>JAOTQM010000339.1:0-4800000 GCA_026939265.1 Oreonectes daqikongensis | reverse complement strand
TCATTGATTTAACCTCGAGCAGATGCAGACGCGTGTTGAAATACGCGCCTGCATCAGCAATTACAACAGCTTTAAACAGCAGTTCAAGTGCAAAAATAAATTTTACCTCGAAAATTACCTCGAGGGGGGTTTGACCCGCGGGCCGCCAATTTGAATAGCCTTGCTTTACATTCTCAAATGACCCCAAAGAGAGGTTTTGTCATTTACTGTATCTGTGGCAAAACATTTATGCCTAAAGTGAAGTTGCAAAGATAATCCAATCAAATATGCAAATAATTCTTATTTTTATATTAATATTTAAAATGGCCAGTGTTTATTTTTTATTAAGGTGATGGACAATCAGTCAGCTGTTAAATATTTAGATGAGGAGAAACTGGAGTATATCCTTACAATGAGAGGGAGAGTCGGCATTGTGGGTCTGGTTACAGCAGGATCGCACTGAGAATCAAAAAGACACACACAAAACATGAACTCGATACTTTATTGCTGCACTGTTTGTGTGTAGAGGGAAGGAACAGTGGCGCCAGGTTTAGAGGAAGTCACTCACAAAGGATTCAGATGGACTCCGGGACCATACACACACTAACAACCCATTTCATAACACACACACAGTGTGTTAAAATGAACACATCCTTTTTAAGATTGTAGTTATTTAGTAGAAAACATTCACACTTACATTCTAGAAATGCAACCTTTTTGCAGTATTAACAACATCATTAATACTGTAGCATTGTATACACACATGTAAGAAAACAAAGCCATTTGACCATCATCGCTATAAACTAGGGCAATATTGCATTACTAGGGACTGGATTGTGGCTAGGGTATTCTGGGTAGTTTCCTGTATTCCAATGCCCCAAGTCAACATTTTTATCCTGATTCTGAGATTTTTCATCTATTTTTCTTTCGTCTAGCACGTAAAGACAATGTGAAAGCTGAAGTATCATAAATGAAATGTGCAAGTACACTTCTTTTCAATAACCCAAATGATTTGAGATGTAATTTATGCTCACAGCTCAAACAATGTGAGATGAGTTATATGTCTTTGTCAAGGACCGCTAATAAGATTGGAGATAAAATAAAACTCTTACATTAAAAAATGTCTTGAATGTGTTGTTGATTTGGAGAGAAAGAAAGAAGTTATACTGTATAACCAATTGCAGGACTGTTTGGCGAACAATGGCAGACCGAGGGACTTTTTTGCTGGTCATGCTAGTGCTGCAGAAGAGACACGTTCACTTTCAAGTCCTTGTAAGGGATTTTATTGACCTATGGTGCCTTGGTTCAGGAATGCAGAACTGCCTCAGTATTGTTCCGTGGGGAATTGTTGGCATAACATGTTCTTGTACCTTGTTCGCAATTCTGTACCTGCCATGCGTTTTCTGCCAACATTTCTGACTGTGTTGTGTTTTGTAGTACCTCTGTTGCTAGGTTTTGGTTTTTGGAATCTGATCTTCATTCAGTATGATTTTTTTTAAGTCAGTCACAATCAATCAATAATTTAATCGTGTTTAATTTTTGTGGCTGTGTGGTTTTGTCTGCACAGAGTCAGGTTTTTCTGGAGTTCTACAGCTCAGGACTAACTAAGCGAGGAGACTGTTTTCTAAATTTGTTTGGATTTCCTGAGGCCTGATTCTTTTTTTTTTGGAAAGTAATATTTCCAGATTTATTTCAAGTACTACTGGAGTGTGTTGTAGTTCTGCTGTGTAATCCCTGAGCGGTGTAGAAAGCTAAAGCAGGTCATCTACACAGACCCTTTATATTAGGGTCATCAAGATTAAGACTGGGATCTAAGAAGTGGTTTCCAGTTTATGTAATATTTAATTTGTTTATGTCTTTATAGATAAGATTTTCTGGAAGAGCTATTTAAACACACACACACACACACAGTTTCACATTATCACAGTCCCGCCTTGCGATCCACCTTTACACCTTACGTCATTGTTACACTTATAACACAAACACTTCCATTCTATAAAATGACTCTCTTTAAAAGATTTTTTGGTGTATGTGTGAGAAAAAAAACATTAGTGTTATCAAGTTAGCATTGTTTCATTCAGTTTATTAACTTTGCCCTTCCTGTTCACACTGCCAAAACTAATAATAAAATAGTTAATCTCTCTTTCATATGAATTGACTTTTAGTTTAATGATTTTCAAACAGACAGACAGACAGAAGGTATAGGCTTAGTCACAGCACACACTTCCCTGACAGCTGTTATGTGGCACCACAATGTGTTGTACATAATACACTCATAAACGGTTTTGTATCAACCCTTGGACGACTGTAAATAGCAATTTTGCACAGTTAAAACATAACTTTCTTTAACGTGTGTAATGTATTAAATCTGCTGATTTTGAGGACGAGTGATTTGCAACTTTTTAGATATGCCAGTGGAATTTAGTTTACTTGCTTTATAGGACCTAAACTGAATACTGCTTAGAATCTCCACCAAATTGAAATAACAGCATAAACACTGCCCAAGTACCTACATTTATACAAACAACATTTGTGGCCATTTACCTCTCTTCAGATTTGTTTAGTGATGGCTACATATTGTGCTTTTGACTCTTGTTTGGCTCAGAGAACTGGTTGCTGCACTTGTCTTGGTAGTTAATCAGAACGGAAGTATAAATGTTTGGGTTGCTGTTGAGTGACTGAGTCATCATTAATGATAGAGCTATAAATAAAGATGAAGAAACTTCTGAGATAAATAACTAAATTACTTCAAAACAAAACTGTTGAACTGTAAACTGCCAGTTTCTCCACTCCACAAAAACTCCACATTTTGGCCTCGGTACGGTACCAGAATCTAATACCGGTAATATCGGTACCAAATCGGTACTATAGGTGATCAATTAACAGCCCCAAAACATAAATTAATTGAATATATATATAATATATATATATATATATATATATATATATTAAGAAGACTGCATGAAATCGTGTTGCTTTAATGCATATATTGTTTTATAGCTATATTATTATAGCACACTTATTAATTTTTTTTACACTTTTAACTGTATTACTAAAAATGCCTTGGTTATATAGACTTATCATACATGACATTTTGAACAACAATTACATTTTTTAAGTAGGTCTATTTAACATTAGGCTAGCATTCAAGATGAAATCTGAATGATCAATAAAAAACAAAACTACACAGTCTTTACTGTATAAAATAAATATGCGTTGACTAATTAAAGCTACAAAAGTTCTTCAGTCAGTGAGTGATTTTTTCTTCAATATTGATTTATTAGATTACTGTCACTTCAAGACATAATGCTGTTACATATTTAAGACATAACCGACTGTGCTTATATGAACCTTGTGATTTTGACATAACATTGTTTGTATTTTACAGAATAAGCACAGGACGCGAAAGAGAACTTCTGTTCTGTACACGCGCTGCGGGAGACTGTATGCGCAAGCTCAGAAAACAGCATTTATTTAAAAGTAACATAGCTTGAAGGTTTAAACTAGCAAGACGCAAAAAACGCATGCAAATAATAAACGTTCATGATTATTAGTAGGCTAACTGAGATATATACACCGTTTAATGGTTTTGTTAAAAACGCATTGCGCATCATGTTGCATGTACATACATGTAGAATGTACAATGTAGCACAATTTAACGATCTTTCTGTAAAAGTAGAGCGAAAGAGCCAGATTTGCGGGTCGCTCACATGACACTAGTTGTAATAAATCACTCGCGCTATAGCGGCTATCACTAGACTAGTGAGAGCCGTGTGTAGCGCAATCCATATTGTTCTTCTCTGTTGCCGGTTTCGTGTCAGTTCTGTGCCATACTGCCGCATAGCGGTGAACTTCGGAAAAGCAGCGTATCAAGTACCGAAACGAGCAAAATCCTGGTATTGAACCGTTTGAAATCTAAACTGTACCGGTAATTTTCCAGTACCGGTTTACCGCGCAAACCTAGTGTTTGGTCTGTTTAGACTCAATGTTTCAGGCATTTGTCCAGGAGATGGAAAAGTGTGTCTGTGATGATGTTCAGGGCAGATGCAGGGAGATTAAAGATAATGAAAGATAGATGGAGACAACGCAATAGTGTGTAAATACTTTACATACGGGTTCTTTATGCAGTTTTGTTACATTTAAATCAAGCACACAAAGTAGAAAAAAAAGCTTTTATGCACAAACATGCTGGTTTATTTTGTTTACCCCTTTAAGTTGAATTATATCCTTGTTACATTTAGCATGTCCTGTTTGACAAATCATTTCTTTTAGTTTTATGACGCATTACCGCTAGCCATTCGAAAATGAGAAAATGAGTCAGATCACATCCAAATTCTGCTTCGCATGCATTTGTCTGTGTTATACGGTACATGTGCTACTCTTTTTGAATGATTCGTGTTTTCATTTAGTTTTATAGGGACAAAAATTAGGCTTGTGTTATTTTTTATTTTTGACTCATAAGTCTAAACAATCCGAGTTCAGCATGTCTTTATTTTAGAGTTTTCTGCAGCACTGCTTTGTGTCGGCACATTCAGACACACAGTCCCGCTGAAACATCCAACTTCCTGTCCTTACTTTTCAGTTTCTCCAAAAGCGGTGAGAGAGAAGAAAATGACATGACTGCAAGGGCAACAAAAAACTGTGCATTATAGGCTGGTTTTCGCTTTCATGGAAAATCTAAAAAAAAATAATGCTGTTCCAAGCTTCAAGTTGCCACAAAAGTTACTATTTTGTGGCTTGTCAGTTTCTGCCAGAACAGCACAAGTTCAGAAGAGGCCAAACACATGATAGTCTCTCTCTTACTTATCTCAATTCAGTGTGTTTCTTGGCATGTATGTATGATCAGACTAATAATATTGAAGATTTAATCAACACAGATAATAAAAACAGTGAACATATATTTCATAGAGCTTTTGCCTATTAATAGAGTTCACACAATTTAACAATTATATTGATCTCAATGAATCTGTTTGTATGTTGGGTGTAGATCATTTGCTTGCAAGGTTCATTGTTGAACTCATGATGCTTGAGGGTGAGGCCAAAGTATTTTTAACATTTTTCTCTCGTATTTTATTCGGCTTTCTCTCTGCCTCACCTTGCATCGCAAATAGTTTTTCCTTTGGAAGACATGTTTGTTTGTACCTCCTTAAGGCTACAATGTGCTCGTTCTCTCTCTCTCTCTCTCTCTCTCTCTCTCTCTCTCTCTCTCTCTCTCTCTCTCTCTCTCTCTCTCTCTCTCTCTCTCTCTCTCTCTCTCTCTCTCTCTCTCTCTCTCTCTCTCTCTCTCTCTCTCTCTCTCTCTCTCTCTCTCTCTCGGTTATATTTCAGGGTTGAGGATTTGTTAAGGGATGTTTATAAAGAATAAAGAGCTTCAGGCTGCCCGGCCAAACTGATGTCAAGTGCAGGGGAAAGTCTTTTTTCCCCTTTTCCTCTCGGGGAACAGAATGTTCAGGCGGCCGAAGGATCACTTAGCGTGGCTTGGACTAATGATATGGTTCATGATTGCATGTGTGGAGCTCTAGAGGAAAAAAGAAAGAGTGTATGTGAGCGAAAGAGACGAGGCTAGAGAAAGCAAGAGAGGGAGGTATTTCCTGTCAGGTAGTTAAGTGTGCCATCAGTATCTGTGATATTTTTCTTTATGGGTCTGTTTTCCATTTATTTTCCCAAAGTTTTTAGAGAAAGCTGAGAACTGTACTGGTTATTGTACAAATGAAATGGAACTTGTCATGTTAAATCTAATTTTGGATTCTATCCTGAGCTCGGAAGACATTACACATGGAGGAACAAGAGGAATATTTGCTCACTGTAGCTACCCTTATATTCCAACTATATGTATAGAAGAACGTTATTTGGCTAAAGTTTATTGTTTGTTGTTTATTTGGATCCCCATTAGCTTCCACAAAGTGGTTGCTAGTCTTCCTGGGGTCCACAACCAAGCCATAATAAACAATCATAAAATATGATATAAATAAAATAAAACAAACAACAAAAAGATGACAATAAGACAACAAAATATAAATAGTTATATTATTATATAACTGGCCACTAGCCAGACCGATCAAACACAGACTGGAAGTTTACTTCGGGCCAAGCGTATGCGTCCGTTGAAACCATCTATATAGAATAATACATTGTTAATATATTATATTACAGTATATTGAATAACACATATTGCCACTTTTCATAAGCACGTGGTTCCATGTATTATTTTAATATATTGCATTATATTTTCCATTATATTTTTGTCCCCAAATTTAAATGTTTCACAGAAACTGCAATGAGTAAATGTGTCAGCACACAACTGTGTTAAATATTATCCGCTGAATAAATGAGCTTTGCATGACAGCAATACAAACCTCACTGCAGAAGTGTAGACTGATAATGTTAAACTTTGTTTGCACATATGGTTGTGTGTCTTTGGCAATACTTTCTCTAAATCTTTGTCACTGACATGACATGCATACCTGTTTGCTCTTACATGCATGCAAATCATTTGTGTGCATAGTCCTGAGGCCTCTCACTAAGGAATCATACTAAAGTGATTATGAATTTCATGTCTCATGGAAATCTGCATGAAATGTGCTGGGCCTTTTTCCCACTTGGCTAGTACATTACCGAATTACTCGTTTCCTCTCTAAACCCAGAAGTACTGCTGCCGGTGCCTCACACGCCATAAAATTATGGGATTTAGAAAGTATTATGACAGAATTCCTGCAATCCACATACAGCAACTCATTACTTGGACCCATCTCCATGTTGGTGGGCCTGCCAGTCCAACAATCTAAAGTGAATTTCAATCTGTAAAATGCTCTATTACATCTTGACCTGCTGGAACTGCATCTGCATTTAGTGAAGTTAATGGGATTTTTAATAAGACCTTGGGGTTTGTACAAAGCAAGACAAGGAAATGTATGATAGTAAAATGTAAGAGTTTTATTTTTAAGAAGCAGTGTCCAGTGTGGACTACTTACTTATAGCATGCGTTAAGGCCGAAATTCGTGTTCGAAACTTTCGCACATTAAAAAATAATTTTTTAATCACATTTACACACTTACACAATTTTGCCTCCGAAATTTTCGTCCGTCATAAAAATAATCGGACCGGCTTCCATTTTATGCGTTTTTTACATTCCGTGTTTTGAGAATTCAGAGCCAGCATACAAGCGAGGATGATGAAATGTTTGACGAAAATTTCGGACTCTATGTGCAATGGCCTTTACTGCGGCCAGAACTGTCTTTGGCCTGTACACTATTCTAAATTTTATTCTGTGTCCTGAGAATGTGATTAGGGATGGTTGTCGGTATGAATGTTGCCATGCCGACAGGCATGTGAATAGAGGCTAGGGTCAGCGAGTCGTGCTGATGTCAGCAAAATTCTTGGCAAGAAATCAATGCTGTACTATAAAAGGCTGTGTTGGGTAGTTGTACATCAGTGGATGTCCATTCTACTATGCTTTTCCCCCACTCTAAGGTAGAGCTTTAGCTTAGTGGCCTTATCCTTCTATTGGCCTGTTAAAATATAAAGTTGATATTAAATCTTAAAGCAGTCACAGACTGTCATAATCCTTTGCTCTAAATTCTTTTGGGAAATAATCTTTGTCTTTCTTTGTTTTTGTCTTGCAGGTCAAATCTCACCAGTGAAAGTGGAAGCAAAGGCAGTGGGCATACAGGGACCCAAACTTCAAGCCTGTTCTTCATTATTTCTCTTTAGAATCCCCAAATCACTTTGAAACACCACCATACAAATGTGTACCTCTCCATCAAACAACCATAAAGACCTCACAGTAGATTAGTATCAGATATAAATATGACAGAAACAACAAATCGACACCTAAAACACAAGTTGCAGAGCTTTGGGCGACGTTTGGATGAGCTTGAGGAGGCCAAAAGCAAATTGCAGAAAGCTGAAGATGAACTTCTTGACATTCAGGACAAAGTCATTCAGGCCGAGGGGAGTAATTCCTCACTCCTCTCTGATGTGGAGGCGATGCGGAAGAGATTGCTCAGAATTGAAGGCAAAGATGAGGAAGTAAGAAAAGCAGAAGATCTCTGCCGTGAGGTTAGGGAAAAACTAGATCAGGAGGAAAAACTAACCAAGGAGCTTAAGGTGGAGATTGAACGACTTCAGCGCCGAATGTCCGAAGTTGAGAAACTTGAAGAGGCATTTGGTAAAAGCAAATCAGACTGTACCCAGTTGTGCCTTAGTCTTAATGAGGAAAAAAACTTGACCAAAAAGCTCTCCTCTGAGCTCGAGGCCTTGAAGGCTCGTGTAAAGGAAATTGATTCTTCTGAAGCTCGACTGGACAAGGCAGAAAAAACTCTTACTGCAGACATGGAGAAACTAAAGAGTTTCACTCAGACATTTGCCGGTGAACGCAAAAGGCTTTTGGAAAGGCAAAGAGAGGATGAGAAAATCATTCTTAAACTGACTGAGAAACTTGAGCGTCACAAAAACAAACTAGGCACAACGGATCACAGCCAGTTTGATTCCAGAGATCTTCGAATTGAAGATGAGTTCTCAACAGGACTTACCTGCAAACTGGCTAGAAAGAAGAGTTTGGACTACTTAAAGCATTCAGATGACTCAGATTTGAGGAATGAGTCAGAGAATGAAAAAAATAGCTTAGAAGGGCAGGAAGATAATAAAGTTAAGGATCTCAGCCAAGAAGTGGAAAGGCTTAAGAATCGTTTGAAACAGCTGGAATTAGTGGAGGAGGATTTGAAGAACATGGAATCCAAGAATTCCGAGCTAATAGAAAAATACCAGCAGGAAAGGAGCCGAAATCAAATGCTCCATGACCAGGTTGAACAGATGAAAATGGAGCTAGCTGGTTGCAGCAATGGTAATGGAAACTCAGCAATTACAAGCACCTCAAAGGTCCTGGAAAATGGCAAGGCTGAAAATGAGGAAATCAATGTACGAAGAGGCTTCAGACAGGAAAAACCTAAATTATTAAACAGGAGTCCTGCTGCTGAACCAGTCAAGTACAAAGGCAGAGATGCGTCTCCTCAGCAGAGAAAAGAAACCAAGCTGAGGAATAAAGACCTTTGTCACACCCCAGAGAGCTCCCCAAAGACTGTACGAAGGGCTGCTAGTCCAGCACATAATGTCAGGAAAGCTTTGAGGTCTGGTGCTTCCGGTACTGCTTCTGACAATGGGACAAAAGATTCAAAGAAAGAAGAAAAACTTGGAAATGCTACACAGTCATCTTCAAGCACACTCAGCGAAAACAAGAAAGTCTCAGTCCTTAGTCGCTATCCTCCAGCTGCTAATGACCAAAAGCCTTGGAAGCCAACAGCCAAGCAAAATGACAGTGAAGGCAAAAAGAGCCAAATTGAGAAGTTTTCGAGATACCCTGGTAGTGATAGTGAATCCAGCACGTCTGATGCAGCCCATTTAATATCAGCCAGGGCTTCTAGCATTGTATCACATGACAAAGGATTAACCGATCAAGAGAGTTTAGATAAATCACTGGATGCTTCTGTAATGTTGAGTATGTCCAAGGCAAATGGATCGTATACTGCGTACAGATCCCATGTATCTTCATCTGTACTGAGTGATCATGGTTCAGATGGTCACTCCTCAGCTTCAGAAACTGAATCCACTGGCTCGAGGCGATCAGTAGGTGAACAAAGTGACACTATAATGTCAAGTACAAGTGTAAGAACATCATCAGTTTACCCTAGATACTCACGTCGGCAAGATTCTTACTCTGATGGCACCTCCAAGGGCTCCTTTAATGAGGACCAACCCAAGCTTCATTCAGCAGAAAGAGAATCTCAGGAGACTACACAGACCACTCCAGGTATTGAGATCCGGAGGGTCTGCAGCCCTCGTGAAGCTCTCCGTTCAAAAGCTATCATCAAGCAAGCCATTATTGAGATTGACAGAAAGGAAATGATGTCAGGGGGAGTGACAGAGCTTTCAACCACCAGTGGGAAACCCAAAATCTCTGCGAAGCCAGCGATGCCCAACAAAATGACCAGCAGTATCACCTTCTACCCCAATGACCCCAGCTCCTCTCGAACAAGCAGTCGAAGCAGCAGCTTATCAAGTGAGCCCACCTCCAAAGAGAGGCACACATCCACTAGTAATATCGTCATTAGCCCCAGCAGTGAGCACAGAGGAAGCTTTTCTATACCTTACGAGATATCCATTCCTAGGAGTGAGATCACTCTGCATCCAAGTGATACTGATGCGAACTTCTCTGAACCTCACAGTTTTATTGAAACTGCACCTGTGGAGGCAACTCTCTTGTCTCAAAGCAGTTTCAACCTCCAGTCTACCAATACCCCAAACTTCAACAACGATGAGTCTGGGTTTGAGAGCAGCACCAGCTGGAGAGGCCAGAGTCACAACCACCTCTCATATGATGACGGTTTTTCAGACATGAGAAATGTGACTGTCAGGAGCACTTGGAAGAGCCGTGGGGCAGCTTCTATGGATGAATCTGGTCGAGGGCTAAGGCAAAATGTCTCAGAGGACGATGGCGAGTCTACCAGCATGTGGAGAGCATATAGGGCATCCACAGTGTTGGACACTCCATCAAACTCCAATATTCATTCTAATTGTGGAGTTAAACCAAGCCCAGCCGAGGTGTATATGAGAAGGATCAGCAATGTTGTGGCGTCTGTCCCTGAGCCAGGACGAAGGAACAAAAAGACTCCTTCTCCAGAGAGGGCTATTGCACATGAGCCTGTCAGTGCTCAGCAACTTCAACCAAGAGGACGTAAACCCATGGTAAGTACTAGCGTTTTAGGCCATTATGACTAAAAAGTTGTTGATTATTTCCAAGCAAAGCCATGCTAAGCCTGTTAAAGAGCATGAGAGTTTGTTCACGTAATAAACTGTATAATATGAGAGTGATGTAAAATCATAGAGTCAAAGAGCATAAACTGTCCTACAAAATATTGAGATCAGCAAATCATCTGATCATTTGGAACCTATTGTTACTATACTGATTATCATACCACCTGTTTATAATCTTTAAGATTTCATGCACACATATTTTGTTCCACCATCATGATTAATATTTCTTAGTCATGATATTCAGCACATTTGTTCCTTGGAGTTTTGTTTGATTTAAAAGTTGTGCAACTGCATCTGGAAGAAGGTGAAGGGGACAGATATTTTATAAGCACAGAGTATTTTTAGATCTGAAAAAGGAAAAAATATGTCCTTGAGGGGTTTTTCTTGTTCTCCTTTCTGTTTTTCTTGCAATGGAATCTTTGCAGTGTTTTCCAGTTTAGGGGTTTTGTGCTGTTTGTTTTTAAAAGTGGTCATTTAAACACATTGTATGTACATGCAGGATAAAGTATGAAGAATTTTATAAAATGTGTTTTTAAAGCGATAGTTCACCCAAAAACTGAATAAATGTAAATGTACGTGGTTAGATCAGATCTTGCAACACATCACTCAACCACGGATGAAAACCTACTGTTGTTAAACGTGACTTAGAATTGATATTGGAAATACAGTATTTCATACCTTATTACTTGGTTTAAGTATTTAAGTTTTATACGTTTTCCGGTAATATAAATATAATTATAATTAAATGTAAGAAAGTTGACATCTTGATTGTACATTTTGTACATTTAATTTGATGAACAATAAGGCTATTGTCGTGTTTTCTACCACTGGTGTTACAGTAAAACATAAATAAAGGGTGTTTGGAAGCTATTGACCTAGAGGTCAGAGGTCAGCTAATATTCAGATCAACGGCCAGTTTTTGTGTCAGCAGTTAAACCAATTTGAGTCCGGCGTCACTCTGTCAGTCAAAACAAGGCAAGCAGGCTCCTTTTACCAGCTTACAACCTCTTTATGCTTGCTGACTAGACAGAGAATAGAGTTCATCCTATCAGAGCAGCAATTGGCATCACCCTCTCATTAAACATCACAAACAGTCCCGCCCCCAAATTTATCCACAAAGACTCAATTAAATCACAGACAAGCCCCTCAAACACGGCCCCTTCCCGACACATGAGCACATACACTCTCTTCTCAACTTTCTCACATTCTATTTCATGCAGTGTTTGTTGTCTTTGTCCATTGCACTGATGGATAGCAATGCCTGTTCATTTATCTGCGAGCGTCTTGAGATTTATGCACAAGTAAATTCTAGCACTTGCACATGCAGAGGTCAGATCATTTGTCTTGCTCTCTTCTCTCTATCAGTCAATGAATGCCCGTTTTCTCTGTACTTCAAATGCTTCCTCGTGCTGTCATTGCAGCTGTAAGGTAATATACTGCTATTGTAGGCACACAATCCTTCTCTCTCATTTCTCTTTGTCCGGAATTCCCTATCATTCATCTTTTGTCTCTTTCAACTTTAAAGCCTCTTTCCATCTGTAGAGGTAAATTCAGTTTCTATCCCCAGCCATTGAAATGGTTCAAAATGGAAAATGGATTGGTCCAAGAAGTAAATACGTAGTACATACTCCGAACTGATTGAAAGCAATCTTCATCTGTACCCACTCAGTCTGGAGTCTATTAGAGAAGATTTATGTAATCAAACTTGGTCAGGCATGCATTGAACTTTATCTTCAAGTCATGTTGTTTTCTTTTTCCCTGAAGTTGGAGTAACCTTTTTAATAAATACCTCGCTCAGGGTTATCAGAATGATTCTGACACATACACATTGTGTTTATTTTTGCAGAAAAATGCAGTTAAATAATTTTTTTCTATTTTGCATTTATTAAATAACAGAAAAGATGCTCTGTATTTTTTCAGACCTCAAATACTGCAAATAAAACAAGTTCATATTCACTTTTAAGCAATACAACAGTCGTATTTGTACATGTATTTAGGGAAAGTTCACAAATGATCATAGTTCCCAGGTGTCTTGTCATGCTGTCAGTCTTTCACATTGCTGTTGGATGACTTTGTCACTCCTGAGGTTTGATTTTGTTAAAACTCAACAGACACTGGACTGGAATTGACCACAATACATCTAGAATTGCTGGTTTGAAATGAAAAGTTGGAGCGGTCTCTTAATTTTTTCCACAGCTGTATTTATTAAATAAACAATTTTTTGAAGGGGTCTGAAACTTTGTCACATTTAAGTTAAGCTGATTCTTCTACTTTTAACCCAAAACAATACTGGCTAGACATACTTTTAACTTGCTAGCTAATGTCATTAACTTATTTCTTTTGCTTGTTATCAGAAATAATCTGCAGGGACTCTATTCTTTGTGGATGTGTAAGTTTGGGCAACAAAAGCTTGAATGCGCAGTAACATTTGTTTATGTTGTTGCTTTGAAACCGTCTATAGTTAAATTAAACATTTACATATTTTGTCCTGATGCGATTTATTAAACAAACAATCCCAGAAATATAGCATTAGGTTTTCTCACTGCATTTTATGCCATTAGGAATTGTCTTGCAAAACTCATCAGACTAGCTAGTAAAAACAAACCTGCTAAATGAATTTGACTCACAGCTGCGGTTGGAGGATTGAATTGTTGATTTATTTATTTATTTCTCCTGGCCTGTACCATGTCACATACTTCCTTTTTTATGCGTTTGACCGTGAGTGTCTTTATTTAAACCCTGTGTCTTATACAGTAGAAGATCAATACCTCAGTGATTTGAAGTGGATCTGAGCGGTGTCCTTGTGCTGATAGGAGGTTTTATCTCATTCATCATTAATGAAGGCATGTGTGACGAACAGATCAAGGTCATCCGTGTAATCTTAATGTATCCGACACTAAGCCTCCATGAGTCAAATATACAAGGCATTGCAGTAGGACTAAATAATCCTGCTCTACCAGAGATGTGTTTTTTTTTTTTTGCTGTTCATCCTACAGATTTGTGGTGGAATTTTAATGATAGATTTTGTTTTTAGAAGCTGAATTAATTAGAAACAATTTTGTAGAAATTAATATATGACAGTGAATGTTCTTGTCCTATTTTCTATATTGCTGCTCAATGTTTAAATCTTGACTAGTGATTGTCATAGCAGTGCAGCGTGCTTCAGAAACCCTCCTCCTTCCCCAGCTCCACCTGTATAGATCTGCTACAGGTGAGCATGTATGCTATACGAGGGTTATTCATATGTTATATGTGCAGCAACAGCATGTTGTGGATGTATTGACAGTAGCAAGTCTCTGTACTTGCTCCGCCACAGCAGCAGCAGCGTAGCAGATCTTTTCTGCCAAGACCAAATACATTTATATGTCATGTACACTACCATGTAAAACCCTCCAAGAGTTGTCATGAGAGAGCTATATGTGGTGAGTTTTAGGTTTTGCCAGATGGGAAAATTAATGCATGTTTTTTTTGGGGGGTGCTCGGGCAGGACTGGGGGGATTTTCTTTTTTGTGAATTTGTGCAGAACACTGAGAGTTTAGTGTTTGCTATTAGAAGATGCCACTTTAATGCCACCTTTAGAAATGTGTCTGAAAAAATGGCCTCATAAATTTTAGGGCTGAATTTGCATCCAAATGTTCACATAATGTGGTTTGAGCTTCCTGAAAGAAAGACTTAACATGGCATCCGTTCTGCCATGACATCTTGCTTTAAGATTGTGCTTGGGTCATTTCCACCCATTGCCCCTTCCTGAATGACACAGGAAGTTGCAAGGTTGCTCCTGCCCAGTTGGCAGCCCCTGCATCGTAACCGGTTTCCTGCACACCCACCTCTCGTATCCCAGCAGGCCTCAAGCCCTATTATGGACAATTAGCATCTGTCTGCTGTGTACGAAATTCCACAGCAGTGTGTGGCATATCCTGCTGCCTCATTTGGGAACTTTATATAACTGACGTCATAAACCATTTGGTTGGCTGTGTAAAGGCTCCACATTCATGGTAAAGAAAAGAGACAATAGTTGTTCTATATTAGGCCCCAAGGTATGTGGTCTGAGCAATCTCTGTCTATGTATCTGATGTATGTAACTTTTTTATACATTTTATGATGGCATTTTTATGTTATGTTCATTTCGCTGTGTCAAATCCAATACATTTATTTGCACTCATAGTAAGAACAGCTCTTGCTGTCACATGGGTCTCTGACAAATAAACGATAAATGTGTCCTATGTTGTGACAGCAAAAATCTAGAAAACAAACTAACAATGAAGATAAATATCTCTTATGCTATTTTATATTATACATATATAAATATTAATACAAAAAAATAATGGTTTTAACAGTTTGTTTTCTACATTTTTGCCTTCACACCATAGGACACATTTACGGTGTCTAACTACCCACATATACATTAAAATGCACCTGAAATAAAGAATTATGAGACCAGTTATATTTCAACTAAATCTAAATGTATTTGTATAGTACTTAAATACAATGTTGCATTGTTTATGCAACGAAATAAAGAAAAAGATGACATATATCTTACATTGCAATTTTATTGTTTTCCTTTGTATCTAGTCTGTAGATGATGATCAATCTCCATGGAGGAGGCAGCCCTCGGGTGACATGGACTTGTACGAGAGGCCTGGAAGTCGTGAAACGTGGTCCAGCAGGGGCCGTACACCTGATGGAAGCCGACCGTGGTCGAACCGCCATCTGGACAACTGACACAGATTACCCACAATTCACCGAGGTGTGTTTTTTTGTGAAACTTTTCTTGTATCCTGTTCCTTACATAACTAAACCTAAATATGATCTAACGCTAGACGCCTCTGAGGATTCTGTGTTAATTTAAGCAATATAAAAACGAATTACTTCCATACTAATGACATGTTTTCTTACCTCAGTTCTTCCATCTCAGAATGAGCAGAAGAAAGGAAGCTCAGCTCATCTCATGTCTTCCAACAGCCGTCAGTTACACCACTTCTGATAGACTCACCAGCTCCGATGTCTTCCAGCAGACCTAAATGACCCCGCTAACCAGCCACACCTATATGAATTCACCATCCTCCTGCTGTTATGAAGTCAGGTGTTTCTGCATCCTCTTCTGCTTTCCATGGTGTATTAAAGTTGTCAGATGTGACAAGGGAGAGGCGCATAGACGTGTGACAACAGGAGGATCAGGGGGTTTTGGGCACATTTAATATTATTTGGGAAACCCATACACATTTGGTGCAACAGATCTTAGTTGATTTTTTTGTGTTATAATCTCACACATTTTGTTGATTTTCTTTTTCTTTTTTTGCCGCATGGTGTTTGTTAATTCAGGATTTGATTGGGATTACTGCACAAAACTCATTGATTATCCCATCGCATTTACACCGGTGTACACATGATTTTGCTATACGGCACATTGCCAAGCACATTGTTTCATGTTGAGAACTAGAGTCAAACCACATGCTACAGTAGGAGTACATGCCAAGACTGCAAGTCTTATTATTTTCATATATAAGACCCAATCTATCCATCCTTCAAACATCTGGTGTTTTAGCACACAGCAAAATGTATATTTGTAATTTGCTCCTTGTATCCGATCAAGTCGATTCTCTCATTTTTTCTGCTTCTCTTACCTTTATTTTTTTCTAACTGAACTTGACAGTCCCACAACCAATGGGGGGACCACCGTGTCACTAAACCGATTCTGTTTAAAGGAAAAGCTGGGAAACGCATCTGCACGTCCATGCCCTGTCACGGTAGCTCAGACAGGGGACTGGTTTTGGATTTCAAACCACTGGAGAGGAATAATCCAGGACTCATCTTGTAGGTCCATGGCGTGACCTTGTGCAGAACATCTGGAACGTCAAACCGGGATTAACCCAAATGCTGGACATTTATGGAGGATTTTCAGAGCAGCCACTCTGTGACTCAACTTGCAGACTTTGCACAGAAAGACATTGATCCAAACTCTCGTGTGCTGAGCACTCAGTTATAGGAAACCAGTGTTTGGGATTTTGATAGTCCATGTCAGTCAGTGGTATAACGCGGTGTGCGAATCGACCCCTTGACGGGTGGTGTTTTCGTATGTTATTTCAGCTGTATAGCTTGTTGAGCCTTGAGGGTGGGTAGCATGACACCACAGAAGATCCAGAATGCCTATGCCTGTGCCTGGATAAACGGCCTCGTGGAAAAAACACATCGGAATGCTCATCACGCAGTTAGTACCTTTTCAACTATTTTGGAGTAGATGCTGCAGATGTCTTGTACTGTGTTTACTAGGTTTGTAAAGCCCGATGCAGTTTGTGTACTGAACTCATTCAGGCTCAGATTCCATTCGTCCTCTAACACTCAATATCTCGGCTTTCTGTACTTATCGATGTTTTTCTCTCCATGCTTGAAGCCGGTGGTGATAACAAAGGGTCCATAATCCCTCAGGCCGCTCAATGATCTCCATTTTCACTGGAATGTGGGATATTTTATGTTTTGTTTTAATCTGATGCTGTATGTGTCATGTTCTGAGGGTTGATGTTCATGTGGATAGGGTCAGTCTTTTATGTTTTCTATCTTTGCAACATCTCACTTAAAGCTTTAAACTAATAATCCACACATCACCTTCATAGTCACTTCATAGTGTTCCTGTGCTCTTTGTGCTGTACAGTCATTGCTCCGTCTGGTTTTGTCTGGATGGATCTTTAAAACTAAAATGGATATTTTTTCTTTAGTTTTCATTTTATTTAAGTCATTCGAAAATGAATTTGTAATTGCACTTAAATCATTAAAACAGTCTTCTAAGTAAAACGAAAACTAGGTCTTCGTGAAAATGGGTCATTTTTGAGATACAAAATACATCACAGTGTATACAAGAAAGTTCTGTCAGCTTGGGTTTGGATGATGCCTATGAGACAGAGATATGATTGATGTGGCTGAAAAGCAAAAAAAAGTGAAGTCAGTTAAATCATATTTTCAACTTCAAACATTAACCAACTTGGCCATGTAGCATTCACTTTTTTTTTATTCTGTTCAATTTGAGCCATTTGGCTTTGTACTTCACAGATTTGGCCTTGTACTTCACAGATTTGGCCTTTGTTCTACACAAAGTATAGCTCTCCAAATGCATATCGCAGACTTCACCTCTGCTTCCTGTTAGGGGGTCTTGGGCTGAAGCAATCACGCCGTCTCTTGTATCTCCCGTGCCCTTGCCTTCCCAGAATACCCTAGCGCTCTGGGCTGCTGTAATCCAAAACGCCGGCCCTTAAAGCCACTTTATTGGCTGGCTAAAGTAGCAGTAGCACTGATATACGGCCCCCAAGTTTGTTCTAGGTTAAAGGTCACCTTTGCATTTGATGGAGTTCCCCTCTTCCCAGTCTGGGGGCTTATAAATACCCATGAAAGTGGGACTCGCAAAAAAAGCAAGATCTTTTGAAGTGAGAAAAAGAAAGGGAAGTGGGTCACTGGCCAATGTGTGGGCCGCGGCCTGTTGGCATGATGTCCATGTGTGGTACCAAGATGAGCCAAGAAGGTCGGCCAGAGGAAAAGTCCCAAATTCCATAATAGCTTTTTAGTATTATGAAAAGAAAATCTTCTATAATAAAGTTTAAAAGGGGTGAACTCAAAGCACATTTGTTTAAACTGCAACATAACTCAGGTGATCGGTGTGATGATATAGTGCAAGTTTGTACCGTTTTGCAAATTCCAGCATGTTCTCATCCCGACCCCATGGCCTGGCCAAGGTCTCTCAGCTGCTCTTTAGGTTCAGCACCAAACCACAGCTGTCGGAAACTGTAGATTTTATGAGCTTACAAGACAACTCTAGAGACGGAGTACCGAAACCGCAATTCCCCTGGAATCCTTCCTCCTTTCCTAACTCCATTTACTAATATGTGTCGATGCACCCTCAGAAGTCTCTAACACGTGTATCTGATTTTCATACCTCCATTGCTCTCCAAAGCTGTGAAAATGATCACTGCGAGGTTGAGTTACACATCTCATGAAGGGATTCCAAGAACAGAGTTCACAAGCAGATCAGAGGTTATAAAGCGCAGTGCAGCCTGACAGCAAATTTAGCATATTCATCCCAAAAAGAAAACTTGAATTTTTAGGTGGAACTAAATCATAAAAAGCATCTTTCTACCCATAGTTCATTTATGCATTCATTTAAGATCAGTACACATTACCACTGACTAGTGTCTTAAATTTGGTGATGGTTCAGAATGGTTTATAAACATTTTAATAAGCCTTATTAAATAAGTAATTATTTTCAAAATGTCAGTTCTAAGCAATAAAGTAATATTGAATGTACAGAGGAGAAATGTGGAAGGTTTTGCTGTCTAATGCGGGCCTCGGCTATATATCACACTCCACAATCTGCACTTAACCAGCACTTAAATTACTCTTTTGCTTTGAAACCTCTATAAATTTTGCCTTCTCTTGTCTTTTCTCTCTCCCTTTAATTAACTGAATGTACAGCCATCCAAGATGTGTATATATGTACATGTGTTTTTGCACTGGCCAGAACTGAATTACAGAGCAAGTTAACTGGTGGTGGTTTGTGAGACGTGCGTGGGGAGAGACTGTCCAGTTCATTTGTATAGACTGCAAGTATTTTGTGATTCGAATTGGAATCATTCATCTCTTTTAAAGGCCAAGTGCTCTGTAATGTGCTCGAGTCGACACGTGCCAAAAATCATTCCAATGTATTTTTCTAGCATACAATAAAACGAAGCGCTTCACAAAAGCATGAATAAAAGGGTAAATATTTCTCTTTAAACTTCACTTTTTCTGGCAAAGTTTTTTTTTTCAAAACGAGATTTCAGAAACTGTTTTAATTTAAAAATATCTTGTAATTTTGTAAAGTGGGCCTTTAGTTTTCTCTTTGAAGTTTTTTTTTGCTTGTTTGTTTTTTAGATGTGTACCTTACCGGGCTCCTGGAGAGTGATTTTTGATATATTAATTTTCATTATTTTGTATAAAGTATTAGTTTGTAGACTGTTAATGGTGTTAATTCATCAGCTTCAAAAACATTTGCCAGCTTTTTGTTCGTAAGGGAAGTCAAAGGGTGACGTGTTTCTCAAATATAAGATGGATATATTGAGCCAGGGGTTCTGTATAGTACTGATCCACTGGGATAGTTGCTCCTTAATAGCGCTTCATCTTTTATTATCCGCTTACATTCATTCAGGTCCATCTCCTGTGCCGTATTAAGAGCGCTGCCAAAGAAAGATTTTCAGGCCTTAAACACAAATACACCTGAACCCATTATGCTGTAACAAAATAAAGTTCACTGATACTTGCTTCCACCTTCACTCATACATAATCACTTCACATGTATAGTTAAAGAAGGGAGAGAGGTGGGGGCGTTGCTGTTGTGTTTGTGATTGGCTGTTCCTCTCTGAGCCAATCAGATGCTGGTATAGTTTGCCACAGCAATGGCAGATGATGCTCATTGTATTCTGCCTGTCAGTGTCAGCAATAACACGCAAATTTGTGTTTCACATCTTTGTACTGTAATATTTGTGCATGTTTCAGTTTAACACGTTTCAGCATTTTGCATGAAGCTAGAAATCTCTTTAGGCTGAACTGCAGACTGTATGTATTCCAGCTAATATAATATAATAAAGCAACTTGTTTGTAACAGTTTTGGTTTTTGTGTGTTTAAATGGTTTCATTATAATTTGTTATTTTTTAATCAAATTTTTTATCAACGCAATGATAGTTCATTCATATTACATATATCCAAACTTGTTATATCAGGACAAAGCATAGTGGGGGGGCCCTTTTTCTTTTCTTTTTTTCTTGGGCCCTTTCGAAAATATCCAGCTAACATTTACAATAATTCAAAATTAAATACTTTTTATTTATGTTATCTATTAAATTATGTCAAATTTATCACAGAAAAATGTAAATAATTATGCATGCAATGAACTATGATTATATATCTGCCCAACCAGAATATACGCACAGGTTAAATGATCAAGAAAAACACTGATTCAACATAAGACATAAAAAGCTCTACAAATCTTTAAAAGTCAGAGTCTTCGCAGCATTTTTTGCTTGGTATATTCATAATAGCAGTGAAAGCATTAATCCTGTTCTAAGAATGAATTACTACCTAATGTGAAAATTGAGAGAAATTCATATTTTTGGCCAAACTGAATAAGGGAGAAAGGAATGGTTTTTCTTATTGCCTATTCATTGTCTTAAACATTCCTCAGTAATACCGTAGACGTTTAGGAGCATTAAAATGAAACTCATCAAAAGGTTAAATAGGCAATTTTGATGATTTTAAAAACGTAAACTACCCAAGCTCGAGCACTCAGCTGTGTAGGAGTAAAAGTACTGCACATATATGTTGGTTTGTTCATTCCATGTGAAGTACATTTCCCTCTGTGCTGCAGGGTCAGTGTGTGGGGGTTTATGTTAAGAGCACATTCTGAATTTGCTGTAGTGTTGTGTGGATGTTATATCTACTTAAAAAAAAAGATTTAAGTTCAGACATGCCCATCTGTACCTGAGCTTACATACCAATTACTCCGTCGCCTATGCATTAGATATCACGGAGATGCAAAGCATCCGATGCAATAAATATTCACGGTGTACCTAAGGACACCCAGGTGTGTTTGAAAATATAATGGTATTTCAATCTCTCAATAGTCAAACAGATCAAGAGACTCTAGAGTCTGTCCTGAAACTGTGCAGCTCGCCAGTGGCAGAGTTCGGTTTTGTTAACGTCTGTGGGGAAAAGTCTATGCCATAAAGCTCTAGAGGAACTCAATAAAAATGGTCAGAAATCAACAAACGACATTTATTTAGCTAAAGCGATTAGTTCCTCTAATAAAATCACCATATATTTGTTTCCTTAGCCTGCACAACACATTAAAGCTCTGCTATAGTAGCTCACCCATCATTTCCTGCTCTGGAAGCAAATGCTGTGGCTTAAGAAAGTCAATAAATCTAGAGGAACTCTAGAGAGACTGCTCCTGAATTTGCCCATAGTTAACAGCTTAAGAAAAAATATCCGCAAAATACCACAATATCCACGTGATCCGAGGGAGATCCAGCGCTGTGGTAAGTGAACGGAACATGCTCACATTATCAAAACCGTACAACCGGAGTATTATAAACGAGAGTATGGTTATGGCATTGTGGTGTATGCTGCAGAAGGCTCTAATCACAAACCAAACTGCTGGAGCTAATATCAGCTCAGGTCCCCAAGACTCCCACAATGCAATGCAGCTGCCAGGATCAAAACCACACAAACTGGGGCCACAGCCAGAGGCCTAGAAGGGTTATAGCAGGAACAGAGAGTAGGAAAGAGGACGAGAGAGGTTCTGGCCAGCCAGCATGACACAAGTGAAAACTGGGACAAAGATTAGGGGCAAAAAACAGAAGGTTGGGATAAACAGCATCTGAGCACTATAGCAACAGAAGAATCAGTATAGACAAACAAATACTGATGTGAAAAAAGACTAAAGAAACATTAAAGGCATGAAGTTTCACTCAATTCTATAAGAATTGACTTATTCAAGGATACAGCACACATAAAGTCATATCAGAATGTAAGAAGCTGAGTTCATATTCATTTTTATTAACAAAAAAATAACAAAATATAGAAAAAAACAAATAATAATTAAAAAATAAAGACCTACAAAACGTTTTGCAAAAACACAATACAAATCAGCTATAATTTACTTTCTAATATTTAACAGAAACAAGACTTATTAGCAACACATTCCAGCTAATATCATTTCCCACAAAATAACATTCAAGCTACAAGCTCAATACAGGCAAGCTATGATACCTACACCAGGGTGAGGGCCAAAGTCATAACATCTGCTTTTGACATTACATTTTTCTTTAAAAAAAATAAAACAGAATGGGTTAACAGTATGCAACAAAATGACTGGAGTTCATACAGTGCATCCAAAGTCTATCTCCTGGTCAGCTGAGTCCTTGAGCGACAGAAAGTGTCTATTCTGCTGTTTTACTGTAATCGCAATTTTAATGCTGTGCCTTGAAACACCTGATACTCCACAACTAAAAACTCCAGAGTGGGATTAGTTGAGTTTATATTTCCAGTATTTGTATATGTCCTTCCATTGAGCAAAGCAGGAAAACACTCCTAGGAATTCTTTTGGAACCATCCACCTGTCCTATTACACTACAGATGACCCAGAATTTCGCCAGTAAAGATGCATCAGCAGGAGGGAACTGAGTGAAAGGTTTCATTAAATCCCAGCTTCAGCTCCCAGATTAGTGAATGATTTCCCCAAAGGCATGTTCTTACAGACAAACTCTCCCATAAACACACACACACACACACACACACACACACACACACACACACACACACACACACACACACACACACACACACACACACACACACACACACACACACACAGTCTAAGGAGTCACCTAGTGTCCTCCCTTGACCCTCCCTGTTTAATCTACTAAGACATTTTTTCACGGACCATCAGTATGTCATTCTCTCAGCTGCATTACGTGTTTAGTCATCTATTGGACGCTGGGTGAGGGCTGTGGGTTTGGGTTGGCTGTAGCTTGCCGTGGCATAGTGTACATGGCCCCCAGGAACTGATCGGCAATTCTTCCTGCCTCCCGCAGCCCGCTCAGCAGAGCGCCGTGGACCGTAGCGGGATAGTTCCTGATCGTGTGTTCGCCCGCGAAGAACAGACGTGGAACGGGCTGTAAAAGACACACAATCATTAACTCTTTATAGTTATATTTATTGTCCTTCATGTGGACAGTTCTTTAAACAGTTGTCTTACCTGTGAAGCTCCAGGTATCGCAGGACCAGGTGTGATGGGCTGGGCCATGAGATCATAGTCATTACCAGACGATCCGGCTGCTACGTAAGAGTAAGATCCGCGAGCCCAGGGGTCAGCACGCCAGCGAGTCACCACCGTCTCTTTTGGCTGCCATGATGACAGATACAGAACACACATTCAAGTTTGTGGTCACTGGAGAATAGCCAAACACCCCATACCACTGGAATGAGACGTCCAGTGAGTGTGTGTGTTTATATGAGTGTGTGTTGCGACATTCCTCTTGTGATTGTTATTCACACAGGTATTTGCCATACAGTATGAAACTCCACAAAACTGCAATGCTGACTGCATGTTATTCTGCTTATTACATGTCTTACTTTAACAAGTAAATAAAAACATCTAGTTTAAAATAGTATCTTCTGAGCCTCTAGCCAGCCATTAAAACTTTTACGTTCTCAATTAAACGAATCCTGTTCTAGGATATTTTAATAATCAGTAACCATTTAAGACATAAGATGGTGCCTATTCCAGTTTACTTTTGTATAAAATGAGAGATCGTGGAGTACTATGAGAGACATTAAAATAGCCTCATATAAGAAAGATAAGTCCCATAACTAAGAAGAAAAATTTAACCACCAAATTCCGCAACTGACCAATCAGGATCACGTATTCCAGGGTGTATGAATCCAAGGCATGTAAACTCACCTGAGGTACCGCACTGCTTCCGAAAATTCCCTTGAGGATTGCCAGACACCGCCCCACGATGACATCATCACTAATATTCTCCATAATTCCTGCGGCCTCTCCTGCCATCAATGCCAGCAGTATGGGAGCTAAGATGGTATAAAAAGATTAAACACACATACAATTAATCTTAGTTCCAGCATCATTTAACACAACTGATCACACTAAATGACATTCACCTTTGTAGAGGTTCCAGAAAAGAAACAGTTCCCCTCGACTGGCCGTGGTACTTCCCACATGTCCAAAGAGGTTAACGCTGGGGTCCCAGAATACTCTATCAAAACACAACACCACCTAGAGACATGGAGGACATAAATTAGTTCACAACAGGCATTTCTGCATTTCATAGGATATCCACCTGAATATATGGTGTTATATTATATGTTATATATATGTGTGAACATGTGGCAACAAAAGTGCAACATATTGCGTTTTATAAAATGATCACAAAGTATACGATAATTCAATGAGAAAACATTTCCGTTTACATCTTGAAATTCTGCAGTATATGCAGACAGCTGTTTCTGATATAGCAGCATTGTGGCTGAATCGAGTACCACACTATGCCCTCTTGTGACTGAAAGCAGGAAGTGGCATGGGATAATTGCATAATACTGCAGCATTTCTTTGCTGCAGTTCATGTGAGCGAAAGAGTGCAGAGGAGCGTGATGACGCATCCAGGACACTCAGTTTGTGGGGGGATTCAGAAAGAATCTTACCCTTTCAAAACATACAGATAACTACAACATTAGCTACAGTCTGACCTAACCTTGACACAACTCTGTGTTAGCAGTCCATTTGTGCTATCAGATCATTCTGCAGATAGTAGCTTCAACAGAAATCAACAGAGCAGAATTATATTACACCATCCGGTCTGGAGCCACATAACCCACAAATGTAAATTATTCTCACCTTGTTGAGATTCCCAAATCCCATCCTCTGAATGGCAGCGGTCTTCCATTCCGGCAGGGGAGGTACAAACTGCACGGCTGGTGGCTGCTGCTTCATGACCCCCAGAGGAAGAGTGCACAGCACAGCGTCACACTTATAAATAAACGTCTGGGTAGTGGAGCGAGTATTTACAGCTATCACCTCACAACCTGAGACAGGGAGGAAGATACGGTTAATAACGTACGCAAATAAACGCACACAGCGGAGCAAGCACTGATGGACTCACCAGATGATGTGTATCGGACCTGTCTCACTGCGGTGTTTAGCTTTATATCTAAACCCTCAGCGAGGGCCACGGGAACGCATGAGTACCCATTTCGCACAGTCAGATGACTGCCGGTGAACTCAAAATCATCATCCTGCGTAGATAGACAAAAACACGAGCCGTTGTTTTATTTTTTACTATTCTACTCTTTAAAAAAAGTACAAAGAAAAATGGCACGTATAGTACCTGATCCCAATGCTTTAGAGAAAGTGTGGAAAGAGGAGTCGCATTGGCAAACTCCAGGTTAGCAAAATGCCAGTCGAGAATCTGTCTGTCTCTCGAAGACAAATACACATCGCTGAGAAAGAGAAGAACAGACAAAGATGTTACATGGATCTCAATCAGGACGTCAGGCCAGCATGTGAAGGACAAAATCTCATTTGACTGTGTTTGATTATTGAATCAGCTTTTATTTGAATACCTGGGTGGGTTGGCCTCCAGCTCCTGCAATCTCTCTTCCAGTTTAACCTGCATCTCTACCAGCTCATCATATTCCTGCAACAAACAGACAGAGAACACAAATCAGAAACACTGATGCATTTTCCCAAAAGCAAAAATATGTGGCCATACAGTGCACATCATTATTCACCAGCTCTCCAAAGCTTCATTTGATTCTAGCACCCGAGTGTGACTTTTTCCTACATTGTGCCTGAAGGCCAGCAGTAGTGGTTTGGTCTCAGAAGGCAGAGTCATCCCTCTGAGCAGACTTTCAAACCAGCTAAACAGTCCGAGTCTATTTAAAGCTAAATCCTTCCCTTTAGCCACATCACACAAAAAAAAAAAAACTTCTCTATGTCCGTCTGTTAACAAAGTCTGCAAAAACCTGTTTTTACATCTCAAGCACAGTTACACACAATGGTTGGTGTTCTTCTCACACAAAGCTCCCAATGTACAAAGAGAAAATAAGAGATCTAGGTACATTTATGTTGCTTAGTGACTTTTTTATAGGGACATATCGTGGAAAAAGAAGCTTGCTTTTTAATTCAGAATATGATCCCTTTAAAGAGTAATATATTGTATTAATACAGTATAAAACAGCTAACACTGTGATCTGCTGAATGCTAAAATGTAGTTCTGATATTGCCCATTTTCATTTTGCACTCTACAAACCTCAAAACAGACGCTGAAAGCTTTAGACGGGAATCAGATGCTATAAATAAGCATCTCATTTAAAAGTTTAAAATGCTAGCAGGAGCGTGTGCAAAAATTCTTGTTTTAACCATAAATGGTTTGAGCGCCTCTAATGCGCTACAACTGCAGCCGGAAGCAAATTGAGAGTGATTATGTGAATTAACATGTTAAAATCTGAACAGTGAAGACCGTTTAAGTTGAGTAATTTAACTTTCAGCTCTGTGGGCGCTAAAGAGTCAGACAGTGTTAGACTGTGGTTTGGAAAACGCACTTAAACAACTGAAACAGTGTGCTGAAATGGTATTATGCTCCATTACTGAGTGTAGAGGTCTTTGAAAGAACTGGAAAACACTGTTGCTTTAAACAAAGATTTTTAAAATCTTAAGGTATCTGCGGATTCCACCAAAGGCTGTCATGATGATACTTGGCTGTCTAATGTGTGATCTGTTTTACTGGCAAGTACTGCTGTACCCCACGGCCTTATTTTTGTTAATAAAGCAATAATTAAATTAAATTGTGTGCAGCGTGTTCATTTGGTTTGCTCAATTTAGGACGCTTGGTCTACTACCTTGCAGAGTGCTGTGAGGTCTCTGTGTTTGCTCTTGACCAGGAACTCAGCTGTGATGTCTCTGGGTGGCTTCACCTCGCTGGCCTCTTTATACTGCTGATGCAGCTCCTTCACTTTCTCCTTAGTAGTCACCATCTGAACAGCAGCCATACAAACGGACGAATGAATCTCTGTACGAGGATGTGAGTGGCAACAAAGCTGTAGCTGAGGGATTTTACCTTATTGAGAAGATCTCTGAGCTCCTCTTGAGTCTTCACAATCTTTTTCCAGTGTTCAATTTGTTCATCCTTTACATGTTTCTCCTGAAGTCTGTTTTAACAAGTATTATTTGAATGTCATACTAAATGATTATTTAAACACAAACACAGGATAAAGTCCACTCACTGTATGACAACCTCCAGGGCTTGTCCCAGAGAAACAGGTTTGTTATTGAGAAAGTTGAAGTCAAGCTGGTGGCTGAGGTACGACGTGGCCTCTAACAGACGATTAAACTCCTGCTCAACCATCTCGTCCTTCTCTTTAGGGACCTTCAGAATGAATGAGCATTACATGAGCTCAAGAGTATCTATGTTTGTAACATGTATGTAATCATAGAAAAGTTATCATAAAAAAACTATTTTAAAGCCTCAGAGAAATATGGGCTATGTTTGGGTTTAAGCTTTTAAAGCATGACAGTGGGGCTCGCTATCTTTGATATCTTCAATATTAAAATCCAGTGTGCATATTAGTAATCCACAAAGAAAATGATTCCACAAAGATCACATTTTTCCTTCCTAGTCACTTAGGCACAGTCAAAAATCTGGAGACTATTACTTTCCCTGAGGAATAAATATAAAGATCCAAAACAACACAAAACCTAATAATTTATAAATTCATTTTTTTGCCCAAACAATGCAGACAACTGACAGCAATTCAGGATTTTAGTCATTTAACAGGTGTCTTCCTGGGTAGTGTGTCAAAGTTAAATGCACTCAGACTATAAAACTTTAAAATGCACTAACAAGACAACTTATGCAACATATTGTGCATAAAAGTTAATTAGACAATTACCCAAATTACAAAATCATCAAATTTAAACAAAAACACTTACACTTGTACAGCGCTCGCCCTGTTTAAGAAATTAAAAATGGAGTGAAAATGAAAGAGATGAAACAAAAGAGAGTGAGATCAGGATTGGGGAAAGAAGTGAGAGACAAAGAGAACATTAGATCTTTCTTGTTTACATCTTTAACACTGCTGAAATGCCAATCAGCACAGAACGGATGGATCTAGCGATTTGCCTTACACATCAACAAATATTATGAAGACTTTCGCATCTGTATGGGTGATTTTAACTATTATGTTTCTGAAGCACTCACAGCCTGTCCATTGGCTTCATATAGTGGGCACTTCTGTTTGATCTTGGCCAGCTCCATGTTGACCTGTTTGCTTATTACAGCCATGGGATTCCCACCTGAAAGAAAAATGAGAAATTGTTGCAAATTAACATACCTGCTGAAAAGAAATGAACATTAAAACAGTGCCACCTCCTGGTGAGAAGATTATTTGATATTTCTTACCCAGCCCAGTCACCACCATGGCCCCAAGGTCAGCTACATAGTTCCCCTTTCTGAACGTAGCCACACGCCCGCCTACACGATCCTACCGAGAAAACAAAGACATATAAATTTCACATCTTCGCTTTCAAGCAGCTTTTGTTTATTTTGTAGCAGTGTGTACTCACTCTGGCCTCGAGAACGGTCACATCCATCCCAAAACTCTGCAACTGTCGTGCAGCCGCCAGCCCTGATACCCCACCTCCGATTATTATCACCTTTCCTGTTTTCTTAGCTATAAGAACATAAGTACATTAGCCATCAAATCAGTCTATGAGTCCTATGTTTATTTTAAACCCTGCTGTAAACAGGCTGTCATTTTCTTCTTTGTGCCAGGTAAATAAAACATGACTGATTCAAAAAATAAATGGAATGATGTCATCTGGTTATATTTCTTGGCATTAAGCAAAGAAGTTGGGAAATACAATCTCTTCATGTTTGATATAACAGTTCAGTGCAATTACTTGGCAGAGGCTTTACTCTCTTGTAGATGCCAAAGTTTATGAACCCGTGTCTCTCCAGATAGCTGTGTATCCGGTGCACCAGGACAGCATCGCCTGTGGAGAGAAAAGCATGACCAATGTGGTGCTTTAATGCTTAAACATACAATTACAAATACACAAGTTTAATAAATACATATGTGACCGGCCCCATAATTTTGAGTCACTCTGACCCACAAACATTTTGAGGATAATATAATGAAAAAAGAAACGTTCTGCCAACATTTAAATTATTACATTTCCACTATGGTTTGGAGTAAAAACAACATCATTTGAAAGCCGAGACTTTGCTTTTTTACTTCATTGCATAAAACTCTGTGTTTCTTGGTCACAATGACCCAAAATAACAGATCGACTGACATATGATTATGGTGCAAGTAAAGTCAGTAAACTCACTGTTGTATGGTGCTTCTAGCTGCTGCACAGTAGACTCAAAGGTCAGCTGAACTTTGGGGTTGTCCAACCAGAGCTGAAGCTGAACATTTAAAAAAGACATTTTCAATAAAACACATTTTTTTGGTTCTTTTTATGTTTATTCATTTTCCATGTGTATGTTTAGTAAACAATTAATGACCAAGAAACGCTGTGCACTGCTGTGAGCATACCGTGCGGTTTCTGATGTAAAGGAACACTTTTTGAGTATGCTGTGGCCCGCTGATGATATCAGGGAAGCATGCAGCCTCCTGTGATGTCATACGGTCATGTGGGAGACGACTCTGGAAGGCAGCCCCCTCAACACCTGACAACAGATGCTAACTATTAACATTTCGACATCACGTGTACAGCAAAGAACATTCTAGAACCCTTTACATTTATGCGGACTGATAAAGATACTGTTTAATTTCTAGTCGCTAATGTTCATTTCATACCTGATGGTTCTTCTGGTTCGCTGTCATTCTCCTCCTCTACAGGTGGAGGAGGAGGAGGAGGAATCACCTGCTTCCGCTCTTTCTCAGCTTTAGCGTTTCTTTCCTCCTCCGAGTAATATTCGTCCTCCGAGAGATTAGCAAGGCTTTCGTCCATCTCCCTGTACTCCACCTGCAGCAGGTGGCACAATAAACGCTCCATAAAAATCTAGCTCTGGCTCAGCTGGGGTAAACAAAAATCATTCCCTAACCAGACATGAATCTCACATCTGATCCAAGCCAAATACAACATTTGGTTATGGTTTATTTTATTAAAAAGATAGATAAAATAAAAGGTTACTCACTGCCATGGCCACAAGTTCCCGACCCACTGACTGTCAGAGATCATTTCAACCAAATTGAAAGTTGACTTTGGCTCTAAAAAATGGTTCCTGCTTCTACACAGGTCAAGCTAATAGAGATGTTTACCTTTGCTCTCTTGCGGCGACTGGTTCTGCGAACCTCTGCAGAGTCCAGGTCAACCCCTCCAGGTCCAGGAGGATGTGGATGTGGATGAGGAGGTCCACCTGGTTCTCCACTCGGGGAGGCTCTCTCTTTCTTTTTCACATCTGTTATACCTGGGCCAGAGGGACCAGCCGCAACAGTCTGGGGGGCAGAAAGGGTGTCAGGAGCACGGTCACCACCGTTACCCCCGGAGGAAGCAGAGGAGCCTGGGTCTGACTTCTTAGCGGACAGCATTACAGATAATGAAAGATGCTTCTCCTGAAATGTGGAAAAGAGATGAAGCTGAAGAGAAGTCTACAGCTAACCCCCCTCCCCCTCAGACAGAGTGAGTCAAATGTTATTGTGCACCTGCTCTCAACAAGAACCATTTAAAAACACGTTTGCTATTCAACTATGATAGGAGCTGAGGGGTGTTTGTAAACATTGTACATTGATATTGTAAACGATCAATGAATTTTACTCGTTTTACCCGATTTCTCGGTCTAAACCCATAATAACTAACATATAACAACATAATCATAAACAGACCACAGCCGTAAATACTGGCAATTGCATTATTGCTACTTCAAGCCTTATACACACTATTTCAACCATACACGAATAAAGTAAAGCAGACACTTGAATGTAATATGCACGTTTGTGTTAACAGCGCTAGCAGCTAAACGCTACAATACCGCGTTTATTTAAGAACAGACTACAAACCTTAATTAACCACTGTGGCTAACCCATCAAAGATTCTATCAACCGTTCAAATACTAAACAATTAAATAAGTGAACAATAAAAGATATGAGAATAACAAATGGTTTCGTGCGCTCATTAGCAACGATGCTATTGCTAGCGGCACGAGTTCGTATCCCTTATCAAAGTCTAGACATTCGCCAAACCGCTCTACTATACGGTTTATTGCTTATGAATATCAAACATAAAATGCTAATTGTGTATACATATAATAAGCGTTAGCATTATATTAGGTATTGTAGTCTTCTATCAAAATAATATTTATATTTACCTCCCCGCAGCTGCTGAGAGAAAAACACAAAGAAACAGATCGCCTGTCCCCGCAGGAACCAATGCAGCCAATCAGAGTAGACGACGGTGTAAAGAAGGCGGGATGAAGACTGTACACTTCTGTAATTGGACAAAGGTCTAATCGATCAAGATTTTAGTACAGACAGGTTCAACGGACACCAAACGCATTATCCAACATTATCCAACATGCTGCAGTTTTCGCATTTCTGTACTAAGATTATATGCAGAAATCCCGCATTGACCACTGGGAGTGCAATTCTGCTTAACCACAAGTTACTTTAGACTTTTCATAGACTCTTACACTTGAAAAATGATTCATTGTCATAAGATCAGTGAAAAGCTTTTGGGTTCATGTTTGTGGGTGTCCAATCTAAATGATCTTGTTGTTGAAATTATCTGGTACGAGACAAGGCTCTTGCAACTAGTTTAATTTCAATACAGAGAGTTGTAGGAATACTGCCTTGGGTGCATTTTTCAGTCATTCGACAGGTGGCGCTGTCACACAAAAAACTACAGTATTATGCTCATTTCCAGGCACCTCGGATTTAAGAAATTTACCCGGAAATCATTTATGGAACGGTGCTGTTTTAATATTAATATATACTTTAACGTTTTGATATTACTAAATCATTACTAATATTAGTGTTTTAATGCTACTACTAAACACGTTTAATGTTACTAAATCTAGACGTTATCTCCGGGTTGGAGGTGGGAAATATCCTAAATTCGAGCTGTACGGAACCCAGCACTAGAATTATTAATGCTAAGTTTCAGCATGTTCAGTTCTTTATTTTTATTGTAATGTAAAGGTCAATACAATATAGATAACTTGAAGAATAAACAAATATACAAGAATAACATAACATTACTGGCCATTAATGTAAAGGTTAATCAAAACGTCATAAAGTAAAGAAGTAGACATCATTTCAAATTCACATATTGATAAAAATAAAGTGCTAAACAATTAAAGTTTGCTGGTGGGGAATTTGAAAATAAGTACAACAGGACAGAGTTTTCATTGCTTTAACATTTGTAGAGTCAGAAATTGTTTCTATATATTGCATAAATTCAATGAGAATTTATTATGCAAAGTAAAAGTGGGACGAACCAAGTCGGTGACGTATGAATGTGGGAGGAGGAGCGTGTGCAAAGCGGAAAGTGCAGATCCAGGTGCGAGTGGGACAGGTACAGCTGATACGGGATTCATCAGGGTGTGCCTCTTGTTTTTCCTTCCGTTTTATAAAGCAAGCTACGAATAAACCGAGCGTGTTGATCTATTTTAGAGGTGAGTTTTGTTCCGATCTTTAGATGTTAAAGTTTCTGTTCAGAATCTCAGCGTGAGTGATCGAGTAGCCTAAACTGTGTTGATCTACTCAAACAACACTTCTTACTTCCTGCGACGTGACGCATTGTTGTTGTGGCACCAGTGGGATTGTAATATAAATATCGCATACTGTTTGTCTAAATGTTCTTCGACTTTTGTAGTGTCTTTATAAAGGTGTATTTTTAAATAGTGAAGTTCCTCTCATCTGTTTAAAGTCAAATTAGGTCACATGAGAATACACCATGATGGTTTAACTATGATATTTGTAGTAAAAGCATAGTAACCACAAATTTGAAACATTATGTCTCTACTGTAACCCAAGTTTAAATGTTATATTTGTTGTAAAACTATATAGTAATCAGTCTACTAAAAATCTATGGATATGCTTTTATAATATGCTTTTATATCTCTATTTCGTTGCCTTGTACTTGTACATGTGTAATGACAATAAAGTTGAATCTAATCTATAAGAATAAATCATGGTTAATAGCAATCCAAAACAGCTAAATTTATTTATAAATGTAATCTGCAGTTTTTCTTGATAAAACTGTATTGTTTCTTGGTTTTTCAAAGAGTATAATACTTAATGTAGTTAAAAGTCATATAGTAAACCCTGTTTTCCATTCATACAGCATAAGAATGAAAAAAGAAGAAGAGGCATCTGACAGACCCGATAACACAGCATTTACTCAACAACGGCTCCCGGCATGGCAGCCTATACTCTCCGCTGGCATTGTCATTCCCGGCTTTCTCATCATTGGCTTGGCCTTCATAGGCATAGGAATCGCCCTTTTTCTGACCTCACAGACCATCCAAGTACTAGAGGTAAAAGTCTACAGAAAAAAGTGTGATGTGCTTTGGGCCCACCAAGGCATTACCAGTAGAGACCTGCTGAGACTATTACAGTTTCCCTTAAAATCAATGCAATTCCAATTTTAACCATTAAATCCACTAGAATGTTTGTTTTTCAACAAGGTAGCCTCTTAGGATAAACAAATATATTGAATTCGGTGCTTTTTGGCCACTTGTGGTAGTTTGTTATGTTGGAAGGTGATGTCATACTGGGATGTTTGTGAAAGGTGAGAAATGTTTATTAATGATAAATGCTTTCTTCAAATCACAGAGAGATTACACGGGCGTCGAGCAGAACTCCCCTTGTTTCACATGTACGACTGCAAGTGCTAAAAACTGCACCTGTGAAATCACGTTCTCCCTAGACAAGCTGTTTACGGTACAGTCTTTAAATGATTCTTCTTTCTCTCTGTTTTTAAAATCTAATATTCTAAATTTCTAATATTTAGTGTAAAATTGTGCATGTTGCTCACAGGGTCCAGTTTTCTTCTACTATGGCCTGACGAATTACTATCAGAGCTTTAGAAAATACGGCGTTTCAAAAGACGATTACCAGCTCAGTGGTGATACAACTTACTTCACGGTTTGTTATTGCTCTTTTGAGAAAGCTTTTATGTTTTTCGGGACTTTTATTTAATGCAATAGACCTTTCCTTTATTTTATGTTCATCTCCAGAGTCCACATGATCAATGCTTTCCATATCAATATGATTCCAATAACAAGCCCATTGTTCCTTGTGGAGCTTTACCTAATAGCATGTTCAATGGTATGGTTTTACATTTTTATCTAAACTCTGTATTAAGCGTGATGTGATTTTCCATGGCATTGCTAATACTTGATTGTTTTCACAAAGATACTTTTGAGCTCTTCCAAATGGTCAATAATACAAGGAAGCGGGTGCCACTTGATGGTAAAGGAATCTCCTGGTGGACAGATTATAATATAAAGTACAGGAATCCTTCTCCTGTGAACGGCTCTTTGGCAAATGCTTTTGAAGGTAATACATCTTAAAGTTTGCTATGATGCAAAGTAGTTATGCTGTAGGATTTGCACTGTGTTAAAGTCTTTGTTTTTATTATTGCTAATTTAAAGGTACAGTGAAGCCAATAAACTGGCCCAAGCCAGCATATGAGCTGGACCCCGCAGACCCGAGCAACAATGGTTTCTTGAACCAGGATTTTCTTGTGTGGATAAGGAGGGCAGCGTTGCCTCAGTTCAGGAAGTTGTATCGGAGAATCACAGAGGGCGATTACGCCGCAGGGCTCCCTGCTGGAAATTATTCTCTGACAATTCATTACAGTATCCTTCATCTAAAAACCAAAACATACTCAGGACCTAAGGATTAAAAAATAGTTCAACCAAAGGTAAAGTAAAAATAGCGCTCATGTTGTTCCAACCTCTTATGTCTTTATTTTTTCAGTGGAAAATGTTGAAGGATACTTCAGTATCTCAAATATCTAAGTTTCACGGATAGAAAAAAAATGTAGGTAATATAGTATGTATATGCGTATAGTATAGCATATAGGTTTTGAACAACATTTAGGGTTAGTCATGACAAAATGTTTGTTTTTGGATGAACAATCCTATTTAATAGTTTAAAAAGTTGTAGTAAGAAGTAAGCATGTTTAATATCATCTTTTGTACAGAATATATATCAAATTCATTCATCTATTTCTTGGAATCATTGAATCAATTCAAGAGCACACTGTAACTCCAGTACAATAAGCAGCAGTAGTTGTGACTCGACTCCTTTTTAAGTCTGTTTTGGTCATTTTTCCGTTCCACCAAGGCTTTAGTCCTGTTTTAAATTCTGACGACATCTCTTGCCAGTGTTTGCTTGTTATCCAGGCAAACAGGTTTTACTAGTTAGGTGTGGCTCAGTCTCTCCACAGCAGAATGTTGAACCAACAAACGGAGGGTTTTTGAATATGCATTGTGTACCTATGTAAATTGCTATATTATATGGCAGTCAAAGGAGCTGTTGAGATTTGACAAGGTTTGCTTTGAAAAGGTAAAGTTTTGTTTCAGAAGCATCTGCTTTAAAAAACTTTATGCTACGGTAGGAGTTGTTGTCAAAACGTGTTTGTTCCTTAACCAAATCTTTTCCAGACTACCCTGTACTGAATTTTGATGGACGTAAAAAAGTGGTCTTCAGCAATGTGTCATGGATGGGAGGAAAGAACGACTTCTTGGGCATTGCTTATTTAGTGGTCGGATCCTTGTGTGTGGTCATGTCTGTAGTTATGCTTGTTGTTTATGCCAAATTCAAATTCAAAGAAGATGATGCATGATGATGTAATGTATCCGTGCTTATAAAAGAGAAACAGAACTTAAGGTTATTTTAAGGACATGCAGGGTCTTCCAGGGAAAGGTTACACAATTAAACGTGATACAACTTTTAGCTTAAGGTTATTATTTTAAATCAGGAGATGATCAATAATAACAGGAAACCTTTTATGATAATATTCAAAGAAATCTCATGATCAAAGTTCATGTCATAGAATCTGAAGGTCAAATTTAGTCAGAAGTCTGGGACATTCAGACACTGTTACAAATGTTTCTACATTATACAATTCTTTCACTGTCTCAGGTTGCATAAGATGAAGTAGCAGTTTGCTTTGACTGCTTTTACCAAATGTGATGTTAGAATTTGTTCTTGTCATTCGTGCACTTTGCTAAGCTAAACCTAAAGCTAGACACATAAGGAGGAAATCTTAGTTTTAAATTTTGTTTACAACGTAAATAGCTCACCTTAAAAATAAAAACTCAGGTGCCATGTTTGGATGTCAAATGTATGGCTTGGTTAAAGCTTTATGTGTATTTAGGTTAATATATTGAGAGTTAAAATGCATTGACTTGAATATTTTCTGTTTTATAATATTAAATGAGTTTACACGTGCATTGTATTGCTGTTTTTTAATGTTGCTGGAAAACTTAAATATGAAAGTGAAGGGCAAATTCTACTTCATTATAAGCACACATTGAAAATCTGATTTGAATGAATCGTGTGCTGCTGGGTTCAGGGGTTTAGTCCTATAAAATTGTGGATAAAACATTTTCATATTGAATCTGCTGTTTCTAAAATGCATGGTTTTTTCTCTTATACATTTCATTCTATGTCTGAATTAAGTTTTAATGTTAATAGTTTTATGAACTTTCAAACTTTATGAAATCAGATTTTTATATTATGATCTAATTTATGATTCACAAGGAGAATGTATAATATTAGTATTAGGGGTGTAACATGGGTTCACAATATTTTGAACAAAATGCTAAATATATTTCCAATACATTAACAATTTCAATAGCATTTATTAGAGCAATTTAATTTACAGGAGCGAATATACACCTCTGAAGACATTGTTATGTATATTATATTGCATTTCTGTCATTAGATCCTCCTAAATATTACACACAGTACCTTTAATTGAACCTTGTGCAAAGCAAATTCATAAAAAATAAATAGAATTGTCACAGAAAAATAAAAACAATTTTTAATACAACTTAGCGCAATAGAAGCACAAAATAATAATTATAAAAATAAATTAAAACACATGTCACATGTTGGCATTAAATAAACATCATATGTGACCCTGGACAATAAACCAGTTTTAAGGGTAAATTTTTTTAATTGATTTTTACATCATCTGATCTGTTTGTTAGGATAGGATAATATTTGGCTGAGATATAACTATTTAAAACTCTGGAATCTGAGGGTGCAAAATGTGTCTAAACATTGAGAAAATTCCCTTTGAAGTTGTCAAAATGAAGTCCCTGCTATGTTGATTTGGACTAGAACAGCATCTACCTAATGAAAAATAACCAGATGTGTTCCTAAGCATCAGCAGTGATACTTTCATCTGTAATACCACGTTACGTGCACTAGATGACATGGTTGGGCCAAAGTTAACGTTGTTAGTATTTGTACACCAGCAGCATACGTCCTGTAATGAACATTTAACCTTGAAAGTCTTCTCTCTCTCTCTATGTGTGTGTTTTCGTAAACTTGCAGCTGTTGTCTAAACATATATACTAGTGTTCCATCAATTCAGCAGAGGCATTATCGTATTGGCTTTTTCATAAAAGCTGGAGTAAAGCTCTGCTCAGATCCTTTTATTTGAGTTTTAAACCTCATAAAAGGGACGAGAACTTCACCTTGGTGAATTGGTAACTTTAATGACACGAGGTGGGCCAGGATGGGCATGTTTTTAGGTTTGGAGAGCCGGTGGCAGCAGATCTCGCACACTAATGGCTGTATGCTGTCTACACTGACTGTTTTGGCCGGGCTGCTATCACTGTTTTTGTATTATTAGCCTGTGATATGGGTACCTTCATTTCCTGTTCTTTCAGATGGGTGAAACAGGCCTGATATTGGAAAAGCCGAAAGGATAGTGAGAAAAACAAGGCCAAAAGGTGCATCTCTCTTTTTCCTTCTTTCTCTTTCTTTCTTTTCCTAATATAGGCACAGCATTATAAGTACAGGGGATGACGGGTCGTGTGTGGGTGATGTTTTTCGGCGCAGACTTTACTGAACTGAAGAGATATTTATTAGACATTATCCTGTTGTTGGTTCCACCTTTCTGGAAAGCTCTACTGTTTTATTCTTCATTTGTTGGACTCCCACCAATAATGAAGAGCACTATCGTAATTGATGTGATAAGTGTTGCCATAACAACAGATTCTTTACGTAGTGGCCAGTTTCATGATCGTAACAAGCACGAAAGGTTTATTTCCAAGCGAGGGAGAGCAGCGTGCATCTCGAGTGCCATTAGCATCGGAAAACTTAAATGAAAGGCTGGGTTGAATCTTTACAGACTCGCAGAGACTTCATTAGCACACATGGCTGATATTGATGCCTGGTAGCAACGGAGGAGATCCGATGAAGTAGCGTGTGCCGTGTCCTCGCGGTGGTTCAGTCTTACGGTGTTTGTGAAGTGTGGCTAAACATTCATTCAAAAGAATTCAACCATTCAAATGCTCTCCCACATCCTACTGAGAAAACAAGCTTATTCAAATGAGTGCACAACTTCGCTCATTCCGTAATAATGGGTAAACACCAAATTAGCAAGCAATTATCCACCTGTGGTAATGTTTCTGGGTAGCCTTCATAATGCCTGATGGGGATGGGGGTTATGTTATCTGCAACACAGCAAAGATTGCATTCCTCTGAACATTGACTAGTAAGGATACAGGCATTTACGTTAAATTTATGGCCGAAAAGTCCAGATCAGAGACACACATGATGTTTGAAGCGAATCTATATATCGTTCTGTGCTAAATGCTTTAAGTGGAATAGAATTGAATTTCCATTGCTGGTGAGACAGCTACATAAGACTCGTGTATGTATCAGAAATAATCTGCAGGGACTCTGTTCTTTGTAAATGTGTACCAGAAGTTAAGTTTGGGCAACAAAAGCGTGCATGCGCTGTAACGCTTGTTTATGTTGTTGCTTTGAAACCGTACTGTATATATACTATACAGTATAGTGCAATATGCAAAACAGTGTGCCTTATACAGTACAACCTAAAAGCTGGAATAAATACACTTGAGAAGGCAATGCATAACGTTTTTTATCCAACCTGTATGACATTCTTTCTTCTGCAGAATACAAAAAATATATTTTGAAAAACGTTTTGAATCAAACAACAGTGGACCCCGTTGACTTCCATTGTATGGACATAAAACCACAGAGACATTTCTCAAAATATCTTCTTTTGTGTTCCGCAAAGAGTCATACAGGTTTTGAAACACACGAGTGTGAATAAATGACAGATTTTTTATTTTCAGGTGAATTGTCCCTTTTTAGCTGCCATTGATTTGTTTTGAATGCTGATGTACAGCTTCTTAAAGCTCAATTAGTGTTCCTAGTAAAGCTCCACAAATGATGGCGTTTAATACCCCGGAGTGTTGAAAGATTATCCCGAAATTGCCTTCCATTCATTTCAAATGAAGCATCTGAAAAGTTCACCCTGCAGCAGAGTTTGGTAAGTGACCATCAATCTGGACGTTAATGAGATAAAGTTTCCCCACAGGTGCTCATCTGTCCACAATGTCTTTAGCCAACTTCACTTTGGAGAGAACTGGATGTCAAGCCACATAATTCTCTGTTCGGTGGAGACATTATTGAAAACCATAAACAAAAATGATCAGCTGAAAATAGGAGGTTTTCAATGATCCCCTCTATTATAGAGCAACATGATGATGACTTGATTTGTGACTGGATGAGAATAGAATAGAGGAAATGGGAAAGTGACAGAAAACATCAATCGTGAAGCGCAAGCAATACAAATATTTGCATAAGAGGGACCTTTTCGAGAGTCTTGACCTCGGATAATGCTGTAGAAGATCTGGACACTGTATCATTTTTCTACATTGTCTCTCTCATTAAACCCTGATTTTCCGCTAATTGGAAGTAAATGGATCGCTAATCACTGTAATTGTGCTCTCATTTAATGTGCTTGATAACTCGCCGCTTCTGACTTTCCATATGTGAGATGGAGAGGTGGCGTTATATCCAGCCAGACACCCATGTTTTTCTTTTAAGATAATTTGTTTTAATAGTGCACAAGTTTCTGCACCACACTGTCGGAAATATTAAGAGGCCATCGAGCTAAAAAGTAATCATTTTTATAATTTGATTATCCAAGCTATAATCTGTACTCGGAGTAGTTTCCTTTTTCATGCTGAAGTGAATGTTTAAGTAACTGTATGTGCCAGGAAGTGGTGTTGTGTTACATCTTTATTTTGGATCCAGAACCCAAAGGTTACCCCTCATCGAATGGCTGAGAGACGCAAAGTTTGTTCTAAAACAAGGCATGAAGAAAATATTGATTTATGTTTGGTTGTCAGTTTTTCTCTTTAATTTTTGTCTTACATGGTCCCACAGAGCTTACTGTTGGGCGTTGGGCGCCAAAAGAGACAGACTATATGCAAAAGAGGGTGTTAGTTGCTAGTCCGCGTGGATAAATTTAGCTCCTCCGTGTCACATCACTGATATAGACATAAACTTACACCGAGTTTTGGATTCAGGCCATTGTGCTTTCTAGGTTGACTTCTTTTTAATAATACAGATTGGATGTTTTTAGTGGTCAGATAATTTAATATGCTGTTTTGTGTTTTGTGTTTTCATCATGTTGTGCTTAATATTTGCTTATCATAATGAGCAGGCCTCTCTTGTTTATTTCTGGATGCTCTTTTTGATGCTGGGCACGAAACATCATAGACTGTTGTTTTTATGAGCATTTAAAATTAGGGCACAGTGCAGCTGAAGCCATAAATGAATTTTAGTGGCCACTTCCCTCTGACCCATCTCCACATCTTCAAGTTCAGAAATTGTAATTAGCTGATATGAAGCTTGAAAATGAGCTATGACTCCTGCACTTTTATTTCTAAAGTATAATTTCCTAGTTTTTGTTTGTTGGCATTTAAAGGCAATGAAGCATGTTTTTACTATTTAAATGCACCATTTTATTATTCATGCTGTGGTCTGCTTTATGTATTTTGTTTTGTTTGTTTTTGAGCACTTGAACAGTAATCATTCTAAGCAGACAGCTTTGCTTCCAGCCCTAAAATTGGTCTAAATTTGTCAACTTTCACCATTTCACGTAAGGTTTTTTCTTGTACTTCACGTTTTTCATGTTGCTGTGATCTAGTGCTTGGTCATCGGAGGGCTTAGGGTTGACATCCAGGACAGTATGTGCTCTGAGATTTCAGAAAATATTCTGTTTTAAATCTATGCAGCGTTACGATTGAGAGAATTGTTGACAATGACATACATGCAAAGCATAACTATAAAATGTGAAATGTGCATAGCACAGTTCAGAAAAATGGAAATATTTAAGTTCGAATGAATGTCTATCATTTATTTATAATAATACATTTTATAATATAATCAAATAATCTAAATTTCAAAGGAATGAGACACATGAAATTTTTGCTGAAGAAAGGATTGTCTAAAGCGATAGTTCAGCCAAAATTCTTTTAGCATTTATGCACTCTTATGTCATTTTAAACCTGTGACTTTCTTTCATTTCTAGAACACAAAAGAAGATATTTTGAAGAATGTTGTTCGGTTACCAACATTCTTCAAAATTTTCTTTTGTGTTCTAGAAATGAAATAAAGTCATACAGGTTTAAAATGACAAGAGCATGAGTAAAGGATGACAGAATTTTCATTTTTAGGTGAACAAATCTCAGAGACGCAATCGAACATCTCATTAGGATATTTTTCTCTCCTTTGCAACGTAATAAGCTCGAGCATTTATTTTCCAACATTTGCCGATCTTCACACCCGTTGTGTTGACTCTAGTGTCATAAGTGCGGTCTGATTTTCATGTGTTACCGCCTGATGGTGTGAAGCATTGAAAGAGCTCTGTACCACTGAGCCAAAAGCACTCAGAGCTGAGCAGATGACACTGCCCTTCACACACATTGTCTTCCTCTGCCCATCACGCCTAAGGCTGTCTCTTTCTCTCAAAAGATCCCTTTGGACTGACGGAGCAGCTGGCAGGTTGTTCCATTGTAAAGAGTGACTGGAGCGCTATGGAAAGCTACAGCAGAGAGAGAGAAATCTAACAAAAACACCGACATCATGCAAAATGCATGATACTGTGAAACCACAACAGTTGGCACAGAAGGGAGGGGAAATTGTATTTAAAGCATTTTCAGCCCAGAGCTTTTGACAAATTCACAGTCTGTTGACATGAGCCTTCAGAGCTGTCTAATGTGCTTTTGTGGGTAGCAGGTGTATTACCTTTTACTCCTTTATATAAAACGAATAAAGCAGTTTCATTCTATTAAAATACAATTTTCTCTTTACCTTTTTTATTATAGAAACCGTAGTAAGTGGTCACAAAGGAACGTTGTGGCATGGCCTATATCTCAATATCTCATTTGATGCATTATTTATTTTATTTATCTGTCCTAATTTAGCTGAAAAAAGCCAGACATGGTATTTAAGGTCATATGCTGTAATTGTTTTAATTGTGTAAATTCAATTGATTTGTCCAATCCAAAATGATAAAAGGTACATATCCCTCAAAAAACTTAAAGGGATAGTTCACCCAAATACAAAAACCACTTATGTCATGTCAAATCTATAGGGCTTTCTATCATATGCAGAACACAAAAGAAGATATTTTGAAGAATGTTGGAAAACAAAAACCGTTGATCCCCATTGACTTGCAATGGCTTTGTGTTCATACAATAAAGTAAATGAGGACCAACATTCTTTAAAATATCTTCTTTCATGTTCTGCAGAAGAAAGAAAGTCATACAGGTTTGACATGACAAGAAGGGAATGAAATGATGACAGAATGTTTGTTTTTGGGTGAACTATCCCTTTAAACTGAGTTGAGATGTTTTTGCAGTGTACGTGCTATTGGGGCATGTTGTCACAAAATTTTACCGCATCATCAAACTGAATCTTTTTTCTTGGGTAATGACTGTGGAAATGTTCAATGGTTTCTTTTGTAGCCAAGACTTTGAAGTATGTGTCATACAGAAATTGACTTTCAAAAACAAACTTACCCTGAGAAATATTCCCTGCGGTAAAAAGTGTAAAAGCAACCATGTTAAGTTTTCACTGTTTGTATGGACTCACCGCACACACCTGTGTGCAGTAGTGTGAACACCAGCGTTGCCCTACAGCACAAATGCTGTGAACCTGCTAGAGGTGCTTAAGGAGGCCACAGATGGGATGCTGAGCGGCGTACCTTACATTTCCACAGCCCCTGAGGCTTTGACCCGGCTCTGTTAATGTTGTTCTAACACACATGTACAGCATGTAAAACCTCTGCCTCCATTCTCAGTGGTGCATAACCCCTGACAACAGCGTGACGTGAGAAATCATATGAGTGCTGTTTTTTCTTCGTGCTGACAGCAGGGTCAAAAAGGTCAGCTTTTCCGTCATTCAGGTAAAGGGTTCGAGACTGGCAGGAGCTCATCACGTTGAGCGAGACGTCATTCTTTTATCTGCGTCATGACAGCTCCGTTTTTTTTGAGGGATGGAGGTGCTGTCAGGCATCAATCCCCAGGACTCCCGAGCAAGTGTGTGTGTGTCACTGTAGTTTGGTTCTGAGACACTATCTCTATTCACCTTCCCTGTGAAGACCAGAGAAACATAGAGAGACCGCCTTCCTGTTTCTTTTTAGTATTTGAACATAGAAAAGAAAATAAGATCTTTCCTGAGGGCAACATAGAGAATACTTCAGTGTGTGTGTGTGTGTGTGTGTGTGTGTGTGTGTATTGGTGGTCTTCTCTTTATGTGTTTCTTTTTTGTTTTGGGTTCCTCCACAGCCCAGTAATGTTCAGGTACTTCGTAAATGCTACAAACCAGTTCTTTATAATATTCTGAATACAATTAAGCATTATCATAAATACATTAAAAATGCCTATTATGTCAAATATTTACTTTTGAACTTTTGGGTGAAAGGGTATTTCTGAGCGACACACATTTATTGAAATGGTTCAGATTTGATGTACTGGTCATCAAGCCCTTTTATTTTAACTGATTACAATTACACTTCATTTCTTTTAGAAAAATTGTGAAAAGCCCAACAGAAATATATTTAATTTGACCTAAATGAAACAACTAAATCTGTAGCCCTGAACCGCAATGTGAAAGAATACAAATTTCCCCCTTATATTATAAGTCTAGACAAATTTAGTATTCATTTTTTTGTCTTTAATACATTTATTTTTTATTTTCTCTTAAAAAATATTTTCTCTTCAAATTTTTTCGAAGTGTTTTTTCATTGCCAAACACAGCTCAACAATAATGCCCAGGGCTGCGTTTGCCGATAACAATGGATCTTAGCACTTAAGAGCATTTTCTACGAGCGACTTTGTGAACATTCGTCATCATTTTACGTTCATTTCCCAAACATGCGATCACACGCAGTTGCGCTTTAGGGGCTACTTACGAGTCTCTATCCATTTGTCAGGTGCTGAAATGTCATCTTCATTGGCTCATTTTTGTAGCACAAGCTTGTTTTCGAAATGTTTAGGCTAAATATTTTCAAGAATGTTTATGTGCAGTTTGAAATACTTTTTCCCTATGTATATAGGACTCGTCTAATTGTACAATGTATTTGGCACATGCTAGGGAAAATACAAAGTTAAAATAAAAAGTAAAAAAAAATGTTGAACCACATTTTTTAGTAGAAATAAGACAAAGACACTGACAACCACCAAGCAAGCATTTTGATCATTTCTCTTTTAAACATAACATTTTTACTTTGCCTAAAATGTGGAGTAACTTTAATCCAGCAATCCAGCAACGGACATGCATCCTTTGTTAGAACCAATAACTTGCCCATATACTATACATTCTTTACTTTATTAATATATGTTCAGTCATTTATAGTCATTTTTATTGTACTGTATTTTTTATTAATTTAGTTTAGTAATTAAATAAATGAAAACATGATAAGCCACATATAAGTGTCTGTTTAGGTGCAATTCTCCGGTTGCTGGTGACTTCATAACTCTGTCTTCTTACGATGCACTTACTCCAGAGCACCCGTAGATCTACAACGAATTTCAAGTGCTACTTAAGTTACAAAGCTTTTGGGAAACGGTACTTAAGTCTAAGATGATTCGTACGATTGGTTTCACAATGTACTTAGCCTTACGATGCTTTTGGGAAACGCAGCCCAGGACAGTTGACGAATCTGTGACTATACCGATCAGCCAAGTTCTACATCGTCATTAAAAATGATATTATTAGCATGTGTTTGAAGCTTTAATATTTTCAAGTGCATAAATATGCGAAAGAAAACTCATTTTGGTCCTGTGAGATGAAAACTAATGTTTCACGTGTTAGTTTTGAAAGTATTTGATCAACATGTAGCCCTCTAGATAATTTTATCTCTTCAGGTAGCCCTCGCTTACAAAAAGGTTGTAGACCCCTGGTTTAGAGATACTGTAGAAACAACATGGAGAATTCCACGTTAGTTATCATTTCTTTTGAATAAGTTTGAAAGGCAGAAATCATATTTTTCCAGAACAATTCTAGTCCAAAACCCCTCCAGGTGTACAGGTGGGGAATCTCTGCTCTCCATCTTGAGTTTGTTTTGATCGCAGTTGGAGTGGAAATTGAGAAAGGGATTACGTTCTCTCCGTTTCCGCTGTGAAGTTCTCTACTCCAGCATCCAGATAAAGTTCACATGCTACTGAATGCTGCCCACCCTACCATCTTCCTCCTGTGATCTGTGTAATGGCCCATCTCCTTATCCCTCCGTCATTTGAGTTTCCATTTATACATTCTCTGTCTCTGCACTTCATCTCTCTACCTTCTGTCTATTTTGCCGTCTCATTGTCCATCTCCCTCTCCTTCTCTCGGCTGCTTATTCAATCCCTTTTCCCATTCTTCTATCGCTCTTCTGTCATTTTAAGTTTCATCACATGTTCATTGGCTCTTGGCCGATAGAGCTCTCAGGCTCTGAGATTAAGTGGCTGTCTGGCCTAATCTGGGATGTACAGCTAGCTATGAAGTTCAGGTTGAAGCAACGGCCAGCCTTTCCGAAGAGATAAGAGGCAGACAGAAGATTGAAAGTGTGGAGTATAGTATTTGACCTATAAACAGAAATGATAACCAAGCAGGACAAAAAAAAATCCCTTTCGTTGGTGCGATTCAGTACGATTGCTGTAGCATTTTGTGTAAATACACTGGCTCTGTTTCAAAACTTATAATAAGATGCCATAGTGTCAGTTAAGAGGAGTAACCAACTAAAAGTTGCGATGCAACTAACTTACATTTTTCAGTAGCGTGACTCATGGAAAATTGCTTTTGCAATAGCATGATACTTTTTCCAACGTGAGCAGTATTGAGCATTACCCATTTTTACCTACACTGTAAAAAAACTGAAATAAATCATAAAATGACTTTTTTTCCCCATGTAAAATTTGTTTTTTTGACCAAATTGTCAAAAATAAACTGTAAAAAAATCTTGTAAAAAACTGAAATTTGCTGTCAGCTGGGGAAATTTACCATACACATTTTTCCAGTAAAAATCTGTAAACAAAACCCTGTACAATTCTGTAAAATTACAGTTTTTTACATTATAAAATAAATCTGTAAAAGAAAATAACAAGAAATTTTGTGAAAAACATTTACAGTATAATATAAATGCACTGTCCTAATATTCACTCTCTTTGTGGCTCATATAAACCTATGGGATGTGTGATCTATTTAATGCATGGTTTATTGGAGTACTCCATGTGGTTTCAATAAATGACTGAGTCACTATATAAACCATGTTTGATTATTACTTGTAATACTTTTACAAAATGTAAAAAAATTAATTGCAAAATTAATTGCAATGATGTTTTCAAATCAGTTATATAAAGTATGTTGTTTTATATTGCAAGTAGATTTTTTTTTAAAACTAGGGTTTCTAACTTTGTTTCTTTATACCATATAGTACATGGTGACAAATGACAGTTCACCACATTGTAAACTAAATAAGAAAATGCTACACAATCACAGTGTATGCCTAAGTTCACTGCTTGGTTCACTGCTAAAATGCTTTTGAGACGCAATCACTTTGATTTATTTTTACTGATGTACTTCATTGCATCTGTTTTAAACTAATAGAATTTTAATGTCATACTAATGTGTCACACGTCATTTACGCACATGTCAATTTAGCTTCTACCTAGACACATTAAAACACTGGAGAACTGTGATGGTATATGAAATATTTTTAGACTCACACTTTGAAAAGATTTGTATTTTAGATTTTTTTTATTGATGAAACAACAAATTCAGTTGTTGAATGTGCACTGATGAAATACACAAGAAACAGATTTATAAGTGACTGAAAATAGACTAGCTGTTGTTTATATGTAACTATTAATTAAAAAGACATTATAATGACTCTATAATGACCCCACTGTCAGATTTATTCTCTCATAGCAACATGTTTTTAATATTGGCACTTTAACTGCTTAGTTCACAGATATAATAGTGTTCATCCAATGGACTCATTTGTCATTTCACTTAAAAATTCTCATTTAAGCAGCATTTCTAGATGTATCGTGGCCATTCAAGCCCCAAAAAACAAACCCCAGAGTGACATAAAGTCATTCAACAGCAATGTGAAAGACAGACAGCATAACAAGACACATGAAAACTGTGATAAGTTTTTTTCCACATAATTGTTTTTTTAATACGTTACTGTTGTATCACTTAAATGAATATGAATATCTTCATATACTGTTTGCGGTATTTGAGGTTTGAAAAAATACAGAGCATCTCAATTTGTTATTTTGACCTGTTCATTTTCTGTAAATAAATGCAAATAGAAATAATATTTTTGTTTTGTCAGTTGTTCACAGAATAAAACAAAACCAATCATTTGACCTAAACACACACCTATAAATAGTAAGAGAGATGAAACAGATGACTTAGTAAACAGCATATTCTGACTTTGTCCAAAGTGAGGTGGTAAGGTAGAATAATTGATCTGCTTACTGTTTGGAGTTTGAAAGGTCCTCTCTCGCAGACCCTCTGACAGATATTTAATGTATTTATTTAATACACTTCTCTCTAAATGCAAAGCGAATGCGAGGCAGATGAATATTTAGTCAGCATGAACTTTGTTTATCAACTGCTTGTTACCAATTAATGATTTGTTGTACTTAGATAACAGCACTTGGGCCCAAACAAGCAGAAACAACTTCGGCTAGACCCGCTATCTAAAGCTTAACTCCGTGCAGACATTTTCAAGCTCTGTAGTCATTATCCAAGAGATTTCCTGCAGTGTTTTGTACTTGAAACACTGGCCTTAACTCCGGGATTTTTGAAACAGATTTTGCTGTGTTGGAACATCAGTTGACTGTGTAAATCTCTCTCTCTCTCTCTCTCTCTCTCTCTCTCTAAACGTTCGGGTTTGTAGCATCATTGACTGATAAAGTGTTGCTGTTTGACAGAGCGCCAGTCGACTGCGCTGACTTTGAACAGTGAGGTGAACGGAGGTAAATGAGCAGGAAAATCAGCAGCCTTGACAAACATGACTTTACTTCCCTTTAATTAATCCCATCATGCTCTACGGCAGGGAACAGATTTTACGGGTTAATGGCAACAGGAAGTGTGGGGGGTTTTTCGCGCTCACCTATATCATAACGTATCTTCAGATTACCTGCGCAGGTGAACGATAAAGTGCGAAAAGTAAAGTAAATCAGCAATTTCCTCCAGACCAGCATGTCTCTGCCGAAGAGATACAGTACGTTTAACATGTTCCATACAGTCTGGAAAGAGCTGAACTCCCGGTGCTCTAAAGAAACAGGGAGTGAAAGAGAAACTGGGGTAGTGGAAAAAATCCGTAGAGGATGAGAATGATTCAGCAGATGCAAATTCCCTTTTCGAGGCACCAGAGCGAAACATGTTTGTTCAGTTAAGTGCAGAATGTCCCAGCAAACTCATTAGTGCAATTTATTTTTTAATAGATACGCACTCAATGTACCCAAAAAGATTCATATATAATAGAAGACATTTACGTTGGTATTTAATTCAAGTTTATTCGTAAATGTTTATACATAATAAATAAATGAATTCGGTATATTAATTATGCAACTCAGGTATAGGTGCAAATACGCCAGGAAATTTAGTGTCTAACATAATATTTTCAATCAATGGAAAATGTATACAAACAATACTTAATTCCCTTTACCGTCTACCTTCAGTGGACAGTAACAATGTTAAGTTGATTTCATCAGGTCTATAGAGCTTTAATAGGGCAAATTTGCATACAAAAATTGACATTTTTAAGATGAGAAGTATGACCGTGATTTAATTTAAGCAATCACAGACTAGCGTTATTTTGTGTCTGGTTAAACCAGATTGGAGGTGCCAAAAGGCAGATTTGAGTTGTGCTGAAATGGCTTTAATAGCTTGTTTGTTTTGCATAAACAAAATAAGACAACATGCATTCACTTGTTTGTTCATGTTTATTCCCTCATGTCATTTTTAAGCACTTTCTAATCCACATTGAAAAATATATTGATCAGCTTTTTCCTATTACGGACATAAAGAAGCCTAGATTTCTTGAATCATCCTGACAACAACCTTAGTTTAAAGGAATAGTTCACTTTAGAATTAAAATGTTATAATTATTTACTCACCCTCGAGTTGGTCCAAATCTGTATACATTTCTTTGTTTGGTTGAACACATAGAAGGATATTTGGACGAATGCTTGTAATCAAACAGTTTTTGGGTCCCATTGACTACCATAGTATAGGAAAAATGACAATGGTAGTCAAAAATTTTTTTTACTGTCCTACATTCTTCAAAATATCTCATTTTGTGAACTTAACAGAACAGAAAAAATGTGTAATTTTTCCTACTACAAAGAAATGTATACAGATGTGTTTTTTTAACAACAGATGGCTAGAGTTGGTTTATTATTGAGACTGTGGGCAGAGTTGATGAAAGGGTTGCCTTGCCATATTCCCCCTCTTGTGTAACATTAAAACACTGACATGCTAATCCATTTTCTATTAGCAAACTATAGTCAGATGAATCAACATGGACTCTGGAACACGTGTTTTTTTTGGTCAAAGTCTATGATACAGATATCACTGTGTAGGCCTGTATTCTCTGTCTGTCTATCAGCTTTTCTTCCATTCAGTCTCTGCATAATTCATATTTTCTTCATATTAACTCTGTTCCTGCAGGGTTAAGCATTAAATCAGTTTTCAAAAAGGAGAGAACGTTAGAGAGAGAGAGAGAGAGAGAGAGAGAGAGAGTTAGAATAGGACGTGTGGGGTATGGTGACCATAGAGTTTTACTTTGTTCTCTGTATTAGTTTAATGCTGTATCTTATACTTTATATAGCAGAATTTGATTCTATTCATTTAATTATATTATTTTGTGTATATGGGGTCAAAAAGAGAAAGTGATATGCACACGTGTTTTAATACAAATAATCTAATATCATTATCTAACATGTCAAAATTGTTGTAGGATTTTGGAACGGGGATAGGTCGCCATCATTTCAAGAGCGATACAGATATTTTAAATGAAATACTACATCATGCTAGGTTAATTTTATGTTAGACAATGGTTTCTGAATATGATATTATGAAATAAAACAGTTTTCACTCCAAAAAATAAAGGGAGACCCTTTCATGGAAAGATACAGATTGTTTTTGAATGGCAGTTGTAAATCGCATGTGTTTTCCTCATCGAAACGGACACAGAAGTAGAACATCTGATCCATCAGCTCTACTCAGACCCTTGCTTCAGCCATCACTGATTGGTCAGCCTTAGCAGTGTGTGGCGTGTGCAAATCTCTTTGGCTGGAGGACTTGAAATTGAAAGAAGGTCTTGGACTATGGAATCAATAGCATAAAGCCTGTAATTACAAATGTGAGCTCAGTAATGCCTACGGTCTCCCACACTCTGTTTCTCGCCTAATTCTCTTTCGTCTACGCCGCACGTCGTTCCCGCACAGCAGATAAGAGCGGAACGGCTTTTTGCTCCTCTCCATGCATACCAATGTTCAATCTTACCCACAGGGAGAGAGAGAGAGAGAGAGAGAGAGAGAGAGAGAGAGAGAGAGAGAGAGAGAGAGAGAGAGAGATGACAGGAAACCAGGCCAGAGAGAGGAGAGAAATCTGGGAATTTAACAGGCTGACAGGAGCTTAATGATGAAACCTCTTTCTAAGTGATTAATGAGTTTCATGTGTGGAGATATATACTGTATATAAGCCAATAGAATAATCACACTCAGGATTTCTACACTGATGGACTTAAAGAAGTAGTTCATGCAAAAACAAAAATTCTTTCATCATTTACTCACCCACTTGACATATTAATCCTGTATAACACAAAAGAAGATATTTTGAAGAATGTTGCTAAACAAAAAACAATGGTCCCTATTGACTTCTATTGTATGGACACAAAACCAATGCAAGTCAATAGGAACCAACAATTTTAGTATACCAACATTATATAGTTTCATTAGAATGAGGTGAAATTTGTGCGTGCGTGCGTGTTGTGTGCGTATGTGTTCGTTTCTGTGTCTCGTGCATGTACGTCTGTTGCCTTTTCGTCATGTGTATTCACTTTGCTTTGCATTTCTTTAATTCTTTTTATAATTTTAATGTATTGCTTATAGTTATCATGTTTCATGTACAGCTGCTTTGGAAATTGTAAAAAAAGTGCAATATAAATAAAACTGTTAAAATGACTTGAACATGCAATATTTTTTGTGGTAAGGATAAACAAAAAACAGGTTTTGGCAAGTACATAAGACTTATATGTATGCTTATAATAATGATTTATAATTTGAGGTGTCATGTTTTTCAATACACAAAAGGAAAAGTATATGTAAAGTAACCTGCAATTTTGTGTTTCAAACAGAGATGGCAATAGAGAGGCAAAACTTTACACAAAAGACACAATATTATTCGTATTTTGACCTGTTGTTTTGCATTGTGTTTGTTCTGTGATTTGTGTCAAATCAATGTATAATTTTCCATTGTGCGTGGCTTTAGGATTTATTATTCAGTCTGGTTTCATTGAGATAAGAATTTATTCTAATAACCCAATTTACAATTATAATCGCTTGTGTCAAAACATAATTACCCATGAAATCTTTTATTTTACAGCTACAGTTTGTATTGTCTGATTTCATAACATCAAACAAAACTTCACCGATAACATAAATATAACAAGCTATTGTATCAAACTTTGTTCTGAGCATTATAATCATTTGTAGTTTAATTCATCTACCGTTAAAATTTCTACAAAATGTCAATGATCTTATAGCTCTTACTCTGTCAATATTAAAGATATTAAGGTTATATTCTTTACATTATGTATATTATGTCAATTTTATGTTGAGTCACAAATCAACATACATCTCGGCAGCTTAACAAATACAGCATTAAGAAAACACAGCATTTTGTTGCATAATTTGCCCAAAAGTACACTTGTCTTGAATAGATTTGATCTTTTATCTCCTCATGCTTTCATGAGCTTAAAGCAATGCATCACGATGCACGCTTTTCCATTTCACTCAATGTTACGGTATGACACGAGCCGCGGCTGCAACAAAAACAATGGAATTCATGCATCAACAAGCAGCACTGCAGGAATCCTCAAGCATGCATTCAGTCTGTTTGTGTTGCGAATCAGCATTTTATGCAATGCGGTGTGTCATGGGACCTGTACAAAAAAACATGACCATGCTCTGGTTTGTAGTGCCTTAGCCTCACAGAAACAAATGTGACTGGTTTGACAATTTTGCACAGCACGGTGTAGAGAAATCCAAAATGATTCATTCATGACTGACTGAATCTGAAGTGATTTAGTGCAGGTGTGAAATATTTTACAAGCGAACACCCATAATGATTTAAACAGGTGGGTCTAAAGCAATTTTGTATTTTTGTTTTAGGTAACATTACAGCACTCAGGAGATGTAAAAGCAGATCTCATTCACAACCATTTCATATTTTTACAGAGAAAGCAGTTGTGCATTAAGTTTAAATGCTGTTTTCAATTTTCTTCCTCTGAAGGGAAAAGTAAATTCTAAGTGTTTAAGGAATAGTTCACTTTAGAATTAAAAGGTATGATATTTACTCACCCTCGAGTTGTTCCAAATCTGTATACATTTCTGACAAATAGGTAACTTTCACAAATATCTTTCTCTGTGTTCATCAGAACAAAGAAATGTTTACAGATTTGTAACAGCTTAAGGCTGAATAAATGAAGAATTTTCATTTTTGGGTGAACTATAACAACTGTCATTGGTGCGAAAGCAAAGCACAAAAATGTACGAACAAGCTTGCATACATTTGTATATAGCAGCTAAAATGTAATAATGAATTGCCATATACCATTTTGGTGCAGAACCAACAGTGTAGTTATTTTTAAAGTTATAGTTTAGGGGCTTTTTAACTTTAATGTGATAGGAGAACAGACAGAAAAGTATTGCATAGAGACGGGGAGTGGGACCGGCAAAATAATCGAACTCGGGTCGGGCCGCAATCGCACTGGCACTAAATGTTGGCGCACTAACCACATGGCTATTGATGCAAAGAGAGCGTAGTTTTTATATTGAGTGTTTTTTCTCTCACTAGAAGCTGTGAATATTCCACATTATCCCAAAGGTGCTCTGTTGGTTTGAGTTTTGGAGGGCATTGGAATTCTGGGCACATTTGAGTTGTCCTCCCGGGTGTTGCTATTATAAGATGGGTGGACGGTGGTCATAAAGGGATGCACCTGGTTGGCAGTAACACTCAGGTAGATTGTTGCATTAAAACAATGCTCATTATTAAGGAACCAAGAGTGTGCAAATAAAACATTCCTCATTTTATTACACCATCACTATCACCGGCATGAATTAATAATCATACAATGCAGAATGGACCCTCATTGTTTATGCAGTTTTTGGATTTACAGCAGGAATCTGACTTTAATCTAAATCCGTCCTGGTTGGTTTACAGTTTCTATTTGACAGGTAAAGAACACTGACTTTGTTGCTGCAGCTCATTCACTTCAACAGGGCACTGTTGTACCCTGTGGTTATTTTGAGTTGCTGTTGTATTCCAGTTATCTTGAACTAGTGTGTCTGGTCATTTCTCTCTGACCTCTCTCTAACAAGGTGTTTGTGCCCAAAGATCTGCCACTATCCTTGGATGTTTTTTTGTACTTCACACCTTTCTCTGTGCACTCCTCCACAAGTGTAGAGGTATCAGAGATACATTCAGTTTCACATACTGTACAGTAGATGACATTTTACACATTATCAGATTATGTAAAAAAAATACAAAAATGCATAACTTTATGATAATATTTTTCCCTCAGGATGCTTCATTTTTTGTTTCATAACAGATTATTCAGTCTTGCAGCCATCCGCCGGCCATCATGAATGTGGTCAGTTCACCTGGGTAATGGAGCTTTGATCGTGCCCAGCAGCTGTGATGTTTCATTCCCACAAAAAACAGTGTTATTAAACCTGCAATTTCTGAAAATGTCAGAATCACTCCTTAACACAGTAATCCAGTGCCCAAAGCCTTCTTTAAGTGTCCCAACATGCAGAAGTCGTGGCCAGCGATAGACTAACACATTGTGATCTGCGTCAGTACAGTCATCTTGGTTAGGTACAATGTAAGTTCACATTATGTACACTAAAACAATTTTTATCACTCATTTCATCATTCATTTTTTGTGAGTTTTCTACTGATTTCTATTATTCACAATGGTACGATAACTCTCCTCTTGCAAAAGTAAGGGATGGGATTGTGAAATAAATAAAAGCCGATGACTTCTGCTGTTCTGAAGAACACAAGGCAAGACGTCTTCAAAGCACATCAGCAGAGGCCAATGCCATCCCGAAGGATCATAATGAAACACCAATTTGGATCAAAATGAATGAGAGCTTGTTGAGTTGTATGCAGTACATGGCCACTCTGACGTGAATATACCCACAGGGAAATCACGCATTATTCGTGGTGGATTCTCTGTGTGGATGTTTCGCAAGCGATTAGCAATTCACAATTCTTTTTAATACAGTTGAAAAGTATGCAAAAGCAATGGGCAATTGTCATAGATTACACTAATACAGGGCACAGTATTGGAAGGTGGGTGTGAAAGGGGTTGTAGGATGTATTTCTTATTATTTGCACCAAAAATCATGACCATTTACCACCCACTCTTTGAGTCTTATAATGAACCTCATCAGAATGACACTAAAATTCATAGACATGTTTCTTCCGTATGCTGTTAGCATTGCCCTTTAGACTCGAAATTTTGCTTCTGACGTCCGCAGGGCAATTTCTGCTGATTAGAATGCACTCAGTTTTGTTTTTATATCATTAGCTTCTCTTCATCTCAACAGTATTGGACATCTATTGACTCAATGCATTCTGCCGATTCTAAAGCAGTTTATTTTTTGCTTTGCTCCTTTATCAACTTACTTTTCCTCTCTCATGCTTTACACATCAATAAAATGGACATTCTTGGATTCAATCACAAAGAGGTTTTGCACACTGTTATTGGCCTTTATGTGACCAGTGTGACGAGCTCTCCTCTCAATAACTGAATAACTGCAATATTTACAGAGTGCGACTGGGACTGGTACGGGTACCGGGGCCATTTTTCAGTGTGGCATGCAGTATGTGGCCGTTGTGTTCTTATGCTTGGCACTTAAGGTCAAGCTGTTTATCCTTCGCTCTGGGATGTATGTTTGTTGTTTGGCTCTACAAGAGACTGCTAGAAAGTCATGAAGATGCTGAAGATGTTTCAGTTTCATTCAGATGTGGATTATCTTTATTGTGTGTTTAGTGGCTTTACGTTTCTTTTGTAAAGCTTACTAAGATGGAAAAGTAAAGTATTATTGCTCAACTAGATCATAGATATTTCACTAGATATTGAAAAAAAGCATTTTTTCTAGAAACAAATATGACTGGAGTCTTGATCTCATGTCAGTGAGGTTTTACATTTTTGCCATTTTTATGCATCGATACTTCAACATTTAAGTTTGTGAGGTTTTGGTGGAGTCATAGGACATTATTCATTTTCATCACAAATCAGGCATATGCATCCAGACACACTTTGCTGATTTGTGCAAGAATTTTAGTCTCTAACAATCTCGTGTCTAACAAATGGAGACTCTGACACGATTGTAACATGGCTTCAAAGGAATGTATGAGGCGGCGAAGCCATGTGTCCTTGTACATTGCTGTACTTCCATGATAGCAATCTCTTTTAATTGACAAAGGCTTTAGCAATTTGATACACTGATTCTTTATGATTTGATTCGCAATATCTGAAAATGCATAGTGACCCTGCTAAGAATGAGAATGGTTCTGTAAATGGATGGAACTAACGATGAATATAATTAATTTTTTTCTTATTTGCCACAAATTGACGGAAAAAACGGAACAAACTGGTCAATGAACTTGAATACAGCAAATAAAAAAGTACATATTCATATTTAAACAACACAACATTCATGCGTTGCTGTTGACTTCATGTCATTTATGTCAGTTTTATTTCTGTTGAAATTTAACAGACTGGACATGTCACAATACATGCAGAAATTTTGTTTAAAGAAAAACCGAGTAGTCGCTTATTTTTATTTTTTTCAAAGCTGTATATACTAGAGTAAAAAAGAAAGATAATTGCCTTATTTTATTGTATTGCCAAATTGTTACGATTTTTTTTGTAGATGTAAAAGGCATTTATGTATATATACGACAAAATAAATTAAATGCCATCAATTAAGTCAGGAAGTCTAACTTCTTGTTGAAGATTTCGAGTTCTGGGGCCTGGGGGGATTGGGATTTTGGGTTTACTTGACAGTTAATGATGTCATTGTGCACAAGAGCCATACATTTTTCATTTCAAGGCTGTGACCAGATATGCTGGAGAGAATTCATCTGGGAATTCAAAAGCGTAAAAGAAATGCATGTATAGTTACATATCGGAGAGAAATTAATCATGACATTGCAACAGTACTTTCAAAAAATATAACATGCATCAAATCCCAGTCCAATAATAATCCCAGAGAGCCAGAACATCCAGTGCCACGGGCTGTTTCATAAAGTAGGTGCAGAGCTACAGTACAGTATGTTATTACAAATGTAATTGTAAAATCTCACAGGGACGGACTACTGCTCTGTATCCATACCCGTGAAACGTTGTGTGTTATATGTATATTTCTAATAAAATTATTTGCAAATGGTTTATTTATTACATTTTTCAATCTATACTCTTCATGTGAATGTTTTAAAATAATGAAATGTTTTGTGAAATAATGAAATTAGCTTCCCCTGGTGTTAGATAAAATGGGGCCAAAAAGACAAAACAGTTATTTTTAACAGATGTCAGCGTATGTGTACCAGACATCATCCATTGTGTTGCTGAGCTCTGACTTTACAGTTGAAGTTAAGTTTAAAGGTTTTTGATGCTTTAACATACATGACATCTAACATCTTCATACATACATGTTATATCATGCAGCTCTCACAGGCAGTAATGTCCAATTTGCACGCAAAGGTTTTACTCTGTTTTCACTATTCAATAGCATTTGGCATTGGCATTGTAAAAAAGATAATGCTTGACAAAAGTATGAAGGCACACGTTGCCCCCAAAATCTCCACTTTCTGAGCAGATGTGACTGTATACCAAACACTTTATGAGATAGAGAAGTACCAAAAATAACCTTTAAGCACCATATTTACACCTACACGGTAAAAGTGAGTGTTACAGCTCATCACTGCAGGTTCCTGTTGACAAAGATGTTTTATAATGATGCAAGTGTTTGTCCACTTAGTTTTCAGTATTGCATTGAAATGTCCAAGCAAGCATTTTAATCTGATCATTTAACTTTATAAAGCTCTAATCTGTTGCATTTAATCTTTTTAAATGCAGTTTGACTTAATAATAATATTATTCAAAATGTAAAAGTCATATCTTTGGCTTACCTTGGTAGGGTAGATATAAAGTTGATATAGATAGATATAAAGACTAATTTATCACAGTTGTTTCTTGCTGGTTCAACAAAAATTTTCTCCACTTTTTCAGAATATTACAACAGAGAATAATCTTACATGGCTAATACGAACATTATTGTGTATATTCGGTGTAATACAGTGTGTTTACGGTAAAAAAAAAAAACACATTCGTTTTCACATACCATACATTACTGTTGCTCCATATGCTCTGCCTTCTGAAACGTGCCGTGGGTTCACAAAGCTCAAGCCCAAATATGATCCAGAAAATGCATTTGACCAAGCTGTTTCACTACCGTGACTTCAGCAGAGTTACAGATGGTAAGGTTTTATTTAAATAAACTATTAGGTTTAACAATGAGCTAACTATAGCTAACTTCTTGAGCAGCCTGACACTGTGTCTCGACGCGACGTGACAAAAACAATGAAACATATTATAAACAAGGCATTTGTTGCGTCCGGCGGGGACATAGTTACTGAATATAAAGACTTATATTGACTTTTTTCCATGTAGCATCACGCTGCAGGGGAGAACAGCCTCGTAAATATAAAACCATTTCTGCATTTGTGATCGTAGGACCGACAAAAAGCTCACATTTGAATAGTCAGTTGCAAATTCTTTAATAATGAAAATGTTCTTACAGGCTGTGAGTGAGAAGCGACAGACTGTTATTGCTAAGTTAGATTTGCCCCAGTTTTTAGCCTTTGTGCACAACCAGGTGTACACACTCGGATTTTGGAGTTGTACTGTTTTGAAATAGTGTTGTAAATAAAACTTAAGCACTGATTTCTAATTGTGTCCTCATTTGGAAGAACTAAGTAAGTAGTTTGTCTTTAGTAATGAAACACACAGCGTCTCCATGACATGGCGGCAAACGAAATGACGTAGCAAAGCGAAGGCATGTCTACACGAGCCGTTTCAGGCAGGTCTGGGTGATCAATCGCTGTTAGAAAGAATATATGACATTTTGATTTTGGCAATTTTACATGTCTAATGCATGCTTGGGCAACTTGTAAAACAGCAAAAACACAGGAAAACACGACATTGTACACTTTTTCTCCTTTAACGTATCAAGCCTAACCAAGATTTTACTACAGTGCAACTCTTAAGTATGGTTACCTGGAAATTGAACTATTGATGAATCGAGATCTTCCATCTACCTGTAACTCACTGTGACAGAGGATTTTCTTCAAGCAGGAAAAGCAGAAAATGTGAAAAAAGACCAGAGAAGACTTGAACTTCTGAACTTTCTAACTCATCTATCTGTGCTTTCTGATGCTGGATGTGAAGTTAGATTTAAATCCAAAGCCGATACCTAATCTCTGTACAGGCACCACAGTTTAACAAGTTCAGCCAAGATCTTTCAACATCAGACAATAAGAGTTCTGCATGAAGTGATTGTTAGTAACTCTTGAAAGACTCTGAAACAGTATCTAAAGAACAACTTTGGCTGAAAGGTAGTTAATAGATAGAAGGAGCAAACATGGTCTTAAAACCTAACTTCCTAAACTCGACATCAATCAGACACAGTTTTCAGTATGAGCAATCATTCCAGTCATTGTCCATATTTCATTCATATGGATGTCAGTCATATATCAACCTGACTGACCCACTAAGGCAGGTCATAACAGAAAGGAAAATCATGTTATCTTGGAATGACTGTATGGATTACAGATCCAATGAGATGGAAGGGTTCAGCAAAAGTTTATAGCAAAGGTCCTTCAACTCAAACAAACTATCACACATGCCTTGAATTGTGTGCTTAATGTTCCAGGTATCGTCATGGCAACTCTGAGGACAGGTTGTTTTCACAATTTAACAAATTGTTTAGCCGCCTCTCAGCTGTGTGCGATTTACATGCACAGCTTGTATCTTGTCACACACTGTACATCAAACATCACCGTGCATCTTGTCCTACGCAAGTAAATTAACCTTATGAAAAACTGACTGTTCAGAATTGTTTACTCAAGCTGTATGACTTTCTTACCTCTCCACAACATAGAAAAAAGATAATTGAAACAATACCCATTGACTTACATTTACTGTAAAAGAAAGCGTAAAATGTAAAACCCCCCAGAATGTTTTTACAGATTTTTCATGTATTTTTGAAAACTGGAAAAATGTAAAAAATACAGAAAAAAGAATCAAAATTTACAAGAAAAACAAGTTATTTTACAGTTTATTTTTGCCACCCCAGCTGCACCCCAATTTATTAAATATCCTTGTATCCTGTAATTTTACAGGAAGAAAATATTTTACGGTATATTTCTGTAACGCAGATTTTTTTAATACAGTGTTGGTTTTGTGTCCATACAATAGAAGGGAATGGCTGTTGTTCAGTTACCAACATTCTTCAAAATATCTTTTGTGTTCTACAGAAGAAAGAAAGTCATACAGGTTTGAAATGACAAGAGGCTGAGTAAATGATGACTGTCATATTTGGGGGAACTATCCCTTTGAAGGAAGAGTAAAAAAAAAAGAAAACTGTCATATTTACTCTTATAACAGGACATGCTTTCAATCCAGGATTGTTGCATAAGTCATAATACATTTGTGCAATATATATGATAAAAGAATAATACTGAAATAATTTTACATATTACATTACCTTTACAGCCAGTAATAATAATGGTTTACATATTATTTTTAATATGATTTAAGAAACCGTGTTCAAATTCATCAGTCAACACTATTGCTAAGTATTTTTTCTCAAAAATGCATTTCTGTCACACCATATGTACTAATTGAAGTAAGGGTGTAAAGTTATCTCCAAGCTATTTTAGAGCATGAATAAATTATTTTCAATGGAAAAAAACATTTCAATATTTCATTTTGTCGCAGTTTTGTATGCAGTTTTATGGATACAATTCTTGACTAGGAGGACTAGAAAGGAAGAAAAATGTGAATGATGACAAAATCCTAATTTTTATGTAAAATATTCCTTGCAAAGAAAAGAAGCGAAGAATATTACAGACGATTTCAAGGCCACAGCTCTCAGTTATGCACAAGCCAAAGCCATAATCATGAATCACATCAAACTGTTCCTCTACCCAAGAGCAAAATAGCCTTTCATGATGCAACAATGTGATAGTGACAGAAGCCCTTCGGAGCCCGTTTGTGTACGTCCTGCAAAGCTTGTAATACTCACGGGTCTCCATTATTTCACTTGTCAAAATCGCTTTTTCGACTACCATAACCTTTTGTTCTATAATTATCGCTGTCTGTGAATCGGTGACTGCAGCCTGTCTCCCATCAGGGTCTCCCACTCAATTCTGTGTCCCGGTGAAATATTTCTTGGCTCGGCTTTCATCTGTTTCATATTTGCTTTCCAGTCAAGTCATTTGTCAAGACAACATCAGCAGGCTCATGTGGTGTCCCTTGATTATTTGTAATAACTGGGAATGAGAGGGAGTCTTATTAGAAACAACCCCAACCGAGCAACCCCGTCTGTTAGCAAACCTTCCTCAGCAGGACCACTGACAGATTTTAGACAACACCATCAACACTGATCATCAGTACTGTCACGCTCCATAATTAGCCGCTGGTGTTAGAGATGGTTTATGGAAAATGTTTCCTGTGGGTCATGTAGATTTATTTCTCTATTTGAATCCTGACACACGATGCAATAATCAATGAAATGGTGACGGTAGTATAAAGAGTAACCATTCAGAAAATATTGATTATCGAGGACTAAATGTTATATGAGGTTTTAAATGAGTAATGTAAAAAAAAAACGTTCAATAAACATTTAAATTAATTTATAATTTTTTTTATTCAAAAATGTTGGTAAATCAACACAATATTTGTAAAAGGTTCAAAATCACCCACCATCGGTTAATTTTATGTTTGGTTATAGTTTTATAACAAAACATAGGGTTTGTGTCTCTATTCCTGTTCCTTATTCCTCAAAAAAGTTACAGGATACCGAAGTGTAGCATATTTTTATAAAGTGCCCCAAGACTTTTAATGTCTTTTCTTTTGATTCACATTCACCTCATTCATTCTTTAACTTGAGGGCTTCAGTTTTCTCCAGCAGCTCTATAGGCTGCAGTTATTTCTCTCAGAAAACAGACGTCTCCTCGACGTGCACGCAGACGGCAAACTCAGTTTGTTTTCTCGGCCGTCCTGTCTGTTTGTGCGTGTTTGGTCTCTGATGCCCGTGCCGTGTGCATGCAAGTGTCGGTTAATGTTTAGTTTGTCCTCATTTAAACTCTGTCCTCTATGAGTGCATACGTTTTGTTTGCCTGTTGTCTCTTTCTTTCGCTTATATGTCTGTTTCCTCTAAGCGCGAACCGACAGACACCCCCCCAGCGAGGTTAAATGCATGCTGACCCTCTCCATCGCGTTTAAGAGCAAACTTAACGTTATCTGAAAGCTTTTTTCTTTTGAAGTGAGGTGCATGGCAGGCTATTTCTCTTCTGGAACCCCCCAACCGTAATGCCTTTTTGTAATTTACATTTCCATTTGTTTTAAATTGATTCAGCGATGCTGTCGATGTAAACGTTTCCTGAGGCTGATATCTAGCTAATTGCTTCTCTGTGTCACCTGTGATTACCTTTTACTTATTGAGTGCTCTCTCACTACACCTTTCTTGAAGAGAAAACAGTGATGAAAAGACCACTGAAAGAGTGAAAAAAAAGAAGAAACAACAGAGCTGATGACAGAATATTTTTATATGTCTTATCATATTGCTAATAAATACCTTTTTGCTAATCAATAGTGTAAATCAATGCCATGAGCCCCATTCATGTTATTTTTTTTATCTTTATCTTATGATTTATGATTCTCCTAAGATATTACAAAATTGATTTGTCTAATAATGCACTGTTTTAGTGACAATAAGTGGACCAACATCATTTTTGTCAAATTTAGTGGTAGAAGTTTTGATTCATAGACATACAGTATAAAGGAAAATATAGAGAGGCCATTGACACCACACGTAAGCCCAAAGTATTAGGGACAAAAAGAATTGTCAGCATATTGATAAGACAATTGACATACATTTTTAATATGATGTTAATAACTGGCATTCATTTGCATTGGTTTTGTGTCCCTAGAAGTGAACGGGTGCCGTTCGGTTACCAATTTTCTTCAAAATAGCTTCTTTTGTGTTTTGCGGAAAAAAGAAAGTAATTCGGGTTTAAAATAACAAAAGAGTGAGTAAATGATGACAGATTATTCATTTTTGGATGGACTTTCACCTTAAATAAAGGTTTATAAGAACGCCTGTATTAATCTGCTTTTACATAATTAACTGCACATCCTGGTGCTACAGCGCTACTACATGCATATTTCACACACAAAAAACTCCATTGGGACTCCATTGTACCCATTTTGCACATTCTTTGTCAAAAAATCTCCCACTTTAAAACAAAATGTATTGCAGGCATTCTCCATTTCCCCCCTGCTAACCTAATAGTGATTTCAGTAGTGTTTTTGGCCACAGTGGGACTTTATTCCCAGCCACTAGGTGCTTTTTTCCCCAAATATTATCCTCTCACTGTAATCAACAGTTGATAAACTATTGACTTATGTAAGAAAAGGGTATTTTACTCTAGGGGGCCTTTAGTACCCTACTGCTACCCAATTTGTTTCATCTTAAGAGGCTCCATTTAGCCGTTCCGAAATACACATGTTTTCATTTATTAGTCAAAACTTCTTTCATTTGCAAATTTGTTCTGTCAGCCGAATATGAATAATGCATTAAGCTAAACTGCAAACTTGGAAACATTAGGAAGGAACAAGGGACAAATATTTCTAAAGCAATGAACCGAATCTGAGGGCAACAGATGGGAGATAGTAGATACGTTTTGAACGTGGTCAAGTGCTACAAAATATTTCCCATAGAAAGGAAAACAGGATTCTTGAAATATCCTAATTGTTTCTCCAAGATGGCTAGAGCAAACTTTCACTAAGAATACACATATTTTTTCAATGTCATACACTGAGATTTGTCTGCAGACTAAGGAGATTTAAATATAAACATTTCTCATTAAATTTGTCCAAGAACAAGTTATTTGAGCTATTTCATTTACATTTATTTCATAGCTCTTAACCCCCAGTGTATATCAACATTGGTCTTGTTTCTGTGTATTTGTATTAATTATAAAGAATTTTATTCGAAAAAAATCTCCAGTGATAAAGTTAAAACTAAATGAAACTTAAAGGAGCAATGTGGAGTTTTTAGCGGCAACTAGCGGTGAGGTTGTGAATTTCAACCAATGGATCGAAGCACTACAGTGGCTGACACAGGACAAAGATGCTGTCACATTAGGAGATAGGAAATAACAGTTTAATGCACTTTGAAGAGCAGTTTGTCCGTTTAGGGCTACTGCAGAAACAACATGGCGAATTCCATGTAAAGCCGGGCGTACACGGTGCAATTTTTGCTGTCATACGAGCTCGCAGGTGATTTTTTTTTAATCGTGAGGAAATCGTTGATGTTCGTATGGTCGCGAGGTCTTGTGCGAGGAATTACGAGCTGAGAAGAGTGTCTTACGAGCATTTTAAACATGTTGAAAAAGTTCGGGAGCTATCGGATTGAAACCGTGACGTGTATGCTGTTGAACGAGCCGATTTGTTTATCGTGACGTGTGCGTGGACATACGGTCTTCCGACCATCAGACTTTGCACCGTGTACGGCCGCCTTAAGGGGATCCGCGGTGTATGTAGATAGAAATAGCTCATTGTAAGGTAATAAAAACATAACGCTTCATTATGTAAGGTCTTTATACACATCTGAAGACATAGTTATTTATATTATATTGCATTTCTGCCTAAATAAAGGCTTAAACCTGAGCAACACAATTTCAGATATACACAGAGAAATGCGTTCTTAAATTGTTTTGTTGGAATTGATGCCATGTGTACAGAACAGGCTCAACTGACTCTTTATGATGAATCTGAGATTCGTATCGCTCTTCTGCAAGCAAATCACAATGAAAAATCTGTGTCCTGTCTCATTTGCATATTTTGAAATTATTTTGTTTCTCTCCACCACAGTTCCTTGAGGTGAACAATACATTACTGTACACAGAAAGCACACAATTTACAATTAGCTGCGTAACAAGCATAAACAAAACATGACGGCTCGCTGGACTGCAGGTTATTAAAATAAATCTCCCACTAATAATAAATGTCTCTTTGTCAGAGACAAAGTCATTTGTCTCCATGAAGAATCTGTAACTATTATTGCACGCAGGTTTTCAGCAGTAGAATAAAGTTCTTTAGACTATAAAAGATAAAAAGTGAAAAACATCTTTTAAGATCACAGTATGTTTGGGGACCTAAAAATGATGGAAAAATCTGTTTTATCTTTAAGACCCATTTAGAATTTGAGTACAAAAATTTGTCAGAAACACCAAGTGACTGTTAACTTTAACTCATGTAAACTTAAACTACATTTCTTGTTTGCAGTTACAAGACAACATGGGACAACACGTAAGTGACTCACGCATTCTATTCACACACAAAGCCATAATTTAGCAGATTCACTCCAGAAACTTTGCATTGTGTATGCGGCCTTAAAGACTTTCTAATCCCTCTCTACTGAAGACCACACACTGGCGAGACAGACGCATATCATCCCACCCTTCATGTACCAAACAGACGCTGGAGTCCTGCTGAACGAATGTATTCGTGTTTAGATTTAGTGGCGGTTGTGAATCATAATGAGTCTCTAAACATCTGTTTTATGAGGTGTGACCTTATCCTTGCTGCGTGCATGAAAGAGAGAGAGAGAGAGCCCTTTCTGTTGATATACACACTGTGAATATACAAACCATCCATCTCATGTGAACAGCAGAGCACAGTTCTGTTCTGCTCGCTCAAATGCTGTTTGAGGGCCCGCGGGCAGCGCGTTCAGGGGATATGCCTCATTATTCCAGACTCAGTCGTACATTGCCGTGTTTCCTTATCAAAAAACCTTTTGAACCACCAGAGCTGACCTTCATCATAAGAAAGACTGATGGAGGGCAAAGTTTGCCAATTTCTATGTTGCAATTATTCATATGTAGCGCTGCAGTCAGGGGTGGCTCACTTCCCACAGATAGCTTAAGCAAGGCTGCATTATTGGGACGACTGAAAAGGACAAATAATGACCTTCACATCACAAAAATGTCTAAAGTTAAATTATTTTCTGACTGCCAATTTTTTTTTTGCTAAACTGCACCATCATTTATCATTTTTAAGGTGAACAGGATGGGATTTTTTGATTATACTACAGCTCCAGAAAAACTTAAGAGACCACTCCCAAAGTTCATTTAAGTTTTTCTTCATTTAAGAAATTACTATTCATAGGTATGTGTTTAAAGGGATAGTTCACCCAAAAATGAACATTGTCATCATTTACTCATCCTCAGGTTGTTCCAAACCTGTATATATTTTTTTGTTCTGCTTAACACAAAGAAAGATATTTGGAAAAATGTCAGTAACCAAACAGATCTCATCGCCCATTTAGTGCCATAGTAGAAAAAATAAATACTATGGGAGTCAATGGGGGATGAGATCTGTTTGGTTACTGACATTCTTCCAAATACTGTATCTTCCCTTGTGTTTAGCAGAACAAATATATTTAATACAGGTTAGGAGTTCTTTTTCTCACAATAAAATATTTTTATTTGCATTTATTTCCAGACTGAAAAAAAAATGGATTAACCAATTACAAAGATGCAATGTATTCACATCTTGACAGACGGTTTCATCAGACGCACGCACCTGGCCAGAAGTTAACTTCTGATTGTCTGGCTAGTGGCTAATAATATAACAATTTATTTTTTATTAAATGTATATGAATATTACTTTATATGAATATTTTACTCTATAATAATTGTATTAAATAAACAATTTGTTGAAGGTTTAGTCAAGTAACAGTTCTTCTACTGGTAACCCAAAATAATACTGACTAGACACACTTTAAACTTGCTAGCTAATGTCATTTACTTGTTATTTCTTTTGCTTGTTGTCAGAAATAATCTGAAGGGACTCTATTCTTTGCGGATGTGTACCTGAAGTTAAGTTTAAGCCACAAAAGCGCAGTAAAATTTTTTGATTTTTAATTGATTGTCTTTGCAATCTCAGTCTTTCACATTGCTGTTGGATGACTGTTGTTCCTGAGACTTGTTTCTGTTCAAAATTCAACAGACATTAAACTGGAATAACAAACAATAAATGCAGACATGCTAATAAAAGGCAACACTAAATTGTTCTCTTGATTGTTTTCCAGAGCTGTATATTTGCCCTACACTCTTAAAAATAAAGGTGCTTCAAAAGGTTCTTTGTGATGAAAAAATGTTCTTCAGATTATAAAAAAGTAAGAAAGAGATGGTTCTTTGTGGAACCAAAAAAGGTTTTTCTATGGCATCACTGTGAAGAACCTTTTAAGCACCTTTTTTTTTTTTAAGAGTGTATTGCATCATTCTGTCCTAGAATACATCCATTACTGACACATAGAACGGGTTTCAACGGAGCAATAGTGTGTCTATTTTGCATTCTCTTCTAAATTCATACATATATTCCATTACAATGCATAACATTTTAAGTGAATAACTTGAAAAATGCACATGAACTTCAGAATGTCTTATTGTCTAGTCTTTTGCGTCAGTGACAGCATGCCCTCGAGCTGGAATAGACTCCACGAGTTGCAAAACCTGATGATCCATGTTATCTACTGGGATCAGACAATGTTACGTGCTTCAATTGAAGCAAGCAAATTTGACCTTTTGTAGAAAGGAGTTAACATGGTCAGCATTAATTCTTTTTTCCATCATAACTTTTCTTTATTTTAGTTCTCTAGTTTAATCCTCTGTGTGTATTTCAGGTTTCAATTTAAAGGTGCTGCTTTTAATGCTATTTCAGTCTTTTTGACCTCAGGTCTGTTTCTATCTTCATAATTTAAACCCATTAAACTCTGACATTAAAATAATAAAAGGAACTGACAGCAATCATAAATACACACAAACCCCACAAAATTTAAAGCTTGTTTTTTAATGTTCTGTTATTAACAGTTTTATTTAGGGAGTCTAAGCTAATGTCCATGAAGGTTTAGTTCAGTGCGGTCCTCTGAGGCCCATGCACTGTTTCTTGTTCCTATGGAAACGGCAACCTTATATTTTTTAAAATAAAGTCTGTCTTTGATTTTCATTTCAGTCCCTTTGTTAAATAAGGCAGTTTATAGACGGCTATTGGTCACAGAGACAGTAGAATGTCGCTCTCTAGCGAAGGATTCAGACTCTTAGCATGCATTCATAAACTACAAGGAAGCATCAACAATATGGCACGATATTTTACAAGCTGTCTCATTAGATTTCATCAAACAGTGATGTACATCGACCTGACACTATGGGCGCGTTTAGGAGTTTACGGAAAAGAAACGCAGAGAATGAATACGCATAACGTCCTCCACAGCAGATGAATGACAAAGGTTCACAGGTTTCGTATATTTTTTAGATGAAATCGTCTAATTAAGTCACGTAGATGTCAAAACACGGGAAGCGGATTTCCATATTCTCTCTCAGTAACATCTTTTAAACTTAGTGAGTTTGTGGAAGGCTTGTTTGAAGTCGTCGTTGAAGGCCGTGTAAATGACAGGGTTGATGAGCGAGTTCAGGTACCCCAACCAGGTGAAGACATCAAAGAGCACAGGGTGGAACCAGCAGTCTTTACAGATCCCCATCACCAGCGTAAACACGAAGAACGGGAGCCAGCACACAATAAACGCGCCCAAGATAATCCCAAGGGTTTTGGTTGCCTTCTTCTCCCGAGCAGCGCACAAACGCTTTCTTTCCAGGACGCTATCGGCCAGCTTAACTTTCACACTGTTCGTGAAGAGAGGGGAACCTCCTCCACCTCCACCACCACCTCCAGGATGAACCTGTCCTTCCTGGTTAGAAGTGGAGTTCAGGGAACAAAGCGATGAGCCTGTCGAGTTTTGGATGAGCTGAGCAGCCGTGAAACGTTTCCCGCTCGTCGCTGGCGTTTTGAAGATCCTGGAACGAGCCGCTACGTATATACGCCCGTAAAGGATTATCAGAAGAACTGTGGGAACGTAAAAAGCGCCGAACGTTGAGTACAGCGTGTAAGAGATCTGGTCGGTGTTAACCATGCATTCCGTAAGATCCTGGGCCTTGGCATGCCTCCAAAATAATGGCGGCATGGAGATAGAGACAGAGATCACCCACACCACCACGACCATCAGTGCTGCCCGTCGTACGGTACGGCGCTTCGAGTACTCCAAGGCATCGGTAATGGCCCAGTATCGGTCCAATGCGATCACACACAGGTGCAAAATCGAGGCCGTGCAGAAAGTTATGTCAGATGATAGCCAGATATCACACACTATCTGGCCCAGCGTCCAAGTCTTACTGACCGTATACACGATGCTGATGGGCATGACCAAAATGGACACCAGCAAGTCCGTTACCGCAAGAGAGCCGATGAGAAAGTTGGCCGGGGTGTGAAGCTTGCGCGTGAGAAAAATGGTGGCTATCACGAAGGCGTTGGAAAGAGCGGTGGCTAAAGTCACGATCGCTAGCATTGCAGAGATGGAGATTTGAAGGCCGAGAAGTGTGGCGTCATCCCAGGGTTCAAAGGTCGTGGGACTGACCGTAACATTGCTGAGGGGCTCATCTGTGCTGTTGACCTGATCCATAATGCATAGTTCATCTGATGATTCACATTAGCATTTCATATCAGCTTTTAGATTTCATTCTGAAAACCAAGACTGACATTTGTGAATAATAATTCATATTTTAGTTTTTATGTATTGACACTGTATTACTCTTTGTTCTTGATATTATCCTTGAGTTTTAACGGCATATATGTATTCCCTTATGTATTGATAAAGTGCTTAAATGCTTTTATGCCCTCATTATTTCATTTAATGTTCCTTGTTTTACCACAAGGACCCACAATACCCTCAATTGCCGCTCATTTGAATAGTTGTAAGACTTTTTAATTTATTCCCCTGTGTTTCAGACTAATGGACCGAAATATTTCCTAATTCCCTGTAGTTCCGCTGATAGTTGCAATTGGTTCAAAAGAAAGGTGCTTTGATGGTTTCCCAGAAGACAAAAAGGGTCACAATAAAAGTTTTAAAAATTGTCCACAGGTTAGTCCAGATGAAAAGTGCCAAGTGTGGTACCTACACACTGTGTGTGGCTCTGTAGATCAGCTTCAACCAAAGGTGGACTCAATCCAAGTGAAGACCTAGAAGACAGAAAGAAAGAAGAGTGAGGTTTAAGAGTTTAAGTCTCTTTACTCTAGAATCACTATTGGAAATACATTATATAGACAAAAGCATTGGGACACCCTGTTTCTATATTTGTTTCCATATTTCTTGGAACACTTTTGGGAGGGCCCGTTTGGCTCAAATCCTGTAAGTCATGCCAAAGCTGTGACTGGGTTCAGATCTGTTTTTATTCAGTTAATCCACACTAGACTGATTCAATCTTTGCTTTGTGCACAGGAGCATCATTATGCTGTAGCATTAAGACTTGTGCTCATGGAAATGACTAAAGTAGTTAAAACTGTTCATTAGAGGGGGGCGTCCCAATACTTTTGTCCATATAGGGTATATTGAAAATCTCTGCAAAAAAATTTAACAAAATGAAAACTTACTTACTTTTTGTTCTTATTGGCTATATACATTAAAGTTTACAAGCTTAGCAAGAATTTCTGCTCATTACATTTATAATTGATCATGTATAAATTTTGGATCAGTGCTATAAGACAGTGTGGGATAGATGGTCCTGAATCCAGAATCGACCTTAATGATTATTTTTTATTATTTATTTAGTGAGAAACATTAAGAAAAAAATAAATTAGTGTGGAGTCTTCCAATTCCCAGAACTCTTGATCTCCCTACTTTTTACCCTTTTGCAGCCTTACGTAGATAAAACCTCAAGGGCTTCGAAAATATTTAACATTCTGCCTTTACCTTACTAAGAAATTGCACTAATTAAAAACGTTGCTCTCCTTACTTAAAATATTCTCTAACAACTTTGCATATAAAGTTTTGCCTTATTTAACATCTTTTCCCCTGGCTCTTGTTTTCAGGCTCAAGTCCTGATTGATGAGTATCTTGAGTATCGCGCCTCACGGGGAAACCTGTCACCATAAAGCTACCAATTCCTCTGTCTGACTAACATCACGCTGAGACACCCGCAAGCGCTCTGCTTCTAGCCTGATGGGAAAAGAAAGCAAACCGCACGCCTCACTCTACAGCCATCAGGTCACACATCAGTCAAATCACCTGCCAACATCTTCACTTCAACAGCACCAGCCCCAACGCGTGCCGCAGAGCATTTTGACATTTCCGTTTCTTCCTCTGCGTTAAGGAGCTCGCACGTGTATGCAGATATCTGAATATTTATGGAAAAACCTATTGCAAGTCATATCGGATCTGTCTTACCTGCCTACGTGTCAAACAAGATGAAAAAATAATTGTGGTGGAATTCAGATTCAGAAAACATTCACATTTAACATTCCCACCATTGACTTTACTGTATAAGATGTCTTGTCGGACTCACTGATGGGTTTCACACAGAATCAGGCCAGGCATCACGTGTCTTGTTTGCAGGCGGGTGAGCTAACTCTGAATAACCTTTAATCTGATAAACTAGCCCCAGGCCCTGTTCCAGAGCAAAATCAATAAGGATGCTCCTGAAATTAGTCAGCGTGCTCTAGTAGTTAAAGTGCAGGTTCTCCGTGTCGACAACAAGACCTCAACCCCTCAACCCCTCCAGTCTATAAAGTGTAGTACAGAGTAGGAGGATGAAACTTGAATGAGTTAAATACATTGTGATGTGAAAGTGAAAGTGACCTATTTTTTGTCAGATATGGTGACCCATACCCGAAATGTGACCTCTGCATTTAACCCAACCAGTGAATAGTGAACACACACACTTCAAGTCGTGAACACACATACACCGGGGCAGTGGGCAGCTAACACTGCAGCGCCCGGGGAGCAAACGGGGGTAAGGTGCCTTGCTCAAGGGCACGTCAGTTGTTTCCTGCCGGTACTGAGAATCGAACCGGCAACCTTCTGGTTACGAGTCCGACTCTCTAACCATTAGGCCACAACTGCCCCCTAAAGTCTTTGTGAGTTATTATGCGAAGGCTTTTCAAAACAGTACGCGGTGTACGACCATGTGGTCCTAGAATAACAGACAATGGTAAAACATAATCAACGGGATGACTGTTATTTTCACACAAGCCAACATATGCTAATTTAAACCAATTTAAATGCTTGCTTCTATCCATCATTGTGACCCTGCATGTGAAAACCCCACTAAAGTAATTTGTATGATTTTAACATCAAATTATCCTACAATATAAAGTACATTCTGTGAAAATATAACCTTGATATTGTTATCATTGACTGAGTAAAGCCCATGTTTGCACAGACAGGGTTACATTTTACCAAAATATTCTGTTCTACAACTAACATATGGGGTGTTGGCAAAATATTAAAAGTGACATGACTTTTTAGGAGGCATACATATTTTATGGAAAAGAAACAGTTGTATGGAAATCTTTCTTGACTTGATTTTATATTAAATGTAATTGAAAAATACATGTTATTTTACCTTACTCAGTAAATTATAATAACTAAATTACACTGCCTTTGTTGTGTGTAAAATGAATTATTTTATGAATGCATGTTTTTCTAAACAAACTGTATAGACGATTTCAACGGTTTCAACAATAACATAAACAAACATTATGTGGTCCAAACTGCTGATGTAACAATGGGTGATAGTAGCCCTTCTTAAGAATATTGAGGTTAAGTAACCATTATGTGGTTTTGACTTGCGGTAGACCTACGCAAAGAATCAATAACAAGTCCCAATTTTCTGTCCCTGTAGGGTAGATTATTTTATAAAATATCAATATAAATTAAATATTATATAAATTGTTATATTACTGTATATTGATCAACAAACACAGACCGTAAGTTAACTTCGGACCAGGCGTGTGCGTCCGATGAAACCGTCTATATGCAGCAGGCGATGCAAGAATTGCATCCACTGATCTACAGTCAGGCTGGATCAGGTTTGGATTTGGCTATGGGAAACTTATCCTACAGCAGCGGTTATAGGAAGCTTTATCCTGAGAAGCAGTAGGAAGTGGATTAAATGAGATATTCTGTATGCGAGAGCTGAGGGTATAAATCAAATGCTATCATGTGTACGTTAAAAGCATAATGCCCAATGCTTCTAATTCACAACTGCAAATTAGGAGACTCATTTGCAAGATCATGCACGATTAGTAGTGTTGATACAGGGATTTTGTTTGTCTGTTGGCTAGAATACAGAATTCAGCAGAATCTGTTTTGGCAATACAAACTATCCTTACTGTTCTTACAGAGGTGCTCTTATGTTCATTTGAGGGTGCTTAGCATGTAAGAAAACCAGGAGTGAATAGCACATGCATTATGCAAAGTTATAGGTGATAAAAGTTATGAATGATTTCATGTGTTGTGAATGCACCAGTGTTCGAAAAGCATCTGATAACATAAACACAAGGCGATACTCTCCTTAAGTCATTTACATGTAAATAATGTCCGCATGTAAGAAGTACAAAAAAACCCACCCATGTCATGTAATATGACGCATATGTGTAATACCGTAGATATCTGCTTGTTTAATATGTCAGACAGAAAAAGCAACAGTGTGCTGCAAATTGAATGCCGAAAATCAAAACCTTGACTTGGAAGACTGGTGTAGTAAGAGTAAAAGTGCAGACTGTCGAGAGTGCTGCCAGTTTACAAGAACTGTACAGTTTACACAGGTCACTTGTGCAAAAACCTTTACTGAAAAATGTTAAATTGGACAAAGAAGATTAAAATACACAAAATAAGGCACAGAATGCTGTGCTGTGTCTTGTATCTCAGCAGAACAGCATCATCATTAACATACACTTCATGTGAAACTGCAGAAACAACAGCGGATTATCTCCACACCAGCAAGTCCAACGGGTAGCCTGCTAATGAGAGCAACCTGAGGGTTCATGCTCCAAATGTTAGCAGAATGTTGCCCTTACTTTCGCTCAGTTCTATAATTGGTTAAAGTCGGAATAACAAAATTAAAAACCCTGGTCAATACATCAGGATGGAGAACGAATTTAAGGCTGTCGGGTTAATTAAACAAATGTTCAGACAGCACAAAATGTGTTGACATGTATTGTCAGTTTTGCCCGAACACTTCCACGCTGACAAACACGTAATGTAATTTCTTATTACAGATTTGTTTATTGTGAGTTTAACTTGAGTTTATGTTCATGTTTGACTTAACAATATCAAGAGAATGAAAAGGGCATGTTTTTAATAAACGGCTTAGCACAGATCATTACCGTCCGTCACTCATTTTTAATAAGTTCAGATAATAGCATATAGACCAAGTCCTTGTACAGTATAGGATTTACAACTATAATCTACTGTACCTGCAATTACAAAAATCACATGCATATGGACACTCACATGATCATGTTGTCTTGTTTTCTATAAAAAATATCAAAAAATTCTTAAATGAAAATACGTTTGCTTGACAAGGTAAGGCTTAAGATAATTTGTCTTGTTTTATAAAAGAAAATATGAGAATTTAGTATGTTTATGTACGCAAAACAATCTGTCAATGGGGTAAGAAAAGGCATATTTTATTGCTTGTTTTAAACATAACATGTTTTCTTTCATAAAAAATATATGTATCTTAAGTCACTTTCCTTATCAAGTAAATGTATCTTGATTTACTTTTTTATATTTCGGTCGCACTTCAGTATAGCAGGCAATTTTTGCTATTAACAAACCATTAACTATGACTTTTTCCCCAATAAACTCTTAATTTGTTGATTATTAATAGTTAGTAAGGTAGTTGTTAGGTTTAGGGTATTATTAGGGATGTAGAGTATGGTCATGCAGAATATGTGCTTAATAAGTACTAATAAACAGCCAATATCCCAATAATAGGCATGCTAATAACAACTAGTTAATAGTGAGAATTGCCCCCTATTCCCCTATACTGCAGTAAATGGTGAATGATCTGTCATCTGTCATCTATTACTAATATTATGCTAACATCTCCTTGTGCTAGCTGTTATGCTAATCTATTTTAATTTAATCTAACCTTACCTAACCTTTAGCACAAATGTTTATTTCACACCTAGAAAAGGACCAAAAACACAACTGACAAGTCTACACAGTTTTTCGTTCAATAAGATGCTGGAATTAGAACGTTCCATCCCTGAATAATATTATAACTGTCTAGCAAATAGCAATTCATGACTGTAATGTATCTAAAGGCCACTGACTATTCAAATAAGGGACAAATCTTTCTTTGGTTCCCAACCAAAGACCTCTTATTTCAATTACACATGAATAAAAATTGATTTTATGGGGTTTTCAAGGTCAAGTAATGTCATGCTAATAGAAAAGTGCAAAACAAGTTACACAGTTACAGATAAAGTGCTGTTTGTTCTATGAGTGGAAAATAGTTTTTTTTAGTTCCATCACACCCGATTTGTCTGGCAATGGTTTTTAAATGAAATACACTGCAGCCATGGTAACAGAGCAGTCGGATCTAGTGTTGCTTTTGTATAATATTAAATGACATCAGTCTTGTATGTGCGTCAGTGAAGTATAAATATGCCATTTCTTCTATGAATGCTTGTATCATGTTACAAATAACTTTTAACCCCACCCCATCTCAAACATAACAGACCGATAACAATATCTCACACACGTTTTTCATTTCCTCAAACTTCTATCAGAGTGTTTTTTGCTACCTAGCTCATCAATAACAGGTTAAGCCTTCCAATAACCTTTTTGTTATGACAGGATGACTGGGGGACCACTAAGTCAATGTGACATATTATTCTCAAAACTTTTTGTTCAGAGGGTTTAGGGTTGAAAGCCCTGTTCAATTACATCCGCGGACAGCAAGCTGACGGACCTTAGCAAAAGTGCCCTCGAAAAAATGACGTGCTAAGAAAGTTTCTCAAAATGCGACAAAGTTGTTGGATTGTGCTCATGCTCATGGCATAAAAAAGATGCTCTCCTGCCTACTCTACACTTTTAAGTGGATTTGTTTTTTTTAACAGCAGCTATAATCTCATTTTCATTCATTTCAGATCTGACTGAAACAGCCAAGACCCAATACAATGAACAAACACTGCTGAATATCTGCATCTTCCAGTGACTGCTGCACTAATGTGTACAATGAATTTCCATCTTCTTCGATATTCTTTTGTGTAAATTTCTCTTGTGTAGGAGGAACATCAGCCCAGAGTTAACAGAACTATTGTATCTCCTCCATCGCCCTGGATGATTCATCAGGTAAGCACTCCAATTTCACACTTCTCTGAAGAAGCCCCTTTTATGGACATTTGATAAAGAACTGCTGGGAATCGTAGGAGGTTTTGATATACCTTTGGACGGTGCGCTCAAAGCTGCTGAAGCTTTGAAATGTGAAGGCCTTGGATTTTTATATCTCTGAACCCTCTGTTGGGATCTAATGGGGTTTGCGTTCTACTTTATTGAGTTGATACATCCTGACAGTTTGTATACTTCAATAGCATAGTTTGTCCTTTTTGGAGATGAAGTTGCATGACTGGTTCCTGAGGGCCAAAGGACTGTCAATGTCACTTTAATGAGGTGAGATGGGGTGAAAAATAATGCAACAACATTTTATTTAGCACCTTTGAAAACATCCCAGGGGTCTACTCAATCGTATTTGGATAATATCTACATGATATCTGGTTGCTTTGCCAAACAAATGCCATTCATTTTGTGTGTGTTCCAGCGCAATTTGTTCAACTGTAAAGTTTGTTGCTGGGCAGCTGTTCAAGGAAATTTGAAACAAGCTTAGTTTCATGATGCAGGACAGATTTGTTTTTATGCAAAAGCAAGCGTGTGGCACAAATACAGCACTTTCGTGACCCATGGTGACTTTGCCTGTGCTTAATGTCCTACAGCACACAGTATTTTTCGGTGCTAGAGTTTTTCATTTTCATTTGTAAGATATTAAAAGCGTGTCACATCCTCACACTTCCATAAAGACGCATGTCTTTTTATATTTCCTTTCTTTGAAATGAGCCGTTTTCATTGTGAGATGGTTTGCTACGAATGCTCAGGACATAATTGTACATTTGAAATTTAATGCTGGACGAAACAAGTAGGTCAAAATAATTTACTACAAACCAAGAGCACAACAGAGAGCTCATCTGACCTTTCTCCTATCTTGTCAGATCTGATATGTGTCACATTTGTACTAAAAACATCACCAAATAAAAAAATTCTTAGTGTGAAGTAAGCCGCAAGGCTTCACATGTCTTTTAAAAATCGTTTGACCTCCATTGCTGCCTTTCACCATCTCTGCCCTCTCTTTCTCATGCACTTGTGCTTGGATCTGAAGATGGCTAGTGTTGAACAGTGACGAGTAAACAAAATATATTATTTGGGGTGTTGATGTGTTTAAAAAATTGTTGATGGGAAAAAAGAGAAGCTCAAAGCTGCTTCTCAATGCTGGCTCTCAACACTGCCTGTGGGTTGACTATTAGTTTTACTGCAGGAGGAATACGGTAATGAATATAAAGAGAGACAAATCAAATACAAACCCAGCAATCAGCATTAGGTCTGCTATTATAATCGACAAACACAAGCACACAGACTTCAGCTGATGTTCTAGGCTCTTGTGTATGGAGCCAGTGAAATTGATTCTAGTTCTAGCAGTATTGTCTCCTCAGAATGATGTGGATACCAGCAGGCAAAATGCTCAAAGGACCAGTTCAATATCTGAGCTCGATCCATGACCTTCATTTCTCGAGTTCCATACAGTTATATTGAGATCCACTGTTCCGGTGTAAAATATTGTACTGATATCTTTCCATAATTTGGATTTGTTTAAGTATTATTATCAAATTAGAGTGATTGCATAATGCATAATCTTATTCTCAGATGGCATGGCCATAGGCCCTTTACCCTACACTCCATTCCCTTACAGCATCAAATTTATTAAACTATTGAAATATTTTTGTTATTTGAAATAAAATAAAATATAGTGCTAAATATTATTTAAAAACATAAACTTAATTAACATAATTAAAATGAGAACTGTTGCCATAGCAGTAAACTGAATTAAGTTAATGCAGTAAAATTATTAATTGGAAATAAATAAAAACTAAACTAATACTAAAAAATAGAGAGAGAGAGAGAGAGAGAGAGTGAGTGAGTGAGTGAGTGAGTGAGTGAGTGAGTGAGTGAGAGAATCTCTAAAATGATGACAGTTAATAAAGTTAAGTAAGCAGTCCATGAAATGTATAAAGATAATCAAACAACAATTGTGAACACACCCATAAGGCTAATTCCCACTGATACAACAGACTCCAATACCAACAAAAAACACCAACAAACTCCAACACCAACATATTCCAACACCAACAAACCCCAAATTCAACAAACTCTGACACCAGTAAACACCAACAAACTCAAACTTCAACAAACTCCAACACCAACAAACCCCAACATCCACAAACTCCAACATCCACAAACTCCAATGCCAACAAACTCCAATGCTAATAATGTCCAACACCAATAAACTCCAACACCAATAAACTCCAACGCCAACAAACACCAACATTCTAAATTCCCATTTGCAGTGATCCAGCAAACACAAGCTCAAACACCAACAAATGACAACAAACAGCTACAGACACCAACATTCTAAATTCCCAATGACATTTATTTAACTAACACCAAAAGGGATTTTACACTTCTTGACTGATCAGTGTAAATTAGCCTTTAGATGACTTTAAACACCTTTGCTTCAGTCAATGATCTTGCAATGAGAAAGTAAGATATGCATGGTATAATGAAATAATATAGTCAGCTATTTGATATCTGCTTTGCCTCTCTTTCAATGGGGCCATGAACCTAAGGGCTTCTCCCTGTAAGGATTAAAAGCATTTGTTAAATGACAGGTAAATAACATAAATAATAATACTGTGCAAGGCAATGATCTTAGAGTCAGTTAAAGAAAAAACATTTGCTATAAACCATCGCAACTTTCACAGTCCTGTGGTCTCTCCAATCAAATAAAGCTCAGCTCTGCAAATATATTTCCTTGACCTATTGACCTTTTCACTCTCAGCGTCAATGTCCTGTAGATGCGATTCATCAGACCTCTATGAACCCTAGCCATTAAAGAAGGCCTGGATTGATAGATGTGAGGGAGTTTTGTTGAGGCAAGATGGCTGTTTGCTTTTCTGAATTAAATATTGAAGACCAGGTGAAGTGTGTGGCTGGAGTTTGAAACCTGGGCATCGGTCCAAAGTGGCACAGACTCCAGGCAACGTGTGGTGCATTTGAATGATAGATTCGAAAGGCTGTATGATCACGGGTTAAATGTTTCTGAAGTGAGATGCACAGATTAATAAATACATACTGTGATAAACAAACAACACTAAGCACGCTTCGTTTGTGTTGATCAATGTACTGGAAAGCAATAACATCAATGTCAACCAGGGCTGATTTAACTTTTCATTTTGCTAATTGAGTGGTTAAACTATGTAGGTATATGGTGAACCTATGACTGATCTATAGAAAAATCTCTAAAACAATTCAGATTATACAAGTGATTTAATGTGGTACATTTACTGGTCCGGATTCCAAGAGGTGTGTTATACAGAAAGAAGTATGTAATAAAAGACATTTCTTTTATAGTTGAAATAAATGTGTTGAATTAAATGGATATGCTCTGCTTTGATCTGTTCATGGGAATGTCCTCAATCCCATTCAGAGCCGGCATCTTACAGAAGATGCTTGTCGACTCTTGTAGGCTTCTCTACAATTCCAACTAAACCCAAACAGGAGAAACAAAGAATAAAATGAAGAGCCACATTTATCAATGTCAAAGACTTAGATTTGGTTAAGCAGCTCAAGGCCTATTACAGTGTTCTTGTGATTTGTTTCCCTTTGGTTTTATCTCGTGTCGTCTTAAACCTCCACTAATCATCTATCCCGATGACTAAATTATGTTGCAGAAAATCCTGAATTAAACTACTACAACTCCAGCAGATAAGCCCTCATTTTTTTCACTCAAATCTGTCATTATTTGCTTACTAAAAGCGTCAGAGCTGCAACGTTCTTCGAACGTTCACCAACACAAAGCAATCAGCTGTAAGCTCAATAAATGCATGACGATAATAGCAACATTAAATTATGCAATGCAATTTAGTAAAACAGAGATCAGAAATATCACCAAATGGTTTTGATATAATAAAAAAATATATCAAAATTCAACTTTGAACACATGAGATTTGTATGTCATTTTAGATGGCCTAAAGACGTATCTGAAGTAGATCTGCAGCGCTAACAGCAGAGCAGAGCGTCGGTCAAAAGGTGCATCGCAACGGACACGTCCAGTGTAGACAGCTTCATTTGACGCACTGCAAAGTGCCACTTAAAGTGTAGAAAGGGTTAAATGCTTTTTTTTTTTTATTGTAGCCGTTTATGAACTCTACACATGTAAACCCAGCATGGACAGTGGAAGGGGAATATTTGAAGAATTATGTGAAACTTTGTGAAAAACAGACATACGGTTTAACGGTTCATGAGCATGTTGAGTTTGTCCATCACGCCAAGGTCCATAGAGTACAGATATTGCTATGACATGCTGGAACCTGGGAAAAATGAAATTTTAATAGTTCAGTGGAGCGAAGTCCAAGCATCAGTGTTGAAAGCATAGAGCACTCCGATCTGAACTTTGAATCAGATATTAAAATCATCGGTATGTTTTTTTCTAATATGAATTTAACTGCACTTGGTTTGGTTTTATTCCAATAATTTAACAAACTAAAATATATTTCTTTATATTTTTTGTGGTGATAACTACTGTACTACTGTATTAAATATGTTTTATAAGCTGACAATTACTGCCTACTGTACCAAATACTTTTAACCTGACCCATCAAACAGCCTGACACGTTGAACCTTTAGAGGTTCACCATCAGCATTTTCTGAAGGTTAAGCACATCTTCTCACTGACTAAAGATTTTCAAGCCCTATTTTATGCTCTGTTTCGAAACATGCCACAAGTTAGAGTCTTGTAAGATTGATCTCAAATTGAAATGGAGTCTCACCAAATATGAACAACATCTGTGCCCTGGGTGATGAAGCTTCAATGTGTTTTTAAACTAGCTCTTCTTGTGCATAACTTAAATCTGGCCCTCAGTAATAAATATCCTTTGGCTCACCGTCACTCCACCAGGATTGGCTGAAATCCACTATTATTTCAACACTGCAAGGCAGTGATGAGCCGAAGCGATTTACAGTTAAAGCATCTCTATAAAACACACACACCCACATACATATTCAGCAGCTCGAAAGTCTTCAAAGACATCAAGTTTACGCAAAGCATCTGCAAGTTGCATCAGATGTGTTGAAAGAAGGCATGATCTAGAGAAGCCTCATGAAGGAGCTTTTGATATCCATGTATATTAGTTTTGAGATCATCTATATGCTTCACCTTTAGTAGGTAAATGAAATCAATTTAAAGTTCTTCTCTTTTTGGAAAATGAAACAAACAATTGATGACTGGCCCTCAGCACTCACTCATTTTGTCCAATACAACTCTCCTAAGAATGAGAATAGATCAACGATACCACGATCAACAGCAAGAAGTAAATCATGGTAATGCCATTATATACAGTAAAACTAAAACTATATTCAAGGCAGGAAAGAAACGTGCGCCTTTCAATTAATGTCTTGCATGGATGTGCCATTACTGTCTGTGTCTGTGTGAATGCTTTGGAATGTGTTTTTGTGTGTGGTATGATTCAAAAAATGTGCTGAGATTGTCAGTGTTTGTGTTCTAAGAAAGAACGACAGGATTGAAAGCACAATGGAAAACTAAGATAAATCCTCAGAAGCCACCTTAGACTCCTCACATGAAAGTCTCACGGCCTCACAGCTCTGCAAGCATTATTCTTTTCTGTGTTGTGAAGTCGGATCATTGTTGCTGAATTTGATTTGTTCAATATCACTCAGACTTTAGGGGCAAAAAGGATGAAATCACAAGTTGAGGCTTACACCGTGTCTACACCGGACACGACCGCCGTTATGCGGCACGACAAAAGACATTAGAAACGCATTAGAACCCATTATCATTTAAAATTTTGTCCAAACTGGATGCAGCGCGGCGTGACGCGACAAACCCATTAAGAACAAGCAGGTTGTCATGTTGTGCCTCGCCGGTCATGTCCGGTGATATTATGACATTGAATAGATGACAGGATCATTTCCACTCCCTTTGCACTTAAACACAGTACTTAAGCTTTAATGTGATTTTTAATATGACAGCTCAGTGTCTCAATGGCAGGTAAGTGATACAATTACTCTAGCGTCCAAATGCTGTTATTCTAAAAAATCGTCACACTTGAAACACCTGTGTCTTGTCCGATGAGATAATCAGAACTAACTGTTGTATAAAATATGTTGCATGCATCATATAACAAGATGTGGTAAGTTCAGCAGAAACACTTTTATCAGAACTGTCAAGGCACACTTAAAAATGTTATGCCATATTTTCTCATGGATAGAAATGAACTCTAATGACTGGATGGAAATAGAACAGTGAGGCAGTTACAGCTAATGATCTGGAGGTACTTAGATATCTTATGTAATCATCTATTACGGAGCAATGAACTCACACATTTGAAAAAACGATTACAATGAAAGGTTGAGAGAGAACAAATGATATGCACAAATATGAGTGCGCCCCAAAAATTGAAATCTACAGTATAACAAATTACAGATATCCTAATGGTTTTTAGGTAGCCATGTCAGCACATGCCATAAAGAAGTTTAGTGCACAGACATGGTTGTAGGTGATGGAATATTGTGTTTTTCCCATTGTCAGTTGCTTCTCTACAAAATTTCAGATTGGGATTATCCCAATAGGATTATGGAAATAGTTTCATTCAATTTAATTTAGGGCTCAGAATTACCTCAGATATAGACAGTTGAAATGTAATATTGATGGATTTAGAAAAAACTGGATTAAATCAGATCAGTTAGATTAAACAGTTTTGTTACTTGCTCTAAGGTCAAATATAATATTGGATGAAGAACACAAAACTCATATATATTTATAATTTGATTTGCATTTATAGGGACCTTCGGTCATCATTCTCTCTGGAACACCAAAAGAAGTTTAGCAGAATATCTGATCTGATCTCTGTCATACAATGACTGTCAAACTCCCCAAAAGTCACATGATCACTGATAATTATGCTGATAGGTGTGGTCACCATTTACTTCACATTAACTGTATAGATGGTTTCAAAGCAACAACATAAATACTGTGCATGCACGCTTTTGTGGCCCAAACTTGAATAGAGTCCCTGCACATTATTTCTGATAACAAGCAAAAGACACGCACGCGTCCGATGAAAGAGTCTATAGAAAAGAGTATCTTACCTTGGACATTCTGTTATAAATTAACGATTTCAAAAATGTCATATTTTGGGAACCATTTCTTTAAGTTTTGCACAAAAAAGAAGCCCTGGTTAAAGTAAGCTCAACCTCTCTATACTAAATATAGGAATAAATGGGTTTTGCGTGGGACTGCTGTTTCGTGCACTTGAACGGTAAGTATCAGAATACTTTTTTCATGCCCTTTCTAAGTCAATTTCACAGGCTTACATACATGTGGTTGCCAAGAAAATGGCATTCATTATTCACAAACTGGCACCTAACAACCCCATTCTGCAGCAGGTTTCTACGAACAGCGGCCTAATTAGCCCATCCTTTATTCTCAACACTTAGAGGGATAGTTCACCCAAAAATGTAAATTCTGACATCATTTATGTTGGTAACAGAACCACAGTGGTACCCATTGACCTGCATTGTTCAGTTACCAACACTCTTCAATATATCTTCTTTTGTGTTCTGCAGTCATACAGCTTTAAAATGACAAGAGGATGGGTAAAGCATGACAGAATTTTCATCTTGGGGTGAACTTTCCCTTTAATATACAACCACACGTACTGCTCTAGTTTCATGTAAATAGAATTTGCCAATTTGAATTGTATGTTAAGCAAAAAACTTTGCATGGTGTGTGGATAAGATGAAGCTTGATGTGTGATTTGATGTTATACTTTTAACATATTGTATTTGCAAAAAAAATATTAGGCGCATGTTTTAAAATCCAGAATAAATATGCACGTTACAAAACCAAATATCGAAGTGCAAAATGATTGGGTAGTGAAATAGTTTATTGAAAATCTCCATCTACCTGCATTAACCAGTTGATTATCCATAAAGAGAAATCCTAAATTGCTTTGATTCTCTAGAGAGGTTGCCACGGTTACACAAATGCAACGTTCCACATCTTGTGAGGACCTCGATGCACAAAGATACTGTGCGAAAAAGTGCGAGGTGTGTAAAGTGCTCTCCACCCTTCCCCCAAACCTTCATTTTTTTCTACCTTTAATCTCAGAATAATGCGTCTTACATTGATTTCATGTAGCTGGATGAGGCCAAGTGATGGACATCTATCCACAGAGAATACCTCCACTGTATGAGGACCAGCAACATTCCATGTGAGAAAAATGTCTTAAAAACATACTAAACAATGCCTCACTGAGAGGATTTATAAGTCTTATGTTTATAAGTAGGGTCAGGGGATGGAAATATAATTTAAGTCAGTATAAAAACAACAGATATACTAAACTACAGTAAACCTTAAAAAAGTGAATGAAATTTCTTTCATATCTACAACATGTGAAAGAAAAGTGCATCCTTTCAGCAAAATAATGATATTTATCTCCTCTGGATATTCTCCAAGAAAATCAGGACCGATCAGGCATAAATGCTTTTTCGCAGACAGCTTAACGTTTCGGGATCCCTCACCGCACTCATTCAGAACTGACAGTGCAGCGGTTGGTCATTCGGAGGTGGTCTGGACAGAGGATTTACTCTGAGAGGTCACAGCTATCTACTGATGATTCATGCTGGGCATCCAAACAGCCACACATTTCCACCAACTGTCCGTCCATCTCCACGCTGCGGTTGTGCTTTGTGTGAGTGTGTGTGTGTGTGTGTGTGTGTGTGTGGCATGTGCCCGAGAGAAGATAAGAGAGGGTGGCAGAGCGGAGAGAAATGGAGCGACATTAAGGCAAAAAGAGTGAGAGAGGAGTAAATAAAAAATTATGCATATGTGATTGAGCATGTTGTCATTGACGTGTAACACTTTTATGTTTTGATAAACTGTAAATACACATGTAAATCACATGCATTATGGCTCTGATCCCATTCATGATGTTTAACCAGAGTCGTGCATGTTACACAGTACGTGGTGTGAGAAAACTCAACCTAACCATAGGGTGTTTCTGGTAATTAAAGCTGTTAATTAAACCGTAGGCAATATTCATTAAGGAAGACTGTGATGGCAGCAGTTGGTTGTTAGAATGATTAAAGGGTTTCTGGCTATGCTGTAAGTTTTAGGTGTTGTGTTGAAGGATCAACATCTGATCTCTGATCAAAACATCTTACTGGCATAAAACAGCAAATGACCACTAACTGGTTAGCCTACCTATTCTGGTACCGGAGCACTTCAGGGCAGAGAGGAACCGGATAACACTAATGTACTGTAATAATTAATGATGTCCGGTTTGTAATCTAATATACTCAACATACCCAGCATTTCCCGAACAAATAAAAAAAATTCTGTCAAATCATAATCTTTGTAAACAAAAAACATAAACAATTAGCATTTTGTTTTACGTAGCTACTGTACTGTAGCGTAAATGTCGACTGAGTTTAAAGTTCAGAAAATCGCTTTAACGGAGTTTTAATCCCTTCTTACAATAAACACAAATCGCAGTTCGAGATGAAGCCAAATACCATGAAAGAAGATACCGTCAGGTGTTTCCAAAACTTACCAAGCTGATGTTCTTCCGTCTGTTCCCGCAGAAATGTCAACAAGCAAGACTTTAAATAAAAGTCAACAATCCGTGATAAGGTCGAGTATCCAAAAACACCGTTACTTTTAAGCCTAAACGGGCACGTTCATACCGTGTGCTCCGATTCGTTCACGCGCATCTGTTATCCAGCTGATTTTAAACGCTTGAGGAAAATGCATTGTTGCACGCGACTCCAAACAAGAAGTCAAATATGTTTATGATATATATCCATATGAAAAGCATATATTTTTGTAGTTACACCAAAGATACCTATACTAAAGTACCCACGAGTAGGCTACACTGTCCCGTTTCGTGCTGCTGTGTTCCCTCCTCACTCTTTCATTTCTCTGTCTCTCTCGCGCGCGCGCGCTCTTTCTCTCTGTCAGAGTCCTGCCGCAACGTGCCTTTCCTGCGTCGGCAAAATTCAACAAGTTTTTGCTCTGAAAGCGTCTTTATCCAACGTCCCAAATGCATTAAAAAACAAAATATTAAACGTGTGTTTCGTTTGCGTTCAAAAAGCGCAATGAGAGACAACTGGAGAGGAACAGCTGCGATTGTCTGTATCTGTCACTCAGAAATGCCGTAATAAGGCGCTGTTGATAATGTGCAGGCTACGTATAATAATTTTAGCTGAAGCAGGCGATTAAAGCGCTCAGTAAGCTTTAGGTGATCATGCGTACATGACTTCACATCATCCGGTGCTTTTCTAAGACGAGCTTAATGTAACACAGCTGTGCTCCTATTCACAGGGTCTCTGCACGCTGAGCAGGGGAGATGTGGAAATTCACTTCACTTGACCACAGGGATGCCAGGTGTGTGACAAAACCCGCCCAATAGCCAATTAAACCTATCCCAATGCAATGGACAATCAAAACTATCCCAATAGACAATCAAACTAGCCAAAATAAATTCCATGGGCGATAGGGCTTTCTCCTCTCTTGCCCCAAAATTATGGAATTCCCTTCCCTCCGAGGTTAGAAATGGCAAATCTCTTAATATTTTAAAATGATCTCTTAAAACCTTTTTTGGGGTAGCTTTTGTTTGATATGTGTGTATGTGTTTTATCTTGTTGACATGTTGTTTTGTTTGTTTTTATCTTGTCGTTTCTCTGAATTCTATTATATTTTGAATTTCGGTTTCCTTTATTCTTTTTTACTTATGTAAAGCGCTTTGAGATGCTACTTTTAAAGGCGCTATATAAAATAAAGTAATTATTATAAAATACATATTTTAAAGCCACTGTTAAGAATTATACACTTAAATCAATGAAAATAATTGTATAGTAATAATCATTGACATATTTACATGAATAAAATTAAGATTTACAGCTGATGAACAAAATCCTTTAGGTAAGGTTTTATTTTCAGATTTACAGATTTATTGTCTGATTCAGTTTTATTATTGTTGAATATACATTTGGTAGAGTAAATTAGTTCAAACATGCATTTAGGTCAACTAGAATTTATGAATATACATCAAATGTTAACTCGCGGAATAAAAAAACAACAACCTGTGAAATCAGTTTAGAGTAGCCCAAAGTTGGCAACTGCTCTGAAGAAAAGTTTATTTATTAATTTTATTTTTTTGCTTCAGTATGATGATGTATTAGGCTGTACTCAATTACCATGCTTTCATATAACTATATATATATAGTGTGTATTTATATCTATTTAACGTATGTGGCTAATTTATAGTGTCTGATATATTTGTGGTCCCAAGGTAATAACAGCATTTCGTGATTGGTGAAACAATGTAGAAAACAGACCTGAGGTGAATAAAAATGCTGTGCCCTCAATTTCTTTTCACGTTTCTTTCTTTTTTGGCCAAACATCATGCTGTACTCAGCTTGTGTACAGAGACTTTTGGGTAACTTCCCTCTCCACTTACAAAGTGATAGATCAATACACTTGTTCTCTATGCCGTTTATGAAGTCCACTTTGCAGAGGCACTATCCTAAAAATAAATATTCTATTTGACCTACTAAACTGCATGAATGTTGACCAAGATGTTCACTGTTAAGTCCACTTGGCACCATATATCAGGCGCTTAAAATATACCCTGAGGCATTCAGATTGAGCTACAAAATGAAGCCTTCACCAGTAGTTCTAAGTGTCACCTCTGTGCCTTGTAGCTCGGAGTCCCTGAATTAAGATCATTTTTTAGTAACATGAATCAAAGTTTAGTTCATTTGATCAGTCATTTCTATGTGAAGTTCTGACTCACCACTGACTGGCTGTTCTGGTAAAGAATGATGAGCTAGGAGTGGAAACCAGTGGAAGGTGTTGTGCTGACAGGATCCATTATCAAGCCAACAAAAACATTAAAACGCTGCATGATGATTTTCACTATGAGGAACGGAAAGCTCGATGTGGCACGTGTGACACCAGTCTATAAATCAAATAGAAACGTGTGACAAAAACCCAAAGCCGGTGTGGATAATGCCGGCGCTGAGAGGTTTAACGCAACTCATTCTGCGGCCACATTACAGTTCAAGGCACCACACATGTGCAGAATATCACATATATCTAGTAAACATTAGTTTGTTTGCAATATTTGGGCCTATCACACATATTTCACAGACGTACCAAATGATGGCATTAATCATGTGAGGTGTTTTGTATGTGTATTTGTGTGAAAGACCGTGTGGATAAATATGTGTTTATATTAAGCTGTGTTCTGATTGAATTGGATAGAAAACCTGGACCCCTTCCACTCAGTCTTCACATGCTGTCTTCTCTTGACAGATTTGTCTGTGGCATTCGATTACCACACAATGACTTCCTCTTCAAATTTCTGGTGCCCATGAATATGATCAGAATCAGTTATGTTTTATCCAGGCAGTAAAGATGAGGGTATACGGTAGGGACATGATCCATGATCCATGTGATTGCTGAATAATTTCTGAAGATCACAGAATGTAATGTAACCATTGCATGCAATGTGTTTTGCTGCTGTTCTGTTACAGTCCAAGCTAATGTACAGCAAAATGTTACAATGGGGCAATTCCAGCGTTATGGAGGTGATATTTTTCTGTAAGAACCTGAAATAGAAATTCTTAGAGAATGTATTTATTATCAATATATTGAATCTGTTTATATTTTGCTGAACCCCAGATAATAGAGTACAGACATCAGAAAAATGTCAGTCTATGAGTTTTCTACTTTAAAAGAGAGAAAAAATTATGTTATGGATGTGGAATTTTTTTTTGAGAGACAACATACTTTGTATGAGATTTCTGTGAATTAAAATGTACAAACCAGAAGCAATAACACTCAACAAATAAAGCAGGGATGGCTCTTACTAATTACATTTTTTTTTTTACTTTACAATGTGCCATATGAGGAATTATGTTATGACAATTCAGTTACCTAAACTAAGCTTTAAAAACAAAAAAGCTTGAAAACTTTGAGAGACCAAATATCTGACCTATCAATAGTAAAAAAAAACTTTGGTAAATCCTTTCATATCTAAAGGTTGACATTTGCATGGAATTAAGAGTTTCTATGTGTATGTGGGCCCATGCATTTCAGAATTTGATTGATACAAATGCTATCTATGTACCAATTCGTCCAATTTTAAAACCAAACCTATGTTCAAACCACTGAGGTTTCCGAGACACATTCCTCCCCAGACTCACATCCCCAAATTTGTAGACTTTATGGCAGGTTACATTTTTGAATGTTAAGATAACATATTACAGATGCATAAACATGTCCATGCTTTTCCAGAAATGTTCCCAAAACACAGAAGAAATATATGTGCTTCTGTTTATGCCCTGGATGAGCACATCACCAGACAGCCCGGCTTGCCATGTCTCATATCCTCTTGCATCACACACACACAAATATTCATGGTGTGTGTGTGTGTGTGTGTGTGTATGTTTATCTCTCAGACACAAATTTAAGTTCCTACTCTAAAGCATAAATTCTTACCAGCAAGAGTGCGCTGGTTTCAGATATAGCATATGTGTGGGTGAGTGTATATTGTGAGGTTGCTTAGTGCTTGAATATTAGGTTTGGTGTTTAGTTTTTTAGCTTTGTTTCACAGCATAATAATTATGAATGCATTTTTGTCTTTTCTGCCGAATATTGCTCCTATCCACTGTGTGCTGCTGGTATAGATGAATCACATCTGACTTGAGTTCGAGACGAAGTGTATGCTGTGCAAAATGATCTCATCAAAGTTATATTGAGAAGAAGAGAAGAAATCTCTTGTCTTTTTAATTAGAGCCGTTTTCTTGATGAACAAAAGAAAAATCAACATCTTCTTAGCGCGGAGGGCTTCATTTAGAATGAACCGAAAGAAAGAATGTGCTCGCTGATTATATAGCAAGTTAATTATATATCCTCCCAGGTACCATCCCAAATCATATGTCAGCTTTAATCCGAAGTGTCGGACTTTTTCCAAAAACCACGACTGGCACGGAAACTAACAGAACTCTCTAAGGCACTTAGGTCTATTGTATAATGAATCTTATTTAACTCGTGCTAAATCTCACACGGTGCAGGTATCAAACCGTATCAGATTTCAATACCAAAGAGTTTTTAACATTAACTTAATGTTAGCCAGCTTCCGAGTCACTCGATTTTTGTTCTTTCAAAGCACCAGAGGAACATTCAAAGATTAATGATAGCATCGAAAAAAGGACAATGGACATCAAGTCTAAACATGACAGGCAGCCCACAGGGTAATCGGACCATCTCGCCGAATATGACGCTCCGTAGATGCACTCCGATGTCTGGCCGCTTTATCCACTCATTCATTCCTCCTGCTATTTTCCCATGAGGCACTATTGTGTGGATCTCGCTGACAGAGCCGGCGTAAAGCTCAAAGTCACCGCGCTCCTGTGCTTAAGGAGCAGCGGCGGTGGAAGTCAGAAGGGGTTTCTGTTTACACCGGTTTCTTGTTGTCTTGTGGAGCGCATCACAGAGATAATCACCAGTGGTTATTTCATTCTGACCTTTAAAGGGCATATGAGGGAATATGAGGCAGTTAAAACACAAGCAGGCAAACGTAAACTTTGAATTCTTCGGCATGCAGATGCTCGCCTCGTGGTTGCGTGATGAATTGGAGAGAGCAGAGGAATTAATATGTGAAAGTCATTTGCATCCTTATTTGGGAAGCTTTAGTGGAAACAGATTAAAAGTTGATTCTGCAGATCTACAGATCATTTTTCTCCCTTGGAAGCGTTGTGTAAAAATGTGTAGCGCAGTTCAAGTTAAGCAGCATCTAGGCTACTCACAATCCAACGTTTCCGGGTTTTCAGTGCTGTGGGCGACATATTTTCCACCTTTTACCTTCATGCACTTGTTTTGTCCTTGGGTAATCAAAACGTCATCAGTTGTTTTATTGTCCTCCTGTGCGGTTAATACCATAAAATGAAATTGACTCAATCAATTCAACTTCAATCAACGGTTGTTTACCGTATATCAGAGCGGTAGACAGAGAGCTAAAATGATCGAGGTATCTAATTAAAGATCCTCTTGCATGTAAGTCATTCAAATTTGAGACGTGCAGAGTTGAGTTATCTGAATCCCTTGTTGCATTTAAAACGTCATTCATTATTAACCTGTCGGAATTAAATACGGGATCAGGTATGTGTTGTAAAATGGCTTGTAGGCTAGCCTTAGCGAACACCTTTGGCTTTTTAAACAATGGCTGGCATTTACACTGGGGAAACAAATAAAACCAGCATAGTTCAAGGTTTTTATATTGTATATTCATAATAATGTTTCTGGTGCAACGTGTTCACCGCTCAGATGAAATTGCCTCTTAGTGATAAACAGATGAATGGTGGCTCTCTAGATGTCATAGATAAGTAAACTCTCAACAAATGGATGAGACACTGACAGTTCATAACTGGTTGCCATGGTTTTGCTTGCGGCAATCACAGAGCCTAAGATTATTTATGGAAAATAAAAGTACAACTGCAAAACATTTACAGGTATACAAAGTAGGTCTGTCAATCAGTTGTTAATCAAATGTAAGTGAATTAATTACAATATTTCTTTAGAAAAGAAGAATGGAGATCATTTAGAAACAATATAGTGATATAGTGAAATCGAGATTGAAATTGACTTTTACATAAACATGTCACTGGCTCACCTATTTTTCACTCAAGCAAACCTCTCAGCTGAACTCGGCAGCCAGTCATTACCGTGCATTTTCCTTCCATGTAAAAAGTGCAGATTTGGCATTTTGATAATAACCCTTTTACCACAGGAATAAAAGTCATATGAACTTTTAGAAATATGGGTGAGTAGATGAAAATAATCAGTTCAAGTAAACTACTGTATGTGAAAATGACCAAATTTGGACCTTATAATTTGTGGTTTCTGCCACAGCATTTTAGTCAAACACATACAATATGTGTTCAAATGTTAGACTAGAGGTTTTTACGAGTGCCTGAGACACCGGTTGGGCCTAATATAAGTGGCCTTGGGTCTCTGGTAACTTAAAATAAATGTACTTTTACGGAATGGACCCTAGAATATCAAATTAAATTTGTGCAAATGCATTTTGGGAAAATGCACATAGAAAAAACAGTTATAACCTTGCACACAGAAAACCATCTTATAGCTATAAAGATCCATCAGGAACCACCACTGCATTACGCTGCGTCTTCATGCACGGTTATTCTTTTGCTGCAGGAGCTGTTTGCTGGATATGAGGTAAATAGCAAATCTATGGAGTTTATTTTTCCAGTCCACTGGTCACAATTGAAAGGCGAATTCAGAAATCACTTGTGTGTATCGGAAGCAGGAAGTATATAATAAATAATAAAGTATTCATAAATAAAAAATAAAAATGAATGAAGCAGCGAGCCACATTAGTTGCCAGGTCACTGGGATTTCTCCTGGTGCCCCGATGGCTGTATAATTTGGGTCCCAAGAGGACCTCTGTAAATTGGTGCAGGGATGGTTTATTTTAATATGCCAAACTCAAAAGTGAGTAGCATTTTAGCACTTCCGGTTCAACAGTCCCAACGTAAATGGGTTTTTAAATGCCTGAAATAAAGCCTTTGGCCAACAAAACCTCAAAATATTTTTACAATTTAATACGGAACATAAAATACACCAGAAATAACCTGCAACTACAGATGTTGTCGGGGTCATTAAACGTCATCACACATACAAATCTTACGAATAATGTAACATGGGCATAAATCTAAAATAAATGTGGATTCATTCACAGAGTTACAGAAATCATGTTTTAATAACCTTTGAAATAGTTGTTGAAGGCTTAGCAGTAGTGAGCAATAGCTGTTAGCTTTTGATTTTTTAGTGATTATATTTAGGCTTCACATTTCATAAATGTGCGAATGTGTAAAGATTATCTTGATAGGCAAAATGTGCACGTATAATAAATGTTGATGACCACAGGGCATGTTTTTGCAATAATCCAAAATCCTAAAAATTCTATGGAACCAGTGCCCCACTAACTAATACGTTATCCCTGTACCACTCTTTTGTAGACTGACCTGTTATTCTGCTTAGCTTGTTTTTGCTGATAATAGGCCTCTTATGATGGGAACATAAGTACATTTCCTGCAAAAAGACATCACTTACTGAACATTTGTGCCAAGAATGAGACCATGAGCACTGCACGTTCTTGATTTATTATTTTTTGGAAATGCCCTCAAAAACATTTGACCTGAGAATATGGTTCTCCTTAGTATTTTAAAAGGCTTCATTAGAAAAATTAAGCATTATTTACATATAAAATGGCAAACATACTGTCTTAGTGTAAACCTATACATTTTGCTTGAGGCGTGCAAATAATATACATTTACTCATTTGGCTGACACTTTTGTCCAAAGTGACTTACATTGCATTATACATTTGTTTCTAAGTATGTGCAATCCCTGGGATCAAACCCATGACCTTGGCGTTGCTAGCGCCATGCTCTAACCACTGAGCTACAGGAAAGCTATATATATATAGCTTATATAGACATATATACACACATAATATATATATATGTGTGTGTGTGTGTGTGTGTGTGTGTGTACACAGAAGTTTTGAAGGACACGCTGTCACTCTCTCTGTGGAGTCTTTAAACAGATTCAAGCTGTCACCCCGGCTAATCACCACTGACTACAGGTCTTTATACAAGCTGGCAAACAGACTCTGCCTGTCAAAACACCCGCTGACACACACACATACTCAGATAAATATACTCTCATGTATACAAGCGGAGAACCTTTTGAAATCAAAGCGACCCTTCGGGTAGCCTCAATATAGCAGCGGCACGGCTGTGAAATATTTGCCAATTTGAACCACTTTGCAATTTCTAATGTAGAGCTAATTCCGTCTTTTTAAGGTGAGGAGCACAAATTAAAGTTTTGAATGAAATGGAAATGCATGTGAAGCCTCTCAGGGCAATGTTTATGATGGAGACAACCCTGAAGCGGCCGCAGATGATGCACAGATTTATCTAGGGAATACTAATGACCGGGCCCGAGGGGCTGGGGCGTCAGAGAAACCACACTTACAGAGAATTAGTGAAGGTTTGGGAATTTCACATGGTTGTTTGGTGAATAGGGATGGTGAGATTAACAGGTGGATGTGTACAAAAACAGAGAATTTTAGGGTTCACCAAATTTGTTGTTAACAAGAAGGCCCAAACAAACAAACAAACAAACAAACAAACAAAAAGAACAAAAAAAGAAATGATCTGTTTGGTTCTGGGATCCTTCATGTACCCCATTTAGCGCAGTAAGTACTAAGTTCCCTTTGGGTTAAAAAGCAATCAGGGCAATATCATCTCCCAATAGCTTTTGCTTTATTAAAAACATTTTCACATTTCTCAGGAGAGATAAACGCCGTTTTCTCATTACACAGTCAACATTGTCAAAATTCACTGTTGTGATAAATCAGTACATTGTGTATTGGTGATATATTGCAGCAAATAAGCCTTGAAAGAATATTTCAATTTGCCAAAATTTGTAAGTTACATCTTTGTAGCCTGATGGCCTTTGAAAATGTTCTCATCATTTACTCTTCTCTTGTCATTTCAAACCGGTATGGATTTGGTTCTTCTGCACAGCACAAAAGAAGATATTTTGAAGAATGTTGGTAACCGAACAACGGCGGTACCCATTGATTTGCATTGGTTTTGTGTCCATACAATAGAAGGGAATGGGTAGTGCCGTTGTTCGGTTACCAACATTTTTCAAAATATCTTCTTTTGTGTTCTGCAGTAGTTAGTTACAGCAGGCTGGTAATGACAATAGAGGTGAGTTAATGATGACAGACTATCTCTTTAAAGTAAGCCAGTTAGTAACATTTACATTGAAAGCTCACACCTTAGTGTTTCAATCAAATCCGGAGTTGTGACTGGAATTTAAAAGAGCTAAAACTAATGAAGCTTGGCAGGTCTCAAAGGAAAGATCCTTTATTGTGACATGGGGTCAGTCACTGGACTTTTGGCTTCGTGACCAATAGGTTAAAGCATCTAAACTTCCATTCATTCCCTCTGTAGTTTTTTAAGTTCTTCCTCACATGGGATCTGCTCCTCAAGTACGCTTGATCTGATTAACTGAATCTGATTTGAAATGAACTAAAATCTGTGATAAAGAAATCGAAACAGAACGACTTCCTTACAATCACTAAAGAACATGTTTTCATCATCAAACTCTTTTATTTTGTCCAACTCTATTTGTTTCTATTCATTTGCATTTGGGCAAGCATTTCACAGAGCATCCTCGCTAATTTTCCTTTAATGCCTTCTGATTCTGAAACTCATTCCAAACATCGCAGGAATCCGTCCAGCTAACTTTCAGAGCGAGGAAGCTACACAATAATTATAATTTGCGAGTGCTGTTTACTTAAAGTGTTTATTAATTATTTTTTTGTGATCCGATATTGCACAATTACTCTGAGTAAGCAGAACATCACTCATTCCTGTGTGTAATTCCCTTCCTCTGTTTGGCCCCGGGTGGCATTGTGTGAGAATAACACATGATGAATGTGTTCTTCCAGACTCAGCGGGCAGAACTGTATGTTAGCAGTCTCAGGAATACACAGCAAAGAGAACGGAAGAGTTTTAACACTCATGTTTGATCACACAGTCAGTGTAGGGATTAATGAGGTCTGATCTCAAACTAAAGGCTTTGCTAGATTGGAAGTGTGTGCATGTGTGTGTCCGTGTGTGTGTGTGTGCGTGCGTGAGAGAGAGAGTGTTATGCAAGTGTAAGACGCACAAGTGCAGTTTAATCCTCTTCAAAATCAAGAATCTGCCCTGCAGTGATTTTCTTTCCACCTGTCCGATGATATTCATTCAACGTGTTCACTTAATTTCTCTCTCTCTCTCTCTCTCTCTCTCTCTCTCTGTTTTATTTAATCTGTTCTTTCTTTTCTCTTAGCTTTCTTTCTATGCCCAATCTCTTCCTTTCACACGCACACAGACCTCTGTGTTCTGGCAGTGATGGAGTCATCATCAGTTCTGATGACAGGATCTATGATGAAGAGGATCAGGGTGCTGTTCAGCACCTCAGGGTTGTCAACTCCAATTCTATATCTCAAACACAGGCACACACACACACACGCGCACGCAGGCACACACACACACACACACACACAAAAGTATATTCTAGCCCCTAACACTCACCCATGAACCTAACCCTTACACATGTTCAAATATAATTATTTAGTTTTTATTTATAAGCTGTTTTCCCCATAAGGACCAAAAATGTCCTCACAGGGTCTAAGATTACAGGTATTTTTATTTTGGTGAGAACATTTGGTGTAGGGTTTACCAGGACCAAACACACTGTTTTAGCAAAGACACACATCTGAAATTACAGAACAAGAATGTGATTAAATTATGATGACCCTCAAATGTTCTCACATGTCAGTTTTTGACATGTTACACTATATTCATGGGCACAAAAATATGTCCAAGTAAATATAAAGCCAAACATTTGGACACATTGAATGTGACAGTAATTGTTTACATCACAATAATAACTAGGACTTCAGCGTGATACAGTATATGGTATTATCAGAATATTGGGGCGGTTTCCCGGAGAGGTATTAGACTAGTCCTAGACTAAAAGAAATGTAAAAGCTGTACAAACTGAAAACACCTTGCACTGACATATCTCAAAATACATCAGTGCCTTTGTGTTGTCTCAAAATGCACACAAGTAATGTTTTTAGTAAAGTATGTTTGTTAAAACTACTTAAATTTCCCAATTAAACTAAGGCCTAGTCCAGGTTTAAGATAATCCCTGTCTGGGAAACTACCCCATTATGTTGCATTTAGTATATTTAGTGTCATCAATATTTTCATAGAGCTTCTGAAACCTTGTATCTCCATATTTTGAGATTTGTTTTGTTGTTGCCATAAATCATTATTGTTAGTCACCCTTTGTTTGTAACTGGATTTTGCAAATATCTAACCAATTAAAAGTACTTAAAAGTGCTTGTCAACTTTGACAACAGAGTATTACTATTTAATCGTTTAAAAAGTACAGTGTATCCTGAAAAACAGCAAATCTGGACATCCAAGGTTATATAACCATTCTTCTCATCATGTTTTGTTAACCCTTGGGTTACAACATTAATCTGGACTTATTGATAGATAGAAAGAACGCTTCTATGATTTAAAAAAAAGTCAACAATTATTTAGAATTATTTAGTCATTTAGAACTATTCACTGTATTTGAAATTGCCTACCATGTAACAATATTGTGCAAATCATTTATCATGCCAAGCTGCATCATTAAATACGACACGCACCCATAGTGTTATAGTATTATTATTTCTTTTCATGTTGGATGCATTCATTTCTCTTGTGTTTGTATTATTTCTTTATTGATGTTAAGATATGTTAGCCATTGAAAATATTCAGTGACCAAAATTCAATGATCGTTAAATTGAAACTCTCTTGCGTTTGATATTCTGTACGATAGCTGCCCTTTGACTGCCTTTGCACAGTTTGGTGTCCAAACTCTTGACTGGTAGTGTACACAAACAAACTCATCTCGCAGTATCTTCCTGAGAAATTAATCCCACAGAGCCAGTCAAGAAAACTGTTCGGCTCCTACATACGTTGTATTGCGAATCCTCCCGAATTCCACAAATGGTGGCAGATTCACAGTTGGGTTTACACGCATTTCACGAGGAAGAACAGAGAGTGTAACCCTGCAGACATACACAACAGACCAGAGCATTAATAAATCACAGACTGTGTACAGCTCACACATGCGGTTGAAAGCGGCATGTGTTCAGGTCATTAATAAAGAAGACGTAATTAGTAAGTATTGATGAACATGTGGCTAAAATCAGCACATGTAATATAATAAACGCACGGGTGGGAACCGAGACAGCTTTTGGTAATTACTGTCTCATGTACATTTCTGAATGTTTCTTAATAGCTCAGAGTTCAGCTTTTCCCATATGACACCATATTGATTTGCATACTTGAACAATCCATTATGAAAATGTATTATTCATCAAGTAAAACGCTGAATGCGTTTCATTCCGCGAGTACATTATCTGAAACGCACTTGACTGAGGTTTTGTGATGTTCAGCAGTGATATATACAACTATTGATGCTCATTTTCCTCCAGGCTTTTTTCCTTAAACAAAAACTATCACAAGCAAATAAACACGCTGCTGTATCTAATAATTGTTATTTGGTTTATTACCGATTTCCTCGACAGAGCTCCTCGCTGGCAGTAAAGTGCCTCTTAATGAGCTGCTCGTGCCTGATCTTCTGAAAGCACAAAATCACAAAGACATTTTTGGCTCAGTTCGCTGACTTTGACGACAGGCTTGACGCACCTGAACGCTTCTGTCCTTCCCACACATACACACACCTGTTCGCTAATTCATTAGACACAGCGGAAATGTGGCCGTGCTGTGTAGGTTTAGTAAACTCAAAGAACAGAAGGCCAAGAAAGCTCGAGTCATTCAACAGCGATCCAATTCATATCATTCAAATAATAATTTTTCCTGCTTGTTTAAAGTGGTCAGTGTTATGTTTAGATTTCACCAAATTCTAATTTCAGAAAAGAAACAAAGTAGTTGCCCAAATTTGGGCAGAAAATGCAGATATTTACGTCTCATTGGTCAGACTATTGTACAGTAAAAAAGTTATGTTATACTCACACTTAATTATCACTATGCCTGATGCTGTGTAAGATACAACGTAAGTAGTCAGATGACTATTGTTAACAGACTAAAGCAAAGGAATTGAAAAGAGAGGATACATCCACCATAAAGCCCCGGACCGAAATGAATTCTCGCGAAAAATGAGAACTCATTTTTCCCAACGCTGAAGCTGTAAAAATGGATTTTAGCGCTGTCCAAGGGTGCACTGAGGCACATGATCTCATGCAGAATTTATGTCCATAGAGGCAGAGCTTCAGAATACCTGAATTTTAGCAGGAAGGCACATTTCACAGTGTCCCTGTCTCTACCATTGTAAAAAGTCAAAAATAGTCTCATAGCCACGAGTCCCAAGTGTGAAGAATATGGCCGCAATCTCAAGCTGAGACTTTGTACAGTATAATAAAGCTGTTTGGGAATTATTCCTTTGCACAATCAAAACCGGAATGTAATAAATCAGACTTTAACACCGTGCCCTTTTGCATCCCTTCCTGAGATCTCTCAGGGCTGTACCTCAAAACCAAATGTGAAAAAGTGCAAATGTGACTTTTAAATATGACCTCCTGTCAACAAGACCCTCACCCTTAAACTCTAGGGCAGAGATAGCCGCTGAAAAAACGAAGCATTAAAAATCGAATTATGCGTCTAATTTTTTCGCTAATAGTCAGAGATGCCTCCTTTTCTGGGCTCACATGCCAAACCACTCTGAAAGAGTAATGTTCTTATAAATCAGCCGCGTGTGTGTGCGCGTGCGTGCGTGCGAGTGTATGTGTGTGTAAGTGTTGTGGCAGGAAAAATTGATTATGGTGTGTCAGATTGTCAGTGAGCTGACTAAAACCGTGAGGAGCTTCCAGCCTTCAGCATATCTTACACAAACCTCTTCAAGCATTCATTCATTTCCAGAATTTAGTGACCTTTGCAGCACATAACTGATTTCTTGACCGAGAAATTGATACTTTTCCACAGATTTGTGGAATCAGATCAGTGTCAATGCATTTTCCTCATTCTTTATGCTAATAAGCTAACTCTGATTTAATGATAATGACTAGAAGCAAACTGAAAATAAGACGGCCTTTGGCCTCGTGTACACCGACATACATTGTGGGTTAAACAATATAATTGAATCCGCAGGCAGCCTGATTAACATTTAAAGCCTCAGCGTGTCTGAACTCACATCCAGATTCTACTACAGTATCTTACTGTTTTCCGACACGAGACACTAATTATACACAAATAATTCATTTGTACTATATTATCACGTGCTTGCAGTACACAGCAGTGTCAACTAAAACACATGGCTAACAGCTGTGAACGTCTAACAAACCTAACATCCACTGTATGTGCCGGCTTGCAGATTAGCTCATGCTTATTATCCAAGCAAAGTGGATACGGTACAGTACGTTGACTCCAAGAGCAGTCCCTCAAGGATTCCAATACCAGTCTATTGATTCTTTAAATAGATCCCAAGACATCAAATGCTGCTGATTGGGCAGGAGCCCGCCGCATTACTACAGTACGAAAACACCAAAAGTGCCCCTTTAGCATTTATGCAGCGACACGGACAGTAACCCATTGTTTTCAATGAGAAACCTTTGGCATCGATGCACTGACTAATCCAGATGTTCCAGACCTCTGAAGTGTTTTATATCGATTGCACATCAATAAGGGTGACGGTAGTTCAGGGTGGGATTTTCAAATTGAACTTGCACACATTAATGAGTTCACCATTTTACAGGCACTGTTTTAAGCGGGTGGGTTCTGGACAGGCGTCGTGTTCTCTGTTTTGGGTGTCTGGTTAAAACGGAACATAATGTACTAATTCAGATTATTCAGATAGAGTTTATTGGTGACTGTATACTGTATACTAATGGTGCTGTATATACTGTACAGTGCTGCTTGAAAATTAGTTGTTTTACCATTTTCTTATTTTATCATCACCTGCTTTATATAAACTAAAAGTTGTTTAGTTTGTTTAGAGGGAATTTTGTGAGTAGCCAAAACTCTACATGAAAATTGAATTATTTTGTCCAAAAGTAAGTGAAGCCCCAGCTGCATTGATAAAGTCAAGTGGGTAACAGATTCAGGTGAAACACATTTAATAAATCAGTTAAGCAGACCAATCAAATGATCCTTAGAATAGTGGTTGGGCAACACTGATTAAAAGAGAGAGGAAACCAACCAAACCACTGTAGTGCCAAGGAGTCAAACAAAGAAGGTGGTTACAGCCCATCAGTCTGGGAAAGGCTATAAGACCATCTCCAAGAGATTCCAACTCCATCCATCCACTGTAAGACAAATCATCTACAAATGGAGGGCATTCAACAGGACCACAACTCTGCCTAGAGGTGGATGCCCATCAAAACTATCATCAAGAAGCACCAGAAAAATAATAAATGAGGTAAAGGCCAACCCACACATCATCTCTCTGGCAGCATCTGGGGTCAATTAAATGTACATATGTCTACAATCCAGCTTATTAGCTACTTACTGAACATGAAATATTGATTTGAAATCATTTTTATCGAATGCAGAACTTCCACAAGGAAAACCTGTTTACTTCCGGTTTTAAGGTAAGACACGTGGTTCAAACGCCAGGAACGCGCAATTTGGTTTAATCATTTGTAAATATAATGTCTTATATGTTAATAAACTGTACCTGTCAAAACAATTTGCAACACTCGGGTTAACATGTGTTATTAGTTTTGAGCGGTTGTTATTTGGGAATATCAGACCTTTGAATGTCATGATCGGCCAATCAGATTCAAGTATTCTGTGTAATAATGTATAATAAAAGCTGAATATAAGTACACGTTTTTTTACAGTGTGGTAAGGGTGCAAGACTCTTGTCCAGCAATATTTGATGCTTTAAAGGTGCGTGTGTCCTGTCCCAGGCAATACGTTGACATACTGTTCACACTATACTTTCCTTTGAAGAACGTCTCTGTGTCTGAGGGTTCCTCAGCGGTTAGACCTGAGAACACTGCCCACAGTAAAGCTGTAACAGAGATCACTGAAGTTAGAGTCCTGGGACACACTGAGCAACTACAAACACAGAGGTGTCACAGAAGGTTATTCCAAAAGAAAAGGAGCTTGTGTGTATGTGTACAGAATCCAATACAAGCAAACCAAAGTATTAGTTCAGTAGTGGCTAAAGAGGAAAAGTTTTTGAACTGGATATTGTGTTAGTCATTATAAAAGTGACTCTTTAGTCTGATGAGTATCTTTAAATTGTTAAATTTGAACTTGAATATACATTATAAAGTCAATGTAACATATCTTTACTTCACGTATTAATTGTCCGATTAGTGAAAATGACCTATTTGTCAGATATGGTGACCCATACCTGAAATGTGACTTCTGCATTTAACCCAACCAGTGAATAGTGAACACACACACTTCAAGTCGTGAACACACATACACCGGGAGCAGTGGGCAGCTATCACTGCAGCGCCCGGGGAGCAAACAGGGGTAAGGTGCCTTGCTCAAGGACACGTCAGTTGTTACCTGCCGGTACTGGGAATCGAACCAGCAACCTTCTGGTTACAAGTCCGACTCTCTAACCATTAGGCCACAACTACCCCAGTTGTGCAGATATGTGCATTACTAACTTTTCTGAAGGTTGAAAATGAGAGCGAGATTGACATTTCACTATACATCCCCTCCGGCCATTAACAGCACGCCTGGCATGGTAAGTAAATCACGGCAAGGTGCTGGCCTTCCTCAGAGCAACACTTTATCACGTATCACGCTCATTTCCTTATCAAACTCCTCACGCCCAATGCAAGGGAAAAAAATCTAATTACCAGCGAGTGTATGTGCGTTTGTGTCGATAAAATATAAGAGTAAATGTTCAAGGGCAAGGTTCATTATCTTGAGTTTCATTTACATTAAATGTCTATGCATTTATATCAGCTCAGCGTGCTACTTGAATGCGGTTCATTTAGATTCAATTCATATTCACACTTGTGCCAGATTCACTTACGCTCTTGCCAGACTGTCTTACAGTAATATACAGTATATCTATAATAAAATTTCTTGTTGTCTTCTCGTGTAATAGATTTCGGTTGAGGGGTGACACTGTGGTTCAATTATGTTTTGTAATTGAAATGTTAATCACGAAGGTCAGGTTAAACCTGACTTCATCCCTGAAATATAACGTCATTACAAAACACTTTATTAAATAGAATTCGTAATGTTAGTTAGTCACGATTATTTTTACAGAAGGTTAATATGGCATAATATGGCAAACAGTTATTTATGCATAAATATCTATATAGGCCTTTGTTTATAAATTCCAGGACTGTAAAATGAAAAAGCAAGATGCAAGATGAATAAACAGACAGACATTGCAGAGACGCTCAACACAATCATTATTCTGACTTTATTCTGATGGTTTTTTGTTTCTGGCAGATATAAACTCCAATGTTGAGCACAGACAGATGGTTTCTCTACAGCCAAGCAGCAGTTATAAAGTTGCACTGGGTGATTATGAGAATCATTGGTGTAAAATTACTGTAGATCAGGTATTTGATGCACGCTGTTGTTTGACACAATAGTAATAGTTTTGCCAGAAAGCAGGTGTGCAAGAGTTGTTTACTCCCTATAGCTCTCAGCGGAGGTTTTTAAAGGTTGAAAGCAGTGAGTTTTGGTCCAGGTGTGAATATGAATGGAATCTAAATGAACTGCATTTATGTAAAAGTTTTACAAAAGTAGTAACATTACAATTCTGTCTAATTTATTCTTTACCTTTGTGGGCACATTAAGTCTGAGTGCTTGATATGAATTAAATCAAACTGCTAAACAGTAAGTGAAGTAAACATAAAACCATTTATATATTTATTGTGTTGAAGTCATTTTAGTTTACTGGACAGTATATAGACCATTTTAGCCTGACCCACAGTTAACTTCCGGTTTGTGTTTGGCTAGTGTCTAATAATATAATTATATTTTTTTTATTTAATTTGTTAATATTCGTTTATATAAATTTTTTTATATTGATTTGTTAAATTTTGTTGTGTGTTCATTTTATTAAATTAACAATTTGTTGAATTCAATATATTGTAGAGACAAGTTTGGCCAAGTTTTCCTCTTGTTATCAGAAATATTAGAAAGGTTTTTTTCTTTTGCTTGTAATCAGAAATAATCTACAGGCGCTCTATTATTTGTGGACGTGTATCGGAAGTTAAGTTTGGGGGTCACAAAAGCATGAAGCTCAGTTTTGAGAGAAAAAATAAGTACAAAATATTACTACACGAGAGGATCAACAAATATTCATATCAGATACAATTTTAGTTAATGTATGCACTACAATTGTAGTCTGAATTTTTGATAGATGTATAAGCACTGCTGAAATTTGTTAGTTTAAAGGGATAGTTCACCCAAAAATGAAAAATCTTGGTAATGTTGGTAACCAAACAACAACGGCCATTGTTTGGTTACCAACCTTCTTTAAAATAGCTTCTTTTGTGTACTGCAGAAGAAAGTCATACAGGTTTAAAATGAGAAAATGGTGAGTAAAATTTTTTTATTTTTATGTGAACTATCCTTTTATATAGTTTTGAAAAGTGTTATAGTTTCACTTCCTTAAGTCCACCAGACCAAGAGTTCCCATATCTGAAGAAATATCTTATCCACAGTACATCCCGCTCCTGTGTATCTTTCTTACTTTCCTCCAAGGACTTGTGTAATTGGCCCATGACTGAAGGTTTGCATGCTCTATGGGCGAATTTTGATGAACGCGAAATTTGCGTCTCTATACTAAACCCAAGAGATCCTGCTATCATTCCAATGCGGCTCATTAAACTACTGTATGCATGTTTTTAATACATCCAAAAGACAGTATTATGCATCATGGAAGCATGCAGTGCATTCAAACACAGCAAAATTCAATACAATTCTAATGTCACATGGGACATCAATATATTAAAGATGTAGAGATTGATCAGTTTTTGTCTTCATATACTGTAAGGGCTAATCAGGCCAGGACCTTTAGCAGTTATGTTTGGAATCATCTAGAAGGCAGCAGGATAAAAATAATCCAAAGTGTTACATTATAAAGAATTTACAAAAGAAGATATTTTGAAGAATGTAGGAAAGCAAACAGTTCTGAGGCACTTTTGACTGCCATTGTCATTTTTCCTACTATGGTAGTCAACAGTGGCCAAGAACTGTTTGGTTATAAGCATTCTTTCAAATATCTTTTCATTCATCCTGTTCATCAGAACAAAGAACTTTATGTCAGTTTTGTACAATACAAAATGCCAGAAGAGAGGATAAATGGTCACCTCTGCTATAGGCATACAAGCATGCTAAAAGGAATTACTCTGATATCTGATCAGATGTCCTTGTTTTTATATTTTGATTGCCTAGTTCCATAGTAAAGCACTTTTAGGGCCCTCTTTGCTAATGTATTTCTCACTGGTCTAGGACAGGACATACCAGGAGTATGAAACAGCCAGAGTTTATGATGGTATTACTAAACTGTTTCTGAGTGCAATTTATCTTTTGCAAATGGCTTAGAGTGGAACAGAAATGAGCACCGAGTATCAATGCTTTCAATTGTCTGTTCTGTTCCACCTTTGTAAAATACATAAATAAATTAACATTTTGCACAAATAGCTGTTAAAACTTTTTCTCTGTGACTGTGAATACTGAGGATAGAAAATATATCAAATACGGCAGTCAGGTCTGTGTACACGAAGGAGCGTCTACTGCTGATACACATCACCATTATTCTTATTGGAGACATATTTGACTCGAAAAGCCTGACCACTCGCGTGCTGCAGATTCCCATTTGCATCCCTTTAAGATGGAGGACAGCACAGATGTTAGAAAAGCACCTGAAGCAAACATCAGTCAATGTAAAGTGGATCATTTGCCCACAATCTCTTTATTGCACTGCACAACATAATCTTCTATACTGTGATGCATAATACACTGCCCAAAACACAAACAATACAAAGTTGTTTTAACATTTACTGCTTCATATGCAAACTGTTCTGTAGGGCTGCACAATATATATGGAAATTATTGAAAAAATCACAAATGGGCTTTCACACAATATGCATATTGTGGTTCGCAATAACCGATTGATTGTAATACTTCAAAAAGTTTTAGGTGGAGACAGATAGCAGAATGTAAGAAGAAAATTAATGTTTGGTTAACATTTTTTATTTCAGACTTGATAAATAAGCCAAATTCTGACATTCAAATGACTTAAGATGAATACAATTATTTCAAAGGTGCTGTGTGTAATATTTAGAAAGATCTATTGACAGAAATACAGTATAATATACATAACTATGTCTTCAGAGGTGTATAAACGCCTTACATAATGAGCCGTTTTTGATCCCAGAACGAGTTATTTCTATCTACATACACCGCGGGTCCCCTTACATGGAATCCGCCATGTTGTTTATACTGCTCTACAGAGCGTGTTTTGTAAATATGTTATCTCCTTCAGCAAAGAAGCAAAAACATGATGACATGTTTGTCCTGTGTCAGCCACCGTAGTGCTTCAAAAGGGAGGGGGAGCGGTGGAGTGAGCCAATGGTTGCAATTCATATCATCAGGTGCCGCTAAAATCTCCACATTGCTCCTTTAAATGCTCCTTTACAATTCAGTAAATTGTTAATGCATTTAATATATCTCGAAGGTTTTGCTATTTATAAAATGATGATATTGTATCTATATTTTTACTATCATATAGGCCTCACAACCCTCTCCTCATACTGACAGAGAGCTGATATAATACAAATAGAAAAACCATTGACCCTTTTTCATAAGGCTAAAAGAATCAGAGAGTCATTACACTTTACTGCCCCAGTTTCGAACTTTTCTCAAAGTTCTCTCAGCTTTTCCATGCTACACTTTATCTGTGTCTCCTGGTCCAAGCAGACAGACTCAAAGTAAAAATAGTTGGGCTTCTACCCAGCTATCCCTGCTATGGAACAAAATATACTGCAAGACATCAGTATCTAAATAAAATTTCATCGCAGCAAGCGCAAGATGGGTGGATATCACAGCAGTTGTCTAAAGGGTAGAGCTCAATTCACTTTAATATACCATCTCCTTCCAATTTCACTGGATGTGAAATTCACCAGAAAGATGAAGAGAAATGGATGACATATTCCTGTAAATGAGGTCAAATTAATCAGATCATTTTCAAATTCTTCAGCACATTCTCAAAGTTACAATAATGAAGACCATGCTGAAGAATTTGAAAATTATCTGAGCGTTCATGATTCAAATCTGAAAGCTGTGAAGAACAGAGTTTGACTTAGGAATAAGTGAGCGAGATGCATGATTTTTTTGTTTACTGAAATAAAAGCATTTCAATCAGATTTATAAATGGTTCGCTAGCTTTCCTAATTGCGAAGCAAATTTACTGTAATAACGCAGAAAAAGCACACTGGCGTGAAGGGAAAAGAAAAACAGAAGGAACTGTTCTGGAAAACAAATATTTTTAATTATTAACTCATATTTAGCCCACCGTTTGCAAAACAATCAAACAATTTTTTAAATTGTAAGTAAATAGCTAGTCCATACTGTGAGAACTGTTGTTGAGATTTATAAATTTTTCTCCCATCTGTTCCCAAAATATACCAGAAGTTTCCACATCAAAACAGAAAGACTATTTTTGGATTGCAAGGTATTTTGTGAATGTCTATACTCCATGGAGAGAATAAATCTGCCGTACGTGACCTCCATTTGTCTTCTGATGTGCAGCAGTGACAAGATGAAGAAGGATCTGTCCCCATTCACTGCACAGGTCAATCTCCACAATCACCACAAGACCATCATCTAATGTCTTGAAGAGATATGAGGAATAGAGAACAATCCCCAAAGTAGGAAATATTGACTACAGTGACAAAAATCATGCCGTTCTGCTTACACTGAACATGCGATAACGCACGAGAGACAATACTGTTGAGAGCATTTTACAGAGAAGTGGCCAAAAGAAATGTCCAGATGACATATTTTCAATAATATTTGCTTTAAACGACCCCTCAGGTTCAATTAAACAGTTGAAACGTGAAGTGTATGGAACAAAATAGAGAAAACTGTAGAAAAAACAAAAAGCATATCAGGGAAGACACGTTTTATTCGGATAAATTTGACCCTGGATCACAAAACCAGTATTAACAGGAACATTTGTAGTAATAGTCAAAAGACATCGTATGGGTCAAAATTGTCGATTTTTCTTTTATGCTAAAAATCATTAGAATACTAAGTAAAGATCATGTTCCATGAAGAGATTTTGTAAATTTTCTACCGTAAATATATAAAATCTTTATTTTTGTGAGTAATAAGCTATGCTAAGGACTTCATTTGGACAGTGTTTTGTTTTTGTTTTAAATAGTTATATCTCAGAATTGAATATGGTAGCATATGCTGATTAATAAACACCAATAAATAATGTTAAACAAGAAAAACTTGTCAGTATTCGAAGGACAAAACTGATTCATACTAATCTCAAATGCCTTTATCTTCAACTCCCTTCCAAACCATCAAGATTTTCCAGACGTTTTGGTTTAAAGATTGTACTTATTAAGCCCCATCAAATTGTTAAGCTTGCCAGCAAAACCTCAATAAACTCATCCACCATTTTATCATTTGTTCACATGTCAATGTTTCGAGAAGATAAGTGCTATAAACAACAATCATGGCAACAAGCCTTATTGTGCTTGAAAACCATTTACTAGTTGTCTGGCTAAAATGGCTTTGTTGTCGATACTTGTGCATTTTTGTTTTGCGAGTCATTACGAGTCAATAGTTATTACACAACCGGTTCAATATTTCTTTCTAATTTCCGACTGAACTGAAGTAGTAGAACTGTTCTCCAACTTTTAGCTCCCTTCCAATACCTTGGCTTTACACATTGAACCAGTCAGTGTTGAAGGATAACCGTGCTGGCCCTCTACAGTAAATGGGCCCAAAACCTGAATGTGAATCAGTTTGGCAGGTGATTATTTTGGCTGTGCTTCTTACAGATGAAAAACAATGTCAGTTTTATAAAGGTGACTGAAATTGTTGGCACATTCATTCATGGCGTTCCTTCCATTGCAGAAAAACAATCACAGGTACCTTTTTGGTTTTTAAAAGACACCGTCTCGATAAATCCAGCAGACCATAAAAAAGCCCGCATTGATGGAGCTTCATTCAAAAACTGCACGTTCTAATGTATTCCTGACTTCAACCTGACATTCCGAAAGCATCTTATTTATGCTCTCTCATGTCAATAGACCAGCTGGTTGCTAGTGGTCAGAGAAGATGCAGATCAAACAAGGTTTCTTCTCTGCATGAGATAAACATTTTCTCCACCCCTGCTGAGCCCAGGAAAGCTGCTCTGTGTCAGTTCAGATATTAGCGGCACAGCAGGATAACACAGACATGTTTAGATCTCATGAATGCACACACACACACACACACACACACACACACACACACACACACACACACACACACACACAAGAGTGTCAGCGATGGGTCTAAAGCATGACATTGATACCAAAAACAGAACAGTCACAGGAACAAATCCAATCCCTCCTTAATTCCGAAATCATTTTGTATTGCGTTGGCGATATGTAAATGATTCAAACGAATGCAACAGGTGAGCAACTATCCCCTTAGTCTAATCTCACTTGTTTCCTTCTGTTCTGCCTTCCTGCGAATACGATTGTGCCTTTATGGTTTGGATGAGTTGACATCCCTGACATTTGTGCTGAAAATGAGGTTGGTGTTATTCTCATAGATACAAATCTCTGGATATTTGACAGGCTGAACTTTGGGCAACCAAAGGCAGACGTCCAAAAAAAGAAATGTTCTTGTTAACGCCTCTTGTATAACAGCATATGATCTGCTATATTTGCTCAGTAAAGCGATTTCATGAATTTTACATCATAGCCAAATCTGAGAGTAAAAAATTGATGCCAACTGTTTTGCACATATTATTAAAAATTACAAATCTAAACCTTTAAAAAATGGCATGTGGGAAGATGATTCAATAAATCTTTTATTAAGCATGAAAATGTTAGATCAAAGGAAATTTATCATATTGCTCTGCTTGTTAGAGAGAATTCAGCATGTAACATAATAAACTAAACCAGCAAATAACATAAACACAACTGGGACATGTTGTGTTTACAACACAGGTTGTGTTTGAAATGCATCCAAAAATTTGTTGTCTAATGTCTGGGAAACTATACTTCTCACTTTTAGAACAGACAGATTCGTATTACATTGTATTCGTATGGCAAGAGTTTTGTAACAGTCAGAAATGCAAAACTATGGAGAAGTTAGTTTGAGGTTGAATGACAATGTCTTGTTTTAATCTCATCTTGTTTTGCTTTTTTGTTCAGAAAGATATTAAATTGTTTATTATTCATTACTTCTACTGTGCAGATTTGTTGAGGATTAGAGCTAAAGAACTTTAAACTCAAAATAAACTTTATTAAAGCACGGTTTTCACTTGAATCTAAATACAAATGTTAAAACATGGATTTGGATCTGGTTAACAAACATACTTTTATTATTTAAAGGAATAGTAGCCTACACCCAAATATGAAAATTCTGTCATCATTTACTCACCCTGTTGTCATTTCAAACCTGTATAACTTTCTTTCTTCTGCAGAACACAAAATAAGATATTTTGACATCTATATGGACACAAAACCAATGCAAGTCAATGGGGACCACCAATGTTTGGTTACCAACATTCTTCAAAATATCTTCTTTTGTGTTTTGCAGAAGAAAGAAAGTCATACAGATTTGAAATGAAAAGATTCATTCCTTAAATGAAAGGTTTACATAACCAGGGTACCCAAAAAACTGTTCTTGCTACAGACATTCACATTTTGTGACTTCTAAATATATGTCGGAAACATAACACACAATAGCACAAAAACAAAGGATTTTAAGGTTTTTAAGTTTGACAAGATATCACTCAGAGCCAATGTAGTGTACAGCATCCGTGCTCAGGCAGCCACACAGAAATGTTTCACTATAACATCTTATAAATAACCAGGGAAATGAGAAAGAGAAAATCTCCTGTTTTTCCTCTTTTACCTGACAAGAATTTTGACATGCTTTCTCGTGACATGTGAATAGTACAGTCATCTCATGTACGTGTAGCTAAAATATGGAACTATTCTGTCTGCCATAGCACAGCCCTTTAAATGCTAAAGTGTAACTAACTGGACATATTTTTAGTACATACAGATAATAAATGGTTCAAATGCAGCCAATAATAGATAAATATTCCTAAATAAACAAGGATAGCATACGAATCAAGGATGAAATAAGACTGTCCTTTGTTTGGCTGTAATGATGTAATAGTTCACATCAGAACTGACAACCAAATCCCACAGGATCTTTTAATTCAGCAGTCAACACAAGCAGCTCTTTCATTTCAATGGATTGTTCCGTGTAAAATCTTCTTTCCTCAAACCCAATAGCGGCTCAGCCGCAAGATTAAACAAAATTACAGGCCCAGCTAAAATCAGGTCAATAAGGTTTCAATTAGTCTTTCTAGGCTTGTATTAAGTGGAATGTATACGGTAGAAAATTGTAGATTTATCTGGCATTTTATTTTCAAATTGAAGTTAGTAATAAATAACTTATTACAGCAAAAGAAAACAAACACATTGTGAAATAGCTTACTTGCATAGTACTTCATATTTCTGCAGTACAACATGTGTAATGTTGCCCCTTTTTTTTAATTCTTTTTATTGGAAGTATAATGTAGACATTATACCAATTTTTTTTTTCAAAATATAAAAACAGTATGCAGTAAATACAATAAATACAGTAAATGCAATGAATACAAAGTATTCAGACATTCTACTTTCTGCATACTGTGAAGTATTCAGATCAGGGTCATTCCCTTCCTTTCTCAAGTTTATTCTCCATTAGTTTATTCTGATCCCTCTTTTTTACAAGGAAGCAAAGTTCGTGTCATTGAAAGTGTCCCTATTGATCTGCATTCGGGTTCACCCTTCTTCAGTCCAGCCAGATTGCTTCTAATCACAAATCTTATTGATAGTGGCCTGTATTGTACAAGGTGAAACGCCATTTAACTATCTGGCAGTTTCCTTTAATCTTTATTGTATTGCACCCCCACCTTTCTCTTCGCTTATCCTTCCCTGTGTTTACTCTCTTTTAGTCATTCTTTTCTTTGCTAAGTTGAAGAATTTGGAAGGACATTTCATTGTTCAGCATTCTTTCTGCAAGCGCTGCCATGCACAGCTGTGGTTCACTAATCCTCACAATGAGGCATGATGGGATTGCCAGCGTAGAGGTCTCTTCAACCCAAGCTAAAACTAAAAATTACAATTGAAGGGATAGTTCACCCAAAAATGGAAAGTCTGTCATCATTTACTCGGCCCTTTTGTCATTTCAAACCTGTATGATTTTCTTTTGCAGAACACAAACGAAGATATTTTGAGAAATGTAACGGTCACCCATTAACTTGCATTGGTTTTGTGTCCATACGATAGAAGTGACAGGGTGCCGCTGCTGTTTGGTTACCGACTTTCTTCAAAATGTCTTCTATTGTGTTTTGCAGAGGAAAGAAAGTCATACAGGTCAAGAGGGTGAGTAAATAATGACAGAATTTTTATTTTTGGGTGAACTATCCCTTTAACTTGTGTCTGGCTACGGTATGGTGAATTTGTGTATAGAGCTTTGAGAAGGTTTGCAATACAGGAATGATGTTTACAATCTTGAAAAAAGGCATAATAGTATAAGATATTCAGTTAATGAAATGTTTTTTATCTACGCAATTGAAAAAGGGGATTACAACGACACCAGAGAAAAATGGCAGAAGGCTGTAAATTAATTCTGCTGAGCATCCCACAATTCCTGCAGTCCAAATTGTGTGCTATCTCAGTGTCTCTTTCCTACTGTTATTCACTCACCCTTTCAAGCCCCTGGGACTGTGGAATGTGCCTTTAAGTGTGTTTTTCTCTTTCATGCCTTCTCAGTCTATTCTCATGGGGAAAGAGTTGCACCAGCAGTCACACAATCTCATTGAATTGCACAGTCAGAAGATAACAGGCGCTGTCCTCTGAAAGCATCAGTAAGAGGTTAGTGGTGGTATTGGAAATAATCCTCCTAATTCTTAAAACAGAATTTTGGTTTTAAAACTGGATATTGGTCTTCATAACACCGGATCTAAAAAAAATAAGCAGCACCAAGTTCAAAGTCATCTATGAGTTGTGAGATAGTCCAACATTTCAGAATCTGAAAGAATATGTCTGTTGTTGCTAGCAGTTGTTTTCAGGTACATTTCCTTCTAATGTTGATTATAATGCATCATAGTTTATGCAAATCAAACAGTGAAGGAGGAAATGGAAAGAGACTTTGAGAGTTTGGGCTCTCTGCAATTTACGATCTCTGCACCCAAACTGTAATGAAGTCAAATACAAACACAATAAACTTCCTAATCTACTGCTCTCAAATATTTACTTGCCAGTTACTCACAGCAAAGTGCATCTATTGCATAAGTTACACATTGAGTGGCTATTCTGTGCTTGATAAGTCAAGCATTAACTCTTAACATCAAATGCCAATAAGAACTCTAATGAATGCAAACTTAGTCAATACCGTTCCAGCCCTGCAGTGTGTGAATAACAAGACTAAAGATGAATTTGTTGTTTTTCTTCCTTTTTTTAGATTCATCGTGTGCCAGTGGCTCTCTTTTACATATATTTCATTTGACACAACAGCAGTGAAAACTACCATCAGGTGGTCTGCAAACAGCGGGACCCCAAGGGTCTACTACTGTTTTTGTGTTTTCGCTCCTCTTTCATATCCATTTTTCCCTATTTGTTCCCTTTTTCTTCATATAAACTCCCCCCAAAAGAGGTGGCACAGAATTTCCTCTGGAGATTCCTGATGTTATGCTTGACTAAAGCGATACGAATGCGAATAGCCGCCATCGTACGCGCGCGCGCACACCGCGTACACGAAGGCAATTCCAGATCTCAGCAAGCCCATCAATACGAGTATCTTCAGAAAGGACGTCCGCTTAGTCAAGGTCTTCTCTTCCCAGCGAGGGTCTCCTGTGTGGTGTCAGTCTGAGAACTGGTTAATGTGGAGTGAGGGAAATTAGAGGTGCTGATGCGAGAGGAAAGTGTCTCCACTCTCCGGGGTCTCCTGCCTGCAGGCGGTCAATTCGGAGCGAGATTACAGATGCTCTCTTCCAGCTTCTGAAACACTTCTTAGTCAATGTGCACAATGGAAACATGCTCCATGACAATGGTGTTCGGGGATAAAGGAAAACACATAAGAGCTCCAGCACGTGGCACATGTGTGTTTTTTACGCATCGTTTCATTTCATTAAAGATATTACAACCAACTACAACCAAATAATGATGAGTCACATTCAGACACATCAAGGCCACTCTTGCTTTTGTGTATGTTAAGAACAATAGACAACGTGTCTCCACTTTAATCCACTGTAGAAAAATGAAGTCAATACCTACACTGACCTATACTGCAGCCTACCACCACAGGCCTTTGGAAATGCTTTAGTTTCACTTTTTAAGATGTGTACCGCACACCTGGTTGAGAATTATTACCCGCGGCAATAGGTCTAGTGCATATAAAGAGGCCAAGAATCGCCCATTTCGACAGAAAGAGACGTTCGACTGACATGTAAGCTAAATTATCGAGGTTGTCAGAGATATATCACATTAATAGATTGGTGTAAAAACATTCATTATCGGGATAGCACTCTCCACAAAGTATTGTACACAAAACACAAAAAAAGAAGAAAATATGAGAGTCAGTACAGGATTGAAAAACCTGTGTGACCTCCTGGAAGCCAGAAAAACACAAGATATGAGTCAGGCAAAGAAATGGGAATTATAAATCTATGTAAAAATACATCTTAGAACAACATCAAACCAAATGCTGTCTTAAACTTGCCTGACAGAATGTAAACAAGCAATTTTATTTTGTGATTTCATGTTTTATATTTCATAACATTGCTGCTTTGTTAAGGGTTTGTGAGCTCCCATGAATAAATGATGCCAGTACTGTTCTAGAATTATTGTTTTGCTGTTTGCTAGCATTATGCCGCTGGTGTTTTTGTCATCACTGTTAGTTATTTGTTGTCGAGTGATGTTAAGAGATCATCATTCACTTAATGATGTTTGGTGATTGTCACCGTAATCGAGATCCATGCGCATCTCTATAAATCTAATACAGTTGTTTTGCAAGATGTTTTCTTCGGAAAAAAAGGTTAAGTTCACTTCACATTTAAGAAATCAAACCGGAAGTGCTTCTTTCCAAGTGGTGTATACATAAGCATAAATAAAAACATATTAAATTAATTTTTTACAGTCCAAATAAAAAATTAGGACAATTAGAACATTTAGCCTTGAAATTAGTTATTTTGTTTTATTAAGCTTCTCTATTGTATTTGTTAGAAGAGTACCCATTCTTTTTTCCACAGAACACAAAAGAAGATATGGCACTTATTCACTTGCATTGGTTTTGTGTCCATACAATAGAATTCGGTTACCGATTTTCTTCAAAATATCTTTTGTGTTTTGCGAAAGAAAGAAACTTATACAGGTTTTATACAAGCTCTTTATCATGAATATTCTCATACTTTTAGCCATCCAAAGCACAATTGCTTTGTGTTAGAACATTATTAAGGCATTCGTTTATAATAAAAACACATGCTAATATAAGGCAATCTGGGACACATACCCTCCGATCACACTAAACACACTAAATTGGCACAAAGCTGGCATTTCCCTAGCAGACTTGAAAGAACTCGAAAACGTTAGGGGACGTCACACCAACCAACCGTTGTCGTGGAAATCTTGCCCTCCTCTGTCGGTGGCCTGTCACGCTCACCCATTAATATTGAAAGAAAGTTGACAGATTAAACTAAAGTGTCTGACATTTCTCTCTGATACCCTGTCACATACAGTATTGCAACGCCCCATTTTGGCAGCAAATCAATGTGAATAAGAACAGCAGCAGTGTTCAATTGTAATAGCCCGTATTAAAATGAAACGCACAACATTGCCTTGAGAATGTGCAATTTGTATTTCTCCCTTTGAGGAATGCCTAAAAAGTTTATGTTTATAGCTTAAGTGAGATCAAAATTACATCCAATAAACACAAATGCTAAACAGAAAAATGTGATGTTACTTCCTGAGTGCAATAAGGAGCTCACTGAGCCAAGACCATGTGATCTTTCCCCACCGCTTGGCACTAATAATATCAAAGATCTGATGATGTCAAAGATCTTAGAACAACTATGCTGTTGTACAATGCTTTACAATAATTCACCCAATTAATATCACAGCAGTTCGATCGGTGCTGGCTGCTTTATACTTTTTTGCTGCACTTTAGATGCCTTGGACAAAAGGAGACAAGAGGAACATGTCTATAAAATCCCTTTTGGAAAAGCCGAGTATTTATACTGATGCCCTCTGAGATCTGATGTTTGCAATTAGAGACGGCCTCGGTTCAATAGGTGTGGATAAGCTTAATCTTTGTGCTGCATCAAGAGATGTTCATTTAGTTACACAGACCTGTGTGTCTTCAATAATGATCTTTTATTGCTTATTGTGCAGTCTATTGCAATCCAAAATCATAAATTTGAAGAAATGCAAAATCTGTATTTATTATTCCACATTCTATCTATCAGTATAGAAAAACGAACTAATATTTCTTTTCAATAAATAAAAGTTAAAACTACATATAACAGCAGCTCTCATTAAAATGTATCATAGCAACTTATTTATATATTTTCATCTTGAAGCAGCATCAAACAACATGATACCAGTCTACTGACCCTGAACCTTTTATGGAACTCTTTCACGTTATCAGACTATTTTTTTAAAGTGGCATGAGAAAAGGATTGTGCTAAAATGAACAGAGTATTACAGTTTCGATCTTTTAGCTTTCTAGGGAGGCAAGTGCATTAAAGACTTGGAAATATGCATTTTCAGGTCCCTTACAAAGAGGTCAGTGAGATGTAGGAATTTTCCAAGATCATAAGCAGAGTAGTGCTCATATTGATGTGTATGTAATGATCATATTAAAATAACCACCTCTTAGCCTGCTAGACAAGCCAAGAGGGTCTTGCATATAACACTGCTTTGCAATACTTTTTTTTACAATAAGTGTTTTTTTTTCACCACTAAGAGGGAAAATACATTATCGGTAACAATGTTTAGGTCATTCGGGTCTTCTACAAAAGTCCAAAACATGCTTCTAAAAAGCTTACATTTACTTCTGCTGTAGATCAAATGTAAACTTCTCACATCGCCCTTGGACGTGACCTTACACACTTTTGCAATTCATAAGTTGCATTAGCAAAGAAGATACTTAACCCCCGACACACGAGAGATTTGTTGCTCTCCCACTCCACATGTCTATTTAAGACCCGACAACGTTTCTCACCTGGAGAGTTGAAGCCACTCATCCAGGTATTAGCAACTTGGCTTTTTATTCCGAAGCCTGACTAGAATACTAACGTTTTAAAAACCTCTGCATGTGCCCTGCAAGTTAACAAGCTGATGAATTTTTATGAGCTCATCCTGCTGTCTGTATGTGGAGCTCACGGTGAATAAAACAACACCTCCATAATGAAAAGATAATTATAGCCCACAAAGCTATTGAGTTTTCCAGTAATCAGTTTATGCTGGGCTGGGCTGACTGCGCGTGAGGTGAAATGGGAGACTGGGGTGGAAGGGAAGATTTGGAGGAGGGGAGGTTGGCATTACAGCATTTTAATTTCACACCTCGCTTTGCATGATTCTGAATGGAGGGGTCCCCAAATGACGCTCTTGCCCTGGAACATGGTGTTAATTGGTAGAGGAGATGAGTGCAAGGTGAATGTCATGATCTTTGTGACTGCTGTGTCTAGTGATAGGAAAGATTTTTGAATGTTTTGATTTTAATAGTAACATCACTACTGTATTAACATTCTAGTCAAAATGCTAATAGAAAGAAACTATTCTGAAACTTCCACCATAAAGGATATTTAGACACGCCTCCTCTTTCCAAAACTCAGTTTTGTTGTTGAGACCGCTGCAGTCAGAAGAGATGTCAAAAGCAACGGAAGCAAAATCAACAAACCAACTACTCAAAAGTGCTTGTGAAGCTGAATAATCCACTTCATCTACCACACGCTCAGCTTCCTGCATCCTATAAATGGGCTGCCCAGAAAAAGTGCAAAACAATATGAAGTTTTCTGATTAGCTAAACAAAGAATATGACTGCAGGCAGTTTGCAGAGAGATCCCAGAGATCTGTGATATTTTAGAACACTGTGATACTTTTCATAAAAATTACCAACATAGACTCCTACAGCAAACTGAATGTGCCTGTATTTCCTTCTTCCCATACATTTCTGACATACATAAATGCAGCAACAACCCAACATCAAAACACCATCTGTATTCTACGTTGCTTTAAACTGTTTTGTGAACGGGTCTGTGGTTCTTTGATTTTCTCCCTTTTGTTCTGCATCGCTTGACTGAACGTTGCATTCCATATTCTTAAAAATTGATTTTCACCCTATTAGAATATTTTCTGTCTTACCCCTTGCAGGGAGTTAAAAGACATGTGATCAATGCAACGCGCCTTTGACGTAGACTTTGGCTTTTGAGTCCGGTTGCCGCGTCGATAAAACGAACAATAGCGAAGTCTGATTTGTGTTAACAACAAAACTGTAAAAGCAGACTTTCAATGACTGTGCAATTCCAGGCTAAAGTGTGACCTTTGCAGTACATTAACATTTGGACCTACTGTTTCTTTATGCAAAGAAAAAAATCACTTCAAATGTGCACTGTGGTTGACTCATCTTCTGCTTCGTAGTTAGTGACTAAACGTTTCACATATAAATGTTGAATAATACATTCATAAACATAGCTAAAACAGTCGATTGTAGTACTTCTAAAAGGGACAGTACACCTAAAACAATGAAAACAACAATTCTGCCGTTATTTACTCATCCTCATGTCAAATACTCATGTTGTTCCAAAATCTGTATGACTTTCTTCTGTGGAGCCTCAGTCACCATTTACTTTCATTACATTTTCTCCTATACAATGAAAGTGAATGGTGACTTAAGGGAGTTAGTCCCATAGCATTCAGCCTAGCATCTCGCTTTGTGTTCCACAAATCACACAGTAAAGAAAAAGTGAGTAAATGTTGATATTGGGGTCATCTTTTGCTGGATTTGTTTCTGAGTATGTGCTGGGATCGAACCCATGCCCTTGACGTTGCTAGTGCCATGTTCTAACCACTGAGCTACAGGAAAGCTGGACACAATGCTGTATGATTTCAAAACTGAAAAAGCATGAAGACTGCTCACGAGGCACTCAGACAGACAAAAGCGAAGGCACATTAAAAAAAGCTCATAATCATTACAGAAGAGAGCGAGAGAAAGAGATTGAAGCGAAGAAATAAACAGTATAAATGATGCACAGAGACGTCGAGGGAAATCTTATTCTTCACCTTATTTAGTTACTTCTCTCTCGTTTCCGTGGAGTCCCAGGCCAAACGCAAGTGAGCGAGGGAGTTTTGATCAATGAGCGTCGCCGGCCTTCCTCCATCAATCAAAGGGGGATTACTCTGTGTGCAAGAGGCTCCTAAAGACATTATTATCGAAGACCCGGCTCATATTATGGGGGTGTCAGCACTCTTCATAGGCGTTTAGGATTATCACAGTGACGCCCCATCTCTCAGCTCTTTACAGACATTGTGGTATTGAAGTTTCGAAAAATCTTTAATCCTATTGCCATTTGAACTCCTATTATGATGCGGTTTACAAGTCGATACGAACTAACAGCTGTCAAAAGGGCATGTCACATATCATTGTGTAACCTACTGCGGATTGAGTCAATTACAAAAGGTGCAGTTTGTTAAAGCAATGACAATAACAAATTATTTTATAAGTGAAAATTGATAATGATGTATTAGTAATAAGCACAAGACTCGAAAGCTGCGCAGATCTCTACAATATCATCTCTACAGTATTTTCATACATTTTTATTTATTTTAACAATTGAAATTTTAAAAGATAGAACTTGAATTGTATTTCACTATCCTTATCCACTATCCATTGACAATTTTTGTGTTATGATGTATCAAATATATATATAGAATTTATATACTATTTACAGCCTCGGAAATAATTAAGAGACCGTTTCAAAGCAGCAGTTCAGTTTATGTAAAATGATCATTTTTGATTCATTATGTGAAGTACTAACAATATTTTTAATAAATTTCAAATAAGAATATTGTTTCTATTTGCATTTATTCGCAGAAAATGAGACTTGGAGAAAAAGGTCAAAATAATAGAAAAGATGCTCTGACCTCAAATACCACAAATAAACCAAGTTCATATACACTTTTAAGCAATACAACAGTCATATTTGTACATTGCTGTTGGATGACTTTATGTCACTCTTGAGGTTTAATTTTGTTGAAATTCAACAGACACTGGACTGGAATGACCACAATACATCTAGAAATGGAGGTTTGAAATGAAATTGGAGTGGCATTTTTCCGTGGGAGTGTAATAGGTAAAATATCCATTTCCCAATTCAAAACTGTAAGATAAATCTCATAAACATTATAGTAGTGCTGTGATTGTCCAAACAATGGAAGACAGGGACTGTATTTGAGAAACTTGCATATAAATGACTATTTTTGCAATTTTGTTTGATAATACCGTGGTGAAAAAAAAACACCTGCCTTGCCTTCAAACTTTAAACAAATGCCAAGTTTATCAAGAAATCTTAAAGTGTCAAAATTTGCCCATTTGTTCAACTATAATGCTCTCTGCTAAGACTCTACAATAAAATAACTGGGTTCTCCTTGGGGAGAACACAAAGAAAGAACACTTTTGTTAGATTTGTTCTGCTCTCTTGCTTCTCACTGGTCGAATCTCCAGAGCAGCTGATCGAACAGCCTTCCAACGACAAGCAAGACTTTGTTGAGCTGAAGGCAAAGAAAGAGGCACTACAAAAAAGAATAAAAGTATAAGGAAAAGTGGGAGCAAGTTGAATCTGTGTGTGTGTGTGTGTGTGTGTGTGTGTGTGTGTGTGTGTGTGTGTGTGTGTGTGTGTGTGTGTGTGTGTGTGTGTGTGTGTGCGTGAGCAAGATTTCAAATTTGCCTTGTAATACCTAAAACAGTCTATGCTTGGAGGCATTAGCCAACGCTCCCTGTGAAGAGTACATTTTGTCTAAATATTGTCTAAAGTTTTAAGTTTATACAATATGATTAAGTCATTATAAAAGCAATCAAAGTCAATAAAAAGTCCCCACCATTATATAAAAACAAATGGATATAGAAAATGGATATACTTCTAAACAACTCTATGAAACAAAATGCTGCAAAACAAATGTCTCTAAGGCATAAGTAATGTTATTTTTGCCTTTGTCATTTTCAAAAAGCACAATGTTTACTTGTAGAGATACGTTTATTGTTATTTCGTACAAATGATCATTTTAACTAAAACAGAAGCCTATGTCCGTATTTAAACAGGAAGCTAAGCATCTGTGTGGGTGTCGGCTGTTAGTTTTCCTCACCGGCTTCCTTTCAAACATTGTTATCCGCGTTCAAGCCATTAAATGTTTTTGCATTCCTATTTGCATTTCCATATTGACAGGAAAGAGAGTGAAAAGTGGAATTAGGATACACACATTCTGTCAGCCTTGATCATTTCTACCATTTTGGAAGCAGGCAGTGATGCAAAAGCAAAAGCTTTTTGGACATAACTACTGTATGTCTGTTAACTGCATATCGCAAACATTTTACAGAAGAACTTAATGAGGAAAACACACTGAGAGGTCAATCTCAACACCCCACAGGTGTTTACTGATGTGATTTTTAATTGGCTAAAGCTAATCTTTATTTCATTTAAAAGAAAAACCCAAAGAGATATCCTACAGCTGAAAACTAATCCCACTAGATATATTTCAGTTTGTTACTAAAACTACAGCCTGCACAGATCAAATCATTTTGCATGCATGTGGGATAAAGCCAAAGTAATTGAGATTCTTTTAGACGTGTCATAATACACCAGCATTGACAATAACCGTAATATTAAACAACAATAGCATCTACATATTACAAATAATTCAGCACCTGTGTTTAAGTGCAATGTGTAATATTTAGGAGAATCTATTGACACAAATACAATATAATAAACATAATTACATAATGTACACTGCTTTACATAGCGCGTTTCGTAAATATGTTATCTCCTTCGATGATGACATCTTTGTACTGTGTCAGCCACCGTAGTGTTTTGAAAGGGAGGGGTGAGCGGTGGAGCGAGACGTTGGTTGCAATTCGTAACCTCACGGCTAGATGCCGCTAAATTTGACAAACTAGAAATTTAAGATTTTGCACCACAATGGTAGAAACTCTCTTCCTCTAATCCCTACACTCAAATTTTAAGTGTGATTTGTTGGCCAAAAAAACATAAAATAAACTAAATTAAAGATGAATTTGACTGATAGCATTATCACTCAAAAAATTTTTATACATACTGTAATGTATTGTTACCATAAATTCGTTTAGCCACGATAATCGTGAAGTGGAAAGCCCCAAGTTGTAAATTCAATATTCAGTAAAATTCTGTAAAAAAAAGATGAATTCGGCTAAAATATAAGTACTATTAATAGTTTTAGTAATATGTGTCCTTCACATCGCCATGTCAAATCACCTATTATAATAAACCCGCCCCTGTAAGCCATGAAGTCCGTTTGTTTCAGAGGTGAGCTATATATGAGCTGTGTGGGAAGACAAACGCTCCGAAAGAGGGATAAACTGCACAGCTCAGCTGAGTCGTGCACCAGCAATATCTGCACCGAGTGAATTCTTTTTGATCCACTGATCAATCCGGGATGTGTAGCACTTCACTGTCCATGCGGTATTACTGTAAACACAGTCAGGTATGTCCAAAATGTGTGTCGAAATAAATACATAAACAAATAAGAAATGTATACACTATAACTATACAGTAGCCTAGAACAAATTCAGCATCTATCACTTTCAAGTTGGATAACCTCAAATCCGACTTCAAACACCATCAGCAACCATGTTCTACCCAAGCCATATTGTACTTTGGAATTATAATAACCTCTCTTTGTATCTCTGGATTTGGTGCTGCTATGTTTCTGCTAAGCATGGTCATTCATCACTAGTGGCTGTACCAATGCATGATTTTATCCCAAGTCTACCATGAGAGAGAGTCGTGTGGAGAAAAAGAATTCAACCATGAAAGCGGGCGAGTCAGAGAGCTGTCGACCTCAGCTAATGATGCTCGCAGCATAGCTGAGGTGACAAATCGGCTTTCTAACAAACAGCATCTAGTGAGAAAGCCCAAGAGAGGAACAGCAGGACTGTTGTAATGCAGAGAGACTGCAGTTAAGTGTACCATCGGCCATACTTAATGTGTTTTTTATTCCGTTAAATTGTTTACTGTAGATTTCTGGGATTTGTTTCAAATGCTTTTGAAAACTGTCAAATACAAGGAAAACATATGATTGGAGATAGATTTAATTTATGTTTTTATTTGATATTTTAGGCATATTGTGTATGCTTTATTTGTGTGTTTATGGTGCAATATTTTATTTGCGGTCACTTCTGGTTGTGTTTGAACTTATTCGTTGAGATGTTTCGCATTAAGAGTATTTTTAGAAATAACTGGTTTGTGAGCAATGAAATGTTCTAGAGGACTCTTACATGCCACAGGGGAATCATATGGCTCTACACTTGTAAAAGAGAAGTGAACCACAAGAGTATTAAAAAGTCTCTTCTCTTTGCTATTTTACCACCAACAATGGAATTTAAAAAAGTTACTTTGTATTTGACTATATTAATAAAATACCACGGCAAAGAAACTATGTATTTGTACCATTACAAATATAAAAAGCAAAACATGTTAAAAATGACATTACTAGCCTATATAGAGATAGATATTCTGGAATACACACTCCAAAAGTGCTGGTTTATTTTTAACCACATGTTGGGTTGAAAAGGGACAAACACAACCGTTAAATTAATTAAATGAATCCAGAAAATGTTTATATAATCTGACTCAACAATGAATTAAAACAACCCTGCATTATAGACTGAAACAATCCAGCATATAGGTTTGATTCTTTTTGACCCAACACTGGTTAAAAATAAATCAGCATTTTTTTTGAGTGGACATAAATACTTTTTGAAAGATGACATGGCAATTTTAATAAAACTTAAGAGAGACGCATATAAAATACACTCATTCCATTATAGCTTCATATAAAGTAGACCCTAAAATCTTGGATAATCCAGCTTGCTTTATATCATTCAACAGCTCACCATTTTCATATGATAGAACATTTATTCCCTGAAGCTGGTGGTATTCACTTAATTTCATTGAGTGGACCTTTAACTGACAGACGGCCTCATCTGTAAGTCCCCTATAAAACTGAGCAAAAAAAAAAGATGACAAACATTACTCCCCACATAATTATTTACCTGAGCGGCTGGCCTTCAACATGTTTGTTTATCTCCCAAAATGAACAGACTCCCCTCAGACCTTGGGTTTGCTCTACCACACAATAGCCAGAACCAGGAAATTAAAACACCTACCGATAATTTGAAATGAGAGGAAAATTATTGCACTCGTATTGAAGCACCAACAGGGAACGAAATATCTGCCTATGAAAGGAATTACCAAATAGGATTTAGTATCAGTGTTACTACTACTACTACTACTCCTTCAAAGTGGAGTTTGCATATGCTTAACAGGGAATTTAATAGCATTTGGCTTCTGTAATTCATAGCTGTTCAAGAGTTTTGATTATTTTGCTTTATTAAACGATATATTTTAACTAAATGTTAGGCTATATCTAATTGAATGTATTAATGATGTTAAATGTCAAGTTCTATTTCTAAAATGATCCACAAATCCATATTTGCACCCAATTAAGCCTACATATGTTGGTCATAAAAGGGTCATAAAAATCAGAGCACATACATTCTTGCTCTGAAGGTTCTATCACAATGGGAGGGATGGGAAATAAAAAGCGAAAGCCAGATAAATGACTTCCATGTCATCCTCTTGACTTGCTACATAACCCCTTTTAAGAATAACTTTGTTAAATAAATCTTCCAAAACTTGAGATCACTGCCACCCGTTCCAAATCACCTTTCAGATTTTACACTTTGAAGTAGAAAGGGGCAAAGTGTCTTTCAAGCTATTTTAAACCTTTTTTCAGAAATGCCCATGACCTCAGTCCTTCTGACCCTGTCCAACACAGATGGGACATAATGCACCTCAAGGGTCATCCTCTGGGCATTTCTAACACATCATCTCAACCGATATGTGACACCTGTCCTCTGTTCCCTAGACCTAAAATAAAGAGGAAAAGGATGTTCTTTCATCTTTGCAAGTTTGATAACATATTTGAAAACCTGAAGGAGACACATGCTTTAATGTTAGGCTCAGGTTAGGGTTAGATCCTGGTGCATGTGATTCATCTGATACTGGAGAAAGAAGGCTTCTGAGAAAACATGAGCATCAGGCCTTTTTGTATATGAGATCTATGGGTTCAAAATGGCTTTTTGGAAAGCAGGATATTGGAGGATCAAAATAACAAATTGATAAAATCTTGAATTTGTTACAGCATATGTTCTTCCACATAGGGTCCGGACGCTTGCTTGCGAGATAGCGATCAAACTCTCAGGACTTTCTGCTGCCTGGTAAAGTGATTTTCTTCCTCACTGACATTCAGAGAAAAACCACTGATATTTGAAAGCTACAATAAAACATTCCTCCATCATCAAAGCTATTCTCAAGGCACCCGCTGGATTTACTCAACCATAGAACCTGAATCCTTGCAACAAAAAGGAAGATGACGAAGTGTAGAAAGATTAGAACGAAGAAATAAAAAGGAAGCAAAAGACATCTTATGCAAATGATGAAAAATCCACATCAATTTAAAGTGTAATCATGCAGCGCTCTGTGTGGCATTCAGATAAAGCCACTCACTCGTATGATAAAAGGACAAAAGCAGATTATATACCGCATGTGCTTAAAACCTGACATTATAGAGAAAAGCCACAGAAGATTCGTCTTCACATGCTGGTATTACAAATAATTTTCTAAATTGAAAATAATATGTAAATACTGCATAAAACTGTAAGAACTTTAAGAACACAACTGCAGCACTAATTTTAGACCCTATTAATCCTTAAAGTAATCAAGAATGAAATCTGCAAATTACATTTCAACAACAAGGGATTGTCAGAGCATGTTTAACACAATATCTGTCAGCATCTGTCAGTAGTTGAAACATGCAGTTCCAAATATCACACTCTCAAATATTTGTTATGCTAAAAATCAAATCCTCCGGTCTAAATTTCCCATTACTGCGATGATACAAACCTCTGCAAAACTGCAGGACAGCATATCCGACAAGGAGCGCATGCCATCACATTCTTCACAGACTTTAATTAACACTTCCACTCCATTTCAACTATTAGCCATTCTCTATATATCATATTATCTTTGTCTTTCTTTTCTGAAAACCTGATTAAAGTGTGCTAATGATAACCATTCTCAAAACTACTTTTGGAAATGCACAGAGAGCATGGCTGAGATGCATCGTGGTATCTGTGAGCTAAATCATTTCATTTCAGTTTTGAATAGACAGCTTAGTATTTTTATGAAAATGAACTAAATGTGAAAAAGATCAATTTTGGTGATCATTAGATGTCTGTGGTCGACAGAATAGCATTCGTAGAATCACAATGACTATGGCCAATGATCATAGATTTCAACAGAATACCGCAGTTATTTTACAGATACTCTATCAAGGGAAGTCACACCTTCCAGTAAGAAAGTCAATCATCAATCATAAAAGAATGACAATTCTCTGGCGGAGGAGCTCTGTACAGAGTACCAAACCACTGAATATGCAGATTTCTTAGCACAATTTGAGCATAAGAAACTGAATTTACACACTCTGAAAAATATTTCATGTTTACTAGTAAATATCACAAAAAAGTATTTATTTATTATTTATATTGATTTAAAATTTTTTGAGTGTACATTTTTTTAGACTGCATTTCATAGTCCAGGGTAGGGCTATATTAAAAGTAATGCAGTTGAAAAATACATAAACCAATTATGAATAAAAACAAAAAATATTTTCTGACACCACAGTCTCAGCATAAACTATTCTCTATGACATTGACCAAGGTCTCACAATTTGCTTTGGTGTAATGGTCAGGATTTGCAATAACTATGACTAAATCTTTTTCCAAGGATAACGTAAATGCCCTACAGCTACATGAAATTACTAGATTAGTCTATATATCTGAGAAAATCTAAAATGTCACACATTTGAAATACCAAGCACTGCAGGCATGGTAAAGCATTTAAAGGCGGGGTGACCGATCTCTGAAAACAGCTGTTACAAGTTTGTTTTAGTACTCGGCCCGACTCAGTTTTTTAAAGCGTTTTCCTGCCTTTAAGTACAGTAGGTGAAATAAGCCGTCAACACACCCATATGAATTTCCCACAGTCATTTAGTCATTGTAATTACATTACAATCTGTACAAATAAAACCAAAATAATGGATCCACAGTGTTAGGCTACGTCTATTCTCTAGCATTAGCTAATACTAGCGCTTTCACCAATAGACCATCTGATGTGCTGCTCAATCACATCTCTTGACGTGATATAGCAGACTGTAAAGCCAGTTGATGTTAAAATCCTTTTGTGTAATAAAGTAAATTCTCGGAACATGATTAAATCTTCGTGAGGCTTCGAAACGAGACAAATGCCTGGAGGAAAGGCTATTTAAACGCTGCAGGTCATGACTAAGCTAAAGTTTTGTATTATAGCATTGTGACATGTTTAATGTATAATATTACAAATATGATATATTCTATATTACTCGCTAATTCCCAAAAACGACCGTTGGTAAAGCACATTTGCTACGGGTGACTACAGACCGGAAAAGTTTTAGCGCCCTGAGATTTAACCGGAAATACGTGCGTGGCAGCGTCAGAATTCGCACTTGAGTTTTAACTGAATAGGCTACACAAACTTTAAACTTCGTTTTATTTGCATGCATGAACATTAGATCTCATTTTTAAAATATATGTGACCAAAAATGTGTCAAGCTGTACAACACTAAAACACATTAAGTTGTAAGTCCAGCACTGTTAAAACAATTAGCAGCCGGGTTTTCCGTAGAGAACAATAAACTGTCGCTTTCATAATAATTTATTCAAATAAATGAGAACAATAATAATGATGAGATTCTTGTAACAAAACTCAAATTTATGCGATAATCATAAGTATAACCTATAAACTTAATGTAGGCCTACATTTTTATATTGTAGCCTAGGTGAAACTGTATACATCAATTTCAATCTAATATGACTTCATCATTTGGCATTGTTAATTTTGAATGATGCACAAGACTGGTTCAGGCAGTTGTTGTCTGGTATATTGGTGCCTATAAGGGTTTTATAACAAAACCCGCCCAATGGCCAGTCAAAACTAGCCCAAACACCATAACTCAAAATATTGCACTCTCATACATAAAATACATATTTTACAGCCACTGTTATGCATTAGACACTTCAATCAATAAAATAACAGTACAGCCTAATTAAGAAGTGGAGAGCTGCAGGTAAAGGTGAAGAGGTTAGACTGTAGGAAGAATGCAGTGTGTTTTAGATGACCTTGATTCAGAAATGAAAAACTCTCTAGAAAATTTCTCATCTTCCCCTTCATTGATTTATTTCCATTCTTTCACCTCTTCTTACTCATTCATAAACGTGATGCTGATGAAGATTACTCACTAAACTTCTGCGGCAGCTGTCCTCACTTATTACCCGTGTGAGTATGAGCGGGTTCAAGAGGTGTTACTTTAACAGACATACAGCATGACTCACATAGCATCCATCCAGATCAATGGTTCAGTCCCTTCATCCCCAAAGGCTTTTCCTAAGGGCCTAGAAAGAATCAGAGGGTTAGAGGGAATCAACTGTCAGTAATCTTATTTATAGAGAGAAGTGAGCAGGAATGACAATGAGTTAATTGTCAGTGTTCATAAGGAAAGGAGAATTTGTTTGCACATGGCAGGCTTGCTTCCCTCTTTGGTTATTCTTTGTACTTTGTATTTGGTTTATTTTAGCTGCTTTAGACTTTGTTGTGAGTATCACTTTGCAATTGACAGTTAGTATTTCAGTTAAGTTCAATGATTTTCAATATTCCCTTTGTTTTAGTTACCATTTGTTCTTGTCACTAAAACAAGTGGTATTGTTGATTTTATGTGACTTATACAGCTATACAGTTTTTAGTAATAGTTTTAAACTATGACTTTAACACTGACCCATGTGTATGATAATTTGAAATGGAGAATGCAAGTTCTTCAGAGAAATTGGAAAGGATTAAATGGATTTGTAGCAGTAGGTTTTGTCGTCCTCCGAGATTGAATTTACACATAGAAGCATTACTAAGCTTACACCAGCCCCTATAGCTTTACTCCTTAAACCACATTAAGTGCACAACAGATGCTATTTGGAAACAGCAGACAGAATAGTGATAACTTTCTCTTCGCAATTTCCTCCAAGCATGGCCATCTCCCAAGGGAATGAACCTAGCTGTGAAGCAAGCTGCATGTGTACGAAAGAAAGAGAGAGATTACCCGCAATACTTGTTACATAATGGAACAATAGTTTGAGAGAAGCTACTTTTACACAGATAATTGTCTCATTCATCCTGATCCATCTTGTCCGACCTTTGTTTGCATCCTGACATTGCATTATTGTGGCTGAAAAGTGGCTTAACTAATCAATATATTTGTTTTATTTCCATTTGATTGAACTCTCAGTGGTTTAGAGTCCACAGTTTGTCAGTCCATCTTAGGAAAACTTTAGGGCCTGGGGTCTTGTATTTATCTTTTTTTTAAATGTCGGTCTGTTTCGTAATTGTCAGTATTTGCACACATCTGTCAGACAGACGTCTTTGCTCAATACGTCAATAAGTTTAAGATACGGTGTCAAATATAGTTTAACTTTGGAAAACACATCTTGATGTCCTTGTGTTTTGTGCTGCACATCACTTTACAAAGCTGTCCTTGAAAGAACGGAATGTGATACATTTTTTTTTTATTTTTGTAATAATGAATTGTAGTAAATTACAATACCACATTGTTTGGACAGCCGTAATAGTTGCATTCCTCATTATTAAAAGTCAAAAAGTCCATTGACTTGAAAAGAAAGTTTTAAAACCTGTTTGAAAAGCGTGATTTGTAAGAGCACCTGATTTTTAATAGGAATTTAGTTTCTAGTCTTCTAATACTAAAGATGCTCAACATTTTGGTCTGAGCATCATGCAGTGGCTAAAAGTGATGTCAGAGGTTATGGTTTTAGGTATATATATATATATATATATATATATATATATATATATATATATATATACACCGATCACGCATAGCATTATGACCACTGACAGGTGAAGTGAATAACACAGATTATCTCTTCATCACGGCACCTATTAGTGGGTGGGATATATTAGGCAGAAAGTGAACATTTTGTCCTGAAAGTTGATGTGTTAGAAGCATGAAAAATTGGTAAGCGTAAGGATTAAAGCAAGTTTGACAAGGGCCAAATTGTGATGGCTAGACGACTGGGTCAGAGCATCTCCAAACCTGCAGCTCTTGTGGATGTTCCCAATGTGCAGTGGTCAGTATCTATCAAAAGTGGTCCAAGGAAGGAACAGTGGTGAACCAGCAACAGGGTCATGGGCGGCCAAGACTAATTGATGCATGTGGGGAGAGAATGCTGACCTGTGTGGTCCAATCCAACAGACGAGCTACTGGAGCTCAAACTGCTGAAGAAGTTAATGCTGGTTCTTATAGAAAGGTGTCAGAATACACAGTGCATCACAGTTTGTTGCGTATGGGGTTTACTCTCCAGGCACAAGTTAATAATGCATGTTTAATAATATATATATTTTATTTTTACAGTTGGACATCACTTTTGGCCATGATTGTATGTGACTGAAATGGCAAAAGCAAGGCTTACTGGACACATTCTTGATACAACTTTCTAACTTAAGTGAAGAAAGTGTGTTTGAGGATGAGGCACTGAGTTTTTATCTTAGCTTTAAGGTGGATTATGAGCAGAGTAAGAGGTGTCGTTGAGCATGTGTTTATGTATTTCTGAATATCGGTCTGATATTGGTAACCTTGGCAACAACACGAGCCCCAGAGGTTGATGCGTTTGCGTGCGTGAGCGTGTTTGTTTGCGTGTTTCGCAGAGGTTTTATAGCACCTAGAATCTCCGAAAAGAGAGCAAGGACGATTTGAACACTTTCTGCCCACAGGCCTTCGGTGGGTACACAAACACACGCACACACAATTTATGAGGTGTCATGGTGAGGATAAGAGAGCCCGGAGCCATCCTCTATCGTCTCGCTTACCCCTCGCAACAAGTCTTACCATCTTTTCTCTTATCCACTTCATAGAGATGAACTCACTGTAGACTTACTCTCCAAAATGTACCTTATTCGGTGTTCTCCTGAGTAAAATGTGGCCCGAATGTTGGCATTTTAAGTGGACTGAATGACCTTCATCAGAACACTATTGGCATGTCCAGTTTTTAGGGACATACAGTATTTTGGCAATTTCCTCTGCTCCATAATAACTCATGATGAGTCACTCCTGAAAAGGGTCAATGTGACTTCATTACTCTCCAAAACTCTTCTTAACCAAATAGTATTTATGTTGTGTATTTTAGTAATGAGGCATCTAGATTAAAGGCTTCAGTGAGTGTAACATCATGTCCCAACCATGTGATAACAAAAACAAAAAGCCTTGTCTAAAAACTAGCCAGGGGTGCGTTTCTCGAACAACAACATAACTCGCTGCTTAACCACCGTACAATGCATCATTGGGGAAATTAACAATGTAGTTACGACTGTTTCTCGAAACAGTAGTAACTCTGTCGGAGATCAATCGTTTGAACCAAGTTGGTTCAGCAATCTAGTTGATGACGTCGCTTGGGTGATTGAGTAATAACGTCAACTAAATAAATAAATACTTTCACATCGAATGAATGTCAATTTTTTGCCGTAAATAACGTACATTTGATTTAAAGACTACTATTGTTATCCTATTCTTGATCTCTGTTGTTTTATCTCGAAAGGTCTTATTCATTCGCAAGTTTTCGCATACATCATTCCGCCCAGGAATTCCCCAGGGTCCTAGTGCCTTTGGGCTGCGCACATGCACACTTTTCAAAAACAGTGCTTTTGACAAACTGAAATACATAAAATGGTAAATATTATAAAAGATTGCTATAGAATGCACTGCATGTCGCTTGCTTATTTTGCTCGAAATCATGATGTACAAGTCTACATGTAAAAAATAAAGAACATTTACATTTACATTTATTCATTTGGCAGACGCTTTTATCCAAAGCGACTTACAATTGAGGAAAATTGTTAAGAACAATGCTTAACTACAGCTATGGATCTGTAGTTCTAACCACGCAACTTTGCGATGCTGTTTGCGAATGTTCGTTGGAACGATGGTTTCGGGAAACACTTGGAACGGTAAACTATGCAGGTACGATGGAACTTGCGACCATAGATGGCTAATGATGCTTTTGTGAAACTCACCCCAGGTTAGGTTAGTCTACACTAAACTTATCCGTGGAACTGCAAATTCCCACTCGGTATTGATGGATATCCATTGATACCCAATGATGAGGTCTTCACAGCTCTGAGACCAATCTCTTAATACTGTGTCAATCCTTAAATTTTGTTTTCTGTAAAGCTCATGTACCCACAGATCAGTGTGGTGGAGTTATGCTGGAAAATAAATGCTGCCAAGCGTAGGAGTAGATGTCTAGCAGACATCATAAAGCCATCTACCAGCAATTCATAGCTTGTAGATTTCTGGGAAGTCTATTGATTTTAAATACAGTGATATCCTGGATTTAGACAGCTGTTCAGTAACTGTGATTTAGTGCTAAGACTCTTGGAATTGAAAGAAATGTCAAGTTGTTTTTTCTTGCAGTGATGTTTCTGCTAGAGAGTTTTGCATTTGGAAAAGCCAACTGCTTTGAGAAATTATTTATATGCTTGTCAAAAGTTTAGCTGTACTTTTGGGCTGTTGGTGGGTTTGTGAATAGTTGTTTAATGTTTGACTGTCTAGCAGCTAATGTGTGGTTATCAGTCACAATAATGATCGATCAGATGATTGAATCTTCAATGGACCTTAGAGAGGGGAGAAACCATGTTTCATTTGAAGAGGACAAAAATGAGGCTGTGAGGAATGGAGTTATGAACTATGGACAAGAAAAAACTCGGAAAGCATGGTTGGGAAACATTGAGGGATATTTCAAACAAATTTTATTCTTCTCTCATGTTATTTCAAACCTGTTTGACTTTTATCTTCTGCTGAACACAAAAGAAGATATTTTGAGGACTGCTGGTAACAACATTTTACCCCGTGGATTTTCATTGTATGGACACAAAACCCCTGAGACATTTCTCTCAAAATGTCTTCTTTTGTGTTCCACAAAAGAAAGTCATATAGGTTTTGGGGGTGAATAAATGACAGCATTTTTATTTTTGGGTGAACCGTCTCTATAAACGTGACCTAAATGATTTAACCAGACAGTATATCTGTCCCTCGCAGCCTTGTTTTCATGGGTTTTGCGTCAAGTGAAATGTGCTGTCTATGCTGTCCAGTGCAGATGAGATGTGCGGTAGAAGAGGCCATTTTCTCCCACTCATAGCTCTATATAAATAGCAAATAAGTGGGTATTTTTAAAAAGTCTTTTTTTGCTTGTGTGTTTCAGTTCTGCTTGAGATTGTCAAGATGTGACATACTTGACATGTTTGTACATGACATGCTATTCCAGAGATTGAAAAATATCTTTTATGGTTTAGATTTCATTAATGCAAATCTTTATTATTTTCAATCTAAAACTCATCAATCATCTACGTCATTCGTTTTTATGCTCTGTTCATTCATCTGATGAGTGACCCTATGTTTTAGCTTTTGAAAACAATTTCATTTTACTATCATGCTGAATTCTCCTAGACAATGACAGACAAAAATTGCCAGTCTGTCTGTCTAGCAATACATAGATCAATGAATCAATCAATCACGGCAAGCAAATCTCTTCCTCGCTCTTTCAGGTTCTGTGATTTTCAGCCTCCTGCAGGAAAGACTCTCTACACACTTGTGTTCCTGTCAGTCCCAGATGACTATTTCTCCTCTTTACATCCTCTGATCCAGATCGCTGCTTCATCTTTCTGACTGTGTCGGCTCCCTCTTTCTCTCTCTCTCTCTCACACACACACACACACACACACACACACACACACACACACACACACACACACACACACACACACACACACACACATATGTCAGTGAGTAAATCTCAACATGAAATGTCATTTATAACCCATTTTGCTTCAGTAATGTGATGTGATGACTTTCAGAAGAAAAGGACATTGAAAAAATGGGACTTTTTCCATCGGGAATTGATTGGATCTTTCAACGTGGTGTGACAGGTGGTTAGAGTGGCTAAAAAATAAGAAGGATTGGTGACGTCAACAGGGGCAGAGCGACTTATTACATTTTGATGAAAGATTAGTGAAACAAAACTTTTCTGATGGTGCAAGTGGTGCAATAAGACTCGGAGCATGTTTTCATTTACTGTTGTTATAGATCTGTATACATTTCTTTGTTCTGATGAACATTTCTGCCACCATTGACTACCATAGTAGGAAAAATTGCTTTATAAATTTCTTTGTTTTGTTCAACTCAAAAGAAGTTATTTTGAAGAATGTAGAAAAGGAAACAATTCTGGGGCACTTTTGACTACCATTGTCATTTTTTCTACTATGGTAGTCAATGGTGGTTACATGCATTCTTCCAAATATCAGAAAAAACACATTTATATAGATTTGGAACAACTTGATGGCGAGTAAATGATGACAGAATTTTTATTTTTGGGTGAACTGTTCCTTTAAAACTGTAAATGTTGACTGTAAAACTCTTGGTGTGTTTTATAAAGTAAATAAACAAGATTTTTAAGACAATACTTTGATCAAATACTCGCTAACCCCAGCTTTTTAAGGTTTTGCACTTGAAATGTTATTAAACATTGCATTTCAGTTGTTTGGATGAAGACCGGGTGGGAGAGAAGAAACGGATATGAAGTATCGCAATGTTCCGCTGTAGCGTTTCACACTGTGACAGGAACTAGCCTGCTAATGAGTTGCAGGTCAGTTTCAATTCTCAACTTTATTATGATAATAACCAGTTTTTATGTCAAACCTTTTTCCCTAATTGCCTCTAGAAGGGTTCGTGAGCTGCCCCAGTGGCATTGTTGCCTTCTGAAGCGATTGTGTGACTGTTTGTGAATGAATCATTCACCAGGAGAATTCTGTTATTACGGTGTGTGTGCGTGCGTGCGTGCGTGCGTGCGTGCGTGTGCACAGGTTTGCATATACTTGAAATGATTGCAAGTGTTCGCACAACTATAGCGAGATGAAAACTTGAAAGAATAAAAGAGTGAAATGATAAGCTCTTCATTCACCTTGTTTTAAAATTCATAGGTGCTGCAGTTTTTGTGTTTACTTGTTTGTGTGCAGAGTCAACAGTATATAATGAGAGCTGTGCTTGACTGTATGTTCTCAGGCTGGCTTTTCAACTCCCTTTTTCAGAACTTTTTCAGAACATAATTCATCCCTTCAGCTGGAATCGAAGTGAAAGAAACACAGTTGCCTACAGGTACAGTATCTTTCATACACAAAGCAGTAATAAAAACCTTCTGTCTTATTGTAACTAAATCCATTTTACACAAAGATTTGAGAACCTGATTGTGGCCTTTAAACATGTTAGTGTGAATGTGTAGGAAATAATAAACCTCAACAAATCAATGCAAGACTTTTAAAAGCAACTTCAGACAACTTAATAGGAGAGAATCTACAGATGCTGTCTAAGATCCATAAGACATGAAAAATAGTTAAATATTCTTTCTCTGTATACACACATATACTAATCCAGATGAAGAGATACACAACATACACATCACATGCTTTAGCACAGAGTTCTGCTGACAAACAGTGCCACCCAGAGACATTCTGAGATAATAAAGAGGACAAATTTTTGTAACCTGCACTAAAGAAATTGTCCAATATCTTTTCTTAGTCATTGAATTCCATTTCATTTCATTTACAAAAAAGCACAGGTGCCTTGTCTGCCCCTGGTGTCTGTAGCTGTAGACATTCTGGCAGACAAAAGACAAAAAAAGGTTTGGAAATTGAAACAGCATAAATATGTGAATGATAGCATTTTATCTTAAATGTTCCCTTGTCCATATAGAGCGTTAAAAATGAAATGAAACCGTTTAAGTGTCATTACAACATACCAGGGCCTAGTCATTTTCTGCTTCATGGTTGAACGACATTAGGTTGATAAAAATGATACTTTACTTTGTAGTAGCGAGCTTGGCAGTGAAAATGTGATATCTTAAGTAGCTGTCAGACATTTGAAATGCAACTTGATATACTGGGAATGCTGCAAAAACAAATTGACACAATAAATGTTGTAAAACAAATATAAAGCATGATGCGAGAGGCCTCAGAATGAGGTAGTAAAACATTGAGTTTGCTGTGTATCTGTAAAGGGGAAACATATCTCTTATTGTTTCATTGGTTGTTGAGTTCACAGTCAGGTGGGCCTATAGACATTTTTATTTCAACCATTTTTCTTACAATATATTGTTTATATAGACTTAACAATTTGCATTACATGATTTATGGACACTGTCTCCAACAGAAATGAAAGACTCATCTAAACTGTAGCCTAGTGGTTAGCGCTCTAAACGCATATAGTATATGAGGTGTTTGCTCACGGGGACCCAGGTTCGAGTCCGATCCGGGTTATGTCCCAAACCCTCACCCTGTCTGCCTCCACTGTCCTGTATATGAATAAAAAATATCATAAAATGTATAACTGTGGGGGAATGTGCAGTAGTTGTTAATGCTGTCTTTCAAAGTCAAAACAAAGTAACTACCTACGTTGAAACTAAGGAAATTCAGTTATTTTTTTCTGAATTTGATTATAGCTGAGCCAAGCCCATCTGTCAGAGGATGGATCAGGTCTAAGAGACTTCATTTCAAACATGTAATTATCATGTCTTGCCTTTTCACGACAGAATTGGACACATGCATATTTATGCTTTTCACTGCTAGTCTCTTGCTCAAAGAAGTTTTCAACATTTTATTATAGCATAGAATCATCACAGACTGCAGAGGCTAGAAGGTCTCCTCTGGATGAGTCAGCCAAAGGGTTTGAAAGTTCATGTGCAAACAGTGAACATTTTGAGAGAAGTTAGGTTACATAAGTAGCCATTTTATTTTTCAACACAAAACAATTACGTAAAGGTTAAAGCTGTATGAAAACAAGCATTTTTGAACACCTTTGAACACAGTGTTGTTTTAGACCTTTCAAAGTTTTGAACACGTGCATCTCTCCAAGTCCTCCACATAAAACAGTAATTCTGTCACAATGTTAGTTTTTAATATATGATTATTGTGACCAAAAAAATCATGATAACAATATGTGACCCTGATCACATGTACAAAACCAGAAATATATGCCAAAAATATATGTGTCAAAATTATTGATTTTTCTTTTATGCCAAATATCATTAGGATATTAAGTAAATATCATGTTCCATGAAGACATTTTGTACATTTTCTACTGTAAATATATAAAAGATAGTGTTAAAATAAACCTGTTTCTTCTTATCAGCGGCCTGCTACACCTTTTTGCACCCTCAGATTCTAGAGTTTTAAATAGTTGTATCTCGGCCAAATATTGTCCTATCCTAACAAACAATATATCAATAGAAAGCTTATTTATGCTTTATATTATCAGCTTTTTGATTATGTAAAATTCTCAATTGTACAAAATGTACCCTTAAGATGCTATCAGTCAAATGTATCTTAAATTTATTTTATTTTTTTCTCTCTCTTTTTAGCCAATGAATCACAATCAAAATATGAGTAGTATTGTCATATGTGCAGTTTAAAGACACTATCAATATTTATTGTTTTTGTCATCATGGTTATTCTCAATAATGGTAAATTGGGACATCAATATTTTTGTTCAGTATTTTAGGATCACACTTCTTTATATCATATAAGATAATAATAAACTCATCAAAACAATAGAATGTTGAAAATTCCATGAAGCGGTCCAAATGTTTTTAACATACAAATGTACTTCGATTGGCACTTTTATTTAAAACTACCTGCATTGCATTCAAGGTCTTATGCATATAAAAGAAATTTCCTTAGACTCAAACCCATCTTCTTTATGTTGCTATAGTTCCAGGCTTTACCCCTTAAGATTCAAAAGTGTTGTAAAACTGTGATGTGACTTGGAAGTATTAATATCATGAAACAGGTAGATGCTTGTAGAAACTGGCATTCCTCAAGCTGCACACAGAGAACTTCTTACTTTGTCTCCATGTGTCTCCAAACGTCAGAATGTCACAGTAAGACAAGATCTTGGACTTAGCTTACATTAACACAATTTTGATGATCGATGATCGAGTTATGCAGTCGTAGTCAATATCTACAGTATTAGATCTGTATTGGTTTCCATTAGAGTTGGCAGTGTGGAAACAGAAAATGAAAATCTGCCTTTGCTCATGTCTAGCTTCTCAGCAGTGCTAAATAGGGATGCACTGATACCAGTATCGGTCCGGTTCCGTACTCATACTATCTCATGCTATAGTTTTTTTGTCAAATTTTTCATCATGCTCTTGAATAATATTCCATTTGGAGGTTATTGGGCATTGAAATTTTTGCTTTGAAAGTTTGTGACAAGCACAAAAAAATTCTGTATGTGTTTGATTAATGTGTTTGAGTTGTTTGTAATAAATAAGCTGTTCTATTTTCATTAGCCTCATTGTGTTGTGCTTGGAAAATTGAAAAAATTCCAGAAAAACCAGAAAAAAATTATTTAAAAACTGGTATTGGTGCATCCCTAGTGCTAAACTCAGAGGATGTGCTAGACAAGTTAGATTTTGCAACACATACAAATTCATGTGTTCATATGTTGCCCACAATTGTTGTCTTGTTTACCATTTAACTCTCCAAAGCAATGATGCAGTTTGGAATACATTACATACACCTTGTACACCAAAAAGCAAAATAAATCCTAAAAAAATCATTATAAAATAGATAGCTTGAATGAACCACATTCAGAGATGTTATCAAATTGCTGATATGCAAACCCCTGCGACCTCACATATCTGTGAATTCCAAGTTTTACCTCTATTGAAAATAATCTTTAACAAGGTCACATTATGAAATATGAAATTTTCTTTGATCTTTGGAAATACGTTTGGAAGTAACTCTGAGTCTAAACCTCTGCTTACTCTAAAAGCACAATTTAAATAAAACCAAGCTGCTAAAACCGTCTGGTTTCAACATTTTCATGGCTGACAAACTACAGCCATGAATTTTATAAACACATGACTGCCCACATTTACACATCAAAATGTCTGTTCGATGTTCAGCAAATTGGACCGGCCGGTCACAGTGATAGAGCAAGGTGGAAGTAGCATGAATGCTATGCATACTAATTTGCATACTATTCATCCAAAATATTATGCAAGGCAGGAATTAATGTATCTCATTCTCAAGTCATACTTAGTAAAAAAGGGTTAATATTACATCATAAACATTACAAGAATATGTTTTAAATGTATGCAGTAGTACCATGAATATCAACTTATTAATATAAACACTGGTTTTGGCAGTCAAAGAAGAAAAGTTTTATTTATTTTATTATTTTGCCTCAGTCTGTTAGTGACAGCTGGTTGTTTCAATAAAAGAGCTGCTAAAAGTTTTCTGTTCATGACATCTGTTCCTCTGGCATATCTGCGTGACGTTTCACAAACGAAAAGTAAGGTGTTGAAATGTGTGTCATGCACGCATAAATAACTGATGTAAAGCAGTACACATCAACAGAACATCTTGGGCATCTTGTTTGAAGTACATCAACATGTCTTAAACTTAATCTCCAACTCGAAATCTTGTGAAGCTACTTGTACTTGAAGTGTAAGGTTAAATCAATGGGGATTTTATTAAAAGAACAGTCATTTCTCAGGGTTAGGATGAGGGAATGAAGTCTTACACCAGTAGCATTATAGTCGACCATTAAACATGTCCGATTTGTGATACCATAGTGCACTCTGCTGGAAAAACATGAAAATGCAGTTTGTTTGTTCTATATTAGCAACATTTCTACTTTGTTTTGATCAATTCTTTAAAGATGTAAATTAAAGATGCTTAGGGCACATAACGTGAAAGGTATTGGTACATGTAGCAAACAGAAAAATGTCTTCTACACTCTTTTGACAGTTCACTTTTAAAAAAGAAAGCTACTGGTAAAATATCTATACATTTAATTTATTTTATTTTGTATGGCCATCAACAGAGAAAACAGTTTTTTGCTTCTCGTTGGTTCCATTATCTGTCAGCAAAATGCCATAACTGACCCATCTTAACCAACCCCTGACCTCTTGGCCTCGATGCTAATAGCTGTGGGATTTCCCTTTGAGGGTTAGGCTACACCCATAAGACCATGAATAGCAATTTACCGCTTAAAGATCCAGAGTCATTTTCAGCCGCTAAGTGAATAATGAAGTGTGAAGTGCTTGTATCACAGGCTGCACACTGGGGACTTGAGAGAGATTTACCCATTGCTACAAATATTGGGCATCATCAGAATTAAGACAATGTATAACACTGATAAGATTCTATTGCTGTTAATCAAAATTAACATTAGGCATCACAAAAACATATTGAAAGACAATTTCAATACAAAACTGATGTTTTAGACTATTTGCCCAGTCTTTGTACTCTTAACTAGTGGGATATCTTGCAGCAATATTATAATTTGTACCAAAAGAAAAATAAAGGCAAGTTGTAAATTTTAGTTTCATTTGTAGCAGATATGTAATGATGTTATTAAAGTTTGGGACACATGGAACAAAAACAAATTTAAAGTCACCATGAAACTATACGGAAAATTTCTTTTCCGTATAGCCTACGTACATTCGAGTGAAACGGCTTCTTATTATACGCTTACCCTTCTTTAATAACTATTTTTATTTTCATTTTATTTATTTGTTATAATTTACAGTTTATCAAGACAGGTACATGTAACTCAACTTAATACATGTAACTCAACTCTTTTTTACCACCACTCGGAATGATGTAGTATCAGACGAAATGTAACATATTGCAAATCTTTGAACATTGTGCATTTTGTTAACGGTTGTGAGAAAATATTTTTATGTAACATTTTAATAGTAAAAGTAAGGCATCACATACAGCAATTATTTGTAGTGATCCAAGATGTGATATGTAAAAGTGCAGAAAGACCAGGAGCCTCAGTGGGGAGGGTTTAAAAGCAGTTTTGAGTCCGTTTTCAAGCATCCCAGGGGGACAAAACAAGCTCAAAATAACAGTGACAGGGTGGTCATTATTCTGCTGTGGGGGTAAGAATTGCTTTTACATTTTAGAACATAGTAAACTTTTCCAATTAGCACAAATGTTTTGTAACTTTGTGAATTACGCTGTAAAAAAACTTGCATCTTTGAAAGCAGAGCTCACTTTGCCAAAAATTTGCAAAAATGTGCTCTTGGCATTTTATCAACCAGCTTCTTAAGGCATCACACTGGGATGCTTCCCATCTTCCCAGGCTGATTTTTCATTCATTTTAAAACGTTATTTATAAAGTATTTGTTTTTTAATGAAAGACTGTTATGTTGACGGTCACATTTTTCTCCAAATAACTCATTTCAAACATCCCACCATAAACCTTCAGGTCAAAAGGTTAATATCATGTAAAACATTTCAGTCAGGTGAGCCTAAACTTTTGAACCCAGGTAAAGTGCACAAAGTATACACTTCCATAATGTACTTAGTTCTCTATTGTCACACATTCATTTTGTGCTTAATATAGTAAAACGTAGCAAATTTTTTTTACTTCTATTCATGATGTCTCCAAATAGCACAGTTGAGTATGCTTAGTTCATCTGAAGCTTATCTCAAGAAGTACTAAACATAAGATTAGGTACAAAATTAGTATGTGAACATAGAGAGTGTTTTAAAGCGCACATTTTTCACTTGGTAAAGCTAGTGTATATCCTGACAAAAATCGTTCCCCATCGAGACAAAATTGAGATGTTACACTGAAACAACACTGAAGTTGAGTTAATGCACAGAAAAAACAGGCACACAAGCTACAGTATAGTGCAGAAGCATAGGAATTAGCTAAAGCAGTGAACTGTGCTAAGCAGCATGAGTGTCAGGGGAGAGAACCATGGAAGCGTATATCCTCTGCTTCACTCTGTTGCAAAGCCTTCACCTCCCTCTGAATGCTTCACCGGGTTTGAGGGATTGCAACTGTACCCGATACAGTTTTTAAGGAGATTCAATGTGTGTCCAGCGCAAATTATTTTCATTTTGTCTGCTGTACACCTTTGTTTACTGTAAACTATGTCATATGCACTATACTGTTAATAATAACAAAACCTGTATTTTTTCAAACATATATGCTTTCCCTATTATAGGTGTTTCGTGCCATGCTGCTCCGATCATCGCAGTGGTGTCAGTCACTGTGAGATTGCCCACTCAGGGGAATAAATATGACTGTAGTGGGTGCCATTAGAGTTCTTTTATTGCATGTCAGGTTAATTGCTAGGCTTTAGCCAAAGCTACACACCTTACAGGACTACAGAAGAGACTTGACAGCTGCACATTTGGTGTAGTGGCCCATGATATTGATTAATTAGTGTGGAGGTAGAAATGGTGTTTGTCAGAGAGCTGAGACAAATTAGTGCCAGGTTAAAATTAGACTGTGTTCTGAGAGTGACAGACAGCCAGAAACCCCAGAGCTGTCCAGGTTATTATGCTGCATCATTAGCTCCATCTATCCATCCATCCATCCAACAGCTGCAAGCTCGCATGCATTACATGGCCAAAACTATGTGGAACTGCCCTTTTAATTAACAGGTTTGGCAATTCCAGTAATTTCAGTGAGAGCACAGCTTAATGCGACAGAACACAGTGACGTTCTGGAGAATTGTGCGCTTCCGGCTTTGTTGAAACAATTTGGAGAGGCAATCTGGTGTGATAACTTGACTGGTCTTCACAAACCCAGCTGAATTGTTTTGGAATACATTTGAGATGAAATTAAATGATCATTTCAGGTGTCTCATTTCCTGTTAATACACAGGTTTGTTTAGCAAACGGATACATTAGTGGGTTTTACTTTTTGCCTTCCATGCACCCTTCTCGTAATTTCTATCCAATAAAGGACTCCGTTTAGGGCTTGGTATAACTAGAAAGATGTGTCTACACCAGGGATTCTCAACCTTTTTACTCCAAGGCCCCCCACTGTTTTCAACAATACTCAAAAGCCCCCCTCTCGCTTACAAAAACTCAACATTTCTACCCAATTACATTTTTTAGAGCTTGACATTAACTGGAAAAGTGTTTATTTCAGTATAAAATTGGACTAATAATAAGAAATATCTTAGTTTTTAGTTGTTTTATAATGTATTTTAATGCTCATTTTGTCTAATTTTAAGTTATTAGTCATCCTGAAGTCCCCCTGGAAGTCGTCTGGGGCTCCCTTGTGGGTCACGTCCCCCTGTTGAGAACCACTGGTCTACATTATAAAATAACAAAACCTTGAAAAAAGTTAATAATCTCATTTTAGTTGTTAGTTTATTTCAATGCTTTTTTCTTATTTTTTCCTTCATTTTAAGTCACAATTGAAGTTTGTCCAACCCCCTGAAAACAGTTTTTTTTTTACAGCAAAACACAGTCTAACGACATCTGCAACAGTAATAATAACAGTAAATTTTGCATTAAATAAATATGATATACTAGACATTCAGTGCAGTGATAAGTGAAGTAATATTAGGGTCAGTCACTGCAAGGTTGCTTACTCAGTACAGCCAAACCTGATCTCACAGAAATTCATAACTATTTTGCGAGATTCGATCTCTGTGATGATGAATAATGCAAAAACAAACTATTTTTAAGAAAGGCAATATTAAAGCCCAAAATGTTGAAACCATTATATTTTCTAAAATGTCACTGTATTTGTGTAGCATTATTGGAATAGATATGCTGTTAAGTAAATGTGTCCACATAGGTTTGGCCATATAATGTACCTCATGTCATCACAAGGTCTTGGCTATACATCAAAAGTAAATAGTTCACAATTTAATGTCATTAGGGAATTGACAAAGAGAACAAGATAAAGTAGAGAAAGGTAGATTTGTCTCATATGGGCCCTGTTTCATTTTTGTACTTGTTTTGTGTAAGAGCAGGTAAGATTTTCACTTCTAACCAACCTGGGTGTTATTTTTATGGGTTGTTAATGTTAAAAATATATTACACACTAGAGAAAAGCAGGACACATGGTGTATTTGCATTGCTTTTTTGGTCTGTAATCCCAGATATCCTCAACAAATTTCTTGAAGCTTCTAACAGAGACTTCATCAAGCCCAGTATTGATTTTTTGATTTGCTCACAACATTTAAGTGGTGAACAGTGTTATGTTTGTGTAATGGAGCAAAGCTGGGCTCATCAGTTACAGTACGTTGGCTGTCATTCTTAGAGACGTTTTTCTTAGCAATTGAACATCACTACGGTCAATACGTCTGGGGACTAATAACTAGTTCTGAGTCATTCACAGAGCAAGTGTTTGTTACAGTGGTGCTTTAACTTACCAGTTTGACCAAGTTCTGATGAGTTATATTAAATCTTTCACACTTTTATTTTTATAGCCGCATTAGGCCAGTCTTATAACCAAGCTTCTTGCTTGCTAACATGTCCAACCCAGTGAAATTGTAAGCAAAAAACCTGTTTGATTTTATCACAAAATTAAGTGTTGAAGTTAGTTGAATTTAACTAACAACCACAAGTAACTGTGCTGTACTGTTGTGGTATGCAAGCCTTCTAAAAGTTTTCATAATTATTTTCTTTTGTTCCAGAAGATGGCACTATGTGAACAGTGCACAATTTACTGCACAACATATTTTGCGTTGGCGAGAAGAATACGATTCGTAATGCCAGAGCTCAATTATTAATTTGCCCCAATACGATTTAAAATGAATTTATAAGCGGAACTTAAAAGTTTACTACTATTGAAACAAGCGGATCACATGAAATGTAATTAAGTTAGGTGCTAGTTTAGTAGTGTTAACTAGCTAGTAAAACTACAGGTTCAACCAGGGTACAGGAGTTATTGAGACGCTTTGTGCCCCATATTAACCCCCGCAGGAAGGCTTGTCAAAAAGTTAGCTACATAGCCTACTTCAGTGAACCCTTTAATAAAACCTGTTATTCCAAACAGATGAATCGCCATTTAATGCAACAGTGCGCTGCTGTGGATGAATAACACCTTAACATTCAGTCCGAATTCAGATCGAGCAAGTCCTTCCTTTAACAAAATACATAATTTCAACACAACATTATAAAACTCGACAGAGGCCTCGAAAGCATGAAGATGACAGAAAGGATGCGCGCCAAAATGAATGATCTCAAACGAGAGAAAACGACAAACATACGAACGAAAGTCCGACATCATGTATAGCTTTACCGTTTATACTAGCGGCCTTTTAATTTATAATGAAGTTCACGTTGCTCTGCTGCGAACGTTCTCAGCGCGCGAGTGCTTCTCATACAAATGAGACCGGAGCGCGCCCGCTCTCTCACTCACGCGCTCTTTGACGTAGTCAGCCAGCTGGGCTCCAGCGTTCCAGCGCAGTACGTATGGCGCAGCGTGCCTGACCACCCTTCACATTTCATCCAGTCTAAATTACGCGTTATCTTGAAAAAAGGCATCCTGACACATCTGCGCGTTTTTAGCCGGGGCTAGAGACTTCCGACAAGTACAGCTGTTATGAAACACTTATGAAATAACGGATTCGTGTTTTTAGCCCTCACGGCGCGAGGACGAAGATTCATATACGAGCGTCTCACATCCGCCTCCTCCAGCATCAAGGAGTATCCTTTCTCGGCGTGCCTTTCTGCCTCACCGGCATCCTGTGTTCACGAAGGGATGAGAGCGGCTGTCTCGTCAATCGGCGGTTATTTTTCGCATTAAAATCCGCAGTGTTATCTTTTGGGAACGTCGAAGAGGTGGATACAAGCGCGCGTTACCAGACTCCGATTAATAGTGCGTGTGTTTCCCATGGCGCTGTCATTTACTTTCGCCAGTCGGTGCTTAATGCCGGCAAAGGTGTGAGAAGGAAACCGGGTTTGGCGTGGACCAATTCGATGACAAAAGCCGTCAAGAAAAGACTATTAATATCTCGATCTGACGTTTCTTCAGTTGTTTCTTGATGATATTTGTCACGGTCACGCAAGGTGGGAGATTAGACCGCACGTACTGTCTTCAAGTGTTCGCCGCCTGAGGAACCGGAGCTGGATATGTTCAGACTAACGTAAAGATGGATATTATCTTTGCTCTCCTGTGGTTATTGGCCGTACTATTTGAAGGCGTTTTGTGCCAGGGAGTATACGGTAAGTGTAGCAGTCTTTACAGAGCCACCTTGACCTTGTGAAAATGCACGAGATATAGGGTAGGATGTGGATTTACATTTTGAATGATGTCCAGTGCGAGGCAGGGCCGTGTATAGCTCGCATGTCAAGTGACAGCTCCTGCGTTACAGGTGCACAGTGGGCATCACTAGTCTGTGGCCACATCCTGCTTTATGCACGTATAGGGGTTTTTGGCCCTCGTATCAACGATTCTTATGCGATTTAACTGCGTGTGCCTGTTGAATTATATGTATTGTAATGAATAACTGACAGGCTATTGTGCAATATCAAAATCGTTAAGATGTTGAATGGTCAATTATTTCTATGCTGATATGAGGCGTATGCTTTTACTACATTAACAATACCTATATAGAATTTGTGATAAAACCGTAGCATCGTAAATGCACCATGATGTTTATATTTAAACTATGGTGATATAAATGACACCTAATTTCTCAAAAGCATGCTTACTACATTTTTACTATAATGATTTTCCTAAATAATGGTCAACTATGGTAAAGTTATAGCAATAAATAGGCCCTATATTGTCAATGTCATTTGTACACATCTTTTATTTGCATGTTTAAAGACAATGTGCCCATTCAGATTTACCTCATTCACAGCCTACAGTACTTTAATGCCAGTAGCACTCAATTTTATTAAGTGAAATACGGGTTGATGTTTTAATGCTAGAAGCAGCCAGAAAAAGCCAATTTTTGACTTTTGCAAGACACATTAGAAGTGATATGAGTTGGCTAAATTCTCTTTGACAGAATTTTATGTAGGTTAAGCAGCTCATGTCAGCCATTCATTCTGTCATAGGAGCCTCCATGGAAATGCTTTCTTAGATGTCTGCTGCAGAATATTACAAAGGGTTGCTCATAATAGGATAAAGGCTATAGCTACGAAGCATTGGCTGGGAGACCTATTTTATCTGACGTCACATGGATTACAAGGGCAGATTTACTGTTACTTAATGATAGGCTGTTTGGATTAGTAAAAAGAAAATAAAGGCACGAAGCAGTGCATGGAACTTCCAAAATCGTGCTACAGGTTGCTTGCAAATGGACCCAAATACAGAGGTGGTCTATTGGTTTTTGATCCTTGAGGATGAAAAGCACATTAACTCATTTATATTGTGGACGGTTAAACAGTGCAAGTCAGCAAAAACCACACATTCCTTGCCACCGATCTACTCATATTGATGTTTCTTTAGAAGGTAACACATTTTTAATGATATGCATAGATGTCATATAATTATAGTTGTGGCAGAAAGTTATTTGTCATCGTTCCTGATATGTGTGTTAATCTGGGGTTTCTGATATTTACAGCAGTTGACATTCGGTGGTCAAGTGGTGTGATTATGCTCGTGTTTCACTGTGTTGGCTGGCATCCTATTCATGAGTGGCGTCTGAACAAACAGGCGTTGCATTGCTTTGATTCCAGTGTAATGACCTGTGTAAATGTGGGAGTGTTGTGGGTTGTACTTCATTGCTATGAGCAGGATGCTGGTACATGCCCCCTTAGTTAACCACATACTCAACAGTAAACCATGATGTACTCTAAACTATGATGGAGCAGGACTGCACAGAATTGGTATCCACATATTTTTTTGTAATCTGTGCTAAAATACCAAATGAATCTCTGACACTGTAAACACACTGCATTTTTACTTCTATATGATTTTAGTTTTATTACTTCCAATGGTAATAGTTACTTTATCGCTTTGTTGTCATTGGTTGGAGCTCATTTGCTGTATGTCAGCTCAAATTGAATTGTGATACCTTAAAATTAACCAGTAGTAGAAAATATTCATTGACTTTCCTTGACTACCAATGAGCAGCAGCATGTTTTTTTCTCTTTTCCTTATTTAAAATATGCTTATCTCATAACACACGCCACTCAGCTACAGTCTGGCTCTAGGTGTTCCCATGACAACTTTTTCTTTTATTTTTCCTTCCCGCATTGCTTGATCCAAACATGTTAAAACTGAAATTGGAAGTGTAACATTTCAGGTTAGCTTTCCTCTGTTGCTTTGATGATTAATTGGGCAAATATGAAGTCGGCTGTATACGTACTGGTGAATAGAGCTGCTTTATTTAAAATACTGGCACTCAATTGATCCGAATTGCATTTCAATCAGCTTTGATAAAGATAGTTACTTGGAAGGCTGCAGTGGGTTGATTTATAATCTTATTGACCCTATGGATAAATATTTTATAGTTATATTGTACAGAGATAGACTAATGCACTATATTACAGCATCCCAATAGGCCACTTAGGCTGGAATGAAAAAGAGACCTCCAATAGCGAGACATCTGAATGGTCGATAAGCTTTTAGTTCATGTAATGCAGTACAACTGTTGTTGCACTGCTGGATGTAATGCCATCATGTTTTGATTTAGGTTGTGTTGATGGTAATATTTATACATTTTTTTACCATCTGCAATGGCTGGCTGTTATTTCACATGCAGCCTCTCTGTTTATTCTTGGCTACATGGACAGTAGACTTAGTGAGCTTATACTGTGAAACTCGCCAAATGAAGCTATTCTCCAGTATTAGTTCGAGCTAGAAATATTTAAAGATTTTGTGTAGCTAAATCCTTTTTGACCATAAAGGGTTTTACTTATGTTTTACCAGCATAAGCAGATTATGAAATTCATGCTGTTTTATCTGACCACAACAGACCGCTTTAGTTTCACAGTACAATAGGTTAGACGTTGTTTTAGATTTTAATGAATTGGGATAATGATTATTTAATACATAGGGCTGTTTCTGTTGTACAGTAAAAGTTGGACCTTTTGGACACTTTGTGGTCATTCTGTTGACAGTATAATGTTTTTTAATATTAGACCTCGCTAACTGGAAATATATTTGAGTGGGCGAGGGCAGATGAAAGTTGCATTCTATATGCATTATGACTCACTGTTAAACAGAGCCAGACAATTGCCTGTGACACTTTCCTCAGGATTGTACTGACCACTGTGACAGGGCCATTCTCAGTTCCCCTGGCTTCTGCTCTAAATAATTCACACCTTTTACAAGCAGCCATTTAATGGAAGTAGGAAACAGAGTTGTACTGTAAAATACTCAAGATGCTTTTCCATTCCGTCCGGTCCCTCGGTGGGGTCGCAGGGTGGGGGTCTTAAACGTGATTAGTATTGAGGTATTGTGTATTGTGCTGTAGCCTTTTCCAAGGAAAGAACATTGGGAAACACAGCTCTAGCGCTCCAAGGCAGACATCACAATTTGAGTTTGGGGTAAACAAGACACATTAGAGTTGTAAAGCTTTACTGTTAACATGTCAAAAAAGTCTTTATGAGTGATTTATCAAGACCTCACTTCTATTTAATGTAGCACAGTTAGTATGCCATTTTCTATAAACCAAACCAAATGCAACAAACCCAACCAAACCCAATCTTCACACTATCTTCAAATCTTACCATATTGCCTGACGTCTGTTTTTACGCTTTGCTATCCTGCTGCCGATTTCGTGAAGCTTCAGCAGGTTCCCATTCAAGTTCTCAAGCGTGACAGATATGCTCGTGTGGAGAGCCAATAGGCTTACACGACCCACACAGCACCGTAAAGTATGATTTTGTTCTTTTAAAAATTCTTCTTATGTGTTTACATGGTGGGCTTTCTGCTACCTGCAGAATCAGACTTTTTTCCACATTACATGTGGATGACTAACCATGTAATGCATTACTGCAACCTACTGCTGTTTTGAATGAAATCATCATTGCTCATGCAGAGCGCAGTGTAGTGGCCAAGAACAAAGCTGTTCTAACAGGGAAAGACTAATAATAGCAAGTAAGTGTACACATAGGAATTATTGATCTATTTTGCTTAGTGGTAGCTCTTTTATGGATTTGGAGAGCTCATGGAGATCTTGGGTGTAGTTAACTGAAGTATTAACTTTGTCTCAAATGTTTCTCCTAAAATTGTTGAGAAACAGTAGGAAAATACAGTAAGAATAGAGAGCTATGAAATGAATGTGATGAATGGTCTAGCATAGCGTTGGTTAATCTGAGCACAGATTTGGACACAGACAATTTGGACATGTTTTAAAATTAAAGTAAGATTACTAGAATCTGTTTCTCAGAAAAGAATAGACTAATTCAGATTTCCATATACTCTCATTAATGTCTGAGAGAAAAAACTGAGAGAAATAAATCTTATTTGTGCATTTTATTTCTTTTGTGTGTTTATATATGTTGTTTTTTCTGAAAGTATATCTGGAGGGAATAAAGAATCGATGTTAAGCCAGCCTGCCCTCTCTTGAGAACCACTATGAGTTGAACTCCTAAAAAGCAGGAAGGCAAGATTAGTGACTCATAAAGTGGCACTGCAGATGCATAAAAACAAAGGCAACAACTCACAAGAACTGTGTCTTCCCAAGAGAACAACAACTAAACAGACAATTAGCACTTTGGACGCTAAAACACTACTGATGGCATCCAGCTATGCATGTATAAGATGCCAAATCCCCATATACCTACAAATCATTAGTGTATATTTAATAACATTTGGTACCCATTTATATTGTAATCATACTGTATTCATTAAGCTGTCTTAAAGGAATAGTTCACTTTCAAATTAAAATTTCATGATAATTTACTCACCTCCATGTCATCCAAGATGTTTATGTATTTCTTTCTTTGGTCGAAAAGAAATTAAGGTTTTTGATGAAAACATTCCAGGATTTTTCTCCATATAGTGGACTTCAATTATTACAGTTTCGGTGCAGCTTCAAAGGGCTTTAAACGATACCAGATGATGAATAAGGGCTTTATCTAGCGAAACGATCGGTCATTTTCTAAAAAAAATTTTAATGTATATGCTTTATAAACACACATTTTTGCCTTGCTCTGTTCTGTGATGCGCGTTCATGACTTCGCGTAATACGTAATTAGTATGCCATGTTGTTTCTACAGTATCTAAACGGACAAACTGCATAATTTTTTTATCTCCATTAGAAAAGATGTGAAAACTTTGTCCTGTGTGAGCCACCGTAGTGCTTTGAAAGGGAGGGGTAAGCGGTTGAATGAGCTATTGGTTGCACTGTTAGATGCCACGAAAAATCTCCATTTTGCTCCTCTAATCATAGAAAAATGTCAGATTTATGCATGTAATGAACTATCATTATATATCTGCCCAAACAGAATATATGAATGCCCCCTCACAGTCGAGCCAGCCTAGTGCCGAGCCTGGTTCTATATAGACATTGATTGACAGAAAAAAGTTTATTGAGGTGAATTATTGCTATTCTCTTGACTACAGTTTTTGCCTGTGCAAAAAGATGGAAAAAAAGACTTGCACTAAAGAACCAATGCATATCTAGAGTCCAAAATAGCATAGAATCTTAGACATGAGCTCTTTTGGTCTCGTAAGCAAGCACCTAGCATCGATCCAAAGCACCCTAGCAACCACTTAGCATAGCCTAAGTGACTACCCAGAACATTCTAGCACCCTAGCGCTTAAAACCACTCCTTAGCAACTGAATAAAGCTTAGCAACGGCATAGCAATGCTTTGACAGTTTTTAGTGTTCTGGATAAATTCCAAGTTCATGTAAGATGTTGGTCTCACTGTTAACAAGAAGCAACGAGGTAAGCGGGTCGAGGGCTGAAGCAATTCGTAGAAACATTTGCCCACATCTAATTATGTATTTAAATGTCATGTACATATGTCAGACCTGTTTCAGGTGAACATGCTTGTTGACAAGTACAGCACTGAACTATGCATGAACCGTGTGTTGCTTGTCTTGATCAAACCGCTGTGTGGGTAGACTCTCCGAATGTTCTAACAACCAATGGAACAGCAAGAACTAACCTCAGCAAGACCTTGGACTTCAGATTGTTAATGCTTCAGTGAAGGTCTCTTTAGACGGAAAGCAGCATAACGGAAGCATTTCTTGCTGAGGCTAGTGCAAAAGAGAAACATCTCCGCACATCAGCGATCCCCTTTGGCAGTGAGCATACACTAAAGTAGTTCATAGCAAGTTGTTGTTATTTTTAAGGTTATGGATGTTACTGAAAGCTTGGATTTATTTCTTGGTTCTTAGGTTATTCATTCGAAGAAAATTAAAAGCGTAGAATGATCCGGAGCAGTTTAGCTTCCTGGGGTGCTTTATTGATTTGGAATGATTTTTCTTCCTCTTTTTTTTAGCAAAAGTTTGTGTTCTCAACTGTACTTCCTGACTTTGTGCGGTATTTTAAGGGAATTGTTCGTACTAGAAATGTATTAAATATTTATGGAAATAAGTGTGTATTGGAGTAAACGCATCAGTGAACCTGCAGGGCAGATGGAAAAGCTTAAATTCTTACTGTATGCGTTGTGTTTTTTTATTTGCAGTGGTGCTCCACTCACATTTATCAAGCCATTAGCATTAGATTTTACAGGAATGAGTGTTAATAAGTGTTAACGGGTGTTAATGAGTATAAAGTAGTTCACATTACCACAAGCAATGTGGGCAAGCTTTATTTTGTGGATCACCGCCCCGTCTGAGTTTCACAGAACGTTTCACTCTTTTTACCAGGTACCTGTTCTGTCATGCTGTACAGGTGTGGTCATGGAGGAAAACTGATCAAAAATCTATCCAAAGCTAAAGAGATTATGAACTGTTTGTACTGTATTTACTTGAGATAACGGTAGTCATTTGATCCTTAAGACCTGTCCGCTGGTCCTGTCGGTGCGTTTGACATCAATGTGCCCAAGGTTACTGTAAGAGTTACTGTGACTTGCTTAGAGATGCTCCTCCTAATTCACAGTTTCCAAGCGGATTGACTGACTTACGGCCATGCTAACATGCTAGAACATTTGCTCACAGCTTAAGCCTGAAGTTCGTCATTTTTTTTAATAATCAAATACTTTCTTCTCTTCTTGCATTGCAGAAACAACTGCAAGTCAGCAGTAGGGTGCAGGAATGAAGTATTTTTGTAGGCCAAGCCTGAAGTTAGCGCCACACTGGTTCCCCTGACCAAAAGCATATAGCGTATCGATTTTTCCCATACATTTTGGAAGATTTGGAAAATAAGCTCTGTGATTAACAAAGGTTTATGATCTATTCACATTTTGTCTTTCAAGATCATTTTTAACAAATTATCACAACATTTATTATTTCTGAAGCCTAAATGCATTTGCCAGTAAAAAGCTAACATGAGGCTACACTCTAAAAACAGATGTGTTAAAAACAACACATTTTGTGTTTAGTTAAAGTGATAGTTCACCCAAAAATAAAAATTCTGTCATCATTTACTCACCTTTGAGTTGTTCCAAATCTGTATACATTTCTTTGTTGTGATGAACACGTGATGAGATGAGATATCCGGAAGAATGATTTTAATCAGTTCTTGAACCCCATTGACTACCATAGTAGGAAAAATTACTTTATAATTTTGATTTGAAAATTTGATATTTTGAAGAATGTAGGACAGCAAAAAGTTCTGGGGCACGTTTGACTACCATTGTCACTTTCCCTACTATGGTAGTCAGTGGTTGCCAAGAACTGTTTGGTTACAAGCATTCTTACAAATAGCTTTCTCCAATATATACAGATTTGGAACAACTAGAGAGTGAGTAATTCATGACAGAAATGTCATTTTTGGGTGAACTATCCCTTTAAGGACAACACACAACCGCTCAACGTCAACCTCACCACTACCAAGCCTTCATCAACTCTTTCAAACTTTACTAAAACAGTAATTAACTTTACTAAAGAAGTTAATACTCCATGGTTTTTTAATCCATGTGAGATTTTTATGTGTGATTACAGTTAACGTCCCCGCCATGTAGTCGCTTTTAGCAACCGCCATTTTTAAGATATTTATTAATATTTAGAACTTTTGTTAACCACATACCTTATTTCAGGCATTTAACCAAAAACCGGAATCGGAAATGCTAAAATGCTAGCTCGCTTCCGGGTTTTGCATACAAAAATGTGTCTTCCCTGCGGTACTCTATTACAGTTTTGTATGTAAAGTTCAATATTGGTTCAACCAGTGGCATGCGTGGTGGACAGAACTGTATGTTCGTCAAACCAATGAAATAAAGAGGGTATGTTTAAAAACAATGAGGTGTTGCGATTTGATTTTTGTTCGACTGTGAGCCGGCCCCTTTTTAATATGCGCTAGAATCTAGTGCAGTCGAATTCATCGGTCGGAAGTCCCACTGGAAGATTTTTATGCATGAATCCATTCAGTCTGTAATTAGGTGAAATCTCAAGAGCATTATAAAGAAAACTAATCAAGCCAACAAAATGGGATTTGTAAACATATTTTCAAAAAGTAGAAGCAAAGACTGCAGACATTTTAACTACATGAGGATGTCTAACAATCACACATTTCTTAACATCTTAGTGAGATCAGAAGTAATCTGTGTATTTTGGGATTTGAAAGATCTGGTCATGATCAAATATCAGATCAGCTTACTGACATAAGCAAGGCCAGAGGAGCATTACAGAGCATGAGGTAAGTCTGTCTTAGGACATCAAAGATATTGAAATGTGTGATTACAATCGCATATTATCCTATTTATATGTAGTGATACTTATTGTCTTGTCTCTCTCTCTCTCTCTCTCTCTCTCTCTCTCTCTCTCTCTCTCTCTCTCTCTCTCTCTCTCTCTCTCACACACACACACATACACACACTTTTTAGTTGTTGGTTTCTATAAGTGTTCTAGAGTACCAGATGTTCAACGAATGGCATCATTAATCTTTAACAAAGAGACTGATACAATTATGACTCTTGTTTGTCCCCAAATTGCCTTTATATTAAAACTTGTGCATCTTTAAATCTGCTTATCTATATTAGAATTTGCCTGTAAACCACACGTTACTTACCCTAGTAAAAGCATCCCACTCTTTCGATTCTGCTTATTTATTTCTTAATGTCGTAAATTGTATAATTCCAGCCATAGTAATCTTCTGCAGGCTGCCCCTGGTCCTCATCTCTGATCTTTGGAGAATATGTTCTCTATAATGAAAGCATGTGTGCATGTATCAGCATGTCCTGTAACTTTAATAGTGTGTATGCAGATTCGTACCTCATAAATTATTCCTCCACATAGGTTTTCATGCCATTCTATTATATTCATGATCTTGTTGTTTCCTTTCGACTAGTAATTGGGTTTTCTGTGAATTCAAAGTAAATGGTCCTTGATTATAAATTATGAATGTGCATCATGATGTACCTTCATGTATCTCCAGTGAATTAAGATGAACTGCCTAGGCCTACAGTAGATGAATAGTGTTATCTGAAATAGAGGATGGTTTATACACACTGGGTCTTACGGTTATAGTGTGTAGTTCTATTTAATGAGAGTTCCAGTTAGAAACATCAACGGGAGTAGAATTCAATAGCTTTCTTTGATTACACGACCAAGATAAAACATTCCTGAACAATGCTTTGCTCATCTAGCTACAGTTTTGCTGACCTCTATTGATTTTCATATCTGCATGGCTTGAAGATCACAGCGGTCTCAAAGTAATTGCTAATATTAGCACTAATCGCTTGCCTAGATAAAGAGCTTTTGGAAAGACTTTGAAGGACAGATCAAAATCAATCGAATATAAAAGTTGCAAAAAAGGTATTTTATCAGTTCTTTAAAAATGTTTTTATCAGTTTAGTAGATTTTGCAGTCTTTCCTTGCCACAGTTTCCTTTGGTTTGGTTGCTTTATTTCTTTGCTTTTTGTCGCTGCTCTGGAACAATGTGTATATTTAATGTTTTGAATGAGCTTTTTGCAGTATTTTTATAGTTTGCAATGCATGTTAATTTTAGTTAAATATTATATATTTAGCTATTTTTATAACATTTTTTAGACACTTAGACCTATTTTAGGTTACTCCTAAGGCAACATTTCTCCTTTTTATCAGTTTAAGTTTTTCAAATAATATTTAGGCCGTTATTGAATTTAATTTCAATTAACAGAAATGTTTTAATAGATTTTATTTTACAAAAATTACCCTGCTTTCAGACATAAATTATGGCTTGTTATTTAAAATGTTTTAATTGACTTATTGAATTATTTTTTCAATAGCTGCAATGTGTTATTATGTGTTTGTTAAAGTGATAGTTTACCCCAAAATGAACATTCTGTCATCATTTACTCACCCTCAGGTTGTTCCAAACCTGTGTAAATGTCTTCTGCTAAACACAAAGATATTTGGAAGAATGTCAGTAACCAACAGATCTCATCACCCATTTACCACCATAGTAGAAAAAATAAATACTATGGGAGTCAATAAGGAATGAGATCTGTTTGGTTACTGACATTCTTCCAAATAATTTTCCTTTGTGTTCAGCAGAAGACACTTTTACAGGTTTGGAACAACCTGAGGGTAAGTAAATGATGACAGAATGTTCATTTTTGGGTGAACTACACATAACTATATAGCATGTGAAAGTATTTGAGATCTGTCTAGATTTCCACCATATTTCAGTGCTCAGATGAAATGATCCACTCTCACAGGTGAACCTCCCATTCTCATTTCTGTCTGTTGTTACTCACCGTGTCCATGTGACAAGTTTCTTAGCAAAGCAAATTACCCTGCACCGGTAATGTGCTCTAGATGACATTTTAAGACAATGTACATGTGATGAAAATAGCAGAAGGGCGTCAGATTGGTTGCGGTCCAAAGAGGGCAAATGTTCTCCATCATTATTCTTAAACACTGCCCTCATCATCTCTGCCCTTTGCGAAGAATTAGCATGTGAAAGGAGAGTAAAGTGCTGTATTTCAATGAGCCCCTCTTGCCATTTACAGCAGCGCCATGTTCATTGTCTGAATAAGTTGAGATCAGATGGTCAGGGAAGATGGCATCAGTGCACGCTTGCATTACCAGTTTCCTACAGAGACTTTACATCTAGGAATTTTGGTAATTATGTTGTTGCTTTTATTGCTTTAAAGTGTGTAGCTCAATTGAAAGAGCAAATGGTTAGTAACACTGAGAATAAGGGTTCAGCTCCTGCTGATAACATTTTTGGATCATTTAAAATTACAGTATGTTTACTTAGAAATCCTTTTTGATACAATAAAAATGTTTTTTAATGAGATTCTTAATCAAAGCATATCTTGAACATAAGAATGCAATATACACTTTTGTTGGTTGAACACAATGCAAAAACAAAACATTTTAATTAACTAAAGGCTGTGTACCATGAGCATACTTTAGTAAACCAAGCACAATTAAGTAAAAACACAAGTAGCTGTAGCTGCTTCGTGAACAGATGCTGAAATTACAGCTTTCCAATGTGAGACTCTTGCGCTGTTGTTTCAATTTTCCACCCAGTTCTCCCACACTGTGTATCCTTCTTTGCATAGCACTGACATATAGCGTGACACAGAGTTCTCTCGACATCCCAAGAAATAAACAAGAAAACAAAAACAGATCGCACAGCATAATTACCAGGCAAATAAATCGGTAGTGAAGAGCGCCTAAAGGCCTGATCTCAGAGGAATGTTCTTTTCCTAAACTGTCTCTTCCTTCCCATCTTGTTTTCCTCTACTGCCATAATCTAGTCGGTACTTGGTACACTTTGATACTCGAGCCATAAGAAAAATCTCCTTAATATTGAATATCTCATATCCATAGAAGAACATTTTTTGTCTAAATGGTTCCATAAAGAACCTTTAAAGTCCCTGTGAACCGGAAGTTGCAATCGTTTTTACTTCCATATTCTGACGCATTTTCAAGTGCAACGGAATATCGACAGAGAAAACTAGTGGGCGTGGCTTGTGTTTTCCTTTGCGATTCGATTGGATGTTTAAAAACAGGCATTGAATTTTGAAATGAAACTATCAGTAGACTGACAGTTGAAGGGGAGGAGTTAACTGCTATTTATAACAAAGACTGCAATATTCCATTCCAAATGGTTCTCCTGTGGCATCACTGTGAAGAACCTTTTAAGCACCTTAAAACACCGTAAGGTATTTTACCTAACACCTCCATACTCTTTGTACATTTGAACAAATGTCCCATTTGTTTTTATTTCTATTTCTCCAAAACGAATTTTTAAGTTGATACTTACATGACACAACTGAGAAGTATCCAGAACGTGCAACCTCTGAGCAAGAAGGTTGGAACTCAAATCTGGACTGTGGCCCTCCAGCACCGGTGTTTGCTGAAACATGGCTCTGAATAAAACCTCGTAAACACTTTTGTTGGAGTCCTCCAGTTCCTCTCATCATGCCCAATTTGGCACGAGAAGCCGTTTTAGAGACGCTCTAATTGACACTTTTAACTTTTCAGTAGTTTATGGCACTATTACATTAAGCAGCACTCTAATGAAAGTACTTAGATGTAGTTCTAGGACGGAACGTCGGTGGACAACAATGTAATGGCATTCCCAATCTCCAGACTCATGCTTTCTGCCTTTCCATTTTATCTGCTTCATTACTCCGGAGGGCAAAGTTAAAAAAAGAGAATGACTTCAATTTGAGCAAATTGAATTGCTTGGAGAAAGACTCTATGTCCTTGGAGGAAGAAAACGAAGGGGTTTACCTCTGTCCTGTAAATACCAGATTCTGTCTTTAAATGTTTGTGCTAGTTCTGGCAGCACATGACCTTTCTAGGTCAACATTACTGCCACACTTTATGAAAAGGGTATCGAATTGAGTTTGCTGGCTTTGGTGATATGGAGATATGGAAAATGTGTTTGGCTGTTCCTTTTTTAGAGAGATTCAGACTGCTACGCTTGCTGATATTACCTGTTTAAGCGCAGTGGACTTACGTGTAAATATTCACTGATTTATGGTTTCTCTCAGTATGAGTTTGCAGCACTCGCTTGGTAGAATTGTATATAGTTTTTGACTATGAAGATGATGCTGTGACAATTTTTATGCTGCTGTGACAATTTCTAGGTTTTCATTATGGACAGAAATGCTATATAATTTACATAACTATGTCTTTAGAGGTATAAAGACCTTACATGATGAACCAGTGTGTTTTTATAAACTTAGAATGAGTTATTTCTATCTACATACACCACAGGTCTCCTTAAATGGAATTCCCATGTTGTTTCTACAGTAGCCCTAAATATTTTTACAGAGTTACGCATTTCGTAAATATGTTATCTCCTTCGGCAAAAGAAGCGAAAACGTGAAGACATGTTTGTCCTGTGCCAGCCACCGTAGTGCTCTGAAAAGGAGGGGTGAGCAGTGGAGTGAGCTGTTAGTTGCAATTCGCAACCTCACCATTAGATGCCGCTAAAATGTCCACATTGCTCCTTTAAAAGTCAGTGGGTAATCAGGTTAAATAATTGTGATATCAGTATTGTCCAGAATAATCGTGCAGCCCTTCTGTATATTGTATTCCCACGTTCCATTACCGGAAATTTTGTGCAAGTGTTTGTAGGGATGTTTTTATAAACCATTTTGTATAATCAATTAAATATTTCACCTAAGTGTGTTTTCCACATGAGCAGTTTATTCTCATGTTTGCGTTTTCTTTTCTTCTTAAGGTCTCCAGTGGCCTTTTTGTCATGCAAGATGAATGGCATAGGCTAATTCAGTGGTGTGCTGTCTATTGTTTCTAAGTTCTATATGCTTGAGGAATTGTATGAAATATGGCTACTGTATTGTATTGTACTATGTCGTTTGAGTGCTTTGGTTGATTTGGAAATGCTAGTTTTTGCATGACCTCTCTATTGCTTGGTCTTTCTTTGCCTCAGCATTAAAGTCATATTATTAAACTCTAGAAATGGCAGCACTTCCAGAGAAGCCGCATAAGTTTGACACTGATTACAGTTTAGCTTTGTGTGAATGCATAATAATGCCTAATGCAGCTGTATAGTGTTTTTATAAACTTAAGAGTTATTTCTATCTACATACACCGCAGGTCCCCTTACACCCCTTATGTGTTTTTCTTTGGGATTTGTTTAAGAGATATGATTGAGGTTGTATGTACACATCACATTACATCAAAACAGCTTTAAATATTACAGTAGAGACTCATCAGGTCTCTCCTATGTGTTCATTCACATGGAAAAATGAAGCCCATGGTTACAGTATTACCTTTCTGCTATTATTTGAAGTGCTTAAAATAGGTTTGTTATGTAACCACCACGGCGTGTGTGTGATTTGCTGGCATAAGATTGTGTTTGTATGCCGCACACTCGCACGCACATGCAACGCTCGGTGCAATAATGCTTGCGCTGCACTGTGGTTGATGCGGGTCTGTTGCAACATTTACATGCAAAATGTATTAGTAATGAACAGGATAAAAATAGCAATCGCACATAAATGTCATGTCGACCCATAGCACATCATCTGGATGTCCTGGCGGGCGGCATGTGTGTGCACTGCCACGTTCCTGCAGTAATGGAGATTTCAGGAGACTGATGATGTTGTAAACAGGGACCACTGGATCTGATCACTGTTAAAGGCAAGAGCTGCAGGGCGGACCACTATCACTGAAATACATGTTGGATCGGTGGTGTATTCTGTACAGCTAAAAATCTAGACCAAATTTAGATATTTAAATTTAACATATTACTTTTTCTTTTTCAAAACTGTGGAATAATACAAAGGGAACTATAAGGATTATGCTGCGACTAATGAATCTAAAGAAAAAGTCAAACTTGTTATATTTTGGCATCTTCTTTTTTCTAGAATTAGCAGATATATTCTCTTGGTATTTTATCAATTAGCTTCTGAGATGATTTTTAAATAATTTTGAAGTTCCCACACTGTAAAAAACATTTTAAACTTAAAAAATGAAGTAACATGGCTGCCTTAATATTTTGAGTTCATTTAACTTAAAAATATTAGTCATTATTACTAATGAATTTCATGCAAACTCAATTAATTAAATCAAAATTTTTAATTTGAACCAACATTTGTAACTTTTTTTTTACAGTGCATCTATTCTGTGATCTTATTCGCTTTTTTCATTATTTAGTCATAGTCATTCATTTTAAAGACTTTGGCCTGGTTTCACAGACAGGGCTTAGCTTAAGCCAGGACTAGGCCTTAGTTAAATTAGAATATTTAAGTCACTTTTATAAAAATGCTTTAGTAAATAACATTACTGGTGAGGATCTTGAGACAAATCAATGGCATTGACATATTTTAAGATTTGTCACTGCAAGTTATTATAAGTAAGGCAACTCAGATCTGGGACTAGTCTTAAACCTTGTCTATGAAACCGGGCCTTTATTTAATAAAATATTAGTTTGTAATGAAAAATGTTTATATTTGCAGAGGTATATTTTGGTCTCTGAAACTAATTTCAGACATATAAGTATTCTGAAACTGTTCTAAAACTTTAAATAGGTATTGTATGTACTGTATATGGATAATTGACAAATAAACCGTACATGTAAAGATAAATCTCTCTTATGGTGTTTTATATAAAAAAATCTGAATATTAATAATATAAAATATGTTAATAACAGTTTGTTTTCAACATTTTTGCTGTCACACCATAGGACACATTTTTTTGTCAATCAAAAGTTGACAAAAAGGTTTTTGAAGCAATGTTAGAGAACAACCATTATTTGGATAAAAAAATAAATTCCACCACAATGAACCTTCTGTGTAATGAGAAGCTTCCATGAATGTTATAGTTTCTTCATTGAACCATAAAGACTGGCAAAGAGCCATTTCAGAACCTCTATTTTTAGGAATGTAGAGGCATATACAGTAGATGTCCTGCAATGTGTGTATGAGTGGGTGAGAGAGAGAGAGGGGAGAAAAAATGGCAAGTGAAAAAATCACCCTGGGCTTATCTTAGTCTATAGCTCTCTGTGGACCACCCACACATCTGCCTGAGCAGCCAGAGCTTTTAAGTTCGATTTAAGACTGCTTGGAGGATGCCGTGCCAGGTGTTGGGGCAGACCTCACATCAGGCAAAGTGCAGGAAAGTCAGATATCAAGGACACGCATATTATCTGTCTCAACCCAATCACATTCCTGCCAATAACCATTTCTACCCCTTTAAGGGAATTTTCAAAGTGCCCTGCAATGTTTTGGGAACCTGCTAGAGAGAGCAAACCACTGCTCATACCACTATTCCAACATTGATTTCAACTTGTGTATGCAAACAAATTTCACATTGTCAACCTTGTGTAACATATAGGCCTATATATTAGATGAGATGAGACTATTAGATGTCTAATGTGTAAATCTCCCAATCAATAAGAGTACGTCTCACATTTTTTTATATTTAAAATGTATTCAAAACGCATTAATAGTCCTCGAAGGCCACTTATTGATCGCGCCACGTAATCCCGAAACCTCAAACCACACTGACAATAGCTGCGATTTCAATGACAACAGCATATGGCGCCCCACCAGCACGCACTTTGTGCATACATGAAGGAATAGAATTACATCAGCCCATTATTTCAGGGATGACATATTTTTGCAAGCCCACTTTTTTCCATCTCTCCAGCACCGAATGCAAACCATAATCTAATCATCACTTTTCATGTGGACAGCATGCGGCATCAAAGGATTAGCTTCTCTGTAAGCCATAAGCAGCTTTCCTAAATTTCATTACTGTCCCCCCATGATCAGGTGTTGTGTTCATACAGGCGTTTCGAGGTGCCTTTGATAGCGCCGATGAGAAATCGATGCATATGTGTCAGTGCAGCGGGAGGATATAGTGCCGATTGTTTAGCATTTGGAGGCGTTCTTGCCGTTCCCCAGAAGTAGTAGGCCTATATTGTTAAAGTGCAATGCTGAGTTTGGAGGCGTGGAATCTGATACGTGATTGAAATGTGGAGTTCATGGATATACGTTGCGCTCTGCAAACTGAGCTCCAACTGGGAGAGATGTGCTGGGCTGATCCAAGATACTTTTTATTTTTTTTACATTTGTCACATTTGACTGCTATACTTGATCGCATGGGCACATATACACACACGGTATTCATAAATCAGGTTAATGTGATAGAGTTATGTTGAGACAATTATAGAGTTTCTTTCATAGAGATGAGTCATGGTCTATGTCATTATTTTACAGCCTTTTTCTCTCTGTGTGAGCAGTGCTTTGTGAATTAGGGTGCGCTGTCATGTTCTGCCATCTTTAAAGCCGGCCAGAAATATTGCCAGGAATAATATAATGAATGTGTGATTCCTGTGCGGATTGTGTCATTAAATGGATTTGCAAAAATATAGACTGATTTCCAATAGGTTTTCTGAACATTTCAGATCTTGGTTGAGCCAACGTTTGGACTAATATATAAATATATACATACATTTTTGTAGAATATAATATTTAATAAATATTTAGGTGCAATGTGTAATATTAAGGAGGATCTATTGACAGAAATGCAATGTAATATACAGAACTATGTATATGTAAGACATTACATAATGAAGCATTATGTTTTTATCATTTTAAAATGAGCAATTTCTATCTATATACGCGGGTCTACAGATGCCCTAAACGGACTCGTAAATACGTTATGTCCAAAGAAGTGAAAACATGATGACATCTTTGTCCTGTATCAGTCCCCGTAGTGCTCTGAAAGGAAGGGGATTGCGGTGGAGTGAGCCGTTTGTTGCAATTCGCAACCTCACCGCTAGATGCCGCTAAAATCAATACATTGCTCCTTTAAGAATATGGTTAAAAAGTATTTTAAAAAGTTACATATTATCTAAATTATCAAAAAATGTTCAAATTTCCTTGAATATTGAAGAAAGACACAAGGTACTTTAGAGAAAGAACAGAAAAATAAGCACATACCACAGCTTGCCTGGGGCTACATGGCAAGTGTGAAAGCTTGAAATAGATGTAAAATCTCCTTTTATCAGGATATCTTTTCAGCTTAAGTTCCATAGATCAAAGGAAGCAGAAAAATAAAAAATGCGTAATCCTTGTCAGAAAATGCAGAATATGCCGCATACTAAGTTTGTCAGTGGTGGGCTGAAAGGTCACCCACTGAGTGGATGTGAATCCAGAACTAACTCATTACTATTTCATCAGCCAAACAAACCAGACTTGTTAGCCGAAAGCCGCTAAGCAGACTAAGTCAACAAACTGGGTCCCCAGACTAAACAAAGGTGTCCCCATTCTGAACTGTGAGATGTCTTTGAGCATTTCTGCTCATTTTCAGAGGATGATTCACATAAGGAGCACTATTTGTGTGGCACCTGTGTCTGGTATCGGACACCACACGACACAGGGAGAATGCGCATGCATTTTATGTTGCCCTAAATGTTTTTGTTGGTTCTACACATGGCAAATATATAATCATTTGTGTCATTGTGTGTACTGTACTGAAAGCCCTGGATACATTACTGTTTAAATGTCCCTTTGTTCATATTTTGTAATGGGGATTGTGACTTTTCCTGGTGGGGGCGTTGTTGAGGGAATATATGTATTTCACAGATAGAAAATTATATAACAAAGTGAGATTGTGTTCGTCTCTCTCTTCTTTGCTCACTAGCTTTGTTTGTTGTTGGTATGTGGGTTACTCGGGATGTGGTGAGTGAATTTGGAGTGTTGTTTAGGCCAGTTTGGTAATAAAGTCTTGAATTTTATATCTGCTGGGGTTGTTAAAGTTCCTGAAGTGCACATAGTTTGATCATATTTTTGTTTGTTTTCTGGGTATTTGATTATTTTTGTTTGTTTCTTGTTAAGATTATTAGATCATATTATTACACTTAAATTTATGTATATTTGTTGATTTGTTTTTGTAGTAAAAGTAAATATTTGGGGCGTTTTTATTTTCTTATATACATTTTTGAAAAATGTATAAATAAATAATAAATATTTTTTTATATTGATTGCTCTTGAAATTCTCAATTAAATTCAATAACTGGTGTTTTTTACCCCTGGCACCCAAATAAACATTTATGATAAAATGCAGCTACAGTTTATTAATATTTTTTTACACACTTTACATTAAACTTAACATTGCTTGTGCTATGCCATGAACCTGCCCACAAACCGAATCGAGCCGTGGCTACAAAACTGATATGAACCAAATCGTGACATTAGTATATCTTTACAACCCTAATGTCTTCAGATCAAAAAGTTTTAAGAGCATTGAAATTGATTTGACTTCATTAAAAAGCATATTGTAGGTTAATATTGATTACAATTATATATTATATTGGTGCTAACTAGCCATCTGTCCAGGGTGTTACCTGCCTATGGCTCGAGATGCTGGGATTTGCTCCAGCCCTCCTGCAACCCACATGACCCAAGTAGGTTTAGAGAAGAGATAGATGCAGTATTGTTATAGGTATTTTATTTCTTTACAAAATGCAATTCAGACTTGTTTCAGCTCACATGCTTACAGGGTAAAAGTGTGACTGTGACCTATTGTGTTCATAGCAGTTGACTCAGAGCTGACGCAGTGGTATATGAGCATTAAAGGCTCAAGCTGTTTGTCTAAAGGGCATAGCTAGGCAGACTCGACGTTCTGTATCATTCACGTCATCTTTTTATGACTGGGCATATTACAGTTCAAAATGCAGTCGTTTCAACGGAAATGTTCCTGTACTGAGAACACAGACACAAGCATTGAACTGCACTGTGGGTCCCGTGTCTTACAGTATATATGACCCTGACACAGCCTTTGTATGAAAAATTAAAATAAGTGAAGAAAAAATGTGAAAAGTAGAAAATTAAAATAAATGTAAAGATGAAATTAAAATGTCAAAAAAGATCTCTTGTAAAACTTGTGTATACTAGATTTTCAATAATGTTGTTGAATATTCAACATTGAACATTTGATAGTGGTTAAATTAAACCGACTCCCTATATAGTGTATTATAACAGCAGGCATTCAAGAGATCCGTATTATTAGTCTAAGCATTGTACATTTTGAGTTGAATTACCAAACATTACTTCCTTTATTATCTTGAAGCAAAAAGGCTGTGTTGAGTTCAGAGTCAGCTAAATTGGATTTAAGGTTAGGCTACGGCTGTGCTGTCATTGCAAGTTTAGCTGTGTGTGCTTTTTGCTAAAGTCGAAGAAACAACGGTGTAGAGAAAGCAAGAAACAGTTTTGCCCCGACTTGATTCATCCTTGGCTAGAAGTTTTATCCACAGCTGGATTGTAGTGGTCAGCTTGTAATGTATGTGCCAAGGGCCCTGGCCTTCAGCTTCTGTTGTCATTCACTAGCTACTATTTTATATCGTAAAATACTAGCCTACCAAAACATGCTTTTTTTTATTTAAAAGCCAAATTGCTTGTAATGAGATAAGGTATAAGTCATTGGGGTGCTCCAAGTACATGTCTAGGGCCCTTGCAAATTTTGTAATGGGTCATATTAATTATCTGAACAACGGATCGCACTAGGTGCAATAATCACGAATTTAGCTTCATTGCCCTGGGTGGTGCCTCAATTCTAGGGTCTGAGCTTGTAACCCCTTCATTAACTATGTATCAAGTGTGATTAATAATATCCATTAGAAATAATCGGATATTTGAAATAGCACTGTCAACCAGGATGTGAATGCGTATATAGGCCTTATAGAATTAGTGCCAGGCTAATGAAAAGTAATGACTCGTTTTGCGGCGCTTATTCAATCGAGCCGCTCTGCAATTGAAGAAGCAAGGAAATTCCATCAGCCCCCGGCCCGGCGGGCCCACACAGGGCCTCTTTTCCTTTATTAGTCTATAAAATGAGTGCACATCAAACGACGCACCCAAGACCTGGACGGTCTTTCGCGTCACCCTGCTCATATGAAATACCCTGAACCCGGTAGGCAGAATATAAAAGTTGGGGAGAGGTCAATTCAATAATGTCTCAGAGATTATTAGTATATGAAAGACGAATGCATTTTACTTTTCAACTAGCCACAGGCTGTACATCGAGCGAACAAATGGGTTGCCAGGTTGGCTGGGGGTTAATCCGCGTGGCTGGAGACCAGTGGCGCAACAGCAGTTGTCGTACCATGTGTATCAAAGTGATAATCGGTTGGCCAGTGGCTCACTTCACCCAATTGGGTTATTATCCTCCTCTGTCTGTGTCTGATTAGAGTGATTGAGCAAAAGGGAGCCCTGCTGTAAAAAAAGGATTAATGTTTACCAGGCCTTTCGAAGCAGAGGGGTTATTCTGTAATGCTGCACCCCACTGCACTGACAGACTGTATTTGGCATTTAATTATAGACATTTTTAAGAGGCTCTTATACTTTCTATGGTCTTTTTAAATACTGCTGTTGTTTTTAAGAAATACCTGCTATTTTTTGTGGCAGTTTTTATTTTCTGTGGTATACTAAAAACCAATAAAGGTTAAAATACACCTAACAAAACAGATCCGCGAATGTGTGTGTTCAATAAGCTTAAGATCCTCCCCCCAAGCTCTTGTTTGTTTTAATTCTGTTAGCTGGAGTATTTATTTTAAATGGCTTGTAAAAAAAAAAACAATTACACTGTTCCCTAACTCTTTCATGTAAATCCACGTTTTGTTCCAACCAGTTATGCAAGGTATGCTCTTTATTTGTAATGTATTGTATGCATCCAAGTGTGACACTAAACTTCAAGGTGTTCACAAATAGGTTTGTTACATGAAAATTGTAGCATATGTAGAAGTACAATACCAACGTTTTAAAGCACTTGACTGAAATGTCTCTCATAATCTTAAAAATCTTTTATTCTGAAGGTCTATGTTTAAATGTTCAAAGTGAGTTTTGTAATTTTGTAAATACATAGTAATTTCTTGTATTAGAAAACTGATATTTTCTTCAATACTGTTTGAAGACGTTCCCAGGGAGGACCTCAAGAAGCTGGCTGATAAAATGCCAAGAGAACAATTTTGGGAATTCTAGGCAAAAAAACGGCGATTTTGAAGATGCTAGAATGTAGTATTGTTCTTTTGAAATATTTTTTATAAATAATGTGTTTTGGAGGCTTTTAGTCACAATGTGAATTTTACAGTTACATTTGCGTTATTCAATAGTTTCAATGATTTACTATAATTTTTAAATGGGGAAATAAACATTAAGATGTAGTATGTCAAATACAGACATAAACATACAACTGCAGAAAAAATTAAGAGACCGTTTCAAAATTATTTTCGTTTTTTTGAATGTACTATTTATAGGTATGTGTATCATTTTTGTTTCATTCTGTAAGCTACGAACAATATTTCTCCCAAATTTCAAATAAACATATTATTATTATTTGCATTTATTTGCAGAAAATGAGATCTGGTGAAACAGCTCAAAATAATAGAAAAGATGCTCTGTATATTCATAAGTTCATATTCACTTTTCAGCAATACAACAGTAATATTTGTACATATGTTTTTAGGAAAAACTATTTTTTGTGATAACCTTGATTTTTATCACAGTTTTCATGTGTCTTGTCATGCTATCAGTCTTTCTCATTGCTGTTACATGACTTTGTCACTCCTGAGGTTTGACTTTGTTGAAATTTAACAGACACCGGACTGGACAACAATACATTTAGAAATGCTGATTAAATTAACATTTGTAGACGTAATGTTTTGCGCCTGTAAACATTTGAAATGTTTTACATAAATTTCTGTCTTATTCAATTATGAGACGTAGTCATGTGTATAAATTGATTAGACAGAAATGCTGTGTTATGTTGTTATGTTATGTTGTTATGTTATGTTATGTTATGTTATGTTATGTTATGTTATGTTATGTTATGTTATGTTATGTTATGTTATGTTATGTTATGTTATGTTATGTTATGTTATGTTATGTTATGTTATGTTATGTTATGTTATGTTATGTTATGTTATGTTATGTTATGTTATGTTATAGAGCTGAATGTGTTCCCTCAATGCTTATCAAACCTGCATCACATTTTCTGTTGTTTTTCATCCAAAATCTGAATGTAGACTTTACAACCCCATAACAAAAGGCGCTTTCCGACTGGATAAGTTCAGGAACAAAGTTCCGGAGTGAGTAAAGAGGGCTGTCGTTCTGGAACGAAGTTTTCCCTAAGGCCATTTTCCCAATCACATTCGCACCGACAAAATGAACTATTTAGTGACGTTATTAAGTGCGTCCGTCAAACTACAAACAACCAACAACAGATGTTCGGCCAAACAGCGTTTGCATGCGTCACGGATCGCTCCTGTCCTGTTGGTTTAGACCCTGCCTCGGAGAAAGAGCTAAAGTGTTCCTCCAAAAAGGATCTCGTCCCGGAACTATGATATTGTTCCTGCAGTGCCAAAGCCCCTAAACAAGTGCGTCTGCTCCACATTCTCAGACTGCTTAACTCTGCCTTGACGTCTGTTACTATTGTCGTCGTCGGCGTGAGAATGGCTTTCCATCAGCCCGTCTTCATTACAGTGTTTATTCCCATAACTGCGGCTCTAACGTTAAATTTGCTCTGTAATAATGCACGATATGTACATTTTGTAATGTGATCAGGGAGCAAATGCAGCAAGCAATTTCCATCAAACCCACGTGTATCCACTTGGACTGTTGTTTGCTGGAGTCTCCTTTTATTGAGTTTACTGATATCTATCCATTTAATACAATTATACTGAGTTGCTTGGCCTTGTACTTGCTGACTTTCGGTGCGAAACAGAAATTAACTTGAATTGACCACCTTTAATCAGCCAGACTGAAACGCTTCTTAATCGTATCAGGCACTGATCATAAATCTTTGTTCCTCACTAGGAGGAAGGGACGGAGCAGGCTATTTTTTTTTTTTTCTGGATTGCGGGCAGATATTACTGTCGAAATCAAAACATGCTTGATTGGGAGAACATCCAAAAGCGCTTCAATTTCCAGAGCTGCTCCCACACATGGTTGACTGTGATACGGACCCAAACCTGAATCATCCTCCAGAGTGGATGAAGCAATCACACAGCTGCCGCTTTGATTGATCTGGGCAGGAAAAGCCCAACATGCTGCCCGTGGACTGCTTACTGAGATACTAAGAGCATTCCAGGAAATTAAACTTGAAAGCTCTGCCTTATTTTATAGAATGTGGAATATGTCTCACGTTCTCTGGAGTGCTATTCGCTGTGACAGCGTGAGATTGTTGTGAATATGTAGTACTGTGGGTGTTATGGTTTGCTATGGTTGTGTTCGGTTCTAGGCATTTAAACCCACCGGACAGAATTACGAAGTGCTAATAGATTAGAAGCGAATTGTTGTCTTGAGGACCGATGCAAGGCGGTTGTGTTAGGTGAAGCTCTAGGGCCAGTTTAACAGATCATCATACCATCCCACTAGAGGAACATCTTTTGTTTCATATATCACATATTTTAATCCAAAAATATATTTTACATTTATAAACTATACATACATTTCGTTGCAGTGTAATTATTTTGTTTTGAGATAAGCTTTACATTTTTTGCTCTACATTTGATTCGTAGATAAAATATTTTTGTTTTCTTAAAAAGTCCCAAAATGTACACAATGTAAAGAAAAATCATAACGTGACTTATTTGAGAATATGTGAATAACTAAATTTTGACAAAAATGTCAGATAGAACCTTATAATTCCAAGGTGATGATTTAAGTAAATTTTAAATTTTTGTAAATCTTACTAGCTGTTTTTACAGTGTACTTAAATTGTTTAATACTCACCACTTATTCACTTTAAAACAATAAAAAACTGCTTAATTACAAAATGATGACATCTTTTGAGTCAAGTTAACTATTCAAAGTTGTCACATTGTCCCTGTCACAAATTCAGAATATCCCAACATCTGGGCACATGCAGTTCATAAAATTCCAATAAAATGTTATATCCTACAGCGGTGTTTTAAGATAGAAAATACAGTGATCATTTACTCACCTTTTTGTCATTTCAAACCTGTATGACTTTCTTTCTATTGCAAAAACAATTTTATTTTAAGAATTTGGGTTACAAAAACATGTTGGTACCCATTGACTTGTCATTGGTTTTGTGTCCATACAATAGAAGTCAATGGGTACCAATGGGTTTTGGTTACCACCATTCTTCAAAATATCTTCTTTTGTGTTCTGCAGAGGAAAGAAAGTCTGAAGTTTGAAATGACAAGAGGGCGAGTAAATGATGACAAAATTTTAATTTTGGGGTGAATTATCCCTTTAAAAAATTGTCAAGCAAAAATATTCACTTGTAGTTGGACTTGCTTGTTTGTAATGCATATGTCTTTCTTATAACTCCCTCCTGACATTTTCTTGTAACCCGTATAGATAAGATAATCCTCTTCTTCCCATATGAGTGGTCCCCAGTCGGTGAGGATTGACCAGCTGTCGCGGTCCACACGTAAAACCGAAAAGCATCATTATTCAGTAATAACACTAAGAACACATGCACAGCCTTTTGAAACCTGTTCAATGATGTCTGCTTCACAAATTTTTGACGTCATACGAACTGTATCATAGTCATATGGTGGGTTGTGAGAAAGATGCCGATTTTCTAAAAATAGATGGTGTGAAACTAGGCCAGAGCGCAGAGCAGGCAGCTGGCACACAGGAAGATAATACTTTAGTTTGGTTTTAGTTTTTTTTTCTTTTTGTTTCCGCATCCAGCGGAGACCTTGCAACATAATGCTTTTTGGCAGTGTTTTTTGTCATTGCCCAAATACACCGTAGGTGTGCAGTGTGTTAGGTCGGAGAGATGTGTTCATTTCAGATGATGGCAGTCTCTATTACCTTTGTGTGCCTACCTCTAAGCAATTTTTCACAATGTACATTGTGCTTTACAATTACGTGCTGCATTTTGTCAAGAAGCAATATGTGATTTTCTTTTTTAAGCATACTAGGACAAAATAACTAAACAGCGCAGTTCAGTGTCAGCACAAAAATCTTGTACACTGACTATGCAGAATCAGGTGTAATATCCATTTTACCTGCATCTTTTTCATCAAAAAATGACATCAATCCAATTTTTGTTGATAGCCTTAAGTTATATAATAATTTTATTAAATGCTCAATTTGCTCAGTGGGTCGTGTAACTTTGTCGCATTTAAGTTTAGCCAAGTAACGGTTCTTCTACTAGTAACCCAAAATAATACTGACTAAACATACTTTTAACTTGCTAGCTAGTGCCATTTACTTGTTATTTCTTTTGCTTTATCAGAAATAATCTGCAGGGACTCTATTTTTTTTAAACCGTCTATATACTGTATTCATTTATTCGCCCTCATGTTGTTCAAATATGTATGATTTTATTCTGTGGAACACAAAAGAATATGATCTGAGAAATGTCTTAGTGGTTTTGTGTGCATACAATGCAAGTCAATGTTAACTGGTTACCAAAGTTCTTCAAAATATCTTCTTTTGTGTTTCACAGAAGAAATTCATAAAGGTTTGGAATGACATGAAGGTGAAGAAATTATGAAAGATTTTTCGTTTTCGGTGAGCATTCCAGTAAAAAGCTTTGTTCAGAGATTTTTGGGTTTATTTTATGTAGATCATGGCTTCAGGAACGAACTAAATCATGATCAAATGTTATAATCGTTCACATATCCAGATTCGCACACTGCAGCTAAGCACACTTTCTGCATTTTATGAAACTGATTCAGGTGCTCACATCACAGTGTTAAAGCAGCGCTATAAATTCTGCGGCAGGCTGCGGCATTTTTAAAAACCAGCATTCAGAACCGCCCCACATGATTGAGATTTGCACGGTGCAAATTGCATTGAGAACTACATTTCTGGATGCGTTTGAGCCATTACCTGATTTGCATAATTCATATAGCAAACGGGGCGCTAAAACAAGGCAGACAGCGCACGAAATAGAACTATCAGCGGGCGCAATTCATTACCAAATTTCCCCACCGTGATACCTCCGTTGTGTGACGGTAAAGGGAGTCTTTGCCAAGTGTGAACTATAAAACAGCAGTAAACAGTAGAAAACTCGAAAGAGCTTCAATGAGAATATGTGAGTGTGTGCAGAAATTGCATCCTTGAAGTGCTCGGTAAGTGGAGATCAGTGCAGGAAACATCATCAGCCAGCCACACTGCAGTAGAGCACAGCTCAGTTCTTCTGCTTAGAGGGGAAATCAATAATAGGCACTCTTCCTCATCAGTCGCCTACACATCTTTGGGATGTAATATAAGGTAATGCTTAGAAGAGGGTATTTTTGTCTGCGAAATGGCTGGGAAATGCAAGTCTGAGATCTTTCTACGCGCACAGAGCGAGTCACAGGTGTCATGCAAATTACATCTGTTGGAGCAAGGTGAATGATTACAATACCTCACCTTGAATTTGATTCGCTCGAAAGCATCAGTCTCACCTGGCATGGGTTATATTTTTCTCGGCTTTCTGCATGATGATGCGACCTTAAATGATCTGGCAAACTCACTCTTCGTTTTCTTTCCCTTAATGCAGCTCCCCCAAACGTCCGGATCATCCACTCCGGTCACGCATGCAACATAGAGGAGGAACGCTACACTGAGAGGGTGTACACTATCCGAGAGGGGGAGACCTTGGAGCTGACCTGTCTGGTCTCGGGGCATCCACGGCCACAGGTGAGGTTCTTGGTGTTTACTAACCTCTGACCCTTCGATCGCCAGAATGAAGCAGCTTATAGCCCGGGTACCTTCACATGACCGAGTGGGTGAGATGCTCACAAAGGTGCACAGAATACGGTTGTTTGCAGAGGAAATACAATGATTTATTGAGAAGCTTTGCTGAAAAAAAACGCAATTTAGTGGAAAAGGGAAACAAATAAGAAAAGAATAACTAGCCATAAAGAGTGAAAATAACTGGATAATGGAAAATGAATTTGAGTTGCATATCGACGCAACAAGAAAGACATCCTGTCATGGTGAAAAAATACAATACACTAGAGTTTGATACTCATTGAACTGGTGTACTGCAATTTATTACAGAGCACTGATATAATAGAGAGCACAGAATGAGAGAAAACTGCCTTATACTTCACACCCGATCCCATTATGAAACATTGTATTGTCTCTGTATAGCTTTGTAACGTTTATTACAGACATCATCTAATATTACGTCATAAAACGTAGCAGTTAATGTTGTTAATGTTTAATGTCACAGTTTTAAAGACAATTCTTTCTTTGTTGTATGTATAAGATATAAAACTAGTAATAGTCAAAAATACATTGGATTGGTCTTAATTAGGGCTGTCAAACGATTAATCACATTCAGAATAAAAGTTTGTGTCTGTGAACTGGGCATATTAATTTTGTATTTATAAACACAAACACATACATGTAGGCCTATATATATTTTGGAAATATTTAGATGTATTTATTTATATTTACCAATTATTGAAATTATATATAAATGTTTATTAATTGCTATATTTTTCTTAAATATATGCATGTATGTGTATGTTTTTATAAATACAAAATTATTATGTAAACACAAACTTTTATTCTGGATGCGATTAATCGCGATACTCGTTTGACAGCCCTAGTCTTAATCTTATCTTATTTTTCTTTTATGCCAAAAATCATTAGGATGTTAAATAAGGATCATGTTCCATGAAGATATTTTGTACATTTCCTACCGTAAATATATCAAAAATATTTGTGAGTGCATGCAGCAAAATCGCTAACAAAAACGGCCGGAAACACGTCTACAAACTTTACTCGCTGCTGCCGCTCTTTGGAAATTACCCACTCAAGTTTGGTATCTATGTAAAGTTTAGAATTTCAGCTTTCGGGTTCATCTTCTCAACACAACGTCTTTATAGTGGTAAGCCAAAAGAGAGCATTAAAACAAACCTGTTTCTTCTTAGCAGCGGCCTTCTACAGCGCCTCTGATTAACAACTTTAAAGGCGATTTTCTCAATGTTAAATTTTTTTTGCACCCTTAGAGTTTTAAATAGTTATCTATCGGCCAAATATTGTCCTATCCTAACAAACCATAAATCAATGGAAATCTTATTTATTCCACTTTTAGATCATGTAAAAATCTCAATTTTGAAAAATTGACATAATAATCACAGGTTATCTGCACTACCTTTACAGACCTCCAGAGGTCCGGTGAGCAAGGATTTATATCACAGACAAAACACACACAAAATAAAGAGGACTTACAGTTAGGATGGTGATACAAAAAACCTAAATCAAGTTTACACTTCTCGCCTCACATGGATGCCATATAATATTGAATAATGTCAGATGTGATTATGACAAAAGATACCAAAATACGTCTCCACATACGTATTATTCATGCTGTACTCTCCATTTCAGCCTCACTGAAGTGGTCTTAATTCTCTCAACGCTCCACTCTTCAGCGGATCTTGCAGAGGGCTTATCAGTCCCGCAGCCCATGTGTGGTTATAGATAGGCAGCACTCTACACCTCTCATCTCGGTCTCATTGCTGTATTTTCAGTGGAGAGGAAGAGCAGCCCCAGTGAGTGAGTGAGTGCAGAGAGGAGACAGCCACAGGGGAAATCACTGAATCTGCACGACTGCAAGAGAGAACTCTGTGATTCCCTGTGGATCTCTGTCAGACCTAGGAAAGCAAGCAAAAGGCCTAAATTCTAAATGTTTACTAAGAAATCCTCCTGACTGTGTAGTGCGTAGTCATGAGGTAAGCCTTTATTTGGCATTCTGCACACGCTATGTAAGAAAATCACTATTCTTTTTCCCCACTATACTTTTGTGTCACTAATGCAGAAAGAGTTCTGTGCTACAAGTATGCATATTAACAATCTATGAATTTAAAAAGCATTAACATTTTTGAAAAATAATATAGGGGTCATTATTTACTCAACCTCAAGTTGTTCCAAATCTGTATAAATGTCTTTGTTCTCATAAACACAGAGAAAGATATTTGGAAGAATGCTTGTAACCAAACAGTTCTCGGCCACCATTGACTACCAAAGTAGGAAAACTGTTTTATAAATGTTTTAAAGAATGTACACTCTTAAAAGGATGTGTTAGTTTTAACACACTGTTTGTGTTATGCTATTTAATACATTATGTGTTGATTTTGTGTGAAATAAAAGAAAGGGACAACACAAGTTGTGTGAAAAGTAACACAAAACTTGCGGTGAACTGTCCGCAAGTTTTGTGTAAACTGTCCTTTTAAGAGGTAACACTGACCATTTAAGAGATAATTCTGGCCATAATAAGATTTTCTATAGAAAATTGAAAAATATATATTTTTATTTCATAAAGAAATCGAGTGGCTATCTATTTATAGCCACTATATTTATGCTGTTTTCAAAATGCTAAATAAAGAATAGAACAATGTAGATAAACAAGTTTATTAAACAAAACATTAGTGTAAAATACATTACATGAATTAATGCATTAATAATATATAATACAATACTACTCATTTTACTCATATACCACACATAAGATCTCATGTAAATTTAGGTTATAAATTAAAGTTTCATTATTGGTATACATTAATGGCAATTTGTTTTTAATTGTTGAAACAAGCAGCCACTGAGACGTTTTTGGCTGAGGAATCCTACTGCATTTTGAATGCTCTGTGTTGCTTTTTCCTCCCAGTCCTCATTGTAAATAGATAGAATATCTCTGCTGGCAGCCTCATTTGAAATAAATGAACTTGTAGTGATGTCTCATCTCTGGCTTTTGCTGACTCGTTCACCTTGTGCGTACATGAATTTACATTTTTGCTTAAAAGCAATCTTGCCATCCTTATTTTTGGCACATTAATCTGAGTAAACTTCTGAATAATGACAGTATTTCCAGATCTCTCCTAATTAGTTAAATATATATAGTCTATGCAGTCAGATGACACACTATAGCAGCAGTTGACATTCATTACATTCTGTAAAGTAGTGCAAACATGCTATGACAGAAGCAGCAAAGCTTCTATAAGACAAGGCAAACACAGCATCATACAGTCTTGTGCTCTCATGGATAAATGTGCAACAAGTGCAATGTAACCACAAGGAATACATTTCTTGGTACTTATATGACGTATACCTAAAGAAACTTTGCGAATTTGGCGGCTCCCCAGCTGCTGTGCCCTTGTGGGATAAAAGTGTATATCCGATGCGTACTAAAAAATCTTGTCCAAAGCAGTATACCATCTGGGTATGTCTTGCACATACTCAACTTTACATACTGATGATATAGTATGGAAGTGCACAGGGACTATGTAAACTGAATAAATATAGTCCCAGTGTCCAAAATCATAAAAATAAAAAGTATACATTTGTAATTGAACTATGAGTATATTTAAGTGGCATCATGTACAATAATAGAGACAAACAAAGCGGTTTTATTTATTTGCTGTTATGTTTTTAGTTCTTGGACGACTTTCAAATTCATGTCTTGTCTTGTCTTCTCCCACATCGTTTCCAGGTGTGTTTTCCAGAGTTTTTATTTTATGTTTGAATACAAAGTAGAAGTAGATGTAGAAACGGACTGAATGAATGCCTGCATGCAAACGACAGATGATTCGACTTCTAAACACATAAGAGTTCTTGGAGCTCTTGGTGTTCTCAGTTTTGAACTCTGATCATTCAGATTAAACACATTCACTGTGTGTCTTAATGAATGATTATGTGTGGCTCTGCTCCAAAATCTCTCTCAGTCATATTAGCAGCAGGGTCATCTGAAAGCGCTTTCTGACCATGCAGCAGTCAAATCTTAATTCACATTGAGGAACATTAATGAGTAATTACTGTGTGCCTTTAAAACACCCTTTTCTAAGATTTGCCAGGTCTTTTGTTGCAGTTCCTCCCACAGACAATGAGAGCCAGAGCAGAAGAAGCCCTGGACTGCTTTATGATAGACTGAGGAAGCTGGAGGCTATATATAGAGCTCTTTATGGGCATTCTGTCTGCATTTGACATATTGAGCCTATCTTCTCTGAACTCTCATCAAGGTCCTGATTCAGGCAGTCTGAAGCACTGAACTGCTTAAACTGACAGTGAAACAATCTCGACTTTGAATGTATATACAGTATAATGTAAATGAAATTGCAAAATAATTCAGCTGGTGTTTATTCTTTTTTAAAACAGACTCTATGATCATCATCCTATTACACCTGCCACAATATTGTCTGACCTCCAAGGTTTCATCCGTCATATACAGCTATTCACTTTGTTTCTGCATATATGGACTTATCGTCTGTATTTATTATACATTACACATTATCAGTCTTCAATAAAAAAGTTGAAACCCCAATAGGGGTGTTCCCGACTAAGGATTTACACATCTTGCCTATAATCGCACACGTGTGTATGTGTGCATGTGGGGACGACACCAGGTAACAAGGCTACACGCAAAGTACAGCGCAACATTGAAAAACATCCAAACATGAATTTACAGAATTAGTTTAGAACAGAATATATTTTTATAATAAATAAAAATAAAAAAACAAAATAAGCTAGAATCAAGTCACAATGTGCAAAATAAATGTGTTTAGGCAAAATGTCGGAAATACAGGGGAACATATATTCAATACACAAGCCACAAATAGTAAAATTAATGGACATTTTCCTTAAACATCCCGTAACAATGCTGTGCCACTTCCTACACCGTATCTACGTGCATTTACAGAAAGTGTTTTTTTGCTTTGATGTTGACTTTGTAAAGCGACCTTGGGTGTTGGAAACGCACTATATAAATAAAAATGATTATTATTGTACACATTCATCTGTGGGTGCATGCGGAAGAAAAGCTACTTCATAATATAAAAACTATAATAAAAGTTACAACTGTGAAGAACCACTCACTTGACTGGAAGTGTTTTATGACTGTAAAATTACATGTTTATGACATGTAAAGCTATCAATCGCTGTCCGATATACCGAAATAATAGACAGGCCTGAAAACATTAGGAGACTCCATATGAGCATTTGTGCAGAAAACACAAGAAAAATATACAGAGATTTAGATTAGAGAACACCTGTGTGCCTTACACATATAAAGTCAGACATCAGATAAGTGCTTTCCCAGTTTTGTGTGCAATATGCATCAGACGGTTAGCGAGCGAACTGTGGGCGGTCCGTGCCGTCTGAAGCAGTGACTGCAATGACTGCAATATAAAAACAATTCTATCCTTCCTTTCCCCTGAATAATATTTTCCTCTGTTGTGTATGACATGAGGTCTGGAGGCCTGTCATTTCCACAGTCTTATGACTATTTATGGAGGCACTTTGGTTGTGAAGACAGTGGGTTGCCTTCAAATTGTTATCGCCTCCCGCCCCAGCATATCGCTTGAATCATGATCTCAGCTAACACAGAAAAAGATTCTAAGACACAGAGACTTTTGATTTATTTGTGTTGCTTATTTAGTTGGTACACTTTTAAAAGTCTTAGCAGATGTCTTTTTAATGAGGCATTTGATCTCATTGAGTTGAATCTGAGGGATAGCAATAATCTCATTATAATGCGAGAAACTAAATTGCTCAAACATTTTGTGGTGTAGCTGATACTCTCATTATTAATGTCCTTATAATATCCACACAAGTGTACAAAATAATTTAATTAAAATGAACAGAATTACATTTAAATGAATAGTTCACTCGAAAATTACACTTTTGTCATCACTTGCTCACCCACAAGACTTTTTTGTGCCTCTATTTACATTAATATGCATACAGTTAACTACAGGCTGTTAATCTCTACAGCACCATAAAAGTCTTGTGAACCAATATTATAACTCTGGTACCAGGACGAACCACAATGACACCAAAGAGCATAGCCAACGACCAACTAGCATATACTGTACGTTCTGCGCCTGTGTGCATTTGCCTACACCAGCAGGTGGCAGTTGTCTGTATTCATGATTTAAAGAGTGTAACCAAAGAAGCAGTAAAATCTGAATCTATGACAATATAAACTTGTTGAATCAGCAAGATATCTGCCAGCGTTAGGCCGACCGAAGCATCATTTACCCACCCACATGCCATTTTGAACCTGCGTGACTTTCTTTCTTTCGTTTATTTCCGTTATATTTTTTGTAAACTATCCCCTAGAGAAAATCAAGTAAATGCATGTTACTGTTCCTTTAAGAGTATTCATACAGAAAATGTAGGTTGGATGCACTCATTCAAGTCTTAAATTAAGTGAAGACACTGTAGTACAACCTGCCTTTAGGATGAGACTGGATATTGTACTGAATTGCTCTCGCATAATCTACAAATGATTACCCCGTTCCACTTTCTCACCCCTGAAACTCAGAATTCCTCTTTGTGTGCTGTCAGCTATAGTCTACCTCAACACATGCACACATACTGGACTAAGCACTTTTCTTTAGTCGCCTTATTTCCTGTTCGAGCTCGCAAAGAAAGCCAGCGTAACTAAGCCCCGTGAATTCCAATACACCGTTATTCCTGACCAACATCCAATTTGTATGTCAACAAATCTGCCCGTCCTCCATCCTCAGCAAAGCATGAAATGGATTTCATTCTGTTACTTCCAAAGGTTACGACTCTCTTGGACTCTTACGGTTGGGCAAAAGACATGCTTGGTCTTTTCAAAATAGGAGTCTGATAATACATCTGATTGAATAAGAGAGGAGCTAATATTTGGGGTGAGGATGTTGGTACTTGCAAGAGGAAGGCGGAGCATTGATCTGTGTAGCTGGACTCAAGCTGAGTTGGTCCCGCCTCTCAGGTTCTTGAGCAGCGGGGATGATAAAGGAGGGTTCTGTTGTAATGTAGGTCATCTACACAGTAAGTCTCACTCAGGACTCAGTAAGGCCAAGCCAGGCCTGAATGGGCAATTTGCTTCACTTGTCTGGCTGGTTGGCAGATAAAGTGTACACGCAGGGAGCTACAGACCTCTCTCTTTCTTTTGTTCCCTGGCCTCATCATGCCTCCTTCAGGGTTATGCTATATTTGTGTGTGTACTTGTTTGTCTTGAAGATAAAACGTAATTACTATTTGGTATATTTGTTTGTTTGTTTACTATGGAAAATACTTGTTTGCCGTATGCAATGTTAATAGATTAAAATGCAGAGGTGATGTACTGATATTCTTTTCTGCAGCCTCATGCACATTTTGTTTTACCATTTCTCTTTTTGGTAGTAGACTTGGAATGGTGTTTGTAGGCCCCTGGGTTTTTCTTCAAAATTTTGTTGTATGTTTGAGTGAAATAAATGAGGAAATTTGTCCTTCTGGAATTACATGGATCATTGGAAGTCTCACCATTGAACAGTCAATGTAGTCCCACCCTTATGCCGAGACATGTTTCTTTCCTGTAGCTCAGTGGTTAGAGCATTGCGCTAGCAACGCCAAGGTCATGGGTTTGATCCCAGGGATTGCATATACTCAGAAACAAATGTATAATGTATAATGCAATATGAGTTGCTTTGGACAAAAGCATCTGCCAAATGCGTAAATGTAATGTTATATAAAGAAGAGATGTCATTTGGAGAGAGATTTTGGAAGAATGCTTGTAACCATGCAGTTCTTAGACACCATTGACTACCATAGTGGAAAAAAGGACAATGGTAGTCAGAAGTGCCCAGAACTGTTTGCTTTTCTATATTCTTTAAAATATTTTCTTTTGGGTTTAACAGAACAAAGAAATTTATAAAGCAATTTTCCGACCATGGAAGTTAATGGTGGCCAAGAACTGTTTGGTTACAAGTGTTATATATTTTATATTTTTTGTGGGTGGAACGCTCATTTCTTACAAGCTAAAAGCAATTCCTGATGGATAATAAATGTCCTGTTTTACAATAAAAGTAAAAATGAATGGTGAATGCCATTAAGTTTTTAAAAACTCAACAGTATCATGAGTTTTTCTGCCTTTAATTAATGTGATAACATGCTTAACCTCCAACAGTTTCTTAAAGAAATGGGCTGCCTGTGAGTTTTAAGCCATTCTTCTTCTCTGGAATCCAAACGTGTGTGAAGTTTATGTCCCGTGTTTCAGAAGAAATATTGACTAGTTAGATTTATGCGAGCGCTGTTCCATCTTTAGGATGGGTACTTAGCAGTTGAAACACGAGCGCGTAATTGAATTCTGTCTTTTTTTTACCTATTTATATTCTCTTTCCTACTCAGTCGATGTTCTTTTTGTCCCTCTCATGATCAGATACGATGGACCAAGACGGCAGGCAGCGCTACTGACCGCTTCCAGGACTCCAGCGTATTCAATGAGACGCTCCGCATAACCCGCATCCAGAGGCACCAGGGCGGCCGCTATTACTGTAAGGCTGAGAATGGCCTTGGCACCCCGGCCATCAAATCCATCCGAGTGGACGTTTACTGTGAGTTAACAAGCTCTTTCCCTGTCAGCAGAAAACCAAACACTTGAAACACACTCCTGCGGATAGCTTCAGATTAGCCCTTGCTGTCTGTGTTTGCATCTTTCTTGAGCTTTTTAAGACAGATACTCAACCTTGATCCAGCACTCCACTTAAATCCTTAAGTTATGAATCAAGAATAATCAGGTGGAAAGCGATACAGTCATTGCTGTATTACACTACCTTTCTATTGTAACCTCAAATCAGTCTTTTTAAGAGTGAAGAGCTTAACTTTTGATGGTAGCATTGCAGTAAGTTATACTCAGAGCTGAGCATTGTAACAGTAAATATAAGAGCTATTATTTATATAGTTGCTCTGTAGTGCAGACCCCTTGGAAGTACAGTATGCGACTGGAAATCTGCCACGTTTGCTAATGGCCACTCAGTTCAAAATGTATATATTTTTTAATACACACCTACTTTTGAATGGCCGTTAGTGAATAGTGATGCTATTTGCAACCAGATGGTATATTTATGGCATCTACCAGCGGGGGCTAACTGGGCCATGCTTACCAGCCAAACTCTGACCTCCTGTTTTGAGCCAAGCTAGCAATAAGCTGTAACCTTTGTGCCCTTGGGCAATTATTGTCCCAGTAATAAATTTAATGTACTGTAAGTCGCTTTGGATAACAGCATCTGCTAAATAACTACTTGCAAAAGATTTTATCCACTTGTGGGGTCATTTAATGATGTAGAACATAATGTGTTAATGACAACAGCAAGTACGCTATTGCACAAGAAAACAATTTCACTGCTGAACCTATAGCACCACGGGTATAGAAGAGCAAGCTTGCAGTCTGGATTGAATGTGAAATATAAAAAATATAAAAACAGCACATTTTTGTTGCTTTGTCAATTTTCAGCAAACAGCTAAATTATATTGAAAAATACACCAACTAAAACCGAATACAACTAATTGCATACAGTTAATATGTAGTTCTATTATGTTAACATATAATTTATCTACCTAATGAATATATAAAATGTAAAAATTTGTTATTTAAAATATAGTAAGCGGCATGGCTGCATTGCATTTTTGCCACCTGTGTGCTGCTTTCGCCCAAAAAAAACGTGATCGTTCACCCAAAAATGAAAATTCTGTCATCATTTACTGACCCTCTTGTTATTTCAGACCTGTTTGACTTTCTTTCTTCTGGAGAACGTAAAAGAATATATTTTGAAGAATATTGGTACCCATTCATTTTTATTGTGTGTACCGCCGTTGTTCGGTTACCAACATGTTTTTTTTAGTTCTGCAGAAGTCAAACAGTTTTGAAATGACTAGAGAAATTTTCGTTTTTGGGTGAATTATACAGTATACAGTACCAGTATGCAATAAAAAGTTTTTATTTTTTCATCTAAAGAATCTAAAAAATAGAACCATAATACTTAAATCATTACAATTCCCATCTTTTTAGTAAAGAATGTTTATTAATGCACACTGACATTATATAGAAAGCATTTTTCCGATCAACCCATTTCCATGTTCCATTACCACATTACGTTTGAAATCAATTACAGCCAATGTGACGATCAGACCAGATAATACCTGTGCTTACAAGATGCACATATTGTTCCATGTATTTCCTGTCTAACACAGTGTCTACGCCATCAAACGCCAGACAGTGACATTTATTATATGACTCATCTTAAGTGCACGCTGTACTGTATGTGTATTCGTCTCTCAGCACTTTTCCAAATGCATGTCTTTGAACAGATGACGAATTGCATTAAATGAGAGTTTTAATGAATGAGATGAAAATGAGGATTATGCTTTAAAGAAACGTCACCGTCTGCACATCAGCTCCAGAAGTTTCAAAGGTTTGCTCGTCTGCTATCAAACCATCAAAAGCTATCACGATCTGTCAAAAAAGGAGTTGTGTGTTGCGTGTGTTCCCCGCAGACATGTAGGAGCCATAGATGTTGTAAAGTGATTTACGGTAGCACGGAGAGATGAATAGGAGCAGCGATGGACGGTGGCAGGCGGCATTGCCGTGGGGAGGCAGTGAGGAGCAAGTCATTACCCTTGAATTAGAGAACAAGCCTCAGCTTGTCATTTTTATTCCAGTTTCACGGTGGACTGTTCGCTGGTGGGCACTCGCTCACTTATCGATCACGGCCACGCTACTGCTAATGCAGTGATCAAAGCCCAGACGCATGTCATTGATAAAGAACAGGCAACATACTGCCGATAAACACGCGAATGCTTCGATTTGGAGTGGCGGGTTTTTGTCTTGTAAGTGTGGCGCCACTCACTAGTCATTTAGTTTAAAGTGATCAGAATGGGGAATAAAGGTATTGATTGAAATCGTGTTTATGTTGGCCCAGGAGTGGTGATCTAAATCTGTCTTTTATTTTGAAAATTCCATCACTGAATCATGAATAAATCAGTGGTGGTTGACATTTGTCGTCTTTTCTGCCTAAATAAAAAGGCGTTGGGATCCATGCTGTGCTAATAAAGCTGGTCGGCCAAGGATTTTTATTGGTTAAAAATGTAGGTTAAATATTCACTCCAATGTTGTTCAAAACCTGTATGATTCTTCTCTTCTGTGCTGTACAGAAGAAGATATTTTGAGAAATGTCTTTGTGGTTTGTGTCCATACAATGGAAGTCAATGGAGGCCAGTGTTGTTTGTTACCAACGTTCTTCAAAATATCTTCTTTTGTGTTCTTCAGAAGGAAGAAAGTCATACAGGTTTGAAAGGACATTTTTGAGTGAACTATCCCTTTAAGACGGGTAAAATAACTATTAGGGACAATTGATACTAATAAATTGTCCGTATTAAAATCTTGTTACACAAAAAATCATGCCCATTCTGTCTATAAAATGTTTACGGCGGGGGCACGTTGATTCATTTTTGGAGTTTGTTTTACTGTTAGCTGGAGAGTTTGCAGTCAGGATTATTCTAGGCTGAGGAAGGTTTTTAGATGAGGTTTTAGCTTTGAGGACAGTAAAAGCGCATGGCTTCTCAATGGAGCACTTTATGGTAATTATTGTCGCTCTTGACTGTTTTAAAAATACTCTGAAGTGTCGAAATTCAGACGGCCGAAGGGGGGTTAATTTGAGACATTATGTATTATGTATGGTAATGCATGCATGTTTTGTAGCTCACTTCTTTTTTGCTTTTGTTTTACAGATTAAAAGTACCAAACACCTAACTAAAGTACCAAACACAATATTATTTATAGGGGCTGGATATTGAAAATCAATTCCAACTCCAGAATTGTAATTGAAAGGTTAGGAATCGGATGGGGGTCTAACAATACGATTCGATACAATACACAATAATGGGTTTACATGCTGTTAAAAAACAGATTTTTTCACCAAAACATTAAAAAAAAAATTGTAAAATGTGTTATTTGGTTAAAGAATTGACAACATTAAAGGTTTATTTCAACCATCTTTAAGTAAACTAGTAAAAACTGAATAGATCTGTCACAGAAAAAAAAAAAAACATTTTAACATAAAAATTAAATGAATATTTTCATTAAAAAATATATTGCCATAGCTCTACGATACATGTTTTAAAAGCTCTACGATACATATCTTAATGTTTCTGTATTGCGATATGTGATACTTCGATATATTGTTACACCCCTAGAGTTGTATATCATTTTTTATCATTATTATATAAAATTTTAATTTCTGTGTGTATATTTTAAGAAATGTGCATGTGTTAACTTGTGATCTGCTGATATCACAATAAAAGCCCTTATGAAAATATTTTACTATAGTAACCATAGGTTATCAAACGTTACCATTATATTTTATATTTAACAAAAATATTGTAGGTATATTTTAGGAGTCTATTTGATTTGGAGTACGTTTTACTTTTTGATCAATGTTTGCGTTTCTGAGGGTCTAGACTGTGATGAATGGTGTTATATTTATATCGTCATTTTTTTATCGCAAAAAAAACTTGTGATAAAGTTTTAGGGCCACATCGCCCATACCTAATACAAATTGTAATAAATCCGACAAAACATAGTTGCTGAACTTACTATGTGTATGTATATATATATATATATATATATACACACACACACACACACACACACACACACACAACCAAACAATGCTCAATATATTTTTTGCGAACTAGTCAAGAAGCAAGCTAAATGACCATACAGGTTAATATCTAAATGTTTACTTTTTACTATTTTACACCTTTGGATTCGAATCTGGGACTCAATAAGAATCAGAATCGATAAGCAGAATCTGTATCGAGTTCAAACGATACCCAAACCTATTGATATAATGTTGCTGTGTTTTCAATTGATCAATATGTTATAAACCTTATTTGCACAGATTTTTTCAAAATGTTGAGATATAATTTCACACTGTTTGGCTGAAAAATTGCATGTACAGTGATCACATCTGCTCCTTACAAGCTCGACATTTTAAGTTATAATTAATAAGTGAATATTTTTAAGGATATAGAAGTTGTGTATGATATAGTATGTGTGTCCATTGGAATCAAACTCATGACCCTGGCTTTGGCAGTGTAATAGTTTCAGTGTTTTTTAACTAGTTCTTAAATTAGCTTTTGGCTGATCATGCAATCCAATAAATGACTTTAGTTTATGAGCAGTTTGAAAAGGAACAGGGATACAGCTGATAAAATGATGTATGCATTTATACATTCATGCAATTAGCAAATGCTTTTAGCCAAAGCTTTTTCAAGTTACATACTGTAACTGTGCAGGAATCCTCTGTAAATCACTCTATAATGTAATATTTACCACTATTTGTCATTTATGCAATATAGTAATCAATATTATTTTGTTGTGGGAACTATAGCAGCATAATTTGAGCATTCAATCTTTAGTTTCCCTTTATTTACATTCTGTCATAACGCACATCCATGCTTCTGTCATCCTCATATGTCCATCACTCGCTCTCACATACATGTTAAAACCTCCTGCTCTCTAGGGGTACATGTTCTCTTAATAATAATAATACCATAGTTTGCGTCTCTTGGTACAATTTTAAGATGTGTGTCTTTAAATAACCCCTTTACCATGGAAGTCTATATCAGGAAATTGCCGGAACAATGTGACCAAACCTACTCATTTGAATTTCAGATTTAGATGATCCCATCGTGACAGTCCACCAGAGCATAGGAGAGGCAAAGGAACAGTTTTACTATGAGAGAACAGTGTTCCTGCGGTGTGCTGCCAATTCTAATCCTCCGGTGCGGTACAGCTGGAGACGAGGGAGGGAGTTTCTGTCCCAGGGTTCTGACAAAGGGGTGGAGATCTATGAGCCGTTTTTTACACAGGTAAGATTTTAGTTTAGTCTTAATGCAAAATGGAAACTGTATACGAGAACTGCATGCAGATGCTGACAATCTGTCTCTAATGGTCCATGTTAATGCAATAAGAGCAATAGTAAAAGTTAAGGGGGTGTAAGTATGGGGTATTTCTTGATTCAACGTGTAAATACGTAAAACAATCCGGACACGGTCATGTTGTCTTGCATGTCAGGTGAGAAATTGAAGACATTTAGGTGTCATTGCTGACATCAGTTAAATTTAACACCTATTAACTTCAATATGAATGCATGACTTGTTTCTAACGTCACATAAACTTCATTGCTCTTGCATGAAAGTTCTCATTATGCAAGAAAGACAAACTCATCACGAGAGACAAAGAGCAAGCAGCGGCGTGACATCAGAGGTGTTATCTGGTCCAGAAGGGAGTACATCAGATCTGACAGAAGTGCTTTCAAAACACGGCTTATTGTCACATCTGATATGGAACAGAGATCGGCCCACAGTGAATCCGTCCCGGTAATTAGTCAGAAGACGAGGATATTTTAGGACCCGTTTCTATCATTTTATTCCCCACAGAGAATCAATCATGGAACATTAGCCTGTGTACTTACAGGAGATTTTGCATGTTATTTCCAACAGCCTTTTTCGCCTGTCACCCCCCGCAGAACTATGAATATGAAATGCACTGCAGCGTTGTCAGTGTCTCAGGTTAGCGGGCGGATCAACACCACACAAATAATGTCAGAAGGTTCTAGCGCTCAAGGTTCTAAAAATAAGACACTGTAGTGTCACAAAAACTGATGGAGTTGAATTGTAATTATAGTGAACCCTGTTGTATGATAAGAATCTTATGAAGGACATTTATAAGATTGTTTGGTTTAGTTAAGTGAAAATATGATTCCAAATGCATGATGTCACTAACTGTTAGCTAAAGTTTTGTAATGCAGTGTTAGACGTACAGTAAATAAACTGAAAATGCTATGATTTGCACCTTCAGACTTAGTATCTTTATTGGTTTTCATTAATATGAATACAATACAATACATTTGGCAGACACTTTTATCCAAAGCGACTTACAGTGCTTTTAGTGTATACTTGTCTGTTTATCAGTATGTATGATATCAGTATAAGTATAATAAAATATTATTATTATTATAAGCCTGGCAGTTGTATTTGGCGAGGGATTGGCCACAAAATAGTTGTAAACATCGCCGAAGTGGAACAAAAAACAGCCCATTAAACAACCAACAGAAATTCACACTGAAAATCTTCTTCCTCTGTGTATTTTATATATGCACTTTTGAAAAGACAAAATTTCAGTATGTTCCTCACACAAAGTTTTCATATGACTTCAGAAACCTGAAATATTTTTAATATACTTTATTGTCTTTTTGGAGGCTGACAGCCTCTGATCATTATTCACTTGTTATGCATGAAAAATCAACATTCAGCTAAACTCTAAACATTCTCCCATTGTCTTCCACAAAGAAAAAAATGGGTTGGAACACCTTCAGGGTTAAAAAAGACAAAATTTTGATTTTGGATGCACTGTCTTACAAACATGTTTTTGTTTGTTTGTTTGTAGAGTGACTCATTTATTTCCAGGCTTAACGGGATAATTCACCCAAAATGAAAATCTGTCATCATTTACTCATCCCAAACCTGTATGACTTTCTTTCTTCTGCAAAACACAAATGAAGATATTTTAAAGAATGTTGGTTACCAAAAAGCGGCGGTACCCATTCACTTCTATCGTATGGACACAAAACCAATGCAAGTCAATGGGCACCGCCAGTTATCAACATTCTTCAAAATATCTTCTTTTGTCTTACAGGTTTCAAATTAGTAGTTTTTTGGGTGAACTATCACTTTAACTGCATGTCCAGATAAACTAAAACCTATTACATTATTAAGAATCTCAAAGATCTTTTTTCTGTTTTGCAGGGCGAAACCAAGATCCTCAAATTAAAGAACCTGCGTCCTCAGGACTATGCTAACTACACGTGCACCGCCTCTGTCCGCAACGTCTGTGGTATCCCTGACAAAAGCGTACTCTTCCGACTCACCAACAAAACAGGTGCGAGACATATCAAACCCCCTTTTCGTCCATCATGCTGTCTGTTATGTTAGTCTGTTCTCTTTATTTAAGCCGCCCGACGATTTAAATGTACACCCGACCAACCGGCATGGTGGAAAACGACTCACTAAAAGCAAGTGCCCTGAGGCTTTTGTCACCACAAGTGCTGTGTGGTCGGATAATCAACAAGCTTTGAGTACCGCATGTGTTATTGTGTATGTTATGTCCATCACATTTAAAGTACTTTTTCCTATTTCTGTGGTCTGTTGATGGCTGGAGAAACAGCCTGAGGCTGATGTTTCTACCACCGGCCTTGCAGTTAATTCAGTACATGGCAAAACCATATTCTTAAGGAAATAGCCCGCCGGCTCCCCGGGCTTCTTATCTGTCTCTGTGGGCCTCGCGTGCTACCGCAGCGAAGACCTGACCTTTACGGATTCCATTAGAGAATGAACAGAGTCTGCAGACCTTTTCCTCTGGCCATCTCTGTTTTTCTATTTTCTCCTAACACTCCCCCCGCTCTCAGTTTTTTTTTTCTTGAGCCATCCCCATCACGCTTTTTCTGTCTCTCAGCGTATTTCTGGCAACATGTTGGTTGATGATGGCTGCAAAATCCAGTGGCTTGACTGATTGCTTTGCCAACTTGAAGGCCTTTACAGCACAGCATGCTGGTTCTGCTTTGGGAGGAGCGGTTAGGGGAAGGCTTTGATTGTGTGTGATGTGAGTTGCTAGATTGGATGTGGTCACCTGGTGCATGATGGGACGGAAACTTTCTATTTGGGCCTATACTGTGTGAAAGAAAATATTTCAGAATTAAGATTTGAGGTTTTTTTTATACATTTATTTTATAAAAGAGATGCACTGATACAAATTTCTCCACCAATACTGATACCGATTCTGAAGAATAAAATAATATTTCTTAACTTTCTGATTGTTATTAATTCATATTAATTCGGCTGTTTTTAAACTATTATGCTTTCATGCTGTGCATCTCTATTTTATAATGATGATCATACATGTAAATTGTGCGTCCATGGGTTCAAACAGCATCGTAACTGTGACGCCTCAGTCACCTCTTTCCATAGTTTGTTTTTATTGTGTTTTCCAACTGCTTTAATGCGCCTGCTGTGTCTAAGCGTGCAGCGTTTCTTTAACCCGAGGATGTTTACTTTCTAAACAAGAACCTTTGAAATACAGTACCATATACAGAGTTCAATGTTTATGTGTTCATGTAATATGGACAAGCTGCTTTAACGCTGGAATACACTACAAGATTTTTGTCCAGATTTTCAGTCTGGAGTTGTTGCATGAAGTCTGCGCCAGTCAGCAGATTTGATCATGTATTGTTTTCTCTGCAAACGTTCAAGAAATCTGCAAGTGTGTGATGTCTAGTTTTTGAAAAATCTGTTCAGATTTTGAAAGTCTTGTTGTGTATTCCAGCCTTTAGCTTTGCTTGAGGAAAATGTGCTGTTCTGTACTGTAGAAGAAACCATGATTTATACGATTCCTTTAAAAAATAGATTTTGCACATTTTTTATTTAGTTTAGTTAGTACTTTCAAACACCATTCTTATATCAGCTTTAAATGGGTGATCAGGTCTATAGTCAATTTATAGTGATTGTTTTGGTTATTTACATAATGTTCATATTTTTTTAAAACTGCTTATGACTATTTGCAAAGAATGAAATGAAATTTATTATAATTTGTGTCAAGTATTTAAATGAGGCACAGAAAATGTTTGACAATTTGTATGACAATTAATCATAATAATTGTCAGAGCCATAAACCAGACGATTAATTGTCATAATCTAATTATTTATTAGACAATTAATCGTCTGCCAAATTTCATAATCATGACAGCCCTAGGTTTCTTACAGGTTTTTTACATCAATACCATAGAAGATCCCTTTCTTTCTTACCTTTTTATGCAGTAGCTTTGAAGAAACAGGGAAAAGTCTGTCCTCATTTACTCACCCTCGAGTTGTTCCAAATCTGTATACATTTCTTTGTTCTGATAAACACAGAGAAATGTTTTTTAAGGATGCTTGTAACCATTGTAAACAGTTCTTGGGCACCATTGACTACCATTTTAGGAAAAATTACTTTATAAATATAAATTATACATTTCTTTGTTCTGTTGAACACAAAATAAGATATTTTGAAGAATGTAGGAAAGCATAAGTCTGAGGCACTTTTGACTACTTGTAATTGTAATTTTTCCCACTATGGTAGTCAATGGTGGCCAAGAACTGTTTGATAATAAGCATTCTTCCAAATATTTTTCTCTATGTTCATCGGAACAAAGAAATGTAGACAGATTTGGAACAAATCGAGGGGGAGTAAATGAAGAAAGAATTTTTATATTTGGCCGTACTGTCCCTTTAAAAACCATTTTCCACTACAACAAATGTTGTCAAAGAGCCTTTTACGAACTTTTTTCAATTTATGTAAAAAAAACTCCTAATGGTGCATAGTGAAATAAGTGGATTCTTGCTCTTATTACTTGTCTAAAAGACATCATGCCCGTGGTATTTCTTGTTAACACATTTGCACATAAACTTTAATTTCCTTTAAAATCAGCTGTTATGTAGTGATAATGTATGCTTGCATCTATTGTAGGTATGTGATTTCATTTGATTTATTACCCCATTAGATCTAAGCAGGGCCATCTCTAAAATTCACATGGACTGGACTCCACCTCTATATGAAAACCATACATAATTAATATCATGAGTCACGATGTGATACATTATCAGTTCCCAGCATCCTGGAGGAAGAAATAGTTCTCACTTTGGATTAACCCTGCCTATTTTTGTCCCAGCTTCTCCAACTATCAAGCTACTGGTGGAAGACCCCATTGTGGCCAACCCTGGGCAGACGGTGACACTGGTTTGCATTATCTCTGGAGGCGAGCCCAACCCAACCCTGACGTGGGTACGTAACAGCGAAGTGCTTCCAAAGAAGAGCGTGCTCAATGGAGGAACCCTCACCATACCAGCGATCACCATCGAAGACGCTGGCGTTTATAGCTGCGTGGCCAGTAACAACGTGGGCAATCCTGCGAAGAAATCCACCAACATTCTTGTCAGAGGTGAGAAGAAAGGCCTTAAGGCCCTTTAGTCATGTTTGATGTATCAAGCTGTGTTGCCGTCAATTTCAAGAGTCATCAGTGATGGGAACACCCGCTGTTTTATTGTTCGAGCGCAGAAAAAGTTTCGCATCACCCACGATTGGCTGTCAGCATTTTTCAGAGCTTATCACGATTTATCAAAGCATAATGAATTACTTAATGATTATCATGGGAGCAAAATGACAATACTTGTGGCTAATAAACATCTCGACAATATATGAATGAATGCAACGTGCAATTATGCATAATGGCAGTGATTTGATGAGTGCACATTGCTGCTATGCATTATAAAAAATAATTGTGGTTCAAAGCTGTTGTCAAAGGACAAAGATGCCTAAACCGTTAACATATAAAAGTATGTGGACACCCCGTTCTAATGAAAGGCTTTGTCTCTTTTAGTTAATGAAGCATGCAGCCGTGCAATCTTCTTAGACAAACATTTTTGTGGTAGGATAGGGCGTAACTTTCCTGCTCTGGCATGACAATGCCTCAGTGCACATGGCGATGCCTGTAAAGAAATGCTTTACTGAGTCTGATGTGGAGGAACTCGACTGGCCTGCACAAAGGCCAGACCTGAACATTTTTCGCTTGGCCAACTGTGAGCCAGACCACATCTCCAAACATTAGTCCCTGACCTCACTGATAGTCAGTCTAAATGGGAATGTCTGGTGGAAAGCCTTTCGTAAGAGGATAAAGATAAAGCACCAAAGAAAGCTCCAGGTTTCTATTTAATGTTGTTATCAACGTTCTTCAAAATTTTCGTGTTCTGCAGAAGAAAGAAAGACATACAGGTTGGAAATGACATTGGAGGGTGAATTAATGATGATTTAATTTTTGGGGTAAACTATTCCTTTAACACTGTGCTTGATGGATAATATTTGTCATTTACCTCTGTTCAATCATATTTCTGAACATGTACAATCTACAGTATGATATACAAATTTCCGAGGTTGAAAAATCAATCACATCATATTTCATAGACCTGAACACCACACAAGGCTTTAAAACATTATATACAGTAAATGTTAGCTTAACGTTTGCTAAACGTTCGAAAGACTCAACCCTGCTCTGTGTTATTCTGATATTTTCCAGCCAACCTAGCATAATGAGTTTTTATGATATTCGCATAATACATCCAGCCAAAAGAACAGAGTTAAATGGAGAGGATTTGCTTTTCTGGCCTCTGTGTGTGTGGTCGCTTTCTGAAGGAGCTTTACATTCCCCAGTCGGAGCAGCTGCTGTAGCTTCTTTCACAGTTACTCCTTCTCCAGTCTGATCCCCTGTGTGCACATAAAGCTGTTTGCACATCTGGAGGTCCAGCGTTCAGTGCGAATCCCTTTCTGTCTGTCAACTCACTGGCGCTGGGGAACACAGCGAGATTACGCATTTTTATGAGGCTGGGTGTCTGCGCGAGACTGGAGGGTAAGAGGAGAGTCAGATGTCTTGCCAGTGCGGAGGATCATCTTGGTGAGGCAGACAGGACAGGGGAAGAGGATCATACAAAAATAGAGAAATCTGCCATGTGTGAAGGGTCATTACTGTTATGCAGTGTATTTTCATGCCTACCATGCATGTCATATATTGGATAAAATTAGGGCTGTCAAAAGATTAATCGCGATTAATCGCATCCAGAATAAAAGTTTGTGTTTACATAATATATGTCTGTGTGCTGTGCATATTAATTTTGTATTTATAAAAACAAACCCATATATATATTTAAGAAAATTATAAAATATAAAAATTAATACACATTTAACTATGATTTTAATTATTGGTAAATGTAAATAAATACATCTAAATATTTCCTAAATATATATAGGCCTACATGTATGTTTTTGTGTTCATAAATACAAAATTAATATGCACAATAAACAGACATCTATTATGTAAACACAAACTTTTATTCTGAATGCGATTAATCGCGGTTAATCTTTTGACAGCCCTAGATAAAATATTAAAATGACATTTTAAATGTTTTCTTTTTTTAGAAAATTATAGTAATATACTTTTCATTTAATTTATTAAATTGTAATTTGTTACTTAATATTTCAAATATATAATTTTACTTTCTATCTTTTTAGTATTTATTTTAACTAGCATAACCACATATCTTATGAAATCAACATCATGTGCTACACTACATAACAAAAATTACCCTGTATTTCCCTCCACAATAAAGGACAGTTTAATTTGTAGTCAGCATTTTCAAAAAACTATTTTTGAAAGCTAGAGTAATGGTTATGGAGACATATGCATGCTTTCAGTGAGCAGATGATCCTCATTATATTGTTGTTATGAGACTGAGCTCTGTATGTTTGATGAGCCATCAGTTTTTCTGTTTTGTTGCCTGTCTTGCAATTGTTTGTGTGGCTTTAAACTGCAATACTTAATCTAAGCTCATGGGAAAAACATATGTTTTTGCAAAATCTGAAATACATAGTCCAAGCTACCCAAGCCCAAATCCAGTCCTACTTGCATTTATAATTTTTCATTTTACATACAAAATGTCAGCCTTGATTCTCTACATAGCTGTGCTTGATTTTTGTCTTTTGTGTCACTGGTTTCTTTTTTCTCACATAATGACAATATTTAAACATTTTTGTTAATATTCCTATTTATTTATAACAAAATGTTTTTGGTGTTTATGGTGTATATTATTTCTTTCATTTTTGTACATTGCTACAATGAGGCACAGGTATTTACAAACATTAATACTTCTAAGCACTTCACTGTTTTTATTATTTTAATATTTTAATTGTAAAATGTTATTCACACATTTTGATCTTCTGATGGCTATTTTTCAGTCTTTCCCATAATGCTACCATGTTAGCATCAAGCTAACATCATGTCAATCATGTTAGCATCATGCTAGCAACATGTTTACATTTACATTTATGCATTTGGCAGACGCATTTTATCCAAAACGACTTACATTGCATTATACTATACATTGTTTCTGAGTGTGTGCAATCCCGGATTGAACCCTTGACCTTGGTGTTGCTAGCACCATGCTCTAGCCACTGAGCTACAGGAAAGGCTGCACATGTTACTCATGGTAACTTTGTTAAAGAGTACATACCACAAGATCATCAAAATTACATTTCATGCAGTGTGTAATGTTGCTGTGTTTGAAAGTAGTTGTAAATCCGAAGGTGAATAAATAACAAAGTTATTGGTTTGGAAAAAAGGGAGTCGACTCTGAATCATGCAAAAGAGTCGTGACCCATCCGATTCTCTAACCGCCGTGTATCTACTTCACTAGTAATAGTCCCGCCTGCCCGCAAAAACTTGAACACACGTGCTAAACCAATCACAGCAGACTAGACCATCTGACCAATCACATCAGACTAGGCTAGCGGAAAGGCGGGGATTAGAGAGATGAATCGTGGAACAAATAATATGAGAGTCAGTCAAGAAGTAAGGTAATAAAAACTGCTTATTATTACGAAATAATAGTGTTTTTACACCATGTATGTACATAAACCTGTTGTTGGACACTCCATAAACCAAAGTAGTTCCTTAAAAATCACAGGCTATGTACTCTTTAAAATATGTTAGCATCCAAGTTTTGCCACATCAAGCACCACTTACACAAGATTTTATTTACACATTTCGATCTGGTGGCTGTTTTTCAGCCGTTCCCATAATTGTTGTTGCAGAAACAGTGAATCGAGAGCCACAAATGCACTTTTTCGTGCATTGGACATGCACTTTTTTTGCCTCACTTTTTTTATGAACCTAACGGTCCACAGTCCCCTTTCAGCGTATTTCAATGCATTAATTGACCCAAAGAAACTCACAACAACAGAATGTACTTCCCACAATTCTGTTCACCTTGCTGTGCTGTTTGCTTGATAAATCACCCGCCTCTGGAAGCGAGCTCCTCATTTTCTAGTACATCATGTGGAAAACATGAATGTTGCAATATCATTGCGACAACTTTATGGCTCACTTGTGGCCATTATAGTTTTTTTTCCCCTAGCAGCATTGCCTATTTAGGTTTTAATATGCTTTTCATATGGATGGAATCAACACAATTGAATGGAAAATAGCAATGATAAGTCCATTCTCTATCTGGATAGATAGAGGACGGTTTCATAATATAAGGTTTTCAGAAGGAACGTTACGAGCTCGGGCGGCGTCGCTTTTTTGCTGCACAGATGGCAGAATCTCATTTGTTGGGCAAAATAAGCAAGGGATTTGAGGGAAAACGATATTACATGGGAAGTTTGGAAGTTGGGTAATCCCAACACACTTTACTGGCTGCTGTACAAAGCTGTGTGATAGCAGCTGTACTGGTCATTTGAAATGTGACCTTTTCTCCAGCGGTGGGAAAAGAGCATGTGTAGCCAGCTGGGGCCGTGGATAAGGTGAAGGGGTACATTTTTTTCCACAGTCACTTATGAGGGAGACAGCAATACCGCTGAGGTTCGGTTTATAGATGAGGGTAGAGCAGAGGTTGTACATTTTTATACTCAGTTATGTTGTACCAGTAACTCAATTAAGATGAACCAATAAGGTTGAAATATTATAAGTCATATAGTGGTATTTTCAATTAACCATGGTATTAAAAACCACGGTTATCGATATTGCGTTAATATGCATACACATATATGATAATATTTTCAATAATTCAGCACCCGTTTAAAGAACAACAACGGTTACACACTCTCTCTCTAATCCTTACTGTGCGTACACACCGCCAGCGACTCTGTCGCTAGTGTCTTGCTACGAGGTCGCTAGAAGGCGTTCCATGATTTGGTTGCTCTAGCAACGGGTATAAACAAACCCTGCAGCAACTGACGGGAGACGGATGACGTGAGCTCCGCTGCTTTACTGCTATTGGTAGTCGCTCCCGAAAGTCGCTCATCATTTGCATAAAGTTGAGCAACTCTCAACTTTGTCGCGTCGCCAACGGTCACTGTCGCTCGTGTCGCCAGCTCTCCATTGAAATGAATAAGATTGTGTCGCTTGGTGTCGCTGGCGGTGTGAACGGGGCGTTACACTCAAATCTTTAAGTGTGATTTGTTGACCAAGAAAACACAAAATAAGCTAAATCAAATATGAAATACACGTTTGCGGTGTACACTACAGTCCTCCAGAATCTCCGACATCAATATTATCATAAATTGTAAAAATGAAGGTTAGGATGAAGGTTAGTGTTTTTTTCACAGTTTTACAGCAAACCATCAGTGTATATCAGCATTTTTTGTTGTTTGCCTATGGCATCTAATAGAGTGTTTAGACCCAGAAATGCTAAATGGCCTTCCATATACAGTGGTGCATGACCTAACAAATGGATCTGACATTGTGACAACAAAATGTAAATGCTAATATACTGTAATGTTTTCTGCCTTAAATGTAAAGTTTTACATTAAATTTGTCATGTGATCTCAACCTAACGGCTCAAATGAGGTGACATGCATTGTGCTTTTATTAATGTCCGCATGAACCAAAAGTTGCAATCAGTATTTTGATGCTGTGATGTATTTGATTATTTCCAGTATTGTGTTAGTTTTCAAGTGAAATTGAATAGGTGTTTTGTTTAGAAATTGAACTGGTAGCAGATTGACAGTTGAAGGGCAGATCTATCAGAAGATAGATCTTCCGCCCGAGCCGTCAAACTTACGTCATCAGAGAAGGATACTGTATAGCCATTCCAGAGCGGAAGTACAGATTATGGAAGAACTTGTGACTAAACTCTTTATTTCAAGTGAAAGAGCAAAACTTTACAAATTTTTCAAAGATACTGTTTATATCCTGACTGACTAAAGCTGAGTACACCTTTAAAATACAAATCTTACCTGTTTCCCTGTGGGTACAGCTGAGAAATAAAGCCTATTTTTTCCCATAAGCTTACTCAGCCATTACCCAGATCAAAGATTACTCGAGGGCAAGCCGGGTCTGATGAGAGAGCTTTAATGAGACGTCGCTCAGCACCGATGTGGGAGTGACCAGATATCCATCCCTGAGTAAAGCCTTTCCTGACAGCTTTGTTCCACCACCCGCTGGCAGCATCATCAATAAAACACGCCCCACCCCTCTCTATGCATCACTCAAATATCCAGCCTTGTCACTACGAGCACAGAGCTTTTTTCAGCAGATTGTGCCTAACATTGCAGGGTTTGCTCTGCAGATAACTGCAGAATAACCAGAATTGTGCTTTATAAGATATTTATTAGCTGGAGGGAGATGTTGCAAGGTATTGCTGAGCCTGCACTCTGCCATTGAAACTCGTCTTTTTATTTATTTACACACGAGATATCATCTAGCGCTTGGACAGCTCTCCACCAAGCAATCAAAACAGACATGTAGAGATGCTTCAACCAGCCCCCGGCCCTGCACGCCAAAATTGGTCTTATTTCTGATATGCAAATTGTGTTCTTTCCTGTGAACGCTTTGCATTGTCTAGAGCTATGCAATGCATGAAAGTAGAGAATGTTAGGGCACATTCGTGAAATCTTTGTGTCCTGATTCCAGTCAATTCTGCTGGATAATGAGCAAACGCTGCCCAGAAAGCTGTTTATGCAGGGCCGCAATGATCATAACAGTGGCAGAAATGTGCTGTCTCGTATGACGCGTAACTTGACTTATTTCTCCGCTAAGTAGCAAAACGGGCATTAGGGAACTCAATTGCTTTTGATGAGCACGAGGCAGCGACTATTAGCAGACTGGTGCTGTTACAGTACATGATTTACTAGAACTAATAACAGATTTGTATTCAAGAATGCATTCTCGCTTACACATTGATAGAGCTTATTGGTTGTGCTCTCGCGTTTTATATAAGAGAAGAGTAGACATTGTGCATTGTACATAATATATAGTATAAAACCTTTTGTGTGTGGTTCTGTATTGAGTTTTTTAGTGGACATCCGAATGGTCTGGTGCTAAAGAATAATAATCGGTTTTCTTTTTTCAAAAAAATAATACCTTTCCCTTTTTTAATGACAAACCCTTCCTGAGATATTTAGTAATGCAGGATGTCCTAAACCGTGCTTTCTTATTTTAGTAAACTGTGAACAAGTAGTAGTTGAAAGATGCTGTTATTAATCCAATGATTAAATAAGGTATTGGGATAAAAGAGGTATTGGAAGAAATGTGAATATGTACAGTACAGCACGAGCTATTCATCAGCATAAGACTTTTAAATTACTTTTTCCCGACCATTCACTGCATGCCCATTCACAATGAAAGCATAACTAAAGGCATAGTCAGAAGGGTTATTGATTTTCATATAGTGCTACAAGGGAGCATTGACAATGATCTGTGGTGGGTGCTGAGCTGAGGAAACAGCGAACAAATTCTAATATCGCACAAAGAAAAGGCCCGTCCATAATCATTTGAAAAGCATTCATCAATATTTTCACGCAAATATATGGATAGTTGACAAATATTCCATACAAAAATGTTGGAAGAAATTAACAATGAAGATAAATCTCTCTTATTCCATTATATAATATTAATAATATAAAACAATATTTTTTGTTCACACACAGATTTACACGTATAATGCGTATAATGTAATGAAAAAAAAAGAAGTAAAAATATGGTCAAAAACCGTCAAATTGCAGTAAACATAAAAAACTGTTATTTTTACGGTATATTTCTGGCGACCCCAACTGCCAGAAAATGTTTGTCTTTTACAGTTTGTTTTTATACAGTCTCATTTTTGGAATACTGTAAAAAAAATCAAATTACAGAAGAAGACTGCAAATTTATAAAACATGTAATTTTACAGGAAAAACTGTAATTTTACAGTATATTTCTAGCTGGTGAAAAAATTTCCTTTTTTTAGAGTGTAAATTTTTACTGTCACACTATAGGACACATTAACAGTTTATTTGTCAACTACACATATACGGTGGCAAAGCTGAAATCATTAAACGTCGCAAATGTGTATTAATTGCATACACGTCATGCCTTTCCAGGGCCGTACGCAGGATTTTAGAAATACCTGATCTAGGCCTACTTATGCCCTATTTTAGGACGTTTAGAGTGCAAATTAGATAACAATAGCTAAAACCATGTTTGTCTTTTCATCAGTAATGAGTAAGCACATGGTGAACTGTTATTTTTATACAAATATTACCAGATTGAAATACAAATTATCTTTAATAAAAGAGCATTTGGGTTTAAAATGACATAATGTAGACAAATGAGTGGTAACAGAATTTCCATTTATAAGTAACTATGCCTTTAACTTATTGTGTAGCTACAGAAAAATTAATTAAATTCCAAAAGTTGCAGACACTTGGTTTTTTTTACATATTAAATATGTAAAATTTTAATAATATAGAAACAGAATTAAAGAACGAGAATTAATTTACAATTAATGCTTTTGAAATATTTGCATTTTTTGTTGTTTTAATAGATTTACCCCAATGTACATTATAAACACACCTGAGCAAAAGCCATGTGGTTTAGAATGAACCAGAAGATCTGGTAATTTTTTTTTGTCTCCTGACACTGACATTAAACATGTAAATGATATTTTTTTGGGCGTTTTGTACTTTGGATTACTGGATATTACAATTGGTCATTTTCTCAGGTTTGATGTTTAAATGTTGACATGCGTCAAATGAGCTCAAATTGAACGCAAACTCGCGAGCGCTCTGGAAAGAATGCGACGCAGCCAGCTTTTTACATGTTTGTTTTTTTAGACGTGACATGTGAATGGCCTGTAACATTTTTATGATAGAACATTAAACATTTAGCTATTTACATCGCGCTCTTTCACAGAACTGACCTCGAGTGCTCGGCTTCTGTTCTGTTAATAGCAGCTCCTGCCTTCTTTTATTTAATTGGACAGTAATGTTCACCTTCCTTCATTTGATTGGCCAACTCAATTAGATTGACATTGAAGAGAGCCGTTAGAAAGCGGAGGTAAACCAGATCTGAGATCAGTTATCTAGGCGTTTTCTTCAATATTGGCAGCACTAAATAGAGTTTGTCCTATTAGGCAATTGTTCCACGACTTTTATTACACACAATGGAAAAACTACCGAGGCCTAGACCTCGGGGACCTCAATGGTGGGTACGGCCATGAGTCTTTCATAATTCTTTTTCATTTACTGGTGCAAGCGGTTGAGAGCGAACGTTATGTTTTCTCTCAGGAACACCTTGATAGATTCTTCTGTCGGAAAACGTATTAAAAATGTATGCCAAAAGTTTGGATTTCCACTTTAAGTGTTTTTTTTTTATTTCAAGAGATGTTATTACAGCAGATTAAGCAACAATCATCAAACGCTAGGCATGTAGCAACCTGACTCTAAACGTTCACAACAGATTACACAGCTCGTCTCTTGGTAATTGCTTACCTGCAGCGTTCTTTGAAAATGACTTATGTGAAGCGACTGGACTCCATGCATTAACACCCTGCAAGTTTTATGGGGTCACCAAAGGGAGCGCAGCTATCCCGCTACCATATTACGCTATTGATTAAGTCGCAAATTGACCAAAGAGGCGAAGCCTGCCGAGCGAAACCTCATGTGCAGCACACCTGCAAAGTTACTGCTCTTTATTATCTTCTATCTCATTGCTCACGGTCCACCTTGAAACATCCTTTCCTAACGCTCCAGATTGTTACAGATTGTAAGATTTGCAAAACACATGTAACTAAATTTGTTAATAAATTTAGGAACTGATCAATTATTATAGCCAGATGCACAGCATTTACAAAAATGACTTGGAAATGAGATTGTGTGGAAGTGTTTTGCTTAGATTTGTGGAGAGTTTGGGGCTTGGGAATTTGCAAGAGAGAAAGATATTTAGTCGTGAGTTTCTGGCCCCTGTACTCTTGTTGAGAGGAGAGCCGGGAGTGTGCTAAATGTCAAAACAAACACAATTTAATATTTATGAGATTTCTGGTTACAGCGTGTGTTAGATGATGATTTGGAAGGGCAAAATGTTTACTTACATTCAAAGGATTTTGTAAAAGTCAGTATGATACGATGTGCGCAGCTCATTTTACTTAGAAACGTATTCACCAAGAAAAAATTGTGGGGCGAGACATTTATCCGCCAGGATTGTAAAAGTGTTTTTATGTGTTAGTTTGTGTGGTGGTTGAAGAGGAGGTGCTGAAAAATAGAATTTGATTTATTTCTTGACAGAACTTGCATTTACAATAAGATCAGGTAGAATGTGAATAGATAACTAAATAAGCTTTGTAGCTCAGTGGTTAGTGCATGGTGCTAACAACACCAAGGTCATATGTTCAATCCCAGGGATTGCACATACTCTAAATCAAATGTATAGTATAATGCAATGTAAGTCGCTTTGGATAAAAGCTTCTGCCAAATGCATAAATGTAAATGTAAGTAAATTGGTTTCAGATAGACTGTATGATTGATTTTTTACATTGTATATGCTGTGTAGTTAAAGGGACAATTCACCAAAAATTCTGTCATCTAAACTATTACATAAAACTATTGTAGTCAATGGTGCCCCAGAACTGTTTGGTTTCCCACATCCTTCCAAATATCTTCTTCCGTGTTCAACAGAACAAAGTTGTTCATAAATGTTTGGAACAACTTTAGGGTAAGTAAATGATGACAGAATTTTCATTTTGGGGTGAACTATCCCTTTAAGCTTACTAAGAACCTTAAAACAACTCCAAATGTGAGACACATGGAGAAGATTTCTCAATCTGACATGCAAAGATTCTCTTATTAGCATGCTTATATGCAGAAGCATGAAATGGGGTCATGTGTGTTTGAGATGTCTTCAATTCCAATGTTGTGTTGAGAACTTCTCAATGTCAGTGTAAAGGGGCTGGGCTTCTGTAAACCAGTTGTCTGTTTTTTATAACTGAACAAGACTCCCTGGCAGTTCCTCATCTGAATAATATCAGTGTTTTTCTTTGGGCTCTCTGTTCATTTCTCACCTTATTTATGACGGTGGTATGATGGTGTATTTTAAGAGCACCTTTGTTTCTGCAGTATTCACAATTCAGCAGCCTCAGATAATAGCCTTTGGATATTTTTATGATTTATCTGCTTGGCGCAGTGATAATAATTTGAAAAGCAGCCGTGTGAATGAATTGTGGGGAAAGCCGCAGAAAGTAAACTGTGTCGAAATTGCATTAAACAAATATCTTTTAGATATATAAACCGGCACGCTGCATTTAATGCATCATTAACCATGCAATAAAAGTCTTGTTTGGAAAGATTAAGAGAATACGCCATGACGAGTCCCTAAACATGTGCTAATATGTCCATCGTGTAAGGGGCCATTGTGTAAAATCGCATTAGTTTATGAAAAATCAAAATGCCTTCATAAATATGTATTCTTAAGCTTTTATCTAAATCTCTTTTCATTGCGTCCACACAGCTCTGAAGAAAGGACGGTTTTGGATCACACCCGACCCCTATCATAATGATGACAACATCCAGATTGGCAGAGAGGTGAAGATATCGTGTCAGGTGGAGGCCACGCCACCCGAGGAGCTGATGTTCAGCTGGCTGAAGAACGGCCGTCCGCTCCGCAGCTCAGAGCGAATGGTCATTACCCAGACTGACCCAGACGTTGCCCCGGGAACCACAAACCTAGACATCATCGACCTCAAGTTTACAGACTTTGGCACCTACACCTGTGTGGCTTCACTGAAGAATGGAGGCATACCGGAGATCAGCATAGACGTCAACATCTCTTCCACCACCGGTGAGCTTGTTGTTGTCTGTTCTTTGATCCTTTTGCATTGCTTAACCTTGTAGGTTCTAACTGAGAGACACGTAAGCAACACTTTAAAATGTATGAATGTTGTTACATTAGTAGAATATAAAATATGGCTGTTGTCCTTCTGAAACCTTGCTTCTCCGTATTTTGTTATTTTTGTTATTCATTATTATGTCACCCTTTATGTTTGTTACTGTGTTTTGCAAATATCTAACCAATATAAAAAAAAAAAGATGATTGTCAACTTTGACACAGTATTTAATCATTGTTTAGAATTGATTGATGTATTCATCTTAATCCATTTAAACTTGCAGTTAACTAGAAATCAAACATGCTTTACTGACTAAATGAGAAAAAATGTTGTGGGTTTATGGTATGATGGCAACACTGTACTAGAACCTTAAAGAGATAGTTCACCCCCCAAAAAATGAAAATTCTGTCATCATTAACTTACTTTCTTGTCATTTTAAACCTGTTTGACTTTCTTTCCTCTGCAGAACACAAAAGAAGATATTTTGAAAAATGCTGGTAACAACGGCGGTCCCCATTCACTTTTAGTGTATGGACACAAAACCAATGCAAGTTAATGGGTACTGCCATTGTTCGGTTACCAACATTCTTCTCTTGTTGGTTAAAGATATTACCAAATATCTTTTGTGTTCTGCAGAAGAAAGTAAGTCATACAGGTTTGAAATGTCAAAAGGGTGAGTAATTCGTGACATAATTTTCATTTTTGGGTGAACTATCCCTTTAAGCTTCTTTACTGTACTGTGTTATTCAATTTGTTTTTATCTTGATTACATTAATTAATTACACAATTGTTTTCCCAAGTATTCTCTTACCGACTGAATGTGCTTTTCAGCACATCAGAGCATTATAGCTCCAACAAAACACAATCTGTCCCACTGATGACATTTTAATGATGTGAAAAAGATCAGCATGAAATATCTGAATTTGAAAGGTTTTTCCATTACAAAGTACAAAGTACAGGTAATGTTGTTTTTGCTTTTTTACACAGCCAAAAAGGGTAATGTAATTTATTTCCTCAATGATTTCTTTATGCAAAATATCTTATGTTTGTTTGTTTGTTTGCCCCGGGTCTGCTAAAGAAGTCATGCTTAATCAACCTGCAGACGCACCAAGATCTCCCTCCCACCAGACCCCCTGCAGTCGCAATCGGAAATACATCCACCGCCCTTCTCCTTGCTTTTTTTTTGGTGCCATACTCATTACCTTGACTGCGTATAAATCTGTCTTTCCCCCTCACCTTCTATACTAGAGAAAATAGATTTTTCCTTTATCTCCAAAGGAGAACAACATCTCATTTTCCACCGTACAGCATTTATTCTTCTTTATCATCTCTTAGGCTGTCAAACCCCACATTTCATACGTGCATGATAGCTTTCGATATGACAGCCCATGTCTTTACAGTATTAAGTCAGGAATGTTTTTTAGAGATTAGAATCCTCTCGGATGAGTGAGATTAGGATCTCCTCGGATGAGCGATGACCCCATAACCTTGGCACACCCAACAGGAGCCTGCGTTTTTTTTTGTATACCTTTTATTAATGGTGTTGAACTTGTGAAATGGACCGTAGAGATGTACACACCCCATGTACAGATGCTTTGTGTACTGTAAAGTGGAGATTGATGCTTTATGGCGAGGGTCTGCACAGCACTCAGGTGGCTATTTATAGAGGAACAGGTGTTTCTGTGGCATTGTTGGAGCTGTAGGGGAGACATCTTCAGTCGTCCTGTTTCACAGAGCATGTCATCGTGTCAACCTGACCCTGCTGAGGTCTGGACTGGATTGAAATTGTGTTCTGGTCAAATTGCTCAGTCGATTAGGGATTTGATGTGGAAAATTCACGTTGACTTGCACTTAAACGTCCTGTTCAAACTCCAGGCAATATGTCTAATTTAATAGAATAGAATGGTTCAGTCAGAATTGAAGATTCTGTATTTGTTTTTATCACTCTTGTGTTGCTCCAAACTCATGTCTTTCTTGAACGATTTTAAAACATTCTGATGATGTTTTTTAATGAATTTGCAAGCTTTAAAGCTTTAAAAAAAATCTTTAAAACAAGAAGTGCTTCTAGACCAATGATTTTTACATCTTGCAATTGCTTCGTGTGAGGTTAAAGGTTCTGTATGTAGATTTTGCAGCCAACGGCTCACTCCACCACTCCCCCCTCCCTTTCGAAGCACTACGGTGGCTGACACAGAACTAAGATGTTGTCACATTTTTGCTTCTTTGCAGAAGGACATACATATTCAGGAAACATTCTCTGTAGAGCAGTTTGTCCATTTAGGGCTACTGTAGAAACAATGGCAAATTCCATATACTGTAAGGGGACCAGCGGTGTATGTAGATAGAAACAGCTCATTTTAAGATAATACAAACATAAAAGTTCATAATGTATATACACCTCTGAAGATGTAGTTATGTATATTATATTGCATTTCTGTCAATAGATCCTTCTAAATATTACAAGTAAATATTAACTTAATTTATACGTTGTACATTAAAACAGGGTTCTCCCATACATACATTTTCCTGTAAATGTGAATTTAAACATCTCATTACGAGATCTCCATGACTTTTCCATCTTCTCTCTTCTAGTCCCGCCCAACCTGACCGTCCCTCGAGGAAAGTCTCCTCTAGTTACTCAGGAGGGAGATACAGTGGAGCTCCAGTGTTTGGTCTCTGGCAAACCCAAACCCATCATCCTCTGGTCCCGCGCCGACAAGGAGGCGCCCATGCCGGACGGCAGCATGCAGAGCGAAAGCTACGACGGAGTCCTGCGCATCGTCAACGTCTCGCGCGAGATGACCGGCACTTACCGCTGCCAAACCAGCCAGTACAACGGTTTCAATGTAAAACCCAGAGAAGCCACCGTTGAACTCATAGTGCAGTGTAAGTAATCCGAACGTGTCTGATTTGCACTTTTAGTAGACCTGAACATTCGGTGCTTAAGGTTTTAATCGTGATTTTATCGGAAAAAGCGAACCGTTAATTTTCTCGGGAAATAAATGGAAAAAGTATGGGGACGTCATTAATTGTAATTACAGACAACCTTGGTCGATCTTTTCACTGTCTCATTTAGACCCCCAGATTCAATTAACATAGGTACACAATGTAATGAATTCCATATTATGGTTGCATAGCGTGAATGAGGAGTCAGTTTGACTTACAGGTGTGTAAGAGGGTCAGGTGTCAGTGTTAACGATTTTATATACACATGCGGAAAAAACGTACTGTCAAAGGACACGTCTCCTTATTGTCCTTTACAGTCACTTCAGTTGATGCTTGCATGTAATATCTGATTACAGTTATAATGCAAATGGTGTGAGGCGGATCATAGATATACAAGCATCTGAAAAGATTTTCATTCGGCGTCAGACATTTTAGATGTGTCTCGTGTCAATAAGGTCACTCATTTCCCACAATGCACCTGCCAGCTCATGAATAGCTTGTACTGTGACAGACATGCGCTTGCAGAGGCAATTCTTTAAATGCGGTCCTTTATTCTGTAACCTTGTGAAGTGTATTGTTCTAAATTGAAGTGAAAAACATGCAGTCGATTCATCGCTTAACTACTCCATCACGTACAGCACAGTACAGTACATTCCCCCCGGTCGAGTGCGATGAACAAATAGCATGTGTGTGTCTGTTTTGTGCACACACATTCTCAAATGTACACATTGCACAGCGTTTATATGAAAAAGAAATGTAAATGCTGCTAGATACCGTGGGATGTATTTTTTTGTATTTGCATTCTGCTAGAACAAAGCATACAAGGTGTCTTTAAAAAGTGCACTTGAGAAATACTCAGCACTTTAAGAAATAATTGCGAAAACTGTATAGATCCTGTAAAAAATCACTCTAGCTTGAATTTTAAATAACGCTTTACAATACTAACTTGTGTCAGCATTTTACTTAACTTAATTTCTTGGAACTAGAGGGCCAGATTAGCTCTGAAATAGCCTCTGTGTGTTTCCTGTTGTGTTCTGAGTCAGTGGTTTTGGTTGTTAGTCACGATTCAGTGCTTTTATTTTGTTTCTTTGTAATCGCCCACTCTCCCTGCGCTTTGTGTTTTGTTTCACCCTACTATGAATTCAGCATGTGCGATCTTTATGTCCTATTTAGGTGAATCAAATAATCCTGACCTTCGCATGTTGCGCTAGCTTAGTCAGAACTAATGAACACATGAGCCAGTAAGTGCTATAGACCGTCTCAAAGTTGCTGGAATCTGTCATAATTTACTGTGAGGTAATTGTTTGTTTTTAATTAAAAGAGATGTTTCTTGAAATGAAATCATTCTCAGAACACTTGGCAACGTACCTATGCTTTTTTGAGTTATGATATTATAATTCAGAGCTCAAGTTTAACATTTCAGAGGAAAGTATCTTGTCAATTTAAAGCTACAATCCTTAACTTATTTTGGTTCAAAATGCACAAATTAACCACATAAAATGTATTGAAATGCATAAAAAATCAAACGGTTAAAACAATACTCTTATCTTTCACAACAATAGGCTTAAAAAACAATAATTACTCATTGTGGACTTCAGGAAAGAGTCAAGAGGCACACATGACACCATCCACATCAATGGGATGGCTGTTGAACGTGTCTCCAGTTTCAAGTTCCTGGGGATCCACATCTCGGAGGACCTGTCCTGGACTACCAACACCTCCAGCCTGGTCAAGAAGGCTCACCAGCGCCTCTTCTTCCTGAGGACACTAAAGAAGAATCGGCTGTCCTCGGCTATCCTGGTGAACTTCTATCGCTGTGCAATAGAAAGCGTCCTGACCAACTGTGTCACAGTCTGGCATGGGAGCTGCTCTGTTGCAGAGCGCAAGGCACTGCAGCGGGTGGTGAAAACCGCCCAGCGCATCACAGGGACTCCACTTCCATCCATGGAGGACATCCAGAGGAAACGCTGTCTGCGTCGAGCTCGCAGCATTCTTAAGGACTCCTCTCATCCCGCTCACAGACTGTTTTCTCTCCTGCCCTCCGGCAGGCGTTTCAGGTGCCTCCGGACCAGGACCAGCAGACTAAAGAACAGCTTTTTTCCCAGAGCTGTCTCTTTATTGAACTCTGCCCCTCACTGATCCCACTGCCCCTCATTTACTACTACACTCTTCTCTCCCCCCTCATTGCACACCTGTCTTCACTTGTTATTTGCACTAATGGACTGTCTATACATAACATTTATGTTCATTTGCACTACCAGACTGCTCATTTGCACTGCCAACTGTTCATTACAGTACCGACTGTTTACTGTTTACTATGCATCTTGCACTCCTACACTTTAACTGAAATATGCAATAACTTCTTCCATTGCACTGTTACTTCGATAGCTTCTGTCCATAATTTATTTGCACTACTCTATATTTATCGCACTGCTGCTCACCATAGCCTAACTTATTGTATACAGCCACCTGTAAATTTCTGTTTATAGTAAAAGCCATCTGTACATTATGTTCATAATACATATCCATCTGTAAATTTCTGTTTATAGTAAAAGCCATCTGTATATCATGTTCATAGTATATATCCATCTGTAAATCTCTGTCTATAGCAATAGACATCTGTATATTATGTGCATAGTATATATCCATCTGTTAATTTCTGTTTATAGTAATAGCCATCTGTATATCATGATCATAGTATATATCCATCTGTAAATTTCTGTTTATAGTAAGAGACATCTGTAAATCATGGTCATAGTACATTTCCATCTGTAAATTACTTCTGTATATTTATTTATGTAACTTATGCAACCAATGTATATCCTGCACTTGCTGCTATTGCACTTCTGGTTAGACCCAAACTGCATTTCGTTGCCTTGTACTTGTACATGTGTAATGACAATAAAGTTGAATCTAATCTAATCTAATCTAATCTAATTATTTATAATTTGAGCTGTCAGGTACAATTTTGCAGGAAGTGTCAGCTGTAACCTGCGAACAGATTCAGTTCAATTTTATTTATATAGCGCTTTTCACAATTTTGATTATGATTCAAAAAAAATAGTAATACATGATATTATTGCAAGTTTTTGTCTATGCCATGTACATTGATGAAACTTACGGCCACGGAAAAAATTAAGAGACCACTCCAAATTTTTATTTCAAATTTCAGCATTTCTAGATACTGTGGTCATTCCAGTCCAGTGTCTGTTGAGGTTCAACAAAATCAAACCTCAGGAGTGACAAAGTCATCCAACAGCAATATGAAAGACTGATAGAATGACAAGACACATGAAAACTATGATACAAATCCATAAATCCATAAATACAAATATTACTGTTGTATTGCTTAAACGTGAATGTATTTGACGTCTGAAAAAATACAGAGCATCTTCTTTGTTATTTTGACCCATTTCTCCAGGTCTCATTTTCTGCAAATAAATGCAAATAGAAATAATATTTTTATTTGAAAATGGTAAAAAATATTTTTTGTAGTTAACAGACTGAAAAAAATGACAATTTTACCTAAACACCTACCTATAAATAGTAAATTCTTAATTATCAATTATTATTTTAGAAATCAGAAATTGCATGATATACTTTTTATATCATTGCTTAAAGGGCCATATCAAATATATGCTTAATGACAGATGCAGGCTCTTTAGTAAAGCTATCATTTCCTGCTTAGCAGAAGCCCGGCTAGCGTAAGCATTAGCCACTCCGAACAAGTGACTATATTTGATGACTCATTCTCTACCGCTCAAACTTATGTCACTTCTCGCTGTTTGATCAAGGCTGTTTCCAACCTCCCCACAGACAGAATGATTGTAGTGACTTTGCAGGGGGGTGGGGGGTCTCCAGAGGTAATCCTAATGCTGCAGTCATTACTTGCAGAAAGCCAGGGCGCTAATGTATGCCAGTGGATAACATCTGCTTATGTCTGTGACAGCTGAACGAGTCCTGCAGCAAGTACTACAACTGCGGGGGCGGAAATAGACAGAAAGAGAGAGAAGTTGGGATGAAGGAAGTAGGAATAAATGTGGTTAAAGTGTGTAAGGGAGCAAAAGAGAGAGAGGTGAAATATTGACAGGGAAAGTACGGTGAAGTGGAGAGGGTGGAGTGTGTGTGTCTATGTACAGTACATGTCTTTGTACACTAGGAAACTCATTTGTTCCAGTTGAGCAAGTTATATCTGACATAGATATTTGGGTTTTCCTTCTTTGTAAAAGTTATATACCTGTATAAATAATATAAGTTGACCTGCGGTCCTACAGTTCAAGATTATTAAACAAACTAAATGATGCTTATTTGAAAATGTAAAGATGCGAAAAGGTTTGTATGATGGTTAAGTTCAGGGGTAAGGGATAGAATGAGCAGTTTGTACAGTATAAAAGTCAATATGTCTATGGAAAGTCCCCACAGTGTATGAAAACAAGTGTGTGTGTGTGTGTGTGTGTGTGTGTGTGTGTGTGTGTGTGTGTGTGTGTGTGTGTGTGTGTGTGTGTGTGTGTGTGTGTGAGTGTGTGTGTGTGTGTGTGTGTGTGTGTGTGTGTGAGAGAGAGAGAGAGAGAGAGAGAGAGAGAACTGGGCCGATTGGTATTGTCCATCAGAGAGATTGCCCTGGATTTCACTTTGTCAAAGCGCTTTAAATCTGCATGACTTTGTTATATTGGTAATAAAATGAAACTTGCACTGTTTACCTCAATCGCTCTCCCTTCATAGAACAAACATTCAGGAGGTTAATGCCTAAGGGCCATCTGCTAACTTGCCCCTTGAATTTTTCCATTATTTTTCATGGCATTTAATCAGGATAATATCATTTCTGGACAGAATTAAAAGCTTAGCAGTAGAAGCTCATTTCTGGACTGGTATATGTGTCCATCTGGTCTATTATTTACTCGGGTTTGACCTTTAACTTACATGGACCTACAGAGTGAAAAAAATGCTTAAATCCAAATTAAATATTTTGGCTGTATTTAAAGTGAAAATAACATATTCTTCATTTTTCACACATACAGCCACGCACAAATTAAGAGAGCATTCCAAATTTTCATTACATCAGCATTTTTAGATGTATTGTGTCCATTCCAGTCCAGTGTCTGTTGAATTTCAACAAAATCAAAGCTCAAGAGTGACAGTCATCCAACAGCAATGTAAAAGACTGACAGCATGACAAGACACATTAAAACGTTGAGGTTATCACCCAAAAAATTAGTTTTGAACTTTTCCTAAATACATGTACAAATATTACTGTTGCTCAAAAGTGAATATGAACTTCTTCGCAGTATTTGAAGAACATATTTTCTTTTATTTTTACCTGTTTCTCCAGTTTTCATTTTCTGCAAATAAATAAAATGTAAACAATATTTTTTTAAATTTGGGTGAAATATTGTTTTCAGAATGAAACAAAAATGATAATTTTACCTAAACACATACCTATAAATAGTAAATTCATAAAAACTGAAAATTGTCATTTTTTACTACGGCGTATATAATTCATAAATGTAAATCATTATTGTCCAATATTACTGTTGGCAATAGTGACTATAAATCGTAGTCAAGGTATGCAGATTCAATATTTCATATTACACATATACACTTATATTGTATTAAGCTACAGTACATCAAATTTTTACTATTTTTATGTTCATCATGTCAGATATGTCAGCTAAGAAAAAGCCATCTATTGCACAATATCTTGAATAATTCATCTTTTTTATTGGCAGTGCATTGTGGGTTTAAATGAGTCATTTATGCCTTTTTTATAGGACCTTACACATTGACCCATTAACATGAGAGAATAAATTGTAATTGAACCTCTCTAATATATCACATGACTGTTAGAAGAATGTGCTTCTATGAATTATAATCCTTTAATCAAGTCATTCATCCAGTCATAAATCTGCAATATGCACTTGCATTATCCTTTCATCAAAAAGGATGAGTACAATCTCTATAGAATTCTCTGCTTATGGCTCTGATGGTAACTACGACGACCCCAACATCAACCTCTGTGCATACACAGCTCTCAACCCTCTGTTAGCATTCAGTTTAATTGCTCCTCAAAAACCACAGCGCTCTGGAGCTTAGGCTGTCTGCTGCTAACCTTAAACCTTCGCCTCTGCTTTGATGGAACGCTCGGTGGAAAATGAACCGCCTGCGGACACATGAAGCGCAACAGACCAAGCTTCACACAATGCTTTGGGTTTGCAGGTTAAATCTGCTCGACTCATTTGGACTATTGTTGGCTGTGGTTTAAAGGTGACATTTTTATAAATGGTAAAAACAATGTTAAAATACTTGTTTTAAGCGTATGGAGTATCATAGTTTGTTTGCCATTGCAATATGCAGTACCAGTGCTTAATCTCTATTGTGTAATAGCAAAGATTTGTAAGTAATATTGATAGACACAAATAGAGCATTGAAAAAAGTTCAGAAAACACCACTATGAATCCAAATGTCCATATTTTCAGAAACCTTAGCCTAGCATTTACAGACACAGGTTTTAGCCTGACATGCAATGGTGCAGATTTTTCCCAAAATAATTTCCTGTTCCGCCACTTTGTTGTATACAGCTGGGTTTTCATCCAGGTCGATTCAACCAAATATGATTGTCGTAAAATCACTTTTCTAATATAGCAGTTTAAAAAAAAAACATTTTGGGGGGGGGGAAATTGGCACAAATTATTGTTGGAATTATTGTCTTAAATTTTCCAGTGTTTTCATACATTTTTAATGAAACCCATCATGTGTGTCAATTAAAACAAATTGACAGGATTTACTATGCCCATGTGCTACCATCCTCTGTCCACTATCAATGTGCCAAGGTGTGTTGTAATACGCTTGACCATTTTGTACAATTTCTGTGTGCCTGATGCAATTATACGCAGTTCAGTGTTCAACCCAAAGTAACTAGAATTTTAGAATGGAGGCAAAGAATACACTAACTAAAAGCAGAGGTGTGATGCTTGACAAAAGCAAATATCTACTGTCTGTACTAAGTACCAGCAGTGTTTTACTTTTTAATGCATTTGAACCCAATTATCTTCTGTCACTTATGTCCAAACGCTCACCCCATCTACCAAACAGCATCTGTAACCTTCACCAGTTAGAGGGTTAATTGAATTCGTTTTCCGGGCATGTACCAGCAAAAATGACCCATTCACAATTAGGCGCGCATGATTCATCCGGACCAGCCCCGAGTCGGTCAATGATTGCCACAAAACCGATGGCAGAGAGTGAAAATCTCAACCTCAACATGTTTTTTTTGGAAGAGGCAAAAACTGTTGTCTGTAAAGGTCAATTGGCACTCTTGTCATTTCTCGCATGCCTTTGATGCGGGGTTAGACAAAAAAGAAGGGTGGCGACAACACACAGTGGGAGAAATAAGGAGTCAATTGAGCTTATATTGTCATTTTCACAGGAGCAGTGTTCAGTGACAGCCGATCGTCTCTTATTAGGATGTGACATTTTCTTTAACACTAAACCTCGCACAGCGTAGTGTAAAATGCCTGGCTTGCATTTGCAAGGGCTTCTATTTGTAGAATGAAGTTGATGTGGTTGAATTGTTAATTCTGCCATGAGATTATATTTTGATGATGGATTCTCATGCGGTCATGTTAGTCGAGCAGACGTGATGAATATGACTGCACCTTAGACTCTTATCACCTCGGACTGAAGTAAGTTTTAATTGCATCTAAATGTGGCAAGGCTGACTGATTATTAATGATCTAATATATTTTAATGAAGGGATAATTGCAGTTAAAGCCCGACAGTAGCAAACCACCATCTCCTCTGTTCTCACTGAGGGCTGCAGGGTAGATGAAGAAACTTTTCTGCATTTCTGATGAGAGACTAGATGGAAGCCTCTTCTCCCTATTACGGTTTCATTCACTGCAGCAAGGCCTGTCGCCGTTACATAACCTCCCGATCACAGTTATCTGATCTTAGTGCGTTTGTATGAGATTTGTAACTGAGATTATTGTGCATTTTAAAATCAGTTTTAATCAAATGTCGAAATGACACAAAATACGGTACGTTTAATGCTTTGTGTGAATGCTCCAAACAAACACAAAGTGAGTTTCATTTCATTATGTAATGGAAAAATACTGTGATCCTCGTTCCAGGTGCATACAAAGTTAATGTCACAAAATACGTAATGACCTGCTTGTTGGGGTTATGCGATAATGAAGAAAAACGCGACTTGCTAAACAATGTGATATTTAGTATTCAATGCTATAATACGTTTGTTTGTTGAATCAATTTACATGTATTATACATCTATTAAAAAAATAAAATGATAACATACTTTACATTCCTTATGAGGAAGCATCACTCTCTGTCTCACCAAATTTGAGTAAATACATTTTTTAAAGTATTAAAATCATTCAATTATTGCCAAACCATTGTGAACTTGATAATATATCTTGCAGCCATACTGCTTATAGCATCTCTGTAGATGACAGAATATAACAAAACTGTTCACAAAATGACACGTCACACAAGTGAGGAATTTAAGACTAAATTGTATAATATTCCAATATTGTGATCATCAATATATAAATATATATCAGTATATATTAATAAATAAATGTTTGTTAGGTTAATAATTGTTTAACATTTAATATTCCATTTTAATTAATAATGTTTAATTATAATATTGTATTTAATAATATTGACAAATATATAACAATAATAATTTTTTTTGTAGTTTTTGTTGTTGATATTGTTGTTAATATTATTATTTTATTATTGTTAGTAATGTTATTCTAACCTTGTGCAGTATTTGTTTACAAATTCTTGATGGAGTTCATACATTTTTACTGTAAATAAATCTTAAAGTGTGTATTGATACATTCTCATTAAATTAAATTAAAGTATTTCTTTGACAGTTATTCATCCACCAAAATTTCCTGATGGCGACAACCCAAACCGCAACTTTTCATAACTGAGAGCGATATGTAAATGCATCTCGGACAAGTTCTGAGTCAAACTGATGTTTGAGAACAGAATCTATCTAAAGACAGGTACTTACTCAAAACGACAAAGTACTGGGCGGCACATATGCAAATTAGAATCTCATGCGGAATATAGGAGCAGCGCGGATCCTCATCATGAGGGGATAAAGTTGGCATCCTGATTAGTGGTGTGGAACTGGGATAAGCGCTGGAGAATAGAGGAATATTCCTGTACTCGGATGACACCAGCGTTCCGTGCTCCATGTTCGCTTAGCATGGCATTCAAAGCTGGCTGCCAGCCTAATTAGCAGAGAGCTAATTTATTCCCAACAGTATTCATTTATAAAAAAGAGAATATATGCTCATGCAAAGAAAGAAAAAGTCCTGCGATTTAAAGTACTATCACCATTCATGCTTCAAGAAAAATGCAAAAATAGAGCATTATTGCTTTTGTTAATATTGAACATCCTCTTGGGACTTGTTGATTAATAAGTTTAAACATTCTTGTGTACGTGTCATTGTGTTGTGTTGTGTAATTGCGTGTCGCACAACATTTCCCCGTAGGTCATAAGGAAATGGTTGTGTGCAGTCAAACAATCATAACGCCTAAGTGCCGTCTTCTGTGTGCAGTTTGGACCCTTAATAATGATGGAAAAGACAGAATGAATCAACTCTAGACTTAAACAGGAAGTCTCCTATGAATTTTACAAGGCCATTATGCCAAGCAGTCATTTTAACTACACTGTATTTCTTATTTTGCCAGAGCTCAGACAGAAAGCAAGCCTAAGAAATTATCGCCTCCGTTCAGTTAGATCATTCTGTCATTGATGCATTTGTTCTTTTGCCATTTGACATCATAGAAATGAAGCAATATATTCTTAAAACTTGATACAATAACATCATCTCAGTGCAGTCAATATGATACACAACTGTTATTAAAATGTGAACGCATTCAGGGGGATACAAAACCTTGCAGTGTACAGTACATTTATTACCTGCGTCGGACTTCTGGTCCTTCCTGTTGCAATCTTTCTGCGAGTTGTTTGTATTTCTCCCTTGCCTTGCATACACAATCGATTCCGTTTTAGCAAACATCTTTTTCTGTTCTCCCTATATTGCTGAGAAATCGATTTGCAAATACACACCATTGTCACCTGTCTAACAGCGCACGTGTGCGATAACCTCCACGACTAGTCCATCAAACCCTCATCCATTGGCAACATGTCAGCCGGAATTGGTTCAGTTTGGGAAACTCAGCCGTGAAATTCAGAATGACAAAATGCGGTGGGCCCGGGCTCGCATCATTGCCTGAATAAAGTCATCGGGGAGGGTGAACTGTTGGGTGAACCTAAGCTGTAAAAGATATTGTATTGCACGGATTGTAATCCACTCGTAGTGTGCAGACTCAACGTGTTGTCATATGGAGTGGGGGAAACAAAAGTCAACAGGCCACTTTCAGAAGGTTTTAAATGGCAAAAATCTGTGCCCTTATATATTTACTAAAGGACTTTTAAGGCAGATTTTTGAAGTGGTCCACTGCACACTCCCTTACATAATATATGGGATGACAAGCAAAAGAAATAATAAGTAAATGACATTAGCTAGCAAGTTAAAAAATATATCTAGTCTGTATTATTTTGGGTTACCGGTAGAAGTTACTGGTACTTGGCTAAACTTACACGACCCATTCAATAAATTGTTTATTTAATAAAATTAATATACAATAAAATTCAACAAATTGCTTATTTAATATTATGTTTATACAATTAAATATTAATAGAACGTCATATAAATACATTAAAATATCAATAGTTATATTATTAGCCACTAGCCAGACCGATCAACAAACACAGACTGGAAGTTAACTTCGGCATCCATTGAAACCGTCGATATGAAAAGCGTCAATTTCCTATGTATTATTCAATATATTGTAATATACTGACATAGGAAAATATATTTTCTTTGCATAAGGCCTATGATGGTAATTTATGTAAACATATGCGCATTCAACCATTATGTAAAATGACCTCTCCTGTGTTTTTAATTATTTTTAGAGAATAGAAATGCATGCGTGTGTTCTGATGAATATGGAAAATTGCAAAGAAGTGTGATTAGTCAGAGTTATTGGACTATGTCTCTGTATTGCCTATTATATTGCATTAATCTATGTGAAAGACCTACTTATATATTGGTGCAGATCATAACATTTCAATAACAGACAAATGCAAATTCATTTGGTAAGATGATGTTTATCAACTAGTAAGTCGAAGATTTGTTAGTCTACCCCAATAGCTGGTTGAATCCCAGGGAACACACATACTGATCAAATGTATAGCTTGAATGTGCTGTGGCTTTGTATAAAAGCATTTGCCAAATGCATAAATGTAACATTTCCTCTTTTGACAGCTATTCAAATCAAATGTTTTGCAAGCAACATTTATATTGCAAAATTTGCTAAATAAATAAATAAAGACATTTTAATTATACCAGATGTTTAACCAGCTCTCATGTCACTCATTTTAGGGTCCTTTAAAAAATTTCAGGACACAATATTTAAAACCCATGCCTTTGACATCTTTCTGCAATACTTGAGTCTGATGGGTCAATCAGATATTTTTATGAGTGTTAAATTGTATAATAACTAACCATAAGTATTTCCTAAGTGAAGGAACTGTACAGCTAGTCCCTTCAGAGTGATACAGTAAATCATTCCTACATTCCTGTGTTACAAGAAGGTGTTACATGATTGACAGTACATTATGAATGTTCCAATTACAGTTCTGTATTATGGCTCACAGGTATTTGTACAGGGGAGCTGTAGTCCACAGCGGCTGATTGTAAAGTGAAAACTAAAGGCAGAATGTGTGCATGTCAAGCAACTGTGTGAATTTTGTGCATTAAGCTTTTTCCTTTAAGCTCTCATGACTCTCAGTGGACTTCAATAGAAACGCTGTGCACCAGCCTCAAAGATTCACCAAATCAGACAGAAAAACTGCAGACGCTGTGCAGATGCCAGCGTCCTTCTGAGGACATCACATTATATTTGATGATGTTCTCCTGGGGATGTGCTCTGTTGGTGTGCATCATGGTGCATGTGCGCGTGTTGGCTCGCAACACCATGAATCACAGATTCATGACAGGTCACCCTTTTATGAGCGCCGTGAGTCAGCAGTTATTTCTTCTTTTGCTGCTTCACGATGTGAGCATAAAAGTTTTCAAACCTATCTGTGATCTCTCAATAGCTGCCGTGGCGCATCTTTGGAATTTTGTCACAAAAAATGACTGCTGTAGCATTTTGCCAACCGCCTCTCGCATTTGCTGTCAATCACAGAACACACTTCTAAGAAATCGATTTAGCGAAAACGTTCAAGCCCATTTATTTTAGCACAATTGTATCAAATTTGTAAGTCCAATAAGTTCACAAATATGTAAAAAGCTGCTGCTCAGAGCATCGGGGTTCTTCAGCGTATTGGTTTATTGACTGAATAGATGGCAGTGTTAAGCCAGGCTTTCTGATAAGAATGTGCATCCTTTGCTTTTTTCAGATCCCCCTGCTGTGGAGCCAGCGTATACAGAGATTAGACAGGGTCTGGGTCGCCCGTTCTCGCTGAGCTGCAGGGTCTTACGTGCCCACCCCTCGAAGGTGCTAAAGTATGAATGGAAGTTGGGCACTCGACTGCTTACGATGGGTCAGTTGGACACCCGGGATGAGACGGAATATAACGTAAGGGCACTCAACCGCGAGGGCTACGGCGCGTACACGTGTGACATCACCAATGAAGCAGGAGCTGGCCGGTGTACTTTTCTTGTCACAGGTAAGACAAGTGAAAACTGATTTATAAAGTATCGATTTCTGGTGTGGTTCTCAAGTGGTGGATCAGGCAACAAAACAATTTTTTTAAAGCAAGGTGCTAGCAAGGCTCAATTCCAGTGTATATCCCAAATAAATAAAGTAGCTTTGGATAAAGTGCCAGTAAGAGGAGAGCAAAATAAATGAGCTTACCGACTTTCTAAGGAGGGAGAAAATGTGTGTCTGTGTGTGTCTGTGTTGTTCACATCAAAGGTTCTGCTTCCAATCTAACAACCTTCTTTTTATAATGATATGTCTACTTGGTTAAAGCTAGTTAAATTAAAGGGATAGTTGACCCAAAAATAAAAATTCTGTCATTTACTCACCCTCTTGTCATTTCAAACCTGTATAATTCTTTCTTTCTTCTGCAAAACACAAAAGACGATTTTTTGAAGAATTTTGTTAACCGAAAAAACAGTGGTACCCATTGACTTGCATTGGTTTTGTGTCCATACAATAGAAGTCAATGGGTACCGCATTGTTTGTTTACCAGCTTTCTTCAAAAAATCGTCTTTTGTGTTCTGCAAAAGAAAGAAAGTCAAACAGGTTTGAAATGATTGAAATCATTTTTGGGTGAACTATCCCTTTTTAATAATTTTGGTATTTTGATGCCCAATGTAAAATGGTCTACTGTGCAATACATTTGCATCATTACATATTTAAAGCCGATCTTACTAAACAAATGAGACACAAAAGAGATTAGTTTTCAAAGATCACATTTAAAGATACAAATACGGCTGAAGTGACCTGTTAGAAAAATTTGTACTGCCTATTAAGCAGATCTTTGTTTTTGCCCTTGAAATATTTCCATATGCATACTTTGATGAAATGCAAATCTCAACAACAAGCTCTTAACCAAGACAACCACTTAACAACAGAATACATTTAATTTGTGAAAATACATTTTTTTGCATTACGGAAAGCTCTCACTAATGATCCACAATCCCCACATGCTTTTCCTCTGAGATTCAAAAACCGGCATATCTGGGTTTCGCCGGATGTCTGTTTTGGCACCGATAAATCCAGTCCACCGTGTCACCTGGAACGCACGGTACAGGCCGCGGAGCAATTTCTCTTTGATTCGGTGCCATCACATAAGCAGGCCGATCTTATGCCTGCTACTGCACCAGACATTCGTGTTTAGAAATGGGAACTGCTAGCTTGTGATTCCGCCCTCCCCGCTTTTGAATATTCATGGCTGAAATCCCAGCTGGTTGATGAGGCATCCTGGACCAGAGGAGGATGTGGGAGAGATGAGATACCTGCTTTCTGATGCATAGGTTATTCTTGGAGATGTTCGGTCCTAATCATTTAATTTGCATTGACAATTTCCTTCTCTGTTCAGTAGGCATAAAAGAGGATTATTTCACTCATATCCACTCTCCTTGTATCTCTCTCTCTCGTTCTCCTCCATGCACTTCTGTAGGACATGCTGAAGGCCATTATTTTGCACAAACCATGCATCTGCAATGAGCCCCTGCTCACTGTAATGCAGTAACGTGCCGCCAACCCCTGCACGAGTTTGAAGGTCTCATTTATCGTTGTCATCATATGGGTTTTTATGATGCAAGCAAGTAAATTCCACCATGAGTCCATCTTATTGGAGGTTAAGCTCCAGGAATGTCGCACCATGAAGCAGACTTGACAAAATTAAGGAAACAAAGGCAAAGCTGCAGGACGACAGCCGAACGTCACGCGGCCGCCGAGTTTTGTGTTGCGCCTGAACAAATGGCCGATGCATCAAATTGACATTTCACTTTGTCACAGCAATGTGCGAAAGATAAATGCGTTAGAAGATCAAATGCTGGTTTCTTTGTCGCAGAATTCATTTCAGATGTAGACGGTACTGAGGAATGTAAATGGAGTGAGGTTGCCCGTTAACACAGAGTTGAGAGAATGCTTTACTGTTATGTGTTTGATGAACATCAGGAAAGCATGCTGGTCTACTGCATTTATTTTTTCATAAAAGTTATATAATAGGCATAACTATTTGAGGGCAAAGTTAAAGTTGATGAATTTTAGAATATGACATATTCACATGCATGTGAACCTGGTGATCCAACCCAGAGGAAAATATTGTTGCTCTTCCATAGATGAGCCATAGATTAATGGAGTTCTCAGTTGTATAAACAATGATCAACTTCTCAGTCAACTTCTCAGATGTTTCTCCTAAAATTGCATTAAATAAAACTGAAACAAATGAGACAATTATTTATAAGTAAATTAAGAGTATATGGAGCTGTAAAATGAATAGACTGTATAGGTAAAATAATCTGGGTTTGAGTAAATGCGATGCGAAATGCTTAAATTAAAAAATTGAATAACATTGACTTCTGATCACTCAGGTTGTGATCAGGTTGGCTATTACTATTAAAACCATTACATTATTTTGTAGTGTGTTTTGGGCATTATTCCAATAGGATTTAACATCCGACCAAGAGCATCCATCACATACCAGTAGACACTATTATAGTTTCCATTAAAAATAATACAATTCACTTTAAAACCATTTAAACCATTACAACTTCTTTAATGGTTTCTATTGTTATAATAATTATATAATTATCACAAATGTGCTTACAATTGATTATTGACCTAGAAATAGTACGGTATCTTAAATATGTCTTCTTCATATCATAACTTTTCAGTTTTTTAAACTTATTTCCAGGTTTCAATGAAAGTAATCCTTATTTTTGAGTAGTCTTAGACATTTGGATCATTCCGTACATACAAACATACAGTACGTGCAAAATCTCACACATATTACGGATTAGCCGAGTATACCGAATCTGCCGGATCAAAGGTTTGTGTTTAAAAGGATGTCTACAGCTCATTTATAGACTGCAGGGAAGTCGCTCTTAGAAGTCTTGGCTGTTCCAAATGTAGGCGCATCTTGGTTTCATTTGCCAAGTGACGGCTGATTCATGCAATACTGTCTCTCTCCATCTTAGGCTGATTTAAGAGTGATGTGTTTACGATGCTCCTGCTTTTTCTCTCCAAGCATTGATTCCCAGAGGAGTCAAATTTATCCCTAAGCCTTAAGCAGAGTAAACTCCATTGGCCCATTAGCAGTGGCTGTAGATTTTTTTTCTCTCTTAATAAGCTGAGGATAAAGTAAACGCCGTCCACAGTTCTTATCCCTGACCTGCAGAGATCAGCAAATTTTCCAGAACACCTTTCCTTAGTTTTCACAGTATAAAGCCTCAAAGACTTTTCCACCAGTCGAGAACAGGGCTTCTGAATGAAGATTTGTGTCTGTATTCTTCTCAGTGTTAAAGTTTATCTTTTTATTTAATGAGCTTACATTTAAAGCATGTGTTCATTTAAGTTTTTTTTTAGTTTGGCAGAAAACATGCCTTTATGCTAATCATATTTTTTCCTCTCTTTTTTAGATATTTTACGGACTTGTCAGCTTTCAGACGATAGAGATATGAGATCTCCTAATGGCTTTGCTTTGTGTTTCTGTCTCTTTGAACCACTGATAGAGAATGTTTTTTCACCCATTTTTTTTTTACAAGCAGAGCTTTCTAATCACATCCAGAAAATCCGCTTGCATTGCTTCAGTGCACTTGTCGCTTGACCTCCCGTTCTGAACAGCAGACTATTTATTAATGATTTCAAAACGTATACAGCGTAATAACGGTAAGACAGTTTTCCATGAATTTTAGAGGAATCAAATATAATAATCAAGTATATTTGCTAAGCTGGGATTTAGTTCCATTGAGATCAGACAGGCTTTTTGCTTTTTAAAATGAATGTAAAAACGAATCCTTTTATTTTGAAGTATGATTTATCTGACAAACCTTCTCTGGAAGCTTTTAAATCTAGTGTAAGAAGTACAAATTCACTAAACAAAATTCGGTTTACATACAGTGCACAAAAGTTGTGCAAGAATTTAAAGTGATAGTTCACTAAAAATGAAAATTCTGTCATAATTTATTCACTCTCTTGTCTTTTCAAACCTGTATGACTTTTTTTCTTCCGCAGAACACAAAAAAAGATATTTTGAAGAGTGTTGTTAACTGACACCCATTTGCTTGCATTAGTTTTGTGTCCATACAATAGAAGTGAATGGTTTGTTTTCATTTTTTTTTAGATAAAGCAAATGACCTCGAACCAAGACTCAAACTCAGGTTACCTGTAGAACTTCTCTGCGATTTGTCAGAGCGCTGTGTTTTCTTTAAAAGCAATCTTTGTGTATTTTTGTTATTCTTGACAGCAGTAATTCATCAGTGATGATCAAATGATTGAGAAGAGCATTATATCCGGGCCTGTATCCAGAGGTGCTCTGCAGACTGTGTTATTTTGGCATTTTAAAGAGCTGATTCGGGTTTCTAGCGGTGTAGTGATGCTGTACAGTCCCAACTAAGTATGGCAGATCGTGGCAATCTGCTGCATCTTCCACAACCCTTGCACTCAGAAGCGGCCTGCCAGATGGGGAATTGCGCTGTGCAAATTGCGTTCGGCACAGATTTTTTTGGGGCATGTTTGCGCTGTTACCCGATTTGCATAATTCCTATAGTGAATCGGATGCTAAAACAACGAAGACAGCATGTGCAAATAACAAACAGCGCTGTCAGCCGGCACAATTTGTTCTTAGTGAAATTTCTTTTGAAAAATCCGTCTCCCAACGAAGGAGGAATGAGGATGGAACGCCCCTAAATCCAACACAAGCCATGGAAATCTTCACATCTGACTGAAATTGTTTGTTTTGAATTATAAAATATAAGAATATCAGACAGGACAAAACAAATAATTAAACAAATAATCTTGTATTTGTGTGGCTATGAATTTGAAGCAGTGAATTCATAGCAATAGATATCAGTGTGGGTTTGTTGTGTTTCAGGAAAAGCCTACGTGCCCGAGTTCTACTATGATACCTACAGCGCTCTGTGGCAGAACAAGCCTCGCGTCTACGGCTTCAAACTCCAGTGGACTCAAATGAATCCCGGTGCGGTCGACCGCATCATGGCTTATCGACTTGGTATCAAACAGGTGAGTCAGGCTGGTTGCTTATTAAAAGGTTGCGGTGTCAGTAGTTACCTTAAAAGAAGTTCTTGAAAAATATTCTTCTTCTACTCTCATATTAAAGAATCTGTGCCAATTGTGTGATAATACATTTTTTGGTAAATATTAATACAGGATTGAAGCCTTTGTTGCTCAGTTTTCAATAGTTTCAAAAATGTGTTTTAAATAAAGGGAAAGTCGGGGATTGCTAACAATTTTACCACATTGAAAAGTAAATAACAGTGAAGGTGGATAACAAACATTAGGAATATACTACAGTAAACAGAACAGAATAAATACATATAATAGCTTGCTAGTTGTTTGTTTTGTTAGTGAGGAAGGATATATACTGTCAAATTGCGTTTGTTTATATAAAATATGTGTGTGGTGTGTATATTTATATTTATATATAAATAAACAAATATACATGTTTATATTTATGATGTAATAAATTATATTATGAATAATATATATATATATATACCATTAACTGGCTAGCTAATGTAATTTACTTGTTAATTATTTAGCTTGTTATCAGAAATAATCCGCAGGGACTCTGTTCTTTGTGGATGTGTACCAGAAGTTAAGTATGGGCCACAAAAGCGTGTATGCGCAGTAAAGTTAGTTTATATTGTTGCTTTGAAACCCTCGATAAACAAAACATTTTGGAATCGATTAATCGATTTGACAGCACAGAATTATTGGTATATATGTTTGGTTTGTTCAAGTATTTCTTTTTATATTTTAGAGACTAAAAGCAAAGTTGGAACATACCTGCCGTACATACCTGTAATTATTTGGACTATTTAGTTATTGGAAAAACGTCTCTGTTGTCTTTGTGTGTAGATTCCAGTGTAATGGTACATGTTAACACACTATTGAGCAGAATTACAAGTAAAGAGAACATATTGCCTTGCAGGCTTCCTGAATTAGAACTTGAACTGGCAACATCCTACACACAGGATTAGTCAAGGAACATTATTAGGATTCATTTACGGTTGCTGTTGATATAGTTCATGTCAGTGAAACAGATACGTTCTGTTTATTGAGTCTGGCTAATATTTGTGGAAGAGCTTTAGAGCTCTCCGATGCGCTGTAGCTACTGTTCTGCCTCGCCGCATGCGGTCACGTCGAGCAGCGCTATTGTCAATTACGAGTCATCATCACTCTGTTTGTCACCCTCTCCTTCACACTTCCTCTGCTCAGCTGGAATGGCACCGTCCACGGCCATTTATAATGACATCACATGGGGTGATTTATTCCTTGTCAGATTCGCCTTTGCTAGTGGGTACCAACTGGTGCTCAAAGTCAAAGTCACGTAGCACATTTTTGCATCTTTCTTCGCCTATATTTTTTCTTCTTCATTTCCGTTCCAGCTCCCTCTCTCTGTTTCTCTCAGCCTTTTTACAGTTTGTTTGCGTCAATATCTGCACATCGCTTGTCTTGAGGGATTGCATGATTAGTAATGTTTACAAGATAGTGGAACATATTTTAGCACTCCGGTTTTTATTCTCAGGGGATTGTTGAGTTTGTATTTGAGTGGTGGCTCATACATAATGTGTCCACATAGGTTTTTGTTATCAACATTAACACTTTAACCTTCAAATTAAGGGTGTCACAATATACCAATATTTACAAGAACCATGATACTATTCAGCATCCATTCAAAATGTTGCTTTAAGGGTTACAGTGGTTACAAACTCTCTCTCTCTACCTACATGCACTTGTATTATGAGTGTGATCAAAACACAAAATAAACCAAATTAAAGATCATTTTCAACGATGGCATCATTTATTTCTTTAAAAAAAAAAACTTCAATAAATATTATGATAATATTGTTATCATAAATTAGTTTGGCCACAGTGCAGTAAAATGTTTTAATATTGTGTCAGCCCTAGTTAAAATATGTAAAAAATAAAAAATATGGATTCGTATGAAAAAGTGGGTGGATTATGTGTGGATTGTTATTTCTTTTAAGGCTGTTTGGTTTAATATCATATTTTTACGCGTGATGACGTCAGACTCAAAACACCAAGGATTTAGTGAGAGCCTATCATAACATCCTAACTTACTTTTAAATGCTGACAAGATTCACTTTCAGATAAACACAGCAAATAAACACATTTAAAATGTATAGTTCACTTCTGGGAGTATGTTACTAAAATATTGATGACTTATGTTGCATTGTGCAAATAACCATTGAGATGCTCTCTAGAATGAGAATGATCCTCCAACTGTAAGCGACAAAAATACCCATGATTTAACTGAAGTAACCATAGTTTTTTGTAGTATACCTAATGGTTATCAATCTGCCAAAAACATGGGTTACTCTGCTTTTACTATAATAATACCATGGTTCATTTTCCTAAGGGGACTAGCAAGTATCAGATCTTGCTGTGGTTCATTTTGTGGTTCATTGTACTGTGACATATAACTAAAGCTTTATTTGCTGTTAAAAGAAGGAACAAGCCCTCAGTCTGTCATCATTTACTCGCCTTTGAGTTCTTTAAAATCTGTCTACATTTCTTTGTTCTGATGAACACAAAGAAAGATATTTGGAAGAATGCTTGTAACCAAAGTACTTAAACCTCATTGACTACCATAGTAGGAAAAATTACTTCATCATTTATTAGTAAGAAGCTATTTTGAAGAATGTAGGACATCAAACAGTTCTGGGGCACTTTTGACTACCATTGTCAAGTACAGAAAAGTGGGATTTAATGGATTTTCACGGTTTTTATTTTGAATTCATAAAGGCTGCTGCACGCATTAAAACTATAGAAGAATTATCTAGTTTTAAACAATAGCATCATGTCACACCATGTGACACGTCAAACGTATTTTATATCTATGTGTGCTCGAATGATCCATTGGATGCTCTGAAGAATTCGATATTAATACAAATTCATGTATCCCAGAATGCCCATGTAATGTAGCTATCGATTTCCTCTATTGGTTTTGCAAATGAACAATATGATTTAGCTGGCTTTCTCTAAAATATTACAGGCTTATATGACTATCTATTACGGATCTCGTTCGCCAATATTCACCAGCACGTGTCACATCTCGGCTCCGTTTATCACAACTATTTGATTCATTAACGTTAAAAGAGAAATAACAGCATGCGCATTATTTGCTCTACAGAGAGGAGTCATTGTGCCATCCTTGATGACTTAGCAACAGAAAGCACACCTGGCACTGCAAAGAGAGAGAGAAAGTCAAAAACAAGAGAAGGGGGCAGAAAACTAATTAACAGCTGTGTCCGGTGGGACGACGCTGCCGCAATAAGATAAGCTTTACAGGAAAAATCAAGGATGGGACCCCGGTGAACAGAGGTTAGCTGTGTGAAGTGATTGCGCGGGTGTCTGTGTGTGCGTGTGTGGCTGTGTTTCATGCCCGGGGTGGGTGGTGATTGACTCATCCGTTCTGATCATGATGGAGTGGTCTGGCCCCTTCATTAATGCCTTATATTCTCTCCACACAGCCCCTGCACATCTTTTTTGTTCACCAACTGTTGTTCCGCAGTTTATTTGTTCTGTTTAACACGGCACTTTTCCTCCTACGCGCTCATCCATCATGTCGTTTCGCCCGGTCACCTGTCGACGTGAGCGCTTTGGAACGTTCCCGACTCCGGCTGCGTTTTGTGGGCTCTTCAGCATTTTTGGCTGGTGACATTTTCAGGACGCGACAGGCATGGGAAGTCTTAGGCTGACAATCCTAAATGAGAGGGTTTGGAGTGCGCGCGAGCTAGCGGAGACACTGCCAGCCGAGCATATTAGGCAGTGCTGCGATGCTTATCCCAGGGATGGGCGGTTTTACAGCGGGGGTCTGGCGTGTTTATGAATCCCGCAGGAATGAGATTGCTTACCCTTGGTTTTTAAAGCCTTTACGTACTATACGAACACACTTGGGACGGTGAGAGCACACGGTGGTAAAAATGAACATTGTGAATACCCACAGATAAGAAAAATTGCAAATGAGATATCGCAGTTGTTTCTCTCAGACAGCAATGAACATAAGACAGCGTCCACCAGTTTCTGAGCAAAGTGTTTTTCAGGGATAAATGGCCGTTTTAGACCGCCCTTCAATAAAGTCATTGATATCCAACAAAAATGGCTGAATAAGCATAGTATTTTATTGCACTGTACTACCAAAATTGTCATAAGAAAACTTCTGCAGAACTTAACTTGAACACTTGCATCAGGGTGATCTTCTTTGTCTGTATAAGAGATATTGTGTATGGCAACATCAAACAGTTTGTTGAGTCTTATTTTCAGAGGCATTCAGGAGACACTGCAGTAAACCTGTGGATTCTGCATAATAACTGAACATTGCTCACAACAGGCGATGTGAAGTCCAACAGGGATCGTCTTCATTCATTGCTTAATGCAGTGGAGCTTTAAATTAGTAAAATTATGAGACTATAGGTCTCTGAGAGAGTTTTACTGTGTTGACTGTCAGCACGGTAAAGCACAGCGTGCAAACGCACTCTCAAAGGAAACTGTGTGTTGTTATCTGGGAATTGTGGCTCGGTTTGAAACCACCATGGCAAAAATATGAAACTCAGACAATTGCGTTTACCGACAGGTCAGTTGTTGAATGACATTTTGGCATATTATTGTATGTCAAAAAATTGTCTTATTTAGATCATGTCTAATTTAATTTTTCTTTCAAATTCAGATAAACATTAGCTAAGAGATTAAACATAATTACTGAAAAATTAGCTTAAGTCTCCTGAGATATAATAGAGCAGTTTCCTTATACCCAGAATATTTCCGGTAAATGCAGTTTTAAACCTTTAAAATGATAGTTCACTCAAAATGGAAAATTCTGTCATCATTTACTCATCAACACAGAAGAAGATATTTTGAAGAATGTTGGTAACTGAACAAAGGCTGTACCCATTAACTTCTATTGTATGGACACAAAACCATGGTTCAGTTACCAACATTCCTCAAAATATCTTCTGCAGAAGAAAGAAAGTCATACAGGTCTGAAATTGCAAGACAGAATTTTTGTTTTTGGGTGAACTGTCCCTTTAAGGCTTAGTGGCTTTCTAAATGATTGCTTGTTCCTTTTTGTTCTGTTCAAAATAGTGACACAGACAATTGTGTTTTTTGCCTAACAAGTTTAATAAGTTGTTTACGTGTGTAGTAATTGTTGAAATTATGATTACTCCTGTCATGATAAACTAATTTTGAGAAATGGTCAACACAATCTGTCCTTAACTGAACACATCTCTGTATCTGCACATTTTGTTTTACTCAAACGTATGTTGTTCTTTTTTATTTATTTAACATGAAATGACTCTTTATTCTTTGTTTAATTCTTTATTACACGGCTTGTTGGAATGCTTGATTCTGATTGGCCAGTCGCAACATTTGCAGGTTTGTTATTCCCAGATAACAATCGCTTAAAACTAATAACACACGGTAACCCGGATGCTGCAAATCATATTGACAGGTACAGTTTAATATTACTCAAAAAATAAATATCTTTTATCTTTTTCTTTACAAATGATTAAACCAAATTGCCTGTTCATAACATTTGAACTGCTTTTCCTTACAGAAGGTCTGCGTTCGGTAAAAATTAGCTAATAAAATATTTCACATTTCATGTCCCGTCTTTTTCTAATGTGGTAAGTAGCCATGTAATAAGTGGGATAATGTACAAGCAGCCGGCTGTTATAGTTTTTTATCATGATTTTTGTCAAACTGGTAAAGCTTTTATTCTGCACAGAAGTTCCAATCTAAGGTCATCTATCCATTTAAATTTAAACTTGAAGGGTTATTAAAGATGCTACAGAATCTCAGATCAGTGCTAAAGGGCAACACATAACTATAGTTATGAACAGCCCTAATGTTTCAATGACCTAATGTTTCACTATATTGCCTACTTATTTAAAATTTAACGGGCTTATGCTGCTTAACAGACTGCTGTAAAAGTCATCTTAACTTAGATGGCATACTTTAAGGTTATGACTCTGCAGTGCCTGAAGATGGCTGAGCGTTATGTTTGCAGAATGTGATGTAACACTTTTTACAAAATATTTTATAATGATTCATCTTTATTTAAAGGGAGTTTTTGGTAATGGGATTTAAATCTCTTTAATGATATTGTTTTAGCGCTATCTTTAGCTCTTAGGCTAGAAACAAAAAAAGAAGCCTTTTTGCTACAGCAGTTTTCATTCAACATTAAGTTTTCTAAGCATGTTAAAGACATTTGCACATAAAGCTTTCAAATCCATATTATAGAATTTTAATTCCTTCAAATTCTGTATATAAGTCATAAACCTAATTTGGCTTAAAGTGCACAAGATGTTTTGTATTGAAAATAATCGTTTTGTTTTCATTTTTAAATCCTCTGTTGTTGTTTTTCCCCACATTCCTAAAATCCAGTTCAGGAGTATAACATTTTCATGGTTTAGATGAGGTTCACAACTGTTCACTTATCGCAAGTTAACAGTCTGTATCAATCAGTGAACACTATAAAAGCATGTGTGAAGCGTGTGCAGGTTGACAGGTCACCTCATCTGGCCGCTCGGCCTTCAGATTTGCCCCAAGATACTCTTGTAGAGTGTTTGAAATTGCATTCATGCTGTAACTATGTCATCATATTTCTGCAATGTTTCAACAGCATTGTTAGAATCTCTCTATTGATCACACTTTCCATGCAGCGCAGAGATGAAGCCTTTTACCCTGGGGTACTTCAGGGATTTTGTTCCGCATTTCTTTCTCCCTTTAACTTTAAAGTGTTGAATGTGCCTGCACTTCTAAGTTTCACATAAAGTGGGTACAGTTTTACAAACGTAATCTGCGATTTTTGTTTATGAAGACTTTTTCAAAGTAAATTCAGTTTAATGTGCAGAGACAAGTTAATTTATAGGTTGACTTACTGTTACACCGGTAAACACTGTTGCTTTGTGATACGTTCAAAGCTTCGCTTTGTGCCTTTGAGCCATCCAACATGTCAACTTCTGGCTCAGCCAATGACATGAGGGGACAGGACGTTTATGATGTACTAAAATATTAGCAATGCATATATTGCTTGTAATGTTTTATTAAAATATTACGAATATTTTTTGGTAGCACATAATGTGGTTATATCAACTGCAGTACTAGCAGGAGATAACTGAGCTATCCAGCCTGACCAAAATACACAATACAATATGTATATTGTGCAACTCTATGGTAATACCACATGAAATTCATGGAAATAAATATCATAATAAATTCTATCTTCAGTGTGACAGCGTGTGGAATCCCATGCCAGGGCAACCCTCCGCCTTAAATCCCTTCTGCAGAGTAATAAATCGCGGTCTCAGTAGTGAACTCAGCGGGACGCACTTATCAGATCTCTCCCCGACACAACTTCCTCATTTCCCCTTCAGTCTCAAACCCCATCCCGCTCACCCCCGTAATCCCCTCGCACACACACATGCACTGACACACTTGCATTATTATACATCATCAAAGCTTTTGCACACTTTATAACAGATTTAACAACCCACTTTTGCACTTCCAGACATACCGTTGCACGCTCTATTGCTAACGTACTTGTATTTCAAACATTAGTGAAGAAAGGCATCTTTTTACATGAATTGTGTATTCAAAGAACAGTGTTAGGATACAGCTCCATTTTAATGGTACCATAACAGGCCATAGCAATATTAATCTCCATTGCAGTGGGGGATTTGTGAAGGTACAGTAGCCACGCACAGCAGCGCTTTACAAACAACTCTGTGCAGGCATCAAATTGTCCTGTAGGCTAATACAAACACTCACTCGACATCAATGCACGGGTCGTTCAGTGGAAAGATGCAATTTACATTACACCAAATAAGACACCTTAAACTACAACGTCCTTCGGCCAATGCGTGGGCTGTATAGGTAGCATAAAACCTTATTTACAAATGAAAGCTCTTCACTATTGTTGTGCATTATAAAAAAATAAGTCTTGTGAGAAGTCTTATTACTGGGGGCACGCTGGAGCGGTTCCAGTAATGCAAGTGATTTATGGTTTGTGTACTCGGGTTTGTGTGTATGTGCTATGCTCGTGTATGAATATTGAGTACTTTTGGCTGCAGTTCGAGGCCTTCTGCTCTGTTTTTTAATTTATAAGAACATATCGTTTTTAAACTATCATTTATTACAGAAGCCTCACATTGTGAGCATCCAGTAGTAGTAATTGTGTACTAATTTAAGCTTCAGGGTTTTTAAGTAAGCCCTGCAAAATCACACAGTAACAGTTCTTGGTTTATTTAGAATCAGTGTTTCAGTAAGTGAGTCAGATGTTAATGGGAATGAATGACCCGTTTTAGACAAATGAGTCTATCTGTTACTCATTCGTGAGTCGGTTTAATCAATTCATTAACCAGAAAGATTCATTCATCCATTCTCTCTATTCACATTCAATTTAGACTGCAAACTCTTGTTTAAACCCCACTGAAACTCTTTGGTAAGTTAACACAACCGAAACAACATGAAAATCATTTGGTTTGGGTTTTTTTTGTTTAAGGAACTGCTTCTGAATATGAACCTATTATTGATTCCTAGCTCTACTGGCAAAATATCAACATGGGATTCACAGTCTTATGATTGAAAAATGCATTAAAAATGCAGCAGATACGAACTGACATTACATGCAAATGGAGAGCATCAATGAAATGCCAGTTTTCATTGCTCGACTACATTTCCATCTGTCGACTAGATAATAGGTAGCAGAGAGCAGAGGTTTATATTTAGTGACTGCATCCTATACAATATAACTCGCAATACAGAGCTAACAATGTTTTAGTGGATATTACCATATTTCACAATAGAGATTCAAAGCTGGGTGGAAGTTTTTTTCACCTTAAACTTGTATTTCATGCATAGATACAGAGAGAGGATTAAACTTTGTCAGGTAGACGCACTTAGATTTGCATTAAAGAAGGTTTTGGCTTTTTGTGAAGCCTACCGTTGTAATTTAGACCTTTGAACTTATGCACATTTTTTAAAAAAGTTTTGATTTTTTACCTTTAACCTTGTTCGCATTGAAGCTGGCTGTTCAAATAATTCGATTCTATAAAGTCAGTATATTAACACTTGCAAATAGTTCTTTTATTAACTTTCTTAGGTTGCCCCCAAGTATGCACTGAGAACAAAATCATCATAATTTGCTTTAATTGCCATGTTTTGAATTGCAAATCAGCAGTTTTTTTCCTAACATATCTTCGATCAAATTCTAATGAGGTTCTTATTTACACAAAATATAATTTCCTTTGTCCCATGTGGAGTCGATGGATCTCGGCGCACAAAAAAGTGTTTAGGTTGGAATTTGCATGAGGGCAGAATGTCTTGTTCTTTTCATATCACCACCCTCCCTCGTCCCCCATGCCCATCCCCTTCTCTGCCCGTCTTTATACAACAAGATTTGCTGAACGATGTCATGAATGAGAAGTGAGCCCAGTTGCCATAGCAACAGGCCATTTTACCTCCGACCGGCAACATATATTACAATGCAGGACAAAAAAAAGGTAGAACAAAACGAGGGAGAAGTACTTAGATGAGAGGAGGCGAATGGAGAAGTTTTTCAGTGTGTTTTATACTAGAATCACAAAAACAGCTGTTATTTGGTGTCTGGGGCACACTGTCTTGTATAACCGGCAGGTTTCTGTGACAACAAGAGATTTTATTTGACCTTTTCTTATATTTGTAAGAACAGTGAATGGTGCTGTCTGGGATTAACATGTAGTCTAATTGTCCTTCGGTGTGCATGTAAATTTAGCATCGCTACATGGAATTAGTTTTCCTGCATTCGCAACTGGATTACTGAGCGAGCTGCACTTCAAAGGTTAACACAGATTTGTTTTTTTAATTAACCTCTGCATTCCGAGTATAACGTTTCTCTGGTTTTCAGACCCAAAGAAGACGCCTGAATTCATCTCTCTGATGCTGGTATTTGAATAAAGGTCACGTTCAGAAGAACGGAAATGTCAGGATTGTACATAATGCAGAATGGCCAAAATGCTCATCGCGCAAGTGTCATAATTGTGCTGAATTGGGTTCATAGTCAAAATTTGTTGCCAGAACTGCAGCACGCCAAGATTACCCGAAATATATGCGGTTCAGTGCGCAGATGGTTTACGGAGGAAAAACCAGGAGGGAACCTCGAGCCCTGTATTCTGAATTCTCAAACTATGATAATGAGAAGCTGATGAAAGTTACTTTATAAAAATATAATAATGTTCCTCTCGCGAGTGACCCCAGAGGAAGCCTTTGGCGTCATGCCTCTGCAGATTGTGAAACTTTGCTTTCCCTTCTGCTGCTGGCAGCTTTGCCACATGTGCCTCAGAGAAGAGTTGTGATGAAGCCTGTCGCTATGTGTGTTCTAGCAGAATAGATTCAAGTCAGTAAGAGAGGTATCATGTGCTCTGCCATTTCGCCAAGTGATGCTGTTGTAAGTTTAATCAAGCAGTCAAAACTACGATAGCTGCACTTACATGAACAGCTCACCCACAAATAAAGACTCTAGCGTTGTTTACTCATCTCTATGTCATTCCAAACTCCCATTTTTTTGATGTGTTTTGTTTTGAGGAAGACAACAGCAGCATTAAAGAGTTGTATTGGTCACTCTTTTCTGTATAATTGCAATGAATACAGACTGAGACTAATGTGAAATTATGGTAAAGTTTTTACTCACAAGGGATGGGTGATATAAAGGCATATAGTTTTGTGGCCCATCATCATAAGGAATAGAGTCCCTGCAATGATTTCTTATTTACATTTACATTTACATTTATTCATTTGGCAGACGCTTTTATCCAAAGCGACTTACAATTGAGGAAAACAGCAAGCGATTCGTCTAAGTAAGCAATAGAACAAGCAAAAGAAGTAAATGACATTAACTAGCAAGTTTTGGGACATTTGAGTGAAATTTTTCTCATTATTAAAAAAATACTGTTGATCTGAGGTGTTTGCTTAAATATCTAAAATTAGTTTAGTAGACAAAAATATAATTTTCCAAACATACATGTTTTTTTAATGACAAAACAAACATTTTATTTCATAAAAATGTTTTTTAAATCGATAACTTTGACTGAATAATTAAGAAAGAACAGCCAATAAGAGCACAGAATACATAAAAACTTCTTTAATGTTGTATAAAAAGCATCTCGGGGTGAGACCTCAAGAAGCTGCTTGATAAAATTACATGAAAACATTTCTGCAAATTCTAGTCGAAAGGTGACTACACTGAAAGTGTTTTCATTTATTTTTCTTTTTTAATTCCAAAATAATTCCCATAGTTCCCTTTGTTTTATTTTCAGTTCAAAAAATATGAATACACAAGTGAGTAAGTCCCAAAACGTTTGACCGTTAATGTACTTTTACAATAACTCGTCAAAATAAGTTTATTATAATAATAATGCTTTTAAGTTACAGCAACGTATAACTCATTTGAAATGATTTGTACTGTGCAAACAGTTTGATGGTCAATACCAATAGTCCTCTAAATAGTGTTTGCTACGGTTATTGCACAGTATTGAGTTGCAGGAATGCATTTTTCTGATGTATACAATCAGCCAAGGTCACTAGCATTACAATAGATTTTTCACATTCCACATTTTTGACTTGGATATTATATCAGCAGCACCAAAGTTTAAGTGTAACGTCAAAACCGGTTCCTTCTTCAAGGTTGTTTTGTCAGTCTGTGTGCTTTTTACACTCTCCACCAGCGTGAGGGCCTTACCCTTCAATATCGGCCCCTCACATCCACAACCAGGTTTGGAGTGTTTCGCTCAAGGATGTGTTAAGATTTGAGTGCTGTGTTGAATGAAATAGAAGGTCCCCGGAGGTGTGCACGCTGCATCACATGGGAAAAAAACCCAGATGTGTTTTCACTTCTTTAATGAAATCGCACCTAAATGCGAAGCTGAAGGATGCTCCGAGTCAAGTGTTTTGACTTTAGGCTTTTTCGTTTACATTTTGTTTGAAAAAGGTTCACAGTCTTTTTGTCAGGGTATGAAAATGATTCACATTGATTCTCTTCAGTGAGGTTTAATTGGGTTTTGGGCTCAGCCGCTTTACATAGATAAGATCAAGTGCTGCTTTAAGCAGCCTGCGATGATGATGCTTTCTAATGCATTGATTTTGTGTGTGTGTGTGTTAAAAAAAGAACAGAAATGTTGAAATAAGCTGTTGATGTATGATACATGGCAAAAATAAGGTGCTTTGGGGGAAGAAAGGTCTATCTTTTCTTATATATGCCCGCATCGATGCTTTCCCCTCTACTGCAGGCATGGAATTAGAAATCTCACAGAAGCAATAAACAGTAATTGGATTTGGCGATGGAAATCTCGTTACCAAGAGAGAGACAGACCCTGATGGGAACGCTGGCAACTTCTCAGGGCGATAGCTGCCACCCCCCACCCCACTGCCTTAACCAATCATCTTGTATTTCAATCCAGCGAGACCTGTAGTGGCGAGACTGTCTGCCAGGAGAGTCCATGTACGCCTGTCACTCAGCAGAGCTCCGAGACAATGTTTGTGTGGCCAAGATCAACAACCGTTACAAAACAGTATTGTGTATCCACAGCCTCAAAGTTGTCACATGGCAAAAGTTCAGGGTTGCAAATGTTCACAATTAATCCGCTGCTTCGTACGCCAAACTCTGCAATGCCCAAAAGAGCTCCACAATCCGTGTTTTGTTGAATGCACATGTGTATCATTTCTGCATCACTAGCGACACCGAACAGAACTGCAAAAATAATCATTGAATAATATACAAGTTTTACATTTTAAACAAACTCCCACAGTTGGTCAGGCAAACAGAAAGTACCGCCCCCGGCTCATCAAAACAGATTGAGGTTCTGTCAAAGATAATAGATGTTAACAAGATGTGCCACTGCCATTACAATGAATAGGGGGAAATGCACACTCTAGAGAAGCTTTCAAAGCAACAACATAAACAAACTTTACTGCGCATGCACGCTTTTGTGGCCCAAACTTAACTTCCGGTACACGTCCGCAAAGAATAGAGTCCCTGCAGATTATTTCTGGTAAAAAGCAGTTACACAACCCATTCAACAAATTGATTATTTATTAAAATAATATACAATACAATTAATAAATTCAATAAAATATACATCGTTTTATTATTCACTAGCCAGACTGATCGACAAACACAGACCGGAAGTTATCATGGGGGCCAGGCGTGTCCGTCCAATGAAACCACCTACCAGTAAAATGAGCCAATCGTCAGTCGATAAGGACGGACCATTCACTGGGACTCACTTGTGAGGCGCTTGCCAGCCTGTGCACAGTAGCTGAAGCGCCACTGAAAATGGTGACCCTGGCGCAAGTTTTGTATTTACCCCACTGAGAAAGTTTGAAACATAAATAATTGTAATGAAAGATGTATGAGGTCTTTTAGTCGCCGAGTTAAAATGAGACAAGAAAAATGAAAGCCCAGAGCATTCTCAAACACCGAGGACAAACTTTCAGATTCTCTGTTTGTCATTAAAACACTCATTTTGGTTTGTTTACTACCCAGCAGTCTGGAAATTCAGCAAGGTTTTTTATACAGTAGGTTTAATTAGATATGGCCTCTCATCCACCACTGCCACAGTAATAATAATAACAATGAGGCATCACCAAAAATCCATTTATTTTCCCAGCCAAAGTTGAAGGGATACAGTATATTGACTTTCTCCAATATTGGACTAATTTGGCTTGCTGTAAAAAGTTAATTGAGAGGGTCAGGAAGCAAAAACGTCCCGTCAGAACCAATTAGCCACCTAACATATCTCACTGTAAACTTAATCATGTTTATTTTCTACCCATTCAGAGACTGTTCTTCATTGACTCTTGTACAGTGTTTCCTCAGTGAAAAGGCAGCATTGTTTGAAAATCTCACCTCCGGTTTGTGTAGGTGTTTCTTTATAGAGTTTAAGTGGAACCCTCACAGGAAGTGCCAGTGAATTTTGATTCATGCGTGCCATTGGCCAGCTGTATTATAAGAGGAATATTTCAACATGGAGCAAAGAAGATTATGTTCCTGTTTAAAAAATGATATTTATACCGTAATAGCTCTGTTAGCCCTGTGGGGACATTAAAAAGGCCACAACAAGAAAAATGAGTCTTTTTTTAAATCTATGCACAGTTCATCCAGTATTGTAATACTGTTGAAATTGCTTTCAGTTAATTCTACTGAGAAATCCTATATTATGATGTATGGTCGGATTGTTTTTTCCTAATGATTTCCTTAATTTTGTGGTATTAAAGGGACCTTTTGGTGGACAGTTATTTATGAGCTTGTGACTTTTTGCTTAATCATAATATAATGAAACATTTAAAATAAACTTGTATTTATGTTCTTCTGTCCAGACAGGGCATCAGAGGTGGTGGGAACAAGAAATCCCAACAGAAGACAACATCCAGAAAGGAGAACTGCTCACATACAACCTCACCGAACTCATCAAACCCGAGGCCTACCAGATCCGTCTCACGCCAATAACACGTTTCGGTGAGGGCGATTCAGCCGAACGAATTATTCGCTACAGCGGTAAGTAAAAGCGTGATTTATGATTTGATTTGATTTGATGTAAAGCATCTAATGTGCTTTTATATTAATCAATAGACGGTTTCATCAGAGACATGCGTCTGGCTCGAAGTTAACCTCCGGCCTGTGTTTGTTGATCGGTCTGGCTAGTGGCTAATAATATAACTATTTATAGTTTATTTATTTATATTAATATACATTTCAATTAATATATTTTTTTAAATAAACAATTTATAGAATTTTGTTGTATATTAATTGTATAACTATTTGTTGAACAGGTAGTGCAACTTTGTTACATTTAAGTTTAGCCAAGTAACGGTTGTTCTACTGGTAACCCAAAATAATACTGACTAAACAAACTTTTAACTTATGTCTAGCTAATGTCATTTACTTGTTATTTGTTTTTCTTGTTATCAGAAATAATCTGCAGAGACTCTATTCTTTGTGGATGTGTACCTGAAGTTAAATTTGGGTCACAAAAGTGTGCATAGGCAATTTTATGTTGTTGCTTTGAAACCGTCTATACATGTCATTAAAATACATGTGATTGGTTTTTTGTTTTTAGCTGTATGGAAAGCTGTTTGTTTGACAGATAACCAGTAGAGGACATTTTAATTAATTTGTTTATGTACTAGAGACCTCTACTGGTTGTGTACTTGATAAATACGTCACACATCAAGTCACTCATCAGATGACATGTATTTTATTGCAGTTGTTGTTTTTATGTAATCTGTTCAACTGGAACAGCTATTGTATAGGACATAGATTGATTTGATTGTTTTGCTTTGTGTTTCTTTAAGAGGCCATTCGAAACACAGGTAATGTATATCAAGGCACCTAAACCCCACACGTGTGGTGCTTGAATCTTTCCCTTTCTTAGTGGAAAAGCAATGGTAATGTGGCAGCTTTATGACCTCACGCAATGGCTGGATGCACACGGGCACGTTCAGTAATTGTGCACAGTGTTCTGTTATCAACCTTCCACAACTCTAGTGTTTCGTGAAATTAGAGACTCTCTGAAGGTTCTCACATCAGTCCTGGTTTTAGGTAGTAACGTCAAATACTTTGGCAAATCCTGCGCATACCAACATATTACAATCTAAATAAAATGTATGATTTTAATTATGCATGTAGCTCATAATAATAGTGCGTTTACATGGAATATTTGTATTTTTATAGAAATATTTAGAGAATAAACGTTGTGGTACTCAGTGACAGCTGGCTTGGTATTAACACTTTATTAAATAAATTATATAAAAATAATCTATATTATTAATTTCATTTATATATGTGACCCTGATCTTAAGTAGCACGAGAACATTTGTAGTAATAGCGATTTGTCTTTTATGCCAAAAATCATTAGGATATTAAGTAAAGATCATGTTCCATGAAGATATTTTGTACATTTTCTACCGTAAATATATCAAACCTTTATTTTTGTGAGTTGATGCTGCAAAATCGCTAACAAAAATGGCCGGAAACACGTCTACAAACTTCACTCGCTGCTGCCGTTCTTTAGGAATTTTACCCAAGTTTGGTATCTATGTAAATCTTAGAATTTCAGCTTTCAGGTTCATCTATTCTCCACAACATTATTACAGCGGTAAGCCAATAGAGAGAGTTAAAAAAAAACTGTTTCTTCTTATCAGCGTCCTGCTACAGCGCCTCTGATGGACAACTTTAAAGGCAATTTTCTCAATGTTTAGATTTTTTGACACCCTCAGTTTCCAGAGTTTTAAATAGTTAAATCTCAGCCAGATATTGTCATATCCCAACAAACCATACATCAATGAAAAGTTTATTTCAGCTTTCAGATTGACCCTTAAGACCTACCCTTGTTGTCCAGGGTAACATATTATATGTATTATATATTTGTATTATGTATTGTAATATTATATTGATATTAAGAATTATATTTGTATAAATCAATGGGTTAAACAGAATAACAAACCAAGAGGGCTTTAGGCTTGTATATTTTTAAATACATATAGAGACGTGTAATGCAGATGCCTTGGAAAGTAGACTAGGAAAAATCCAAAAAGGAAAAGTCATTAGATTCTCACTTATTATTCCGCTTGTTCATTTTTTCATTATTTTCCTCATAGAGTATTCAGCCACTTACCCATGTGATCTGAAGCCCTATGGCTCTACAGGCTCCTTGTGTCCAGTAATGGAAATACCATTGGTAAAAAATTGAAAATGTCTCATTCCATAACGTCGCTCTCTCTGCTATTCTATTCCCCCTGAAGTCATTGTGCCACAGGGTTCATAGGAAAAGACCATCTGTATGAAGTGATGACTTTCACACCAGCAGCGCTTCCATCAAAGAGTCCGGCTTTTGCCACCATGACATTATGCATTTTAATTGGCTCAAAAAGCCTGGAGAAGGTGATAGTAAATCACACCAGTCACAATCGATATCCCAGCGTTCACAATAAGATGTCGGCTTTTAAACTTTATGTAAATGCTTGAACAAGTTTTCTGGAAGGATACCTTCTGCTGGTGTGCTAAAAATTGCTCATGTGGGAGACTAATGATTTTTTAATGTTGAAATAATGCTGATATTTGCTGTCACTTCTGTAATACAGTATGCCGGCTCTATCAGCCAAATTGTAATATTTGGAGATATTTGGGATTTGCAAGTAATTCCCTTCATTTTAAGTAAGTCTTGTTAAGCAACACCAGAACAACTAAATGGATTCTACTTGTAATACATTATTCAAAATATTCACAATTCAGTGCATGGATCCTGTATTCCTAATGCATTCACATATCGACGTGTTAGTATTTACAATAAATATTTGACATTCTTCTGTATCTGATGGTGTTGACCTATATTGAGAGAGAGAGAGAGAGAGAGAGAGAGAGAGAGAGAGAGAGATGAATACATCTGAACAATCTTTAAGAGATTCATCCAAAATAATTCCTTACTACATAAACCTTTATTTTTCAATTTTATAGCTTGTTTTATTCCATGTTTCAAGGATCAGTGTTACTGTTTCCAATAAATGAAGGACGTTTTTTTTCCTCTTATACAGTATGTGGTTTTATGTTGGAAAGGCAAGACATTGCAATGTGTGGCAAACGCTGAACAACGTTTGTTAAGACTTGCGATGGCTACAGTTTGGACATGCGTGGACACTGCCAGACAAATTAACAAGCTACCAAGAAGAATTGATGGAGTGTGTCATTTGGTATCATTCTTTAAAGCACTTATTCAACACATAAACCCACAGCAGCCTGTAGATTGCTTTGGAAAGCCACCAACTGGCAGCTATTTATGAGCCTTTTAGAGAAGGCAAACAGCGTTGAGTACAATGCTAACAAGCTATTAGAATTGTATTGTTAAACAGTTTGCACACCTCACCGCACCTTCAATGGTATTATAAATGTCAGTATTTGTTTTAGATGTGATAAAAAATCATCTGCGTCAGTTTTTTCATACAGGGGTCTTCTGTCAAACTAAGCTAAAACAATTGAAAATCAAGATGTTTCTTATTTGTTTGTTTGGTATTATACATGTATGTGTACATCTTTCTAATTATGCCAAGATTTAGTTGGGTAGAAACTGTGAATAAGGCGGGCTTCAGATATTGAAATGGTGGGGGGTTGGCATCCACTGATCTACTGGTCATTTCAATTGCTAACATCTTGCAAGTCTAGCATTATACCAACACCATGTCACTGTTTTATGTCTCGAGTTAAAGTGTGACTATTCATCTTGAAATATTTATATTTATACAGTCACAAAAGTGTTATACTATAATTCGCCTAGGAAGAGACTAAATTTGATTTGTTGTGTGTAATAGCGTGTGACACTTTAGTATGATATGAAAAAAATTAATTTACTTTTTATAACTGATGCAATAAAGTCATGTATCAGTGACTTAAAGTCACAAGTGATTGCATATCAGAAGCATTTAGCCATCAGTTCATTCAAGCAGCATATGTTTCTTCTGCACATCCATAGCTTTAGCATATACTGTGACTATACCATTTCATTGTTTCCACCAGTGGTTTACAATAATATTCAAATTTAATTCAAGACATTTTTTTATATATAAAGCAGCATTGCATACAAATAAATAGCAGAAGCAGAAGTACAGAGATGAAAATATGAAAAAATAAATCAAACAGGATATACGTGGTGTTATTGCAATATTTCTCGAATATGATATACATTGGAGAAACTTTTGTAAGTTTGTAAATTGAAAGTTAGTAATCATACTGTTCTGTTTGTAGTGCTAGTAAGTGCTGTGTGTCAAATTGTAAATTGTCATAAAATGATTTTCTTTAAGATTATAAATACTTTCTACATAAAAAGATGACAGAATTAATGACATGCATTTGATGACAAAAACATTTTTAAGTACCTGTCATTCTATCAGAAAGCATTTACTTACATCAGTAGTTTATGAAAAGAAAATGGTTTACAGTATCTAATTTGAGACTATGAATGTGTCACAAAATGGTGTATGGTATATCATTTAAAGGGATAGTTCACCCAAAAATGAACATTCTGGCATCATTGTCACTTGTCATCATGTCACTTCAAATATATATGACTTTCTTCTCCAGAACACAAAAGAAGCTGTTCTGAAGAATATTGGTGCCCGAACAATGGCACCCATTGACTTGCATTGGTTTTGTGTCTATACAATAGAAGTCAATGGGTGCCAATATTCTTATATTTTTTTGTGTGTTCTGTCGTGGACAGAACATTTTACAGGTTTTAAGTGACGAGAGGGTGAGTAAATGATGACAGAATTTTCATTTTTGGGTGAACAATAACTTTAAGACTGAGACATGTAGCATGTAAAGGTTTTGGTCAAATATGATACAGAAATATTAAAATGTGGTATAGAAAATGTAGAACGTCCCTTGAGTTTCCCTCAGCTCAACTCGACAGCTCTTGTTGATGAGCATGCATTGCATTTACGATTCAGCTTATTAATTTTTTGTAAGCTTTTGTTTTTGCGTGGGAAGCTTTGCTTGAATTTGTTTGAACTCCGTGTTGAAATATTGTGTCAGAAGTGCCTCTGGGTTTCATATTGGTATCTCAAATCCCAGTCTGTTAGATAAGACCGCGTGACGTGTTTCACACATAAATACTGCATTACTGCGGTTTATTACTCCGCTTAGAACAGCTCTATGTTGTTATCTTGCTTGTTCTAATCAAAGGCCTAAATATAGTTAAATTTCACCTTAAAGCTTGCCTGTGAGTGGGACAGCAGTGAATCCTCTCCGTGCGGGAGATAATTGCTTGTGTGTTTAATGTCGATGATGGTCTTGTTTTTGCCTCCTGCTCCAACAGTTCCAGTTGTTCTTTTTACGGGGAAAAGCGAGAGGGAGAAAATGCAGAGGAATAGATGGAGTCCATCAATTAGCGTGTGTGTTAATGCGCCACGTGTTTCCAAATACGCAACATCTGTTTGGTATAACCAAGGCAGGCCTCCTTCTCCTTAGCCCATTTAGAAACAGCTGGGCGGTTTACAGAAAAGGAGATGTAACCATTGCTAAATTAGCTTCTAGATTGCAATTTCGTGAAAGGAAGTAACAGCTAGTCGTGAATGTTAAATTAATATTAAATGTGATTAGCGTGGAAGAACGTGAGAGACATTTTGATCATAATGTTGTTTTGTGATGGAAACCAAAATAAGGGACTGATGTTTTAACAAACATTGTTTAGGGTTCTTTGATAAAATCTTATTCATAGCTTTTTCCTTTTAAGGTGCGATTTCTATGAGATTATGTATATGTAAACATGTATTTGGTAAGACTACACACAGTGTTATATGAATGCACACATTATATGAATTATTCATATATTATTACTGGGCCCGGTTCAGCATTGACGGTCTGTAGGTTTTCAGTTTTAATTAAAGTGGCTTGACCCCCACATGTGAGCAAACGCTGATGTGCCTTAAAATATCATATTTCTTGCCTATATTGCCAAAGAATATGCGTTTGAATCTTGCTTTTTTTGCTGACTTTTTTAACTTGCCCCCGCAGACCCATTGGTGGGTCCAATCGCATCTTTTAATTTTACTGACGTCTGCATTAATACATTTTTAAACGTCTGTCTTTTCAAACTTCCATCCTTAAGTGGCATATGAAAACAAAAAACGTGTCAGTCAGACGGCTCTTCATGTCTAAGTGGGCATTGTTTCGCCACTTTAATCTGCAAAAAGCTCCAGACCTTCATCCACACTCAAAGCGGCTACTTTTCAGCAAATGTGAAGAGAGATCACATAATCACAGATTTTCGGAATATATAGCAGATGGTTAGCTCGACCGAGACCTCAATAGACTCTAGCGGCATCTATGCAATCCTTCATTCATTTGTAAATTGAATTTATGTAACCAGACATTTATAATGGATACCCCTTCTTCTAATATTCTGTCAACTTTTTCCTTCCTTATTTGTATCATCAATTTTGCGTGCCGCTTCTTCCCCCCGCAGTTCTCAAAGCAGACATTTACACTGTCAACCCCTTGTGAACATCTGCTAGGGTTGAACGCTGTTGTGCTAATCTCTCTCATTATAAGAGCTCGATCAAATGCCAGAGCTGATGCCATTCTGAGTCCCGCAAGACAACTGTACTCATTTAACTCTAGGATCAAAATTAACATAGTTCTCTAAATCCTTCTACTGCAGTCCAAGCCCTGAACATAAAATGATATTCGCAAAACATTCAAGATCCTTCAGAGAAACTCCCTTTATTTTTGCTTTACGCAACATTATCGGCACTCTTTTGGCTAAGCAAACAATTTATTTCGTTCTATTAAGCCACTGAGCTTAGTTGGTGAAACGGGGATAGGTTTCAGTCTCACTATCTTTTGCACACATGCCCTCCGAAACCTTTCATCCACAATGCACTTTAGCCCTCAATGAGACTGCCTGCAAGCGTGCGGCTTTCTGCTCCGCTCAGATAGGCTGCTTTTGAATTGAACCAAGAGAGATACAGGTCTTTATGGTTCACCTGAGCATTGCACAGCCCCGTTGCGACCTCTTCCTACACAAACACCCCCTTCTGCACCAACACACTATTTCATTGCGTCTATAACCGTGTGATACATGATAATGATGCCCAAAGCACCTTCTAAACAGCGCACTCCAAGGGCAAACAGCATTCTGTCGTCTCCGTGTCCCCTGCTGTTCTTTAATATGGTTTATTATTAAACTATTAACTGTGAGCCTTCTCCTGCTTGGAAATAACATTCATAACTTGTTTTCTCTCGTTTTATGTTTCAGCTCCAGTGAATCCTCATTGGAGTGAGTATGTTTTGAACTTGTTTGAAATCGTGATATATAACCAATTAAATACAAGTATAGATTTTGCCATCAGTGTGTTTATGCACATGATCTCTTTGCTATTCATTGGATGTAAAGTACAGTTTTAAGTAATACACGCAAGTAATACACGCAAGATCCTGTATCAGTGTATGAACAGCCTCACACATAACTACATGTATACGGTATGAATGCATAGAAATGTGTTTGAATCTTTTAAGGTTCAAATTGATTTCATTGAATACATTCAAGTTGTTTTTTATGCTATTTGTAAAACATCAGGTTTAGTGAATACACTGTGAAAAATGCTGGGTTATTTTCAACGCTAAGTTGCTAGTTTACATAGGAATAGAAATAAGATCACCCCTGAAGGATGGAATGATCTGATATAGCTTTGTAGATGATCTCTGTGCATTTAACCTGATAATTTAAGCCCTTTGTGTCTGTGCTGTGTCTTGCGCAGATAAGTTCCACTGCAACTTTGAAGAGGACAGTATCTGTATGTTCACCCAAGATAAAACGGAAGAGTTTGATTGGACGAGACACAGCGCTGCCACCAGAAACACAAAATATACACCCAACACTGGACCCAGCAGCGACCGCACTGGATCCAAACAAGGTATGCTTTCAAACCCACTGCAAACTGTGTTTACACTTGACATACAGTTGACTCTGCATGTTAAATTTAGACAGTAGAAAGTATTTTTACATAAAAGCATACTTTTAAATATGTGGCCCTGGACCACAAAACCAGTCTTAAGTAGCACAGGAACATTTGTAGTAATAGTCAAAAATGTATTGTATGGGTCAAAATTATCGATTTTTCTTTTATACCAAAAAATCATTAGGATATGAAGTAAAGATCATGTTCCATGAAGATATTTTGTAAAATTCCTACCGTAAATATATCAAAATGTTATTTTCGTGAGTAATGTGCTATGTTAAGGACTTCATTTGGACAATTTTAAAACTTTTTTTACTCAATATTTCGATTTTTTTTTGCACCCTCAGATTCCAGAGTTTTAAATAGTTATATCTCGATCAAATATTTATAAAATAGCAAATATTTATTCAGCTAATAATATTCAATAATATAAGCAAATGCCTTTAGATTTTTAAGATTTTTGGCATTCTTGTTTTCTCAAAGCGATATACTGTGCATTTAAACTGTAATTAGTATGTATTTTAATAGGATGTGCGTTCCCTGGAAATTGAATCTGTGACGCTGACACTAAGCATTGGCCGACCAGCCAAGCTACATGATATATTGAACATTATATATATACTTATACTAATATATACCTTAAATGTCTAATAAACAAATTTCACATCACAAGTTTTCACAAATAGTTTAATAAATTGGCATTCATCCGAAGTAGAGTGGATATTGAGTAAAACACTCATCTTCTTAGCAAAGTGAAGGCTTGTGATTTTGCAGAAAGGGTGTAATAACATTAGCGTCCAAAGGCACTTTCAATTTCTCATGTTACTGAAGCCGGAAGATGGTCAGTGGGTTCCATTAGCCGCTCTCTCAGTGAAATTGTGTCAGTCATTAGCTCGACATCAGATCATGATGGATCCAGTCAAAACTGGATCATTTCTATAGGTCAACACATCACTAATGCAGTCAGCACTTGTAGGACTTGGGCAAAGTAGAGGAATGTGAAGTTTAAAGAGGTATTGTCAGTAGTCTTTTCTAGATTTGGAGGACGTTTTGTATAGCTGAGTTGTTTTGAAGAAATATTTGAAGAGAATGGTGTTTAAGGGTTTGACATGTGTAAGTCAATAGCTCTTTAAAATGCTCTTATCCAACTAAAGAGAATAAGTAAGATGTCTTTTAAAAGAAATGTGAATTGAAAAATCATTTGTCCTGTGCTCAGGAGTCAATAAAGTTTTATTGATTATTCCTTGTCAGTGCTAAATTGAATGGAGGTTAAAGCTTTAGTGAACTCATCATGTCATGATAATTTTACAAGTGTTCAGATCTGACCTTTTTTGTGTTGCAGATACTACATTTATAATCATTTGTGCTTATTTTATCTCCTGTTAAAAAAACAGCAACAGCCAACAATACATGGTTTGATTTCTACATCATATTTCATGAAGATTTTTTTCCTATCGTAAATATGTAAAAACTTTATTTTTGTGAGTGGATGCAGCCAAATTTGAAAGAGTTGCATCTCCTAACAAATCATACATGAATGGAAAGCTTATATATTTAGCTTTCAGATGATGTATAAATCTCAATTTAAAAAAAATTCATGTGGTTCAGGGTCACATATAGGCAATGTTAACCACTTACTGAACTGACAGACTGATTTATTGTAGCCACGCCCCTCATTCTAAAACCCCACCCTCTAAAAATCTGTTACACTCTAGTGTTTTTGAGATCAAGCATGAGTTTGTTAAAGTTTGTAAAATCAATGGTTGAAAAAAAGAGACGATCTGTGGCAAACTAACTCAAAACTGCTTAAGAAGATTACTTGAGTCTCTGAACATCACTTGCCACTGTCTGATCTTCATGATGCCCAGAGGAGTGCCACTCGACAGCCAGAAAGCATCTCAAAATCTTTTGATTGGATGGAAGTTTCTGAACTCGTGTATAGAACAAAGGTTGTCAACAAGACGTGAAGGTGTGAAATTTCAGATCAATAATAAGGATATATTCTGAGCGCTGTTCTATACAAATGGCTTACAGCACCTTTAATTGTCTTTCGGCTCGTCTTGGGCCTTTGAAGGTTAAAGTCAGGCTAAAGAAGATAAATCCAGTGCTTCTAATTTTATAGTAACAGAGAAATGTAAGACAAATAGCTGTTCTTATGGCTCTCCCTGTACATACTGTAGCTACAGTGATGTTGAGTGTCTTCTCTTTTATGTGTTTTATCCAGGCTTCTATATGTACATCGAGACCTCACGGCCGCGTCTGGAGGGAGACAAGGCGAGACTATTGACCCCATCCTTCACCGTCGCCCCTAAAAATCCATATGGGAATGTGGTCAGCAACCCGACTTACTGCTTAAGCTTCTATTACCACATGTATGGAAGGCATATAGGTGAGTTAGTGTTTTATTATGTAAACGCTGGTAGAGCAGGTCATGTATACCTGCAGCTCTGTGTATTCTGATGAAGCAGTCATTGTGTTTGGACTCCTGATGTGATCAACTGTGGGGAAATGTATGCAAAGGACTCTTAACTCTTAACTCTACAGTACAAAATGACTGCGTTACGGTCTGGCCGGTGTGGACGCAGTGTCAGGTGACGACAGGGTTGAATGATAATAAACTCAGTATGATCAAATTAAAAGGCCGACAGTAAGGGTGGCATTATAGGTCAATCCGTCACGTAATCTGTATTTAGACTTTTGTTTGTCACATTACTTTTGTCACATTGCATATATATGCTTATGTATATCCAGATCCTAGTTTTTTATTTACTTTTTTATTCTAGAAGAACATTCAGGGAAAACAGTGAAATAAACAATAAACTCTTAGATTTACATATAGGCGGTTTCATCAGACACACGCACATGTCCAGAAGTCTGGCTAGTGCCTAATAATATAACTATTTTGTTTTATTTATATTAATATAAAATTTAGCCAAGTAACAGTTTTTCTACTGCAGTAACCCAAAATAATACTGACTAGACATACTTTTAACTTGCTAGCTAATGTCATTTACTTGTTATTTCTATTGTTTTTTATCAGAAATATTCTGCAGGGACTCTATTCTTTGCGGACGTGTACCGGAAGTTAAGTTTGGGCCACAAAAGCATGTATGCGCAGTAACGTTTGTTTATGTTGTTGTTTTGGAACCGTCTATGGAATAAAAGCATAGTAATACATTTAGATAAGATCTTTAAATAAACTCTTTTTTTTTATTATTGTGTATAAGTGAGACGAAATTAAAGTTATATTCAAGAAAAAAATAGTGGACACAATACATTGTTAAGATTTTTTGTCATTTATAAAAAAAAACGTCGTTCCAGCTTCTCGTGTTTTCACTAGGGGTTAATGTTTTATATCTTCTACAAAAGTATGCCATCTAAACACCCATGTTTTGATTCGTATTTCTGAATCTGATTTTCTCAGCTTTTTTGTTTAATTTTGAAGAAACCTACCCACATTTGGGAAGATATACTGTAATAAAGAGCAAAATAATACAAGGTTTGTTTGTTTAAAACCAGTGTCTCTGTTCTCTCATTTGATATAATTTCATATATTCATACAGTAGATAAAAATATTCTGAGGGCCATGAAAGTTTTGTCAAAAATGCTTGCACTTTTTAAAAAACACTGGAAAGAGGAACCATTTTTGCTTATGAATAAAACATTTTGCATACAATATAAGGACGTTGGCAACATATTTAAAAGCTAAATGAGTTAGCCTGTTTTTTCATTGGATAACAGTCTGACATATTTCCTATTACTTCCAAGTCCTAATTTTAGAGACGAAGCTTTTACTTCTCGTCTGGGAAAGCTGCCTATAGATTTTATTTTAATGACTATGAAACTTCCAAGAAGAGCTTTGTTACCGGCTAAATTATGGTGTTTTTGTCAGTTTGGATAAATGTGTTCCTATGCGTTAACATGCAAGTCAGATCATTTCAATCTGTCGATTACAGTCTGGCTTTTTCTGTGATGGAAACACTCGCTTGTAAAGGTTTCTAATGCGCTGTACTTAGACCTGGAACTGAATTTTCTGTAGTTCCTTTTCATACCCACTTTATTCTGACTGGAGTTGCATTGGACATGTAGTTGCACCTCTGGGATGTCGATGACCCCGCCGACCCAACACACAAGCTTGTAACTGCAATTTTCTGCTTCACAAAGCTGTGTGCTTTCAGAATAGAAAGTGTGGGGCTAATTCCGTCTCGGCAGGGTGTGCTGCTCCTGGCTTTTTACACGTGGTCACGCTGGGCGTCTGAGGTTAAAAACCCATGTGGCCAACAAGATCTTCTGTCTGGATGCACAGCAAAGAGAAGAAGCAACATGGTTAGATTGCGCTTTTGATATAAAATCCTGCACAAGTGGCTTTAAAGAGCAGAAGGAGATGGGTGGTATTTTTTCATGCTCCTGAAATAACATAAGACAGAGAATCCGGTTGTGTCAGTGGCCTAATAAAAGTGGATTTATTTTACGTGGTGTGGGTGGCTGGGGACCGGGGACCGCCATGATGTGATCACATGACCAACTAGCTTCCATACTATCTCACGGTTCGTTCACAGAAAAAATGAATCATGGTTGTTGTTGCCTTTTCACATTTACAGTATAATTAACATCTCTGGATAACTTGTTTCATTAGCTTCATTTGCAGAAAATAAACATAACACTACATTTCTAGCAATTAAGAAATTCCCCATTTTCATCAGCTTTTATTGGAGAACGGACATACTTGTACATATGAAACAACAGCAGCGGTTGTGTTTGGGATTCATTTTCCTGGATGGAGATGAGCAAAAGTCTATTCAAGGTCAGCGAGCCTCGCGGTTGCTATGTAACAGAGAGGAAAGGTTCAAAGGACATTATGTAGTTAACTGGCCACATTGCATTTAACGGTTTCAACTGACACAGAGTTCTTGTGCCTTTTTTTCTCAAGGAACATTAAACGTGTATTTGAGGCAGAAGAGTCAGACGGGTTCAGACGCCTCTGTGTGGACCTTGAGCGGAAACCAAGGAGATCGATGGAGGCAGGCCAGAGTTAACATCCATCCCACATCGTCTTTCCAGGTGAGAGTTCTTCATCCTGTCTATTTTTTTCTGAAATAAGAAACAATTTTGAAGCTTCGCTCACACTTTAAAATATATTTTCCTGTTTATTCAATCATTTAATATACAGCCGTGAAAAAATTAAGAGGCCATTTTCTGTTTTTCTGAATTTACTATTTATAGGTGAAATGATCGTTTTTGTTTTATTCTGTGAACTTCCAACAGTGTTTTTATTTGCATTTTTTTCCCGAAAATGAAACTTGGTGAAACAGGTCAAAATAGCAGAAAAGAAGATATTTGTACAAAATATTTTTTCATTTCTGAGCCTGTGGCCGTGTGCTCCAGACATGACGACTGCGCTTCAGGTGACTCGAGTTCAGGCTCAAGGTCCTTTCCTGGCCCCGCCCCCTTCTCTTTCCCATTTTGCTTCCTGTCCTACAGTCTACGACTGCACTGTATAAAATAAAGGCAAAAAGGCCAAAAACAAATGTTTTTTTCGTGTGAAAACCTCGATTTCATCACAGTATCACAGTTTTCTTGTGTCTTGTCTCAAACATCTGAAATCGTAAAACTAGTACCCAGGGCCGGGTCTGGAGGACAATTTAATAAATGAAACATTAAATACTTCTTTGAATTTTCTACTAAATAATGAATAATGACAGAAAATGTGAAAGTTATGCATGCAATGAACTATTATATTACTGGAAAAATTGTTGCCCAACCAGAATATCTAGTTGCCCCCCAGTCCAGCCAGACTAGTTCTCTTCTACATTTACATTACATTTATTCATTTGGCAGTTGCTGTTATCCAAAACTTACAAGTTGGAGAGCATAAAACATTTTGTCAACATTCTAAACTGTACCAATACTTTACAAACAGTACTGATAGTTTACTTACAGTATGTTGTTTCCTGTAAAATTGTTTTGTTTTTCGTATATTTACATTCAAATGAAAGCCTACAGTTGTATATTTTTTATTTACAAATTCATTGTTTTTCTGTTTATCCAGATTATTTTGGAGGGTATTCGGGGTTCTGGTATTGAGGGAGATATTGCAATAGATGATGTGATCATAGAAGAAGGGGAATGCCGAGACCCTCCACCCAGTAGTAGTGAGTATATTGGACGTTTACAGTTTTTCATGTACAGCTTCATGTTTTAGGGCACTGACTCGAGAGTTTATTATGTTGAAATAGAATAAACCTATTTATTATTTATTTCTTGATATGATCGAGGAACCCAACTGGAATGAATTCATTATAATTTATAAAAACAATTAGGTAAATGAAACATTTGCTGATTACCTTTTTAATTAGAATTAATTTCGTCTGGCTTTTTGCCGCTGCATGTCGCAAAAAGCCAGATACAGAGATAAAGACAAATCTCATTAAACTTCTTAACGGTATTGAGAAAACAGATTATTTACATGTTTATGTAGAGCACTGTGCTAGCAACCACAAGGTCTTGGGTTCGAATCCTAAAAAACACACTCTTTTTTCTTCATAGATATAAGATCCCTGGCTTCTCCCACCGCAGTGCATATATGGCAGCTTTGTCTCACACTACTCTTAATCTTGCTCGGCCTCCGGAGGTGACCTCATCCTACGAAGGTGGAACCCAGCTTTGGCATTCATAGAAATTTCGGCTGACTCGGACTGCCTGAATACAACAACCAAAGATTCATCCCGTCTACACAAAGGTTTTAGATCAGTGTGAATGAGGAAGCCAGAGAGAGGATAAATGTTGTCTGCTAACACCCTGACATCAGTAGCGCACTGATGTCCACTTGAAATCTACAGGAAAACCTATTACAGGTGTCAGTGTTATAAAGAAGAGAACAAGTGCAGCTGGATTCCTACAGCAGGATGGCTTAAGAGACTTCATAGGGGAATCTTTCAAAGCACAAAGACATAACATGTATTTCCATTATGACATGTTTTTGCTTTGTTAAACGTCTGCTACTGTCATGTTTCAATACACTGAATCGCACGTCGGGCTGGTACGACGCGAAGAAAAAAGTATGTTACCAGCAACGGCAAGAGAAATGAATGATCGTTTAAAAATCTAAATCGATTTTTTTACTTTCCGTTTTCTTCTTTCGCTGTAGGTGTACGTCTAAAATAGAGATATGTCAAATAAAGTCACGCTTTTGTAGTTCCCTGTACTGTAATGTTACCGATTCGATGTTAAGATCGGGACTCCGCAAGTGTGTTACGTTTTAATGGTGTACGGAGTCGCGAGCTTGATCTGAAGTTTGTTTCCAGATGGAACGTTCATATGTACATGTTCTTTGTGTTTTAACAGATAAAAGTCACCCATGCAGGGCGTTGTGAATTTCACCTAAACCCTCTCATCGTGTGTTTGAATAGGTACCGAACTCATTTTAACTCAACTGCTTCTCTCTACTCTCTCTACCTGAGCATCATTGAGTTTACCTTTCGTTTCAAACAAAGCCAGAGAAAAAAGGAAAGACAACAGGTGTAGAGAATTGTAAACATCAGGCCGTCCGCTCAATTGCCAACTGTGTCCGATTAAGATTATGCTGTTGCTTGCAGTTGTTTTCTGTAGGTGCGTGAAGATAGCTGTCCTCTTACAAGTCCGGTCACCTTCGGACCCTGTTCTGTAAGGAACACGTCGCTGTCTGTAATGAAATCAAGTGCCTTCAGAAAAATCATTCTAGTCAAACTGTTTCTGCTGTCATTGATAGCATTTTCTTTTGGCACAGTTCTAGCATATATATAGTTATAGGTATATAGAATGATTGATAGTGTGAGATGAAAAGGTGAAATTCAGAGACCCAAGCATGAGAGACGGGTGACCGCAGTGCCATGCCACATGCAGCCAAATGTCCCATCGCCGACTTTTACATAGTGATCGATTCTTATCAGCGATCAACACATACCATCTGCTCCACGTGATATAAAGAGCGTGAAACAACGCCGGTCGAACTGAACTTTAAAGGGCCGTCGATTCATCAAAAGAGCATCTGGGAGCTATTATCACCAGGTGAAAAACAGCCAGGAGGGTCACTGTGAAATCCTCCTTCAAACTGATGAGTTCTGTGCCACTGAACAAAAAAAAGAATTTTTTTCCAACATCCTAAAGACTCGAGACTGAGAGACACGAGAGGATGAAACTTTAGAAGACTGATGAAACACGATCAGCCTTGATGTTCTGGATCCATCCGCTTGGATTCGTACAAATGATATTTTATTACTCGAATGAAAATGACTGCTTTTACAAAAACTCTTATAAACTCTGAACTACCTGAGACCATCTGTTACCTTATTCAGCTGGTTTTTGGAAATGTATTGTAAAATCCCTTTTATCATTCATAATTTTCATTTCTGAGGAGGAATTACATTGACGGAGATGTTGTTTCTGACAATGGTTTGTTTTTGTCTTAAACGTTCATTTACGAGATCTCTTTTCATTATTATATTATGGCATAATTTGAAATTATAGTACGATATTATAAAGTAATATCAAATATATGATATTATATGCAAATACACCGGGTCGGGAGGTTATATGAAAAAGATTTCAAGATGAATATTTAGAAAAAAGAAGCACAATGTGAAATATTCATATGAAAATTCAGAAACGCAGTACTTTCAACACTCAATAAGTTGTTTTTCTCAATTTTATTAAAATCACAATCAACAGGAATAACTGCAGAAAGTTCTTTATGTAAAGAAATAAGAAATATTTTACATCTCGGTTCAATAAAAGGCTTTCATGGTAATATGACCCCATTTTTCTTTTTTGATATATACAATCAGCTATGATTTTGTCATAAATGTCGATCAGTTACTTTGACACCTAACTAAATATGTAGGCTACTGAAAAAATGATGTACATGCAAGCAAATAATTATAGTTTAGTTTTTAAGTTTATTGTAATTTATTAATATTTTAAATTAGCTTTTATTTTTAGATTTTTGGTTTATATTCATTTTAGTTACATTTTTAACAATTTTGTCATTTTATTTATTTGTTTATTTTGTATAGGCTATTGCTGTATAAGATTAATTTTTAGTTTAGTTTTTGTTTATTATTATGATTTTAGGGAACATTTCAATTTTTGTTTAAGATTAAGTATTTTATTTGAATTCAATCAGGGGTGTTAAACAATTGCAACAAATCGCATCCAGAATAAAAGTTTGTGTTTAGGAAATATTTACATGTATTTATTTATGTTTACCAATCATTTAAATGATATATTAATTTTTACATTTAATATTTTTCTTAAATATATGCATATTTGTGTATGTGTTTATAAATACAAAATTACAACAACAACAAAAAACATATATTATGTAAACACAAACTTTTATTTTGGATGCGATTAATCGCAATTAATCATTTGACAGCTCTAATTTCAACAAACAAAAATGTTTCATAGTTTCAATTTTAGTAAACTAAGACAACCTTTGGAAAGAACTCACAAATAAACTGAGATTGTAATATTGTACTAGCATTGCAACCATTTTCATAGAATTTCCCAAAATGACCATCATGTTTTGCCCACTTCAAGTTTATTTCTAGATAATCAAATCACAATCATTAAGTTAGTTATTGCGTTCTATTCTCAGTTGGAATGTAATGTTGTATGTTAATTTCTAAATGTATTTTAGATAATTGCACTAAAGTTTGTCTGTATTGTTTATTGTTTAACCTGCTCATATAGAGACCCAACGGCAGTTAAACTCACAACAAATAATATTTTAATATTTAAAGCTGATTACATGCGCTACACTTTATACATTTTACAAAGCCAAAGTAGCAGATTCTACGTGGCTAAGTTGTTTTCGGAATTTCAGCTCACATCTCAATGACAATGTTGTTAATTCCTCTATTCTAATAATATTTTCACTAATTTGTATAATTCGACTGGATGTGTACTAATAGCAAATGATACCTGATGAGGCAATGAAATAATGTGTCAGGTAAGTACATTATGATAACTTACCTTACTGTAAGCCTACTCAGTGACCTGATATTCTGAAGGTATGAATAAAACATTTCTTTTAGAGATAATGATCTATGATAACCTTCATACATGATGATGAAATGTGTTTTTTTTTTTAATGAAAAACATAGAAAGGTGAACAAGTAGTTTTCTATATAAATGTTGGATTCAAACTATATATCACACACTGAACGTGTGTCGAACACGTGCACTACGTTCAAGGTCACATATTCAACAATACTAATTGTAAAATATCGATTCAGGGTAACAAACAGAGGTTGAAATGTGCACTTGAGTACTCTGACAGCTAATGTGAAAGTCAGGTTCATTAAAGGTAGTTGGCCGTCATCCACAATCACTCTAAAGTTGGAAGCTGCTATTGCTCAAAGTACACCATGCACATAAAATTTGTCATTGAGCAAAGCGCTGCATTTTTAAATAGAGGCTTTATGGTTACGGTTTTACTAACCACCATCACTTAACAGAACATTTGCCTTGTTGATTATGATAAAACCCATCCATGTGTGGTGAAGCCTTGGGCTTGAAACCCACTAAAAGTCTTAAGAAGTGCCTGCTAAATGAAGTTGGAGATAGACTGTCACTAATCCTTACAAAGACACTTCTTATTTTGGAGTTGTAGGGAATCTCACCACAGGGTGTCTGGTAGTTTCATCAAAAATAGTCTCATCAAAAATAGATTACAGATTTATTTTTTTATTTTTGCAGTTTTGGGCCTCATTTGGCCTGCTTACGCAAAACACACTAAATGGAGAATAAAAAATGACATTTGCTCTTATTGGGATGCAAACTTTTCAGTTGAACAATAAGTTTATTTACTGATGTTAAAAGAATATCTGTATGGCCATTACAAACATTTCATATTGGGATACAGCTCTTCAACAACTTAAATGGATAGTTCACCCAAAAATGAAAATTCTATCATCATTTCCTGACCCTCGTGTCATTTCAAGCCTGTATGACTTTCTTTCTTCTGCAAAACACTTAGGAAGATATTTTGAAGAATGTTGGTAACCGAACGGCGGTACCCATTGACCCATTGTGTCCTAACAATAGAAGTTGTTCGGTTTCCCATATTCTTTCAAATGTCTTTTTCTGTGATCTGCAAAAGAAAGAAAGTCAGGTTTGTAATGACAAGAGGATGAGTAAATGATGACACAATTTTCATTTTTGGGTGAACTATCACTTTAAGGCTTATACGAGCATCAACGTAACAATATGTTGGGTGGCCTAAAAACTGCAAGAATGACAAAACGCTGCTATCTTTGATCCACTTTTAAAGCTCAAGGTGTTTTTGCATATAAAGCCCTCAAGCTTCTGATGCTAGAAATGGTTAAAGACCCTCTCCATAAGGTTATTTTGTAAGTACCCAAATTATTATCTGTAATTTATGGTCTGAACGTCCCGGCAAGCAGGCCCATTTGTCACCAATGACAACCCATAGTGAAAACACACATACGTAATGTAAAAAGCTAAAGGCAACTTTCCCTTCTGCCTCCCAGTACTGTCATGCCAAATGAGATTAGAGCCGAACAGGTTGGACACCATTCTATATTTATCTCATTAAAATGATTTAGAGCTAGAAGTTAATAGCTATCATACATCAAATGTAAATGATATTCTGTACATTTATTTATTTATTTTTGCTGCAGGTTGGGTGTTTGAGGGGTATGACTAGTGCACGTATGTTGTCATTTTTTACCGTAATGGAAAATTCCACGTGAGTGCTGTGTGTTTCCTCACTATCATTGTTTCTCTTTGGCCCATTCATGTGGAAATATTAGTAACATAAAAATGAGAATGTGTCGCAGATCGGTGATGCAATCCGATTGCATATTGTTTGAGCTGGACAGATTTTAAAGTTTCAATATACTATTGATGCTTATGCACTTCTATTATATAAAGCATTTCGATCGCCTTGATTCAGTAATTTACATGAATTGAAATACTTTCAATAATACTAATAAAACTGTTGTTTTTGTTTCCCGTTTCCTCCCCCGTCGTGGTTCCTCCGCTCTACAAAGTGTAGCTTTGACAGCTCCCTAATCAAAAATTGAAGATTTTATTATATAATACAAGAAAAGCTTTCACCCTCTGTGGCTCGCACATTCTGCGGTTCAATTAGACTTAAAACCTGTGATGTGTGCATGAAGTCTGAAACACAGAAGGGCCCGAGATTTCATCCACCAGAGATTTCTCTATGAAGTTTCTGCTTTACACTTCAACAGGCTAACGTCTTCTTCACAGGAACGCATACTCACAGAACAAACCTGTGCTTCTGAGTTTGTTGCCAGTTTTGTGGGTTAGCTCCCACTTTGTAAGCCGAGTCTTCTTCGGCGCAACACGTCACGTAATCACAAGCGACATGGAAGAGAATCAAACAAACATTTTGTAAAGGGTTTGACGTTCAAATGTCGTTTCCCTTGCTGATTCTTTAAATAATCGTACATGCATTATTTGATTCCCTCATACACGTTTTATGCTCGGGAATTCAAACAATATACAGGCAGCTTTAGTGACGTATCTCTGACGCTTGTAATTCTTGCGTGGTTCAGTTTGGGTGTACAGGTCAAGTGTGTCATTATTTTTTATTAAAATCTTTTCTCCTATACGATGTTGAAACAAATATGTAAGCCATTCATAGCTTGATTTCAAGCAATGTGGAGATTGGCACCTGAGGTTGTGAATTGCAACCAATGGCTCATTCCATTGCTCACCCCTCCCTTTCGAAGCACTACGGTGGCTGACACAGGACAAATATGACGTCAAGTTTTTGCTTGTTTGCCAAAGAAAATAACATATTCACGTGTAGAGCAGTTTGTCCATTTAGGGACACTGTAGATACAACATGGCGAATTGTGTGGGGGATGAATGTATGAATGAATGTATGGGGATAGAAATTCTAAGGTGATCAAAACATAACGCTTCATTATGTAAGGTCTTTATACACCTCTGAAGACATAGTTATGTTTATTATATTGCATTTCTGTCAATAGATCCTCTTTAATCTTACACAGTGCACATTTATCACTTTGTCTCTTTGCCATTTGGTCTATGAATCTCAGCTCAACCAATGGCGAGGGTTTGGGGCGGGGCTACTTTTTGGTGCCACCCTTTCAGATTTTATCACCCTGCTAACTAAACTTCATATTCTGTATGTTTAAATGAACTCAAATGTGTAAATATATTTTTTCTTCCTTCTTATGTGTTCAAATTGCATTATTGTCTTTCAAACCATGCAGTTTCCAACTGAACTCCTCATTTATCTTGTAGGGATGGAAAAACACAGGAAGATTCTTCATTACAATGGTGCTTTCTGCCTGTCACTGACAATATTCTAACAGTGGTCTCATGAGGTAAACAGTCATGCTTATGTTTCAAAATACGGTTTGAAATATTCATAGAAAATGGCTTACAGTTTCACAGTCCAGGCATGAGCTTTGCATCGACAAGTGATGGTTTCCTCTCCATGCCATAATAAAGAGATAGTCCACCCAAAAATAAATTTGCTCACCCTCAAATCTATATAAATGTGTTTGTTCTGATAAACACAAAGGAAGATATTTGTAAGAATGTCAGTAACCAAACAGATCTTATCTCCCATTTACTGCCATATAGGGAAAATAGATACTATGTAAGTCAATGGAGGAAATTGGGAAGAACCTGAGGGTGAACTATCCCTTTAAAGGTGCTTCTGATATTGTAAGCAGTGGCACTGCTAAAGTTTAGCTGATCCAGGTCCATCTGTCTGACAGGATGGATATGTCACTGCTGTATGATGGATCCTGGCTCTGTCAGATGAGCCTATCGCAGCAGATGCTGCTATAGCATAGACACTTAATGGGTGATGGAAGTTTAGACAGTAAATATGATTCATAACATCAGAAGCACATTTACTGTGATTTCTTAAAGCATTGTTAGAGTATGAGTCTTGAGACCATTATTTAAGTCTTAACAATGGACTTGGTCTCAGACTAAGAAGACTCAGGATTTTATTTCAAGACCTTCAAGTTCATAACTGTGGTGATATTACTAAATTGATAGTACTGTGATGTATTTGTTGATATCCTTAATGTGTAAATGGTTCTGCTACGTTTCTGGAATCCCGTAGTTTTTTTGTCTAACCCTAATGTGGCCAAAGCATCCCAATGGATTTTTGTAATCTCAGTATAGGCTTAGGTTATTTTAGGATATGTGTACACTGTATCCTAAATAGACAGAAAATATTGACTTGGGGCATGATGAGAAACCCAGAGCAATAATCCAGGGCAAACGCTTTCATGGTTGTTTTGTCCAGCATGCAGTTTTATTGTAATGAGTTGCACTTTAAACTTCTCCTCTGCTTCTGTGTAAATGTTGTAGAGTGTGTTACTGTGTGTCTTAAGGTAAACAATGACAGTTTTCCCTTCATAGAGGTCTCTGTAAGGCTGAAATTACTGGGAAGGCACAATTCTCCAGAGGGGGGGTCAAGGAAATTGCATTGTTAAAAATGTATAGCCACTGTACGTATTCTCACACAGATATTCCTTGAGGCTTAAACATAAACATAATAGGATTTCAGTGGTGTGTACCTCGCTAAATTACATTTTTTCTGTTTTCATCAGCCCGTTTCTTCATATACAACCAATACTTGTGTATATGCCTATAGGTAAACTTTTGCTTCAACAGACAGATCTTGCAGTTAGGGGAGACCGGGAATAGTCACAGTTTTTCTCCATTGACTAGATAAGGTTTATTTTTGAAGGTCTATATATAGACACATAGCTTAAAATTATGACTCTAAAAAGCTATGAAACACATCTCCTTCTGTGACAACATGCCCCAACAGTGTATTGCATCCTTATCATGCGCTATACTAGATATTTATTTTGTTGTGCCTGATAACTTTGTTAGTGACCACGAAAGCTTTAGATGACTTAAATTACACACAAAAAATACATACTCTTTATTCATATTGATAATCAGCTGTTTCATAAGAAGCAGGTTTGATAAATGGCATCCTCTCTGCTTGGCTGAATTTGATGGGTGCTTATGTTTATAATGATGTTCATCTGCATAGACACACTAAGCACGCATCTCATTGTGACATCGCTTTGAATCTCTTTTTACTGATTAATAAACTCCCTCCAATACACATGCTTATGGGTGAATGTGCCATATTCCACACGGTGAAACAGACTGAAACTGTAGCAAGAATGAAATAAAGCAGAACTTACTTTTTCAACAAAATCAAACCTCAGGAGTGACATAAAGTCATTTTCAACAGCAATGTGAAAGACTGACAGCATGACAAGACACATGAAACTGTGATAATAATCGAGATTTAAATTTATTTTTCAACTTTTCCTAAATACATGTACAAATATTACTGTTGTCTTGCTTAAAATTGAATATGAACTTGTTTTCTTAGCAGTATTTAAGGTCTGAAAAAATACAGAGCATCTTTTCCATTATTTTGACCTGTTTCTCCAGTTTTCATTTGCTGAAAATAAATGCAAAAAGAAACAATATTTTTATTTGAAATTTTGGAGAAATATTGTTAGTAGAAACAAAACGTACCTATAAATTGAAAAACTGTTGCCTTTGAAATTGAAAAAGTTCTCTTTGAAATGGTCTCTTAATTTTTCTGTGGCTGTATATGTCCACATACTGTACACAGTCATGGCCAAAAGTGATACATTTGAAATATTGGTAAAAAAAACCTGATAAAACTGCTAAAATTATACTCTGAATTATGAGATTTTTGTTATGCATTTTTTAATATTCAAAACATATTTCCTGATACACTGTTGTTTACCTTTGCCAAATAATTCTGTCCAATAAACACTTCAAAAGTTGAGCGTTTTCTCTATTTTGTACCATATACCTCATATTTTGGTGGTTTAATAGCTTGAGGGGGCATTAAAAGCAAATATTGCACAAATATGTACATCACTTTGGGCTATCGCTGTATATAAATGTATATTTATATACCTTTATATAAATGTTCCTATGGCTTTCTAACAGTTCTGTATGGGTTTTATTGCACAGACTGATAACAGACAGCATACAAGAGGATGTAGATGATGCTGCATGATAGCTTGTCCCTTAGACAGCATTACAGCTTACCCATGAACCCTCTCACCTCCATAAAACAAACACTACTAACTGTCTCATGGCATAGACTCAGACACACATAGTCCTCTTACGGGTCTGCACTCGGGTACTCGCTTTGCCTCCATGGTGCATTAACACTTCACGTCAATTTGATGTCGAGTAATTCCAGGACTGGGTGTGGGTTGTATGGGTCAAAAAGCAACACACACACACACAACTCAATCATAAAGTCCTTGACCCTGCAGCATCCGGAGGATGCATCTCTCGGATCAGCACAGCGGCCCAGCAGATAAGAAATGATGAATGCAGATTGTTCTGTGGCTGACACTATCATCAGTCTATAGTGACTTAGTATCAGCAGGAGTCTACACCCAGGGCACAGAGCTTCATGAGCGATGACCACTCCCACAGCATCTTCAGCCGTGGACCGGTGGCTGCCGTGTACCAAAACCAAATACCGATCCTCTATCAAACCGCCTCCAGAATTGCTTCTTTATCTTTGTCTGCAACTGTATGACAGAAGGAGCCATCAAGTTGCTGCTTTCGGTCTATTAGTATTCCTCGGGAACACTGTCTTTGTTTGGCAGTAAAAATAACACAACATTTGTTGATGGAATTCATTTATTGATATAAGGACCTGTCATGTATTCTGCTCTGTAGCGCATGGTGATGCATCTAAAGAAAGAGAGAAGGCTTGTTTCAACTCCTCGTGTTTGTGGTCAGAGAGAACCCAAATACTGTATTCATTACTCAAAGGCCATACTTAATATTGAAGTATTACATTGAATACTCACGATTTCTATTCTCCACATTTTTACCTGCCAAGATTTTGTACTTAATATATAGCAGTGTATTACTGTCAGTTACTTGTTTTGTTTTTTATAGTGTTGTTGCATCAAACTGCCCTCAAAACACAAATCAAATTCTCAACAGGGGGGTCGTGGCCCACAAGGGAGATGACTTTCATGGGGGGCCTCAGGATGACTAATTTTTTAGACAAAATGAGCCTTGAAATATATTTTAAAAGATATTTCTTATTATTTGTCCAATTTTATATTAAATAAACACTTTTCCAGTTAATGTCAAGCTCTAAAAATTTTTATTGGGTAGAGATTTAGAGTTTTTGTAAGCAGGAGGGGGGCCTTTGAATATTGTTAAATACAGTGGGGGGCCTTGGAGTCAGAAAGGTTGAGAACCCCTGGTTTAACACAAAAGAAGATATTGTGAAGTCTGAAAATCCCTACAATGGAAGTCAATGGGAGCCAACGTTGTTTGGTTTCCAACATTCTTCAAAATATCTTTTATGAAGTTCTGCAGAAGAAAGAAAGTCATACAGGTTTGGAATGACATGAGGGTGAGTAAATTATATGAATACATTACCGTTCAAGTTACTCACATACTGTATGTTATCAATTTTAATAATATTCAATCTATTTTATACTAATAGTAAATTTATTAAAATAACACAAATGGATATGGGAATTAGATTATAATCCAAAATAAATATAAATATATAATCCATATTTTACCATCGAGTCCATTTATACGTACCGTTTGCAGAAATGTTTTTAAAAGTAAACAGTATTGCAGTTCCCATCTATGCTGGCCCAAGTCATCCACATTAAATGCTTTTTTATTAAATAAATTTTTTGGTTTGTAATAATAAAACAACTTTTGAACAGTAGTCATTGGAGTCTCTGGGATCCCAAACACAAAGTGTTCAGGAGCATAGGCTTAACTGCTCTTATTAAAATGTTGTGGCACATTTTGCTTTAAGTCCATTTTGCTATAATTAACTCTGATCATTGCTGTGCTCTGTTGCTTATCCAGCATCTTACCAGGTGGCTTTTCCTTTGTCTTACATATTTCATATGGAATTTATTTGCTGTGGCTGTCATGATTGTGCCCAGCCATTCTTTGAGTCCAGCTGGTAAACTCCAAAGGTGTCTGACTCCCACATTTTGATGTATTAATGTTACAATGCCTTTAACCTTTCTCTTTTAAATAACAATATAAAATGCCCCACTGCACAAACATACCGCATCACACATTTCGATCAGATGATGTATCAATAATGACTGCATTCAGCACAAAATCATTAAACTTATATTTGTCTTGAGGAAAGGTATTTTATTTATGAAAAGCCATCATTAGATCGCTCTTTTTGTCTTCATCTCCTCATAGGCCGCACTATTCCAGCACAAGTTCAAAGAATGGAATTATTTATTCATTGTTTGTACATCAGCAGTTTATGAAATAGAGATGCTCTTTTGGCACAGAGCCACACATTCAACCATTTTTCCTCTCATTATTTGTCTCTGTTGCTTACAGTCTTTCTCTCTCTTGATGTATATAACACCTGGATATGATCAGTTATTCTAACACATTTTGTTTCAATTCGAATTATTTGGTTATTGGTTATTAAAAACCTGCTAAAATCAAATTGTGGATTGTTTTCTGAACTGTATTATTCTTTTGTATAGCAGGTTTATCCATTTTGGCTATATGTTGGTTAGATAAAAACTCTTACACTGACATTTTAAATAATAAGCACTGAAATTCATGCAAAAACATGCCCTGTTCTTCAGAATCAAAGACTTCTTTGGAATGGAAACAAAGCCAAAACATCTCACCATAACCTTAACCCTCCTATTATGTGCAAATTTTAGCAAAGCTCCACCACAAATCGTTTAATGTTGGCTATGATAAATTACCCAAATTTAAATTGTTATTTGCTTTTTTATTCATAGTTTCCTATTATTTTAAATAAAATATTAGGACAAAACTTTTTGATTTGTATTAATTAAATTTTTACATTTGATGATTCTCATTTGCTTCAAATTCTTTGAAAATAACAAAACAAAACAAAAAACACAATTCAAGCTCTATCATATATAAATATATTTTCTTGTTTACTATTTTTAAGATTCAGGGTTTTAAAAAAATACATTCAGAATACTTTTCAGACGCCAAACATAACAGGGGGCAAATTCTTTTTTTAGATTTATTTTAGCCTCAGTGTTGTTAAGAAGAAAACACCCATTTTAGTTACTTTTGCTGTTGCTGTTTTCTTTTGTGTTTCAAAGGTGCTTTTTGGTTTAGCTATTTTTGATTTGTGCCATTGTAGTGGTGCTTGTTTTATTGTACTTGGCTTGTAGATAACTTTAAGATTAATAAGATTTCTGTTTTCCCTCCAAGCTTGCACCGGTTGTTCCTCATTGATATCATAACTTTTTAGTTCTTTAAAGCATCTTGACCAGAAGAAAAAGGGGTGGAAAAGCTGAGTTGGTATTTTTGTTGGTATATTTTAAAGGAGTTTAAATGAATTTAAGACATGTTCATATGGATGTTTAGTTTCACTGGTGTCGTGTATATCCCTCTTCACAGATCCCTTGCGACACAAGTTTCATTGAGCCAACAAGATACAGCGTTTGCATTCGGATGAGCTGGCAAGCAATCTCCAAGATAGTCTGTGTGTTTATAAGGCATCTCCCCCTGAACGCTTTCTCATAGATCAGAAAGCATGGACGGCCATTTCGTAATGATGGAGAGCTTGGACTTACTGTCTCACGAGAGCAAATTGCTTTCTGATAAGAATGGAGAAGTCGTTCACTCACAGTAGAGTGGGGGCTTCGCCATTCACATACTTAAAATGAGAAATGATTGTGTATGGAGGAGAATGCGAAATCTCCCCGTAGACCGTAATGGATGAAACTAACAAGATACCATCCACTAAATAGAGCTGATTATGTGTGACCATGTGGGTAGATGCATGCTGTCCTCTAACCATTGTTGTATGATTTCTCTATTGCCATTTTCATCTCAATCAAAACTAAATTAATAGGAGTGGCGTTTATGTGATTCATACAAGGGACCATGGAAAAAATTCACCCTCAGGTTTGGATTATTGAGATCGAATCAATGAACTTTAAAGTCCAAAATAATTTTTTTCACAACAAAGCAGTGTCCTTTTATAACCTCTATTAAGGCAGACACTTCCAGAAGGAATTTAAGAAAAACATGCTTTCATAAAGACGTTTATTTCACCCATCTTTTAATCAAAAGCAATTTCAACTGAGTGGATTTGTGCAATTCTGTGATTGAGTGAATTCCAAAATTGAAGTTCTGCTGTCGGTTAGATAATCTTATCTGCAAAGGCAACTAAACTCTTGGGGTTTTTGTTCATTTAGAGGAAATACAGTGTTCTCTGAAAATCAACACTTATTCATAATTGCAATATTAGAATCCTCAGGGAAAAGCCTCTAGATTTTGGTGCATTTTTGGAATTCCGAAAGATGTTGGAAGGTCTGTTTCAAGATGAAGATTCTTTATTTTCACCTTCGCTGTAGTCATCTTAAAGCATATAGCTGGGGGATTAAAACATATTCGTAAATTTGAAATATTTACATAAATATTATTTTTTTTAAATATTACTTATTTAGTATATATGTGTGTTTGGGGATACTGCAGGGGCAGACTTAGATCTCTAGACATATAACTAACATGTGTTTAAATTGCACATAATAACCATATGTTGAAACATCACAGTCCTCTAAACAGATGCTTTCTTTGCAGTCATGCAGCACTGCACGGCATACCAACGCGTTTTCACTTGGTCTACATTGTTACTTATGAGCACATTATTTCTCCCTCAGTGGTATATAATGTGGAATGATATGTTGTCCTTGTCATCTCTGATTTGATAAATGCTCCATTCTCTGCTAATGGAAGTTTTCTCACAGCTTCAATATACCGTAAAACTTCTCGGAGACGTTTACAGCTGTATAACCTTGAGTAGGATTAAAACATTAGAACATTCTCCCTCCAGTAACATGTATGCAATGATGTATCAGCTTTACTGCGACTAATTGCTAGCACAATCGCTTCTAATGATGTTAATGCCTCTTGAATTTTACTGGGACCTGAGTAAAACCTGATGAAAGCTATTAAAATGGAACATAAACCATCACCATCAAATAATAAAGTGTGGTTAAAGAAGTATCCAGCAGTAATAGTTTCTTAAATAAATGATGAACAGGATTATGTAACAATAAAAACAAAGTGCTTATTTTCATATGACCTATTATGTAAGGACTGACTTATGTTCTGAAATATTTCAATAATCAATATAAAACATTGAAAATAGATTTCAATACTTCAGGGTCATAGGTCATCTCAGTGATAAGGATATGACCCCGTATCCTTAAATGCTTAGAACATTTAAAAAGTCTGAAATAAAAGATTGTGTTTAAAAATATCCAAAGTAAATGAACAATTTTGCAATTTTTCAAAACGTATAGTAAAGTATATAGTAAAAACTAAAATATAGTTTGGAATGTATTGATTTATTGCACTCTAGTGTGAATAGACCGCCACCTTGTGGAGGTGATTTTATGTTAAGGTTGAAGATAGTTCATGTATAGCATTGAGATAAATAATACAGATAATTTAAGGCTTACAAAAAAGAACACATCCACTTTAACACCCTATGCATTGCATCACATAGGTCACATTTATCACATTAAAAGTTTCAAAGTACATATATGACAGAACTAGTGAAAGTCCATCATGATATATTGTTTAAACAAACTCATCAATAAAAACCACAAGAGCATGAACTTTGGTCTTTTGGGCCTATGGAATGAAATACACAGATTCTGTTGTTTGTTTGGACACTAAGTTTCTGAGTCAGGTCTAGGACAGTAGGACTGGGGCTTTGCGGTGCATCCAGAATCACTAACTGCTCAAGTCGAGACAAGCTCCGAAGCGCAAGAAACACTGACGCTGGAACATCATGGTGTCTGAAAGAGACGCGTGGATTCAAAGTTAACCGGGGCCAAACACATATACACTGCTTTTGCAGTAATGTTGCCTATTTTAAGATAACGCATTTACAATTTATGACAAACAGTTAAGTTTGAGCTATTCTACAAAAAATAGATGTTTATATCTCACCTCACTTTTAGGGTCTGCAGCTTTGGGAATATCTGGGGCATTTTTGCCATTATATCACAGCTGTCATGACAGCACAGGTCCAAGTGAAGGTGCAGGAGATCCGGTAGCTGCTCCCCCATAATCCTGACAGACTTCAGCTCTGCCTTCACTCCCATAAGAGACAATCTATGAACAGTTCTGGGTATGGCCTGGGCATATACATGAAGTGGGTATCCTACTAGAAAACAAACAGGAAAAGAATTGTTGGATTAACATCAAATAATAATTATCTTAATTATGCAGGTACTTTGTTTATCTATACAAAAAACATTAAACATACATACAACTTACAAGAAAAATTGAGTTCTGAGAGTAAAGGAAGCCCTTGCAGCCAATTTGTCAGGTTGCAAAGGTTTCTTTCTTCAAGCCATCTTTTATAATGTACAGTCAATTTGGTAAGAGAAGACAGTCTATTAATGGCACCAGATGAGAGGCAGGGATCTTCATAATTTAGTAGCTCCAGACAGGTCAGACCACCCTGGGACCATCCTGTGTAAAATATGAATCGTGTTCGCATTAAAACAGGTTATGGCTGATTAAAACAGGTTATGGCTGACTAAAACAAAATAAAAATACATTTTGATTTGTTTTGGCAATAAGCAAGCCCACAGTGAAAGCCGTATAATTCTCCTCACACATACCTAGACTTCCAGTTGCTTTGGCATGACAAAAATAATCATCAGGAAGAATCCCATACTTTGGTCCCATTCTTAAGGAAAGATGTTTTAAGTTAGGCAGACACTTCAGCATAGCATGAAGAGCAGTTTTGGGAATAGGATTTTTATCTTCGTGGTAGTATAGGGTGGTAAGACAAGTTGTGAAATCGCGCCACTTATCTCCGATATTGAGGCTCGCTGGACCTCACACAAGCACAGATGTGTCAGCTGTCTCAGAGATGAAAGTGAGCAGGTCAGAATCGGACAGAGACACTGAAGGATAACAAGCCTCCTGAGATGCTTTAAAGTACCCAGTGTCGTCAGGGCTGTGCCATCCGAGCACCGATTTAAAGTCAGCGAACGGATCCAAGGCAAACAAGACACAAGTTTTTGCAAAACTGTCACATTTGCCTTTTGTACAACAATGGACTTCGTTTTTCTTTTCCCAAGAGTTTTCCAGAAATGCGTGTCGTACCGTCTGATGTTTTGCAGGACGACAGTTGTGTTTTTCCATAAGGACCAATGGTCGATGGATCTTTTAAATGACTTGCAGCTTAAACGAACATTCAGTTTATCCCGATTCGACAGAAATCCAAATACATGGTTCCAGACCTCCTCCGGAAGTTGAATTACGGCCATTGATTGCTTAAACAATGTAATTCGCGTGTATTTCCTAACATTTGCATGTCATTGGTATACGCTAACTTATTATTTTATTTCATTTCGTAACACACGTGAAACAATGCAAACTTCACACATGATGTACCGCTATTATTGACGGAAGTGACGTAATCTTTACGCGACGCGAGACGTTGGCCGCGCATTGTCCGGGAACATTCAAACTAGTTAAAAAGGTGAGGGCGTTGCTTTTTTACATTACATTTTTTACTGATTTAATATGACTGATCCAACTCTGCTGTCCAATTATGTTGCGTTTTGTGTTTATTGTACTATTTGATTCGTAGTCGATTGCTTTGCACGGCGTTTAAAAAAGTTTTCGAAGGGGTTGTCGCGTGAGCTTTGATTATTTAACGTTACACGTATCGACTAAAACGTCACTAGATTTTAACACCAAATAATTAATACATATTTAATAATTATTAAAAAGGCAACTGAAAAACTGAAATTCTTTTAACCTTTTCTTCATTCGATCTTGTTATAGGAATTTGCTGACAGCATGGACCGATCGGTAAGAGTAGATTGACTTCTAACACAATGTATCATCCACTAGACGACTATTTTACCGTTCCCCAAGCCCCTAAAGCATGTGACATGATCACACCAGTGAAAACGTTGCCCGAAACGGGTCACCACTGGGCGACAGGTGTAACTAGGTCAGGCAGAAAGCTGTCAAACCGGGATGAATTGGTGATGAACTCCACAGCTCAGAATCCTGAGGAAAACAGCCCAAATATTCCCTGTGAACTCAGCAGTATTAATGCTGCAGAAGTGGCTCTTTCAGATAAAGACGATCTGATGCTGAAGAAGCCTGCCGAAACACCAGCGAAAATCTTTGCCAGGATGAAAGCAAAGGTTCAGAGGGAAAGTGGTGTGGGTCATGGAGTTGCTTTTGATCATGAGATGTGTAAAAGTATCCCTTCCTTCTCCAAGGCTCAGAATTTACAAATGGATAACACCAATCAGGAGACATATGTGTTAGCCCTCTCTCCTCCACAGTCACCCAGAGCTTCACAGGATGAAGAGATGGTGCCTGACAGACATGCCCAATCATTGTCTGGTTAGTTTTTCACTTTTTTGTGGATCATACTTATACAGAACATTTTACTTTAGTTGAATTTTACTAATCTGTAATTTTTTGATCATTATTTGTATATCTAGAGTCTTATGTTTTACTGGAGAAGATGCCTAAGGATGTTTTTACAGACCTTCAGCCGAAACGAAAGCCTATGCAAGAAATGAATCTTTATAACAGACATCAACGTATGATTTGAATGGTTTTTGTACCTCAACAAATGCCATTGTTTGACATGTTTTGAAAACATTGTTCTGTTTGTTTTTTTCAAGAACCCACTGTGTTGTTGGAGAGGGTGATTCCTGATGAGACGTTAGCTCAGCTTCAGCTAAAGCCCTTACGTTTTGCCAGTGGTTCAAAGGATGTTAGAAATCGAGGTATGATGTTTTTTCATAGTGGTTCAGATTTGGGCTTCTTACATGATACACAGCTGGGAATGCGGTCCTGGACATGGTAGTAACTGTGTTCATTGGACCTAGTGAAATGAGGGACCAAAAAGAATCACAAAGATCAAATTCTGATTCTTATGGATCATCAATGCTAACAGTGTCTGTAATGTGTGATTGCAGGTGGCTCGGTTTTATTTGGTGAGAGGAACATTGTGACTAATTCAACAGTTGATGATAATGAAGAAGGCTTCCAAATGGATGTTTCCAGCAGTCCTGAATCTCATGTCCTTGGCCAATCCGAGTCTGAGTTGGGGTACACAGAATTGGACCCTGGACCCGTTCATCCTCCTCATAATCTGCTGGACGATCCACTCCTACAACTCTCTCCTCGTGTTTTGATCCCACGAAAGAAAGAACCAGTGTATCAGTCTAAACTACAAGGTAGACAAACAGATGTAGTTCCACGTGAAGGAATTGATGTAAGTAAACAAAATTACATTTTTTATAGTACTGCTTAAAACGCTGTGGTAGTTCCTCAGATGAAAGATTTATCCGGAGGAAACTTTTTTTTTTGTATTCACAACCATATATTAGAGATGTACTGATACATATGTGGGTGAAAATAATTCTTTTTTTTCTAATGTTTCACTGTATTAATATATTTTTGCCTTTTAGGTGGAAGGTATTTATTTGAGAGATTGGGTCTTGAAGCTGCTCAACAAAGATCTTGTGGTTGATGGACTTCGCACGTAAGTTATCACCTTCCTAATTTCTGGTTTTGTGTGCTGTTTTTGTGTCTGGTGAAAAAATGACTTGTATTTATTTTTTACATTCAGAGACACAAAGGTTCCCTGGCACAGCAGTTTTATTACTGAAAGAATCGCAAGTAATGTGCTTAAAACATCATCTGGCAGAACCTATGTCCTCATTGGAAAAATGGCCAAACATCCCAATTCACGTAAGAGCTTTTATTTTTAAGTCAGACTTTACCAGTTCAGTGTGGTTTACTTGAGTTAACAGTTTGGTATTTTCCATACAGCATTTCCATCAGGGTTTTTAAAGAAGTTTCTTTTCGGGTTTCCAAAAATGTGGAGAGAGTACTTGAATCAGTTTCTGAATGACCATGCTGGGTATGTTGCATTTGTAACTTCTACTCAATTTCTAAAAAAACAGACAGCACATTTCTTCACAGTATTTTTTTATTTTTAATTTAGACCCCAGAAAACTATGAAAGACAAGAACAGTGTGAGTATTTCTAAAGCCAAAAACCAACAGACCACCCAAAAGTCAACACCCAAACAATCCAAGCTACAAAACAGCAAGACTTGTAAGTAGATCATTTCAACATTTACTTTTAAATTAAATATTTTTTACTGGGTTACCCACATTGCATGCATATTTATTGCAGTGTGTATCACATATGTGACATCCAGCTGCTTGTTGATACCTTTGGCATTCACATTTCATTTGTGCTCCAGCTCCCATCACACCCACCGACAGCGCCCAGCTGTGTAGTGCAAAAGTTTCACGCAGTGGCCGAATCATCAAGCCTCCATTGCCATACTGGAAAGGAGGGAGGATTGTTATGGATTCTGACATGAATGTCACCATCCATGAGGACTATAGTACCTCAGTGCTATCCACGGTACATTTTATTCTGTAGTGTAAACAATGTTTCTGGGCTTTAGTCATTTTGACATTTACAACGCTTTTATTTATTGTTGCAATAAGGCAATTTTTAAAATGTGTTTTTTATTTTTGCAGCCCAAGAAGCCAGTAACCCCAGCAACATCACAAACCATGAATGAGAATAAAACTCTCGAAAGAGGTGTGTAGTGTGTCACCATTTTACCAGTAATTTAGTAGTGCGTTTACTTTTTAACTGCAATTTTCTTTTTACTAAAGGGAAGCATAACACATGTAGCAGTGAAGATGAAATGTCGATACCAGTAAGGAAAATCAAGCCACATTTCAAATCCCAAAGGAAGGTCCCATTTCAAAACAATCCACTTCCAGCATATACCACCACGCAGTTGAAACACGCACATGTTCGGAAGGGATCCCAAATTGTTGCCCTCAGCTCCAACTCCGGTCATACAGCAGAACCAAAAGCTGCTGAACATAGTAAGCCTCAGAGAACCTCACTGAGGATAAAGGAGTCCGGTGCTTGCTCAGGGTCAGAGATGCACGAGAAGTATACAAACAACGATGAGGTGAATGCTTTGTTTGGCCTACGTGCTCAGTGCTCACCTGGAGAAGAAACGTCTTCTGATGAACATGGTCAGAACGCAAAGCGCCATGGCAGGACCTCCCAAAAACAGAATCGGGGGGAACTGCGCTCCAATCCTCATGCTGGCCTAGACAACAGTTCTTTACGTCGAAGCTCTCGAATAGGTTCCAGAGTCCAGTACTCAACAGACTCAAACAGCTCATTTGCATCTCCAGACCCTCCAAAAAGGAGTGGCTCTACAGACCGTAAAAAGTTAACTAAACCTCAAAAAGCAGAGGCCCTTACCTCTGCGCCGCGTTACTCTACCAGTCATGAGGAAGAAAATGAGCAAGATGTTGTTAGATGTTTACGTCGACCAAAAAAGGTCTTGCAGAGAAATTCTGATTTTGTTGAATTTGCCTCAAATAGCGATGATGCTAAAGAGCAAGCTCAGCAAAAAGGCCAGAAGGCCAAGATTATGTCGAAGAGGACAAGACAAAGGAAAGTTTCATTAGATAAGCGAGAACCTAAAACAAAGGGACACTTGGCATCTTTTGAGGACATGCGTTCTAAGCAGTCTGAAGATGATGAAAGTGTTCAACATAACATTACAATTAGCAGGCGATCAAAGAAGTCCGAAGTTGCGAAAGCAACCAGCAAAATCAAAAAGCCACAGACAGAACTTATCAATACGGATGAACAGGATGCATTGGATGGAAAATGGACGGAAGAAGAGCTGCAGAAACTGCATGAGTACGTTTGATTAAAAATATGTATTAAAATGTGCCTTGCTTACAATACAGATGTTGAGTTTGTTTCTCTCTGCAGGGCGGTGAACTCATTACCCAAACACAGAAGTGGCTACTGGGTGAATGTTGCACATATTGTTGGCACCCGTTCAGCTGAGGAGTGTCAGGAACAGTATAATGCCCATCAGAAGTCCAACAGAAGACCCAGAAAAAGAGCGCAGAAGAAACCAGATGCAACTGAGGAACCAGGTATCTACAGTTTTTCTTCAGATCTTCAGAGTTTGCATGCAGTCCAGAAAAAAAGTTCTTGGTTTTTTTTTGCTCACAGGAAAGGGAATTGTTGAAATAACTGCTAAAACAGGAACTCTTAAAAGGAGACAGCAAATGAGGTATTTTTTGGAGCACATGCCTAAAGATGACCATGATGACGTTTTTGCCGGCTCACCTATGCAAAACAAACAAATCAAGGTAGCTTTGATTTTTATTGGTTTAGAGCCATCTTATGAATGACACAGGGCTGATGAAATCTAAATATGAACTTTTGTTTTCTCTCTTTGTAGTTGCCCATGTTTTCTGCAAATGGAGATGAGGAAGATTTCAGCCAACTTCAGGATCCTCAGACGCCGAGCTCTAGCATGACTTTAGCTGTGAAAACCCCTCAGTGTCTGCACATCAGCCCAGGAATGCTGGGATCTATTAATAAGTATGTTTTTTTTAGTTGGACTACCAATGCTTTTCATGCTTTTTAAGACGCTGAGTGCACTTTTAAGACATTTTAAAGAATTAGTTATGATGCATTTGTCTAATTTGGATATTTATGTGTTTGACTTGATTGTGTTTTTTTTTAAAGGAACAACATGGACAAGTATATTTTCCATCTCCAGAAAAATCAAAAAGGACGTAAACAGGGCAAAAAGGCTGCACAAATGGTAACAATAAAGACATTTCCCAAAAATTAAGTCAGATTATTTTCATTAAGGTTTTTATATGCTAATATTACCTCATGCATTAGGTATCAAGAAATAACTACATTTTTACTGTACGTTTAGTCTTGGTAAAGGATTATTTATTTAGCATTTTAATGGTTAAAATAGATTTTAAAGTAGATATTACCTAAGTTAATAATGTAAAAATATTGTTTGTTAGTTAATGCTAACTAGCATGTAGGCCATGTTAAAGTTTACAATGTTATTGTGATTTACCAATTATTTTTTTCAATAATAGGAAGGTGTTCATGTATTAATATGTTCAATGATCAAATTGTTAATGATTATGGTTATTTTTTTGTAGCAGGCCAAGCTCACACCAACCCCAGCAGTCAGGAAGACCCAAAAGAGATGTGTTGGTATGTAAATGTGTTCTTTTATTTTATAACTATAAATCAGTGCTTTGATTTGTAAAAATGTGATTATATTTTTGTTTGTTACTCATTGGTTTGAATGAATTTTGTCCTTTTGACAGCTGAAGATGAGGACTTTGTCGTCTGGAATATGCTCTCTGATAAAGATATTCCATCATCCAGAGCCGATGACAGTGATGAGGAAGACGACTATTTTATGGAATATTGCTGAATGTTTTGTGTAGTTTTTTTGTAAAATGTTTCTTAAATGACACGGTTCTTATTACACGTCTAATTTTTCAGGACAGTGTTGTCCATCACACTATTTTTACAGTTTTTTAGCATTTCTACAACATTCGGTTGTTTTAAAGTGCTTTTTGATTTGTGTTGAAAAACTTCAAGTGTCAGATTTGCAGAGATAAAATTATGCAGTTTTAATACCCAGATGTGCTTCTGAATTTTTATTTTGAGGTTGTATGGTCTGAGTTGATGGTATTTAATAACATCTAATTAAAGGTACATGCAAACAAATAAACACAACAGTATTAATAGGTTCTAAACATGTTAACAACCATAAAAGTGTTTTTTTTTAGAAGTTTTGTTGCATTGTAAATATGTAAACAAATACAGTGTATGCACAAATAAATAGTTAACACTTCATCTTTGTCTTTCAATTATACTTAAGTATTATTAAATCAAGGTATTTAATATTGTGTATTTTAGCTGGAGCTATTTGATTTATGAATCCTAACTAATGAACACCATTATACTTTGCTGAGAATGAACACAGACACAGATTATGACTAAAACCATTTATTTGGCCTGTCTGATATATAGACCTACAAGGGTTAACTATTATTGTTATGAGATTTCTTATAATAATTAAATAAATCGAGAATGGCTTGAAAGACAAATAGGTGCATTAATTCCATTCAAGATTTATTTGTATATATTATGTATCAGTTTTGAGTTATATCTGTTAATGTGGCCACAGGGTTTTAATGTCTACTATTTGTTTACACACATTGGCTGTTACAAAATATTGTGAGCGGCAGTTATTATTTTACACGTCAAACTTGCGTTCTCAAATGTCACAATGTCTTAGAACGTTGTGTGCTAGGTAGGTAACAGGGTATCGAGCTGTATCTTTATGTCTATGACTAATGATACAGTTAGTGTTGTGTGTCTCCATCTAGCGGTTTTTCAGCTTCTGTCTCTTTAACGTGCCTGCGCTTCACAGTTTGACTCGCACTTTCATGCGAGCAGATGTCTTTGAGAAATTACACACAAACACTCGACTCGAAAAAGGATATTGTTTTCTCATTAGGCCTCTCCCGACAATACAGCTGATGTATTTAGCAGGTAATACTGTTCTCATTGTATGTATACATTTTAAAGACAGCAAATCGTTGCTTTTGAAGACGAATCCAGCTAGCATGTCAGTAAATTGGTTAGCATTGGATGCAAGCTAGCATTAGTTATATTATCGCAACAAAACATTTTTTTTTAATACTTAACAGTTACTATTTACTGACGATGTGTTTTTATGGGCAGTGTTTTAAATGTGTTTAAAATTAATTGTGGTTTTAAATTCAGGGTGCTTTCTGAAGTTAACTTTGAATCGCGATAGCCAGAAGCCGGTTTAGCTAAAGTCGTCTTATTTTCAGTATGTATATGAAAAGGAGCCATAAACGTTTTGTCAAAAGTAAATGTGTTATGTATTTTTGAGACCACAAACATACCTTTAAATGCCATTAAAAACTACAGATTAATAGCAATAGGTCATACAGACGAAGACGTGTACTACTATTATAACTTCTATTATAAGGAAAATAATAGTTTGCATATTGCATTAGTTTTGCTTTGGAGATTGAGGAATAATAAATCTAAAGGAAAAGTAAAGTATGCCCCCTTGTCTTAGGGGGCAGCTTAACTATTTCACCCCTTTATTTTCTACTGAGAAACATTCACGACTTCTGGGATCCTTATAAGATCTTTGGTCTGCTGGTTTCTCTGCAAACATTGCAATATTCATAACAGCAGCATATAAGTTTACACGATTTTAAAAGAGAGGTTGTGCCATGTATTATAAACTTTTTATAAACTAACTTGATTGTTTACCAACTTTTCCACATAGATTTTTAGAGTTTAGAAATGTAGGAGTTATGAAATTAGCCATGTAACATCCTTATCTGTAGGTGCAGCGCTACATATTTACGTTCCTATTAATTGCATCAGTTCCTTATTACAGCATTATGTTGCAAACATCTTTGGTGTATCCATTGTGATAAAACGTTTTTTATTTTCGAGTTTCTCAAGTTCTTGTGTGTTTCAGGGGAAATGGATGTGTCCGCAGGGTGTTTTAAATGAGAGATTAGCTCTGTTGCCCTGTGGTTTGGTGAGAAGCTTGACTGGACAGGAAGATGGAGCAGGCTCATAGTTTACTGTTGAACGAGGAGGCCTGCAGTCAGCTAAGGGAGCACCAGAGGGCTGAATTCGTCTTCGAGTGGCTGCGTTTTCTTAAGAAACTGCTGGCTGCCACAGACAGGGTGAGTTGAGTGCTGTAACAATAAGCTCTCTGTTTGAGAATAAACATTGGTTAGTTCGGCCTCTCTCTCTCTCTCTCTCTCTCGCACACAAACAGTCACTCCAAACAGACTCTTGATTATTTGCTTCCTTTTCCACCGTCTGTTTCTATCTGGAATAGACTGTTTATATGTCAGTTTCTTACTGGTGAGATGCCAAGAAACCTCCAAATAAAGAGCACGTCTGAATGCCAATCATCTAAACAATATGTTGGCGCCTATTTGTGTGGCAGGCTGACGTGAAACAGAAACAGAAGCGCCTTGTGGAGCAGCTGACAACGGTACTAACAAGTTCTCCGGGCCCTCCGACACGCTGGCTGCTGGCACATTGTCTGGCTCTGGTGTACCGTGTGGGCGACTCCCTTACGTCCAGCCTTACCGTGGACCGCTGTAATGACATCATCCGCAGCAAAGATGACTCTCCGAGCTTCCTGCCTACTCGACTGTGAGTGGAGTGTGTCATAAATTTACACCCTACACGCTCATCATACGCCCACAGACTGCATTGCAGATGGGGTTCTACTACAGCTTGATCTTCTGCCACTGAGTTTATTTATTGCTCCCTACAGGGCAGCCGTGGCCTGTTTGGGTGTGTTATATGAGCAACTGGGACGACTCCTCATCAACTCCTTTAAAGAGACGGTGGTGAACCTTCTGAAAGCCGTGAAAAGTGCGGAGGTGGGTGTGACTATAAAACACCACACGACTTGCGGTTGTGACTACAAACAATGATGCTGTGTAATATTTTATTGGACCAGAGATTTTACCAGCAAACTGGAAATGTGTTTTTTGAAAACAGCACAGACGGCATTGACCGAAACACTTTGCAGTCACAGAGGTTATATTTCATGATTGTTGCATGACAAACAAACCACTTCATAGTGATGTTTTGGCCACTAGCTCGAGTTTTCCAACTTCCAATAAAAAAAAGTCACAAAGTATATTTGAGTATCCCAAAGTATAATGAATTCTGTTTACTGTATTTTTTTTATATGTTCAGTCTCAGGGCCGTTGTGAGATCATGTTGTGTATTGAGAAGATCTTGAAGGGTTTAGGCATAAGTGCCGTGTCCTGTCACAGAGACATCTATAAAGCGGCCCGCACCTGCCTCACTGATCGCTCGATGGCTGTGCGATGCGCTGCTGCAAAGGTATCAAACACATGCCTTTTTTTAATCATTTGTTTGTATGCCATTTTATACTTTGTCAATACATTGATACTTTACAGGATTTTCATGTACAGGATCTATTGGGTATATGATGTTTGTCAAACATGTAGATATTCTCAAGCAACTTCAGGTTTTGGTGTAAAAAATATTAATTGAATCATCATGCATGTGTGCATCTTTCACAGTGTCTCCTTGAGCTCCAGAGAGAAGCCGTCTTCCTTTGGTCCACAGAACTGGAGAACGTGGCCACTCTTAGTTTCCGAGCCTTTGAGGGCTCGAACTACGATGTCAGAGTCGCCGTCTCAAAACTGCTTGGCACTTTGCTAGCGTCGGCACTGGAGCCCAGACAGGTCATAGGTAGGTGAATTTCATTTTCTAGTATCTTGAAATAGTGCTGAGCTGATCTGGCATTGTGAAAATCTTAAATTCCCATGTTCCCACATTATGTATTATTTTTTTCCAAATGCATCATTGCTTTCCCACTCTTTTCCATCTGCTCTGTCGTTTGCCCCCTCTCTCTCTCCCGCACGTCTCCCACCTCTTGGCATCTCGCCTTAGCTCCGAGGCCAGGCTCCAAGCGTAACTCCCTGGAGGAGGTGATGGAGCTGCTGAGTACTGGTTTCCTGCGGGGAGGAGCTGGCTTCCTGCGGGCCAGCGGAGACATGCTGAAAGGCATCAGCTCGGTCAGCAGGGACGTGCGCATTGGCATCACACAGGTCACACGCCCACCTGCATTCTTTCCCCTTGGATTGTGCAGCCTGTTTATGTTTTGGCTTTATGTCTTGAATGAAAAACAGAGGTTGTAAACAGAGGTTGTAGAATATGAGAACAACTGAATGTTTCCTCTTTATTTACTTTATACAGTGAAGTCCTTTGTAAAATATTTACCTTCAGCTGGACTTGCCTTTTCTGAAGCTAATTTTCTCAAATTTTGTGATAGTGTTTGTGATAAAAAACCTTTTAAACCCCTTGAAATGGCTACTTTTAGGTTAAATACTTAAAAATACAAAAAACTAAATTAATTTAACAGAATCAGGTACAACTGTTATAAATGACCTCTGAATTGTATGAGATTTATGTTGCTGCAATGGTTTAATATCAGTACTTTTAATCTCTGCCATGTAGACATGTGTGGTGTTTGTGTCCATTCTGGGCGGCACGTGGCTAGAGACGCATTTCTCCTCTTTTCTCGCTCTTCTCATGGAATGGGCGTCACACACTCGGGCCACTCAATGCCCGGCAGACGTCGTCTCCAGCCGCCGTTGCGTCTCCTTCATACTGCGAGCCACTCTTGGCACTTTACTGGGGGAGAAGGCCCAGATTGCAGCCACCAAGGAGATCTGCCAAACCATCAGCAAGCAAAAGAGGATTGTGGGTAAGAGACCGCAGGGCAAATATTTAGGTCACATTGATATTGATTGACAAAGGGTTATGGTTATAGTGTTGTAATTTCTCAGATGTAGCTTGTGGTTGTTTGTCTTTCTATCAGATGCAGCTCTACATGAGGGCAACGTGGAGACACGTGTGAGCCCCGCAGAAGTAGCGGCTAGTCAGCATGTTCTGGTGTGTGCCCTGATTGAGCTGGGAAGTGTGCTGCAGGACCTGAGCTCCACTGCCACTCCACTGCTGCAGGACACCAGCATAGGTTGGTCTGCATTGCTTATTTACTGACCAAATACTGGACACAATATCAAACCCATTAAATATAATAATTGTGAAGATGTTTAGACTTTGAAATGTGAATTTTCAACATGTTTATATCTGAAATTTTTCTGATTGGTGTGTCTGTTAATTACAGAGTAGCTATTGATTACCTATTGATTTCTTCTGCTGGCATGGACAACACAGTGTTTATGCACCACTATGCCACATCACTACTGCACACAATATATGTGAAATATTGCTATTTTAACTGACTTTTTAGTTTGTGAGTTGTGTGTGATGAGAGAGATTTGATTGGGCGTTACAAAATGGTATGTTGATCTGTTGTGTTGGTCTTGCTGATTGTATGCAAAAACAAATGCTTTAGGAACAAATTGCCTAATGAATAATTTTTAATCATTTAGTCAAACTAATAGGTAAAACAATCTGAAATACTGTTATCTTACATTGACAATATGTACAGTGCTTAACAAATTTATTAGACCAGCTGTAATAATAAAGAAAACACAAATATTTTAGGAATCTTTCAAAAACTAAAACCTTTGTCATTTATTAGGCAAAAAACAAAAAAGTAAGTAGTCTTTATTCATGTTTTTACCCAAATTTGAGCCACACAAATAGGCGCCAACATATTTAGAATTTTAAATTAATAAGCATAGCATTCAACCATTAAAACTTATTTTTCTATTAAGGACTGCAAGTATATAACTGCAATCGGGCATCTGAATAAAAAATAATGAAGGACTTTATTGTTTCTGCCTTTCTGTAAAACAGTAAATTTTATAATTCATGTATAACAACAATAATTATGTTAACATTAGAAATACTATCGTAATTTATAGCTTCCACATACTGATGGAATAACCATTACAGACAAGTCAAAAATAATTTTGGTCATCGCCACTACTGTTAGTTTAGAGCAGCTGTGGTACAAAAGTTATATTGGTTGAATTTTAGGTAAAGAATTTTAGAGTTTTGTTGTAATAAATTGTATTTTAATTAAAAGTCAATATATGGAAAATATATCAATTATGTTTGGATTAATTTTTCTGCTGCAAACACAAATCTTGTAGGAAACTGAGGCAACATTCTGCTCTATCAAAAGCCTCATGCTGTACTTCCATTAGTTTTGCCAAAGGGGTTTGATTTTGGTATGAAAGTGATTCAAGTTACCCTGCTGAGGATCACACTGTAAATGTTGGAAAGAAAGATGTTTCAAAGAGTTTCTGAATTTGGTATCTCTATACCAGACATAAGAATTTGTGTTTGAAGGAAACCCATAACTGATGATCAGTGATGTGCTGAGAATCTTCTCTTTAATGGATAAGTCACAGTATGATCTGGATAAACCGCCTGCAGCTGCAGATTTAACACACCCATCAGTTCCAGAATGAGCACAAACGTTCTCAGATTGTTTATCTGTGATACCCAGATATAAAGTTCAAAACCTATTTTTCTTTCTGACAGGAATGATAGACACGGTCATCTCTGTTCTTCTTCACCCCAATGCATCTGCCCGTCTGGCTGCCGCTTGGTGTCTGCGGTGCGTTGCCGTGGCGATGCCTGCTCAGGTGGCAGTGTTGCTAGACCGCTGTTCAGAGAGGCTGAATGCCATGAAGTCGTGCCCTGAGGCCGTGGCCGGATACAGTGCTGCCATAGCAGCTCTGCTGGGAGCCTTGCAGCTCTGTCCGCTCGGAATACCACACTCTAAGAGCAAGGTGGGAATGCAGTCTGTGTGTGTACATGTCACACTGCTCCTTTTGTGTCTTAACATTTCCATTCTGTTTGGGATTTTTTGGTTATTCGTTTAAAAAGACTTTGCTGTTGTTAGCACTATTGGGAAATTATGATTTACGGCAGTATCCACTTGTCTCAATGATTCTGATGGACTGAATGCAGGTGGTAATGACCCTGGCTGAAGATCTCCTGCGCTCGGCAGCCCAGAACAGCAGAATCTCCATCCAGCGCACTCAGGGAGGCTGGCTGCTGCTCAGTGCCCTGTCCACACTTGGTATGATTGAATCCTTCAACAATAAATGATTCAATCTACTGGTTTGTAAATTCAATTTAAAAAAACTTCTCTTCTTCTCTTTGTTTTTTCTGTTCTTTCCCTCAAGGGCCCACTGTAGTGGAGCATCACCTTCCCCGGATGCTGTTGCTATGGAAATGTGCCTTTCCGCTATCAGTGAGGGATGTGGAGAGTGAATTGCGGCGTGGAGACTCCTTCACCTGGCAGGTGACCCTGGAGGGCCGAGCAAGAGCACTGTGTGGTGAGAGTTTATATATGTCTCCTGAATCTCACTGGCTTCTTACCTCTGTCGCCTCATTTTTTTCAAAATTCCAGACTGGTGCATCAGCCGAGCTGCTGTTTCTTTAATGCCAAAGTAATAAACTTTGTTTTCAGTTATATTTGCTTTTTACTGTCAGCATATTTTTTCTTTGTGTTTTAAGTTATTCACTTTATTTCATTACATGTGTTTCATCTCTCTAGCAATGAAGAGTTTTGTGGTGCACTGCAAAGATCTTCTTAGCGATGATGTCATCAGTCGACTGCTTCCACTCGTGTCCTGTGCAGTGGCTCTGCTTAATCAGTAAGTGTCAAACAAAAAACACCTTAAAGTATGTAAAGTAATTTTTTATGAAACCCATGTTATTTTCTTTCTTCTGTAAAACAGGTTGAATGTTGATGCTGTTTTTTTTATGCAATTAAAATGAATGGGTACTTAGAAAGTGGGAATAATGCCATTTTCTGCTCATTTTAGGCTTCCGTCTCTTGTCAAATCTTATGGAAACCAGATCAAAAGTGCTGCCACTGTCTTCAGATTGAGAGTCTATGAGATACTCACATTGTTACAGCCTAAAACATATGAAGGCAAGTAAAAGCTTGGATGTTAGGCCTGGATAATGTGCGTCTGGGAGATGTTTTATTTGCTCCATTCAGGCAATTTTGTACACAGCTGTGGTACAAGACCTCTGATCGACCCGTTTTCGTTCTTGCTGACTGTACATTAGTATCATTACCCTGGTGTTGAAGTAAAATATCTCATAATTGAAATTCAAAAGAGCTGTATTTATTTGTTCATTTTTGTGTGGTTGTGTTTGCACAGAGTGCTTTGGCACTGTGTTAAAGCAGCTGCTGAATGATCTGACCGGCCCAGAAATCACAGCATGTGCCGAGTTGAACCTGCTGCCCTCATTGTGCTACAGCCAAGACCTGGCACTGTTGGGCCCGGGACTGCAGGATATGGACCAGCACTACATAGAGGAGCAGGTCAGCATCACAGTCATCTTCATAAGAACCCAACCAAACCCTTTATCATGTTATTAACTAGTCGCCATTTGATGTCTGAATGTGGTTCTTTGTTGTAGATGTGCTTTGAGATAGTTAACTTGTTAAGCATCCATTATTGTCATAATTTTATATTGATTCTTTGTTTTATTTTTGTCTGAAGCTTCAAGGAGGTGGATCGGGAGGTGGCACGTTAGAGTATGACCCTTTCACCATCTTTCAGAAGGCTAAAGATGTCCCTGCCCCTCTCCCTCCAGCTTCTGCTCTTACTGTTGCAGCTATCCAGCTGTTTGGGGTGGTTTTACCTCACCTGGGTGTCCAGCAGAGGTATATATATCCTTCAGATATATCCAACATCTGTTAATGTTAATGTTGCTATGTGATGTGTTTAAGTTTGTGTGTGCGGCTTTAATTTAGCTGAGTTGGAAGAATACACTGAGATTAGGACTTACTCATGCAATTAATTTGTATGGGATGTTTACTGACGGGATGTTTATGCGCTCTGCCTACAAAGTAACAGGTAACGCTGATAAATTGTTAAACAGGTGAATAGTTAGATGGTACGTTTTAGCTGTTTGCTTGGTGTCTATGCTATAGCATCTGCCTTTATCCTAATGGTTGCATGCATAATACATCACACTTTGTATATATTGTGTTTTTTACACTTACTGGATTGTGGACGTGTATATGTTATTTTACTGATGTTTACAAACATTACAGATTAAAATGATTTGGTTTGTTAAAAGGAAGTGAGGCTGCTTGTAATTCTTACTGGAACTGGCTTTAATGAGGACCAGAGGCTTTTTGAAGCACTTTCTTACGCAGCCCGGCCACATTTGCATCCAGACATCTGCATGCATTTGCGTAATTGGGGCAGTTCATGCTTCGTCTCATACATTATTAAACACAACAAGATTGAAGAGGAAATGATAATGATCATATGAGGCCACCTATCCTCCTGCAATGCATCTTTCATTTCGTGATGCACCACAAAGAACTTGCCTATTGTTATTATGGTATCATGTTTCTTTTAGTAATTTTAATATATTTTTAATATACTGTATTTGTGTATATACCTATTTATATAGTTGATTTGTTGTATTTCCTGTCTTAGGGCTCAGGTTTTAGAGCAGTTCTGTGAGTTTGTGAGACAACTTAAAGGAGTCAGACAGCAGACAGTTCAGATCCATGTAACTGCTGCTTTCTGCTGCACCTTAAAGGTACAGAGATATTTAGACTTAGGCATAATTTTAAAACTATTGCTTTCACACTATATCAAGCTGTTTGTCTCTGTTTTTCTCTCTCTTTTGTGTAGTGTTTAGCTTCAAGTCGGATGGAATTGGGTCCAGAGGAGGTACAAAGACCCGCGCTGTCTCTTCTGGTGGGGGCACTAGAGGGCTCAAACCCTCTGTTGCGCTGCATGGCTGCAGAGGGTTTAGCCAGACTGGTGCAGGTTCTTAATGACCCAAGCTTCACTGTTTCCCTCACGTATATGAGTTTTGACAAGTGAGTAACTGCCACAAGAACAAGACGTCCACAAACAAAGTCAGAATTCAACCTGGATGTAATGTATTTCAGATTGAAGACGGCAAGGGATGCCATCTCTCGCACAGGTCACTCTTTGGCACTCTGCGCTGTCTACCGTTACCTCGGCGGCATTAATTCCTCCCAGTATCTCAGTGCCTGCGTTGGGGTCCTGTTCACCCTGTCCCAGGACAGCACCTCACCTGAAGTCCAGGTACATATGACTTATGCATTTTACGAGTATATAAACGTAGAAAATCAAATCAGAATGGAACTAGTAGATGTAGTGTAGTGGATCAACAGACATTTGAACTGCATGCCCTCATTGCAGATGTGGGCTCTCCATGCTCTATCCATGGTGGTGGATCTAGCGGGACCTCTGTATCACAGTCATCTGGAGGCCAGCTTCACTCTGGTGCTAAGATTGCTCCTCTCGACTCCACACACACATGTGGAGGTGCAGCAAAGCCTGGGGCGCTGCCTTAATGCACTCATCACCTCCATGGGTCCTGATCTGCAAGGTGTACAAACAATTACATTAACACACTCGCACTGTGTGCACATTCTGACATTGCAAGATAGAACCTCTGGTTATTTCTTACTAATTATATTATGTTAATGGTTGTCCCCAGGTGATGGTGCAGGTGTATCCGCAGTGAGGACTTCATGCTTGGTGGGCTGTGCTGTGATGCAGGACAGTCCAGACTGTCTGGTTCAAGCCCAGGCTATCTCCTGCCTCCAGCAGCTGCACATGTTTGCTCCACGCTTCGTCAACCTGGCCAGCCTCGTGCCCAGCCTCTGTGTACGTGATCGCACACTGCATGACACATTTACAATAATATGTTCCTGTGTCGGTTAAGAAAACGAGAGATTACATAATGGCATATTCAATAGTAAGTAAAGGGTGGCACTCCATTGAGATTTGATTGGCTGTGGTATAATTGGTTAATATTAATTTCCCCGCCCACATGGCCTTGGTTATATTATCAAAAAAGCTGTTGCAGAACAAATGTTTGTTTTGATTAAATATTATGAAAACGTTTTTGTATTTAAAATAGATCACACAATAAGATCAGGGAGCTTTATTATTATTTATTATTATAAAACCATTTGCAAGTTTGTTCAATGTTTATGTTAAAATTACTTTACTACATTATAAAGCATATATCATACTTTTTACTTGACTACATTTTTAACCTTAGTACATTAACATTTTGTAGTACTTTTACATAAGCATTTTTGCTCAAAATATGTACTAAAGGTCAAAGAATGTGTAAAAATGAATTTATTAGTGCTGTCAAATCAATTAATCTCAAAAATAAATATTTGCATAAATATATATAACTTAATATTTTTAAAAGTAACTCTTTTTTTTTTTTAAATATACATGTATGTTTGTTTATTTATTTATATATACACACCACACACACATATATTATGTTATACATTATCTTCCAAAAAAACCCACTTATTTTGGAATTGATTAATTGTGATTTGACAGCATTAGAATTTATTTTTTATATATAATAAAATCTAAAAATTAAAACAGATAGGTTATTTGAAGAAAAATAAACTACAGATATTTGAAAAATGTATTTGAGGACATATGAGGTTCAAATACCTACATACTGTTCACCTTTGCTTTGGGCCTGGAAGACTTCATAAGGACATTTTACCTAGTGTCACACACACATGCTTGCAGTCAGTAATATTCTGTACTATTAGTAGCATTGTCCATTCTTTATATTAATTGTGGTATAGATTGTGGTATAGAGGTGATGAATGAATGTCATTAAAATAGAGGTGAGTAGTGACTGTGTCTTCTCTCTCGTACAGGAGATCTTATTGGATCATTCAGTGTTGGTAGGTTTTCTCTGCCTCTCTGCTCTCAGGCAACTGTGAACCTTTTCCTCTGTTTGCTCATGTTCCTCATGTTCTCCAGTGTGAAACTAACTCAAGGATGTCTGGGGTTTTAAAAATGAGCAGACAGTGTCACTGCCTCTAACTGCAGGGTTAATGCCAAGGATTAGATTTGATCGGATCGGTCTTTTCCTGCTGCATGTGTCTTCTCTCCCTCCCTTCCTCTCACCGTCCCACATGCAGACTAGGACAATATTAGACAGTAATTGAGAAAAACGTGCTTTGTTGTACACGCTCTATTTTTAGAAACTTTGATTTATGGTCCTGGTTTTCCCAAACAGCTTGCTTGTCACATCATTTAAAGCTCAAAACATGCCTTGACAGTAGACCTGCTCTCACTTTCTCTTTGCCCAGTGACCTCCTGTACCCTGAGAGAGGGTTTTTGTGTGGGATCATTTTGACATAATAGACCTAACTTTATTGTGGCTGTCACTGTCTGCTGGAGAGTATTTGGCTATGTTCACACAGCAGCAGAATTTGGATGTCACTCTTGTTTGGGGTGCTTAAAGGGAGAGTTTACCCAAAAATAAAAATGTTTATTTATCTTGGTATACCTGATTATACAGATGAGTTTTTAATCAGTCCTAAAACACTGTGTGAATATAGCCTATATGTCCTGTCTGCACTTTTATCTAGACTCCCTCATGTGAAATGTGATGAACTTTCAAACTAATAAAAACTAACTTTTTTTGCCAATTCACTTCAAACTAATAAAACTAACAGCACCCAATCGATTCTAATCAAGACTGTTTCTCAAGACAAACACTTATTTTTTTCTCTTGTTTCTCAAGGGATGCACTTCTCATTGGTATGACCATACCCATGTTAAACTCATGTAGTTTTCATTTGTGCATGTGCAGATAAACCTGTGCAGCTCGTATCTGTCTCTGCGGCGGGCGGTGGTGGCCTGCCTGAGGCAGCTGGCTCAGAGGGAGGCGGTGGAGGTATCGGAGCACGCAGTAGCGCTGGTAAAAGAGCTGCCTCGTAGAGACAACACACAGCTGGGTGAGTTATCTTCACCCACTACACAGCGTAGTATACAATTTCAGGGCTTCCCTGCTGTTTAGTTTATGCCTCTCTACATTTTGTGGTGGGTTTAGCTGTTGGAAAGCTTTAGGAGGATTTTGTGTTGAACTGAGGATGAAAGTGGTTTTCTGGATGATGCTCATGTCTGTTCATGGTTTTAAACACAGTTGGCCCAGTATGTGTTTACCCATCTAAACCTTAAAGGGGGCATTTTTTTACGCAGTTTCTGCCAATGTTATGTTAATCTTGAGTACCTGTAGAGTAGTATTGTGTTCTTCATATCTCCAAAAAGTCTTTAGGTTTCTCACGTTTACAGAAGACAGATACAGCTGTACGGAAAAAGCCGACTGCCCGGGGGCGTGCTGTGGGCGGAGCTAAAGACAATTACGCACAGCCTTTGCATAACCTTGCGTCTGCCGCCTGTTGCATGGATGGAGATACTGCACAAAAAGTTGCACGTGCTTTTCCGGGAGAATTGTCCAATAAAACGAATAGGTTCCTTGTTTCGAAACAGAGGTCCAGATCTATAAAAAGCTTTCTGAAACAGGTTGTAGTGCTGGGTCAATATTAATATTCTTCGTCATATGTCGAACTCGATTTTTAACACGCTGGCCATGTTAAGCATGAGAAGACAACAGTTTAAAAGTGTAAAGAAGTCAGAATGCATGAAACACCATTCAACCCTCCCTTTAAAAACAATGTAGCTACAGATTTTTTTTATGTTTCCTTATTTTTAAGTCATGAAAGTGTCTGTCTTATAGATGTCACTATTAAAGAGGTGGGTCTGGAGGGAGCTCTGTTCAGTCTGCTGGACCGGGAGTCCGACCCGCAGCTGTGCCGAGACATTCAGGAGACGCTCGTCCACATGATAACTTCGGCTGCCGAGGGTAACCTGGCCCACTGGCTTAAACTCTGCAAAGATGTGCTGTCTGCCTCTGCAGGTGGGTTTAGCTCCCAATTCCTCCAGTAGTGTAGGAAAACAGTGTTCTACTATGTCTGTGTTCTACTACATTAGTGAAAAACAGTGGAAAACAGTGTTCTACTACATTAGTGTTTTATCTTATGGGTCTATATCTACTATCTTAAGTAAAACGTGACCTCTAGCAAAAGTTCTATGACCTCAATTAAATGTTATATTCTTATATATATAGCTGTTATACGTAGTAGATAGTGCAACGTAATGCATATAAATATCAGATTGATTCAAGATCAGTCTTGTGATTGTCCCACAACAGTGACTGTACAATTTAATGAGAAATCCTTGTTTTTATCTAGATCACTTTCAAAGGATTTTATAATCGAGTGTTTCGTTTTTGTGGTGGTTTGATTATGCTTTAGACTCGGCTGCAGCCGCCTCTGTTGAGATGCAGCAGGAGGAGGATGGAGATCGATTTGATGACTCCTCTGCATTTCACGCAAAGCCAGAATCCAGTGGCCCCTTCAACAATCTACGCTGGTCCACTCGTGTGTTTTCCATGAAGTGTGTGTGCCGTATAATCGCACAGTGTGAGCACGGAGACCCGGCTCATTTCAACATGGTGCTGGCTCAAGAACAACGTTTACATGAGTCTGCAGGTTAGATGCATTATTCTTCTGGTGTGTGAAATAATCTTTATTTATTATATTTTCCTCAAAAACATTTTAGTAAAATGATTTCTTTCTTTGTTTATTTGTTACAACTTTTGAATTCAGTGTTGTCTTTGCACCATTTTCTGAGGTTATATTTTGGTAAGGGGAATAGTTCACCCACCGAGACTGTCGTCTGTGTTACTTTACACCTATTTTAGTTTCTCTGAAATTATTAAAGCCCACACCTGCTGTCTTGCAGATTTCCTTGTTCTCCACTTGGCAGACCTCATACGCATGGCTTTCATGGCAGCCACAGACCACAGCGATCAGCTCCGACTGGCTGGTTTACAAACACTGTTGGTCATCATCCGTAAATTCTCCAGCGTGCCGGAGCCGGAGTTCCCCGGTCATGTCATTTTGGAACAGTATCAAGCCAATGTGAGCTTTATCTTTTTGTCTCCTTTCTTTGTACAGTTTCAGTTAACGTGTGAGAGCAGTCGCTTTACAAAAATGCATCTTGTTGAATTGGAAGCAACATACGAGTCACATTCTTTGTATTTATGTATGAATGAGTTTATTTGATTGTATTTCATGAACAAGGTCTATTCAGTTTTAATGTATCCAGACAAGCATTGATTAACGTTTTTTAAATGTGGTTCTTTCTCAAGTACTTTTGAGATGAATGATCTGTTGGAAGTTTGTACGGTAAAGCTCCCTGCTGTTATTCTTAGATACCCATCGTGAAGTACCTGAGCCTGCTCATCATTCTCCTGTTACTAAGTGCATGTGTGTCTGCATGTGATGAAACGTATCGGTTACACTAAATTAGGTTATCTGTTTGCTTACTAAGGGGCCCCTAGTTTCAAATAGTGACATGAAATATATTCAGTATTGTGTGGTAGAATGCGTTACATAAAGGTTACTAGAATGTGTTACGCAAAGTTTGGTCTTGTTTTGTTGTAGGGTAAAAGTGCTTTTATAAACTGGACAATAGATATATAAAATGACTGTAGATAATTGTTCGTTTAATTTGTTGTTTTTTTCCCCTAAATATTTGTAGGTTGGAGCTGCGCTCAGACCTGCTTTCAGTGTGGACGCCCCTCCAGATGTCACTGCTGAAGCCTGCCAGGTAATTAAATCAAGATTAAACTTCTTAAAATTCATTATATTTAACACTAATCTTTGATCTCTCTGTTTTGACTTGCACACTTCATTTAAATGGCAGCATATTCTTTCTGGTCTCAAGTCAAGTCTTTCATCTTTGTCTAATTGTGAATCACAAACATGTTCGTTTGGAAGCACCAAAAATTCCCAAAACAATCCATCACTCTGCTTTTGACCTTTTTGTTTGTTTTCCAAAACCTCAAGAGTTTGTGTGACCTACTTTCTGTTCCAAGTATCCCTGTTCACTACTGAGAAAGATCTGAAATGCCTTTGTTGCTGTTCAGGTTTGCAGCGCTTGGATTGCCAGCGGGGTCATCAGTGACCTGCGTGACCTGAGGAGGGTGCATCAGCTTTTGGCCTCATCTCTCACCAAGGTTCAGATGGGGAAGGATGTTCCCAGTCAGCTCTACAACGAAAGCACCTTCACTATGGAGTCGCTTGCTGTTCTCAAAGCCTGGGCGGAGGTACTAATTGCCATTGCTAAGCTATCAAACATCTTATAATAGTACTTGACCCAACTTGAAAATTTTGTCATCATTTACCCCATCTGCTCACAGGTGTACATCACAGCAGTGCAGAGCTCCAATCAGAAGGAGAGCCCAGGCAGCCATCCACAACATCAGAGTGAGGAGGCAGGGGCTGCGAGTCCAACAGGAGCTGGTTTGCTCAAACTGGTCCAGGCAGATCTGGCAACCCTGAGTCGCCTGTGGCTGGCTGCCCTGCAGGACCTCGCCCTGCTCACCCTGCCTCCACAATACTCCAGTCAACTTCCTTCAACAGGTTAGTCAATATGATCTCAGCTGATACACCTGTCTGAGTGGAAAAACAGATATTATGGTACTGTAGTGTTTTATATTAGGTTCATGACCAAAATAACCGTTATAAACAATTTACGCTTTTAAGGAGCCATAGCATGCTTCTGTGCAGAGGTGGGCAGTAACAAAGTAAATTTACTTGAGTACTGTACTTAAGTACACTTTTTGAGAATCTGTACTTTACTTGAGTACTTATGACTTTACTTCACCACATTTATAAAATGGTCCAAAAGTAGAAAGTCGTTTCTATGTAGCATGTTTTCCTGTGCAAATGTTTTGCTGGCTTGCAATCTGCCAGGACCTTTCACTGTTGCCAAGTATTTCAGTTTTTCTAAGCTCACGGTTTTCCAGCTAGCTTTGAATGGCCATTTGGCAGATTTTTTATGTGTGTGTAGAACGAGAGCTATGATCAGTCAAAGATCATAGAAGACATTTTAATGAAAATGATCAAACTTCTGATCTGCTGCTATATCGTTTAAAGCCGTTGGGAAAATGAACCATGTTCTTACTATAGTAACTATAGTTTAAGTATTCCTGCTGAAATAAAAACAGTAAAACCTTGCCCAAAACACAACAGAACATTCTTTGGATTTAATGGTTATAATGGGAATTGTATTGGATACTTGGTGTCTACTGGTATGTGATGAATTCTATTTGTTGGATGTTAAATCCTATTGGAATAACACCCAAAACACGCTACAAAAAGGAATTTGGTAATGGTTTTAATAAAAAAAATCTAATTCTAATTCAGAAATTCATTGTTTTTTTCTAGCAGGGATGGTATTTGCAGTAAAACCACAGTATCCAAAAATTTACCATTTTCTCTATATAGTAACCATATTCCAGTAAAGTAGAACCACAGTAACTAAGTAACGTAGTAAACTATGGTAATACAAATGGTAAATTCAACAAACACATGGCTTCTACACTTGACTATTCAAGAAAGTTACTACTTACTGGTAAATTGCTGCTAAAACTGGTAAAGCGAGTATACAAAAAACTGCTCATAAATACATATAGGTCTAGGGGGCTAATGATCATGCAAGATAATATCTAAAATAGGTTTTGTAACATAAAAGCTCTTAATATCACTGATACTGTAAGTTTCTCAGTGTATTCAGTAGACTGCTTCAGAGGCAAACAACAATAAAACAATGCACCACTGACATAAAGGAAATTTACTTTTAATACTTGAGTACTTTTAAAAGCACGTACTTCTGTACTTTTACTTGAGTAAGAATCTGTCTTTAGAACTTTTACTTGTAGTGGAGTAAAATTTGACCAACAGTATCTGTACTTAATCTCACTCAAGAAAGGAAGTTGTGTACTTCGTCCACCTCTGCTTCTGTGGCTGTTCATGTAACCCTTTTTTATTTTACCAGACAATGATTGTGTGATTCATTTCTCAGTTCTTTGTCCTGTGTTACGCTACAGTATGTACAATAATGTTCATCATTGTTTGTCAGGTGGATCGTTTTATACCGCAGAGACAGTGGAACAGGCCCGTCCACATTACAGCAACGCCTGGGCTTCCATTCTCCACGCTACAGCTCTATGGCTCAACAGCACCGGATTCATCATGGTGGACGAGGGGCCCGCCAACCTCTCCCGGCCGGTCACCCCAACCTCTATGGGCCAGTCCACCTCACTGAGTAGTGTCAAATCTCCAGACGATGTCAACACTGATCGCCTCCACCTTATCCTGGGTGTGGTTCCTTTTAACAGATCATTAAGTAGACCGTTTAAAGTTTATTGTGATTCTTATAGATTCCAGTTTAAAATCACAATCAGATCCTAAAACAAGGTTTTAGGGGTCGGTTCATAGTTCCTATTGAATGTTGTTCCATCCCCTGGTGTATTCCCTTTAGGAATCAGTGTGGAGTTTTTGTGTTCGCCTCACTCCGGAGACCAAATGGAAAACATCAATTCTTGTCTTCAGGCTCTACAGGCCTTATTGGAGGTGCCTTGGCCCTGTTCGAAAGTGGGCAATGATCAGGTATGTTACAATTCAGAATTTATTATTCATGAATCCAGCCTTAGAATTAAGTAGGCAGGACAAGCCTGTTTTTTCTGTGGTTTTGTTGTCATTCCTGATGATTCAGTGGCTCTTTGTCCTTTCTGTAGGCTTTGAGTGTGGAGCTGCTCAGTGTACTGCACAGGCTCATAGTCACTCGAGAATCTCCCAGCATTCAGCTGGCAGTGCTGGAACTGGTGCGCCAAATCGTTTGCGCCGCTCAGGAGCACGTCAAGGAGAAACGCCACAGCGCAGAGGGTGAGCCTCGGCAACCAAATAAGTCCAGTTGCATCACTAAATACCCCAGCTTGATGTTTAGATTGTGTGCTTTGCTGTATTTTATCAGTGGATGATGGTGCTGCAGAGAAGGAAACCATTCCTGAGTTTGGTGAGGGACGGGACACTGGCGGTCTGGTGCCAGGCAAGTCTCTCGTGTTTGGAGCTCTGGAGCTGTGTTTGTGCACTCTGGTACGGAAGCTTCCGCAGCTCAGTCCCAAGCTGGCCGGGAGCGCCACAGGGCGAGGGGGGCAGACCTGTTTCCTCAGTAACACAGACTGTAGGCTCGTCACATCTGCTCTGGCTATTCTCTCAGAACTGCCCTCCATCTGCTCACCAGTGGGTAAGAGATTGAGAAAGTTCATCCTGTACAGAGACAATTTATTCAGTTTAGGGCAAAATACTGGTGTCGATAAGACTTGACCGTATTCTGATTTTGAATACCACTAATGTTCTTAAACGTAATCTGTATAATGTGTTCCCCTGAAAAATACAAAAAGTAAGCCACTCATAGGTTGACTTCCCTATAGAGTGTTGTAAATACTGTGACTCTGTGGTAAATATTGCTCCGTTTGTTTGAGCGGGTTGTGGGGCGGGTGCAGAAGGTGTTGGTGGGAGTGTTTGGCAAACCTGTTTGAAACCAATTCATTTTCCTCCCTTTGAAACCCTTCTGAACCCATCCAAAACATTTTGTACCCCTCTGCAGGCAGTGTGTCAGTGTTGCCCACAGTGCTCTATCTGCTGCTTGGAGTGACGAGAGAGGTGGTGAAGGTTTCTGTTGGAGCCGAGAGTGGACAGCTGGTGCCGGGCGTCCTGCAGGCTTTGCGCACTGTTCTCACCTCTCCCATGAGCAGAGCTGAAAAGAGTCGTGGAGCTTGGACCAATCTGCTACGCTGTGCCCTCCATACACACTTGGAGTATTGGAGTGAAGGTACTTATATCAATCTTCAGTTTATTTCTAATTTGCAACTGCACGGTATAAAGTTTGTGGAACATTCTTGAATTCATTGCAATGAATTTCTATGTTGGACAGATAAAATGGAGCCTGGAGTGGATGAGGTTACCATGTTGACAGCCCTCACCATCTTCCTGCTGTACGCTAGTGCAGAGGTTACAACTGCAGAGCCACTGCAGACACGCTGCATCCAGATTTTCAAAGCCAGTCTGGAGTCTAAGGACCCTGTGGTGAGTGGAAAGAGGACCATTCTGAAGATATTCTTCACCATTTCTGTGTCTTACTGCTTAAAGAGCTTAGCAACAATTTCAATTACATGAAGATAACCTTATATTAACATATTTTCTGATTATTTCTTCATCAGGTGCTGAGCAGGAGTTATCAGTTGCTAGTATCTTTATTTCAAGGCCCAGCGGCAGTTGCCAGGCCATTTATTTTGGCTCTCGGCAGCCGTCTGCTGTCGCAGCTGGAGGGTGTTGAAAAGAGTCGCCCTCAAAGCCCAGCAGAACTACAAGCAGTGCAGGATGGAATCCGAACCCTGGAAGCACTTGTGTTTGCCGCCGACGAAACTCACCGTAAGTCATTCTGAGACAGAACAACGACATCTTTGGGATGTATATTTAATTCATTATTACAGCTGAATACACAAGCTGAGAATTAAAGGGGACACTTCATTTCTATGCAGGTCCTCAGCTGGTGGCTGTGCTTCTGCCCCTTCTCATTTCTCTGCTGCTGGATGAGAACGCTTTGGCCTCAGCTCCCGCAGCCTCTCGCTCGCTGCACGAATCTGCCTTGAGAGACCTCATGCGTATTGGGCCCCAGCACTCGGCTGTCTTTAAATCGCTGATGGCCTCTGCCCCACACATGAAGGCCAGGCTTGAGGCGGCTGTCAAGGGGAACCAGGAAAGCATAAACGCTAAGACACCAGCACCTCGAGTCATTAGCAAAAATACGCCTAGCATACAACTGAAGATCAATTTCCTGTGAATCCAGCATCTGTTGAATTCACATACAAATTAGTATTATGTTATTGTCAAGGTGTTGTTTTAAACTGTCATGGTTTTATAGTTAAATCAGTTCATTATTTGTGTTGTTTATTCATTGTAATATTAGTTTAAACTGTATTAACCTCTGTGAGGAAATTAATACATATTTACTTCAAGAAGGTCAGTGGAAACGTGTTTTAACCCTGCGTGTCCTATTAAATTAACTAGTCATGCGAATTTTTTTATTGTTTCTATAAATATTAACATAATCGTTTTAATGGTTATTTTGTTTAAACTAAACAGAGGAGAGTGATCAAACGCAGTTATGTGAGATTTATTTTGTTTATATAAACAAATGCAATTGAATAATTTCTTGCTAACATGCTGCAGTTTGCAACTAAATTCTGTAAGACCAGCTGAATCACAGGGGATTTAGTGATCTGATGACTTAGTTTTATATTATTTTTTCATATTTTAAATTTTGAAGAGGTAGTTTAGTTTATTGTGAATGTATTTATGATCATGTAAAATCATTTCCAACAGGTACTTTCATTTCTCAATAATACTACATCAGGTCACTGCACTAATGCAACTTTAGTACATTCAACATCCTGCTTACATATAGTGCTGTCATTATTCTAATGCATTTCATGTTTGTTTTTTTGCACTACCGGTGATCTATGTGACTATCACAGATAGAACAGATCTTGCCTATAATATATAGGGCATATGGAGAGCATCACATTTTGAATAAGCACTAGTATAACAGCACTACAAAGAAATGCACAATGCAAATTTTTGCCTCAAATATTAGTCCATTGATTTTTCTAGAACTTAGAGACTTCTGGTGCTGCTTTCTGATTAATTCAGCAATGATTGGTTACAATACTGCTTTTGTGTACCATATATTTTTTATGTTGTAAATTGTACAGAATAAATTTAGGGCAAAATTAATGTTTATTTTCTGATTCTACTGAAGTAATAAAATCTAGTTTTGCGTCAAGAGTTGCAGTTTATTTACATTTTACGTGTGAAAATTGTGTAATATTGTGCTTTGCTATTCAAGTCACTGAAATGCCCACATGAAAGGGATTCCCTTAACTAACCCTTATCAGAGAGTGACTTACTATCAGTGACTGTCTTACTATCAGTGACTGTGCTATTCATATTTTTCAATTCAGATATTTATATTACTATTATTATACAGTTCCACAAGAGGTGTTACGTAGTCACATGATTAACATCTGCCAATAAAAAAATAATACACAGCAAATATATACATTTGCAATTAAGGTATATTTTTCAGTGCCCTGCGTCTTGGTTGAATGACTAAGTGATTTAGCGCCCCCTGTAGATCAACTGCAGCATTTTGGGTTTCTGAGTAGTGCTGCGGTGCGGTCGGAGCCTCGTGATATGCGGAGGCTCTAGCAGTTCTCTCGACGGCGCTCCATTACACTCAATATATAACCCGTCGCCTTCCCATTCACTTTGACCTCTATCTTCCAAACAACAGAAACGGGGAATGAGGAGATTTTCACGTCGTGCCGTCTGACAACTTTTCCCAGAACCGATTTTGATCCACCTTTGTGTGTTTTTCATCTCTTCGTCGTTTGGCGATAAACGGTGAGTGTTTATTTCGCTCGGCGGAAGGTTTATTCCTGTGCTCGACAGACGAGCTCAGGCCTTGGTCTCTCACTCAACTTTAGCCTCCGGTTTTGCTGTAAACACAGGGCCGCGTTTGTGTTACGTTGTCTATTTTGTTTCTTTACCTTGAGTTTATTTGAAATTTATGTTAGGACTGGTTGTATATGCTCCCGAAAATGTTCGTGTTTAATATACAGCAAGTAATAGGTGGTTTGAGGCACAGAGGTTTGTCGAAATGTAGCAGGACGGAGTTTAGCTAATCCTAGCTAACTAAACCCCGTGAGGACCTAAACCTTTTTAAGTCGATATTTTTAACGTCTTGTAACTTCATTTTCGTGGAAACATATTGTCAAAATGACGACTTTTAATAAAATGGTGAAAAATGAAACGACACGGGACTCTTGTCATGGCGAGCAAGCTAACACAAGCTCTCTGAACTCAAGAGAAGGGGCCATTACAACAAGAGGATTGAGCGTATATATCGCATTTTCGTTGTCTAACGTTAGCTCACCCATATTATAACGTTCAAGTATCGTTTCTGATACCATGTTATGTTAATTGCCGAAGGTTATAAGGAACATAATGTTTGTTCACCTCCTTGCATCTCACGATCTCGTTAGATGGATATACATTAAGTCAAACATGCGACATGATATCTTATATCAGGCACTCTTTTCGTGACCTATATTAGCATTGGCACAGTGTGTTCATGTTTTATTGGGTTGTCAGGCTTATGTCATGATGACATCGGGTGCAATGAAGTTGTTTTGGACTGAACTGGCAGAACTCCGAAAACACCATTAAGCACAATGACATATCAGTATTTGAAATAAGATGTCTGTCTGGGTGCCTTTAAACGACAGAAGGTTTTGATTATCTGTTTACTGTCTTGTGGATGGTGGCTCACATTGTAAAGTAATCTTCAAGCTGTAAGACAGACATCAGATCATACAGACAGAATCTGTAGTTTATACTAAAATATTTTATTGCTCAAATGTAATGTAATTGGACTTGTTCTTTTAGTGTTTGAGATGAAAAGGGTCCGATATAAGATCAAAACAGATCTGGTTATTTTTTAAAGTATTAATATTACAGCGTTAAACCTTGTTGTTCTTTTCAGGAGAGCATTTGCTTGAGACTGTTTAACCCAGGGCTATGGCATCAGAATTTGTTTTGTACTCCGAAGTCTGAAGTTCAGTTTAGTATATCGAATGTATTGTTTGCTTCACAATGGTCCTGTGTTACAGTAAAAAAACAACTTGGTTAGTGAGTTTTGCTGTTTTCACAAATATCACAATTGTACAAATTATTGTAAATACATTTGTTGCAAATGTCTTATCTGATCACAGTCAGGTCAGGTGACACTCATATTAGATGTGTTTTAATAAAATTAGAAGGGAAAACGTTTGTTAAAAAGCATGTTTTGGGTTCAGTTTCCCACTTTTTCATTAAGCAAATGGTGTAGATCAGGCCCAAGCAGTTGCTTTTGATCTCAAGTTAACAGGACATTCTTCCTGAATCAAGTTAGTCACTTAATCTGTTGATAAGTAGATCTCTCTGCTAGTCTCTAAGAAGATGGTGGCTGTCTGTATATAGCCACCCAGGCTATAATGAAGGACAGACTTTTGCCGTTTCACTCATCTCTCCAGTTTTCCCTCAAGCTTTGCTCAGGTTGGCCTGCCTTGCTTTTTTAGAACAGTCACTTGTTTTGTCAATTTGTATTCTCTCGTATGTTTCAGGGTACAGCCAAGCTGTTTGGATTGTACTGTGTGAGTAATTGATGAGCCATTCATCATGCAGACTGCTGTTGGCCAGGCTTACTAATCAGCTAATCACAGCTATTTCTTTCAGGTCTCTGATCACAGTTCATCATGTTTATAGTCTGTTTTACCTCAATTACAATACCTTTCAAGTATATACATCTTAATCGAGTCATCTGCTCCACCCATTCTGTTATTGCTCAAGAGTTTTTTTTCAATTACTCAAGTGTGTGTTTTTCCATTCAATGCCAAAGACACATCAAACAACTAGGAGAAGGTGGAGACTAATGCCTAAAGCAACGTCGCAGAGGATTTTGTGTGGCATTCGCATCCCTAAGCCTCTTTATATCCCAGCTGATGTCCATGCTCTTTTTTTTTTTATTTTTTTATTTTTTATTTTTTCTTTTTTTTTTTTAAATGTTTTTTTTTTTCTTTTGATGAAGGTGATGACACAACAAGAGAAGCAGTGACTGCCCGTTTATCTCTTTCCTGCTACCGGCGGATGCGTCCCCAGTTGGGGCTGTGACCGGGTGTTGGGTGGATAGGGTCGTGGGGCATCATGGCGGACGTGGATCCGGACACATTGCTGGAGTGGCTGCAGATGGGACAGGGTGATGAGCGGGATATGCAGCTCATCGCCCTGGAGCAGCTGTGCATGCTTTTGCTCATGTCGGACAACGTCGACCGCTGCTTCGAAACGTAAGTTTAAATGCAGATGCTGTGCCAGTTTTGATGGACTAATGTTTGTGTTATGCAACAATAATGTTTGTTAGGGTTGTAGGATAAGTACATTTATTGTATATGTAGTCAATGCAAAAACTGAATCATTTAAGTTTTTGTCTAATAGAAATCTAACTGAAAATAGCCTAGTTGTGTGATTGTAGGTGTAAGACGAGTAAGCAAGCAAAAGAAATAACAAGTAAATGACATTAGCTAGCAAGTTAATGTCTAGCCAGTATTATTTTGGGTTACCAGTAGAAGAACCGTTACTTGGCTAAACTTATATGGTTCATAAAACCCATAGATTGCGAAACTTTTATCAAACACTTTTTAGTTGCCAAGTCTAAACACAGCAAGCTGTATATAAAGTGTTTGTAAGTTAGGCCTAACTGAGTGATGGTTTCTTTCACCAGAAGAACAGAAATATCCAATATACATGATTTATTATATCCAATGTCATTATTTTTCAGGCTTTAATTCTTCTTGAACAATAGAAATTGATTTGACAAATTATTCTTAGGTTTGCATTGTGCTTTTGCATCATATTGTCCTCCGTATTGTGTATTTGTCGCATTGCGTATAACCATCATACTGTCTTCTGTAGCATGCAGCCCTGATATCTATTTCTTTTGGTCTGCTGTGATTGGTTGAGCAAAAATATGACATGCATTCTAAATAAAATTCCTTGCTTATTTCTGCTGTCTGTGTGTTACAGGTGTCCTCCACGGACATTTCTTCCAGCTCTGTGTAAGATCTTCCTGGATGAGAGCGCACCAGATAATGTGCTGGAAGTGACAGCCAGAGCCATCACCTACTACCTGGATGTGTCTGCCGAATGCACCCGCAGGATTGTGGGAGTAGATGGAGCCATCAAGGCCCTGTGTAACCGGCTGGTGGTAGTGGAGCTCAACAACAGAACCAGCAGAGATCTGGCAGAACAGTGTGTAAAGGTAAATATTGCTATATTGGTTGCCTTAATGCTAGTTGAACTTAGGGACTAATACTTAATTACAACTGATTGTGAGTGTTTTTTTTATTTAAAAGTTTGTTCGCTTCTTTCTCCTCATCAGGTTCTAGAGCTGATCTGTACTCGGGAGTCTGGAGCAGTATTTGAAGCAGGAGGACTAAACTGTGTACTGAGCTTCATTAGGGACAGTGGTCATCTAGTGCACAAAGACACTTTGCACTCCGCCATGGCAGTAGTTTCTCGTCTGTGCAGTAAGATGGAACCACAAGACCCTTCCCTCGAGACATGCGTGGAGTCCCTCTCTAGTCTGCTGAAACATGAAGACCACCAGGTACTACATGAGCAACATTTAACAAACGCATGAATGTAAATCTAACCATGGACTGACAGGCTTAAATGAGGTGCAAAAAAAATAAGTGCAATAAAAGTATTTGAGTGCTATATTTGGTTTGAACAGATTTGTGGTGGTTAAAAATATTACATTTGTAGATGATATATGACACGGATGTTGCATAGTTAAATATTGTTCTGATGTGATCCACAGGTGTCTGATGGAGCGTTGCGCTGCTTTGCCTCATTGGCTGACAGGTTCACACGGCGTGGAGTTGACCCAGCTCCTCTAGCTAAGCACGGACTTGCAGAAGAGCTGCTGTCCCGTATGGCGGCAGCAGGAGGAATGGCATCTGGACCCTCCTCCACCTGTAAACCTGGCAGAACTTCCAGCGGAGCGGCTCCATCTGCTGCCGACTCTAAACTGAGCAACCAAGTGTCGACCATCGTCAGCCTTCTGTCCACGCTCTGCAGAGGCTCCCCGCTTGTCACACATGTAAGATATGTTTTCACAAAATGTACTTGCTAGATTTTAGAAGTACTGTGGCATTCCTCCAATTAGTGTCTATAGAACATCATAGAAGGACAGACATTTCTGAATTGTAATGACAAATTGCTAAAATTCAATTATATTTATTAACAAAGGTTTTTATGTTTTGCGATAATTCCTTTGATTTCTGTCCTCAGGATCTTCTGCGCTCCGAGCTGCCTGACTCCATGGAAAGCGCCCTGCAGGGGGACGAGCGTTGCGTGCTGGACACCATGCGGCTGGTGGACTTACTGCTGGTGCTACTCTTTGAGGGCCGCAAGGCTTTGCCTAAATCGACAGCCGGTTCCACTGGCCGTATCCCAGGTCTGCGCCGTCTCGACAGCTCTGGAGAACGTTCCCACCGACAGCTTATTGACTGTATACGCAGCAAAGACACGGACGCTCTCATTGATGCCATCGACACCGGTGGTAAGTGTTTAAAATATCAACGAATTTGGTTCCACATTCAGCTTATCCTCCTAGTTTATCTTAATCCTCCTACTAACAGTATTGTAAACTTATCAGTACTGTTTAGCGTGTCGACAAAATGTTTTATACTTTCCTACTTGTAAGTCACTTTGGATAAAAGCGTCTGCCAAATAAGTAAATATAGATGAGCCATAGATTATTGTTTAATGTTAAATCAAATTTTTTCTTACTTTCAAGCATTTGAAGTGAATTTCATGGATGATGTAGGCCAGACACTCTTGAATTGGGCCTCTGCATTTGGAACACAAGAGATGGTAAGAGATTTTTTGTAACGTTTGGCATTCTGCATTTGTTTGTTATGTGCACATTTGGAAGAAGTAGCCTTTAGACAGTGACTCATGGAAACCAGTGCAAACAAACAGATGACTTCTAAAGGTTGCAGAATTTAGGACAGCAGCTCTCCTATGTTGTGCAATATGGTTATGTGAAAAGGCCCAGCTGAATAGGCTAGATTGTAATGCTGACTGACCTTCCACCAGCAGAGGTGTTATGACTGCCATGCGTAATGAAAACTAATACAACCTCATTTTCTTGACCCTCTTGGTCTGGCGATGGCTTGTGTAAGTGAGATGGACTGGGTCAGTGCAACAGATGAGCATTGTTCTCTGGGGGATGTGAAATCTCATGCTGTATTTTGGCCTGATTAAGGTGGAGTTTCTCTGCGAGAGAGGTGCTGATGTCAACAGAGGTCAGAGGTCATCCTCACTGCACTATGCTGCCTGTTTCGGCAGGCCACAAGTAGCCAAGGTAAGCATTTTGATATGTAGTGTTTTTGTTTTTAAATTAAGCTTTTTTGGATTTTATATATTAATACATGTTTTACAATAGACTTTACTGCGCCATGGGGCCAACCCTGACCTCAGAGATGAAGATGGGAAAACTCCATTGGACAAGGCTAGAGAGAGGGGTCACAGCGAGGTTGTAGCAATTCTTCAGTCTCCTGGTGGGTCCATCAGCTTTTTCTTGTTAAAGTTAATACATTTTGTTGATTGCACAATTAAATTTTGTTTTTGTTTTTTTAGTTTCACTTCACAAGTTTTTTCTCTAAAAGGCTGTTGTTATTTGAAATCGACAACAAAATGCACTACATGCCCCTTCCTGCTCTGCTTTCAAACATGCCGTTTAATGCGAGCATTCCCTCTCTTCCCTCTATCAGTGAGCGGACATGCCCCATACTGCTGATTGGCTACAAGTTTGTTTTAGTACTCGGCCTGACTCCGTATTCTAAAGCATTTTCAGAGATCGGTTACCTCGCCTTTAAGATGCTATCCCAGCTTAATTTGCTATTTGTAGGTTCATTTCCCCCGAAATGTAAAAGCTCAGTATGTGGTTCTGTCCTTTAGTAGATTCCTTAGATTTTCAATTTCTTTGGTGATGCTAGGGGTTCAAAATGACACATTTCAGCTATAGTGCATTCACTCAGTGATAATTTAATTTGCCAATGGGTTTGTTTTTTTGGAATTTGGGTAAATGAATTTTTTTAAGTGATTCCTGTGGTGTGTGGTTTAGGAGACTGGATGTGCCCTGTCAACAAAGGAGATGACAAGAAAAAGAAGGATGTAAATAAAGAAGAGGAGGAGGGCAATGAGCCAAAAGGTGACCCTGAGATGGCGCCTATCTACCTGAAAAGGCTACTTCCAGTATTTGCACAGACCTTTCAGCAAACCATGCTGCCTTCAATAAGGTAAGAGGGTTTTGAACTTTAAATGGAGTCCAAGAGTTTAGTGGCACTTTGCTTGACATTTGATGTATTGTCTTCTCTTTTACAGGAAAGCTAGTTTAGCTCTCATCAGGAAGATGGTGCACTACAGTTCTGAAGTTCTCCTCAAGGAGGTGTGTGACTCTGATGCTGGACACAACTTGCCCACTGTACTCGTGGAGATCACTGCGACCGTGCTGGATCAGGAGGTTTGATTATTTTGTTTGAATCTTTTGTTGACTAAATTGGGCTGGTAGACTTTCCTCTTCACTGTTGGTAGTTATTTCTCTCTGACCTCTACCTCTCTTACAGGATGATGATGACGGTCACCTGCTGGCACTACAGATCATTAGGGATCTGGTGGATAAGGGAGGTGATGTGTTTTTAGACCAGCTGGCCAGGCTGGGTGTCATTAATAAGGTTTCCACTCTGGCAGGACCCACGTCTGATGATGAAAACGAAGAGGAAGCCAAGCCTGAGAAGGTCAGACTTGCATACTCTGTTTTTTCTTTGTTGTCTTATGTTTATCTAGTTCATTTTGTATGTCTCTAATGAGGACTGTATTACTTAAAAATATTCAGGATTTGCACAAATCACAATTATGATTTCCTTGTCTGTTTTTAGGATGATGAACCACAAGAAGATGCCAAAGAGATCCAGCAGGGGAAACCCTACCACTGGAGAGACTGGTCTATCATTAGAGGCAGGGACTGTCTTTATATCTGGAGTGATGCGGCTGCTTTGGAGCTCTCCAATGGCAGCAATGGTTGGTTCCGCTTCATTTTAGATGGTAAACTTGCCACTATGTACTCCAGTGGTAGCCCTGAGGGAGGATCTGACAGTTCTGGTAGGTCCCTTGCATACAGAAATCAATCCAGAAAATGACACCACCTTGGTGCCTTATGCACCCACATATGGCTTTGACACTGCTTAAAATGAACTTAATAGTCCCTGTGACCCATGTTTGTAGTGTGAAAGTGAAACGCATCTTCCCTGCATTTAGCCTTTGCATTATTTATGACTTTGTTATGTGGTCCTGCAGCGAGCATCTGTTAGTATCTAATAAAATCTTTATGGTTGACCTATACAGTGCTCCAGTTAGCTGATTGTGTCTTGTCCTCCCTCCCTTAGAGAGCAGGAGTGAGTTTCTGGAGAAGCTGCAGCGTGCTAGGAGTCAGGTCAAACCAGTGACCGCCAGCCAGCCCATCCTGTCCACACAAGGTCCCACCAAACTTACCGTGGGCAACTGGTCTCTCACCTGCCTGAAAGAGGGAGAGATTGCCATCCACAACTCGGATGGCCAGCAGGCAACCATCCTCAAGGAAGACTTGCCAGGCTTTGTGTTTGAATCAAACCGAGGCACTAAACACTCTTTTACTGCAGAAACATCTCTAGGTAAATCTTTCTTAAAAAAATTGTACATACAAAATGTATGTCTTGTCTGCCCCTTCTCACTTAACTTTTGCTGTCTTTGCTTTTTTCCCAGGTTCTGAGTTTGTTACTGGCTGGACTGGTAAACGAGGAAGAAAGCTGAAATCCAAATTGGAGAAAACTAAACAGAAGGTATGTGGTTTATTAAACATGATTTTGAGAGACAATACATAGCTGTCCTAGATTCGACAGATGCATATTTAAGTCACGACATTCATAAACCTGCTCTTCACACCTCTGTGTGTTTGTGTAGGTCAAAATCATGGCCAGAGATCTATATGATGATCACTTCAAGGCCGTGGAGAGCATGCCGAGAGGCGTTGTGGTCACGCTGAGAAACATCGCCACACAGCTGGAGTCTGCTTGGGAGCTGCATACTAACAGACAGGTGCAGTGATGCTCAGAAATTTAAGTTCCCTGTGCAAGTAAAGTCACATTTGCTTTATCATAATGTGTCCAATAACAGTAAAGTACCATTTGCTTCTTGATTTCACAGTGCATTGAGGGCGAAAACACGTGGCGAGACCTCATGAAAACTGCTCTTGAAAATTTAATAGTCGTTCTCAAGGATGAGAACACAATTTCGCCCTATGAAATGTGCAGCAGTGGCCTCGTGCAAGCACTGTTTACTGTCCTCAGCAATGTAAGTCAAACAGTCAGTCAAACATCTTGTTTGCTTTTATTGCTAATTTCTGATTCCTGATTTGTTTCTTTGCAGAGTGTGGAACTGGACCTAAAACATGACTGTAAGCCTTTGATGGAAAGAATAAATGTATTCAAGACTGCATTTACTGAAAATGAAGATGATGAAAGGTAAAGATTTTTGAGAATAGTTTTTTGTTTTGTTTGTTTTGCTTCATTTTGCTTACATAAATGTCTCTGTTATTCAGCCGACCCGCCGTTGCCTTAATACGCAAACTGATAGCAGTGTTAGAATCGATAGAGCGGCTACCTCTACACTTGTACGACACACCAGGCTCGACATACAATTTACAGGTGATTGTCTCTTTACACCCTTCTTGTTTGCATATGTAATTTTGGTTTTGCATGTCAATCAATGGGGCATTTGTTTTTATGAACGACGTTATTTAATTATTTTGTTTTGTGTGTTTAGATTCTGACCAGAAGGTTACGTTTCCGTCTGGAGCGCGCTCCTGGCGAAACAGCCCTGATTGATCGCACCGGTCGAATGCTCAAAATGGAGCCGCTTGCTACTGTTGAATCACTGGAGCAGTATCTTCTCAAAATGGTTAAACTTCTCTTCACTCTTATTTCTCTTAATTCAGCTGTACTCTCGCTTGCCTTTGCGAAAATGTCAAAACGTTTTCCTCGTCTCTTTACCCAGGTGGCCAAGCAGTGGTATGACTTTGACAGGTCCTCATTCATCTTTGTTAGAAAGCTCAGGGAGGGCCAGAGCTTCACCTTCAGACACCAGCATGACTTTGATGAGAATGGGATCGTGTACTGGATCGGCACCAACGCCAAGTGAGTGTCTTTGTCTTATTTTGAAATTTTGGCTGGTTCAAAGACCATCATTGATTATTTAAAGATCATCATTGATTATTTAAATGCAATCAACAAATGGATTATTTGTAGCCCTTTCCAAGAAGTTTAACAGTTGTTTTTGAATGGGTCATGTCTCAAAAGGGTACGTCTGACAAAATGTATGTGCGTAACTCTAACCCTCTTGTGTTTGGATGCAGAACCGCGTATGAATGGGTAAACCCCGCTGCTTATGGATTAGTCGTTGTGACCTCCTCCGAGGGCAGGAACTTGCCTTACGGCCGACTTGAAGACATCCTGAGCAGAGACAGCTCTGCTCTCAACTGCCACACGAACGACGATAAAAACGCCTGGTTTGCAATTGACCTTGGTCTATGGGTCATTCCCTCGGCTTACACTCTTCGTCATGCCCGTGGATATGGTCGCTCCGCCCTCCGTAACTGGGTGTTTCAAGTGTCCAAAGACGGTCAGAACTGGATGACACTTTACACGCACGTGGATGACAGCTCTCTTAATGAACCAGGGTATGTTGGGGCATAGGTTAGGCTGATTTCGGTTCTGCTCTGCCTAGTGCTGTTAATGCTGTCTGGTAGTTTTCATCATTGTGCTTTCACTGACATGACTCATCTTCCCTTGTTAGGTCAACAGCCACATGGCCGCTGGATCCATCCAAAGATGAAAAGCAGGGCTGGAGACACATTCGCATTAAACAGATGGGGAAGAATGCCAGCGGTCAAACGCACTACCTCTCGCTGTCTGGTTTAGAGATCTATGGCACTGTTACTGGTGTGTGTGAGGACCAGCTGGGTAAGCGCCTCTAAATAGTTGTCTATTACTCTTGTAAACTATTTTAAATAGTTCTTGGCCTTCTGTGGTTACTATTATTGAATTGCATTTTGATGTTAATATTTATGCTTGAGTGAAGATGTGTCTGCTTCTAGGAATCCAAATAAATGAAAATTGTGCTGGGATTTAGCTCACAGAGCCCCAAAATAGCAACAGTAGAGTCAATCTGTCACAATAAAATGTATGTGCAAGCATACACAAAAAGACATCCAGTTTGTTGGGGGTAGGGACCTTTTTTTGTAGTATTTTGAAATTGTACCCCACTTGAATACATTTCCGAATGACCAAAATGCAAATTCAGAGTATGAAAGTCCAATGCCAAGAAATAAGTATCATACTATGATATCAGACTACAGAAGTAAAATGTCATATAGTGACCCAGATATCAATATCATCACCACATATTCCTACCAGATTTACCAGCTTTTTGTCAAACAACCATCCTGAAATGTGTCCACATGTTTCTAATCACTCTGGTTTGTTCTGAATCGGCAGGTAAAGCGGTGAAGGAGGCAGAGGCCAACCTGAGACGCCAGCGGAGACTGTTTCGCTCTCAGGTGATGAAGTACATCGTTCCAGGAGCGCGGGTGGTGCGCGGCATCGACTGGAAGTGGCGGGATCAGGACGGTAATCCCGCAGGAGAGGGCACTGTGACTGGAGAGGCCCACAATGGTAAGTCACCTTTTTGAAGACTGTGTAAACGCCTTTAGCTGGTGGTGGTAGCTCGTTTAGGATAGCGCAACGTGTAACGCTTATGCAGTAGCAGTTATCTGTACAACAGCATTTACAGCATCAGACCTCTACATGGAGAGCGTTTAGTGGCCAGTCTACAATGGAGTTCAGTGGTACTACAATATTTAAGGGAAACAAATTGTGAACATCAAGTGCATTTGCATGTTTTGAGTAAATTATGAGCAGCAAACCCATCAGATACGTAAGGGGGGAGACGGAGTTACAGACGTTCACACTGTAAAACACAACTGAAGTTTGGACTTTGTTTTACCAGCATGGTTTCAGAGAAGCACTGCTTTCAAACCAGCCACTTCCTATCCAAGTATTTTCATAAATGCTTTGTGTGTATTTAAAGACGATATGCTGTATTACAGACAGTTGACAGGGCTGATCTGAAACCAGTTTCTCTTCCTGTGTTTACTTCCTTGTGTGGTGCTTTTCTCTTGCTTCTATTCTGCATGAAGAGATGTCAGACGAAATCGATCCGTTTCACACTCTGAAGTTCAATGAGAAGTGTTAGATGACTACTTTCTTGCTATCTGCAACTGTCATTCCATACTTTTTGTTTTTGTTAGTTTGCTATTTTGAAGTGCAACCTTTATCCCTCCCCCCCAACTTAACAGGTAACATTTTCAATGTCATACTCATATTATCTCAAGCATCCACTCTGTTGCTATTGAATTCTTTGGGCAGCCATGTTTCAGTGTGTAAAACACCTTTTTTAACCTGTCTCCATCAGTCTAGCCAAGTGCATGTTGATGTCACAATTTGCAAGCTCCGAATGAACTCCATTGCAAGTGTATTTTTTACACTGACAGAAATGATTCTTCTGTTCTTTTTCTTAAGTGGCTTTGTAGCTTGGCATTTGCAAATTCTATTGCTTTTTTGTCATTTTTCTGTGCTTCATGTTTCTTCACTGCTTCACCTGGACCAGGAGGATTTGGTTGCCTCTTAAACGTCTAAATATGTGGAGGGTGTTGTGCTAATTTTATGTAGCCTGCGAAAGGCAAAACTTCGCAAAACGGTCTTATTTTATTTGTGTTTCTGGTCCAGTGTCGGGCAAAGCTGTTGTCTTTGACTTGCTGCTGTCTCTCTCTGCTCTCTTGCTGGGTCTCACCCGTTCATATTCCCCCCTCCCTCCCCCCCTTTTCAGGCTGGATTGATGTCACCTGGGATGCTGGTGGCTCAAACTCGTATCGTATGGGTGCAGAAGGGAAGTTTGACCTCAAGCTTGCGCCAGGGTACGACCCTGACTCAGCGCCGTCACCCAAACCTGTCTCATCCACTGTTGCAGGCACACCGCAGTCTTGGAGCAGCCTGGTGAAAAATAACTGTCCAGACAAGGGCGGCTCGTCCTCAACAGCGGGGGCCAGTTCCTCCAGTCGCAAGGGTAGTAGCAGTTCGGTGTGTAGCGTGGCCAGCAGCAGTGATATTAGCCTCAGCTCCACCCGAGTGGAGCGCAGGGTCGAAAGCCTGTTGGAGCAGGGGGTGGGCATCGTCGCAGGACCCCCTGGGGCGGAAGGACAAGAACCAATTGTTGTGCTTTCATCGGCAGAGGCTGGCTCTGCCTCCAGCACCAGCACGTTAACGGCGGACACAGGAAGTGAAAGCGGCGAACGCAAGACACCAGCACCCGATGGCACTTTGAGACAGTCGGCAGAGTCAACAGCAATTTCGATGGGCATTGTAAGCGTCAGCTCGCCTGACGTCAGTTCAGTTTCAGAGTCATCCAGTAAGGATGTCGCGTCCCAGAGGCCGCTATGTTCCGCCACTAGTGCGCGGCTGTCCGTCAGCTCTCTTTTGGCAGCTGGAGCGCCTATGAGCTCCAGTGCCAGTGTCCCCAACTTGTCCTCCCGTGAAGCAAGTCTGATGGAGTCATTTGTACGCAGAGCGCCCAATATGTCTCGCACTAATGCCACCAACAATATGAACCTGAGCCGAAGCAGCAGCGACAACAACACTAACACGCTGGGACGCAATGTCATGAGCACTGCCAGTGAGTATTAAGATTAAATTAAATACATATTCCTATATTTATGAAATGTGACACTTGATATTAACATGAATTGAATTTTTTCCACAACCTTGCATTTTGCAGCTATTTCAGCATGTTTAGTCTGTAGAGCAAGCTGCTTATTTTTCATAAACTAATCACAGTTTTTGGATTGTGTTTGCAGCTTCTCCTCTCATGGGTGCGCAGAGCTTTCCTAACCTAACATCCACTGGTACCACTTCAACTGTTACAATGTCAACCTCCATAGTAACCAGCAGCAATAATGTAGCCACGGCAACTACAGGTTTGTCCGTCGGCCAGTTGCTCAGTAACACGCTGACGACTAGCTTGACCTCTACATCTAGCGAGAGTGACACAGGTCAGGAGGCTGAGTTTTCCCTCTATGGTAGGCCTTTTTTTTTTTTTTTTATTACTTATACTGAAACTCTCCTCTCCTACCTCATCCTTTCTTACATCTTTCTAGTACATGACCTTCATCAGCATCTAGCATATGCACATTAATCTCTGCTACTAAACTTCTGATGTTTCAATTTGATTGTTGTTAGAAATTGTTAGAATTTGAAAGGTCTCATGGTTTTCTCCTGCCTTTCTTTTTCCACAGACTTCCTGGATAGTTGTCGGGCCAACACGCTGCTAGCAGAGTTGGATGACGAGGAAGACCTGCCAGAGCCAGACGACGACGATGATGAGAATGAGGATGACAATCAGGAAGAACAGGAGTATGAGGAAGTTCTGGTACGGTCCAGGGTCAACCTTGGTTACCACGTTCATATTCATAGGGTAAAATCTGTTGAAGTTTCAATAATAGTACAGTGCAACTCCTTTATTTCTTTTGTTTTGTTCTGTTTGGAAATTCGATGGTGGTTGTTTTTATTTTTAGTTTGGTAAACAGTGGTGTATTTATTGGTTAGAACTGTACTCAGTGTTTTTATTTTAAGTTATTTTGACCAGCATGATGTCCACGTGTAGCATGATAAGGTGAATTTTTCGTATTTGCATGCAGTTACATGTAAAACAATTTTACCACTTTTTTCAATGGTGACCTCCTGACAGGAGGAAGAGGAGTATGAAACCAAAGGTGGTCGACGCAGGACCTGGGATGACGACTTTGTGCTGAAGCGACAGTTTTCTGCTCTAGTACCTGCATTTGATCCCAGACCAGGCCGGACTAACGTCCAGCAAACTACGGACTTGGAGATCCCTCCACCAGGTGATTGTAAAGCCTTTAAAGAGAGGATTCTTCCTGTTGTTGTATCTGATTTTTTAAAATGTTTTGAACCCTTTAGGTACACCTCGATCAGAGGTACAGGAGGAGGTGGAGTGCACACCGTCCCCCCGTCTGGCTCTCATCCTGAAAGTAGCAGGGCTGGGAACTACTCGAGAAGTTGAACTACCTCTCAATAACTACAAGTCCACCATCTTCTATTATGTCCAAAAACTTCTCCAGCTCTCGTGCAATGGTGCTATTAAACCTGACAAGCTTAGACGCATCTGGGAGCCTACTTACACGTGAGTCTTTAAGGTTTTCTCAATCTCTCTTGATTCAGAACATTGTCTTTTTCTGTTACTCAAAGGTGTTTTCCTTCCTTGTAGAATAATGTACAGAGAATTAAAGGACTCCGACAAAGAAAAAGAGAGCGGAAAGATGGTAATGAAAAGTTTTTACTTTGTCTTCTCCTCACTCTCTTTCCCTCTCATTCGCTCTCTACGACTCATTAAAATCTTGCCTGTGATTTTTCTGTGGCTGTCCCCAATGTGTAAATGCTCCTCAGTAAACTCTGTCTGTCAGTCGTCACTAACCTTAGAGCTAGGAGACTGAAATGACTTGCACTGGTATCTTTTTGGTAATTTGCACGGGCCTCTCAGCGGTTAAACCTACTGTAATGCATGTGTATTGCGTGAGACTTTACAATCAGGAAAGACCAACATTTGGTTCTTCCTGTTGTAGGGTTGCTGGTCTGTAGAGCATGTGGAACAGTACCTTGGCACAGATGAATTACCAAAGAATGACTTGATAACCTACATGCAGAAGAATGCAGACTCAACTTTCCTGCGCCACTGGAAATTAACCGGCTCTAATAAAAGTATTAGGAAAAACAGAAATTGTTCGCAGCTCATAGCTGCATACAAGGTATAGAACGGCTTCGGATGTGCATATATATCTATATACATACCATCTTTATTTTCCCTTCTGTTTTTCAAGTATTTTTTCTTGCTTGACTGTCACTTGTGTAGCCACCTGTATGACAATTGCTGTCCTTTTGTAAATTCTTTGCCCAATGGTTGTAAATGTTGTATTGTAAAAAAAATATTTTATAAGCTGTCATTGTAGACTTGTGGTTCTCTGTTTGGTTTGATTTAAGTTATTTTCTCGTCTTTGGCCATATAGTATTTGATTTAGTAAGAATGTGGTAATTGTAGAGCCTGTCATGATAGTGGAGTTACTGTGAATGGAGTAAGGGGGTGGGGAGAGTAAGATGATGTAGTTTACATGTGGGTGACAGCACGCCTGTGATTTTACAGGACTTTTGCGAGCATGGCTGCAGATCTTCTGGATTGAGCTCAGGGACGCTGTCCGCCACGCAGAGCTGCGATATCCTGAGCGCTGCACGGGAGCAGGCTCAAGCAAAGGCGGGCTCAGGCCAGAGCGCCTGCAGCGTGGAGGATGTGCTGCAGCTCCTACGCATCCTCTTCACCATCGGAGGAGAACCTTCATCTGGCCGCACACTACAAGAAGGTGAGGAACATATTGTATTGGCTTCAACCAGTTTTTTGCATTAGTTTAGTCTTTTATAACAGTCATGTTTTTATGTAGAAGTGGAAGAGCTACAGTTCAATGCATCACCTGAGGAATTCACCAGCAAAAAAATTACAACCAAAATCCTGCAGCAGATCGAGGTAAGTGTTAGCTATCTATGCAAATACGAATTGCCCATGCTGGTTTTCAAAGTCCAGGTAGAAGTACAAAAGTGATGCTTTGGGTGTGCCTATAAGTCAACAATTATTTTTTGTCTTTCAGGAGCCACTGGCCCTGGCTAGCGGGGCTCTCCCAGACTGGTGTGAGCAGTTAACTAGCAAGTGTCCTTTCCTCATCCCCTTTGAAACACGGCAGCTTTACTTTACCTGCACTGCGTTTGGAGCCTCCAGGTCTGTGCGCGCAGCATTACTGAAATCGTATTTATTGAGTTCATTATCCAGTAATCTGGAGAATGCTAATGAGTGATTAGCATTGATGGGCTTGTTTGTTTTTCCTCTGCAGGGCTATTGTCTGGCTCCAGAACCGAAGAGAAGCCACTATGGAGCGTTCCCGGCCATCCACCACGGTGCGTCGTGATGATCCCGGGGAGTTTCGTGTGGGCAGGCTCAAACACGAGCGTGTTAAGGTGCCTCGTGGAGAGAGCATGATGGAGTGGGCCGAGAGTGTGATGCAGATCCATGCTGACAGAAAGTCGGTGTTAGAGGTAAAGACCACAATATAATATATTCTCTACTGATCTGTGTACTTAAATCTGAAGACTAATGACTGATGATTTTTTTTCTTTAACACAGGTGGAGTTCCAGGGGGAAGAGGGCACTGGTCTTGGTCCCACCCTGGAGTTTTACGCTCTGGTGGCTGCAGAGTTCCAGAGAACCTCACTTGGTATTTGGCTTTGTGATGACGACTTTCCAGATGATGAGTCACGTCAGGTGAGAGCTTTACGTGTTTAGGCTATTGTGGCGAGACATTTTTGCACCAACTTTTTGGATCAATATCTTTTAAAACTTTTATCTTAACTTTTTTTTTTTTAATTCGTTGTTTCAGGTGGATCTGGGTGGTGGCTTGAAACCTCCAGGCTTCTATGTTCAACGTTCCTGCGGCCTTTTCCCCGCTCCTTTTCCCCAAGACAGCGATGAACTTGAGCGCATCACCAAGCTGTTCCTGTTTCTTGGCATCTTTCTGGCCAAATGTATCCAGGACAACCGACTTGTGGACCTGCCCATCTCTCAACCTTTCTTCAAGTTGCTCTGTATGGGCGACATCAAAAGCAACATGAGCAAGCTCCTTTACCAAACCCGTATCGAGTCGGATTGCCACTTCTCCGAGATCCAGTCGGAGGCCTCCACCGAGGAGGGTCAGGACACGTATTCTGTGGGTAGCTTCGATGAAGACTCCAAGTCTGAGTTTATCCTCGACCCACCCAAGCCTAAACCACCAGCTTGGTATCACGGCATTCTGACCTGGGAGGACTTTGAACTGGTTAACCCCCACAGAGCACAGTTTCTAAAAGAGCTGAAGGCACTGTCTGTTAAGAGAAGGCAGATCCTGAGCAATAAAAGCCTGTCTGAAGATGAAAAGAACACACGGCTGCAAGATCTCATGTTGAAGAACCCTATGGGTTCAGGCCCACCACTTAGTGTAGAAGATCTAGGGTGAGATTTCAAACATGATTTTGCATATTAATGTAGTAAATTTGAGTGATATTTCATGCACATTACTTACAGTAATTTGATTATTGCTAATCTCTTAGTTCTCCTTTTTTATGTTTATTAGATTAAATTTCCAGTTCTGCCCATCATCCAAAGTACATGGCTTCTCAACAGTGGACCTGAAGCCCAATGGAGAGGATGAGGTAGGGCACTATTGTTGTACTGTTTGTGTACTCTGTATATAATATTGTGTGGAACATTGGGTATTCATACATGTACATTTTTCTCCTCAGATTGTCACTATGGACAATGCAGAGGAGTATGTAGAGCTCATGTTTGATTTCTGCATGCACACTGGAATCCAGAAACAAATGGAGGCCTTCAGAGGTAAGATGACATTAACAAATCCCAAGTATTGTGTGAATTGGACTGTAATTGAATCCATTTTATTATTCAAGTTCTGTGTATACCATTTATCTTGTTCTAATAGTATTATTTTTATGTGTACAGAGGGCTTTAACAGAGTGTTCCCTATGGAGAAGCTCAGTTCATTTAGTCATAAAGAAGTGCAGATGATCCTTTGTGGCAACCAGTCTCCATCCTGGACTGCTGAGGACATTGTGAACTACACAGAACCCAAACTGGGCTACACACGTGACAGGTAAATAGAAAAACACTCTGCTACTATTATTATTATTATGAGTTGTGAGGTTTTTTTCTCACTATAACGCATGGTTTCACTACAGCAGAAGTATATCTAATATTATTTTTTAATATTAAGATCAGTCCTTAACAAAACATTGATGGAATGTTTTTAATGTTTTATGCTCACTAATTTAACTTGACTGCAGTCCTGGTTTCCTGCGCTTTGTGCGAGTGCTGTGTGGAATGTCATCTGATGAGAGGAAAGCCTTCCTCCAATTCACTACAGGCTGCTCAACTCTACCCCCTGGTGGGCTAGCCAACCTGCACCCACGTCTCACAATAGTCCGCAAGGTAGGATTTTTCTCCACTTTCTTTTAATCTGCTAAAATCCAGCTGTTCTGTTAATTTAATCTTTTATTGTTTAATTTACAGTTATTGACTACTATTAAAATGACTATTTGTTCTCTAGGTTGATGCAACAGATGCCAGCTATCCTTCAGTTAACACATGTGTGCACTACTTAAAATTGCCGGAGTATTCCTCTGAAGAGATCATGAGAGAGCGCCTCCTCGCTGCCACTATGGAGAAGGGCTTCCACCTGAACTGAGCATGCTCTCCCCACCTTTTTGACCAACTCCCATACCGGTGACGCCTGTTGTGTTTTGTTGCAGAAAATAAAAGCTGTGCTCTGATGAAATCCCATCCCCCTTGTCGCCCCAAGCACCCCACGTGTATCCAAAAAACAGGATAAAATGTCCCATTGCAGCTCCACTAGCTACTGAAAAACTAGGGCCTTGACCTCTCCTTTTTCACTTGACTGCTCTAAAAGGCCTTTCCCAGGTCGCTGTACTGCTTTAAGGGCTTGAGCCGCTGGCAGCCAGGGTAGTCTCGCCTCATTCAACTGTGTTTACTGTCATTCTCCAGGTTCAGTGTAAATCTCGGCATAGATCACCTTTTTCAGATCCAGACATCACCATCTTCAGCATCAGACCCCGGTCTCTCTGCACGAGGGGGGACATAAGCACACCTGCTTCTGTAGAGCTAACTTATAGAGTGTTTGGGCATTTCCTTAACAGGTTTTAAGTTTTACTAGTGCCTGTGTTGTTGAAATATTAGGATTTTTTTCTTTCATTTGTTTTACTTGATCTGTCCGCATTCAATCATGCACATGCTTTTGTTTCTGGGTATTTTTTTCCGTTTTTGCTTCCGTTACTGTGTGAGTACGTTTTCAACTGTTCCTTGCCCTGCTTAAGGATCAAAGTCCCCGAGTGCATTTGTGTAATTTTACAATAAAGCTAAAGATACAGAAACACTGGTTCTGTGTGCAAGGCACATAAAAAAACAAAGCAAAAAGCAAGCTGTGCTTTCCCTTGTATTTTCTTTGTATATTATAAACATTTATTTAACTCAAGTTGCAGTTTGAAGTAAACAAATATTTTCAAATGTGTATGCTCCAAAAATAATCATTAAAATGTTTGCAAAGTATGAACAGTGTCATGTCTTCTCTTTGTCTGGTTCTGTTCATTTTGTCTAGTGTTGTGGAAGATTTCAGTTCGTTCTTCAGTTATATGTAGATACGGTATTTTTTGACCTAGAAAGATCCTAAAAGAAATGGTTAATCCAAAAATTATCATTTATTTACTCACCCACTTGTCATTTAAAACCTGTTTGACAAACACAAAAAAAGATATCTTGAAGAACATTGGTAACCAAACAACATCAACCCCTTATTGATTTTATTGTTTGGGGAAAAAACCACTGAGAAATTTCTCAAAATACATTTTTTTTGTGTGAATTAAATCATACAGGTTTTGAATGATATGAAGGTAAATAAATTACAGATATTTATTTTTGGTAAACCCTTATAAGAGGAAGATTTATGCAGTGCATTTATTAATTACAGGACACATCAAAATATGATTAAGGAAACATTTAATGGAAGAATTTAATACTTGTTTCAGATAAGTGTAAATACTATTATTTTTTTCTTGCTGAACAATAAGGAAATGTAATTTTATCAGCTTTCAACCATCTTGTCCAGGGCCAGCAGCGGCGCCAGTATTCTGTTCTTATTTGTCTCCACAATGTGTCCATTCAGGATCATTTCATCAAGTATAATGTGTACTTTATCTAAATTAAACATTATCTGGCTTTGCGTTAAGGAATTAAACACTAATAATTGTATAAACACATGGGTACCGTACCACTGATGCTACAATTCATACGACGGATCAAACAACCTACGTTGTAAATAATACTGATAAATAACAGTCAGCAAACAATAATTTTCAAGCTTGTTCAATGCCTAATGTGTAATTTCTCTTGTGAAGGATACATCCAGTTCACTCTGTCAAGGGAAGAGAACAGATACCATCAATGAATTTAAAGTTGAAATACCTGATCAATATCTTTTCTCAAGAAAACTGCCAATACTCACCACACGACTGAAGTACTTGTCTAACACTTCAACAAAGTTGTGCATGAGCTCATAAATTGAGAGTTCATTCTGTGTAACAGGAATACATCTATAAATTCTCATCTAATTGTAGCATTTGAACCAAATAGTTTTACTGATACACCTTAATAAAATAAAAAAATGTTATTATATAAAATATCACCAGTAACATAAATAACTAACCTCATTTTCAGTGATGCCAACTACAATAAAAAGAGCTGCATATTGACGATATACCAGCTTGTAGTCCTTATACTCCACAAATGAACACTGAGGAAACAAAAAATGCAAATGTATTTTAATATAAACTGTTTGATGTTGCAATTATTTACTGCTAAAATCCCCCTGGGGTCAACCATACATGTATAACCATTAAGCTATCAGTCTTATTTAGACTATATCACAGCCCATATACCAGACTAGAGCTATAAAGTTGTGTGGTTAACCAGTAAACTGAAAGCAAATGGGAAACTGACCTCTTCCTTCCTCCGGGAGAGACATCCCCTGACCACATCAGCTTCAAGAGCTGCTCTCTTCCCAATGTCTACCGGTTCATAATACTTAGACAGGCGCGTCTGGCCCTGTTTATTTACCATGAGAAGGAACTTGATCATAGTGAACCAGAAGAATGTTTTCCACTGAAAAGAAAATACTTAAGTCATTAGGTGGCAACTGGGAGGTAACAATAATCACTTATGAATAATCTCAAGTTATACTTGATTATAAATAGCCTGATGCATTTATGAATTTCTTTTAGTTTCCATAGTTATTACACTTTAAAACACTGCCATTAAATACAAATCAATTTTAATATTGCAAATTGCTATGGGGTTGGTGTTTTATTTATACAGTAATAGCAACATTTAAGACGTCACCTTTTTAAAAAACTTTCATAATTTATTCTGTACATAATTATAAATGATTTATTCTGTATATATGCTTACGGTATAAATACTGCTTTTTAATGCCTGGTAATTATATTAGCAAGGTCAGAAACTATGGAGGACAAAAAATGTTGTAAGTAAAAATAAATAACTGAATAAATACATAGATAAATAAATGGTATAAATAAATAAATTAATATCAAAATAAATAAATGTAAAATAGTACAATTAAATTTAGGTTGACCTAAATGCAGGAATAAATTTTAGCCAATATAATAATGATGCCCTTTTTATGATCAATGTTTTTTCATTCTTACGACTACATGTCTGCATTTATTTACACACAAGTCATTATAAATAATAATCTCAGATTTCCACACAAACGCACGCACGCACGCATGCCCTGTGTCTTCCCGTCGGTCCTGTATTCGGATGAGGCAGGGTTGGGTGAACGCGTCCCATCATGCAGTGCGCGCGCCAGTCCTCCCTCGCTCACCCCCGCAGTAAGGAGACTCACATCCAGGGATCGGACTAATGGCGGCCGGCAAATCCGTGCGTTGACACGAAACCCAAAACACCGTACCACCCCGCTCAGGTGCCAGCCTATTTCGTGGGGGGCAGGGCGACATCGTATCGCTAAGCGAACGGTGAATAAGGGAGGGTTGAGGGGAAACAATCGGCGACTTCTAGCAGGACTTTCCTATTTTTAAATATGGATGAACAGCCCGGCGGCGGAGGAGGAGGAATGGCCGCCCAGAGACAGCAGCAGCCCGCACCGCAGCAGGGCAACAACAGCATTAATCCCCAGATGAGCAGCTCTGGAGGGAACCCTATGGCCCAACAACAGCAAGACGAGATGCCCAGGCCCCAGCAGTACACTATTCCGGGGATTTTACACTACATCCAGCACGAATGGGCCCGTTTCGAGATGGAGAGAGCGCATTGGGAAGTGGAAAGGGCCGAACTTCAGGTACAGACTCGTAGATCTGCGAAAACACTTTAATTTTGAGTCCAAAACATATCAGAGACCGCATACAGAGGTAATAATCGGCATCAAGTGTATTGTCTTTATTGAAACAGTGCTTTATAATCGTTTACTAATAAATACCAAAGATCCTGCGAGCTTCCTGTCCGCCCCATTCCGCACCGCTAGCGACAAACTTGAACGCTTTCTCTACATTTCCCTCTCTATGTTGCCATCGTTAAAACCAAACTAGCTAGAAAAGTACCATTGCAATGAAATAAGTTAAATAAGCTGTCTACACTGTACGCGACCGGGGCCCTTGTACTGTAACGTTACATAGGTTTTAGCATGTCTGGATGGGCTAAGCTAACATGACATCGCTTTACAATCGATATTCACCGACACCGGGCACGATGGATTCAGTATTATCTTACCCACGAACACAAAGCCGGATTTGATAGTCGTTGTTGTGTTGTTGTTTAGTGTTTATCGCGCCATCTGTCAATGAAAGCCAGCAGACTTTGTCAACTATTCTCTTGTTCTGCCATTTTGCTTTGGTCAATATGGCGTCCGTATGGGTCTCTTCTTGTATCGATTCAGCCTATTAGCACACTCGGTTTAACACCCCACTGTAAAAACAGTACAGTATTTTCGATAGTATGTTACATTAAGTACACAACACACAGCAGTGACGATTGTCTAAAAGCACAAGTTATAAATGTAGCTGGTCGAGCTTTGCGGTAAAAGCGAAGCTGTTAGCTAGTGTCACTTAGCTAATGCCGTTGCTTTAGTTTTGCCTTTATTTCTTATCTTCAACACTTCTAGACAAATCCACGTAATCTGGCCAGTTAAAAGTATCGGAGTATGTATTTATTTGACACTAGCTTGGTATTTTACAAAGTTGTACATTCATCTTTTTAATGCTTTTACATTAGCACCTAAGTTTAGCTACTAGTGTTGTGGAATGGGAGCGTGCACGTCTTTGCAGAGTGACTAAAATACACAATGTCTGCGATTGAGAATACAAAATAATACAAAAACAACCAACATTTGGTCTTATTTTAGCCTGGCTAAGTTGTAATAAACAAGAAGCTTTAAATAGCCAACTTGACACCAAGGCATGTTGTCAGGTGGGAGATTGTACATTTTTTATGCACTTAGCAGCACGTTTTCTAAAGCAGCTAACATTTATATCAGTGCGTATGTTCCTGGGACTTGAACTTTTGAGTGTACATTTCAAAAATGATGTGTAAAAGTTGGGTGGTTAGTGTTTGACGGTGGTTGATTTTGACAGCTGGGACATTAACAGCATTAATAATGTAGGTCGTTGTACTTCAATGTTTTCATGAGTGTTAAATCTCTTCAGCTTTGGTAAATGAGGAGCTGGAGCTGGAAGGCCTGTGGCAGGAAGTTGCGTTATGTAAACACCGTGACTCTTCCCTTAGGAGAAATCAGTGTTTTAACCACCCGTGTACAAACTTGTCTAGTGACATACTTTAAAAAGTGACTCCCACTTTAAACCTGATGGGCACTGTCATTTTTCAAGAGCATTTAGCTTGTACTCTCCCACATTCATGCCAATCCAGGTTTTCTCAGAAAATGGGTTGGTCTTGTTTATTGGTGCTGCATTCCTTGTTACAGATGTTCAAGTGCTTTGTAACTGAAAAAATAAGCACTACAGATCATGGGATGTTTGGCTCCATTATCAATGCTATACATTTATTTATATGGAAGTTATTGTGTGTGAGATGTAGATAATGCTAGCTGATGGGTAGTAGTTGATGTGAAACTCTTCTTGTCAGTTTGCCCGTCCTTTTAGGCAGCGCTGCTAGGAGAGATGTCCTGTGCAGTCACATCAGGAACAGAGCTGCTCTGGGTTATGTGGGTTAGCTCAGGGTTTGTAGGTCATTGTTGCACCATCTTCAGAGTCGTGACTCATTGCATCCCTTTAGCCACCAGTATACAAGTTTTCTGTGGATTTTGATGATAAGTGAGTAGTGCACGTAAATATGAAAATTCATTCATCATTTACTCAACCTCATGTCCTTTGAAATCTGTATGACTTTCTTCTGCAGAACACAAAAGATATTTCAAAGAATGTTGGTAACCGAACAACATTGGTCCCCATTGACTTCCATTGTATGGACACAAAACCACTCCAAATTTCTCAAATATTTTATTTTGTGTTGACAGAAGAGAGAGAACTATACATGTTTTGAACTACATGAGGGTAAATACATTGTTTTTGGATGAATAATCATGTTTCTTTTAACACATGGCTCAAAATACATTTCATATTTGGGAAAACTACTCCTTTAAGTATGACATGCAATGATATTACAGTGCGTGTTCGCGACATAGCATGGCTTGAATGTTGTAAAACAGTTACTGTATGTAAAAACCAGGGATGAAAACAGAACATTTTTTTTGACATCCGTTCACTACAACAGCCCCTAGCATCATTGCTGTTTAGGTATCATGCAGTTCAGCTCAGCCAGAATGCTGTTTAGTTTTCTTAAATTCTCTTTTAATGGGCTTGCGAGTTTGGTTAATTTAGGCATTTTGCTTCACACACACTATTATTAAACCCATAAGGTCCCTTCATTCAGCTGTTTTTCTCCCACAGCGCGCAGTGTATTTTTAGTGTCTGCGTTCAGGCCGCACAGCTGAAATGCTGTTGTGCCGCTCTTTAAATCGGGTAGGTGACAGAGATTTCCACCCAGCATCAGAGTCTTGCTCAGGGCTGTGAGCAGCCAGCTGTTCCTGACCATATGTGTAATAGCTGTCTTCACAGTCTGCTGACACAAGCAGTGCTGTGTTTTAATAGACCAGTATTCCTTAGCATTACCTGCCTGCACTTTACGCTGCTTTAGACACTAAAATAAAAATGTCGGTCTAAGTCAAGTTAGTCCAGAAGTCTTCGAATTATTGACGTTTACTCATAACCGGCCGAAATGAGTAAGGTGTATTACTAATGGCTTTAATGCTGTACTAATGCAGAGTCATGCCATTAATATTCAGGTTTTAATGCACATATCACATTACTGAGATAAACCAAATTAGTCATCTGATAGCTCCAAGCCGTATTGCTGTTTGTTATTGCACTCTTGAGCCTTAAACTTTTACTTTAAATTAAAAACAAAAACCTATGATAAAAGGGAAAGTTCACCCCAAAATAATCATTTACTCACCTTTGAGTTGTTCCAAATCTGTATACATTTATTTGTTCTGCTAAACACAAAGGAATATATTTGAAAGAATGCTTATAACATAACAGTTCTTGGACCCCATTGACTACCATAATAGGAAAAGTTACTTTATAATTCATTTTGTTCTGTTGAGCATAAAATTAGATAATTTGAAGAATGTAGGACAGTAAAATGTTCTGGGGCACTTTTGACTACCATTGTCATTTGTCATTTTTCCTACTATGGTAGTCAATGGGGCCCAAGAACTGTTTGTTTACAAGCGTTTGTGCAAATCTCTTTCTCTGTGTTCAACCAAACAAAGACATTTATACAGGTTTGGAACAACAAGAGAATAATTCATGACAGAATTTTTATTTTTGGGTGAACTGTCCTTTTAACCAGGCATGGTGGGGATTTTAAAGAAATCTCTAGAAGATTAAGAATACATATGATATGAGGCGAAGCATAGTTCGGTAAAGATGTTGTAGTTGAAATGTAAATCAGCACTATTTCTACCTTCTATCTGAACCTTCATTCAGTCATTTGTTATTATCTGTATTTTTTGACAGTTACAGTGTACAGTTGCAGTGTCAGCTGCAAGAGACTAAGCTTTCCTGTAAAAAGATTCTGCTGGACTGCTGAATTGCTATGAGCATTATGCGTTTTTTGATGATGTTGATAATTTAGTCAACGTAAGTTTTGCAAGTTAGCATAAAATGGGCCTTGATTAAGAAAAAGAGGAAGCAAGATGGGAAAGAGGAGTGGGAATTACCCTTGAACTATATAAGCTTACACTCTTACCATTCACTTCCTGTGATTAAACCTTAAAGGGATAGTTCATCCAAAATGATCATCATTTACTCACCCGCATGCCAAGAAGAATTTTTTGCTTTCACTTTATGACACACAAAAGTGACTTTTCTCAAAATATCTTCTTTTGTGTTACAAAGAGTTAAATGGTCTTGTACAGGTTTTGAATGACATGAATTATTTCTGGATGAACAATCCCTTTAATGCTAAACAGATTATGCTGTTACTCATGTTTGATCGTTTGATTATGATATAACAACAGATCCACACAGAGTAAATGATTAAATGAGCGTTGGCAGAGGATTTCAAGTCAACCAATACAGTTTTGATTTTCTTGAGGTGCCTTGAACCTGTTCAGCAGAGTAAATTCAATTAAATGTAGACATTCAAACTTGCTTAACAGGTTGATATGTATCCATTTGTTTATGTATACGATGTACACATTTATGCTACATGGATATTTTGTGTCATGCAAGTTCACCTCCCCATCTGCCTCAGGCTCATGCCATTGGTTGAGCCCATGTTGCAGTTTTGTGCTGTTTATTGCATATTTAAATAATTAATCTTTAGTAAGCAAGTACTCGGAAAATAACTTGAAATGTTTACATTGAAGCTCTAACAGTAACTAGGGAAGAGGTTTTAATAATTTACTTGGAAGGCATGCAGCAATTGAACTATAATGTTACATGTTCCTTTACAGTAAGGTTGTGTTTGTTAACATTAGTAAATGCATTAACTTACAATCAACAATATTGTACTTCAGCATTTTTAATCTTTGGTAATGTTAGTTAAAGCCAATAACTGTTTATGTTGTTTATATGTTTATTGTGCATTAACTCATGTTAACTTTTTGTTGTACTTTTAAAATGTGTTAGTAATGCTGAAACTAAGATGAATTAATGTTTGTTAGCTACGGCATTAACTAATGGTAAATGCAATCTCTCTCTCTCTCTCTCTCTCTCTCTCTCTCTCTCTCTCTCTCTCTCTCTCTCTCTCTCTCTCTCTCTCTCTCTCTCTCTCTCTCTCTCTCTCTCTCTCTCTCTCTCTCTCTCTCTCTCTCTCTCTCTCTCTCTCTCTCTCTCTCTCTCTCTCTCTCTCTCTCTCTCTCTCTCTCTCTCTCTCTCTCTCTCTCTCTCTCTCTCTCTCTCTCTCTCTCTCTCTCTCTCTGTCATATCTTGTACGGGAGAATGTGTCATGCGTCGGTAACGGCTATTCTTGCCCAGCGGGCCGCAGCTTTGCTCCTTTGTAAGGCTCTAGTTTAGGCCAGTGATCTCACTGAGTTTCCCCCGGGCTGCCTGTGAGGCGTATCACTGGAGTGACCTCACACATCGATTCCAGATCTACAAATGCTGGGGTGGATCGTGGAAGCACGCGGTTGCTTGACGCATGTACTACTTCTCTCAAGAACATCATCACCTTACAATGAGTATTAGATGTTACCTTGAATTTTTCATCATTTTTTCCAGTGAAATGATAAATCATTTTACTTTTCGCGCTAAAAAAAAAGATAAATCATTTTACTTTTTTTTACACTCTTGAGCATAGAGGGTCTCACTGTGCCACTCTTGTTCCAAAATGTCCATGGTCTGAAGACAAGCAAAGACAGCTGTCTCTATGAAAGCTCCAACTAACAAAATGGCTCTGACCACCCAACCACACTTGCCTTCTGATGAACTTTTAAAGGAATACTTCACCCTGAAATGAAAACTCTGTTGTTGTTTAATCACTTTCATGTCATTCCAATCCTGTATGCTGTTTTTAAACCATGAGACAAAATTAACAAATCTTGACTTGACATCTTTTCCACATGACAACAGTTCAAAGTAACCACAGTGGTCAAGCTTCATATTAAAGCACAGAATCTCGCTAAGAATGAATTCGTAATGATTTGTTGTGTTTATAAAATATTTATAAATGTGTAATTTTGACCGAAGTGTGCTTTTAATTGGACAACATTTGACGTTATTGAACAAAACTTTTTTTCATTCTTGTTCATTATAAATACATCCTGTATAAATTTCAGGTAGACATTTCAAAGGGCTGTTAAAACTATGCACAAAACACAAACTGTTTAACAGCTTTATTCTTTATATATTCCGGATTTAAATGGGTACGTTATTTGCAAATATATTTTCATTTTTATATTATACGCAATATTGTAGTTATATAATATCTGCTTTGCTGTTTTGTGTTCCATTTGCCGTCATGTTACAGAACATCTCACCTGTTTCAGAGCACATGTACAGTGCGTGTCAAGTGGTTTGTTTGTGCGTGGTGGAGTTTAACAGTTCAGGTACATGAGGTACCAGTAGTATTGACTCGATCAATGAAATGTCACGTTGGCTATAGTCAAATTCCACTGAAGCATTTGCGATTAAATTTTGGACTCCTGCAAACATACATGTATACATACCATTCTTTTAACAACCCCCCACAATGTTCTTTTCTGTCATGATAACAAGCAGGAAAATATTGCATCATAGGAATGTAAAGGACAAGTCGTTCCGCAAGCCCATCTCACCTCCCCTTTTTTACGAAAACCACACAGGACGTCTACCTGTAGTTTACCTACTAAATAAATAGGGTTGTTATGTGAACCTGCAGAAGCTTTTCTCTAGAGAAAGAAAGGTTGAGGGTTTGGGTTGTCTATAAATAACCCCGCCCATTGCCTCTTTCATTCACTCACTGGCCTTTAAGAGGGGTCAAGTTGCACAGCTGCTCTCATTTGCTAATGTTAACCTGCTCTGGAGAGCTCTGTTCCTGTGGGCTGTTGCCTGCCGACGGCCTTGTCTTGCTTCCTCATATCGTCGCTGTCCTTCCGAAACCTCATATATCCATATTTCGTGATTTTTTTTTTTTTTGTCAAAAAATTATTTCATTATTATATCAAGTAATTTCCCAGTATTAAAAAGCACTTGTCAACTTTGAAAACACTGTATTTAATAATTGATAAAATACAGTGTTTTTTTGTTTCCTGAAAAGCAGTGAATTTGGACATCCGATGTTTCGGAAGGACAGTGATTATATGTATATGAATATTGGATTTTACGATAACTATGTTGGGCATCACCAACCGATTTAAGTAGCTTAAATTTGCTAGAAAAATATTACCATTGACTATATTACCAAACTTTTTCATTGTAAAATGAAACCTTTGTGTAAAGTGCATCGCTTTCTTAAACTTAGAATTTTAATTAAACCAAAAATATATCTAGTTATACAAGGCTGGAGCATCAATTCTATTGGTTGGTGGTCTGTTTTTCTGGTGTTGATTGCATAACATCTATGATAAATTTCTGTATTTCATAAAATGTCACAAAATTTGTGACCCCCTGGATCTATCTTGGGGCTCCCAGTTTGAGAAACATTGGACTAAACTATAAATTATTAACATATTTTAGTTATATTAATAAATATTAAAGACATATGTGAACTGTGATGTATCACATTTACGCAAAGTATTATGCTGCTGCTACTTCCAAAAAACAGTTTTCAGTGCCGTTTATCGGTCAAACTGTAATCTAAACACAGTCTTAAGATGTTGGTTGAGGGTGTTACTCTTTAGTGTATACACCAGACACGTTGCAACAATTTAGACAACGCACCTTTGCTATGTTATTCAGGGTTTGTGTCTACATCAGACACAATGGTGATGCACGACAAGTTAAAATGGATTATATATTAGTAATACTATAGATTATGTATATTAGTAGTAAGGGAAAAACTCAAAACGTATAATGACTCTTTTGTTTTGGTTTGGCCTTTATTTATCACATGTTCTTTCTATTTTTCATAAATATGTAGGTGACATTGCTTTGCTTAGAATGAACATCCATTAGCCTAAGGTGGCACAGCTTTCATTGTCAGTATAGAAATGGCTTTGATTGTCTGCCGTCTTGCTTAGAAAACCTCTTGAACTATTATCTTGCCGTGATAAGGGATAAGGGAAAGTAAATATCTTTCTATGCAGCCAATCAGTCCTTATGGTTTATATTTTTATCTTCCAGGCCCGAATAGCGTTCCTGCAAGGAGAAAGAAAGGGTCAAGAAAACTTAAAGAATGACCTTGTTAGAAGAATAAAAATGTTAGAATATGCATTAAAGCAAGAAAGGTTTGTACCATGTTTTTTTGTCTACTTTTTGCCATCTTGTAATATAATATTCTATTATTTTAGAAATATTGTGTCGTAAAAAATCCTAACCAAAAGTCTCTCACCCATTACCAGAGCAAAATACCATAAATTAAAATATGGGACAGAACTAAATCAAGGTGAAGTGAAAATGCCCAGCTTTGAATCAGGTACGAATACTTCACCCCCATTTGAACATGTATTTTGGCTGCATGAGTTTGTTTGATATTTACTGATGTGTTTTTTTTTTTTTTAGAAGATACCAAAGATACAGAGGTGTCAGCAATACCTCAGAACAGCCAGTTAACATGGAAACAGGGCAGGCAACTCCTCAGACAGTAAGTTGGCCTGTGGCCATGAGTCAATATATTTTTCTGCCAGTAAGTTTCAGTGTGACTGTTAAGGAAGTTCATGTGACATGATATTCTAATGACTTATATTCCCTGATTGTAGCTCATAGCTTCATACGTAGTTCTCTTTATTTTTATTGTGTTCCGTTCAGATATCTTCAGGAAGTAGGCTATACAGACACAATATTGGACGTTCGGTCGCAGAGAGTTCGGTCATTACTGGGGCTTTCGGGCTCTGAGCAGAACGGTTCAGTGGAAACCAAGAACCTAGAGCAGATCCTTAATGGAGGAGAGTCTCCAGCCAAAAGAAAGGGACAAGATATGAAAAGGTACAGATTTCCAAACTCAAATTCCTGCCAGACTAAGACCTATAACAGTTTACACTTAAAAGATATCACGCTTTTTTTTTGCTTAACTTGGTGATCATAACTTTTGGTTGAACAGGAATCCAGAGGTTCTGGAGACATTTAATTTTTTAGAAAATGCAGATGATAGCGACGAAGAGGAAGATGAGGAGGGAGACATAATGGAGGACGTGCCAGACAGAAGTGATAAACGCAGAATAAAAAAGCATAAAATTAAGGTGAGTGATATGCGAGTGTTGATATAAACTGCACAGGAAATTGTTAAATAATAAAATATTTGTGGTATTATATAATCAATGACATCATGAAACATAACACGTAGTGTAATTTTTTCAAGTAGAGATGACTGTAAAAGCGAAAGTGCTTTTCCATCAGGTTGGAAATGAAGGTTTAGCTTCAGACTTGCCAGAAGACGCGGACACAGAAGAGGCACTGAAGGAGTTTGACTTCCTGGTGAATGCGGAAGATGGAGAAGGTGCCGGGGAGGCCCGGAGTTCAGGAGATGGCACGGAGTGGGGTAAAATACATTATAGTCCTTTCTTGATAGATTCATGTGTAAAAAATAGAACACATCTCTTGAGAATATAAAGGGTTTTGAGGCCTGTACAGCTTTTTTGTTCAGGATTAAAATTACAGCTAAAGTAACGTATTCCAATCCTGTTTTGGAAGAAGCATGACTATACCATAACAGTAATCTATATTAGAAAGCGTTTTTAGGTGCGCTATTTCTTTTAATGTGTGCGCATGTGTTCTTCATATGTTGCGAGCGGCATGCTGGCCCTGCAGCTGAAACTCAATTAGGCCAGTTGCTGAATCAGCATTCTTGGGTCACACACCAGCCTACCACACACCCTCACTTCTACTGTCTTTATCTCCACTTCTCTTTGTCTTACGCTGCTTGTCCCACTTCTGAAATGAAAGCTTATGTAAATGTCACCCGGACCTAAATGGGACGTGTATTTTTGGAAAGAGCCATAAGTTGTCAAAAAACTATATGTGAAGATTTAGATCATACTTAAATATGGGAGTTGCAGCTATACGCATATATATGTCTTCAAGTCTGGGCTTCAGGGTTATTTGGTATTCCAGTACTACAAAAATAATTGAGGCTGTATTTATTTAGTATCAAGACGATGAGTGTAATTGTGTTCAAGTGCTGCTGTATGTGTTTGTTAAAGAGCCTGAGACATTGCTTAACCAATAGAGAGCTCTGGTTTCAACTTCGGAGTGGCACCTTGTTTACTAGACCCCTCTCTTTGCTTTTCTATACTTAGCCGAGCCTCTGCCGTTCACACCTGGTGGGGGCAAGTCCTTTATCATGGGCTCTGATGACATGTTGGAAAGTGTACTGGGCCTGGGAGATCTCGCCGATCTGACCGTGTCCAATGACGAGGCTGAATACAGCTATGATGTAAGCATGCCATGTCATTTAATGGGTTTCAATGCAGGAACATTGACATAAATGACGTCATTACATTGTATTGTGTTAATCATTACAAAAATGTGTTCTATTAGTTTCTGTAGGTAGAAATGTGGTTCAGTGTGCATTCAAATAGGACAAGTGTTCTAACGCAAACCTGCAATTTCCAGGTTTTATGTCACAGTTATTGAAATGCCTAATGGCGCTCCCCTTCCTCTATTTTTTAGCTGCCAGCCAATAAGGACGCTTTCAGGAAGACATGGAATCCCAAATATACTCTGCGAAGCCACTTCGATGGAGTGCGGGCCCTGGCCTTCCATCCTGTGGAACCGGTATTGGTCACCGTCTCGGAAGACCACACCCTCAAACTCTGGAACCTCCAGAAGACAGTTCCTGCCAAAAGGTAAGATGGTTTTGCATTCTGGGAATAAAGCATTAGTGGTTTAGATTTACAGTTATGGCATATTCATATTCAGAAAATTATTTAACCTGTCACAGCTTTTTTCAACAAACACCATGTTTTATCTGTCATTGCAGAAGTGCCTCTTTTGATGTGGAGCCTATATACACCTTCAGAGGGCATATGTGAGTATTGACTTCATGATCTTTATTGTGTGAGTTTGGTTTCAGGATCATGCAATGAAGGCGTTGCCAAAAGGCTTCATCAAACAGTCGCATTATTTCTCTATAACTGGCATTGTGTGCTTAGAAAGGTTCTGACATCTTCTGAGCACACATCATCCATCAGAATGTGACATGTTATTTATCATTCTAAAGAACATGTTCTTAATGTTCTCTGTTTCAGTGGCAGTGAGCATAACAGCTAAAAGCATGTGGTGATGTCAGTTATTTAAAGCTAGTTTGTGAAACTCCCATCGAGCATCGCTTGTTGTTTGAGAGGTGGTTTGTAACTCAGTGGTTGTAATTGAGCACACATGATTTAGACCCTAAGATCTCAGTCCCATTTTGTGAGCACATATGATGTACCATTTTACAGCTTGCTCCAGGATGTTTTACTTAGGTGTCAGCACTTATGACTCACCAGGACAGGACATTTCTGATCCTTTGAAAGAGCCTGTGAAAGAGATGCTTGTTTATGCCCCAAAAGTATTTGGATACTTAAGCCGCACTTAAAAATTCATGTATCTCTTTTGCATTGGCTGTCAAGCCAACTGCAACCTGCATACTAATAAAATACAAAAGCATGCAAATGACTTTTTTCCTAAACCATTTAGTTTGTTCCAGTGTCATTTTAGCAAGTACGTTCCAACAGGTTCCCCTCGAATTCACACAGATTCCATAGCAAAGTAGTGACACGTTTTTTTGTTGAGCAAATATAAACGTCCCTTTAAGTTCCTTTAAACTAGAAAGTCTATTTAAATAAATAATTTAACTACATATATATTTTATACATAACAAATGTACATATTAAAATGCTTTGCTTTAAAAAGTAATACAAGTTGGTGTTATTTTTTTGTTCCATTGACTTCCATTCATAATCAATATTGCATTGCAACTCTGACCTACGAAATTGTATCATGTGATGACGTGTGACCAATAGAAGATCGATACGCCACAGCTTGACATCTTCAGTTGGAGGAAATGCTAATAATAATATCGCACATTTCCGTTATATACGTTATAAACAATAACAATAAAGTAACAATAACAGTGGAAATATGTTGAAATCCATGATGTGTAAATAAAACGTTTTTTTTATCTGGTTTCTGCCCGTATACACAGGGCTCTGTGTAAAAATATGAAAGTGTAGTGTGACCGTGGCATAAGACATTCTAACATTTTTGAAAATGGTTAGTGGCTGTTAGTGGTTAGTGGCTGAAATATCCAGATATGTTTTAGGTCTTTGTATCAGTAAATGTGTAAATTACTTATTTCAATCTTCTAAAGCGGTTTTCTGCTTTCTGTAGGGGGCCTGTGCTCTCATTAGCTGTGACCTCAAATGGTGAGCAGTGTTTCAGTGGTGGAATCGATTCAACAATACAGTGGTGGAACATCCCCAGCTCAAATGTAGACCCTTACGATACATATGGTGAGAAGACGATCTAATCGCATAAGAACTTTGTCGAAGACTTTCACATGAAAAATCTGTTTTGCAAATCTATATTTGAAAAGTCCTTTGTTTTGCTTAGATCCGAGCGTGTTGGCTGGTACGTTGTTGGGTCACAGTGATGCAGTATGGGGGCTGGCTTACAGTGGAATCAAAAACCGACTGCTCTCCTGTTCAGCTGATGGGACGATCAAGTTGTGGAACCCTCAGGAGAACTCACCGTGTCTTAAGACATTTAACTCTGATAGAGGTGAGAGGAAGCCAAACACTGCTCATTGAAAAACCTGAAAATACCAGAGTTTTTTCAATAATATTGGGATTTCCAAGCTTGTAGAAGGCACAGAATTTCTTAAACCCTTAGATCATGAAATATTTGAGACGTAAATATTTTTTTATCTAGTTATGCTCCACATTCAGTGGTTATTACCATTTAGTAAAACAGTAATTTTTTGTGGCATGCAGTAATGTATTCATGTTTTGGTTTACTTGGTAACCAATATATTTTTTATTTTCTGTATTTCAGATCATGGTATGCCCACATCCATTGACTTCAACGGGTGTGATCCAGCTCATATGGTGGCATCCTTTAACACGGGAAACGCTGTCATTTATGATCTGGAGACGTCTCAGCCCATTGTGGTGTTCTCCGCACAGGGAGAGAGCGGTACCTTCTTTTCTACATCACGTTCTTTGCTTTCGTAGATGATGTCATGTTCTCCTCTCTGGCTTGTAGTTTCTCAGTTTAATTCCAGTTCAGTCGTGTAGCTGGAATTGTGATATTTACTGGCCTCTGCTTTGTTGCAGCTATTCCTTTTGGGAATCATATTAATAAAGTAGTCACTCACCCCACCCTGCCAATCACAGTCACGGCTCATGAGGACAGACACATCAAATTCTTTGATAATAAATCAGGTGAGTTGTGGGTGTTGAATGTAAATGTTGAATTTGTGGTTGAACCATTATTTTTCATTACGTAGTATTTCAGCATAATTTGTTTGCTTTGTAAAGAAGTAACACATCATAAAACATATTTTATATATTATAATAAAATATAAGCATTCCTATGCATGTTTCTCTTCATGATTAAAAGTTCTGCTATTTTATCATTTGGATATTTAATGCCAGGGATTACTCATCACCATCTGTTCATCTCTTTGTGCAGGTAAAGCCATTCATGCAATGGTGGCTCACTTGGATGCTGTCACTAGTCTGGCTATAGATCCAAATGGCATCTACTTGATGTCAGGAAGTAAGTATTATTTACACAGCTATGTTTATAACAAGTCATAGGTGACTAAAACATGTACAATATTAATGCACAGTTTTGCTTTAATGCAAAAACAAAACAAACTCAGGATTTACAAAGATAACACCTTTTTTTCATCATCCATCAGGCCATGACAGTTCCATTCGACTTTGGAACCTGGACAGTAAGACTTGTGTACAGGAAGTTACCGCTCACAGGAAAAAATCGGACGAGGCCATATACGACGTTGCCTTCCATCCATCCAAGGCATATATAGGAAGTGCCGGAGCTGACGCCCTGGCCAAAGTGTTTGTATAAAAAGTCCTCGTCAGCACCTGAATTAGTTTATACTTTTAAGACCGAGAGAAGGAAACAGACTGCTTCACTGCCTTGTGTAACAAGAGTAGCATTTCTCACACTACAACGACGTGGCTTCCATCACCACCTCTGCTGTCAAACTCACGCCACACACAACGATACCAGGTGCCATGAGGGGACATGCCGTATTTATGAAGCCAGTGTGGAGCGCTCGATCAGTTTTATTTTTTTCCTCAGAAAAGAAAAAATAACTGTAATTTACTGTAAGTCAAAGCTGGAGTGAGACCAGTATTTGTAGCCTTTCGACTGGTTTTGATCCGAGCTGATAATGTGTCCTGTAGGTATGTTTCAGTGACCATGAAGTGGTTCTCATGTTCATCAGTAGGTTGTCACGACCATCACCTGGGCGCTGGCGGAACGGAGCCCCGGCGAGCCATAAACCAGACCCTAATCTCAATCGCCTTCCTCACCCTAATGTAGCGTGAAAAACAATACAGTTAAACACTTCAACGCAGTCAGCCTCATACCTTTAGAGTTTGTTCCATGTTTGTGTAAAAAAAGTATAGTTTTTATAATCAATTTTATATAAATAAAGACTGTCGTAAAACCGCTGAAAATCACTTTTTTTTTTAAGGAAAGGGGCTATAATCCCTCTCAAGCCCTCCATTTTACCCGGTTCTTTTTCATGAATGGTCTTGTGTCTCTGAAAACTTGCGATAAGTGCCGCCCTATTGCATACTGCTATGTGATATTGCTTTAATCTTGTTTATCGCACAACAGAGAGACTGTACACTAGTAGAAATACATGCGTGGTGCTCTGAGAGCTTTTAGGAATCTACAGATAAACTGCAGCGTCATGTCACATGATGTTTTTGTACACCTTACGGTAATTGAGTTGAATTATCACAGGATAGAGAGCCGAACGCTATTGACTTATTTATTTTCAGTTTGTAAAGATAGTCTTGTCCTTTGTTCAGAGCATAGCTCGACGGCAACTAATAGATTGGGCTTTTGCAAACCAATTGGGGCTCATAATCCATTAATAAGCAAACCTATAGATGAATAATAATGTTTTTTTTTAAACATAAACGATGTTGCTTGCTTCACTGGTAATGGGGTTTGCATCGACTTCATGCTGGCTGGCAATTTTTGGAAGCATGGTGGAAAGTGAAGGGATTTGGAAAAACACTTCTTCTGTCTTAGCCTTTATCTGTTCAAGGATTTTTAAGAAAAGCAATGCAGTTTATGGTGTAACAAAAGACCTTTGGTTTGTGTAATGCATGATAAAGTATTTTTTCTAGTCTTCCAAAAGTTCTGATCAGTTTGAAGAGTTTTGATGAGTTTTGTAAGGTTTTTGATTTACTACGACTCGGCAGATTTTAAAGATTGTACCACATAGCAAAACGCAACTGTTGAAAAGTAATGTATATAAAATGTCTATAATAAATATTAAATGGTGTATCTGTATATGCAACATGCCCCTTGTCTCCACAATTAATGCAGCGTTGTATTTATCAAAGTATTCAATTGACAATGACGAACGTTTATTGCCAAGATTCACAATTTTAATGAGGATTGTGTTTCTATTGAGACGGATTAAACAAGACCTCTGCTACAAAGATGAAAGACTGTAGTTTTGTTATGTGGATGGGTTGTTTCAGTGTTCTGTTGTGGGTCATTGGGAAATCTCAATTATGTTGGCCTTACTGACACTCGACCTGAAGAAAGTGTGGATATCTGATTTCATCAACAGCTGGCACCTTGTCCTTTATTGAGAGGAAAGTAATAAATTATAAACAAATGTACAAGCAATCCGATGCCCCTCCTCGCTTTTGTTGTCATTATGTGAGGCAGTGAAGCATGCATATAGAAAGAAAAGCAGGAAATAGGTTTGTAGTTATGTTAAAGTGTAATTTAAGTATATATAACCTAAACTTTCAACTTACCAAATGCTGCTATTCTCATTTAAAACCCACGAATTGTTAAGCAGTTGTGTGCATGTATTACAGTGCATGTATATCAATTGGTACCCCTGGGAAGGACCATATTGCTTTATTATATAACCCAGATGTAATGTATGTAATGAAGTGAACCGACAAACATTAGAATTACCTATTAAGAAGTGTATAAAAAAGGAGAAGTTGCTTTTGAGACTCGGTTCATCTGTACTACCAACAGAATGCACATGAGGGCTCTGTTTCACTGGGAATCCTCATCGCTGTTTTTGGTTATCAGAAAAATCGCCATTTTGTGCACAGCCTTGCACTACTGGAATGATATCTCTGAGTCCCAAAGCTAATATAAAAGAGCCCTTTGTTACAGTGAAACAGGTAAACAGGAACGTAAGGACTACAAATCCCAAATAATTTCATTTTCCACATTACAGAGAGGTTGAAATACAATACTTTGTGACGCATTCTCAAACACGCTGTAAAATCTTTGACAAATTAAGCTTAAAACTTTGTGCAATTCCTTTTCCTTTAAGAAAACAATAAATTGCCCATCCCTGTTGAGCAATTCATTTTAAATACAAAAACTACACTGTTGGCCTCATTTTGGTTCTAAATAATAATATGTGTAACGAAAAGCCAAATGAGATAATAAAAACGATGCTCTTTTAATTAAGATCGCCCTGCTTTCTACTCCTCTTTGTCTGTTTCCTTGCTGTGCTCTTTCTTCAACAGTGGCGCTCTCTAGTTGAACTCCGTGAAGTCCCTGCAGATGCCCCGCACAATGGGCTGATGAAAATCTGCCAGGCCGGTGAACTCGCGGGTGAAGAACACGTGGCTGTCTTTGGGCTCGGATGCCATGGCCCTCAGATCTTCCATCGGAGCCCAAGCCACACCCACCGTATAGACAGTAATCCCTATGAAACGAGATGCATATGGTCATTATGGCCTTCCATAATAATCCTGATAATAATAACTGAAGTTTTAAGGATTCACAGTTCATTTCTTACACCATAGCTTTGTTGTGTTAATCTACTTTGAGATTGTTTGAATGTTCTATATTTGTTTTGTATCTATCTACCATATATTAACATCATCCAAGTTTCCAACCGAAAATTGACATACCATCTAAATTGAATTGTGTATTTTCACTGGAATACAAGGAACACTGGTTCTGGAGTGTGCATAATACACATACATACCCTCTCTCTGGGCAGCCAAAGCGGGTCCTCTCACATCATCATAGGACTGTCCATCAGTGATGATAATGAGGAACTTCTTTCCGGAGCCTGTGCGGGGTTTAAAGAGATTCCTCACGGCAAAGTTGACGGCATCTCCAGTGGCCGTGCCTCCGCTCATGTACGCGATGTTCTTCAGAGCCCTCAAAGCATCATCTTTCGTAGTGTGTTCATTAAAATTGAACTCCATCCTTTGGTCGTAGGTGAACTGGATGGCACCGATGCGAGATCCGATGTCGGAGATGTCGAAGCTGCGTGCGATGGCAGCCAGAAGTTCCAGCACTAGCCTGAAGTTCCCATCACCTACGCTGCTGGATCCATCGATCAGGAAGCCCAGGTTGACGGAATTATAACACGTCTTGCTGCAGAGCATCTGATCGATGGAGCAGAGTTTATGAGCGAGAGGCTTCACAAACTTGTTGGTTCCAAACCAGCTAGGCATGGTGAAGGTGAAGAACTCATTGTCCTTGCACACCGCCTGTCAAACACATGTAAGTAGTTACGTTTCCGTAGTTTTCTTGTGGTCCAAAAATGTGTGGGTGGTTCTTACAATCTCACCTTTCTCATAAATTCTGGCTCGCTCACCATATTCACCTCCTCAGGAGCAGGTTTGGCCACAGACACAAAGAACACATTAATGCCAGACTCTCTGGCCAAAACTGCAGCCTCCTCCACATTATCAGAGGGCCAACCGTCGACAAACACCACAATGACCCGTGGGTAACCTCTCCTCACACCGTAATCCAGATTGAAGAAGTTCCTCACAGTGTGGAGTATGGCCTTACCTGTGCAGAGGTAATATCTCAAACCTGCCGAGCTTTGCTCATTGAAGCATAGGCATTTTTATAACACCCATGTCAGAGATTTGAAAGGAATGTTCCAGATTTAAGTTTAACAGTGTAAATAAATGCTGTTGATTACCAATGAAAATAATTTAAGCTCATTTTCAGTTCAAGCAAGAGAAATGTTTCCAGAAAATAATGGTTACTGTACTGCTGTTTTAATGGAAGTCTATGGGGCAAGGCATCCTGAATGTTTAAATGCAGAATGCGAAGCTCGCACTTTTGTCAAAGCACCTTTTTTATTTCATATAAAATGTATGTGACTAGGGGTGTTACAACATATCTGTGATGTTAAAGCATTATGCGGTGTTGATTTTACACATATGTAATATTGTAAATAATAATGAATATTATTATTCCACTATAACAATGGAGTGAAAGTCTGATATTGTGACAGCCCTAATGTAGACATTTTTGAGTCCCTAGTTTTTGTTAAATAAAGTTTTTAAGAGTAACAACAACATGAAGGTTTTTATCATAGATACAAATAACTAGATGCCTCATTCAAGCGCTCCTAGTTATTTATTTCTATGGTTAATGCATCAAAAAATGTAAGTCTTATGCAATGCCTTGTCCCTTAGACACAATGTAATTGCTATCATTTTTGGTTACTCCTGAAACATTCCTTTAAGAATGGATTTGATTGGCATTTATGATTTTAATTTAAATGTTTGCTTTATTTGTATAGTGTTTGTATTTAACCTGTATTTGTATTTCCTCCAATGTATGGAATCTCTTTGATGGCAAACGTCAGGTCTTTGACTGTAGTATAGTTTGTCAGGTAGAATTCAGTTCGTGGGCTCTCACTGCAGGGAAGAACATGTGTTAAAACTGGTATTATATTTATTTAAAAATAAATTACCAGATGAGGAAAAATGTGCACCTGGTTTGCACCACTCCTACATGAGGTCCTGGTGATCCAACCTTCAGCATGGACACAAGCTTACTAATATAGCTTTTCTGCAGGTTAAACCGACGCTGTCCAATGTTGTAGCTGCTATCTAGCAACAAAGCCATATCCACCGGACAATCTGGAGAAACGCAATTTACACAGCATCTGCTTAAATCATGATCATTACCATAACCCTTAACTCATATTTCTAACAATTCAAGTTAAGAATTGACTCAAATATTGTTTAAATGGTGAATAAACAGGTAGTAGTCATGCAGACCTCTGTTTGCTGTTGTAGGAGGAGGTTTCTTCACAGTTTTTTTCACAGGTTTCTTGACTATAAAGGAGAAGTAGGAATATTTCAAATGGGCAACAGATGTAAATCAACTCAGATGTTATCCGATGTCTTCATGTTACCTGCTCCAGATACAACAGTGGAAGAACTGCTGGTATGGCTGGACACCTCCAAAGGCAAGCTTATTGTTCCTATGAGAAATGACAAATCGCTTAAACAAAGACATCCTACCTTTATATACATTTAACTTCATTGACTACACTTGAAATGATACATAAATTCACTCACTGGCCACAGTAAAAGATGAACTCCATTGTGACAGGGACTGAGATTGGACACCATGAGCGAAAGAGCTAAGATAGTTTGTTCTGCCCTGCAGTCCATGAACCTCCACAGGTCCACCTGATAATGTTATGATTCCCCTGGGTGATAATACAGACAAAGACAAGAAAACATGAACCATAACTGGACGAATTGTCATTGCAAAAACTCTTATTTCTTCAGTTTTTCTTTGTTTCTCCTTTTTATAATTTTACAAAATATTTCATTTGTCATTATTCATGTATAAAATGTACCTGTGTATTGCTGCTCCACAGATGCTGGAAATGGAGGCATAAACTCCTGAACCGAACACAGACAGACTCCACAGAGAGCAGTTAGCTGGGCAGAGCACCAGCAGACGTGTGTCCGGTAGATCAGCTGCCCGAGTTCCACAGGTAATCGGTGTTGGAACTGAGATAAATATTTATAACAATAAATGTTCATGTATGCAGCCATATACAATTACAGTATAACATGAAACTGTATATAGATTTCAAATATGCTGTAAAAATATGCAAATAAATGAATGAACGTGAATAATTTAAGGTAAGGTAACTGCAGATATGTAAAGAAAAAATACGATTTGAAAATAAAAAAGATTTGATCAGGTTAATTTAAATGAGCTCTTAAATGTTACTCCATTGTATGTCATTTAATAATAATAATAAAATAAATTACCATTAACTTCTGAGCCCAAAGTGCAGTGGCTTATAGACAGAAGACCTGTAACAGAAAACTGAATTGTACATTTTTGCGTCGAAATGCAACTAATCTTTACATAAATGGGGCATTCCATAATAATCACTTTAAACTCATGATGAATGCCTACCTAATACATGAAGTATAGCAAGCCACATGATGAATGAAGACGTCTGTAGAGACAAAAGAACATTATGCCAGGCAATAATGAAAAACTCACCTCATCTTTAAATGAAAGTATTTGTTTATTTATAAAAAATAAAAAAAGATACCAACTCCTTTGAGTCGTTTTTGTTTTTTTCTTCTATCTAATTGTGTTATATTTCTTTTGCAGAAAGAGAGATGAGATATGATGCAGAATGTAATCTCCCTAGACACATCCATCACAAACAGCCCCTGTCGCATACTTCAGTTAATCCACTCTCAGTGCGAGGGAGAGAGAGAGCGAGACAGAGACGACCAAAAAAAGGTGCATTGCAAATATATAATATGCATAAATAATTAAATAGTTTAACACACACTAAACAACTAACCACCAACTTAATAAAATTAAATCCAACTTACAGATAAACCCTAGGGTAATGTGTCCTCAGCGCTGAAAGCTTCACAAAAAAGTAATTCCTTTACGGATGATATTCCAGAGGCGTCTGAATATTGAAGAAAGAGCTACTCCTTTAAATAATGTCCCCCAATGATTCCCTGGTGACATCACAAGAGGCGGGGCTTACGTCCAAAGCACCTGAAAAGGACATCGTTGTGGAGTCATTTAGATTTGTTTGTTGTATGCTTTACAGCACAATGAATTAACAGTGGCTTAGTCAGAGAAAAAAATGAGAGCAAACAGGTGAATAAAAAGGTACTGTGTGCACATTACACCACTATAGGCCCTGAGTACTGAGGGTGGCTGGTTCAACTTGAGAACATCCTGTGTAGCAAATCCATTTGGTGCAGTGATATAGAATCCAAACAAACAAATCTCAAAAACGTGATGATCTATTGACAAACAAAACAGGATACAGAAGAATCAGCTAATGTAGCATTTATTAGACTATTATTTGAACAGTAATACTGGCACAATCCTATATTTCTCAAACTCAAACCTTTAGAAATCAACTTTAATCTTAAATCTATCCTCAGATTTTTTAATGTTGTTGTTGTTTTTTATTTTTTTATATTTTCCCATATGCAATAAAGTGAATGTCACTGACACTCGCCAGTTTTACAGGAAAAAATCCTGTAAAAACTTTTCTTGTAAATTTGCGGTTGTTTTCGGTAATTTTAAGGGTTTTAACCAAATTTTCAAAAATAAACTGTAGCTGTTTTCAATTAATTTGAAAATTACAGGAAAAATCTGTAAAGATAAACGGTAAAAAAAATGTCATTATATGTGGAAAATATTTAAAAGAAGAAAATAACAGAAAATGTCTGTAAAATTGTTTTTTTTTTCATTGCAGGAGTACGAGTGTGATTGTCTAAGAAAATGTTCACTTTGGGGTTAAGTTGAGAGATCTTTTTAATAAAGAACAAAATAAGACAAAGAAAGATTTATCTTATTCTGGTAATCCTCGTGTAATCGTCTCACATCATCTGATCTTTGAAACATATCCAGGGTCAAACCTGGCAGCAAACAGGAATATGATAGGCTGATGTTGACCGTGGCATCTCCTCTCAGCTCAGTGGCATCTACTGATGAAGTGCTTTGGAAGTTTGTAAGGATATGTGTTGCGCGACAAGGTGCTTATTCAGAGCGACAGAATGAAAGAAGGAAAGCTGATCCATCTGTTATGGCCCTCTTTGAACAACTGCTCATTGTAACGACTGGGAACTCAACCAATGTCTCAATTAATAAATATTTCACAGCACACAAAGTCTGAGGCTCAAGGAGTCTTTCACATTTTTGTCAAGGTTATAGGGGATAAAGCAAATTGAACAAGCCATGCGAGTGTGAATTTGATTGTGGTTGTATGAGGTAAAGCACGCCTAGTCCTGGGTCAATTCCAGAAGTGTAAGATGCTTAGTAACGTTGTGCAAAACTTGAAAGGGATTTAAAGGGGTGAACATCAGATTGTGAATAAAAGTCATCAATGACACAAACAGAAACTGTATAGCCTATTAATAACTGTGCTTACTGTGTGATTTTTGACCCTCAAGAATTTTTTAATTGACATAAAAATAAATATATGTGGTAAGCTTTTAAGAAAAAATACATTTATAATGTTGTAATAGTTAATTATTATTAGTTATTAATTACAGTTAATAGTTAATTATTATAAAGCAATAATGTTACATTTTGATTAGCATAAAATAAAATATACATATAATTAAATATAAAATATTCATTAAGCTGTTGTTATTAAAATTAAGTAATATAAATATTAAATGTATCAAAAATATTTTTATCAAATAAAAAATATAAATGATAAAATAAGTAATTTTTAGGTCATTTTAACAGATTTTCAGTTAACGTATACTCAGTTCGAAATTGCTTTAACCTTTAATATTACAAGAGTGTAAATAAAATTAATATACAACATTATATATTTTTTTGTAAAATATACTCTCTCCATTTACTTTTTCTTTGAGATTTAGTCTGGCTCCAAGTAAAACACAATGTTCTTTCTGTAAATAGGTTTTACTGATTGGTCAATGTATCCTATTATTTTGTATTACACAAAGTTTGTTCCCATTTAGGCAGCAGCTGATGGTCATAAGGACAAGTTGGCTTGACTCTGCCTGTGTGCAGTGAGATGAAAGACTGAATCAAAAAGAAGCGACACACACACTTCGTCCTGGGCCAGTGTTGTGCGCTCACGTTTCACACCATGTGAGACTTCATGGGAGATCTGGTGCTTTCGTCCAAGAATGCAAAGACTACCGCTCGACTCCTTATAAATAGTAGCAAGCGTCCAATACTTCGATGGATGTCTCATTTAGGCAACCATCTTCACCTACACAAATATTAGCCTTGGCCAGTATTGTGTAGACTCGAGCCCAGATTTGTCTGCTCAAAAGAGAAATGTATTTTCCCCCCAAAAAAGTTGATTTTGTTTTCAATGTTGGATACACGAATACACAATATTTCGTGTCTATAGAGCGTATAGACTTCTGCTTTTTCAGATTTATACTCTTTTTGTGTCGGGCTCTGCTTGCATTGTGACGAATATGCCACAGCACAATAGATCTTTGGATGTGGGCTGAATGAAGATCTACAATGGTTTGTATCAAAAACAGCTAGCTCGTGTTTCAAGTTTGGTTTTCAGACGTTTTGAAGCCTGTCTCGCTCAGCTTTGCACAGTAGGGTCATTGATGGAGACCTTTTAATACACTATTATGTACTTGTCATTCTTCATTAGAGCTCATGAAACTCTAGGTTAAGAAAAATGATATATATTTTCAGTTGTTTGACAGTGCATGACAGAAAGGTTAGTAATATATTTACACTGGAAATAATAACTTTAGAGCTTAACAGTGATGAATGTTTTCCAGAATTTCATTTTTCAAACTAGCCGGTAGCCAGGTGATGTTTTGCACCAAATAAGCATGTGGAGCGTGAGCCAAAAATGATCTTGTGTAACAGACCTGCCTTAACCCCTGACAGTTTTCATTTGAGAGAACAGTCACCATCATATGAATGCCCGCTTGGATCCTCCCTTTATTTTGACATCATGGTGTGGGACTAATTCTGCTGTTAATGGACAACAGATAACATGCTTGAGAAGAAAAAGTTCGGCTTCTTGGAATCCTCGGGACATTTCCCACAATTAGGTCACTAAGGTCCTAATCATTTGTCTGAGAAAATACAGAGATCTCAAGTTTAATGCTTTCCACCCTATTAGAAACAAACGAAGATGGAATATTTTGAAGGATAACTTGAATGTAATTCCTCAAAAAGCAGCAAATTCTGCTTTATATAAGGTACGCAACTTATATTTTATATATATGTATAGTTTTATTGTGAATGAAACACTGAGAGTGTAGCCCGAAAATATTAAAATAATATTGAGGATGAGATGTATTTACATTATATATATATATATATATATTTAAATAATAATGTAAATACATCTATATGTATATATATATATATACATATATACACTATATCTATAGTGGAATAGTTGACTATGAAATCAAAACCATTCACGTTTCTTATGGAATATTTAATCGGATCTCACTGGAATTCGTAAGTATTTTACAAGGTGGCTACAAAACGTATGATTACTAGAAAAAAGCAATGCTGAAGCCCTAACCCCACCACTTAATCTAACATCACTGACACAAAAGCAAAACAAATAAAAATGTACGAATGAGTTATATAAATTCATTCAAATTAGCCATGTTGTAAAATAGTTACGTTTTTGCTGTGAGATTGTGTTTGAATATTACAGTGTTGTTTATTTATCTGTGCGGGTCATTCTTTTTTTAATTGATGTACCCTCATCATTTTTCATCAAAGTCTAGTATAATAAAAATAAAATCCGTTAACTCCTACCCTCAAACTTTCAATCTGCTGCTTTGAAGATACAAATGAGATTGTGTTTATAGGACTGAAAAGTTGTGTGTTGTGTGTGTCTGTTGCTAGTGTTATTATTATTATTGTTTAATGATATGTTGATTTTCATATCATGTTTAATTTATAAAATATTGCTTGTTTTTGGTTATAGAGAGAATTAAGATATTGCTGCTTTTAAAGCCAAGTTAAAATCTCTCCCTTATAGTGGTGAGGTTCCCCTTTCTGAACGCTTTTGCTTCCTTAATTTCCCTTAATATTTATATAAACTCCAATCAAAATACTAGTCCGGGTTTTAATGTCAGTAAATACATCTAACTAACATTTAGTGGAGCTGACATGAACACATTAACGTGTCTGCAATACAAAAAAAAGGCTTACAACGTATGGATTTATCTGAATGTTTGCTGCAGTGCAGTCTGAGGTTTCTGTAACAAACCCTTTCTTTGGCCATTTCTGCATCTTTCTCTGAGAATCAACGTCTATCTTGAAACTGAGTGATACAGGGCCAGAGCAATATTCAAATCTTGAGTGTTTACCATTTCTGAATATTCGTTGCAGCCCTATGATAGATTGGCCATCCAGGGTGGCCCGAGATGCTGGGATAGGCTCCAGCCCTCCTGCAGAAGACAAGTGGGTTTGGAGAATGGAATATTTCTGACACTAAACTTCTGACTAAACTAGTAAGGTCTCGCTGCGTGTGTTCAGAGCTAACTGTTGATGAAATGAATTACCCAATGGAATTTGCAGGCGCTTAATTTTTACACTACAGTACTTGGTTCGCTAGTAATGTAAATTGGAATGTGACATCCAATTCTGCCAACCATTTATCATGCCCAGGTTATACAATGTGCCCATGAGCAAGTCGCTTAGTCATTAGTATAATAAATACTAACAGATATCTAGTTTGTTAAGGAAAGGGTTGAAGTCTGCCATGTCCAGATTTTGCGTTTCACGCCGTCAGCTCACTGGCAAAACCAAATCAAAATGGTTCATTATTATTGTAGGAAAAGCATTTCAGTTACAGTGTTTTTGTTGAAATAGGTTTCAGTTATTGAGAGGAGAGAATATCACCTGGAATCCCAGGAGACTGTAGAATGTTTTCACTGAACTCTTAAATCTACGCTGATGTTTACGGTTACAGGGACAGTACAGGAGTTATAACTCTTCAGTCTTTAATGCTTGACACAGGTCAATGACTGCTCAAGCTCTTCGGTAAATAAAAAAAATAAAAAGATGCTTATTCATTCATCCAGTTTGTTGTTAAAATTCACCAGAGGTACAGTGTTTTGGCAAAATTAGCATAGTGAGTTTATTCAGGGACAAGTTGAATGGTAGTAGAGATCCTTGTTGTCCATACAGACCACACTGCACTAGTTTTCCTCTTACGCATCATAGGGAAAAATTTTATTTTGCAATTGTACAATGTCTTCTTGTCTGACTTGTTTTCTTCCTTGTCCTGCTAATTAAGATTAAATTAAGTTTTGGGAATAAAATTAAAAGCAGAGACAATATGCGGCAGGATTTCTTTCTTCAGCTCCAGATGTTGATGCTATTTGATCATAGCTGCCCCTCTGCTGGTTTCACAAGTCAGTTCATAACCTAACTTCAAGTTTATGTTGTACATTTTTTGGTGTACATAAGTGTCTACCGAGTGCTATTTTATTGGCAGATAGTGGCTTGATAGTTTTGTTTTTGGTTAGAGCAGTGTTTGCCAACCCTGGTCCTCTGGGCAGACCTCCCAGAATGTTTTAGATGTGTCTTTATATAATTCTAATGGAGAATAATAAGTTCATTCAGGTGTTTTATATAGAACGACATCTAAAACATTCTGGCAGGTGTGCTCCAAAGAACTGGATTGGGAAACACTGGGTTAGAGAGCGTAAGGGAAAAAATATTGTTGTTTATTTGTATTTTAAGCTAGTTAGATTCTTTCCCTCTTAGATAGTGTGGAGTATTTGTTTATTTTGGCCCTTTCCTCATCCTGAGGGCCGTTGTTGCTTCCAAAATGTTTATTCCATCATTTTTTTAGAAACTTGAAATTGTGTTTGAAGTGCTGAGGAAACCCCAACAATCTTTGTTGTTTGTCCCTAACCAATTTTTGACATTTTTCTAAACCCAAACAATCCTCAGAGACAGAGATTAAAATAAAACTCTCAATTTTGAGTTGCACAATTTTGTCCAATATGAAACATTTAAAAAACTGTTGTCATATGCTACTAGTCAATGTTCTAAAAGGTACAGTAGCAACAGACAGTGAATGTATACTTAACACTGATATACAAACTATAAATGCCATTTATGGCAAACCTTAACCTTCTAAAACCTTCCAAAGCTTGCCAAAGTGACTAGACTCCATTAATGGTCTATCGTGGCTTTTATGGGTTCCTGAGGTGCCTCAGCCATTCCCTCCTAGATGTCTTCAGTCCCACCTCAGACTTTGGATTAACTGTCTCCGCAAATGCAGTCATCACTTTAACTGCACATCACCAGACTGCGGCAATGGGACAGGAGGGGAGGGTCTTTGCGCTGATGTGGGTCTGAGGCAGTGAAACGGAGCCTGCAGGTCCTTCCGGAACTTAGAGCTCATGCCAATGTAGATAATCAGATAGTAAAAACTTGCTGACTTGGCAAAGAGGCTTGCCAGGATGCCGTTGAGTGGGGGTATTGGTAACCCCAGGCGACCGCGAAATGACTGCGTATGGAGACCAGGCCAACAGGAAGGCCGCACACAGGATAAGAGAGACCTGGTGTGAGAATCAAATACACACTTGAGTACACATATTAATACACACCTGTTCTATTAGAGAAGAGGGCTAGAGCATGAGAGCACATTTCCACATTAAATGATCATCAGTCTTTGGTTATATGATGAATGTCACTTATGGGGATAGATTAAAGGGTTTGGAGCAGTGGTTTACCCGCATAACGCTCCCCTCAATCTTTCCCGGCTGGACTTGACTGTGCGAATGACAACGCTCGAGCGAAATGGTGTACCGAGTTTGCAGCCACTCGATTTTACACATCCCGTACCTGTGTGCTTGAAAGAACATTTGCAGTGAAATCCCAACTTTAAAGGCCATTGATAAAGAAGGACTAGAACTACTTATGTCCTTGTCCTACCCCTGTAACTGCCCCAGCTCAAAACACACAGCACAGCCAGACTGCTGCAACAACTGCGCCAATGTTACGCTTGTTGACGCAATGGGATGGAGAACATTTGTATCAATGCAGTCCTAACGGAGTAATAATGCTGATTTATCTAGAATTTGTGCCGCCAAGAGCTACTAATAATGGAAAAATAACATCAGACGCTCAAGTACAGAGGTTTTTAGGTCTTGGAAGAACCTGGCTGAACTAGCGTTTGGTCAATGAGAGCGAAATAAATATTGGCTAGGTGAAATGAGCCATTATGTGATGAACATGACCGGCTAGTTTCCATTAGTGTTAGGGCCAGTTTCATTGACCAGTGTTCCTACTGTTTTCTCTGACTAATAATAATAATAACACATTACAGATATAAAAGAGTTACTATTTGCATCAGGTGTAACGCAATGTGACACTTTGCATCCCAGTAGTCCGGTTGGACCAGAATACTTTAAGGAAACAAAGCAGTGAGCCAAAACTGTATTGCAGCTTTCATTGACCCCACTGTACAGAGCACACAGACTGTATACTAGGTATCTTAAGATATGCAATGCTAAAATAATCCCAATGTCTGGCCAAAATGGAACATACCATGATGAGGCTGGCAACCTTTGATTTACCAGACAACACTGATGGCTGTCAGCATGTTGATGCCGATGATTTCAGGATTAGGAATTCACCCACCTGGCCAAGACACAGCATCTTATACAGTGCAAACTGTTCTGGCATTCTCTGCAAACCTGTCTCATCACCCACTAACCAGGTCCTGGGGAGCAAGCCAGAGAGATTAGCGGATAAAAGGACACATGCCTGTGTATTTGGAAAAGATACAAATAATTTATCTCTCCAGACCCTCATGACATCAGCTGCCAGATGGCAAAGGGAATAGAATGATAGACCTTTAGCACCAGTAGCCGATTTTGCCTAATCTTTTCTAAAGCTACATGAGCATTTAAAGTACAATTATGTGTTTAAGTTATTAGAAGATATGCCTTTAAATTTGACTTGTACAACCCCTTACAAATAACTTTCTTCAGTTGTTTTAATAAGATGGCCTTCATCTTTGCGCACATCAAAAATGTCAATGATTTTACTAGAATATTAAGATAAAAACACTATCACAAGCCCATTTCCAACCCTTTTAAGACAAATTTCACATTTTTGTATCTTAAGATGATCAAGCTCAGAAACCATCAAACTAAAAAATACATTAAGAATGAATACAATTACAGTCAATTGACATTGACAGATTGACATCCATAGCTTTTTCACCTCCATGTGCACCTGTGATGTTTGAGGGGAAAACATTAACGGTGCCCATCCTCAGTCAAACGTCTGAATTTTCTATGACTTCTCTGGTTTAACTCAGATGTTCAACCAGAAGGTAAGAAACGATAAACATATGCTGATGACCCAAAGAAAGAAAACAGCAGACCATTTCTGCTTAAGACTGTTAGAACTTTATTGTCAAGAACCATTGTTATTGAATTAAATAGTATAGGAAAACAGTATAAAGTACATGGAATATCAATGATTCTGAGGTTAGAGTGATTTTAATAACATATACATGAAGAGATCTTGATTTCAATTTTGAGAAAAGTGGATAAATGGACTGCTCCTATTTCTGACCAAGCTGGGAGAGCTGTGGAGAAATGAATGGATTTAGTCCTAATAGCTCTGATAGTGCATAATCACATTAACACACAAACAAATGCAGGATTACTAAAGAAAAAAATATAATCTATTTCACACAGTCATATAAGTTCACTGAGGAAAAAAGGAAGATAGCTAGACATAAAACCCTCCCTATTTTATTCAGGCAGAGGAATAAGGGGTGAAAGTGTATTAACAAATATTTTATGCAAAAAGTTGGGCAAAATGTTCAAAAAATATTTACAAAGAGAAAGGTATGTTATGACTTGGTGTCAGCTTTGTTAAGACAAAGTACTACTTAGATTTGCTTCAAGTAGCAAAAAGCATTCCAAGACACTCAAAGCAGTGTTATTCCTCCAACTCTGGGATATTCAGATGTCATTTTATAGCAATGGATTGCAAAGCATTTTTTTCATGGCATTCTCTCTATGTATGTAAAGAGCGACGCACATTGGATCATAAATTTTGCTTTTAAATATACCGATATTAGTTTTAAAATGTAACAATTCATTAAGGTATATGCTGTAAAGGAAATGATCATACCTGTTTAATAAACTGTCCGGCATTAAAAAGCTCACTACACCCATAAAGAACTCGCTTCCCTGGCCTGGCCTAAAGAGAACAAAAAAATGTTATGCATCTTTATATAAAAAAGACGTCTTCTAAAATTTCATATATCCAAGTCTATTTAGTACCTTTGTGTAGTCAACAAGATTTTGATATTCTATGTAATTGCCTCCACCAACAACAAAGACAATGGCCTGTAAAATGACAAAAGCTCATATTAGTTGTTGGAGATTAGCGGCGGGTGGAATTTAAATTCACATTTAAAACTTTCAATAAATTACACAATCTAAATATCATCAGCTATCAGCTGTCCTCATTGGTTTTTATACTTACCTCCTGAAAGGGGTTCTTGTTTCTTGGAATGGAGCTAAAGGAATTAAAGAGTCTGATTAATTCATCAACAGTGGCAGAGAGAGAAAGCAGCCAACAGTTGCGGAAAAACGACAGATCTTCTTATATTCTAAATATTTTCAGTGGAAAGTCACAGCGCTGGCAAGGATGTGTGGATCCGTTATTTACCCAACTTCAATGCTGCCTTATGTGTATGTAATAAAAGAAATAAGTGATTTCAAATTCTTCCATGGATCAAATGCCTTTAACATAATATTTGCATACAGTGGGACCAAATCAAACATTGAGCTCTATCATTAGAAAATATAATGGTTCTGAACAGGACTCGAGTTCCTACCTCTCGCTTCCACGAAGCATCTTGGGATCAAAGTATCTGTAGTCATCTGTCTCCTGCAAAAATCACAAGATGTAACATTAGGGATTACAGAGCATGTAGGTAAATTAGGGATGAAATAATACTGACTGCATCATCCCCACATCACCAGCTCCTGAAAACACCTAATTCATCAACTTTAAACCTTTATCAAGGGTTCCAGCCACAATTTGTCTAAAAACTAGCCTCAAACAGAAATCCTTCAGGTTAAAAAAAGTATAATTTTTCATCTTTGAATGGTTTTGACAAACTGACAGGAGCTGTCTCTTAGGTGGGGGCAAATGGCCTCCTACTTCCTCATCCTCCACATTGGATGGGCCAAGCTTGTCGCTTCCCCCACAAGACCTCAGTTAGCCAGGGCAGACCCTGGTGCTCTGTCACACATTTCATTTTTAAAAACAAAACTTTGCTGTCAACTCACCGAAATTGGAGACCAGTTATACTATTAAATGTCGACATGCTCCAGATTTTTCTGCTATCGGTTTACCCTTGCTAGGTAGCAAGGTTTGCACTTAAATCTGGTCAAGTGGGCCGGTCTGTAAGGACTATCTAAGTGAGCTACTCCTATCCCTTCAGTCGCATAGCTTCCACAACAAGAGCTGTATTGTGCTGGGCACTGGAATTCCAGTCACTGAGAATATGGTAATACTGTTATGTTCAATTCAAGTTTATGGGCAGAACGTAGAGTTTGAAGGAAAAGTATCTCAGTAACAAGATACAGCAATCTGTCCACCCCAGCTTTTAGGAGAATGAAGATCAGAGAGACCCTGAAGGCGTTCTAGAAGGAAATAAGGTCCTTCTGTCACTGTACGAGAAGGGGAAGCTAAATGCCACTGTTACACAAGCAGATGATCTCAAGAGCTAATATGTCAGCTAGCTGTCTCCATTACCGCATTTTAAATTTAGGACAGCTCTTCAGGATAGTTCTTGGAAGTGTGCTTAGAGAAAATTCAAGATATATAAATACAATCCCTTGAAGTCATAATGTGAGGGCGCTGTCAAAGAATTGTCACATCATATCCTTTTCAGGAATTCCACATTTATAAAAAAAAATCAGCATCAATCATTTTCCCCCACACAGTCCCAGAACGTAGTTGATCTCAAAGCATCAGGAAACATTTTCAAAGAATACTTTTCCTTTAAGACAGTCCAACAAAAACTTGAAAACAGCCAATGTGTTCAAATACCTGATGCTTCATATACAGACATTTTACTAAAAGGATGAGACCCTTGAGTGGAGCAGAACACACTCAACACTGAAAGCATGCAGACAGAAGTTACCTGGTACTGCTGTTTAAAGCTTATGAGGCGTTTGTACCTTTGTTGTGTTTTAAAAAGGTAAAAAGCAAAATGTAACGCTTCCAAATCCCTCAGCCTTAGAAAATTAGAAACATTATGCTTAAGTTTTGCTCACTGGAACCCTCTTCTCTCTCTCTCTCTCTTTCTCTCTCTGCAGGTGTTCCCCTGGCTGAGACAGTTGATTTAACAGAGCAGATCAGATTGCCTAAACTGAGGTCTGGGTTTTTTCCAAAAAACTTCTTCTGTGCCCCATTCAGGGTAAATACAGTGTCCCATTAATCTGCAGTGGGAGGTAAACCAGTCATCCTTGACGACATGCAACACAGTCTGCACGTTGGAAATCCAAAAGTTTTGGATTGCCATCCATAGATTTAAGTTTACAGAATGTGACAACACAAACAGCTATAGGATTATCACCATTTCTGTTCTAGTATGTATTGCTATGCATAAATATTTTAGCTATTAAAAGAGAAAAAATTATGATGTGGTAGAGTAAATTTTTTATTAAATTATTATTTTTTAAGTGAGAGAGGGATGGATGCTCACCGGGTTTGACTTCATTTCCATTAAGTTGTCCAAGATCCGAGTAACAGGCAAGTTCTGTACAAACACAAACAGACAAGACTCACAATAAAACCAAACACATAAATATTATAACAACATCAATGCAAACATTTTTTCGTTATTCGACCATTAACTGTTAACCAATAAGATTGTAATGCTCAATTACAATTGAATTGAATGCTTTTATGTAGATTTAAATTTTTACAAATATCATTTTACTATTTGTACAGTTTAAAATGAGCCACATGTCAATACAATGGAGCTGTACACAGCAACACATTACCTGATAGAACTTACAAATATCTTGAATCATCTACTTGTGTACAGAATTGTGTTTTTTTTGGGGGGGGGGTCACGTATTCCTTTAATGCAGATTAATGCACTGCAGTCTAAAGTTTGTTATTGGTGTATAGACTCACATGCTGTTTCAATACTAGATTTTTCACCCCCTCCATCACAAACTGGGAGCCAGTGTTCATGACCCTAGAGAAAAGTCTACAAAAGCGACAAGACGACAATCATAAATTTGCAACTGACACTTATGACATTAACAAAGTGATTCACATTATAAAAACTAAATTGAGTGTAACGTCATACCCCATTGGTTTTACTCCACCGCTCCCATAATTGGCTGGTGTTGCAGCCATCTTGGTGAAGGCTCTAGAAAATATTAGGCCATATTAGTTACAAAACTACTGCTCTTATCATTCTGCTAAATTTAATGTAGTAACTAATGAGATGAGATGTGTTATGATGTGTTTGTTGACAATGGCCAGAACTTACTTCCACTGCTTAATGTAGTTAAGTGGGGACAGGTCACAGCTGGCATCAAGCATCGCTTTTTTGTACTGCTCCAGATCGGTCTAAAGAACAAAATATCCTTAAATAAATAAAGTTTAAAGCAATGCTCAAATCTCACAGATGAAACCAAAACTCTGGGTAAAATGAAACTTGTTTTTATACAATGAAGGATGGCATACAGCTTATAAGGCATGAGCATTTATCAGAATGAGAAGAAACTAATTTCTGTCAGACGCGTAACAGTCTGCACCGCAGGAACGAGTAAGGCCGTTTTGATATCACCAATCTCATTACTGCCTCAAAAAAAAAAAAAAAAGGTTGTTTTTGGAGTTCGAGCAAACGCTTAGCCAACAATAATCTACTCCGATTCAGGAGTACGCAGATGAAAGAAAGATCCCAGAAGACACAGAAAGAGAGTTCCTGTCTTTAGTCGTCGTCTTACTATTATTTGGCTTAATAAGAAGACACAGAAAGAGAGTTCCTGTCTTTAGTCGTCGTCTTACTATTAGCTTTACAGCCTAAATTAATAAACATGTAAGCGCATGACAGTGGGGTCCCTATGCGCCGTATTCGCCATTGCGTTTTCTCTCCTGACAGGACAAACTTTAGGGGTCACTGCTGTGGGGGGAGACATCATCCATCCGAGTTTGGTCTCATGGCTCTGTTTCCTAGTCTTGAAATTATACACAAGAACTCATACTGTCTTTTGAATGGTCATTTAGGAGATCTTGCCATGAGCGGAACAATCCTGTTTTATCAAGGTACGAAAGCAATAACATTTGGCCATGGCATCAAAGAGCGTCAGTGTTCCCCAAATCTGCACTGCATGTGTCCCAAAGAACAACAAGGCTTTTGAAGTCTAAAAAATACAGTTTGAGAACCAAGACTGAGCTTTATATGGAAGAATCTGAATGTTTTTGGCTTGATGTGTCCCAAAATAATGAAATCCATGCATTTGCTGCTGATTATAATAAAATGTGGTGTTACCGAAAGTGCACATCAGGGTAGCCCACCACAGACGACACCGCAAGTCTGTTTTAGTCTTATTTGTATAGACAGAGGTTGCTATGGGACTCTATGATCAACTGTCATGACCAGCTATCATCACAGATTGTCATGGAGTCCCAGGGCGACCTTGGGATTCCTAGATATATATACACAGGGAAATAGAAATACAGATAACTTGTTTGTTATAGGGTGATTTAAGGCCATACCTCAGATGGGGGCTGCTGGGAAGTGATGTAGTAGATCAGAAACAACCTCATTTTATCCTCTGCTGTTCCAGCTACCAATAAAAAAAACATTTATACAACTTTGTTTAATGTAAATGAACTGTATGCATTTTAATAGAGTAAACACGACTAAAGTCTGGTCAGTTTACTCTCCTCTGAATGCTGAAACGTGACCAGTAATTCAAACATAATTGAACAATAAAGCACTGTGTATTCCCAACACTTGAAAATAACTGATCATTATCACGATAGTCAGCATAGTGGCCATTTCTGTGTACTCATAGGAAACCCGTGAACTTAAAGAGGACCCCGTGGAGATCAAGAAACAGTGTCCTTTCGAAACCTCACAATGCTGGCGGGAGAGAAAACAAATTTCATCCTCTGGTAGCATTACAGAGAGGCTTTAAAGTTGACCGCTTCCCCTTAGGGATGTGATGTATTTCAGTCCACTAAGCTGGAAAATTGCTGGATGAGACAGAATCTCATTAATGCAGGAGTTACTCATTCAATTAGTCTTGTTTGATCTCTCAAAACGGGGCTGTTTATGGTGAAATAAAACTTTATGATGGTAAGGCAGTAAGCCATGTTTTGAGGGACGTGATGGTGTTAGGCTTACAGACTACTCAATTGGACAATAAGTCACATGACTGCTACATGTTACACTGATTTTACCAGGGTTAAGGGATGTTGTTCCAATCAGATATTAGAGCGAATGCTATCTTTTTGTAACTCAACAGTCACATGTAGACCAATACAATTTTACTGTGGGCGGGGCTACCCATAGTGATGCCACAGAAATACAAACCACTGAATAATAAGTTATAGGATTTCAGATAATTTAATGTAATGATGCTAAAAGCCAATAAGCTTTGCTTGTTTAACGTGAAAGACTCACCGTCAGGGTCGCTGATAATGTCCAGCAGAGATTTATCAAGAGTAGATTTACTCATGAGCTTCTCCTCATACTCAAAGTACACATCCAGCTTACGACTCTAAAGACAGACAGGAACATTTAGAGTAAAATATGCATCTCTGCCTCGCAAAAATAATAAGATGTGCTGAGAAAGCGTAACCCAAGAGATGAAAAACATTTTTCTCATGGTGCACTGACCTTGATGTGGTCCAAAACTGCTGTGGCAACGTTGGTGTGGAGGTCAATCAATCTCTTCTTCTCCAGAAGCTCAGGAAGAGAACTGTTTGGAGAGAGGAGAACGGCGTTATCCAACTCTATATGCGTAGGCTTGGGTACAACAGAAGGCTTTTTGTGAGAACAATGACTAATACATATTTATAATAGCTCATGTGCAATAGGAGACAAGTGCCAGCTGTAATTAGATTATATTAAGATTTCATAACAAACTAAAATTATGGAGGGGAAGTTGACTTTTTTGTCAATGGGAATGATCTACAAATGAAATAAAGTCATACTATCCCTTTAAACACACACAAAGTCAGTACAAAAACATTTTTCTTTCTCCTACCTGACAGCTGAGGTAAGTTTGGCAGTGTTATCTGACAACATACTAATGGCTCCATCATCCTCCCCCTCTAGGCCCTTTGAAGAAAACCACATATCTGCATTACAGGCTTCTGATCAACGCTTCAGTCCAACAATGCCTTTATATATTATTCAGCATCAGCCCTAGAGTGACTCCACAAATAACAGACCGCATCCTCGTGTCTTACCATGATGCTCTTGAGGCGTTTAACCTCGTCCTCTTGTGCTCGATATGTATCCAGTTCCTCCTGCACGGCTTCTGCAACCTCAGGAAACGGACTGAAACAGCAACCAGAAATCAATTAAATGGTTTCATGGCATTGAGGCTAAAAATAAGCCAGAGTGTGACTGAGCAGTGTTGAAAAAATTCGGATAAACTACTGGATACAGTCGTGAATGCAGAAATAGAACTAAAACACTTGCATCTGGCAGATGCTTTTATCAAAAGCAACAGTGAGTTCAAGGGATACATTTTTTTTAATCAGTATGTGTGTGCCCTGGGAATCAAACCCACAATCAATTTGAGCTACAGGTACTCTATTAAATAACATATTTAAAATGTATATAAAAATAGAGATTAAAAACACGGACATCAAATTCATCCATTCCTACACTAAAATGAAAAAGATTAATTCAAATCAGAAAATGTACTATAATACCCTTGCAAAAACGTTTACACATTCGGCTCCTCTGTGGTGGAATGATCTACTAGCCTCCACCCGAGCTGCAGCATCCTTCACAACCTTCAAAAAACAATTTAAAACATACCTGTTCTGCATCCATCTGACTAACCAATAACTGTATGTTTTGTCTAAAAAAATAATGCATGTTGTTCTTTTTCTCCCTTGCTTACTTCAGCTTAATCCTCCTAGTAACATGGTCTTTTAAACTATCGGTACTGTTTAGTGTGTTGACAGTTTAGTGTGTAAGTCGCTTTGGATAAAAGCGTCTGCCAAATGAATAAATGTAAATAATAATTCGATTACGCATAGATTATTTTTTTATAGAAACTAGATTCTAAAAGAATATAGTAGAACACTAAGAAAATAATAATATTTACCTTCCTTTGTGTTTTTGCCAAAATTTATCAGCAGCAGTGAGATCATAGCTCTTCTTGTTCTTCTTTTTGGGTCGTGCCCCAGCTGGGCTGGCCTCTGATCCCTGAGACTCCTCCACAGACACCCGATTCAGATGGAAGTCCTGATAAAACATATATGTGTGATGCTGGGTAATGAAAGTTCTGGACCAAAAAATAATGCAGGCCTTATAAATGGTTTCAGCAACAAACTTAACTTCCAATAGACCAACGCAAAAAATCAATACCTTTGAGTAGATTTAATTTAATACAATTATTATACAATAAAATATTAACAAACTAATATTAATATAAATTAAATATATAAAAAGTTGTTATATTATAACCAAACACAGGCCAAGTGCATGCGTCAGATGAAACTGTCTATAGTCCCTGACTATAAAATAACCACAATAAAAACTTTCATTCCAATTGTACAGAACATAGAATAAAATCCTTCAAAGCACTACTGACAATTTAAGACTAGCTTTATTAAAGCAGAAGCATTTTGAGACCAAGAAAAAAATACCCAAAGAATGAATGTCTACTGGCACAAAAACAACCCGGCACAGACATTCCACATTTAAAAAACCCTTTATCATCCATATGATGACTGTAATAACTTGATCTTTCCATATATACCGCAACTTGGATTTACTTGCAGTTTCCATTTAGGGAAAAAGTACATTAGCATTTCTAGAAAAAAAGAAATAATATGGGCTTAATTAGGGTCTTGTGAGTTTCTTTGGGTTCTGCTCACCAGCACATCATGAATGAGAGCTTGATATGTCCATGTATGGTGGAGAGGAGTAGCTAGGTCCATGTTCCGGTCGGCAAGAACAAACAGCGGCCTCTGAAAACTGGGAGTGTTGAGAAGTTATATAGTGTACTCCTTTCTAGAGCTTTAACATTTTCCAGGGGAAAATCTATAGATCTATCTATAGGTCTGTTTGTCATCTGTGTGTGTGGTTTTGCTCCTGCACCTGAACTGGCCATTGCCCATGGTGTCTCCGGTGAAAAGGCTGTTTCGTGCATCCCGCAGATTCTCTCTCAGTTTCTTGTCAAGTTTCTGGGTGGAAAAAGTTAAATCAACAAAACTAATTTTCAGTAGGAACGAGTTGTATAATATGTAGGAAATGAATTAATCTAATAAACTCAGGAACTTAAGGTGTTAATTTTATCTCACATTACACCATAACATTCTTCTGTTAGAAAACTAATCATCCAATAGCTCTCTAGTGAAAGCCAGGCGAGGTTGGACCGAGTCCCACATACAGAACAAAGAAGAATTTTGTGCCTTCAGTACATAAAATGACAGTATCAGTTTGCACAGTACACTTACACTTAGATATTTACAAATGCTGTGTAATGGATTTATTGGAGGGCTTGAGGTGATTATTAAATGACCACAGCCATTCTATACCACTCTATTCACAATTCATAACAACTCTTTTTTTTACTGAGCAAGACAAAGATGTCTCAGATTGTTCATATATAAGGTATCAAAGAGACGTCAAATAACAGGGGTCACTTACCACAGCTACCATTTCTGCAGCATTCCCTCTTGGACATCGGATTATTGGGACAGCACCTATGATAACAGGAAAGCTCACTGTACTGCCAAATAGGAGGGCACATTAAATATCAGGCTCCCAAGACACACACAAATGTTCAGAGAGTTTCACTCACTTCATAAACAGCAATACACACTGATCATTGCACTTGGTTGCATGGTGAAGTTTTTTGTCATATGAAAGTTTGGCCAAGATTTACACTGCTTTTTATATGAAAGCCAAATTATATTTATTATTTATGTAAATACACTACATATCTAAATATTTAGTAATTTGGACAATATACAAAAAAACATTACTACAGGAAAGTTCTGCCACCCAGTGGCTCTCTCAACACAAAACACTCTTCATTCTAAATAAAATATTCTTTGGCTTATTTGTGTTTTTCGAATTCCATTTCATCCAAAGTTGGGTGGCAGAAAGTACATTTCAAACAAAGCACTTAAATTCAAACAACCCATTAAACAGAGTTACAGAATGATCAAAAAATGCTATTTACCAAGAGTAACAAAGAAGCAGAAGAGGCTATCCACTATAGTGTCCATTATGGCCTCCATGTCTGTGTCCATGATATCTGGTTTGTTGATGGCTGCAGGTAAATAACAGTAGTACTGTAAATGCTTCCATTTAGAATTTCAACAAAATCAGAACATATAAAAGGAAATACTTTTCTTTTGAGCAACATACCATGATAGGAGATGTGTTCTTTGTTTTGATTGCAGAGAATGAACATTTCATCTTCAAGAGTGATGAAGTTCAAATACTGATCAAACACCTGTGAAGAGGTAGAACAGAAAGAACACTTTAAGTATTCAGAAGAACTAGACCAATTTACCCTCATACAGCTGTTATGTACTTTGACAAAAACAAAAAGAATGGTTTTCTAGAAAAGAAATGAGAGAAGCTCAAGAAAAACAACACATCATTGAGACACTGGACAACAAAACCAGTCTTAAGGGTACATTTTTTGAAACTGAGATTTTTACATCATATAAAAGCTGAATAAATAAGCTTTCTATTGATGTATGGTTTGTTAGGATAGGACGATATAACCAAGATATAGCCAAGATATAACTATTTGAAAATCTGGAATCTGAGGGTGCAAACTGCAAAGAAATCAAAATATTGAGAAAATCACCTTTAAAGTTGGCCAAATAAAGTCCTTAGCATAGCACATTACTCACAAAAATAAAGTTTTTATATATTTACGGTAGGAAATTTACAAAATATCTTCATGGAACATAATCTTTACTTAATATCCTAATATTGGCATAAAAGAAAAATCTATCCTTTTGACCTATACAATGTATTTTTGGCTATTACTAAAAATGTTCCTGTGCTGCTTAAGACTGGTATATAATTAATAAAATAAAAGCACTGCGTAGTGTATGGTTGTCTTATATATTCATGGTTTCAAAGAAAAAAACGCTGGAGTCTAATCACACAAACATTGAAAAGATTCTTTAGTGCTCAACTTACTTTGGTCACCTGGTTTACTGCATTAGCTGCTAAAGCAGCACTTGCTATATCTTCCAACTTGCTTCTGGAAATTGCAGAGATGAAGTTCAGGTAGTAGGACTCATAGAGTTGGTTTCGCAGGTCCTGCAAGAATAAAAGTTACTCTCTTTTAGTTTCAAAACCATTTTTTAACATTACGGTTGACAGTAAAAACAGTAAAAAAGAGACAATCATTGTAAGGTTTACTTGACATATCCTGTCAATGTTCTCCTCTGTGGGCATTACGAAGTAAATGGCAGGAACATCTGGAATGGGATCGCGATCCGAGTGCAACAACCTGGAAGATGAAGCAAACAAGATGCAGGGTAGCGTCAAAAGCATTGCGTTTAAATGACTGACATTCAATCCACTACAAGAAAGCATCTGTAATATGAAAGGTTTTTAAAACATAATGTTAATCATAATGAAGTATTCAAAGTCCTCACAGGTGGAGAGTGATGCCCATGTCACGTAACTCTTTCACAGACAACAGGGGAGAAATTATGTCTTGACCAAAGCGATCGTAAATAAGGACCTAATAAGAATAGCAAAAGGTGAGTGTGCATACAAATGACAACTACAGAAGCATCACTGTGACAATTTTAAGACCCTTGTGTGGTGGGTGTCATCCTTACCTTCCATACCGGTTCAGCTGCTGTGTTTTTCAGGGGTGGGGCATTGAAGTTGAGCATTCGCTTTAGAGCAGCTGAACACAGAAACATACTTTCAGTATCAGTATCGAAAACCACAGCCAGCTAATACAAGCCTGTCTTGCTTGTGTGCATAGTGTTAATTTAAATCTTATTACTAATAAAAACGGCTTTGACAGCATTTCACCAAGAATACTACGTTTTATACCTCAACAGTAACATTCATGCAGTGCCCATACCCACTTTTCATATTAAATGCAATAATAAACAATGTTTTCTACAACAGTAGCCAAATATATAGTAAATATTACCATCCATACACGGTCAACCTCCAAAAACATTAATAACTTTATTACAATTATTAAACATTTTCTTATGATCACATGTTTTGCTAACAGTTACGTGTCTTGTAGCTAACGCGTACAGCCATTGGTTCCTAATGACAAGTCTCGGGGATATTATTACCAGCAGAGTTTATAAAGCAGCTGTTTGGCTTTATATAATGATCAAAACAAAAGTACTTCTTCATCTAGTCAAACAAGTTAAACAAACTATCCATTCAACTGATGTTCCAGCTGCTAGATAACCAACACGATTAGCCTCCTCAGCTAGACTATCAGAACAATTCCATTTTAAACGTACTCATCTATACTGTATATTATTAAACACATAAGGCTTAAAATCCCAATGAGAATCATCCGTGAAAATGATATCAACAGTATGAAGTGTTTTAATATAAATTCAAACTTGCCAACAGACCTGTCTGTTTCTCCCGGATGGAGGCCGCCATCTTTACTGTTTATGCCTGCGGTGACGACTGGGTAGGTGACGTGGCAACCGGTGAACCTGTGCCTGTTCGCAGTTACGCGAGTACTGCGCACATAAAGTGAAGTCTTTTTTTGTAGTTGAATATTTTATTTTACATCAAATAATTGCTTATATTTCTATACATTTTAAAATCAACAGATCTCTTAGAATAGCGCACCAAACCCAACCAACCATCCATCCTCTTAAATGGTTACCATGGTAACCACAGTTTCCGTCTCACGCACCTTTTGTGCTACATGTGTGCAATGATGGACCACGCGGCTTACTGAGGCGATGTGTGCTTAACGTGAGTTATTAATAAACACATGACAAAAACTGTGAGAACAACAGCTAAAAAAGTTTAATATGACAGACATAACAATAATCTCAAGAACACCATAACAGATGAAAGAAATATACAAATGGAAAAAACTTACTTCGGTCGTGTATGATTCCTATTAGTGGTCTAAGAGAAAACCAGCTTAAAGGGATAGTTCACCCCAAAATGAAAATTCTGTCATGAATTACTCACTCTCCAGTTGTTCCAAACCTGTATACATTTGTTCTGATGAACACAGAAAGATATTTAGAAGAATGCTTGTAACAAGTTCTTGACTACCCAATTAACTACCATAGTAGGAAAAATTACAACGGTAGTCAAAAGTGCCCAAGAACCTTTTGCTGTCCTATATTCAGTAAATCATCTTTTGTGTTCAACAGAACAAAATTGAATTATAAAGTAATTTTTCCTACTATGGTAGTCAATGGGGTCAAAGAATAGCATTCTTCCAAATATCTTTCTCGGTGTTCATCAGAACAAAAAAATGTCTATTTGGAACAACTCAAAGGTGAGTAAATGACGACAGATTGTTCATTTTTGGGTGAACTGTCCATTTAAGATACATGTGTAGTGGAGATTCCTTGGGGGGGAAACTGGATAGTGGAAAGTAATAAACAATAAAGTTGCAATTGCACCATCTTGTGGCTATCTTGTAAATATAAACTTAATGTAAATCGTTCATTGTAAATTAACAATTGTTTTGTGAAAATCAAAAATCCAGATGCTTGGTATTCATGCTGTAGGCAAATACATAAACACTAACTACTGAACATTTTAACTGTAGTAAATCTGGTACACCTGAATGGTGTTGCTTGTAACAACTGTTCAGACACCATTTAAAGCTATGTTTATTATGAGCCGATTTTACATGAACCTAAACAATTGCTTGTTTTGTAACAACTTCAAAGATACTTCTATAATGAATCTAAGTGTGTAAAGAACATGCACTGCTTCTTCTAAAATGTGACTATGAATGGCTGACCTGTGATTGCTGTTTTGTGTTTCATGCAAAGCAAATGGTATTTGCAGAATTAGACACTTGCATTCTCTATTTATAATTCCTAATACAATGATAGCTAGAGATATCACAATACTGATAAATGTAAAAAATAAACTAAAAAATGGGTGAAAGGCAACCTAAGGTTGTAAAAACCTTTTAAGAAAATGTGAGCTAAAAAAAATTGTTTATATAATACTCAATAACTCCAATAAATAAACATTTAACACCATAATTGGGTAAGACCCTTAATCAAGACTTCTTCAAATGTACTGCATAAGGGAAAACGGACACACTGCATAGTCCAAGTGTTTCTTGAAGACTTCATAAGAAGGTAGTATAGGAAGAATGAGATGATTGGTGTCACAGTAGCTCTTGGGAAAGGCACAGGAAGGGTCTGGTGAGTTCAGGAAAGAAAGAGTTGGAGTGGGATTGAATCCAATGGCTGGAACCGCATCTGTAGTAGTAGCAAATGTAAGAATGTCCTCAAGTGATGTTGCACACTGTCCCTCTAAAATAAGAGACAAGAGATAAGCTCACTACATGACAAACACAACATTATATATATATATATTGGGGTGGGTGAAATTAAATGATATTGTTTTGCTCTACTTACACACCACATAATGCATAATTCTGTTATAATAAGCTATAGATTATGCAATTTGGAGATTATGTACATGATTTGTAACAAACATACCCTCACACTCATGTAGATACTGTTGCCAAAAGTTGACAGTTGTGTCTTCTTTTGCTTTCAGATCTTCCTCCTCTGAAAACCGCATTGTAAAGAGCTCCAGGATGGATTTAGCAGTCATCCTCTCCACGGGGCCACAGAAAACCGAATAGAAATTTTCAGCGCACATCTGAACCTGCTCAAACACATCCAGCGTCCTTAGACCCTCCCGGAACCTGAAAATAGCAAGAACCTAATCAGTAAAAGTTTACATACATATACACATACAGCTTCTATATATTTATAAGAAAATAAACATCAGACACCGACAGTTCAATGTACCAACCTCTGCAGAGGCAGCTGGAGTCTGATGATCAAGTAAAAATTAAGAACATCCTCCACCAACATGTCTTTCTCTGAGAGCTTACTGACTTTTCGCCAACAGCCTGCTGCTTCCAAGTATTCTCTGGCTGACAGCATTGCACTTCTTAACTGATTTATGGAGTTTGCATCTGCAATCTTAAAAAAGGACTCACTGTGTGACAGGTGTACAACCACTAAAAATCAAAAAAGTCTGTTTGCCATAATCATGGTTCATTTGTGATTAAATAAAAAAATTCTCTAAAACCCACTTTTCTGATTTTGTGTGCCAAAACAGTGTCTCCAAGGTCTTGTAGTGTAGGTCTGTAGTTTGTGGGGTGGGTGAACAAACTGTGGTACAGCGCAGCAGAGAAGAAGCCCACGGGAGGACCCCCGTGAATCAAAGAGATGGCCAACAGGCTGCCGACCTCAAAGTAAAGATCGTCCCTCAGAGCTATTCACAACACAAGTGTTAGTTTTTAAGGTCATTTCAGTTAGCTGTAATAGGAATCGCATTGGAAATTTATGAAAAGAACGCAACGGTACCTTGCGAGTTTAGAACCAGGTTTTTAGCTCCATTGGGTCCCTCAAAGATTTTAGACATCTGCAAGCTGTGAACAAGACGTCTGAGGAACCAACGCTGATTCCGGAGTTTGTTGTTTAGTTTGTCTTTGGAGAACTTGACAGAAAGTGTGCAGCAGGGATTAAAGTCGCTTTGCCGCAAAACCATCAGAGCTGCTTTCATCACCTCATCATCATTACCATCTCCCACAAACACCTCTGTGCACTGCTGCTGTGATATCTGACAAGCCAGACCCATTAAGATCTCTGCGGAAGTGGCTGGCAGACACTGCCTACAAGAGTAAAGTCAAGATTCTGTCATGAATTACTCTCTAGTTGTTTCAAACCTGTATACATTTCTTTGTTTGGTTGAACACTTGGAAGAATGGTTGTAACCAAACAGACCCCATTGACTACCATAGTAGGAAAAATTACAATCATAGTCAAAAGTACCCAGAACTTTTTGCTGTCCTACATTCTTCAAAACACCTTAATTTGTTTCTAGCAGAACAAAAACAAATTGTACTATGGTAGTCAATTGGGTCCAAGAACTGTTTGGTTATAAGCAGTCTTCCAAAAACAATTCTCTGTGTTCAACAGAACAAAGAAAATTATACAGATTTGGAACAAATCAAATGTGAGTAAATTATGACAGAATTGTTATTTTTGGGTGAACTATCCCTTTAAGAAATGAAACAAGTCATGCATTCAGTAAATTCATGATCACTGTTAGCAATAGATTTCACAAATGAAATTAGGTGCAGCATTTAAATATAAAATTGGGTGATAGTTTAAAGACTGAACCCTTGTCAATAAACTAGCACTTGAGCTAGTACCTTTTAGAGATGAGTGAGGAATGAAGGTCAGAGATACATCCTTTAAATAACCTCTTCCTCTCTTGCCTTTCAGCCAGTGGAGATTTAGCATGGTTGGGTAAAAGCACTGAATCTGCATGCAAAAAAATAAAGAATAGAGGTACAATGTATGAGAACTACATTTCATGTCCAAGCATGCAGCGTTCAAAAGTAATAGATAGGGGCTGATCAATAACAACTGAACAATAGTTTACTTTTATCCTCAACAGCAGCTTTGCATTCTGCACATGTCCAGTCAATTTCATAAAGCTTAAGGTTGGAGCACCTCCGATGGGTTCCCTTGGATCCACAAAGCATACAACGAATAATTTCCCAATTGCTATAAACCAAACAGACGTGTTAAAAACAGAAATAAACATCAAATAAACTAATCCAATTTAATTTAGAATGATTTAAATAAGCACATAGATTACCCTGAGAGTGAGCTGTGTTTACGACCCTTATGAGACAAACACTTTCTGGCATCACAGTGCTGGTACACTTGCAGTAATTCTCCAAATGCATTTTCTTCTAGTTCCCAAGATGCATCTCTAAGAATTGTTTAATATTTTAACACAAATATTAAAGAATGAAAAAGGCATCTGCATTCATTGTCTTGCCACGCTAAAGTGATATGCTATTAAAATGACATTAATGATACACATCAGATATTAAAGAGAATCTCAGGAAAACTGTAAAGCTGATTAAAAAATAAAAGAATAGATTTACTGATACAAAGAGAATGTACTAACTGAAAACGTGGTGCTTTTTAGCAGAATTAACAATAACTGCAATTTACCTCTCTGGTATTTGTATTCCCATTCTGATCATTTCTTGCTGGAACTGGTCTTTGTTATTGCAGAGTGTACATTTGAAGAAGAACATAGCAGCACTGTGTGCGTGTTGCTGCAACAACAAAGTTGAGATCCAGGGTATGATTTCCAACCTCAGATTTTTGTATCTTCATACTAGAAACAGAATGATGTATATGCGTGTTCATTTAGTATATACCTGTACACAAGCCCGATGAAACCAGCTTCCATGACATGCAGGACACTTGAGCACATTGTAAGAGAGAACAGGTTCAATTGGCTCCAAACACACAGAACAGGGGAGTGGAAGACTGGGGCTGGAGACACAGGTCTGAATAGGTGCATGCTTTTTACAGAAAGACCTGTAAAAACAAAAGCTGATATCAGAATCTCCCAAAATCTATGTTATGGTTAAGAAAGGGTTCATCTGGACACTAAACTTACGGAAATGAGTCTGTGAACTGGAATATAAACTCCTGCTCTATTCCACAAGGCATGTGGACCATCTGCCTGCAGGTTCTGATGAAACACCCCACCGATGCGCCATGCTTTTTACAGTGCGTGCACTTCTGCTAGTGACAAGTAAAAAATTATAGTGTCTGACGCATTCACACAGTGATAATTGAAGATATGCAGACAGTCAGTTGTGTATTTACCAGCTTCGAAGATCTGCGAATCTCCTTTTTGATGTCATTCACCAGAAACCCATGAATGTCTTCATGTTCCTCCCCTCTCTGAAATACTCCACTAGAGACCAGCTGTATGAAATAAGATTATGATCGAAGTCAATAAAGCAAAGACATGATTTGGAAAAGAGAAATGCATGTGTAGGGTGTGTAATTTTGAATTACTTAAGCATTTATGACATGTATTTACTGCAGACTGTCATGTTATTATTTTTGCTTTATGTTGGGCCTATGCAGACCATGGTTATAAAATACACTTGTTGAATGTTGATACTGTGAGGGCCACAGTTTAATGTGCAATGTAAAATCTGGATCCTAAAGCAAAACCAGTTGAGAGAATAAAATGAACGACTGGGAATGAAACAAATAACTTATAACAAGAACATCTTGAAAGCACAACAGACATCAAAGGCCAAGTCCTAATAACAAATATTGCACTTTTTATACATGTATAAAAAGTTTGAAATAAATGTATATTAATAAAATAATAAAACTTAAATTAATTAAACTTGGCGATTGCTCACCAAACAGAAATAGTGGACAGTGAGGTTGTGCTGTTCGATTGTGATCTTCTCCCCATACTTTTCTGGACAGTTGTCGCTGCGCTTACAAAGATCACAAACTGAAGGACAAACACAGACATTACATTCAGGTAAAATACTAAAGTCATAAAAGGTATGATATAGAGATAGACATCGATTGTTGTTACCATCACGAGTCACTGAAATATTGTAAGATAAACAACTTACTGAGGTCTTTATCGTCCTTTATCTCTTTTATTTCAGTACTCTCCTCTTCATTCATCGCTTTCATTATTGGTTTATTAGGCAGAAAACACAAAAAACCGTATGAAAGGCTAAAATGTTACCCATACACAAGGGGTTAAGTTTCCACAGAAACAACTGTTTGTTTTCGGTTGCTAGTGGAGAATTAACTTCATTGTTATCATAAGCTTACGTTATATCTAGTTAAATCGCTCAAGAAACAAAATCACATGCTTTTATATACATTACAGCGTAGTTTAGATTTAATAAAACATTTCAGAGCAACGTGTGTGTAATGTGTTTAAATTTTAAATCTGCCTCTACCCGTGAAAATCCGCCTCTGCTTGCTTTTGGTTGGTTCATTTTAAACCAAAACAGAGGTTTTCCGGTGGGCGGGTCTCTGACCAAAAAATTGCGCAAAGCACGCGAGACTTGCGCAAAACACGCGAACGCAATTTCCGCTTGTGCTTCAAAATAAGGGTAAAGATAAGTAAATCTAAAACGTGTAGTTTATTTATGTTAAAATATGGTTTCTGAGGCGATAAGTTATACTTTACAAATTGTGTCGTTTTTTTTAACAATTTAACTGTCAATTATTTTCTAAAGCTTGATTTTATTTTAGTAGGCATGTGTCAGAATGTAATATTATACTATTTAGATGATAAAAAATTATGTATAATACTATTACATTTTATTTTAATAAATATTATCCCTTTTTATTTGGATATTTTAACACGCTCTATTACATTGTACACCCAAGAAAATATGCTTTGTCGATCTTTATGACTATTACTGACCAGTAGGTGGCAATAGATCTAAACAATTCAAAGCTCTGTCTGCTCAAGGACTGGCTCCTTCAAATCTGAGGTGGACCTAATGTGACCACTAAATTCACAACTGAATACTTGTAATAATTGCCTATAAATAATAAATTGCAATTCATATTTACCATTATCTTGTCTTTCATTTATTTTTGTTACCTAACATCAGTATTTTGTAGACTTCAAAACAAATTGCATGCATTTGCAAATAAAACATAGAGAATATTCATAAAAATATGAATATTCAATGGAAACGTGAGCTAGTTTCATTAATGTTTAAGTGCTGCTGTACAATCTCAGTGACAAGAGATTAGCCTTCCTGTAGCTCAGTGGTTAGAGCATAGCAATGCCAAGGTCATGGGTTCGATCCCTTGCACATACTCAGAAACAAAACAAATGTATAATGCAATGTGGGTTGTCTGCCAATTGCATAAATGTAAATACATCTAGTGCCCTAAAAAAAAGAGAAGGAAGTGCCAAATCCAGCACACATTTACACTAGATCTTTAAACGAACCTTTGTCGCCCTGGCTAAAAGCCAGAACTGATGCCTAGACTCAATGAGGTTGAATAATAATAACAAATAATCGCTGGGCACCTTGTCTGTTTTTTCTGCCTGAGCAGATCCAAGATCGAGGTCTTGACTTGGCTATTGTTTGGCAACACATGCAAGGGGGTCCTTGGATGCTCTTTTGACTTGGGATATAAGATTACAGGCCAAGCTTTTCTTCCCTTGAATAAATTCCAAAGGGAGTCCAAACAACTGCCTCAATTTTCCACACTGAATTTCCTCCCCGTGTCCAAAGCTTCTCAGAGTTTGCATTATGCGAGCTAATTCAGCCAATTATGCACAGGTGTGATGCTAATTCTCCTCTCGCATACTGAGCTCCCGACAGTAAAAATAGTATAATTATACAGCTGTCCCCGTGTTTTCCTTCCCAGCCACTGCAACAGCCTCTGTCTGACAAAAAAAAACACCTTTTCAGTAACGGCTATCTTAAAGAATCTGCCATGACTTTCTATTCTATTCAACTGTTCATTGTTGTAGTTTGGGAAGCAGGTGCGAGGCTGTGTCACATGTCATAAGAGCATGTGTGAGAATAATGTAACATTTAAGAATGTTACACAGGCAGCCGGCTAACTTCGAGTCGACATAGAAATTGTTCTTTGTTTATATTTTATTTGTGTCTGACTACACTGCCAATTTTGTCAATTATTTTTTGAATCCTATTAAAAATATGGAGCGCACCAATCAAAAGAATTTTAGAGACAGGGAAATATGTGTAACTAGTAGGTCAGTGTGTCTTCCGTGCCCAATTCCTCTAACAAGCTATATATTTCAGAGAGAGGACACAATTACATTTTTATTTGCATTCAGTTTGATAGTGGTTTCAACACAACATACAGAATGTTTCAATTGTGGCTATAGGATGGAACTAAGACTTTTAAATAAGAGGTGGTGCATGCTTCTGCACGCCACTACTACATTCTATAATCCCAATCCTTTTATTCAAAGCTATAGTGATAGCACTTACACAGGGGACAGCAACCTTTTCATTATATTCTGTCACTTTTGATAAGTTTAATCGACATGACCATCAACTCCGATGAAGAGCTCGCTCTCCTCAAGAAAGGGGGAAAACCTAGATATTATTATCAGGGTATGTTCAGCAACCGGTCCCTGAAATTGATGGCTGGGGAGCACGGTCCCCTGAAAGAAGTCAAATTAAATGATCATGGTCCCTAGTTAGCTGCCCTTTCAATATACGAATTTCTGTAGGGAATAGAAATGACTCTGATCCCACTCCTAAAGCTTCCTGGTGCTCATGTATAACAGCTTGTGATATCTCATCTCGTGTGGCTTGAGGAAATTGCTGTCTACACAGGCCAAATAATTCTGTCTCTTTGACCTGTGGTTCAGGGAAGTCTAATTATCAGCTTCGGCGCTGGGCTCACTGGGGTCCCTGAGCCGCCGTAAAGGCCCCGGGCTGTCACCCGTTCTCTCTCCCCACCCAAAATGAAAATTGAGTTGTCTGCAGAGTGATAAAATGTGTCTGCTAATCAGAAATGTGAAAAGATTCAGAGCAAGAGTGGCACGGTGACATGAGAGAATTGCATATTTCTTTTGTCTCCTCTCAAATTGTCCAAAGTTTTGCTAACAGTAATCATTTATGTCTGATTTAGAAAACGCTGTTTTGGAAATATGTATATTCTACTTTTCATCAACTTGTTTATTTAACATGACTCGTATTTGAATGAAGCTGGTTTGTTTTTTACTGTATGTTAAACGTTCTTACTTAACATATTCATACATTTTTAAACATTAAACATATTCATATATTATTTAAATGTATTTGAAATGTTTCTACTGTGCAGTTTGACCATTAGCTTCAGTCTAGTAACATTTTGCTGAGTTTTTGCAAACTATGTTTAAAAAAAATAGCATTTGGAAAATGTTTTAAAAAACTTGGGAGTGTTAGGAAAACCTTCATATGGTGTAAAATTGTTTGCTGGGTTGTGATTGACACTAGTTGTAAACTCTTACTACAAATACACTCAGACTACCATTATTTGTTATATAGATTGATTTTAACAGCGCATTTGGTATAAAGTATGAAAAGCTCCTTGGAAAAGAAACAAACCTTCATCATGGAATGGGGCGACACAAAAATTTTGCTATGCATGTGAAGGGGTGGGGGGTCTCCTCCTTTTCATCACCTTCAGGTCACAGGGTTCACTGCTGGGTGGAGCTTTTTGCCGTCTGAGTCATGGAGGGGTATCGATAACCTCAATGTTTCACCACACAATCTTTTTTTAAAGCTCTCTGAAAACAAACAGTGGATGGACTGCCTGCATCAGGACCTACACAACAGCACCGACAGTCTCTGGACAGAGGTAACACATTTCACCCGATACCCCCTTACTTATACCTAACTTATCAGCTAACATATGCAAAGATATGATTGAAACGATTTATTTATTTGTTTCTCTATTGAAATATTGCTTGTTTCGTTTGAATGTAAGAAATGATGAATTCACGTCGCTGCATGCAGAACCTCAGTCTTTTTGTGATACGGCACCATTCTGCTGCGGGGCCTGAAAAGGTTGAGCCTCATTCGAAAGCATTTCAATTCAACCTTTGAACCCATCGCAGATGATTAGGATGTTTGCTTCCTCTCCCGTTTTTGCCAACTAACATAATTCAACGTCGACTTTTCCTGTTGCTCTTGTGACTCAACAAACAAGAAAAATAACTTTTGAAATCGCATCTCTTAGTTTCGCATCGCATTGCTTTGGTGAAATCTAATTTGAGAGAAAATGGCAACCCAGCTGTTCTTTTGATAGAGAATCACCAAAACATGGGTTCTTTCAGTGCAACATGCATAGTCCATCCTCATCTACACATCAATGAGCCTTTCTCTTGTCTGCAAGGCTATAATTAAAGCTCTGTGCTGTGCTAGGGGTAATTTATCCTCCTTTTCTGGCTCTGTGTTGAAATCAGGTAGCAGGGCATGATTGCAGTGGATGGGGCGTTGCAGGTTGCACAATGCTGCCGCTTTGTGTTCCTCTAGCTTGTAGAGCGCATGTGGATGAGCGCCCATTAAATATACAAATTTATTATGCAAACAAAAGGGGTTAATTGTCCACATATTTGTATGAAGTTTGTAAATGAATTATACAAGGGAAATGGGTTTCATAGCAACCGTCTCTGCGAGGAAGGTCGCGGTAGCGGTTTTTGTTGCTGGTGGCTTGCTGTAGAGTGATATGAAGGTTATGATGAGCCGTATATCTTAATAACAGAGATATGTTTGTTTGATACAGATGTTTAAAAATAGAAGGCCCTTTTTGCAAATACATCGATGCACTGATTTGAAAGCATTTTAGAATTTGCTGTTGAAAATATTGGACAAACTATTTTAATATAACCATAACCAGTTTTCAAGCTAGCAAACCAGTTATCCTTTTTGCTTCATCTTTTTCATTCATTTTAATTGCTATAAAATAACAAATGTGATAGACATCAGGGTATAAAAAAGACTGTATAGATAACTACATGTGTATTAAATTTGTGGTAACATTTCAACACAATCTCACAACAACTATTTTACTAATTTTCGCTGATTCGTATGATTTCATTTGTACATTTTGTACGATTTGCTTTTGCGCCAGTGACGTTAAGGTTAGGGCCGGGGTTCAAGCATGACTTTTTTCTAGTAATTGTACATTTTTGTATGATTCACAAACAGTTTTTGGACCCCACTGACTACCAAAATGACTTTATAATAAAATATGAAGACTGAATGGATTCATGTCTCATTGCGGTGAGAGATGGAGATTGATCACATGCACTAGCATCATCGTTTTGAGCAGCAGACCAGAGAAAGTGAGATCATTTAGCCCCACTATAATTAATTGCTTTATCTAGTCAATTAGGCATACATGTTAGCACCTGCATATTCCCACAAGACAAAAGAGAGAATTATTTCCCAAAGGCAACGGTAGCTAACTATTTTCAGCTTTAATTTGTTAGAATTTGAGCTTTAATACTTTGTCATAATGTTTAAAGACAAGACTAATGTTTGTGCCAGATTCATAGAATGTTTCCTATGAAGACAATAAACGGTTAAATCTATGCCAAATCTCATTTACCTTGTCTGTGACTGCAAAACTATATAAATCAATACATTCATAAACAACATTATGTATTTGTAATTTAAAAACACAGACTAAATCATTTCTGTTTGTAGTCATCTAGTTGTTTTTTATCCCTCCTACAACAACCGCTAACATTTTTATCCAATCCATGTTCTTTGCTTGCCATGATCCTATGAACCTTTAGTGTTCTGACTAAGCAGCATGCGTCTACAGGATTAGCCGTTCACTGTTTGTTTGCTTTGAGCCTCTGAACATATGGCCATATGCATACTGTAAGTATACGGTGCCGTTTATAACAAAGCTTAAACTTTCCACAGAGCCGCACAGTGCAGAACGTGCAGCAAACAAGTAAAGCCACATAATCAAGAGTGACAAATGGATTAGGCAATGTTAGTAAATACATATTTAAGATTTCCTTTGGATTTGCTGTGATTACGTGATTGACTGTGTGGTGTCTCTCTCCAGCAGGGAAGCTGGGATTTTGAAGATGCCAAGACCTGGATTAGCCATTTCATGAGAGAGGGATGTGAAGATTTACCACTGATCTACCACTGTCATCTTCCCAGAATCTGGGATTGGGTACTCTTAGTATGCATGTAGATTAGATTGACATTTATAAGATGTTTTTATCCAAAACGACTTACAAGTTAGTGAGGTGAGTGCAGAACAGGTGTTTTTTTCAAGGTTTTGATGGACTCCGCTGCTCAGATGGAGACTGGCAATCCATTCAACCAGAAAGGAACACGGGTAAAGGTTTTGTGAGCGGTTTGGTGCCACGTTCGTTTTGGTGGAACAACAAGACTTGAGATGAAACTTATAGTTGGGAAAATGAGTATATACAACTAGTTGTGGTACAGCTGTGCATGACAGAAAGCAGATATATGAAGAAATATAAAAAGATGAATATATTTTTGTGTTGTGTCTTTATATATTCGCTCTCTTGTTGTTCAAAACCCATATGACTTGTTTTTTTTAATGTTTAGCAGAATCTTCTATACAGTAAAATTGAATGGAGACCGGGTGAAAAAGACCGGTAAAAGCATTATTAAAGCAGTCTATGTGCATAATACAAACCTCTGATACAAGTTGATATGAGGGCGAATAAATGATGCCCTGCAAACCAATATGTAAGGCACTGCAAAGCAACACTTAATTTCAACCGTAGTAATGAATCATACATCTCTAAACTGAGTCTCTCTCACCAGATGGTTCAATGTGTTTTATAAGTAAAGTTTTTTTGGCATGCTGTCATAAAACCTGGTTTATCTTGACCTAACCCAACCTAAATATTGATCAACATGCCAACCTCCTAACTCCTGAAAGATATAGATATAGATAAAGACATACTATATTCTAGTTCAAGCAGCAAGCAAACAGGGTGTTTAAATAAGGTTTTTCAGTCCTTAATACACCCATAATACTGTGGAATTATTGATTAAAATAAAACTGCAGCCACAGCCTTTTTACACTGCTATTGTCCTTATAAACAAGCAAATAAAACAAGTGGGAGGCACTGTTGAATTGTGCTTTTGTTAGAAAAGAAAATATTAAACGTAAACGTTGCATTAACAAAGCTAAACAAACATACGGCTACAGTTTTTTAATGTAATATATATATATATAGACATTAAATGATGTTTTTATTAACCCCTGACAGAGAAGCAGTGTGTGTATTTGTTTGTTGTCTGCTGTAAAGAACATTGGTGTGACAGGTTGAAATGCAGTCCAGAAACATGTTGCCTAGAAACTAATAGAATGAATAACCCAATATGTGTTTGTCCTAGTGTAGGTAACCATTGGCAACAGCAAAATCTCTCGTCTTTCTGATATTGCGTTTTTTTTTAACCAAGAAGTATGAGAACATTTCTCTGCCGTGGATCCATGTTTTTGTGCATTCAAATATGAAATGCATAAATGTATATGGAACGTATGATTCATAGCTTTACTTTTAACCCTGAGAGCTATTGAAAGCTAGATGTCTTTCAAATCATTTGTTTCTGATGTTGTAAGTAGGGGTCATGCAAAAATGGTTTACACAGAATCAGGCAAAAGAAACCACCATTCATGCTCCATAAATATGACCCAACATGGTTATGAATTATATATGGGGGCTTGTCTTTAGACCATTCCCTCTGTACATGCGTGGCTGGGGAGTGACGGGGGTGCAAGCAGCTGGGGGAGGTCGTGTTAAGTTTGCACCACTGCAAGCACTGCTCAGGATTATCTATCTTAATTGAAATTAAGTGCCATGTGCCTATAGCCTTTGCAGTAGAATCTTACAGCCCCCATCGCATTGGACACACCTAAAACCATTGAAAGATTCTTCTTGTTTTCAAACAATTTCATGGCATTTTGATAATTGTTATTAGAGTAATAATCCAATTCTAAATCTAAGATCATAAAGAATATGTATGAACTTTTGATTCTCCAACAGTCTCCAGACTGGCAGATCTGCAAGTGTTAGAAAGGCCAGTCTCAGTTTAGACTGGATCTACAGACTTCTAATGGAATTATATCTCCTCAACCTTAGGTCAATCTCCTCAATGTGCTTTACTCGAAGGCTTGTTTTCCATACCTTTCATCTGAGTTCCTGTTCATAATTCAAGTGCTTTTGGGGGGATTACAGAGACACATTTTCAACTTGTGTGATATGGTTAAATTCACCTACAAAATAAATGTTAATATGACATGACATCGGTGGCTTAAAGCCATTTGGTGGGTGCAGACTTGGTCCAAACAGGGGCAACTGTTTTCATGCTCTTTTAATGGATTCACTCAGGCAACACGTTACAGTGTGGACTTCAACAGGGAGTGATTCTGTCAACGTTAAGCATCTGTTGAGGGAGGATTAATTGCTTTAATGAAATATTGAGAGTTTTACTTGGGCCGTGAGGTGGTAGGGCTTGTGAAGGGCTCGAGATGGGGTCACTGGTTAACAGGATATTTGTTTTGGAAACCCGATAAATCGTTTTTAAAGGGGAAAAAGAGATTATACTTCTGTTCCATCTGGTTATTTGGTCTTGCATTGGTAAAGACTTTCATACAATTCTGTGAAAAAAATATTTATTTGTTATTATACAAAAGTTATATCTCGGGCCTTATTTGTAAAGCGTGCGTATGCAAAAATCCACGGCAATGCTCATATTTATAAAAACTTTCTTTGATATGGAAAAGTGCTTAGTGCCACGTCAGGGTCAGAGCAGACGTATACACGTTTGCTATATATATTTTGAAATATAAGCCATTCTTGTCGCTCGTAAAGGATTTGGATAGTGAGAGATGCTCTTTCATATGTCAATGAAGCGTTAAAACGCAGAGATTTGAAACTGTTTAGCTGTGCACAATTTTAAGAATCTTTTGCGATGTGTAAATTTCACATCTGAGAGGCGTACACGCATTTTCTGTGCGTACGTCGTTCTATAAATAACACATACAAACTTTGAGAAATGATCGTAAAATCAAAATTAGGACGGTTTCTATGCAACATTTTATAAATGAGGCAATATGTTAACGTTTTTCATTTCATTACTCATAATTTAACCAATTTCAACTTTATTTGATATGTTAAACAAAATGCAACTAGATTTCAGTCAGTTTAAATTTTTTTTCAAGATTTAAATTTAAGTGACTCGAAATTCAATTCAAATTTAAAATAGATTAAAAAATAAATCAATAAAAATGAATTCGGAAGAGCAGATGGAACCATTCAGTCAAAAAATGGTTGTTCTATGGCATTGTGAAGTATGTGAGAAATGATGCCGTAAACAATTTTAACACTACTATCCTGATTAACACGTTTTTTGTCTTGTCTCTATCGAATTGCAGCCATGTAGATATTCAGTACAGCAGTAGAATTGCTTATGTGGTATTGTACCTTGCAAAATGTAAAGACTCTTTCAAGAGAAGTATTACTCTGTCCTGATGATTCTTGATGCCACTTTCAAGATTCATTTTCAAAGGTATGTGAGACTCTTTTTAAAAACTCCTCATTAATGTGCCTTCCATGATGGTCTCTGTCAAGACAGAGAGTCTTAGCGAGGTAGGGGGGCCTGCAGGTGGATTAATTTGTTCTGCCAGGTTCCTCAGGCCCCATGCTAATGAAGAGAAGAATACGGATCAGAGCTCAGGCCAATGGAGAGCTGTCCAACTCCTCTGATGCCCTGCTGGAATTCCTGCCTGGATTAACCAATGACTTTTCTACTTCAAGCCCTTATTAGGCAGTGTTGGTCTCCTCATGCCATGGGAGCAAACCAGGGTCAGCAGGTCGGTGAACAGTTTGGGTTACGAAGTAATGAAGCATGGGCCTTGCTCCCAACAACCTACTCTCCCCCTATTCCCTGAACACCCCTCCCTCCCTTTCTGTTTTCCCGAATCGGATGTGTTTATAATACAACACGCTCCAGAGAACAAACACAGAACGTGGAGGGCATGTGGATCTCTCCTCTCATTTTTTTTCTCTGCTTCATTGTTGATGCAAGGGAGTCTGTCAAACACAGTTTCCGTCAGCACAGTCGTGAGGAGTTGTACGGCTTGCATCTGGCCAAGTGTGAAACTCCATCGTCTCTTTCCATTTCCGACAGCCACTGTTAAATCACGCCTTTTATTTGTCGCCAAACCTTCGCTCAAAAACCAAACGCAACGTGATGTTAAATCATTTGTATTCTACTCAGATATCACACAGTTTGTACCCTTGACCCTTTGTACAATAATAAAAGATTTGCAGAGGGTGGATAAACTGGGTTACAATTACAGTGTCAGATGTTTAGCAATTTTTTTTTTACCACCGCAATGGTTACAGAACATTCTTTTAACACCTATGATATTAAAGTTTTCACTTGATTTAATTGTTGTAGACAACATGTATTTAAGTTGTGGATATACATGATGATTGACAGATGAGACAGTAGAGCAACCAGCGATCTTTAGATTTACAGCTATGCTGTAGATTGATACCCTTGGTTGCATACAACAACTCCTCAGTGTATAGCACTACCTCTAAAGTTCACAAAATAACAAAGTCAGTAAGATGCCCACCTATTGTAGATAAATTTGGTAAAAAGTCACATTGCGGTAAATCTTTCAAATTTGTGTAAATCACCTGTTATTGATACATTACAGAGAGATAAAGAGCATTTTATTTATAGTAAAGCGTTGACTTGCAATGGCTGCAAGCTCTTCTGTACTTCCTAAGAGTAATAAAGAGTGTGAAAAAGTGTCCACCGCATATTTTTGTACATGTACCCTCGGGATATGCTGTTTGTGTTGGATCATGGGAATGTGTTGATACAGTTAGTGTGGTAACAAGCAGACATCAGCAAACTGACATTTGGAGTATCAGGGGTGTGGTATTTCCCTATCTCCCACTCACGTCAGGCCTTGGGGGAGAGCGGGGGGGGTATGAAGCTGGGGGGAGAACGACATGCGAAGGGCTCAGCTCTTTCCTCTATCACTGGGGTTTAATGTAATCTATAAAGCCATTGGTCTGTTTACATAAGGGCCAATGATATGCCTCAGATCCATTTCTATTGCCAGACATAATGTATACACAAAGCACTGATTCTGTGTACACAAGACAGCAAGATCGCTGGGAGCTGTGTGCTGTCCCTGCTTTCACAGCACACTGTCGCTTTAATAAATAAAGCACTCGCTCCAGTTAGTCGCTCAGTGAGGGCCCCGGCAAAGCCACATTGCGTGCAAACCCGGCTCACTGCTTGAGCGGTGGAGCGCTTGAGCCTAATCCAGGCTGACATGTTACAGTAAAAGTACTTTATAAAATCAATATTAAATTCACAGCCTTTGACATCATGGGACATCTAAGATAAAGGGGAAATAAGGCGTAGGGTAAATAGTCCTGCAGCTGTGTCACTCGCTCAAGGAGGAAGCCTGGGGTAGACGCAGGGGACCGCAGGGAGAATTAGTGCAGTGCTAGTCATGTTTTATACTAAGGTCTTGACATCAATGAAAACATTATAAAACGGCACGCAAACTCTGACGGGAGGAAAAAAAAGAGAAGGAGCCACACAGAGGCCGAGGTGCAGTGCAGGGCGAGTCTCCGCCCATTCGGGAGGGATAAAAATGAGGCTGGATATAATGGTGTGGATACTATGGGAGGAAAATGTATCTACGCATGCCGTGACACAGCAGCCCTGCGTGTTTATCCTCGGGGAAGTTAATCCGTGTCTGATCATATTGTTGGACGATTACAATGACGCACACACTGATTGCAAACAAACAAAAGTTTCTGGAGCATAAGAAATTAGCGGGGCTTAATTTGCATTATGCATTTTGTGGGACTAATTAAGGGTCATTTGCCAAAATATAAACATTTAATTTAAATTTAATGTAAATGTGTTTTTTTACACAATAAAATAATTTTACTGTTTTATTTTTGAAATACAAATTTTAATTAAAGTAAATCATGTTATTTTTAGTAATTTTTTTGTGCCCCAGCTGCCAGAATATTAGTTTGTTTACAGGATTGTTTATAGTGATACAAAATATCAGATGGTAGTACTTAAAATAAAAATGATCATCATCCTCATCAAATTTTCTAATAAAAATACAATTAAATGATCAATTTACTTTGTGCTAAAAGTTTGTTTTAAAACGAATCAAATTAATAAAAATTACGACTGCTTAGTTTTGATTGACATGTATTTTCATATGTCATATTTCTTAATTTTATTTATATTTTACAAATGTATACTAAAATGCAATGTAAGTCGCTTGGGATAAAAGCGTCTGCCAAATGCATACATTTATATAGCGCTTTTCACAATTTTTATTGTTTAAAAGCAGCTTTACATACATAATCATTAAAAAAATATAGTAATACATGATATTAAAATACATGATATTGTTTTCATCATGTTTTGTCATAAATAAATACTATGTTGGATTGTTAGAAACTGTTAAAACATACAAAAAGAAAATGCTGTAAAGCCACAGATTTGTGTGTTCGTGCAATACTTTCAGAGATTCCGTTTATTTATTTATCCAGCCGGCTGGCATGTTGAGATACAGCACGAGAGGATTATGAGTGTCCTAGTTTGGCTACAGTAATTTAGTGTCCACAGAGGCGGACACGCTGACAGCAGCGCTGTCCGCACGCAGCTGAATGACTGAGACTCTGAGAGTTTAATAGGTCATCAGCAAGAGAAGATATGTTGTGACAAGGACGCAAGTTGTAAAAGGTCAGAGGAGAGAGAGCGAGGCCCACCCGCTGCTCTCCCTAACTCAACAAGCTACCCAAAACTGCTAACTTCACAAACACAACAAACACAAAGTGCAGAGGGTCTTTAATTAACCTTTCACATCATCATCATTATAATTTAACAATTTTGGTGAAAACTTCTGATGTTTTTTAACTGGATGTGCTGGTTGGATAATTAGATATTGACTACTCTCAAAAGGCCACATCTGAGGAACATTTCAATTTAAGCTTTAAAATGGAGCTTCATTTCTAAACTCCTTGAGTGACTTGCTAAAATGATTTCAATTTCAAAAGCACGAATGGCCAATTCAAAATACAACACAATGTTGTCCTCTTGTAATATCACAGACAGCTTGAAAACCGTACAGGGAGGTGAACGAGGGAGGTGGAGTGTATGTTTAAACACATTAGGACCGTGGAACATGAAGATCTCCCCAGTGTTTCTAGGCACTTGTTTTCCCTTATTTTGATTCTTGCTCTTCCATGCGATAAGCATAGCTCTACATTTAGCCCTTAGAAAGCAAGACAAACTACATGTTTTATGGGTCCTAATGTAGCCTAAAAGAGGATGTCTATTGCCCCCAAATGCACTCAGAGGAGAACAAGGACAAGAAAAACAAATATTGACTCAATGATCTCACCGTAGCTGAAGCCTTAACATTGTCTTAACATCTCTGTAACAAATGTGTGTCATGAAATGTGTTTGTGTAACACTGATCACAAGTTCCTTAGAAATGAATAGAAATAAATTCAGTTATGATCCCCGTTTCTTCTTATAATGCATTTTATTGAAGCATTTGCATACCTGCATATTTAAAGTCATTAAATAATGTTTTAGCAGATCACATTACAGGTTCCTAATGCGAGTGATAATCTGTATTACTGATTTGTTAATTGATAAATAATCAATGACTTGGATTTGAATGAATTAATTTTATTTATTGTGTTCAGTGGGGATTTCCCAGACCATTTTTCCTGTTGCTAAACATCACTGTGGGGGATGCAGATTTTTCTGAATGCACGAATGACCTGACCTGAAAATCAATGCACGTGTACGCTGTTGTTCTGTGTAAGAACCACATGATTTGAGAGATGTTGCTGAGCTACATTTTTACAGAACTGACCTTAAGTTTGTGATATTGATAATATACTGTACTGTACTGTAAGGTTTTACTTAAAAAAATAAACATTTAGATGGTATCAGATAGTAATACCATTGCACTTTGATATATACCATTTCTTTATATAAAGTGTTCTGGGACTCCTAGAGGTACTGTAGGGAGTCTGTGACTATAGTGTTTGAACTATTTTTTGCAAAAACATTTGCCAATTGTTCAAATTAAATGTTTATACTGAAGTATATTACCCTGTGCATGTTATCATCTTCAATCATTTAAATACATTATTATGGCACTACATGCTATTGTAGTCCTGGGTTATAACACAACAATACATTTATACTTAACAGCTGCGTCTCAACCCAAGTGTGACCTTGACCTTAAAAGGATATAAAATGATTAACGTCATGTTTTCATTGTCCGATTATTATCATATTTATTGTCATACAGTACATTTGAAAAAATAAAACGTCTACACACAAAAATGTGAAGCTGGCTTTGGTATATTTTTGCATTGTGCAAAGTTCACTGAAACGCCACAACGTCACAGCCCACAGTGACACTACCTTTACTTCAACCATGACCTCAGGGAGGTCTGTGTCATACCTTATCTTTATACTTGGCACTCTTGGCTACAAAGCCCCAAAATTCTTGTTTCCATAATTCATATCAACACAGCCCAAAAACCATTAGCTCTTAAGGCAGAGCATCTTTAGCTACATTGGTGAATCACAGCTTCTTCGTGTCCTTTTCCTTCCTCTCTTAGCAAACAATCAGCACTCAAGCATGTGCTGCATTTCTCATGAATTTAAACAATATTTAACCAGGTTGCATTTTTAACAGTATTCACTTAAGCAGTTCCACCACTGTTACACCTTGCTTTAGACCCTATACTTCAGAATCCCACCCGAACGCACTGAACCCATTTGACACAGAATTCTACATCCAACATCAGTGGGTTTTGTGGCTCTTGTTAGCACCGGGACTCTCCCTGCCTCTCCTCCTTTCTGTACGTATGTGTGTGTGTGTGTGTGTGTGTGTGTATGCGATTGTAGAGTGACAGACAGCTTGTTACCCTCAACCTGAGGCGGCGCCTCGTTAACACAACCCTTGGAATATGGACATAATGAAAGAACCTGGCAACACATCTCACTCGCTCTATTAGCCTCTCAGTTTCCTCTCTGGGAAACTGCTCAGGGCCTCCATTCAGAGTGGCCGCACAAAAGGCCCGATTCTTTAAATGCTAGACAGGCCCACGGACAGCTGGGTAGAAAATGTCACACAGTGCGTGGAATGCCCATTATCAGACACACTCATTTGTTATCCGGGCCCTCCAAACCTTGTCAATCTCCACATCCCCCTCCCCGTCAGACGCACACACAACCTGATACCGAATTGACAAATCGAGCCTTGCGTCTGTGACAGAATATAATAAACTCGGCAAAGGGGGAGCGTCGAGTCCACTCCGTTCTGCCCAATCTAATTGGTTTCGACATCAAAGATGTCAGTCAACTCTAGCCTCCCCTTTTAGACAGATTCGCTCACTCTCTCGCTTTCTCATTATGCCAATGGTCCCATTAAAGGAGCCGTCAGTTCCCTGTGCCGGGATTTGGTGGAAGTCATAATTAGTGATTTCGTTTGACAGAGCAGTTCTGTCTCCATTTAGTTTTTAACACCCCCAGGCCACATTTTTCACATGCGCTTGTCTCAGCCTTGCCGATTGGCATAGGTGCACCTGGTCCGAGTCCAAGCTGTCACACTTTCGCTATTGTCTTTTGTACACTGTGTTCATAGATAGCCTCGGGGGTGATTGCGTTCGGCTGGCGGTTTTAACGTTTCATTCATAGCTGGTTAATAAAGATGTTTGCTTAAATCAGATCGATGAATATTACTCCAGGCACTATGTGCGGAATGCGTAAGATATAAATAGCAAGGTTTTAAAACAGCACGTTGCCTTAAAAAATTTAATTAAAGTAGGTAACAAAACACCAGATTAAGACTAAAAGGTGTATGTGTATGACAATGATAAGCAAAAAGTGACATTTTAGCACATAGCCAGTTGTTAAATGCCAACTGAAATAAATCTCAACCGAGTCTCGCCATCAAAATTTGCCCCCTTACATCACTCGCACTGTGCGATGAGAGATTAATAGACTCTTAGATTAATGTGCTATGAATAAAATTGAATATCACAATTTATCATGTCTATATTCTGCATTTCACAACACTCATCTTATTGTGCCTGACTGAGGCTATCACTCATATAAATCTTTATCGCTATGTGATACCGGCTCAAAGTCCATTTCGCTCCAGGGTGAAAACTAATACTGGTGAAAACTCAATATTTTCCCTTGCAAAATGTGATGCAGGTCTGTCTAACCTTCCCGTTTCTATACCAGCGCAACATCCCTAAGGTTAAAAGGATAAGTTACGGCCCGCGTCGACGGCTGAAGCCCCTCTATGAAATGATTCTGTGTTAAAAGTTTAAACACTCTGCGCACCGCACAAACCTCGGTTGATTGGCAGTTTGCATCTCTATAGCAGCGTGTCTATCCTCGAAGCATCACCACCTGCTGTTGCAAGACCGCTTAAGCTCCAGCATCATACAATTTGACATTCAGTGTGACGACGGAAAACATCAATAAATAAATAACCCAGACAAATAAATCCATAGAAATACTCATTTGAAGGTTCAATGAAGCGCTTTGTGAATGTAATATGCTGTGGATGCATTTCAAATGTAAATTATGGTATTCTGACACATTCGGTTTTCCATCTTTTCCGTCTTCATTTAGACGCTGCTTCTACAGGCTCACAGCTGGACTTTTGTTTGCCACCCCACTCACCCTCTCTGCCGCTCCATTTTTTTTAAAGTTGCCGTTCAGACGATATTCATGTGGCAGGTTGGGAGGAATCGACGCGTTAGGCCCCAAGTTCATGTGGCAGCGCTCAATGGCATAAGCCATCCAAACACTATTACATCAATTGGTTAAGTCAATCGGTTCTCGTGTTGGCTACGTCTGTGAGATTGGACGTTAGACGCTATCTGTTTCCTGATACATAATGCATTATATCTTATGAGAAGTGACATCCATTATCTAGGCATTGATGTTTAATTTAGACGGTTGGATTGAATCGCAGCACCTTGTCATATGTGAATCCCATAAGCTGTCAGAGACTTGATTAAACTGTGGTTCTGGCAAGATATTAAGGTAATGTAATACTTAAATACTGATTTATTTTATGATCACAATCACTAACAGTTTGATTGTAACACTATATATAAAAAATGAAAATAGTCCCTACTTTCGTGTTGGCAAGAGATGCATTTTATACACATGATCTACTTTATTTATGCATATATACGTATACATCCACAACAAACACTCCAGTATGTTTTTTTTATGTTGCTATCTGACTACTGTATTGCTAAAAGCCACCATCTCAGGGTTGACCGGCCTCTGACACTTGCTGTCAATCACAAGTGCTATATTAAGTGCCACAGTGACAAACGGCAATATGACACTTTACAGCATCTCTATTTACACTGGTGCTGTACTTTAAGGCCAGCAGGCTTACACATACGATCACATACCAACATGTTTACAAATATTTGGTGAACATGTTTACCACAAACTACAAATCCTTAGCTTATGTACTCATAAACTGATTTATTTAAAAGATTTATGGATTACCTTGAAACAGGTTTATGTAAGCTGCTCACATTGAGGTGACAGGTCATCGCTCATTAGTTAAATCCCTGATCATTTGTTTGGTTCATAAAGAAACAAACAGGTTCAACCAATCCAAACACTGACTTACAGTCTAAATATAATTCATACACCATCTAATTGCATCCAGCACAGTGACCTGCGGCAATCCGTAGACCACTTTCCAGTAGGTAATAAGTGACCATTACGCTAATTTATTTTCAAACAAGAGCTCGAGCCAAGAGACATATCTGATCACAAGTGGACATTTGCTTCACTCAGATACCATGACCACTTTATCCACGTCCGCTCATCCAGCAAACCTCAGTCACGCAATTTTGCTTGCCGTCTGGATGAAATCCCAAGGGCCGCCAACACGTACAAATAGTTTTTTCACTTACAGGAATACATATCACTCGTCTCAATATCCAGCACATTCAAATGTCCACTCGTAAATTGTTCTGATGTAAGGATTTTCACATATGTGAATTGTTTTCAATGTATACATGCCCAGGTGTGGATTACAGTTCCCATTTCACTGCAGATATTGATTGTTCTTCACTCGTCTGTGTTATAAGTGCAAAAAGGAGAACAGAGTTTTACAGACAGAATGAGCCGTCAAAATGACATATATAACATATCACAGGTTCAGCCACTTTGTGAAAAGACTATATTCTTTGAAAAGCATTATTTTACAAAAATACATTCTACAGCCTATGAAATGTATTAAAAGATCTCTTTCCTTTCGACTTTAAAATCTGAGAGAATTACACATTTTCAGTGGTCATGAGTCAAGATCAGGTGTCAAATCAAAGCATCCCTCTTCGAAAGAGGAGTTTGAGACCTTAATATACAACGTTAGGTATACAGCGCCTCCTAGCAGACAATGTGCATAAATCTGTACGTGTACACTAACATAACGTTTTTTTACACTTTCTTTTTAATCATTACAGCGTTTTACAATTTATAAAAGTGTAAAAGTATATAATAATAGCAACATTTTATAAATAAATAAATTCAGTCAAAGTTTCAATCTTTTGAAGGGCCAGTGTTTCCATCATCTCACGCTATATCTCGTCACGCCTGTAGATGGCAGTGCGCAACAAAGTTTCATCCCCTCACCGAGCGCTTCAGTCTGTTTTTGCAGGAGAAACCTAATTATACGCATTCCTTCTGAAACCACAGCTCTTGACACATTAATGTATCATCAAAATATTTTTCGCTCATTAATATGACTTGTTTGTGCTACTGCTTACTAATATCTTGTGTTGTTAACATGCCTATTAGAAAAGGCATTTGGATTAAATTTGATTTTACATAAGGCAAAACTCGCTTGTCAATTAACCTGTGACTGCATAGGTGTTTTCGACAAATAAAAACAAGTTAACAAACACGCCGCCGTGGCATTTGGGGCAAATTCAGAACAAACATTTACTTCTCTTGCTGTTTGACAGTATTTTGCGTCAAAGTGGTGAAACGAATGTTTAACTTTTCACAGCATCAATTCTTAACATGGGTTGTATTTTCTTACCTTTTATCCCCAACGGCGACCGGTGCACGAGGGCAACTGTCACGAAACGCGGCGAAGAAAGAGCGGGAAAAAGCGAGTGTGAGAAGGGCGGAAACTGTGAGGGAGAAACGAGAATTGCTAATTTAAAGAGGGAAAAGGGTCTGTGAACTAGCTGTCGAGAATAACATAAAATATACTCTTTTATTGTTGACTTTCAGAGACATTACACATGTGAAACGGCGTAACGCGTAAGTTTCATACTTCTATTTCACAGTCATTTTATGGATGAATGGCACATTAGCTCTGGCAATTATTTTGTTCTTGGTAGTTCATATAGGCCTGACAGATTACCCGCGCGACTACAACGTCTCTGTCTTGACTGTCAAGGTGTGTTTTGTTGATGGAGGCATTTATAGATAAGTATAATTGTTATAGACTAAGCTAAAGCTATAGACCTTTTAATTGTATGTTAAAGAAAGCATCCCCATAGCAACATTGCAAAACATCTTCAGCTACTGTCTGCAAGCTAATAGAGACAGTGACGATTGCGCACGCACGCACACACACACACACACACACACACACACACACACACACACACACACACACACACACACACACACACACACCGTGCACGCCATCCCGCAAAGGTTTGTTTCCGTTGAGATTTGTTGTTGGTCCTCTCCTGTGTTGTTTGGCAGTAGCACATTTTACGCCATTGTTTGTCTCACTCATTGTCTTCATCACGCTCACAGATGCTGCGCGGTGTGGTTGCGTGTGCGCGAGTGTGTGTTACTTGCGGTTTTGAAACTGTTTTTAAAAAGTGTGATTTGATGGACAGTTGTTTGTCCACATTAGAAAACAACACTGCTTGTTTTCCATGATCTCCACATCATTTTTTAAAAGGCTGCCTTTATTGCGCAAAGCCCAGGGAGGGAATCGCTCGCGTTTACTGATTTACATTATATAGGCCTAGCCTAAGACTAAGCCAATGAAACACCAAATAGCTGCTGGTTAAGATGTTTATTTTTCACAAAAGTACATTTGTGTGAGACGAAAAGGTTTCAGAAAGGCATGGAGTAGGCTATTTACTGCGACACGAGTGTGCGTTTGTGTGTACGATTGTGTATCTGTGTGCTGTGCGGTGTGTTGGAACAGAGATCCCACTGCGCTAAATGACCTGTGACTGAAGTCTTTCATGTCAACCCTATGATTCACACTGAGCCCCCACGTCACAGTGCACACACATGCTCAAAATGTAGACTTCCTACCGACGCCATACTCCGGCCTACGAGGGCATACGCTCACTCCTACACGCGCACACAAGCCGAGCGCACATCAAAAATATTGTGCTCGCAGACATCTATCTCAATGCATACAATCCATTGCGTTTGGGAAGTCCTGCGACGTGTCGTACGGAATGATTACTATTCTGTTTCACCTCCGGTGTTTTGTTTTATAGGTGAAACGGATTCCAAACAAACAAACAGCAAAAGTGAAAGAAGATTATTGTGCCAGCAAGCCTCTCAGTGATAAATGAGACATGTGACTGGTTAATCCTTGCTGACATGACAAACCTGAATAAACACACAACATCCAAAATTCTCCGTACTCTCGTTTACATCAAACAGAATAGTGTTGCCAAATTCTGCTTTATTAACGTACGCTCTTCTACTACATTAAACAAAGCAACATGTTTTTTTTAAATCTAGTCCCCTATCCTTTTCTCTCACCATCTGTTAAATCATGGGGGAAAGGGGGAAAAGTTGGGAATTAACAAGTTTCCACATGTTGCAGGTGAAAGTGGCACAATTTTTAATTATACCTGGACTCGACTAATTCCAAATACTTAATATAACAAATGGCAAATCAGCTCCTGGCTGCTCCCTGGATAATTGGGACTCGTTGTACTCAGAGTTTCTTTAGCGTCTGCTACATTAATTAACGCTGCAATGAACTCAGCCACAATATGTTCTGTATTTGTTCAAATTGATTCCCCTGGTAGCATCTGTGAAAGGTGGGAAAGCGCAGGACTACGAGGCTCCAACCTGAGCTTCATTAGTTCAGCTCACAACCCACTCGGCCTGCCACTTCTGTTGAGCTCTCAAGCATATGCAGTATATGTTTGTTCTGCGTGTTGCTGTGCTGACCAAGCTCGACTTTCTCAACTGATTAAATGGCAGAGCTAATGTGTTGGTAAAGGAGATGGCAAGAGATTTGGGACTTTTGCTCTCTAGGACAAATATATTTAACAAAACGCACATAAAGAGCATTATGCTAATGGAGCAGATATTGCATGTTTTTTCAATCCAATTGTTTTTGTTTGCATCATAATGAATTACATGCAAAGGGATAGTTCACCCAAAAATTAAGTCAATGATGTTCTAGAGCTGAATTTTCATTATGGGGTGAACTAAGTATTTTTTTGTTCAAAATCAGTTAATCCAAGATGAATCCAAAGAATCATCAATATCTTGCTTTAGTAAATCAATATTACTTGTTTAAGTAAATGGATTGGATTGTCCAAGAAGTTATTTATCTACTACTGTTTGATCTTTGAAGCAGATAATGAAATAGTTTGTTGGATATATATATATATTTTTTTGATTTATTTTTGGCCTTTTTTATGCCTTTTATTGACAGTGGAGAAGGAGAGGACAGGAGAGAGAGAGGGGGGGTAGGATCAGGAAAGGACCTCGAGTCGGGACTCGAACCCAGGTCGCCCAGAGCGCAACCGCGCTATATGCCGGAGCACTGTCCACTACACCATCGGCTCCGGCAGTTTGTTGGATATTTACCCAACCCCCATTTTCTTTTTCTTTTTGTTAATCAAGCAATTTCATTATCATATTTCTCTCTCTCTCTTTCTTTCTCTCTCTCTCCCAGCACACACACCTAGAATAATTATCCAGATCTGTGGTTGAGGTTGTCCTTCTGTCTACCAGCAATGTCTGCATTAATGGCCTCTCTTTCCCTCCTCTGGAGCTCTCTACCTTTTTTGGATTAATTTCAGCTAACCATTCTTTCTCGTTCTCCCTCTAAGAGGATTGCACAGAGAAGGCTGTTGTACGCCCACACGCAAAATCTCCTGTCTCCGCCCTTACGTGTTACAATGAGAGATAATGGTTAAGAGACAGGATTTCGAAAATGAATGGCTTTATATTCCATAAACACATTAAAATGAGTTCTCTTTGTGTGTGTGTGTGTTAGCGTATGGGGAAATGTGACGACAGGGTATGTGAAACAGAAAACAAAGAGAGAGAGAGGGAGGGAAAGAAAGAAAGAGAAACTACTGTGTCTGACTGTGTTATTAAGGTTTGTGTTATCAAAAGCAAAACTCAGACGGTTCCAACATTATGCCAGGGTCATTTTTAAAATGCAAAAATGTACAAAAAGGCACCTAACAGTCCTACATTTATTTTTCTGATTTTCATTAATGTCACGTTACTCTAATTTCTGATCATTTATTTTGTCATTCAGCTTGATTTTATGGCACGCCATGCCATTACAGAGTTTTTAACTTTTTTGTTTATGTCAAGCAACATGCTGTATTTTAATTTTATACCACAATAGGCCTATAAACACTGTAATGTTTAATAGACTTATTAAAAATTTGACATTTTCCACTCAGAGCATTAGCTGATTTTTAGAACACCATTACATCAATTTTGTAGTGATCAAAAGTTGTGGTTGTCATGGAGTGGTTTATGAATGTTTTCAAAAGCAACCAAATTTAGGAAAAGTTAATGAAGATGAAACAGATGCATATCTGACACAATATTTTATGCTAATTTGCTTTGATATACTCCATTGTGTAACTGAGAATAGTCTGTGGGTTGTGCACTACTTAAAACAACTCACATAACAGACAACTATTTCATTATGTGGGCAAAATAAATCAATGAAACAGAATAAGTTATGATTGAATTTGCTTACAATTATCACAATTATCATGTGATGTATGTACAGTATATACTAAAAAATCACTACACATTCAGCATCGTTTTTTTTTAGCATTTTGTATATTATTCTCAGATGGGGTTTGAAGTAATTCAAAGGTGGAATGAGCTCATTACTGCATGTTTTAACTGTGGCAGCCATTTAACTTAAGTTCTCAGTTTTAGTTGATTTGTTTTACTGTGCTGATTCAATGTGGTGACATAAATGTCCTGTGATTTTATCTTAAGATTAATATTTTTTAGTTGCTTTAAGTTTAAACATTCTGTGATCGATTCCTTGTATTTAAGCATATGCAATACCTGGTGTCTTTTCATACTCTGTAGATCTTTGGGGAATACTATTGTTGCTAAAAAAATAGTAGGCTATTTAAATTGGCTAAACTATTATTTATTTAGTTATCAGTAATGTGTTGCTAACAAAAAAGAATGCCTGGATTGTTACAAAGGGCATTTAAATCAATAATTTTTGTCCCTACACCATTGTTAATCCGAAAAAAAAAAAACGTTGCTTGCGATGGTAAAATTCACAACCGAACCAACGAAAAATAGTAGTCTTGCTACTTCTAGTTATTTACTTCCGCCTCTGAATGTTAGGCTGAACTGTAGGTATTAATGTTTCTGTTTTGCATCAATTCGTTAAACCTCTATTCAAATTTAATTGTTAACCATAAAAAAATGTTAGTAGCATGTTACCTGATATAAGAAGTGATTTGTCTGTGGGAGTGGCCTGATAATAATAATCCTCATTAAAGTCATTAAGACAGCGAGACTCCGCCCTGATGGTGCGCCTTTAAATTTGTATATATATAAATATGTAAAGGCATCTGTTAGAAAGTGTATCAATAGCGCAAGGGTGTCTTTGAAAACATGACAGACGATAAATAATCAAAATATAAGAACACTGCTTCCTGTGTCCATATTAATTTATCTCTGAGCTGTTTCTCTCGCTAGCTCTATCACATGCACACACACACTGTCTCCTCACCCAGTTGTAAGGGCGCTTTTCTGGTGACGTGCAGTATGTGTGAGGCATATGTTACGCAAACATTGTCAGCGCAGCACCATTTTATTGGTAAACAACAAAACTCAGTTTGGTCAATAAATGATCCGTGGATGCGGCACCGAACTCAGGAAAGCCTCAGCGCTCCCTCAGGAGTGCCCTGCTGCTTTTGCGTCTTTTGTTCAACATTTCTTCAATAAATAACTACTCTTTAATGAGCCTCTTTTTTGGCGGCCATGCGTTTCCAGACATTCACAGCCAAATGTCTTTTGTTATTTACAGCAGCTATTTTCATGCGCGCCTGGCGTCGTCGATGTAAAATAACAGTAATTGCTGGATCGTTTGCAGGTTGTTTAGCTTGTGTACCGAGCCAGATGAGAACAGTTAATGAGCACAGCTTCCAGCGGCAATTAGTGAAGCAGTCGTGTACATCACAGATGATTTGCAATTAGCTAGCTACATATTATATACACTATGCCAGGAGTGCGCCAGGCTCTTTGGTGTGTGTTTGTTACGAACGGGGGTCCGATTGGCAGGGGAGAAAGCTGTATGGAGACATGAAGGGGCCACAGGACGAGATGGTGGCGAATATTCACACCTATTCCTCATGGGAGACCTGTGCTTGAGGAGATTAGGCCCCTCCCACTTTACATTATGTTAATTGGCATATTGGACTGATTCAGAGACAAATATTCTTAGTTGTGTTACAGTGGGATACGAAGCTCGCTACAAAAATATTGCATGGGTGCTAATGCGTGGTCACCGTGTGTGGAGCACAGGAGAGAGAAAAGGTGTACTAATGCTGTTCTTATAGTTGGGTCATTATATGGGCAATCTAGTAGAATGAAGAAAAACGGCTCCATACGGGTAACATAATAACACTACACTCGATCGTAAGAACGGCGGAGCGAACGAGGCGTGTTATTATGTGGTCGTATTTGAAGGCAATTTGTTCCGTGATAAAACATGGAGATGTATTCAGTCTCCTATAGAAGGAGCATATATGTAAAGAGACCCATCGTGTTAACGGTTTATAATAGTGTCATGCATAGGAGGGGGCTGGAAATCACTTTGGAGGCTGTTTCTTGTGTGACATCATACAGCACCCTCTGTGATATCTGGTAAGACTGTCAGGTCCTCTGACAGACACGCCAGATGGCTATGTGTGTGTTTGACGGAGTGTCTGTATGTGTGTGGGGATTATTTCATTGTTGTTACACTCCAGGATAGCAGCAACGTTGACACCTTTTAGCTGCTAGAGTTCAATCCTTAAAACATTAACATATTACGAAAAACGCAGAAACAAAATATCAGCGTGAAGACCGACATCTCTGGTGTGCGCTGATTTGAATTGATCTAATTGATGTCTTTTCTCTGCAGTCTGTTTAGTCATCCAGCCTCTTTGAAATTGTCCCTATATATTTTTCCGCAGCTGTATTTGATGTCACTACGACGTATTGTTGGTGCGCAGAATGAATTGTCATTGTTATGTTTATAGCACTGTGATCTGACCTGTAGGGCTTCACTATTTATAAACTATAGCATTCTGAGCAATCTGTGGAAGTCTTCAATTACTTTGTATTAGGTGTCCTATATAGCTCAACAGTTCCAGAGACAGTGAGAGGAATAAAATATTAAGGTCAGAAATCTGTTTTCTCCACTATGCCATCTACTGTATGTTTATTACAGTAAGTGGGAAATATGATGTGTATGTACTGTATTTCTATAAATGTTGATAAAGAAAAGATCAGAGTTTCCAAGACTAGGTTGTTTTCTGATATCTGACAGAAAACATGCTGCTGTTTATTTGCTTGCTGGGGCAGAGGACAGCAGAAATTGAAACACGGTTGTGTTAGGCATGTAAATACGATTTCATATCACCATGACAGGATATGTCAAAATGGCCACTGGGTGACAGACTCTTTGGCAAATTTAGATTAATTAGACCACCAAATATGACACTGCTAATATGCATACTGCAAAACCATGATGGAGAGCTAAGGATGGGTTTTTAAAAGCTCTAATATACATTGGTACAATATTAACTGTTTTTGACAACAAGATTCTATTTTCCCTAAACGTATACTGTCGTATTTTTCACTTCACTTTACTCAAAGTTTTAAATATCCCACTCATAAACAGCTCATTATATAGCAAAAACAGACCAACAGGCCGCTTCCTCTGCCCCCAGAGAGCTAGTTTTCCTCCCACAAACATTATCTTTAGTGTGTGACATCAACAAAGGTTTCATTCTAAAGCATCTGAGTATATTAGAATGAGAAAATATGATGTTTATAAAATGACTATAAATGACATTTTTGTTTGACTGATGAGTGGAAAGGGAGGAGTACAATATATGTAAATAGTTGACAAATAAACCGTAAATGTGTCCTATGGCGTGACAGCAACCCTAACCCTACTACTAGTAGTGTATCTACTAGTTTAGTGATACTAGTTTAGTATCTGACAATGAAATTTGCATCAGTCCACCATATCAAGTGCTTTGCCTACCATGTGGCTTTTAGGAAGTGACACAAAAAAAGCCATGACTTAAAAAGTGCTGTTTGAAAGCACAAACGCTGACCCAGTTGTGATGTGCTTTTTAGCCTAAATTCAAAGTGATATGTAAGGTGCAAATACAACACTAGAGTAGTCACACCTCAAAAAAACATACAATGAAGTCGCATCAAGCTGCTACTTGTCCTTAGTAGTGACTGAGCCTCTTATTGAAATGAGATATTGACAGTGCAAAATACACGGAAATACTACAAGAGAACCTGATTTAAAAACCTAACGCTTGAGAGAAATTTCTTGCTAGTAATGCTAGTAATAGGACTTGTGGTTGTTTGAAGAGTGAAAAGGTGAATTTCTGTGGCACTTTTTAAAATCGAAGCATGCAAATGTCACTCAACTAATACGAACAACCTGATAAATCTGCTTCGAAGAATGACCTAAAATAACATAAAGAGTATGTGAATGTATCTCAAAAGGACATGACAATATTGAAAAAGTGGCTTTATGAAATGTTAAAATGTGAAAATTGAACATTTATGTGATTTCTGTTGAATGCTTTGCGACATAATGGAGATTTGAAACAAAAATATCACAAGTGAATCTAATCTAAGAATTATAATTCAGTATAGTGAGAGAATTACTTAGCATACTTTTGCGGGGCACTATATGTGGCCCATAGACATTCCTTGACAAAATATTGTGACAGAAACGCCTCTGGAGAGCAGGTACAAATGAAACACTTTTAAAATATGCTTCTTTATTCATGCATTTTTATTAGAGGCACCCGCAAGTTGCTGGCTAAAGGTCTGAACGGTTTTACAAGACACTGTATAATTACAAAACCCACGGCCTGACATTTAGTCAATAGGGCTGTTTTGTTACACCAGGCCAAAGCATGACCAACACATAACCTAAACAAACATCTCCATACATTTGTAGTAAAGAGCACGACTTGTCAGGGGAGCGCCAATAGAAAGGCCAGAGCCTGGGTGTTCAATTTACAGGTTTGAAACTGTAGATTAATGCAGTCTCCCGGGAGTCTATTATCAAGTGTACTCATACATGCAACAGTGACCGCCATCCGCCCTAAATCCAGCCACACCCTGTACCCAATTAGGCCTGTCCCTGGCGATTGGGCAAGGGGAGGGCCTGCTGAGGTCTGCCCCGTGCTAACAAGATGGGTGACAACCGAGTCATTAGCGGCCTGTGACTGTAGAACTAGTGATATGAGCCATTAGGGCACGATATCAGTCCCCTTCAAGTCCCAAATGAACGCAGGCTTTGCTTCCAAAGTCCCTGCCTGCCTCCGCAAGCCAATTAAAGTTGTTATTGGGAGACACAAAATAATTAAAGGTGCACTTTGTTGTTTTTTATTTGGGGTGCTGAGGGACAGCCCCTGGCAGTGTTGCAATATGTTTTCTGATGTTTGCTTTTCAATTTCCCAGTTAAGTATCAAAAATAAGCCCTGGCCAGCATAACGAAGAAGCCGTTTCTCATGTGAGGGTGTTGTAATCACGTCGACTATTTGCATACTGCCACAGTTGTGTTTCGTCATAACGCAACATGGCGACTGTTAAAAATGATATATTGAAAGGGAGGCGTAGAAATATTTTCTAAGGCTTCCTCTTATGCGCATATGAATTAATTGACAGTAGAAATCATTATTGCACATTTAGAGAAGCATTACGTGCATATGAAAAATGCAAAAATAAATGCTTTTTATGACAATTTGACAAGTTATCATAGTAATATTTCTGTTTCTGTTTATAAACAAAATAGAAAGGACATGCTTTACATGCTTAATAAACATATTTTTGGTAACATTTTAAAATATGTGGTGTAGTATAAAACATTTTCACAGTTTCTCTGTTTTTATATTTACAGTTTTGTTGTAATTTTAGTATATAATCAAGTTATTCTGGTGCATTTAAATGTATTTTATATAATTTAACTACATTTTAATTCTAAGCACCACTTGGGTTCGTCGTGCATGTATAATTCTTTAAGAAATATGATTGCTCTGCAGAGGGCTCTGTGACTCTACATCTGCATCTCACAGCAAACTTGTTTGTGAGCACACTTTACCAGACGATTCCCAGGGCCTCAAATTAAATGTCCCGTAGGCTCCATATGAGACAGAACAACAAGACGATACACAACATATGCAAAACACATACAGAGCACACACAAACAAACATGCCTAAAAATACACAAATACATCACAAACAACGTGCCACATCATCATGCTTAATACATTGAAACCCCCAAACAAATACAAAATAAACGTAGATGCACATTTTACATAACAGACTTAGTCTTGCAGTTATAACAGTTAACAGTCAAGTGGTTCAACTAGTCGAGCATGGTGCTGGCAACATCAAGATCTAGGTTTCAATTCCCATAAAAATGGAAATTAAGCCTTCAATTCCCATAAAATTAAAATGTAATATTGAGTTCACTGTCAGTTGCTTTTGATAAAAGCATTGCCAACTGCATAAATGTAAAATGAACATGTAAAAAGAAATAGTTTCCAGGAACGTCTACAAGGCGTATTTGGTCAACTAAACCGAAAAATAACAATATTTCAAGGGCATGAATTTCCTTCACCTGGATAGCCTTTATACCAATCAACATTGCAGTTAAACACTTCACAACACAATAGACTGACTATGTGCAGGCCCAACCCAAAACACTTTACTTCACACATCTATCGGGGTATTGGCATTTACATACCCTGTTATATATGCTTCCTATTGTTACTTGAATTTCACCCAGCAAAACTACAACATTCTAAACAGGACCTTTTTACAAAGTCCTCAGACGTGTCATTACAGAAAAGGCGTCTTCGCTGTGGGGATTTAAATCGCTGCCAAAGTCACAATCACAATGAATATAAAACAAACGGAATCAGCCAAAAGCATGAAGACTTTTTGCTCAAGTAGCTCTCCAGATATTTAATATGTGTCCCTGTTGACCACACACTACATAAACAAGAAAGTTTCTACTGGAACGAGTTGTTATTGCCAATCTCATTCACAATATTAACACTCCCATACCTAGAACTCCAAATGGCTTATTATATTTAATCTTGTAGCTCAACTGTTAGCATAGTGATGGCAAGCTAATGGGTTTAATATGCAGGGAATCATCATTGTTATTAAACATACAGCGTAAATTAACTGTCTGTAGCTTTGGATAAAATCGTAATCGTGAATCGTACAGAAATGTAATTGAAATTAACCTTGCATTACCCTCACACACTTTCACGGTAAAACCATACATTCAATTCCAAATTACTTGAATTGTAAGACTTTTGATAGCTTTGAAGGTGGAAAGATAATGAATGAGAACAAAGGGTCAGTGAATGAACAGCTGAATGAAATCGAGCACGCTGAGAGGATGCAGTGGCTGAAGAGGTCCACAAAAGATTGATGGGTGGCTCTTGTGAAACAATGGTTTCGCATCAGACGTGCTTATTTTCTTTTCATGCACCCACTTTAACCATTTGATTGCCAGAATGAGCTCACTTGTTTCTGTGTGCATTGGATGTTTACAGGGTATTAGATGATTAGGTCATTTTCTTTGAATGGTATGGAAATATGCCATTGCCGGTTCAATTCTGAGATTTGATATAGATAGAAGACCTGGTTTTGGTCACATGATCAAAGCAGAAAGACTAAACATGTTTATATAAGCAAAAAGATGCTTATTTGTCAAAGGTTTGTGCATGGCATATGACTTATTAAACTCTTAAAAGGTATAGTTCACCCAAAAATTGACATCATTTACTCACCCGCTTGTCATTTCAAACTTGCAAGACTTTCTTTTTTCTGCAAAACACAAAAGAAGATATTTTGAAGAATGTTGCTAAGCGAACAACGGCGGCGCCTATTCACGTCTATTGTATGGACACAAAACCACTGCAATCAATGGGTTCTGCCGTTGTTCGGTTACCAACATTCTTCAAAATATTTTCTATTCCTTTAAAGAACATCATCAGACCACCAAACCACAACATCCAATGCCCCAAGATGCTCCATCTGACATCACCAGTATCAGTCAAAACCTCCATGTCACAAAAAGGCTTGATGGAGCAGTCACTCCACTCTCCATAATTATAAATATAGACATTTTCCCCGTCAGTCACATCAGCACTGAGGATGTAATGGGCGTTGAGTTAATTGCCGAGTGAGCCGCAGCAAGAGAGAGAGAGAGAGAGAGAGAGAGAGAGAGAGAGAGAGAGAGAGAGAGAGAGAGAGAGAGAGAGAGAGAGAGAACTAAACCGAAAACTGTCATTTCTGCCAAGCCCCTAATCATTTATTCTCCGTTTTCGACCATGTTACTAAAACTCTTTCCCACTTATTACATAAATTGCAATTAGAAATCATCATGACATGCTGCTGGGGGTCCTGACCTGTAATGACTCCTAACACAGAGAAACCTTATTATCTGTCAAGAGGTGCTTTGGCATATGCCAGTGACTGGCAGCGGCTCCCGCTTTTTCTGTGCGACATGCTCAGATAATCTTTTGACTTCCTGTCTTGTGTAATTTAGACTTATTTCAGGAAGATTATTTTACAGGCTTATGGGTGGAATAATTTTAGTCCTTTTGTCGAATGAGAAATTGCACATCGGGAAGAGTTTACAGCATCAAACAAGAATCGATGCGCAAGGAAAGGTCGGTCACCTGAAACCGAGGCAATGTGAGAGATGTTTGTGTCACCTTAACAAAATGCTTTAGGAATCATTCTTGTTTTGCATTTCAAAGTCCCAAAGGGGGCAGAATTAACGACAAATTCACAAACAACACAAAGTATAATCAGAGAAAGAAATAAAGGACAGGAAAGAGATAAGAAAATGCAGACTGGAATAAGAAGTCTTGGAAGTAAGAAATTCTTCTTTTATAACATGCAATTAATTAACTCAGGTGACAAAAAATGTAGATTCAGGCACCGAATTTTTAAAAGGACATTTTAATCAACTGCAAAAAGACCCAGAGGAATCTGCAAACCTGTGACACAGCACAGTTATCATAGAAATGTCTCTTATTCTCTAGTGCCCATTCAAAACATTATAGTCAAGAACAAACACTGCCTCCTGTGTTCATTTAAAGAACTGTTTCATTGTACTGTTGAGTTTTGCTTTTAAATAAATGAATAATACACAAAAGCCCTTGTTACCTAAACTAACAGTACTGATATGATCTATTTTTGTCAAGGTACAAAATACATCTTTATTTTCATGACATTTTCTGTTTTGAAATGAGTTGACAATTACTAATGTTGCAACAAGCGACACATCAATATTTGGGGGTAAAATGTCTGTGTGCATTTAATTTGACCTAAAATTTGACCTAAAAAGTTTTAATAATGATCTCTTTAATTGAATTGAATGATATTAAGTGGCCTTCTGTATCTTTCAGCAGTGATCAGTACACAGTTGCACTATGCGTGGGAGGCGAGCATCAGCTGGCCTCTCTCCTAGCAACTACAAGTCCTTGAGCCCTTCTGTTTACAAAATGCCGGCACACATAGAGGTACAGTACATGAACACAGTTGGTCCACTCAAACCTGGTCACATACTTGATCTTAGTATGTTTCAGTTTAGGATTGAGGTTTGAGTGCATCCTAATCTGCATCCTTATGCACTATTTTATGCAATTTTGTAGTATACAGTAATGAGAGTGTTAGTATGAATTGTCTGACATTTTTCATTTCTGTATAGATGCGGCAGGGCTAACATTTGTAAAGCTAGTGGCAACACAATGTGCAATTAATTTGCTGTGTAAATAGTAAAAATGTGTAAAGATTTTGTTAAAATCATAAGACACAAAAAATATAATTGCTTAAAGGTTTTTCACAGCGATGCCATAGAAGAACAATTTTTGGTCCATTATAAACATTATAAAATGTTTTTTTAAAAAGCTAAATCATTTTTTCTATGGTTGTTTAGAAAAACATCTATTGTATGTTGTGTAAAGTACCCAATAGGACTTAACTTTTTTCTATGTTAAGTATGAAACTGTGTAAACACTGATCTAAAGACCCTTCAAAAACTATAGACGTTTTCAGCATAAACAAACGTCACTGCGCATGGTCAATTTTGTGGCCCAAACTTAACTTCTGGTACACATCCACAAAGAACAGCAAGCAACAAGAAATAAGTAATTTACATTAGCTAGCAGTTAAAAGTAAGCTATGTCTAGCCAGTATTATTTGGGGTTACCAGTAGAAGAACCTCTTTCCAAGGGGTCATCTGACTGACGTGTAAATCAACCAATCAAATTTCAGCTGTGTGCCATATACATCAGACGTTCAGCTGACAGTAGGAAACTCTATCACTTTCACCCCCTTGAGCACTAAGGTTTGTTACTCAATAATTTAAGGTGCAGCGTGACTTGTGTGCATGTCCTCATTAGTGTGAATGCTGTGCTCCACTGGACACAAAAGCTTTCATAAAAATATTAAGTCTTCTTTAATAGTTTAGCTAGATTACATGAGATATTTGCATTATGACCTAGGACTTCCAACAACTGACACCTACCCACAGCCTTTCTAAAAATGTATCATAGTAACCACAATTGTCATTATAACTTATAGGCTAATACAGTTATGAAAGGTCACAATTACCATTGCTTATAATTGGTCAGGGACGTAACTAACAGTGGGATTTGAGCCATATCTGGGGACCAGAATATCTTAAAATAATTGGGAGAGGGCTCTTTTAACTTGGGACAGTAAGCAAGCAAGTTAGTTTTTCCTTCGAAAAACTAATCGAGAATTTTGTAGTAAAAGTGTAGTTTTTTGATTACTATTGGCAAAGCCATGATTTTCCTACAGCAACCATGTTTTTTTGTTTTAAACCATAGTTATTTTTCATAAGGGATTACCCAGAACACGATTGCCTTGTCCTAACAACCGCTCTGAACACCTTAGCAACAGCAACGCAACACTGTGCCAACTGCCAACCATATACTGTACATAGTACTAAACCACCCACAACAGCACTGTCATGGGGAGTTTGCACGGTAAGCACAACTCACATTTTTTTCTTAAGCAAAGGTAACAGTCTAGTTGTTGTTATAATATAGGATAAACAGATTTGCTTCTTATCACTATTTTGAGAAAACAACACTAAACACTAAAATAAATCTAGGCTATTTGTGTAGGCTATTACAATAACGTTAACAATGTCGGTAAAATGGTACGTCATAAGGGTACAGGCACATGCGGCCAGTAGGCTAATCGAAAAAAAATAAAACAAAAAATAAATATATAGCCTAGGTTATATTGCGAAGTGAAAAGTATTAATCCATAGCATAGAAACTTTCACATTCGTATCCCTGTTCGCCATTGCAGCATCATCTGTGCCGTGATGAAAGAAACAGCCAGGAGGCGGTGTCTTATCTGAGCCCAACATTAAACATATCTGACGTCTATATCTCCATCATCATCATCATCATCATCGCCTCTAAATGTACAAATAACTGCATTCCCGCGCCTCTATCGTTTTTTCTTCAAATTCGTGTTTTCGTTATTTCCCCCATTAACGTCTTTAGGGATCTGAAGTTTGGCTCAGTTCGCGCAACCGGTGTGTGAACTCGTCGCGGCGCGCTGACCGATCAAACAGCCTCATCCAACCGCTGTCCAGACGTGATCGTTGTGACACCAGGGGATTCATATGAGCGTGCCTCCGGTAATCCGACCGCCGAGCCCCCTCCCGGGGTCGCAAGGCATTTCCTTCCAGATCCAGATCGGGTTGAGCCGGGAACCCGTCCTGCTGGACTCCGGCGAGTTCAGCCTGGCGCAGGTCCGAGAGATGGCATGCTCCATCGTGGACCAGAAGGTAACGGTTTCCATATTCCTCATGTTTCATTCATTAGCATTCACGTTATGAATGCCATAGCTGCATCATGTCGTAAATAATAGAAGTAAGGTCGGAAGTTGAGAAATAACTTTTAGCCTAGTTTGCGTTTCGCGTTGTTCTGAATGTTAGTATGAACTTGATACTTGATCTAGGCTAAATATTGACATTTGTGTATTTATATATTTATACAGATTATTAAAATGACCCCAAACAATAGCATATGATTTGTATTTTTGAGCCATTATTGATAAATCCAGCACTTTACTGAGTCTGGAACTTACAAATAGTCTAAATGAGTCTCAAACTCCCAGCGGATTTTTCAGTGAGATCAAACAATGGTTAAATGTATTAAAATGCATTTTTTTGTCAGACTACATAATAGTTTAATAATAAAGCACAGGATTTGTGGCTTCATGAAGGCTTCTGCATTGTATTTTCCATTGACAGTGATGACGCCACATGCTGACGTCGGGTTCTTATTGAACTAGTGGAGGGTTTGTACTAGCACACAGCGCTGCAGGCCTGTCTCTCATACAGTATTGCATTATCTCAGTGTATCATTTGCAGAGGTTGGTTTGTTTATATTTAGAAGCACATCAAATCTAAGTTAAAGGCATTATTGTGTCACCAATGTCACACCTGGTGTGGTTTAAACTTAATCTTGAACCTTTTTATTGACATCCAAAAACAATATGCTGTGAATAATGTGCTAATTCTGCCAAATGAGCATTAATATAAAGAACAAATCGTTTTAAAGCAGCTATATACATAATGCTTGTTTCTAAACCAAAATAGTTTGTTTCCAGAGGTGAACTTGACAGATAACTAGGCCTATATTGGTATCCAGTGTCCACACCAAGAGTCCACATTTTAAATGTCCGAGTAGCCTACTTTAAATTAAAGGGATAGATCACCCAAGCGTAAAACTTTTCACATTTATTAACCCTCGTGTTGTTTGAAACCTGTAGAGTGGAGCACAAATGAAGATATTTTAAAAAATGTCTCAGTAGTTTTGTGTTTATAAAATGGAAAGCTAAGGGGCCAATGTCGTTTGGTTACCAGCATTCTTCAATATGTCTTTGTGTTCTACAAAGAAAAGAAGGTACAGGTTTGAATTGACATGAAGGTGAGGAAATGATAAAAGTATTTTATTATAGGGTGAACGATCCTATTAAAATGGATTTTGATTGACACACTTAAAACACTCTGAAAGTCATCCCAATGATATTGTTCCTCTATTTTTATATTGTTATTTGTGGTGTAGACTCGTGTACCGTTTTTCGTTTATTTATTGTTATAGTTATTTTTTATTTATATTGACGTTTTAAATTGTTTTCATTATTTGGGTAGTTGTCCAAGTTGTCCATGCCTTGTTTACATGGAGTAATCATTTTCACATAATCCCATCCATCACTTTGCAATATCTACATCACTCAAACATTGACTCATATCATTTAAGCCACAATGACAGAATGCCACACCTAACAGACTTTCCATATACGTCTATTGTAATAGATCAGTGTGTGAACTCACAAGTACTTCATAAAGTTTTGCAAGTCTTCTGTGTGGCTTCATATTCTCATAACAGCATAACACTATGATAACACAACAGACAGATCGTCACCACCCTTTGAAAAGCACCTTAGATGGCATCTCCACACAGTTATAAATATCTTTCAGCAAAAATGCAGTTTCTGTTTTGTAAGCACCTGTGCTGTGACACATCACCAGAACGATAGTAGTACTTTTCCATAAATATTACCCATTGTACGTGTCTTGCAAAGTTTGCGACGAGCCACGAGGCGTTGACAACAACACAATTTGCCACCATTATCAAATCTTTCTTCAAGTTTTTTTCCCTCCCTCGCGACTTTCTGGTTTATTTTGTGACACAAAGTGCAGAGGTTGCAGTTTGTAGTGTTAAAATACAGAGCAGTATTTTGATAAGCATAATAACAACAAGCGTCATGTGACGCTTAACAAGAAACACCTTTTCTCTGGCTTGAGGTTGTCAGAATGTGTTTTGTAAAACAAAAGTATGTGTTTGAAATCAAAATGAGAACAAATCTAACCTGGGCTTCTTCAACATCTTGTATACGTGTTCTCAGATAGAGGGCCTCTCCTGAGCTTAAGCACACCGAGCATTTAACACTTGAAAGAGTCTGATGTGAGATGTTGAACAACAGTGTTTGAGATAAAGGTGACTTTTTGCTATGCAGGCATTCTGTGCACATTGTTTAGTTGTATTTTTTGGAATGGGGGAATGCGTTCAGTTTAGTTTTGTGTGCACTATATGCATTTGGTGAACATAATACAATGTTAAAATATTAGTAAAAACCTAACATGTCAGCCTCAGACGTCACGCCCACGGACCGTTGGCTGAACGTCTGATGCGTAAAGCACACTTTTTTGGAAACACTTCAACAAGTTCAAAGTTGTCATCTGATTGGTTGAATTCCACAAGATTTCCGGGAGACGTGCGTGTCGCGGTATTTGACGGTCTGCCTGAAAACAACACGCAGCCATCTAATTGAAGTAAGTTGTTATGTTTACGTCGGTTTCTATAATAATTCATCACGATCACCTAAATTCTTATGCGTATGCGAGGTTCACGGCATAAACTCATAAACATTGTTGTTGCTGTTAACTTTTGACATGTTCATGAATGTACACCGATCTGTTACTGTTGGGAAAATTCCACGCCGAACACAATGAAACGTGATTGGTTGCTTTACCTGTCAGTGGGAAGTGAGACTAGGTGATGCCTAGTTTGTTAGTGCTGAGAGTAATAGATTTATATTTGAGGATGTGTTTAAATAGCTTTTTTATGGCAGAGCAAAACATGAGGATATTTGCAACAGTGCTTTGAGAAAGTGGTTATAGCAACAGCATTAGGATTACAAGGTCAGACTAAGGGGGAAATGATTTAGCAGAGAGTGACACAAAAATGGCATGTAGATTTGATAGTATTAGTAGCAAAAGGTCTTCAGTAAATGAAGACATGTCCAAATGCTCCCGACTCCAATTCTGAGACATTTTGTCATGACTTGGATTACTGCCCGATCTTCTATGATGAATTAACATATGGTACTGTAGAACCGTTCTGGAAAGACTACACATTATTTACAACAGAAATATTGAAGGATACATTCTCAGCTAAGCTATGTTTAAATAAAATATTAAATCACACTAATTTACTTTCTTTAATGCAAATTTATGTTTTTAGTGGTGAATTATTAGCTTGGTACATGTTATTCCAAATGTGACATTTGACATTTAATTTACAAGTAAATTCAACCTTCTTTTAAAAACTTTTAAATGTCTTTACAATACTTCAACTCATTAAAATAAGTTAAGCAATTTCAACTTATTTATATAGGTTAAATCAACTCAGTCCAAATTTATATAGTGAGTTGAAATGACTTGCAAAGCCAATTTGATTGTATTTAAAAACACAAGGCAGGAAAAAAATATTATGTGGTAGGCTATATAACCACATCAAGTGCCACCCAAAGGTTTTCTCATGTCCTGTTTTACTCTCAAGTACATCACATTATGTAGGCCTACTTAAAATAGGGTACAGCAACTCTCGCCCCAGACATATCCTGTAGTATATCCAAAGCAAATACATCAGACGAATTTCTCACAACATTTGATATTCCTGTAGTTTAATGGGCAGAGCAATGCAAAGGTGGGTTTGATTCTCAACGCATATACTAATACAAATGTATACTTTGTCAGATGCATAAGTTCTAGTTATGCATATAAAAAGTGTGTAAAAAAATATATTTTCCCAAACATACTGTAAGACTGCAAAAACAGAACAAGCAACAAGGGGCAGAATTATGACCTGATCTTAGGCAGTGAAAAAGAATGAAAACTCTTTACCATCTTTCTTTCTCACATTGACAAAAGTCCTTAGTGCTATCAAGGGGCTGCCTAATAGACTGTGAATCCATTAGTGCTCTGGATTATCGGGCTTAATTAAAGTGATAGCGCCTTTGTTTGAAGTTTGCACCTTTTTGCATTACCGCTCTTCAAAGTGTTCTTATTAATCAGCGGGGCTGCCGCACTCTTCATGCTAAGCGCTAACTGATCCATTGCTCAGTCCATAACATAGACACGGCTGGCAGATGAGCATGAGCCGATGAAGGCTGCGTGGAAGAGCTGCCTAATGCCTAATGCATCCATCACGGGTCTGAAACAAGTGAAGAAATTATCATTGTTGTCGTGCGGCTCTGTTTAATGACACGGATCTTTGGCTTGGTTTACAATGGAGTCTTTCTGTAAACTGTCTTAAAAGACGGCTGTATTTTGCTATTCGGGTTGTTAGGGGAAATAGGCTTCATCTCGATTTCTGAAAGACGTAGGTATTAACGCAATTATGCATTTTAATGCTTTTGATATTAGATGTGAATTATTGATATTAGCTTATATGGTCATCTCAGCGCTGGTCTTTCTGTGCGAGTCTTTCTTGTTGCTTGGCAACTGATTATGATTGCCTGTGAAGTACTTATCTGAGTGCCATTATGATGACGAGAGCCATGTGTGATGGGGTCACGTACTTGCAGACACACACACGCACACTATGGAAAGAGAGGAGAGCTACACATAGCTATTGTCGAGCAGCTGTTTCTGGAGAGTATTCAAAGAGCTGCTTTCATTTCCATGAGAGACATGATGGTGTGCACGCGCGTGCGTGTGGAGGCATAGCCTCCCATTCATCTCAATTTTTCAACAACATGTGACATCCAGCCAATCGGCTTGCAAGGTTGATAAACGTTTTGTTGTCACGTATAATTCTGTGGCTAAATCGTGGCAAGCGATTCTTGGGTGGAGCTTCATATTTCATAGCATTGAGACGTGCACTCGTGCTCTCCAATGCGGAAACAGAAATAACAAAGAGAGTTAACAAAGAAACCTGTTAATTGCTTCCAGTAATGAAGTAAACACTGGATGTTGTAATTGAAATGACTGAAAATATGTAGCGTTTGTCAGTTTACTGGAAGGTTACCTCATTTTCATGGGCGTTCGTGGAGGGTTTGGAAAACACAATTATCTCCTCGGGAGAACGGTGCCAAGGTCTCTCCAAGCGCAAACATAGTCATATAGTGTTTGTGGTCTGATCACCGTAGCTTTCCATAAAAAGCCATCTACGCACTTCCAAAGGTAAATAGATGTCATACCCGCAGAACAACCAGGAATATTCTTATTTTAAACCCTAACATAAAAAACGAACTAAAAAATAAAGATTCTGTCATTATTAATGATCCTGATTCCAAACACATGGCTTTTTTTATAGAAGAGAAACTATTTTGCAGTAGCCTACTTCTACAGCATTTCTTAGTACATGAATTTTAATATTTACTAACACATTTTTAAAACCAAACATTGTGACTGGTAACATTATCAATGCACCATGAACTAACATAAATAATTGGATTGGCTTAAACAAGGATTAATACATGCTGGAAAACTATATTGCTCATTGTTGGTTCATGTTAGATAATGCATTTAGTGATGTTAACAAATACAACCTTATTGTAATGTTACCTTTATTTATTCTGGATTTGAAATGATGTGAGAGTGACTAAAATATGTCTTTAATACAAAGCACTTAGCGTTTATTTATTTTTTATTTTATTATTGCTTTTTCAAAAATGTATTGAAACGTTGGTGTTAAGATAAAAAAAGAAGCTTTGTCTAGCCTTTAATATCGTGCCAAACAAACACTACCTTCAGTCATCACTCTGGTTAATAAATTATATTAATTAATAAATATTCTCTTCATTAGAAACAACAGAAATTAGTTTATCAACTACAAAAAGCACGTAAATCAAGGATAACGTGTTGTTTCGCGATTGTTGCGCCGCATGCTGTGCGTGGGAGTCCGGTTCACCTTATCGTAGGCAAAATATCGAAATTATAAAGTCAATTTAGAGATGTACCACCTGCTAAGCCTGTCATGTTATTTTAATGATCTGCTGTAGCACCTCAAAGCCCAACAGAACTTGCGCTGTCTCCAGCCGAGTGCACTTTGCCAGGGGTTAGTTAGTGGGCATGCGGTATTGAGGAAGAGAGCTGCAAAATACTCACTAATAAAGTGTGAACATACAGCTATTAAGGTGACAATGATAATCTTAGCAGTCCTAAAAGTGAGCTGTAATTAGATACAGTTTGCAGTCCTTTTTAAGAGCTGCTCACCCAGACGAGCCTTCAGACTGTAGGATTAAGTACATGTAAATGTATGGGAATGAGATCTTAATGTCAAGTTCTGAACCGATTCTTGTATACCATCAAAAGTTGTTGTGTATCTATAAACCTTAAATATTAATATACAGTAGACAGGTTGATTTTTTATCATTCTGCGTGTATTAACAATTCTGTGTTCTTAGAAATAAGTATGCACTTTTACATTTTGTATTATCACTTGACATGAGCACATCTCATTGAAAAAAATAGAAAATAGATCGACATGTCCTCTGTCTAAAATATCTGGATACAGCATCCATATCTTTGGCAGAACATGTTTCCTCATGTGTGTGTACGGGGTGTATGAATAGTATTGATCAGTGATGAGCAATGCTCCAATAGTATTGATCAGTGGTTGTTACAGCACAGCTAGCAGCTGGTAACCTGCAGACTACACATGGCTGATGGTGGTTAGAGTTCATGCTGTCTAGGGGCACTAACTCTCTGAATTGTACTTAGTTTGAGGTCTTGGCAGATGTGCAAAGAAAGACATTGAAATGTGTTCTGCACAGCTCGGTTGTATGATGCATTTATGTGTCATGATTTTTAAATATAAAACATATAATTCACTTAAGATTATTGTTAATTTTAACATAGGGATGAATTATTTAGGAATTTTAATGCATTTTTGCTGAAAATCTCATTACCATGATCTCATGCATCCAGCTATGTCTGAGTGCATGATATGTTGTGCTTTACATTTTTATGTAAAGCACTTTGAATTACCTTTGTGAATAAAATGTGATATTTTGTATAAATCAACTTGCTTTGCCTTGCCTTGCCTAACTTAAACAAAATAAATAATAATTACATAAATAAAATATTTAATTAATATTCATGCATAATATGTCTTTACATTAAGCTTGATTTTGTAACATATTCCAGTACCATCCAAATTGATTTCTTTAGTTGAAATTGTAATTATTTCTTGTTGTACTATGTACATGACAATATTGATTATTATTATGGATACAGGTAGTTTTCTGTTTTTAAAAAAGTGTTATATTTATACATTTCTATAGGCATCATGCTTCTCTTTTTCGTCAAAACATGCTTTTTAGATAATTACGGTAATGAGAATTTTAAGAAATTGTTCAAAAAATGTAAAATTGTCAGTAAAGTTTTTAAATGTATTCTTTTAAACATGCCAGATCTTGTTGGTAATGCCAAAGGAAATTTGTTGATGGAGGTATTTAAAAAAAAAAAAAGTTTCACATCTTGGAAACCAAGATAATCACCCTAACACTCTCAGATTGTTATTGTATTATCTAGTCTTAGAAAAAGTGCTTTTTATATTAAATACATGGTTTACTATGTGAAAATGCCGATGGACTCATTTTAGTAAACTTATATTTATTGGTAAACTTGGGACATATTCAACTAGGCACACATGGGCATCAGCACAAAATACACACATACCAAACTAATAGTGACAAGTAAAAAGATGAGTTCTGAATAAACACCACATAACAAATAACTGAGAGTGACAACAAACTTGACAAGAACAGCATAACCAAAATACAAAACAAACACTAATCAGCATAATTCATTCATGCCACAGTGCATGGTGGGACTTTTAGAAGGCCCATAGCATCTTTCACTGGGAATGTCATACAATAGCAGTATTATTCCACACCTTGTTCACAAATTCTCACATTTAAAATAAACACTAAGTAAACTGCAATGCTAAAGTTATAAGAGACAGTGTTAAGTACCTTTCATTTTTCCTTAGCAATCAGAATTTAGACCATTAGATGCCAGAAACTATTGTGGCGAGTCATGCCGGTATTCTGAACAATTACAGCAAGACATGATTTGACATAGATGACTGAATTTTTTGTCTGAAACAAGACTCATGCTTTGCACTGAATAACTATATTCCATGAATTTACACACTAGGGCTGTACAATACATTAAAATGATAAAAAATATCAGATATGTTAATATGCATATTGCAATGGTTTGCAATACCGTTTTTACATTTGTTTTTTATATACTACAACAGTACACTTTCAGAAGTGATAACAATTCGTCTTTTTCCCAAAATGATTATGAAGTGTGGCATTTTCAGGTTTAAAACATATTTTAAAATATTTTAAATGGAATTTTAAAACAAACAAACCATTTTTGTACAGCATATCAAGACATCACCACTCTCTGTTTTTCCTGACATTGATTTGGTAGTTTTTGGGATGTCTTTACCAGTGCTGATTTTTAATGCACATTGTAATTCAGGTCAGGTGAATTTCTTAGTGCAGAAATCTTTTTTGTCATGTTAAGTGTCACAATAATTTGGTGAAAGAGTCCCTTAATTTTCCATTGAATTGATATCGGCTATAGAGCCCCCACCCACTCCTCTGCCTCGTATGACAGAACGCAGTGTCTGACGTCACAGGGCAGCCCTCTTTATACACGTCAAACGCAATACACGCTGTTCTGAGTCTATTACAGACTATGACTATAATAGCATTGGCGGATGTCATCATTCTAATGATCATTATTACAAAGCCAGGAGATGAACAATTTCCAGGTTAAATGATTAAAGATAATCCCTACACATTGGATATACACACAATAAGAAAATAATTTTACAGGTTAGATAGAAGAAAAATATCACAGTGCATTGATATGAAAATGTGTTTATACAAGCTAAGGTTGTACTGTAATTGCAATTGAATATATTTTATGACTATATGTTGTATAATGCATGTATAACAATATGACAACACGTTTATATCATTAGTTTAAGTAATTAAAGGGCTTAGGAGTATTAAGATGTCAAAATGGTTCTAGGAGGAAGGAACCGCGATTCGCTTTAAAAGCAGGGCATTGAGCCTGGTACAGCGTGGGCGAGAGGGGGTTGACAGTTAATACAGATGATTCACTCCTTACGAGCTTTGAGTGCTCTCTCGCTCTCGCTCTCTTTCAATCCCCTTCCATTTTTTCCCAACATACCTGCCTCTTTCCGCACGCACAAGTGCTCGCTCCACCCTGACAACCAGCTTCAGCAACCAGTTGTTTAAAGGGAAGACAACATCCAAATTGATGTTCCTCTCACCGTCCTAGCCTGTCATCTGTAAAACGCATACAGCGAGATGGCAGAAAATGACAGTCATGAAAGACCATCAAGCATGGAGGTCTGGGCAGCCCTCTAAGTGGCAATAACATAGAGTTATTGTCAGCGGATTCCACCGATCGGAGCCAGACATCTCCCAAGGGGTTAATGACAAGGATCGGTGTGTCTCCAGCTTTGATGGTTCAGACATGCAGCAGATATATGTGCATCCATTTGTGCCAAACAAACGAATGGTGCTCAATCAGGAAAGAGCCTTGGGTGTCCGCTGCCATGACAACCCACACTGTTACAGTGAGGCTGCTGTCATGGTGACCTCAAAAGCACACATGCTTCTGTGGATCTTCATTGTGTAGCACTCATTAAAGCTATACAAGGGGGGAAGAATCTGCGCAATTAAATAGCCAAAAGGGGGGAAAGAAAAGCAAAAACACATTTACTTTGTCCAGCGAATAGCATCGATTTGAATCTAATACACACAGTATACTACCATGTGAACATTGGAGAATCCGAATCTAATTTTCATGCTTTTGGAATAGCTGTTAGATCTGTGCACGCATCGCTTTGCTTTTAAAACGCGAGTCTGTCACCTTGCTGAATCGTACTCGGTTACTGAATGGTACGCTAACACGTTTTGCTGCAGTGTACTTCTTGTGTGGGCGTTCGGAGGTGAGCACTTCTGCTGGGTTGCTAAACAATGATAGATTCATCCCTATGTTGAAACAAACCAGTATTCTAGCTCAAAACGTTGCCCTCTTTAGAGAGCTTCAGACTGTAAGTGGCACGTTTTGCAGTTTTCCAGAAGCTTGGAATTGGGCATACTGTAAATGTGACATGGGTTGGGAACAAGGCAAACGATTAGCAGTCTGGTAACCTGTAGCCTGATAATCATCGTATGCTATCACAGTCTGTTAGCATCCAGATATCTTTTTAATCCCACAGTCGCTTTTTAAGCACACAGATCTTATGTGAGTCACTGATGTTCAGTGTCTCTATTTAAAAATTGGATTCACTCCACATTCGTTCACTTTCTGTGAAGCTCTGTGCCATACTTTCCTCTCTCTAGCTGCCTCTTTAGGTCTTATTTGAGTAGGCAGAATCTTTGTCATTTCAAGCGCTTAAAGAAATATCAGACGGTTTATACATTGGTCATAGTTGCATGTTTCCTGTTCACCGTCACACGAACACTTAAGTTTACTTGACATTTATCACAACTTTAGGACTACATTCCAAAGCATGCATAAATCACAACCATTTAAGTTTGAAATGTGATTTTTTTAATGTATGTTCTCTATACGTTTTATAACAGTTCACAGGTTAAAAGAATTCTGAGGAATTTAAGAGTTTTAGAATTGGCTGTTTCAGTTTATTGAATTGGCCACCCCCTACAGGATGCTAAATCACAAATTTATCCATGCAAATGTCAACCTATCCATGAAAAAATAAAGTTTTAACCAATGTTTTTTTTATTCAGATGTCAACATATGGCGGTTTAAATAGTCATTTGAGGTCTCTCTTAAAGTTTTTAAAACATTTTTCTATTTTTAGTGTATGATTTTCCATAGTCTGGTAAGTGCCAATTTCAGGATTGTCACATCCATAATGTTACATATTTCTCATGAATGCACACAAGAAAAAAAAGTTCTATGAGAAGGCATCCATTCTTAATTTGTTGGGTATTATTGCTTCTGGTTTTTAAATCACAGAGAGTCTACAAAATATGTCATTTCTCAGAAATGGTGTCCTTTTTGTCACATCCATAACGTATAAATAGAAAACTTGTGCAAAGACTGAAATTTTTCTGATGTTAAAGGCCAATACACACTGAGTTTGATATTTTCGTATACGAAAAATTTGCAATGGCCTTTAGACTTTATCAGCAAGGGTTTTGTAAAATATAATCAGATGGTTCAGTATATTGATAACAAATACAATTCTCTAAGCATTTATATGTCACATCCATAATGCTGGAATTGCCCAATTATAATCTTATAATATACAATACCATGAGTCCACCACAAAAACAAAATAGGTTTTGTGTCCATACAGTAGAAGTCAATGGGATGTTGTTTGTTTACCAACATTCTTCAAACTATCTTCTTTTGTGTTCTGTAGGAGAAAGAAAGTTAGGAATGACATGAGGGTGGATAAAGATTTTTTTATATTTGGGCCTGCTATCCCTTTAAGAGTCATACTGTACCATCATCTAAAAACAGAATTAAATTCTAGTTTCTTTAGGTGGTTGTACATTGGATTACTGTTGACACTATAGTACACAAAGCAATGTATAATCATTCATTTTCTTATTTCTATTTTACATTACTACCCTGAACTGCTGTTTTAGTAGTAGACACTAAACAGTATTATACTGATGTAAGTTACATGTGCGTACTTATAGAATTATTTTAATGCAAATGCAATGTTCATAAAGAAATGAACTATGACAATCGGATTCGTTTTCATTTGCGTTCTCTTTGTTTGTGGTGTAATAAAACTCAAACGGCTTAGATGCGAGTTCCCTTTGTGAATTGGGTAGGTTTGAATTGCCGTTACATGCAGGCCGTCTCTGTAGTGTTGCTGCAACTCAACCCAGCAGGGATCAATAGGGAACGAGGCTAGTGAGCCATTTCCCCAGCGGTCTACACGGGGCAGTCAATATGTTGCTCTTTCTTTTGACATTGAATTGATTGTGAGGCTGCTGTTCGTAAAACTGTTTAGGAGCAGCCAAGAAAAAGTATTTAGTGCTATAAACGTGTTGTTTGTATGAGTAAGCCTTCAGAAGTAGATGCGTCAGGTATGAGATGTTTCCTGTCAGTTGAACATGTGGGCAGGGCTCTCAGATTATTTTCGTCCGAGTAGATGAGCAATCGTTTCATGTAGGCTAACATCACAAACTGCACAGCACATGGCCAGAATAGTCTTCATTAACACCTGACAGACATCGATTTTTCTCTGTCACAGTTCCCAGAATGCGGCTTCTACGGAATGTATGACAAGATTCTTCTTTTCCGTCATGATCCGAACTCCGACAACATTCTGCAGTTGGTGAGGTGTGCAGCGGAAATCATGGAGGGAGACCTGGTGGAAGTCGTCTTGTCTGGTAAGCGCAGAGCTTAATATATTTTGCTCGAAATGCGGTCGTGCCCCCTAGATGCAAATGTATGCCAACAATGTTCTTATTTGTGATGTATAGATCAAGATAAGACGCCGTGACTTTGTTGCGACTGAGTTCGGCGTGCTTTTATTTTTGTCTCATAATCTTCCAATTTCCCACTCTGGAAAAGTTGATGCGCATCCAAGTTGTAATGCCGCACCCGGTGTGAAAACCGGAGTTGCTTTGCTGAGGAAGCGATGGAGTTATCGTGTTTGACACCGCTAAAGTGTTTCTCCAAACACTTGGCAGGCCTTGCTTCTCTTCCCTACTGCCTGTGCCATGGCAGGTAATTGAGTGAAGTCTATACTGATGAAATGTGGGAGACTGACACCCCCGCTCCCGCTCCCCCAGCCATTCTGCCAGGTCTTGTGTGTTTCTCTCTATGTGAGCGTATCTGTGACGAGACGTATCAGGTGATTAACACACCCAGATGCACACATTCTTTTTGACGGGCCTTTGGGAGCCCAGAGTAACACTTCTCAATGACACACTTGACAGCTGATTGTGCTGCAAAGTAACAGTTGAGTTCTACAACTGACACAAAAGTAAGGTCAATGGTTATTAATTATGACACCTCCTGAGGGAGATACGACATTCATTTGATTAGCACATCACTTTTCTCTGAGGGGATAGTTTTTGTCAGGTAGCAACACAAAAGTACATTGCAAAAGATTTACAGTATGTAGCAATGACTGGTATGGTTAATTGACAATAACCATGATATAAAAAAGAAATCATGATTATATCGAAATCGTGTTAACGCTACACTTCGTAAATTATTCAGCACCTGTTTAATAAACGGTTTCAAAGCAATAACTAAAACAATACTGCGCACGCTTTTGTCCCTGCAGATTATTTCCGATAACAAGCAAAAGAAATAACAAGTAAATTAAATTAGCTAGCAAGTTAAAAGTATGTCTAGTATTATTTTGGGTTACTAGTAAAAGAACCGTTACTTGGCTAAACTGAAGTGCGATAAAGTTACACAACACATTCAACTATAATCTAACAATTTTTATTTTATTTAACACAATTATACACTAAAATATTAATCGAATTTAATATAAGTTAAATAATAAATCAAATACAAATTGTTATATTATTATTCACTAGTCTATATTTGGCCTTAAGGTCACAATAGTTACAAGCTCACTTTCCACCTCCCTACACTCATATTTTAAGTTTGATTCATTGGCCCAAAACAGAAAATAAACAAAATGAAAGATCAATTTGACGGATACCATTATTTTTTTTTATTTGACATTTCAATAGATATTGAGATAATATCGTTATCATGAATACTTTTGGCCACAATAACCATGTAGTAAAAATCTGATATCGTGACAGCTCTATTTTAAACTCATATTTTTCTCAAAAAGACGAATATTCTTTATGCATTTAAAAGTATGCATAATATGACTTGACATATAGCGGAGTGATTCGTAGGGGCCATTTTAAATCGTTGCTGTCCTTCCGAAACCAAGTATGCCCAAATTCTCTTTTCTTAGGAAATGGAAAAAACACTGTACTTTTTAAAAGAGTAAACTACTGTGTTGTCAAAGTTGACAAACACATTTTAATACTTTTTATTGGTTAGATATTTGCAAAACCAAGTGGCAAACATAAAGGCAGAGTAATAATAATGATGAATGGCAAAAAATAAAAATCACGAAATAATGGCAAGGTTTCAGACGGACAGCAGTGAAATAATACTTTTATTGTGCTTTTGGGTCATTTTAAGTTGCTCTAATAATTGTAAACGCACAGAAAAAGCAACTATTCTTCAAAATTTCCTGCTTGTGGCAAGAGGGTCGGTGAACTATCCCTTAAAAGTTGACTTTACTTGCTGTATGTTTTTCTAACTAGGTAGCTGATTCCTTCTGTGGTTTGTAATTAGAATATCCAGAGAGAAAGAAACAGAATGAACAGGCCAATAAATGTTGATCTCAGATTATCTCATACAGTAATTATAAAGAGCTGCATTTTCTGGAAATATGGGATGCGCTTTTCTCTTCTGAGTCTTTGCTGCAGTCTTTTACATCTTTAAAGTCTGCTTGAAATCTATGTTTTTTGTTGCTGGATAAATTTAGAGTAACCACGGGTTGGCTCCAGTGAAGCACACTGACAGGATGTTTGGCTGCGCCTGGATCAACATAATTGCAACAGAGAAAGTAGATAAAAATACAAGTGGTACGTTGAAGAGTAAGAAGCGTGGGATTAATAACTGTACATGAATTTCAAGCAGAACGCACAAACTTTCGTGTTTGCCAAGGTGATAATGTTTGGGTCATTCCTGTTATGCAGCACCTTTAAACTCTTGAGCTTTAAAAAATAAAGATGATTTGTTGCAATTTAAGAAGGTATTTTTATAAAAAGTTTATACCAGACTTTTACAAATATGCTCTGGTCAAGCGCAGACACTTTATTAATTATAATTTAAGTATCTCCACAACAGCAGGAAAATGAACAGGATAGAACCTAACAAGATGCAGAGTATTGAGTTGAACTCAAAAAAACTCTAACCCTGTTCCGGATGTATTGCAATACTCATTGCAAACTTTCTCTGAAAATTCTGTCATCATTTACTCTCCCTCTTGTCAATTCTTTCTTCTTCAAAAGAAGATATTTTGAAGAATGTTGGTACCCATTCACTTCTATTGTATAGACACAAAACCAATGAATGGGTACTGCCGTTATTCTTTAAAATATCTTCTTTTGTGTTCTCCAGAAATATAACTTTAGCAGTGTGACACGGTGTTAAAGGTTGATTTTACTTGCTATATGGTTTTCCAACTACAGGTAGCTGATCCGTTCTGTGGTTTGTAACTGGAATATCAAGAGAGAAAGAAACGGATTGAACAGGCCAATAACATTTTTCTAAATATCTTCTTGTGTGTTCTCCAGAAGAAAGTCATACAGGTTTCAAAATGACAAGAGGGTGAGTAAATGATGACAGAATTTTCATTTTTGGGTGAACTATCACTTTAAGACACATACAACCTTAATCATATTTACAATCTTAAGTATTAAAATCTCATTCTATTTTACATTGCTTATAATCGTCTGTTAATCACATTGTACTCTACATCAACTTTTGATGTTGCCCACAGTGTGCTGTCAAAAAAAAAATGGGACAGAAAAATTCCACCAGCAGTAAAGGAAAATACAACAGAAGAAAGGGTTTGCATCAAGTCAACTTAAGATCCTTTTTCAGCATCATGCTCATTTCCCTGAAGCATTTAATGACAGTTTACAGGTGCAAACATATCTTGGCCTTTAAACAAAAGGCAAAACAATAATTTGAATGAATTGAGGTAATTTAGCTGCAGAATGGCTAATCAGAATGTATTCTGCTCGAGCGTGCTGGGGGAAGCCATGTTGGAGAGGCGGCAACATGCTCGTGTTGAGGCAGGCAGTTCTCCCGCTGTGCTCGCCACTCAACCGCTATTGGTCCTGTCAACATGAATCCAACAAGAGCCAATCAAAACACTCCAACCACCCCAAAAGCTTTCCTTTCACAGTACAATTTACAAATATAAATAAAGCTGGGTTTGTTTGGAAGATTTGGGATGGCAATTAAAATTCTTCATCTTTTCTGAATTCGATTTGTGTACAGGTTATTTTTTTTATTTGGTGTGTTCTTCCTTTTTTAAAGATCATGCTTCAAAATAAAACATCTCCACATCAAATAGGGACCGATGCCATGTAGTCCTCAATCTCTCTAGAAAATACATCCAAAACCAAGCCTTAATTAATTAGTGCTGACCACCAGACCCTCAAAAGGGACCATCGTCTCTAGTCCATTAACCCTGACAGACACACGGTCTGCCCATCTGATCAGAAGTAGCGAAGGCCTGCTGCTCAGGCCTTGTGGCAGTTCTGTGAAGATGGCCAGAGTGTGCCAGACTGTGCCATTGATAGATCGGGTTTGGCCCACCCTCTCATCCATCTGTACCCCAAGGATACACATGCCTTGTGGGAGCTCGAGAAAGGACAGTTCATAAAATAAAAATAAAAACTCCCTCTGCAGCATTTGTTTGCTTTTTAAATCATGACATGTTTACTTGTTGGTACTGGGATTTAGAGAAAAGCTAATTCCCTCATGAAGCTGAAAGTCCAAATAATGCATATGATAAATGAGGTTATTTATGCGGGTTGTTGTGAGAAAACAACTTTAATTATGATTTTAAGTCGTAAATTGGGAATTAAGTACTTGGAAGGATCTATGACTCACTTCAGTTTAACAACAACATTCACACACAAATAACAGATGTCTTGGAGTTTAAGGTTGTCAAAACTTGACACTTCTTTTCTTGTATTGCATGTCCTTAAAAGAAATTCTAAGGATCAATGTTTATGTTTTTAACAGATGCATTTTTTCATCAAAGCAATTTACAAAAATGCACAAATCGTGTTAATTGCATCAGTATCTGAACAGGTAGCTGATTAAATGCTATTAAATGAGATATTATGTGTTTTCTGCATTTACTGTACAGATAATGTTGTGGAAATAATTTGTATACCAGCAAGAAAAAAAATAAACCCAAGTATGATGTGTGCTTTGTTTCAAACCGTCAGCCTCAGCTACTGTCGAGGATTTCCAGATCAGACCTCACGCTTTGTTCGTTCACTCATATCGAGCGCCGGCGTTCTGCGATCACTGTGGAGAAATGCTGTGGGGTTTAGTGAGACAGGGTCTGAAGTGTGAAGGTAATGAAAGTTATAAGCAACGTTCAACAAAACTTACAGCCAAAACTACACTAAAAGCCAACATGTAATAATGGGTTGTTGTGATCTCAGGCTGTGGGCTGAACTACCATAAACGGTGTGCCTTTAAAATTCCCAACAACTGCAGCGGCATCCGTAAACGGAGACTGTCTAACGTGTCTCTAACTGGCCTGACCAACACTCGCTCTGTGTCTGCTGATCCATCTCCAAGCACCTCTGATGAAGCTTTACTGGTGAGTTTGATAGTGTATTAAAAATAATTCAAACTGAAATGGGAAAACAGTTTAATACTCAATTACACAATAATACCCAGATTCAAGAAATAGTACACTTTAATTTATTACACTTAAAGTGCTCTGTTTTCACACATTAAGTTTGTACTAAATATACCAAAATATAGTCTTAGTACTTTTATTCATGGTGTATCAAAATAGCACAGTTGAGGAAAATTAGATTGTCTTACGTTTATCTGAAAAAGTACTTAAAGACTAATGTTTTGTATATTAAGTACAAAGTTAGTGTGTGAAAATAGAGCACTTTAAATACATTTAAGTAAACATCCAAGGAAAAAATTAAGACAGCATTCCAAATTTTCCAGATGTATTGTGGTCATTCCAGTCCAGTGTCTAATGAATTTCAACAAAATCAAACATCTGGAGTGACAAAGTCATCCAACAGCAATGTGAAAGACTGACAGCATGACAAAACACCTGAGAATTGTGGTTATCACATAACTTTTACTAAAAAACATGTACAAATATGACTGTTGTATTGCTCAAAAGTAAATATAAAGTTGTTTTCTTTGCAGTATTTGAGGTCTGAAAAAATACAGGGCATCTTTTCTGTTATTTTGACCTGTTTTTCCAGTTTGCAAATACATGCAAATAGAAACCATATTGTTTATTTGAAATTTGGGAGAAATATTGTTGATAGTATACAGAATTAAAAAATTATTTGATCTAAACACAAAAAATGATCTTTGGAATGCTCAAAGACAATTTTCCGTGGCTGTATTTTAGTGCACCTTTTTACCTAACTAACAAAATACTAAAATAATACCATAAATATAAATGACTGAATCCCTAATTAGAACTTGTTGCTGTAATGATGTCAGGTGGTATTTATATTCACCATACATTTCTTTTTTTCTTTATAAATCATAGACATTTACTGACATTTACCACAATACATTTACTGACATTCTAATGCTGCATACTGAAGTACTTAAGTGGGTACCTACAACAGTATTACAGACTGTTGAACCATTATTTTAACTATGGTAAGAAAAAACAAACAGTGATATAAACTTGTCAAACAATCTCTCCTGACTACTTGTGTAAAATTTGTGATTTAATCAATGTTGTGGCATTGTGTGATTGACTTGGTGGCTGTAGATGAATGCATTTCCTGTTTAATAACAATACTCTCTCTCTCTCTCTCTCTCTCTCTCTCTCTCTCTCTCTCTCTCTCTCTCTCTCTCTCTCTCTCTCTCTCTCTCTCTCTCTCTCTCTCTCTCCTGCCCAGTCTCCTGTCAGTCCTAGCATGGAGGTAGGCACTAATTCAGCTATAACTTACTAACTTGAGGGCTGTTCATGATATGGATGATAATGGTAACGATAAGTATAAACAAGCATATTAATGTACCAGCTGATGATAGTGTGAATTCTAAGCTTGCACGCTGCAGTCATTAAGATGGATGTAGATGGATGTAGATGACCTGCTGTTGCTTTTCACTTCCCAAAGAAACAAGTGTTGTTGTATTTTTACATTGTCCTCTGTATTGCTATAGTTGTGGTGTGGACTCTGCTAATATCTTACATTTAGAAAGATTTTTAAAACTTCATCTTTATAGTTATCATCCATAGTGTGAACGACACTTTACCCTCTTGTAATTTTTCTCATAAAATCCACCTGTTCGTGGTTTCAGCATTTTTTCCAATATGAAAATGTGTTTCTTATATTATCTATATATAGCCATATCTCCAGAAATGTAATTCCATAAGCAAAGCCTACAGTTCTTTTCTCCCAGAGGTTGAGTGACTTTTTACCCCGACACCAGAGATGTTGTGGTACACATGTAGAGTTTGTTTGAAGAAAACTGTTAATCAACTGTTGACTGCAGAAGCAAACATCTGTTAACTGCTCTCTAATCTGTTCCCTACACCTAAAACAGGTAACAGCAAATGAACAGCATCTGTACTTTAGCTGCACAGAATACTGCGAGATTACCTTACCTTACCCTCAATTTACCCAAAGCCATTGACAAAGCGTGCAACATGACAACGGGAAGCTATTGATCTTTTTCTTTCTTTAGAGCGCATTGAATAGGTGATTATGCACACCTGCGTGATGTCAGATCCATTCACAACAGGTGGTACGACATCTGCATCTTTGCCAATCAGCAGCACATTAAATATCAGCTTGATGAGAAAGTTGTTGTTCTGAGGTGCAGCAAATTCATCACTGCTCAGCATATACAACAATCTCCCACAGCATGACCCTCGGAGAACCGCCGTGTTTTTGTTCGCCTAATCGAGAGCAATGTGCTGCTGACTTAGCTTTGGGTAATGCCTGTGAACTTGTGCATCAAATAAATCCTTTTTGATTGTTTTTTTGTGTTTCATTAATGTAAAAAAAGCACAGGTCTGATACAAAAGGTTTTGTTAAATGATAGTTCATTTTTTAAAGGTTGGGAAATACGTTATTTTGGTTAATTTTCGTACAGGCTGATTGTGAATGCACCAATTGGTATAGCTCAACTTACTTTATAGTTCCTGTCTCAACCTCCCTGTGTGTAGTCCTGGTCTTTTTATGTGGATGTGCCAATCAGTTGGTGTTTTTAATACATACTATATTGTACATTACTTGTCCACAGCAAAAAACACCATCTGACTTCTTTCCTGGAAGAGGCCGTTCCAACTCGCAGTCCTACATAGGTCGACCAATAGAATTAGACAAAATCCTGCTTTCTAAAGTGAAGGTGCCACATACTTTTGTCATCCATTCCTACACACGCCCAACAGTTTGCCAACACTGCAAGAAGCTTCTCAAGGGCTTGTTCCGCCAAGGACTGCAGTGCAAAGGTAGGAGACCATGGCCAATATTTCTACAAACAAGATATTGCTTGCTGCGTTTCATAATAAGCTTCCTCTAAATCGCTTGTTTCTGTGTAACACATTTGTTAAAGGCCCATAAATGAAAATTCAGTCATCATTTACTTTATTTACTTTCTGCAGAACACAAAAGAAGATATTTGGTAACCGAGCACCAGCGCTACCCATTGGCTTGGGTTTTGTATCTATGCAATAGAAGTGAATGGGTACCGTCATTGTTGGGCTACAAACATTCTTCAAAATATCTTCTTTTGTGTTCTGGAGAAGAAAGAAAGTCATGCAGGTTTGAAATGACAAGGTAAATCTTAGTAATTAATGACAGAATTTTAATTTTTAGATGAACTATCCCTTTAGCTACTTCATTTGTTTATGCAAATCTTAATTTTTATTAGCCTTTGTTTGAAAATGGTTACTACTAATTTATTGCTTTCTCCAAAATGGTTTATATAAACGTGATCTAACAATTGTATATTTTTACACAAGATGGCTGAGTGCACAGTTCATAGTTCAAATGCCTAGTGCATCAATTTAGACAGAATTTTGATGCATTGTGGGATATGACCCCCAGTTTAGTATTCTACTATTTTACAGTAGTAACCTTTTAGTTTAATGTAGCTAGGTTGGATAATCCAGGCATACAGTAAATATATTTTCTTATACATTTGCGATGCTACAAAAGTGTGCTTCTACAGCCTTCCATCCATAGCCTATACTTAGCCTATTACTTGCAAATATATAAATGTATACATTTTGATAACACTGCAACTCTCAGATTAACAGATCATGGCATTTGTTGATTCGTTTTGTTAACTAGGAGCACAGATATAAAATGACACAACAGCTGTTTATATATATATTTATATATATATATATATATATATACATACATATATCAGCACACTTATATGTGTGTGTGTGCGTGTTATGTAAGAGGAATGTATGCCATGTGCCAAGCAGTAAAGAGTGCAGTTGGCTGGGCCGTTACAAACAGCTTTAATGTTCATGTGTTCAATGTGCGAGGTCTCAGCCTGTCAGCCACCAGCACAACAGGAACTCATATGTTTATGTGCCAGATTGGTAGTAAACTCTTCTTGCTCGCTCTATCTTTCTCTCTCTCTCTTTTTCCTTTACTCTTTTCCCTTCACACTGTCTCAGACTGCAAATTCAACTGCCATAAACGATGTGCACCCAAAGTGCCAAACAACTGCCTCGGAGAGGTGTCAAGAAACGGAGGCAAGTCTAACTTTAGCGTCTTTATGTGATTCAACGATCAACGCTGCATTTTCATGACAAAAACAACAATATTTATCTCAACGAGCGTTAGAACACCACCTGAACATCAAACGCTCTAGCGCGCTTGCATGAAAACACTGGGCTAATGTTGTAGGATTCAACCTGTTTGTTTATGTCGGGTAATATTGATTAAGCTAGAATTTCTATTCTGTCAGTCAAACCAAAGAATTGAAAGTATGCTTTCTTTATGTACATTTAGAGTAATAGGATAGAATCTCCTGAAAATAGTGGTATCGACACAACAGAGTATCTATTTTGTGTCTTTTATAATATAGTATTATTACTATTTACTTTTCTAAAAGAAAATTTGAAACGGATAATTTTCAGGTTCTGCTTTTAGGGTTGATGGTGTTGAAATGACAGCTTTTGGCACATTTTAAACCTTGTGACTTGTTTGTAATTTTCTCTCCAATAACCTTTTCATATTCTTGCCCATAGATTTGTTGAGTCCTGGTGCTGAATCAGATGTGGTCATGGAGGAAGGCTGTGATGATCATGACGGTGAAAGACACAGTCCACTTATCGATGATATGGAAGAATCCCTTGTGGTCGACTCAGCGGCACTTTTAGAGGCCGGACATGGTGAACTTGGAGATTTTCAAGACCATGACCTAGATGAATCCAATAGAATCATCAGGTAGCTCCCCATCATCTACAGAAACACAACACACAAGAATAATAAACAACAGTGCGTAGAACAAAAACACAACAAATCAGTTCAAAATATACATACAGGACAACAAAATACATTTTAAAGTCTTTAATGCCTTGATTGTTTCTCGTAGATAAACGTGAGATTAAATGGAATGCAAATGGAGTCTCCTGAAAAAAACCCAGTCATCTCACATTTGCCTACTCATAGATTTTCAGAAAAGATCTCAAAAATGTCTAAAATGTTGCTCGGATCTCATTTTAAAATGAGCTAAAACATTTCCTAACAAAAAAGACATCTAGCGTCTTGAAGCGTTTATGAATCTATAACATTTTTTAATTAAATTATATGAATTAAATTGTTTATTAAAAATTATTACTTTATTTTTATTAATTTTAGGAGCAACATTTGAGACAAAATGTATGGTTTATTAAAGCATAACAGATAAATCTCCTGAGAAAAAAATAGGCATAGAGGATATATATTTTTCTCTGAGAATCTGCTATAGTTCATTGTGTGTTTATGCAACATAGACATTAAAAGAAGAAAAGCAAGCATTTTGGTTCTTAATACCTCATAGTATAGATAAACACATTCTTAAACAAGCAAAATAACAACAATCAAGAACTGAATTTATTGTTCTTTGGTAAAAAAAAATGAGATGAAACTGTAATATTCCTGTGAGGTCAAGTAGTTGACTAATAGACTAGAAAATAAACAGTATGAGCATTCTAAGGCTATGAACCAGCATTTAACCTGCCATTGACATTTCCTTGAAGGTTCTGACATGTCATTGTGTTTCTAAGTCCTTCCACCAGCAACAACATCCCACTTATGCGGGTGGTTCAGTCTGTCAAACACACCAAGAGGAAAAGCAGCAATGTTATGAAAGAAGGATGGCTTGTGCATTTCACCAGCAAAGACACATTGGTTAGTGCTCTGGATTTCTATTAGAAACAATAAATAATATGCAACTGTATAATATGCCTAGAGTCAAGAAGGTATTCTAAATAATGTGACATGTACAAGCAAGAGTTTTTCTTTATATTCACACTAGCGTAAGAGACATTACTGGAGACTGGACAGCAAGTGTATTACCCTTTTCCAAAATGATACTGGAAGCAAATATTATAAGGTAAATAAAGGTTAAATAGATAAATGCTTTTAATAATTATATGTCTCAGGGGTTTTTGATAATGTTGATATAATTTAGGTTTCAGTTGTCAGATAAGACCTCTTAACCCTCTCCAACAGGAAATCCCTCTGTCTGAGGTGTTGTCTTTGGAACCAGCTAAAACCTTCAACCTTCTCCCTGAGGGTGCCAACCCGCATTGCTTTGAGATTGCCACGGCATCTCTGGTGTATTATGTGGGAGAGAACCTGGCGCGAGCTGACGGGGGAACATCTGGCTACGGAAGCAACGTGCTGGTTAGCGGCGTGGGACAGGACGTGGCCCGCATGTGGGAGATGGCCATCCAGCATGCGCTTATGCCCGTCATTGCCAAGGGCATATCTCATGGAGGCCATCACAGCTTTCACAGTATGAACTTCATGGTGAAACATTAAGGGGCTCATACTAAGATCCTGGGGGGAAACTAATGAATAAATAAAGTAATGCAAAACTCTTGCTGTAATATTGCATTTACTAGTTTTACCAATACAATGTGGGTTTGGTGGAAACGTTTTAAAAATGTGATATCATGGTATTTAAGCAATAAAGTACAAGAGGTTGTATTAAATATAGCATGACTGTTGACCAATCAGCATACAGGACCGAAACTAATTATTTAAAGGGCCAGTTGCCTTTTTTTCGTCATTTACTTACCCTCATCGTCATTCAAAAGCTGACTTTCTTTATCCTGCGGAACATATATAAAGATATTTTGAATAACATTGCTAACTAAACAAAATTGTATTTATTTTAGGGTAAACAATTCCTTTATACCTTTAGTTAGATTCTCTAAAAAAAGCTTTATGGACATTTATACCCAATGCTACTGAAAGGGTTAGGGGTTACCCAAATATTTGGGTAACACTTTATAATGCAATACAATACAAAACCGTGCATTTACTAATGTTAACAAATACAACCTTATTGTAAAGTGTTACCAATATATGATATTTTTTGTGGCTTTATCATGATAGTCACATGACAGACTACTGTATACTAACACACAACATCAATATTGTGTTTCTAATTTTTCTTTTTGCCAAGTTTTTAAATGTAATGTTTGTATCTACACATGTATTTCAGTAGTTCAGATTTGTTCAGGCAGATTAAATTAGCAAAGGTGTAAATATGTGGATTTAACATTCAATATGAAGAAGCTTTAATGAGTCACACTTCTGTTTTGTTAACCAACAGAGGAGGTCTCCATTAGCATCTCCGTATCCAACTGCCAGATCCAGGAGAACGTGGTAAACATTTATGCTATTTGATATCAGATCTTCCCCCCTTATATTCAGAGACGTACAGTAGTATATATCTCCTTTTCTTTATTGTTCCTATATCAAGCTATTTCACATCTTACTGATCCAGCCTGCTTGCCTATACCTGCAACCTTGAGTTTCAATGTGATATAAACACACAATACCCCTATTGGAGATTATTTTGATTACCTGCTCGGCCATGGGGTTGCCATGGTTACCTGAGTCTTTCTGACACAGTCCTAGTGAGATGTGGAAATAGCTCTTTAGGCTTCTGCGCTGAAATCAGGCATTGTTACAGTACAAAATAAACAGACTAGATCAGGAGAAATCCCATGTATAAAGCAGTGCTTATGAACTTTGGGAACAGCCCGTATTGGCACAAACACGTACATTTGTTCTGTTTTTCTTACAGGACATTAGCACAGTGTATCAGATATTCCCTGATGAAGTACTTGGCTCGGGGCAATTTGGCATTGTCTATGGAGGTAATGTAGCTGACTATTTACAGGAAGTTTTTTGACATGCAGACCGAACGGGTGAGGAAATGTTTTTTGAATTGGTGAATATATAATGCTTATTTTAATGTATTTAGATAGTATGTTTAAATATAAGGTATTCATGTTCTGGCCCATGCATACCCCCATCCTATAAATAAATGAATATAGTTATTTCTGATATATTGCAGGGAAACACAGAAAATCAGGCAGAGATGTTGCCATCAAGATCATAGATAAACTGCGTTTTCCAACCAAGCAAGAGAGTCAACTGCGCAATGAGGTTGCCATTCTTCAGGTAAATACGCAAAACTGCAGCTACACAATAAAAAAGAATACTATGATCTTTAAGAGGTGGATTTATTATGCATAGCCTACTAAATATAGATGTTCATCCATATCATGCAGAACCTCCACCATCCTGGAATTGTCAACCTGGAGTGCATGTTCGAGACACCGGAGCGTGTCTTTGTTGTCATGGAAAAGCTCCATGGCGACATGTTAGAGATGATACTGTCAAGTGAGAAGGGGAGGCTGCCAGAACGCATCACCAAGTTTCTTGTTACGCAGGTACGTCTCGCAGGCGCCACCAAGCACTGTTGTACAGTCAGATTTTATATACCCATAATAAAAAAAATTGTCATTTGTGTTTTACATTTTACTTGTGTTTCTAGATTCTCGTGGCACTTCGCCACCTTCACTTCAAAAACATTGTGCACTGTGACCTCAAGCCCGAGAATGTTTTGTTAGCCTCGGCTGACTCTTTTCCACAAGTGAGTAAAATCCCAACCGAACGACAAAAGAAAGGAAATATGTGAATGAAGTGAGGCCACACCAAAATGAACATAAATGGATCTGTTTTTGTAAATGCGCAAGAATAAAAGACGGTAATTATAGCGTTCTCGTTGCGCGCTGAAGGCAAAGGGTTGTGTGTGTCTCTACATTCTAATGAAAGATTTCTAAATTATCCTCCCATTGTTTCTCCCGTCTGCCGAGCGAGATGTCTTTGGACGCTCTCGAGCAGAAGGATGACTCACTGTTTGAGACAAACATTTGGGAAGAATGCTAAACAAATCACTGCGTGTCATTTACAAATATTTTCTGGAAAGGATGCAGAGGTGAAGGGAGAACTTCAGTCGTGTTTCTTATGCGCTCAGGTGCTTGTTGCTGTATGAATGTAAGCGAATGTTTTAAAGGTAAAAAATGTAGATCAGCAGGAGATGCATTGTAACCGCATCCAACTGGGTGATAATTTCACTCGACTTTCGTTCAGACCCTGACAACTGATTATTACGGCGTCTGTGGTGTTAAAAGCTAGCAAGAGAAAAGGCATGTTATTTTTTTGGTCTTTTGTGCGTCTCCTAGTCCTAGTCGAGTTAAATAGCCAGTTCCTTCAGGTGTCTGATTTTGTAACGCCCATTGTTCATCGGTTTGTCTTTCAGGTGAAGCTGTGTGATTTCGGTTTTGCACGGATTATTGGCGAAAAGTCTTTCAGGCGTTCGGTAGTTGGCACGCCTGCGTATCTCGCCCCGGAGGTGCTTCGCAACAAGGGCTACAACCGCTCGCTGGACATGTGGTCAGTGGGTGTCATCGTCTATGTTAGTCTCAGTGGAACTTTCCCCTTTAATGAGGATGAAGACATCCACGACCAAATTCAGAATGCTGCTTTCATGTATCCACCCAACCCATGGAAAACAGTGACCCCAGAAGGTAGGTTTTGGGTTGAACTGAGATCTTTTGTTAGATTTAGTACGCTTGTTATATGTGACCCTGGATCACAAAACCAGTCTTAAGTAGCATGAGAACATTTGTAGTAATAGCCAAAAATACATTGTATGGGTCAAAATTAGCCATTAGATCATGTTCCATGAATATATTTTGTACATTTCCTACTGTAAATATATCAAAACTTTATTTTTGTGAATAATATGCTATGCAAAGGACTTCATTTGGACAACTTTAAAGGCGATTTTCTCAATATTTAGATTTTTTAAATAGTTGTATCTCGGCCAAATATTGTCCTATCCCAACAAACCATACATCAATAGAAATCAATTTAAAAAAAATTGACATATAAGATCATACGTTTTGTGATCCAGGGTCACATATGTATGTCACATGTGGCACAGTTATCAATCAATGTAAATATGTCAGGATTTACTGATGTCAGACTTTCACTGCTGCCGCTCTTTGGGAATTACCCACTATCAGGTTCATCTATTCTCCACAACATTATTACAGCGGTAAGCCAATAGTGAGAATTAAAACAAACCTGTTTCTTCTTAGCAGCGTCCTGCTACAGTGCCTCTGATGGACAACTTTAAATATCGTCCTATACTAGCAAACCATATATCAACAGTAAGCGTATTTATTGAGCTTTCAGATTATGTAAAAATCCCCCAAAAAGATTTTTTGTTGTCCAGGGTCACATTTGTTCTCACCAAACCTGTTTATTAGAAGTTTACCATACTTGTGGCCATATAGTGTACATCTACACCTTTAGTCTGGTTATATGTAGTTAAATTTAGCACACTTGGTGTTTGAAGACTCTTCACTTCTTTTTGAATATAAGCACTTAATATTCATCTTTGTGGTCAAGTGGTTGTAATTATCTCTGCCCTGCATAGATGACCTCAGCACGCCAAACATCATTTTTACTTGGCTCATGAAAATACAGTCAGCATTAAGGTTAAGGCTTGGAATTGTGGTGTAGAATAGGTTATATTTACGTGTAAGTCATATGTAATCTGTATGAAAAGAACTGACCTTCATCTTATTATCTTAAGTAGATTTTTGATGGCCTCACCTTTGACACTGTTTATTTGCTAATGTCTTCTTTCTTCCTCATTAAAATATCCAGAAAACCAGAACAGTCTTTATCTAAGCACACAGGCAACTAGAACAAATTAATCACATACACTTATTTATTTATATAGTTTAGTCAAGTATAGCATATTTTTAACAATTACATTCTGTTTTTGAAACAGTTTTAATTGAATTTGGTTTTGTTTACTCTGAAATCAAAATAATTAAGTTCAATGATAAAGAGTGTGCAAGACTCAAAGAGTGCTTTTGATAAATATATGGAAAATTACAGAATAAATTAAGTTTATTACTTAGTTCCATAGCAATGAATATTTTGCAACTTTTGTTTATAAAATATAAATATAGAAAAAATTCTGCACCAACTTCAAATATGATTCATTAATTTTGTGTACATTTATATTAATGTTATATTACTATAACACTGCTCTGTTTCATTAATAAATATTAATTAGAAATAAATATTTCCCCTTTAATAATAAATAATTCATTTCAGGATTGTCTCTAAATTTAAAAAAATCTTCAATTAAATGAAGAACTTATAGTAGTCTATGTGTGACTACCCCAATATGTTAATGCAGAATAAAGAAGTGAAAGAGACATAAAGGGAAAAGAGGAGATAAAGAGAAGAGAGGCAGAGGGTTAAATAAAGAGATCCTGCTCAATTTTTGTTACGAGGCACTCATGTGAGTAATGCCGAACGAGCCCTCAGACTAAAGCACGGGGGCCCCAAGGTTCAGAAACTTTGGAGTGTCTCAGAAATCTCTGACCCTTGAAATAATGTTAACATGATGTTGGTTTTGCTCATTATTCCTCTGGACAGAAAATCCTTCAGGTTTTCCGCTGTGGCCTGCTCGCTGACAACCTGTTTTGTTGTTGCAGCAATTGACCTTATTAATAACCTGCTGCAAGTCAAAATGAGGAAGCGTTACAGCGTGGACAAGTCTCTCAGCCATCCCTGGTTACAGGTTAGAAAGATCATCATTTTTATATGCTTTGTGTGGAGCACAACTGATGTTATGATATCAGCACAAAAAAAAGCATGCATACAATACTGAAGCATTAACAATCCTGAACCTGGATAATCCTGTCCTGAGTTTAGCTCCAACCACAATTAAACACATTTGCTTTTCAGAAGTAATCTTAAAGATTTAGTAGCCGGTTCAGGTGTGTTTTTTGTCATGACAGGACTACCAGATGTGGCTGGACCTGCGAACTCTGGAGTGCAAAATGCACGAGCGATATATCACACATGAAAGCGATGATTTGCGCTGGGAACATTTTGCCGAACAAAATGGCCTTCAGTATCCAGCCCATTTAATCAACCCTCATGCTAATGTAAGCGAAGAGGCGGAGTCTGAGGAGGCTGTGATGAGCATGCTCAGCGACAGAGTCAGTGTGCTGTAAATTGCTGCCTGTCCCTTTAAGGGCACAATGGAGCTCAAGCCAAACTCTATACAGTTAGATCAACACTTCAATCAACTGTAAATGCCTTGACAAATCCAAACAAAAGTACACAATTTTATTTAACGCTACACTATAGATTAAGCACAAATCTCACTAAACACACAGTGCCTGAACCACAAAAGCCAAACTAGCCATACATTGTGGACCAAACAATCCTACTCAAACTTATAACAAAACACATTACAAAAAACAACTACACTCAGACTTTATATGAAACTTTTGCACGCTTATTTCGTTCATTAGTACTGTCTGGTTTTGGAGCTCAAGAATAAAATTCGGATGATTTTGCCATTACTTGGCAGTACACAGTGACAAACCACTGTAGCAACAGTATTGTTTGTACAGTTTAACTCACTAAAAAGTTTATAAAAAAAATATGTTAACTTATATGGTCCTTGGAAATGATTCTGCTTTGAAAGTTAACACCACTGTAATCTCGTGGTGACCATTGCATCAGTGGAAATAACTTGAGAATTGTATAACAGAGAGCATTTACAGCTTTCGTGGTATTGTGTTTGTGTTTGTGCTTTTGAATGTATGAAGTGTGTATGCCTGAATGTGTGTATGCACTTTGGGGGCTGCTTTCCGTGCAATTTCACAACAGCTATAAGCAACAATGTCTGTGCACTGGACATCTTTCCTTTTGCTTCTTCAGAGATGGAACAATACAGTTGGTAAGCAAGCAGTATTATGACAGGGTTTCAGTGTTTCTACAGTGTTCCCTTCAAGTGAAGATGTTAAAGGTAAAACTCCTCTCTGTAAAATTATTTAGCCTATACTCACCAGCAGCTCTGCACTGTAAAAAATGTAACCAGTAACTTACTATAGATTTATATTTATCTCATTTATTGGCAACATTTTGTTCAAAGATAAATGAACATTAAACATTAATCTTTATCTTTACAGAAAAAACTATAAATTAATTTATTTTATGTGTTATTTTATAGGGTTTTTTTCTGTAAAGATAAAGACTTGTTCATGTTTAATGTTCATTTATCTTTGATCAAACTGTTGCCAATAAATTAGAGAAATATATATCTACCGTAAGTTACTGGCAAACTGCTGCCAGTAATACTGTAATTTCTACAGAAGTTTTTAACAGTGTGTGTAAAAAAGGCTGATTAAATGTTTTTACCAAAATGTGTCTCTATTTTGTTACTTATTTAATTATGGGCTGGAATGTGTGCAAGTCACAGGCTTGTGTTTTGGGAAAGCTGGAGTGCAAAGGTGAGTTATAAAGGCGCAGGCGGGGAGGATATGCACATACATGTACTGTGAACTAGAGGGCTCTGGATTTTTGGCATTCTGCTTGTTTATGGTGATATCCAGTGCGAGTTTTGTGGTGTCTGGTTCCCTCAAGAGTAGTTCCTAATCAACAGATGGCGCTATATGCTTATGCAGCTTTGAAGCCTAATAGTTGGGTTGGTGGGACAGTCCAAACGCCTCTAGTCCAAACGTTACATACGGCTAAAAAAGATGAACGTTCTCAACCAAAATAGCGACGATGTCTGGAAAAACAGCAGCAGCACTTGGCATATTTAAATGTTTGATTTAGGCTATTATGAATTTTGAAGCATGAAGAAGATTATAAAGTAGGCTATGTATGATTTGCAAATCATTTACGTAGGCCTATATTAATATGTCTTGAAATAATGTAGTACAATATTTTTAAACAATAATTCATAAATATTTGTAACTTATGGTTGTTTTTTTTAGTTCATCCTGTAACGCATTTGTCAAGACAACAGGTAAACACGTCATGACATTTAGCTCTAATAATTTCACGAGCTGCTTTTCTTCCAGCATCATCTTTCCCTGCTCAATTTGCAAATATTCCATTCTGAAACACCAGCCGCGTCTTTATGAATCATTTGCACAACGCCATTAGCCTATTCCTGGACAAGATGACGAGCTCATACTGAAAAAAGGAATAAATCTTACAGATGGGCTGTCTATCGAGTTACGCATGATTTGAGTCTGTTTTCTCTCATCCAAACTCCTCCCCACAATAGACAGAGAACACGGCCAGCAGTGCAGGTGTTACTCTTGAACGCCAACCACTTAAATTCTAACAATGAAGAAGAAAAGTTTTACATGGATAAGCAGTGGTATCTAATATAAACCTAAATTTAATCCGAAAGAAATTCGCTTTAAAATTATATTAAAATAACAGTAATAATAATAAATGCAACGAATCATTATAATTTATTCGTTATTATCAATAATTTTCATTGTATATCGTCTGCCATTTTAATAGGCCTAATCTCAAATTATTCCTATTAGCCTATCAGATTTATACCATTTTAACCTAGTGATAAATTAATCTATTAGGCCACTCACATGACAGTGACTACTATAAACATTTAAACTAATATAGGCTCTCTAACAATGAAATTTAACTAACAAATGTTTCAATCAGGTGACAAAATGTCCACCCGCGGAAGATATTTAATTGTTGTCTTCAAAATAAACTCACTTTACCTTAAATATGAACTGCTTATTGCTCGAATTTCTCAGAGCAAATACATAACAGCCTAAAACGATTTAATATCTCTGGGACGAGATTAAATAGGCTAGCCTATTATGAAGCAAGTAATTTTAAAGCAACAAATTTATTAAGTCATGCCTTAGTAAATTTCTTATTAACACATTTTCCTCTTTGCTCCAAATATACGATGTAACTGCTGGAGTTGCACATGTTTTCGAGGGAATGCGTACTTGGAAAATAGTTAGTATGCAAATGAAGAATCACAGCTTTGACAGTGAGTAACCATATGTTCTGCAATTGCATATTTTGAAAAAAAAGGAGAGAGACAGAGATATATCCTGAAAGGATTGTTGCCGTAGTAACTCCGTTTTCTTCATCCTGGCTGCGTTGGCACAGACAATTTCACCAAAAGGAAAACAAATATAATAGTTTCGCACGTCTGAATTATTTGCTTCTGTCAGACAAAACACGCAAATATTTTCCCCGATTCCGTGTTGAGCAACAAACATGAAACCAGACGGTGCAAAAAAATTAACCAAATAAACGACTTTTTATTTCACGAGTCAAACAGTTGCTTCCAGGCATCGAACGATTTGCGTCCCTTTAAACAGAAATAAAGGACATTTTATTTGTAAAAGGCGTATTTATTTAACCTATAGGCTACATTTGTGCATTTAGTGAGACATTTATCTATATATTTTCAATGGCATTAAAACATAATTGCATGTACCTTGAGTCAAAATGTCTCGTTATAAAACTAACTTAAATGACTTATCCAGTAGCTGCAGCTGGTGATATCTTGACTAGCTCGGTGATGAGCGCGTGGTAGGTAGTTGCACGGGAGTTGTGGGCTGCCGCGCGCGCGACAGCTTTGCCATGGATATCAACATACTGCCCTGTTCCTACAACATAAAAAAAACCTAAGGATTAAGCATGCTGGAAAAAGATAAGACTTTTATGTTGTAATTTTAAAATTCTGCCATTTAAATGGATAAAGATGCTGCACAAAAATGCCGGTCTATTAATATAGACAAAATGGTATTTCTGTCACACAATGGGTTGAAATATATATTTTCCTATCACCTAAAATGTTGTTTATTTGAATACAGAAATAAAATTAGCATTAACACAAATAAGGATATTAAAACATGGGAATACATACAGAAAAAATCTTGTCTAAATGGAAAAGCACCTCTGCTCGATGTAAAAAAAATGCCATAGTGCCATTTTTCATCCACATTTAAAGACAATAGTCTAATCGTAAAATATATATTTTATTAAATATTAAAAATGTTATCAGTTTCATTTAGTTTTACGTTTTTTAAAACAGATGTTTTTTTCTTTTTCTCAAAATTACAATCAGGTGCACAATATTTAAGTAGGGCACTAGAGGACGCTAAAACAGAAACTGATACAGAGAGTAGACAAACACAGGGCATAGGAAATGCTAAAAAAACATTTAAATGGCAAACAAATAAGTAAATAAGTACAACGCAATTTAAATAAGTATATTTCTACTAATTTCAACTATCTGTAATCATCATTCATTCACATTTATGGTCAGATAATCTATTCTCATCATTCTGTGTTTAGTCCTATTGAACAATTCTTGAATTTTGAGTGGTCCAAAACATTATTTAATGAATCCAGTGAAAGTAAAACCTACATTTTAGGTTTCCCACCTAAAAGTATTTGTCACCAAACTTGAACTGACTGTTGAAATGACTTTAATGTGTCATGTATGTCTTTAAACTTTAATCTTCACTTAAAATATATGTTCCTGTTCTGATTTTCTCCAGTAGGAAGTTGTTCAGCTGACAAATTAGACTAGCTAAATATTATGATAACCTTTTCCATCCTAATTTGTAGTGCAGTCTGCACACATGCTAGGATCAACATCAATTATAGAGCAACATTTCAAGTGCATGGTTAAGAGAATGTCAGGGAGTTGGTGAAGGGGAATGTGGGTTTTGGGGTGGAGTGAGGGGTATTTGTTTTCATCAAACCCCAATATGTCACTCGCTTTACATCATCAAACTATTTTAAGTGCCAGCAATAGTGTAAAATCAGTGCCTAAATACATTGAGGATTTCGCTTAAAACCTGCTTAGATGCTTTCATTTGTTTGTCATTTCAGGCAGAGCTGTTGGGCAACAGTGTAGATAAGAGGCTCATGCAAATTGTTGCACAGATCGGCCATCCGGCTGCGTCGAATATTTTCACTAGCCTAGCGAAGAAACCAAAATAGCCCTTGTTGTTTCACCACACCCAAAGTGTTTCTAAATCAGGTTATTCTGGGTTGACGGACCACTGAGATGTCCCTCTGTGGTGGGAACTCAACAGTTGGCACGCAAAGGGTTTACGGCGGAAGTGATGGTCGGATTTATTTCCGCCCACTGAAACCCATCCCCCAAGCAAATGACCACCCCTTTATACTAACAGAGATCTTCTGGGATTGGGCAGAATGGATGTCCAGCGATTCTCTGTATGTTTGCGTGTGATGTGGTGCAGATTAGAGGGATTACAGGCCTGGCAGAGGGTGGTGGTGGGGAGATTAGAAGCCTTCCTTCGCACACCAGGGCAATTTTAGTACGGCTGCAACAGACAAGGCTGGTGTGCAGATGATTGCTGTTCTATATGATATATACAGCATATTCAAAAGCCTATCTTTAGTATTAAACAACAAACTCCACATTTCAGAAGTATGGTACAAGCCAAATGCAGGTCAATGGCCATTATTACAATTTCAATGCATTATTTGACAGTTTACTTATATATATTTACATTTTGTCATTTATCAGATACTTCAATCCAAGAAATATGTAAAATATGAACTACAAAAGCTGGATCAGGATCACACTGACAAGTTCCATACGTCACGTGAACTTACTTCACTGTGGATCTACCGCAACAATGCAAAGCTGCAGCTGAGCACATTTCAAGATATGCATTCCTCAACTTAAACATGTGCGTTTGCTTAGTAACAAGCTCCTTAGACCAGCTGTAAGTATGTCATTATGTAATCCTGTTGGGTCTTGATGCTAGTTGGAAGTAACAGGGCATCAGCTATAAGCATATATTTGTATATGCCTCATTCGGAAAAGTCATGATAATAGTAATCTCAAAATATTTGTTTAATCTTGCTTGCTCAAAATCCTGCATAATAAACAACACAATTGAGCATGTTGATCAGCTTTCACTTTTAGTCCCAAGTGCTGCAATTTTTTTTCCAAAATGAAAATTCTGTCATCATTTACTCATCATCTTGTCATTTCAAACCTGTTTGACTTTCTTTCTTCTGCAGAAAACAAAAGAAGATATTCTCAAGAATGTTGGTAACCGAACAAAAGGTGGTACCCGTTTCTTTCTACTGTATGTACACAAAACCAACGCAAGGCAATGGGTATCGCCATTGTTCGGTTACCAACATTCTTCAAAATATCTTCTTTTGTGTTCTGCAGAAGAAAGTCAAACAGGTTTGAAATGACAAAAGGGTGAGTAAATGATTTTCTGGGTGAATCGTTCCTTTAAGCTGTCTTCACAAAACTTCCCTATGGTTTGGAGATTACACCAAAAATATTTTTTTTCATATACACTACAGATACACTACAGATTTTGCAAAAAGCTAACATTTATAGTCACGTTTATGAGCAATTAAAAATAACACATTTTGATCGTTCAGTCATCATGCTTGTATTGACATGCTTGCTAGATATAAAGAGAAATGTCAGAGCACATCAGATTTTTTTATGATTTAATTGAGGGTTAACTGGCATGAATTACTACAATACTATATTTTTATCACATACTATTTAAAGAAAAAAAATTCTTATTATATGTAGAGTTAAAGAAAGATGATTAAATATCCTGTGTCGCTTAATATGCTTTGCTTGTAAGCTAACTACATTTAATGCAGATTGCAGTGAAGCTGGTTTTTGTAAAAATAAGAAAAAAAACAACTCATTTCCCAAACTTTGTATTTTGACACAACTGGTTAATTTTAATGTTTGTCTGTAGAGGGAACTGGGCATCCAAAGTGAATTTGCAAATTAAACAGAAGGCAGACGTTTTAAGGTAATACAAGATCATTAATGAAACAAAAACTGCAAATAATTTGTTTGTATTTGGCACACATGACAAAAGCCAAGATGCAAACTAACCAACTTGAAGAAAAGCAGACAGGTGAAGATCAGTGAACATTTTTGAGGATGTTCAAAATGAAACACATTGTAATGATGTGACAGATGCTCTCATATATATAAAAAATAAGAATCTATTGCTTTTGTAGGTATCATGTGACAGTTACAGAAGCTGGATGCCATTTGTCTTTCTACATATTACCGGCTACGTGCAGTCTTTTGTGGTGACTGACAGCTAGTCTTTTATGTCCCTTTTTGTTCTGTCAGTTTTGTCAGAGGCCTAAAAGTTCTAAAACCTCTATTTGATAATTTGGCACATAAAGGATTTGGGTTTTGGAGGTAGTATTTCGTTTCCTTTCTACACTCTGTACAATTTTCTTTCAGTGCCCTATTGTTTTGTCATTCACTGCCCACAGTTAAAATAACGCACCTGACAAGCAATCCAACCACTCGGACCGAATTAGACATCATTTTTCGGAGACAAAAAAGCCTGTCTTTCTAGGCTCAAAATGTTCCCTTCAATTTTTTGTTTCTGATGGTTTGCTCAGTGTGTGTTTTTCAATCGAATGCTCCCATAGACTAAAGTGTTTACACTTCTTAAAACCACAAAAACTAGTGGTTATAAAATATTAACATTATTAAGCACAGCATTGTACACTAGCGGTCAAAAGTTTAGGGACGTTTGATAACATTTTTTCTCATTATTAAAAAAAGTAAAATCTGAAATTAGTTTAGAAGACAAAAATATAATTTTCCAAACATACATGTTTTTTCATGACAAAACTAACATTTCATTTAATAAAAATGTTTTTTAAATAGGTAACTTTGACTGGGTATTTAACAAAGAACAGCCAATAAGAGCACTTAATATAAAGCTCCTTTAATATTGTATAAAAACATCTCAGGGTGAGACCTCAAGAAGCTGCTTGATAAAATTACATGAAAACATTTCTGTAAATTCAGTCGAAAGGTGACTACACTGAAGATGATGAAATATAACGTTTTAATTTATTTTTCTTTTAAAAATTACAACATAATTCCCACAGTTCCCTTTGTTTTATTGAGTTTGCTTTGAGTTTATTATTATTATAAAATGTGGAAAAAACATGATCACGTAAGTGTCCCTAATCTTTTGATCGCTAGTGTATATTATATACTGCATAAAAATTATCTATCTTGTTTCTTGCAATAAGTACTTCATGCATCATAATTTCAAACATCGAAACAAAGTTCTCTTGTTTATCACATATGTACAATCAGGGCCTTCCCACAACAATCTCAACCTATCCAATGTTGTGACCGCAAGTAAACAGTAAACAGCATTAAACTCAGTAAACAGCTATCAAATGCGCCTCCTAATACTTTAAGTACAAACATACACACATAAAACAGATTTCGTTCACGCTGTAAACAACATGACTGCACTCAGTTTCAATTTAGCATATCTTCTCAAAAGGACAAAGAACGCGGAGGTCATAATGAAGGGTATGTGCAGTGGTTGATTCGAAAAATTAGTAATTGTGCAAGCATCTCTCCAGCCACTGGCTGTTTTAATGAGTAAATATTAACAGTAATGGCATGCAATTTCCTGCGGTGGTGCTCACCTTGTTCTTGGTTATTCACTCCAGTGACACTGGCTTTGTTTAGCCGAGGCTGTTCCTTACATCACCTTGGTAACCATAATCATAAAAGCCCCCCTAAGTGCGGAGGAGAAAATTAGAGTCCAAGCTTTAATAAGGGGTCTTATGATAAACCAATGTTCTAAGGATAAAAATGAGAGGACATTTTTTGTCTTTTCTCTCTCTGCAGATATGAGTATAATTTCAATGGCAGTCAGAAAAATTCAATAACTGTCCATCAGCGAGATCCAAGGATAGCTCAAACTTGATAGGAAAAGAAAATAATAAAGTCTGTTGATTGTTTTCTTTCTCTCTGACTTCTTCTCCGCATTTGTAATATGCGCTGTAGTGTCTGATAAAAAACTTTTAATTCAAAAAAAGGATGATTTCTGTCATCAACACACCTGCAAGGGGGAATAATTTGGCAGGATGGAGAAGAAATGCTGGTGGTTGGTAAGTGTGGTGGGGGAGGGGGGTTATCTTTGCTCTGTCATATTAGATAAGGTGAGAAAATTGGGGTTTTTGCATCTGTCCTTTTAACATGCAAAAGCTCTCCACTGAAATTCGACATGACAGCGCGCCAAATAAATCCTAAAGTGGAAGAGGAGCGAATGGGGCAATCTCTATTATGTCTTTATAGGTGTTTTACGGACTTTCTCCCACATCTCGGTCCTAAGCAACCGTCTTATTTTGATGTTTTCCAAAGGTCAACAGCCTACACATCCAGAGCCGTGCATCGACAGCAAAGGTTAATTGAAATGATTTGAAATTATTTTTGGTTACTAAATACCATGGCTGTCAGCACCCGTAGGTTTTTCCTTTAATTGTCCTTCCAGCGAGTCTCCAGTAGATGAGACTGTCATCGGGCACACAGGTCTCATAGAGGGTTCTTCTGTACCCGCAGCATGTGTGCAGAGCCTTTCTGAGACACATCGCTGTCTCCCAACGTATGTGATTTATTCCCTAACTTCATCCTCTCAACACAGTGTGGGGCCAAATGCCCGCCAAGAAAGGAGAGCATGCAGCAAAGAGATGGAGAAGAGAGAAAAGTTTCATTTCCACTTCAGTAACTCTGTAAAGGACTGAAGATGAAAGGTGCTTTGGTTAGTGGGACAAACTTAACCGGATTCTGCTGTTAATTGAGCTCGCTCCATCCATCCATCCATCCATCCATCCATCCATCCATCTACCTATCTATCTGCTGTGAATGGAGCTCGCTCCATCCATCCATCCATTTGCTGTTAATTGAGCTCGCTCCATCCATCCATCTATCCATCCATCCATCTATCCATCCATCCATCCATCCATCCATCCATCCATCCATCCATCCATCTATCCATCCATCCATCCATCCATCCATCCATCCATCTATCCATCTATCTGCTGTGAACGGAGCTCTCCATCCATCCATTCATTTGCTGTTAATTGAGCTCGCTCCATCCATCTATCCATCTATCCATCTATCCATCTATCCATCCATCCATCCATCTACCTATCTATCTGCTGTGAATGGAGCTCGCTCCATCCATCCATCCATCTATCCATCCATCCATCCATCCATCCATCCATCCACCTATCTATCTGCTGTGAATGGAGCTCGCTCCATCCATCCATCCATCCATCCATCCATCCATCCATCTATCTATCCACTTATCTATCTATCTATCTATCTATCTATCTATCTATCTATCTATCTATCTATCTATCTATCTATCTATCTATCTATCTATCTATCTATCTATCTATCTATCTATCTATCTATCTATCCATCCATCCATCCATCCATCTATCCATCCATCCATCCACCTATCTATCTGCTGTGAATGGAGCTCTCTCCATCCATCCATCCATCCATCCATCCACCTATCTATCTGCTGTGAATGGAGCTCGCTCCATCCATCCATCCATCCATCCATCCATCCATCCATCCATCTGCTGTGAATGGAGCTTGCTCAATCAATCCATCCATCCATCCATCCATCCATCTATCCATCTATCCTTCCTGTCCTTTGTATGTACATAAACCACAATCTTTTTCCAGCGTGCGTCACAAACAGTTTGCCTTCCTGACATCAGTCTTAGCATAAAGACTCTAATTAGAAAGTCACATGAAGTGAGCCACTGTGTTTCAAGCTTTAAGCATTGTCACATGACTCAAAAATAGCTGCTGTTCGCGCAGTGCGACTGGGGAAATTTTACCTGCATTTCAGCATATCAAACACATTTTCAAACCATTGCTTTGACAAGTTCCCTGACTGTCACCCTGGCTGAAGTGACCGTGGCAGTAGTTGTGTTTATAAACAGGGATCCTGGTTAGTAAATATTTGTTTTTCAGCGCACATTTGAATTTAAGGAGTCAGATGGTAGAAGGCTCAATAAATACTTTGAGTTGCTTGTGTTATGCCTTCTGTTGAATTCAGTGGAGCTGATAGCTTTTTAGATTTCCTCCTCCTTACATAGCCCCACACGTCTGTGTATATTGAGGATGTATACACACCTTCAGGATTGACACGAAAAAGGACATTTTACATTTGTCCCTGTTCCACAAGCATCTTTATGTCCATACTTGGGTCTGTACCATTCTGAAACAAATCCTGCCTGGCAATTCACCTAATATCTTGCATCGTACAACATGTGACATGTCATGCATTTACCGCCTGTTTACAAATATGCCAGTGGTTAAGGATGCCTCGTTCAACATTGTTTACACAGGAGATCCAATAGTATTTCTCTCCCGTCACTGAAAGGAATCTGAACAGACAGCTTGCATGGAAGAAAGCATAAACAAACAAACCTACAGTGGCCTCATGCTTTTACAATAAGACCCGAGGACAGGAGCTGTCAGACACTATCTGGGCCTGTCTTGAATCGTGGAACTGTCTCCACTGAGCAAACCTTGGTAGCAACCTATTTATTTACTGTACAGGAGCAGAAAAAGTTAAGAGACCATTTCAAAGCACAATTTCAGTTTTCATGAATTTACTATTTATGTGTTTAGGTTAAATTATTGTTTTCTTTCAATCTGTTACATACCAACAATATTTCTTCAAAATTTTAAATAAAAAGATCAAAACTTGTCAAACTTGAGAAACAGGTCAAAATAACACAAGAGATATTTTTCAGACCTCAAAGAAAACATGTTAATATTCACTTTTAAGCAATACAACAGTCATATTTATAAGCTACATGTATTCATGAAGAGATCAAAAAAGATTTTTTTATGTCATAAGTTTTCATATGTCTTGTAATGCTTGTCATCTTTCACATTACCGTTGGATGACTTTGTTACTCCTGAGGTTTGATTTTGTTGAAATTCAACAGACACTGAACTAATGACCACAATACATTGCTGTTACACAATAAATTACTATATGCAGCCAGTTTAAAAATTAGAATAACATTAACAAAAATATATATGACTTTGTTAAAATTTAAGGCAGTATTTGTAGCTTTCCAGAAAAAACGCTCTTACATTTTTAACAATTGCAATATAAATATATAAATATTCATTAATTAACAGAATGGAACCCAGCAGGGTAAAAATGAACAGGAATGTAAACTGATAGTGAGAGAAAAAAAATATAAAACAATATTGCCCAGAAAACGTGTGGTTTAAAACATTGAAAAAGTTGAAAAAGCACCGATAATATTTTATTTGATATAATATAATATAGGACATGACAAAAGATGCAACGTAATTAAAATTATTCCAAATCTACTCTTTGGTTTATTTACAGCAATTATGATACTGTAATAAAGATATAAATACGTATATAATTGCACCTTAAAAATTGCACAACATTGCATATAGCATAACAGGACACACGTAACCCACACAATCTACTTTTTATCACAATTCCCTGAAATGTACATTACATTTTACATTTATGCATTTGGCAGATGCTTTTATCCAAAGCAACTTACATTACATTTGTACATTTTGTATAGTAAGCAAGTGGGAGTTAGGTGCCTTGCTGAGAATCGAACCAGCAACCTTCTGGTCATGAGTCCAACTCTCTAACCACTGGGCCACGACTGCCCCTGAGACAAAGTCAAAAATGTAGAGACAAAAATGTAGCTTGACACATTATAGAATCTATGAAATTGTCTACTGATGGTAAACCTCTCATGTTGCTTTTCTTTAGTTCTAGCAGTGCAAAAGAAATATACAGTGTGACATTTTCGTTTCATAAACTATGTAGACATTGAAAATGATTGCAAATGGTTAACTGCCATTTTCAATATTTCACTGTCTCTTTGTCTTTGGGGTTTTAGCCAATCAGGAGCAATCATAGCTCATCAATGTAGTGCTTCAGAGAGACTGACCAGTGATTACACTCTTATAAGACAAGTGTATGTGTGAATGTGTGTCTGTGAGGGGCTGGGAACCGGCCAACCATTGGCCAACTCAACTAACTTTTCAAAAAGATATTTTGGAATTATGACAAAATGCAGGTTCTTGTACTGTTTGTATTTGTATGCACAAATATTCTAAAAACGAGCGTGTAGAAATATTATTATATTTTACCAGAATGCTACTTTTTGACTAAAAGTTAAAGGAATGGTTCTCTCAAATATAAAAATGTTGTGTCCAGTTGATGGGGACCAATGTTGTTCGGTTACCAACATTCTTCAAAATATCTTATTTTGTGTTTTGCACAAGACAGAAACTCATACAGGTTTGGACTGACATGAGGATAAGTAAATAATGAAAAAAAAAATCTTTAACATTATAGCAACAAAAATGCAAGTGTTACATTACTGCTGTTATGCTCACTTAAACAAGTTAACAATCTCAAATATTCAACAAAAAGTACATATTGCAAAAATGATACAGGACAATAAACTTACTTGACCTCCAACAAAAAGCACTAATCAATTAAAGTATTTTTATTATCATCTTCTGAGCCATTTCTACGCTGTGTGAGCATATCTACGGTTAACCCATCAGCTCCTCTATGCTATTAACACCCTGGCCTCTTCTCCACAGAACTGTGAAATGCATTTCTTAAAAAAAATCTCTCCTTTAGACACACTGTCCTCCTTGGACACAGTTTCTCTCCACATTACAACAGCACCCATAAGCTATGATTTTTTTGGCCTTCGATAAATAATTACCAACAATTTACGGCTATTATTATCCTAATGGAGCACTAATACTAATACATCACAATTAATTAAATGTGCTATAGTCATGAAGTTCCTTGTGGGAATGGTTAAGCTGACCCACAGTGCAAACACAACAAGTATAAAATCAAATCTGTCACATTAACCTGACCAAACACCTGAGCGAAAATACACAAATCTGGGAGATCAGAAATAGATCCAAAACGCTGCGTTAGCAAAGCATGACTTGATAAAAAAGTTTCTTTTTCAACACTATACCTACACTTAAAGGGGAAAGTTCATGAAAATTCTGTCATCATTTCTTCATCCTCATTCCAAACCTGCATGACTTTCTTTCTTCGGCAGAACACAAAAGAAAAGATTTTAAAGAATGTTGCAAACAACGGCAGTACCCATTCGCTTCTATTGTATAGATGCAAGTCAATGGGTACCGCAGCATTTTTCAAAACATCTTCTTTTGTGTGGAAAAAAGAAAGTTGAGTACATTTTCAAGTGAATCAGCCCTTTAACTATAATATTCACATGGATGTTGTCCTTGCAATTTTAAAATCCTCCAAGCAGAAATGTAATGTCATTTGTTTACTAAACTAAACTTAAAAGTAGATATTAGTCATTCTGTTACAGCTTACTGTATCATATTAGGCACTTAAACTGCTCCACGCTCTCAAGCCTTCTGTGGTTATATTTTTATTACATCAATTTAAATGTAAAACAGTACTGATGTCAATGCAGCATCCATCACTGCTCTCTCTCAATTGTTTGTTTAGAGGCTGCTATGCGGCCTTTTGCCGCGGCCTGCATAACCGTTATTCGTGTTTGTGTTCCACACCTTTCTGCAACTGCATTTTGGAACAAACAGGTATTTACGGTTCATATTAACCCGACATGCGCAACAGTATTTGTACCCTGGGAAAGGCCCATCTCCCCGAGGGCTTGCTGGGCCAATCTGGTGGTGTTGTTCTTAACCCTGGGAATCCTTGTCCACATTGTGCACACAGTGAGAAAGGTAATCCGGACGGATGGTCTCCATGAATCAGCGGCACATTAAGAGCCCCAGCCCCCCTCATTATCCCGCACCACATTTCCCCCAGGGGGCCGGTACCATGCCTGAGCCTCGCCACATACAAGCGCTCATTACCAATCTGCCAGCCGAGACCCGGCTCGTCCAGAGTCCCTGGTCTTGCACAGGTAAGGGGCCTGGTTCCTTTCTCCACCTCAATACAACATCCACAGACTCAAGGGTGAACAGAAACAGCATGCCTTTCAAAGACGCTGCAGGTGTCACTATCCCAGAATGCACCAGCAGAACCCCTCCCCTTACATTTGCTGTCAAGAAACACAGAGGCTGACGGGAGAGAGCCGGGAGAGGCTGGAATAATGGTGCGGTAAGTGTTTGCCTCGCTTGCACATATTCCCTCATGAGAATTTATATTCCCACAATTCCGAGATACTGATATTGGTGGGAGAGCTTGGGCTAAACGGCCCTCTACCAATTAGTCTTTTTTTTCCCAAGGATGTTTCCCAAGGCAGAGATAACTGTCATAGCGTAAGCAAATATATGATCTTGGAAAATAACAAAAAAAACCATTCGAATTTGGTGACAACGTTTGTAACTCGCCTCGACTGTAATTGGGGAACAGACACGCAACGCAAATGGTTAAAGTTGGACATTTTGCAAGGATTTATTAGCAGATGGCATGAAGGGACCTGCTTGTTTTTGCTTTTATTTGCTCCGATTTCTGGGCAAAGACAAAAATACAGATGTGTGTTATCAGCAAACAATGTGTTTTTAAACAAGCAGTAAACATACATTCAACGCAACCAGAAGCTAGCAATAATAAATAAATGTGTGCTTGTAATCAATCACCATTTCATGTTTGTGAATAAACATGCCCCCATTTATATTGCTATTATAAACAAAATATCAACAAGCAACAGCCTTTAAAAACAACTCATTTTTTATTTATCTATTTATTTAGTGTAGAAAACCATACTCAGTTAAAATGACTTTATTTATTTATTTAAGCCTGTTTATTGATTGAAAATATGAACAATTCTGTGTTCCCCACAGATTCAGATTCAGCAAACATGGTTGGGAGTCATGTTTGTTTCCAAACACATGGCATTATTCGGAGGAAACTTGACACCAACATGCCAGTTGAGTAAATGTGTGGGTTTTACAGCGGCCACTAATCCGATGTCTTCTGTTCCAAAGCCGAGTTTACCTGCACGGCCACCGCTCATTGTCTACAGCCTCGACTCAAACATCACTTCACCTGACAAGCAGGCATGCTCGGCTTTCCCAGGCTCTTGCCGCACCAATCCAACACTCCCCTGAGTGCCGTTTACAAAGTTCCCTTAAGCTTTCTCACTTCTGTCCACTGTGCACTGCATTACTCAGGAGGACATGAAAGGGGACACTCAGGGTAAATGAAATATCCCTGACAATCTCGCCCTGAAGAGACAACAGCAATGCCAAACCAACACGCTTTTATTAGATCTGGGAAATTCCAAATTGGATTTAATCAAGAAACTTTATTGAGTGAAGCGCTGAGCCAAGCGTCACCAGCCATCCGACAGGCAGAAAATCCTTATAATTACATTACGACAAGTGATTACGCAAACGTTTCCCATGACATCTGCACAAGTGGCCAGTGCTCTGCGCTGGTTATTCTCATCGAACAGAACCAAGGGTATTGGTCACATTAACCACACCCCTCCAGAAAATAGGATAACTCGTGACAGCTTCACCCATGACAATCTCTCATCGGGTTGTTATGTCAATAATTTTGATGAATAAACTGTCTGATGAAGACACTTATGCTACCGTTAAACACTCACTTCTCAGGGTCTAGTGGTCTCGGGGGTCTGACCTCAACAGAGTGGACTGTTGATGTGTCTGAGCCAGCTGCTTGCATGTTACGTGGATTTCAGGGTGTTTTATAAGCTTATAGACGGTTTAATCGGACGCACGCGCCTGGCCCGGAGTTAACTTCCGGTCTGTGTTTGTTGATCAGTATGGCTAGTGGCTTATAATATATCTATTTCTATTTTCTTCTACTGGTAACCAAAAAAATGATACTGGCTAGATATACTGTTAACTCGCTAATGTAATTGACTTATTTCTTTTGTTTGTTAGCAGAAATAATCTGCAGGGACTTGAGTTTGGGCCACAAAAGCGTGCATGCGTGGTAATGTTTGTTTATGATGTTGCTTTAAGTAAGTTAATGTTGTGGCATAGTAATAAACTGGCAGAGAATGATTAACCATAAAATGTAGGTATGATTAGGCTTTTTTCCATAAATGGAAATTGTTAATTCTGTCAAATAGCATCACTGATAAACATGTATCGAGGCCAAACAAGTATCTTAATTCTTTGACAGACAGATGGCTGTCAAATCAGATGATAAGTGCCTTGCCCTTAAAAAACCCAACTTCCTCTTCACGACCCTCCGACCCCTGACCTTTAACCTGACTCTTGTTCCGTTTTTTTAGCTCACAGAGGGGTTTCTCCACAGGTGCAGGACCAAGAGGTCACCGAATGTGTAGCAAGTGACCACCAATTGTTGCCCCTCCCAAACAACCAGGAAGCAACAGGGATCTGACCCACGGGCTTTGTCTCTGTTCAATGTCACCGGGAGCAAGGAAGCTGATGAGATCGAGTGACTACAAGGAGGAAAGAGAATATTTCAAGCCCAAGCAAACATGCGAACAAAATAACATCAACACTTAAGCAAAGGTGAAAGAGCTTATTTCGTGGAAAAAACAAACACTTAACAATTCAGCATCACAGATAATGGCTGCCCATTTACTTGAGAACGTGTAGGATGATTTAATTTCCAACGTGAGCTTCGCAGTTTTAACTGCATTCATTATTCTTATCTGTAATTTATGAAGGTGTTTGTGAAAATCCTTACTTTTTGTCGTAGACTCTGCTAATGCATGCATCTACTTTACTATGTCACTCAACCACTTACACATTCACTCGGGCATGCATGTGTCTGTCAAGATGCTAAACGCATTGTCTTTATAACCCTCTTGTGTCCAAACTGCCAACCGATAGCAACTGTATACGTGTATTTTCTTAAAGAATCCCAAAATTCTGTCATCATTTACTGTATACATTTTTTGGGTTCTGCTAAACACAAAGGAAGATATTTGGAAGAATGTCAGTAACCAAACAGATCTCATCCCACATTGACTCCCATAGTATTTATTTTCCCTACTATGGCAGTAAATGGGGGATGCGATCTGTTTGTTATTGGCATTCTTACAAATATCTTCCTTTGTGTTTAGCAGAACAAAAAAATGTATACAGGTTGAGGATGAATAAATGATGACCGAATTTTCATTTTCGGCTGAGCTATCCTGGTCTATTTTATACTGCCATATGAAAAAACGAACGTACACTTGAATTCCAGTCCATACACAAAGTCTCTAGCTGTGACCTATTTGCCAGATATAAAATGAAGAACAGTAACATATTTACAGCCAAATCATTGCTAGAATATTGAGTTGCTTCACAAATGCAATGACTCATCTCGTTCATTCAGAGGCGACAACCAGGTAGCTTGGCAACTCCAAGGTCTAAATCCTCATAATAGTCTGTTCTGACAAGTTTGCAATTCATTCTGGAGGTTTAGGTTATTTCTTTGCATCTTTCGACTTGACGCACATGCAAAACCCATCAAATTTCTCTACAGCGATTCTCGGCCAGATCGGTAGGTTGGTTGCAGCCTAACTTGCTTTTTTGCGGTATTTGTCAGCGCTCAATCAAGGCATTGCTTACCTGCTCAAGTGATTTCAAAGGCTCCGTCCCCCTTCAGTGAGACAAATGAGCGAGAGCATGTTAAAACAGGCATGTTGGAGCCTTTTAAGATGTGTGAGCCACACTTCAAGCATATCAAAGCAAATAACAACAATTATTTCTCTCCTTCAAACCCCGGCGATTATTTGTACTTATAGAGGTGTAATGAATAATAGCAGTTTACTACGGGAGGGGAGGGCTCTCTCTCCCACCGGAGAGAGGAAGAATGAATTAATAGGCATCACAGCACTCAGCACAGTGCGTGGTGGAGGAACAGCATGATTACAGTATGCTATCAAGAAAATTAGTTGTTTCAATTGAGTATATCCCCAGCATGCCGAAGCAACATAACAACTTGCTTTTGTTTACAGAATGCTTCATTATGTAAAGACAAGCTCAAGATTCCAAACACCTGCTACCACCAAATCACATATTCAATTATTGTGCTTGCTTAAGATCATCCAAATATTTTGTCCACTTACCAAGAGCAAAAACAGTACTAAAGTGATTATGGCTGCGGAGTCAAATTTCTGCTCCGAAGCAGCAGGGCTTGGGAGCAGCGTGGCAGCAAACCTTTGTGAAATCGACTCGCCCATATCTCCAGAGGTCGTCTAGCGGGGTCAGAGGTCACAACCTGTGGTCATTATTCACCCATAAAGTACTTTGATGAGTAACGTGACACTTTGTCGACAAGGTTTTCGGATAATTGCGCAGACAAAATACCGCGATTGAGTTACTGCCGGACAGCACGACATTTTGATAGAGTCATGAGAACTAGTGCTTTTATTGACTGGATTTTAATCGTGGAAGTAATTTGGCGTCCGTTCGATGGGCGTCAATAGGGATGAAGCTTTGGCCTGCTGTGGGGTTTCGAGAACGCTCGGTCACGAGTCACTGCTCCCGGACGATAATAGTAATCATAAACGCAAGCGAACGAGACGAATTGTAAATTTACAAATTCAGCATTGCTGCCGAGGGATCCATTTAGTATTATTCGGAGAGTCTCGGAAGCGTACCGGCGTATTGCGTTGTATAGCATGCGGAGAGGCTACGCGAAGACTCGATACTCGGGGGTGTTGCAGAGCCAGGTTTTTAACTGCGCTATTGTGCGGAGATGGAGGGCACCACCGAACGATCTGCCAAGGTTGCCTTGTGCGGTTTTTGACTGACAGGAGGCCTGCGGAAACGGGGCGAGATTGGGGGAAAGGCATTGGAATGGGAACTGCACTCGAGATCTGAATTGCCTTCTCCACTCCAATCAGCTTGGTGCAAGTTAAATGAAGTGCCTTTGCCGCTCCCCCTCCACCCCTCTCACTCCCCATCTGCAGAAAGAGCCCATGCAGGAGGCTGACAGCGCTACAATCAGTTTGCCATTCACCGCTGGCCCTATTTTAACTTGTATGTGTGGAAATGGCATTGATTGTTAACTCCGACCTTAACAATTATAGAGCCAAGAGAAATATTTGAAGAGTTCAAATAGAGCAGTGCGAGTGTTTTAAGGACAGATCAGTTAAGCGTTAAAGCCGCATTTGTTTTCAGCCATCCCGGCGACGACAGAAAGCGCACAGAGGCCGCGCATTGTTTTCGAATGCGATGATGAAGTCTCACCAAAAATAAGCCGGGGGTGTCTTCGGAGCGGCGAAACGTGTGTCTCGCTTGCGTCGGGAGGGTTTGTGTGGGAGCTCGCGAGCGAGTCTGGTATTAAAAGATGTACAAGGAAAACGTACTATTTAAACAAATACTTCCCCTCGGTTGCACACACAAACACATGCAAATGCATTGACGCGCACAATAGATAACTCGGGCTCGGCGCAGGAACAGGAGGTGCTGACTGAAGTATTTGTTTAAATGAATTGGCGCTATGAAAAAACAGATGCAGCAATTAGGAGCCCCATTGGCGCACACCGGAGACATGACAAGAGTGCATGACAGTGGCTTTCACCCCAGCTCCCCCTTGTCTTCAACATGAGTCCTCTAACAATCCCTGTCAGGAAAACTCTTTGAGAAGTGCTTGCACCAGACAATGGCTCTTCACCCCTATTTTGTGCTCTAAGTAGTGCTGCAGAATGCTGGAAAGAGCTGAAAACAGGGAGTAATGTGAGAAAGACGGGCAGCCATTGTGGGAAGTGTGAAAACCAGAAGGGCCCTTTTCAGAGGCTTGCCTGAAAGTGCTATGAAGACCTTTGGTCCTTTGCTCTCTCCGAATCCCCAATTAGACAAACATTAACATCAATTAAGCCTTTATAGGACACAGGTTCCATATAATTACCTTAATGGGTTGACGCTTTCTTTAGCAGCAAATTCTTAAACAAACTTGAGCCTTTGTGTGACGGGCTAAGAAAATTTTCAGCAGGGAGTATTTGCTTTTGTCAGACTTTCTAAAGAGACAGACGAATTGTTCTATTTAACAACAAACACCTTCAGAGAGGAGCCAAAAGCAGGCCCTGTTCCCACCACTTCTGACTTGAACGGTCCAAGCTGATTATCCAGCGGAGACAAAAAATCTGACCAGCCGGGGAAGCGAGGACACATGCGGTGAGGGGCAGCACACAAAAGGGCCCAGTGAGCCCAACCCGGCTATGTGAGCAGAGCACCAGAGAAAGAGCCCCTCCACTTGAATTAGCTCTCTATTTAACGGCCCAGAGAGCCAGATCCGTTCCCTGTCTGAGAAACAAAGGGGAAGAATTAGAAAAACAGGATCTCTCTTCATAAAACAAGGCAAATTCTCGCTGGCCAATCGCAAAGGAGGCGCAGTTAATTAAACGCGGACCCCGTTTTGTTTCTTCCCCCTTCCTGTCCTGCTGTCCATTATCTTCTGCGATCCGTAACGAGGGTGGAAAAAACTCTCATGTGTCACGGCCGCCATCATAACCTATCAAACTTGCGATTTAATAGAACTTCTAGTCGACATGCATTACTTTTCAATAAATACTAGAAAAGAGATTTTTGGAACAAATTGTTCCAAGAATCAGTAACACACTTTAATCACAAATGCTTTTATTCTACTGACCCTCTGGGCCCGCAAAAAGTGCCGATTTAAACATTCGTCTGTCTTATAGCGGTGTTTTTTGTTGTCATTTCATAAATGTAAAATCATACTTTCATTTGGACACACAAACAGGTGTGGCTCTATGATCCATCATTAATGAGAGGGAGATATTAGGTGGCACTTGGCCTCTAGAGGGCAATGGTTCCATAGCCCACACCAGTGAGCCAACACCAGACATCTCATGTATGTGTCAAGGGCTAAATATGTAAATCACTCTATTTGGCATCTATAATTGGACAGAGCCTTGGAAAAAAATACGGAAAGCCGTGTAAGCACCACATAAAAAAAGAGTTTCTCTGCTAAATTAGCATCTATATATATTTTACATGACATTAGCATATAGATATTACAAACAATTAAAACTAAACTGTAAGCCTTTATGGTAATCGTAACGTGTGTGAAACCTTGCTAATGGGAAGCAATTCATTATATCGCCTCCAGTCTTCAAAAATCACAGTCCAGAGGGTGGTATTGTTATTTGTCTCACACCCTAACAGTTGATGAAGTTGTAGAACAAAACACAAAACTGCTAGTACGGTGAACAATTTTAAAGCTAGCTCTTTTCGAGGTGAGCATCAAGAACGAAACAGCGTTTAACCCTTGACGATAAACAAAGTGTTTGTTTTTTGACGTTTTGACGTTCAGAGTCTCTAAACTATTACATGTATACAGAAAACTTGAGAAAACAACAAACTGAAGCCAAAAATCCTCAGATGCGATGCCTCTGCCATCGGTTCTGTTAACATACTGGGCTTTGTCTGTGATCAGTGCTGTGTCTGAGATCTAACACAAGTTTGGACACAATCTGAGGAACATTTAACAGACAATTACGTCTCAAAGCAGTGCCGTCGCTGTGACTGTGAGAATTTCTTATTTCAAAACAAAAGCTTTTCAGCCAAAATTGTGATGCTGCCAGCCAATAAAAATGAAAATATTTTGAAATGTAAAATGAGATAGGGCTACTAATGTGAAAACACAATAATGATTGTATGAAACAGAGCTTAAAAAAAATGCTGGCCTATATAGTCACGGTATATCAAAACAAAATATTGTTTAGTAAATATAATATAGCTTTTTATGTCTCCAATAAAATATTTTTACTTCTAAATGTATATTTGTTTGAATAAAGATTTGTTGAAACATAACATTTGAAATGAATGCCAAGTTTCAGACACATGTTTGATTTCTCATTTTGCTATAGATTCTCCATCACGACATTAACCTTGATGATTTTACGGATAGCTATACAGCCATGGAAACACATCGATACAGTCTTTGTATTTAAAAGCAGCAAATGTCACAATAGTTAAAACTTCTTTTTACTAGTTCTTTTTGTAAGCGTACGAGTCTTACAACCAATAGGAGTTCATTGTCCTTCCACTAATGAGTTATTTCCAGCTTTTTTAAAGAAATATCACTCACATTATGTCAAAATCACGTAGCAATTAATGTATATTTAGATTATATTAATGGCTGTACTACTTCCAGAGTGGTAAAGCTGGTAGTACCAGGCAAGGTGAATTGACAGTTCAATTGAAAATCCCAGCATGATAAGTCTCATGACTGACAAAAAGAAAAAAAGAATATTACAGCTCTTTGTTGAAGCTCCATGTTTTCTAATAACCTCCAATCAATTGGAAATTGATTGCTTAATAACCATTTATTCAATCTCATAGTAAATAACATTTTTAGAACTGTAAGGGAAGGTCCTAATAATTACCCACTGCCATATTCTCTCGACTAATCTGTGTGAATTTATGTCTTAATTCAATATGCACTTTTGTTCTTACCAGGAAAATGAGGTTTAAAATGGATGTGGTTATTAGCTCCGGCTCATGCAGTAAGCATTTATTACTTCAATAATTCCATCCAGAGAATAATCAGGCACTTTAATAGCTTTATCTAATGGATTTTTGTGGTTCTTCTGCGTTTGCATGTGGCACCTCGGCGCCCCCGCCCACCCCGCAGATTCTCACTGTAGCCCTGTTCTAAATCACAGCTTGCCCAATCAAACCTGCTCTGTGCAGCCTGCAGCATTACACATTCAATACTGTTAGTCTGACAAACCAACACACAAGCACTTCGATTACAAACACGCTTTCATTCACGTTCAAACCACTCGGACAATACTCATTTGCAGGCCATCTCTCTCCTGGTCGGATACGCAAGTGATAATAGCCGCCACCTTTAAAAGTCATGCTTCAAGGCTTAATCTTTAGCAGCAGTAAGTGGCTACATGTCCTACAAATGCGCGGAGGTGATTTTTATCTAGGAGAAGAATGCCACTTGTGTTCAGGTGGTAAAGTAGTTACGGAGACTGGAATTACACGGTGAAACAATCCGGAGCTCTGTGTCTGTGCTTCTCCACCCACCGTGACGCAGTGGCAAAGCTTGTCGCTGATGCCATTTAATACATGCATTTTAAATACATAAAACCGTTTGGTGATGAATTTATAAAGGACATTAAATGTAATGGCCAAAAGTGATGAAAAATTGAAGTTTATTCAAATATGTTATTCAAGATGTAATATAAAATTGGTGTGCACATTGCATAGTTGTGCTAAATTCTCAACTGAGACTAAGAACAATTTTGCAAGGATTACAGAGTCAAGGCCCAGGAGAATACTGCAAAAATGACTTTCTTAGTATTTTTGTCTTGTTTTCCAGTAAAAATGGCAAACAATTCTTGAATCAAGACGCATTTTCTTGATGACAGAAGGACCTAAGAAAATAAGTCTCGTTTGATTCTTGTGAATTTGTGCTTAAAACAAGCAAAAATGGCCAATGGGGTAAGAAGTTAAACCTTTTTCTTAAATTCACTAAATTCAACATAATTTTTCTTACCCCATTGGCCGATTTTTTTGCTTGTTTTAAGCACAAAATCATTTAAATGTAATATGTTTTGTCTAAAAACAGTGTTTGTCTAAGGTCCTTTTGCTCATCAAGAAAATGCATCTTGATTCAAGAATTCTTTGACATTTTTACCGCTGCAATATGCCAATATATATTAAAACAAAATGTATTCTGTCATTTGAATAAATAACTACATTTTGTACTAAACACCTTATATTTTGATGGTTTAATCTAACCTGAGATGGCTTGTATTCAAATATGCCATCTGAACATCTATTGGCCACTTCTGTATATACACGATTTATATGAATATGTTTTTTCATTTTAACATGTTTCAGAAATGTTGTGCCACCAAAATTTGAAGAAATAAACATAATATATAAAGTAGCAGTTCATTTATTTCCCATCATCTCAGGAGAACGTACAAATATCGATGTGACAAAATGTCATTTTTCAGCGTCCCTCCCTTCCTATCAAGTCAAAAGGATGATTGATGTCGCCTCATTTCTGTTGGTGACCGAGTTAATACGCAACATAAATAAAGCTTGAAAACAGCTCCATTCCAGATTTGTTCAACTAAATAAACACATCAGCACAATCTGTCAAGTCTTCAAATAGCCATCATGCTTGACTTGCCAAAAAAGGCCTGGAAGCACGAGGCCTTTTTTTTGCCGAGTATCAGGCTTTAGAAAGTGTTCAAACATGGCACCTTTCTATCTCCATTCACACCCTCTCCTCCTCATCACCTGAACTGTCTGATGCCTGTCAATCTGGAGCCGTGGGAGGATATGAAAGACGGCTTTGAGTTGTGGTGGCGTTGATGGGGATGGGATGGAGAATAGCACACCAGTGGTGCCAGCAAGAGAAATGGTGCAGATTCCTCATTCCTTCCCATCAGCACCCAGGGCACTGTGAGGCTCTTTTTAAAAGAGCAGATTGACTCCCTCTGCCCCCCTCTTGAATGAAACCCCAACCCTGAGCAGATGTCAGAGATGGAAGCCAGAGACGGGCCGCTGAGTCGGCCGCGAGGTGTGAGGCTTTGTGACAGGTCCACTGCTAAAGGACCAGACACAGCGGGGTTTATAGCACATCCATTGGATATCTGCAGTCTCTCAGAAATGGATGGAAGAGCTTTCGGGAGGGGGAGAGCGTACGTGCGGGGGGGGGGGTGTTTCATTGTGAGAACCCCACCGGCTTCATTTAGCCAATGTTTACAGATGTATCCCAGGCCGCAGGAGAGCAGTTCAGCGTCGTGTCAAAACTATGATCGTTTTCAGAATCGGCGGCAGGACGGAGCGAGTTCGACGTCTTTTCAGATGAAGGGACTGATAACCCTGTGGACAAATAGAACTGCCAAAACTTGCGCCGCCTCGCATGTCCCTAATAAAACGAAGCATCAAAGTATTCGTTAAATAAGTCGCATGCGTGCCTCCCAAGAGGTCTCCTCGGAGCTGGTAGGCGACTCACAAGCAGAAAACATTTCAACATGGCACTTGGTTTTACCAACCGATGGCAGGGACAGAATGTCTGTTATCATTTATGTATTCACGGTTGGTTCTGTGAATGCAAGGGCTGAGAGCGAGCGCTACGCTGCGTGTGTACCAACCGAGTGGGAAACTGATGATCATTTGCTTTGATATCAGAGTTTACTAATCACTTGAGGTGATGGGACTCAGAATTTTTTCGCTCCATCTGGAGAGCAACAACGGCAGATTTCGCTGCCCGCATGTTCGCATTACTATCCTTAAGGAAGGAGGCAGTTCAAATCTTTGTGAATGTGTGCGTGTTTGTATGTGTGTGTTTTCGGTGCGTGTGGAGAAACGTACCCCCCGAGGTGCTCTATCTCAGACAATACCTATCCATATCTCTTTTCTGGCGCATGTAGAAGCCCAGATGGTTTAGTATTCACTTGTGTGCCAAGCAGATGGACCTGCAATGTACTTCAATGGTCTCAATTATATATGCACACGACTACCGAGAAGGAAACCAGAACCAGTGAAGTTTAGGACCATGATTTCTCGTGTTGGCCACCCACCAAGCTTTGAGACCTCAGAGATGTCAATGTGTTCTAATGTTATGTGTAATTAATAGAAAAATGTACATCCCACAGGTGCTGGTTTTCTTCATTCAAATGACACAAAAAACGTTTGCCGTGGCGGTTGCCAACAGAGATATTTTGTAAATATCAAGAATGAGAGTTTTTTTTTGACAAACCAGGAACGGGGCCCGTGCTGTGACAGTACCATGTAGACTTGTTCAGAAATGACCCCCAAAAAGCAACAAGCCACTCTACAGTAAACGTTACCAAAAGGAAAAAAAGAGGTGAAATCCCCAACCTCAAGGAAGCAGAAATGCTGTTAGCTTTTCAATGCCAAAAACAGAATGATCTGTGTGTTACTTCACAAGCGTTGCATTGCAGCATGTACCACGTTTTGGACAGACTCGCTATTGCCTTTTGGACATAATAGAGGGTATCTATGTTTCTGTTATGTTTGGTTCTCAGCATCTTCAAGTGTAAACACTGGCCAAACTGATGTAAACACTTTCTGTTTTAATAGAGACTGGACAGGCTCTGTCTAATTGGACACTGTTGATGGACAAACCCCAAACGGAGAAACCTGAGAGGCCCGAGGAAGATTTTCTCCCCCCTCGCATTCAGACACTATGCGTTTGTCTAATTGTTAAGGTACATTTTTGTGTAATGATACACATTTCTAATAAATAAAGCTTTTGTTCTTTACAAAAATAGATTTTTTTCTTTAATCCTGTTAAATCCGCATATGTCATTTTGACCTTTAGAGTTTTATCTTGATAATAAGACCACAGCGGGAGCTTTTTAAACACATAATTAAATGATACATTGTGTGCACTCCCTTAGACATAGTAAGCAGTTGTGCCATTTAAATGAGCTAAGTAATAAAACCGTGTCATGTTAAAAATACAGGCATAATTCTCCACAACTGACAGCCTGTTCGAGACAAATAAGTGTTAGCATTGCTTCTCATTGTTACATTTGTGTAGACACGTCAAGGCTTGTTTCCTCCAAGGCTTGAAATTTCACTGTACAAACCTGTCAAATGGAACTTCAGTATTTTTGGTTAAACAAATTCTCAGTTAAGCTTGACATATACAACACGCTAGCTTGATGTTAAGAATAAATACGGTCTATACAGCTACTCATACTTTTATATAAATATTTTATTCTTCAAAACACACTTGAGTTCAGCAATTTCCAAAAGCAGCTTTGGTTGTATCTGCAATTGCAAACAGTTGACGGGTCAGTGGACGTTCTGCGCTAACCTCTTGAAGGCAGGCATCAGACACTGTGTAATTAGATGGCTGTAATTACCACTATGCCATTTCAAATGTCCAGCGTTCCTACATTATAATCAAAAAAAGCAACAAACTCCCAAAGCCACCTGGAGAGGTCAGTGTGCAATTATTATAAAGGGAAGAACTTCAACTAATGACAACTGAAATGTTTTCTAGACATTGACTAGTTATTTTTGCTATTATTTGGCCTGCTTTGCCAAGACTTTACAACAGAGTTCGATGAGTTTAATTGATGCACTAAATAAAATACCTAATACACTCAGAGTTATGGATTCTTCCTTAAAACTCTACATTTTTAAACTGTAGATGATGTTGTATTTTTCTCTCTTATATCTCTATTTATATTCATTTACATCCTTACTTATAGTCCTCTTATCTATAAAAACAAACATGGCACTTAAAAAAGGAGCACTAGCAATGAGCAAATAGTAAAGTCAACAGTTATCAACAACTTTAATGTTAGAGCCATGTATGCTCTTTCAGTAGTTTATTCTTAATGTAATGTCTCACTGTACTTTTTTACTTCAAAGTTGACAAGCATTTTTTAAGAGTTTATATTGGTTAGATATTTGCAAAACCCAGTGACAAACATAAAGGATGAGTAATAAATATGGAGATACAAGGTTTCAGAAGGACAGCAGCGATATACAAAATATAGGGTCACTTGACTGATATGTTCAGATTTAAGGGGTGTGCATATATGCTTGAAATTGTTAAAAACAAAAGCTAATAGTGCCAATTTTTTTCATAATAAAACTTTACATTTTCTATAAGATTTCCCAAAAATTGTTTTTGAAACTAGAGAAAAGTCAGCCAATAAGACCCCAGAAGAGCATCCCGCACTTAAAAAAGAATGTGTTAATTATTATCAAGTGTCATTATAACACATTTTGTGCTAAATAAAAATTGACATATGATATGAAATAAAAGTGACAACACAAATTAAGCTAAAAGAAACACAAAATGTGTTGTCCTTAACATTTGCTGTTTTTAAAGTGATACCTGAAAAATCTTGTAATTTTTTTTAAATTCTAAGGCAACTTAACCCAAAATATATTTAAACCACAATATAAATCCCATACCCTGTAAAAAAATTGTTGCTGTCTTAAATTTTTAAGTACAATCAGTTGTACAAAAAACTTGCTATTTTAAGTTTTGGCCTGTGGTGAGTTAATATAACTTGATTTTGAGTTAATAGAACTTAAATTTGTGTTTGAGTTAATAGAACTTAAATCTAAACCCTATTAAATAAATGAACTATATTTTTGTTGCAACCGAAATACAGTAAATGCTACATTTGAAACTTTAGATTAATAATCCAAAATAGAACATCAGTGACATTTTTTCTCTGCAAGCATTTATAAGCTTTATGACTGAAAAACCAAGCCGAAACTCAGTCATTCATGTGGCTGCATGGTTTGTAGTTACGTCTGCACTCTCTTCACAAGTGCTTTCTGCATGAGCTCCTGTGTCTGATTCCAGCTATGACTTCCTTGTCAAGCGTCTGCTTCAGCACACACATCAGCACCCTGCTGTACCATTGTGGCCTGTATTCTCATTTCCACACTGGGCATTCCATCTACATTTGGCCCATTACAATGGTGCCCCAGCATGTTTTCTCCCCAATTCAGCTTAGCCTCTTTAGAATCGTCCATTCCTCTCCCTACATATTTTCTTTGACTTGACATATCAGCTCTAGCTATTTTTAAGTATTTCAAGACAAACGTAATATCTTTTTCTAAAGAGGACGGTCGTATAGTATGTTGGCTGAATGACCAAAAACATTCCAGAAGTACGTTGCATCTCTCTTTGCTTTACGTGAATCAAGGTTGGACACAAGAGGAATGGACACAATTTATGATTAGGAATTTGGACCGCAAAGACTGTCATCGCATATATGGGAACAACCTCGGTTTCACAGAGGATGGATTTGAATGGGCCTTCAGGTATTCATGGTCTAAGACAGAGTCGCCGCAGTTCAATGGCAGCCGTGGAGTGGGACTCTGTGGGACTTAGCAGCGGGAACAACACACCAGGCCCTCAGATAATGGATTCACTGAATGTCTACCATCTGGTGTTTGTTTAATACACAGAGAAGGTCAAACGGCCAACGATCCTTTTCTCCTCTCCTGCATTCACTTCTTGGATTGGGGAAATCATTGATTTTACCCCTCAACCGGATGATCTTTGTGTGTTGAAGCTCAGTATGACAGTGACAACAACCTTATTGCTTAAAACAGCTCACCGTAGGTCTGAAACAACCTGAATTCAGCTCGGGAAGTGAAGGCTCAGTGGTGCGTCTCTGCTTTTGATTGAGGCCCCCGCACACAAATTCACCTCACGTTTTTATGCATCCGACGGCTTTGAATTATAAGACTTGCTTGTCTATAGCGCCCAGTGCTTTACAGCTTACGGCTGACGCACAGAGAAATGCACTTTTCATATTATCTTTTTCATGCGTCCTTCATTTTATTGGACATCAGCAGGCTCACGCACACACTTCTAGCCGACACCTTATAAGACCTTGCGGACTGAATGGACGCTCATTGCTTCTTTCAGCTTTATTCATGAGACACTCGGTTGCATCATGTACCCAGGCGCGTTTGGCGGCATCCTCATCGGTGGAAGTTACACATGCTAATGATCTCTTAAGTGCTAGACTGGAGAGTAAACCATGACTAACTGCATTGCTGAGAGAGAACAGGACACGTGCGCAGTCTCATTTGGCAACAAGGCAGGCTTTCCTCTCAGATGTAAGGCAACTGAATACACTTAATTGAGAGTGAGTGGACGGAGAGGACAGGGGTGAGCAATACAAGCTGTAACTTGGATTTACTTGATTACCAAAACAAATTTAAGGACCGTACTCTTCGCGGTTGTTAATGAGAGACTTAATTTCACGCTAATGAGCTCGAAATATAGTGTTACAACCAAACGTCTATGGCTGCATGCTGCTTCTTGCTTTACGTGGCTGGTAGTCTAAATCTCGGGAGGTGGAAAAATAAAAACGTTTTGATTCATTAAAAGAAATAAGATGGTTTAAACGCTGGCCTCTCACATGAGGGCCCTGTGCATCGCTTCTCTAATCTAAGGCCCTAAGCTGCTTCATAGCACCGGCCTCCTCAGGAGGGAAACAATGCAGCTCATTAGGATGGGCAGGGCACAATGCTTACAAGCTCCACAAGCAGGAAACAAGTTTGAGCCCGGACCCAGGAGGTCAGTCGAAAAAGTGGCAAAATCATTTAAATCTCCTTAATGAACTGTTAATAGGTCAGGTGTCAGTTTGTCCAGCCTATTTGTGCCCAGTCTTAACCCCCCTCGAGTTCCTGTGTAAGTCCAGCCAGCTCTCAGACAGGAAGTGGGGTGGAACAGGTCAGGAGGTGCAACCTGTTACCATGGAGATAAATGCTGGTAGACATTTTTATACGCTGAAAGTGCATTGTGTGAAAGCGTTTGAAGGTGTAGGTGAGAAAATTACTGTTACACAATTTCATGTGAACTTAAAACTAAAAGCTTTAACGTTGTGATGGTCTAAATATGGAGGGAGCATGAAATCCAATGTATGATTTGCTTGTATTTGTTTGACACTACTGAGGAACATGTGCTGTTTAGTGGACAAATAAACCTTACCATGTGTCCTATGCTTAAATTTAGAGACCACCAAACAAAGTTTCTCCAAGTACAATGCAAAAAAAGTTTTTAGCCAACATTAACTTAGGCCTATATGGATTTTAATTTCAGAATCGTGTGAAATTCAAATGAAGCCTTCCGGGGATTTCATTATTTAATCAAGCAAGTTTTGTCTGGAATCTTTGGACTCTTTTCCTCAAAGCTTCTTCACATTCATTATGATTCAGTTGATGAATTTCTTACTGCTGTATTGTGTGTCATGGGATCTCGCACATATTTCCCAAATGCGCTGATTTCATAAATATTGTTTACCACTTATGCTTAAGATAAGATGCGTGTTGGTGGCCAGTGTGTATTATACACGTTTGATCAATTCTTTTCTTTTTTATATGGCAAACGAAAATGTATGGTGATGGTTTTAATGTAAAGAAATATACAGCCACTGTCACCCACTATATTTTTAATTAATCGGAACATAACACCATCAATCTTTTTCAGAATCCCAAATGTGCCAACAAAAATTAAGATCTCAGCCTAAGGGTTTTTTAAATTCTCCTTCAAGCTCTCGATCAATTAATTATTCAAACATTTTTACATTTTTACAATGTCACATTAGAAACCATTAGCCCTTTTATAAGTATTTTTTAATTTCAATTTGCACTGCAGAAACATTTGATGAATTTGATGAGTGCTGTGGATTTAATGTTGCCCCACTGGGAGGAATTATTTGATTCCAAAAAGAAACATCATAATGGAAAATGTGGAATGAAGGAGATTGCAATAGATTGCTGTAATTCAGACTCTTTGGCAACGTCTTAAATCGTTGCGAGCTCCAGTCCCAACTTTCAAAGAAACGCTTGACTACAGTGAAAACCACTGTACCACTTTTCACCACAGGTAGCGATATAATGCAGCCAATGATTAATTTTAATTAAACACATTTTGGAAAATGATATTGAATGTTTGAACCCCTGGTGCTTTAATTACTTTATTGCCTCTCAGCTCTAACTCTGAAATGCTTTGGCTGGATGACATACTGGAATATATCCTAAAAAAAAACTCACAGCTGGCATGCAGAGAGCTTCTTCTAATTTTCTATAGTGCATTTGCTATAAGCGTGATACAATCTAAGTATGTTGAAAATTAATGCCACTATGATTGCTAATTTGCAAGCAGCCTGAAAGCTGTTTTACATTCGCTGTTAAATTGAAACGCACATCTAAACCACCGAACGTCTAAAACACAGCTATAGCTGCGCTTTGTTTTCAAATAATAAGAAGAGGTGCGCATTACTATCAACTCTTGACCTCACAAGGCCCTTAACTTTGCTTAGCCCTGTCATACCACTGCTCCCGTTACATCTGGTGGAAGGCTGGAGAAAGTAAACTAAGACACCTTAAGTGCGGTTAAGGAGGTAAAGAGGGGCCAGCACTCCAAAAGCTTGAGTCTGGTCCTCATGAGCTCTAATGACCTGACAAAAGTCAGGATTATTGGATGTGCGGAGAGACAAATGGCATCTACAAAGCGTTTGGTCTTAAGCCTCTTGAAGATCCTCTACCCAAACAAGACAATTCCAACAAGCTCTTTACCCATCCTTTGTCCATGGCCAGAGAAGTTGAAACAGTTCAATGGGAGGATTACCCCCACTTGAGCTGGTCTGAGAGAGATGAATTGATAAGTTCCTGTTGGGGTTAAACCAGGTGGGATGTTTTTTGTAAGCAGTTCCTCTGTGGTCAAAGAGGAAGTTGTTTCACCACAGGGGAGCTGTTTGTAGTCTTTAACTAAGAAGTATGGCATCTAACGACAGTTAAAAATGCCTTCTTGGAAATAAGCGGGTGAACCCGTATGATACTCAAAATGATTCTCCAAGTCAAAATGAAGATGATGAAGATTTTATCTTCGGAATGATTTTGTTTAAAAACGCTTTAGCAATAGTTGCAGAACAGATCTAAATAGTACCATACATTATCTGAATATCACAAATGAATGTCCATGTCTGGTGGTCAGAAAAACATTTTCCTATTGCACACTGATACACTGGTGTGTATCAAAAGAGATTTCCGTAAACCAAGCCGTTCTGGTCTGAAAAAGCCAGAGGCAATAGAACCAGGGCCTGATAAGATCTTCATACTTGGCTAGAGCTGGAGAGGCACTGAAGAGTTAGACAGGGAAGGCAATACATCAAACCTCGCTCCATAGCTACAGTTGAGTATAAATAGACAGGTTCTCAGGGTACCTCTTAAAGACCAATTAGACCAGCTTGCACTTAATACTTATAAGATTTACTTGCTTGTGGTTATCAAATTATGGTTGATGACTAGTCACCATTATATTTTCATGTGGTACACTTTTTCAAATGGCTTTTGTTTTGGCCAAAGATGCTAGCAAATATGCTAATATTTGAATAGAATTTTGATAAGATGTCCACACAAAAAATCTAGTATGCAAAACCTTAATCTTCTAATCTCTGCCTTCATTTCCCTATCTCTGTGTACATGGCATCTGTAAATATGTATATTTACTGAATGTATCATTTCTTGTAAAATACATATTAAAATATAAAGAGACAATAATACATTGCGTCTTTTTTTCTTTTCTTTTACTAAAAAGTCTCATGAATATGATGCTGTATATATATATTTAATAATTAAAATAGAAATAATTAAGAGACCGTTTTAAAGCATCATTTCAGTTTTTCTGAATTTACTATTTATAGGTGTTTAGGTAAAATTACCATCCCTGCTTCATTCTGTGAACTACTAACAGTATTTCTTTACCAAATTTCAAATAAAAATATTTTTATTTGCATTTATTTGCAGAAAATGAGACCTGGAAAAACAGGTCAAAATAACAGAAAAGATGCCCTGTATTTTTTCAGAGCTCAAATACTGCAAATAAAACAAGTTCATATTAACTTTTAAGCAATACAGTAATATTTGTAAATGTATTTAGGAAAAGTCATGTGATAACCTACATTTTTATCACAGTTTTCATGTGTCTTGTCATTCTATTAGTCTTTCACACTGCTGTTGGATGACTTTGTCACTCCTGAGGTTTAATTTTGTTGAAATCTAACAGACACTAGACTAGAATGACCACAATACAACTAGAAATGCTGGTTTGAAAGGAAAAGTTGAAGTGGTCTCTTAATTTTTTCTGCGGCTGTATATTGTATAATATATATAATGTCATCTACTCATATAATGTCATATATATTTTTATTAAAGATTTTATTATTTTTTTCATATTGTGTTTATGGCCTCTAATTGAAAGACTACGACCATTAAAACTAATAAACTAATACCTCTAACAATCAAACTAGGAAAGGGAAAAATGTACATTTTTGTAAAAGGTGATTTAAAACATAACAAAATCCTTTATAAAATGCCTGCAATTGTGATTTATCCATGAACATGTTAATGTGTCAACTGTTAATAAATAAATAAGCTTGTTAAAAGGCTTTGTATAGAATTTTTCCCACAAGGCAATACAGACCCGGGTCTTTCCACTCTTCAGCAGTCAAACGCAGAGATTGAAGATATTGATCAACGTAAATGGCCCTGTCTTTAATAAATACTACATTATGACGGTGAGGTTCTGTCAGCGTGTTGGCTGATGAAGGCATGCCCCTCAAAGTCGGTAATCAGAGGAAGTTTGGGGAAAGATAATCTTTCTCTCCTAGCATCCTCTGAGACGCAGGCCAAGCAATCAGGGGATAGCAGTGATTGCTTGGGTTGCACTTGTGAAATCACAGCCTGCATTGGTCCCAGACCTGAAGGAGATGCTAAAATCGACCTCTTCTGAGTTTCTCTTTTCAAGTAAATACTGATTGGGGCCTCCATAAACCATGTACCACCTTCTTCTCCACAGACATATGGGGGGATTTTCGCATTCAATCTGTCACATACACAACAATAGGGGTAATTTATTGTACGAGGAAAATACAAATGTATGGAGACTGATAATGTGCCTTTCCGTAGGAAAATACAAATACAGCGAGCTTCTCTGACAGAAGGTAAAATTAACGTAAAGTCTATCGGAGCACAAATTAAATATAAATTCTTGATTTTTACACCATCGGTTACATGCGAAAAGGGGGAAAGTATGTAAAGCGTGTTCCATGTGTAGGTGGCACGTTGGCAAGAACGCAAGAAGAAAAGCGAGGACCTGCTCCAAGATGGGTTGCGTTAAGATTTCACACATGCAGAAAAAGCCAATAAACAAATAGCCATCCCTTGATGGCCTGAAATCAGATGCTAAACGAAGTCACTTGGGATGGAGCCGACAAATGTAGCCAAGGCTCAGAGAGCATCTTAGACTCTGTTGCCGTCTTCTGACCCGACCCCCTAAAAAGCCTTTCTCTGTTTCATACTTCTATGATTCAATCCAGTGGGATCAAGTATCCCAAAGAAAAAGCAATTAGTAGATGACACTGAAATGGCAAAGGAAACAAGCTTTAAACACGGCAGAAGACAGCTGTCCAGATATTACCCGTCGCCCGAGCAAACTGCACCCGATTAAAGTTTAATGCGGCTTTTAAGCGAGGATTTTGCTTATCAGTGCGACCGGGTCCGAGGGAAAATATTGTTATTGATTCCATCATTTTAGACGTAACCGATCCTTTAAGTAATTTCTCCGGGTTCCTGTGTGTCAGTTTTTGAGTGTCTGCTTTGGTTGGATCACAGAAGCCCGAGTTCATTTAGTATTCAGGGCTTAATGCACAAAGTGTTCCCAATACGATTTTAGTCACATCTGTTGGAGGACGACGCTCTTATTCCATTGGATGTCCAACGAAAACATTAACTACGGTTCAAGTTGGGGCAGTTGAATTATGAAAATTAAATGCTGTTCAGAGGCGTCTTTAATTGATCGTTCCAAAGGAGAACATTTTAAAATATTGATCCACCACCATCTTAAAACAAGTAGTGAGTCATTTACATATGAATAATGAAGTGCAGGGACATAGATGCTAAGCGTTCAGTTTCATTTCATGCAGCCTGTTTGTTTTAAATACAACATCCTGTAGCTGAGAGGTTAGAGCATGGCACTAGCAATGGCAAGGTCATGGGTTCGATCACAAGGATCGCACATACTCAGAAACCAATGTATAGTATAATTCAATGTAAGTCGCTTTGGATAAAAGCATCTGCCAAATGCATAAATGTGAATGTAAATGATGCCTCCAGTCTTTTATTAGCTAATTGAATTTATATAAAAGTTGTTAATGTTTGGAAAGGACAAAGAAAAACATAATATTCTTATTTTATTAATACATTTGAAATATATCTCCTCTTGATCATATTGCATACAAAAGTACTGAACATCTACAGATCCGCATAGCAACTTGAAAGTCATAACGTTCGCTGTTCAAATTCGAGCGAGAGAGAGAGACTTTGCGGAAACAAAGTTTGGCTCATTGTGCATGTCCCTCCACTCGGTGAACAGACTGCGGCGATATACAATAGCCCTGCTCAGGAATGGAGGTGTGGGCTAATTTGTCCATCTCCTGCAGTAACTCTCCACTGCTGTAAGAGAAGAAAGACCACATTCAGACCTCAACTGGATTACGCAGGCCAAAAAGAGCAGGATGTTGAAAGAATGGGAAGCTTTTGTTACATTCCCTTTCAGATCCTATAAGATTTTGATTAAAGAACAGTGGTTTTAATGCATATTGGTCGATTCAAATCCAATCTGAACTTTTTAGACATTAACGTACAAACCGACAACAGTAACCCGAGCCTAAGTAGTACATCTTTGGCACATTAAGGGTTCTTCAAGAAAGGAAACCAAAGACAGAAAATATAGGTTCAGGTTTCAGCCTTCAGCCAGTGTGAAAATATCGTCAATTTGATCAAAAATTTATAATGCAACTTTCCAGGTCTTAAATTTCCTTCGGCTGCACTTGAAATGGGCACTTGTTTCCCCATTATGGCTTTTTTAATCTACTTACGTCCGAGTTGTCTTGCTTAAAGATCACTCCAACGTATTGGATGTTCAGTATCTAAGGTATGTGTTCCTCAGCCGAGCCTGATGAAATAACACAACAGTTTACATATTTCTAAACCCGATATGCAGACCGATTGAAAAATCCATACCGACAATCAAATTTCCTTGAAAATATATACATACAAGTCTGCTTTGAGGTGACTGAAATGAGGCAAATTTGGTTTCAGGAGACAGGAAGAGAGAAAGTCCTAAGGAGCACAGATCGGGCGGTAAATGGCTACTCATCGCGACCAGGAACGAAACTCATCCATCCCAGGAGACACTTAGAGAAGGGTGAGAGAGGCAAGCGGTGAGGAAGGAAGAATATGCACTGCTCTCTCTTCCTTGCAGCTGGTATGAATTATTCAGCTAGGGGGAGGGATCGCCTTACATTAGCCATCTTGTTTCTTGTGCCTTTAATGACAGTTGTTGTAAACATACATAGACAAACACCGCTCGCACTCCTACACGGCCCGTCTCTCGTCTCATTGAGAGAAATATCTGGATTCCTTCAACTCTACGACTTCTGCGGCTCCCGAGAGATATATACGAGCGTCCCTGGCATGATGGCTCATGACGTCCTGTTTATCCGAGTTTAGAGGCCATTGCTTTCGCGTGGCTTGCGACTATATAATGTTTCTATGTGTATTTTCGAAAGCTGGACGGGAGGGGCTCTGCACGAAACTGTCAACACCACCATTTTCCATCAGGCATAAAATCAGGGTGGCGAATGACACGCAAGTGTTTGTGTGCTCCCCCTGCTCGAAATCGCAAGGTCAAGGGGAGACATTTGGCCCCTGCTAAGAACTAAAGCCCTCGGTATTCAAAACATTTACCCATTCATGTTTAAGGGATGTCCTGCTAAATAAATGATGACTGTTTACGTTAAGGCTAAAGTGTCTAGCTTTTCATAGAAGGAAAAACATTTGGTCTCACTTGGGTTCTTGTGGCCATGAGGGCATCACAGATTTCACGTGAAGCATCATAAAAGTGAGAAAAAACGAAACTGCGAGAGTTGAAACACCGCATCACTGGCGCTGAGAGAGATCGCAAAGGGGGACGTATGTTTTATTTCCTATCTACACCTCTGGTTTCCCTTGTGCGTTAATTGTTAATGCTTATTTCAAGATCAAAGACGATACAGGATATTTGAGAGGGCCGAGATATTCATCTTGTCCACTGCACATTTCAACAACGCTGACTGCTGGACTAAAGATCCATCCCAAACAAAACATAACCTCAAGTTTCCTCAAGTACCTTAAACTAATAGAGAAAAATATTTGGGAATATACATTTTCAAATATTTTTTTTAATATGAAAAGCGACAATTCCTTTTGAATGTAATATATATGAATTATTTACAACATTGACAGTTAATATGTAGAAAAATATATATTTCATAAGGGTAATGCAAGCAACCCAAAAATCTGAAAATTAAGTACAAAATGGAAAGATTGTTATTTATAAATAATGCAAAATAATTATTATAGTGTTTACTATACATAGTGTAAACTACTTAAATATACAGTACAATAGGCCATTTTGCAATACATAAAAACCGCTGGTCCAGAGGCACTTCCTGTTTCTGTTTTTTAACGCTACATAAAAACGTTAACACAAAATACAATCAACAAAACACTTAGGACTGTATCAAAATGCAAAATGTAAAACAAACACCTTTACGAGTTAATTGTATATATTAAATTAAATAAACTAAAAACAGAAAGTGCTTCTGAAACAGTGTCGGCCTATAAGTCTTCACAGTATCTTGTTGGTGCCTTGCATTCTCACAAACAGAAATGAGGAGAAACTTCCAGGCATTTTGTCTGCAGGCGCTTGCGGTAGAACTGTCTGTCATCGGCCGGACTTCAGGCGCTACCGCCTAGTCTGAAAAAGAGCACTGAGTTTGCTTTGTCCCAATCTGCCCTTCGCACTCAAGCAGACCAGAGGAATGTCAGGTCTCTGAGGTGAGATTGTGTGGATAGCTTCAGCTGATCACTTGAGGAAGTCCCACGTGTTAAATTGAGCCTCAGAGGCACCTCGTAGCGGCTTAGGTAAAGCGTCATACTGATACACGATGAAAACCGGGGGCCCGACAAGCCGTCCTTAATCCTATAATGCAACGCTGCACCATGGATTTGGTTATCGGCCACTTCTCCAGTGTCGCCTGCAGAGGCGTATCTGCGTGACCTGACATGGTGACCACGATCGCTGACTGCCTATTCAGCTCGACTCGATTCACTCTCTCAGATCTAGAGTTTCCCTTTCCCCCTCACGTTTTCTCTCTCTCCCGTTTCTATCGGAGAGATCTGAGAGCGACGTTACCACACCGCATCTCGATTTGTTTGCGTCGTGTGTTCGAGGAACCGCAGAGGAAACAGAAGCAAAGAGCCTGAAATTATCTCGCATTATTCGAAACGCTTTGCCAACTAGCACAAGCTATTTTATCTCTATTTACTCCTCGACCCGAGATCAGAAGCTAAGTGGCATATGTATGTCCATTAGCCGCAGGATTGAAGCTCGCGCTCACCCGTCGCCCTGTTTTCATAATTAGCCCTTCTCTGCTAAATGTCAGCGTCTACTGCCGCACATCCATCCGACAGGCCCTTGGCAGCATATGCTAACTCCTAAACAACACTGATATGGCTAAGTGTTTCAGGAAGCGAGGCCTCGGTTCCAAGGGGTTACGTAATGGAGCCGGCTTCTTCATTAAAGGCTTCCTGCCTACAGTTGAGTGTGCCTCGGGTCCCTTGGCTCCTTGCATTGCCATTCACGCTGCCCACATGCAAACAAATATTAATTTTACCCCAGCACAAACAATAACAAAAGCAGATGTCAGTCAAACACTCTCGAGCGCGGCGGTGACCTGCAGTCTAAGGGAGGATAGGGTGGGTGGGACGTAGGAGGCCGGCTTTGCACAGGCTTGCTTATGTGTAAGAAAGCGGTAGGCGGAGATTCTGCGGAGATTCTCAAGGAGCCTCGTTTTGTTGTTTGCCATCTCCACCATTAGATGGAGTGCTTGCTGTCAGTGGGAATAACTGTTCTCTGTCTGTTTTCTGCTTGCCTCTCACGTCAACACAATGAAGTCAGACGAAACTGATTAGATAATTAGCATCACCATTGATTATGATCATATTATTCAAATGATAATGCACACATACAAGAGCAAGATGATTAGCTGGTATGCGTGTTCCAAATGGTTATCTAAACTGAAACTTTTCTATACCTGTTAGTGCGTGGATATAGATTTTTATGAAGTTGTGCTGGGTGATGTTAACCTTACATAATTGTAGAGGCGTTCTCTTGAATCACATACTGTATGATGAAACATACGATGACAAATATGATGCAAGAGAAACTTTTTTAAAACTAGGTGACAAACAACAACTGTTAGTGATTGTAGGAGCCTGAGTTCTTAAATGCATGTAAATAGATATCAGAAGGAGTTTGATATGACAGGGACAGAATACAAGACAAATACAGATGTTTAAAATACACTAGTGCCCTTAAGTAATTCCCTTAGAAGTGGAAAATGGACACTTTTGCCTTTTATTTAAAATATTTATCATAATATATATGGGTAGTTGACAAAATATACTGTACATGTGTCCTATGGTGCGACATAGGAAAAATGTAGAAAAAACTAACAATCAATGCCATTTTATATTATAAATGTAAATATTAACAGTGTGTTTCTTAATTTTTGCTCTCACACCAACATTTACGATTTTTTTTATCAACCCATATGTTGTATGCATTTATACATATATTACATATACAGCTGCTGAAAAAATAGAGACCATTACAAATTTAAATTCACTTAGAATTTCTAGATGTCATTCCAGTCCAGTGTCTGTTAAATTTCAACAACAAAAAACCCTCAGGAGCGACCAAGTCATCCAACAGCAAGACTCTGGACTGACAGCATGACAAGACACATGAAAACTGGGATTTAAAAAAACGAGGTCATCAATATAAACTTGTTTTCTTTGCAGTATTTCAGGTCTGAAAAAAATTCTGTTTCTCCAGTTTTCATTTTCTGCAAATAAATGCAAATAGAAACAATATTTTTGTATTGAAATTTAGGAGAAATATTGTTAGAAGTTCACAGAATAAAACAAAGCATAATTTTACCTAAACATTTAAATTTATGCATTTGGCAGATGCTTTTATCCAAACTATACATTTGTTTCTAATCCCTGGGCTCAAACCTACGACCTTGGCGTTGCTAGTGCCATGCTCTAACCACTGAGCTACAGGAAAGCAAACAAATGTAAAACTGAACTGTCTTTTTTCCCATGTGTATATGTATACAATATATATTCTTTAATTCTTTAACAAATACTGTTAATAGATGGTATGCTGTGTGTTTTTACATAAACAAATAAACTGTCCTCATTAGCGTACAAAACTCCTTCTGAAATCAACTCCAGTAAGCAAATATTGACCTTTAATAAAGAAGTTTACATCTGACACAGATGCCCTCCACTGACTCCAAATACAAAACATCACCACCGTGGCGAGGTTGCTGATAGATCTCCAAGGTGCTGATGCAGAGAGTGGGGACTCGCCGCACTGACGCTTGACAAAATATTTTGGTAGGAAATAAGTCATTACCAGAACCAATGACAGGCGGACGATGAGTCTGGCATTGATCGGTGGAGGGGGGTGACGATTTGATCTGTCCGTGCTTGTGAGTAACTCCATAGGGCACAACTCTCTCAGATTTCATCGCTCTGTACCCATAACCAAGAGGTGGCCAGTGGAAAAACAACCATAAAAAAATCACTTCATCTCCCTGCTCACCCCCTCACAGCACGACCCCCCCCCTTCCAGGGCAGGGCACGAGCTTCTCGGTCTTTGTGCAATTAAACACTCCATCTGTCTGAGGAGCCCACATTCTCCCGGAGCATTCGCAGCCTCTTCTAATTGCAATTCTTATTAGAAATCAAGCGCCGTGCCGAAGACACAATGCATGCATTTCGACATCCCCTCTGCGAAAGAAAAGTAGACAAAAAAAATCAGGCTAATTAATGATTATCCATAAGCTGCTGATCTGCATAACTGCGGCCATCCCTCTAAGGTTCAATTTGAGCTTGATTGTGATGCCATACATCAGCTCACATTGTGCATCATCAGACAAAAGGTGAGCAAACTCGTTCGGAAGAAAACGCACACGCTTGCATACTCCACGTATAATACATGTGACAATGTTTCTCCGCAGCACAAAGAGTGTGCATCTTTTGATGTGTTCTTTGGGTGAAGTGTGAATTGAAGAAGGCTGGCGGCCAGATGGGACTGCTGGATCAGGTTACCTGTTAAAACTGCGCATCTGCCCCTACAGTCAATCTCGCTGATGTCTGTGACAGGTCGATGGAGCCCATGCAGGAAAAGCTGAAGCACAGGATGGGAAGAACAAACCAGGACGGGCCTGACCAATAACTACCCCCCTCTCTGGGGTTTCGCTGGACTCGGCAGGAATTCTGTCAGGCCACTTGGTGCACTGGAGTCAATGGGACAGAGGGACAGTTGCAGAGTTCAGTTACACAGGGGCCACGGGGCTGTGGCACCCAGTCAATACAAAATAGATTTACAGAGTCTCTTACATAAGTTTTTGAAATGTCACAGGCTCCTCTGCTCCCCTTTGTCTGCAAACATGGTGTCGAGTATTATCGCACGTTCGCTCGAGGAATCGCCCGGGGGAAGATGAGACCTTTCTTAGTCTGTTATCATTTGCTCATGTTAGGAAGAGCTTCAAAACAATATTATATACTTTACTTTTATGCTAGTGTCATTTTTCTGTTTGAGGTCCCACGGCCATTAATACTAAACTCAAAAACTAAACAAAAACAGTTATACATACCAGTCACATTTCTGTGCATTTATACTGCCATCTAAGTTTTGATCAAGCTGAAGAACATTTATTTCATAAAATTATTTCAATAGTGTTGGGTACAGTCGATAAAATTCAAATGAATCTATGACATACCAGCCCATGTGTTTTTCATGTGATGGTTATTGTATAAATACCTCTGCATCTAAGATTTCAAAAGCTGTAAAAAATTATCCATAAAGCACTTCAGCTGTCACTCACATAAAGGTAAAAGTTTGATCTTTGGTCTTTGAATGTCTCAGGCAAGAAAGGGGCCCTAACCCCATCATTGGCCTTACTTGTCTATTTTTGATATTCCACTTATAAGTGATTTGAAAGTTGATTGTGAGCAGACAGTCTGAAACTTTCCTGTCAGCTACTTTAAGGGCAAATAGATAGCCTCATGAATTATGCATCAGAGACAATTTTCTCTCAGCCACTGAGTCATCAATCAGAAGCTTTCCGAGGACCCCAGAATCAGCCAGCCCAGCTACATTCAAAGCCTCTAATATACTGGGGATGGTTTGGTCGGCATTTACGAATCTTCGCTTAAGTCGTCAGCAATGCGAAGAATTTATTTCCTCGCCATCGCGGACCGTCGCGAGCCAACTAGCTTTCCGCTTCTTGTGTTATTTAAAACGCACAAAGCACAGGTGCGGCGCAGCTTCGTTTTTCAAACAAAGATGTATTTTCATAAGGAAAATAGATGCAAATATTTGCACGGTTTGTCTTTTTTTTTGTTGTTGCTAACAGAAACGCATGGCTAAGAGGACCCTCCAGAGCAGCAATTTGATCCATGATTGCATGCATTTACCCATGTAATTGAAATAATGAGAGATGATTGCTTTGAGCTATTAGTCATAAGTTCCTGATCTTTTTGTTTAATCCTGGCATCAGCTGTCAGTGTGCTGGTAGGAGCTTTGGGGAAGAGACACTAAGGATATCATTTGCATCACCTCAGACTGTAATTTCCCCCCCCCTCTCTCGTTCTCTTTTTCTCATTGTCTATCTATCTGTCTCTCGGAGTTGATGTTCTTAATTTTCAAAAGCTCTCAAGGTGCACGGGAGATCTCGTGATGTTTTGATGGGAACAAAGTAAGACAGAGCCCAAATATTCATGGTACTCATGGTACTCATAACCAGGATGTTGTCAGCCGTGAGCAAAATAAAAGTCTTGGCAGCAGGTGCGAGGAAGGTGTAATTCTTCCACAGAGGCCATTTTGCCCTAATGGGGACGTGCTCTATACAACACAAGGCGTTATGTATCGCTCAACCAATGACAAAACCTCACGGCGTTTTACAAATGAAGTAATAATTCCCCATTGTATCGGGACCAGCTGTCTGTGACGATCAAAACAACAATGGAAAAGAAGCTGGAAAAAAAGACAGAACAGCAATTAATCACAACCATTATCTTCAAGACAAATCAAAAGGTGTCAAGCTGTTTTCTAAATATTACTGTGCCAGCATTATTTGATTATGAATTTGACACAAGACAGCTACAGCAGGTATCATAAACATCTGGTAATTACACAGAGACAAAACATTCGCCTTGTTTATATCAGCTGCGGCAGGCAGACTTGTTTAATTGACTCGCGTTTTGTTGTTTGGCTCCAACTTGTTTAAAACACACATGTGCATCAGGTGGTTGGTTAAAAACAAAGATCATTGTGACAACTGGTGCATAGTTTTTCTGCTCTTCTGAGAGGACACATCAATAAGCATTGTTTTGATTATTTTTTTTACATATTTGTTTGTTGGTGATCTGTCACCAAATTTAATAGCTAATCTGAACTTTCTCTAATATTTGTTATTGCATAAAGCTGCAATCCGTAACTTTTGCCTCTATATCACCAGCTATGAAATTCCATAAACATAAAATAAATTGCATATTACTTTACATATCCTAACGTGAGTTGAAGTCAAATGACGTCAAAAAAAACATTTCCCACAAAGTTATAAACCATACTATGGGCAATTCCATGCAAATGTCAACCTTAAGAAGATTTTCACCATACTGATAGATATTTTTAAAGCATAGTTTTCCAGAGCCAGGTAAGGGAATTGTCACATCCATAATAGTCCATATATGGGCACATGAAAAAAATAAAAAAAATTGTGGTTTGTGAGGGGTCACGCCTTCTCCATTTGTTGAGTGTTATTGCTTCTGGTTTGTACATTTTAATTCAAAGAAATTGTCTCATGCATAATGCATACATTTGTATCTTTTAAAATAGAAAACTCGTGCGTAGACTGACATTTTTCTGATCTCTGGACTCTATAATCGAGCGTTTAGTAAAATATAAACAGATGGCTCAATATATTGGTAATAACTATATTCTCTAAGAATTTATATTTCAAGTGTTGAAAATGTCACATCCATAACGCTGGAACTGCCCTTTCACCAGTGCAAATCGGGGGAAGGAGAGTGTCATTTTTATTTCATCGCTATGTTTTTGGTTATTTTGATCCAAAAATTTGCTTTAATTTTTTACATTTGAACTAAAACACTAAACCCTAAACATGAAACTTTTGTCTTTAAAACAAACCCTCGCAAGTGAAGTAAAGTTATCGCATGTCTAATCATGGCACCTCCTAACGGCAGACATAAGATCTTTGCTTTTACAGCTTATGAAAGCTTTGCCTGGTAGTTGCGAGTGCTCTTGTATTTTCGAGTGAGAGAGATGGTGCATTAGACAGAGTGACAATTCCTGCAGGTGAATGTGTGTCAATTCTCCGATGAATGCTCGTGTGCCTCCCTATACTCTCTCCCGAAGGTAACAGGTATTAGTAAGAGATCTCTACATATTCCCCTGTAGGCTTTCCTTTAAAGAGCATCCTCTTCAAACGCCTTTCCTATTCAGCCAAATCTTTCATCTAAAGCATCCACTGCAGGCTATTATGAACCCTGACACTTACAAAAGATTTTTCTAGTTTTTTATCACATCCACCTGCGTGTCAAAGAAATGATGTGACACACACATTAGGCACTGTATCTCTCTCCGAATCCGGGTTCCTGTCTCAAAGGGGAAGGCGATTCTTTTTTTTGCGAAGTTGGTTCAGTGCTATTCTGAAAGTGCCGCTGTTTGTCTGAGGGTTCGTTTCTGTTCCATGCGAGCGCTATTCCTTCTGTCAGCACGTCTGCGAGTGTAGGCAGGTATACACATGCGCCAAATAACCAAGGTCACCTGAAAACTCTCTGAATGTATGAAATCTCTCTACTTTCTGGCAATTTAGTGTTCTTTTCTTTTTTTGTGGGAGAGAGTGTGAGATCCATAACACGATATGGAATACAGTCTGCGGTCACTCGCCTGAACTCTCGCATTCCAGGTGGCCCCGGTGTGCTTTTCTGCTCAGCGGTATGAGGCTTTTTAGAAGCATCGTCTTCCCCCAGACACAATTTCAATGTTCGAAGCATTATGAAAAGTGATGAGAGAGATCTCACTGTTATCGCCTAACACTCCTGCTACCGTAATTAAATAGAAATGCAAAGCACAGAGCAATTTGGGCCCCGGCGAAGGCTGGATATTTCTTTTAACAGTTACAATTTAATTGGACCATATCAATTTATTTCACATTTTTAAAATGTCATGGCTTCGCGAGAACTAACAAAATTTGCATCCTGCACAGAATGTTATTGCACAAGAGTGAAATAAATATATAAGTCTAAATGCCAGTGTAAATGCCAAGTATTTCGAAAGCCGCTAAAGTAGGCTTGTAAAAGCACAGCGTCCTCTCTCCTGTGTCTGCTCGTCGCAAAGTTTGCCAAATGCTTTCAGTGCAGGCAGTCGAGCTGGCTTAAAAGGATAGCAAACCGTGTCATGCCATTGTTAGTGTTTTGACATCTGTTTTCAAACTCAAAGAATTACTCATCCACACAACCAAGGAGCTACAACTCTGACACGCAGCCAATGAGGACAAAGGACTAGCAATTTGTCCCGTAACAAATTATAAAATACACCAGAAGCCACACTGTAAATTAGCCAAGGTCTTTCGATGGCTCTCCAATAATGAGATAAAATGTGCCGCCGTAATTTAAAGAGGATTTCATATCATATGCTTTCCGTTGCTGTCATTACACTATGACCCCCGAGTGTGTGTTTAAACAGAATTCTCAATTGCAAAATGTTAAACTAGTTTAAATACGAACGATTCGGCAGTAACATCATCTTCGTTTACAAAACAAACCGCAATGTGTTACGTTAAGACTGTGGGTGTAATTTTTAAGCACGATTCGGTCTTTGCTTGCTATTTTTATACTTGTAGTACAACAACGTCAGTGAGACATTACAGTGTATATTTTATAATAAGAACATTGGATAAATGACGTCAAGGCTTGAAAACAAATCAAAATAAACGAAACCTCAACATTTTTAACCAAAGTCATTTTGGTGATGTTATCACCTGTGCCTCCAACTTTTCTTTTACAAGACTACGCCAGTCAGTTTTTGACCTTTAACATCTTTCCAGTAATATTTCTAAACATAATTCTTTCCCTCACGTCATGGATAATGGAATTACATTTTTGCTGAATTTGGTCTGTATCAAATAAAACTGTCACAACAGCTCTCCCTTCTAGTTCTCTTCTGTGCCTTTGGGTGTCGTCTCTTTGTATTCAATTAGAATTCATGATTTATTCATTTCATTCCCTACTTTGCCATTTTAATGGGTTAAAAGTTGAAAGATGAGCAAACTGTCACATCGGCATGCTGTACCGGGGCAGCCGAGAATACAAACCTGCCTGGGATGAAAAAAAACTGTCTGTTCAATGAGGCCTCAAATTCCAAAACAATTTATCACCAGATTAAATATCCCTGAAGAGGAGAATGACTTGTCCATGGGCTGTTTGTAATTCAATGCAGCAGCAACATTGTCAAGTGCCAAGGCTAAACTAAGAGACTTATTACTCCTCCGTGACAAGTTTAGCCCCCAGGTGTCTGCAGAAAGCCTCTTGTTTCGCGCAAGAAAGTACCCCCTCCTTGTGAAAGTGTTGTCCGTGAGTATTTAAAGTCATTATCGCATAGTATTTACAAAACAGCCATCAGAACAGTCACGGCTCTCAAAAAGCTCTTTGGAATGTGTACAAACTTTAGTCAAAGTTTATGTTATCATGTAGCACTCTAAAGAGAGATAAGACAGTACGAGGGAACGTTTTCGCCCACATTCCTTACCTGCTCGCTGCGGTAAGGAACTAGCTCACTGACACATGATGAATTAGCAAGCTCATTACTGAAGACGGGAGTTTTTCTTTCTAAACAGAGGAAAAGGCTCAGAGCGTCGGCTTTAGTCACTGGCTAATGACTTTGTTGAAATGTGGAAGTTTCTTCTGGTAAAACAAATAAGCCAACAAACGTAACAAAATGCTAATAAAAGTTATTTGTATGCATATTCACACAATTTAAAGGGACAGTTCACCCAAAAGTTTAAACTTGGTCATGTTTTGGAGGTCAATGAAGTCTAGCGTTGACATTCTTCAAAATATCTTCTTTTGTGCTCTTCAGAAGCAAGAAAGTCATATAGGTTTGGAATGACACACGGATGAGTAAATGATAAAATAATTGTTATTTTAAGGTGAACTATTCCTTTAAAAACAGGCATAAATCAGCCTTATCAGTTTTGGTTGTCATCGTTTAGCAACAATGGCATGTCAAGATCACGCAAGAGAAGAAGTAACAGCCCAAATATGCCCCGAATCTCTGATATCCATCTGTTTAGAATTAGGTTTAGGATTTAGGAGGCAGTCAGTCATAATATTTGGCTATCTTGGACCTTTTCACTAAAAGACCTCCCCCACTCCGTCCTGGGAATCGCCCTCCATTTGCTACTACAAATAAACTTTGGATTCATTCACCAAGTTTGGTGACAATTGGACGTAAACTGTTTTCATCACTTTAAACGAGAGATTTGCCTCCTTGCTCTCTAGTGAAAACATCTTTTGACTCGAGCACACAGTGCAAATTATCGAGGAAAACAAACAATCTGGGAGGGAGCAGACCTCTTTGTTCCGCGCATGGATATGGATGAAAAGCCCCTGTTTTGGCGGATAAAGGCATGCGGTCGCGGACACGGTGTACACACCTGTTATTCGTTTCTTTTCCATTATGAACGCCTTCAAAACAACAAAGCTGCTCCGAGCAAAAGACACCACCCATTCTTTCGTCCACTGTACTGTTTTCTCCACAAGACTGAATAAACCCCATTAGCACCTTGAGGGTAATTATATCCTCTCAGGTGTCGTTTAATGCCTCGACTTGACAGGTTTTCAAATCTCTCTGTCACGTTCTGGAAGGTCAAAACCCTTCAACCGACGTCAAAATTTACATTTGGACAAAAAATACTTCCAAATCTGAGTGACAGTCATAATAATTTCAGTGTTTTAAAGCTTTGTAAAACGGGTGTGGTGAAAGAACACATGTATCACCATACACACACATACTCGCGCACACACACACACACATTGTTAACCTGATCCTAGTCCTTGTTATCGTCTTTGTTTCCCCTCCTCTGACAAAGAGCCCCAACAAACCGTGTTTCACCTGCAGAAACACAATGTAAACAAGTGACTGATGGCTTCTAATAATGAATGTAAAGAGCCATTGTTCTGCGTGGAGTCATTGCCTCATGTAAAGATTTAGTGTCAAGCCTCAGGGTAGCTACCTAATGCTTGTCTCACTTTTCTTCATAAACATCAAAGAGAAGTTGTCTTCAAAAGTCACAATAAAGCACATAGGCAGAGCCTAGAGTTTGGGAAGCGCTTATTCAGCGGACACCCACCCATGTCATTCTGCCGACGGGGAGATATCTTAGATGTCAGGGGATGCCCTGTGTGGCTTGCTTGAAATGAACTCTTCAGCCGAGATTTTCTGCCAAATCCCAACAGGACAGAAACAGGTTGTGTGTTTGTTGATGCAAAGAGAGCTTGTCTATTGTGAAGGTAATTATCCAGTGTACAAACACGCTCTTCAGTTGCAGTGCGAGCACCGATGTGTGTTTTGTTTGTCTTATTTGTGAATGATCTGCGGAGGGGTGAAAAAAGAAAAATGCATGCTTTAAGTTCAGAAGTTCAGAAGGGATCTTGATCACTTGGGATTATACAGCTTCGAAATGCTGTTTATGTGATGTTTACTGAAACCTTACACTTTTGCTTTTCATTCGGGATTTTTTATAAATAAGTGATAAATATACCATTTGATCGTTAAATTTGGCCCATATCTGGTGGACTATATTTACAAAAATGTCCCTCTCCCTCTATGCAGAAAGAGGCGAGCACTTTAAATTCTGTCAAGGTAAAAATTGAGGTCGTGAGAGCTCACCTCTAATATGTGCTTTGCAGGACAGTTGGCTGTGGGGGCTACTGGTATCCATGGCAACCACTGATAAGGATCATTACTGGGGTCACTGGTTACTACGGAAACCCATGAGGCTGTCAGCAGCCAGGGGGGGGCAATTGGTCAGATTCGTGCTTCAAGAGCACAGCACATCCTGTGAGAAGACAGACTAGAGGTTAACCATAGCAGGGAATGTGGTTGTTGGGGGTCAGAGAGGCTGTCATTGGTGAATCTGCACCACTCTTAGCAACGGTGCCAAAAGCAGAGCTCTGATAAGTAAGTCTCAACAAGCAGCACACTTGATACCATGCTTTGTGGTGGTCCGTACCTGTCCAGGCATGCAGATGAATACAGGGGTCTGATACTAACTCATAAGCAACCCTAGGAAACGTCTACATTATTAGAATATAAAAGAACAGCATAGGAAAGCATCTAAATCTAAGAAACAGATATTTTGGATATTATTTATTGATGTAATAAAATACAATTTTGGGTCTTTAAGTTGCAATACTGTTAAGTTCTTCATTCACCATTTGTGCTGGCTCTCATTTTTTATTTATGTTTCTTACACTAACTTATTTGTTTGATTAAATACAAAGAAACGAATAATTTATTGTTAGGAAATATTTCTTTTATAAAACTTCCAACTGTCTACATTTAGTAATGTAATACTATGTAAATATATAAATGCATATACAGAAATGGAAAAAAATTAAGAGACTTCATCACAGACCATTTTCAGTTTTTCAGAATGTATTATTTATAGGTATGTTTACGTAAAATAATAGTTTTTGTTTGATTCTGTGAACTACAATATCTCTCCCACATTTCATTCTATTTACATTCATTTGCAGAAAATGAAAACTGGAGAAACAGGTCAAAATATCAGAAAAGTTGCTCTGTATTTCTTCACACCTCAAATACTGCAAAGAAAACAAGTTCATATTCTCTTTTAAGCAATACAAAAGTAATATTTGTTATTTTAGGTTTAAAAAAAATTATGTCACAGTTTTCATGTGTCTTGTCTTTCACATTGCTGTTGGATGACTTTATGTCATTCCTGAGGTATGATTTTGTTGAAATTCAACAGACACTGGACTGGAATGACCAAAATACTATCTAGGAATGTTGATTAAATAAAAAATGGAATGATCTCTTAATTTTTCCATGGCTGTAAATGTTATATTTATATTACATTGTTAAATTTTTAATTTGAAACTAAACAAATTTTAAGATTTTCACAACCGATACAAAACAAGTAGCCTTTGCACATTCCGAGTACTATCCGCACTAACAATCACATACTGCCAAGCACTTTTTTCTTGTTGTCAGAGTGCAAAGCATCCGTCAACCACGCTAGACCTTTTTTCTATTAATTTAAACCCTAAATGGATTTTTTCATGACACAGAGCATGCAAAGTTTCCATGGCGACGGAAACCACTGCTCAGCATCTCCTCAGTAAAAAGCTGCATTGATTGACGTTCGGTGAATACTAGCGAAAGAACGCGAGGAGGAAATGTGCACATTAGAATATGCACATAGCATTTACCCTGTGACAACTCCCTGATGTGTTAAACCACAATTTGCCTCGAGTTTGGAAAGAAACAGACTATGTTTTTAAAACACGCACCCACCAAACTAGCCATACGTGATAGGAAAACTGATTAAACGCAGCCAAGCCCCTGTTTAGAATAACTACACTCTGCCAAATGAATTGAAACCTTTCAGAGTCACAGATTACAGTTGCACAGCTACAAATAATTTTTACTGATTCTTGACAATTACATGTAAAGCATATGAACTGACAACATCGCTGTAGATATCTGACACTTCCTCAGAGAATATAAAACAGGTTGCATTGTATGTATAATGATATTCTATTATTATTAGTGAGAAATGCAGGTAGATACCTGTACAGTATTCTTGTGACCTTTATAATACAAATTCTAAGTGATATACATAATGGGTACTTGAGACTTATCGATAATGTTTAAAAAGAGTTAGGAAAAGTTGGGAAACACTGAATTATACCATAGATAAATCTGTAAATCCTGCAACTTTGTGCAATCACTATCATGACAATACCAGCGCCTATGGCCATGTCGGAGAAACGGCCCCTGCTGACTACCATCCTGTCTTTTTTTCCTGGGGGACAAAGACTGTTGTACCTTTCAAGGGTGATTCTAGGTGTATCCCGTTTCACCCCTCGCTCTCTCCCGCCCATTTGTAAAGCCAAAGATCATTAGCCTCTTAAATTACGTTCCTCCTCTCCTACTTTTTCCAACAGCCCAGATCTTCTCCTCTCTATGACACCTAGACAAATTAAAACGTGCTGCAAATGAGATGCTGTCGCACCATCTCATAGTGTTTATTTTCATTCAATAGCAGGGGTTATTCTGAGGTCTCTTTCTCAGCTAATCTTTTAAACGTTCGCTTGTCTTTTAAATCCGGTTTGATGTGACCCTCCGAAATGCCACCCACGTAAGGAAACAATATCGGCATTTGAGCGATCTGCTTGACTTGTAAACAGTGTTGTGTTGTGTAGGAACGCTTTCGATTACAGACCGGAAATGTTTGCAAAATTCCTAAATGACAATGTAGTTTGTGCGTGCCATTTCATGGTGGCAAAGCAAGAGATTTCAAATGCTATTGATGTGTTTGTTTGTGTTGATATACAGGTTTGGCTATACGTTTTTGAAAATGTCATACAGTAAAATGTCAAATAAAAGACATCTAGATCAGGGGTTCTCAACCTTTTTGACTCAAGGCCCCCCATTGTATTCAACAACAAAAACACTTATTTATTATAAAATGGCCAAATAAGAAGAAATATATTGTTTTTTAGTTTTTTACAAATGTATTTCAATGCTCATTTGTCTAATTTTAGTCATCTTAAGGGCGCCTTAGAAATTCTCATAATGTAACCCGTGTCATTTTTTTATTTTAACACAATCTCAGGGAAATTCGTAATTCTTTTACTGCGAATGTCTAAATGTGTAGTTTTTAAAATACATATACAGTACAAACAGAAATAGATATTTTTTTACCACACTGTTTGCTTTACCCACCAGTAACTCCATGCCCTCTGATCCATCAGCATCAAGCATGTGTCCTTTCATTACAAAAAAACGTACATTTTCAGGGTCCAATCTGTCCAAGCGAATGTGATTTCAGAGAGATTTGAACTCGGGGTGGTTTAAAAGAAGCAGTAGAACACTGTGTTGCTTTTGCTTCCATGTATCCAACTGTTGACCAAAATATTGCTGTTATTTTTTGAATCATACCAATTTAGGTCTTTCATTTTACAGAGTTGCTGTTCAATTAGTGGCTTGTTTGCCCCGTAGAGGGGTCTTTTATAGTTATTGACTGTGTCTGTGCCAGTTCTGAGGTTAAGTTGTTTTAGTCGGCAGTGCCAAGGCAGGTGCTAAAGATTAGTGCCGGCAAATGTTGCAGTACCTTGAAAAAACAGCAAACTGAATTGTACTAAGACTTATTCAACACAAACAGTTGGACATAATACAGAAAGGATTTTTTGTTTGTTTAAAGCTGGTAATATGGATGGCTATGAAGCCAAGTGTAGCTGTTAAGCCATTTTCATTTTAAAACAAAGATAACATGATGGGTGCGTAAAATCTTTTAAGCTATCTAAAACTAGAGGTGGTTTGCCAAAGCTCATGTTGTATTTCGCATGCACTTACTGAGTGAGTTTTGAATCCCAGAATAGCAAAAAAATAAACATATATATATATATATATATACATACACAAGATCATTTGCATTTCCTTTCCTTTTAAAAATCTTAAAACTTATCAAGGTACACTGCATTTTAAAAATGCAAATGTACCTTTGCATAGCAAGACCTACATTGTCTAATATAAGCCTGAAGGTATACGGCATGTGTTACTAAACCATTAACCAGCACTTCACCTCATTTTGTGAGCATGATGCTGTGTTCTGTGAGGAGAGAGGGGGAACCAGGTGCTCTCCTCTGATCAGATACTGTATTTCTCATTGAGACCTGAGGGATTACGGCTAGCCTTTGACTCTCCACTGGGACAATTATAATGAGCAGCCAGTTATGTTCTCCTGAGGCTGGAACATCTTCATTCTGCCGATTTGTGATGTCTGAGGGTTTTTTCACTCTCTGTCATACTCAGTAATCACCTGTATAGTGTGGACAGACACACTGATGCTCCCCCACAGGTCTGGTGATTATTTTTGAGATTTTTGCTAGCACTTGAAATCTTTGTAGCTGCATGAACGCACTGGCTTAAAATAACTGTTTTATTGTAAAGCCAAAAATGCTTTTAGAAAAAAAACCTGTGACTTCTGGTTAAAATAGTTTAAATTATGCTTTAAAGCAGGGGTTCTCAACCTTTTTGACTCCAAGGCCCCCCATTGTATTCAACAATATTCAAAGGCCCCACTCACAAAAACTCAACATTTTTACCAAATAAAATATTTTAGAGTTTGTCATTAACTATAAAAAAACTATTATTCATTACAAAAATGGCCAAATATTAAGAAATATATTTAGTTATCATGAGTCATCTTGAGGCCCCCTTAGAAGTCAGCTGGGGCCCCCTTGTGCAGCCCCCCTGTTGAGAACCACTGCTTTAAAGGGATAGTTTATCAAAAAACGAAAATTTAAAATCATATACTCACCCTCATGTCATTTCAAACCTATATGACCTTCTTTGTTCTGTAGAGCAAAAAATTTGATATTGTTTGGCTTCCTTTGTAAGACATTTATCAAAACATATTCTTGTGCTCAGAAAAAAGTCATATACAGGTTTTGATGGTAAATAAATGATGCCTGGTTTTTATTTTTGTTCAAACTTTTCCTTTACTGGTTTGATTTATTGTTTGGTATTTTGTCTATACAACCAATTGAATTTAATGAAGTAGTTAATGCAGTTTTAAAACCAGTTCAGAGTTATTAAGAGAATCTTTAGCCTTCACGCTGTTTATTGTCATCTTTCTTTGACAAAAAGTGCCAGGCACTGGGAGATAGAATGGTGTATTCTATCACATGCCTAAAGAAGGGATTTGTGGGATTTGCCATCATGGTTTTACTAATGAGCACAGAAGGAATTGAAAAGTGAGAGCCATAGATAGGACTAGTGCCCTCAAGCCATTCTGGAGAGGTGGGGGAAAAAACACTGCCTACTTAAAGGAAGGGTTTTACTCATTGGAGGAGATCCATCCTCACTCAGCTCACTCTGTCCTTTCTTTCAAACTCAGACCTTGGCTGCTTCGTAGCCCTGAATGACAGGGTCCCTCTCATTCGCACAATGCCCACAAAGCTCCCGTCTGCCCTTCCCACCCCTCCTGACCCAGACAATGCAGGTAAGGAAAACGTCACGCATTCAGCAGGCCAGCCTTTACCCCCATAGGTCAAGCCCTCTTAAGCCACTCGTTCCTCCTGTGTTAACAGCAATTAACTAGAAATGAAGCAATTTACAAACAAAACGAAGCCATCGTATAGGAAGCGTCCTATCTGGGTGCAAAGGGTTGGTGGTACGAATCACACCACCATCCCACCTCATTGCCCCTCACTCTCCCTAAAAAGAAAGGAATCCTCAAGCAGTGAAGGAGTGTAAATTAGTTTCCCTTTCTCTTTCCTGGTTGCCTCAAAAAAGCCAACAGAACACCTCTCACCCCATTCCTCATGTAATGAGGCCGGCTACACAAAGCTCTCAAAGTCGGTCAAGGTGCAATATTCTATATAGCTAAACATTTTATGTTGTATTTGATTTTATGCTTTCGATTTGAGTCATTTTAAAGCAATTATTTAAATGTAGTTAACATGGTCAGTAAAATCTGATGTCTATTCTAAGCCTGGCAATTTTATAGACCTCCTCAGGCGATGTAAACAACGCTGGTTTTAATTAAGTTTTAATAATAAGATTAAAAGAATACTAATGATAAATAAATCAAAACTGAACCCGTAAGTGCTTCTGGGCCAGTATTTATAGTGGTCTTCATTTAGACAAAGTTTTAATTGTGTTGATTCTGTGTAGGATGTTTTTGGCTATATTCATGGTTTAATCCACTCTCTTGCACACTATAATGGTGAATACATAACCCTTAGCATTGATGGTGAAGTCACAATGCAAAACCGTGTTTCATTATTCAAAATCTGCATCATATTGAATGTACGATATGCACATATTGAACAAGAGCCTATGTTTTGTGTCCCAGCACCTTTGCTTTACATTTATATACCCAGTGTGCTTTTGGATCAATTTAATAGTTGTCACTTTTCAAAATCAATATTCACATCTTGCAAGTCATTTACAGAACAATTCTAATCAGTTTGTTATGTTTTGCTTTTTATTGAACCACCTCAGTGCCGTCCCACGAGGGGATCCATACAACAAGCGATGTCAAAACACCCGTCTAGATCGACAGGTCAAACAAGTGCGGAAAGCGACTTTATGCAGTGACCGGAAAGATGTGTTTTGAAAAGCAGAGAGAGTGACTGTGGGAAAGAGAGAGAAGAGACCTAGATCCTGATTTTGTAAAATCTTAAGTGTGAATGTGTTCTTGGCTCAAGATTGCACGGCAGTTCACTGCTGTCAAATTCAGACGCTAGCTACTAAATAACTCCAGCTTGTTGTGGTGAGGGGACATCTCCAGAGAGGCTATTAATTTTTTACCTCCTAGTTTCCTCTGTCAACAGGGCTGAATATAGCATATGCAACTGAAATGTTCACTTTATGAGTTAAAAGGCTAATTATGAGATGTTTAATGTCATTCAAATAGGCCACCATTACATTTCCCATGGAGTTAGACACATATTGAAGCAAAGAACTCTTTTAAACATGCATAACATTAAGACATTAGGGTTATAATGGTGATGACCGTATGGTTGTGGCTCAGTCAGGCCAATATCATTGCTGAAACACACAAAACAACTGTTCTATTTTTGTTCTGACAACTTTCTCAAACGTCATTCGTAACACCAGGTATTAAAATGTCTTGACAATAGCAACGAATTGAATAATCAGTTTGCGAATAAACTTTTCGTACACTGCTGGGAATCACCTTCAGAACAGCAAGATAACAGTTTCATCCCTGTCAATCCGAATGTGTGCGCACAAACTGGGGATTGTTATTTTCAGGATAAAATGTGTGCAAATATTAAAAATGGAAAATAGCACACACTCATCCTCCCAGCTCCCACGGGGGCAGGGTGATATTGGGCACACCACTATGGTGTCAATTTATGCAGTCCATGCTTCTGTTGCTTCGATTCATTAGGATGATTCACGCTGCTGAAATGCTGTGAGGAAAGAGACAGAATGCAACAGGGAAACATTAATTACATGTGACTTAATTCTCCATACTTTAATATATACCAGAAGTGCATTTCTCTGAAAAGGTACAACACATGGCCTGGAAGTCCTTGAAAATGTTTTCAAGGACTTTGAAGTTTTCAAGCCATTCAAGACTTAACCTTCATAGAATGTTATATTTCTTTCTTTTATTTTTATGTACTGTTTATGAAATAATTTCAACCCAGTAGATAAAATTGGGGACTTATTTAAATACAAGTGTTAAATCCGTAATGCAATGTGCAATTTAAATAAATTAGGCATCAAAATTGAAAATACACAAGACAGGATAACAGGGCTGCACATGTAACTGCTTTGGGACCAAATGGTTTGTAGTTACTGAAAAGCTTAATTTTCACATAAACTAAAAATAAATATTTGTTTGAAATGTTATTTTTACAATAAAAGAACTGAATGGCTGAGCTTGAAAATTAGTTTTAGATTAGAATCTTTCTCACACACAGAAAATAAAATAAAAAACAGGATTTGTGCCTAATGCTTTAAAACAAGTCATGGGATACACATACAAAGTGTATTTCAAACATATTTTATTGGATTATAGAAATTCAGCCAGTGACCGCCAAGGATTTCTCAGTGAAAGGCTTAACGTGGTGGAGAAATCCATACAAAACCATTTAAAAGAAGAGTTCATAAAGGAGTCTCAAAATACAGTGGAGAATCAAATTAAACCCTAATAAACACAGTGTCTAAAGCCCACAAAGACATCAATACAAATGGAGCTGGAATTCCTGCTAAGCCACTCAGGCCTGTGAGCTGTCATCACAGATTACAAACATCAGGAGAAGTCTTCAGCAATATTTGAGCTCCAGATAAAAAGCTCAAGACATTGTCTAAGAAGCCATTTGTTCATTTGCAGTTGTTTTTTCTATCTGACCGGGTTACAGTCCTTTCTGTTTCTTGTTAACATATATTAACATTACCATATTGCAACATTATAGGACAAATAACAAATGAAAAGTCTTTTTTTCCACTTAACACTTATTTTGTGTTTTCATATAAAACACAATATTATGATATCATTACATTACAGCAAGCAAGCACACAGTGAATGTGATCCAGAATAATAAACATCTGGCAGGGATATCATATAAAGCCAATTCAATTTATTCATATAATTTGTATTTTAGGTCAAATTTATATTTCTGTCTGTGTTCGATCATAAATATAACAATTTATTTTACTTATTATTTACTTACGTTCATATTATTTTATAGTAGCATGGGTATATTTGTATCAACAGCCAACAATACATTGTATGGGTCAAAATGATTGTTTCTTCTTTTGTCAAAAATCATTAGGATATTAAGTAAAGATCAAGATCTATGAATATATATTGTCTACTGTAGATATATCAAAACTTTATTTTTGTGAGTGGATTCAGCAAAATTGCGAACAAAAATGCCCGGAAACACGTCTACAAACTTCACTCGCTGCTATCTGCTCTTTGGGAATTACTCAAGCTTTCAGATGATACAGTATATAAATCTTAATTTCAAAAGATTTACCCTTATGACTGGTTTTGTGGTCCAGGGTCACATATTATTATCTTATATTGTATATTAATTGTATTACATTGAATTAAAACTACTCAACAGTTATTGATTCTTTGCGGAGGTTTATCGGAAGTTAAGTTCTGGTCACATACACTGAATTTTTTGTTGTTGTTGGATTATGTTATACTCAACATAATTTATCTGTGTTCACTTTTCTCAATTTATGTTTGTTAAACAAACATGATTTTTATATGTTAAAGTTTCATATTTTCATTTCACATTTTCAACATAAATGTTTTGAATTCATGCTACATAAAATTTTCATTTATCTTTAACAAGAAGATAACAGATCTTAACAGAAAGATTTTAAAATGTAACCGCCCACTACTTAACCAAAGGCAACGCTTTTCTGAATAATGGTAACCACAAAACTCAAAAATATATAAAACTCCTCTAAATCTCAAAGATAAATAAACATTAAACACTAACAAATGTTTCTCTTGACTGAAAAATACATAAAACAACGCTTAATTAAGAAAATACCTCTCAGAATACAGTCTTATGCAAAGCATGCTGGGAAATCCAAATCCTCTTCCCAGTTGTAAAATGTTATGTTAACGCAACACAAATCATTCATGTAGTCCTAACATGAATGGATTAAGTTACATAACGAAACATGAAAAAATCATGTTTTGACCAAATTTTCCAAAAATTGTGTTGATTTAACTTGTTTAATTTAAGTAGATTGGACAAGCAGCAAAAATCCTTTTTTTCAGTGTAACATTTATTTTGTTGCCACTGAAACAGTCTTTTCTGAATTAATATAAGCTCAGCACATGTCCTTGTTGAAATTAGAACGGTGTCATCGTAATTGCAAATAATTGCCTAAATATTTTTCAACTGACCACAGAACAGTCCGTGACTTAACTCTCCTGACCCTGTATCCCTCAATCATTACTTCATCACAAGTAACAATGTTTTGCAATGTTTGGTATCATCCTTCTTCTGTTGCCTGATAAATTCCTCCCCAGAGATTTCGTGCTAATGCTCTCAAGCACCGGTCCGCTCCCCAGCCCGCTCTTCTCTATCAACAGTCACTTGTTCAAATAATTAGAGAGTTATATCTCACTTTACCTCCTTTCTTCTTTCTCAAAACTTCTTCCCCCAGCCTGTTGCTCAGCGTCGGCCTGAAGCCCAAACCTTGCTTTGCACCAGGTGTCCCCCTCTTGTGTTTCTTTGGCAGTGTTTATGCTAAAAGTGCAAGTTGAGGACAGGATGGTTAACAATACAGTATTTGACCCCTCTGTGGTTCTCGTAAGAACATGTGAAGCTCAAAATATGACCATAATCCTAAATATAACCTGTATAGCCTGTGTTGTTTTTGTATAAAAATAAATAAAGAATTTTAAAGTGTCGTCCAGCTGGGGTTTTTCGCCTGCTGTGTTCTTGTTGGACTCTCACACATCTCACCTCTCCAATCAGTCAATCCAGAAGGTCTTCATTCCTCATTGCCTTGTATATAACATCTGGCCTTCGAAGGCTACAGATGACAACCATCCATTGCACTGAGGGCCAACTTATGTTTAGATGTGAAACTAGGCAGAATAACTTTGAATGTCTGAAGCATGTTTGGCTTCACAAGTAAAGACAGCTGACAGCCAACTAAATTCTCATCCCGGACAAAACTGTAACAATAACAGTTTTGACTGGATAAACGTTTTGAAGATCTATTGGTGTTCACCAAACCAGATCAAGAACTTGTCTTAAGAATAACTGATCCCCTGTTTTAATTTGTTAATTTGTGTAATAATATTATTTATTGACATTATATCAGCATGTTGGTTGCATTTGTTATCAAGGACATTCAAAACAACACCAATAATTAATGACACCTAAATAAGAACTACGTGAAACATGGTCGCAAAAGAATAACATGACTAGGGCATTTTTATATAATATGATTCAAATGCTTTCATACAAAAGACTGAACATTGCAAAACACACTTTTTTATCTCTCCACACCATATATGCATAATAATGTTATGTAAGCTTCACAAAACAGCCATTTCCCTTTGGAAAAAAATATCACCCACAAACAATCCTGGCACTTTAAAAGAGAAAATCTATTCCACTTAACAAACTGCTCGATTGTACTACTATTGTCCTAATACTTGTAAGCTCATTTCCACTCCTGTTAACAGTGCACCATTTCAGATCTTCGACTTCTAAAACATTGTAAAATGACATCTTTCAACAACTGCACGAGAGAAATTCTCATCTCTCTCCTGCGATTCGTGACAGTTATAAAGGCTTAAATGATGCTAATGTATGCCCTCCCTCACTGTGTGAAACCTATAAAATTGAGTGTAACAAAGCAAAATGTCTTTATCTGTGCTTTAAAATAACAAAACATATTCTTCCTACAATGGATTCTCACAGTCTGAATTAAGAATAAAAGCTCAAATCACATTTTCTACATAAAAAGTGACTCTGGTCTGCTGATGAACATTGGCACTAAAAGCTCAAAAGAAACTACCAGAAGAAACCTGAATTCTTAACTTATAAGCTGTTAAACGGGAAGAATGTTTGGTATCTTGTAAAACAGACCAAATTTGTATTTTTGTTTGAAAACAGCATATTACATACATCTTTAGGACACCTTCTAACTCCATCTCTCGAGCATCGTTTTCTTCAATACCTGTTGGGTGGATTACACTAATGGACAAAGCAATCTGTCAGTGATATCTTTATCTCACAGCTGTTCCCAGGTCAGTCAGGGCACCCAGTTGAGTGGTCAGCGATACGCCACTCATGCAAGCTGCAAGGCCCATGAGCCCCAGGACATCAGTCTCAAAACTACGTAAGGCTCGAATATCGCCGCCTCCAACCACCTTATCTGTTGCAGAAGTGTAAGATGAATTTGAACACGCAGCCGAAAGCACATCTGTGCACCAAGTGCTTGTGTCTCCTGTAGTTTAGTTGTCACTTTAGGCTCTGGGACATAATCTAAGCAGTCTATGTCATAAGTCAGTTTGTTTGTAATTGATTGCCTCAATAAGTAAACATGCTCAATATTTATCAAACTAAGCAAAGTTAGTCCTCAATCTACATTACAAAACTTAAAGGGATCGTTCACCCAAAAATGAAAATTCTGTCATCATTTACTCACCCTCTTGTCATTTAAAATCTGTATAAGTTTCTTTGTTCTGCAAAACACAAAGGAAGATATTTCGAAGAATGTCAAACAAACAGATCTCAACAACTCCCCCCCAACTCCCCCCCCCCATTGACTCTCGTAGTATTTATTACCCCTACTATGGCAGTAAATGGGGAATGGGGTGAGATCTGTTTGGTTACTGACATTCTTCTAAATATCTTCCTTTGTGCTCATCAGAACAAAGAAATGTATACAGGTTTGAAATGACAAGAGGGTGAGTAAATGAAGACAGAATTTCCATTTTTGGGTGAACTATCACTTTAAATTTAACATAATTGAACATTTTATTGGATTTGCATATGCAAATATTTATTGGATTTAACAGATATGCATAACTGCACTTTCATGATGGGAAAGAAAACCCTTATTAAAAGGGTATAGTTACAAAAGTCTAACATAGTAAGAAAGCTGACGTATACGAATAAAAAACGTAATGAATAAACATATTGTGTGGGTGTACTCATCTCTATTTGTTTTTTATAGGCTATGTGTGTTTTGTTTTCGAACATCTGTTTCACTGATGCTGCTGTGTTTACATTACGCAGACTGAAACATACGTGGATTTGTGATCAGTTGAATCTCTATCAACTCATTTCCATGTAAGACAAGCATAAAGCATCGATAAGGAAAAAAGGTAACCAGTTGCATTCACTGCTGGTCCACTCCAACCAGTATCTACTATAAAATTCATAGCGCACTCATATGAATTACCCATCAATTAACAGACGCAACAAGCAATTTGACTGTCCACACTGGACGCGAACATGACGTGTCATAATAACCACAACCAATTAGAAGAGTTTTGTGGACTGCACTATCTGCGCGTTCTCCCTCTCGCATTCATAGCGCATTGCATACACGAAGAACATATAAAAATACAACATACCTGTTTTGATAACTTCTGTATTTTCCAACTTCTCTTTTTATCGTCTGTTTGTTGTTGACCTTGGACCAATAAGTTTTTAATTGTTTTGTAGGCGGAGCGAATTAGCGCAACAACGGAAACCAACGTTGGACAAAAAGTCCGATCGGACAAAAAACCGCTTTATTGCAACTACAGTAGTAGGCCTAATCGCTTTATTCTGATTAAGAACTCAATCAAGTTATAATTTTTTTCTTTATAATTTTTAAATGTATAAGATTCTTATATCTTAAATCATTTTGCATTTTTATATTAAATGCAGAATGAATTAATGATCAAATTGAGGACAGGCTACATAAAACCGTTTATGAAACAATGTAAAATGATATAATGTTGGTCAGGATGATTTCTTTAAAAATTGCATGAAAATGTTAAAGAGAGGTTCAGCTGTAGGCCTACTTTAAATGTTTTTTTAACTAATGTATTTTTCTTACAAGGCAAACTAAGACCCCCAAAATCCTGATTTATTTGAGATTCAAACATGTTAGACCACTTTTCACATATACTCAGTGTTCAGACAAGACCTGTTATTTTTAGACAGCCTATTATATCAGTTATTTTCCACATTTCTTGTAATTAGAGGCTGACTCAACTGATTTAAGACAAACATGCTTTGAAAGAAAGCTCAAAACATTCATTTGGTCCTGGAATTGACAAATCAAGTTTCTTTCTTTATTTCAATTACAGGCTTGTTTGGTATGTTCATATCCTTATATTGCTGTTAATAGTATGGGCCAGAATGTAACTGTCAACCATGTCTTCAGTTTTCATAAATAATCTCTTCAGTGTAGACACTCATGGTAAAACTTTTGCCCTCGTAATGTCAGTTCCACCTCCAGCATGTCAGGTATATATTAATCTGTCACATATGGATTTGAAGGTCACTTAATTACTCTCTAATCAGATGTATTTCAGTGACTGAATGACAGATGTACACTATTCTTACTGATGCTATTCCATTAGTGGTCTTTGTGACATACTGGTCCCACCCTCCATTACATGCACCAAATGATTGTCATTGCATGATAACCGCACAGGTGCTTTGTTGCTGCAGCGCAGGTGATTCTTGTGTTTGCAAGAAGAGTAATGATCAGCTTGCGCTTTGGAATAATTGCTGACAACACAACATCATTTCACTCATATATGAAATGTATTGTACACACTACACACATAAAAACAAAGCATACTGGCAAACTTTTGATAATGCAATGCACAGTTAGACAATGTTTTACTTACCAAATGTCTTCCATCCACCCTTACGCACCAATCCCCCCCCCCCCATGGATCTTCCCCTTGTGACCTCACAAAAAAACATCAAATGCACTTGATTCATTATTTGTCTGTCCTACTCACAGATTAGCTGTCTGAAAACAGATACATATTGCGCTGGGGTTGTGTTTTCTAGCACATCTGTTTTGAATAAAGACTTCTCCTGTGGTCTTGCCCTTACTTAGCAAAACTCTCTGGTTGAATCCAAGTCTAATTTTCAGTATGACACCCTGAGGTATCGCTTACCAGACTTTAGTGGTGGAGCGGCGGCTCTGTGTGGCCAGCAGGTCGATATATGAGAGTGTTCCTGCTGGAGCTGGGCACAGGTGAAAGCAGTAGATTAAGATAATGAGAAGAGTGAGACTAGTCTTTGTGTCCTCTGCAAACAATCTGTGAAGTGAGCATGTGAGAAGGTGGCATGTTGAGTTTAGCTGTTCCATAATAAAGATGTAACATGGGAACAGACATTTGCAGGCGACAAAGATACGGAAAAGATTTGCTGTAGGAAGAAAGAGTGCATCCAGGCCTATAAGGAGCCAGTGAGAGAAAGCCCAAGAGCTTGGGGATATCAAATTGAGTTTATTACATGATTAAAATGTAATTTAATAGATCACAAAATTACTAAGTCATAATGAATACAATATTAAAAAATATTTGCTGTTGATGATCTATACAATTTAGTATGAAAAAGGGAAAAAAATCTTTAAATGCAACTTTTCACAACACAAGTTTTTTCTTGACACTTGACCACAATAAAACCACAATTCTTGCTTTGTATTAATATTTAAAGAAAAAAATTGTACTTTATAGGCTACTTCATAATTTTAAACAAAAATATATACATTTTGATTTTAAAAATGTGTATGATAATGTGCTGTCAATTTTTAATAGGCCTACTGGATTCTTCATGTCGGAGTCGGACCAATCCATGCGAGTCATCAGTGACCTCTAAAACAAAATCCGTAGCCAGGAGCAAAACCCAATACGACAACCAGGTTCGACTCTCGACAGCGTAGCTATAGTAGCCTACGTCTCGCCAGCTTAAATAGCAGTGGTGTTAGGCTAGTTCTATTTCAGCCGACCAGGACAAAATCCGGTTCGGTTGATAGCAGCACTCCGTCGTTTGCCGCGAGTCGACAATCACTGGAAGCGCGCGCAACTTCGTAAGTGAGGGGCTGCCAGCTGCCTCGACGGGTAAGAGCAGGTTGCCATGGCAGCCGCGTTCGGAGGAGAGCTGCAGATTGGCAGGAAAAAGCGTGTCAACAATTGCCCTGTTGCAGCGCGAGAGAGGAGCCGCTTCGTAGCCCTGCACTCCTGACGGCCCCGTTCATCGCGCCTCAGGCACCACATGCTGTTTAATAATATCCATTCACATGTGATTGATCTTGGACTGTGTGGTAAAGATCAACAGTCAGAGACTTTCCATTTTCTTTCCCCAAAACTCTCCAAACAAACATAGGCCTAACTGCCGCAATTTGTAAACAAAGAGGTTCCGCGCTACGGACGCTGAACGCACGGGCAATTATAGCAAACCGTGTGTCTTCACCGCGTACGGGGATAAACTAAAACGGCACGATTTTGTTATTTTTATTTTGTCAGCTTTTGAAATTATTGAGGCACTGTCTATTTAAAATGACACAAATTTCGCCATGAGCAGCCGTAGGCCTTAGACATTGTCTTGGTCCGTGGTCGTTCTTGTAGCCTATTTTGACAGTATTTTTTGTCATTGCTCTTGTGTTTTGAATGTTGTTATGCCATGAGGTAAAACACCCGTCTTTCATTTTTTTTTCTTCTGTCTTTATTTTGTCTTGGGTTCTCTGGGGGCGATGAAACCAAACCTGTCGGTCAATGCAAGCCCATTCAAAGACTCAAAGTACACAATTGCTTTGAAAATTGCCAAAAATATTTTTCATGAAACGCTGGCTAGAAAACAGCCCGAATGTCCTCGCTATCTTACAATCATTCCCGATTTTTACACCTTATAAACAAAGACCGGGGGGATTTTTCTTTTGTGTGCAGACAAGTGCGACTTATTTGCTATACACCTCGTCTCTTCCTGAACACTCTCGGATGAAACTGTGAATTTGCTGTCATCGGTCTAATCACGGTGGCATTGATTTTTTGCGCTCTGGAGCCATATCTGCCCTAATAACCACACAAGTGCAATTGACTGTGGTTGAGTAAGATAGACTGTTAGTGTTGTTTATTTAAAGCCAAGGCAAAAAAACATAATGGTTATGAACAACAGCAGCGCACACAAACGGGTGAGTAATTAAGGCTGGGGAAACATGCATATCTTGAGTTACGTGTAGATGTAAAAATGGACACCTGTTTAAAGACACAAAAATAATCGATACATGTATAGGTGATGAGAGTGTAGGCAGGGTGATCATCGGTGGCGCTTTGTGATGCAGAATTGATCTGTGCCGCAGACCGAGAGGGGCGCAGCGGGGCTGCCGTTTGTTTAGTAAACTCCCATGAATCCAAGTAGATAATTGCTCTGTGAAATTGGTGGCAAGGGCAGCTTGGGTTCCGTGTTCCGCCCACCTAGAGATGCGAATGAACGTCTGCATCTCTTTATTTTCCTCAGATTATCAAAAACCATCGCAGCATGACTACGAGAACGGTATTTTTATTTGCTGCATGTAGACAGAGGACTGCACATAGGCCGTGCTAAAAAATGGGGCTTCACTGTCTCTTATTGTTGGGTCTGGGGAAACAGAGACACTGTTACTGATGACTGTAATTGTTTTTTGTGATTGCATAGGGTTTAGCTGGTCATTTATAATGCCTTAATACTTATTCAGGAAATCATGTGCAGATTTAATTTGTTGGTTTATTCTAATCACGCAGGAATGTAATGTTTTTTCTTTTAAATTTATTTTTAATAACATTTTTCCCCAAAAAATGTTCTACAGACTATAAAAGGGTAAAAAGTATATATTTTAAAGGAAATAACTTATTTTAGCATTTTATTTTTCCCTAAACATGTGCGTTAATTCGAAAATGACACAAATATAGATATGCTATTCAATACAAACAATGAATTAATCTATTTGGTTTCACATTATGTTTAAGTGAGGAAATAAATTTATGGGCATATATCATATACACAATTTACATTTTGAGCCATGACTATTTTACACATTTCCATTTTGATGTTTTCTCACCTAAGAAAGACCCTCATTATCTGTTCCATAATGTATTAGTCGTTTCTGAATGAGACATGTGTTGTTTACTTTCAAAACTGTAGACAATAAAAGACACCCTCAAGATGATATCTCTGGGGACCTGTAATGTCTGCAGTGAAGCCTTTGGGTGTTGAAAGTGTGCAAGCTTAAACCTCTCATATCACATGAGAAAAGGTGCCGGGGCTAGATACACTTTTTCTAAATAAATACACGAGATCTCTCATTAAAATAGCAGCTGCAACATTCATCCTGTATGCGTGTGTCTATGGAGACCTTTGTTCAAGGTTTCTTTAAGTTCACACTTCCACAAACACACTCGCACGCTTGTTTTTAGCAAAGATGGAAACATTTCAATAAACAGAGTAATAGAGTAATCTAGCTTTAGTGGTCATGCAAAGACCTCTCTCCCCAAAGAAATGAGTGACAACAGATATGTTTTTATCTCCCAAAGTAACAATTTACTGTCACAGTAGATCAGCATGATTTCTCCTTTACAGCAAAAACATTAGCGACAAGGGAATACTGTTTCAACAACAAACAAAATGTCACAAAAACATTGTTTGCAAAATGTAAAAATACACAGATCTTCAAATGCAAAGCAAAATGTTGCACAAACACAATGCCAGGGTATTCATATTTAATTTAAATGATAACATTGTCTAAAGAGAGAAAAATTAAACTCATTCTATAAAGGGATGCAAAATAACAGTCTTGGTTTCATACAAAGCCTCTGTTTTCTTTTTTCTTTCTTTTTGTACTGACAGCAATTTAATCAAACTGTGACTTCATGCCCTACTATTTGCAAATTGTATAGCACCTCTAAAACATAAAGGCAAAACATTTCACAAACAAGTTACATGGACCTTGATTACAACTGTAAACATTCTCAGCATGGGTGAGTAACGCATCACAGGGTGGATTCGGGCTACTGCAGCACACACTGCCAGACATCTAGGAGGAAGACAATGACAAATTTAAGACTGTTATTTCTCTTTTAAAATTATGCACATCCTTCTATCCCCCCTCCCATTTTGGCACTAAGAGAAATGGTGACACAGTAACACTAACAGATGCCAGATCATTCATCATAAGGCAAGATAACAGTAATATAGCTAAATTTACCTTTTTGAACAAAAGAATAGAAGGAAAGAAAAACATATGGCACTGAAACAATAGTGATACCATACTGATAATAGCAAATTTAACAATAACATCTTTAACATACGTAAAAATTGAAATTAAGATTATTTTGTATAAACTTTGTGTTAATAAAAATACAAAAAAAATTAACAATCAATAAAGACATTTTCTAATAAACAATTTCTAGAAATAAAATGATACACGAGAATTAAAGACATGAGACATGTCTGCAAATGTATGTTTGATGGATGCATAAACATGATAATACTTTTCATTATTAAAGAAACTGACACATTTTTTTCTGCCATAACAATTTATGAAATAATATTCTACAAATCTACAAAATTATTTATTTTTTATTTCCCTATCAAAAAAGCAACAAAAACTGTCTAAATCCTAATAGACACATTTTGGCTGTAGTCTGTCCACACATGCCTGCATTGATTTTTTGTTTTATTATTATTTTATTATTTTATTAGTTTAGATATTTTTGTATTATTGTATTATTTGCTAGTACTCTTTTATTTACAATAAGGCTTGAAAACCTGCACACTTAAACTTTGGTCTATTAAAACTTCTGCTTAAAGAGCAATACAATTTTAATGATTTTCAAGTCTGTGTCCAATGTAGATCACCATATGCACACTTAACATCATCATCATAGTTGTGTCCAAATAATAAGTGTGTCATAATCTTCATTCTTTGTCTCACTCCCTTCCTTTGGTGTTCTTGAAGTGCGGTCACTCTGACGAGGAAACTATTCAACATGTCACGGGTTTGTGCACAGAGCATCAGAGGGACAGAGTTGGGGTCAATAGGAGGCACCTTGAACACTCTTATTTCCTCTTGGTATCAGAATCCCAAACTCATGAGCTCCATACAACCTGATTTATATACAATTTCAAAACACAGATAGAGCTATCACATGGAGTTAACTTGTACACATTCTTCATACTTAAACATACTTCCTCACAACTTATTGCAAAAATGCAAAATCTTCATTTATTCACTGTTAAACCCCAATAGCTCAATTAAAGCATCACTGTTTCTTCAAAAGAAGATCACTTGCACCTTAAAGCAAACAGGCAGATTTTCTCACAATATCAATACTCCCATTTCCCCCAAACCTCTTTTAACCTGGGAAAACTCTTGGAGAACGGCTTCTCTATTGCGGCAGTGCCCTGGATGGAGGAGGGGTTAAAGGGACCAGAGTAACATGATGCAGCACTCAACGTGGGGTTAAGTGCTTTGCTCAGGTGCACAACGGCAGTACTATACACCAGGACCCTTCTGTTGCCCATTCATTCTCTTCGGTGCCCCACTGGGGAATCAAACCCACAGACCCCTAGTTTGTAGTCGGTAGCCCTGCGTGCTTAGCTGGCTACCCTATATAGACATGCATGCTCCCTTAAGATCCCAGCATCCTGCCTCCCAATCCATCCTGCGGAATTCCCCCTTGATCTTAGTCAACAATGCCTCACAAATTAGAGTGCTACTGGTTTGCGATCTCATCTCAAGTCCTGGTGGCCAAATCCTTTGGGCCTATCTCTGTAACATCCTCAAACAATCAGACATCTTAACACATCTTTCTGTATACAGGCTGGCAGCAGAGATGTTTGCCTTGTCTGTTGAGAAGCCAAAGTCTGGCTGCGAGGCACCTTTTTATCAGTATGAAAGAAGCCGATGCGTTGATGAGATACTCCATGGGCACGGATGACCCACATCTATCTACTATCTTTGGAATGATGCCAAAACCACCATTTAGAGTATTGTCCATTCATAGTATTTCACAGGTGTAAGGATGATCATCAGGTGCAGTATTAAAAGTAGTAAATTTGCATACCAATCAATTAGGATCTCCATAGTCCCAAATGTTAACAAAAACGGAGCAGGCACTGGTTTTATTTATTAAAAACAATCAAAAAACAGAGGAGAACGTTTATTTAGTATGCTGGAATTACTTTATTATTTATATGATAATTATTTTATTGTCCAAATGTAGAGTAGCCTAACTATGTTTTTGGAAAATTGAATAAGATTTGTATAATATTTGTTTTACTACGTCTATAGGCTATTGTTCAACTATATGCTTATTTTTGTGCGACCATTTATTTGCGATTTTATTGTTGCTACTACAAAAAATGGTTTCGATAGTTAAACCATAGTTATTTTCGTAAGTGGTGGATTTAAGGCAATGTCCTGCGCAATTTCCCAAATCGGAAATCATAAATTCAATACAAAAAAGTCACAATTTATAAATTATAACCTGAAAATGAAATCCGTAAAACGTGCAACATAAAACATTATCATATGTTCTGATTTTTATAGTTTTTTTTCTTTTGTGTTGAATACCGCCTTCATGTAACATCAAAGCAAGTGTTTTATGCCGTGGGGGTTTGGCACCTGTTTGTTCCGATCGATTTATGAACGTCGGCGTTATGTATATATTTGTGTGTTCCGCAAATGATGTAAAATATTATGCTTCTGACAAACGCACAAACATTTGCATCGAAGATGATGTCCTATTAACAAAGAAATCAAATTAGTCAAGGCAACATTTTCCTCTCCAGCTAAGTTGGCTGTCTGTCAGCAACGCCGTGTTCAAGGCGTGCTGATAAAAGAGGTGGGCGCAGGGTTGTATGAATGAATCTGTGCGCCACCATCGCAGACGAATAGTTGTACAAGATCAGAAAGTAATCTTGATATGTTTAACAAGCAGCCCAAAGCGCGGTCTGATAAATAATAAAGGAGCTTTTAGTGGATCCGATTTATGAAACATTAACTGGAGGGGCATAATGGAGTAATTAGTTTTATCTCACGTTGGATGTTATTGGACACTGCCTCGATGAATGCAAACTTTTATTTTCCGCCCTGTAACTGTAAAGACAACGGAGAGTAATTTTCTGCATCGCGGGAGAAGGGTGGTCTCTCATGCTGCCGGTGATATCTGGATGTTCAGGTACAACACAGTGTTTATGTAGTACTCCCAAAAGTGTATCAAAGTTCGGATCCATGGAAATAAAAGAAATGTCAAACAAAACAAGCATTAGACTGCATAAAATAAAGTATGGACAAGGGAAACAGGTGAGGCTTTGTTTAGGTGGCTGAGGTAGATCAATATCTCGGCTTGCAGGCCAGGAATCTTGCCCGTTTTCCTCTAGCACTCTGGAGATCAGCTTACTGCTTGTAGACAGACTGTCGCCTATACCTCACTGACAGACAACCTGCCTCACCCCAAAAGACGGAATAGGGAAAATATCTGCATGCTTTTCTGAAAGAGCCGGGTAAATACGTGCGTTAGAAATGCAGAAGGACACACGGCGGGAAATTATCAAAAACATCATCGGTAAACAATGAGGCTTGGTGGCTACGCGTGTTTTGATGGGACTTAATCTTAATGGCAAAGCACATCCTCCACAAAGGGCCTCCTCCACCTCCAGTGACGAATAACCTGCGTCTTTAAAAGACATATGTTGGTTAAAATATAAACATTTATGGGAAACGTATTAAGATATTATTGTGGCGGAATTAGTGTACGCAAGGCTGGACGGAAGTCTAAATAATCGATAGAAGCATCTGTGCTCGACTGGCCAAACGGACAGCCAAGTCTTTCTCTCTCTCTGTGTATCTCTTTATCTCCTTCCTTCTTAATACTTGTTGTTTATTATTAAGAGGCGGTTTTGTCAGGTGTACACTAAAAACAGCTGAGTCATTTCTACCTGATCTGATTTTATAATTACTATTACTTATGTATTCAGACACAAATAGTATTTATTATATTAATGTATTTTTAACCAGTTAATTTAGATGGTTTCTCATGAAGCATGCTTTTAATTGTATAGGCCTGTCAGAAAAGTAATTGTTTACAGTGGCAAATTTGTTTTATTTGAGGAGGGCATTCCCATTGCGCATGATCTTCATGATCTGCCCATTATTGCACTTCTTCCAAAAGTAGTCTATTCTTCTTCTTCTTCGTATTATTATTAGGCCTATTGGTGATCTATTATTGTATTTTGTTGTTGTTCAACAATTTTTGCTATTATATGCAGTTGTTCTTAACAATTATTTAAATATTATGAAAATTCATATATTTAAGAAATCTGGTGTATTATGGCATCATAATCTGAAGCGCAGCTACACGTTGTTACACTTATACACTAATAGTAATAGAGACCACAGAAAACTACTTAGATATTTGAGAGCTCGCACCGATGTGACACCACAAATAAAAGCTTGTTGTATTAGTCTATCAGTCGTTTGAATGGCGCAAGTGAGAATTCATTACAATCAGCAGTTCTATTTGTAAGCCTATTGGTTCCGTTTCGGACACCCAACCCGCACAGGGAGTTTGCAATCTGATAGTACGGATGCTGTGATTCCACGCTTTGTTTCGAAGCTGCTTTTGACAGATAGTCCTTCATAACTGAAGATGTAATGTCAGGCAAAAAGTTTGGCACCTGTTGGCCACGTTTAGGAAAAAACAAACCTGCTGATATTTGTTTAAACAATGAGTTGTTAAATAAAAATGATTAACAATAGATACAAAAGCGATACTGTTATTATATTTGTCGTTCGTTAGCCTCAATGAATGTGATTACATCATGCATCCCAGGTGGTGTTTCCTTCTTGTGACTAAATATACCAGACTAAACATATTGGTTTAGCGCATGTCTTCTATGTGTCACACAATTCTCCAAAATGGCTTTGGGTTTTATAAGGTCAAACACTTAGTATTGAGATTATTTTCATTCAAAAGTATAATTTAGAATTCGATTCAGATTTGAGTTATATTCATTCAATATTGACAGACATTCGAAAGAAATAGAGAAAGACAGACAGGTAGACAGATAAAAATAAAGACCTCAAAACGTAGTGTACGATATAATTCGAAATATTTAAGAACAATTAAAATGCCCTTGGGCGTTTTAACACTTTTGTTATATCACAAAGCAATTGATACAGATAGTCAGTCGTTCTAGTAACAGAACATATGTTATATTATAACTTAAATTACTAATGCACTAATATTAAATCAACTATTTTGCCAAAATGTAGGTATTCATTTACGCAATTTACGCATTTTAAGCACGTAGTTTACCTGGGAATCAAACCCATGAACTTGATGTTGCCAGCGCCATGCGCTACCAGTAAGCTACAAAGACAGAACGGGAGAGAGCAGAAATATAGGTGAAAAGGTGCACGCACAGGTCAAGAGAAGCACAACGGAAATAACCATTTGACAAACCTATGCAAAATATAAAAATATAATATAATATTTGTGTTTTACCGAAATAATATAAGTAGGCTATGTTTGGCATCTCACTTTTAGTCCGTTTAAATGGTCCGTTTAGAATTTTATTGTGGCTGAAACCCAAAACGAAAATATAGACCAAAGAAAAATACATAAAATTATGAAAAAAGGATCTTGCTTTTCTCATTAAGCAACCAGGTCGTAGCATCCAGCCACACCAGTCACACCATACTGAATGCGCATAGGCAAGACAATTACTCGCCACAAGACACTACAAAAGCATATTTTTATATTTAACAGATAATTAGCCAAATAATATTTGATCATTAATAATTGTATTAAAATTTTAGTTAAAAGAGGCCAAAAGATTTTTATTTTGTATTATTTTCATTTATTTTGTCATTTCCAATTGCGCGTACCTCTGCTTGTTATAAAAAAAAGCGGTAGCCTAATCTTAAAGAAACTGATCGTTTAAAATATTTTCATGAAATAAGAATAACATAATTTAGCTGTTACAATTCAGTATCGTCACAATGCAAGTTGTTTGATTTACCCGACAGGTCGTTTCTCGACAGTCTGGAGCTTTACACACACTCATTAAAACGATTATTCACGATCTGTCGAATGTTTTCTTTTACTTGCAAATATTCTACTACAATATAGACTGGACATATCAAAAATCGTTTTTCAGCCTGTTGAGCCCAAGACAAATTAGGCCTATCGCCTATATCTTTTTTTTAAAGCAACATTTTACTATCATTGTTGTATATTGCTTAAAGAAGTCCTTTTGTTTAGAGAAAAACAGGTGTAGGATAGGAGACATGTGCATCAATTGTTTCGATTTTTCAGGAAATTATTAAGCTTATTTTATTATTGCTAATAATATATTACAAGTAATATCGTTATCAGTGATAGCACTGAATATTACTTTATTTTTCTTACTATTATTATTATTATTATTATTTATAACTTCTAAAGCAAAAATAATAATAATAATAATAAAGTGCATTTCGCAGATTTTCTGTGCTTTCTGCATAAATGTCTTAAAATATTAGGAAACTATTAAGTGGTTTAGTGAAAGCAGCATTCTGTATTTTCCCCTTGTGATTTTTTTCACAGCTTGTAAATGATATTACAGTTCTTCTTGCCACAGGGAAAACTAAGTTTACGAGAGGCCATGTGTTTTACAAAGATATTAAGTTAATGTCACTACAGTTCTGCGTCATTCTAGCGCCCTCACTCTGCCTGGCTCATATTACTTTGAGAGAGGAAACATCCATTGCATTACAAGTATTTTAAGGGTGCAGACTTCGTTGCTTCGTTAAGCTACGTTTGATCATACCGTGGCAACAGTTAGTTCCCACAATGACCTCTTTTTTTCTTTATGCATACACTCATGACCTCCTCTTTCTTTATGCCTACACTCATGACTTATCCGTTACTGAGCGAATACGCATTAAAGAAATGATTTATATCACTTGACCTCTTCATATAAGGCCGTGGAAGCATATTTGATAAGACAACTAATAGGCTACCAAACATCAAAATTACAATACGTAATACTGTCCTATAGGTGCCAAGGCAGGACTCCAAGATTTGTTTTACATGCACATATAATGTGCAAATAGCCCAAAGCAAGAAATGCGCACAAGCTGTGGCAGGGAAGGGATTCATAACAGATTTAACAATTTGTTGGATAAGACGATTGTACAGATAATACTCTTGCCCGAGCACTTGCTGACACCAAATAACTGTTACTGTCACTTCATACACATAGCAAACTGCTTTATATTTATAATTATTTTTTACAATACCCTTGAAAGATTGTTTTAATATAATTTATTTAAAATACTATTCTGCGTAATTCTGTACTGATGTTGTTGATAATTTTCCTGAAAATATACCGTTGGTCTATTTATTCGCACAAGCTTCATTGATTAATTTCTTTTGGTGTCTTTGAGCTAGGATGTTGTCCCCAGTTCCCCCCACACTCTGCGCCTCAGGGTTATAACAGAAACCACGCCTTTTGTGTAGCCCGTGACTAAACCCTGCATACAAGATGTTGTCAAAAGACAAAAAGGATAAATAACTATACTGAAGCCTCGCTTCATTCACTCTGCATAAATGTATGTGAAAAACAATATAAGAGTTTCGTTTTTTAAGAGTCTAACCGAGACTGATTTCATTGAAGATTTCAATTATTAGCGCGGATCGTAGGCCTTTTTTTCTGCTGCAGGTAGATTGATTGTTGGTCGCTCAAAACCTCAAAGACCGGAATCATAAAAGGCCACTAAACAAGCTCAGAACAAACAACGACTACACTAAGTTTTGCTGTCACTGAAATCCCACTGAAAAAATATTATTAAATAAACAAAGTCTAATGAAACATTCAACATATGCATGCACTACACCCTCTATTAAAATATGTATTTTTTATTGTGAGATGTGAAGGACTTGCTTAACATTTAGAAGACAAAAGTAGCTCTTATATAAAATAAAATTGAAATTGAACGTGCACATTTTAAATAAAACATACCTCTATGGCGTATAATACGTTCCTATACTCCGTTAAAATCCTCAGACGTGTATTTTCCATTTTGCTTTATTTTTTGCGTTATTATTTTTTCCTGCATTTTTATTTAAGAGAAAAAAATCCGTTTCTAAATTTGACCTCTGCTCTTTCTCCTTTTGTTTTTGAGTGGCCACCCCGTTTAACATTTGAGCGATAACATCTTGAGAGAAGATATTGAGTTCCACCGGTCTATTGTATAAAGCACAGGGGTTATTGCATTACGGTTAGACACATTTAATACAATGTGTCTTTCAAAAAACGAACAAATCACTGGAATTTACGTGTTGAAAGATAAGTTGATCTGTAGGATTGTAACTAATGATTCTATTGTTGGCCGAAGAGCTGATAGTGATTATCAGGTGTTATTCATCTGTGTGTATGGCCTGTAGGACCAAAAGACGCTCGTAAAAAAGTTAAACAAATATTTTTATAGAAAACAAAGTAATAAATTAAGCTTTGCAACAATTACAGGACTTGGATGATTTTTAGGCATAATTGGTTAGGGCCCTACAGTGATAGATGGGTAAGCTATATCATAACTGCATCGTTTGCTTTTATAATAAAGCATAAAGAAGCCCAAAATATTGTTTTTGTGTTTCTTGTATTTTAAAATCTCTTCTTAATTTCCCCTTTGAAGATTTTTTTTGAGTGTGCAACACCTTGGAAGGCCGAGGCCTTCAAATATACCCGCAAACTGTCGCTTAAATGTTCTATTAAACACGCTATTCCAATCAATATCGTAAAAGACAGCCAAATGCCAGCTCTTCAAAAAAGACAAAATGTTCGTAATAAATGTACCCTAACCTACTTTTTTATTTTGTTTGGTTAACAGTTTAAGCGACAAACACGGGCATAAGACCACAAAATCACAACCATGGAATTTAAAGACGACATAAACAATCACTCAATATTTTATGAGGCATTTACTCAACACGGGTTACACGTTCGCAAAGTTAACCTATAATTACAACAGGTATTGACATTTCACTAATTACAAAAAAAAGAATGTGACCTGCATGGTGGTGACCACATACAGTAAAATATGCAAACACAATCTAAAAGCATTCATTACTTCTGTCTCCTTCAAAACTGCATGTCTTTATGAACGTTGAAAACAAAACTATTTTTGCTTGATACCCATTCTTTGGTCTACAAAGAAACTGTGTTGTTAATATATGTAACGCATTGTAGATGCATGTATTCAGTCTGCATTATTAAAAGAAAATAACAAGGAGCCACGGATCTGAACGGGTATTGAACACTTAAAGAACATATTTACTTAAAAACGAAAATAAAACTTTGTGTTAATTTTTGAAGAAAATCTCAATCCACCAGTGCGTTCATGATACGTGATAATACTGCAAACATGATGACTGGTGGTTGTTTTGTAATGGTATTAGATATTTGAACATTCAAAATTAGACAAAACTGCAACCACTATTTAAATAAACATTCTAAAGTAATCATACTGCGTTCCAAAAAAAGAAAAAACCTATACGCTTCATCCTTTTTTAATCTGGTCACATTGCACATTGCTGACAGTGGAATAATAAACCATTTCGCGACACTTGACGTTTGTATACAGAAATAAATGCATAATAATAATATTAATAATAATAATAATAATAATACAAAATACCTGGAATTCGGCTTGCAATGTCCTTTCTTTCTCCTTAATTTTTTCATTTATATATATTACAGTGTAAATTGGTGTAAAATGTTCACTTACAGTCTGATCCTGTGGATGTTAGTTAGTGTATAAGTGGATTTGATGTTGACCCTTGATTCTGGTGTGTGAAGTAATCAGAAAGTCCGCTTGAAAGTCCGGAGGAGAAACTGGATAGGGAAGGCCTTAATGAGTCACACGAGAGAGAAGATGCCGTTTGCGGGGAGGAGGAAGAGGCGGCACGGGAGCTCATGGACGTGGTGCTCTGGGAGGTCATGGATGGGTGAGGTACGTGGGGGAAGAAATAACTGGTCTGGCCCGCGAGCAGGTTCACTGAACAGGGATTCAAAGAGTATGTCCCGGAGCAGGGTACGGAGAGCCCACATGGCACCGAGGCGGCCAAAGCGGCCGCAGTGAGGTGGTGTGTGGCGTAGGGAATCTCTCCATTTACTAGTCTGTCAACACTCAAACCATTGGATGCTGGGAAAGAGTGATTGCTCCCCAAACTGTTTTGAGTCAACATTGTGCTATAGGACATTGGGTGACTAGGGTAAGGCGACGACGTGCCGTTGTAACTCAACGCACTGCTCGCCCTCGGATGGTGAAGCGAGAGGAAAGGCGACATGGGCCAGTATAAAGAGCCAGCTCTATCCATAAATGTCAGTCCCGTGGAGGTAAGCCGCGCGCCCCTTTTAAACGCCAGCTTTGCCCTAGAAGTGGTCGATCTGCGCCGAAGTTTTCCCGTCGTTCCGCCGATGAACACGTCGTCACTAGATGGGTCAAGCATCCAGTAGTTCCCCTTTCCTGGGTCATCGTAATGCCGGGGCACTTTGACAAAACATTTGTTAAGACTCAGGTTGTGTCTGATGGAATTCTGCCATCCTTGTTTGTTCTCCCGGTAATACGGGAAATTTTTCATAATGAACTCGTAAATGCCGTTAAGAGTTAATCGTTTCTCGGGACTCTGCCGAATGGCCATCATAATCAAAGCATTATAGCTAAAAGGTGGTTTCTCGTACTTGCCGTTTTTCTTTTCGCCGTCTTTGCCTCCTTCGCCTTCTTTGGAGTCCCTTTTTTCGTCCGGCTTGTCCTTCTCGTCCGTGCACGAAGAGTCGTGGGATGAATTTTCACTTTTAGCGCAAGTGCTCTCCGACTTTTGCTCTGGTGCCTGAGCAGGTAAAGGAGTTTTCTCCTCTTCCTCGTGCACCGTTCTGTGGTGGTGGTGGTGGTGGTGGTTGTCGTTTTGGACGGCTTCAGGAATCAGACTGTTTATACTGAACGATGATTTAGGAATCATTTTCACTTCTTTCCTTTCTCCCATATCCAACATCACAAGTAAGATAGAGTAGCAACAACCAGCGACAGCAGTAGCAGCAGCAGCAGCAGCAGCACAGTTGGTCTTCAAATCTCTTGCTCTGGCAACTCCTCTTATTAAAAAAACAACTATTTCATGTTTCTTAAAAACACGTCGATATGAGACAGCTATCTACAATTAATTACGGAGCCACAGACACTAAGCTGTAAAAAAATTGGTTGAACCTTTTTAGAGACTGCAGCCAACCACAGCAGCATAAGTATTAACCGCGCAGCCAATCATTGAGCAGTTCTTAGCGCCTGTTCCAGTGCGTAAGGATACACAAGATCCACCAATGCTCATGCCCAGTCAACAATGGCTTTCGTTTCCCCCAGCAAACTCCTACCAAGAAAACAGACCACATAACCTCAATCAATTTTTTTTTATAATTGTAGAGTGCTGTTTCAACATATCCATGCGTCCTCAATTTGTTTTCATACCGCAGGGGGAAAAACAAAAGGGACTCAAAGGTAGCCACAAAAAACAGGTACTACTTCCTGTATCGGGTATTTCTGCCTTTTAATACATACGGCTATAGAGCACGTACACTCATACACCTACAATAATACATACACCCACATCACGGTGATAGTATGAGTTATACTTATTTCTATTAAATGCTAATCCGTAGCGAAATCCTATAATATTCGTTATTTATAAGCATGCTTGTTCGTTCACGCGTATTCATAATAACTAATGTATGTTTCTGGATGCTTCACGCCCGTGCATGTAGCAGCATGCTTAGTAGCAAGTTTATGAAAACGATTTTAAACATGGACATTATAATCATAATTCGTAGTGCATTAAAGAATATCAGAATGTTTATTTCTGGTGTATATTATAATATTATAAAAAACACCATGCACAGCAACAACTACAACAAAGGAAAAAGAGAAGTTTAAGCACAATATGTTGTTACTACTAAATATTAATAATAATATTAATAAATAATGCATGTAAATAATTATTTATAGGGCGTTTCAACGTGGATTTTTATCCGTTGTTGTATTTTTATCGGCAGGTTATTTGCAGGCATATTGAAACAATACAATATTATGTGCGTATAGAAAGTGTATCACTACATAATAATTAGCACTAAACTAAAAAAAGAAGCATCTTCTCTGTGGATGAGAAAATAAAGAGCTCACAGTATATAATATATAGCCTAAATAAGAACATTGTAGCACTGGTTAAGGCCAATCTTTCAGAAATTCAGATTACACTTGCAATGCATTACTTATGTTTATAAATAGTATAGCCTAACTAAATATCTCCTTATGCGGACGCAAGAAATGTCGACATGAATCAGGCGCTTTATATTTACGGTTGAAGTTTCTTTAATGGAAGGGGTGATAGGTGTGTATTTGTGCTAGGGACGTTGCAGGGGGGTTGACTGAACAACAGACACACGCACGGCACACACGCATTCACATGTGCAAACAAACCGTACACACAGACACACGCACAAGCAAACACACACGCAAACAAACAAACAAACAAGTCTACTGCATTCCCATAAGGTGGAATTGTGGTAATAAACCCAAGCATGCATATAAACTTGTTTTAATACAACTTTGAGGAATATAAAGGATCAATATCAGTAGGCTACATAAATTGCATTTTTGTAGCTAGTTTGGCTATTACTTTAGTGCTTTATAGTGCTTTATAGCCTATATGTTTGTCTATAATGTGCTGTGTTTTGTATTTATTAAATATCCATCTAATTTATTTTCTATAGGCCTACTACATAATGTTTCTGTGTTATAATCATACATTGTGTATTATTTCACTTCACATGAGGAAAATAATGGAAAAATGTTGTTGAATAGAACAGGCTTGAGGATAAGCAACCGATTCCAAAGCTGTTTGTATAGGCTATTTGCATAAGCTATTAATTCATTCTTGAATTTTACATTATTTTTAAATCAACTAGCCTACATTAAATATGAATGAATTTTGCAACAGTTGCTATTCTGACTATAAATGTATTATTTGTATTATTATTTAGTGATACAAAAAATGTTTCACGCCATGTTGCTTTGATAAAGATTTTGCCTAATTCCAACAGGAAAATTATAAAATTGTTTAAAACCTTTATTTTTGGATTGTTTTTATAAATGTTAAGTGCGTGTTGCCCACCATCAACAAACAAGATGTCTCGTGTTAATCGATGTCTGTTCGTCATTTTCGGACGAGGAGCAAGACGATGGGCATATATGTGCCAAACATTATATATCGTGTTTAATGAGATATGTATGACAATAAATATGTAGGCGGACAATGCACCACTTTTCAGACTTCATTTTACTAGCGTTATTTAAACATTTTCCTTTGAATTGACAAACACAATCATATTGATACTTTCTCTTATAGCCCATATCAATCATCAGCCTCCTACTGTCACTGCAAAGTTCAGTTTACTTTGCAAAAGTCTATTAAGAAATTAGAGTTTAATATATATAGATATATATTATTGCCTAAGCTAAACGTGAGGCATTATTACTTTTATCACATTATGTGTTCATGAAATATAAAATTTAAATGGGTAGCCTACATTTTATTATCGTTTATCAACAGTAAAAAAAAATAATGTAAACATTTCTGTAGAAATTACTGGCAGCAGTTTGCCAGTAACTTACTGTATATTCAAATTAATGTAATTCATTAGTTTGTTCAAAGATAAATTAACATTAAAAATTAACAAGTCTTTATCTTTACAAAAAAATAACTATAAAATAACAGCCTCATCCAAAGCATTCTGGGAACCAGAAATTCTTCTTCACCTTCTTTTTCTGTTTTTTCCTGATTTCTGATACCAGAATGTTTTGCATGAGGCTGTTATTTTTTACTTTTTCTAACCGTTAAATGTTAAATCTTCTTTGAACAAACTTTTGGCGGAACATTAAATTAATTTGAATATACAGTAAGTTACTGGCAAACTGCTGCCAGGGACTGTAATTTCTACATAAAGTTCTAACAGTGTAAAGTAAGGAACTATAAATTAAATTGTAAGTATAGATTAAAAGAATGTTCTTTAAGCAACATGTAGCCTATGCTGACGCGTAGGTAATAATGTACGACAAATGTTGATAGTTGCATTGTTGAATATGTTTTCTGAAATAGCCACGTGAATCGAAATATCGGTCGAATCATATTGCATTACTGAACAGGTTCCCCTAAAATATTTATTTAGGCCATAACTTCAAAGTACCACAAGCAAACATGTGTGTGTTGACGATAGTAGGAATATGTATTTATTTTTTGCCCATTAAAATGTTCACAAGCACGTCGCCTAAATCAACACAGTTCTCACTTACCTCAACAAACATACGCCTGAGTTGAAAATGAGAAGTGAAAACAGGGAGGTAATCCTGGACAGTCAGTCCTGTTAAAATTGCTGCGTCTGTCTTTATTGGGCTGCCCTCTAGCGACGAGAAAGCAAGGCTTATTTCTGAGCTTATTTTTTAGCTTAACTTCATTCATGATGGGCAAGCATCTCAACGCTCGATTTTCTCATTGTAACAGATTTTTCCCTGAGAATCACTTTTCCAAAAGGCTTTTACATTCCAACATGGTCGAAAATCCCAAAGCCACATAAAGACTGTAACCAACAAAACGAGCTTTTTAACTTAACTTAAATAGCTTAAATTAAATAAACGCGAATTAAACCAAATTCATGTTTCATACAAATGTCATTATGCATTTAAATAAATTAGTAAACAACCTTACTGACATACACAAAACCATATTATTATAATTATTATTATTAATATTTTAAGTAACAATTCATAATGTTTCTAGCAATAATTTAAATGGGATGTTGAATTATTATATACATGGTTTGTTCAAAAACGTATAGGGCCTACATTAAAGGCATATGCTGCCAGTTTGTTATGGCGAGTTTGTCATTCTGTGCGGGAAAATATATACAAATAAAACTACATGATGTGCTTATGGCCTGTAGCTTAGTGTGGTTGCTATAAAAAAATAGCCTAACAATGACAAAAAAATATAACTGTACTTATTTTACTTCAAATGAAACATATAGCCTACTGTTATTGTCAGTACAAGCATCATAACTCATTTTGATAATTTGTTAACGTAGGGGCTACTACTATCAAAATAAATGTTTTCTTTAAAATAGATTAAGTGGTAAACTATTATCTTTTGATTGTTCTTTTGATTGTATTATTAAAACTTTACATTTTAGTAAAGCTACATTAAAAGAGACATGAAGATATAGAACAAACATAATGGATTTGCCTTTTCATGGGCAGTATTTGTCCAAGACTGAGAAACAATCCCATGTTTTATCATAATCTGTAGCGCCATCATGTGGTTGGTCAACAAATAGTAGTGTTGAGTGAAATTATTTGATTTATTAATGAGTATTTCAAGTATTAGACACTTCAAAAAGTTTTGGCATTTAAATTACGTCTTTAATTAGCCGTTTATTTATTCTTACTATAACAACATACATGAGCATACAGAACATACATTAGCACATTAATTTTATAAAATACTAAAAAACAGATCTAATAGATTTATTACATCTAATAGATACATTTTGAATTTTAACATGAAATGTTTTACCTTTTTAATTTCTAAATGCACACAAACGCTTATTTACACTTGTGTTGATCTGGCTGGAATTACAAAACATTTTTAGAATTTGACAGAATATAGATTCTATGGTATAAATCATGAGTTTAAAAATTAGGTATATTCTTAAACTGAAATATAAATAGCTACTAAAAGAAGTCGATTAAGAAATATTGCCTTAACAGAAGACTGAATCTGCCATTAAATTAAAAATATTGCAATAAAATCATTTTTTGAAAAATTTCTTGAAAACATTCCTGTTTTTAGATTTGTCCTTGTTTCCATTATCTGTCTGTACTGGTGGAGGAGGTGGAGGGTAAAGGGGAGCCGGGTTCCTCTGTAAACTTCCTAAATTATGGCTCTCACTCACTGGTGAAACAGACAAACCAGTAAATCACAGCAAATGCATCCCACAAGAACACACACAAAGAAATCTTTTATCAACACATGAACATTGATGGAATGTTTTATGATTTTGTGAAAGTTACATTACTTCAATCCAAAAATACTAGTGAAGACTGACTACAGCTATTACCCTTGGTTATTTCATTTAACAGCCCCCCCCCCCCATGCAAAAACACGGCTCACAGAGAGACCTCACCTGATTCCCAGCTCTCTCCTCCAACGGGGTAGCAGTGTTTGTTGTAATAAGTGTGTGGGGGTTTTGGTGGTGGCTCTCTGTCGGTCTCACAGCTCTCTGTGGACTCTTCTGTTATTAAAATCAATAGTAAGTGTTAAATAGAATCACACGCATATACACTACTTGTGATTTGTGTGTTCTCTCACCCTTTTCCAGGTTTAACTCGGAGTTTGAGGTTTGAGTGTCAGATGTATCCTCTGGCCCTGAGTCACATGGCCCTGTGGTGTCTTTACTCACTTCTGTGTTAATTCTGTGCGGGATCATACAATCATGAGTATGTGAGAAAACCTTTTTAGTAAGTGACCAATTTGTTGCTTTCGTATAACGCAAAGCCCTTGATATAATACTAGAATTATCATATTGTTTTTGTTTTACCCAGGACTGTCCAAAGATGCTGTTTCATTTGTGCAATCCTGCAGCTCCTTCACCCACATCTGCTGTTCCCTTTGAGACGAAGCAGCGAACAGATAGTGACTGCCATCGGCCAGTCTGAACCAGAGAGTGAAATGAAATCGGATTATACCAGACACGAGCAACGTGAGCAGACGTGCCAGTGAAAACCTTTTACAGCGGCAGAAGGAAAGAATCATAACTCACATCAGTTTGAAGGTGTGCTCTTTTCTCCTGTAGTAAGGATTGTCTTTACAAACCGCTCCAGCCAGGGAGACAGGCGGCCAACGTGTGCAGTTCTGCAAGAAATGAAAGTTAAACAATGGTAAACTGCTGTCATCATGGTTTACTGATGTAAGGTTTGTCTGCATATATACTTAATAAATAATAAACAGCACTTATTGAGTCTCTCCTAATATAATCTGTCTTTCTCCGACCTGCCACTAGCGTGTCTGGCCAAATATACGTGTGTGTGTGTATGTGTACAGCTATACCTCACTGGCGGCATCTCGGTCTTTAAACAGATTGAGTGTCTCCTCTTCCAGTACTGCATAGACCGTTTCCCAGTGATCCGAGCCCTGATCCAAATCAACAGATCAATGTTGCACCATTAAGTGCTCTTATAGAAACAAAACCACACTATAAACAAAGAAGTGAAGCTGAGGATGTCAGTGAGAGCTTTTTAATCAATATCACCATTTGGTGTTGGTTGAGAAGCTTACTTTATTTCCTCCTTGTTTCAGTTTAATCTCCAGGGTACCCTCCATTTTGGCAGGACCCCCTGTGATCTAAAGAGGCAGGCAAATTATGGATGGAATACAACTAGAAAATAAGTGAAGAGGAGATGGCAAGTGTTTACCTCGGTGGTTAGGTCTTCTGAAGAGTCTTCAAGTGTTTCTGGCTCTGAAGGGGAAGATGGCGGAGATGACTGAGGGTCTTTTGGTGGGGTAGACGGTTGAAGATTTTTCTCCTCTGAGCTTTGATTGTCATCAGAGGGAGGATCGGGGGGTATTGATGTGGGAGGACCGCACATCTCCGTATCAGGGCCTGATGCTCTCTTACACCTTGGGAAGGTCCTTGGTTTGGGAGTTACGTCGAGAGACGGATCTGACTCAGCCTGTCTCTGAGTATCTCGCTCATCTTCAGATTGAGAGTCTTGGACGATTATTCGGCCAGTGCGAAGATAATGAGGTCTGTACACAGTAATATTAGTTTCAGAAGATGAGTTGGGGCTTTCTGGAACAGATGTGGATGTTTGGTCAGGTGAGAGGGCGGTATCGCCACAACTGCTGCTGTTCCTCCTGAGGCCTGATGCCACACGTGATACCACAGGTGATTCGGTTTTATCACTGCTGTTTCTTCTCAGGATGGAAGATCTCACCGAGACCTTGGGGGGAACGGAGGAGTTATCCACCTTCCTAACGCTGCTGTTCTGTCTGAGAACGGTACTGGTCATCGAGGGTCGTGGAGGTAAAGCAGGACGTTCAGAAGCCGTTTTCTTGAGGGATGCCACACGAACTGGTTTCTCTCGGATGGAGCTTGTGTTATTGTCTCTCTCAGTTTCTTTTAGCTTTTGTTCTCTCTGAGGGACAAAATAAATGATAATGGCCAAAACTCATTTTAATAAGCAATCATATAAAGGAATCTTGTTCATTTGCCATTATGCTACGATATTTAATAGCTATTTATTCATATTAAAAATGGCCAATTTGACATTTTAAAATAAAAATAAACAAGCTTTTCATTTTACCTGAATTTTCCTGGCTTGAAGGGCGTTAAATCTCTCACTCTGAGCTTGAATCATGGCTTCCAGATCCTCCTGTTTCTTCATTAACTCCAATACATCTGAAACAGAGTCCTGTCCAAGAGAGAAACAGATAAACCCAAAGGAAGTCTAATGCTGTCTGCACATGTAAACAATACATCTTCCCAAAACCCACTGATCTATCAAAATCTCCCTAAAGCTTTTCTACACTGGGTTTTTGTTTATATAAATGCATCTGCACATGTGCGTGTGTCTCACCCCATACTCCTCTGCTCTGAGTGCACTCTCATAAGTGTTCAGCCAGTGTTCGGCCTGCTCCAGCTCTCTCTGTAGCTGCTGCAGTTCCAGATCCTCCAGATACTGAGCTCTTCGTTCAGCCCATGTCTGCAGCACATGCGCCTCCAACCTCTGCAGCTCCACCAGACGCTCCTCCAGCTATAACAGTCATGTGAAACATGTTATTGTTCATCAGCTTTGGTCTTCAAAATTGTTCCTGCATTTATTAAAAATTGCAATGCTGTAACATTGTAAAAATTGCACAATAAACAGTGAAACATTGTAAAAGCCAAACAAAAAACACTGTAACATTGAAGTGAATATTCATATAACATACAGCCGAAAACTGGAGAAACTAAGAGAAAATATTTTTTCAGACCTCAAATACTGCAAAGAGAACTAGTTCATATTCACTTTTAAGCAATACAACAGTAATATTTGTACGTGTGTTATTTTACTAAATAATTTTTTATCTGAATTTATTTTCACAGTTTTCATGTGTCATGCTGTTAGTCTTTCACATTGCTGTTGAAGGTTTGATTTTGTTGAAATTTAGACACTGGACTGGAATGGCCACAATACATCTGGAAATGCTGCTTAAATGAAAATTTGGTCTCTTAATTTCCTTCTGCGGCTGTACAATATACGATTAAAAGCAATAAAAACACAAAAAACGTTTAAATCCTAACTGACGTGATATCAATTCAAGCATGAAAGACAGATAGAATTGTTTATCACTTACATAATCAAATATTAAGCAAAATTTCAACAGTATAATAAGTTGTATCGCAAGTTACATGCCATACCTCTTGACTCATGAAGTTCCCTTCTTCCATCAGATGCCTTCCTTCATTTTTAACAATTTCTGATTTGTCCAGCTGCCTGTCAATCTGTGTGCGATACTCATCGTGCCTTTTGATTAGCTGCTCCAGGTCTTTAACCTCCCCTCCAAGCCCCTCCCCTGTCACTAGGGACAACGTCTCCTTGAGCCAGCCACTAAAACAGTATTAAGACAAATGTAAGTGTGCAGAACATCACCTGAAACAGCCAAGAACAGAAGAAACATTGCGTACATAAGTTCTCTCCATTCGGTTAGGTATCTCTGGACGGCTTCTGCCTGTTGGAGTCTTTTTCTGCGCTCATTGGCTTTTTCCAACAGGCTACTCCAGATCTCCTTAGTTTCCTGTAGCCTCCCACTCAGACTCTCCTTAACTTGCGGAGACCTGCGGACAAGAGCTTTGCCTTCCTCATTTCGACGGGACACATCCTCTTCTATCACCGCAAGGTCTCTCTGATAAAACAAAAGGGTACTTTTATGTTTTTGTGTTTTGGAACAACAGAACAAACCTGCACACTATCAATCTTGCAAAAATATGAAAATTTCAGTCCAAGACCTTCGTCAGGTATCTTTTTGTGTTTTTTGTGTATCTATGTTTTTGTGTTTTAGAATTTCTTTCTAATACTTGTTTTGAGATGTATTTTTTCAATACTACTGTTTGGATAATAATACATTTGTAGCATTTCTCTTTACCTCCAGGCCTTCATGTTGGCGGATAAGAGCTTGGACACTGAGCAAATCATTCTCTTGGTCCTCAGAATCCAGAGCCACCTCCTTCTCACTCATCCAGCTCCTGAGTTCATCCAAGTCATGGTTGAACTGATGGACCTCTCGAGCGGTATGCAGTTTCTGTCCAAAACATTCACATATTTGAGACCCAGCCTTTAATATCAGCCAAATTTGGCATGATTTTACTGATGGATGAACGTCCGGATATGTTTCCCCGCATGTCAGTACAGAAGTTCCTGGATTTACAGGTATGTTAAAGGGTCATACCTCAGCTCTGGTTTTCATAGCTTTGTTTAAGTTCTCCCACAGTCTTAGCAGATCCTTCTCCTTCTGCTGAGCCTCAGGTGAATGCACAGTCTGCTTTAATCTCTGGACACTGCCAATCTTACTCTGACCTAGAGTGCTGACTTCTTCTGCAAAATCCTCAAACTTCTTCTGCAGTGCCTAATAAGAGCCAGTTAAGTGGTTTAGAACATATTCTCAACATCAATAAATAACGGCTTACAGTTATAGGCTATAAAATTATAATTGTAATATAAAGTAAAATAAAGTATATATTAGGTAATGTAAAATATTTTTGTAATTCAAGTTTACATACATTGTGTCACGATCTGAAGTCAAATTTAACATGTAAACACAAATAAAAAACGTGAAACTGAAATTATTTTAGAAAAATATGTCTAAAAAAGTTTACATCTTGTTCTACATTTCCTAAAACAAACAAATACAAAATAATTCCTGATTGAGGTTGTCATAAATTCATGCATGAAAGGGTTAAGAAGTTTCTTATTTTTAGCACTCTTGGCAAAATATTATGGAGTGAAACATACCTCAACGCCCTCTAGATCTTGTCCAAAATCATCAGACTCTGTAATGGTCTTGCGGGAGAGGAGCCAGTTCTGTAGGTCTGTGGCTTCTCTCTCAAACACATAGAGATTGTACTGATTCTCCAGCTGGGTACGACGTTCAGCAGACAGTCGCAGTAGTGTCTCAAACTCACCATGAGCGTCTTTTAGGCTTTTACTTACTAAATGGCTGCAAAGACGAATAATAATGCCAACATCTATAACACTTTAATGTATTAACTTATATGAGATATATATCTGATTTTCTAATAATAAATCTAAGGCAAAAAAATGTGAACCCATATGACTGCACCTGCTGGGATGTTTGGATTTCTCTAGATCAGCGCCTGTTTTCAGGAGAGACTCCACTTTTTCACGTTGGTTCTCTAGCTCAAGGTCAACTGTGTCCAGTTTTCTGAGAAAACCATCAGTAACCTCCTCACTTTTTCCATAGTCTCTGGACTCCAGCACAGGCCTCTGCTCCTCCATCCACTGTTCCAGCTGGGAGACCTACAAAGACAAATCAGCATCCAGCGATGGAACTATCCATTTCATAAACACGTATATATATATATATATATATATATATATATATTTTTTTTTTAAATCTAGTGATGTCAAAGGTAACTGGTGACCTCTAAGAGGAAGGTCTGGATCTTCAGTGCTTCTTGAAGCAGGTGATATTTCTTCTCCGACTCCTTCCTCAAAGTGTCAAAGTTCTTCTTTAGCACAGCAACCCTCTCAGTAATCTCACGGGAAGCAAAGTGTCGTCCCCGCACCAGGTTCTGTCCCGCCTCATGTACAGCCATCACCAGAGGAGTCCGGCTCTCAATTTCCTGCATCACAACCTGCAGGGAAAAGTATTAGCATATCAGAATTTTGCAAATTGTGCATTGTTGGTTATTAACCATCAGATTTATATTTAAATTTGTTAATTTTGTGTTTGCTGTTTTGAACAATGAATCACACTCAGCATACAACTGTAGGGAGTCAGAAAGAAAGAGTTTATAACCATTGTGGCAACATTTTAAACGGGTGCTGAACTATTTACAATATCATCATATCATCATAACACAATATTGATAATCGTGGTTTTAATATTAGTTCTCAACACCGGTATATTGAGTATAAATCTACATGTACAGTGTAGTAGTGAATGAATGTTTTATTTTTCCTCTGAGAGCTTTTGATAGGCTAGCGCAACAGTAGGTGATTCCCAGACCGGACTAACCAGATGTTTTTTGACTGATGTTTGTGTGCTCTGTAGGGAGTTTGCCAGGTCTTTTGTAGTTGTGGCTTGCAGCTTGTCCTGAATCCATGCCAGCTCATCGTCTAAGTCCCTGTAGAACTGGAAGAGCAGCTGCCAGGACTCCAGAGTTTCCCTGCGGGCCTGCAGCGGCTCGGCAAGGCCATTATACCTGAGACAAATACCCAGTGTTTTCAGTACATTCAAGTAGATACTATAATGTAACACTGATACATTTTACATTATAAACAAATGTAACATTTGTCACTTATGTTACCAAATTAATTTATTAATTCTAACTGAATGAATTTATAATCTATAAACTGTGTTTTGCAGGAAAACAAAAGTGAAAGAAATAAAAGAAAAATAACCCCCAAAAAAACAACCTGTTGACAACCTCCCAGACCCTCTGCTGGATGTTTTCTGCAAGGAAATTGCCTTGAGAGCTGAAGTCTTTGGCTGTGTCAACTAGCCACTGAACCTTCTCCATGTGTGCATCAACCATCTCCTCTAGACTCTGCATGGCCTTCAGAAGCCTGCTGACTGAGGGCAGATCTCTGCCGTAGTCTTCATTGGTCACCTCTACCTCCACTGATCCAAGCCACTCCTCAATGTCATCCAAAGATCGCTGGAACTGCAAGGCCTGGAGCATCAGACACAAAACATGAGATTTTAGACTCCGATTGTAGATTTTTTTCAGTGCACTGATACCAGGAATACACATTGAGATACAATTCTGTACCTGATACGCTTGCTGTAGACGTGACTTCTTATCCTTGCAGTTGCTTAAAAGCTGCTCCCAGGTGTCACTGACATCCTTTACTCGTGGTCTAATCTTGCTTTTAGCAGGATGACTGGATGCCAGCATCTTATCTCCCTCCTGTGGAAACATTTCCTGTTTTAGACGGAACTCTGCTGGTGTTAATGCGAATCTCTTTAAACTTGAACAGTCTAATGACATACTTTTATGAGGGTCTCTACTCGGTTGCGGTTGGCCAGTATCTCGGCCTCAAAGCCCTGGTGTTTCAGTAGCTTAGCCTGCAGGTTGATTGGATCTCTCCAGCTTTCATCAAGAGCCACAGAGTTCTTCTCATTCAACCAGGTGGAAACCTTTCCAAATGAGAAAACATTTCGCTTTAACTTCACAAAAGTTTTTGAGTTATGGGTGTTAAAGTGACGGTTTACAAAAAATCTTTCTGCAAAATACAAAATGTTTTATTTTTGTCTTTTTATGTATTCATTCACTCAGCTGGTTCTGTATACATAATAAAAGTAACCCATGTATTTGGAGCAACATTTCATTTTTCCTTTACATACCTCATAGCCATCCTCTAGGAACTTCTGCAGCTGTAGAGATTCTTCTAAAGCTTTTCGTCTAGCTTTGCTCATTTCCAGTAGCTTGTCCTTTCTTTAAGAATGCAATTTATTTTAAGCTATGCTTTTACATTTTTTTAACTATTCAGTTTTGTCATGGTTTACTAAAGCATACCTGAGCAGAACAGCTTTAGTCTTCTTCTTGATGTTGTCGGAGTCATAGTGATGCGTCTGTGTGAGCTGCTGTGCGTATCGCTCAACCTCTGCTACCTGTTCAATCTGAGATTCCAGAGAGCTCTCAAACAGAGCGTGCGTCCTCTGTAGAGCCTCCACCTCTGACAATGAGCCCTGGAATGCAACATACTTCAGCATCAATTTCCAAAATCCTATGATACAGAGATCAACAATCATAACATCACCAGATTTACGGTTTTCTGGCGTGAAGATCTTACCCCAAGATCCTCATTCAGCATGAAAGCCTCCCTGTTACTCATCCAGTTCTCACACTGCTCTGCATAGTTCAAGAATATCTGCAACCAGCCAGTTTATTATTATAGTTCACATAACATTTACATAACACCAAACAAAAATCGGTGTCTTAAAATGTTGGTTTTCGTCTGTTACCTGGAGCTTCAGCGCTTGATCCAAAGTCTTCTTTCTGTCCGCCCATGCTTGAACAAGCTTTGTTTTGGCATCTTCTAACCTGCGCAGTGCTTCTTTTATCTCTGCAGAATCGCTGTGTCCAGATTTAACAAGATTCTGTCCGAAACTCTTAACCGAATCGATACGCTCACCACGAGCATCAATCTCAGCCTGAAAGCAAGTACAAGTAAGCAAGACAAAACCACCAAGGTCATGAGAAGTTCCAACTGATCTGATATAAAGATAAATAATTTAATAAAAAACATTTTTTAAATACCTTCCAGTCCTGGTGTTCTACTATAAAGCTCTCAGCTTCAGTCTTATTTTTAGGTAGACCCTTCTTCACCATCTCATCTGTCTGCTTGAGGGTCCAGTCCAGCAGGAGGCGCTGGTTAGCCTTAAACAGCTGCAGCTGATGAGACTCCTGTAACTGTTCCTTCCTACCATCAATGTAAATCAATGTTAGACATTAACCCTTCTATCATCTAATCAGGACGGGTCACTGTTACATTTCTAAATAATTGATTTAGATATTTTATTATTAATATAATTCCACAATATTGCAACCAATGTGTGCATACCTTCGTTTGACTTCCTTGTCCAGTTTCGCTAAAGCAATGCTGACCTCATCCTGCTTCTTACTAAGCTTGTCAGACAGATCACTATGCCTCCTCAACCGATCTTTAGTCTCCTTCTCCAGGGTCTGGTTGTATAAATTAGAGCAATTTGTAATGCTTGTTAAAGCATAGAAGCTTAAGTGAGTTACAAAGACCGTCACTATACAACACAATGCATTGTGAATGGCTTATTTAGAGGCTTTGAGGACACATTCAATAGTTCCACTCCATTGAAAGAAGTTTCTCACAATGCCTTTAAATACAAAGACCACACACAGAGGGAGCATTAAATGAGGATGAATGTGTTCTTTGTACAAAAGCTGTGACATGTACTCACAGTGCCCCTCTCCTGGATGACTCGGGCCTCCCTCTCCATCTCCTCGTGTCTGCGAATGAGGTTCTCCACACTCTCCACATCAACTCCGCAATCCTTGCCCTGTAGCAGAAGCATCTGCAACCCCAAAGACCCACAGAGCTTGTTTAACTTCATCTTAAGCCGCATATTATATGAGATAATTGATTAAATAAATAATGCAACACCATAGCTAAGACTCAGAGTCCCTAAGTGTAGGAATTATGGGTAATTTACATCAAAACTACTTGAAAAATAATCCCACACCTTTAAATCCAGAGACATAATATATTAAATATATTTCAATCATGTAGCGATATTTTTAATTTAAAGATCAAATTTTATTTTATGAATGTGAAATGTATAGTTTTCTCTTAGAGCAGTGGTCTCCAACGTGGTGCAAGCAGGCACCTGGTAGCCCGCATGGACTCTGTATCGATCAGTCAAGTGCTACATCGTCATGAAATGTTATTATTATCACATGATTTAAGCTTTTATATATTCAAGAGCAAAAATATGCGAAAGAAAACTCAATTTGGTCCTGTGAGCTGAAAAATAATGTTTCACATGTTTAAAGTGAAAGTATTTTATCAACAAGTAGCCCTCTAGATGATTTTATCTCTTCATGTAGCCCTCGCTTACAAAAAGGTTGGAGACCCCTATATTAGACTATGTTGGCTTAAAAGCATCCGAGGCACAATATATAACCACTTATTAATTGACATATTATTGGATGTTGTAAAATTATCATTTTTGTTTCATTCTGTGAACTAGTGACTAGTGACAACATTTGCAAACTGCAAATGGTAAAATTGTTTTTCTAATGCATTTATTAAATATAATTTAATCTAATCAAATTGAAACAGAACAAACTGGTCAAAATAACAAAAAATGATGCAAAAAAAATGGACTGGAATCGCCACAAAACTGGAGTGGTCTCTTAAATCTTTCCGCTGTATATACTTATTATTATTATATATCATAATATTTTTTAAAAGGGCATTAATATGACTTCTTAAAGGGCATATCTAAATACTCCATTATATATCAGATGTCTATAAACCCTCCCTCACCTTCTCTCCAGCTCTGTCCCTGACTTCCTCCAGTTCTCGGATCAAAGCGTGCACTTCTAGCGCTGCCTCTAGCTTCCGCTTATAGCTGCTGAGGTTGCCATGGAAATCTCTCCATCTGTTAAGAGGTCGACAAGAAAGTCAAAATAGACGACAATATGCTAGATAACGGAGGATGAGTGTACTGTCTAAAAATCTCAGCTGAAATATTGTAGGATGGACCTCTCGTTGAGTTGCTGCCTACGCTTCCTGACGGTAGCCAGATCATTGCTGTTCTGTCTCTCTAACCGAGCAGCCAGTGTGTTGATTGTCTTGATGTGAGCATCATCCACAGTCACATCCTAGTGAAACAATCTTTATTACTGTACTGTTTGTATATTTCGTATATTGTATATGACAAAAGCATCGGACTTACTCCAGAGCTCGAGCCTCTGAATTCTCCAAGCTTCTTTAGCAGCTGTTGACCATGTTCATAATCCTCGCCAACATCACCAACATTTATCATCACCTCCTACACTCCAAAGAAACAGACGATGATCATACTTGACGTCTGGTTACAGCAGTACTGTGTATCAAGCAATGGCAATGTTTTTGTACATGCCTGTTGTGGAACAACCTCATATGTTTACCTTTTGTCTTATCCAAACCTCCACCTGTTCCACTTTCTGCAGGAACTCGAGAAAATCTCTGTAATCCTCCAGAACTTTTCCACAGATGACGACTTCCTGCTTCAAAGCCTCCCAGTGCGAGATCAGAGCTGAAACGGTCTGCCGTACCTCCTTCGATTTTGGGTGGCGCTTGTTAACCAGCTCATTTCCAGCCTGATTGCGACACTTGCAAGATTTAGATGAACAGTTAGGCTAAGTATAGGAACATATCTGACCCTGAATACTCACCTGCTGGACCGCTTCAATGATTTTTCCATGTGCCAGAATCTCTGCCTCAAACACCTGATGCTTCTGCAGTACCTTCATTTTGGTCTCAAGGCTGCTCAAGTTTATCTTTGAGTCCTCTTGTATTTTATTCATACAGTCTGTAATCCATTTCTCTGCCTGGAATATAAGTCATTAAGTTCATTAATCCCTTTCCCTCACATGGATCACACAAATTGGAAATGACAGGTACCTCAGATGCATCACGATTGAAGATACAGAGGAGCCTAGAGATCTCAAGATCCTCCCTGCGCTGGGCAGAGAGATTCTTGATGCGTTCTCTTCTCTCCTGGAGTGCTTTCAGTTTGTTCTTAATGTTGCTGTTTTTTTCTCTCTTCAAACTTTGAGTCCTTAAGCGCTCTGCTGACTCCTGAAGAGCCACCATCTACGAAACATTTATTTTATTGTTACAAGTCTAATCATTTCAGAGAAAGTTTAATACTTAAGGTCATTCGACAGGATGGGACCCAGGTCACCTTGTCTTCCTGAGAGTTAAGAAGTTTTTCGAAGGCTTCATGGCGTTTGATCAAAGTTTCTACGTCATCCACTGTCATTCCCAAATCACTGTTCTTCAACTGGACCTGCAAATAACAAATGGTTCTGTAATTTTGTGTAACTGAATGTGAGAAAAATTGCCTTACTGTTAAAATTTTTTTAGATTCTAGATCTGTGTACAGACATAGACTATTATAAACGAATTTAAAGTGTTTGCCAACCTCTCCACGAACATATTGCTGAAATGATATTACCATCTAATACACTGGATATTCAAACTAGTAAAAACACATTTGACATTGCAAAACAAATGTCATGTTTGTTTGTTTACAGGACTGCACGGACCTCTTGTGAGTTACTGAGCTTTTCCATATATTCAGCATCTCTATAAAACACCTGCTCCAGGTAAGTGTTCTCCAGCCACTTCTGCTTAGACTGCCAGTTATCAGTCAGTTTCTCTCTCTCTTCTTGCAGAGCTCTCAATTTATCCTGGATCTGACAGCCACACAGAACAGTTTAACCAAACATATAATGTGCAGGTATGTCATTATTTACATTATTTTAATGTGTTTAAATAGCTTGTTTATGCACCACATATCATAAGCAGTATTCTAGTATAAATAATCACAAAATGGAAAGAAATGGTGCACATGTGAGTTCCTCACCTCTCTAGCATTATGTTTGTCTTGCTCCAGCAGGCCCTGACCCATGGCCACAGCCTGAGCATACGTCTCCTCACGAGCCACAATCTCAGCCCACAGCTGCTGGTGCTGAAACAACTGCAGATCACAGGTGGCAACATCTCGAATGGACTCCTCTGCCTTCATTCCACTCAACACCTGAGAGCACCACAGGGAGTAGTCCTGTGCCTGGAGAACAGGAAAATATGATAGAGGCAAAACAGAGGTGACCCATCTCATATTTTAAAAGCTCTAATAACCAACATCAAACTAAGACGTTAAAAACTCTCAAAACTGCTGCCGCTCTGAGAATTGTAAGATGCGTACCGTGTTGAGGAACATGTAGCGGTCCTTTGCTGACCGCAGCTCCTCCTCTCTGTTCTCCATGTGCACACGGAGCCCATCCCAGCTCTCCACAACCTCCTGCTGCTGCTCCTGCAACCCCACCCGCAGCTCAGGAGAGCACATGCCTAGAATGTCATCAGTCCCATCCAACAGCTCCTGCAGCTGTAAATAAACATCAGTAAGAGACCATTCTCCTTTCCCATAAGCTTCCCATAAGTGTACCATATACTGTATTAAAAGAATTGTATTAACAGTGTGCTGTAATATAAAGTAATGTTTAATGGCATGTGCAATTTTTAAAATACATATTTAAGTTTTTTGCATTCAATCCTATTAAAAATAAAAAATATCACGGCTGACAGAGGTATTAAATACTGACGTTAGCGTATGCAAAAGACGTCGACCAATCAGAAGGCTCGCGTAAACGTACAAAGTTGTGTAAGCACAAGGAAAATAAACATGGGTGAGCATTATTAACTTATTGAGGGAAATAATCGTGTTTGTTTGTCAGTATTTGGATATGAGAGAGAAAGCATGGGTCACCGAATCAGGTAAACTAATTTGAATACAGTTTATTCTTGCCGTAACGTAAAACAGCACCACAAACTTTCTACCTTTAACCGTGGCTTTAGTATTTGGAGTACTGCAGACAGTCATAATACTCATTTGTATTAGCCTTGTTTTACTACATGTACCATATATAAACTATAGTATGTGGTTCATCAAAACCGTGGTTCATTTTTGTAAGGGGTGTGTGACAGCGGCGGTTTATTGTGGTGATAACATACACAACAGATCAACGAGGCTTTTTATGTCTGTACACCGTTAGTAAATAAAATGCTGAAAAAAGCCTTCTCAAGAGACTTTAATTATTATTCCACAGCTTTTTACCACAATTAAACATGATTCTGCTTCAGATGGCATGTAATGAATGCTTTGAGTACCTGTTGCTCTGTTCCAGCCAGCTCATGTACAAGAGCTTCGTGTTTGCGTAGCTGCGACAGCACCCCCTTCAGGTCTTTGGCTATATCATCAGGAATGCTCTTATACCTCTCCTGTCAGATAGGTGGCATGTGAGCACCACGACAGTTATGTTTATTATATTTTGACACTGACAGCGTGACTTTGACAGCTGGATAGTACCTTTATTTGCATCAATGCATCAGTGAGATCTTTGCAGAATTTATGACACTCCTCAGATTTTCTGAGCGTCTCTTTACGATCTTTGGATAAATCCTCCAGCTCTTGCCATGATTCTCTGCCATAAAATAAAATGTAATCTACACAATAAACTATTTTGCTATACACACATCATAAAATCCTTCAAATTACTGTTAGTTTATAGTTTAGTTATTTTCTGTTTGCCCGATCACATGCCGCTACCTGAGTAGATTCTGTGTTTCTCGAATGAAGCGGCTCTCAGGGTGATTACTTTTGATGAGTCTGTCAGCCAACTCTTCACAGGTGTGCATCCGCTCCAGACCCACCTGCAGCTGCTTCAGGAACACCTCAAATCTTGCACGCAGTTGCTGTCATAAAATAAGAGGTGCTTAGAACCAGTCCTCCTATAGCACGATGCTTTATGTGCAATATTAAAATGTTTAAAAGATAATGTATATATATATATAGCCTATAGTATTATGATATATAAAGAATTATTGTTTAGTAGCGTTTTTCATAAACAGCTACTACAATAAAGTACACTGTATAAAGTAATATGAAGGTAAAGGGCACATCTTTGGAGATGTGGTCTGCCACAGATTACCAGTCTCACCAAAACATTTTCATAATCACTCCCAAAGTCATTTGAGGAGGCAGTCTGTGTCTGCTGAGCAATCCATTCTTCCAATTCTGCAGACTCACGCTTAAACCCATGCAAGTGTAGGGTCTCTCGCAGCTTCCGCTCTCTGACATAAAGAGATGTGTTTGTATGGCAAACTTAAATGTGCTGGAGGGGTGACACTGTTTTATAAGTTATATGTTGTGTTACCATTACCTGACCGTGGCTGATTGTTGAACTTCAGATAACTTAGATTTAATGTGGTTGTAAGGTCGATTCAACTCCTCTAAACCCCACACACGTACAGCCTGCTTTACGCTGGACTTGAGATCATCTACCTGGGCTGCAATAACCTCAATATGCCCCTCCACCGCCTGCAGAAACACAACAGTACCAAACACGTATTGACAAGTTAACCCCTTAAGCTATGGCATTAGCACGGGCTAAAGATTACTCACCTGGTGCTGTTTTATCAGACTCTGAGTGGCTAATTCAGTTTTGCCATAATCTGTGCTGACCAAAGCTGAGGTTTCTGACAGAAGGGTCTCCAACTCAGTGCAGTCAAGCAAAATCTGATCATAAGTGCAAATACCTTAATATGTGTTGCTTACATTACTGCATCAAAAAAGCAAATGCTGTAACACTACCTGCTCCCGTGTAACTGCCTTGTTGAGTTCGGCTGACCGTTTCTCACATGACTCATCTAGCTCCTCCCACTCTGTCTTCAGTTGCTCGCACCTCTGCTTCACCTCCTGACCGTTCCACTGATTGGACCGGGCCATGACTCGTCCTCTGTCCAGTACACGTAGCAGATACTGGCTGTGGGCATTCACCTCTGCCTGCAAGTCCTGGAAATGGGTTTAAAGAGTTAGACAGATGTAACAGACAATGTAAACGCTTTTTGCATCCCAGCTGCATTCATATGCATCATACCTTATGTTTTTGAAGCAGACTGACTGCCCCAGCTAGAGATCTTTCATAGTTTCGAGTATCAGCTACAGGGTGATGTTCTGATATCCAGTTAAGCTCTAAATCCACATCATGATAAAAGCTATACAGAGCCACATCTGCTTCCAATTGGCTCCTGCGATGGTCCAGAGGTTTTTGTAGAGACTTGAATCTGGCAAACAGAACAGAAGTACGCTTCTTTAAACAAGCAAATAAGCAGTATGATCAGAACACTGGTTGTGTTTTCTTAAAAACTAAATTTCCCACCATGTGATTTTTGTATGAAATCATTTGGAAAATCTACAAAATGATATTGTGTGGAAAAATGGGATTAAGTGCTAACAGTTTCAGGTAAGTATCAGTCTCTCGGAGTATGCGCTGAGAATCAAAATGGTTTGTCGCCAGATGTTTGGCACGAGTCACAATGGAGTTGATTTTTTCAGCCAGCTCTTGAGCTTCCTCTTCCAGCTGCTTGTGTTCCTTTAGAAGCTGTCGGCTTGAGCGAAGGTCATGACCTCTGATTGCATTCTGCAACATTCTCTCAATTGCCTCGATTTTTAATTTTGCATCCTGAAATGGTCAGAAACATGAGAATATGCAGAAATTAGGGATGCACCAATATCATTTTTTAAAGAGCAAGTACGAGTACCAATATTTTTCGCCGATACCGATACCAATCCCTTTATCTGTATTTTTTATTTATTTTTGGGTGAGGTGGCAATTTTCCAAGCACAACACATTGAGACTAATAAAAATTACAACTCCACCTCAAACACATCATGAAAAAAATTATAATTTTATGTGCTTGTCACAAACTTTCAAAAGCCCAAATTTCAGTAAGTTATGTCAAATGAGGTATCAGTCTTTGGTATCGGTATACTTTTACAAGTACGAGTACATGAGCTTAATTTCTAAATGGTTTAAAAACAATTCTTGGAAATGTATGTATTAAAATAATTGTATGTTTTAAGAGTGGATCAATGGACAATTTGCACTAAGGTTGGTTTTCCTCATGTTTCATTAATTAAACCCATAAGTCTACAGATAAGTAAGTCGCTTTGGATAAAAGCGTCTGCCAAATGCGTAAATGTACAGATCTATCAGCTGCAGGCCTTCAATAGTCAGCAGCAGAACAAAGTACCCGAAGCAGCTCCATCAATTGCTCCTGCTGGCCAGCCTGTCGTAGTTTGTCCCCTCTTTCTGCCATCTTCCTCTGAAGTTCAGTCCATCTTTTGCGAATGTCTCGTGTCTTTTTCTGGATGCTCTGACTGTTGTAGTGATCCTCTGTTAACATTTCCTCTCCGTTCTAACAGTGTGAAATCCAAAAATCAAAATGGACTCTAAAAAAATGCTATGGGCTATTTTTAACCCAGCATTGGGGCAAAAAGGGACAGACCAATACAATTAATCCAGAAAATGTTTATATTTGACCCAACAATGAGGTAAAACATTCCAGCACTTTGGGTTGAAACAACCCAGCATAGGTTTATTTACAATCCAAAGGTTGGTTTTGTCCCTTTTGACCCTACAATACAGCTAGGCGATGTGCTGTACCTCAATTAGTTTGTCTATATGGACTTGATTTGCCTGCATCTCTTTTTCTGCTGCTTCGTGTTTTTTAAGTTTTCGAAGGATGTTGGTTGGATCTCTGTATGATTCATCCTCAGCAATCTTAAACTTCTCTTCCATCCACAGCAGCATCTCATCTACATCTCGCAAATAGTCCTATGAAAGGGAGAATAGAAAACTGTGCTGTTGAATTTTCGTCTAATTAAGAACTTCCATCAGAGTCTAATATCTAGTAATCGGACACCAGACAGAATATAACTATAAGTTCATCAGTCAGTCTACCTGGTACTTTTTGGAGGCAAGTAACTCAAGCCGCCTTAATTTACAACTTTCTTTCAGCCTCCTGAATCGATCTTGAATGACCTTCAATCGTTGCTGAATCCTGGAAGATATATACAAATTGAACTAAACAAGATAACAGAAAAAATGAAAAGTTACAGTATTATATACTAACTATACTAACTCTTTGGAGGCAAAGTTATTCTTGTTAATGAGCTCTTGACTTTTGTCTTGAAAGAGGCCAATGGATCGCTCCAGAGCTCCAAGCAAAGCCTCAAGCTCTTCTTGTCGACTCAGTAAACTGTGAACACTGTCCACACAGTCCTGTGTAAAAACATATTTAGCTCACAATGTGCTTCCAGTTAAAAGGACAATTAAAGGGTACCTCCCTGTAATATGTGATAGCGTAATTTCTTTTATTTACCCCCAAGTCTCTGACTTTCAGCCTGGCTTCATGACCAGAAATTGTGGCCTCTATGCGATCTGCTTCCTTATTTAGCTTTTGGAACTCCAGTTCTTGCTCAAGTCTCCTGTTCCGACTAGACCACAGTTTGTCTAGTTGGCGCCACTCAAGATCCAACTTTGTGAGGGTCTGCTGAACATCTTTAGCTCCTTTCTCTCCAGATGTCTTCAGAGACTTACCCAGCTTCTCCATATCTTTCAATCTAAAACGGTGTTAGTATCAATCATAGGAACTTATTACATTTTTTATGACAAGGTAAAGACCAAGCACTAGGACACTAACTTGTCTCTCTGCAGTTCAATCTCAAGTTTTAGATCCTGGTTTTCTTTTAGCAGGGCTTGAGCAGATGCTACATCAGACCCGCTCTCCTCTTCCAGAAGGTGCTCCTGTATTGCCTCAGCCCACAACAACAAGTCTCTAGTCTCTTTCTGAAAGAGCTGCAGACGTCGTGCTTCCTCCAGCATCTTTTGTCTCTGAACGGCTTGGGCCTTCAACTGCAGCAGCAGTTGTTCAAGAGTATGCACCTCTTCCATGATAGCAGCACTCTCTGTTGGACTGCAATCCTGTTTCCTGTGACAAAATCAACAAAAGAATTATAGAATAAGCACACCTACCATCAGACATTCTCTTTATTTTTCTTAACTGCCACTGAATTTACATCATCAAAGAAAAGTGGGCTACATTTTTACAAACTTACATTTTGGCCACACTTTTAAGGTACTGTATTTTCCTTTCCAGAGCTTCTATGTCCCTCTCCGCTTGGGCTTGCCTGTGTTCTTCAACCTGCAGGGCAGATGATGAGCTGCCCACATCAGGTGTGTCCAGTTGGGCTAGCCTGTCCTGAAGCTGAGCTTGGACTTCATGGCAGGTCTGCAGAAATGACTTCACATCAGCAGAGCTAAGCAGCTCATGAGCTATCTCATCCTTCAGTTTCTGAATGTGTTCCCACCTGATGATGCACAGTCAAACCTTTGACCTCAAATCTTGTTGATATATCAACATTTTTTTCTTATGGAGAATAGAGTCATTCACTACACTAATGTGAGTCTTACCTGCGTGTAATGCTGCCAAGTCTGATCTGAATCTCTTTCTTCTGGCTGTGTTGTTTTTTCACAAGCTCCTCTCCAAGTTTGGTGATGTTATTAAGCTGTTTTGTACCACTGGCTAGCTCAGTAAGAAAGTTCTATATACAGAATTGAAAGAGACAATCTGAAATCTTTAAGTCGAAAGAACACAGAAAGTATGTTTACTCCAATAAACAATTTTTTATTATAGCCTGTATGTTATAAAGGATTCTTTGTGCTGACTTCTGCTATGTTTGGCATTTTTCAGTAGGGAGGGCTGACCTCATATTTGGCTTGTACAACTTCCAAATTATTGGAGTTAGAGCTGAAAGTGTTAAGGATATTCTCCTTGTCCCCCATCCAAGACTCGAACTCCTCACAGGCATTGTAGAACCTATGTAGTCTCGCAGTCTCGTCCAGTATCTTATTTTTTGACTTGTGGGAAAAAAACACTGCTTAAAAATTTTGAGCGACCAAAAGATCCAAATCCTTAGTCTCTTTTCAAATTTCTAGAAAAATACTTGTGAGATGCTTGCATGTTCACCTGCGCAAGATGATAAAGATGATTGAAGTCTCGTTCAAAACTAGTCTGTGTGCTTTCTATTGTGTCTTTTTGAAAGTGTGGATCAGGCAATGATGAAGTAGAGATTTCAGCCGTGCCACGGCGCATGGAACGAGTGCGGCGGGGACGACTCACTTTCCTTTTTGGGCTGTCAGGTGCTCCATTTGTACTTTCAGGTGGTGCTTCCTGAGTTTGGTGGCATCAAAACAAAAAGCTTATAAGTAATACATTATCCAGATTAAAGATTGAGCTTTTGTTTAATGACTTACAGAAGATGGCAGCACTCTGACATATGTGGAAGACACCAGCTGTTCATTTCCTTTACTGTCTCTGAGAAGCATCTTATCATCTTTTTCCCTGCTGACAATCGTTACTGTTTCTCCCCGATCCCAGGTAAATTTAACACCTGGAACACATTCATAATAATAAGCTCAACAGAGAAACAAATTTCTTTATTTACATGAGGTAAGCATCAATCTTAAAATCTAAATGGATGTCCATATACCTTTGTATTTAAACCTTATCACTGCTTTTTCTTGTGGTAAAGCTTTAGTGAGGACTTTGCCCTCTTTGTTAACTCTTTTCTCCTTCTCATCTTCACCATCAGATGAATCACTGTATTGTACCATTCTGCTTTGCTGGGGTTCAGCCTAAATGAATAAAAAAGCACCACTGAAACTATTCCGAAGATTATTCAAACAGACTATAAGCTTTAAATAAGTTGTTAATACAATCTGTATTATTTTGTATTATCACAATAATATTATTATTGTGCATGTAGTTACTCACAGTAAGAGGACCGAGTTGGGCAGCATTCTTGGCCTGCTCTGCCAGTCGTTTTACTTCTGAAGCATAGGCTTCCATTTCCTTCTCCAGTCTCTGGTGACGCTGGAGCAGAGAAGCAGTGCTGGCCTCATCCTTTCCATAGTCATCATCGGTAAGAAGTGGCTTGCGGTCAGCAAGCCATGAATTTGCTTCCGTAACATCAGCAAAATACTAAGAGCAAGAAGGTATGCCAGTTAAAACCCATTTCTTCTGGGTCTACAAAAAGCTTTCCATTCAAAAGCAGCCCATATAGGTTGCTTGTTGTGCAAGCTTGGTTCAAAGCTAGTGGTATTCTACCTGCTTGATGACATTAGCTGCATGTAGCCTATTCTTTCGGATGATAACTTGGTCTTTAAGTTGCTGCCATTGTTTCTGTAGAGTGCGAATCCACTTTTGGATGTCTCTCTCATTGGGGTGTCTCACCCGGCACAGCTCTTGGCCTCTTGACAGAACCCCAGAGCACAGAGATTCCTGTGATTGTATCTCAGCCTCCAAAGCCTACAAAGCACATAGTTATTGTTACTCTATTTAGCAGCTCTGATAGTCTGTTGTCTATAATAAAAGCATTAAACTAAACATTAAATATCAGTATAAAATCAATACTTCCAGTCCTTGTTGATATTTGCTGTTAAGTATTGAGGATAAAGCATAGCTATCACTGCGAAGAACCCATATGATTGTTATACATGTTAGTTTTTAGATGTCAGGGAAAACCCTAATGTCCTAAGGATGGCATACATTTTATATTTGCCTTTTACATTAATTTGCTCAGTAATCCAGTTATTGATTGGATTAGATTATTTTGATTTAGTTGATAGTCATACCTTTTGTTTTTGAATGGCCTGTTGAATTTGACTGAGGTCTCTGCCCAGTGGTGCTGCCTGCAAGAGAACCCATTTTTCATAGATCCACACTTCCACTTCTTCACAGTCATGGAAAAACTCAAAGAGCTTCAGATGTCCCTCCAGGGCTTTCCTCCTTTTATGAGAAAAAGCAATTCATGTTATCATTTAATATGGATACAGTGTTTTAACCTTTCCACAGCTAGTATTGAAACTGCACTGTATAACCAAACCTTTTTAACTAGTGTTCAATCAAAAATAATTTTGGTTTTCTTATTTGAACTATTTGAGACCTGCTGTATTGTAAACAAGGAAATATGTTTACCTGTTCTTGCTGAGAGCCAGTAGAGAGTTATACTGGGTTTTGAGTTTATTAATTTCTTTCTGGACTTTCGTGGCATCTTTATGTTTACCCTTTAAGGCACTGTTGCTGACACTGTTCAGAGCTTCCCCAAGTGAGATGATCTGAGTGTCTAGCAGGTCCTGCTTTTGTAGTAGAGCTATCACTTCTGGCAGCTGTTTTCCTATATCGGAAGAATCTACTTGGGCCTAAGAATAGGAATTGTTAGAATACATTATGTTATAATTACCTCTCAGTAATGTTGTCTCCTTTTGTCTTAAGGAAAACCAGGACCATTTGGTGCAAGTATTCCGTTATAAAGTAAAACTTTTGAAAGTTTGGCCTCATTCACCTGTAATTCTTTAAGGTCCAGAGATATGAGCTCAATATCTCTAAGGACAGCAAGTGTATTCACAACATCTCCGATATGCTCTTTCTGCTGCTGCAGCTGCTGAAGCAAAGCTTTCCACTGCTTTATAATTTCTGCCTGCCTGTCATGCACAAGAAATAATAGAGATAATAACTTAATTTTTACACACCTTTAAATTAACAGCTTACTTTGACTCAAAAATGTTACGTTTGTTTCAACACCCATATTCCTAAATACTACATTTTTTTTATAATAAACTGTTTTAGTTCATAAACAAGCATTTTAAATTCATTTTGTCGGAAGTACAATAAAACTGATAATCAAGAAGACATGTTATTCTAAGTGGTAAATAGATTTCTAATATATAACATAAAACACTGCACACCTCTTACCTGCGAGTCACGTGGGCCTTACTGTGGTAGTTCTCCCTCTCAATAACAGCAGCCATTTCACTTAAAGCGCGGAAACGCGGCTCACGAGCCAACACGTCAGCTCCCAGGGCCTCCAGTTTGCGAGCTGCTGTCTCAGCCTCCTCCAGGCTCTGCAAACCTCCCAGATCTTGCTGCTGAATAAGTTGCAGAGTGTCCTCCAGATAGCTTTCCCTTAGTGTAGCCTTACGGACAAACTTCTGGGCCAGCTGTTCCAGATGCTCCAGCCTCATGAGCTCACTCTGCAAGTCCCGCTCCCGCTGATGTTCCGCTCGCTCCAACGAGGTCCAGTTCCTTTCGATGTCCCCCACAGTCTTTCCTTCCGGAGGAACGTAGCCCCATTGGTTGTTCGCCCTAAGCTTGGTTCGCAAGTTAAAAAGGTGAGCTTCAATGGCCCCCCGTTGCTGGTACTTCGGAGGCTTCTCAACAGTTCGGTATGTCTTGAAGGCGGCCACCAGACGTTGCATGTCTCGCAGGGAGTTGGGAAAAGAGCGATCGCTGAGTTCCACAATCTTGGTCTTGATCCAGCGTAGTAAGTCAGTGACCATGCTCTCATATTGGACCTTCATATCATCCAACTCTTTAAGTAGATCAACAATCTGTGGGCAGAAGAGTGTTGGTTGAGGGTCATCGCAGATAAATTGTATAAGACAACTGTATTACTGCAAATAAAATCCAACAGAAACAATATATATTGACTAAAAGACCTTTTATCACGTGGTCAGAAATATTTGTTGTTGTTCAACAGCTACACTGAAATCTATCTACTCAATACACACCTTTCCCATTGCAGACACACTCCTTTGTACCTCAAAAATTGTGTGTCTCATGTTCTGCCATCGCAGCCAGTGACTGCTGAAATTACCACTGAAGGACATTGTCAACTGGCAGCCTAGCAGCGTCACACCTGAGATCTGAAAGTCCTAACACAAACCCGAGTCTTGGCATCTCACAGCCTGGCTGGACTTATCTTCGCTCCGTTCATACGCTGTTCCCAAAGACATCTGTCTGTCATGGTTTAATACACTTTTGTGACAGCTAACACTCCTCCACAGCTGTGACCCAGTCCACACATACGGGCAGTTCTATTCACACATGAGGACACATGCGGCAAGCGCCGTACTGTGCAGACAGAACACATTTCTCGCCCTTGTTTCTCTCCATGCGTATCTTGCCGGCATGATAATGGCATTGCCTGACCTCTGAGCTCGTGCTGGATCAACTCCTGTCTGAGGACATCTTCAACGTCTTTACTATTCAGCCTTCACTGCATAGAGTTTACTCTGATCTGATTAAGGCCATGGCTCCTCCTTTTGACTACTGTCAAATCCACTAATCTGGACAAGTCAACTCCCAGATTAGTGTTCTCATTTAACAATACAGCCGATGCAGTTCAAACCTTCACAAACAGAGGGTGCCAATGCCTCACATGACCTAAATGTGGGTTATTTGGGTGTGTGAACACGGTGACATTAATACCAAACACAGTTTAAGAGAAGGTAGGACTTTAATACTTGGAGTTAAACATTTTAACAGAACATGCTCTCCTTTGCATTTTACATAAATGACATAAGCTGTGTTGGTGAACTGACCTTGGTTATCCTTTTCTGGATGGTTTGACCCTGCTTCATTTTGGAGAAGTAGTGGTAGTACAGAGAGACATATGTCATGATAGACTTCTCATCAGGATGGGGCACCATAATGTCTTCCACATCCAGGAGTTGCATTATACCAAACTCATTCTCTGCCAGGCTGAAAGCATGGGTCAAATTCCTCTTTGCATCATCCTGGCGTAGTCGGTTGTAGTCAAAGAGATCAGGTCTGGGATAGCATTATCATAACATGAGACTAAAGCAGTGTCAAAGGGACAATAAAGGATAGTTCACCTAAAAATTTGTGAACATTTCATCATTTACCAACCCTCATGTCATGTTTTACTTTCTTTTTTCTGCAGAACACAAATGAAGATATTTTGAAGAAACATTGTTATCAAAACAATATTGTCTCACATCGATTAAAACCACTGAGACATTTCTTAAAATATCTTCCTTTGTACTACAGATGTAAAAAGACTACAAACAAAAGATACTAGAAAAGATTTTGAAAGACATGCCAAAGGTTATTAAGTGATGACATCATTTTTCTCTTTAAATATTGACTGGAACCCATTGCTGTTTATCAAAAATGATGGCTATGGAAAATTCTTTTTTTTTTGGTAATGCATAAAAGAGAACTACCGGTGAGCATGAATAAGAGCATTAAAGGCCAGTCCATCTCTCCAGCTGCTGGAGAAGTCTTGCACATCAACATTGGTATAACCGGCAGTCTTACGCTGACACCAGATCAGCAGAGCTTCTTTGGCTGAGCGCCTAGCACCACTGACATCTCCGTCCACCTAAAACCAAAGCATACTGTTAACCCAAACTGGTAACAACACGTCTTGCTCATACTTAAAGTCTAAAAACTACCTCAACTATTGATCCAATCTGAAATCGGAGAATGATGATCCAAATGAGACCCAGGATCAGGGTTCTGTCTCCATCCACAACATTTTCTGGACCAATCAAATCTACCCGGACCTAAAGGAAGATAAACGGAGAAAACCACATTGTTACATTTATTTTTGAATGTATTTATAATAATGTATATCAGTTTTTATATAGGTTTGTACTATTTATTGAGAGTGTAAAGCGCTCTGAAATTACGGTAGAATATAATGTTACTGTATTGTACTTCTTTACTTCCCTTAATTTGATTGTTTCAAAAGTACCTTGGTTTTAAGGAAGTTAATAGCAATGCTGTTGTTCTCCAGACAGTGAACTCGTAGTGTGCGTCGACTGGGAGTGGGTAGTTTAACCTTAGAGATGAGTTCCAAAAGCCGCACAAGATACACACCAGTTCTCAGCTCAGTATATACGTCAGTCAAGACGATTTTTTCCTGTATATAAAAAAACTCATTTTATATACTCTTCACAATCAATCCCACTCAGTGTGATTGTGGTGAGACACAAAAAATGCATTTGAGCTGTTCCATATGGAACCTTCCCATAAAAAAAATACATTTTTACCAAAGGTTTTTACGATACTGATAGCACAGATGTCACCATTTGTTGGGTCCCATATGTAAGGTCTCAGTTTTTAAAGTATTTTTTTCATAGCCTGGTAAGCCGTTTTTAGGATTGTCAAATCCGTAACTACATATTCCTACATGAAAATTAACTCTTTCCCTTCTCCATTTGTTGCGTATTATTGCTTCTGGTTTGCACTTTTTAATTAACAGAAATCCTACAAAGTATTTAGTGTCTCAAAAACTGTATTTTTTGGCATATCCATAACGCACATTTATTTCCCTTTTTTCAAATAGAAAACTTGTGCATAGACAATTTGTCCTGATGTTAAGACTCTATCAACAAGGGTTTTGTAAAATATAAACAGATGGTTCAGTATACTGGTAATGAATACTTTCTTTGAGCGTTTATATGTCACATCCATAACGCTGGAATTACCCAAGATACATATTATGAGTACGTGCATTACCTGGGAGTCGAACCCAAGACACTGGTTGCTACTAGTGCCGTGATTTTGCAGTACCAGTAACATTTTAGATCTCTGCATTATATGCATAATACGTTTGAACAAGTTCAGACAGAATCCATCACCTGGCTTTAAAAGTTTTGCTTAATTATGGAGTGACTCACACACACTCCTCACAGTCAAGCCGTGCATTTTACTCTCAGTTTTTACGCAGGAGTCTTGCAGCCACTCCCTAATCCATGTGTTATGGGAATCTCATGTCTCTGAGCAGATCTGCTTACTGCCTCCAATAGGCTCTGCTTACCCAGGGAATAAACTGAGAGAGTTTCTGGTAGATCCTCAGAGATGTATTGCAGTTCCCATGCACATTTTTCATTTCAATTTCTGCTTGGACTTATCCTGAGCTATTTTGTTTTACAGCTTGTATAATTTGATATCAGCAAGAATCATGAACTGCTATATAACTGGGGATCAATCATTAGCAAGAATCTATGCTATGTGTTTAGTTATTGCAAAGCTATTTTAAGGATCGGTATGACCTTATATAATAAACATGTTATGAACAATGTTGTTTGATACAAAACAATACACAGGAGCAACTACGGAAGGGGAAAAGGAAAGGGAAACATTTAAAACATGTCATTCTTTTTAGACAGCTGCCGGTACAGCTATTATTATACGTCTATGCATTAACAAGCCAGGGAAAGTCAATGTAGAACCACTTGTCTGTTTTAACATCTTCCTGTTGTAATGATTAATTTAACATCGAGTAAGTCCGGTCTCTGAGACGGTTCACATAATGTCAGTAAATATTTTCAAGAGGAGGATTCGGATTAACCACTCCTACAGAGCCCATATGGAAATATATACAGTGGAAATATTAGTTTAAAGTACATTTTATATTCATTCAAGAAGTGCAGTTTTCTTCTTAAGTCTAACGTACAAGACAATGCATTATGTGGTAAATCTTCTACACTGTACTTTTCTTCTCCTGTGCAAAAGGTTTTCATAACTGTGTCTAAAAATTAACTATTGAGTTTTCCTTCCTGTATGGCTGCCAACGCAGCCTTCATCGATTATTTTTAAACTCGACCCGACCGTGTCCCTGAAAAGCAGTGGGCCGAATTCCCTAAAAAAAGAAACTACATTATTTGTCCGCTTGTCATGAGACTACACAAAGGTTAGAGAAATGGTTACCGTCGATGATAAAAATAATTATGACTATAACTGGGTTCAAGGGTTCATAACTAGATTTAATCGTTTCGCATTTCACATTGTAAAATAAAAGTCACAAGACCGGTTTTAGCTGCAGTAGCTTTATATTACACTACATCACCATTGTTGCAAAGTCAACACATATATACACACACTTACAAAACATTATATTTACATTGAAATGTTTGTAAATGTGTGTTTTTTGTGAATTCTGCATTGGCCTGCTCATACCCCGTTCTTTGAGAAGACACTGTTCATCCATTTGCTGTAGGTCTTCTTCTGCACCATCATCCGCTGTTCCTGAAGCTCTCGGAATCGCCCATCCGACTCCTCTCCATCTCCCTGTCGAGACATCTCGACTGTGTTAGCACCTAATAAAGAGAAAATATTAATGTATTAGAGATGAAATAATGTCCCATTTGTCCCGACACTAGTTTATTAACACAGCATACTTATACAACATGGGTTTAAACATTAAGCTACACATATGATTGATGAGGCCTATGCTTTATGCTGAAACATAAAATAAAAGATTATGAAAAATGTCATTGTGAAAGTGCTAAACACAGTTGGCAATAATTCAATTAGAAATCTGGATTATTATCTGTTCATATGGAGGAAGTGAAAGGGAACTCAGGGTAATCTCACGCTGAGAGTTTATGTACTTCAAGTCTGACTTTACAGACACATTTACAGCATTGTAAAAATACCTAGCATTTCCAAATCAGTAATGATTTAAATCTCAATATTGGTCACTAAATCGATATACTTATATAATATAAAAGTGTAATACTTTTATAGTACTTAATACTTTCATAAACACGTTAACGTCATAATATATGCTTTATAATGTAGTTAAGTAAAAACACTATAAAGCATAAAAATACGTCACTACTGTCCATCTCTGCTCAATGCATCCAAGTGCAAACTTAGAATTCACTCACCCTTCACAAGATTTCCCTTCAAACGCAGTCTCTGCTACTCACAGACTTTCATAACAGAAAAACATTCATGATTGGAGAGTAATCCGAAAGAATCCTCTTTGAGACTGATCGGTGTTGAGAAGTGAACTGAACTTTGAAGCTGTTGTGGGTAAATGTAGTGTAAGGGAGGGTAATTCACTCACCTGACATTCTGTTACTTGAGGGGTAAAGGTTGCGATTATATTCACAATTTTATGCAGTTCAGCAGAACACACCTCTCAGCAGCCTCATCCAGGAATTGGGGTGGAATTTTAAATGATTCAGGGTAAAATCAGTTGAAATAATTCTCATTCAAGATTTAGTGCACATAAAATTCAATCTTGTGGCTAGTTAAAATAAGAAAGCGTTAGAAACAAATAATTTCCATTTAAAATGCTATTTATTACATTCCCTTATTCCATATAAAAGGGTATATAAAAATTGTAATCTTTTTACAATGAATTACATATTAACATGTGGCTAAAAGATACATTACCCACATTTTAAAGGCTCATTAAACCATATAGTGAAAACACCTTCAATGCAAAGTCTAATGTCAAACATATAACGTATGTACAAGTGCCTAAAACAGTATGGCTGCAATGTTGTTGTTTTTTACAGTAATCTAGTTTCTTGCACATCACCACAAAAATCATTCATGCTAAAGACTAACAGACAGAACTGACCTCATGTCACATAGATGCACAGCCAGTTAATATATTCCGCATCTCACAACAATCTATAGCACTAAAAATATATATGATTATAGTGACTGCCATACACAATTGTTATATTTACAGCATAACTGAGTTTATAATTTTTTACCACTTTATCAAATTTTATCAATGTAACAAGTCCTTAATTTAAAGTCCTCCAAAGGCAAATGTGAGTTACTGTCCAATTTACTGTTGGATTAAAAATATTTAAACTAAACATACATACAGTAAACTTATGTTATAACGATAAATTATATTATATAGCAAAAACAGTTTGATGCTAATCTCTTAAACATGTTCCACATTAAAAAAACATCAGTGGGAAAAAACTTGTACTGGGTGATAGTTTCTCTTTAATACTGCATTTTTTTATTCAATTTCCATAAATGTAAACTAAAATAATTGACTTTAATGGAGTGCTTGACTTCAATGTAAGACAGAAATATTTTACAGACATCAACATCAAAATTTTAATCATTCATTTAATTGAATTCAGAACATCCAGTAAACACAGAGAACATCATCTAACACTCAGTGTGAAAATAGCGACTTGTGAGAATAGTTTTAATTGGATCATAAAAACTAAATACTGTCCCCTGCATTACAAAATGTCCCCAAAAGTTTAATATGCCCAATTCTGGACTATGATGCAATTATTATTTACCAGTTTATACAACAATTGTGCAATGAAAGGACAGCTTGAACCAAACAAATGAGTTCCCCAAGTACATCTCCGGCATTTATATCGTTTCAGAATGGCTGGAATAGATTTTGTCAGTGCCCTCTGTGATGGGGTTTCATTTATACATTAGACAGATCATGCGTTTTATTGTTTTTTTTGAATGCTTAATGTGTCTAATGTAAGTGGATCAGAGTTATTCCCTTACACTGCGTCTGGAAATATATTCAACACTACGCAATATAAACATATTTTACTTTGGCATATTTCCTTGTGTGATAGTAAGGCTTAATTTAGACAGTCATTGCTTTGTTGAATGCTAAACATGGCTTAACCGATAAAACTATATCCCTTTCAAAATAGTTCTTATTTGTATTTTTCCTTCTGGTTTTAAAGCTCTTTAGTCCTAGCAGCTGAATGATAGATATTCAGATTAATAAGGCACCTTTATAAATGAACAGAAGCAGGTAGCGCTATCAATCCTCCTGGCGGTTATATAAAATATCCGCAGTTGGATTCTTTCTGTGTGATGGAGGCACTAGATGACTTGGCAGCTCTGTGGGGAGCTCAAATCCCTCTAGTTTGATCTTAATAAGATACTGAGCCAAGGCAAATTCTTCATCATCCAGCATTCCATCCTTATCACAGTCTGCCAGCTTCCAGATCTTTCCTAGTACAGTGTTGGGTAGGCGAGAACTCATCATCTCCTTCTTGGCATTGATACCCGTCACCTTACCATTAATCGGCATCAAGGTGTAGAAGATTTCGTCATAGCGATGCTTGTCGCGACTCACGATCCAATCTTCGGTGTCGGCCCCCGCGCTGATACCCTCCCCGTAGCCGTGTCCGAAAGGCCCATCGCTGGAGTCCTCGAATGCTCCGCCCATTACCATTTGAGGCGGCTGTTTGCTTTCCTCCTCTCGGATCATGTTCATCAGACCTGAGATCTTGGTGGACAACATTCTGTCCACAGATTCAATCAACTTCACTTTAAAGGAAGGGAATTTGCTGAAGTCGTAGTGTAGAAGTTGCTCCTGCATTGATAGATATGAGAAACACTTCAATATCAAATTCAAAGTAATTTACATGTAAACAAATATCTGAAACATGTCACGCTATATATTTTTTGTTAAAAGATAGGAGCACTTATTCCCTTATTTTTTTTTTAGAATAAACTCAACAACACAACACGAAGAGTATTAAAGTTCCTATCTATGCTGTACTCTTATTGGCTGATTTTTCTTCCTTATTATGTCATGCGTTTCTACAACATTATGTTTGTTTTGCTATGAAATAAACAAATATGTCACTAGTCTGCACTATTACATTTTTGTCTACAAAACGAATTCCAGAAATGTAAGCATTCAGATGAAAAGATTTGTATGATCAAGAGAAACGTTTCCCTCGGGTGACCCCAAACGTTCGAACATATTTTTGTTCATTATTCATAACTTTTGGATTAATAAACATCAAGGCTGAAAAAAGCAGCAGTGTAGTCCAGAAGTGGTTATTTTGGTGATATAATGCTGAAGCTAATCAATGTCGCTCCGTCTATTTAGAGCCTAGCCTTTATCTTTCAAGTGCTGCCTGGAACCAGTATGATTTGTTCTGTGGTTAGTGTGGTCTAATGCAGTTATATTGCATTATATTCCACTTTTACAGACATTTACAGTAGTCACATAGAACGTTAAATGTTTTCCTCCTTAATCACTTGTATATAATTTACAAGCATTACATTCTTAATACATTATTTTGCAATGCAATTTTTTTAATTACAGCTACCTTTGAGTCATGCTGGACAAACATTCTCTGGTGAGACCTGCCCAAGTGAAAGTACAGACAATAGCAAGGCTGGGACTCATAAGACACAATGCAAAGAAAACATGCCAGCTAGCTGCAGGCTAATGATGATTATGATGATGTCATACTTCATTTAATAACCAGCAGTAGCTTTTTATTCATGCAAGAGTGGCTCGCCTAACTGTGTTTAAGAAGCATAATGCATCTCCAAATAAAAGATCCACATTCGTTTTGTAAAAGCAAGCAACCAGTATATACTGTAGCATCACCTTATCTAAGATGTACTGCACCGGCGGTCTTACCTGCATTTTAGTGACGTTAGGGAAATCCCCAGGTGATATGTGGTGCTCCCTCTGCAGTATCTGATAGATCTCAGGCAGGTGGGTGATGAGCTCTTCTTTCTTTTTCTCTTTTCCAAACAGAGAGGGCATTTCCTTCTTCAAGTAACTGATGATGTAAGCGTGCACCTACAAGACACATGACAAGTTACATTTAGTGTTTATGATAGGGTATTAAGAATAAATTCTTAGGCCTACTAAATATTTAGTGTTTTGTCCCATTTTCACCTTTAATGATAGGAGTTTTTTAACATGTGCATTTATATTACAAATTCATAACGTAGTGTTGCCTAAAATAGTATTATAGGTCTTATCATGCAAGTTCAGTCTAATAACAAGAACATGCCAAGCACTTTTAAAAAGGCTAATTCATGATGCAACATGTAAACTTAAGCACTATGTTATAAAACAAAAATGCTTGATGTTCCATTATTACAATACATGATCAATTTCAGTCTCATTGTTTAGAGTTGACCATTTGACTTAGAGTTGCAAAATATCCACCCCCTGCTTCTCCAAGTTGTTTACATAACCAAAGGCCACGTGTTTATACCTTGCTTGAAAACGCCCTTGCTAAAAGGAACACTCGAAAAGCGTCTGTATTTACACAAGCGTTTTCCTTAATATGGAGGAAGTTCACGGCGAGAGATCCAAAACAAGGCTTGGCTTTTTCCTTCCATGCTGTGTTTATTCCTCTTCTGGATGACTGGCCGGCAGAGGGTGAGAAGGCATTGGTGTAAACATGACGAGTGGCAAGACGAGTGGGGTGGAGAGGTTACGAAAAATAAGGGCAGTGCTCTCCTAAAGCACATTACACACATTCCTTTGTACCACGGAAAGGGACTTTTCTGGGCCTTTCCAGGAGATGGATTGGAGAGTGTGTTTAACTGCCTCGCATTGCAGGAAGACGTAAGCATGAGGCTACAGAATTCCTGTTTGCTAGACGTCTTTGGAAAATATTGCGGAAGAGATAAGACGCGCTTTCTGACGTGGTTCCATGAAGGGATTGTTTGTAGTGACCAGGTTTAAGCGAGACGCAAGCGGCCGTGTGCTGATTGAGGTTAATGTGGGACAGTGTGTAAGTTTGTGTAGTGCGGTCGGCAAAAACAATAGTGGTTGAACTGAGGTCAAGCACAAGACAAAACAGACAATGGGCAGTTGATGGTGGAAAGTTTTGGGGTTAAATGCATAGGTCAGTCTATTATAACAACAAATTAAACGTATACTAAAGGATACTAAAATGTAAGGTAATATTGTTATTATATAAACACATTATTATGTATGAAATGTATTAATTTGACAAAATCCATAATATTTACATTATAACATTTCCATTACATTGCATTACACATTTGTATTTGACTATGTGCAATCCCCTGGGATCGAACCCATCACCTTGGCGCCATGCTCTAACCACTGAGCTACAGGAAATATTAAATGCACAACTGTTTGAAAATCTCACCTTAGCAAGACGGGCTCTTTTGATGAGGTCATTCAGTTTACGCAGCGCAGCATTACGAGGCAGACTTTGGATGTCTCTGAAAAGATCTTGCGCTTCCGCTTCAAACAGCCGGCGGTTTTCTGGATTTTGGAGAGGTTTGGCCCAAAAGGAGCCCAGATAGACCCTCACCACCTCTGGGGTATTGATCACCTTCCCCAGTGACCACATCAGTGCGCCGTAAACCCGCATCAGCTGCTGAGTGTCCACCTGATCGGCCTTGTTCAGCACCACACGGATTTTGTCATCCTGTCCGCGGAAAGCTTTGATCGCTTCAGAAAACTCGTCAGATATGTCCAGTTTGTGAGCATCAAAGAGGAGGATGATGCGGTCCACCCGCTCTCCAAACCAGCGCAGAACTTCAGAGAAATCGTAGCCTGTTGTGAGAAAATGACACATGTTGGGTCAATGAACTAAGATTCTACATTGAGTTGAAGTTGTGGGCTGATGGGTTTATTTTTGATTACATATCGCTGCTGTCTTAAGGGTCAGTTTTTCAAAATTGAGATTTTTACATCATCTGAAAGCTGGATAAATAAACTTTCTATTGATATATGGTTTGTTAGGATGGGACAATATTTGGCAGAGATATAAAATCTAAAGAGTGAGAAAAATGTCCTTTAAAGTTGTCCATCAGAGGCGCTGTAGCAGACCGCTGCTGAGAAGAAACAGGTTTGTTTTAACGCTCTCTAATGGCTTACCGCTGTAATGATGTTGTGGAGAATAGAACAACCTGAAAGCTGAAATTCTAAACTTTACATAGATACCAAACTTCAGTGAGTAATTCCCAAAGAGCGGCAGCAGCAAGTGAAGTTTGTAGGCGTGTTTCCGGGCAAGTTAGCCATTTTCCTGCATCCACTCACAAAAATAAAGTTTTGATATATTTACGGTAGAACATTTACAAAATATCTTCATGGAACCTGATCTTTACTTAATATCCTAATGATTTTTGGCATTATTTTGACCCATACCGTGTATTCTTGGCTATTACAAATGTTCTTGTTCTACTTAAGACTGATCGAGGGTCACATATTCTGTGATTATTTTGCCATACATAATTTAGTCACTCTTTATGTTTGTCATTGGGTTTTGCAAATATCTACCCAATAAAAAGTATTAAAAAGTGCTTGTCCACTTTGACAACACAGTATTTAAAAAGTACAGTTTTTTTTCCATTTCCTGCATAAAGCAAATTTGGACACCAAGGTTTCAGAAGGACAGCGACAAAACATTATTTCATATAAATTTCATAAACCATATTTTAAGGTTGCCAGTAGATTTTGCAACCTTTTTTTTAATTTACATAAAAAAATTGTGAGACTCTTTTATTGAAACATTGACAGTTTTTGTGTTCCCGTGCCCACTATCTGTATGGCTACGTTCATTCAACCAACTTATACTGAAAAATATTTTTTTATTAAAAAACATTTTCACATAACATAGGATGCACCCTTGACCCTTCACAACATTCATCAAGTAAAACACAAAGAATTTAAATGTAATAATGTGTTGTTTGCCTCTCCAATAGTCACATCCTTTCTTCATGCATTAATAACAACCTTACTTTCTGCAGCTGTAAAACAATCGGAGGTAAAGATCGGTTTTCAAGCTGTGTATCAGTGCCCAGGTCACTGACCCAGTGTGACCATGGGAACCTCATAGACAAATGTCCAGCACATCTGTCTTCATTGACTGAGTGATATATGTACCTCATTATAAACCCATTACGGAATTATTGGCCGTTTCAGTGCAACGAATGATAAATTCATTTTTTTACACTATGACTTGCTTATCCAACCTCCCAACAGAGGAAATTATGGTGCTCCAATGACAATGGCACAGATTACATATTGCTATAAAAATGTTACGAAAAGCACTGCCAAGATTTTATAATGGTGAAGCTCAGTGCGGAGATTGTGAGAACCATGAATGCTGTTGCATGTAAGGGAATTCAATCTATCAGAAAACTTTTCCCTCTTTTAAATAAAGTAAGTATGAAAAAGACTAAAAACAACTATGTTGTCCTCATTTAGATCACCTGCACAATGCAACTTCAGAATTGTAAACTACAAGGACTTTTTAACACACTGTGCATGCCATAAATGTCTAATTTTAAACAAAATTAGTTAAAAGTCATATATCATGGATACACAAGCACAATATTGAGCAGCACCACCGCATGATTAAAAAAGTGCTAGAGAAATGGAAACGGAGCTAAAGCAGGAACAGATGTGCAACGCCCATGTGTATTATCCCACATGCCCAAAACAGCGCCTGTACATCTGCAGTCTCCTACCGCTCCACCACCGGGCCTAATCTGCAACCTGCAGGCCGTACATTCACGGCGTACCTCTGCTGCCTTACGTTTTTATAGATAAGACGACTTATCTTACAGCATAAACAGACCCACAACTCGCTACTGTTGCAAATTGCCTGGCAGCGTCCTTCCTTTAGAGTTCACATAAAAGAACGTGATAACAAAAGCATGCTGGGATTACAAACATGTTTTGTTAATTGTTTACCCTGTGACACATAAACACTAGCTACATACTGAGGTTCCAGAATGTTGATGTAACCCTTATTTGGCAAGCACAAGCTTGAGACATGAGGAAAAAGAAAGTGAGAAATGCTGACTTCATAACACCACGCACGCTCATCAGGGTTTCCAGCGTGTCTGTTGTTGCCGTGTAACGGGACGGGCACGGAAACGATAGAGGAAGTTTACAAAGAAACAGATGCGAATCTGGTGACTGAAATGAAAACTAATGACTAAAGCTGTATGACTGTTCCTGATGCTGCAAACAGTCCCCAGGTCCTGAGGGATTACTGAGGGACTGAACCTGCCTGTCGGCAGTAATGTTATTATTTTCAAGTCTTCTGGGATGAAGACTTTTGGCATGGCTGAGCAGCACAACTCAGGCTGTGTTGGTCATGTGACATTTCTCACACTCCATGATGAGTAGTCCAATATACTAGTTTGGTTTTTACTTATGTACACACTTTCTGTTTAACTGTTACACACCCATATATGTGACCCTGCCTGGATAACAAAACTAGTAAGTCTTAAGTAGCACGAGAACATTTGTAGTAATAGCCAAAAATACATTGTATGGGTCAAAATGATCTATTTTTCTTTTATGGCAAAAATCATTAGGATATTAAATAAAAATCATGTTCCATGAAGATATTTTGTAGATTTCCTACCGTAAAAATAAAAAAAACATTATTTTTGTAAGAGGATGCGGGGGCATTCGTGGCCCGGTGGTTAGAGAGTTGGACTCATGACCAGAAGGTCGCTGGTTCGATTCTCATGGCTGGCGGGTAACGGCTGAGGTGCCCTTGAGCAAGGCACCTAACCCCCACTTGCTTACTATACAAAATGTACAAAATGTATAGTACAATACAATGTAAGTCGCTTTGGAAAAAAGCTTCTGCCAAATGTATAAATGTAAAAATCACTAACAAAAACCTCGCGGTCTTGTGCTGACATGTGACCAAAACAGAATCTTATTTGTGTTATACTAAAAAAAAATATATATATATATATATATACACAGCTGTCCACATTACACGAGTATCAATGCGTCACTGTATGTTCCTTGCATTACAATAGCATTAAATAAAGCCACTTTTTTGCTAAATAATGCTTTTAAGTTATATACTGGACTGTAGAATATTTTGATCTTATTTAGTCACGTTTGGATGTAAACATAACACATTGGTTATCGTGTGTCTTGTGACCATGAGAACCACTAAGATTAAAAGATAACATTCGTGGAACCTGTGTGCGGCCATTTTGTGTGTTGCAAGTGATGTATTATGTGATGTATTATGATGATATTATTTAAAATTGGCATGAGGGTAAATTTCATTTTGAGGTGAACTATTCCTTTAAATAGGAACGTGGTGTATTTAAGTCTTGTCATTTAATATCCTGCAGCATTTGTGTGGCAATGCACATCTCTTTGTTTACTATTCAATACACCATGAATTGGCCTTCTAAACATCCAAAGACACTACAAAGGCGCTAAAATAACACCAGAATGGATATCATGCCATACAGGAAATAATGCACTGAAGCCACTGACCTCTGCTTATGCGCTGCTTCTCTCCAGAAAGTATTCCTGGGGTGTCAATGATGCTAATGCTCTGCAGAACCTGGTTAGGCATCTGTGAGCAGATGAACCTGGTGACATAGTTGGAGAGATGAACATAAAGAGGAAATTGCAACATCTGTTAGAAAACCTCAACTGTCAGCTGTAAAGCAGGACACCTTGTGAAATAAGGGAAGAGCCAACAAACCAAGTTTCATTTTCAAGATAATTATATATGTCTGATTTATCTTTTCAAGAGAAAAGAAACTGCTGTGCCCAAACGTGCCATCACATGACGCACACTGAGATCCACAGGAAATAAAGTGCATTGTTTCTGGGTTCCTCTGGAGAAGAGGAGATGTTCCCTGTCAAGTGTGCCTTTGACCTTTCTAGTGGTCACTGTCAAAGAAACACTTACCCATTTCCCCTCCACATAAATATCCAGCAAACAGGAAAAAGATCTTTGTCCAACTGTCTAGATACTAAAATTAAACATTAAAATTGTAGAATATTTTCAGCTAGTAGCCCAAATTTAAAAGGGAAATTTTTGTCTTCAATAGAAAAATCACTCTGCGTGGGATGAGAGGAAGAATTGAATGGGCGTCAAAATGAACTGTTTTCCTATTTAAAAATATGATATGTTAACTTACTGAAGTGGTTACAACGCACTCTGACATAGTGTATTTACTATGAATGTGTATTCCTTTATACCTTAATAGTACTATACACTTCAAAGTTTACCTAAGCTCCGGTAGTGGAAGAACCGGTCTAGCATGGCACACATGCAAGATAATGGAAAATCCTTGTTTTGGCAACAGGAAGCCTGTTACATACAGTGAGTGAGAATGTGTGCCTACATACTAAATTTCCCTGCCTGCATGACACAGTGTGAACAACCGTCTATTTCAGGTCTGATGAAAAATGTATCCCCTCTGCAAGCTGTTTTGGGTAAAAATTAGTTTAAGCCACCATTATACCATAAAGAAATACAGTTACACTTTACACTGTCCATGTTAAAGTGTACTTATACATTTAAGTACTGAGTAATAATAATTAACTACATGTACTTACTATAGGGTTAGGGTTAGGATGATGGTGTGGTTTTAGTTAGTTGCATGTAATTATGCATCATTTATAATAAGTACTATAGTAAGTACATGTAACATGTGTAACAAGGGCACCGTAAAATAAAGTGTTACCAGAAATACTATAAGATTTAAACCAAAAGAATCATCACCTGTTCAAGAAAGCATTTCCAAATGCATTGAGCTTGCGGAAAGGTTTCTTGGGGTCCACAACCAAGGCGTTGCCGGGCACAACCCCCTCGTTCTCATTATACATCACAGCAATGAATCCATCTGTTGTTGGTTCGGGGCCGATTCGCATCCCTGGAAAATCCTGCTCTAGAAGATATCTGCAGGGGAGAGAGAAAGAGAAAGAGAGAGAGAGAGGTAATTCATTCTTTAAAGCACTACTTAGCAGAGAGGCCTGATGATCATGTGACAGCACATGCTAACAACAAATCACTTGTGTTAATCAGGAGGCTTTATATTGGGACAATGCAATGTCAAAACGGTCAAAATCAAAGCTAAACAGCAGACCAGATAAAGTGGCACCTAAACTTTGGGAGAACGTTCGAATGTAAAAACAGACCAAGTCATCAGTCTTGCATTTCCTGTAACTCCCAAACCAAAGATCCTTACCACATCCTGTGAGAGGATGAGAAAGTGTCAAAGGTTTCCAAGCTAAGAAACACAGAATGGCATAACAATTAAACATAAACATAAGGGAACTATAAATCAGACTGTGTTCATATGTGGACACAATTGTCTCTTTAGTGCATATGTCCAACGGAAGAGAAATTGAACTTTGGGGAAGCACAGAGTTAAACTGGCTAATGCTGAAAAACAGATAAAAATCAATACAAACATAATGTGCATCGGTCCTTTGTGCCACACACAGTTTAAATACACCCATAAAAACAACATCTTTTAACATCAGTGTGCATTTGTGTAAACTGGTGGTCTCTACTGTATCAGCATGAGTAATATGTTAAAACAACCATTAACATTTACCAATTTGTAATTATGTCATGATTTTCATTCTCAACAGTCCTAGTTGTTGTATAAACCATTAGATTATCTCATTCATTCTTAGATGCTCTGTCAACATCGTGATACTGATGAGATCCAGCAGCACAGACGTCAAACAGGCATGATATTGACCAAGTGAAAAGTCAAGAAGAAGCATAATAATTATGGCTTTTATGAGTTATTTGCCTACTCTCCAGCCTTCTGAATCACTTCACAGATGAATGGACTGCGTGAGCTGGCATAACACATTCCTTGTGAGGCTTTGCCGTCAGTAACCACAAAGAGCTGAATGTACTCAACTCTACACGTGCATTACTAATATTTTTATCAAGTCACCAAACATTACAAAGAATGTCTGAGCATAAAATGAATAACGTTACTACTCAACTTTAAATAACACACTTTATTATGTGTAAAAGGAATGCATTAGCCTACCTTATGAAGGTGGTTTTCCCAGTGGAATACTGTCCGACCAGCAGCACCATGGGTTTGCTCTGGAAGTCCGCCTCCTCCAGCGCCGGTGAGTGAAACTCATGAAAAAGATACGTCTCCTCTAAAGGCAACAGTTTCTTCGTATAAAGACTTTGAAGTCCTCCTGTAACGGTCTGAAACATGTCGCCCTCCTTGTTCCTACCACCCTGTTCCTTATTGACCCAAGTGAACATGGTGTCGTTCCTCTTAAATAAAGCGTTAGTTCCCGTTTTATATTCGAGGAATTCAAAACTGACTATAGCAGGCGATCTACAGTCGTCTGCTCGTACTGTCCAGCTGTGCCGCCGTGACCTCACCTGTGTTGTGTTTTTATGTGACGCTGCCTCTCATGACGCTTCATTAATATTCATGACGTACAGTGACGCACGGATTTAACACTGGAGCGCTCCCTGATGAGGGCGGGTTGTTAGGGCGCACTGACGCTACTGGCTTGACTGACTACTATAATTTGTGAAAATTGCTGATAAGTGCAAAACAAATTTGTAGTTTAGGAAATAAAAGTATTTCGTGTCGTATCGTAGTAACTGTTACGTGGCATTATTTAAACGGACTACTAGACGCCGCTTGATATTTTTGCTATTTTACGTTTACTAAAGCCGTTTTCGACGTTTTTACAAAGCAGAAAAATTATGTACAAATTATCCATATATTTGTTTTGTATACATCTTTGTCTAAGATTAACACATTTTTTATTTTGTTTAAATGACTAAAATTCTCTCCACTCTGATCTTATAGAGTAGTTAGGGTTGTACATTAACGCCACCTAGTGTTCAGTATATAAACGAGCGGATGCCCCTCAAAAAGATGATAAAATGGAAACTATTTATTAAACTTTGACATTAGCTTGAGAAATCATGACATTAAAGTTTAAAATAAATTAAAAGGGCTTATGCTTGAGCCTTAGCAAGTTTTTTGGCAAACAAATTAGATAACTACAGTAACCTTGACAAAATGTTTTATGCTCTCCTACTTGTAAGTCGCTTTGTTTAAAAGCGTCTGCCAAATGAATAAATGTAAATGTAACCTACATGGACTACTACTATAGTACAAAAAAATGCTGAAAATAATTGTAACATATAGTTATGTCACCAACAATATTTCTTAATCAGTAGTTCAAGTAAAACAGTTCAAAAAATAAACACTGTGCTTTATTTTAAATGACAAGGAGTAGGACTCACCAATGACATCACCTGTATAAAATGATGCTATCAGTGACTTTTTAATATTAAAATAATTTCCATGAATGAATCGCATAAATTTCATCTTTAATCCTGTCAATGTATCAGCCTGTATCAGACAGATCTGAGACATCAAACAACGGGGAAATGTACTATAAAAGTAGTTTGTAATACAAAAGAAGTACTCCATTCTCAGTACTTACATGACGAAACATATTATTGAATTTTAAATGATTAACTTATATATGTATACAAGTTATTAATGCTTATGTTTAAAGTATCATTATTGTGTAAATAACTTACTAACCAAATAGTTGAAAGCAAAATAACCTGACTCAGCACTGGCCATTATGTTAGTTTGTGATAACTGATAATAATTTTTGATAATAATGTATGTTTTAAAATAATTTCCAGATATATAGTTCTTTACCACATCCATCCAACAACATCAACATCCACAAAACTTTCTATTTTTATCATTTCATCATTTTTATATCGATAGATTCATACATATATTACACATTCAAACAATAATTGTGCAAAAACCATCCCTACCATGAAATATGATCTGGATTACTGTGTCTCTGGCAGCATGGCTGGAGGCATAAAGGCATCATTTTAAACTGTCTTACAACATAAAATACTACAAAACAAAAGGACAATAGATTCTGATGCATAGCATCCATTAATTATAACATTACATAAAATAATGTGTCAAAGTGGTAAACGCAGGGAAGGTTAAGTCATGTAAGAATAGGTTTTACATGCATTAAAAAAAACTGAGGTTTTGCTTCTTGACAATGGAACCCTTGCGGGGTCCCTGTTTAGTGCCAATACAGTCCTTCATGAATGCTCCAAAGTCAGGTCCTTTATAAAAACTACACAAAACTGAAACACCTCTGCCCACACAAACAAAACGTCTTAGTCACAAATCTCCTCCACGTCAACTGTTCGCGACACCACCACAACACTTACAACAGATGTTAGCTCAAGTACTTATTTGCATATTGTACAAAACCACCAGATACAACCAAACACAGAACTCATCATGGTTACTAAACATGAAGGGTTACCTTCCAAACTAACAACCTATATGAGATTAGCCTCGAAATGCATTCATACTCATTGAAGGCATTGAACATGGCAGACGTAAACGGTTTTCTCTCACTTAGGGCTGGTTGTTAGCCAAACACGTCGTGCTGTCTATCCGATTTCTACGTTCTGTAGCTCCACAAACATTGACATTCTCTTGCTTGCTTAGAGTTGAAATTAATTTTTCTAAACTGCACCTTAGATGTGGCTGGCATGGGGAGATTTGAATCCAAAACTCCTTTTAAAGGCTACAACACCCTATCCCAGCAAGGCACTGTTGTTTCCCAAAGCGTGCACCATCTCATGCCGCTATAAACCCGAACGTAACTGGGTTCCTCCTCTGTCGACCCCGCCCCACAACTTCGACCTGGGAGCGCTGTGTGACTTTATTGTGGTCGGACCCAATAGAGTTGAAATCAGGGGTCGGGCAGGTCGGAGGTGTCGACAGTCACCTTGATGTAGATGGTGTCGTCTTTGATATAAGTTCCGTTCTCCAGGACGGTCTGAGCTACGAAGAGCGGACAGCCCGAGGCAATGTTCATTTCACCGGTGGGCCGTCGAAAGCTACTGCTGTTGGGGTCTGGCTTAAACGCATCGCCCAAGTGTTTTCTCGCCGGCCCCTGGTCCATCAGCATTAACGTCACTTTCTGTTTGAACGGCCACGGCAGCAAGGGATCGTATTCCCCCCGCATGACCACGAAAAAAAGGGAGAGGTGCGTGCCTTTACCCATTCCGTCTCCGTTCAGATAGACACGGGCGCACATCTTATAGCCAAAGTGTCCTGTATAAAAGGGCTGGCTGTAGAGCGAGAGAATTTTGGAGGCAACGGCTTCCTGTTTCCGCCTCTTGTAGTCACGGATCTTCCAGATGAGAGTACCTTTGAAGCTGGCCGTCTCTAGAACCTGCAGCTTTAGGTCCATCTCTGCCAGACGGATGTCCTGAACGCTTAACATGTCGTCGTGGCGTGTCAGTCGCTGCTCGAAAGAGCTTAGTGACAGTGCTGAAAAGCATCAACAAGAACAATTAGATCATCTACCGGACATTTACATTACAAACATCTCAATATATAGCACCAGTGTAAGCCAAGCGTTGTAAAGCTAAATCAAAACCACCACAGATCCAAACAAATGTAGTGCTTTAAGTAAATATGTATATATATGATGTTATCAATAGTAACTGTATGATAGCTGTTCTACAAAAATTAAGAGGTTTCTATAAATATTGACTTACCCAGTGCTGGACCGGAACTGGATCCAACACGACCCGAGTCCAGAGAAGATACCATGGCACGCATGCTTTCCACTGACCCTCTCAAAGTCTCCACCTCCTCCCTTAAAGCTCGCAGTGGACGAAGCTCTCTAAGCTCCATCTCAACCTCAAGCAGTTTCTCGGAGTGAGTGCTCATCAACTTCTACACAAACATAAAACACCACATCTCAAAACCACTGTATCACAGTATGAAAGCCAATGACGTCCACATAAAGAAATGTCTTAAATATTGTATAATGTTTCACAACAATACAGAAATTATATTATTTATTAACTATCTGATCTCTCGTGCAAAAGAAAAGTGTGTTCAAATTGTAAATGCACATAAAATATAACACAACAATACACGATCAAAGCCTGAGACTAGCTGGAACAAGCAATTTATTTCATTTTATATTATTAATAATTATTAGGCAATTTCTACACATAGTATTATTAGCATTGGAGTTTTAATGGAGGAGTTAATGTATTCCAAAATGGTTTCGTTTTTATGTCCGCTTTTTGCATCCACATAGCATCTTATGTACTTCAATAGAATCAGGGAAATGAATCTTTTTCTACAAAGGAGCAACCATGCTCAAAATCTCAGATTTGCTCATGTGATTATAATGCTATTGTGTTTTAAACTGATCTGAATATTATTACGCATTATATTGTGAAGACTCTTACCTGCATGCTGGCTATCTTCTGCTCCAGCTGTCTGTTCTTCTCTCTTATCTCCTCATACTGTGTTTCTACCTCCGCCAGGCGACTGCTGAGACTGGGCAGAACTTTATAGCGTTCCATCAACTCACTCTTGACGTCCTCTACCTACACACACATATGCACATGAATCAGTATATGACAGGTGAAAATATCAAAAGAAAACAATTGATGTTACTGAAAGAAATAAGTGTCTTGTTTTCTGCTATGTAAATATTGAAGTATAATCTGTTGATGGTTTGACCTTGGCTTCCAGTGTTGTGTTTCTGACCGCCATCATTCTCAGGTGCTCGGACGCAAAGTTGGACTCATGTTCTCTCATCTCCTGATTCAACCCCTTTAAAACAATCAAAAACATTAAGAAATCAGTGTATTATTTTACAATATGGTATAATTTGTTAGAAGTTAAATAATGTCATAAAATCTTGATACCTAAAAAAAACCTACATGTTTCCATTACATGTACCATTGTAAAATATCATAGTATCAATATTATCTAATAATACTTATATAATTCATAAATAGGTCCCACCATGACTATACTGGGAGCAATTTGCTTTTAATTTGTTTTTTATTAAATCCAAATAATGTTCAAATGTCCTTAATAATAAATAAATGATTTAAATCACTAAAGTTTAGGTCACCTTGTAAGAGCATCCGTAAGCTCTGAAAGAGCAGGTCACTTGAGCCTTTGGGCAGTCGTTCTGATGACTGGACAGCTATAGAAAACAGTCAGTTTAATAAATTATTACAAAGAATCTGCCTTTAACATTCATTTGCAGCCAAATAACATGTCATGCTTTTAAAACAAAATATTATTTATGAATACAAAAGCCTACCTCGCTTCTCAAAATGGATGGGAAGGAGCAGTGGTTAGGACATGCTACAGGAAAGGCTGGACAAACGGTTTCTTTGTGTTTCTGTAAATAAAGATTGATATTAGACTAAAATATGCAGAAAGACAGATGCCTTCATAGCTCAAAGCAATAAGGGTTAAACGATGGTTAGTGATACTAAGTGAAGCATTCTTAAAGTGATACAAACATAAATCATTCTCTGAATGTCAGTCAACATAACGGGAGATTCCCCTAAGTTCCCTGTACAAATGTGAAACCAAAGGTCATGGGACAATAGTGACAGCGTACGAGGGGATTACTTCTCATAGAGGAACTGAGAGGTCCACTAATTCCAGGCAAGGAAAATAGACATACTGAGTTCTAAGGACTTTCCATTCGATTTCAGGTCCCTTTTATGGGAAGCGGGGGGTTTTGGGTGAAGCGTGTTACCTGTAACTCAGTGAGGGCCATCTTGTGATTGCAGAATTCACAGGTGATCTCTCTGTGTTTGCATTTACGGCTGAGGTGCTCAGGCATGTCTTTCCTCATCATCTTCTCCTTGCACTTTCCCAAGGGGCACGGCACCTCGAAGTACGGACAGACTTCCAAGTGATCCTTTTAAAAAAAACGATTTAAAGACTGATTTTAACTAAAGGATCTTTACTTGTACATTACTGTACATACAAAGGCATTCGAGCCAGTAAAAAACGTTAAATATTCACATTCTATATAAAGTATATTACACATCTGTAAAAAATGAAAGTCTAGACTCCTCTTCCTCAGGGGCATCACAGACAACTCCTGCGGCTTCCATACAGCCGTAAATATAATATGTAGACTATTGTGGCTAAGAATCATATGACTTACCATGACCCGCTGTAAACTCATCTGTTCTTTACATCCATTCTTCTCACTTCGGCAGTAGACCTTTAGAGACATAATTTCCCTATTGCAGCAAACGTCCCGGAATATCTGATGTAAAAACAAAAACCAGCCATTGCAGTGTCTCTATAACAGAGATGTGTTGTGCTGCCTGTTATATAGGCCACAATACTTTCACTTGGGGCTGTTTAAGTCAGAATTAATATTGTGGGTGTGGTCTTGTATGTTTCACTTTTTTGTATGTTTTACCTTATCTTCAAAGAGTGGTTCAACATCAGCTGGACATACTGGGTTAGGCTTACTGAAAGAAACATCAGAATGAACTGTAAGCAAATGATTCATTCTGAAAACGAGATTATTATTGGCATTTAAAGCATCTAGTTCAATAACATCAAATTGAATTGAAATTTATGATAACATTATGTTCAAAAGTTAAGGGTTTTTCCCCTATGTTTCAGAATGATAGTAAAATCAAAACTAAAACATGTTTTGTTATTATTAAAAAGAAATAAAAAATAAAAAACCATTAAAACTATTCAAAGTAAGTATTATTTATCTAGAATGTACACCTGGAATTTAATCGACCAGCTTTTTGTTTTTTAAAAGTCGGTATAAATTCTGTATTGTTATGCATTTCTGCATCAGAAATGGGGGTGTGGGTGGTTTTCTTTCACTGCAAATTGATTGGATGTGGAAGAGTAGCCATTTCATTTAGAAAGGAAACTTAGCTGCAGAAATAAATTATTCACCACAATGTGCACTAACAATGGGTTTTGATTTTACAGAAACTTTGAACAGCATTAAAGGAGTTCTTGTGTATTCTGGCTCTTATTGTTTGTGTTTTTGATATTTGGTCCAAATCATCCATTTAAAAAATACAATAAATAAATAAAACCATTTTTGTTTAGTAATAAAAAATATTTGCACGGTTATATTTTATAGAACTCTGGCCCACCTGAGCAGCTCTGTAATGCACGTCTCGCAGAAGCGATGTCCGCACTCAGTTTGCCGAGGGTTGCACAGCACTAGTCTGCAGGACTCGCAGCAGTACTTTGGCTCTGGCGTCGTGACAAAGTGGTCCCTAAAGCCACCGTGAAGGGGCAGGAATCCCGGCTCGGGCCTGGACCGCGGGGCCATGGAGGGCATGCCGAGAGACGGAGGACGCTGCTGCAGTGCGATCTGCTGTTCCACATTACGCCCTGCGGACATGACCTGGAGAAACACACAACCTCCTTCAGTAATCCACAAGACACTGTACTCTATGGATCTACTGGATCTACCGAGCATTTTTAACAAGAGACTTGATTTTACAACGATGATCTCATTGACGTACACACAGACAAAATTAGGATAAAACACTGAAAACAGTCATACATAGAGGATGCTACACTTTCAATTTTTCTCCTCGTCCAGACTGAAGCTGTCATGAATTCTGTGTTGTCTGGAAACAGAATGGAAACTAAAATGAAATGAGCTGTTGTCTGATTGGGCCCAGACTCTCTTGGCAGAAACAAATTAGAGTAACAGACTGGGTGTCACTTACAGGGAGAAGAGGATTATAATGGATTTTAAGTTTGATGATCCATAGATTCACAGTAAAGCTTGGAAGAATCTAAAATATAAGGCTTAAGTTTTATATATGGTAATGTAACATGTTTACATATGTATACACGTTTATATAGGTTACATAAGATTTTTAAGATCACTGCATAAATCTCTGTTACTTAGCTTTAAGGAATTTTTATAATTTAAGAATAAAACCTCGGACTCTATATATATATATATATATATATATATATATATATATATATTATAAACACACACTATATTGCCAAAAGTATTGGGTCACCCTACCTAATAAACAGGTTTGATGACTTTATTAATTTCCATGAGTACAAATCTTATGATGACAATGCCCCTGTGTATGAGACAAGGTTAAGAAAGAAATAATTCTTAACCTTATAATAAAATAATTGATTCAGTCAGTGAGAAAGAACTTGACTGGTCTGCAGAAGTAGTACCCAGCTGAACACATTTTGGTGTCATTTTAAATGCAGACTCTGAGCAAAGAACTTAAAGTCACCAAACACCAATGACCAATGTGCACAGAAGTCGTCATTTGAGACAGGAAAAGGGGCTTTTGAAACATTTTGAAACATTTGAAAGTTTTAAATTGCATTTCTACAAATGGCATTGTAAGGAATTTTGTTTCCATCTGTGTTGCAACAGTTTTGGAAGCACCTTTTATTCTGTTCCAAATTGGCTGTACCCTTGTGTACAAGCCATTGATGTGGAGTGATGAGTTAAATTCCTTAAAGCTAAGTGACAGAGATTTATGCACTCGTGACCAAAATAATTTGGATTAATTTTTAAGATTTTTAAATATAGTGCTATAGTGGAAGTATATATCGTGCTTTTTAGGGAAAGGAAAGTGTGGTTTGAATAGAATATATATATTTTTGTAATCATGCAACACATTTTTATTCTATAAATGACTATATTATATATAACTGTCAGCATTTTCACACAGACCATGACTACATTTTTTTCCATTCATCTGAACCACAGACCAACCTAAAACATCTGAAAAGCACTGTTTATTTCATTTGTGTGTTTGCTTTATTACACATATAAAATACATAAAGGTTCTGTTAGTTAATTTTTATTGTATTATAACCTTATTTATTTAGATTACATGGGTAAAAAACAAACTACTAACAAGACAATATTATTTATTTATACATTTTTTGTGGTAGGGTAAGTAAAAATTTTGGCAGGGCCGTAAAAATGTTGAAATCAATGAATGCATAATAATCGTCATAATCGTGCAATCATGATTATTTCTCAGACTATAATCGTGCCAACAAAATCTATAATCGTTGCATCACTAATCTGAACTGTGGTGTGACATCGGACCTATTAAACGCCACTTCATCTGACATCACTTTGTCTCACATCTCAAGCCGAGGTTGGACAGTAACATTAGTCATCCTTTCTTACATTTTCATATGCTAATGCCTAGCACAAACGCTTAACCATTGTGCTTACATTGCCACATCAACAGCTCCTGACTGGCAGCTCTCAGACTGGGAAATCCCTTCATAACAAGCATAGCTCTCTAGCTCTAATAATATCTCTCCTACGAGCCAGCTACACGCTAACCACGCATGTAGGAAGGTCCCGGATCTGCTGCTGCTAGAAGTCCTTAAAGCAGAAGATCACAGATATACCACAGCAGTGACTGGTGCCCACTGCAGATGCAGACACTTTCATGGTTTGTAGTAAACCTCTTAAAGAAATGTAACACTTTACAGTAAGGTTGTATTTGTTGACATTATTATATGCATTAGCTAACACTGAGCATTACAGTATTTAAGCATTTGTTAATATTTGTTACATGTTGATACAATGTTCATGTTAGTGCATTAATTAATGTTAACAATTATCAATATTAACAATTTAAGCAAGTAAATCCAGAAAGGAACATGAACATGATTAAACATGGTCATGTAGTTAACTAATGTAATGTAATGAATATTATAGATTAGTCAAAACAAACGCATCACATCAAATGACGTTTTATTACTTTAAGCAAATGAAAATTATAAACGTTGCCAGAGGAATTATGAACTGGGCCGAAAAATTCAACAGACTTGAATTGCAAGAGAGACATAAGTATTATCAGAGGACCAGTATATAGGGCCTTGAGGGTGGGACACCCCCCAAAAAAAACAAAAAACCCTTAGCACCAAGGTGACAAGTTTGGCAAGCACACGCCTTTCAAGTTTCTCTACAAAATATAGTAATATATAGTATAATATATAGTAAAATTAGTTTGGTTGGCTGCCCATACGAACATCTATTGGAATGAAGATGACAACTACGTTTAAAAAACGTGGGATGCGCGCACACGCACACACACACACAAAGTCACACCCATCCAATTATTCCCACACACTTTGCAAGAAAAGTAAAATCCCATCTGACATATAAAAGATGTTAAAGCCTTACAGAGGGGCGTTTTACAAACACTCATGGCTTCAAACGCCTTACATAAAACTCAAATGACAATAACTCTCAACTCTTTCTTGACCAGAAACACTAACTAAAAACTCCAGAGTCACTTATGGTGGCACGTACAAATATTTCAAAATAACACAACAGATTTCTTAAAAATATTTTGGAGCTTATCCCTGAAACCAAAGTGAAACCACCTACAAAATCAAACCGCCTCTGAAAAAATACACTCAATCCAAAAACTGTGGGGAAACAGAAACAACTTCACAAATATACAAAAGACAAATTACAACCGAGTGTAAATACATATCTAATCTACGTACTGGTTGCTGACCAGTATGTGCAGTTCTCGAGGGATTTCCAGGAATATTTAAGGGGCTTTTCCATTTGCTGTCTCATCCCTCTCGTCACTGCTGACAATACACATACACACCCACACACACACACACACACACACACACACGCACACGCACACGCACATAAACACCCATTATGGAAAAACAAGTTGGTAGGCAACTGCTAGTAAACTTTTGTGTATGCGAGGAATTGTGTGGTATTATCGAAATGCAAAAGAAACTTAAACAATAACTTAATACTAACAAACAAAAGTGCCGAGAACATGCACAATGGTGTGTGTTGTGTTAGTTATACCTGATCAACAACATTTATTAACACTTTACAAAAAACATGGTTTTGTGATAGTAAAAGTGTAGTAACCTTGTTTTTTGGGGTGATTACCACAGTTTTACTACAAAGACCGTAGTTAAATTATGCTTGTGCCGAGATTGTAATACATTTGTGGTTACTACGGTAAAACCAAAAAAGTATGGTTAAGTAATGGTTAAGGACAGGTATTGAAATTCTATCATTTCAAAGCTAGATAAAAGAAAAATACCTCATACCATCAGTCCGTTTATTAAAATGTGAAAAATAATACCTAACGCTCGGCTCGCGCAAAAAATAAGAAATCCGAACATAAAGCAAGCATGCATGTCATATAGAACATAATACCAGAGAAAGCTGCAGGTGAAAAGTGTAACACAATATGCTTCAGACTGCAAGTTTAGAGCTGAAGAGCATGAAGGTAATACATATTCTTTGACTGTATTTGCACTGCAGGAGATCTCGTAGCAAAAATGAAAGAGAAGTAAGAAGGGGAATATCACCTCACTCTGGCCTGACCTTTTACTGGAGGAAGACATAAGTGACTGCTATACAGCAGGTCACTTACAGGAATAAAACATTTCACGACGCCGATGGGTACAACGCATCGCCGAAGGGTTGCTTTAACAGAAACGAGATGATGTTAGACTTTTCTCAAAACCGCCTTCTGCTGTCAGAGGGGTGTACAACCCTCCGGACTTCTGAAGTAACATCAAGCCTCCAGATGTATATTCCCTGTAGCGTATCACAGCACTTTGGTGTGTTATTCTGAGAGTGAAACCAAACTGGATTCAAAGTCTCAGATGTGAGCAAAGCAGCACATGTTGTGCTAGTTTACATTCCCTCGCTGCTACTCTCCATCGATTGTGTATTAATCAATATATTCAAACAACATCCGAATGGTATTAGTGTATCAAATCTCACGCACGGATTAAAAATAACAGTTGTAGATTCAGTCTGGCACCACGCTCATTCTTCTTGTATGAACTGCATCCAACGGTGGAATACAACATATGCCATCATGGTTTTTTCCATCAGTACTGTACAGGCCTAAATCATGCAAGAATTTTGCAAGTTGGGTATTGCCCCTGAGGAATAAGACCACGGAAGATTAAAGAGAAGAAAAAATAAAGAAAGGTTATATTGCAGCAGTTGACACACCAAAGCATTATTATATATTATATAATGCCTATTAAGCCCAAAATGTAGTAAAATATTAAAAGACACACAAAATCACAATGATAAGCACTACACAAGCACAAAGTCAAAGAAAAGTAGAAGACACACACAAAGACAAAGGTTGTAGGCTACTTAAGGTCTCCAACCAGCATTTTTTTGCAAGTCTTTCAGGAGCACTTTTAACCTGTTAACATGCCGATAGCCTTTATGTTCACAACTTCAAGAATAAAAGCCCATAAGGTCCACATTTCTCCTGGAGAGAGTTGAGAGAGCAGGTGAACATCTCAGATCACAGCAGGACACACATTAGTATGGAGTAAGATGCGACTATGTATGTGAATCCAGCTTAAAGTGCTTCGGGGTCGTTTAATCTTCCCGTTCACTAACACGAGCAACGCGTTGTTAGTAACGTTAGTAGTACTATAAACACAATCGTCCACTTACATGAATCAGTTGTTCAACGACGTCGTCCGATGATCCAACCCCGTTTCTCTGAAGAATATCACGAATGAAGCCACTCATATGACAGACTCATCGAGACAACAACGTCCAAATTTACGCGGCCACGGCTCGGTCCTCGCTTCTCAAACGGGCAACAACAGCCGTATGAACGAATCGGTTCATTTTTTTGATCGGAATGTTTCAAAAACGACTCTGGTAAGGTAAACGAAAAGGTAGAGCAGCCGCCACTGTGGCAGGGTGCTGTTGATATCGAGTCTAGTATGTTAACTGGAAAGCCCCTTGGTCGACTTCCTCAGGAAATCCCCGTCGTGAAAAAAATCTTAAATGGACGCCATAGAGAACTAACAGGCTGCGGCGTCTGGCCGCTGGGTGGCGCCACAGCCCGTTTTTGTGCTCGAATCCACTGATCTAGATCAGTGATAGAATCGCTTTCACTACTGCAGAGGTGACGGCTACGAGCAGAGCATCACTTCATGTATTATTGCTCATATTTACCGGCAGCTGACATAACAAGTGAGATGAGTAAATCTAATATTTTGAATAATATTGAATGTGTGCCACTGCCAGCACACTTATACTATACGGTTTTGGTTATATGTAATGTGCAACTAAATGTGAGATCTTTTTTTAGTATTTAGAACTTAGTATTGCCTCATTGTAATACTCAAGTGCTACTCACACTTTTTTGTCACACTGTAAAGGCATAGGAACACATAAAAGCGTTTCTTAAATTGTCTGCTCACAGATATCCGTTTTGACACATTTAATTAAAATAAGCTTAAATTAAATGCATTAAAACAGCGTTTCTAACCTTTGAAAAGGATAGGGGTCAGTGACGTATAATCATGTGGAGTGACCAATAGCAATTAACTGTAGTAAATAAAAAATAGAAATATCTAATGTCTGTGGCTGTAATATAAATAAGTGAATGGTATTTTTAAAACATGTTCTTCGGTTGTATGCGATTTTCAGGAAAGAGGTGTTAACCACAGAAGTCAACTCTGAAATATAGAACAAAAATATGACTTCATTATACCAAAACTCAAAAAAATGCAAATACATATATTTTTCTTTGTACTAAAGTACTGACAATTAGATTTTCTGATAACACTTTATAAAGGGTCTCATTTACTGTAATAACAGTTTTTTATTAATCTTTGTTTAATGTTATTACCAATAAAACTGTTAATTGTTAACTCATGCGAAAACTGAATTACATTTTTACTAGTTAATATTGAAATTAACATGTACTTCCTAAGACTAATAAATGTTGTAGAAATGTTGTTCATTGTGGGTTTAAGTAATCTAATGTAAAAAAATTGAATATTTGCCTTTTTTTGCATTAGGATTATAATTATGGATGAAAATGTCACAATGCCAACTTGTTGACATTTTTTATTATGCACTATTTTCAGGTCAAATCCAAGCTTCTCATCCCAAATTATAATTTATTATTGATGAAATTTAATGGACTATAACAAAATGTGATAAATACAGGTTAAAAAAACAATGCATTTGACAGTATAAATCCCTTAAGTTTATTATGACTAATGTGACAAACCGATTAAATATACGGTGAAGTCTATGGCCACATTAGACCACACCCACACACAGAGAGAAACAATTTCACCCCAACCCTTTACATGTTATCATGACACACAATAAGCTCAAAAGGAGTTCACACATGTATGGTACCATTACAGTTATTAGAGGGGAAGAAGTTGGTCAAAAAAGATGTGCATGTATTTTAAATAACTTATTCAACTTAAAATAGAGAAAAAATAGGAACCTTACAAGTCGAAATTTAGATGTGCTCCCATATCCTGATATTCTTAACTACATATGGCAATCCCTACATTATAGACACCCCTATAAGGGTGAAAAGTTTGACCTTGGCACAGAGAAACTCATGTCCATGCATAGAAAACACAGTTTAAAATAAAATGTTTAAAATTCAAGCAAAAACAAAAGTATTTAAAAAGACCTCTTACCACTCCATTGCTACACTTTGTCATGTTCTTAGTCAACATCCTCTGCCAAGAAAACGTTTAAGATAAAATGTATTTCAACCTAAAAATACACAATGTACAAGGGTCCATGATTAAACATATATATTATGACCTAGTACTAAACCAATTCACTTTCACACAATATAAGAGCTGGAAATCATCTTATTTACTGCAGAATAATATTAAAATTGATATAAAAATTATATTGGATTTCATGTACACTCACTTTTCATTTTATGCATTTTGATACAATGCATTTCTCATAATTCATACCTCAACTTTTATGTAAATAAATAGCTTAACATAATCCAGACATCACCTTAACTGCCCACCCCCTCCCAATTCTATACTACTGAAAAAAAACCCGATAAACTATAGTAACAAAAAGGTAACTGGAAAGAGATGCTGAACAGGACCAAGTCTTTTGGATATAGAAAGAAAAAGACATTGAGCAATAGTTTTTATGACCCCAATTTACTGTCTTATGATGTTGGTATGTGTTTAAGGGGGCTTTACTTCCCCCCCACTGAAAGAACCATTACCATTTGTGGAAAAGGGCTGAACATGATGCTGGACCACCAGACCGGTAGAGACCTGACAGGGACTCTCCTTCTGTTGGCAGTGACCATAAACAAGGAAGACAGAAGTCCCAGTTTTTGCAGAGTAACTAGTAAGTAAAGTTTGCGCTCCTGTGTGGTGACACCCGTGAGAGTCCTGGATTCAGCGGGGTGGAGGGAGTTGATAAGGGGAGGAATGTCCATTATGAAGAGGCTACACTTGAAGCTTTTGAAGCTTAATGCCTCTTACGCAGAGCTGCAATATCAACTGAACGTAGCTCATCTCTGCTGCTCAAGAACTCAGGAAGCTGAAGGGTTCTGTGTTTCCATTGGCGTTGGTTCCTAAATCAAACAAGGTAAAAAAAAATGTTTTGGTTGGATGCTAGAATACAAATCTCTCATTTTCAATCTAACAGGTCTGCTGAATAGCATTGGGCCATACAACTAGTTAAATGTTTATCTCTACATTTTCAGCCCATTGACAATATTTGATATATCTTAATATTTATGCAGTTATAAGAGGGTTTTTTTTTTCAATTAGAAGAACCCACATTTCAACCTAAGATGCCAAGTAAATTTAAAATAATATTTAATATTAACAAAGAATATGTAGTAATAATAATATTCCAAATGTATTCATATTAAATCTAAAAATATTTAAGGCATGCTTCAAGACTGTCTTTCACTAAACAAACACAAGAACTATATAATTTACCTACACCACACAACATCTACTAATAGCTAATTGACATTTAATATCTAATGTCTAGCCCAGCCATACTAACAGCCCTTTAACTAAGTGGTTCTGATAGAAAACAAACATTTTCACAGCTACTGACCTCTGTCTGGTTTTCTGCAGATCCAGGGGTTGTGCCCTCTTCAGAAGACACCTCCATCTTCTCTTCATCCAACCCCTTTTGCTCCTCTATGCCATGCTCGGCCTCCCATTCCTGCAGCACCTCATCCAGGTTGAAACGCCGACGGTAATTCACAAAGAAGTTTTTCACCTGGACCACAGACTTGTTACCGATCACATCGGAAATGGCTTGGGAATCCCGCCCATACTTTCTTATGGCTGAGAAAGGCAACAGAAGATTACACAGAATGAGACTCCATAATTAAATTAAAAGTGTTGTAAGGTAAAGATCTTGGTTAAGAAGCTTAAGCAAAGAATAATAAACATTTTCACAGATTTGGTAGAAAAAAACACCTTGTACTGCAAGCAGCTGTTCTTCTGTAGTCCAGCGGGTATTAAATTTCTGATTAACCTGAGGGGGTGAAAGCACATTCATATGCCCTTGTGACTAACCATTCATGCATTAAAAATAAATAAGTGTCTACAAATTGTGTTTGGTGGATATAAATTGTGATAATATAAATATTCTTACCTCAGAGGGCCTTACTTCATCCACACCCGTTTCCAGTTTATCTCTGAGGGCACTATTGTGCTGTTTAATGGTCTGAATCTACAAAAAATGTTAGTATGTCTTAACTACAAGGCTTTTTGACAGACTGACAATTCAGTCATAAATATAACTGAGACAAAACTAAGATTAAGCTGAGAAGTATTGAAGCTCTTACCTGTCGTTTTATGGCGACGAGCTCCATATCAAGCTGTCTCAGAACGCTAACTGCAGTAGAACCGCTGCTGGACATTGCTGTCACATCGCTAGAGTTTAAGTGCATGCCTTTGGGAGGTTTCTTCTTTGCCCTGTGTAGGTTTCTGCCAGCTGGTCCCTGTGGTTCCTTCTTAACATGCATTGATTTTTCTGCAGGGTTTGCTGGCTGAAACCGTGGAAACATGCAGATAGTATACAGTGGAGTCACTTCCGAGTTTATTCAGCCATCACAAGCAATCCAGTTTATTGAGGCACTAAATGCACCAATGATCTCATTTTAAAGACCCAATGCACAACGCATATTGGAACAAAGTACACTAAAGTACAATACATCCCAATAGTCAACTTAGCATTGAAAACATTCCAAAAAGGATATACAGTGGAATATTAACATGTTTTTCATTCTATTTTTACTATTTTACTATAGTAGACATAAGTTATCAATGATGTGGACAAGCACAATTCTGATAAACAGATGAAGAATGATACACACAATAAATAATTTTCACATGAACAATACAACAGACTGAAAAAAATTTACTGTACCTTTGGCAGAACTGCTGGTTTTGGATCTTGTTTCTCAAGTGCAGATGTTCCCTAGAAAAAGACGACACGAATGATCACTGGAGATGCAACACCGTATACAGTGACCCTCAACTAATATTGGCACCCTTGGTAAATATGAGCAAAGGTGCCTGTAAAAATAAATCTGCATTGTTTCTCATTTTGATCTTTTATTTAAAAAAAATCTACAAAATTCCAAGATTTCATTGAAGGAAAACTATTTAAAGTAGGGAGAATATCACATTGTAAAAATGTATACATGTTGGCCACAATTATTGGCACTCTTGTATTTAATACATTCTGTAACTTCAATTTGTAAGAAAAACAGCTCGGAGTCTTTGCTTTTCAGTCTGATGAGGTTTGAGATTACATTGAGAGAGTTATCCAAGTCCATTTCTCCATAAAGAATTTCTCCAGATCCTTCAAATGTAGGTGTTCCCTCATCTTCAGTTCATCCCACTCCTTTCCTATAGTGTTCAGATAAGGGAACTGGGATGGCTATTGCAGGATCTTAATTTTGTGTTCAGTGACCCACTTTTTGTTGATTTGGATGTTTGTTTTGAACCAATGGAAGATATAACCAAGACACATTATAAGAATTGTACCAGAGCAACCCAGGTTTTGATTTTATTATCTGTTGGTATTTAATATAAGCCATAATACCATGTATCTGAACAAGATGTCCAGAACCTCTGGTATAAATGTAGGTCCACAACAATGAAGATCTGGCGATATTTTTACCTGTGGACATAGGGCACTTTTTTTATCCAAATGATCTTGTGTTATTGCTGTCAATAAAACTATTTTTCATTTCATATGGCCATAGACCCCAGTCCTATTTGAAGTTCCAGTATGGCAGATTAATATGGTGGAGTTTGTTTTTGCATGAGAGCAGAAGATTTGTTTCTTGAACAGTGTCCCAACAACTTGTGGTGATGAAGGTGCAGTTTTCCTTTATTTTTATTAAAAAATATTTTTTAATTAAACTAATTTCTTACAATTCTCCATCTGTGATCTTTGAAAAGTCTTTGGCCACTCAAAATATTCTCTTTGCTGTGCATTAAGACAATACAGACACATTCTTTCAGGTAGATTTGCAACATCTCCAGTCCATTAAAACATCTTAATTTTAAATCTACTTTCTATTTTGTGTAGCTCAACAATCTTTTGCTGCACATCAGAACCATATTCTTTGGTTTTAACCATTGTGATGAATAGTTAAAGGGGTTTGGGCTTTGTGTTATTTAATATTATTCTCCTGTGCAACAAGAAGTCATGACTGGTGTGCTCAGAAAATATAAATATTAATGAGAATATACTTGGGAGATATTTCTAGGGGTGCCAATAATTTTGGCCAGGGTGTATTAAGAGAAAAAAAAAATTTTCACAATGTGATATTCCCCCCACTTCAGATTGTTTTACTTGAATGAAATATTGGGATATTTTTTTTTAGATGTTTTTAAATAAAATAACATAGATTTATTTGTACAGCCACTTTTGCTCATATTTACCAAGAGTGCCAATATTAATGGAGGGCACTGTATGTAAAAGGAAAAAAAGAAAAGAAAAAAGTTTTTTTTTTAATTCTTGTTTTCATTATAAGGTTCTATCTGCGTTGTGAGTAGTTTTGAGATATTGAGCCTCAATGTTTTTGCATTTCATATAGCAAAATTATATAATTTTATCTTTCATATATGAAAAAGACAGAGACCCTAAATGTATTCTAAATGTACACTATCAACATTTTCTGAAATTTTGGAACAGGTCAAACGCAGATAGAACCTTCTGATTCTGAAAAATCGCTTTCAGCTTAGAATTATAAGGTTTTATCTACATTCATTAAAGCAATAGATTTCATTGAGATAATGTAAATACAAAACTAGGACTGGCACGCCACTGCTAAAAAGTAGGACAATAAGGTATTTATAAAAAAAAATGTCAGATTATATTACCTCTTTCTTTTCTTCTTTGTTTGGCTCACTTTCAGCATCAACTGGAGTCGTGCAGCTATTTGCTTCTGCCTCTTCATCACTAGAGGAAAATGTTTTTTTAAAGACACTATATTTTACTTGTATTCTAAAAATACATCATAACTCATCTTTGATCAAGATTTTAACGACAGTTTAAGACAGTTGTGAAAAGCATCCGATGAATATATTCATGCCAAGCTAACCTTTCTTCTCTGTCTCTCTTCTGTTTCCGCGCGTGACGGTCCATCACGCTGGTTTTACTGCGCGTTTTCTTCCATGAGTAATAGAATCTAACAAGGCTTGCAATTGACTTGTCTGGAAGCTGGTAAATAAGCAATGAAAACAAAAGACATATCATAACCATCATTATTATCAAAGCTGACAGCAATTCAGTTGTAGTGCATTTGGTTTAAGCATTTTACAGACCCCATTTGGACTTCATATGCAACTTTCTTTCCTAAATAAGCTAAACGTTAGCAGCACAAATCTTAATGCTGCAGCATATCATGATATTCTATGGAACTGTGTGCTTCTAATTTAATAGTAACAGTTTGGGAGGAGCCCTTTTCTATTCCATCATGATGACAATGCCCCTGTGTATGAGACAAGGTTGAGAAAGAAACTGATTCAGTCAGTGAGAAAGAACTTGACTGGTCTGCAGAAAGCAAAGTCCTGAACCCAGCTGAACACCTTTTGGTGTCATTTTAAATGCAGACTCTGAGCAAAGAACTTAAAGTCACCAAACACCAATTACTTGCACACAGGAGTCATCATTTTGGGACAGGAAAAGGGGCTTTTGAAACCGTTTTAAATTGCATTTCTACAAATGGCATTGTAAGGAATTTTGTTTCCATCTCTGTTGCAACAGTTTTGGAAGCACCTTTTATTCTGTTCCAAATTGTCTGTACCCCTGTGTACAAGCCATTGATGTGGGGTGATGAGTTTTTGGCTCAAAGACTGCATTTAAAATGACACCAAATGTGTTCAGCTGGGTTCAGGACTTGGCTTTATGCAGACCAATCAAGTTCTTCCACTGACTGAATCAATTATTTATTTCTGAACCTTGTCTCATACACAGGGGCATTGTCATCATGATGGAATAGAAAAGGGCTCTTCCCAAACTGTTGCTATTAAATTAGAAGCACACAGTTCCATAGAATATCATGATATGCTGCAGCATTAAGATTTGTACTCATGGAAATTACTAAAGTCATCAAACCTGTTTATTAGATAGGGTGACCCAATACTTTTGGCAATATAGTATATTATGTTGTAATGATGAATGTGGTTTTTGCCATCTCACTCACCATCTGCTGAATGCGGTGAAACGTCTTTCCGTGAAAGCTGAAACCTTGTTCAAACAGCACCTTGTCCTCCACTGTCCACTCATCTGGAAAAGGGGTGAAGTTGGGAAGATCTGCCAAAGACTTTTCAATGTTGTGTTTGTGCCAAAACAGCATGCCTAATGCCTGTTAGACACAAAAAGCCCCATTGTAAAACTCATGTTTAGCAGAATCTAAGCAAAATGTTAGATTGCCATTAGAAGACATGGGGCCAGATTTACTAAACAGCGCAAAATAGAGTGAGAGCGCATTTTTAGAAAAGCACAGAAATTTCATACATTTTGTGTCTGAAAGGAAACTCAAATGCATATGCAATAAGGTCAGCCGCAACATAACTGTGTCCACGCCTTTTCAGCGTGACAGTAGTTTTTTAACACCGACGAAGGTGTTTGCTCTGGCACAAGCTGTTTATAAATCTGGCCCACAAGTTATGTTTGATGCTGTGAAATGTTAATTACAGATAACTAATAATGCAGTGACAAATACTGCACCTTATCTTGTAAATTATAACAGAGGACATGAAAATGATGCTGAAAATGATTGATGTGATTTAGAACATTTCTTATACTATTCCTTAAAGGGACAGTTCACCCCAAAATTAATATCATCACTTACCATAGTAGGAAAAAATGCTTTATAATGTCTTTGTTCTGTTGAACACAAAAGAAGATATTTTGAAGAATGTAAGAAAGCAAACAGTTCTGGGGTACTTTTGACTACCATTGAAATTTTTCCTACTATGGTATTCAATGATGGCCAAGAACTGTTTGGTTACAAGCATTCGTCCAAATATCTTTCTCTGTGTTCATCAGAACAAAGAAATGTAGACAGATTTGGAACAACTCGAGGGTGAGTAAATGATGACAGATTTTTTTTGTGGGGGTAGACTGTCCCTTTAACAGAAAAACACAGAAACCAAACGATTTCCTATTTCTGGCCTTTAAAGCCATAACAACAGATGAACATTATCATTATCACATTATCACTTTACCTGTTCCATATTGTACCCATGTTTTTCTTTGGCTAATGCAATGTACTCATCCACTGTAACAAAAAACAAATCCATCTTCAAAACATAATTTCACCTAAAATTGTGTAAAATATGTAAAAGGCTACTCTGCAATATAGGGATGCTCCAATTTCTTGTCATTGTAATCGGCCGATATGGATCCCGATTACGATGCTCCAAGCTTTATATTAGGGATGGGCATGAGTAATCGAGTACTCGAACACGATGATCATTTAGGTCTAAAAAAATTATTTTTTAATAAAAATAATTTATTTCTTTCTGGTTCTGCTGACATTTCGGGCACTAGCCTGCGATTTGATTGGTTCCGTTGCAAGATTTTGATGCGGCATATTGCTCTGAAAGCGCACTGTGATGTCTGGATTCACTTTGATAAACGTGACGCCCGCGCAAGCAGAGCGAGTATTTAAGTTCATAGGAATAACCTGCTCTGCATCAGTACATGCGCTGTTATATTTGAAAACAAAATGTCAGGTAAGAGCACTACTATCAGACAGACAAGTCAAATGAGCATAAGAGACAGAAGAGCAGAGGAGATGATGCTTCACCTCACGCTAATATTTCTTTTAAATGTATTTTCAAAAACCCTGATGGTGAATTTTTTTATAATCTAAGTGTTCATTTAATTATTTACTCAATCTTGTCATAGTTTTATCAACATAAATTTTCATATTAGTGTTGTAATTAAAATTCATTATCACCATGACCACGCCCCACTCCCCGCTAATGCCCCGCCCCAATTAATCAAGTACTCGTTTTTCAAACCTGTCCAGTACTCGAAAATGAAATATAATCAAAAATGCCCATCCCTACTTTATATAACTGATATGCAAGCTTTCTGATCACTGTTAGCCTTTCTTCAGATAAAGAAATACCATAGATGTTGTCTTTCTTATATACATTTTTGTTATATTTTTACAGTAATTAAACTTAAGTGCCGAATCAGGTTCATGTGAGAACTGATCATATCTAGGAAAATATGTTTATTTTACTCTTTTTTAATTAGTAAAATGTAAGCTTATCTAAACATTGGAATAAAAATGATATTTCAACATAGAAATAACTGCTGCAAAATTGAAAAGAATGGCAATATTTACTAAAGAGTGTTAGTTGATATTGGTTTATTATTTAGACTGCTCCTCAACAAATGACTCACATTTGGCTTCTGGTATACTCTGGTTTGGAAACCACACCAACATTCCCAGATTCTCTCTCTCTTGGCTTGCCTTTGCTACTTCTGATGAAAAATAAAAATACATCAATGCATTAAACAGAAGCACATGGATCTATTTTTGTTTCAAACACTTTGTTCTTTGAAAAGATGGCAATGCTAATAGCCTCACAACAACCAATAAAACCAAATATTTCTAACTAACAGGAAAAAATGTGATATGGAGAATTAAATGAAGACGATTTCTATGAAAGTCTTTCCCTCAACAGATACACAGCTAGTGAATGACAAAGATCAGGTGATCGTTTCATGAGCCAGTCAACGAACTACAAAGTTTTCTTCATCTTTTTTGGGGTCTATTGATCGTAATCAATCATCATAACAATAATAGAACACATTATATTACACATGTTTAACACGAGAAAAATAATAACACGTAAATTCAGTGTCTAGTCTTAATAAATATGAAGTGAGCTAAACAGACAAACTATTCCAACAACGGATAGTGTTTGAGGCTATTACACCGTCCACCCTATGCTGTCAATGAAGCTTCCGACACTGAAAATGAACAAACCTGGATCATAATCTGGAACAACCGCCTGATACTGTGGTCCAACTCGCATCCCCCCTGCACCTTAAGAGTTGCAAAGGGACAAATGCGAAGAACTAAATATATTCATCAGAACTGTATGAACTTGTGAGAAGGGACCGAGGCTACCAACATGACTTACCATGCTCGTCATCACTTGAGGAACCCGAACTTCCTTCCTCCCATGAATTGTTACTGTTCCCATTTGAAGTAAAACTTTTGGTAGGGTTACTTACAGAGTTTCTGCCCCTTCTTTTACCCGATATCTCAGTGGTGCCCTTCTCTAACATAGCAGGCATCTCGACGACAAAACGTAAAGCGAGCTTGAAGGAACTTCGAGTCGGAGGCTGCTCGCTATAGCTAAGCTAACTCGGCGCAACTGCTCTGATCCTAACAAATAACACCGTCCTGCATTAACGCAAACTCCCCAAACTCACAATATAAAGCTATGAAGACTTGAGTAGGTACACTGAATGCATGCTAGTTTATCATGCCGCGTTATTAAGTGAAGTTTGACTGTGGATGCATATAAAAGCACATAAGGCTGCAGTGCTAGCAGTGCGGTCGCTGTAGCGTTAGCGCTCTCTTTCTCTCTTTCTCTCTCGCTCGCTCGCTCGCTCGATCTCTGATTGACCTGCTTGAGCTCTAGCAAACGTCAGTTCCTCTATAAAAGATACAAAACGTTCAAAGTTCTCTAGAAAACAAAAAAATAACGTTTTTTTCTAGAGCATGCACCAAATCGGTTTTGATGTAGAAAATATTTTTTTAAATAAAAGCTGGCAGCTGGTTCTTTGGTGAAGCCCTGCCTTAATTACCTGCTATGTTAGAGTAAAAAAACACATTACAGTGCATATAATAAGGAAACATCGTCCTGTATTTAAAAAGGACTAATCATTTGGCATAAAAAATAAAAATGTAAACAAATTAGTTTATTTATATGTTTTCACATTCATGTGAATTCATAAGTGTTTAGGAGATTGCTTAAAAGTACTATAGGCTACACTATTCTGTAGTGGGCCTTTGTGAAGCCTATCGCTATTTTGTACTTTATTGTATTTTAAGGATTATTTGGTGCTATACTGCAAAATATTGAAACAATTTAACTGTGAATTGTGAGATCTTGATCACATAGTGAAATAAACATTTTAAGCACAACTGATCTGCAGATTCATTTTGGTAAGAAAGCATAAGATATCTGGGCAATCCCAGCATTTTGGATGTGAACTCTCAGAGAACATGTTTTTTACCAATATATTAAACATCTATTTATATTTTCCTAATCCTTTGTGGATAGAGTTTAGACATCAGAACAATATCAGTATTTGCACAAGTTGCATGAAAAAAAGAAAAATGAACATGCATTATGGATGTGATAAAAAAGGACACCTGTTTTTGAGAGACAACATGCTTTGTAGGATTTCTGTGTTTTAGAAATGCACAAACCAAAAGCAATATTACCTACATTGACAAGAGATGGCTCATCACTGATTATAACATAGTTATTTTAATATTTAAGTGGTCATTTATGAGGAATATGGACAATTCTAAAAGCGGCATTTACCTGACTATGGAGAACCATGCATGCTTTAAAAGAAATGCTTTAAAAACTTTAAAAGAGACTCCATATGGGTATTTAAATCACCAAATTTTTACATCTGAGCTAAAAAAAGTTTACGGTATAAGGTTGACCTTTGCATATAATTTTTCATTTAATGGCATTTTAATTAAGTAAATCTGTATACCCAAACTATAACTAAATGGGCTTGAAATGAAATAAGTCATAATTACAAGTGGTAAGAAGTTATCAAATTATCAAGTTATCAAAGTACATTTTGAAGTAATACGTCATGTTTAGTGTTGTTTATTAGCTATTATGTGTTCAAAAAAGTAGCACAACACATTTCTGATGATGATTCCTTTGAACATCTATGATCTTGCAACAACATTATATTTACATTTACGCATTTATCCAAAGCAACTTACATTGCATTATACTATAAATTTGTTTCAAATATGTGCAATCCTTGGGATTCAACCCATGACCTTGGCGTTGCTAGCGCCATGCTCCAACCACATGCTCCAATCACATTACTATTAATAGACTATTTTAAAGTTGATTTTTAACCACTAAAATTGTTATACAACCTCATAAATGATAGTTTTCTAAAAAAAAGTGAAAACCATGCTATCATAAACCACTAGATGGCAAACGTGACTGCTGGAGTAAACCTTTGACATGCTTCACTGAACGCTTCATTCAAACATTCCTATACAAAAGCCTGTCATATTAGTATTTGCTGTTTTCCGCATGACAGTCCCTGCATGTCCCTGGGTAATCTTGACTTTTACTCTCTTTTTCAAATAAGCCTAAAAACAACTAAGTCTGTTTTATTTATGCAAAACAAATGTTTGTAGATTTGGCAGATAACAGTTGACAGTAAAATATTTTTTTAATTTTAATACAATAGGCAACCGCCAAACCCTTTTCAATAAACTAGAGAGTAGGACGAAAAACAGGTCTGGTGGATCGTCTCGTGTAAGCAAGCATGTTTCGGTTTGTGCAGTATTATGTAACGTGAGTCGTGTTGAATGTACTGAATGTGCGGGCGTCACTCGATAGTGCCCAAACAGACGCACACATGGTGCTCTACACTAATAAGGCAAAGTTGGAGGCACTTTGTACTCTTGTGACGTGCGCTCGTATCCAATAGAACAGACCTTGGCGATATGCGCAAACAAACACGGGCTGTCCAGCATATATAAACTCTCGCAAGAGTTTGTGGTGGGGTTTGAAGGCGGTGAGCTCGATCGGTTTTAGACACCAAAATTACAGACTTTATTACATTCAACATTTCATCTGACCTTCTGAACTACCCGAAGAGAGGTCTGATTGGTTTATACATTTATAATCGACCTAACAGAGACTGAAATAGTTGTAGTGAATGTTTTATAGATGTTTAATGTCAATCAGATACACTAAACATCCAGGAAAAAGCCACTCTGAGTGCCGAGTTGACTGTAGGCTACAGTCCGCAATCTATCCATAACGTTCAATAAAGAGCGCAATGCCGTTGGATCTGGGAATGTACGACAGTCATGCGGACTATAAATCCCAAAAGCAATGCCAAAAAACCTCGTTTGCGTTTTATCAGGCTGTACGGGACCTGTTACCGGTGTGGGTCCTGGAGGACATGAGGACAATGGAGGTGTTTCATTGGGAAGAGGACGGACGAGCGTGCGCGTATTCCCCGTCGGAGGCTTTTCTGTACGCGCTGGTGCACGATCACCAGCAGTACGCGCGTTACCTCCTCAACAGATTCTCCGTGCGCGCGCTGGAGATGCCCAGCAGAAGTTTCTGCTGCTGCCAGGCATCCAGCACACCGCACCTCGCCATAGCCGTCCGCTACAATCGCATCAACATCCTCAAAATGATCATGGACACCATCAAAGACTTCACAGACTGCGAGAGGCAAAGTTATCTGAACCGGCACGGGTGCGTCCACACGGACGGCAGCAAGACCGCGCTGCAACTCGCGTGTGATCTGGTGCGCCCGGAGTGTTTGATATTGTTGCTTGGACACGGCGCGTCTCCTTACGCAACTGACGTGACAGGGAACACCCCCCTGGACGGTTTACTCAACCAGATCTGCCAGAGTGACTTTGACATGCGGAATAAGCACATTTGCCTAGGCTACCTCATTTTATTCATGCCAACATTTCGTTTCCAGACGAAGAGACAGTTGCTGGACAATGCAGATATGTGGAAGAGCCTCATCGGAGAGCAGGCGTTCCGCTGGCTTTCTGGATCATCACCTCCTTCGTTGTTTGCTCAGGCCATGCAGAAGCTCAGCCAGTCCTTACCCACAGAGCAGCTGAACTCACTGCCTGAGTTTCTGAAGCCTCTTGGCTTCAGACTGGATCAAGCTTAATACGAACTCAATAATGCACGTTGTTTGACTCGCGTAGTAGTCTTGAAATGTTCAGGCTAGAATGTATGTTGATGATCTGTACATATGTGAATAGTTTGGTGCACACTAAGATGCTGTCATTGCCAAGACGTCTGTGAAAAAGATTAAAATCTATATTTTTTCAAGTTGTTGTTGCCTTGGTGTTCTGTAGGCTACATCACCGTTTAAGATTACATCAAGAAAAATGAATCCAAACGGTACGTAATACAGGGCACACCCAAACGTTTCTCCTCGGTTTACACATGAACGTTAGCAGACAAAAGTTTGGACACAGTACATGTTCAATCTTGTTTATTGTTATAAAGCAGACACCTTTTGCCTAGCTTACAACTTTGCATATTCTTTGCATTCTGTTTAACTGCTTTATGAGGTATCCACCTAGGATGCTATTCAAACAGTATCTATTGTATACAGGTACTCTGATTCTCACAGGTATTTCTGCTTTGTCTATTATTTTGTCTGACTCATAAAAAAACACACATAGGAAAAAGAATACATAGTTGAAGAATACATTTTGGTAGTGTCAAAATTATCTTTAGTATAATGATGTTAAAGATGAACCACAACAGGCAGAGACACTTATATGTAAACATTTTATTCTTGGAAGTTTGTCATGACTAAGCATGGAGGAACGACTGCCGAGATTAAGTCATGGTGAATATACGAGTTCACATTCAGCTGCATAATCACTTGTGCACCACACTGGCGTAGCAATACATTTCCAGTGTACCACGTTTATCACTTTTATTCCATTTACAATATTCTCTATGTGCAGATAAAACAGGGAAATGAAACATAATAGGGAAATCTGTACATATAGCAAGCAAACCAGATAAAAAGAAAAACCTGCTTGTAATGTATGGCCATGTCGATCCCTATGTGCATAAAATGCTTTACAGTGGTGTCACCATCTTAAAAGAAAGATTTACAATCACTTCACAAAGTTGGACAATGAAGAAAAGAGAAAATTAAACATCAGACCTCGCACAGAATTAGTTATCCATAATAGATTACTCATCAAGTTGTATTTACTTATATGGACGTATATGAGGAATGCTTGTCTAGCATGAAGTTACATTTTTCATAACAGACTATGATAGATTCTATCAACCAAGTAAGAAAAAGTTTTTCTGTTTTTAGAGTTAAAAGTCAAACCGTTCCTTTAAATGACCTCACATTTATGCAACACATCACTACAGTGTAAATGGAGGTAAATCAGAGACCATGCTCTCTATATGACTAATGTTAAGCCTCACAGACATGTGCCAAATGCTACCATGATTTTACTCTTGTCAAGGTACAAACATATTTACAAACATATCTGAATCCTTAACCATTCTAAACTAAAGCCAGCTTAAATCTAGTTCCCTTTTTCACATCTAAAATCAGAGATTTAATAAGACCTTTTTCAAATGTGCAGTTATTAGTCTGAACTATATATATGATGGTTAGTTTGAACAACATTGTGACATATCATCCTGTATCTATAATATGAAAGCATTTCGCCGACTAATAAAAAATTCACATAGCGTTTCCCTCAAAGACCTAAAAACATTCACATTAAACATACGTAGCGAGCAAAGTGCATTAGGATATAAACCAAACCTAAAATATTTATGAATAACAAAAAAAAGTTATTTCAATTGTGCACATGGATATTAAAACTTCATAAATATGGGCTGGATAAAACAAATGTTCAGCTCAGTAAACCGGTTAAGGAACAATGAATAAAGTGCCTACAAAAATTCACAGAGCAGTGATTCTGAAGGGTTTTGACACTATTTGTGGCATCTAAATCACCTCCCACTCTTCCTCAAGCTCCTCTCCACTAAGGGAACCCGTGTTGCCATGGTTTTTGCTCCTATTGTTTTGCAGAGTCTTGGTAAGTCGTTGATTGAGAGCACCAGCAGGAGTCACCGCCCACAATTCATCCGCAGGAGTCACTGCAACAGAGGGGTTTGCTGAGGGTCATTTGGGAAATCGAACCAAAATGTACTGTATTGTTAGCTCAAATAAATTCACAATGTTCACCTGCAAGCCAGCTGACCAATCCTGGGATCTTCTTCCAGTAGTCTCCAGCTGGGTTCTTCTCTGTGATGCCGTAACGGCGAGCCACTTCACCGTTGGGCAGACGGACCCAAGCGGTCCTCATGCTCAGAACCAGCTGACTCGCTTGAAGTCCTACAATGTGGAAAAGGTTTCACTGACAACTGTAAAAACACATTCTTTTTGTTTGTAAACCAGGGTTTAACAATGACATTGGGTAATGAAGATGTACCGGGAATGTGTTCCCAGGCAGTCCCGACAGGCATCTCTTCTGTGATGCCGACACGCACATGCACGTTGCCCCTGTTGTCCAGAGCCCACAGCATGCGGTCATTTGCACTGGTCTGAATTCTCACCAGATGAAGTCCAGCAGGCTGCACAGAAAAACAAAGAGAACATGTTCCTGTTCCTGGTAGAACAATGCAAAGGTCAGGGTTCAATCCCAGGGAACACACGCGTACTAATAAAATGTGTACTATGACTTACACTGTATGTCACTTCAGATCACATAAAAATTATATAAAAGTACCATGAATAAAATAATTCCATTTATACCAAATACATGTTTTTTAAAATATCGATTTTGTATTTGGTTGTTTATGATAATAATCTCTAATGCTTTTAAGACGAATGCAGATTTAAATGATTTGCAGAAAAACAAATATAAAACTTGGCGCTAACATTAAATATCATAACATGTATGAACTGAATCTACATCACAAAGCTGGTTACACAGCCAAGCATTGCTTTACCTGCTCTGGAGGTTCAATGCAGATCCAGGCAGGGAGCATCATGCTGGGGTTCAGAGGTTGAGTTCCAACCCGAAAATACACCATACCGTTAGCATCACAAGCCCATACATTCTGACTGCCACAGGACATACTGAGAAACTTCACCTGCCCTGTGAGGGAGAAATGAAGAACAATAAGAGACCGAAACAGACCAACAGTAAAAACAATATTACTTAAGGTTTGATTTTAAATGATTTATATGGCATTCAAACCCTGTATATGAATCTTTCTTCAGTGAAACACAAAAGAGGATATATTTTGAGAAATGTCTCAGTGGTTTTGTGTCCATATGATGGAAGGTAATGTGAGCCAGTGTTGTTTGGTTACTTATGTTCTTTAAAATATCTTTTGTGTTCTGCAGAAAAAAGTCAAACAGGTTTGAAAAGACAAAACTATCCCTTTAACAATAATAAATGCTAATAATAAATATTGCTCATTGTTACCTTGTGTAGTTAACTAATATGAATACATAGAACCTTGTATCAGCAGCACTCCTAGAAATTTAAACCCAAAATCTTGTCACAATAAAAGATCAACTACTTGCATACAAACAACGTGAAGGTGACCCACATGCTTTGAGCAAGAACAATCCCTTTTAGATTATACCAAGTACCTGTTTTTAAAACCTGATATTAAAAAAAATTAATACCTCTATTATGTGTAAAAACATTTTGCCAACACAATCCATTTATGGATAAACAACAGAACGGACAGTGTGTCTGAGTTAAGCTCCTGATCCGTACATCACATGTACACTATTTCACAAATGTACATGTCAAGGACATCCGTGGCCATTTTTAAACTTCTAAAACCTTGTCTTGTAAACAATGTTGGGGAGTAGCCTACATGCGGTGGGACCGTGAGGTGTGTATGTCCTGTGTGCAGTGATATGAAGTCTGTGTGGTGTGATATGAGTGTGACCTTGACGTGACTCCAACACGTCACAGAGCGTTATGACGGCTTTGTGTTAAGGACTCGGATAGCAAATCTTAACATAACATGTGATATGTGATCCTAGCACACATTCACGCTTTCCTTTACTGTCCATCACACTTTTCATTCAAATGGAAATACTTGGAAGGCTAAGTAATATAAATGAACAGCAAGTCATATAAATACAGTTACACAAAGTAAAATGTTATAAAAAAGTCAAAATGTCAAGTAAACCTGTCATGAACAAAGTCGTCAATTCCGGTATATTGCAACACCTCTAGGTCTAATACCAATATAAATTTACTCAAATTGAAAAATTGACCATATCTTTCACTTAACTCATAACTGAGACACGCTTTGAAATATATGTTGTTTCCTGTGCTGCTTCACATTCATTCAGTTGATAGCTACTAATTCTGCCTATCTGCCGAATCAATGGGAAGAACGTTGTGCGATTGTGATAAACACAATGAATGAATACAATAGATTGCTCACATGTCGTCACACCCGTGGCCTTTGGCCGCAAGAGCTCTTTGCACACTGTGCTGATTCATTACCAACAAAACCAGATAAAACCAAGCTGACGCTTCAATTCTCAGGATGGCCACGATTACTGTTTTTTTTTTTTTTTTACATTTTAAAGGTTTTCCTGAAATTAGACAACTCAATGAGAACAGAAGACATTAGAGTAATATAGTATGTGTGCGAGATGCAAAAAAATGAACAAATCAAATGTTCTTGAGACTTATTGTTCTGGTTTATCTAACTCAAACCCATTTAAAGGGATAGTGCACTCACAAGTGAAAATTCTGTCATCATTTACTCATCCTTTTGTCATTTCAAACCTGTATGACTTTCTTTCTTCTGCAAAACACAAAAGAAGATATTTTGAAGAATGTTGGTAACCGAACAATGGCACCGGCACCCATTCACTTTGATTGTATGCACACAAAACCAATGCATGTGAAGGGGTACTGCCATTGTTCGGTTACCAACATTCTTTAAAACATCTTTTATGTGATATTCACTCGACTCTCTGAACAAACAGATCAAATCAGAAACCATTTTTTCATCTGTCCAGGCACTATGAGACTAGTATAAACTCTGATAATCTTCTCTGAGGCTCGGTATGTAGAGTCTAAACGTATAGAAAACATCATGTGCTAACTCTAAAAATGATCCGCTCATCCAGGACTAGATTGGCTACAGCTGCTCCCATCACACGGCTCTGCCTATTTGCGTCTGCATCCTGTTACAGCACAAACACGCACGTACACAAAACCCACACTTGTGCTTAATAAACAAATGCCTTTCGCTGTTGATTTTACATGCAGCGCAAGCCGATGTAATTAAAATATGACATAACGGGATTAGGTTAGCCTGCATTGTGATTTCACAGTGAAACAAAACAGCTGACGAATGTGATTGTTTGCCTTTGGGATAATCTAACATCTCGCTTCCGAACGTGCGTTTTGCGCATTCCTGAAGCCAAATCATTACAATATTCAATAGTAAAAAACCCAACTCAGATGTGAGCTCTCTTTCATGAACTTTGATTTGTTACAAAACACGTGTTATCATGCAAGAACCACCTGCTCAAATTAAAAATATAAACAGCACCCTTAGCAACAGGCGGTTTTGATACGTGAAACCGTCGCTTGCGTTTCAACCCGCTGGAAGCTCACCGATGCCAAAAGGGAGAAATTAGGAGGGGATTCAATTTACTGTTGCACTTTAAAGCTCTTAAAGTGAAAGCTAAGTCATGTGTTTAGATGGAGTGGTCGTTCGTGAATATGACAGTAGGTCAGCGGTGGGCCGCGTGGACGGGCAGGGGATGTGGAAATCTGAACAGGGCAACCGGGAGAGGGTTCTCAGTGAGGTATGCTTGACATGCGTCATTTCTGCACACATGACCAGTGCGAAGGGCACTTGAGACCTTGAAGAGGAGTAACGTTGGTGTCAAACGTGTCATCTCAAAGATGACTGTTTAATGTATAGTGTGCACAAACAAATAAGGAAAAAACATTGTGGTGTCAGGGTTTTTTTTTCAGGTAAAATTTGTATCCCAAAAAACAAGCAAAAGGTAAACCTTTACTGTAAGGTTATACTTGTTAGCATTAGTAAATGCATTAGTTAAACATAAAGTAACAATAAACAATATAGTTTTGCAGCATTTATTAATTTATGTTAATGTTGGTTAATATCAATACAACTAGTTACTGTGCATTAACTAATGTTAACAGTTACAACTTTTGGTTTTGAAAAGGTATTAGTAAATGCTAAAATTAACATGACTACAATTAATAAACAATATATACGTTTATTATTAGTTCATGTAAACAAATGCATTACCAAGTTTTATGCATTACCATTTAAATCCCTCTATTATCAATATAATATTATCTATTATTAAAGGTTATTTTAGTTTACCAAAATTAAAACTATGAAAACATTTCTGTTTATTGAAATCAAATAAAATATTGGTCTAAAATTATTTAAAAAATATAAACAAAAAATGTTGCCTCAAAAATAAACTGAAAAGAGTTTAAGGCACTAAAGTTACAATAATAAACAAACTAAAATAAAAAAAATCTTATATAGCAACATAAAAAATAATAATTAAATTACAAAAGCATATAACAAAATTGCATAAAAATGAACTAGATTTAATCTAAAAATAAAAGATAAAGATAAAATATTAACAAAACTGCTACTAATAATTACTACTAATAATGTTTTATTGTTTTTTAAGCCTTAAGTAATAATTTTTTTAAATATATCGTCGCTGTCCATCTGAAACCTATGTCCAAATTTGCTGTTTTCCAGGAAATGGAAAAAACACTGTACTTTTTAAATGATTAAATACTTTTTAATACTTTATTTTGGTTAAACCCTGTGACAAACATAAAGGGTCACTAATAATAATGATTTATGACAAAAAATAAAAATGACGAAATATAAAGATATGAGATTTCAGCAGGACAGCAGCGATATATTATTAAGTATTTAAACATTGTGCTTTATTTTTTATTTGATATTTATCATTTGTGAGATTTAGCCAATCCCTCTTATCAACATTCAGTGTTTGAATTTGATGTAACATTGCGCAATCAATGTCACACTGCAAGTCTAAATTTAGCTGGCATGTGATTCACAGAATAAGCTATTATCTAAGGAATTAAAATTCTCTCACCAAGCTGGCTGAGGTCCAGTAACGTCCAGTGCATTCCTGTGGGGCAACTGGGCGATAAAGTGCGGATGTGGACGCGACCGTAGTGATCTAACCCCCACAGAGCATCACCACAGGCAGAGAGCTGCAGCATCTCAACGTCTGGGGGAAACTGGATGGTGAAGGGCCGCATCTGAAAGTCTTGGTCCCAGATGCAAAACAGGTCTTTCCTGCTCTGACCAATCCAAAGGAAACTTCCTGTGGAGACACCAGTGAGATGATCACACATTACTGGATTTTAGAAAGTTACATTTGTAGTGTAATCACTGGTTTGATAATGCACAGAGGATGATGGAATATCTACATACCCTCTTTGCCTGGAACAGCAGAGGAAAACGCAAAGGCCCACTTTGTGGCCGAAGCTGTTCCTCTGGGTACGACACCCCTCCAAAATGTCCCTGCGTAACGATCAACATAAAATAAATCTGTCTGAGAGACTTTTTAAATATAAACGTGCTCAGCCAACAGAGTAGCATATGTTAATTCTATGAATGCGTGCTTTGCAGCATGTCGTACCGATGAGGCTGCCCTTGGCAACGTGAAACTCGTTGCGTCCAGAAGCGATCCAGACACCGCTGCTGTTGACACTGATGAGACTGGGCTGGCACTGGGAGTGCTGGGAGAGGAAGGCCACGCGCAGACGCTCTGCCACTCGTTCCACCGGAGCTCTGGTGGCTGTGGCAACGGTCTGTGTGGCCTGGATTAGAGTCTGGAATAGACTGCCTTGATCAAACACCACGTAGTCTGTGATGCTCACCTATATCGAGAAAGGTAAATAATAAAAAGGGAACCCTAAGAGAGGTGTGTTTTACAGCATTTTTCATAAAAAAACAGACACATATTTCACATAAAATGTAGAGTAATGAATCTTGATATCATTATCTGGCAAAAGGTAATGTGTTTAATTCAATCCGGCCCATTATAAATTTGACGCTTCTTATATAATATTACATATACAGTGGTGTTAAATAATATATATACCTGCCACCAGTGATCATCTTCACCCTGGGGTTTTTTCGCAGTGACCCCCGTTCTGAACCACAAGCTCCCGCTGGTGTCCAGTGCCCATGCTGTGTTATTCTCACCCAGAGCGATACAGATGGGCTCCAAACCTTGACTCTCACTGCAGTCACACATATACAAATATTATATAAAATATTTTCAATCCATTCTCACAACAAAATCTGCAATGTGCAAAACAGACATCACTTTCGAATACCCTCCCAAAAAAATCGTACAGCCAATACAGTAAATCAAATGATCATAAATCAGGCCAATCTTTCACTACACCAGCATCTGTATTACATTATATAAACATTGCATTCATTCATGAGATTTACCTGCCGATGGTAAATACCGATATCAGACGTACCTGACGGTGTCATACTTCCATTGCTCCCCCTCAGCGCAGTAGCTGCTGAGCCCCTCTCTGTAGAACACACCTCTCTGCTCGCTCAGTGCCCACACCACACTGCCACGTGCTGCCATCTGCGCCATGGGACATGGGCAGTCCACCTTCACAGAGCGAGCACATGGCCTGTCCGCACTCAGCCCTGAACACACAGAGTGGTGGAAGAATTCCATCTATTTTAATGCACATTTGAGAATAAAAATGGACATTTCTGATGAATTCTGAAAGTGGTAATTTATAACGGGCACTACATTCACATCACATTTACAGATACTTTACATGATTCCTGCAAACTACGTTACAGTAGGTGGATTAAGTGCACTTTCCATATGAGTTCTATGACCTCTGCTGGATTGGTAGAGGTCATAATGGATTTTAATACGGGTTTAACAGAACTGTAAAGTAACTGGTACTGCAAGCACGAGGTTAGATCTCTGATGCTCCTCAGTATTACGTAAGAGCCAAAACTGAGCCCAAAGTTACACTGTTTAGAGTAAATAAATCTGTGACAAAACACAGAAAACTCTTAATGTAACAATGACCATATAAATCATGAGTTTGATTTTGTTATTGGTGTCAGTTTATCCTTTAAACACAGTAGGTAGCAAAGTGCTGTAGGAAGTACTTACAGCACCATCTAGTGGTAAGAAATAACAACACAAAGTTTTGAGTTCATAAAAAATCACAATTTACACATTTTTACACCAGAATAAAATACAGGATAAAATTATCCTGAAAAATTACAAATATTCGCAAATAATATTATGCCCAGTTCTTTCTTTGTCTTTTTCTCACCCTCATATTATTAAAACCTGTATGCAAAAGTCTCAGATTTAAAGGGTGAGTAAAATGAACATAAATGTACTTTTTAAGACCCTCTTAACACTTCTCAAACCTGTTTGTAGGTAAAGGTCTCCATTGGTGTGAATGATCCACGCTGTATCATCACCAAGTGCCACAAAAGCTGTGTCATCCAGGGCTTTGTACCAGTGTCTCTTTCCCTTCATGGTGACCTTCCCACAAGCATAAGCTGTCATTGTCTTCTGCTCCACTTTCCATAGCAATGACCCTAGCAAAACACACATTGTTTTATACAATTTCAATAAGACAAAGCCGTGTAGTAAATCGCAATATGAACAATATGCATTTCCATTTAAACCAATGTGTGTAAGGGGATAAATATTATTACTTTTTTGTTTAACATCACCAGAAACACTTGCTTAAAAATGCATGGTTATTGATGTTTATTCCACCATGCTGGGTTCAAGCTTTTGTGTTTCTTTTACCGAAATGAGTTTCTCTCCCATGTTGGCATGAATTTACATAACTAAACTAAAAGTTTATTATGACTTTTCCCAGTCGTGTGCAGTAGAAATGCGGTTTAGTTCATCAACCTGTGCCAATCCTTTCCTTTCCCTTACCTGACTGAGACAGAGCCACCTGATGGACATTTTCTTCAAACTTCTGCCAGCTCAATCCACCATTTGGAAGCCCACTGCAGTAAAGACCTCCTTTAAAGTCCAGACACCAGACATACCTGTCCGTCACAACCAGACTGAGGATGCCACAGCCAGGCCCACTGTAGCCCATCCAGCTTTCTGCCAACTTTAAATAGAACAGTTCATATATTACATTTTTCGTTTATTACAGGTTATTTAATAAATTAACTACATTACATTAGTATTTATAACTTAAAAAGCAAAAGTTAAGTGCTTAATTCTCCTAGATCTTATCCCAGTCTCACTCTTGGGATTTTTAGTTGGCCATCTCTCTTACCTGATCAGCTTTGAGGAGTTGCATCTCTTCATCTCCTTTCTGTTTAGCAGACAAGCCCTGCAGGCTCATAGCGTTTAGTCCGTCTCCCAGACTATTGCTGGATGGCACGTGGGCATAGATGTCCTCCTCGTCACTAGAGGGTGTCGGTTCGGGTTCAGGGGAGTAACCCAGAGGTCTAATTGGATAATAAGATAAATCCAAGTTAAAGTCCCCATGCAAACTATCTGTAGAACGTCGCTCAGAATCTTCCAGCGGGACAACCTCCTTCATGTGCTCCTCTATAACGTCCTGTTCATCAGCTGTCTGCATGTACGAGAAGGTGCATTCCAGGAGCATGTCCACATCAGGCGTAGCCACAATCTGGGGCTCGTTTTCCTCAAACACGTTTTCACTGTACGCCTGACACTCCATGTCTTGTAGGGGGAGTGATGTGGGACAAGGGGGATGAGTCTCCGAGGTTTGGTTAACTGGATCCTGATCAGGCTCTTGTCTGTGATTTTGTGATGGTTCCGGTGGGCTCTGAAGGGGGAATTGGGTTTCTCCACAAATGGACCCCTCCTGGTCGGGCGAGCCTGTGCTGTGGAGGTCAAGGCTGCTGCACAGGAGGCTGGTGCGGTCGGAGGGAGGCTCACTCATGGGCGTGTTGAGAACGTCGCTGCTTGCGCCGTCCTGACTAAACATGCTGTCCGACCAGCTGCTGCGCTCATTAACACGGTTCCCGCTGTCTACAGAATCACACAAAAGAAAAACATTTAAAAAAGGGATACAAACTAGCTATTACACAATATTCTAAAAGTATTTTTCAAACCATGTCTTCTCCTCCTGCCCTTTTTCTTCAGCTTGATGGCTTTGACCACCAGCTCCTGCTGGAAGTCTTCTTGGGTGATGGTGCTGTATCGGCTGGAGGAGAGCTCTGAGGCAGAGACCTCCGTGGCAGTAAACATGCCAGGCGTGCTTTCCCATGAGGTGATGGAACTGCTACGGCTGTGGGAGTCCATTGTACCCAAGCTTACCCGCTGCTGCTCCTCCACATCTTCTGCCACCTCCAGAGCCTCGACCCACTGACTGAACTCCTCCTGCACCTCCTCTGACTCCTCAACCTTTTCACGTGCCTCCTCTGAGCTGGGAGTGACTTGAATCTCCTGTTCTGTAATGATGGGCATGGTTCGGATTGGCTGTGCTGTCTCCACGGCACCATTAGGAGGCAGCAGAATGGTGGGCGTAGAAAGAGGGGAAGTGAAACGATAAGAATGGTCTAATACTGAGAGGAAAAAGTGATCAAGAAAAAAAGAAGAGTGTAAGATATAGTGGCCCCACAAAATATACACATGAGATGTGGTTAAACATGTCAAAATATCAAAATAAATGTTATTTAATAAAAGCAATTTACATCTTAACAATGTGTTGGAAAGATATTTTGTTTCTTTCCTCAGTTCAGGCTGCCTTAAAGGCACTGTGTGGAATTTTTTAGCGGCATCTAGCAGTGAGGTTACGTATTGGAACCAATGGCTCACTCCACCGCTCACCCCTCCCTTTCGAAGCACTACGGTGGCTGACACAGGACAAAGATGTTGTCACGTTTTCACTTCTTTGAAAAAGGTGATAACATTATTACAAAACGCGCTCTGTTTGTCCGTTTAGGGCTTCTGTAGAAACAACATGGCGAATTCCATGTAAGGGAACCGGCATTAAAACAGCTCTTTCTAAGGTAATAAAAACATAACTGTTCTTTATGTAAGGTCTTTATACACCTCTGAAGACATAGTTATGTATATTGCATTTCTGTCAACAGATCCTCCTAAATATCACATACAGCACATTTAAGGGTCAAAATTGTTTTTGAGGCAGCTGTATGTATGACAGTAAGAATGTGTTTCTTAATCATAAATATCATTTTTGTTTTTCAAATTGATAGGCTAGGAAAAAAATAAAAAGATGGAGAGAGAGAGATACACAAACACTACTGCATGACTATGTTGCGATTATTGCAACTTTGTAAAACACTGCAACTACTACAGTGCAAAGGGCAAAAACATGATTTTCTCATACAGTATGAGCCTTAAAATACCAAGACTGCTGATGGAGCAGAATGCATAACTAAACTGCCATTATGATATCAGTTCTGCAACTCACAGTTGGAAACCAATCCCTCAGGGCTATTTGAGATCCGCAAAATGTCCCGGTCGCCTTTCAGAATGAAGATTTCATTCTCTGTGCATGACACAGACACAATATCCCCACTGCTTTCCAAACCGCCAATAATAACCTTTGAATGAGAATGAGAAACAATAGCTCAAATTACCTTGCCATTGACAACTTTTAGATCATATATCAATGATGATGCTGACTAAAGAATATTTTTAAACACAGAATGAAACCCCTAGATCCAAAGTGTGCATTTATACCTGGTTGGTACAGTCCACAACATAAACGCTGTATTCATTCCAGCTGAGAACCCAGCCCTCCTTCAGGAAACAGCTGACCAATCCCAGCTGTCTTTCTGAAGGTCTGTAACCTCCGGTGGGCCCTGAACGTGGGAACAGCTCAAACTGAGGAACCTCCTGGTTAAAAAGGGGCTTCAGGACGTGGGTTTCCCCCACGCGCCCTCGCACATCTGTCCTCCACAGACGCAACCCCGGCCTGGCTGCATAGACCACCAGATCGCTCTGCTTGCACAGAGCTGGCTGAAAGCAGGCACCGAACTTGCCATTACTTTAAAAAGACAAATATTAACAGATGTGGGATGAGAAATTGTAGCTTGACCCAACAAGTAATGATGGCCTATTAGACTAGTGCAACTTTGAGAAACAGTCAAACATGGGTTGAGGGTGCTGTACCATTTTCGTGGTTTAGTTCCCAGCTGCTGATGCGACTGTTCTTGCGTGTAAAAAAACATCGAGCGCTGATAGGATGAAACCAGAAGGACTTTTTGACTGTACTCCAGCTGAACTATTGCTGAAGGCTCATCGAAGAGAATCACTGGGTTACACACTCCCTACAAGAAACACATAATCCTGTTAGACTGGAAGAAATAATATTGTTTTACTGTGAACTGTATCTCTTATGAACGGCTTACCTGGTCCAGATCCACAGCAGAGTAGACCACCCTCCCCTTATCGTCTCCAGAGAAGAGCTTCATGCCATTAGCACTCCATGCTAGCGCTGTTATTGTGCTTTTGTGCAATCCCACCACATCAAACCTTCTCAGCTGTGACAAGACAATAAAACAGTGTGACATGCTCACTTTACCAGTATACTGATACGTTTCCCAAAAGTATGATGTTAATCATAAGTTGACCTAAGTTGAAAGTGAAGTGAAAGTGACCTATTTGTCAGATATGCTGACCCATACCCGAAATGTGACCTCTGCATTTAACCCATCCAGTGAATAGTCAACACACACACTTCAAGTCGTGAACACACATACACCCGAAGCAGTGGGCAGCTATCACTGCAGTGTCCGGGTAGCAAACAGGGGTAAGGGGCCTTGCTCAAGGGCACGTCAGTTGTTACCTGCCGGTACTGAGAATCAAACCGAGTTACGAGTCCGACTCTCTAACCATTAGGCCACAACTGCCCACAAAGTTGATCTTAAAGCCATCGATATGATGCTTTTGGAAAACGCAGCCCAGATCAGTCAGACATCTGCATTATAGGTTTTATTTTATACACCCTTATATATAAAATGTTAACGTTACAGCACATATTAACAGTTGTTTTCACAATAAGACAAATAAAATTAGTCACATACATATTTTGATATTAGAATCAAATCTTATATTATTGCCCCTTTTGTAAGTCACTTTGCATATAAATGTCTGCTAAATGCATATACATACATCCTATATATAGAAACATCACAATACCTGTTTATTTCTGCCAGGCAATGGTGACACAAGCTGAAAGAAAGCAACTCTTCCTGATGCCGTTCCAACAGCCACAAGATCATCAAAACAACTCAGCAGCTTCACAGCAGTGATGGCTTCACATTTTCCCTTGTGAAACAAATGACAACAGATTTATTGCAAAAAGCCATATCTAAACGAAAACAGATCAGATCACCTCTAAGTGGAGCATGTTCTCACCTCTAAATTGTATTTATTCATCTGGCTTACTCTCCTGCAGTATAGATACAGCATTCCAATGCTGCTGCCAATGGCTATATAATCAGTGTTACTGTCCAGAGCTGTCAAATAAACCAGCACTGATCTGAAGCCTTTCTGGACTTTAGCAGGAATGGCATTGAGCAGGTAGTAGAGAGGGCAGAATTCCCTCAAGGGCAGCGGTGCTGGGTGGGTTGCCATGGTCCCCTTATGGATCTATGTCCCACTAATGGAAATCTGGGAAGAAAATACAGAAATCTTAAAAATACATGCATTATTATTCAGAATAATACTTCATTTTTTAATAAAAAATGCAAAATACAGCTTAATACTGATCTCTCATCCTACTACAGTGATCATAGAGGCAGAAAGCAATAAACACATCTAAACATGTGTAGTTAATAACTAGTGGACACACCCACAAGCATATTAACCACGCCTTAAATGCACAAAACAACAGCGCATCCTTCCCTGTTTAAGCTATGTGTTATAGAGTATTAACTTAGCTCAATATGTTTATGTATGACTGGATGGCAAGCTTCAATTTCATTGTTTCACTTGTGGCCTTTGCACATGTACAGAATAACAATAAGGATGATTGTTCCTCATATGCATGCCTTTTCGAAAAAAAAACGTTAACATAACTCTTTCCTTTCTGTTATAAAGTAAAATTTGCCTAAACAACAAAGACTACTGGCACAGCAAAACAAAAGTCGTGTATAATATGGATGGGTAACGTTAGGCTTTCAAGTCAGCGAGCTTTCTCTACCCGTTAACTACTACACTCGATATTGGTAACTTTACAAAACTTACCACCGGGAAAGGTTCACATTAATTCTGACGAGGAAAGATTTTTACAGTTTGAATGAGGGCGATCTGTTGACATTTCTGCTTCTCTGACAGTTAGCTCTTGTTGACAGTTGCGTCTTCTTTCTGTTTGCGTTGGGACAGACGCGTGACGACAGCGACACCTAGTGCAGCGGAAGTGAATGGCGAACAACTAAAGTAGTGAAGTGAAGAAATATGAAATTAAGTCTACTCTGACAAAAAAATACCACTATTATTTTCAATAATAAATTAATGCTGAAAATGTATTGGTCAGTTTGAGGGGGTGAAAGGTATAGGACATTTGATGTTACACACTTTTTATCACTACATTACTGCTGTGGGGGATTAAAACACATTGTTAAGGCCTCTAAACACATTTTTCATTTAATTTAATGAGCAAAACTATTTTATAGAATTTAATATGTTTAAATAATGAGTTTAAAATAAATCTTGTTTTTGCAGTATTTTTTCCTTTGCATAAATTAGAATAAAACCCATTGAATGAATAAAGACAACAATTAGAATGAAGTAAAATAATGACAGTACCCTTGCAGTTTTTCCTCTGATTAACTTATATACAATCAATAATCTCTTTAAAAAATTTTTTTAGCTGAATTCTAACCAAAACAAATACCGTCACAGACTAAAACAAATGAAAGGCTGCAAACAGGAAAAATTATGGACCACACTGTGTTTAATAGATTTAACATGAATTCATATTTTACATTTAATTTAATAAAAAGATTGGTAGGGTTACAGCAGTGGATCTGATATGAAACAAACACTTTAAAACTACAGATCACATTAGCACATTTGTATCCAGAATTCTGTCATTATTTACTCACCCTCTTGTCATTTCAAACCTGTGTGACTTTTTTCTTCTGCACAACACAAAAGAAGACATTTTTAAGAATGTTGGCAACCAAACAATGGCCGTACCCATTAACTTCTATTGTATGGACACAAAACCAATGCAAGTGAATGGGTACAGCCGTTGGTCTAATAACCGCTAATAACTGTCACTCCACCGCTCACCCCTCCCTTTCCCTTTTGCTTTCCAAACCGCCAATAATAACCTTTGAATGAGAATGAGAAACAATAGCTCAAATTACCTTGCCATTGACAACTTTTAGATCATATATCAATGATGATGCTGACTAAAGAATAATTTTTAAACACAGAATGAAACCTCTAATCCAAAGTGTGCATTTATACGTGGTTGATACAGTCCACGACATAAACGCTGTATTCATTCCAGCTGAGAACCCAGCCCTTCTTAAAGAGTACATTCCACAAGATCATCAAAATTACATTTCATGCAGTGTGTAATGTTGCCGTGTTTTGCAGTCTGCAAAGTTGTAAATCCGAAGGTGAATAAATAACAAAGTTATTGGTTTGGAAAAAAGGGAGTCGACTCTGAATAACGCAAAAGAGTCGTGACCTAGTCCGATTCTCTAACCGCCGTGTATCTACGTCACTAGAAATAGTCCTGCCTATTAACACATGTGCTAAACCAATCACAGCAGACTAGACCATCTGACCAATCACAGCAGACTAGGCTAGCGGAAAGGCGGGGATTAGAGAGATGAATCGCGGAACGAATCATTTGAGAGTCAGTCTAGAAGTAAGGTAATAATAATAACATTTATTTACAAAATAATAGTGATTTTACACCATGTATGTGCATAAACCTGTTGTCAGACACTCCATAAACCAAAGTAGGCCCTTAAAATCAGAAGCTATGTACTCTTTAAGAAAACAGCTGACCAATCCCAGCTGTCTTTCTGAAGGTCTGTAAGCTCCGGTGGGCCCTGAATGTGGGAACAGCTCCAACTGAGAGACCTCCTGGTTAAAAAGGGGCTTCAGGACGTGGGTTTCCCCCACGCGCCCTCGCACATCCATCCTCCACAGACGCAACCCCGGCCTGGCTGCATAGACCACCAGATCACTCTGCTTGCACAGAGCTGGCTGAAAGCAGGCACCGAACTTGCCATTACTTTAAAAAGACAAATATTAACAGATGTGGGATGAGAAACTGTGGCTTGACCCAACAAGTAATGATGGCCTATTAGACTAGTGCAACTTTGAGAAACAGTCAAACATGGGTTGAGGGTGCTGTACCATTTTCGTGGTTTAGTTCCCAGCTGCTGATGCGACTGTTCTTGCGTGTAAAAAAACATCGAGCGCTGATAGGATGAAACCAGAAGGACTTTTTGACTGTACTCCAGCTGAACTATTGCTGAAGGCTCCTCAATTACTCAAGACATAAGCTGTGACAAGACAATAAAAAAGTGTGACATGCTCACAGCAGCATCCGTTATATAACTGACCCTCCTGGTAAAACACAAACATATAACACAACAGGATCGATGCTTTTCCAATCAGAATTTAGTAATGATCTTTTGACTCATTATTATAGCCTATATATTAGCTATAATGCTGAATATTTTGACGTTTACAGTGTAGTCATACAGCATATGGTAATACATTAAGTAAACATTTTGAGAACAGAGAAATATGAATTTGTTATTGACTATAGAAATGAACTATTTCATTCAGAATGTTGATCATTCTCATTTCTGCAAAAAACATAATATTACTGCTATATTTTTCTTCAAATCAGAAATTAATATTCAAAAGTATATTTTTAATAATCGCAGTCTCCAATGTTCTGTAGCCTATAGAACAGATGACAGTAAACCGTATGACTGGGACATTTTACACTTGAAATGTGAGGGCGCACTGGCAGCGCATCTGCGCTCGTAGAGGAGGGACTACAGTACAGGCATCATTCTGCACAACATCCTCAGACAGCCACCAGCACTGAACATCGGATTTTACGGTGACTTCACATGAACCGAGACATCACACAGGTAATTTTGACGAACGTTATTAATACTAAAAATAAATATATGTATTTAATGTCTTTTGGTTATCGTGATTTTTCTAAACAGAATTTATAATTCTGCATTAGAAATATTCGGTAAGGATAAACATGTTTCTATTAACTGGCTTACGTCCATGTAATGCTGATGAGTTCAAACTGAATCAGTCGGTAAGCATCGCCCATATGTTTTCGCGCACGTTAACGTGTAGCTAAATACGAGATTTTACAAACCCCTTTAGTCCGTGTTTGTCCTCTGAGGGAAAATAGGAGCCGGTTTAATAACTGCAAAATCCTGGCGGTGTGTTCATGAAAAACAGAAGCCAATGGCTGTGTCGTGAAACCTAGCGGACTGCCTACCTGCATGTTTGGGCATCAAATGCTGCAGCAAAATGTTCATAAAGCTGTCTCCGAGTGCATTCATCAGGATGCCAATAAATGTAACACACGACCAAGATGCTAAAACGCTGTCTAAGTACAAAGCTTGTCCTCAGACTGAAATTATACATGAGACAGAATTTCAACGCTTGTGTTATTGCGTGGTTGGCTCCGCACCTTGTGTTTACACTAATGTTATATGGGTTAAAACAGCAGACCTTCTACTCTATTTGTGTTATTATTTGATGCATCAAGGTAACAGGTGCATAGGATAATTCATATAAGCCCTATTACTGTGCATGTTGTGTGTGAAAAAAGAGGATAGATTTTGGCCTAAGGGTGAGGCAGGGAGGGGGCACCCTGACAAGTGATGCTGTAGGTATGCTGGTGTAGCTTATGCTGTATTCTTCAGTAAATGGTCACTAATTCTGTAGCTACAACAGTCAGGTAACCTAAAAATGTGCTTCATGTAGTAACATCTACACTAACCAGGCTAAACCAACTAAATTAGTTATCAATTACAGATTATGTTTTTGTGGAAACTATTACTTGGTGTTAGCCCTGTATGACATATCGCTTTATTGCTTCCTAATCTCTCTGTAATTTGCTTTGTATAAAAGCGTCTGCTAAATGACTAAATGTAAATGGGAAATAGTTCTCGAATGGCACAGTTTTACTTTTACCCTGGAGATTTATATTATTATAGCAGAGTTTAGTTCCAACACAGTATTTAAAAAAAATCACATTTTCAAATAGTGAAAATTGTCAAATTCGTTTTTGTGGATTTATTTAATATGAAATTGAACTATTCTGAAATTATCCAGCTTTTATTAAACCAAAGCTATTTAGGACTTCCGAAGCACACATTAAATTCTATTATCACTATGAATCAACATGTCTGTAAATGGATGTAGTAATATTAGCATATCTCACAGATGCATTTTCCTGAAGGTTATGCATTATGTATAACAATGGTGTGACTTTGACCTTGTTTCTGCTAGAGAGAGCACAGGCGGCAGGATTAAAGCAACAAGCGCTTAAATGGAGATTAATATCATAATTACTTATGCACAGCACTCTAATCTAAAAATATAAGATGTTGGTATATGCTTTAGGTTTAAGACCCTAAGTTCACAAGGTCAGGAGGTCACTCTAAATGAAATAGCAGATCAGAGATTTAAAAATCTTACTGGAATCTGATTTATTTTCAGTTTCACATTCTATCATCTTAGAACACAAGAGGTTTAGATCTTTCATAAGAAACAAATGCATCTGACCTTTTCCACTAAAGTGATTATAGTTTAGGTTATCGATACATGATCATTTACAATCATTCTGCATAAACATCATCTCTCTCCAACTTTAAAATCAACATTGGCAGTCACTTTCTCAAAGAGAGGTCAGTCATACTGCAGAATCAGCTTTCTGTGTGCTGGTCAGCATCCCTCAGTGCAAAGCAATTCAATTTGGTCTCTGTGTTTGTAAACAGCGTTTGGCCTCTTTGACCTACAGTAGCTTTATCTTATGCCTGTGTTTATCTTTACAAGCATTCCTAATAAAATCCATATCGACAGTGCTCAGAACATTTGTCAGTTTATAAAGACGTACATTAAAATGAACACATTGCACTTGGACGATATGTTAAGAATAACTTTAAGCAGATTAAAGATCATATAATTTTTGTTTGCACATTTCGACATAGCAGCATTAGTTCAACCAATAGAAAGAGTGGGGTGGCACAACATGTTTGTTTTTTTGCAGTTTCTTTTGGTGATCCCATAGTTAACTTTGCTCACAAGTATGGAATTTACTACATTACTATGGGTATACAAATATGATGTAGTTTAAAAACATATCTTTTTTAGTAAGTTTGTAGTAAAGACAACATCTGAGTTAAAGATCAAAAGTGGACTATTCACACAGGAAGCCTATTGGATGTGAAAACCAAAATCTATTTTATATTCATAGGTATTGGCTGATGCATGACATATAGCTTGTTGCTTCTAGTAGAGACTGAAAAGTGTCCTTTATCTTCTGTGAGAATGAAAAAGCAATTTCATCCCCCAGTATTTTTTATTCATACTGCCTGAGCACCAACAATATGCATTCAATTCTATATGTGCGATCTGCAGAGCATAGCAGCATTTCTCAAGGTCAGAGAACGTCTTATTGACCATCAGATCAGGTTTTGCATCTTGAGAAGCAGGTTGTTTTATGTAGCGTGTCGTTGTATCTTCCTGGGACTTGCTGTTTTATTAGGTGTAAGATTTTTTCATGAAAGTTTGTTATGCAAGCCATTAGGAGCCACAGGCTCTTTTAGTTGACTGACTAGATTTTAACCGTGTAATCCAATATTAACTCATTACATTGGCTTATTTGTTTGAGACCATGAACAATAATGCCAGAGCATGGCAACATGTTCTAAATCAATGTTTCGTATGAAATAAATATATAAAAAAATATTTTGTACAATTCATTCACCTTCTTGTCAAATTTACCATGCAAGTCAGTGGTGTGATTTTGATTGACAGCTTTCTTGACTTGCGTTTACATGCACAGGGCCCTGCCATGACCTAGAGGGACTGACCCAGTTTTACATTATGTGTGCCTGTAATGGCCAGCAAATTAATTTTAATGTTTTGTTTTGTTCTCATTTAACAGTTTATATTCATTTTAACAAAAAGAAAACATCTTTGTGCATCAGGAATAGGCATGCTGTGATATGAATGACCACTGAAGTTCAATTCTGCATAGAATAACTAAAGGTTTGACTACAGAATAAAGTTCCTTACTCCTGTATAAGCTATTCTCCTCAAAGGTATTTTCGGGTGACAGATCACCTTGCAGAATGCTGGAGGACAGATTAAATCTGTCTCCCTTTTACTCCCCAAATCTTTCTCTCTGCATGTCCTGCAGAACTGCACATTTTATGAGGTTTTTCAAAGAGACAATTTTTTCTTTTTCTAAATGCATCTCTGTTCTTTGCAGGTAGTGGCTGTCTAAGGATAGCCCATCCAGACAGGAAAATGAACAGAACTGCACTCATATATTATTGAAGGACTGAAGTGCCTTCACAGATATCATGACACCTGGAGACCTTCTGGAGAAGTATCATAATAATTAATGTCATCTCTCCTGAAAGCTATGGATTAAGAACTTGCCTCGAAGTGAGCATTTCACATTGAGTTTATGTATGTGTGTGTGTTAAAGCATTGCATTAAACTTTCATGTTTTCTAATTTAAAGGGATAGTTCACACAAAAATGAATATTCTGTCATCATTTACTCACCCTCTTGTCATTTCAAACAGGTTTGCCTTTGTTTCTTTTGCAGAACACAGAAGAAGATGTTTTGAAAAATGTTGCTAATTAAACAATGGCTGTATCCATTTACTTCTATTTATTGGACAAAACCCAATGCAAGTCAATGGGTACCACCATTGTTCAGTTACCAACATTCCTCAAAATATCTTCTTTTGTATTCTGCAGAAGAATGAAAGTCATGCAGGTTTAAATAGACAAGAGGGTGAGTAAATGAAACAGAATTTCTATTTTCGGGTTAACTATATCTTTAATTTCTGAGGAGATCATAAACATTTTTTGCAGGAGCTTGGCAGGTAGATTTTCCACTCCAGTTTTTGAGAGGATTAATATCAGAAATTGCTTTAGTCTGATCCGCCATCGAAAAGTCACATGGGATCAAGAGTGGCAGAGACAGGTTATATCACATAGTTACTGTGGGCCGTGTTACATGGGGCAATATATAGGACCATATGAATCGTGTCACATGTTACTCAGCAACAGTAGACCAAGCCACTTCATTTTCAATGATTGTATAAAAGATGTTAGCTATAGTTAAATAGGTGACATACTGTATATCTAACCAAATCTATAACCTCATTTTTGTTATATAGGCTATTATATTAGTTCTGTACACTCTAAAAACAGTTGTGATAAAAGAGATCTGTGTTATTTCCGGGACAACACATTTTGTGTAACTTTTAGCACAACTTGTGTTGTCCCTTTCATATATTTCACACAAAATCAACACAAAATAGCATAACACCAACAGTGTGTTAAAATTAACACATCTTTTTATGAGTGTATTAATATGTGAGTGTTGGAAATGATCCTTTGTGAGATGCATTCTCACATTGTCTTTTAAAAAATGTTACCTTTAGATGTAAATGATAATGATGCTATTTAGGGTAAAAAACGCTTTTGTCCTACTTTTAAAGTTCCTCAGCCGCTGCCGGTTATGTGTGGTAGATGATCTCCAGAGAATCTCACTATCTGCACTGTTAATTGAAATTAATTTGAGATCTTTTCATGTAGAGGGAAGATTCTCACTGAAGGGTGTGAAAAGATCAGTTTAATCATTTTAATGTGGGTTATTGGGTTTCCAAGCTTTTGTTCTAAATTGTACATTTTCAATACATTGTACATTTTATTTTGTTCTGTTTTTTATAATACTTTGTAAATAAGGTTATTTGTCAGTTCTTTAATATACTATCTCAGTGTTCTCATTTGGTTGTTTGTTTCCTCTCCTCACGTGTAGCCATGATGGTCCTGTTTCTAGTTTCATCAGCTTTCATTACAAACAGTTCCTCTCATGGAAATCTGACCACAGGTATATCTCCTCAAGATGCCTTTATTTCTCACTCAGAAGAATGTTAAACAGGCCCACACAGAATCTGCAGAACATTCTTTAGATTTCACGGAATTGCTATACCTGACATTTACAGAGCTTCACATATCACCTCCCCCTGCACATATACAAAAAAAAAACCTTGTGACTAAGCAAAAGTGAGTTAACTCAGCATAAAATATGAACATTGTTAAGCCCATAATTATAGTACATTTAGCCAGGGTTAAGGAAATAAATGAACAACAATATGAAAAAATGACACTTGGAACAATCTGTTAATGCGTGCTTGCAGCTACTGCACATTTCACATTTCATTTTAGCTTTGTCTAAATCCGGATGTAAATGTAACATTTTCACAGGACAGAGTCTGCAGATTCTTTCAGGGCCTGTGGAAAAACTTATCTCACTCAATTCCATTGTGTTGCTTCCTCCCTGTTCAGAGTCTCCAGCTTCTCAGGGCTCACATGTCTTAGCCTCAGGACTCATCACCTCTGTCCTCCTCATCATCTTTCTTCTCTTTATCGCCTACATTCTGAGGTAAGACGCACACACACATACACAGAAAAGTAACAAAGAGTTAAAAAGTTTTCCTGCATTTTACAGTTTTTAGAAGCAGCAGCCTATGAAAATGTATAGCTGTTCGCATATTAAGATTTGGTTGATAGTTTTGTTTAAATACACACTTTACCTTAAAGGGGAAGGGCAAGAGGGAGGTGTGTATTTGCGTGTGTGTGTGTGTGTGTGTTTATGACCCTGTGTCGGTGCTCCAGCAGCAGCTGCATGTGCAGTGAATGTGAAAGCAGTTGTGATGGTGTGTTAGCCTGCAGTCATTCACTCCCAGCTGCTCTGAGGAATCAGACACACAAACAGTCTCCCATGAGAAAGAACTTTAGATTTTGGTGTGTATTTTAAACAACTATTTGTTAATGTATTTTTCCTTCTTTTTGAATAACTTTCATATCTCAAAATCTTTCAGGCTTAGAGAACAAAGGAAGGATCTTGTCGCCTCAGTTGACAAGAAGTTGCCAAATGGCTTCTTGGAAGATCAAGGTAAGCTTGTTGTTTTGTCTATTTTTATTGACTATATTTTTAGAACAGACGAGAAGTCTACGGTTTTGGTTATGAGAATATCTATTTTCACCCCGTTTTACCACATACATTTCTCTCTTAGAACAAACGGTGGTACTTCTTCCCAGATCACCTTCTCCATCAAAGCGTTATTTCCCCATCCCGCTGGACTCCCTGGAGGAAGAGTTTCGCCTACGCATGGCAGACGATGGCAAACTCTTCAGAGAAGAATTTAACGTAGGAGCTTAGACAAACATAAATCTGTATTCTCCACATGGTCACTCGCTCGGTTTTGATACCTTATACTCTTGAATAGCTTCTTTTTACTGCTGCTGGTCTTTTGTAGTCTTTGCCTTGCGGTTTTGGCTGTGGAACCTTTGAAGAGGCAAGCAGAGAGGAGAACAGAGAGAAGAACAGATATCCCAATATTCTGCCCTGTAAATATTCGTTACTCTCTCACACAAAAACAAACACGCTTGGAAAGACTTTGGAAAAAGTTGTTTTTGTCTTAAAGGGATAAAAATGAAGTGAAAAATATCATATAAATGTAAACAAATTTATTCTGTGGAACAGAAGAAGTAGAATGCTACAGATTTTCAGTCTTAGTTATTACAATTCATTTTTGTGAACTATCCCTTTAAGACCACTAATGTTTTTATTACAAATAATTTGAAGTATTTGGAGGGGGTAAAATGTAATAGTAAAATGTTTATTTCATTCACAGATGATCACTCAAGAGTGCTGCTGTCACACATAGATGGATATATGTGCTCAGATTACATAAATGCTTCATATATAGATGTGAGTATGTCTTTTTAAAAGCATGAATAGGGTTTTCTTCCCTAATATACTGTGTCAGGCATTGTAATTCACTATGTTTTATATACTTTACCTTGTCTGGTACACTGAAGTGTATCATACAGAAATATGCTATTAAATGCTAGCGCCATTTAATCACTCTTCAAATAATGTATAAAACCATCAGAATTGAAAGATTACTGAAAATGCATGTGCTCCATAAGTGACAGACGTGTTCTTGATGTTAGTGTGATGGTAATTACTTTATTTTTTTCCAATAGGGTTACAGAGAAAAGAACAAATTTATTGCAGCGCAAGGTACGTAAGCATGTAAAGAAATATCAATATGAACTAGCTGATCTTTTATGTAATCCCTCATTTTGTTTATGTTTGCACTCACAGGTCCAAAACCAGAGACAGTGGGAGATTTTTGGAGGATGGTTTGGGAGCAGAAATCCACTACTATAGTCATGTTGACCAACACAAGAGAGAGAAAAGAGGTATAAAAAAGACATACCTGGGCCAGATTTGATATCATGAGGGTTACCATGTTAAATAAAGTAATCCTCTCAGTGGTTTGCAGTAATTACTGTAAATATGGGTTAAGAGAAATGCAGCTGAACCCTAAGCAATGCCAAGCAATTAAAGTGTCTGCCAAATGCATTAATATAAATATTTGACGTGCAGGAAAAGTGCCATCAGTACTGGCCTGAGCAGGGTTGCTGGATCTACGGCTGTGTGAGGGTGGCAATGGAAGATGTCACAGTCCTGGTGGACTACACCATCAGGAAGTTCTGTGTACAGCATGTGAGTGGTTCCCTCTTAAACATTACAACACCAGTCATCAAAGGCTCTTTATATCATGCTATATCATGTGTTGTTGGTTATTATGGAATCAATCATGCTATTAAACTGATGATGTGTTAACATCCTGGAACTGTCTGGTTTTCTAGCACACTGCTGATGGCTACAGGCCTCCGAGACTGGTCACTCAGCTGCATTTCACCAGCTGGCCTGATTTTGGTGTTCCGCTGTCTCCTATTGGCATGCTTAAGTTTCTCAAGAAAGTTAAGAGTGTCAACCCGGCCCATGCTGGACCAATCATAGTGCACTGCAGGTACGATTTCTGATACGATACAGTAGACTAAGTGTAGTGATTCAGTATTTATTGCACTCTGGCAAATTTCAAAATGCGTCAAAACTAATGTATGTGTAATCGGTTTCATCGCCTGGCCTGAAGTTAACTTCTGGTCTGTGTTTGTTGATCGGTATGGCTAGTGGCTAATAACATAACTATTTATGTTAATATTAATTTATATTTTATTGTATAATAATTATAGTAAATAAACACTTTGTTGAATTTTATTGTATATTAATTTATTAAATTAACAGTATATTGAATGGGTCGACTAGACATACTTTTAGCTTGCTAGCTAATGTCATTTACTTGTTATTTCTTTTGCTTGTTATCAGAAATAATCTGCAGGGACTGTTGTTTCTTTGAAACCATCTATAAAATGCAACTCAACTCAGTTAACAACTAAGTTTCAGTAATCATTTTATGGAAATGCACTGTGTGTATTCCATACAGTATAATTACATATAATTGCATTCTGGCAAAGACATTTTAGCAACATAGAGGACAGTGCAGGCCCAGACAGAACCCACTGACTTTCTTCAATGAATTTAAATGAAGAGTACTCTATAGTAGTAGAAAGATTAATCAAATTAGCCTTTTTTTTTATAGACACACAAGGGGTGTCAGATGTGAAGAATTAGAGTTCAGCATAATTTAGTGCACAACATATTTGAAACCCTAAAAATGTCAACTACAACAAGCACTCTGAAATGCTTAATATGCAAGAACAACCACCAACACAGATGTCTCAAGGCTTTTTATGTGTGTACAGCTCAGCTGTTTTAGTACAACAGCTCCCTCATGTGGGATTGGGATCAGCCTTGGACAGAATGACAAGTCTCCCACATTAAAGCTGTGATGTTTTTCAATGACAAATGTTAGAAAATAAGACATTTATCTCTGCATATGCTATAGCTAGTGTAAGAAAACAATGATGGGCTTTACCTGCAGATGAGGGGTGACTTGAGGTAGCCACACATGATTCTGTGAAATTGGGAAATGCAGAGTACATATAAGAAAAATAATTCCAGCTTAATGTGCAGAGAACAAGTAAACCATCCTTTAATATCCTTAAAATTATTGTTGCTATGCATTGATGTTTATTTGAGAGACTTTGGGGTGAGACTAATCAAATCAATCCTGTTTGTCTAAATAATGGTAGACAAAAGTGCTTTGGAACATAATTAAAAACATCCACTACTTTTGCTACTGTAAGTGCTGCGTAATTGACATAATGCAGTTTTATTCAAAACATTTATAAAATCTATATAAATCTATAAAAAACTATCAAATTGATCCCATGTTTGATTTAATTGAAGTGATTAGTTAGCCCAAGAAAGCCCCTGCAGTTTTATTCTCATTATTCCATTATCCTTCCTGGCCTACTGCACATTTCACTATTAACTTTCTCTTTTTTCTTATCCGTGTAGTGCTGGAGTTGGCAGGACTGGGACGTTTATCATGATTGATGCTATGATGGATATGATGCACGCTGAAGGAAGGGTGGACGTCTTTAGCTTTGTATCCAGAATAAGAAAGCAGCGATGTCAGCTCATTCAGACCGACGTAAAGAACATAACACAGCGTTCTTGTTCAGATTTTTGCCTCATCAGCGTAGAGACGCTGAATTTTCTTTCTCTCGCCCACAGATGCAGTATTCATTTATTTACCAGGCACTTTTGGAGCATTATCTGTATGGTGACACGGAGTTAGACGTCGCCTCGCTGGAGGGCCACCTCCACAAACTCCACAACACACACACATACTTGGACCGTGTGGGTCTGGAGGAGGAATTCAGAGTAAGTAGCACTTTTCTATCGATCGACAACATTCTATGATCTTATGAGGAGATCTTATGAGGTTCTCTATCATAAATGTATAGAGAATCTGTAGTTTATATGTTGTTTTGTTTGGAATCTCTTTAGAAACTGACAAACGTTCGTATAATGAAGGAGAACATGAGAACCGGAAATCTGCCTGCCAACATGAGAAAAAACAGAGTACTGCAGATCATCCCATGTGAGAAAATCTCTCTCTCTCTGTCTTTACTTCTCTTTTTGCTGTTACCCATGTCAGACCCGTAATGCATCACTATTTTCTAACACATTTATCTTTCTTTATCTTATTACCAGATGACTTCAACAGGGTAATATTATCCATGAAAAGAGGACAGGAATTTACAGACTACATTAATGCATCTTTTATAGATGTAAGTATTCCTTTAATAAGTAATGTACAGCCAGCCGGTTGTTATCGCAGAATAAACTCTGACAGGGTGATCTTGTATCTACTGGATGGGGTTTATTATTTTAAAATAACATCCGAATGCACATTATACCTCTTATTACACGGCTGCTTGTCACATGAGTAAATAACTGGATGCAAGTATTGGTTTGAAAAATTTTATTAGCTCAAAAGTGATATTAGCAATTTAAAGTGATAGTTCATCCAGAAGTGAAAATCCTGTCATCATTTACTCAACCTCTTGTCATTTCAAACCCGTTTGACTTTGTTTCTTCTGCAGAACACAGAAGAAGATATTTTGAAGAATGTTGGTAACCGAACATTGGCGGTACCCATTGACTTCTAAAGTATGGACACAAAACCAATGCAAGTCATTGGGAGCCACTGTTGTTCGGTTACCATTTTTAAAAATATCTTCTTTTTCTCTACAGAAGGCATTGCAAAAGATCAGTATATGTGTTATCTGTGCAGGGTTACAGGCAGAAAGATTACTTCATAGCAACTCAGGCGCCTTTGGCTCACACAGTGCAGGACTTCTGGCGAATGGTGTGGGAGTGGAAGTGCCACTCTGTTGTCATGCTGACTGAGCTAAAAGAGAGAGAGCAGGTCATGGTCCATATATCTTTTTATATTTACGTATTTATTATTATGAATATGCTATGTATGACTGACAACTGTAGTGTATATGAGAATAAGGCTGCTCACATGCATTACTCTCATTATAGGAGAAGTGTGTACGTTATTGGCCAGCAGAGGGCAGTGTATCATTTGGAGACTATGTGCTGGAGCTGAAGAGAGATGTGCTGTGTGAGACTTTCAGCATACGAGACATGTTGCTGTCATATGCACCAGTGAGTTTAATGTGACATGGCCCAAAAGCTACAGTTAGTTTTCAGTTTTGGGTGTTAAAATTAAAATTTCTCTAAATTGTGTGTTTTGCAGGAGAAACAGACTCGTCTCATCAGACAATTCCACTTTCATGGATGGCCAGAGATTGGAATCCCAGCCGATGGAAAGGGAATGATTGACATTATTGCTGCAGTGCAGAAACAACAGCAGCAATCTGGAAATAACCCTATAGTGGTGCATTGCAGGTACACACACACACACACACACACACACACACACACACACACACACTTTTAATAAGGCCTAGAAAGAATCTGCTGACTTTTCCCTATCGATTAAAACATGGTACAACGTGGTAAACTAAACTCTACATTCCTCTTGATCGCTTAAAGCATTGTTAAATGCTTTTATTTTATTAACACTTTCTATTTAATCTGACTCTGGATTTTGGATGAGCCACACACAAAGCCCACATAAATGCAGACCGGTGCCTGCACGTACTAGAATAATAAAACGTTGCAATGTTGCTTGGCAATCATAAACCTTTAACTTCAGCACTGTTGTTGAATTTTGATAGATTAATTTGCTTATAACTCTCATTTTGCTATGAAGACAGAAAATTATGATCAATCTATAATGAAAATAAACCCTCTTCTTGTGTGACTTCAGTGCGGGCGCTGGTCGGACTGGAACCTTCATCGCCCTCAGCAACATTCTAGAACGAGTCAAAGCCGAAGGTTTACTGGATGTATTTCAGACTATAAAGAGTTTACGCACTCAGAGGCCACATATGGTGCAAACTGTGGTATGGGCATAACACATACACTGTAGTTATTAATGCTTAAATATTAGTGTTTATATTGTAGAAGAATTTTACACTGAATTTTACATAATATCACATTATTGTGTGAAAAATGATTTTTATACATTTTTATTTTCCTCTTCTCAGGAACAGTACGACTTCTGCTACAGAGTGGTTCAAGATTTTGTCGACATCTACTCTGACTATGCTAATTTCAAATGAGTGCAGCTTATTATCACACCATAATATTATATTTAAACTGAAGGACAATATTACTGTGTCTTAGTAACACTCCACGCACTTGATATTTCCTTTTGTAGTTATTTATATGCAGTAAGGTCATATTTGGGATGAAATATCCAGTGGCTTAACCATGTCAAGTCTTTTGTATTACGTTTTTGTTACTTTTTGGTCAATATTCCATTTTTTAAACATATTTTATTCGAACATTAACACTCCTTGTGTTAAATTCTGTTGTGTAAAGCATTCCATGTTCAGTGTTCCATCTATTTATCTGCTGCTTGCTTCCCAAAACGCTTTGCATGATGATTTTTGTAAACTATTGTACTAAAGAGCAATTAGGATGCTTCCAAATTTGAATTCTTGAATGATTTTGGTCTAATCAGGTTCTGATTTGAATCTATTTGTACGATATACTTTTTACCTTTCACCTGACCTTTGCGTAATGACAGATGTCAACCACATAACAAAACTTTAGCAGGCTTTTAAGTGTTTGCAATAATGCACATTACATTTTTAAAGCTGATCAACCAGTCAAGATAAAGTTGTGACAGATATTCTGTTGGAGATTCACAATAAACACAATATCTACGAACACGATTATGTAAAAAGAATTGTCAGGTAGCATAGACATGCGCTTTATTTGGTAACATCTCAAATACATTTTTAAAGACGTAAATATTACTGTCATATTTATTATGACAGAATTAGGCAACAACAAAAGTCTCGTTTAAGGAGTTAAAAAAATAGTGCTATTTATGAATGAATTAATGCAAGTTTTTGGATTCGGTAAATGTTTAGTACACTCAAAGTGGTTTCTGTTTGCTTATTGAAACTAAACTTTCAGAAATAAAATAAAGTTTGAACAAGGCTATCATACTCTTACAACAGGGTGAAAAACTGTGAGGGAGTGAAATGAGAGAACAAATGCCTTAATCCCTTCTGTCTGGATAACACAATTTTCTGCAATAAATATTTGAGTCAACATTTGAGTCTTTGTTTTATTTGTGATTTTATTTAGATGATTTGCACCATTTGAGTCTCAAAACATACAGATCTCAGCTTCCACAAAACAGAATAAAGAAAATGTTTTAAATTAAGATAGAATTTTATTTTTAAAACTGCCTTACGCATAAAACATTAAATAATAAAGAGTAACTTTTAGCCGTTGCATAGGCCTACTACTGTAGGTTTGCAACACACTAAAAAACATTAGAAATCTCTGAATTAAACAAAGTCACACAGAGATTTTTCCATTCATTTTAACAGTTTAAAAATCGATCTCTATGCCGTTTGTTTGCTCCTGAAATAGCTCCCTATTCCCCATACTTCCAGCTTTGTGCAGGAGGCGCACTCCCAAAACACAGGGCGGAGTCTGCATGAACAACGCTGTCTGATTGGCTGAGGATCTTATAGACTCCACAACGCTCCAGCATCGCTTATGGCGTCCACAACACTGCTCGTTTCGATTCCCTATCCAACAGGCTACAGAAAGGCCTTTAGTAGTTAAAAGAGATGTTTAAATTGTTATGAAAGCTCTGAATATGGCGAACATTCGAATACGCTCTTGTGGTAACGCATAATTTAGGGGCTTGCAGGGTCGCGAGAAAAGAGCAGGAAGACCTTGAGGATTCCTGGCGGATAAATGCGAATACCGGATAAAATTGTGTTTATTCCTCCTCGGTAACCGTACGGGATTAGAGGATGGCCGGAATCGGTAACGTTAACGGTTCAACATCTGGGATGGGTGACATCATCCAGCTAAATGTCGGGGGAACGAGGTAAACCGACGTCAGGACGCACTCTGCGTCAAAACATTGAAGTTTTGTTTAACAGCAAAGGCCAAGTCACAGCGCAGCATTTTATCAACCTTGTTAGAAAAGCCTCACATAACGTGACATAACATTTTGTAGTTGTAGCTGTAGCTGCAAATAACGGTAATGCGCATGTTCATAACTGTTACGTAAGAGGATCAATGTTATTACGTTCACTATCACAAGTTTCCATATGGCCATGTTATGAAAATAACCAATACTAAATAAACTACTAAAAAACCACATTTCGTAGTAAAGGCAGACATTTCATACCAAGTAAAAACAAATCAATGCTAAAATATTGCAAATTAAATATTCCTATCAAAGTAAAATATTTAAAAGTGTTTGTGGTATTTTATTATAGTTTTAATGTAGTAACTAATTTGTAACATAAACTATGTTTGCCATGTTAATCTTTTGTAATGATAAATAACTGAAAATGACAGTAAATGTAAATCTAAAACAAGAAATTTAGGGTGTTGACATTGTTGAAAATATATAGAGCTTGCTACATAGTGTGCTTACAATAGAAATATTTATTTTATACATGAAAACGTACAATAGCACATTCATTGTTATCTTATTGTAAAAACTATCCTGTATCCATATTATCTTATTCTATTCATTGATATTTAATTATTGTGATTTGGAAGTAGACTTAAGCATTTCTGTTTATTTTGTCATTATTTTTGAGCATTGTAATGAAACCCCGTGTTAAGTAGTTGTAACCCATGCAGCGAAAGAGAAATTGAGTAGAAATATAACAAAAGTCTTATCTGCACAGGTTCAGCACATCACGACAGACTCTAATATGGATTCCTGATTCTTTCTTCTCGAGGTAAGATGTCTAAAACAGCATTCAAAGTTTTGTAAATATAGACGTGATAGTGATACATTTTTGTCTTATACATTTTTGAAGTTAAATTTTATTTCTGCTAAATATTGTCAACTATTGCAGTTACTGACAAAATAATTACATTACAGATAACGTATGCAAATAGGTTTACAGTGATACATTTGCTAAACTAATATCATTTTGTTGAATAATAAAGCAAATCTGTTTCTATTAAGAATTGCATAACTTTGTGTCAATTTAATTTGTGTGCCCAGTTTACTTAGTGGTAGAATATCAACACTACGGGATGAAACTGGAGCCGTAAGTAGAAATCAGAAACCATGACTTAACACTAAATCCAAAGTAACTTCTGTATTTACCTATAAAATACAGAAGAACGTGAACTGATTAAAATACTGTATATGAAACGTAATGATTAATTTTTATTTAAAAACTTTTCTTCTCAGAATTGTAAATCAGATCTTTTTCGTTTAAGATATTTATTGACAGAGACCCAACAGCATTTGCACCCATTTTAAACTTCCTTCGAACAAAAGAACTGGACTTAAGGTAAGACATTTACTTATTTTCCATCACATACAGCATTGGTGACAATACTGACAAGACATTATTGAACAAACAATAATGTGTCATATACAGAATATTTAATTTCTTGCTCTGATAGGGGGGTGAACATAAGCGTCCTGCGACATGAAGCTGAGTTCTATGGCATTACACCCTTAGGTATGACATAACCAGACTAGATTCATCCATCCAGATGTTTTTTTTAGCTTGTATTATAAGCCACTTTAAGGTAAATCAGATGTAACTGCATTAAGTAAAGTACCTACAGTCTAGTATGTTTGTTAATATATCTGTGTGATGTTCTTTTTTTGTACTTATGTTTGACAATGAAGTCCGACGTTTACTTCTGTGTGAGGAACTGGAGAGATCATCATGTGGAAGTGTGCTATTTCATGGCTACCTCCCTCCACCAGGTATAATGACAGAATATCTGTGCAAACATCTTAAAGTCTCACAGAGAAAACCTTTTTCATTCTGTGTGCCAAACATAATGTTTGTTAAACAAGCAGATTTTTATCCTCCAGCTCTCCCGGCCCGAAGCAATGCTGGTGGCCAGACGGCAGTTGCTGCAGGTCAAGACGAGCGCTTGGGTCCCAGTGGGGCAGAGGGGGGTTTGCCCCATTCCTGCCCACAGTCTTCTCTCCCAGGGCCCTCCGGGGCAGAAGGACCTCAAAGACTGGGTGAGCAAAAGCCCTTAAATACCAAAACGTGGTTACACTGAAATTTGTGATGCATGTTAAAAAGGTTTTGATGCATTTTTAATTCACATTAAACAAATTTTTGTTAACAAAAGCAATTTAATTTGAACCCCTTTGAGGATTCTGTGAGAAATGGCTTTGCTCACGCACACAAAAATGATAACAATACTACTGGGATCTTAGTCAGTTACTCTCGGGGGTTGAATTATTACTAAATAGGTCACTTTATTAATAACCTTGGTGGTGTTAAAGACACAAAAAAAATCTGTCAACAATTCTGTCAACATTTATTCATTTTTAAAATTTCACTTCTGTATATTCAAACTTGACATGGGGTGCATGTATTTAAATATGCATCTACAAATTTAAATATAAAAATTTGTAACACTTTTTTCTTCACATATGTATCATATTCCATCAGACGTGTAAGTAAATGACGACTGAATTTTTTAAAAATGAAATGTTGTATTACATTATTTTAATGTTTTAATACAGAGTTTATCAGGGACTTATAAGCGCTGTACCAGAAGAATCAATAAGAAAGCTGAAGAATTGGCCTTACAGTACATCGGTTGTCTCAACACAGACCAGAGACTCTATTCTAATGTCATTGAGTTGAAAACATAGAGACAGGGGGAGAGGAGGTCCCATGAAAACAAAGTATTCCACTTATAAGCAGTAGTGCAGTAGGCAGGGTGAGGTCATCTTAAAAGGCCTTTTATATCCTCTGTGTTCAGTGAAGTCATGTGAGAAGAATGATGAACAAGAGATGTGAAAACAAGTTTCATTGCATTGTATATATGCTGCAATGTACAGCACCAAACAAGAACTACTAAAATTACAGTTTTTACAATGATTTTGACTTAAAGTAAGGGCCCTGAACAGGGTAAAAATGTACAGGTATATGATGATTTCTTTGTTAGAATGTGCAACCTCAGACAGTCTAGTCTAACTTATTTTTATAGCTATTATACAAATTAGATTATACAAATATTAATTCAAATTTTGGGGAAATTTCTGGAAATTTTGAGATTTAATAACTTTCTATTGATATATGGTTTGTTAGGATAGGACAATATTTGGCCGAGATATAACTATTTAAACTCTTTAAAAAAAATCTACATTGAGAAAATTGCCTTTTAAGTTGTATTAGAGGCGCTGTAGCAGGCCGCTGCTAAGAAGAAACAGGTTTGTTTTAACTCTATCTGTTAGCTTACTGCTGTAATGATGATGTGGAGAATAGATGAACCTGAAAGCTGAAATTCTAAACTTTACATAGATACCAAACTTGAGTGGGTAATTCTTGAGTGGCAACAGCGAGTGAAGTTTGTAGACACAGGAAATGATGGAATATATAGAATATTATAGTATAATACACAAATATAATACAGTATATACCTATACATACTATATAAATGAACTGTAAAAAATGTATGTACGATTGTAATTGTTTTTTATGTCAATTATGGTACAAGAAATTGACGAAATTGATCAGAATTGTCCTTTCATCTGAAGGCTGTACTCTATAAGGGAACAATAAATTAAAATGGTATCTAATTTTTCTGAGACATGATAGAAAACATGTGTCATAATAATTCAGATATATCAGTATTTTGTTATACTTACATAAATTGTTATAACAAGTTCTTCTAAATAACAATTTAGCTAGCTGCTGTTTTAAAAAGAAAGTTGTCTCAAATCACATTACTTTTTCCTCAGGCTCTCCGGTCGATCCCAGGAAGGTGCTGATCGTCGCTGGCCATCATAACTGGATTGTAGCTGCCTACGCACATTTTGTCATTTGTTACAGGTATATATCATTGTAGCATTATTTCCATTATAAAATGATTAGGGCTCTTCTTAGGATCTTCTTGTGTGTTTAGGATCAAGGAATCTTCTGGCTGGCAGCAGGTGTTCTCAAGCCCTTACCTGGACTGGGCCATCGAGCGGGTCGCCCTCAATGCTAAAGTGGTAGGTGGCCCACATGGAGATAAAGACAAGATGGTTGCAGCATCGTCGGAGAGCAGCATCATACTCTGGAGTATCCAAGATGGGGGAAGTGGAAGTGAAATAGGTGGGAAACCCAAGAACAGAATTCAATTTTACTGTCCGTTGTGATGCGTTTAGCTTTTTGTTCAATCACGGTGTGTTCGATAGGTGTGTTCAATCTTGGAGTGCCTGTTGACTCTCTGTTTTTTATTGGGAGTCAGCTGGTTGCCACTAGCCACACAGGAAAGGTAGGGGTGTGGAATGCTGTCACCCAACACTGGCAGGTAAAGCAATTCACATTTTTCACTATTTAAATATACATTTTGGAATCACTAATATATTAAACCGGACAATCATATTTCTGTAGATGACATCTATACTGTCTGCTTGCGCAGGTGCAGGATGTAGTGCCAATCACAAGCTGTGACACTGCCGGATCCTTTCTCTTGCTCGGATGTAACAATGGCTCAATTTACTATATTGGTATGAAGCTTATTTGCTCCTGAGCTGCATTTTATTTTTTCCTTTGAGCAGCATAGGGAGTTCATCCAAAAATTCAAAACCTGTATATGGCTCTTTCGTTTGTGAAACACAAAAGAAAATATTTTGAGAAATGTCTTTGTGGTTTTGTGTCTGTACAATGGAAGTCAGTGGGGTCCAGTGTTGTTAGGTTACCAACTTTCTTCAAAATATATTTTTTTGTGTTATACTGACGTTTGAAAGTCATACAGGTTTGGAATGACATGAGGGTGCGTAAATTATGAAAAAACATTTTTTGGGGTGAACTGTCCCTTCAAGTAACTATAAGTCAAGATTAAACCATATTCTCTCTACTCAGACATGCAGAAGTTTCCTCTGAGAATGAAGGACAATGACTTACTGGTGACCGAACTGTACCACGACCCATCCAATGATGCAATCACAGCCCTCAGTGTCTACCTGACTCCTAAAACCAGTAAGTCATAGTTTCAATAAGTTACTAATAAACTCTCCAGAACCATGTCTGCTCATTCATTTTGCTCTTTTTGCAGGTGTAAGTGGGAACTGGATCGAGATCGCTTACGGAACCAGCTCTGGGGCGGTAAGGGTCATTGTGCAACATCCCGAGACCGTCGGATCTGGACCACAGCTCTTCCAAACCTTCACCGTCCACCGCAGCCCCGTCACCAAGATTATGCTTTCTGAAAAGCACTTAGTGTCAGGTAAGAACTCCACTCACATGCCGATACAGCAGAAGAAGAAAAAATAGAATGGACATAACAGCAATCCCTCTGTGTTGAAGTGTGTGCTGACAATAACCACGTACGCACATGGACGGTGACGCGATTCAGAGGCATGATCTCCACTCAGCCGGGATCTACTCCACTGGCTTCCTTTAAAATCATCTCGCTGGAGGAGACGGAGAGCCACAGCAGCTATTCCTCTGGCAATGATATAGGTGAGAGCTTGGTTTGTCGTCTTCACCATTTTAGAAAAATGACATTATATGATAGTTGATAATATGAATAGCTTGAGATTTTTGTGTCATAGAAACAAGCCAGTTAAAGTATTTGATGTGTTGTTTTCATGCAGGTCCATTTGGAGAGCGAGATGACCAACAGGTGTTTATTCAGAAAGTGATTCCCATTACCAACAAACTGTTTGTTCGGCTTTCGTCTACTGGAAAGAGGTACTGCCTCACACACAGAAGTCTAATTATTTATAGATATTGATTGAGAAGAAATTCTTGATAAAAAATAACTATTAAATTGTGAAAAAAAATGTAATGCATTAAAAAGCCAGTGTTAAAGGTATACTTCAGTCAAGAAACAACAATTCCCCATGTTTAACTCACCCTCAAGGCATCCTATGTGAATAAGACTTTCTTCTAGAAGAATAATGCATTCGGAGTTATAATATCATGTATTCTTTTTTCTTCCAAGCGGTAGAATGGGAGTGAATGGGGTACGAGTTTTTGAAGCTCCAAAAAGTGCATCTATCGATCAAAGAACTGCTTGACACGGCTCCGTGCTCTTAACAAAGGTCTTCTGCAGCGAAACGTTTGTTTAAGGGAAATCATAATGACAATGTCTAACTTTGTTCTGGCAAATGACACAGTAAGTTCAGGTGATGAATGCAGCATTTTTCGATTTGTTTGTCTTATTCCTCTCTGCTGCCTCTTTCGTCACTGAAAATTACAACACGCCTGCATCATTTGCTGGAACAACACACACAGCCGAGGGATAACGGAAGTTATTATCATTAATAACGTTGTCAATATGGATATTTCTCTTAAACAAACACATCGATTCTCGTACCCCATTCAACCACTTGGAAGGAAAAAGGATACGTGGTATCATAACTGATGCATTGTTGCAAATGCATTTTTCTTCTAGAAGAAAGTCATATTCACATAGGATGCCTTGAGGGTGAGTTAAACATGGGGAAATTTTGTTTCTTGACTGAAGTATCCCTTTAAATTGGAAATTAAGCGTGCAAATACTTGCTGAAATTCCGTGACATTGTTCTTACTTTACTTTTAAAAAAGATGAAATTGCACATCAACTTTGTTCCGTTTGCTTCGTCAAAATCTGTTTTTCCATTTTTAAGTCTTTTCCTCACACTTTACAACAGTTGCTCATCTTATCCCCAATACAGGCCAATAATAGTATTGCAACTGTATCACATATTTGTTCAAATCTTACATATTTGATACAAATGTGAAAAGCAGACGTTGCTCCTGTATTGATGAATCTCTTGAACGGCAGGATCTGTGAGGTGCAGGCGGTGGACGGAACCACCATCACTTGCTTCACGGTGCGAGAGTGTGAGGGCTCTAGCCGCATGGGCTCCAGGCCGCGCCGTTTCCTCTTCACTGGCCATGCAAACGGGAGCATTCAGATGTGGGACCTGACCACTGCCATGGACACAGTCAACAAGACCGACGACAAAGCCAAACGGGAACCAGGTTCGGAGGACAATATAGTGTTTCAGCATTTTTTAGGGGACACATTCATAGCAATATTGTTACCTATTTGCAGAAGTGGGCGGCCCAACAGAGGAGGAACTGCTGAAGCTGCTTGACCAATGTGATTTGAGCACATCTCGTTGTGCCACGCCCAACATCAGCCCCGCCCCCTCCGTACTACAGCACAGCCGGTTACGGGAGTCCTGCTCCAGGTATAACCACACCCGGCACACATTCCTATAAAGCTCACGGTTATCTTATTCACATCAAGTCTGAATTGTCCAGATGAAAAATTCGAATGTACTAATGTGAATCTATTCATATTTTATAAACGTACAGTCTCCAGCTGCAGGCTCAGGAGCCCATTCCTGAAACAGCCACCTACGGAGCCCTGCGGCCATACCGGGAGAGCCCCCTACTGGCTCGTGCTCGACGCACCGAGAGCTTCCACAGCTACAGAGACTTCCACAGCTTGAACCTGTCCAAGGCCATGCTGGAGAACACCGGACATTGCGGATCCACGGAGGACGACGTGCGTCATCCTGCAGGGGAGAACAGCTCTGAAGAAGGGGACAAAAGAAACTCAACATTGGAGCTGTGGGGTTGCAGAGTGTCCGAAACGCAGTCCGCAGCTGCATGCAAACCTCCGGACAGCCCCGGAGACCTGAGGCGAAGAGCTCATCTGATGGAGGAGGGGGCTGCGGACTGTAGATCAGAGGGGGTGAGGAGGAGGGGGGCGTTTGAAACAAATTATCTGGGCAGGAAAAAGGCACCTCCAGTTCCACAGCTGAGCCCTCCACCTGCAGGGGGCGACGGAGGGGGCAGCGACTCATCCAGCACCACCTCACCCTCTCCGACTCAAGTTTCCACATCTCCACGGCATCGCAAGGACCCTGAAACTGCATGTGAGTGATGTTTTACCAATGTTTGGGGAGTAGAGATCATACCAAATACAATAATATCTGAACGTTTTTGTGAGGTGTTTCAGGTTATAGTGAATGTGTATGTTGATTGTTTTGGAAGAAAGCAGCTGGCAGCTAACAAACAAAAGGGAAATATACAGTAGAGATGCAGGTTTGTCATATGAACACAATTTCACGAAGAATAAACTATTAGGTCAAGCTGAATTGACATTCTCTGAAGCAAAATGTACTAGTAGCATGTAACTAGTCATAATGAATTACGACTCAGATATTTAGGCTTCAGCTTTGCATGTTATGCACCTTTAATGCAAAATTTAAGAGCCATGTGTCGTTTTTGCCCAATACTGCCTTGTTGTTTGCTTAAATGTTATTTTTTAACAAGTGGCCGTAGATTTCCCTTTCCACGGTACATTTCCAAACACTGTGATGCACTTTATTGTCAATCTTTAATTGTATCTGTTTATCTTGAATAGAAAGGGTGTTTGAACAACTGAGGTTCAACTAATGAACAAATATTATTATGATACATTATTATGAACGATGCATTTCTTTCTGCATTGATCCTCTGGGACTCACTGTTCAATCTCTATGAAATCTCTGTCTGTATAAGAGTTTATTCAGTGCCTTTTACTAATTTAGATACAGCCATTATTGTGAGAAATCTAAATATATTTTGCTTTTTTGTTTTGTCTTTCTCATAGACTTCACGTCAGTTGACACTTATTGTCACATAATGCAACTGAAGCAAAACCGGATAAATAAAATCAGTTTTTACAGATAAAAGTGACAGTTCACCCAAAAATGAAAATTCTGTTCTCATTTACTCATCATTGTCATTTCAAACCTGTATGACATTTTTCTTCTGCAGAACACAAAACGAGAGATTTTGAAGAATGTTGTTAACTGGCACCCATTCACTTGCATTAGTTTTGTGTACATACAGTAGAAGTGAATAGGTGCCGCTGCTGTTCGGTTACTAATTTTCTTTAAAATATCTTCTTTTGCGGAAACATGTAAGTCATGCAGGTTTGAAATGACAAGAGGGTGAGAGATTTTGGGGTGAACTGTCACTTTAAGCAGGACTTTCAGCCAACAGATCCAAATTCACATCTGAATATCATTATTCTGTATTATTTGAATTATAACAACATGACTAAGTAAATTGTAACAGTGATTTATTTAACCTTTAATATAACTTCAGGGTGAATTCTATCATTTCTACTCTACTAGCAGTGTCCAATGTTTTTTAACAGGTGTCACATCCACTTCTGTCCCTCTCCATCTGCCATTGTTGTGAACAACTGCCACTTTAAATTGTCATTTAAAACGGATCATGCATCCTAGTTTGTCTCATCACAAACTTATTTTTAACATTTGCACTTCTCTTGTTAAGAATATGTGGTAAAGAATTATTTATATTTGACATGAATGACACTAATGTTGCATTGACCGACAAGCAGGTTTACTTTGTTTTCCAACCATTACACTGTGTACAAGTTTTATTCCATTCGAGATAAATGTACAGTATACTGTATATAACACTACTAATGATATGTTTCCAATATTAATAAAGTTCCGTGTCTTAATGAAGGAAAACTATTTGAAGCTATATGAAGGAAACTATATGATCGTATTAATGCTATGCAATCAGTGTAACTATTTTCACAGTCAGTGTTGACAGAAGGCTACACAGCCCGAATAAAAATGATGAAAACAATAGCCGCTTTACCTAACATAACACAAATTCTTGATTTGATCGCTAGTATAGTGGTGTTTTGTGTTACTACAAAATGCTTTAAAATGTGAACATTTGGTGAACAAAATTTAACTGCACTTAATAGTTTGTCACCTTCAAACTTGACTCCTAAATATACTGTGTATTACTGTATATTATCAAACTAAAATAATGTTTAGGCAACTCAAACAGTTTTATGAAATGTTTCAACATAAGGGATTTTTTATTGACAAGAGTGTAATATTTTATGCCTGCTTTCAGAAATACTGTCTCAACCTGATTTCTGTGTGTTTTCAGCTCTTACAATGAAGTACAGCCAATGGAATAAAAGTACAGTTTGTGCTATATGATAGAAATGCTTGTATGAAAGTATAGTAGATTATATTGAAACTTTTAAAGGTACATGCGCTACTCAACTTCTGTCATCTGTGACAATAAAAAACAAGTGTAGCAGCATGTAAGAGTGGTGCTTTCTTTTATTACCCATGGACATGATAAACACATTAACATTTCATGACTTTCTACATCAATTATCACTTACAAATAGAAGCACTTTATTCCAGAGTACAATACCCTATCGACAGAAAACATTGAGGAATTTACTAATCTTATAAGAGTATATTCAGTTTACACAGAAAAACTATATATTATTGCATCAATAATTAATACTGATAATCTTAAAAAAATCTACATAAATGTTTTATTTTACTAACATCTGAATAAAATAATAACACCGGTATAATACAATAGTTTCACACAATGCAGGTTTAAAACAACCTCTGTTAAAAAAATAAAACCATGCCACGTCTAATATCCAAATGTGACATTTATGATAACTCAAACATGTAAGACACTTGATCTATTGGCATCTTTGCAAATGTTTACACTATTGTTCAGTCTAGCAGGCACAACACGACATAATCTAACGTTTCCATTATTACAGACAGTATAGAACACACACAACCTAAACTACAAACATTTCTCCAGTCATGCATCTGTAGAGACCAATGAGACGCATTCACTCTCGGTGTTGTTGGCATAAATAATTCGCAGCCTTTGTGTTTATTAATACTTTATGATAGTGGTAATATTTTAATAGTCTCTATAGATATATTACATAGTGCTATTTTCAGGTATTCATTATTTTCTGCACCAATGCTAAGCACGTTTAACATGAAACATAAATGATGTCTAATGAAACAAGTGAAATTATGAAATCAGGGACTAAAACTGTATAGAAAACATATGGGTAGTCCAAAAAGTATTTTTGTTTAAGTTGCAATCCGTAAGTACATTAAAAATCAGTGTTCAGAAATGTCTCCTGCAATGATAAGCTTATAATAATTGTGTTATTATAATTGTCATGTCAGTTTGAAGTCATTTGATTTGACTCATAAGTACAGAAGGCCATTTCATGTTTCAAACAGAGATGGTGACAGAGAGACAAAAGTTACAGATTGCAGCTTTAAGTCTCATTAGGTTTGCGGTACAGTTTTTGTTTAGTGTGCAAGCAGATGTGGCTTTAAAACCTGACATAATGTAACATTTGAAAAAATGACCCAAACAAGGGGTCTGCATGGACAATTGGGCGTGACATTTCCGGATCTGAGTAAAATCAAGGCTTGTGATTGAGTAATATTGTAAGACATACAAGAGCATGATGAGGAAAATCATTCGGTCAGTTATTTCTAGTCAAGACACCAAGATTTTTTACATTTTTAAGATTGAAATGGAAGCAACACGGTCATGTTAGAGCTGCACATTAATAAATAAAGAGGTAGTCAACACACGCGCACGCACGCACAAACACACACAAATTAACCTCAGACTAACAAAAAAAAAGTTCTAGCATGATGAACAAAACATTCCTCTGTATTGTTGGAAAGTTAATTTCCAACAATATTGATATTATGTTCTCGTTTGATGAAAGACACAAACATTTTTACCACCATTCCTGGTTATATTTGATGTTAATGTGATATTCAAGATGGACAAAATATTTCTATTACCAGAGATGCTGTCCAGTAGGTTAAACTGTAGGTTTGTGTATGGGTGTGAAAACATCACAGATGAGTGTCTGTAAACATGGTTTGCTCCTTCTTCACTGAGCTGTAGCTTTTAATCGCCTCCACAAACTCATCGTCCCCCACAAACTGCAACATAAGAACAACAAAATTCTCTCACTTGTCATGTTTATTGTGTCATCATACAGTCATCCACCACAACATCTCATCTCACCATCCCACTGTCTGTGCCGTGCAGGTCGGCGTCCCACGTTCCACCGCCCAGAGACTTCTTATCTTGAGTGTCGATCAGCTGACTAACACTCCGGTGCAATGAATTCTGGGAAAAGGCATGGCTCAGCTGGCTCTGGCTGGGCACACGGAGCACGGACATGCTGGCCCGAAAGCTGCGGTTGCTGGTGCAGGTTCCTCTGATCTTAGTGTCATTCAAACCCTGATGATAAAAACAACGTTGTTTTTCGATCACGAAATTCTAGCTTTATTGCACACAGTAAACTCTGTGAATCACCATGCAGCAAAAAACTTTTCTGAAAAACATCCCAGAGTTGCCTAAGAGCCCTGAATATGTACCTCAGAGTGCATGGCAAAGCGCTTTAGTGTTATACTGCAGGAGGCGTCCGGTCTACTGTCAAGCTGGGAAGAGAGAGAAATGGGCGTTTGGTGAGGGCTTACCATTGTTTCATCAGGCTGAAGCAGAGCAGTGGAAGCGTGGTTAGAGCAGAGCTCAGAGGAAGGTCTCTGTGACAGCAAACACAGCCCATGAAACCAGAAGTCAAAAGATGAAACAGCAGATTTAAAGAGAAAGGGGACAGTTTAAGATTGGGAGTGGTTAGCTGGCTCTTTAAGAGGTTTTCTCAGGGAGATATGAGGGTTATGTTACAGTATTAACATTGCTGATGTTTATTTAACATGTCTGATTTAAACTCGTGGCTGAAATTAACTTCAGGTAATTTATCACGCCAGAAATAGAAGGTCAGTTTAAAGGCAGTGCATTGTGGGATACATCATCCAGAGCAGTGTCTGTTAAACACTGCACAACAAAGTAGGCAAATCCAGGAATATGTATATATGTGTACATTTAAATCTTCTGTCTACATCCTAAAAAGTATTTTTATTTTTAATTTATGATTAAATCTGATGTCACCATACAGTGGCAGTATAGCCCTCCCTCTTGTGGACATTTAAAGCAATTGCATGTTGCAGAATGAAAGCGTAATTGAAAAAACCCGCACCTATATCTTTTGCATGTTGCAGTCTGTATAACGGTACACATATATGACATTCATAAAAAAAAGAAAAGTAGTCTGGTAAGGTAAGAGTTCACTATATCTCACCAGATAGGAGTCATTTGGTGGATATTTGGTACTTCTCCTCTGCAGGGGGACTATTGGAGGTCGCTCTCTGACGAAGGGGGGCTTACTTAGGGCACGTCTCAACACCAGACCCATCAACAGAGCCAACAGCAACAGTCCCAGGAAAGCCATAAGGATGATAAACCATAATTCGCTGTAGAATTTGTATTCAGCTCCATACAAACCTGTTTTACCCCCTGAATTGGACTCCACAGCATCTGTGAATAACCATTGACATTGATGAGAAAAATAAAATATAGTATTACTAGAAGTTTAATGATTCATGAGTAACTCCACCACAAAGACAATTCGTTTTCTCAATAATAGAAAATCACATTTTTTAAGATATGGTTATTCATTTCTAATAAGCAACGTTTTCTTAAAACCTCTTAAAAAGCTTTATAGTGTAGTAGATTTTTGGTTTGTAGATGGTTTTTATGACTTATAAATTTAAATTATGACTTGACTGATAATATACAGTATATATAGTATTTAAATCATTCTGTTGCTTTGTCTAGTAAATGGTTAAGTGTTAAAAAATGACAGTGGTCATTGTGATCTAACACTAAATACATATTATGTTGTGATGCATGTGTTAACACCATTTTATCACAGGTACCCTGAGGGTGCAACAGTGATACTGGCACTGAATTGGCTTTGCTCAGACAGAATGGAGACACAAGGCATTTTTTCCCTTACCACCTTCGCCTGCCAGGCCTGAGGACACATACCTGTCCCGGTGGCTGTGTTGTATTTGATAACAGGAGAGCTGGCACTGCCACTGTCTGTGGTACAGGTAACCTGAAAGACAAAGGCTGAGGACAGGAAGAAGAAAATGAAGATGATGAGAGAGGAACAATGAAAGAGCATCAATAAAACTTAAAGCCAGCAAGAGAAAGCGAAACAGCTACTGCACACTTTTTCAATGGCTTTGGTTGTGAACGTATTTTCTTTCACTCTTTTTCATTTTTCTTCAAATTTATTTTAGTAACATGTCTTACGCCATGAAGAAAACAAACCATCAAATGAGATAAACAAACTGAGAATTATCACACATTTTTTACACTGATTCAGAGACGGTTTTTTCATCGAACGCATACGCCGGGCCCGAAGTTAAGTTACCACCTGTGTTTGTTCATCGATCTGGCAAGTTTTTATATTTTTTTTACTTTGTATTATTATTTTATGATTTATTATTATTTAATTTAATTGCATTAAATAAACAATTTGTTGAATGGGTCGTGTAACTTTGTCGTATTTAAGTTTAGCCAAGTAATGGTTCTTCTACTGGTAACTCAAAATAATATTGACTAGACATACTTTTAACTTGCTAGCTAATGTAATTTACTTATTTCTTTTCTTGTTTTCAGAAATAATCTGCTAGGACTCTAAAAAGCGTACATGCGGAGTAATGTTTGTTTATGTTGTTGCTTTGAAATCGTCTATACATTACAAGCATACTTTTATCAGAGGTGCGCGGGATGTGCAGTGAGCTGTGGAAGCCGCTGTAGATGCGCAGGTTGCTCTCAGTTAAAGTATATTCTGTCAGAGGACCGTTCAGAGAGAAAGAGCTGCTCCAATCCACAAACATGGTGGTGATGTTACTCTGCACCACGAAGGCCTCCCTAAACTGAGGAGCTTTAAAAACAGCAAGAAAGAAGTTTCATGTATAGTATGTTAATATGATCATAATAATAAAAATGAAGGGCAGTATGCATGAAAAAGGGAGAGTACTTACGTTCTTTGAACGTGGTGACAGACACCCAGTCAGACACAGTGCTGCCCATGTTATTGTAAGACACCACACGCAGTTCATAGCTGGCATAGGGCAGCAGGCCTGTGATGTTGAAGCTCCGCCCCATCCCAAAAAACTTGATTTCCACAGGACTGATGACACAGGACACAGTGACAGGCTGCAGCGGCTGAGGACATGCGGATTGCACACGGAGCTCATAGCTACAGTGATGCAAGTGAAATTTGGGACAGACTTTTAGCATTCAGGAGTGGATTAGTACATTTAAATTTTAATACAGCTGGACAAAATCACTTTTCATTTTTTGCAATATCACATATAAAATAACCTTACGGTTATTATTTCTGTACCTTTCAATAAGGCCATTGGGCTCAAGAGGCATGTCCCACTCCACCAGAGCCGAGCGGGAGGTGATGGTGACCGGGCGTGGCGGGGGTTGCTGACCGGGTGCAGAGGCCTGGGTGCGGAGCTCACTCAGGGGGCCTCGGCTGCAGCACAGGAAACAGGTGCAAGCCTCCACCCCTACAGAGTACAGCGTGAAGGGCCTAAGACCGTAAAGAGTCTGCTGATGGGACGTCCCCTCGGAAAGCTTAAGAAACAGAGTATTTGAAATCAATTCACAGCATTTCAGCTCATTTGTGTATATGAAATATTTCAGGTGTATTGTTTAATGTTGTATACCAGCTGGTATGAGTCTTTGCTGAGTGTGAAGACTCTATAGAGGCTGATGATGCCGTTTAGCTTGGCAGGTGGGCTGATGTCCACTACAGCTGAAGTGGCATGAATGTGCAAGAATTTGGGAGGGCTCACCCCCTCTGGAGGGGCCGGACCCGTGCGGCCTTGAGCCCATGGGCTACCGGTGCGACCGACCGAGTTTACAGCCCACACCTGAAAGGATATGAAAAGTGACACATTTACAGCACATAAATAGCTATAGATGGTTTCAAAGCAACAACATAAATAAACGTTACTGCAAATGAACGCTTTTGTGGCCCAAACTTTCACGATTAATCGCATTTAGAATAAAAGTTTGTGTTTACATAATATATGTCCGTGTACTGTGCATATTAATTTTGCATTTATAAACACAAACACATACATGTAGGCCTATATACATATTTAGATGTATTTATTTATATTTACCAATAATTGAAATTATATTTAAATGTTTATTCATTTTAATCTTTTATATTTTTCTTAAATTATGCCTGTATGTGTATGTTTTTATAAACACAAAATTGATATGCACAGTACACAAATATATATTACGTAAACACAAACTTTTATTGTGGATGCGATTAACCGCGATTAATCATTTGACAGCCATAATAATAATAATAATAATACAAATATTTATATATATATATAAATACATACAATATATAAATATTTTTTATATTTCTATTTATTAAAATGAATAACTTTAATTTAAAATTCAAAATGACACTAAATTGTTAGTATAGACCTTTTGCAAAATGTAAACCAGACCGGTCCAGAGGTACTTCCTGTTTCAGTTTACTACAGTACTTTTTCTATTTCACATAATACTATTTCACATATACTTTATTTCACTAAAACAGAAAGTGCTTCTGGAGATTACGTTTGGAAAGAAGTTTTTTTTCCGGCAGTCCACGACTCTATCAGATCAGATTTGTGCCCTTAAAACAGCTGAGAAGCACTGATACTGTATGTTGAACTTGACAATACAAAGCTAGCACACAGGTGAGTGTATAAATACGCCTGAACCACTCTTACACCTGCAGTCCAATATAAAGCTGGATCTGACACAGACACCGGCTCTGAGGTGGGCCGGCAGACAGAACGGAGACACTGCACCTTCCATTTCTTAAAAAAAGGAGTCACCTTGACCTGATGGGCCGGCCCGTGGCGCCTCAGCGAAAGGAAACTACCCCTTGAACTGCTCTGAGGAGTCAGGAGTCTCGCACCCTCCAAACCCTGCTGTCATTAATAGCCAAAACACCGGCATCCATTACAGAATCGCTCCGGTCGGAATCTACATGAAAATTAAATTTCACCTTCATCAAGGAGTAAATGAACACATGGAAAGGTGAAGTAATCTTATTTACGAGACGAGCTGTTTGTATAATTACACGAGAAGAGCGGGAAAAGGTCAGGCGGGGTCGCTATTTGCATGGGTAAGTAATTTGTAGATTGTCAGTTGTAATAGCGCCGGCAGATGGATGTTCCTGTGGATAGGGTTAAATTAGCTTCAATAATAGGCAATTACACTGTGATCAATCCAGATGATAGATCTAAGTGGCAATACGCGAGGACTGCATGAGGCGCTGGCTGATTTCCCATTCCGAACTCCTTCCGCTGCCAAACTGACGACTAGACGTCTTGTGGGGGGCAACGGAGGTGCGGCGGGGTTCACGGAAACATCATCGTTGTCGCCCAAAGAAAGAAAAGGTCATTCGATCACGTGACATCACGAAAAAGCAGCGCAATAACCCTACGTATATATCCCTCGCGGATAAATCATTCCCAGATCCAAATTTGGTACATGCGCTAAAGTCGCTCAGGACATTTTAGTGCCCTTGTGTGAGGCGCAGACGTTTTATAGCTACCGAAGCACTTGCATACAGAGCTGTAATTAACGCGGCAAAATAAAACTATTTCATGAGCGAGCGCTAATGGATGTGGGCGGACGTCGCGCGGGCCGGATCTGCCCGGCGACAGCTCCTCATTGGCCGTGGACACGGGGCCAAAAGTTCTCTTTTCTGTTATGAGCACTAGGCTAATTAAGATTTGACATAAAAGTGTCAATAAAATATGTAGCCTCTTAACATGGGATGGCTTTGGGACACTTGCCCTTGTATGAGAACCACAAAATGGGTTGCTATGCAAAGATTTTAGGATAGACTGTGTTCAAAATAGGTTGAATATACATTTTTCCCTCGCGTCAAGACGCACGCGTCCGGTGTAGTTAGCAACCTCCCCGGGGGCATTAAAAGGTCTTTCCAATACTACATTTTGGAGGCCTAACAGCTAATTCGATGGCTTCGATCGTAATCGTCAGCATTCACCCGGGCCCAGATTAATGGCCCTGTCGCTTGTCCGTCATCACTCAGCTCCACCCGCCAGCTGTCATAAATTACAGCTCATAAATAAGATGGAACAATCAGGCAAACTCTATCAATTTCCCTCTGATCAGCCCATGCCTCTCAGGCCTGACAGTCAAATGCTAATGTTATTTTGCTCCAAAGGCTAGGCTGTCAATTAAAGAAAGGTCTCGTAAGGGGATGGAGGTGCGATGAATATAGCGAGTGAGATTAAATACTTGACTGTGTGAATGAGAGAGCGTAACATTTAACACGGCTGCGACAAATAATCATGCTAATTTAATATTACTTGAGGACTGCTTTCTCTGGCATATTTAATCACGCTTTGTTTCGTGATTACGCTAAACTATTATGCATAATAAGCACCACAAAGTCTTGAGGAATCTTTTATTTATTCATGATGTGTCATTTATTAGCGCTGCTTGCTAATGCTGTGCAGTTACTTTCCACAGAATTCAGATTTACATCCTTACCTGGTGCATAAAAATCCTACATGCTCCTATTCATGCACCCCAGACTAAAATATAAAGACTGAAAGAAAAATTCATTTTTCACCCTTATGTCATTCAAAACCTGACGCTTTCTTCTGTGGAACACAAAAGAAGATATTTCGAGAAATGTCTCTAATTTATGTCCACACAATGGAAGTCAATGGGGTACAATGTTGTGTGGATACCAAATATCAGCTTTTGTGTTCTGCAGAAGAAAGGTTGACATGACGGTGAATAAATGATGAAGAATTTTTATTTTTAGGGGAACTATCCCTTTAACCATGGTTAACCTATAGAAGCCAAGAAGGCATGGGCAGATACCACTCATATTTTCCTCAAAGTAATAGTTCACCCAAAAATGAAAATTCTGTCATCATTTACTCACCCTCTTGCAGAACACAAAAAAAGATATTTTGAAGAATGTTCTTAACTTGACTTGCATTGGTTTTGTGTCTATACTATGGAAGTGAATGAGTACCGCTGTTGTTCAGTTTCCAAAATTCTTCAAAATATCTTCTTTTGTGTTCTGAAGAAGAACTATCCCTTTAAAAAAGGATAAAGTCATGTTTGTTGTTTCTTTGTACAATGCAGTAAACTAAATCTAAACTCAATGCACAACTTTTTTGTTAACATTAGCAAGTGAGTATAATAAGAAATAGCTGTATGACCTGGTATTCGTAAGCTGTGTAGGGCAGCAGTTTGTCATCATGACAAGAGGTTGAGGAGTTGCGATAGACCAATGTAGCTGTAGAGCGGCTTTCTGTGTCTGAAATCTGTTTCCGGTACAGCTCGTAGCACAGAAGTTTCCCATTAGGCTCAGCTGGAGCAGACCAAGACACCAAGAACACAGTCTGTATACCCTTAGTGTTAGTTTGAAGCTCCAGCAATGGAGCAGGTTGGCCAGTAGGGGGCGACTCAAGCGTCTGTACTGAAGACCAGTCACTAGCTGCACACCCTAACAGTGTGCAAGCCTCCACTCTCACCTCATACCTGGAAAATAAACAAAAAAATAAACATGAAATCAAATACGTTCTCTCAAAATAGCACAACGTACAATGTGTAACTCGGTTCACAGTGCATTTAAACAGTTTATTGGATTGTTTGAAACCATTGCATCTGATTTTGTGCGAATCTGTTCTTTAAACCCGCAAAGTGGTTTATTGTTCAAAGCATTTAGTACAGACAATGAACAGTCCTCTCCTTCAGAAGGTCAACAGTGAGGGACTGAAGGAGAAAAGGGAGACATGAGAGGAGAATAACCGGAAGGTCGTTCCAAAGAGGCAATGAGTTGCGAGTTGATAATGTTGATGAACCATTATCATCACCCACTTATCTAGATTTCACTTCAACATACGTATACAGCCCCCGACTTTGGTCATCCCTCATTGAAGTACCTCCTCCTTTTGACCGTCTTTATCTATGCCACAGACGGAAAAAGTCAAAAAGGCTCAAGGTTGACTCCTTTCCCCCACAGGATATCCTTTCCTTTTCTCCTTATTTTATTAGGTTTTATCAATGCATCTGTTTTTAATGAAAGAATCACCTCACAAAATGTTTTGGCTTGTAGATTGTGTTACATTTGAGATATACAAATAAGTAAGGTATCTTTAACTACGCAAGGTTGCAACAAAATAAAAAATGTATCTTTTTCATGCAATATACAATGTTGTGCATCGCATCTCTTATGGACACGGTGTTACAATACAACTTTCCCAAAAAAATTATGAGCTTTCTTGTGCAAACTTACTGCCAAGGGTGGCCCCAAGGACACTGCTGTCCAGTTGCCAAAGTGCTCTAGCTAGTTGCTACACTGTGGGTTGCTAGGGATTTTTTAAATCCCATTTATTTATAGTCATTTATTTAACATAACAATCCACACATTAAAGTCCCCATGAAGTCAAAAAGGAAAATTCCTATTTTTGATGGAATATTGCAGTGTTTATTCTAAATAGTTTATCTGTGTGGGTCATTATGTTTTTAAAAATCTATAATCAAAATCTGATCATCTTCAATTAAAATCTTAAAATGCACTTTCGCCCTCTAGTGGCTATGCTTCTCTGATGACATCCCTTTTTCGATTTGGACAGACCATCTGTTAACTCCTCCCCTCCAAATGTCAAGGTTTATCGGTGCCGTTTAACGCCTCGTGACTAAACAAAGGGCGCCAATGTGAGTGTGCACACCGATGTGCAAAACAGCAGCCGTAAAAGCATCAAACGCCTCAGGCTCGTTTTTTGGTTTGACGTGCCGCGTTAAAAACTGTCCGACCAATGATATTGGCATTTTTGTTCACGTGCCTGGAGCTGCTAAAGTTACAGTAAAACACGACTTTGTGTACTAGGGTATTTCTGTTTTTCATTGAGCACCATCTGATGTCAGGGAGTGATTTTGCACGTTTACTTGGCTCATCGCCAGTGAAAATCGCTTCGGTGCGAACGTTGAAAAACGTCACGAAAAACGCTGGCGATAAGCGTGCGTGATTATCGTCCCGGTGTGTACAAGACTTTAGTCTGTTGCCAGTTCCATCTCAAAATGAAACGTCTGTTTCTATACACCCATTTAATTTACAGTGGAGAACAAGCCACTCCTACTATCTCAATATTCCATTTCACTTGGAAACACGTCAGAACATTGAAGTAAGACGATCGCGACTTCTGGTCCACGGAACTTTAATCAGTAATATTCTTTAAGCAGAGCAATTTCTGTCATTCTATTAAAACTAACAGTATAACTACTGCATGCTGGGAATGTTACCTGTAGTAGGGCTTTAGTTCAATGAGGGAGAAACTTTGGCTCTGAAATGCACTGTGGTGTGAAGGAAAAACAAAGCGTTTCACATTCTGCTCAGCTGGGTCCCTTTTATAAAGCGAGTAGGTAATGATGACCCCATTTGGTCGTGCTGGAGAATCCCACTGTACCATAACTCTAAACGGCCCCAAAGCCTCCAGTCTTGGTGGGGCCATACCAGAAGGTGCTGAAGCATGAGTCGTGGCCACCGCTGGCGGGCTGGTGGCTGCCCCTTGACTATTATTGGCAGTGACGGTGTAGCTATACTCTACGCTGGGTAGTAACGTGAAGTCGTGGTAGCGCGTGTCCATTCCGGTGTAAATAAGACTCCCGTTACGATGGAGCTCATACCCTGTGATTCCTCCATTTGGATTTAGGGGCTTTCTCCACGTGACCTCTACTGATTCTGGGCCTGTGACTTTAAGAATGGGAGCAGGCATTCCAAAGGGCGGAGCTTCGCTAGTCTGGGCAAAAATGGGCGAACTTGCTGTGCAGCCGCCATTGGTGCAGGCTGTTAAGATCATGCTGTAGGAAACATGTGGCTGGAGATCTAACACCTGCACGCTCAAACGTTTCCCACGATAGACCTCCTCATCATTAACTTTGAGGATATATACAATGATATCCCCATTCTGGAAAAACGGTACGGCCCATGAGACGTTCAAGGAAAAGGAAGTGATGTCAGACACCATAGGCGGCTCCACATTTGCAGGGGCAGCTTCTAACGTCCTGATCTGTGTATGCGTACTAGTAACACATCCGGCTACGGTGCATGCAATGACTGCATAACTGTAGAGAGTGTACGGTGTTAAATCCACATCAGTGTAGTTGCGAACGCTTGAGTCGAAGCTAAAATGAAAGCCAACATTGCCCCTTTGAATCCTGTAGGTCAGAAGAACACCATTAGGCTCCAGAGGTGGTGACCATGATACAAAGAGGTTATTTGGCTTGCGATCTATATGACTGACAAGTGGGGCAGCCAAACCTCTTGGAGGAGCTTGTTTGGTGTGAACCATCAGCCAGGAGCTATCGGTATATCCGGCTGCATTTGAAACCCGAATGCGAAACTTGTACTTGCTCCAGGGCAGCAAGCCAGACATATTGTAGAAGAAATAGTCAGCTTGGGTGTTGTTCTCTTCGAAAACGATCTTGGCTCTCAAAGAGTCATCTTCTTCACTACGTACCCTGGCGTCTTCAAGACTCACAGCCAGAACTTGGTACTGCAGGATCCTACCATTGGGCTGGACAGGTGGAACCCAGTGGAGCTCCACGCTGCGTGCTTGGACCTGCTGTACTGTAGGGGCTGGCTGAGAGGAAGGAGGGGCTTCCTCTGTCATGACGCGCTGGGGCGCGGTTCGTGTGCATCCGGCCTCTGTGCAAGCTTCAAGGAGGAGTGTGTACTCGGTATAGGGTTCCAGACGGCGGAATAGGAACTGTCGAGCGAGGCCACTGAACTCCAAGTTGCCCTCGTTGAAGATATTATACATCTGTGGATAGAAATATGGTAAGGACGATTCAGGAGTTTGATATTGCAGTGTTACAGTTAGGTGGTCGGCATACCTTGATGATTCCATTTGGAGAAGCAGGTTCGGACCAATGTAGTAGCAGTGCTCGACCATGTTCTCTTTTCTCCACACTGAAGTTAGCCACACCACTGGGAGAAGCTTCAAGAGTCCGAATGGTGACCCAGGGACTGGACACCTGGCCGGCTCCATTTACAGTTTCTACACACACGTTGTATGTAGTGTACGGTTCCAATCCAAATATATGTGCCTGATCAACGCTACCCTACAACAAAAAGGATAAACAAAGAGTTATAAACATTAAATATACAAACACCCTCCATAATAATAAAAAACATATAACAATAGGTTGTTTTAATAATAATAATAATAATAATAATAATTATTATTATTATTAATAATTAGTAGTAGTAGAAATTTTACTGTTTAATTACATGTATGACATTGTCATGTTTTATATACATTTGGGTTTTATTACATATACAGTATTTTAAATATTGTAAAATAGATTATATATATAAATATAACCTAAATGTCTTAATCTAATATATTATACATATATGTGAATGTATTATTTATTTATTTATTTATGCAGTTCTAAATCCTGGCTTAATATGATATACATTAAAATTTAATATAATACCAAAATATCAATACTGACAATAAGACATGAAATTATTCATTAAAGGATTTCACTGTAATTTGTAAATCAATGTTTGTTTTTAACAGCAGGCTTTTTCCATTCCTGAAATAAAATGTAATTCGACCAGAAAACCCGCAAACATAATTCTCACCCCCAACAATAAAACAGCAGACCCCCTCTCTACTGTCCCTCTGCAGATTTTACGTCCCAATCCATTACATCGCTGGGAGGCACTGGGGCATTTAAAAAGCTACCTTTTTACGTGGTTGAAAAATTGAGAACATTTGGACTATAAACCAGCAAACATATGCACATTGTCAATAGAGACAGCTGTTTCATTTCAGTTTATCTCAGCGCAGAGACTTATATCCTGCCCCTAGATGGCAATGCTATCAAACACTTTTCCAAACACGAGCGCCAAGACATTAACAAGCAGGCGCTCGCTCATCCAGGGTACTCAAGGCAGCCATTAAAAAGCGACTAAGAGAATTGATTTTTGTTATAGATTTCCAAATAAATGTTTATGGCACAGATCCCTAAAATGGGAAGTGTTTAAGTTTTGATTAAGAGCATCGGTTACGCTGCCTTTTGGGCATGTGCAGATCCACCAGACTTCAAAGTGATCAAATTCTCAACAGTGTAAAATGTCATTTCTCATTTCAAAAGGGAATGTGTTAGGTGTATTAGTGAGAAAACAGTACAAGTAATATATTAAAAACCACATACTGATTATATTTCAGATTATAAGTTACACAATAAAGTAACCTCATAAACCGCATTGATGTGTGTAGTTCTATATAGAAGTCAAAGACAGTCAGACATCTTTTGTATGACAAAGGAACCGTTTACACTTTATCCCGATTCAAAGTGAACTTCCTGTAATTGAGCCGGAAAGAATCCTTGCTATTTTAAACATGAAAGAGGAATCAGAGTCCGAAGCACATTTATTGTTAGCTCATAGAATCAGTCATTTGTAAAGGCAAAAAGTCTTTTAAAATTCCTTTTCTTTACTCTTTCCCTCTTTCAAGCGAGCGCAGGTCTAGCGTCTCCCATATGTGTGATTTCCTGTGACAGCGCTGGGGGCTGTTGGGCCAGAGGATGATTTTAATTAAGAATAACCATGTGGATTTGTCACAACAATTATGCTGATTAGATGAAAGTGGAGATTCCTGACCCTTCAAAGGTGTGGGACTGCTTCATTTGCATACAGTAGACACACTGTCCTGGCCCGCCGCTGCTGACTTCAGCCCAAGCTGGATTTTATTAGTATTACGCTAACAGCTACAGTGCCCGGGAAATGCCTCATCAAGAAGCATCAAATGAAGCCTTTGGCAAAAGAGGTTTCAGGCCATGGTTGAAGTAAACCCTATACCTGCATTATGCTGGTGATTCGGTATGAGAATTTTAGAAAACTGATAAGTACTGACTAGTGAAATAACAGGGAGAATAACATCTGGAGAAGTCATTTTCTTTTGATTTGTTTCTTAAAGCTGCAATCTGTAACTTTAAGTGCGTATCTTTAGTTTCACTACTGTGCTTTCAAGTCAAATGGTGTCATATTGATCGCACCCGACAGCTGAAATTATACATCAGTATTATAAGCTTACCACTCAGAAGTATTCAAAATCGAAGTTCAATTCGATTCAAATTTATAATTTATAATACATATGTCAACTGCAAAAAAGTCAACAAATCATATCAAATATAAAAAAGATCAAAATATCAGTAGTGTATATTAATGATGCTCACTGTAAAAAACATTGTTTGTGGGACAATGATTGGAACGTTGTATTAATGTTGCTATTAAATATGGTTAATATTATATATACATAATATAGTTTTTTTATGTACTTAACCAACAATATTTACTAATAACAATTTTAGAAATAACTAAAATATCTTGCATAGATTATTGAACACTACAACCACACGATTATGGGCCAAAAGTCACAAGTAAAGCTGTGCCTTCATTATGCTATAATTGGGTAAAAACACCTGGCACCCACTTAGAAATCCCAATTTTGGTGGTTCAATTTACTTCCAAAATGAGAAAGTTTTAATACCACCACTGCATATACAGAGAATAAATGGACTACTTGATCAATAATCAGAAAAGGTGACAATATATAGAGAATTTGATCAAAATTATAATATATAAATGTTATATATATTATACACAAAATACAGAATTGATTGTATAGTTCAGTGTATATGGTAAAATGATTGCCCTTAATGAAAAAACTGTGTAAAAAAGGGTTGAAGTTCTTGACTTAAGTTCATTTTGTTTGTACAACCCACACAGATGCTAAAGCAGAGTCTCTGGGCCCATACATTATAGCTAACAGGCACCCATGATACACAAAATGCGAAGAATGAAGAATCTACACCTCTTGTCCTATTCCTTTAAAGGTTCAACCTCTCTCTTCATCTTATTCCTACACCATTAGCTCTCAACTGTTGAGACTGTCTACAGACTACATTTCAACGCATCTACCCTTTTGTTCAGCTATAATGAAAACAGACTATGACCCAGTTCCTGAGATGCCTGGACACCATTAATTATTTGTGGTTTAGATGTAAAGTTCTGTTCGGACAGGCTCAATCAGACGGAGAGCTCTTGAATCACTGAGATGTTCTTCAGACCGGGCTGGTGTCTGATGAAGCAAACCCTTACGCATGCAAACACACACATGCAGAAACAGAGCACAGTGGCGCTTACCTCCTCTGAATATAGCTAAGTGTGTATGACAATCAGGAATGTGAGTGAAAGAAGCATTTAGAAAACAGAAACACAAGCATGCACAGTCAAGTGTAGCACTAACTTCAAACCCTTAAATCAGAAATTAGATTTAACAGGCGCTCTTAAGTGTTTATGCAGTATTACCATTCAAAAGCAGATTTTAGAATATATGAAAAATAAAAGCAAACCGTTACTCTGTATTTATCTATTGACATTCTACATGTCGGCTAATAGAGATAATAGAGTGTTTATTACTTATAGAAAGGCCTAAAAGGAATCTGTACCTACAAAACTCCACAGATATTCACAGAGAAAAGCAGAATTCCCATATAGTGCCCTGTAGACTTTTATAGTTTTTCTGTAGCACAACTTGTGGTGACCAAATAAAATAGACAAGGTTCCAGTGCCATCTCAAATTGCCAACTCAGTGCTTACATGCCTCACAAAAATGACAACTACACATTTGTGCTCCTGAATCAGGACTAAGAACGACATCATCTTCCTCATCCTGTTAATCGTACATGACCACTAAAACCATTTCAGCAGTTCATCTAGAATGACTAGGACAAGCAATACTAACACTCCGGATAAAGAAAATTCAAAAGGACAGAAACCTTGCATTTTCAAAACTGTTACTTTTCAGGAACACTGACAGATATCAAGGCTGAGCTGAGCAATAGCATTGATTTATGACAGAGATATTAGGTTTCTGCCCAGCAGCAATAATAAATACTTGTAATATTCTATTTCAGCTTTAATTTTGTTGATCTAGCTAACATTCATTAGCTACAATAGAATATGCCAACAGCAAGTTAGCTAACTGTACTGGAAATGTTTCTCAATGTCAATGCAACCTTAGCCTAACATTCAAATATTATGTCTGGTTATCTTTCACAATATATCAAATATTTGCAGTGGTAAAAAAAACATAAATCAATAATAGCCTACAAAAGTAGCTGTGCCGAGTTGTGAAATGTGTGGCAGGTGAGGCGAACATATGTAAAAATGTAAGATTGGTCATTTTTGACCCATGTGTGTAAAATTGATGTAGAAATACAGACAGAAAAAAATATTATATTACCAAACTTCATTTCAAACATATTATTTGACGACGACTTCTTCACAGCACAAAAGAAGACATTTTGAAGAATGTTACTGACTTCCATTATATATACACAAAACCATTTCTCAAAATATCTTCTTTTGAGTTCCACAGAAGAAAGAGTCACATAGAGGTTTTGAATAGCATGAGGGTGAATAAATAATGAATACAATTTTTGGGTGAACTGTCCCTTTAAAACTACTGAACATCCAAGTATGTAGTTCAAATGTTAAAATACCCCAAAACTCTCATGTGTCACCAGGCCCGTTTACCGATGAACCCTTAAAAGATAACAAAACTTCCACGAGCTCAAAGGAATCTACAATGAAAACCCCGCAGCCCGTTGGGAGTTCCCCTCCGTTTGTCCTTTCTGCAAATGAGCATGTCCGGGTTTCACTAGGGCTCAGACAAGCAGCTTCGGGTTCTGCTCGGATCATTCCGCTACACCTCGACGCCGCTTATACGAGGCTCCACAAAGACACGGTCCGACGCGCGGCCATCATGTTTATGCACTCTTCACTGTGTTCTTAATGATAAACTAACAGATTGTAAACATGCCGCTGGTGTTCCGAACCCCCCCTTGTTTTTTTCTTGTGCATTTTTTAAACAATGTCCTTCATGTTAGAGTGGTTACAGGCAGCAGAAGGACATCATTAGAGCCATGGTTAAACTGTAATTTACACCATTAGGAAGGCAGGAGCAATTTTTATTGCCTAGTAAATTTCAGCTCTGAAATATTTGGACCATATGGCTCAATTTGTGTAATAACCTTAATTTCTTGCACCCTTCAGGTCCGCCTGCATCTCCGCTTGCCACTCCGACAGAGTTGGGCTTCTGTGCGCAAAAGGCGAAGCGTCTACGGAGCGGCGGTGGAGATTAATAAGGTGTCACGTCCTGTTTGGGTGAAGGCATTGGAACAGCAGCCAGATGGTATCTCTGCAAATGACTGTCAGGGGTCCTGATCTAATCAATAGGATGTATTAATACATCTCCCATCGCTGGGGTTCTCATGGGGCTGCTGAGCAACATCTGGAAAGATCAGGGGGAGAGAGGGAGAGGGAGAGAGAGAGAGAGAGAGAGAGAGAGAGAGAGAGAGAGAGAGAGAGAAGAGGAAGATACTGAAAGAATGAGAAAAACAGAGAGAAATAGAGAATTGAAGGAAAATAGAAAAGAGGAAGTGAAGTGAAAGAAAATGAAACAGTAAAATGCTAAAAAAAACAGGATAAAGAAAAAGTGAATGATTAAAAAAGATAAAAGAGAGAGAGGGAGCAGGTTTGGTGCTGGCTGTGACTGGGCCTGCCTAATCTCTCATGTAGGCTTGATAAGTGTTTGGTAATGAGGGGCGTCTGCGCACATGGCGAGGGAGGAATCTTTTGGCGGCTCAGACCGCCTGTGCTCCGTAGCCTCATTCAGTCCCGTCGCCATGACGTCCACATTAATCACACACACTGGCACGAGGTACTGCACACAGCACAGCCAGGGATCAATAGCAGCCCCACCCACCAAAATAAGAGAGAGAGAGAGACAGAGAGAGAAGGAGAGAGAGAGAGGATGGACATTCTCAGACCACCGGAAATCTCTCCTCTAAAAAAGAGCTACTGAGAAACATTACACCATCTGCTCCACTATCTGATTGGTCCACTCGTCCCATGTGTCCAAACAGGACTCAACAATTTCTAAAGCTATATCAAATAAGAAATATCAAGCATACATCGCTCTTTGATCATTGTTAGTAATTGATTTTCTAATTACATTTTAGCTTTCAACAATTACGCTAACAAAACGAACGAGGTAAAACGACTGTGCCGGACTCAGTTTCACAAACTAACTTTCATGTTAGTCAAAAATGTGGCATGTTAATGTTGAATGTAGTTTACTGAAACATTAAATCTATGTTTAGGAATTTTCTGTAGGTTGTGGCAGTGTGCAAGATATTGGTCAAATTAATTGTAATGTAATTGATGTTTATTTGGTCATTTTACTTTTACAAAAGATGCACTGATATATAGGCTAATAATCAATATTGGTCGATAAAAGCACTTTGTTTATGAGCTATCGGTCGATAGTTTAAAAACAGCCGATGATCAGGGCCGATATATCCTGTCAATCAAAATAAGAACAGAAACTGTTAAGAAATATCACCAGTTTGATGTTTAATATTAATTATATGAATTAATAACATTCAAAAAGTTAACAACTATTAATTTAACTCTTTAGAATTTAGTTCATGCGAGTTAATATGACCACCAAACTATTGGTATCAGCATCGACAGATATTAATCTGAATAATCGGCAGAGAAATTTTGTGTCGGTGCATCTATAATTATTACAATTATATTTATATAATTTATTTAATTGTATGCTTTTATACTTTATTCTATCTATTTTATAATGTATTATTTCTTTTATATATTTTTTATACAGATACATGTTGTTTTCAAAGTCAATGAGTAATCTTGTTAAGTAATCGAGATCTTAATATTTACCACATAAATTGTGATTATAAATTTTGTCATAATTGAGCAGCCCTAACCTACAGTACAGATTATTTACTGGGTAACCTTTAACAATAAGACAGTCTTGGGCCAGTGCTTATATGCTTATCTACATTTACATAACATTTACATTTACTTACAGTGGATTCAAGCCATACACTACACTAATTTGATATTTTAAACAAATTATTCATAATAGTTATAATATGTTACAATAATTAGTTTAAAACTGTATGTCAAATTATTTTTGTTTTTTAACTAAGGATTCTGTGTACATCTACTGCTTTGTCAGAGTGAAAAGCACAGGTTACCAGTGACGACTGCTGATTTTCTCTGTGCATAATCCACGAACGCAATAACAACATAATTCCATGATAGAACATTAACCTGTAGCCACTCAACAGTTGGCAACAGCTAAATCAATATGATGCCCCACTGCAGGCCAAGTATTGACATGGCAGACGGACAGCTGATATAGCACAAAGTCAGGATCCAAAAAAAGATTCAGCACGATCGATGGATTATAAATGTAACCGTGAGAAATTGCACTAATACCAACACAAGAATTTCGCTGTGGCAGGTGTAATGCGATTGGACGGTGTTTTCAGAAGATACACATGGGAAAAATGTTGTTGAAAAAATATTTATATTCACTTAAGCATACATAAAAACAATAAGCTTGGTTTTGTGCGTGTTTTAAAACGAAAAATCAAGATCTTACAAAACTCCAAACTAGGCTTAGATACAAAGTATAAAGGCCAAAATATATTCTTAAAACTTTTATTCTTGTAATTAAGTTAAAAGTTTGTTTAAATCTCAAGTTGAAAATTAAGAGTAAAAATTTAGAAATTGCAAAATGATAAATCTGTGTCAGCCATTAGAAGCCGGGGTCATAACTCAAGAGGGCTGAGGACACGTGGAAAATTAATTACAAGCTGATTAACTGCAATCTGACGTCACGCGTTCACCACAGAGGCCGACCTCTGGAGGTCAAGAAAAAGTGAAAGGACTGCCAAGAGAATAGAAGCGCAACTCTAAATTACTCTGGAAGAAAAGAAGGGTTCTGATAAAGGGCCTATCCCGCCTGACGTTCATTAATTGCTACTAAAATAATTAATTTGCCTATTAGGCAGGCATCTATCTAGAGCTCTGTGGGGGGAAGCTGAACTCCTCAGTGGGGTCTGGATTCTTTCCCCTGCGGTGATGCTGCTATCGGGGGGTGAGCTGGCTCTGATCACACTGGTTTGGAACAGGATCTCAAACCGAAGCCTTTAATTTGGCCGTGGTGCACTCGCGAGCATCTGCGGAGAAACCAGCAAACTATTTTTCCTCGTGTCAAACACGAAAACGTCATGAATCACAGCGGCCGCTTCCTTAGGTGGAGACGGTGGTGGGTGAGGAATCTGTTTGAACATGCAAGTAATGGTCTGATCACTGATAGATGATCTCATATTGAGACAGTAAAACTTCACATGAAGAAGCTAAACTGGGAACTGAAATCAGTTGTAATCGAAGATGATGGTTCAGTAGACACAGAGATGTCATGTATGGTCAATTATAAAATAATATTTCTGTGAAGAAGCAATCCAGAGCATGCACAAGTAAAACTGATAAGACTGGGGCAAGTTGTCACATGATTAAGTTGTCACAAGAGTTGTATCTCACCAACTGTTGCAGACTATTACTTAACCCTGGATCACAAAACCAGTCTTAAGTAGCACAGGAACATTTTAAGTAATGGCCAAAAATTCATTGTATGAGTCTAAATTATTGCTTTTTCTTTTATGCCAAAAATCATTAGGGTATTAAGTAAAGATCATGTTCCATGAATATATTTTGTACATTTCGTACCATAAATATATCAAAACGTTATTTTTGTGAGTGGATGGCCTGCTACAGCGCCTCTGATCAAGAACTTTAAAGGCGATTTCCTCAATATTTAGATTTTTTTTGCACCCTCAGATTCCAGAGTTTTAAATGTTTGTATATTATAAATATTGTCCTATCCTAACAAACCATACATCAAAAGAAAGCTTATTTTTTATGAGCTTTCAGATGATGTAAACATCTTAATTTAAAAAGAATTAACCCTTAAGACTGGTTTTGTTGTCCAGGGTCAGATCTCTGGGAAAGTCATTTGTGTGACTGCTGTAAAGTGCACCATTACTTTGCACGTGGTTAAATTAAGTACAAGTACATTACCGTAACTGTAAGAGCAGTAACAGTTGTGGAGTTAAACGTCGGATCCTTGGGTATTTTCTGATACACCAGTCTGTACTTTGAAATCACTCCGTTTGGCATGTTCGGCTCTTTCCAGCTTAGCAGAAGAGAGTAGGCACTGGAGGGACGGGCAGTAGGTCGACCCATGCCCTCTGGTTCTGCCTCCAGAGTGCGCACAGAGGCCCAGGAGCTGGAGGCGGAGCCTTTGGAGTTGTGGGCGGAGACTCTGTATTCATATTCTCTGAATGGTAAAAGGGCGTCAGAGGCATCTGTGAAATTAAGGGCACCTTCGGTCCAGATGAAGACAAGCAGCTCTTCCTGAGTTCCTATTGGTCGCCTAGAGGGGAAGAAGTTAAATAAAAAATATTATGACAAACCAAGGAAAACAGAAGTCATGAAAATAAAATGTGTTTGTTCTAAAAGGTCGATCTTTTCTCATCATGCCTGGTTAAGACACAGTGTTACTGTGTGTTGTGTACCCGTAAAACAGCAAATGAAAGTACAGCTCCGGTTAAAAGCTAAGCCCGGAGAAAAACAAACAATCCAGAGGGGGTGTCGGAGAAAAGAGGCTGAAGAACACACAGAGGAGGTAAGGGGCAGGGGCAGAGCGCTGTGCTTCGCTCAAGCTTCGTTAATTCCTCCACATTAGAGTCCTGGCTTCCATGCTGCTGGAGAAAATGACATTCAACGCTCTAATGTGGCCCCTGCCGGCCCCACTCGCACTGCAACGGCCTAATCTCACCCAGCGCATTAAAATAAAACCAAACAGAAGCCAGCAGGGGAGAGGAACGTCTCACACCACGAAGCTAAACTACAGCACACAGCTGGGAACAGCAGTCTGTTCCGCACGCATCTGCAATACAAGAACTTCAGGAAAAAATTTAGTTCTTAATGCACATTTGGAAATTCTAAATATCATTAGTCAGATTTTTTTATTTAATTTTTTCCTAAGGTCACTTATAACATTTATGTAAGGTAAGGTTTTCTGCGCTATTTTCATATTACGTTTTAACCTCTTCCTGACCCTTAGATATATGTCTAATGCCATAGAAGAATCTTTTTTGTCTAAATGATTCCATAAAGAACCTTTAACATCCAAAGAACCTTTCACAAAAGGATCTTTGTGCTAAAAAAAGGCTTTTCAGATGATAAAAAAAACTTAAAACAAACTTTTTTTTAAGAGTGTAATTCCCAGTGCTTTAAGTCTTAACATTCTAAATATTAATGTATACAGTATACAGTATTTGCTACATTTTATTCACTTACTATAGTTTATACAACAAAATACTGTAGTGTACATTAAATAAGTATGGTAGTACTGTAATACATTACAGTTACAGTAACTACAGTTACTACTATAGTAAATACAAAATGATATGTATTTAGGAAAGTTTGGTTTATTTTGTAGATTTGAATTATGGCACAGTATTGTGGTAATACTTGGTATCGTGATACTTGCTGGTATAGTATCGTGAGATATGTTTATGGTATTGTGACAACCCTACAAGCCACAGATGTGCTGTCGAGTACAATGTTGTTTGCTCTCTCCCAAAATTCCTCAATTTTTGAGGAATTTTTTTAAAATTATGTTTATCAGTGTTATTATTACAAATTTATTTATGATATGAAGTCATTTTGAGCTGTTTTGAGGCTGTAACATTCATCGAGTGAATCACATCTCACCGGAGACATCTGAAACTACATAAATGCAACATAAACGGCACCACATTTTTAGAAACAAATTTACAATAATTCTTTACACCAGCCAAAGACTATCCCAGGTAATTCCTCATTCCCGTGTGTACTGTAAGTTACACAAACTTACATCCCTGAGTAGCGGACACTCGCTTCAAAATCTCAGACAACCTCCAATGAGCTGAATACATACACGATAGCACATTAAAGCGATTACGTTTAGCGCAGCGCTGATCGCTGGTATTAAGATGAGCAGATACAATAATACACCAAGTCCTTTAAGCCATGTGTGAATTCTCTGCCTCATGAATGTGATGCGGGTTTATCCGCTCCCAAATCAGGGCTGAGGTGAAATCCAGTCATGCATTCCTCGGAATGCCGTGGCATCTGGGGCTATGCTAATGATATTTTCTTAAGATTTATGCGGGCTTAGGCTGATCTGACCTTGCATTTGAATGACATTGGTCAACAAGCCATGATGCCCTTGACTAAAACCTTACCATATTGGTAACACACACACACGCAGATGCTGTACACAATGTTTTTGCTGACATCCTTGGACCAGACAAGAACATCTAGAAGACATCTCGATTCATAATCTGATCAATGTCTGAAATCCTTCAACTCACAACCCGAATGGTAAAAAATTGGTGAAGTTTCATGTTTGGGTGCGGTGTTTCCGACCATAAGGCCAATGATGGCAGCATAATGATAGAGTTAGCATCTCCCCGATGCACTGCTCCCCCGGTTCTCCTTGAAGAACGCAGCTGAGCAGAGCATTCTGATGTGATTGTACCATGTCAGCCGGCGCTTTATCCCCTCCGCGCGGGGCGCGAGCATCACGGCATTCTGTTTCATATCGGTCTCTAACGGCAACGAATGTGCCCGGAATAATCAAAGTCAGCAGTGCGATGTCATCTTCCATTTAGAGCTGCCCATCAGCCTCTCTCTCTTCTCCTCGCTCAGATAGCACAGTCACTGATATACAGCTGATATCCACATAAGCACTCCGTACTCTATTCTGCGCTTTCCCGCTGTCAGTCGAACAGGAACTGTTGACAAGTGTAACCAGCAGTGATTGGCCTGTTCACCTCAAGGTCACGGCATAATTACTGTTTGTGTTCCGCTACGTTTCCGGCCGTTTTTTCAAACATGCCCTTACATGGACATTCAGTATATATGTCGCGCACACCCAGGCGAGCGTTTGGCTGATGTTAACCTGACAGCAGCTTTATAAAGACGTGCTGGTTTAAAGTGCGTGTTAACATCCTTAACTTAATATTTTAGTCATCTCTTGAAATCTGTGTTCTTATGTCTACAAACAAGCATTAACAAAGTTACCCACTGATATTATAAAAATGCTTTTAAATATGTTGTGCGCTGTATGTTGTTTATTACGACATTTTTATCAAATCACAATTTTGATCCTAGACTTTTCCAGTCTATTCATAAATTGCAGGGTTTTTTTGGGCTGTGGTGTGCTTACATTACCTTGTTTTGCTTTGATATATATTTTTCTGTCTATTACCAATTTTGAGCATTTTGCTGGTGATGTGCAAGCTTTTGTGTTTGCCTGGTCTGAACTGACCTGCACCCACAATTCAACTTTAATAAACCCAGGTGTGCTAGAAAGGACAATTACATAAAATACTAACAGAAATGTCCAAATATAATACAAAAAAAATATTTATCTGCATATATACAGTGTGACAGTTATTTTTTACCTGTATATGAAGTATTTAGTTATAAGGCCGTTGGGTTTGTGTGGTGCACTCCAGCGTATTTCGATAACACCTGCATCTATAGCAGTTAGCACTGGAGGGTCCTGAGCCAATGGAGCCGCTTCAGGGGTCCGAACAGACACCCCCGGTCCTGCACCACAACCATCTGCACACACACACACACACACACACACACACACACACACACACACAAACATTTTCTGCTTAAAGTGATAACAAAGATTCTGTGGAATACAAGAAGATATTTTGAGAAATGTCCATAACATTTCTCAAAATGTTGTGTTCCGCATAAGTACTGTATTGGTTAGGTGTCAGGTGAGCACCTGGCTGACAGGCCTGAACTTGAATGTGATATTCGCTGTACGGGTCCAGTCCTTGTAGCAGCAGGAAGTGTTCCGGTCCAGCCGGGCGAATGAGGGGTCGCTCGGTGCCTGCATTCAACAGTATGTTGTATTCCAAAGGTGCACTTGAATTATATACACCTACAAAGAAAACACAAGCACAGGGTCTCATTCAACAACTGATATCCACAGCCAATAAGCAGACGATAATTCTGCTTATTTAAGCAGGTGTAAAATGTCAAAACGTGACCTAAATGGATTTAAGAATCACCAAATCATGTTGCCAACACACAAGCAGTTCAACCTGTCAGAAATCAAATTATATGAAGAGCCACGAGTACTCGTAATTCACAGAGACTGTGTTTGACACTTTGCCCTTGATTCAACATCCTTCTGGGCAACCAGACGCTTCCCCGATCCGTCCATCCGACCGCTGTCCGAAACACACAGACACGAGCTCACGCACACAGTCTCCTGTAATACATTTGAACTAAAGGATGGAGAGTCCCGGCATCCATGCTTTGTTAATATTCCCATCACTAGCGCCTTTCATAATTTACGGCAACTGGAGGCTGATAGGTTATTCAACATTTATGAGACCAGAGATGTATTCAGAACGGGCTGATTATCTTTACAAATGAAAAAGTTAAATTATTCAACTTCCTTCATTGCCGTCTCCCCGAGCAGATGTAGTCTTTTGCCAGAGATACAAAAACCCGCCGGAATTAGACGGCGCTCTGATCAAAGCTCCCTGCCTAAGAAGTTCAATCGCGCAGGTCCCTAAGTTCTATTATTTACAACTAATCACTGACTTTGGAGTTTTTGCACTTTCAACTTGAATGAGAGTCTAATAAGAAATAATGGCACAAAGGAAAGGAAAAGGAACATGCTATCAGATCTGATTCATCAAGCACAGGTGCGCCTTAAAACCGCACCCGGTTTCTGCATTCGGACTTAACCAAGCGTGAGATATTGTAGTTTGAAGCCATAGATTCGTTCGCCTCTCTCGGAATGTAAAGTCAATAAGAGATTCTGGCTATGTAAATGTTTTCTGTGGGTATCAGGACTGTTTAAGGGCTCTTATGGGGTAATTGAGGTTGTTTAAGAGGACCCTCTCGCTGGAGAGAGCCCTAATGGGGCAATAATAGCAAAAGATGGAACATCTAAGGCAGACAATCAGGACCGCTTGAACGTAGCCTATGAAATCACTCTCAAGAGTGTGAATACGCGCATGCATACCTTCTTGAAGGAATGTGTGCATACAGATTTGAGAAGAATGCATTCACACAGATCTGACAGACACACGGGGTGGTTGGTGCGAGTGTGCAACACAGCAGTCTGTCTGGCTGGGAAGGAATCTGTGTACTGTCAACCCGCAACACGGTCACAGTGCAGCGAAAGACAGAGAGTTTGTATTTCCTCGCCATGTGGGAAGCGCTCGGGCCACATGTGCGGTAGGATGTGCCGATGAGCCCAAAGCTTCAGTCTAACAGTGTAAACACAGAGATTGATTGATCAGAGGAAGCTCATGTGCTGCAGTCTGTAATAGAAATTACAAAGCTATAGGCATCCAATAGAGCAGGGGCTTCCTAAAGTTTTCAGGACCCACCTAGATGGATATAATACAGCCGCAGCAATAATTAAGAGTCCGTTCCAAATTTTCATTTAAACAGTATTTCTAGATGTATTGTGGTCATTCCAGTCCAGTGTCTGTTGAATTTCAACAAAATCAAACCTCAGGAGCGACCAAGTCATCCAACAGCAATGTGAAAGACTGACAACATGACAAGACACATGAAAACTGTATATTATCACAATTCTTTTTCCCTAAATACAAATATTAGAGTTGTATTGCTTCAAAGTGAATATAAACTTGTTTTCTTTGCAGTTTTTGGGGTCTGAAAAAGCATATTTTTCTGTTATTTTGACCTGTTTCTCCAGTTTTCATTTTCTGTAAAAAAATGTAAATAGAAACCATATTAGGGAAATATTGTTAGTAGTTCACAGAATAAAACAAAATATTAATTTTACCTAAACACATAGGCTACCTATAAATAGTAAATTCTGAGAAAATAATTTTGAAATAGTCTCTTATTATTTTCACAGCTGTACATCTAAAGACCCACCACGACATTTTGATACAGAAAATGAAACTGAAATGGAAAAATACACATTTTACATCAATCATATTATTAAATATAAATTTACTTGCAGCACCAAAACACCATATGGCAAGATATCAAAATCTGGACTAAAAGGGATCTTTTTTGTAAATTACTTTTTCTCTACTTAAAATGAATTGATCATGTACAACGATAAACACACATGAACTATTTTTGTCATTTTTTGGTTATGGCTACTCTGATACAATTACATTATGACTACTTTTGCCTGAATTTAGCCTGGATTTCACATACAGAAGGTCACAAAGTATTTTTGGTGGTTTTGGTGTTTAAATTTGTAGCGATCTGCCCTTTAGTATGTGGGTGTAAGATTAAAAGACCTGGTTTAAGTCCAAGCAAAGGAACTGAGATAAACTAGAATGCATTCTTTTCTATTATGTATTATATTACAGACCTGAACTGAAGAAGTGGTTCATTACCAGAACTGAAGAAGTACAAACAAGATGGCCAGTCTAAATAACAAACAAGTGACTTGTGTGTTGTCATGTGTCTGGATCCAGACAACTGCAAATGATCTTCATAAGTACATAACATCCCACACCTGAACTTCCCCTCAACTCCGCAGCAACAACCGAACGAGAGAATGAATGGGACAAGATCGGACAGTGATGGGAGAGCACACGTAGGTGAAGGGCGAGCACATCTCTAACAGCTCTCCTTTAAATCACACTAGGGGTACAAAAAGCCGTCACTTGGGTTTGAATGCTAATTGATTGGTGGCAGCCATCTATGTCCGGGCCGCACTGATGCATGTACACCGCGACCATGTTGGGCTCCTGCTAAATTACACACAACGCTACTCGTAAATCCCTGCCCGTGTGCCGTCACTCTCCCGGGCGGGCATGAATCAGCCTTGCGTGAGTGCTAAATAGAGACCCTGCATAGTGCATTAGGTTGTAAACGTTACCTGGGGGTGACCAGGCAACAAAGATGGAGCGGGGGCCGCGGAGACTGACATTATACGGCGAAGGAATCCTTTCTGGGGAGGAGACGGGGGTCTGAATGACGTACCCCTCGCTCAGGCTGCTGCCCCCAGCCGTGGTGGCCTCCAACTCGTACACGTACCTGCGCAACAAAGACAGATAGGGGATAAATAAGTAAACCGTGAAACTAAATTATGCTATTAGCTTAAAAGTCTCCTGTCAGAGAAGTTAAATTCGCCTGTTTCGGCAATTCTCCATTTCAGGTGAGAGTCGATGCTGCGTTTAATTATTCATTGTACGCGAGAGAGGCGGGTGCATTGATTCTGCCATTAAGCCGTGTCTTTCACAGCGAGCACAGTTTGGTTTGAGGATGCGTGTCTTTCAACAGAGCAATGAGAAGATGCTAAACCAAATGTTGTTATGTAGTGAAAATGCACAAATGCAATTAAACATGAATATCTCTCAGTGCTAATTCAGAATTATTTCACAAAGGATTTAGAAGTCATAATAAAAAATGGAAAACACAACAATTGAATCAAATATGTCAGGAAGTTATTTTGTATATATTTTATATACATTTACATCATATAAAAATCAATATTGTATATATAGCCTATATATATATATAACAACGTAAACAAACATTACTGCGCATGCACGGTTTTGTGGCAAAAGAAATAACAAGCAAATTACATTAGCTAGCAAGTACAAGTATGTCTAATCAGTATTATTTTGGGTTACCAGTAGAAGATTAATAAAATTAGTATACAATAAGATATTAAAATAAATGAAAATAAATATAAATAACTATCCACACAGATCACCAATTTCTATTTATTTATTATTTATTTTTATACCATTAGTTTATTTGCCTTCTAATATAAATGGAGCATTTCCAAAACTCAGCAGCTCAACTGACTACGCCTTTTAAAATTTCACTTTTACATTAGACTTGATTCATTGGAAAAGTCTCTACCGGATCGATCCGGTGTGATACTATTTAACAGATGACACTGTTAATGCAATGCTGATCAGCCCCTTCACTGTGATCTCTGAAAGACGTGACAGATGCTCCGAACGCACACGCACGTGAATAGAAAGGAAAGCGCGCGTGCGCTCGCATGTATTAGCAGCTTGATGTGGGTTATAAAAACACTCTGCAGGAGGCTTTTCCTTACATACATGACTTCACAAGATAGATTTGCCTTTTAAACAGAGATGGGTGTCAGTGCAAAGGTCTGAATTAGCAATGTATGTGGGTCATGTTCAACATTAAAGGCTTTTAATTTGCCATAAACTCCATAGCCGGCCATTAATACCTCCACATTAACTATTGTTCCAACAGTATCCCTTTAAAATAGTCACATCAGTCATTATATGGCCGCGCTCATAACGTGCAATAAAAGCATTAGAGAGGCATATTTATCAGAAAGCGTTTAATACGCACGCACGCACGCACGCACACACACACACACACACACACACACGAGAGAGATCAGCTGTGCAGAAACAGACGCCGGGTGTATAAGTTGCATACTTTAAGTCAAATAAACACAAAGTGGCGAATCAAAGGTGGTGGCGAGCGGCTAACCTGTTTCCCCAGAGGGAGAAAGGTTAATATTTCACTCGTCACAGAGACTTTCTACGATGGTGAGGTAAGTGACAGCTAATCAACATTGTCATAAATAATCAATGAGCAGGAGCGCTGGCAGAACACCCCCCAGCTCACGGTTAACTGTTTCCCCACATCAGACTATAGCTCTCCGGGTAATGAAGCCCTCGTCTGCCTTTGTAACGCTCCTTATTGAGCTAAATTGGAAGAAGAGAGGAAAAGGGAAGAGCACAGGGGAAGGGAATTCCTTTTGGCAGGTCATCTGGAATTATGGCAAATTACACGGCACGGCTATCCCGTGGATAGTCTGTGTTAAGCTACGCTAGGGAGGTCATGTGACCGAATGACCTGTCCAAACTGTCCAATCAGTGGACACAGATAGTTTTGACCGTTCAAATCATATAGAAATAAATTTGCATACTGAAAAAATCTCTCTTTCTCTATGTATATAGAGAAAAGGAATGCGCTGAACAATCTCAGGATCACTGATTGTAAAATAATGAAACAAACAGATTTATCCTGTATCTTAAGCAGCTTATGAGACCGAACCATTGCAAATATTTACACAATATATTGCGCAAACTAACTCATTATTTAGCACACACCGCATGCCTCTGTGCATTTTTGGATTACAGCCCGCCAACAGATTTCCCAGATGCCAAAATATAATTATAAATGACAAGAAGTTGGCAAAATTTTTGTATCAAAGCATCTTAAAATCTAATGTTTATTTGGATATTTTGGAGCTCAGTCTTGTTGTTTTCAAATGCAAGGATGTATTTTACAAGAAATGTGCCTACCCAAAGATTCCTTAACGGGATAGTTCACCCCAAAATAAAAATATATTTTTTGTTCCACAGAAGAAAGAGACATATACAGGTTTTGAATGACATGAGGTTGAATAAATGAAAACATTTCATTTTTGGGCAAACTGTCCCTTTAAGACTGATTAGCTTTTTGGTTGTTTCTGCCAAATCTACTAAAATAAATATAACAAAGTTACATAAATTATATAAAAATATGTTAGGCTACAATTAAATGAGCACATCTGAAAGTTACATGATAGGAATTACACTTGTTTTTCATCTTTATTCCTATAAGAGCCTCTTTCTGTTTCTGTCTCCATCAACAGCAGAAAAGTTCTCGGTATGAGCTGTGCTATCCCGAGTCACGGGGGAACTCGATCAATGCGACTCTCAGAGCCAACGCTGCTGCTCATTGGCTGGCCTCCCTGCCCGTTCCTCTTAAAAACTTTTAATGATTTGGTATCAGAGCAGGTCTGTTACCAAAGAGCTCTGTTATTGTAGAGTCCCTGGATTCTTTAAGACACACATAGGATTAGATGGCATCGATCATCAAGTGCTAATGGCTCATAGATAGAACCTGGTGTTGGGCTGAAGGCCAGCGTCTGTGTAGCACATCTCTTCTCCGTCACCGCTGAAGATGACCACTCCGTCACGCAGCAGCCGATTTCGGGAGATCAGGCCGTTGGGATTGAGCGGCTGGCTCCAGTACAGCTCCGCTGCTGAGGAGTTCACCTGTATGTGCCTGGGAACTGCCCATACGTCTAGAGCGATCAGAGATTAAGAGACAGATGCTTGACAGAATGCCAGAATGATATTTTACAGGGCCCTTGTTACATGTATTTACTATTTACTATTATGCATAAGTACATATAACTAACCTAACCCTATAGCAAGTACATGTAGTTAATTATTATCACTCAGTACCTTAACAAGGGCCCTGTAAAATAAAAAAAACCTGTAAAATAAAGTGCAACTGATTTTTTTTCTTCATAATGTAGTAAACATAGAGTTTTTAAAAAACCTTTGAAACATTTTTTGTGACGGTGTAGACTAAAAAATTCAAAAAAGTGTGTAGTCAAATTCTTTCTCTCTATGCACACACACGCATCAAAAATATCATTTTAGCTATTCAAGTAATTTTACGTAAATCTATCTAATGAAATGTTTTGATGAGGGGATGTGTGTGAGTGCATTAACCTGCTGGTGCATCTTCCAGCGTGCGGCCCATAGATGGCTGACTTGCTCCGCAGCCAGCAGCAGTGCATGCGACAATAATAAAACTGAAGTTGGTGTGAGGCTGCAGACCTACAAAAAAAACATATGTATATAGAGACACTTTTTTAACAATGCATTGATATTCAAACATGTAATACAACTGATTTAAACATATAACATATGACCCCAATAAATATGCTTGATTTTTTTCTGGAGGTCTGATTTATACATAACAGAAAATTAAACAGGACAAATACAAACAATGCATTTTATTATTTATTATTTTTAAAACGGTAATACAAATGCAACTGATAACAATAATAAAACTATTACTTTTTATATTTATTTACATATATACTTATTGTAAATGAATAATTCAAAATGTAACATCATTATGTTTTTAAAAATAAATACAAAAAAAGATCAACATAAAAAGTAAGAGTAATTTACTACCCTTAAAATAAACATGCAGCAGTCCCAACTCTAAATCTGGTTCTAATCCCGAAGCACTTTAAATCTCCCTCTAATCCTGAACTCTGCGCACCCCATAAAGCCGCGCCTGTGTCCGTCGAGCATTGGCCAGCAGTGCCGGCTTCGCCTCTACATCTGGAGAAACGCATGCATCCGCCTGTTTAGTATGCCTGCCGGCCTCTCTCATTTAACCCAAACACAGATCAATGTTTTAAGAACGTTGAGCTGTGTTTGGGTTAAGTAAAGAATTCTGTTGAGCATACTAAACGCAGGGGACAGCAGCTGAACACTGCCTTTAAAGCTTAACTTCACACATCGCCATGCAAAACATGCCCAGGTGTGTATTCTAGAAGGGTTAGGTTATTATAACGTTGAGGGGTAAGTTATTAGCGTAACGTGTCGAGCAGGGCTGAGTAATCTGCATGGTGTAAATTCAACTTTATTTAGTGATCAGTCTACTAGTGGGAAACTAATAGGAAGATTTCATTATCGAGATTATTAGTTAAAGTAACCTTTATGGAATTAGGAATATTATTAAATTCTTTTTAATTCCAAATGTATTTTTTTAAATGTGTGAAAATACATTTTTTATATATAAATATAACAGCTATTTTAAGAATGAAAACCGTATTGTTTTAAACATTGACATATAAAAGCAATATTGCTTGTGATGAAAACAAAAAGTTAATAACATGTTTGCATATGAATTATTAAAAGAAATGAAAAACAATTCATAGAAAAATATTCAAAATATCACACTAAGTTGTAACAATCACTTTTTGCTCTTGGTTTAAATTCTCTTACAAACTGAAGGGGGCACTCTTAGCTTGTTAAAGACACACGCACATTTAATCAAAACTGCAAATAAATAAATAAACAGGGGTGCAAAAAATCATTTTAGCTAACCCTACGAAGCACACACCGACCCATTTGTAGCACACGGCTAACACAAAGTGAAACAATGCCGTAACTGTCATCCAAATTGCTCCGTACAGCGCCATGAGGAAGTGTGATGTAGTAAATGATATAAAAAGGTCTTTTATTGACAAGCTGCCATTTATTGTTTGCATTAGAGAATATGAGGAGATGATGGCCGATATGTGCCATCCCTGGACGTGGAGGCTTGATGAGAAAAGGTCTGCAATGCTTACTCACCTTACCTGCCACATTGATAAAACCTCTAAATAATTAAGTGCCCACTTCCTGTCTACAATTACTTAATGTTTTTTTTTCTGTCTGGAGGGGATTATGAAGCGATCTGTGGGCTCCACGTGTCGGCCAAGCTAGGAGACTACCCATGATGCCTTTTATAGGATCAGTTTCCCCCCCGCTCACGCATAATTTAGGAGGCAGGTTCTTCTCTTCTATCAGGCCTCTGTGAACCCTGATAGAACGGCTACACACGGGAGTCAGATAAGCCAGGTAAAGGGAATGCTGGAAGATTCCGGTACTGCTCATGAACGAATGACTGACTTCATATGCCTACGTAAGATTTACACCAGAATTAGATATTAGTGAGTAAATACAGTGAAATGTAATCATTAGAATTAGAATTAAAATATAGTTACCCCTAAAATGATTTGCAGTTATAAATAAGGTTTGATCACTGGTAAGATATGTAAAATTATTTTTTATTCATTCTTTGATAAATCTATATAAATTTCACTTCAACAAATATAACTATTGAATGTTGCCATTTCTACTGTTTTTAGTATTATTTATATAACAAATGATAATAAAAAAGACACTACAAATTTAAATAAGCCACATTTCATGCAAAAATGTAAACAAATCCCCCTGTGCCCTATTGAAATAAAAGATTTATTTTTCTTTAAATGCATATAAATACTTTAAATATCTCTCTATATTGACTTTGTCTTACTGCATTTTTCCCAATGTGTTAAAATAACTGTTATAACTGATAATGATTTAATTATTGATGTCTTTCATTTGGTCTCCAATCCCATTCATTACAATAACAAAGGGGACAGGAACTGCCTTTGTCATTGCAAGTGCTGTCATATGAAAGGGCCGGATCTCGTGGTGTGCGTGGACGTGCACACGGCTCATGCGGTTACAAAGGGAAGCAAAGAGATGTTTGAACACAATCAATTTTCAATCTATGCATCACATACACTTCAGTTCATTTTAGCCTGTTTTGATGGTATGGATTGCAATGCGAATTCATCTTTGCCACCGAAATGTAACCAAAATTGCATAAATGTTTTTAAAGGTACCAACTTAAAAAAGAAGGTAAGCCTGTAAGCATGTGGTGGTTAAAGTGTTTAAGGCAGCAAGCTTGAGCAGTAGTGTGTGTTAAATCATGTCAAGTGAGGGAGCGCAAAAAGTTTAAAGGTTTTAAGGACCACGAGGTACTTCGCAGCAGTAGTCGGTGTGGAGCGCAAAGATGCAGCTCGGCCGCACGGCACAAAACACTGGAAGGATTTACCAGCTCTGTGCAGAGGGACATGAAAGTCCCGACTCGGCTTTAGAGCCTCTCCACAAAGGAAACCCGGAGCAAAGGCATTTTGCAGCAACCCCTGCCAGCGACTGAACACCGTTGCCGCTGCCGCACCACTCAGCCAGAGAGTCCACCCACCCCTGTCACCACCCCCAGCCAAGTCTTAAACACGCCACACTGCCAGACGGCCAAATATGCCATCATATTCCCTCCCTCTCCGCTCGCCCCGGGATCCAAGACTGATTGCTTTGGCGCGTGCTGGCGCTGCCAACTTCAGGGCCTTTAGAGGAACAGAGAGAACTCAGAAAGCCCCTCACCGCCGTCGCAAATATCTCTGGTCGGCAGTGATTTGCCATACGGAGGTCCCAGAGGTTATCCAGTTTTTTTTACAAAGATGCTGCACTTCCCAGCGCTCCCTCTGGAGTACACAGACAGACAGACAGCGGCCGAGAGCTATTGAATTCGGGGAGGGATGTCCGAGCCATTCAGAGAAGACAACAGGGAACCAAGCAACAAATCACAAGTACCGTACCTTCACATATAATTTAAACCGCATAAAAGAGCAGCAAACATTTCAAAACACACACAAAAACCAAAATAATATTAAGAGAAATGATTTTGTCCAGGACACCTGTGAGATCCGACACATGGAGCGAGGATGTCATTCTTTCCTGCTTAGTGTAATGTTAGAATTCCCTCTCAGAGGAGCGACTCCCTGCACACGATTCATTCAGGATTAATCCTGACTGGAAAGAGATCAGACGCTCCAGAAACTACGTGCCCGACTCAGTTTTGATAATCACGTCGCTGATAGTGTCGACGGGCCGGAGTGAGCAGCATTCTTTCTTCTCCTCTCTGCATGAATTATGTGTTTCGTGGCCTCTAGAGAGAGACACTTACGTGGCGTATGTGCTGTTCGCACGGGGCGCGTTCATAAGATGATTTAAAAGAAACAAAATACAGACAGTATTAGCCGTACAAAATATTCAGTCTTTATCATTTATAATTCATTTGAATTTATAATACAAACAAAGAAATCATGAACATCATTATGATTTAAATGCACATGACTATATTAAACAATAAATAAAAATGTTAAATAAGAGTTCTAATGTTAATGTTGACAATAGTCAATATATTATTGACTATTGTATATCTATGTATGTTATAAAAATAATAAATAATGTTTCAAAATAATAACAAAACGTATTATAAGCAACGATAGAAGATTGGTGTATCAAACCCCTAGCGATATAAAAGACGCCCAATAGAAAATGGAAATCTTTCTTGGAACGACATTTGTGAGCACTTAATCTAAATCCCTCTCCCTGTGTGTGTTGGCTGTTGTGCAGCTGTCCGTTGCCATGCGGGTCGGGCGATGCCGAAAGTGGGTGTGAGCCCCGCGCGTACCCTTGCGGTGGTGACGGATGGCTCGGGGCCAAGAACACTGCTCCTCTCCCAGGCAGATAAAAGAAGCCCCACAAATCAGCAGCGGCCTCAGGAGTGATGGGCAGGCCGGCTGCTCATTGCGGGAATCAGGTGTAAATTCAGTCATTAGATGGCTTCCAGAAACAGCATGCATAAATAAAGGCAGGGCACGCGGAGGAGACGCGGCGCATCCTCGCTCGCGATCGCTCGCTGCTGCAGCCGTCAGTGCCAGCATGGGGCGGCTGCTCTCCACTGCTTAACTGATTCATCACTCGATCTTTGCACTGTATCTGTCTTTACTGTCTCTCTCTCATTCAGTATTCAATACCTCTGTTGTGTTAAAGTCATAGTGCTGTCGGGTGCAGTTAAATTGTCTTTAAGCATCGGATGAAAGCTTTAATGGTCATTTCTTATTTTATAGTAAAAAATACTCATTAACACATTATTTGTCTGTATTATTATACAGCCATAGAAAAATTTAATTTTCATTTAATCAGCATTTCTAGATGTATTGTCCTCAAGAGTGTCATAAAGTCATCCAACAGCAATGTGAAAAACTGGTTTTATTTGCAGTATTTGAGGTCTGAAAAAATACAGAGCATTTCTGTTATTTTGACCTGTTTCTCCAGTTTTCATTAAATACAAATCAAAACAATATTTTTGTTTAAAATTTGGGAGAAATATTGTTAGTAGTTCACATAATGAAACAAAAATGTTAATTTTACCTAAACACCTATAAATAGTAACTTTTAAAATCAGAAAAACTGATTTTGAAATGGTCTCTTATATTTTTCTGTGGCTATATTATTGGATTACACCATATGGCATTGAATGTGGTCACAAACTTTGACATTTTATCTACATCTAAAATGTAGTAATCCAGATGTTAAAATTTAATCTTGGGTCCTTTTTTGAATATTCCAAATATAAGTCCAAATTAAAATTATAATATAATTTTATAATAGAAATATTATTATTTATTAATTATTTTAAAATGTATTATTTTAAATTAATAATTACACAATTATTGCTTAAGAACATGTCAACTTCCCAAAAGTATTTAATGCATGAAAATGTTAAATTATTTTGATTATTTCAAACCCTACACATGTACAGAATTATAATCTTCAATAAAATTAAGTTTTAAGTGATACATTGATATGATAAAATCATATCTTCTTAAACAAGAAAACAACCAGCACTGCTGAACATGCTTTTATACGTAATTTCAAAATAATAAACACACCGTCCAGTACCTGTCACATTGTAAGCCATCTTCCCCTGTTTATGTGTATGGATGACTCCGACGCCGCTCTGATTGATGTGGTACTCCCGGATGATGCCGTTCGGTTTGGCCGGCACATCCCAGCTGATCCTCAGGGCCCTGGGCCCCAGCGGACTCACCACTGGAGCGCCGATACCCTCTGGTTCCCTCTGGACAGTCACTGCCACAACCTGCACATACACCAAAAAGAATTACAGAGCAATTTGCCCTAATGGAGGATTGGATATCCTGCTCTAATAGAATGTCACTAGCGCTTTCAACTCTTGTCTTTAGGAGTGGCAGACTATTAGGAAAGGGCCGCGAGAGGTGGTTAAGGTGTTTTTCGGCTCCGCGTAGGCCGGCCCGGCGCTGGCCTGATGTGCTTGTGAGCCCGCAGAGTGTCCACAAAGATTAAATCAGGTTCCTCATTGCCAACAACAGAGCTGGCTGAGCAGGGTCCCGCTGAGCGACAACAGGGTGCCCCGTGGTAATTGCTCCCCTTGTATTGGGTTGGACAATAATTGCAAACTGTTTGGGCAATGCTTGCAGGTGTACAACTTAATCCCGCTCCACTTAAAAACGATCGTGCACGGGTGAAGAAGGAAGAAGCAGTGGATCATTGGTGGCCAATTGGTGTGCCGGACGAGACCCTGCAGCCGTGCGGAAAGAAAAATGGACCTAACACCGGTCTAAGCGGTTCTTTTTACTTTGCCTCCGGCGTTCTGGCCGGCGGCCCGGCAGATTTGTGCGGTTATTGATAATCTGATCCTAAATTAGACATAAAAACAGAAGATAGACAGGTTAATTTCCTCTTTCATCAGCTGAGCCAGTGACATCTATTACAAGGAGACAACAATTATGGCAGGAAGTCAGCTGTTGCTCGGGTTCCATTAGCTTGCTATTAGAAATATCCTGTTTACTCAGCACTAGCTGCATAACATGAGAATGAAAGGGGGAGTAAGGCTATTGTTATCCTTTACAAGTGTTTTGTAGCTCGGCGGTACAATGCTTGTAAATAATTGCAGGTAACCTTGTGATAAAGACAAAGGACAGTAGGAAAATATTACTACCGGCTATATAGATTTGAAAAGCATTTATTTTCCATGGAGTGTTTTGCAGAACGCGCACGCACGCACGCACGCACACGCGCGCGCACACAGACACACAAACTCATAAGAAAACTTTATCCATGATGAAACAGGTGTCAGTAACTGTGATCACTGCTGTATCGGTTGAAGACAAATGAAAGTCAATGAAACAAACTTGAATGGGTAATTTTTCTCTGTTAAAATGCATTGCCTCAACCAATGGCAGGAATCTGGGGCAGGGCTGTCTGTTTATTTGAGCAATGACTAACAAGTAGTGTGTTTGGGTTTATTTATTTATTTGTTTATTTGGTGACATAGTGGCACAGAATATCATCTTATTTATACATTAAACTATTTAAACTGAAATTAATAAGCGCTAGAACATATTTATACGCTGTCTTCACCAGACATGACATGACATGACAACAAAATTTTTTTTTTTCGTTGTTTCAGGCATTGTCCACACCAGCCACAAGAGCGATACACAACAAGCTACTTCAGATTCTACAGACCACCTTGGATGACATAAACAATGCTGGTTCAACCCTAGTCCAGAATAACTTCCTGTTTCTGCTTTTTAACAATAGTAACAAACTATTTATAACCAAATCACAATGTTAAACAAATATCTTTAAGATTTAATTATGCATGTAAGATTTAAAAATAAAATAAATAATAATGAAACAGGAAGTGCCTCTGGACTAGTGTTTACATCTGGCAAAGTAGGGATGTCAAACGATTAATCGTATCCAGCTAAAAGTTTGTGTTTACATAATTAATGTCTGGGTACTGTGCATATTAATGTTGTATTCATAAACACTTACACAAACATGCATATATTTAAGTAAAATATAAAAATTTATAAATGTTTACATATAATTTCAATTATTGGTAAATATATATTTAGGAAATATTTAGATGTATTTATTTATATGCACACACACACATGTATGTGTACGAGTTTGTGTTTATAAATACAAAATTAATATGCACAGTACACAGACATTTATTATGTAAACGCAAACTTTTATTGTGGATGCGATCAATCGCGATTAATTGTTTGACATCCCTATTGCGAAATGGTCTATATGAGAAACTTTTTGGTAACACCTTATTTTATGGTGCCCTTGTTACACATGTTACATATACTTACTATAGTATTTATTATAAATGATGCATAATTACATGCAACTAACCTAAAACCACACCATCATCCTAACCCTAACCCTTTAGTAAGTACACGTGGTTTATTATTACTCAGTACTTAAAAGTATAACTTTTTTTATGTCATCGTGTCTGGTGTTAGGATGTAAAAACGTACTATATAGGGATTACAAACAGTCAAATGCAGACATACTAAGCAAAAAAACCTCACTTTGGAGCTGTCCGTGCAGCCAGCAGCAGTACACGCTCTTAGCTTGTACATGTACTCCTGAAACGGTCGTATTCCCCCCGCATCTGTGAAGCTGTGATCAGTACCGCGGTAACGTTCCTGTCCATCACGCAGGATGACATAGTGACTTATCTCTCCTATCATAACACAAACACAAACAAACACACACAGTGACTTTAAAACCAATTCGATTTCAGTGTAGAAAAACTGGTGGACTTTCTTTCAAATCATAACAGATTGGGTGGCAAGCGGTTTGATTAGAGCCCAGACTGAAGTCTTAATGAGCAATCAGCATGTTTCTTTACATATTAAGTGGCCCAGAAGTTCACTAAAACCAAGCTTGTTATTCTCACTTAGTGTTTATGCGCATGTGAAATTCCTTCTCCATAAATTATTCTGCCGAGCTATGCAGATTACGCTTAATAACAGTCAGGTCTTCAGAGGAGAGATGATAAAACAATCAGCTAGTTCAACTCTGACAGAGTCATATCATTACAACCCAAAGTAAAAACCTGCTTTCAGGTTTGTTGGGGAAAATGTGACTGAATCGTGGCTGCGGGCGTGGATTAGCCAAACTGATTCATCCTGTGATTAATCATTTACATAACCAAACCTTCTACTGAATAAACATAAGACAATATTACCATGAGAGCAAGAAACTGAGTTAACTGGCAAAAATGATCTTTAAGAATGTAAAAGGAAATAAAGTTTATATTTCCAAAAAGTTGAATAATAAAAGAACAGCGCCACCTCTTGGAAATAGTTACCGTTGGGTCTGTATGGGGTTGACCATTCTAGATGGATGATGTCATCACGAATGCCCACATGGCTCCAGCGAGGAGGGGCCATGCCCCGGGGCACATCTTCGTAAGTAGTGACCTGGTGGGCGGGGCTAAATCCATGCCCGTAGCTGTTCCAGGCACCAATTCTGTACTCGTAACTGGTATAAGGGTCCAGTTCAGTATCTGAAATGATACACACAATGAAGAATAGAATGAAAAAATGGGCATTCGTCTAAAAAATTTATTTAAAAAGGCACAGGAGAGTCTTAAAGGCGTCCTCACTTTAAAACAAGACTTAAAAAAACAGGGACACTGCATTTACTATAATACTGTTCGCTTACAGAAAAACAGTAAATGGGTGTGTGGGGAGTCATGGGTGTAAATCTTCACGATAGTTTGCACAGACTGGTCGAGACACTTCAACGAGTGACAGGATGACAAAATACACTTCTTACTAGAACAGAGGACAATCACAGTTTCACATCAAATGACAAAAAAAAAGAACTGTGTTAGTTTATTTACAAAAAATAAACGTATAATATACTATAATGCACACATGAATGATGCACAAAAAGACCAAAAATGCAAATTAATAACCCAAAAATTACAGGTACAGTATATCAAGCTAACAGTATACACAAAAAATTGCAAAAGTAAAATGAGATCAAATGTACATTTGCTTGTATACCCATAACAGCAATAGCATTTTTCTAACATAAATAACAGCACAATGACATGCACAGACAAATCAAGCACAACATGACCAAAACTGCACATTAGAAAAGTAGAAAGTATTTTTTTAAAGATTATATTGACCAATGTGCAAAATCCCACACAGGTCTCTGGTGTTTGCAACACAAGCATAAGGAAAAGGCAGAATCTTTCACGTCTGCGTGGCTGGCAGACCAGCGTTTGTGCAGCATTTGTCCGAGAGCACTCGGAGTGTCATCTTTCTCCGGGGTGCGGGTATGGGGGCGTGAGAAACATCTGGAGGAGCGCAGGGCCACGGCAGGTTTATACGCTTCTGCCCAGATGGTGGCACAGCTCTGAGTAGAATCACTCTCCTTATGCCAGCCAGGCCCCCCTCAACTCCAGCATTAGTCTTGATTAAACAGACGTAACTAACCAAATAAATAACACCTCGGCTGAGGTTGAGCCAGTACGACAGGCCAGTGCTCCTCTTAAAAAGATAAATAAGGGTGCGGGTCGAGGGCCGTTCCAAACGCCAATCTTAAACAATTTAACGATGAGTTTGACATAAGGGGCGAGAGTTATGACTCGTGACAATTAATACACGGTAAAGCATCTGTTGTAGAGAAAACGTTAAATATGGAAATGTTTTTAGTGTGGGGAACGTTTACAATTTATACCTTCTTTGTATGTTAGTGGTGCAATTCAAAGCAATTGTATTTACATAAAAACGCCATGTTGCTTTTATAGCCAGGAATGTTTTATGTGAAAATTGTTAAAAAGGAAATGGACCTGGAAGCAGTTTTACCTCATTGTAAAAAATTGTACAACTGATTAAAAATATTCCAGGTATTATCTTATAAAATCTGTTATATAAAATAATTCAAGAATTAACAAAATGCTGTACAAAATAATTGATAATGGAGATCAAAATAATTTATTGTTAACTACTGTACCCATAAACTATTTACATTTTTTAATTGTTTTATATAAATTAAAAATAAAAAAAATTAAGAGATATACACAAAATCAAAGCTACACAATGTATGCAATGTAGATAGTTATGCAATATTTGAGATTTCATATTTCTTATTTTCATTTATAAATCTACTTATTTTATTTATACAAAAATGTAGACTTCATTATTCATTATTCATTATTAAAATAAACAAACATTGTGAGTTGTTGATCTGTGTACCTGTGAAACTGTATCTGTTGGCCACTCCACTATACACCAGCTCCTCTGAGGATGGGCAGAGGTGGCTTTGGGCAGAAAAAGACGATGCTGATGTTTGGGTGGAGGTGGAGGCGGAGTCAACATTAGAGGAAAATGGACCCTCACCCGGTACCCAAGCACAGATGGACAGTGCCGGGTTAAAATCACACAAGCCGCAGTACGCTGCCGCGGCCGCCGATGCAGGACACACCGTGCTGGGTCGGCAATTCTCCTAAAGGACGCAAGCGCACACACATGTTCATTACTGACAACAGACATCAGAAAACAGAAAACTGTCAAACTACTCCAGCCAGCGAGTGTGTGTGGAGTCCTCTGTCTCAATAAATAGCACAGATGCCCCTTAATGACATAATTACAAGTTAATGACCGCCATCCCAGTTTTCTTTTCTTGGTCTCTTTCTTTTCTTCGTGAGCTCAAGCTGAGCGCGCGATGAGCTTGTGTTACAGCGAGCAAATCTGATTAATGAAGTGTGACTGCGAGTGCCTGCGTCCTGAGGAGAGGAGCAGATACATCACGCCTCTGTGCCTCATATTTCCAAACTCCACTTTCCACCACGGCAGCTTGTGTTTTCGACTCGACTACTTTATTTAAACACTCCTGATGCATAACAGTCAGCTTGTTTATCAGAGGAAAATCTGAATCCTGGATATACAAATACATTTACACAAAACGGTGGGTCTCATTCACTTCGATTTGCATTGACATGTTACTTCTTTTGAACACAGAAAAGGTTCTCATACAACATTTCCACCTACATTTTTACATAAAAAAAAAGTCTTCAAAAGTAAGTAAAGCATGCCATTCTCAAACGGTGTTTACAGGAACAACCTTATTTGGTTGGTCTAAAATAAGTTAGTAACCATATAAATTATAATAAAATATTATAATAATAATATTATTGCCTTACGCTTCTGTAATTTAGCACATTATACTTGTGGCGTTTAAAAATTAAAACACTACAAAACAATTCGGGGATCAAAACTGTCTACTAAAGGCTGGAATACACTACTTTTAAAATCTGAACAGATAAAAAAAACTATGCATCACACACTACGGGATCAAATCTGCAGACTGAAAATCTGGGCAAAATCTGAGCGAAAGTCTTGTAGTGTATTCCAGTCGGAAGACTTTATTTTCGAGAAGTACAGTGAATATGTTTATTCACAGTGTGAGTATCACTGTGAGTGAAAGTGTCAATTACCGGTATGAGGATTCTGGCCGGGGCTCTGTCAGCACACACAGATGTGAGTGGATTGAAGGCCACTCCATTACAACACCCATCTTCCTGATCAATCACATCTGACCAACAGCACTTCAGTGACGCCGTTCTGTTCTCCAACATGTGGACTTTAGACTCTCCGTCGGGTCCTGTGCAACACCAGGAAGTGGATTTATTGATGTAGTGCTCTCCACAGCAGGCAAATCCTACACACATTCAATGACATACATGATGTTAAACGTTGTGTTTGAACAGACAAGAGAACATTTTCTATGAAAACAAAATTAATCAGTTATTTTAAAATGATTTTTTGATTTCCCACTGTTTAGAGTTTATTTGCACCTTTGTTGCAATAGGAAATACAACCAAAACAAAATGAAAATTCTGTCATCATTTATTTACCCTCTCATCATTTCATATATGACTTTCTTTCTTCTGCAGAGCACAAACTAAGATATTTTGAAGAATGTTGCAAAGCAAAAACCATTGCCCCCCAATAAATTCTATTGTATGGACACAAAACCAATGCATGTCATTGGGGATCAACGTTTTTTTGTTACCAACATTCTTTAAAATTTCATCTTTTGTGTTCTGCAGAAGAAAGAAAGTCAAATGACAAGAGAGTACGTAAATGAAAAATGGGGGAATTTGGGTGAACTCTCTCTAACAATCTCCCAAGCCATGATTCACATTCTCAAACCCTAAAACGCTTAAAAGTGTTGCTTGTTCACGAAACAGCACTGACATGTAAAAGATGCAGACGGACGTGCCGGTTGCCGAGTGAGGAATCAGCTTCACCTGGCGACGCGGCCACTGTCTCCTCCCATCAGCCATCAGCGCTCAGCAGCCACATCTGCATCCTCTCCTATTACCTCTAAAAGCATCACCACGTTCTCAAAGGCCTGACTCAACACACACCCACAGCTATGTTAGAGAGGCGAAAAATGCCTTACGCATTTACACTGACAGCCTCTGACAGATCACACAAAACCCACGTTTCAACATGTTATGAAATAAAGTTGGTTCAAGAGTTTCAACGTTTGGTTTTGTTCATTCGGCAGTTGAATTATGAATGATTCGTGGGCTCACTAGGAGGAAAAGAAAGTCGAAGTCTTTTCCGAAAAGCGGTTTTATACTCTTTTAACAGGAAGTGACTCCTGGTTTATTTCCTTGGGTAAACCATCACTACTATAATTACCATCAACCCCCAGTATGATAAATTGCTAATTGTTTAATACCCTAATCAGCGTTCATTCTTTGCACAGATAAACTGTGACAGCGCCATTAATTTAAATAGTAATTTCACTTAACGGCCAAAACGGCGCAGCAGATTTTTATGCAACGTGTTCTAGGGGCCGCATCCATCACGGCTCTGCAGTGACATAAAGACGTCTGACGTGCTCTAACTCACTTAGGGACAGCAGATGTTGCAGCGCTGCGTTCGGTGGCAATTCCCAGGGTGCATTACTTCAGCTCCAATGACTTGCAAATAAACAGCTCAACAATTTTTCCAAAATAGCTCTGCCATCCCGTCCCATCCCGCTCCCTGCCCCGCTGCATTTTTCATGATATTTCATTTAAACGTGAACTTTGACACCGTGACCCCGTGCCGGAAAACGTCCCTCTCGCTCCTCTCCACGCTTGACCTTGGGCTGTCAGCTAAAATAATTCACTTTCTTTCATCTACACTTTTTGTTGCGCTAGTACAGAATCCGGCGCCGCCCGCTCCCCAAATCCGGCGTAAAGCCGCAAAAACACAAGCACTCCCTTTCAGCTCGCACTTTGTTTTTTCAAGCGCCGCAAAATGATTGAGCTAATCTTCAGATTCATGATGGATTTGCATACATTCTTTAGAGCGCAAGTGGGCGCAGGCGAGCATAAGGTGCATAGACTGTGTGAATTAAAGTTCATTCACTTAATGATAAGTAAATATTTAGAATGCAATGAACAACTGATAAAAATGTGTGCCGTGGCTTACGCCAGCCTTTGGACACTAAAACGGAAACTTAGAACAAACGAAAGCACTTTTTAAAACAAAGATGGCTGAATACATTAGTGCACGCTGCAAGACGTGCTTTCAAAGTCACAACCAAAAGGACTTTATGGCCATTGTAACCACAGAAAAGGAAAATGTGACAAAGATATCAAACGGCCACTTTAAAAAACATCACTCCCTGGCTGTTTTATTCATTTATTTTTTCCAGGTGTTCCTGAGGGAGAAGTGAAAGGGCAGCACATTAAACTGACTTTGTTCCCTGGCCTGTGTCTTCAGTAATGTGCGTTTCATCCATTGGCTGCTGTTGCATGTGACAGAAAGTGCTTGTGGAGCAGTAATGTTTTCACTGCTCTTTGGGGAATCTGAAAGGGGGAACAAACGAAGCGTATGCAAGTTTTGAACACAAAACTTCAAATGCACATGACAGGTAACAAACAAATACTACTTTTGAATATCATTTAGTTGCTAGGAATCTCTTAATCCAGGAACTCAAATCACAAAAAATTCTAAAGAAAAAAGAAAAAAGCTAAGAAAAAAAAAGAAAAACTATAACAGTACCTAAATTGAAATGATCTGCAATCCATCTTGTTAAAAACACCCGGCCATGTGTTTTCAAAATGGTTCCATGCTGGCATTTGTGTCTCGTCATTTGCAAAGACAGTTTTGGCAGAACAATACGAGGAAATATGAGGCTGATGAAGCGCCCGCGCGGCAACAAATACAACGGCTCATCTCTGACACTGATGCATTCAGCTGCCGGGATCATTTTCACTGGTAAATGGTCATTGCGTCCTTGAGAACATATTTAATTATTGCACTTTTTTTGACATCGTCACAGCCATTTCCACACCCACTCCTATGAGCTCTCTCTCTCTCTCTCTCTCTCTCTCTCTCTCTCTCTCACACACACACACACAGTTCTAAAGCTTTTAACACTTAAATGATGTAAAATATTCAGATTTAACCTTGACTGCGATACAGGCAGTGTGCTTTTAAGAACAGCTCTGTACATAAGCAGATATTAACCCAACTCTCCGCAGGACTCTGAGCCTCTAAATTCAAAGACGACCCTGTAATCCAAATCTAAACTTTAAACAAGACAGCGGGACATTCGCAGTAATACCCTGTATTACTCAACGCTGTTGTCTACATTGTTTGTAACCTTTCATCATGTCTCCCAGATGTAGAAATTAATATAACTAAGCCGGAATTTGACATTTTAAGGCTGTTGGATGACGCAATAATGAGAGGGAAGAAATATTACAGTATGCAATTCTCTACAGCTCTTTATCCAAAAATCTGTTAATAGGAAACTGGGCTCTGCGGAAATATTCATCAAATATTTGTGATGATTTTGTTAACAATATTGAGAGTTTATAGTTGAATTCTGTAATCATCCATTAAATACACCAAAACTACAAACTCTGTCAGCAACATAATGCTGTTCTAAACTGATTTATCATCTGATTTATTGATCGATCGATTGTCACCTTTTGGACACGGTGTATCAATGTAAAGCATTGTTCATTTTCTTTTGTAATTTGACTAATAGCACTTCTTTTGAAACTGGTTAAGGAACTGGTTCTCGGGCAGCTTTGCAAACAGCTGATGGCTGTCTCTAACAATTCCATCTCCGCTGCGTCGGAGCGCTGTGAGTCCTGACAGGGTAGAGTGTAATGTGTGACAGATCGCACTTTGGGGACTCGGTAATCACATTTCCATTGGCCATCAGCTGTATCTCGGTGGGACATCCTCAGAAAACTGCCTGTGATTCTATTTTCACAATCTGGAGGAGCATGTGCACCTTAAACAATGTCACGGCATTTATACACGACTGAGGAAATGCAAATAAATAATGTTTTTGAGTGACAGCCTGCTCTTAAAAGCACATCTGGAGCTCTTAAAGTAAACTGCAAATGCAGTAAAAAAAAAAAAAGTAAAATCTGACTGCACGTGCCTCAAAGCTTTGTAAAATTTATGCGACAAATGTGTATCTGTAAAATTCTATGTTTATGTTGAAATTAACAATAATAATAATAATAATAATAGGTATATATATTGTATATATATACAATTCTTGTTATTAATAAAATAATAACAATTATTGCAAACTATTAAGTATAACAATAACTATTATTATTATTATTATTATCGTTGTTGTTTCTACTATTGTTGTTGTTATAAACTGTTAAATATGATGATAATAATAATAATAATGCAATTACTCTTCTTTTTCTGTCTTTCTGTCTTTTAATATAATTATGTTTCTGCAGTTTTATAAAATCAATAAGTCACTTAAGCACATTTTACATTTTCACATTTTAGCACAAGTTTATAAGATTCTAGACCCTTTCACTGTAGTAAAATCAGTGTAATGTATGAACTTAAGCAACCTTTTTGCAACATTACACACTTTAAAATATTCATTTTTTTTCATTAATGCAAACACACCACCAAACAAGCTAATGAAACACCCATTAACATTATCACCAAATACTGTTTTTAGCCCTAACTCCCATTACACCCCCTCCAGCCAATAGAAGAAGACATCAGCTCATGATGTATGCAGTGATAAGTGTCCATTAGCTTATATTTGCAGTAGCTCTCTTCGCAGCTAAAGGAGAAGGAACCTTGAGGGAGTTGAGGTATCTTTATCAAGGTTAAGTAGCTCATTCAATAATAGAGCGGGCTGACAGAGTCAGGAGCCGGCGTGGGGCTCGCGGCGTGAGGCCCCAGCACCACGTACCAGCGCTGTACGGCTACCAGGCAAATGGCCTTTAGTTATCCTAACGGTACTATCCATCATAACATATGCTCTCCCCAGGTTGCTCTCCTTAATGAGCGATGACTTTTTCATGCGCCTTATTCCAGTAAGAACCAGAGGAGCTAGAATAATAAAAAGTGAGCACTGTAGCTTAGTAATACTTCCTAATCTTGAGAAAAATCATTTGAGGTATGTGGTGAAAAGTTACCAAAAAAGCTGTAAAATAAAGTCTGTGATTAACCAAAGACTGAAAATGATGACTAGAGTCAATACCAGGATGCTATTGAAGCCACCGAACGACATATAGAGTGTGTTTGTGTGATAAATACACTGGTGTCAATGACCTCATGGTGGCCATTAGTTCTGTTGCATCCTGGGAGCCTGCTGTGAGCTTGGCACAGCTCTGGTTGGTGCTCAGATAGACTCAGCTCCATCATCCAGGCTGACAAAGATGGCTGACACCAGGGCCAGTGCCCATCCAGCCCATCTGTGTCCAGGTGCCCACTTTAACGGGGCACTGCAGGGGAGCCTGGGTGACCCCGAGAGGGTTCAGCTCCTCTGACACTTCACCACAGTGTCATTAGAAAGTCACTATGGAGTGAGGGCTAAACTTAGCCATAATGAGTGTCAGTACTTTGGCCCATTTAAAGTTTAGCAGAGACACATGTTCTATTGTGCATTAGGAGAGCATTATTAAAGCTGTTTACACATTTGGTTTCTTGGTCAGTACCCAAGCTGGAGTAAAAACAATTTAAAACAATTTATTTAAAGCTGAGCTAAATGAAGGATTTCATATTATATTTAATATCGTAAGTGTTATGGAGAGGATAGATGTCTTTAAACCTGTATGACTTTCTTTCTTCTGCAGAACACAAAAGAAGATATTTTAAAGAATGTTGGTAACCAAACAACACAGGACCCCACTGACTTTCATTGCTTAGACAAAAGAAGATATTTTGAGAAATGTCTTTTGTGTCCTTCACAGTCAAAAGCTATGATAAGTTATGGTATAGAATACATACGTGAGTTGATGTACTTAACTAAAACAAAAAACTTGTCAAGAAAGCTCACCAGTTACAGTATTATGTGCCGCCCCTTTATCAGCATCCCCACAACACATCATCTCTCCAGGGACCAGCTCTCCTCCACAACACTGGGAGCTGTAACCATCATAGAGGAGTCCCTCACAGCAGATCTGTCCAGCTCCAGACAGGTAAGGACTTCCACCACAGCACGAGTTCCCAAGCCCCACAGATACATGCTGTTCCACAGGGTCTGGACAACAGATCTCACCTACAAAATACATATATAGAACAATGTGCCATTTAACAGCAAGCAGGAGGTCTACATTTATTGAGAAAAGATTGGAAGGTTATGGACAGCAGGACCTAGTACATACCTGGTTGGACAGGTAAATAATATCCTCCGCAACACTGGTGTTTGGGCAGAGGCTGGACAAACTGACCCCCGCAGCATACACTCTCAGAATCCTTTAAAGTTGTCAGATATCGCTCTTCACAACACTGATGAGAATCTTTAAGGTTGTGTACGGTTCCTCCACAGCAGATCTACAATATTAACAACATGAACACATTACATCCACAAAAAAATTCTAAAAGGCTTCATACTGAACATCACTTGCACAAACAGAAAAACAGGTCTCATTGTATTCGGTTCAGGTCTTTTGGACGTCCTTCGTTACAAATATATCAAAATGCTGGAACATATACAGATGGATATCTAAAAGTATTTTTTTTTCTTCTCATTGATATTAAAAATTAATCATGATATTCGATACAGGCAAAAAGTTTTCTCACTTCTATTGTACTGTAATTGTAAATCAATGAGAAATGTCACAAAATGTCTTTTTGACATTTCTTTTACAAAAGAAAGAGTCATATACAGGTGCCGTAGGGGTGATTAAATAATAACAATTATTTAAACATTGATAACAATTATTTGTTTATTTTTAGGATGAACTATCCCTTTAACATTGTCAATGTTACTCTCCGCTTTGCTTTAATTACTGAACCAGTGTGAAATATATCTTCTTAATTTTCATAACTTCTCTTTGTAAATGTTTAAAATCAGGATCCTTTCCAGGATTAAATGGGGAGAAAAATGTATGCATTTGGCAGACGCTTTTATCCAAAGCGACTTGCATTGCATTATACATTTTATATATATACATTTTTATACATACGTTTGGTGCGTACTAGATATGCAATTCAAATACATTGCAACCTATTATCCACCCAAGTTTTCCGCTCCTCAAGGCAATTATGAAGTTAAGAGGTGGCAATGCCTCAGCCCTGAGGGTCCACAGAGGCTCCAGCAAGCACAGGTAGAAATCTAGCCCGCCTTCTCGCTCCATAACGGCGGCTATATTTAGCTGGACTCCACTGCCTACTTTGGCGAAAAATCAGGGCAGGATAGATTCTCCACAGTGCTCAGATGATACTCTTGTGGCGTCTGAAAAATCGGTGTTGCCCTGAGCCACTGACATTGTCCTTACCTTCTGGCCCAGCTTCCAGTAGAAAAATGACGTACAGTAAATACCTCCTCTGCTGTGCCTTTGAGAGATCTGAACTTTTGAACCTACTCGAACCTGCTTTATCAAACTCAGTATTAGAGCCGCCGTGTGTAAAGGCTGTACAAAAGAAATCCGATGCATACAGTACACAACTGCCCTCAAAACACAATTGTAGCAAAAGTACATTTATACACATTACAACATACTCTGTTAGACATTTCCAAGTGGTACTCATAAAGATGGTTTTAAAGCAACAACATGAACAAACGTTAATGTACTTTCGTGCCCCAAACTTAACTTCCAGTACACATTCACAAAGAATAGAGTCTCTGCAGATTATTTCTGGTAACAAGTATTATTTTGGGTTACCAGTAGAAGAACCGTTACTTGGCTAAACTTAAATGTGACAAAGTTACACGACTCATTCAACAAATTGTTTATTTAATACAATAATACAATAAAATATCAATATAAATTAATAAAATATAAATAGTTATATTATTAGCCACTAGCCAGACCGATCAACAAACACTGACTGAAGTTAACTTTGGGTCTACATGATCAAACATCTCTGGCGAATGCTGAACTCTTTAGTGTTTAGTGCTTTTCTATCACAACAGCACAATGATGTGTCATGTTTCTTGTGTCGGACTCATTTGGTCTATTATACTGCTACAGCGTGAAGAGCTCTTGCCCTTATCTGAGTTGCGTTCTCTTTGTGTGTATGTCTCCAGTGTATTACTGTCTGATTTAAGCTGTTGGAGACGTATGGCTTATGTTTGCTTGCCAAGTTGGCCGTGTTTCAATAACACCAGGATGGCAGCAATTGCAAAAGACAAGTTAATCTGTTTACTGAAAACAATCACATGAACTCTACTTCATGGGTAAATACCAGCCCCTCCAACTGCAACATCACCGCTTTGATAGTCTTTGGTGCTGTAATGGGCAACACAAGTTCGAATCGGGCTCACAACAAATCTTAATGTAGTTTATTCTGTTCCTGAATAAACTGAATTTCGACTACTAATGATAAATAAAGTCTACACAGGTACAGTATTTGAGCACCTACCTGTATCTCAGGTTTACAACATGTCGTTCCACAAAAGTCTTGATCTGCAGGGCATTCCAAGTATGTGCAGTGAGTCTGAGGAGCAAACACCTGCTGGGCCTGCAGCTCCTCACACCGCTGCAGAGTCCTACGCCACACGTCATATCCTCCCAGAATGCCATTGGGCTGACCAGGTGCATTCCATCGCAGCCTTACTGATCTAGCACACACACAAACACAGCACAGATATTATATATCTTTCAACAATATTGTATTTTTGTCATAATCTGGTGTAAATTCAACTCTCTTTCAAGTTTTTATTCTGTCACTGTAAAGGGTTAAACTTCACATCTAATAGAAAAATGGTGCTAATCACCTCGTTATATAGCACTTCTACAACTTGATAGACTGGAGCCAAATAGATTCTGCCGTGCAATATGAGTTATGATACGTGTCATCTTTTCTTTATCCGATGTACTTTTTGTATTGATTTTCCTCTCCACTCATCACACAGGAGAGCTGGAGAGCTTTCCACAGAAAAGAACAAGTTTTGCTCACGACTCTTACAGTATATACACAAAGCTAAACCAAAGAGTGTGTATACATATGATTAGACCAAAAGATTCACTTTATGTAATATTTAGTGTACTTGTACAATCTTGTACTTTAAGGTTTATGTAACCATCTTTATCACTTGACCATCTAAGGCAACCACACATTTCTCATGTACACTTGACCAAACATTTAATTTTTCATTGTTTTATTTAGTTTAATATGAACACAAAAGTTGTATCAAGTTTCCGTCCTAGCTTCAATGTTATTTCTACCTGTAAGTGGGTAGTTGACAAAAAAAACATACATGTGTCCTATGGTGTGACAGCAAAATTTTAGAAAAAAAACAATGAAGATAGAAGGTAGCGGCTATTTATTAAGTGTAAATAGCAATAGATGCTGTTTACACTAAGTTTAAATAGCAGTAGTTTCTGTTTACACTAAGTAAAAATAGCAACATTTCTTAGCGATATGCTATTTACAGTAACCGAAAAAAGCTATATTTTCTTTGGATTAAGTGTAAATAGTAGTTAGATGCTTTTGGTACTCATAAATAGTGGCAGATACTATTTGCAACACATTTCTTCATGATCTGATACATGATGGAAAAAGGTAAAAGTGCAATTTCTGCAAAAGGTGGGTTTGAACCCGGGTCTCCAGCATCAAAGCTATATACACTTTACACCTTTACCAACAAGTCAGGCTATTTGTACTTAGTGTAAATAAACACTCCAAAAATAAAATATTATTAATAGTTTTTCTGGTTACACTTTATTTTAAGGTGTCCATGTTACAGTGTACTTATACATTTAAGTACTGAGTAATAATAATGAACTACATATACTTGTTAGGTTTAGGATGAGGGTTTGGTTTTAGGTTAGTTGCATGTAATTATGCCTAATTTATAATAAATACTATAGTAAGTACATGTACCATGTGTAACAAGGGCACCGTAAAATAAAGTGTTACCGTTTTCCTAAATGTTTGCTGTTACACCACAGGATACACACATAGTTTATTTGTCAACTAACCAAATAAAGCTATACGGTACTTATTGTTGGCTCCTAAGGCAAAATGTTAAACGCTCCCTCACTTACAAGTATCTTTAAATATATGCGTCCGATTAAGAAATAAATGTAAATGTAACAAAACTACTCTGACATGAGCAACACTAATATTTAGCACGTAGCCTTTAGTTGTAAAAATATGGTCTAAATTTACAATGAACTATGCAGCATGGTGCCAGAAAATCCTTAGAATAGAAGAATAAAATGAGAAAAATACATTTAAATAGCCATTAAAAGAAATGTATATCTTTCCTAACAGTAGCGATAACCTCATGGACATGCTCTTTTGTTTTCCATCATCTTTCATCCTCGCGGCACACGTGACGATATCCGTCCCCGCTCTTGTCACACATGTAAGACGCTGGGAATGACATAATTACGCGTTGCGAGCGTCTCTCCGCTCTCCTCTGGCCCCTCCCCGGACAGGAAAGCTAATTGATAGTGAAAGACCTCTGATGACTCAAAGCTGACAGACCTCAGTATCTGATTAGGAATTCATGAAATGCGACAAGGCCTCCTCTTTAAAGTACAGACAGAGAAGCTTTTGGAGATTACCGCACGCCTTCACAACACAAAATATTATTCATATTTTCCTCCTGGAGGGGGTGGGGGACGGCAAAGCAGCTTCGCTATAACAAATGCATTAGTATTATATTACAAAGGGTGTCATTGCTGTCCTCCGTTAATCCCTCACGGAGAGAAATAGCTGGAATTCATATTGGGTGGCAGCGTTGGGTAAGCCATCGGTCGGGACGCTTGTCATATTTCAATCAAAGCTTAAGCCAGCCGGCGATTCCTCCGCCCTGCCCCCACCCGGCACCAGAGACAGAATTAATGAATTAGCTATTGATTAAATTCCACTCGAGCAAATCTAGCGTGGCAAATAAATGAACTGTTTGGGGCATGTGCAGGCCACGGCCAGCCATGTCGGGCCAATCGATCAGTAGTTAGTATTCTATTGGGAGAAAAGTACAGCAGACTGGTGATATGACATGAGGGCTGGAGGACAACAGGACAGGAAATGTGTGAATTATAGCTTATTATGGAAAACATCGCCATTTACCATGCCTATACTGTCACACTCTGGCATCTTAGGTGTTTCTCATTAGACAGCACAGTTGTTTTCTAATGAACGACTATGACCTTCTTTGCTCTTATGTCGTCTTAGACAGTAGAAAAAAAACAACGCTGAATACAAAGATGTGACCCTGCCTGTGAAAACCCAGCTAAAGGGGTTTTAATATTACCTTCTTATCTTTAATTTTGACTGCTCACAGCCATGTCAAAGTTTGGAATTATAGTGAAATTAATGGCTAAAATCAAACTTCGATGTTGTTATCTTACAATTAGTACGTTTTTGAGACTTTAGACTGGGTTTCCCAAGCAGGGTCACATATGCAACTAAGTATAATAGTGTATAGTTAGCAAAACATATAGGTCTTTACAACAGGGTAGAAACATTTCCACATGTCTAGTAGACATCAAAAGTTGTGTCCTATTAAACTCCTTTTTCATTTGTCACTTAATGTGGTTAATACTAGAACAATATTTGGCTCAGTGTTTGTTGCATGTACATACAGTATGTGACCCCGGAGTCTTAAGTGGCATGGGACAATTTTTAATAAGCCAAAAATATATGGTATGGGTCAAAACTATTGATTTTTCTTTTATTTTCTTAAAATCATTAGGATATTAAGTAAAGATCATGTTCCATGAAGATATTTTGTAAATTCCTACCGTAAATATCTAAAAACTTTATTTTTGTGAGTAATATGCTACATGCTATGCTAAGAACGATATATCAATAGGTGTAAAATATCAAATTTAAATAAATTGACCCTTAAGACCGTCCAAGGTCACATATTTACATACTGTCAGGCCTAAGCAGTTCAATATAATTGCAATAAACTGTAAAGTGACATTAAAACGGAAGTTGCGGTGGTGTTTTGTTTTGAATAGTGATGTATATCTGAATCGAAAATGTCATTTGGTGAGGGAGGGGACAATTATGTTTTTAGGGTATATAATTTTTAAAAGAGAAATAATTTCTGCAATATTACTTAAAATCAAAATAGACGATTCTTATTTTTGAGTTAACCGGGAATTTTTAAGGGTGTCAGAACAGAAGCTCAGATATATTACAGAAAGATATTTCTTGAGAGACCTTTCTTGTATTTATGAAAATATACAATCATGAAAAACAGTAGGCTACTGTATGTAAATAACTAATTCAGTCTTTCAACCAAGGAATGGTTCATATCTTCAATTTATATCTTAAACAACATATCTACAACACCACATTGAGTCACACTAGTATGTAGAGACAGATATCTGTTCAAATGTGACTCACCGGGAGTTTAGCACTTGAATCTGAGGTGTGCTGATGTCAGCAGGTGTGTCCTCCACTGTGGTCACCTGAGTGCTGTTACTCTTCACACATGCGTACACAGTACACACTTCCACCTAAACACAGATGATTCAACACAATGGTAAAATCTTTTAAAGTTCTTTAAATTCCTAAAACTTTATATGGTTGAGTGGGATTTTTAATCCCTAATCTTTAATATGGTCTCAGACATTTGAACCCCCCCTGAGGACCCCATATTAAAAATAACACTTAAATATTATCACTGTCCTTCCCAAACCTTGGATGTCCAAATCCGCTATTTTTCAGGAAATGGAAAAACACTGTACTTTATAAATGATTAAATACTGTGTTGTCAAAGTTAACAAGCACTTTTGAGTACTTTATATCGGACAAATATTTTCAAAACCCAGTGACAAACATAAAGGGTCACTAATAATAATGATTTATGCCAAAAAAATGAAAACAAATAATAATAAATTCACAAAATATGGAGATACAAGATTTCAGAAGACCCAAAATGGCAGACCTGAATATTGTGAACAGTGAATGGCAGGAGTCCCACAACCTCCAATGATCCGGATTCATTATTAGTAGTATCGTACAGACGGCCATCCAGATACACAGAGTACTCCGTGATGGCTCCATTGGGAACGAGAGGAGCTGCCCACAACACCCTGACCGTTGTGCTGTTGATGGTCACCACCTCTGGAGGAAAGACCCCATCAGGTTCTGCAGCACAGAGAGAAAGTCACACTAAATCACCCAACGGAGCTCAGCGGACTGTGGCCTACATAAAAACACACAGTCATATGGACATAACCTCAGTGCTTTTGAAAAGCTCAGTTCTCAAGATTTGTTGCTTTAACCTCTGGCCTAACACGAGACGACATCACGCTCGAGGAAGGGGTTTACTGAAACTGCTGTGGTTTGTACAATGAGTTTTACAATGACTTCCAGTTGCTGTGAATCTTGGGTGGTTTTGGAAAATATATACAGATGGTTCAGCATATTGGTAATAAATGCATTCTCTGAGAGTTTATATTTAAAGTTTTGACATCCATAACGCTGGATATGCTCATATAATAAAAAGCAGTCAAACACCTTTAATACTTTATTTTGCAATGCTATCAATTTGACTTATTTTAAATGACATTTCCGTATATAAATCATGAGCAGTTTATTCCTCGGTTACTGTGCCTGAAACGATAACCTCTAAAAATAGAGCAACACACCTACAGTATATATGTATATATATTTATACATGCTTGATGTACGTTTTTTGAGTGCACTCATGTGTATAAATAACATAATTTTATATATACTTTAGGGAACGCTGACAGAGGTGCATGAGGGAAGGCTGGTAAAATGAGAAAAATCTGAGCGTGACTTTCTCTCCATCTCGCTCGCTTTTGGGGATCCCGCAGATGGTTTGTGGGTAAATTGAATCAGTCCTAAAGAAGCGCACGGGGATTGAAGTGCTTCACCAGGGGCAGAGGGGGTTAACTGGTCCAGTCTTGGGGATTCTTTCTACAGCTTGCACTATTTGGTCGCCCCCCCCTCAGTTGTGCGAATGCTCTTTCCATGACAAATCACACACACTTACAAAAGAAGACTAGAGAAGCTATTTTTCAGTTTGATGTGACTCTAGTAAACAGCTATTGTGACACTTAAGAATGAAAAAGATAATCATTGATGACGTTTCTTTTTTTGAGGCGAGCAAAGTAAGTTTGGGAAAGAGAGCTGAAAGACACGAGTGTAGTGCTAATGATGGCTGAGAGATCAAATGCCTCGGCAGTGGCTTTGAGTTTGAACGAGCTATTGGTTGACATGACGGGCTGGGAAATGAATTGGATACAGAGCAGGGGTCCTGACACTTACACTTCCTCCAAAGAAATGAGCGCTATTGCAGTTCCTTTCGCTCAAAGCATCAACAAAAGGAAAGCCTGATCTTCAGGAGACATTCTGCTCCACAGGGTCAACAAGCAATGAGAGCAGATTTGAATTCTTTTTGTTATACATTTAAAGCATATGTAGTCTCAGGGCAGAGATTTCTGGGGGGTTACTGATTGTTAAAGGAATAATTCAAAAGTATAATAAATTGTACTACCCCTTCAGTCATTCAACTTTTATTACTGGAAACTTTCATTTCACTTTCTTAAATGCATTACTTAATGTTACACTGTTTATATACAGTATAAACACCGCATATACAGTATATATATATATATATATATATATACACACACACACACATACATGCATATTAAAATAACTTTGTGTTATGAACTAAACTTTATATTTTTCCTTTTTTAAACTATATTTGTTTTGTAAATGTTTAGGAAAAACATATCCCTTTCTGTGATATAATTCAAAGGAAGGCTTATCTATACATTTAACCTATTTTAAATAATTAATAAAAAAATATTTATTTTAAATGTTATCTAAAATGTAACATTTCTCGTGTGTTATTATAAAGTCATGACATCAATAATCATAATCCAGAATTAAAAGTTAATAGGTAAGACTGAATAAAGTTTAGACATCTTGGAGGAAGCCGGATGATCCCGCACAGTCGAGCTTCTGTCAACCATATTACAAATTTCAGTAAAAAAATGTGTGGGGGGGCATCTGCAGAGTGTTTGTGCATGTGTGTGTTTATGGCAGAGAACTGTAAGGTTTGCTGAGGTTTCATCTGTTTCCTGCTATCAGAGCATCAGTACTTTAACTATGAGAGAAGGACAGTTTAATGACTATTGATCACAGCACAGAGGTCAAGATATCACAATTTTGGAAAAGGCAAATTTTTCTGATGCTTGCGAGGTTGGGAAATATGAAGGGAAAATATTTAATCAATCAGTTCTTCTCCTCAGCTGGTTTTTATCTCCATGAGCAGGGTCTGCTGGTGTGATATGAGAGAGGCAGGCTGACAGAAATCACAGGAATATTTGAAGTGTTGACAGAAAAACCATAATTAGCCAATATCTTCAAGCCAAATGCCACCCACCTATTTTGCCAGCTAAACATACAGAGATTGTTGTGACCTACCAAAATCCACTATTCAGCTGAATCCAAATATCACCTAAGGTGTTTTGAAGACTTTCATTTTACTTTCGGACCCCTTTATAGAAGGGGGAAACTGTCCAGGAAACTCTAGAAAAGTAATTTCAAGTAAGACAATTTGGTTTTCACAATTTATTATTATTTTATGCTGACATAAAAATCTAAAAATGAAATGTGACTATTTTGGTGACTTAACAACTATTTTGTGTAGTGCATTGTATAGTACTGTTGTGTTCATATTTACATTTTACACAAACATAATAAAATTGGTCTTATGGCATTAAAGCTTGTCATAAATAATACAATTTGAGTTGGTATTGGTTTCATACTTTTATGAATTCTTCAGACTAGATTTAAAACTAGAATCTCTGAGGACCTTTGAATCACTAGACATATCTAGGAATAAAAGGGTTAAAAACAAGACAAGAATAAAATGTTCAATATGGTTTAGCCAAGTGGATGAGCATACCAAACATCCACGAGGCATAAACTCACCTCCATCTAAAGTAGTGCAGTTGACCTCAAGGCCGGTGATGTTGTGAGCTCCGTTGGACACAGTCAATGAGATCTTGTACTCTGTGCTGGGCTGCAGGTCAGAGATTACCACAGAGGTCACAGTGGGGTCAAGTGTAAGAGTCTGCATGTGCTGGGCGGAGTTCACCGTTAGAACGTAGACCTCCACACTTCCTTGCAAATCTTGCAGAGCTGGGAACAGAATCATTGAAAATCATTTATGAATCATATTTGAGGTCAAGAGCCAGGATAAGTTTAATATAGAGGATACTTACAGGGAGTAGACCAGCTGACCAGGATTGCTGTATGATTGAGAACTTGGATGGATGCGCTGGTGGGGGCGAGGGGTTGCCCAGCCAGTGTGACTCCAGTGGTGACCTCTCCTGAAGAGTGGCCCACGTCATTGTGAACCAGCAGCTTGTACTCGTACCATGTGTATCTATAGCACAAGTTGACACAATTGAGTGATCACTTGGATAACTTCTGGACATCTGACTAAATGTTTCTTTGCTGTCCTGCTGAAAATTCCAAATTCCAAATTCGCTGTTTTCCAGGAAATGGAAAAACATCACGTAATATGGAGATATGAGGTTTCAGAAGGACAGCAGAGACACATTATATACATTATTTAATGATTATAAATATAAATGGTTTTATCAATCAACTGTTATGTTATGTTTATAAATGTATTCACCATCACACTTGGTTATATGCTTTTATTGTATGACTGTATAATATTTACAAGCTGTTTGTTTGTATTTAACCTGCTTGACGATTTCAATATTTTGCATAAAGTCAAGTTCAAAGTTAATCGTCCACAAGGACTGAACACATTTATTGTGACAATCTAAATGACAGAAGCTGCGACACAAGAGAAACGACTGGGGCTTTTATTTTAAAGTTTTCCAGTGCACACACAAGGAGTGCCAGAGAAAGATTAGCAGAAAACAATTTAATTCTCCGAAATATTTGCTCAAAGTATCTCCGAACGGCATTAAAAAGATGGCATCGCTGCGCAAAAACTGTTTTGTACACACAAGCAAAGTTTGCATTAAAGCTAATTTCAGTAATCTCACCTGCTAAGGCCTTTATCTTCATGAAACAATTTGGTTCCTGCGTAAACGTTGTACCACAGATTCAAATCTTCAGGGGGACGGGAGGCCAGGGGCTGCTGGGTTTTCCGTCTCAACAGCTCAAATCTGAGGGCAGCGGAAACAGGCAGATAATCAGAGCGCGGTTCGCTCCTGCGTTCCTCCTGCCATTTCGCCCATGCCGGCGTTTCGCTGGCTTCCTGCTTTTGTCTTTTTCTCTCTCCCTCAACAGTAATGCTAATTTCGTCTGTAATCAGGAGAGCTCAGCTTAATGTGCGCTTTATAAGCCTAGTTAAACAAACAGAGCAGCGACGGGAAAAGTAGTCATGAATTTTAATCATCCGCCGTGAACGCAGACCTTTATTTACCACCTAATCAGCTCAAAAACAGACTAAAATATACAGCAGCAAAGAAGTTTTACGCTGGGCTTCACAACGGAGGCGCTTGCCGTTCTTTCGCATGTAATCATATAGCCGGCAGCAGAGTTATTGGATTATTCTCTACAGGTTTTAGAAATGCTTTTACTGGAGGAATTGCTCAAAACAGTGGTTTGAAATGTAGGTTAAAGAACGTTTTGCATATATACATTTACATTTATGCATTTGGCAGATGCTTTTATCCAAAGCGACTTACATTGCATTGTACATTATACATTTGTTTCTGAGTATGTCCCTGGGATCAAACCCATGACCTTGCCTTTGCTAGCGCCATGCTCTAACCACTGAGCCATATAAAAGATACTCAAGCGATAAGCCACAGAAGTTTATAGTTTTTTTAAAACAATGTTAAACTAAGCTTATACAGTCAAAGTTTTGTGTCGTAAATATTTAGCCATAAACTTAACAGTAGTAAATTGTCATAGGAAATTGAAGGTGCTGTGTGTGATATTTCTGAGGATCTATTGACCGAAATGCAATATAATATACATGTCTTCAGAGGTGGATAAAGACCTTACATAATGAAGGGTTATGTTTTTATTACCTTAGAATGAGCTATTTCTATCTACATACACCGTGGGTCCCCTTACATGGAATTCCCCATGTTGTTTCTACAATAGCCCATAGCGAGTAGCCCTGTAGAAACAACATTTCGTGATTATCTACTACCGCAAAGAAGTGAACAACGTGACGACATCTTTGTACTGTGTCAGCCGCTGTAGTGCTTCGAAAGGGAGGGGTGAGCGGTGGAGTGAGCCGTTGGTTGCAATTCGCAACCTCACCACTAGATGCTGCTAAAATCTACACATTGCTCCTTAAATTTTACAAACTCTAAAAATAAGATACAAAAGATACTGTGCCCATGGCTAAAATGATCTACAAAACAAAGCTGGACGAGATATATATATATATATATATATAAAATAATTAAATTAACACAACAAACTGTACATAAAATCAGACTGTATGTGTTTCTATAACAAGATGCATATAAAAATTTTATAAAAAACAAAGATGCATTTTACCTTATGTTGGGTCCATTTGGCCTTAATGGCATTTGCCATGAAATAGCCAGAAAGGATTCGCTCACAGCTACCACCGACAGGGAGGAAAGGCCTTGTGGAATTGTGGGTAATGTAGTAACCACCGCTGGGAGGCTTTCAGTACAGCCTCCGACATGGCCTCCACCGCCCGAGCAGGCGAGGACGATGATACTGTAGTTGGTGTAGGGCACCAGGCTGGAAATAGTGTGGTTGAGCACAGACACATTTGTGTGTGAGATCCGTAGATCGGGCATGCGGATCTCATACCGCTCAATTTCTCCATTGGGTATAAGTGGAGCAGACCATGTAACCTGCATTAAAACATGGGACGGATCAGAACCTGCTGGTACTACTGAGGAATTTGACATTTGACAGTGTCTAACGCTATACTTGTACTCATGTGGCTATAAACTAAAAGGTTTAATAAGCAAGTCCAAGCAGCAGAAACGCCAACGTCCAGCGCAGCATTGCAACGCGCCATCTCAGGCTTTTAGATCGATGAGATTTTGGAACGGGTGCCATGTGATGAAGACACCCTGACTTTGACCGAAGACAGAATATTCCCTTCATTACATTTAAAAGAGGCCTGAGCCCCAGGAGATCATAATGAAATCCTAATGGAATTGCATAGGAAACAGTGCTTGTAACAGCAACGTGCTCTTTCTGAAAGGGGATGTCAGCATTCGGAAGATGCATTAAACATATTGTGCATGTCTGGGGAGAGGAGATCAGATCAGATGGGAGATTGGCTAAATGTTGGGTTTGGGATTAGTTAGAAAAGTTAGTATAATGATATTGAAAGGTGAAGTGTTGAAGGCAGGTTCAACCTCGCTTCTTTGAGAGCTAAAACTAAACATGAGGCATAAATGTGCCTCAGTTGAACCGTATAGTCTTTCTGGCACTTCAAGAAAAAATAACATTTATTTGCAATAAAAAAATATTGTACCAGACCAGATTCGAACCTGCAACATTTGCAGAGAACAAAAGCACTTGTAGTACACAGGTGCTACACCACTAATCCAGCTTAAACAATGTTTTTTAGAGTTAAATTTTGAACAAAAAAGGTAAAGAAATTACCAACAAAAGAGTTACAACTAATAAAATCATCAACGCTTGCTAAAGCAGTTTGCCACAAGCACCGTGGAGACTGCTAGCATCTCAACAGAAATTCAATACAGCATATGCTAATAAGAACAGTTGTTTTTTGGTTCTCATCCACTTACACACATAAATGTAGCAGTTAACAAATTAATGAAATAATAACGGTCTTACAATACACTAAACCGGTGGTTGGGGGAAAATGAATAATTCAAGCAAGTTTATGCAAATACTGCCTTTGTTTGAAGTGCTAAGCATTTCTATCCGTGTTTCTTGGCAGAAGTGCACAACACATAACAAAAAGAGAAAAAGAGAGAGGCGGTGCGTGGATGTATTTACTAAGCTGCAAAGCTTGTTTGGTTACATTAACTACAGTACTTTGTGTGCTCAGTTTTCAGAGATCTCAAAAATGATGCTTTCCTTCAAACACATCAGAGGAAAAGTTTATTTAGATAAAGTTTTTAGTTTTATTATACATTTATATTATAATATGTTGAATATGCTTTTATATTTACATTTGTAGTTTTCAACTCAATGTTATTTACATTTTTTATAAAAAATTTGCATTTGTCATTTATTTGTTTCTATTTTGGTTTTGCTTTAATTTTTAGCTTACTTTTTTTTTATTTTCAGTTAATACTTTTAGTGCGCTCAACTTATTACAATTTATTGCATCCATTCATTAATAATAATAATAATAATAAATATAAATATATTTATTAAATAATTTAAAACAAAAAATAACATAAAAATATTACGTTATCAAGGTTTTTTGTATATTTTGTTTGATTTCAATGAACAGAAATGTTTTCATAGTTTTAGTGTTTGTAAACGATTATAACCTTAAACTGAGATTCAAAGTCATGGATTCTTTGTGTATCTTATCAAAGCAAAATAAAAAGGGTGATCTGTTTATCTTTAACATGCTTTAAAGTACGAAAGGGTATTCTGGGCTAGCTCATGAGGAGCTCCCAGATTTCTCTGACTGACATAATTGGCTGTTACTCAAGAACCGTCTATATAATGACCTGGAAACATCAAGAGTATCAATAGTCGACACCATTAGTGTGCCATTGAAATAATGATGAAAGCTGTGGAAGGAAATACGACAGATTCTTACTAACAACCACAGCAAAGACTTCATTTGCACCTCATTGGAAAAAAGGCGGCATAAGGCACTAACACCTTCTACAGAGGGTGGGGACGGGGTTGAGGGTCACTTCATACACACACTTTATGTTACAAATGAATCCTTTAAGTTGAATTATACCTGTACCGACTCCGGTCCCAACACGGACACATGGGGCGGCTGCAGTCCTGCGGGTCGTGAGGGCCTAGTGGTCACTTTTTCCCATTCACTCCCGTTGGATCCTCCCAGTCTCGTGTGTGCCACTATTCGGTACTCGTAAGTGGTCCAGGGGCTGAGGGCAGCTGAGCTATCCAGGTAAGTAAGAGTCTTGTTGGGCAGCTGAGTGGCCACAGTGTGGATCTCCTGTGCACCAGTGACCCTCCTCTCTACGGTGTAGCCGTCCAACTCTCCGTTGGAGCGAAGCGGTGGTGCCCAGTTTATGAGCACAGAGGTGGGGGTGTCGGAGTAAAGCTGTGGAGCGGGGACAAATTCTGGAGGGGCCGGGGGAGTGTGAATGGAGTGGGATTCAGCAGAAAGAGTGCAGCCGGCCGCTGTGCATGCTTCCACCTTTATACTGTACTGCTGATAGGGTGCTAGTTGAGAAAGAGTGTGAACGGTGCTGTTTCCTGGCACGGTGGCACTGAGCTGGTGGTTTTGGTAGATGTTGTAATGGGTAATGATGCCGTTGGGATGGGATGGAGGAGACCAAGAGACAGAGGCACTTCTGGACTTGATGTCGGAGAGGACAGGTGGGTCAACCGAACCAGGCCCTGAAGAAAAAGAAAAACATTCGTGTATGATTTTTTTCAAATCGTCTTGCATTTACAACAGCATACGGCGATATTAAAAGGTAAAGACTTTTTAAAGTGACCATGTGTTGGATTTGAACCAAGGGATGGATGAGTCTGGTTGATGTCTGTGATCTAGAGAGTGGCAGCAGCTTCTCTCTGACAGCGCAGTGTTTGGACTGACAGCACAAGGACACGAGCTGATTGGAGCAGTCTTCTTCTCGAGATTAAAATGTAGAGCAGGCGATGTGCAAATCAGCTCATTTGCCAAAGAGGATGGAGTCGGTCGCTGTGTATCGCAAGCAAATATGAGATTATATTTATGGATTTATTCTAAAGGGGTTATATGGCTAAGAGAAAGCAACTATGTGTGAAGAGCTTGTGGTGAATTTGAAGAAATCACTTTAGTTTCCTGCCTGGTCATTTTCTCTAAGTGGTTACAACAACAGCTAACATTGAGAAACCCTTTATGCATCTTGAGACCTGAGCGGTTGAAGTCATTTTCATAATTATACATTTACACAAAAAAAACCAGTCACACTTAACACAACTCTCATATAATAACTGATGCCAGTGTCTCCTCTGCTACGATTCAAACATCTCAACAGAAAAGTGCATTCATTATACTAAACTGAATGACATACTTTATGCAGTTTTGTGTCAACTTGTGGGCTGTGTGTGATATTTAGGAGAATTTATTGACAGAAACGCAATATAATATACATAATGTCTTCAGAGGTGTATACAGACCTTACATAATGAACCGTTGTTTTTATTACCTTAGAATTAGTTATTTCTATCTACATACACCGCGGGTCCCCTTACATGGAATTCACCATGATGTTTCTACAGTAGCCCTAAATGGACAAACTGCTCTACAGAACGCGTTTCGTAAATGGTGTTATCTCCTTCGGCAAAAAAGAGAATCTTTGTCCTGTGACAGTCACCGTAGTTGCAATTCACAACATCACCACTAGAGGCCACTAAAATCATTATTATTTGCATACTCAACTGTAAGTCGTCTTTGCATAGACTGTAAAAAAAAACCTGTAATTTTAAAGAATTTTACTGTTTTATTTGACAGAATCTTCCATGAGGTAAAAAAGTAGGTACAAATGTCAAATGACATGTTTATAATGTGTCTATTCTTTTTTTTATTCACCGTAAAAAACAACAACCTGTAATATAGCCTCATATCTGCTAATTTTCAAATACCCAATATATTTATTCACATATACATTATAGCCCTATACTGTACAACTATTCTGAGAGAATTTTCCGGAGTGTCACAAAGCATCTGGTAAAAAGAAAGCAGTTAGGAATCTAAGAAACAAGGTAATTGAAGTTGTTTTGTTATGTTTTAAGCGTCTGCCGTGAAGCCCGGGTTGTCTGATTGATATTTGGGTTCTATGAAAGCTCATTTGAAGGTAATGCTTTCCACCTCCATTTACATCCCACGGTAGCACGGTAATGGCGTGCCGGCAAGGGCGTGTGGATCAAGGTGACTGGCTCTCTCTCTTCCGTGCTGGGCTACTGATGTCTCCCCACAGATGGCCCACTTTCCATCTCCCATCACCATCACATCCCCACTGACTGGCTATGTATAGAGGAGACATAACAGGCTACAGTACATGTACATGTCTCAGCTCAGTGGCCCGTATTAAAAAAAATGAAAAATCGAAATTAAACAGATGTGACAGAGAGGAAAAAAGGATGAACACACTGAATTTGCGTGTGCTGTATTTTGCGCAATCTGCATTTTGTTTACCAACCAGCAAACTACCAGGTGCAGAGAAGCAGAGGTGGAGCCATACTGTATGGTCCCTGCATGAGATCATGGTAGTCCAACATAATCCATAACCTACAATACTACAATCTCACAAAATCAGAAATTCAGCTGTAACTGGATTTGGTCAATTCAAAACAGCAAGCGCCATGAATATTTTAATTCATTTCAGTAAATTTCCCCTGCATGTACTTTATTGTGATAAATCAGATTATACACTTGTGGAACTAACCCACAAGTCACCAACAAGCACATTCGTCCCTTCTCACTTAAGAGGAAAACTCATGTCCAGCGATTCTTGTCCGACCACCGTTTGCGATTCCGCCCCAGATTTCTCCATTCATCCACTTGGCGTTATTTTTGGGAGTCATTTTTTACGGTGACTGCGAAGGGCCTCGCCGATCGGGCTCCATCTTCCTCCTGATAAATAAACAATGCACAGACCTGACCTTTGGGTTAACAGGTTTTTATGCTCGCTCTACTCAGCACTCAAACTGATTCAATTACCACAAAGGTTCGGGAGCGTCCATGAATACTGAAAAAGCTCGCGGCCGGCACGGCAAAACGGCGCATAGGTGCTCCGCTGGCAAATCCAATGCGGCTCTCAGGAGAAATTCCTTAATTGTAAATAATTTTACCACATGAGACAATCAAGTCACCTTGAACGGGAACCACCCCTCCTTACTTCATCCCCGACCGGCTTTCCTCCGCTCAGCCGCTCACCCTTTTGGTCTGCAGAGGCAAAGTGTTATTTAAGCTTTACTGGTCTGCGTTAAATTCCGCAATTTGAAGGGCTGTTAAGTTTTTCAATTGAAATTTCATTTAAGATGCAGGTGCTTTTGATTTTATTGATGCTTTACTGCTCTCAGGGTACAAGCAAGAACACAGTGCAATAACAGCAGTCGGCCTCAATCAGGCGTCGGCAACAGCTGTAATCTCAGGACATTTGGAATACTTAGAGAGGCCTTTCCTAGGCCACTATAAATCGCTACAGCAGAAGGGAAAACAAGAGCGCGGGCCGCCGAGCCTTAAATCACATTTATAAGGATTTGGTTAGCATAATAATAACACAATCAAGTGACAAGGCAGGGGGGGTGTGAAGGAAAGAGAGGATTATTTTTAGCAGTGTAGAGGTCCTTGTGACAACACGATAGCTTTGAAGGTTAGCGCGGCTGATGTCGACCAGGACGGATGTCGACGTGCTAGTTTCGAGAATTTGTCTGGTATGACGATGCCTTGAAATCAATGTCAGACGTTAAACAACGGATTGAAAGGAAAGAAGAAAAAGGATTTGAAAGATTTCTTTTGCTTTCGGATGAGGGATAGACTTGTGATTTGAAAGAACATGTTGGTTCCTCATAATTTCAAGGTGAACCGCACACTTGTGGCACACAAGAGTTGAATGACAGAACATGATGACACGTATATAAAGGTAAATTCACCCAGTTCTAAATATTAAAACAGGGCAAATGCACTCACTAACATTTACAAAATAAAGTTTCAAAAATCCTAGAATAAAAGAGGCGGTTTTAAAATCGGCTATTCGCAATAACCCAGACATGCAAGATCAATAAATCAGACACGGGCAAATTCTGGTTGAATTAAAGAGTTGAATTGTATAAGCCTTTGATACAATACATTTATTAGAAACATTGTAAAAAGAATCTATAAGACCCTTGGAATTGGCCCTCCAAGCCCTTTTGTGTACGTGTCATTACAAGCCCACAGGCTCATAGACTCGCAGCGCTTGCAGACAGAGAAGACAGAGGTAAGAGCCCTTCTACATGCTAAAGTTTATGTTCACAGAACCGCCTGTCAAGTCCAAGGGGTAAAAATTCATGGATGGAATTACATTAAAAAGATGGTTATAAAATCTTAATGGAATGATAAAAAAGGAGAGGAATGGGGGCCTTTTGAATACTTAAAATGCTCATACATCTTCACTAAGGAGATTTCTAGTAGTGTTCTGAGATTCTCATGCTAAAGAAAAGCCAAAAAGCCAAATAAAGTTCCATTCAAAGATGCATTTCCAGTGTAGTTTTTGATATATACCTCATAAAATGCTTTAAAGTTAAAAGAAACAATACTTTTTTAGGCGTATTTATTTTATTTATTTCAAAATAAAAAAATGAACTTAAAAGCATAATTCTTTTTTTATTCTGTGAACTACTAACAAAATTTCTCCCAAAATTTCAAATAAAAATATTGTTTCTATTTGCATTTATTTGCAGAATGAGAAACAGGTCAAAACAGAAAAGACGCTCTGTATTTTTTCAGATCTCAAATACTGCAAAGAAAACAAGTTCATATTCACTTTAAGCAATACAATAGTAACATTTGTACATGTTTTTAGGAAAATAAAAAACCTCAATTTAGATTTTTGTGTGTCTTGTTATGCTGTCAGTTCACATTGCTGTTGCTTTGTCACTCCTGAGGTTTGATTTTGTTGAAATTCAACAAACACTGGGCTGGAATGACCACAATGCATCTAGAAATGCTGATTAAATAAAAATTTGGAATGGGCCCTTAATTTTTTTTTGCGGCTATACATAAGACTAAAACACTGAAACAATCAATCAACCCTTTGCACAGTATATGTTTAGGGTAGCTCATGCACACAGCCTATATATAGCGTGTGCTTTGAACGTTCCACACAAAGGTGGAGAAAAGCCTCTAGAGGGGATTTCTAAATTAGAGATGAAAATGTGTGCAGACTGAGACCCTATCAAAAAAGAAAAAGAGCTAAAGAAAATATGACATACGCTTTTCTCCTATTTCACCTTGCCCATCCTTCCCTCTTCCTTTATCATGTGCCCGGCCACATTATTTTGAAGAATCTCCTCAATTCTTTTCCACTGTTAATTTAGTGCGGCTTTGCCGGGTACTATTTCACGTTGATGGGGCGGCTGATGATATGTGTGAGAGTGTTTATTAGCGGAGTCGGGATCCACTAAAACTCACACTTTCCCCATAATCCTGCCGCAGGAGCCGAACGTGATGCACCGAAGGCTCTTCACAGCCCATTTCGGAAAAGAAATAAAGGGCTTTTCTCTTTAACAATAACAATCATTTCTCTCCTTCTTGGTAATGCCCACCTGTTCTCAAAGTCATAACCCCTGCTGGAAAGGAAAAGATGTGCAAATAGAGCCGGAGTGAAGGGCTGATGGTTCCATGGCACATGCAGATGCTTTGATTTATAAAGCACACACTGATCGGGATTTGATGCGTCACTTGTTTGGGATTAGAGTGAGATTTAGGAGCACTGCTAATGTGGCATGCTGGGACATCACAGCCTGGCCAAGAAATGTTGCGGTTAACAGTACCTGGACGCAAACCGCATGTGAGATAATGTATCCTCCTGCAAAAGCTTTTAACCCATAGGTGTTGTTTTTCAATTTTAAACTGAAACTAAACCAACCAACTATCAAGTGTTGAAATAAATAAAGCTCCTGTATTAAAAGCTATTTAATTCAATCCTATTTAACCTACTTTGATATTCAAGGCATGACAATGTACGAGACCCTCTTAGGGAAGAATAGAACTTACTGAAAGACATAACAGACATCCATCCAAGAATACTAATTGTAAGCTGCAATATAAAACATGCACAGACAATGTACACGCACGCACGCACGCACGCATGCACGCACGCACGCACACACACACACACACACACACACACAAACAAAGCAGATATCCAAGACAAAACGTGTGTGAATGTTACTCAGCTCACGTAGTTCAGCTCTCAGACAGAAGGAAAGCTCATCCCAGAAGCAGAAGTTTTGGAGTGCTGCAGGGCATTGTGGGGAGGGGAGTTTGTCTCTAAGCATGGTAATGAAGAGGTGATGGTCCATAATACAGCGCAATCTGAATGTATGCAAATACTGGCTCAGTAATTATAATGTATGTGCTAATAGGCTGAAGTATAATTAATTTATAACTTAGCAGTGAGTGTCTGTTATGATCCTTAATATGATTCTATTACAGTAATCAGTCCAAAATGACACCGGCAAGGTCGTGTGGAAGAGGCATACCTTTAACTAGTGATCTCTGCCCACTCTCTCTCTCTCTCCCTCTCTCTCTCCAAACACCTGCTCTTCTCTGTGGGAGAAGACTCACAGAGGAAGTGTCTGACACGTGCTTAAACACAACGCTCTTTGTGTGCTTAATGATTTTCTGTTGCGTCACAATGCTGGACATTGTGTGGGTATGCGTGTGTGCCGGTTGTGAAACTTACTGTCTTGGACGGTGAAAAGAGAAACCCATGGGCTGCTGGTTTCACTGTAGCTGTTGGACACCAGCAGTCTGAAGTGATACTCTGTAAAGGGCTTTAGACCTGTCACCATGTGACTAAATATTGTAGTGTCATTGTCCATTAACCTAAAGACAAAAATGTTTCTGTTTATTTTTCAAATAAAATATTGGCCTAAAAATTATTATTAAACTTAAAGAACTTAAAATGTTGCTTTAGAAATTTAAGGCTGAAGCACTAAAATTATAGCAATGAACAAAAACTAAACTCAAACAAAAATAATAATCATATAAAGCAACAAAATAAATAAACAACATATAAATTAAATATAAATTATACAATTATGTTTTATATATAATTTTAAACATTATATTAAATATATATGATATTATATTAATTTGAACTATATAAATACTAAAATTAACTAATTGAAAATATTAATAAAACACAAAAAAAACCTATAATAACTCTGGCTGAAGAAATTATAATATTTTGTATATATGTGTATATTTAAAAACCTTTTCTTTCCTGTGTCCAATTGAAATATAAAACCATATATTGTATCTGCTAAAAATGTGAAATATGTATTCTTCAGATCAAGCCGAAATTGACCAAAAGTGCCAAATTTGAAATGTATGGGGTATTTACAATGATTATAAACAACATCCTTTCTGTAAAGTCAAATCAAATCAAAAGTGAGCTTTGCTATTTGAACATGATTTTGACTCAGTCGAGTTTAGGATTAAAATAACATTATTCTTGTGAAAAGGCAATCTAATATTTTCATTGAATTCATATGAAAAATCTAAAAATCACACTTACAAGTCTTGCTGATAGAACAAATCTTTGCTGGTTTTTAAGCAGTGTCAACTTCCACAGAGGCCCACAATCAAATTTACCATGGAGTATTATAAATAAATCACTTGAACAATGAAATACATTTCAAAAGAATCCCGGGAAATGAGGGTGATATATAATACATGCGCCTAGTCATTTATTTATTACAACAGAATGAGAATTCCCCTATTTCTGATTAAATTGCAATTTGTTGTCAGGAAGCATGTAATGCATACATATTAGATAAAACATTTGTTTCTTTTTCATATGGATTTTTTCCACCAGAAGAACCCCACGGAAGGTCCGAAAATCACATTCCTGTACATCAGCTTTCAACAGCCTATGTGTTTGGATCTGCAGATGTATAAGGTGTCTAGATATACATGTGTGACATCAAAATCCAGTATTTGTGATCATAGACAACATGTAAGATTCGTTTTTTAGACAGATCATCTTTTGTTTGAAGAGAGATTTCTGTGCATTGTTCTCGATGTTTGTGTGTGTTATGGTTGCTCATTCAAAATGCACACAAAAAGCCTGACAATTTCAAAATTGTCACAAAAATCCTAGATATGTAAATGTCACATCAAAGTGGTGATCTAGATGTGTATCTAGTGTAGAAATGTGTGTTTGCCACACAGGCCCATATTCACTGAAAGGTCTTACTGGTGAACATGTGGGGAAGCTGAGGTCCTCATCTGAAGCCGGTAACGTAGAGGTCCTGGAGCGTTGGGCCGCGCTGGTGCAGCCCAGGCCACCTGCAGTGAGGTAGGGGTGGCAGCTGCAAGCCTGGGGGGCAGGAGGCCATCTGGAGCTGTATGTGGAGAGAAAGAGGAGGCAGAGGTGAAGTAAAGCAGAGAAAAGCCCTGCACGGGGCAGCATATGCTGGGGACCATGACTTTTCTGGGGATGTGAGAGTCTTAAGGGTGAGAGACTGTGACAGGGCCCGGGCATCTGTATCTACTGCGCTGTACCGCACATGATGGAAAACCAAGCGGCAACCTTCCGGTCTCTCTCGTGAAACCAACACAGAAGTGACTTAAACTGTAATTCACTGACTGGCCGCTAGAGGCTGGCTCCAAAGAGAGTAGAATCTCATTTAGCCCCATGTTAAAATGCCCAACTTTACAGCAGAAAAAACATGTTTACAGCGTGGTACAAAAAAAGGGCGGGTAAAGGGCTGTCTCAAATCTGTGTGTATTACAGGAAGAGTCCTGAAGATAGAAGGCAGACAGAAAGAGACCTCTGTTTTTACAAATAGAGAGTCGAGAGACAGACAGACAGAGAATGTGAATGGCACTTGTTTAATAGTGTGGTCAGCTCTCTGCTCCTTTGATTTACAAGGACTTCCTGGCCCCATCTGAGCGTTCTCACATCACTTCTGGTTCCGATAATGCTGCAGCTTCTATTTACTGTGAGTGTCAGTCGCTCTCAATACGATATCACTGGTCAAGGCGTACACACGCACACAAACACATACAACCTATGTTTTTAAAAACATAAAAATAAAGGTTAAGTAGGACAACTAGCAAAAGGAAGATGCTGGAATTCTCCCACATTCCCTTTTTCACCCTGGTATAATAATAATAATGTAAATCAAAACGTATTTTTTATTGATCATATATGTCAAGGGTGCTCAAACGTTTTTTTATTTCAGGACTTTTTTTAGTCCCAACCTGCAGTTTAGAAACCACCAATGAATTTTGGGGACTTTTTTCAAGTTAGAGGGAGAAAACTTGATGAAGTTTAATGTAAAAAACTGAATGGATTATACTCACCATAAGCAAAAACCGTATACAGAAAACAGCCTACCAAGAAATATTTATACATAACATAACATAACATAACATAACATAACATAACATCAGAATTTTCTCATCTGATTAACAAAACATTGTCATTACAAAACTCCCTGGAAGCCTATGGAAATATTTCTCACATCACGAAAGCAAACAACTTGATTCTGGGTCTTGTCTCAGTGCTTAGAAAGGACTCTGGGCAAAAATCATCTATTTTGAGGAGCAATCTAGCCAGCATCAGCTTCAATAATACAGCACTCCAATGCTCCAAGTGAAGTCCTTTCTTTAAGTGAAGCCTCATTCTCAATCAACCCGCCTCTTGTCCAGCCACAAGAACTCAATAACTGTTGATTACTTAAGTCATTTTGCCTGTGCTCGAATAGAAACACTTCGACAGAATACGAATTAGAACAGATTGCGCCTGCAATGGGTGAAGCAATATAGAAACAACAACAATGGGTTATGTAAGGGAGAGAGCTACAAAAACAAAATACAAAGACAAGAATCAGGTGTTAAACAAGTACAATCTAACTAGGATGAATGCATTTTTTAGTACGTACCGTATATCACTGACAACAGCTGGTATTTTTTATTTATTGACTAAATTTGGCAGCTTGTCTCCTGTGGCCTCATAGGATGGAAAGCGACTGATGCATACTGAGAAATCTCGGCCGAAGTAGACCTGATATTTCTTGCATGCTGAGATTTCGGACATATAACTTATTTTGCATACTGATTTTGGCATACTATATAGTAAGTGATATCAAATGCAGCGCTGGATTCTCTATCCCTGGTGCACAGATAGAACGAACAAAATAAAACCAACTCATTTTCATAAACAAAAAAAGATGGTAATACTTTGATTGATGAGCGAAAGAACTGTCAATTATGTCAATAAACAGTATTGATATGCCAAGCTGTTGAGGGACTTTCAAAAGCCTGACGCACCCATGCGTCATTTAGCGGGACAGGGTGACAGTCTGATTGAATGGAGAAGAACCAGACAATGCAGATGTCCTAACCCAACCCTTCAGGTTGGCATGCGGGAGAGGGGACGTGGCTCGCGCTCAGCGGGGGTCAGTCTCATCACTCAAGTCAGCAGTCCAAAATTAGTTTCACTGCCAAGCTGCAATTTTCATAATGTCCATGTGCTTGTATTAGGCAAGGAAAAGCTCAACAGAGGGATGCCGCTGCTCTGAGGACAGAGGATGGGGCTTTGCTGGACAGACTTGAGCATTAAAAGCCATTTTACACTTTCCCCATCTGCCTGTGCTGCTATGGATTGGGCAGGAATAAACAGCGCAAGATCCGGCCAACCAGTCGTAAACATAATGATGATGATGAGCATATGGAAGGGTCTGGACCATGTCCCTACAGATTGCAACAGCTCAGATATGCCAATATTACTTTAGATACAGTAGCTTGGCCCTGGAATGAACACGAACACGCCGACTAAAGCTCACTTCATATTGAAAGCAACTATCGCTGTCAATGTGACCCAAAGTCATTTGTCGATCATAAGAGTTTGTGGTTTCCGGTGACGCAATGTAGATTTGCCTAGTGACTCAAGGGGTGTTTACACGACAACGTTTTCAATACGTTTTAGTTGTTTGTTTTGTTTACAGACTGGTCCAAAGTGCTAGTTTTTTAATTATACGGTTAGCATTTTCGTGTAAACCACAATAGGAAAATCAACTGGCCTGGCATGCATAATGCAGCGTTTACCCGTTTTTGCAGATCTGTGTGAACGCAAATGTTTCTGTTTTTTACTATTTTACCACATAAACATATTCACAGTTTACAAAAAATAGACAATATGTGATAAAAAAACGACTACCATTTAATTCATGCATTTATAACTGAATCTCGTCCAAGATGTGATGTACTATGCACTGCAAAAGCTGTAATAAGCAAAATCTACCAAAAAAAGAGGTCTTATATTATATATTTTTTCTTTTCTTCAGTCGTGCAGTTCACAATAATGCGTGTGATGTGGCAGAGGCATGAACCAACACAAAAGGGACTGATCCTACGGTCACCGTTGCATGCTGAGGAAAGAAAAACACGTTTACAGCATTTCCTTTAACAAAGTTTGTAGAACGAGAGAGGGAGAGAGACAGTGAGGAGCAGATTCTTACAAGAGTAAGACACCCCATTGACAAAAGAGATAATTCCTCAGAGCCTTATTTCATCAAACAGTCGGCATGAAGCTTCCTTTGTTTCGCTCGCCTCCTTTCTCAGGTATATCAAAAGTGTCACTAATCATTTTAAACTATGCACTTTTATGTTTCGTCTGTATCCTAAGCCTTCCACCCCGTCTGTTCTTTGATATAACAAGGACAGTTTGAGACAAGGCTTCAGTTCAGCTAAGACAAACCAAAAGATCTACCGAGAGAAGCGGAGGGAAACGTGTGGTATTTAAAATTTATACTTCTCGTGTCTTTGTGTTGAACTTGAACAATCTCGCAGAACTTTAACTCGGCCGTGCTGCCGTTTGTAACGGGGCCATCGGAGACCGATTGGTCTGTTTCTGAAGGCCGGGCATTAACGTGGAGCGACGTTTACAGGTCGGCTTCATCATCCGAGAGCATGCAAGGCCATGTCCCGTTCCTCGGAATCAATCCCCGATCCATACGCGCTCCTCTGGGAACGAGCACCACGTTCACCTGCGTGAGAGATGAGACAGCGGAGGAGCTCTGCGTTTTCAAATGCTGATGTTTGTTCACGAAACGTGTCCGAGCAACTTCATTTTCTTTTCCCTGTAGGAAAATGATCCGTTCAGCGGGTACAGCGGGAATGATAATTATCGTTAAGGGGTTAAGTTTCAAGCAAAAATGACCGTCTTTATAAAAGAGTAGTATGGTGTTTGTTGCCTTGTTGGATCATTCTCGTTTGTAGAATATAAAGGAGACAGCGATAAAAAGAGATTTTTGTCCAGGTCTGTTTCTGAATGGGTTGCACTGAAAAGCCACCATCATTTTAAGATACACGTCACCACCGTCCCACCTGCTCCACCATTCCCCTCTGAACACAATGGCGGGTCGGTAAAGCAGAAATCACTAGATTGTCTTTTTTATCCCCTCCGTGGTAATTTACCCTTCCTTTAAACACATATAACCCAATGCGTGTCACATGCTTCCCAACAGCCATTCTCTGTATAAATCAGCTTAATAAGTTCCCACACCATTAACTAAAAGGAAGGATGGACTAAGGCCTATTTAACCAATGAGTTGTTACCTTTCATTTGCCTGAGAAGGTCGTAAAAAGGAACATTCTGGAGCCATAAGAGTCATAATTAAAATCAACAACAATTTAACAGTGGGAAAGTGTGGCTCCTTAGTGTGGCAATAAACTTATAGTGGTTGGTCTTGTGCGCGCACGCTCTTATCAGCCACTGGCATAGAGAGAAAATGGCATGTCTTTAGATCACCAGCAGCGGGCATTGTTCTCTGTCAGCCAGCAGATGTCCAATGTCTCCCCGCTGGCCCCATACAAAGCAGCGTTACGGGGCCCAGAAGAGTCAGTCTGATCAAACGGCTCGCTCTCTGGCCGTATGGAGACATGCGATTAAACATTACTGCAGAGAACCTGCTACCGTAGCTCTGCGACAGGTACGACAAGCCAGATATGAAGTTTACAAGCTGTCTGTTAAAGGGACACTCCACCCAAAAATGAAAATTCAGTCATTATTTACTCACCCTTAGATTGTTCCAAACCGGTATAAAAGTTCTTTGTTCTGCTGAACACAAAGGATGACATTTGGAATAATGTCAGTAACCAAACAGATCTCATCCCCCATTGACTCTCATAGTATTTATTTTTCCTATTAAGTAAATGGGGGATGAGAATTGTTAGGTTACAGACATTCTTCCAAATATCTTTCTTTGTGTTCAGCAGAACAACTCAATTTATACAGGTTTGGAACAACTTAAGGGTGGGTAAATGATGACAAAATTTTCATTTTTGTCCCTTTAATAAAACAGGGTGTGTGTCTTGGTTCTATGCCTTTAATATTAGTTTTGTCAAATAAAATTAAAATTTCCTTTAACCTTCTCTAAAAATATACTTTTTATATTTTTTTGGTTTGTGTACAAAATTTCAGGTTTAAGTACACGGTTTAACAAAATCATAGATATAATAATAGCCAAAAATGCATTTAAAAATTTTGCATGCATGTTGCATTGGTGGGTTTGGAGTATAAACTGAAACTCAGTTTGAGAAGAATTTAAGGAGGCTTATAAAGACATAGATAGGAGAATGTCTACCAAATATTTACACACAAGAGGATTAACCAACATTAATAACAGATCAAACTGTAGCAAAATGTGTTAAAAAAAAATCATAAGGTTTGGGATCCAAGTAGGTCTCAAACTTTCAAAAAAGTGTTTAAACTGATGCACTGCAGCCAGATACTATACGAATGTTTGCATTACATTACACATTATAATGTAATGTATTATATTATAATAGCATTTATTAAGGACAGAGTGGTTGGTACTGACCTCCTGGTGGTAGTGAGACAGTGGTGGGTGAGCTCTCCACACAGCCCTGACTGTTACAGGCCTTCATCAGCACGCTGTAGTTAGAATAGGACTGAAGTCCTCCTATGGACACCCATTGGCCCACATTACCAGTGCTGAGCAGCTGTCGGGTCTCTGTGTCCAGCATTTCCACACTGCTGAAGTTCTGGCCTGAAACACAAGAGACAAATTTGAGCTTCTGTCCAAACCCCCATTAAAGGATCAGAGCCACGCTGACCCACGGACGTCTTCAGGAACTCACATGATTATCACTTTGCCGATAAGCTCTTAAGTACAGATCCAATTTTTCTGGATCACTGTCAGCATGATGTCATGGTGATATATAGACATTTGTTTAACAGATCAATCTCGTCCTATGCATAAAAGTCTTATTTTCTTTTTAAAAGCATCTTTTACAGGCCGAAGGGACATTGACCCCTCTTATGCACAGTGTGTGCGTATGTGTGAACAGCAGTGCCCTGCTGACACAGGGAAGCCCGGCTTTGGCTGTCTGGGTCTTAATCCAGAAATGGGGATTGATTGCTCTGCCAGCCCAGACATTGATTCAGCACACAGGAAGCTGGGCTCCACAGCAAAAAAACACAGCATCAAAATAGAAATACTGTACAATTTTTTTTATAAATAACCACAAAAAATCTGTATCGGGAGAACATTGCCAATCTGAAGAAAGCTTTATAAAAAGCATGAAAATAGGAAAGAAACAAGAATCAATTTTAAAGTAATTAGAATGTCTACATAATGTAACTTTTTAACCTTTCAAGTATTTAAAATGTGCTTGCAAATTCACAACCCAACTTGCACTTATATACAGACAGACAAACTCAACTCTTACTTCTTTAGCCATTACCGACACAGTGTACAATCCCATTTGTGACCATGGACAAGAAATTGTTCTTTTTACATCATCTGAAAGCTGATAAATACGCTTTTTATTGATATATGGATTTATATACGTTGTTAACCAGGGGTACTGTAGCAGGACGTTGCTAAGAAGAAACAGGTTTGTTTTAATGCTCTCTTTTGGCTCACCGCTGTAATGACATTGTGGAGAGTAGATGAACCCAAAAGCTGAAAATCTAAGCTTTACATAGATATCAAACTTGGGTATTTCCCAAAGAACGGGCAGCAGCAAGCGAATTTTGTAGGTGTAGGAAAAATTACAATGGTAGTGAAAAGTGTCCCAGAACTGTTTGCTTTCCTTTCTTCAAAATATCTTGTTTTGTGTTCACCAGAACAAAGAAATTTATAAAGCAATTTTTCCTATTATGGTAGACAATGGGGGCAAAGAATTGTTTGGTTACGAACATTCTTCCAAATATCTTTCTCTGTGTTCATATATGATATGGAACAACTTAAGGGTGAGTAAATGATGACAGAATTTCCATTTTTGGGTGAACTGTCCCTTTAAGAAGAGGGTAAGGAACAGTTTACCTACAAATAAAATGCTCATCATTTGCTTTGCAACTCTCAACTTTGTAGCGTCGCTAGACACACGCCTTCCAGTCGCCAACGGTCACTGTCGCTCGTGTCGCCGGCTCTCCATTGAAATGAATGAGATCGTGCCGCTTTGTCGCTAGGTGTCGCTGGCGGTATGAACGAGGGCGTAAGTGACAAATTTCAGTCTGTTTTGGTTACATAACTCATTTGTTACTCTGTACCTTACAAAAGTGATATGGATTACTTTCCTAACACTTTCATAGAGCTTTCATGCATTTTTTAAGCTTGACAGCTTCTACTTCACATCCACTTTTATTGTGTTGAAAAAGAAAACTCAGACATGCTGTTAAACTTTGAAGTTCCACATCAAAAAAGCATCAAAGTTTGAAATTAGTTGGGTAGTGTAAATGATGAAACACCCATGACAGAATTATAGATGTACTCTCTCTTTAACAAATCCAAAACATGCAATAATTCCATCCTATAGCACATTGTCATTAATTCCCACACACCTCTTTAACACACTCACTGGCTGAAATGCGTTCAGTCAGACCCATGCATGTGTGCACATTAACCAAGAGGTCAAGAGCCAAGCCTCCGAGTCCCCAGCCACCACCACTTACTGTAATGCAATCGACCACAGGATATACGGCCCTGCTTGCAAATTAAAAGGGAATTAATTCCCCCACGTTCTCACCTCTTCTCTGGACCAGATAGACTTCCACCTCTATCTAGAAGAGCGGGGTGGGGGTGTGAGTCCATAACCTGCACTCTTTCCTATCTATAGGGCCTGAAATCCAACATTTCACAGAAATCAATAGGCATGAAGTGGCCCGGTGACTGGAAGCCCGCAAATGTATTTCTCCTATACTGCTGTAATGGATGTCTTTAACAGATGTTTGACATTACCGAGCAAGCTAGAGCAGAAGAAAAATCCTCCTGTTTAAGCAAAAATAAACAAGCCTAATGAATTTATCCGAGTTCTCGACCCTCAATAAAACATTCTCTGTCACCTAAAACTAGCTCAGCTTTTTATTTTAGTCAAATCTTATAATTGCTTCCAATTTACCTATTCTGCTTTCGGCGTTTAATAAAATGAACTGCTGTAACAGCACCCATTTCATTTTTTCAGCTGGGAGTAAGAACTATGCAGCTAACAGACACTTTATTTTCTACTAAGAGATAAATGGACGGCTTTAGAGACAAAGAATATATAACGGTTAAAAAGTCACTTTTCCCCCCAAGCTCTACATAAATCACAGGAGTAGTCAATATTTAATAATGCTAGCCTCGGTCCACAGTCCCTTGATCACTCCTGTCATGTGTAATAGCCCCCACTCCGATTTTTTTGACATAAAAGCTTGGCTTTACTGCAATACTAACATGTAGAGGGTCATTACTGATCGACATTTCCCTTAATCTGTGATAGCCAGCCACCCACCGATAAATTCTCCAGCAATCCGCTGGGAGAAATTGCTAAAATTTTTCTCTCCTGCCACAAAAGACGGAGCGAAGAGAGAGAGAGAGAGTGACGCCTGCGGATCTGACCCCGCTAGCCCGCCGCCAACAAACACTCCAGGCACACTTCAAAATAATACACAAATAAAGAGTCTCAAACTCTCCGGAGCCAATGATATCATCAAAGAAAGGCAAGAGAAAGACTACTTCATGGTCAACGCAAGCTATCATCTCCATCATACGTACTGTAGCGTCAACAAACAACAAACGCACGTGAAACCTGTGCGCCGGAAAACAGGAGTTTCGTCCATTTGCGATGATCTGGCTCTCACTTGTTCCTTACCCACTCTCTCGAATCAATCTCCCGCACATCATAATCTCGCTCTCTCCGCTCAGAAGAATACTTCAAAGCTCTTGCTCTATGAGAGGGGGGACGTGGCTGTCTTTGTGAGAGGTCACTTCCATCTGCTTGTACTAGGAGATTACAATCTTGAGTCCGTAAGCTGCTCGTCCTGCTTGTCAGATAGCTACTTTTAAGTCTCTGGCTCTAACTGCATGCTACCTCACATTGGCCTGCAAGCTGAGAGGATCCGTAACAGACCGCTAGTATATTAAGTTACAGATTCGGTGGTATACAATGGCATGCAGTGGAAGACAAATTTACTTCTTCTTTATTCACATCAGCTGCAGAGGTGTATGCGCGGTAAGGCCCGTGTCCATCAAAGCGCCGGGCGATTGCTTTGTAAGCGATCTTGTGCAAATATTACCGATCAGGTGAGCTCAGCTTAATTGGACGCTGACACAGTAATACAGTAGCTGGCAAATCAACCTCTGTTTATTTTTTTTTACAAACAAGCACATTATGGGTTATAATTTGCTGATCATGGGCGATTATGCGGTATAGAAATGTCAATGTATTCATTTAGGTAGACTGCGGTAAAACACTAATACACACACACGCGCACACACACACGCGCGCGCACACACACACACACAGGTTACAGGCATATGTGGGGCACATGGAGCAGGAGTGAATGTAGAATTTGCAGGTTTGAGTGAAGAGGATATATATGCAATGCATAATAGCTTATGCCCTAATGTCCTAAAAGTTCATGCAAAAATATATAATTTTTTATTATTTATTCACCCTCATGTCATTCAAAACTCCTAATAACTCTTTCTTCTGTAGAACACAAAAGAAGATTTTTTGTCTCTGTGGTTTTGTGTCCAGACAATGTAGTTGTCAGTGTTGTTCGGTTACCAACATTCTTCAAAATATCTTCTTTTGTGTTCTGCAGAAGAAAGAAAGTCATACAGGTTTGAAAAAGGGTAAGTAAATGAAGTCGGAATTTTAAAAAGTCTCTGTCTAAAAAGTCGTTTTTTTAGGTCACCTGCTTTGAGAAGGAAGTTAAAAGAGAATCCATATTAATTTAATTTATCTTAATTTACATTAATGTTCATTTTAAAAAGTAGCTACACTACCAACGACTGCACATCCAATTTAAAGGCACAGACCTATAACAGGATCTCTCTCGCCCTCTTTGGGTAATGCAGGTAATGCAAGAACATCAGCAGAATTACGTACTTGTGTAGAGTATGTGCCATAAGGCAGAAAATATTGCTCCTTCACCGTCTCATTACCCCATGCATTTACCCTTTAACCAGTACAACGGAAGCACCAGCAGAGATCAGAGCGTCGAGCTGTGGGAGTTTTTTTTTTTTTTGAACGTGCCATTACGCTTTTTAACAAACCTGTCCGCTCTCATCCCGAGTAGTGGAGCTCGCGACAAGAGCGGGTGTCTTCCCACAGCCCATTCAACCCACAGCAGTGCGAAAAATAGAGGCAGACAACAATTCATTTAAGGTCATTAAACGGCAGGCGGGGCGTGCCACGGTTCACTGACCTTTCAGCATTTTTGTTGGTAAACAAACAAAGGAAAACAGCAGAAGTCAATGTAAAGAGGCAAGGCAGCATGCAAGATGACAGAGTTGGAAGAACTGAACGAGGGTGTGTGTGTAGGAGCGAGGGGTTTGATTTACCTGGTCCGGTGAAGAGGACTGTGTAGGTCAGGTTGCCGTTGGGCTCAGCTGGGGCTTCCCACTTGGCTCGCACGGAACGTGGTGTCTCGATGATGACATCGAAGGTCAGCTGACCAGCTGGAGGCATCTCCAAAGTTCTGCTTTCCACCTGATGATTAAAAAGGAAAAATCAAGCTTAAAAGTCAATATGAAATCAAAATGAATTCACTTTCCTTACCATAGATTTAAACTCTAAACTCGTATCAAATCCACATTCAAGAGATAGCACGAAGGGGCATTATATGAATTGAAAAAGACAAGAGTGGAACAAAAATAAATAAAAATTCACAGCCTGCACTTCCCCTCACCATCTGTCCACTAAACGATCGGATACTTCTTAGCCCGACATCGCGGGCAAGCAACCGTCGCTCACTCCAGCTTTTGCTGCGTCTGCAGAACTGGCCATTTGACTAAATATTGCACACATATTGGAAAAATGCCCAAATATGGCCCATCAAAGCAGTAAGCAGCCCAGAGTGGCATTTATACCAAATGTCAAGCGTGAGCAGAAGGTGCTTTATTGAACAGAGTGAATCGATCACCTTTATGATGTTGAGCTGCCATCTGACACGCAGAGGAGGAATTAACATAATGTAAATGTGGCGGATTCTCACCAGCGGCCCCAGAGCGCAGCCTTGAGCCGTACAGGCCTGGACGCGGAAGCTGTGGAGGCTCCATGGGGAAAGATCTCCGACCTCGAAGCTTGTAAGGGAGGAGTTCTGCACCAGAGTGCCATCCATCCAAAGGCCGTAGCTGCTGATCACACCTGTGTGCATTGACATTGATACGCATTAAGCATATGGTATGATGGTATGAAAAGAAATGCAGGTGGTGCTTAACGTGTAAAACTGTCATATATTGCAAAATGCGTTGGATGTTATGGGGAAAAAACAGCTTGGTTCTAAGTGATTAGGACACAATTTGCATAATTCTTTAAAAAGTGGAAAAACATGCATGGACTATTGAACAAATAACCAAATAATTTAAATATAAACATCTGACTATCAAAAAATATTATTATAGATTTCATTAAAATATCAATAACAATTCATATATAACAAAAAGGAAGACTGGATGAAGTGAGATTTGCATTACACCTGGTTCCCCCTGATTCATGAAGCCTTATTCAAAGACACGCTTTTATACCCAAACACTGTTTGCTCCACTGATTTCCCCACATGCCCTGATGTAAACTGGCCGTTTTGTTTAAAGCCCCCTGTTAAAGCCGACCATTAGGGAAAGAGTGCAGTAAAACATGTAAACACCGCTGTATACCGCTACTGCTGTCTTTATAGCCGCTCATAGGACACACCCCTTAAGATGGACTGGTCAGTTAAAAGGTTTTGAGAAGGACAACTCAGCTTGGCCACTTGCACACAGAAAAATATGGACAATTACACTGTGCATGATAATGCATTTAATAATAAAAACCTATATTTTTTGGAATCAATGTGAATGACAGATTTATTCTATCATGCGCAGGGGCGTCGTTAGACCCCTTATGGGGCATGTGCCCCAGTATAAATCTCAAGTTTTAACAATTTACTTTATTTGTGAGTGTATTCATTCACATAGCATATAGATCAGTTTTTCATATTATGTAGTAACCTAATTCGCACTTCAACCAAAAACACAAACTCGTGCCGTTCTTTTGCGCAGAACAACTGCAGCATAATATCGATTATCAAATTGATAAACAAACTACTGTACAACCCCAGCAAGTTAGGTCTCAGACAATAGAGGAAAAAAATCTCAGGAAAACTTAGGAATACCTTTGTTTTGTTTTATGACTAAATATGCTCTTTTTTTAAGCTGCAGCCATAAAATTACTTCTTGAAATTGTAAATTCTTTAAAAGAATATTTATTCATTGTGCATCATCTCTGTTTACATTATTTCCATGCAGTGTCTGCCATTAACGCCTTAAACCATGTTAATAATGTTCATGTTAAGTAGGTTTAAGATACTTAAATATTTTTAGCAGGCTTTCAAGACAAAAAAAGTAAGAAAAGTAATAGAGGCATTATGACCCAGTAGAGCTTTAGGTCTAGCAAAGCCCCTGATCATGTGGTTTTAAGGTATACAAAAGCATTTTAAGCATTTAAGCATATTCTTAAAATTAGGGACCTTATCCTCTTAAATAACAGATTTTTTTGGTTTGATGTTTTATCATTTACATAATTTATTTTAACGTAATACGATTTTATCTTGTTTTAAATAAATAAATTTAGCAAAATCTTATATAATTTGGACACTAAATGTATTTTTAAACTAAAAAGAATTACAGTGCACATATACATACTGTACATTCAAAAGGTGCACCTATAAATTGTTATCATAAAATTTAAGAAAAACAATAATTTGAGAATATCTTAAACTTAAATTGTTTAATAATCTTCAAAAGATAATGAAAGGTCTCATTAACCCATTACTTCTAAAATCACTAGCATGAATATATGCACTGTCAGAAAACAGGAACAAAAACTCTCACCAGGACGGTATTTTAAAAACAATTTACCATTGACATATACACTGTAGATATGTATATATTTAGTACTTATATTCACTCTTTAGGTGCAAAAGTGTACTTAAATGGTGACAGCTTTTGTACCGAGAGTGTGAATAAAACATTTAATACAATAAAAATGATTGAATGCATGTTGTTGTTGTTGTGTTGTTCTATTTAGAAATCTTTTTATTAAAAAAAGCAGAGAAGTCAGCAATAACCCTAATGTTTTTCACACCATAAAATAATGCCTTACATTCTTATAATGTTAAATTCTTATAAATGTTGAGTTTATGTTAATTAGAGTTAATGTAAAATTGTTATAAATATTCCAAAGGCATTTCTACTAATCTGTCTGCTTTCACGAAAAGTGAATGCAACCGTCTCTCACACGGTGCTCAGGCAAAGTGAATAAACCTGCTGCTGTGCCCCTGACAGCTCCTGCTAAAGCTGCAGTTCACAGCATCAGTCAAAAGGGAGCACTTTTCATCCACTTAAAACCCAGCACCCCTCCTTTGCTCTCTCTCTCTCTCTCTCTCTCTCTTTCTCTCGCTCCCTCGCTCTCTCACACACTCCCAGTCACATGCCACACAAAGTGCTCCTCTTTCCCTGTACCCCCTCTCTATGTGCTAACCCATCATTAAACATGAAGCACCCTTAACTAAACGGCCATTTGGAATATGAATTCACCTTTGTCGGGCACTAGTTTTAACCCCACTCACCGTTGGGCTTGCGAGGGGGGGTCCAGGATCCATTGAGGGAGTGTGGGGAGAGCGGCAGGATGCTGGGGGCGGGCACTTCCTCCGGTGAGCTCTCCTCCGTGCGGGCGATGCTGGGGTCACTGAGGGTGCATCCGCCTCCTGTGCACGCCTTGGGGTCGAAAGGCCAAATTTAAGCATCAGCAGTCGTATGTAAAGATTAAAAGAAATAGCCAAATGAATATATATTGGTTAGTAATTGGTGTATTCTTGTTGGATCCCATAATAATCTTAAATATTATAAAAAATAGGAAAAAAACATGTTACTAAAAATATGAATATATACAATATAAGCTAATTAAGTTTCAATTTAGCTTATTTATCCACATTATTTTTTTTAAGCCACACTTTTTTGTTTCATAAAAATGAGATCATGTTCATGCTTTTGTGAAAGACAGGTGTGCAAAAACGCACTGCTATCCGAAACAGGTAGGTGGTCCCAGGGACGAGGTTCCACGCCGTATAATCCTCAAACAGCTCCGAGCTGTTGTACACAATGGCCGCCTCCTCTCCTAAAGCAGACTGGTACAGCGTGTAGAACTCCAGAAGTCCGTTCACCTCCATTGGAGCTGCCCACCTGCAGAACATCACAGACATCAGAGACCCTTTCTGAAGCCTCTCCGTGTCCCATATTAGAGCTCTGAACATCCAGAATCAGTAGACAAGGGGGAAAAACCAATGGACCACCAGGAACCAAGACAGAGCCCTGATCAAAATACCTGTCGGAGAACGTGTGGACAGAAATAGGAAAGCCTGGTGGGTGATCGTCTCACTCTGTACTGTAGCTTGACTTTATCGAGACTAATTTTAGAACAGAGGACACTGCTATCTGCTGCGAGATCTGAGGGACACAATCACACAGAAGGTCTGAAAGGAAAAAGACAAACTGAGGGAGGAGAGAACCAAGAGAGGTTTTACTTCACCTGTCTCTGATCTTCTTGTCTGGCTGTAGTTTGTTGGTCATTAAATACAACGGCCTCAAAGTCAGGGACACTTACACAACACTTAAAATGTATGAATGTAATCCATAATACGACTAAAAATATCAAACCAAGCGGCATTTATTAAAAAAAATATATATATATCTTATGAACTACACTCCTAAAAATAAAGGTACTTCACAATGCCATAGATTCAGAAGAACCTGTTTGGTCTAAATGGTTCTATAAAGAACATTTAACATCTGAAGAACCTTTCTGTTTCCCAAAAGGTTCTACAGATTGTATAAAGGTAAGAAAGATGTTACAAAAATTTTGTTATCTATTACTGTACATGAAAATGCACGACTTTAGTGTTTATATACACTGTTGTTCACATATCACCCTTTATGTTTGTCACTGGGTTTTGCAAATATCTAACCAATAAAAAGTATTTAAAAGTGCTTGTCAACTTTGACAACACAGTATTACAAATATTTAAAAGTATATTGTTTTTTATTTCTGAAAAACTGCAAATTTGGATATCTGAGGTTTCAGAAGGACAGCGACAATGTTTAGGCAAATTGTTTGTTTTTCATTTCTAAAGTGTCACTGTTCTTATCTTAATTTTTGTTTGTTGTTATATCTGTCAGAACCAAGTGACTTCTTTTTTCAAATCCTTAAGAGTTTAAAGACTCACATCTTTGTTGAAGGTAATAGTAACACATGATCTTAAATCGTCTTTGTTGTCCTAACAGGGAAATAGGACAGCAACCTCCTGTGTGATGAGAAGAATCATATAGCGTCGAAGTACAATGAGTCTGACCTGATGTTTCTCCGACCCTCTTAGTTTCCTTAATTTAGTACAAAGCTCACAGGGGCCTCCTGGTCTACATGGAGCAAACACACCCGCAGGTAACCTTATTCATTATTGTGATTAATTTACTTTAGGCATACATTAAATTGCACTTTAAATGGCAAACGACAATGGCCATTAAGACGTTTCTTTGCATAATTAATCAGCAGTTCGGTATATTATTTATAGTATGTCATTGTTATTAATTATAATACTGGGACAAATATTGTTTTTGCAGGTTTTCATGGCTTTCATGCCAGGTTTTACGAGGCTTACAAAGTCTGTTTAAATATGTTCATTTCAGTAAAAGAAATGTTACATATATACTTTTACATAACTGTGTTTTTGTGCTATGATATATTATTTACAGGACCGCACCATTGTACTGTATAATAATGCGTGTACAAAATATACTGTATGTCAATTATGACTTTTTGGGTAACACTTTGTTTTAAGGTGCCCTTGTTACACATGTTACATGTACTTACTATAGTATTTATTATAAATTAGGCATAATTACATGCAACTAACTAAAACCACACCATCATCCTAACCCTAACCCTATAGTAAGTACATGTAGTTAATTATTATTACTCAGTACTTAAATGTATAAGTAGACTGTAACACGGACACCTTAAAATAAGGTGTAACTCTTTTTTGTTATTCATTAATAATAAAACAACAACTTTGTTTTTCCTCAAATTCCCATTTGGGGTGACGTACTGTATACTTCCGTGGAGCCTGTTTCTGCTGATACTGGTTTTATCCTGCAATCCAGGGTCCCGCAACCTCTCTCCCAGGCAAATCGCAACACAACAAAAGAATATTGAACACATATGATCCTTCGCCCTCTCCTATTACGATTCTGCTAACAAGGCAATACCTTTCAAAGGCACTGTATCTACAATTAGACCCTGAGAGAAAAAAGAGAGAGAGTGAGAGAGATATCATCTGTAATGTCAAATTACAGTGCTGCCTTTCTCTCACAGCCCCCAAGCCCCCCATCCATTGCAGCTTCTCTTCCTATTCAAATTGAAATATCCAATGGAAATAAAGCAATAACCATTTGCTCCTCTTGGCGGATGAAGACAATAAATAAGGTGAGTTTCTCTACGAGACGCTGCCGCCGGGAGAGAGCAGATACATAATGAAGTTATGAAAATCGGTGATGAGACAAATTGGGTCATATACATCTTTTTAATAAATGACATACAGAGATCAAAAGCTCTCTGCTGCCATTAATAAAGAGGTAGAAGGAGAATAAAGGAAAGCGCTTTTCCCCTTTATTCAATTATCCCATTTCAGGTACGGGAGAAGCCTGTTTGGCTTGGTTGCTATATTGCTAAAGACAAGGAATAGTGGAGTTACCAGCCCATTGCAGGTGTGTTGAATAATACAATGCACACTTTCAGAAAGCAGTGGATTGGTATTTTAGCCTATTTCCCAAAATATTCTGCCCTAGCGCTAAACAAGCTCAACTGGAAACATGTTACTTTTAACTGGTATAGTTATTGTATTGAATATCATTTTAATTATTGTAATTAATAACGTTGGGAATCGAAAATCAATTCCAATTCTGGAATCGGAAGGTTAGGAATCAGATACTTGATATGTCAATTCCTCTTACTAATTCCAGTGTGCATTTCATGTGAATATGTTAACTTGTGATCTGCTGATATCTCAATAAAAGTTTAACTATGGTATTTGTAGTAAGGGACAGTAACCACAAATTTACCATAGTATAAGTATAGTAACCGTGATATTTGTAGTAATACAATATTTGTAGTAATACTATAGTAAACTAAAGTAAATTGTAATAAATCCAAACATGGTTGTGACACTTACTATTACTAATTTACCATACAGGTTGATATATACATTTTTGTACCTCATTTTTTACAACTTTGGAATTGAAACTGGAAACCGATAAAAATCGGAATCAATACCCAAGCATAGTAATTAAAATTATTACAATGATTTACTTTACAACAAAATGCACTAGAAAAATATACGAAAAAAAGCATGTCATTTATCTTTGTATGTATATAAATTTTGATGTTTGCATTTTTCATATTTTATGCAAATTAATAAAATTTAGTTATTAATGTGATTCCATTATACAAGCTGTTTTATGTTCGTCTGCCCGAAAAATAATTTAATAGTATACAATCTATTTTAAACTCCTAATTCCTATTTTAAGTAAAATGACTTTGGGGTAGTGCCCCATACCCCCTTGAGGCTTCTATGGATGTGGCATCCACATTCACTATGCACTTTATATGGTGCATACCCACTTTTTGTGCCCTTGGGTACACATACCCCTGCTATGGAAAGACTGCGTTCTGTAGGTGACAGCTCAAATATGTATTCCCCTCATATCTCTCTCAATCTCTACCTGTGTTCATTCAGTAAAACGATGACATTTTCCTTCCGACATAGACTATGCACTCCTGGCTAAAACAAAAGGGTACGTAAGTTTGCTTTCCTGTCACCCCCTAACTCTCTTACAGTTCTCTTTCGCGCACTGTGTGATGCCCTCTCCACACAGTTCTTAAGTAATGGCGACGGGGCAGCAAACAATGAACCTCTAAAGGCTTTCACATAGATTGCTATAGGCCTGAAGTGGAGACGTCTGGGAAAAAAAAATCTTCCTCTTCCTCTCTCTATATTTTCCCGAGTCGAGAGGCGTTCGACGCGCAGGTCAAACGCTGGAGAAATTTCAGCATGCTAAACAGGCTTTAAGAAGGTCGCAGTCTACCGTTTTCATGCAGTTCAATGAGACGGTCCGGTGCGAGTGCAGGAGTTAAGCATTAGCCCCTAAATCAAGGCCTCCGTTCCTTTGGTCGCTCAACTGCAGCCAGAGGACACGCAAAGACAATAAGGACAAACAGCCAATGGCATGACTGGCGGATGGGACGTACTTTATGATTATATGGAAAACACTCAGTTGATTAATGCACCCGTGCAGTGGACAGGGACGCCTTCTCAATTTTGACATACGGGCTGGTCAGATAAATCGCTGCAGTGTGGGATTTTGTGGTGGGCACCTCTCTTATTTTGAACAGAGGTTACACGCCGCGTCTTCGGAGGGTTAGGGTTTGACGTGCGGAACTCAGCTTTAGCATAATGGTGAGGAATAACTAGAGCCGGGATGTTATTTTGTCCTTTTACAGAGAGCAAATGTCCGTCACCTCATTAGTGTATCGCTCTGATAAAACATTGTAATAGAAAAGGTGAGGACGACCACCTTCATCGATGTTGACGTCTCATTAATGTGTGCATGTGTTAAAGTGAGCGATCAAGGACGGGACCTAGTAAAGGCCCGTTCACACTGAGAACGGAAACTATACCGATCTTAGCGTCCACACCTGTTGGCAATAACTTATGTCTATTCTAAGCTCATGTGAAACAGTTTCACAGTTTAAAGAAATTAAAAAAATTCTGTCATCATTTACTCCTCAGGTTGTTCCAAATCTGTATACATTTCTTTGTCCTGCTAAACACAAAGGAAGATATTTGGAAGAATGTCAGTAACAACTAAGGTTTGGAACAACTCAAGGGTGAGTTCATTTTTTCTTTTTCAAAAACAAAAAGACCAAACTTTTGAAAAAAGTTTGTTTGTTTAAGATTGTATATCATACTCACTGTATGTGGATGCTGCGGGCATCGAGTACAGTCAGGACAGGCGGCTCTACATGTGTGGGGGGCAGCTGTCCGGTAAACAGGGTGATCTGTGTACTGTTGGTGCAGCCTGCTTCAGTGCAGACACTCAACAACAACCTATGAGGCGTAAACACACCAACATCTGGAAAACAAAGAGCGAAAGCTGTCATTTAGTTTTTTATATTTATTTTTGGCCTTCATTTATATAGTGCAGTAGGAGAGAGGACAGGAAGCAAAGTGGGAGAGAGAAGGGAGTAGGGGGAGAGAAGCCGGCAAAGGATTACGATATTGCACACAAACCAATAATATGAGGGGATATGATTAGTTAAATTATTATTTTTTTTAACAAAATGTTTTGTTCTTTAGCATCATACAACGATTTGTTTCCTTAAGAAAAAAATACACAACAATAAAGCAAAAGAATATCTCAAATGAACTGCTTTGTCACAAATGTTATGTAAATTCAAGCCCTTTAAAAAATTGCCATTCAGAGATCAACCACTTGAACTCATTCGAACAGGAACTGAAGCTTTTTTTAAATCAGATTTACACGTTTCCTTCTTTATGCAGTTGTTTTGCTGTTAAGCAAGCTCCCGGCTCTCCCCTTCTCTGTGACCTCAAAGGACAACGTTCTCACAGGTGCACAAACCCGCATGCTGTCTCCAGCTTCCTCACGTCTGGAATCATTTGTTAATCATTTGTACCGGTATACAGAAGTCTCGGGCGCTGTCTGAGAGCTCCATGTTTCAAAGACTCCTCTTGACAGGATAGAGGTGCTCTCTTTGAAGCGTCAGAAAGCAGTTTACTGTCAAGGAGGAATAAAAAAGGTGAGAGATTCCAAAAATCACAGTGAGGGGAGCAGGGAAGTCAAGCTAAGATATCCTGAAAGAAATTGGAATCCTGGGTTCGAGCGTGTCGCGGGTGAAAGGGAGGTGACGGCAACCGCAGCAATGCAACGCTCCATAGCTTCTTATCGCATCAGACCTCTGCCTTTACAACGACCCACAATAAATAAGGGATACTCCGTCGAGCAGACCGAAAATAACATCATGCCGCACAATGAGTCTTATGAGAAATGCCCCTCAAGGCCTTAAGTGCATTTTCTGCTCCAACCTGGATTGTAATACATACAGTATGAAGTCAGGCATATCTGCAGGCATTCAAGAGAAAAAAGCTCAGGCCATTCAGAGAGAAGGAGATTGTCTGAAACCCTTGTGTAGATCCTGTTTAGATCATGTAGAGAGTATTATGGCTCAAAATGTGCTTGGGTACATCTCTCTGAATGTGGATTAAAACCCTGTGACCTTTAACTTCAGTTGTTTTTGTGGGCTTGCAGGGGACCAGCGGGGATAAGGAAGGGGTAGCGTGAACACGGAAAAGTGATGAGAACTGATCAACACTGGTTGGGTGCTGTAATAAAATGATATCCGGATATCTGGACGCCCTGTTGATTACTTTTAGACAAGCTATAATTTGTAATCTGTCTGTGGAATGATGCCTTGTGTTCTCACTGATTTGTTCCTATTATAAGAGTGCAATTGATTTTTTTTACTTAATTATTTAACAAACCATGAAACTTGGTTTTGATGCCCAGGAAACAACTGGGATTTTAACATATTATAACAATTACTTATATCTACATTTGGGTGGCTCCAGTTTAGACTGTACTAAACTGGAATAAATATTAAGGTGCGAATTAATTATTATTTTTCTCTGGTTACTCCACAAATATTGTTAATGTCACTTAACTTTCCTGTGTATTGAACCCTGAACTTTCCTTCAATGAATAAATGAAATACAGTAAATGCATACATGCATTTTTTTAACACCATGCCAGCTTCTATTGCTTTGTTTATGGTGGGAAAAATGTTTATTTAATTAAATACAAAACCAATTAAATAATAAATAAATAATATAATAGTAATATAATAAATAATTAAATAAATATATTACATATTTACATATAAATAAAATAAAATATATATATATATATATATATATATATAGTAAATAATAAATACTTTAGATATAATTATGAAAAGTGTATTTTATTGCAGTATTTTTATTATTATTATCGTATTATTTGCATCATTGATAACATATATATATTTACTAATAATATTTGCTAATAGTAATAACAATAATAATATATTATTAACAATAACATACTGTAATAAAATATATTTTGAATAATACCAATAACATTGAAAAAAAAATTTTTTATACGACCAAGAAATGTATATTCATGCTAGCCACAGGACTTGTCCAATGTTCAAGAATTCCCTTCAATCCTGCAGTGTAAGTCTATGTGTGTGTGGGTAGGAGGGAGCTGACATTTTAAATGATTCATCTCAGAAAGAATATACCTGTCCTGAGTGTAAATTGGCCTTTTGGGGGCTCCATATCATTTAGGTATGCCTCTCACCCCGGGTCAAACGGCGGCTGGAGCATTGAACCTCTTAATAAAACATCTCACAGCATTTCACACGTTACAGCCAAGAGCAGCGACTGGCGCTGCTGGCGGAAAGAGCACACGGGAATTAGACATAACAAACAAACAAACAATGGCTGGCTGGCCCCGACTCCACTGGCGAGACAAAATACAGTAATACAAGTGACGCTCTGGAGCCGAGCATCTGCTCCACCTATTCACTGCAGGATTTGATTAAATCAAGAGGAACACAGACAGCTATTTCCCCTGTTCATTTCATCATGCTGGCTGAATGTGTGTGTGTTTATTAAAATCAAACTGTATAAGCACTGAATTAAAATAGAACCCGACTAACATTAAAAGTGGACAAAATGGCCCATTTAAAATGGTTTTTTATGTGAAAGATACGATATTGTAAGCGTTCACTGAGAGCATCAAGATCAGGGCAGTTTCTGCCTGATTCCTGTATGATAATTCAATGCGCTGCGGTCCGTATCATCAGGCGCATTCTGTTGTGTCAGAGAGTGGCACTTTTCATCTTCACATCATGACAGTTTAGCGTGGTTCAAAGAAACATCCCCTGAGCAGGTGCGGTGGCTCTTTTCTCTTTCAAATGCTAATAGCACTCTAACTTTTGTTGTCTTTTTTCTTGCGTGTAATGTGTAAACATGTTTACAGTGGACCACCAGAAGTGAAGATAATGCACCTTGCATATCACATGATGATTACTGTACTTAGGTTTGTTTTAAATACAGCAAAAACCAAATTAAAATTTACAAAGTACAATGTACAAATTTGAAAAATATAGAACTGAAATATCAACAGTATATCTGTATTAAATCAAAGAGGATCAAACTTAATTTTCCTTGCTTTGTTTTTATGGTACGAGTCAAACTTTTTCCAATTGTCATTACTCCACAAATATTGTTAATGTCACTAAACTTCCGGTGTATTAAACCTCGAACGTTCCTTTAATGAATGAATTAGGGTCACATATACAGTAAATGCATAAATGAACCTGTCCGCAGACGTAACGGACAACAGATGCATTTCAAGTCTTGCTTACCTGTGATATTGAAGCGAGTGTTGTTTCCCTGGTACACAACAGCATTGTCTTTGTAGAGGATATATTGTGTGATGATGCCATTTGGTTTGGATGGAGGGTTCCAATACACGTACAGAGAGTCGGGATGGGAGATCGCAGACGGTGGAACAACCCCTTCAGGAGCTATTAAAAAGAATACATGATATTAAATTCTGCATTTTCAACAGTGACTTCAGATGTTTGGACCACACTGTATATTCAGAGCTGGCTTTACTCATAACAGATTACATACGGTCAGTTACAAAGTGATTTTAATATGAATATAATGTAGATTAAAGACATTCTGAGCAAAAATGAAAAAGTTGAAATTGAAGTTGCCTCTGTATGGCATGTTAAAATTTATCTAACGAAGGATCGATAAGGTAATTTGGGCCTGTAATCAAGTTCACATCGGATTGATTTTCGCACTTGATGACGACTCTTAATGTCATACTATCCTTTAAACAAAGCTATTCAGCCCAACCTAGATTAATGAACCGACTGAAAACTGTATCCATATTTTTCAACCTCTGCGACAAAAAAGGGGATTCGGATGATATATCAGCCCGAAACCAAGCTTATTTTATTTGGAAATATCTCTGCTAGTATAAGCAAGCTAAAAAAAGTGTCATTTTGGCAATTCCAGTGTTATGGATGTGACATTTCCAGTCAAAACTTGAAATATACATTCTTATAGAATGTATTTATTACAAATATATTGAATCATGTGTTTCTATTTTACGAACCCCTAATGATAGAGTCCAGACTTCAGAAAATATCAGTCTATGCACAAACTTTCTATTTTAAAAGAGAGAATAATTCATATGATATGTGACAAAAAAGGATGCAAGCATACTTTGTAGGATTTCTGTAAATGTAAATCCAGAAGCAATAATACCCAACAAATGGAGACGGGATGCCTCTCTATTTTTCATGTGCCCATTTATGAGGAATATGGACCATTATGGATGTGACAATTCACTTACCTACCTATGGAAAACTGTGCTTTAAAAACTACACATGGGTATTTAAACTGCAAATATTGACATCTGACCTATCAAAAAACCTTTGATAAAACTTGATGTTTTTCATCTTAAGCTTGACATTTGCATGGAATCGCCCATTTGTTTGCCTGTCCTATTCACATTTTATAATCTAATTAAAATCACTTTTAATTTTTTTTGTCTGGTCTCCCTTATTATGAGCAAAACTTAAAACAGCATCTCATCAAACAAACATTTTCGTCTGTAATTTTGCTGTCTGGACCGACACTGAATAAGACGATTAATCTGTCTTCATTCTTGCTGTTTCATGTAGGAAAAAGGCGCTCGGTCAATAGACATGACATTTTTCCCTCTGACTGAGAAAGACGGTTCTTTATCTCGCCCGTGCGGTCAGAGAGATGTGAAGGCAATAAAGAATGAGCCCAGGACATGTTGAAAGAGAAAGAGGAATGATGTTTTCTGCAGCGAGCTTATGCCGCAAAGCAGGGCCTCGCCGGATTGGATGAGAGCAGTGCAAATGGGCCACTTGGTTCTCGATTTCATACTTTCAGCGCCACAATCAATTCTTTTTAGCCCAAACTGTCTTTGGATTTACTTCTCTGGTTGAGTGAAATGAAGAGGCTTTCATTAATCTTTCCGATGCCTTGCATTAAGACGAGTCTCTCGAACGAACAATGTAACAGCAATTAAAAAGCCCATTAATCTGCATTACATCTATTAAAGATGCATGTCATTAAAGGGGAGAGAGTTCATTCCCCGCACTTACCCCCGTTCTCGAAACCTCTCTCTCTGAAACGGGAATACGGACGAGGCGGGGAAATAAAAAAATAAATAAAACGGAGCAATTACAGCCTGGCATTGCACTTTGTCATCAAATTAGTTTGGAGTTTTCAAGCAAATGGCTCAGCTCTATTTGAGCTCCTCTCGTCGGTTTTATTATTCATCAAATGTGGGAGTCGGGACCTTCTAAATGGCTTTACCCTCTTGTGGAGTGCTGAAGCTGGTGGCGAACGGGCTCTCCCCGCAGCCGGCCTGAGTGCACGCCGTCAGGGTAATACTGTAGCTGCTAAAAGGAGCCAAGCCACTTAAAGTGCCTGCGGAAGAAGAGGGCAGAAAAAAGTGTGAGATCAAGAGGCAAATGTCATTCTTTTCACTTCAATATTTCAAACAGAGGGCCTCCCCAGCTCGGCTTCCTAATGCGATGGCTTTTCAAACACGGCATAATATAACCATCACTTCTGATAATAGGTCTGGATTTTAAAAGGTCTTTATTATCAAACAGTAATATCTACGATTAATCACCGAGATGGAAAGTGATGCGGCCCGTCACTGTTCAGGATATGGGACGCTAATGACGTTGTTTAATGGATAAAGTGGCCGATGCTATTTAAAGAAGGGTTCTTGCTCACTACAAGCGTCACATGGCAGGACTTCTGTGATCGATATGATTGTGATTTTAGGATTTTACAAAACAAGCACTAATGGACCAATGCTTGGTGTTCAAGTTGAATAAGGACTGTGGGAATACAGAACATTTAAATATAAGAGTTCACCTAAAAATCTGATCAAATTTTCTTTCTTCTGCAGAACACAAAAAAAGAGATTTCGAAGAATGTTGGTAACCAAACAACGGCGGTACCCGTTCACTTCTATTGTACGGACACGGAACTAATGCGAGTCAATGGGTATCGTTGTTGTTCCGTTATGAACATTTTTCAAAATATCTTCATTAGTCTCATACATGTTTGAAATGACAAGATCTCTACATGTTTTCCCTATTTTAAAAAAACATAGTAAATGATAAAATTTTATAACTTTAACTTGAAAAAAACACAATCCAACTATTACTCCACATATTATGACTTATTTTTGTATGCAGTCTCTATTTAAACACAATATTGCATGATCCTGCTATCAATAAGGCCATCTCATAAATGAAACCCTCAGCTTTTAAGTAAAAAAACCACAACTTTTTAATGAATTCAGTTTCAAATCTAGATGCATCGTTTCAAATCTGTCATCCAAAATAAAGGCAGGATCTTTTTAATAGAGTGTATGAGTGGATGTTTGGCCAGCATCCAGCGTGTCTTCGCAGCAGACAGATCTCTGTCAGTGCTGGAGAGTAAACACTTCAGTCGAGCCATAATTGGCCAGGTAAGTGTAACTTTTTTCGTCAGACGTCTTTTAATTCAATTAAGAGGCTGACCCAGTCTCCTCTCGTTACCCACTCATTTGCTTTCCGACTTTTTATCTGCCTGCGTAATTCTGCTTTTGGTGTCACGGCCGTCATAAATTAGCGTGGCTCGGGCTTACGCAGGTTGGAGCGTGCCAAGATCGAGGCAGAAAATGGTCTTCTTGTTTCGTTTTGCCCAGAGACAGAGTCTATTCATGGTGATTGGTCATCTGAGAACGTAATCGTTGTTTCGAGATCCTCATTTGTTCATTGAAGCAATTTCAAGTAACTAAGCAGATTCTCAGTCTGTAAACTTGCAATGTCACATTGACACGCAACGCTGTCTTAAAAACTTGACCAATAACTGTCATAAGCATTTGTCCTGAGGATCCTGAGTCACTGCGGCATCTTTTCCATTTGAAAAGGTGATCTTTGAAGTACGTTTTCTAAGATTTTAATACCTTTAAAGAATGAAAACTCTCCTGCTCCAAAATCTGTTTGACTTTGAAGAATACGATTGTGCTTGTTTACATGAAATAAAAAAGAGAGGTGACTGAAGCTGTCAGTCTTGCCTTTTCAAAACGGAAATCATTTCAAATAAAAGTTTAACATTACGCTTAGTTAAATAGGTGGCATTACAAGCGGTATTTAAAACTCGGGTAGAGATAACGGATTGGTTTAATTTATTCTTAAAAAAAAGGAATGCTTAATGCATTTTTCCTAGCATGAATTGGAATAAACACCATCATGACAAATGTTTCAACACTTCACCCAAAATAAAAACTACTCACACCCATGTCATTACAAACCTGTATGACTTTCTTCTGCAGAACAAATGTTGGTAACCAAACAACTAAGGCCACCATTGACTTCCATTGTATTGACACAAAACATTTCTCAAAATATATTTTTTGTGTTCCACTGAATAAAGGGTTATAAACAGGTTTTGAATGATAAGATGCTGAATAAATGATGACTTTTGGGTGAACTAATTTAATAAGTAAGAATAATGCAGTCAAAGACATATTATTACAAAATGAAGTACTATATAAACATTATATTAAATAAATACATAAATTACATTTTTTATATTATGAAAAGATTACTATATTACATAAATATTATATAAAATATTAATTAATTTTGATGCAAAATAATATGAATTCATAGTTAAAATGTTAAATGTTTAGAGTTAAAAATGAACTAACAAACTAAGGCATGGAGAACCCTAAACAGCATATTTTTATGCAAATTCAACTTCATTTCATCAAATGTGGAATTACTTTGTGTGCATTGCTATTAAAAACGTGTGGCTAGGTAGACTGGTCACTTCGTACAGGTTATGGCCAGTGTTAGTAAGCTCTCCCGTTAACTTGTTTAAAATGTGTCCGAGCCGCGCTCCAGGCGACCGGCGGCGCGGCCCTTACCTGTCAGGTGCTGAGAATGGGAAAAGGCGGCACTGATGGGGGACGAGTAGGGACGTTCCCGGCTGTACGCTTTCAGTACGTACTTCTCAATTACACCTCTGACCTCCGCCGGCTCCTCCCAGCTCACCTCCACGCTGGAACCATTTACACTCTCAACTCTGGAGGGAGGCAGCACACTTTGTGGAACTGTACAGGAAATAATAAGCGAGAGAGAGACACGTGACGAGAAAGAGAGAGGGGAGGAGAGAGAGTGTGAGAATCCAATTGGGAAGGAGAAAACGTGTGTGTCAGGCCAAAGAAAAGCAGCACACACATTCTTCACTTTTAATAGACACAGTAAATCATATCTAACCATTAGCATAAATACAATTTATTAGAGTTGTAACTTTTTCAGCACTGATTTAATATGACTGTACATCCAGCGCTCATTCGGGCTATATTTCACGCCCATCAAGTCGCGGCTCGCTTTCTCTTTAGGATTCACATTTTAGGGGGCATAAATAAAGCAGTCAAACATATGCAGAAATGCAACAAGCATCAATTATGATGCGTCACTCGCTACAGAATCTCTCTAATGCTCGTTTATACAGTCAAAACAAGCCAGACAGCAAACGTGTGTGATATATCCACCGCGTAACACTGGCATCACCTATGATACATGTATACAAATGTATGTGAAGTCTTAGTGATTTATCAGTGGAATTAACAAATGGGATAATACAAATAACAGAGATGTTTTAACAAAATAAAACTGACCCTAAATTAAAGAAAATAAATGTAAAACAGAATAGTAATACAATTTACGCTTGTTTTTTTACATACCGAACGGCTTATCCCACCCCATTTATTAATAGCCAAGGCTTTTTGTTGCATTACACCTTGTCATCAAATCAATCAATATTTTTGTTCTGTTTTCCAGGAAGAGAAGGACACATGCATATAACTGGTTTTAAAGTTCAGATAAAGAGGTATGAACTTTTTAAAATAAATCTAAATTAAAGGGATAGTTCGCCTCAAAAATAAAAAATCTGTCATCATTTACTGACTCTCAGATTGTTCAAAACCTCTATAAATTTCATTGTTCTGCTGAACATCAAGGAAGATACTTGGAAAAATGTAAGTAACCAAACAGATCCCATTTACTGCTACAGTAAGGAAAAGAAATACTATGGGAGTCAATGGGGATAAGATCAGTTTGGGTCAGATATTAATCAAAACTGTCTCTTTACTTTAATCTTATTCACAACATTATGCTAATATTGAGTTTTAGTCTGGATTTCTCAGGAAAATCACAGATGACTTTAACCCACATAAAGTTACCTGCAATTCTGTTTCAAACACAGGTGGCGATATTGAGGCAAAAACTACAAACTGCAGCTTTAAACATCATTCTGCATCTGAACCTAAAGTCGAAAGAGGGACACTACAAACACACTCTCTCTCTTTCACACCCAGCGTCTTCCTTTATAATAAGCCACTTTTCATGATGTACGCCCTCACAACGGGCTTCACGATAAGCTATCACTAAGCCCCATCACATCTCCTTGACTGCTACGTATATTGTGCAGATAAGAATAAAATGGCTTGGCCTGAAAACTATGACACAAACAAATATCAGCACAGAGCCTGTAGTGTTCGCTGCTGTAGCTCTTTTTGTCCCAGGTGAGAGAAAATGATAGTGTGTGTCAATGCGTGTGCTCAGCAAATATCATCGTAAGATGAGGACAGCGGCCAGACATATCTGTATTTATGGAAACATAAAATGAATCTGTAATTACTGTGCACAACTATACTATAAAAGGTTCTGCCAAATTATATATTTACTGCATTTTCTGCTCAGAAGCAACCATCCAGTGCCAAACTGGACCCTAGTACAGCTCTTAACTTTAAAAGCACATTCAGTGCTTCCGAAGTCCTAACTAGTGACATTTGACCTCAGTGTGTTCCAGAGGTACACTAACATAAGAAACTAGTGAGTCACCCAGATCACAATGCTCCTAATATTCTGGCAAAAGCTTTTAAAAATCAGTTTCTTCAGGTGGGTCTAGTTTGTACTTGTAAGGTAGTCTGACACATTAGCGGCACCCTTATGAAAATTAACTGTGGTTTTATCCAAATGTAACTAAAAAACAGGTTAACTATGGTAACCACAAATGACCCATGGTTTTACTACAGTATAGTTTAACTACGGTATTTGTAGAAAAACTGTGCCATGGTTACTACACTTTTACTTCACATTTTCGCGAGAGCAGAAAGCATTTAGTTATGGATCAGGATGATGTTTGCATCACATGACTTCTATAACCAATCAATCAACAGAATGCAGTTCCTTGTGATAGGCTGGGCTGTCTACTGTACTTTACAGGACTACATTGGATTTGGCATAGGTGAGATTGAACGCTGCAAAAGGATCAATAGAAAAATATATGTGACCCTGGATCACAAAACCAGTCTTAAGTAGCACGAGAACATTTGTAGTAATAGCCAAAAATACATCGTATGGGTCAAAATGATTGATTTGTCTTTTATGCCAAAAATCATTAGGATATGAAGTAAAGATCATGTTCTATGAATATATTTTGTACATTTCCTACCGTAAATATATCGAAACTTTATTTTTGTGAGTAATATTCTATGCTAAGGACTTCATTTGGACAACTTTAAAGCGATTTTCTCAATATTTTGATTTTTTTGCACCCTCAGATTTTTTTGCACCCTCAGAGTTTTAAATAGTTGTATCTCGGCCAAATATTATCCTAGCCCAACAAACCATACATCAATAGAAAGCCTGTTTATTCAGCTTTTAGATGATGATTTCAAAAAATTGACCCATAAGACTGGTTTTGTGATCCAGGGTCACATATATACAATAATCACGTTGACAGATTTTGGTCATTGACATTTGACCCTACTAGCCCTAGTAAGGATTGAAAAACTCCTACCCGTTTCTCTGCTGCGGCCCCGCTGCCATGGCCCGGCTGTCCATCCCCCTTCTTCTGATGCCATTACTCTGTACAAATACTCTGAAAACAGAGAAATTCATAATAGTCAATGTATATTCTATATATACACATCCCCTCACAGAGAGTCTAGCATGAGAATATCTCTCGATCACTCACAGGAATAGCAGCTTTGCTATATTTGTCCAGGTGCATTAGCTAAGGTGCAGTTCTCAACAGTTTTACAATATTGCTGATAAAGGAGACAACGCTAGCCGTTTTAGACGCCCTTTGCACGCCCTCTGTGTCGTGTCTGCGTCCGTTGCTGTGGTGGACGTATTATATTGTTCTTCTGTTCGGTCTTTACAATAACAAACCCTGAGCAGAAAGGACAAATCAGGCCAAACAATCGCCTGACACAGAGACGAGGCAAGCAACACGATGCCAAAAGAGCCGCGGGTCAATGAGGCTTGGCTAGCGCGCACGCGTGAGGGGTGGGGATGCTGCTTTTACCCGTGAAGGGCTGTAGTGTCAGGTCGTCTGCGCTCCTGTCTCTGCCCGTGTACACAAGAATGGAGTCGTTTCCCCTGCAGTTAACGCTGGTGTCAGCTGACAGGCATCCATCCAGATTGACTCTGACAGCACCGCTGGACACAGACGCCAAGCTTACGACAGGCCCGCGCGCGAATCTAACATCCCTGACGCAGCCGCCAAAACCTGCAGAGTGGCAGGGAGGAAGAAAGAGAGAACAAAGAGAGAAAGAACAAGAGCTAGATGGTTTATCTGAAGCAACCAAAATGTAAAAGAAGATGGATTATAAAGTACAGACAAAAGCATGAAAGCAAAGGTTACTCTAAACCTACTATTGACAATACATTTAAACAAATAAGAATTTTCTTAATATTGCTGAAATCGAACCCATGAACACCACAGTTCCATATGTCAGCGTGTAGCATAGATATTATTTTTAATTGAGAAATTATTTTAGGATCCCATGTAAATTTGTGTCTCACCATGCAGAAGACTGTGTCTGTTCAAAGCTGGGTGCAAAACATCAGGTGGGACTCCACCCAGATAAAGTGGAGAGTCTATGGTCAGAGGACCACCAGTGTTCTTTCTCTCCTGTTCATAAACATCATTAAGACCAGCACTGACCAATGATCCTCTCTTCAGCACATTTAATGTGTTCCAGGCCCCATCACAGTAAGACAGGCCCACCCATACGTTCATCTCTGCTGTCTGCTCGCCCCAGCGCAACACCCAGAAAAGCACTCCACCCTGCAGCTCCGCCTAGATATCACACACACAAATAACAGACATAACATTTAGAAATACTGCTAATGCCGAAATGTTACATTTGATCATGTTCAAGCAAACTTACCAAAATGAAATCTTTCCCATGTACATCATAGGCAAACAACAGCAGTGCATTCAGTTGATCAGTTTTGAACTCGAATGACATTTCAAAATAATTTCCACCAGTGAATATTTCAGGTTTAATCTTCAGGAATCCTAAGAACAAAACACTAATGTTTAAAAGCTCATTAACTAGTAAACTATGACACATATACATTAAGGAAGGTACCGTGTCCTAGAAAATACGCCCCGTCTTCAGAGAACGCAGGACAGCCCTCCCAGCCTTCATAGGTTTCATGCATTTCTAATGATGTGTCCCAGTCCAGAGGCTCCCAAACATCACTGGTGCCACTGGATTTCTGTACCAACACATCGCTCAAACACCCAGCAAACCCTTGCTGCACCAGCTTGGCCGAACCTGTAGATTATGCACAGCAATACACAGACACACATTTGTAGAGTCACAATAAATAATGTAAATTTATGTTTCTATTTTGGAGCCTCCAAAAGACACAACACAACAATAGCAAACGTTGCATAAAACAGACAAACTGTGGCTGACCCCTTACCAGTGTCCTGTCTAAAAATGGTCAAATTCTCTGGAATGCCTCCTATGTAGACGCCCGTGTTCTGACCGATGATAGTACTTCCACTTGTTGCTGATCCAGACCCTAGAGAGGAAAAAAGACCAGATACCTCTGAACACATGTCACGACTAAATCAATACAACAATGTTCTTTTGAGACTGTACCTGGCTGCTCTTATAAATCACAGTGGGGTTAAAGACCTTAAAAAAACTTCCAAAGAGTAACTGAGATAAAGCTACGAATTCTCTGGAGGAAAAATCCCGTGAGACTCTTTCCAGACACCTCCAGCGTTAATTGAAATGTAAGTTCAGGGAAGGAGAAGCTTCTTTGGCCTAATTATTCGAATCACACAGTGAATGGCAGCGATTAACCTTGATAATTCCTTTACTTAAAATCTGTTAAAGTGAAGGCTCTACATCCACAGCCTAACAGAATAAAACAGAAGTAGGCATGCATGGCCGGCCTAATATCATATGTGTGTGTGTCATTACCGCTGTATTGATTGTCAACAATGATTGTTCCCACTGCCTGTTTCCTGGTAGCGATCAGATGGTGCCACTGGTTGTCATTGTAGCGTTTTCCTCCGTCGTTGTGAGGGCTAAGAGCCACGGCTGAAGCCTAGCATCAAACACTGAGGGTTAACCGCTCGCTCATCGTGAACACAACGCACACACAACACAAATGAAGCTGAAATATGATATTTTGAAGAATGTTGGTAACCAAACAACGGTGGTACCACTTGCATTGGTTTTGTGTCCATACATTAAAAGTGAACGAGTATCGCTGGTGTTTGGTTACCAACATTTTTCAAATATCATATGTTAACTTTGACAGCCCTAGTAAAAATCAACGTTAACATGATATAATGGTAGAAATATCTTAGCACTCAAATAAACATATAACCAGATTTTGACTGTGACCATATACTTTCCAATATCTGTGTTTATAGAGGAGAAGTTGAAAAGAAGTTGATAAACTATCGCCAGGATCTCTCTTGGCACAAAACTCGAGTGACGAGGAATTCTGCCCAGAGATAGGACATCCCCCAAAAGCAGTAAATTTCAGGGACTGGCACCATCAACATAAGATGGGGTTATTGTCCCGCTAAAATATGACATCATTCAGGTTCATACACTTAACAGCCTGACTGAGTGCTCTGCAGTGAAAGCGCCGAGACACAAAGTATCGCATCTCCTCTTTGTGATGAAGATTTAATGATCAAATCAATATGTGTGTGGATGCTGAGGGAAGTCGGTCCTGTGATATGCTTACTGCAGAGGGCAGGAGAGAGAGAGAGCAAGAAATAAAAACAGCTTTAGGGAGAAGACAGAACAGACACAACACTGCATTCTTATCCCTCATCCCTTTGAAAGTATTCAATATGGCTTCTCTACAATTGGAGATCAATTCCGTCACAACAGCTTAAAGCCTTTCGGAATGAAATCATGTGCCAGCAGTTCAACAAGTCATTTTAATAATGTCAGGCCAAAAAACTGGTAATTTTAGGTAGCACTGTTTTTCAAAGAATATGTGTATTCTCAAAATAAAATAAAATTGGATGCTGACCAGAAAATGTCTTAAAAGGAATATTTCACCCAAAAATGAACATTTATTCACCTTCTTGTCATTTTAAACCTGTATGACTTTTTTTTTCTTCAGCAGAACACAAAAGCTGATTATTATTATTATTTATTATGAATATTATTTCTATTGTATGGACTCAAACCCAATGCAAGTCAATGGGTATCGTCATTGTTTGGTTACCAACATTCTTCAAAATATTATCTTTTGTGTTCTGCAGAAAAAGTCATGGTTTCATGACTACGTTTACATGCAAAATGTGATTATAATTGGATTTTGTCAATATTGCATTTACACCTTACCTCAGAAACAACGCGAACGCGATGACAGTGTACACCACTGTTGCGGAGACATTTTCTATCATATTTCTATATTCATCACGGTGCCGATCACCATAAACTACGTCCACATAGCCAAAATGTGTTTTGCATTTGACATAACTGTATTTAAAATATAGCCAGTAACAGGCACCTGCTATATCTGAGATCATCGTTTTACTGTGTATTATAGCAAATAATCAGACTCCTAAAACTCTCATGTAAATGGGAGCAAATAGATGTTCTCATGTCATGTAAACTTGTTTAACTCTTACTTACTCTGATTATTAGAAATAATCACAATATTGGTGTGCATGTAAACGTAGTCAATGACAAGATGGTGAGTAAATGACAGAATTTTCATTTCTTGGGTGAACTATCCCTTAAAAAACAGCTTTGTGTGTTAGAAAGACTAATATTTGCTTTTGACTAAAAATATAGCTGAACAGCTTGTGGTCACCATTCACTATCATTGTCTTATTGTAGTTTATACTGTAAATAACTGCATCTGCAGAACAAATACAAATCTCGCAGGTTTTAAAACACATGCGGGTGAGGGTTTTTCATTATTGGTCAAACAGTTCCTAAACATCCAAGCTAGGCAGTCTTAATGACTAAACCCCAAATGTTCAGTCACAGCATTTATCAATTAAAAATAACAGTGGAGCAAAGCTAGAGCATATTTGCACCCCAAATCATCTGCTTGCATAAATTAATTGCTAATTGCCCTAATGAATAATCAATTAGCTCTAGTTTCAAGACATTTTGTTGTAAAACACACAAGTGCACTTGAGAAATTTCCACTTACAACTTGAAAGAACGCAAAAAGCTACATAATTCTGAAAACCACAATGGCCAATTATTAAATTAATGACCAATGGAAAACAGCAGGCACGAGATTTTACGATTTGACAAATTTACGTACTAATACCCCAATCAGTCCATTAAAGATTTGTTCCACAACAGTTGTGTATAAACTGCTGCTATAGGTTTTAGTGACAGAGCGTGTGTCATTAACACAGCGTGCAACACACTCTTGGTTAATAGCCCTTGAGTTTGTTTAAGATGAAATGGGCGCTGTCCATGGTGCTAATACAACTAATCATGCCCACGGGCCTCGGAGAAACACTCTTTCCTCGCCGCACGCCCGGAAAGCACTCATCACTCGGTTATCTACAATACGGAGACATTGGGGGAAAAACGGCATCGTTTGTGACAGCCTTTACAGGAACTAAATACGCTTTCATGAGACAGTGTTTCATAAAATGCTCATTAATTTCATCATTAGAAAGAGTGTGTGGGGAAGCATACCAGTTTCCTGTGTCACGCTCAATTAGCATCCCATGGTGCTAATCCCATTAGAATTGTTGAATTCGTTAATGGGGGAACTAATGGGCACGCTATCAGGGGACATTAATTGGGCATGACACCACTTTTAGTTATAATTATCAAACTACCCCAACAAAATGTGTTTACGAATGCAAAACTGGCCGTATTCGGCGATACTGGTTATTGGTGGGGAGAGATTCTCGGTGGTCTCCTGGACGCTAATGTGAAATCATCTTTCATCATTGCTTTCATCATCAGGGCAATAGCCCCAACCCTGCATGCAAGTGCTGCGGTGTGGTGTAATTAGCATGCTATTGCTATTGCCACCCGATGTCTGCGGGTAACAAGTTAATTGGTCGCTCTTTCAAACTAGTTTCTTTAAATGTACAAATTGCAGCAGGCTGCCGTGACGTACCTGTGGGTCGAAGAGAAAGTACGGACGGCCTTTGTGTATTTGCAGAGCGACATACTCCTCCTGCTCTCCGGGTGAAACAGCAAACAGGATCAGTCCCTCCTCCGCCCGTGTCCGGAAACTCAGTTGCAGACCTGGAGAGAGTGTCAACACGTTCTGTATCGTAAGTCTGATCCACTGCCAGTCCACTCAACTAATCAAACAGTCAACTTGAACTCTTCACCACATGAGAACAGGCTATAAAAGGGTCATTCTGACACTAGAATCATCTGTCCAAGTACTGTGGTGTACACAAGACTGTTGCTTGAAATTACAGGGACCGGGAGAAAAATATATAGTTTGCTTTGCAACCACACACTTTGTGTTGCCTGTGAGGACAAAACATTCGGTTTCTGGCAGTGCCCCAGCCTCTCTACCCTCTAAAGACTCAAATCTACCGGTTAAAAAAAAAAACACGGTACTGTTCTGAGACAAACCTTCCACCATCTGACCTAAAATCAGATGTATGAAACACCTTTGAAGTGATATTCCTTTTCAATACAAGCTCATTAATATGTTGAAGGCTGTGACTACGAACCCACTTAAATACAAAAAAAAAAGATTCCACTTAATCTAGCATTAAATCTCCAGTGGATCGAAGTGGTTGTACGTCTGGTTGACCTCATGTAGAGCAGCAAGATGTTTCTTCAGGCTTCAGATTTATATAACTGATACAGGGATTATACCATCTTAATACAAACTCTACAGGACTGAATCCCTGAATTCACTTTAATGAATTGAAATGAATTAATCCTCTAAATTCCAAGCGTCTTTAAGCACCCCTTAAACAAGGTGTTGTGTTAAAATCACACCAGCTCTTGTCTGGTGTTAACCACTATAAACCTCCATCTAGCTTCCGACGGTGGGGGGAGAACCTGGATCAGAAGTTGTAGGTTCAGCAGAGCAGATCTCTCTGGGGTGATCAGCTATTTTTTGACAAGCGCTTCACATCCATCAGAACGTCCAGTCCATTACAGGAGAGGAAACGTGGAGGCTAAAGGGACATCTGTGGGATTTGAGATCCCCCCTGGAGCGGCGTGGGGCCGTGCGCACTGACAGCCCTGTCCAGAAAAGCTGTGGTCAGAGGTCTCTCAGGCGCAGGGCTGGTCTGAATGGGCTGATGAGGAATGCGATTCACCTCTGTGGGTCTCAAAACTAGCGCTAAGACATGGGAAAGATGTGAAGCACTTTTACACGGGGACTGTATCAGCACTTTACTATAACACTGCTTTGGGTAATGCATCTGCCAAATATGGACAGTGGCTGGCAGAAAAAATATAAATGAATGTAAAAATGTATCAAATAAATGAAAAGAATTACAAAAGCATGTAAAGGGATAGTTTACGCAAAATGAAAATTTGGTCATCATTCACTCACCCTCTTTCAATTCAAACCTGTATGACTTTCTTCTGCAGACAGAAGAAGATATTTTGAAGAATGTTGGTAACCGAACAAAGGCGGCACACATTCACTTCTGTTCACTGTATAGATGTCACGATCCCAGTCTGTGTTTGTGAAATTTACGTTACTTCCTGTCCTGTGCCATGTTTTGTAGTCTTTTATAGTTTTTCTGGGTAATTCATTTTCCCCAGGTGTGTCTTGTCATCTTGTTAAATTCTCTGCATTTCAGCCCTTGTGTTTAAGTTGTCTGGTGTCGTTGTTTGAGGTTGTTTTGTGTTAGCATCCTGTCTATTGTGGATTATGTTGTTTCGTGTTCTTAGCATTTATTTCTGTCTACCCCATTACCTGTTTTTTTTGTTTCTCGGTTGTTTTGTTTGCATGTGGATCTGCGTCCTTCCTGGTTTCTCATGAATTGTTACAATAGACACTAAACCAATGCAAGTCAATAGGTACCGCCTTTGTTCAGTTACCAATATTCTTCAAAATAGCTTCTTTTGTGTTCTGCAGATGAAAGTCTTACAGGTTTAAATGACATGAGGGTGAATAAATGATGACAGATTTTCAGTTTTGGGTGAACTATCCCTTTAAAGTATTTATTTACTAGATTCTCACGTTTATTTTTTTACATGGTGTGACACATTGTTAGAAACATTTTGGGGAATAGTAGACAAGGGAATATTAAATGGCAAACCAGTTTACCCGAAAATATATTCTTTGACAAAAAACATCATATCAGCCATAAGTAAAACAAACAGGGCTATTTGGATTTAATCTGCTTAGTACATAACCTGAATAACTTCAGTCATGTTGGTATTATTGCGGCATTAATCAAGTTGTTGCGTATTAATGAGTTTTCAGGAAATGCTAATTACTGTCATAGATTCTGCAGCACCCCATTAAATATACAAATTACAGAATTAAAGAGCCAGAGCTTTTCATGATTAATCTTTAAATGGAGAAAAACTAATGATGTCTGTACAAAGTTTCCCTCTACTTTCCAGCGACTGCGGCCGTTTAACAATCAATCAAATTAATTAACGAAAATCATTTGTATCATTTAACATTCTGTGCTACAATATCATGTAGTTTTTGAAAATTGCTTTATTCTCATGTATAACTGCCTCCCATTTTCAGGCAAATTGTACATTTATTCACTGCCACTCCATGCAGATACGATAAAAAGATTTGACTGGGAAATACATTTTAAACCGAATAAGTACGACACGCAATATAATGACAAAAAGAAAACGTAATACATTGAAGAGTTCATTTGCAAAAACAGATAACAAATAAAATCAAAAAGCATTTTTTTTTTATTGTGTTTTGTTTTTATTGTGCTGTATTTTCTAGTTATTATTACTTAATCAAAACAAACAAACTGCAGTTGGATTGATATTACTTTGAATGCACATCGGTTATCAGTTTTTGCAAATGAACAAATAAAACCAAACTGACACACTGGGTTGTCAGCTTTAAAACAATCACAAACATAAAAAAAGAGGAAAAGAACACCACCGTTGTTAAATATCAATGAGGATCCAAACTCAAGTCAATTCACATCAACCGTGCTGAATTTTAATCTTGTTTTTTCTTTGATTTGTTAGGAGTTGTATCCTTTAACAAAGTTATTTCGAGCACAAGATTAGATGACCATTGATTTGGCTTAATTTATTGCTTTGGCTAAATTTCAATAATACACAAAGTATTTGTCCCTGAGCATGCTATTTGTCCATTGCTTTTTGTGTCATTATGCCTCATTTCAACCATTGAGCAGGACGATTTTTACAGCTCAATAAAACTCATTTTAAACAAAATATGTTTCTCACAAGGATCAACACAACACAATTTTGTTTATCAGTTTAGAATCTCATGTTTAAAAATGTGTAAAAATCAAGTGTGCTAAAAGGGGTGTTGTCCTGGTTTGTTCTTCGGGTCCCTTCATTACTCGGTGGCCATTTATAATCCCAGCAGGCCCAAGGACGAGCTCACCACTTTGACTGCAGCCATTGATCAATTAGGGAGTGAGCTGAACTCAACTCAGGGCTTGATTTATAAAGATTTATCCGTTTGTCATTATTTAAGGAAAAAAACTGGAAATTGCAGTGCTAAATGTTAATAGAGTTAAAGAGGGAAATGGCCATTTATTTCCTGAAATTGCAAGGTCACGAAGGGTCACCCATTTATATGCACGATCCTTAAGGAGGCAATTTAATGTCCCGAACTTCTAAGGGAGGATCTACTAATTGCCTCGTTTTAATATAAATAAAGTCAGATTTCCCTGATATCTCAGAGCATGTGTCCAACAAAAAAGGGCCGGCGACATGACATGGTTTCATGTCCGTTTGTGGATTATGGAGAGGGAGGTTAGGGAATAGGAAGGTGGAAATGAGTACAGCAGCAGTTCTCTTCTAGTCTAAAGGATACAAATGTCCCTGAAATGTACACCTCTCAACAGGTTTCACAAAAAGGGATAGTTCACACAAAAATTTAAATTCTGCCATCATTTACTTACTCTCTCAACATCTCAAAGCTGTATGGCTTTTCTTCTTCTGCAGAACGCAAAAGAATATATAATACAACACTAATGCAAGTGAATGGGTACCACAGTTGTTTGGCAGAAGAAAAAAAGTCATAAAGGTTTAAAATGACAAGTGTGTGCGTAAACGAAGACAACATTTTAGGGCAAACTATCCCTTTAAGAAACAGAATTAAATCACATCAAATGGTCCCCCAAACTGTGCATTGAATTTTGCAATGTTTTTTCTTGCTGTCTGTCCTCCCATCAGAACAGCTCTGCAGTCCATTTACAGGCACCGTTTGTGTCACACATACCATCATTACCACCTGTTTTTCATGGATTTGAATCCAGAACAACTTCCAAATATCCTTCTGATGTCACTTTGTGAAGAGGTCATCAGATGTTTGCCTCCGTTGTCACATCACACTGACCAATCTGATAAGTTAAAGCGACGCCTTCAGAGCATTTAACACAATTAAAGTGCAAGTAATCTAAACAAATGGCAGGCTGAAGGATTTTTGCATTAGTAGATGAACCGGAACCTGTATTCATTTGGAACTCAATTCCCCAATTATGTTTGTAAACAAAAGTATAATTGCCCTTTGTTTAATCATGGAAGTCATTAATACGTTGGGATGCGGAGGAGTGAGGAACGGAGTGAGAGATGAATAAAGAGTGTTTGGGGCGGAGTTATGGGGTGGGAGTGGCCTGTCTGAGCCTTTGAAAATTGTGTATAAGTGGAAAGCTGACGAAATACTGTTTTGACTTTGATTGAAATGAGAACATAAAGCAAGTTATCATTTTAACATCTAATACATACATAAGTACTTTAGTTGGTTTTAGCTTAAGGCTTTGATTTAAGAAATTTGAAAGCAACACAATAAAAATATTGTTTAACAAAAACTCAATGACTATTAAAACTTTCACAAAAAACACAAAAGATGATATTTTGAAGAATATTGGTAACCGAACAACAGCGGTACCCATTCACTTCTATTGTATAGACACAAAACAATGCAAGTCAATGGGTACTGCCTGGTTCGGTTACCAACATTCTTCAAAATATCTTCTTTTATTTAAGAGGGTGAGTAAATGATGACAGAATCAATAACCTGTTTAAACAACATCCAGCATTGATGAGACCCGTACCTGTAAAGTCAGTGTTCACCGGCAGCGTTGAACTTGGAAATCGGAAATATCCGCTCCCTGTGAAGCGTCTCCCCCTTATAACCCGACCCTGGCCATCAGAAAAAGACACATCCATCCGCTCTACGTGATAAACAGGCGGAGGCCCGTTCGGCTCGGCCGGGGCATCCCAGGAAATCTTCATAGCAGTCATATTCAATGGCTTTAACGCTGGGGCCTTCAGACCTGCCGGAGCTATTGTAACAGGAAAAGGGAAAGGATGAAGAGATATGTGGAAAAAAAAGATGTGCGTTTATAGTCATGGTTTCATACATGCAGCTGTAATGATCTAATGGGGCTCTCACGTAGGTACAGAGGAGGTAAATTACCTCGGCCTGACACATCCTCTGTGCATTTAGCCCACTCTGCCTGTCAGGCCGTCCACAACGACATGGCTAATAAAAACCTCCATAGGGAATGAGCGTGTTGTCTTCCAAGGCCCATCATGGCGCACAAGTCATAAATTACACTCAATCAATAGCACTTGAGTCTATATAATTGAAACTCTGATATAATTTCAAATCCCCCCACTGATTTAATAGGATTTGTGTGAAGTCTCGCTGGACATTTATCGTTTTTCCCTTAAAACATACATCGGTAAAAGTGAAGTGTGACTGACGTGTTATCGCGTACACTTAAGCACGAAGGAAGTGATCATTCAGGTGGAATCTACACATGAAAACGTGTTAATTGACAACTTTAAGAACCGGCAAGAAAAATAATGTATACGGCAAACCAGTTGAACTAAATATCCAGCATTTAAACAATACACAAACACTTCTTCCTGAGCTTGGTTTGTGTTTCAAATCAGCGCATTTAATGTTTTGACATGGTTCACAGGCTCAGCAAAAAGGTTAATATTGCCATCATCATATTAATGACTAAGTCAAAGACGAACATGTCTAGCGCCAATTACAGCCCAGCCTGAGTGTTTGCCGTTTTTATACGCCTTGACGTTTTCCGTAGACTATCGTATTTATTTCTCGAACAGGAAAAGTATTGATTTATGCATAGTTGTCTAACCTTCTGGGGCGGGGGGAATATACGCACGGTGTATTTCGAGTCGATGCGATGTGTACATGCGGGGTCCGCTTGTTCTGCTTGTCTTTATGGATGTAATATACATAAAACATTACCATCAACTCTTGATTAGCTGTTCACATTTCAACAAGATCAATAATGGCAGCATGGTTCCCTTTTTAAAATGCTACAGGCTTATGTCCTCATCAGAGAGGGCATGTGCGCTCAAAAGAGAATTATGATACCTTTTATGTGGAAAAGAGAAAGGAGGGGCAAACTGAAGCATTGCTTGTTTTTTGGAATTATGGATATTGGGTCGTCATAGATACAAGTAATATAGCAGCTTAATATGTCATACATAATGACTTTAAGCCAATATTGACAACACAACCTTACATACTTAAATACAAATTAAATTCTTTCATTATTCACTCACAATCATGTCATTCTAAACCTGTATGACTCTTTCTTCAGCAGAACACAAAAGAAGCTATTTTGAATAATGTTGGTAACCAAACAACGTTGACCTCCATTGACTTCCATTGTATGGACACATTTCTCAAAATATCTTCTTTTGTGGATATATTGTTGTGGATATTGTGCTGCCTTGTGAATTTCCAATGATTTTGACTCTCTTGCTGTTTATGTACAGTAAAATCCTCTTTGATCTTTTCTCCAATTCCGCCTGGTTGATTAATGCTATTTTCATTGATCACATACAACCAAATCCCAGACCGCAAACAGGAACAAACTATCAAATATTGTTTTTGCCGAGATCTTGCTGCTCTGTTCAATGAAAATTGACACTTCTGTGCATTCCAGTGACAATAAATCAAAAACAATTTAATCTTGCCTTAAAGAATGTCCATTAAAAGACAAATGTAGGACATAAAATCCAAATGATTAAAAACAAATACCAGGGTTTATTTCCACAGCTGTGCTCTGTAGAGATGAGAGACATTCATTGACGCGGTTTAACTATTCTGCTGTAAAAATGTGAATAACTTAAACATCTTTCCGTTCATTTCAGCGGTGCGATATTTAAAGCAATTTGATGTCATTTCGCTCAGAGAAAGCAGATGTTGACTTCTCGCTTTGAACAGATGGTAATTCTGTCTAATAGTGCATTGATGTAATAGTGATGTGCATTGTGTATACAGACAGTCATAAAATGGAGGTAAGACTCAAATAAATTGCGATCATCAACATTAAATCCTGGCAGAGGAGTGGAGAAAACAAGGCTTGAGGGAGACATAGTCTTAAGTGGACCAGACAACAGGTTGTGTTGAGTCAGTCAGCGTGCTGTTTGTTCGTCATACAGAAGGTGTATAAAGATGTTATAGCTTGAAAGTAGCTTGTTGTGTGCAGAATTTTGATGAATTAGGCAATACATTTTTGTAAAAATAAGGGTTGGAATCAACAAAAAAAATGATACTACGATAAATAAGAAGATATATTGAGAAATGTCTCTGTGGTTTTGTGTCTATACAATAGAATCAATGGGGGACGATGTCGTTTGATGTCTTTTAACATTTACTTATTCACCCTCATGTCATTTCAGTAGAAAACAAAAGAAAATATTTAGAAAAATGTTGGTAAATAAACAACACTGGCTACCACTGTATGGAGACAAAACCATTGAGACATTTCTCATAATGTTTTCTTTTGTGCTTTACATAAGAAAGAAAGTCATTCAGGTTTGAAATGAAATGAGGGTCAACTTACTACTGTATGATCTACTTTGCTTAGAGTTTTGAAAGTATATAAAAAACAACCAACCAAAAAAAAAAAAAAAACAATTTCACTTGTAATAAATGTACATTATAAAAAAAAAACGTAATTTTACAAATTTTACTGTTTTGTTTAACATATTTTTTATGTATTTTTGAAAAGCAGTCAAAAAACATAAAAAACTGGAAAAAACACAATTTACAAGAAAAACTGGAAAAATAAATAATTTTACAGGAAAAAAATGTTATTTTAAAATTACAGAAAGAGACCGCAAATTTACAAGATAAATGGGGAAAACTATTTATTATATATCCTTTTATCCTGTAATTTTACAGGTATATTTTTGTCGCTCCAGCTTTTTTTTAATGGGTTGTTTTTACAGTATACACAAACCCATACACGTGTCCACACATACAAAATACATGCAATGTTAGCATAATAAGGTTCAGCTTAAAATATGTTGTTAAAAGCAATAAACAAATAACAACTGCTGTTCTACACCAAGGAACATTTTTTAGCAATAACAATATAAACAGAGGCAAAGCGTTAAATGCCTCATGCCATATGGAAGAGCCGATGACATCGTCTGCGGCATATTGAGCTGACCATATGTTAGAGCGGAGCTGTGCGCCTGACTGATTCATGCCCATCACATTCCACTGTATCAATTAAAGCCCCTTGAAGGCTGCATGATTTGTGCCTCTGTTATTAAACCCTGCTAATTCATCCTACTTACATATTCCTTATAAATCTCCAGGAGTGTGCGGTGATTCAGGGCAATCGGGGAGAGCGATACGGCACATTTTTCTCCTTGTAATTAACAGTAAATTGTTTTTACTGCCGCACAATGAATTTCTGGGCTTGGGCTGCAAATGAAGTAGTAAGAAGTGGACTGGAGAATCCTGGCTGAGGGGTTGGTTTGACTCATTAGAACGTCACGTGAGCAGAGAGGGAAACTAAAGGAGCTATGAAAGGAAAAAGTGAGAGAATTGAAGGGGGAAATGAAGCTAGGAAGTAATGTGTACTTCCTGACAATTAATATTGGCTCTGATGGCCTTTGGATAATCTGACAGAATGGTCATGTGCTCCAGAAATAAATACTGTAGTACAGCGGTCTGGAATGAGGTGGAATGTGTCAAAAATTACGCCAAATGCAAAAAATAAAGTAGAGAATAAACTTTTTTGATATAAATAAAAACACTACCCAGAGCTGTGCATCCATTCAAATCACCATACCATTTGGGGGAGAGAGAGAGAGAGAGAGAGAGAGAGAGAGAGAGAGAGAGAGAGAGAGAGAGAGAGAGAGAGAGAGAGAGAGAGAGAGAGAGAGCAGTCTGATAAAAAATAAACCAGTGGTCTTTATGACACACTTTCAGAAATTGCGTAAAGAACGAACCACATTTCCTCAGACTGCTTGACTATTCAAAATTCATCAATTTTAAAGTATGAAAATAATATAGAGATAACCTGAGAGTGAATCTAAAATAGCTTTAGTTTGTATTCCTTTGAGATAAAAGACTTTCCGCTCAATTGATAGCAGGCCAGACCATATGTGCTCCACTTCGCCAAAGGGTTTACGTACACAATTAAAGGTGGTCCGGCCCGGCCCTTACCGAGGGGGACGTATTCAACAATCTGACTGTGAGTAATGACAGACACTTTCCATTAAAGTCAGTTCATTAATATTAACATAAGAATTAACACCTATTGGGTTCTTCTCTCTTCGATGAAAACATATAGCGTAGTTTGCGCAGGTAATTGGATGTTGAGTGCTCGCACCCACACACACGTGCGTATTGTGTGTGCGTTTATTATTTGCATACTGATGAGAGCCGAAGGGCCGGGATTGGTTCTTAGAGAACAATGAGGGGGGTATGAACAGCATACATAGTAATGTTGGTTGGAATGTCAAATCGGTGGGGCCTCAATACACCATAAGTATTAAAAGCATTAAAAAGTATTAAATAGTCAAGTATTTGTATACAGTCTATATACAGTCAAGTGGATGTGGTACTCACCAGAGGGCAGAGTTCGGCCTGACCCAGGCAAGCTGCTCACACAGCCCTGTCTGTTGCACACGGTCACAGTAAAACTGTACTGCTCATAGGCCTTTAGTCCTGATAGTGTGTAACTCCTCTCCTGCGATGAGCCGCTGTACAGCATCTGACACATAAAAACACACACGCAACATTGAGTACATTCATTTACAACATAAAAAATATATTACACAGCCAAAAAAGGAAATTCTGTCATCATTTACTCACCCTCTTGTCATTTCAAACCTGTATGACTTTCTTTCTTGTGCAGAACACAAAAGAAGATATTTTCAAGAATGTTGGTAACCGAACAACAGCGGTTCTTCTACGGACACAAAACCAATGCAGGTCAATAGGTACCGCCGCTGTTCAGTCACCAACATTCTTTAAAATATCTTCTTTTGTGTTTAAATCACACTTGCTTTTTGTTATTCTTACTTTCAATAAACGAGCCAATCAGAAAAAAGGCCAAAATATTAAGCACAGCAGACTCCTACACATCTCCCACTCCACATAGATCCCACTTTCAGAGCTCAATACCTGCCCGACCTGACATATTTATTTAAAAAAAGTGCATATCTGCAGATTACTGCTGGAAAACACCATCAATGCTAACATACATTTATCAACCTAATTAAAATCTAAGATAATGAAACCTAATTAAAAAGATGATTGTTCAGTAGAAGTCATCTAAAAATATCCTTGAAACATTTGCCATGAAGACAGTAAAGGTGATCCTGATATGGAAAGCAGTGGTTTAAATATGAACTAACATTCGGGAGATGGCGTTAGTTTAACCTTTAAAGGTTTTCCAACTGAACGAGAATAAAGGAACACAAAGATTCACATGAGTAATAGAGGAGACCTTTCTGGACAGTTCAGCCCACGCCACATGCATACAGGGACACAAGGCACAAGCTATGGAAATCAGAAACTGGACAAAAATAAAGGTTACTAAGGACAAAAAATGCATTTGAATGGTGCTCAAGGTAGTAAGTACACCAGGCTGTAGCCTGACAAAGTGGTGCGTAAATGCTGCATCTTAGCTTCCCGATAAACATACATTGTGTGGCATTGAACTCAGTAAAACATATTACTGAAAGTAAAAAAGCTAACAAAATCAGGCCTATATAACCTTAGATCTGTGTAATTCAACAGTCACAGCCTGTTTTGGACAATTCCATGCAAATGTCAACCTTAAAGTTTTTACCAAAGGTTTTCATCATACTGATAGGTCAGAAGTCTCAAAGATTTTAATGCACGGTTTTCCACAGTCAGGTAAGTGAATTGTCACATTCATAACGGTCCATATATTCCTCATAAATGGGCACATGAAAATGTAAATAAAGTAAATATTTTATGTTCTATAAAGAGCCATGCCTTCTCCATTTGTTGGGTGTTATTGGTTCTGGTTTGTGCATTTTAATTTATGCATGTATGTGTATTATGTCTCTCAGAAACATGCCTCCCTTTTTGTAAAAACAACACATGAAATTTTCTCTCTTTTAGAGAATAGAAAATTTTCTTTTAAAATAGAAAACTTGTGCATAGACTTGTGATATTTTTCTGATGTCTGAACTCTATCATTAGGGGTTTAGTGAAAACAGATTCAAAATATTGGTAATACAATTTATATTTCAAGTTTAGACTGACAATGTCATATCCATAATCATAATAATCATATTTTTGTGATGCTCCGGATACCTGTGTTACTATAGGAGGCGCGTATGGGTTGGATGCTTGTTCCTGTTGAAGGTTGATTCTGTACTCGGTCACCTCACCCCTGACGTCTTTGTCCTGTGGCATCTCCCAGCTCACTCTGAGAGAGGATGAGGACACGGGAGTCACTTCAGGGGGAGTCATGAACTCCGGCACTATAGAAAAAAAACAGAATTACTAATGTGTTATATAACATTTAACAGCAAAGATTACTGGGGAAAAACTTTACCAAGACAACTATATACACAATATCATGATGTTGTTTTATCTTTCATAATTTTGCTTTCATGTTAATAATGTTTAAGAATGTACATTTACATTAAGAATGTACATTTACATATTTTATTACAAGGCAAAAAAGTGTTTTTAAAGTATAAATCCAAATTCTTTGCAAACAAATACTGTTGTAATGAAACTGTTAACAAAATAATCCATCTAATCTTAACCCGACTCTGAGCTGTTGTTGGATTGCCCTCCTAAAACGCGTCTGACACAAACCCCCGCAAACTCGGGTGCAACTCGTCAAAAACAAAAATGTTTATCGTATACTGTATGTGTCAAAATACAGAGAGGAAGTTGACAGAAACACTAAATGCATCTTCAACTGTCTACGATTCAAGTCTGCGCCTGCATCCTCCTGTGAAGCACTTGTGGTGAAATCGTACCCGCACAAACAATCCCTTCACATGTTTATGCTAATTCCCAGCTTCCGTTTTTCAGGAACTGTCATTCCGCACTGTAACTCTAGCCACATATCCTCTCTCTGCTTAATAAGCATCCACTCAAAATCATTCCTCAGGGGTCCCCTGTCTAAATAAAGACCGAAGATACAGAGTTTTCTCTGAGGGACCGAACACTGTTTGTGTCCTATGAAACACAATACCTGTTTACTGTCAAATGTTTTGGGTGTTCTTCAGGATCATTTGTTTCATAATCTCTCATAAAATAAAATGAAATGAAAAGAGTGTGATCTTATTATCAGCTTTACCAACAAGGGACTTTTTAATATAAAAAAACACACAATTTTAAAGCTCAAAATATTATGACATAGTAAAAACAAGCTTGTCATAGTCTTCAAGTAAATGTTTAAAAGGGTCAACACGGGTGTTAAACTGACCTCCTTCTGCGGTACGTCCTACGGTCCACTCTGACATGGCACTGCCCGCCATGTTAACCGTGAGCACTCTGAAGCGGTACGTAGAAAACGGTTCGAGATTCGACACCACTGCGGTGCTCTCTGGTGGAGTCAGAACATTCTCATTGGCTGAACTCAGCGATGGCCGTGGGTCCAGCCAACCGCTACTGAGAAAAACTCTTTGCTCTGGAGCGTGATTGGTCGTTTTTTTTCCTGGCGACTCATTTAGCAGCTGCACGAAGAGCTCATACCTGATAATGATACCTGGAGAGATATAATAAAACATGCCTGAAACATATACGCTAATAACTGTTTCTACAATTCCATATTAAGCCTCGAAAAGACGCAGATGATATTGAGATGTAAAGCCGGCCGTGGACAATGCACAATTACAGCTTCTGCATGAAATTATGTAGAAAAGAGAGAAAGATGGAATCAGATAGACACAATTAAACGGAGAGGAAATTCATTGAGAGAATTCTCTGAGGGCACTTTATAATGGTCCATGTTAATGAGCTAATTTGGGAAAAAGCATGATAACTGGCATTAAAGCCATTGATATACAGAGGGCTATTTTGCCACGCTTTCAATGGCGCGAGGCACAATGCGTAATTGTATGCGGCAATCAACTGTTTTAAATGTGAAATGTTTCTTTCTGCCGCGTACTCCCATCAGTTTATATTGCGAAATGAAGCATGGCCTGAGCCTTAATCAAGCCTCTTGGTTGTAGATTAAAGTTCGTAAGGAATTAATTTTCATCCCGGCTCAGATCAAATGGCATCTCTGTAATAGTATTTCTCATTATTGTAATGATGTAGCTGGAGACAGCTGAAAAGGAAGCGCAGAGGACCGTTTCAGCACCGCCATGTGCATTAAGGAATCGCTGCTAAACTAAATAATACAAATGTATAACAATATTGCGACTAATAGGATAAACTCGAATACACCGTAAGTTAGGTCTTATAAATGTCACATAAATTATACATTTTTATTACATGGTACTCTAGAATACTTGAGCCAATCGCTACATTTTAAGGTATGATATTCCCAAAAAACAACCGCTCAAAACTAATAACACATGGTAACCCGAGTGCTGCACATCATTTTGACAGGTACAGTTTAATATTACTCAAAAATGATTATATCTTTAAATAACATATGACATTATGATTACAAATGATTATATCAAATTGCGTGTTCCTGGTATTTGACCACCTTAAAGTGATAGTTCCCCCAAAAATAAAAATCCTGTCATCATTAAGACATTTTCTTGTTGTATTAAACCTGTATACATTTCTTTGTTCTGATGAACACAAAGGAAGATATTTGGAAGAATGTCAGTAACCAAACAGATCTCACCCCCATTTACAGCCATAGTAGGGAAAATAAATACTATGAGAGTCAATGGGGTGAGAACTGTTTGTTTACTCACATTCTTACAAATATCTTCCTTTGTGTTTTGCAGAACAAAGAAATGTATACAGGTTTAAAATGACAAGAGGGTGAGTAAATGATGACAGAATTTTCATTTTCGGGTGAACTATCCCTTTAAAACTGAAAGTAAACAAGTTTTCCTCACAGAGGTCTGCATTTGTTAAAAATAAGCTAATAAAATATTTCAAATCAATATTTCTGGTTCAATAACTTACATATGATGTAAATAGCCATGTCATAAGCGGGATAATGTACAGACAGCCGGCTGTTATCGTGAATAAACCCCTTCAGTGTAATACAAGACCCTCCGCGCCACATCGGGGATTATTCTTACAATAACAACCGTATAAACGTAATAAACGACCACGTTCATACCCTCTTTGTCTAATAAACGTAGCTCCCAAAATAATAAAAACAACCAAAACGATTTAAAGTGTAAATACCATTAGGAAACGCTGGAGGTTCCCATTCCACTTTGAGTTGTGTGGGCCCTAAGGTTGTGATTCTGGGTGCAGGCTGTTGATGGGGGGAAATTTGAGCGGTAAGCACCATCAGACTCTCGCTGCGAGAACAACCTCCATTAGTGCACACCTGCAGACTGAAATTGTATCGAGTGAAGGGATGCAGCTCCTCGGCAGAAGCCTCTGTTTGAAGTCCTGTGTAGTGGATTCTCTCTTCTCCGGTCAGATCTTGTATTGAGCTCAGCGTGTAGCTTTCCACCGGACCTGTGGTGTTCTGAGGTTCAGTCCAGTTGAAGGAGGCGCTGGTGGGCCTCGCTCGACCTGTCAGGGTGAGTTGGAGCTCCTCGCGCTCGGGTACGGCAGAGAGGGTGCGCAAGCTGACCGCGGCGCTGCTGGTGTTAGATCGAATATTGCTGGTGATGAGCTGGTAAGAGTATGTGGTGTATGGTGACAAGTCAGAGTCTGTGTAAAACATAGCTCCTGTATCAGAGAGAAGAAAAAGAAACTGTTAGAGGATATTATGTTATTGACGATATAGATGGTTTCATAAACAAACAAAACTGCGCTTTTGTGACCCAAATGTAACTTCTTGTACACATATGCAAAGAATAGAGTCCCTGCAGATTATTTCTGATAACAAGCAAAAGAAATAACAAGTAAATGACATTAGCTAGCAAGTTAAAAGTATGTCTAGTCAGTATTATTTTGGGTTACCAGTAGAAGAAGCGTTACTTGGCTAAACTTAAATGCAACAAAGATACACGACCCATTCAACAAATTGTTTGTTTATTAAAATTATTATACAATAAAATTCAGCACACTGTTAATTTAATACAAATATTATACAATAGAATATTAATATTAATATTAATATTAATATTAATATTAATATTAATATTAATATTAATATTAATATTAATATTAATATTAATATTAATATTAATAAAATCTCAATAGTTATATTATTAGCCAATAGCCAGACCGATCAACAAACACAGACCAGAACTTTGGGCCAGACGTGTGTGCCCGATAAAACCGTCTATAGCACATATGCTTGAAACATCGGGGTTGACTGACCGAACGGGAACTGACTGTGGCTGACGTGGATGATCTCTGAATCCCGGAGTAGCGTGTACATCAGGGCGTTGCTGTTGGGTGAATCGGGGGCCCTCCAGCTCAAGTCTATGGCTGTGGAGTTTAGGGGCCGGCCGAGTGGAGGAGGCTGCTGCCTGGGATCTGAACGTGAGAGAAAGTGTATAGTATGTTAATGCATTCCAATAAATATCTTCTGCATAAAACAGACAAAACTAAGAAGGAACACAAGGTTAAACCACCTGCAAGTGAATTGGGTAAATGGACTGTGAATAAAGTAGAGCAACAAACATTTGTTACATGTAAAGAATGGTAACTTAATAAAAACACTGTATTGGAGAGGTACATTAAGGCTTTAAGAGTCTCTGTGAGGTTAAGTGCTGCACTAAACATGTATGAAGCCATAACAGGTCACCTTTCAGTAAACATCAATGTTTAAATAGTAGATAGAACTCAAGACAGCACATGCTCGTGAAAAAGATCAATATCAAATACAAATGTTGAGCAAAAACATTAGAATAAAACGTGATTAAATTTCAGTCAGCTCGTGGGTAAGTATACTGAATAAAATATGTAATAAATTTCAGTTTAAATACCACAGCGTTTGATTGACACTTAAGGGCTGACCCTTACTTATGTCTCTCCTGTATTGAACTGAGAAAGCAATCAGACTATATTGTGGAAATCTGCATTCAAATGATACAGTTGCTACAATAAAGAAAGTCTGTAACATGATTTAAAAGAGGCCCTTTTCCTGTTTTTGAGCCAAATGGAGTGTTGAGCCAAAGGAATTTATAACCACTTCAGCATCTAGGTTACCACAGTGCTAAAATGAAGTATTTTAAAGACCCCATGAAATAGTTTAATGAGCACGGTTTTCTTTACTGTGTTAATGCATTTTCTATTGAAACGAGAAGTTGGGGTAGGACGCCTTTTAACAGCCAAAAGCCACACCACGGCCTAGCAGAACCACTTTTAAAATCAATGACATTTTGCTTTTTCTTTTACAATTGATTGATGGTTGGAAACAAAGTACGAGTGTCAATGTATGTTTGAACATTGATTTGCTAGTCAGAGGCAGATGGCATTTATAATTTTAATAAAAGCTGACAGATTTCCATTAAAGGAGCAGTGTAGAGATTTTAGCGGCATCTAGCGGTAAGGTTGCAAATTGCAACCAACGGCTTACTCCACTTCTCACCCCTCCCATTGGAGCACTACGGTGGCTGACACAGGACAGAGATTTAAAGATGTAAGGGGACCCGTGGTGTATGTAGATAGAAATAACTCATTCTAAGGTAATAAAAACATAACGTTTCATTATTTAAGGTCTTTATACACCCCTAATGACATAGTTATGTATATTATATTGAATTTCTGTCAATACATCCTGCTAAATATTACACACATCACCTTTCAACTATACTGTAGACTATACCTACATTGTGGCCTATATTGTTACCATAAAATAAAATTACTCATAGCATGTATGGACTTTTAGTCATATCGCCAAACCATAATACACAGTATACATGGTTTCATTTAATCCAGACCTTTACTGCAGCCCAGGTAGTTGTTTGGATCCATGTGACTGGCTCCCTCCACACAGGCGTCACATTTCTCTCCAGTCACATACGGCTTGCACAGGCACTGCCCCGTCTGGTGGTGGCACGAGCCGTTGAATCCCCCCACGGGATCACATCCGCACGACTCGCACCTAGACACACAGAGATCGCATGAGACACAAAAAAGTATCACTTCTCTTGACATTGTCTGTATCTGTAAAGGACACAAAATCAGGAAATTAACCAAAAAGTAACAGCTCCGGTTTTACAGCCCCCACCTCCAAAAACACTCTCTTACTGGCTTATATTCTACAAGTTGAAAAAAGTGAATGTGTGTGTGTTTAAGTTTGTGTGCAGTATGGGGGACACACTGTCTAAATGGAGACATTCACAGATTCACCTGTCAGTGACACTTGTGAGAGGGGTGTATAGGAGATGGAGAAAAGGCCCTCAGGGGCCAGCGGTGGGTGATGTTGGGGCCAAGCGCCTGACACCCTCGAAAGCAGCTGATAAAAGCCACAGACTCTTAATGAGCTGAAAATTTGTTCTGTCAACGAAAGGGGCGTTTTGGGTTAACCCGCCCGTTTCCCAATGTGGTTCGACCTTGACTCCTCAGAAAAAACAGCGAACAACTTTTTTCCTCTTATGAATTAAGCAAAAATGAAGGCCAACATCCAATTCTGTTATCAGTATCAATATTGTCGAGTTCCACATGCTTACGTTTTCCATATTGAAAATATTGTATATCAATAGCTCGCAGCTATCAGGGTAAATAACTCCAGATTGTGTCTGGATGTTGGTTTAGAACAGGTGTTGCAAACAGAGCCACCTGCAAAGTTTGCAGGCAAGACATTGAACAACTTCGACTAGCAACAACAATAAACATGTAGATTGCATTCTGTTATGGTGAAGATATGAATACGACCTACTCCTATGTAAAACAAACCTGATTTTTTCCCCAAGGTTAAACGATTACCCAAATGCAGCTCTCCTTGTAACCTACTTGAGTCATTTGCAGTGATGGGTAATCTTGCCTAACCATATTGTGAGTTTTTAACTACCTCTATTAGGCAGCCCGCAGCGGACGAGCCAATATAAGAAAGCAAAATAAGATGCATCGTCTTATTGATTCAGGGGCGGACAAATGAGTTTATAATATTTAGATAAAGAAATCTTTATTGTGTAGGATCTCCTCATGCAGTTCAAGCATCTCCTCTAATCAGTTTAAATAGTTCATTTTTCATCCTTACGGGCGAACTGCGGCTGGATGGATTGCGTACGCGGTGATCTGTCACGACTTGTATGGATTAACAATTTGTGATGTCCGGTAGCCCTGTTGTTGATGTATTGAAAACATGCGCCTGTGCTATTTGCATCTCACCAGCCAACAATTAATGTTCCCCCGCCTGCCGCGCATCCCAACGTATTTTTTATTTTTGGAAAACGCTTAAAAAGGTAAACGATGCTTGATGTGGGAACCGCTGATGATGTTCCCCACTGTTCCCTTTCTTCACCCAGCATGGTTGGCGTAGCTAAATGTCTCCTACGAGCCCACAGGAAGGTCATTCAATGAGACGTTCAACCACAAACACAGAGATTTAAAACCAAAGAAAATCTGCTATATGAAGAGAAAAAATGAAAAATCATTTTCCAGTCCACTCACTCCTGAGAATGCCAAGTTGTGCATCTTTAACTTAGGCCATATGTTCAAGCTGGGGAGCTGCGTTAGAGTATATCATTAAGACAGCTAACATATGATGTATTTACAACCTAATTGATGTATCCAACAAATCAACTATGCGGAGAGCATTAAAATGCACCCGCGTTTAGAGGCAGGAGACTTTAATGGCTAATTTGACCTTTGCTGTCTCCGTCTGAACCCGTGGGCCAGTATGCAGCTAACTGGCTCAAATCGCTTTGAAAAGTGATGTGTGTGATTTTCTAAATGGGCTTTAGTCGCTTGCAGTTTCTATTACTGGATTAATTTTAAGCAGTTATTTGCTTTTACGTCAATTCGCTGGAAGATATATTTCTCTGCATGGTAATACATGAACGCGTCTTTGTTGAACACGAGTGAGATTAGAGTGTTAGTCCGGCACTGACCTGCCAACACCTGGATTAAAGCCAAAGAAGAGATCCTGGCACTGGTCACACCTGCGGCCGGTCACTGAAGGGTGAGCACACACACACTTCCCGGAGTGGGCGGCACACACCTGGCCCGCCGCTCCGATCGAGTGACAGTCGCACACTTCACAGTCACTTATCCCCGCCTCAGACAAAAAGAAACCTGTGACAACATATGATGTGAATAAACAGACTGTCATTGTGTGTTTATTATGTATACTGTCTTTCATTTCCTATCTTGCAGTTGTGTAAAAGGGACAGTTTACCCACAACCAACATTTCTTAACATTTAAAGGGACAGTTTACCGAAAAAGACAAATTCTGTTAACATTTACTCATCCTTGAGTTTTCCAAATCTGTATACATGTCTTTGTTCTGATGAACACAGAGAAAGTGATTTCGAAGAATGCTTTAAACCGAACAGTTCTTGGCCATCATTGACTACCATAGTAGGAAAAATTACACTGGTAGTCAAAAGTGCCCCAGAAACTATAACTATAACTAGTTTGTGTTAAACAGAACAAAGAAATGTATAAAGCTACTTTTCCTACAATGGTAGCCAATAGGGGCTTTCGCACCGCAGGAACGATTTCATAGTTCTGGGGCGATTTGCTGTGTCCGGACCGCAGAAACCGGACAGAATTTTTGTTCCGGAGAACCATTTTGGAGGAACACTTTAGCTACTTCAAGGCAGGGTCTAAACCAGCAGAACAGGAATGATCTGTGACATAAGCAAATGCTGATTGGCCGAACTTCTGTTCTTGGTTGTTTGTCGTTGTCCAACGGATGCAATTAAATTACGTTGCTGTCGACCAGCTTACGTCACTAAATAGTTCCTTTTGCCGGTGCAAATGCGATTGGGAAAATGGCCTGAAGGAAAAATTAGTTCACAAACAAAAGCCCTCTTTACTCGTTCCGGAACTTTGTTCCTGAACTTATCCGGTCGGAAAGCTCGTAATGCTGGGCCAAGAACTGTTTGGTTACAAGCATTCTTCCAAATATCTTTCTCTGCATTCATCACACCCTTGAGTTGTTTCAAATTTTTAAACATTTCTTTGTTGAGTAAATGAAAACAGAATTTTTGGGGGTTTTGGGTGTTATCATCTAATTTCATGATATGGAAAAGTGCATAGGAAATTCTGCTTGTTGCAATTTACAGAAGAAGGAAAATAATACAGGTTTATGATAGTGAGTAAACAATGAGCACATTTTCATTTTAGGGTTAACTGTCGCCCTGGTCCACTTCTCCGTCTATATCTCTAAAAGATGAAAGTACGAGTCGAATCTCAAGGGCTCCGTCAGGCTCTCGCACGCATCAATCAGACAGGGGGCGCCGAGTTTGAGATGTTTCAATCACAGGCTGCTTCCCCTGCAGTGAAATACGACAGAGGGCCTTCCGTCAGGAGAGCCAGGGGAGGGCCCGCAGAAACACAGTCATCAGTTCCCCACCCTCCTCCAAATAGATCTCCCCCCTTTCCCTGTGCTTTCAATTTACTCCTGCCAGCCCCACTCTCCGTACACATGCTTTATGTTCCGGCATGGGCGGCAGAGGCTTTGGTGAGCAGCGGGTACGCCTGCATTATTTCATCGTGTGTGTGTGTGGGGGGCCACGAGTTTAGGGGGTGGCTGTACATCCTTGTCTGGTTACAGAGCTTAGCAGCACCATAGAATTTGTACAGGCTTGTTGGTGAATGTTGGTGAGCGTAACTTGCTTGTTAGAAAATAAACTGTCTAGACTAACTGGATCAGCTGGTAACCTGGTTAAAGGGTTACCATGTTTGGGGCACTTTTCATGTTTGCCCAATAATGTTGTCATCATTTACTCATTGTCAAGTTGTTTTAAACCTGTATACATTTCGTTGTTCTGCTGAACACAAGCTAAGCTATTTGGAAGAATGCTTGTAACTAAACAGTTCTCAGGCACTATTGACTACCACTGTAGGAAAAAAGCTACAATGGAAGTAAATGGTGCCCTAGAACTGTTGCCCACATTTTTTAAAATATCTTATTTTGTGTTCAACAGTACAATAAAATGTATACAGGTTTAGAACAACTTGTGGGTGAGTAAATGACAACAGAATTTTCATTTTAGCACTTTTCTTATTCGAATGAACTATAAAACTTGAATAACAATTCAAGTAAGACTTTAAAGAATAAAACGAGTGAATGTAAAATTCTGTGGAACTAGTTACTAAATCATAATTATGTGAAGTATACCACAGTGTAGTCCTATTTTAGACCAAATATCCCAAATATCCTAATCGTGCCAAATCTCTTGAGTAGGAGTAACTTTTAGGAATTGGAAGACTGTACTTTGCGTAAAAAACTGCAAGTTTGTTTTACAGTAAACTGAGATTTCTGACGGTTAATCTTCATTACAGAGACAAAGGGACCAGCTGGTGCTGCCACACTGACCCTGTAGCCCCTGGCAGTGCACTTGTAGCACTTACTATAGTATGCTGCGAAAAAGAGGTACCCAAACATATCCAGCCCCTCAAATGCACTTGAGCCATGAGGCCAGCGCTGGCCCAGCAGCAAGTGAGCGGATTGATTGAGGGTGCATGAGGAATGGCCCGTAGCTATGCTAGTTAAACGCCGTGGGCCAAAGTGACTGCCAAAACACACTCAATTCCCAGGCACAATCTCGGAAACAACAAATGAAACAAAGCAACAGCTTGTGGAGCCAAGAACGAATAAGAGGGAGTCATTAGTTAAGGAAAGGAAGAGGGCACTTTGTAATTCAAAAGATGTTTATGCAGATATTTCAAATGCAATGCGCAGCAGCTAGAAATCACAGGAAACAACAAAAGCGATGACTCCGCTGGCATCATCAACATGGTATAATGAGTTCACGACAACGATGCACCTTCCCGTACATAAATGAACACACGGTTAAGGAATTCAGATCACATGCACTGTGGATACCAAGACGCAAAAACCCACCTGGTTTACAGGTTCCGCAGTCTCTACCATAGCGGGTGGGCAGGCACACACACTGACCACTACCAGGATCGCACACGGTTCCAGGCACGATGCCCGCAGGGTCGCAGTGGCATGGTTGGCATCCATGCGTGACATTGGCAGAACTCAGGTTGTAGGTGTGAGCGACACACTGGTTACACCGCAACCCTTCTACGTTGCTCTTGCATGCACACTGCCCGGTGGTCTCATCACACACGCCCGAGCCGTTCACCGTGCCTTTGATCTCACATCGGCAAGGTAAGCAGCCTAAAGAGTTGCCACGCTCCAGGCTGTGGTATCCATCACGGCACACCTCACATCTCCGGCCCTCCACGTGAGGTTTGCACTTACACTGTCCGGTAACCGGGTCGCAGGAAGTACCGGGTACGGTGCCGATCGGACTGCAGTCGCAGGGCAAGCAAACTCCGCTGCCGTTAAGAGCGTAGAACTGAGGGACGCAAGTGTTGCAGAGAAGGCCTTGCATGCCGTCTCTGCACTCACACTGGCCTGTGAAGGAGTTGCAGAATTGGTGCAGGGAGCCGCGTGGGTCGCAGCCGCAGGGAATGCAACCGTCAGGATGAGTGCGATCGAGAAATTTAAAACCGTAGTCGCAGCGGTCACAGGTCAGACCTGAAGATGAGAAAGGAGCACACTTTTAGTGTCATTCAGAATTTATTTATAAAGAAATATAGCAAATTCAAAAAAAATTCTTAATAAATGCTGGGTTATTTCCAACCAAGGTTATTTTAGTTTATTAAAATTAATGTTTAAAATAAAATATTGGCCTAAAAATTATTGGAAAAACTAAACTAAACAAAAAAATTAAATTTTGCCTCATAAAAACTTAACGGCACTAATAAAAAATAAATAATAAAATGACAAAAGCATATTACAGAATTGCAAACATTTTAAAAACTATAATGACTATGGTTGAGTCAAAAAGGGACAAACCTGGACTGGGTTATAAATTAACCCATGCTAGGTTGTTTTAACCCATGGTTGGAGGTTTAAATGTCGACATTTTATGGGTTAATTAACCCAACATTTGGCTTCATCCCTTTTTGACCCATCATTTAATCATCAAGCATTTTTAAAGCAAAATGTACTTTTTAATTTACTAACCACACTGGCTGGCAAGGTCATGTTTTAAAAAATGTCAATCTCATACTGTATATAGCTTCTCTAAGATGAGAGTTCGATGTATTCACAGATAAACTGGCTGGTTAGGTATAAAAAAATCATCTGCCATAATGAAAAATATCCATATTTGTCTGCTAGCAGGTGTTAATTTGCCACCTGATCACATACAATATTTACGCATGCATTTTATTATAACTTCCGAAAGGTTTCCCTACATGTACAATTCTTAAACTAGCCTTTGCCACGCTGTAACATACCGTAAACAAATAAATAAATCTGTGAAATATTACACTAAGAATGAAAAAAGAAGAAATTGGTAATGTCATCATTAAGTGAGCCCCTTTCCCAATGATGAATGACCCACCTCAGGCATAACACTTAATTTCTCTAAAAGGAAAATAAATAAATTAAAAGACCCAAGAAAGCCAGCGGAAGAAGTAAAAATAACTGTGAGGCTAAAAAGAATTACAGCTCATTTGGAGGCCCTAAAAAGTGGTCTACATGGAATCAAATCATATCAAGTTTTTTCAAATGTGTGCGGCACTTATTTGAATATGCCATACATATTCCTGACAGGTAATCTATTGCTAATGTTGCTGAGCAGAGCCTAAGGGGGCAAACCGTTTACAGCTCTAAGTACTAAGAGCTCGGCACTCCTCCGCTGCTGTATATTCCACTACAGAGCTCCGCTTTAATGAATTTAGATATTAATATATTGCTCCCTGCCCACAGTTAAACCTCATTACAACATTATGTTAAATGCACAATGTGACACAGATGAATACCCCAATAATATGACGCCAAAGGAGCCTCAATTTATCATTGGGCTCGTAGATTTTGGATGTTGGAACGCTTGCGTAACTCTCAAAACGCTATGGTTGCTGCTCTGTCCAGCTGCGAATAAAAACCTATTAATTTTATAAATCAGGACTGCATTCTCTTATTTCTGAAATGAATAAACACATTGTTATTTTATTTTTACATAGCTGTTTGACTGCCTGTTGGAGCACCCTTTGAGTTTGGTTTGCACCAGCGCAACCCACATTTTATCAGTAATGCTTTTCTGCATAATATTCTCATACATCAACATTTCAAAGCGCATTGTGTACGCGGAGCACTTCTGGACGCTTGATAAATTTTGTCCTTATGAAGCTGCGGCTCGCCTCAAACGCGCTGGAGGTAATAAATTGCCTTAATCAAATCTAATTTCTGAAAAATACCTGTGGGAACTACAAACAAAGAAGCAGGTCTTGAAAGAAGAATGAAAAATAAGGAAGACAGGGGCAGTTTATAATAATCAAGTTGGCATTGAATTACAAAATTAAAATGAGGTGGCCCTTGATATCCTGGCTTAGCAACACACATGAACCTCGGAGTAACATTCTTTTGCATTTCATAGGGAAAAGGTTCAAAAGGTACAAAGGGGAAAAATTGGAGAGATTTATCACAAAGGAACTGGAATACCTAGAAAAGCTGAAAGAAAAACCTTTTGGGGGATGCTCGCAAAAAAAAAAAAAACATGTAAAAAAGAAATTGTGTAAAAACGGTAAGTAACTAAATAACTCTATTTTTTTCATATTTATGAAAAAATGAAGTAAGAAATGTTTACTTTAAAAATGATAATTTGTCATATATTAACATGTTTTAAGAAATGCAATGGAAGTCAATGAGGGCCAACGTTGTTTGGTTACCAACATTCTTCAAAATATCTTATTTTGCGTTCTGCAGAAGTCATGCAGGTTTGGAATGACACAAGGGTATGTCAATTCTGAAATTTAAACTTTTGGTTAACTTTTCCTTAATTTATTAAAAGAATTTGTAAAAAATTTGCTTTTGGGTAGCTGACAAGGCTCACATGTTGGAAGGAGTGGTCGACTTGTATTGCTGTGTGTGATTTTATATTCCATTTAAAAAGATTTTAAAACTGAACTAATTCTTTATGCTGTTTTATGACCAAATATTTATTAAGAACCTTTTTAATTTTTTTTACTCTACTGTATGTGGATTAACAAAGACACAGAAAGAGAAGAAAACAAAAGAGAGATGTTGGGCGCAATGCGGCCTGATACTTACCGATTACGTTTGTTTTGCACTGGCATTGACCTGAGTCCTGGTGACAGGTAATATCTGGCTGCACGGTCCCTGCGGTATTGCAGTTACAGGCGCGGCAGCCATCAGCCAGTGTCGACTGCAGCTTGTAGAATCCGTGTTGGCACTGATTGCAGTGTCTGCCAGACACATGTTGCTTGCACTTACACTGGCCTCCGATCTGTGGAGGAAGGAGAACGTCATGTGACCGGGCTCCAATTAGTCAACTTGAGCCGGGAGTGCGAGTGCGCGTGCATGTCATGGATGGCCAGGTCTGTGCTGTCTGTGGGATTCTTTATATCTTCATTACAAGAGTGGATTATGGTGGGGGAGAGTTGTGGGTATGAGTTGACTGGATACAAGAATTCCAACCATAAACCAAAAAACAACAACTTCTACCACATTAATCCGAACTATGGTCCGATCCACAGTGTAATCCATTAGCATATGTGAGGAAATAATCATTCTGATCATTAAAATAAGGTAACAATCTAACCTGGGTCTGACCCAGCCATTGATTTTGAATTTGTCATCCAGTATATCTATCGACACGGATCTGTTCCACCAAAACGGATTTCGTGATACTCAAAGGAAAAGGTGAGGAGGAAATCTCTAGAGAGAGGCTCTCGTGACGACACTTTTACATACTCCTAACTGATCACAACAGTGATAAATGCTGTTGTGAATACTAAAGTCTTCAGCCAATACATCAATGCAACTCTCTCGAGTGAGGATGGGCCAATATTCTTATCTGAATCTGAATTCTTATCACAAAGGTAGGGATCAAAGCCTCAGATGTCTTCTTTTGCATATGCACAGAGATTGCTACAGGTGGATCATTTTCAAGTACCCTTTAAACTCTATTAAGCTTAATTATACAGAATTCTGTTCTATATTCTAAAATAAATTAACGTAATTTTGATGGCATTTTCACCTTTAGCCAACGTATTAAATAAATATGATCAGAAAATAATATATGTGTATTAGTACGGCATAGTAGAAATTAAGAAATCTTTTTCTCCAAAAAAAACAAAACTGAGTTGTTAAAAATTCACATTAAAAAAACATTCATCAAACTTTTTTTTACAATTTTCACAATTGCGGGCAAAATTTGCACAATCTCTGAAAAGATGTTAAGGGGTCTTAAAAGAACAACTAGCTGAAATATTTTCAAATATTTTAGATAATGGGACTGGGGGCTGGAGATGTTCAGAATCTTATCAATAAAATTCAAGCAGTATGTTTGCAGGCACGTACAATGTGTGTCTGTCTAAACTTACCAGCTCACATTCTAAACTTCCATTGACAGTCCCATCACTGTTGCACTCGCAGGGTTTGCACACGTCGTTGGACCACAGCGGCGTACCCGCCTCCCTGTAGAACTGACTCTGACACCGCTCACAGTTCCTGCCTTTAAACCCAAAGTTCATGTGCATGAATGCATGTGTGCGCTTGTTACGAGGAAAGAGTTGGGGGAAGGGGGAAAATTGATGTCAACCTATTAAAATTCAATCATATCATAGGACTATGATTTCAAATTAAAAAACTGCAGTCTTGGGAGAGGTCCGGCGAGAGATGTGTAATTTTCTAAGGTGTCCATTTTAATGTCCTCTTTCATCTTTACCTGCCACTGTGCCTGATGCCCAGCATATGAAACAATGAACCTGTTAGCTTGGCCTGATTTACTTCATTAAATGTCCATCTGTTTTCATGCTGATGTATTATTTCGACCTATTCTGCTCTGCTTTTTGATGCTTTCATTATATTGCTGCTTTTTCTCCAGATGTTACAATGAAATTGTGGTTTTTAATTCAAAACTAATGAAGAACACAGAAACGTTTCATAAACATAAAATGAGGAGTTAATTCTAGGAGGAAATACTAGAGTTCAAATAGTTGGTGTTGATTCATTTTCTAAAATATACATTTATGTTTTCCAAAACAAAAAAGTGTTTTATTTAAAAAAGGATTTTTGAATCGCATACCTACAACACGAGAAGCACATAAAAAAAACATATGCAGTTACCTGTGGTGTTATGTGTACAGTTGTCGCACACCCCTCCACCCCCACGGAAGTAATCTTCTGGATGTGGATCCAGGCTGGCGTTGAAGTGGCAAGAAGACGCGTGGCCGTAGCACTGGCACGGGCGGCAGTTGTACGCCTGTATCTGATCTCCAGCTCTGAAGGGTTTATCATTGAAGAGAGGAGAGCACCGCTCGCACTGTTGGAGAGAAACCATCTACATACATCATCAACATCTACATTTATCAACTATATCCAGACGTGACCTCAAGGTTCAATGATAAAGTCCCCACAGTAACAAATAACACAATATTTCCATATGCACGGGCCAGAAAACAGCTCATTTATTATAAGTGACTTTGACAAAACAAAAACAAAACTATTTATCAGGACACTTTAATACAACAAACTTGTAATAATTGTACAATTTTTTCTTGTTTTTCTTGTTTACAAATTACAGAGAATTTAGGAGACATCAAATGAAATTAACAAAAATATGTATTAAAATATGTAAGGGCAGCCGGAATGGGTCACGAGCCCGGAGGGAATTGTTAATTCAGCAGGCTGGATGCTGGAAGATGCATGCACAGACCACCCGCCACAACACCCCTGTATGCCAGTCAGGGGTCTGATAAGATGCTGCAGGTATTTAAATTGTACATAATACATAGGGGAATAACATTTTAAAGCTACAGTAGCAACTGTTTTGGCATTCAACTTGTAAAAGAGATGCCAACATCCTACAGTAAAGACAAAAGAGTTTACATAAACTACTAGATCTTTTTTTCTTACTGAAGATTTAAAGGTGCAATGTGTAATATTTCAGAGAATCTATTAACAAAAATGCAATATAATATACATAACTATGTGTTCAGAGGTGTATAAAGACCGTACATAATGAAGCGTTATGTTTTTATTACCTTAGAATGAGCTATTTCTATCCACATACACCGCAGGTCCCCTTACATGGAATTTACCATGTTGTTTCTACACTACAGTATGCCTAAACGGACAAACTGCTCTACAGAACGTGTTTCATAAATATGTTATCTCCTTTGGCAAAGAAGTGAAAACGTGACAACATCTTGTCCTGTGTCAGCAACCGAAGTGCTTCGAAAGGGAGGAATGAGCAATGAAGTGAGCCATTGGTTGCAAATGGTAACCTCATGGCTAGTTGTCGCTAAATTTCACAAAACTGGACCTTTCATTAATTTCACATGATATTTACGAACTTACAAAAGTGATATTCCAGTAAAACATCTTCCAAGAACAAAACTCTAACTATCCAATTTACTGTATTTGGTGACTCAAAGGTCATCAATATGCCAAATAAGGTCCAAGATTAACAGCACACACAGGTATTGTGAAGAGGACTCGAGCTTCAGCGAGGAAAGAGCCTTCATCCTGTGTGAATGCCATGGCTAAATTCTGCGCATGGCTGCACTGAGGAGAGAGCCTGCAGTTAACCTTAACCCTGTTTGAAAACGCAAGGTTTTAACAATACTTTACCAAAAATAGCATTCTACCTGAAATGAATAATCTTAAATTAGACTCAATAATAAAGACAATAATCTCAAATTATGCTTTTCTACAATTAAACCAGTACTGTCTCTGGTAACAAACCGTTCAGTCAACGTGTACCACAGATGAAAAATGAGACACCACCAGCACTTTCACTTGCTCTGGCAATCTGGGACATTACCAATAGCGAACACGAGCAGGTCCAGTCTGTAAACACAGCAGATAGCCCTGGGGCAGGTGGCGGTCCCACCTCGAAGCCAGGTGTTTTGGTCTGGGGGCGTTTAGGGCGGTGAGACAACTCGTATTTATCATATTTACACGCACACACATACTTTCCGGCATCTACTTGTTAGATGTGGCCCTTGTTTGTTTCGTGAAAACAACAACAGTAGTGGCAGCAGAGAGAGCGTGCCGTGTCTGGTCCTGAATAATGCATGACATCTGGTGAATAATTTAAATCACCAAACATCAGGTTTAAAAGTTTAATCTTGGGACTTGCTCCCAATGTTCAGAATTATATGCGGCGATGTGGACAGTGAGGCGACTCTCAATGGGAAAGGAGGGGAGAGGACTCCAGAGGAGGACAGTGAAGATAGAGAATACCAGAAAGAGTGCTTTATTGATGCCAGTTAGCAGGTTTTAAACAGTTTGTAGCCCAAGTTTGTGCTTGAAATAATTCAATATTAAATTAAATACATAATATGCTGATTAATTATTTTAATTTAGCGCAAATAATTTTTTCCAGGTAAAAGCCCTCAAACATTGAAAAACCATTAGCGAACAAAAGCATCAAACAAAAATGGCTTTAGAATTAAAAATTGTTAATATTTGTTTTTTGTATTATTAAACATTTATTACTGACTTTCAGTTTATAGTAATTCATTTTGTAACTGCACTGTAAGACATAGTCGCCGTGAACTTGAAATTAACTCGTTTTTTATAGAATACTGAATTGTTTTTATAAAATACTTATGTGCGACTTTAATTGGCAAATTGCCTTTGCAAGTATTTAAATTTTGAAAGAAGTTGATTTGATTTGACTTTTTTAATATCATTTTATTAAATAAACAATTTGTTGAATGATTCTTAAGTTTAGCCAAGTAACAGTTCTTCTACTGGTAACCCAAAATAATACTGACTAGAAATACTTTTAACTTGCTAGCTAATGTAATTTACTTGTTATTTCTTTTGCTTGTTATCAGAAATAATCTGCAGGGACTCTATTCTTTGTGGATGTGTACCGGAAGTTAAGTTTGGGCCACAAAAGCGTGCATGCGCAGTAACGTTTGTTTATGTTGTTGTTTTGAAACCATCTATATTGTTGGTTTAAACTGTATAAACTGTATACATGCAGGCCATTACTTGGCCACATTTCTACATAAAGTACGAGTTCTGCATGAGGCACAAATAATTTATATATAATTAATCACAATAACCTAACACCAACTTAAGCATTAATGATAAGCTTGTAGTTTGGCAAACTTGAGTTTCATAGTGGCTTCCCCAGCACTGGTGAGCCATGGCACCACTAAAGCCTTGTGTCATAAGAGCTTTTGCTGAGATATAATTACCTTTGCTGGCCTCATCATCAAGACACCCAGGGGCTGATGGGACAGGACGATTTGAGCACTGCTGCCCACAAAACCACTTCCTTCCCATTCTTTTTTCTTTTTCTTCTAACCCCTTTCTATAGGAAACCGGAGATGTGCGAGAACGATCTCTCCGCTCGCATCTCTCTCCCTCTCTGTGTGCTTTTTTCCTGTCATCCCATTAAGGCCTATTTTTGAGTGTGCTGTTCATTAAAGAGGACTCTTGCACGTCATAAAAGAGAAGCGGTTAATTAAAGGGGGGCCTCCCCTGTGGGACTCACATTAGCTCCATGTGTGTGGCTCTCTTGGAGGCAGGCACAGCGGTATGGCCTCACGCTTGTGTCACAGCTGTCTGCATGGCCGTGGCACTCGCACCTAAAGGGACAAAGACACACAATTTCAACTTTCTGGAGGATCTCAATTGCTCTTATACATCTACTGTAATAGAATAGGCTCCCAAAGTAAAATAGGAAAGTTTCACAAGCTTGAGTTTAAGGAAAACATGCGTTAGAAATCAAGGAGCGGGATGGAATTAGCTCAGGGAATGTGATAGGATGATGAAGTACAGTAGATTTTGATGATAAAAGTGCTTTTTTGTGTTTCTTTACATTAAACTCGCAAGAATAGAAGATAGATCGAATTTATTTTTGAAATTGGATATTCAACAAGAATAGGAAAACAAAGGGAGGAACCTGATGTTATCCATCATTGGTTGTGAAACATTGGTTAAATATTTTTCAGTCATTTCAGTCTTAAGCATTGTATTAAAATTAGTCTAAAAGTCATTTTAAACATTATTTAGACATCTAAATGAATACATTACCAATAAACAAAATTTTACATTTAATAAGTACAAATTAATATAAATGTAAAGGTATCAATTGAAAAGAACATAATACAACATAAGTTGTATATAATAATCTCATCTGTATATATACTGTAACCATATCATATTTTACAGTATGTATGCAGAATGTTAAACCAAACTGGCATGCAGAAGGTTTAAACCTACAATTTCCATTTCAGCTTTCCATTTTTGTCCCAGTGGCTCCAAAATGTATTTATTTTAGTCAAGATTTCTCAATTCAGTGCATCACAAAAAAATTACCAGTTGAATAGGTATGAACAAAGCAACAGGGGTCAGCAACATCAAAATCCAAGTCTCTCTGTTTCCGTTTGTCATTCCCTAGATCTCTCCATCCATCTTTCATTCCTTCATTCTCTCTGTGCATGGTTAATAGGACTTTCGCATTCAACATTTATAAATGCCAGCGGAAATATCAACGGTGTGTCGTAATGTACAACAGCAGACCTGACAGGTCTCCATCAGACGGAACACGCACCTGCGGGTCACTCCTTTAATTATTCATTCTCCAGGGCCCTTATTCGGCATTATCATGCGCCCATCTTTCCACGGTTCCCTCTAAAAGCAGCACCCTTCACCTCCTTTACCAAACAAACAACATAAGCAAAACCAAGACGGCTGTTATTACCGCTTACGGTTATTACCGTACGAGTGTAAAGCAGATGCTAATGCTCCCAGACACAGCTTGACACCCTGTCAGAATTCCTCAAAGGCAAAATTTAGTTCCTTAAACACACACATACATCCCTTATCAACCTCTTGCGGGTTTGTCGGTCTCCCTCAGGTGGGGTGAGGGGGTGTGTGTCTACTACTGTTTACTCTCACCTTTGTTTCGTCAACGAGAGGAGAGCGCGGAGAGCAAAAGAAGAGAGAAAGGCGAGCCGTGCGGAAAGAAACGAAAGCGAAAGGTGGGGAGGGTGGGGGACACCTCTGAATGTCAGGGGATGATGAGATTTCACAGTCTCTAAATCTCGATTTCGTCTGTGCCAGTTTAACTAGCTCTTAATTAAAGCTCCCTTCTCTCTCTCTCTCTCTCTCTCTCTCTCTCTCTCTCTCTCTCTCTCTCTCTCTCTCTTTCTCTCTCTCTCTCTCGCTCAGACACACTCGCACAGCGAGAGCGAGCCAAGTTACAGCTGCCTGCATAATGACATAATTACCATAGTCGTAAGAACAGTGGCTGTTTAATGTCTGAAGGTATACATGGATAAAACACCATGTCTTGGCTTCTAAAGAGACAAAAGATTCGACATCCTTGAGAGGCATACAAGAACATTTCTGAGTGATTATCTACTTCCCCGAAGCCTTCAAGAAAGAGGATGCAAGCTCTTTTTTGAGTTGCTCTGCCAGTACTGTAAACAATTGATTCCTTCACAGTAAGTTTTCTACTACTGTATGTCATTTAGATATTTTATTTTTAGAATATAGTATTAGGTGGAATTGAAATAGCTCACACATGTTGATTCATAAATGAGCTAATAGTGACAATGTGCATTTTTATATGAAAGTTGTATTTCATACCTAATAATTGTATATGATCTTTTGATTTTGTGTTAAAGAAATAATTTCACTTAAAACTTGAAGTTCTTCCAAACCCGTCTTTCTTTCATGAAATTTCAAAAGAAAATTCCTTTGGCAACCTTTCCATACAATAATAGGAAATAAGGACTAGGGGTATCATGGCCAAAATGTACAAAAGGAAGATATTATGCACATAAACGGTTTATACAAAAGTATGTCATACGATGTCACAATGTTTTTATGGTGATTTAATTTCATTTTGGAGCTTGACAGTCTCAGTCCCCATTAGCTTTCATGGAGAATACGCAAAAAATTGCTGGACTATTCAACACATTGTTGGGTCAAATAATTTTTTTTAATATATATTTGACCCAACAATGGGTTAAAACAACCCAGCATTTTGGGATGAAGCAACCCAGCATAGGTTAATTTACAACCCAATGGTTGAGTAACCATTGACCCAACACTGGAATAAAAACAACTCAGCATTTTAAAAGTGTAATGACAAGGATATTTTTCAGAAAGCAAAAGAAAAAGGTTTATAATAACACGAGTAAATGATTTTTCATTTTTGAGTGAATACGTTTTTCTGCCATTGATTTCCAAATGTGGCCTCTCCATTGTAATTATGTATCTATTAACCGAAAGACAAAAAACTATGTTAAACAAGCCTTTACTCTCTGTGCCTAATAACAGACATGCCATATATCTCACAGTAATGTCAAACCAGCAAACATAATTTCTCCTCCATCTCAACCTGAGAGTCAAAGCCTGAATTATCCAACCATATCAGCAAACTGATTTTCCCATCAAATACAAAAATCTAATAAAATTAAAGTCTACGAATGTATGTCAAGTTTTGTTATTGTGAGTGTTAATCACGGGGTGATGGGAGAGATTATGTCAGGTGATGGTTGACTAAAATTGGCGGGTGTCGAGCTACTTTTGGTGTCAAACCTGCCACTGATGGTGATCTCATCCACAGCATAGTACCGGTGACGGAAGGGGATTGTGGGTTCTTGAGTGTGGTACTGGCCGTGCAGGTGAATTCTCACATGTGTGGCTCTTACGAACTCCTGCAGGGCGGCGCTGTTGTAGAAGTCGTTGTAGCCTGGCCGCAGGTTCGGCTCGGGGGTCAGCATACTGAAGGTGATGTTTCCTCTGGAGTATGGCATATTACTAAGGAAAAACCACAAACAAAATAAATAAATACAATGGTTAATTCAGTTTGCAGTTTAATGTTTACTTATGTGAGTAAAAAAGATTTCTTAGTGTTACCCCAAAAAATGACATCATTCTACCGAATAAAGAGAAATGAAAATACATATTCCTGCGATTTAACCTTCAAACATGTGAGGAATTGAAAGAGATCAAGAAATTCAAGTCTTGACATTGTGGGTAACACCTTGTCAGGTTAAAAAGGAAACACGTCGACAGCTACTAAAATGAACAAACATCAAAGAAATTGGAAAAGCAAAGGTCTTAGAACTACTGCAAAGAAATTTGACTAATACAGGTTTAATATATGACACTTGAAAGGTTGATTTCTCCGAGGGCAGAAATAAATGGACTGAATGAGAGAGTTCTTCGGGTCTTTGCAGGGGGCAGCACAGGTACAGTCCCTCCTACATTATTCACCACTACCTTTCCTCCCTCTTCAGAAAAATACACAGAGCATTGGATGTTTGAGATCTAATGCTGGTAGACTTATCCAGGACAGACCTGTGTGAGGAAAGTCTGTGTCGTCTTTGGTCCCCATCTTTGTCTCGGTTTCTGCATCTACCAGTGACTCTCTCTCTCTTTAGACCCATTTACCCAGATATGACATGTCAGAAGGGTCTGATTGCAACCCTTTATGCCACTTGGTCTAAGCTTTTGTGTTTTGAGTGAAATATTTGGACAGGTACAGTGGTAAAACACCTGGCCGGTTTGGTGTTGCTCCAAGCAGGACAAAACTTTAAAGCAGGACGTAGATGCAACATTTTAAACATATTTAAGATTTAAGTTAAATTGTGCAGTGATACTATATACCTTAAGTTGATAAATAATTCTGTAATTGAATTTATCCAAAATATAATTTTATTCAATAATCTAGAAGATCTTCAGTTGATATTTGTGCAACGCATATTTTACAAACCAGTTTTTCCAATAGTCCGTTTCAAATTAAGGTTTGTGAGGTAGAGCTTCTACATTTGAAAAACTGATACTTGCTTATCATTTTAGGCTGATCTAAACTGTCCCTGTGCAATTCATCGTAATTGTCAATTTTGCCTTCCAACGATTACAAAAACAAAATAATCGAGGTGAAAATTATTGTGCGGCATTCCTTTTTGCAAAACTCTACAGCAGTTCAGCTTTTAACATTTTTTTATTTGTCTATATAGCTAAATTCAAGTTAAAAATGTTATTTGTTTTTTATGTTGTGTCATATTTCAGTGAGCAATTTTAATAATAATCATGATCTCAATATTGGCCCAAAAATAATCGTGATTATGATTTTTGTCATAATCGAGCAGCCCTAAAGTAAACTACACTATATGTCAAAGCTCAAAGAGGTGCTTTACAGATTTGTTTAGCCTAAAGTTTAATGTTTAATGCAAGCAATACTATGATAATATTTTTTATCCAACACAATACAATACTATTATTAAACAATAATAGATTTTAGCAGCATCTAGTCCATTTAGTCCTCCCATTTGAAGCACTACGGTGGCTGACCGGGACAAAGATGTCGACAAGTTTTCACATCTTTGCCAAAGCAGATAACATATTTACAAAATGCGTTCTGTAGAGCAGTTAGTCTGTTTAGGGCTACTGTAGAAACAACATGGAGAATTCTGTGTAAGGGGACCCGCTGTGTATGTAGATAGAAACAGCTCATTCTAAGATAATACAAACATAAACGTTGATAATGTATATACACTTCTGAAGATGTAGTTATGTATATTATATTGCATTTCGGTCAATAGATTCTCCTTAATCTTACACAGTGCACCTTTAAGGACTTATTTATTTTCAGCAATAGGCCTACTTAGCATAAACTTAAACATGACTTAAGTTTGTTTTTTACAGATTTCAAAAGCCAGCAACCTGGGACTTTTGTGCAGATTATCGTAATAAACAGTTAAAACAACACTCATATCCCACTATGATTGAAAGAACTGTCTTTATTTGCTCTGTTGTTGGCAGGTGAAACCAGGTGCTTGCGTGGTTCATAACAGCTTAGCAGCTCTGCTGCGTTCATTACAGCTAAAGAACGGCGGAGATCAAATCTGAGCGGCCTGGACTGCAGCCAAGAGCAGCATTTTCCTCTCCATTCTCCTCTCAGATCCTCCAAAGGCCCCTAGACTGCCACTAAACTGCTTTTATCAAAGAGGGAACTTGTCTCAACCTACTTTGATGCAGCTTACCTGGCAGGAGTCATTTGTTGAAGGACTGTTATCACAGTGAGAGGCCACTACCAATGGGCCGAGCAAACACGTTTTTTGCGCTACCTGGGTAACTGTAGACAGTTCACAGAATCCGGACGATCCAAAACCCTGTTATCCTCCATCCCAAAGTAGCTGCAGTTTTTGGCCAGGAACTGCCAGTCCTTCCACTCCGAGCTCCCGGTCGCCCTCCTTTGAATACGAACTGCTTCGGGCTGAGCGTTGAGGAACTGGAGAATCACGAAGAAAACCTGCAAAGAAAGCGTGCAAAATTTACAGAGAGGGAAATATGCATGAAATACTAAACAGCTATGGATTATCTATTATCTGCACAGCGACAGTCAATGCTATGGTGCCTCCTAAAGCACATTGGGTGCTTTGAAGAGCAGCTTGAAGCCCTGCTTCGCTCTCTTCTCTCTCCCTCTGTGGCTTCATTTGAGGGGTTTGTCGTGAAACTGGTCGCAGCTTTGACTAAGTGGACGCTTTAAAGTCTGTGTGCTGGTGTGTTTTATCTAGTATTGAGAGGCAGAGCTGCATAAATCCCCAACTTCTTTACGACTGGACTCTTTGCTCGACTTGGCTTAGCCACATGGATGACTGGGCGACTCGATCACACACACAAAAAGGACTTTGGGGCAGCTTTAGTGTATTCAAATGGAAAAGACGCAAGTCAGTGTCTGGAAGTGAAAGCAGCCACATGCACAGACCAATTCAGGTTGACTATATTGCAGCTTTCTTCAAATCATAGTGACTTTAATTTGAATTTCTAGTGTTAAATACAAACCTAAACTCGCTTCAAACCCAAAATAACAACGAGCTACCATTTGACTGCTATCTACCTGGTACTGTCCATTCTCCAGATCTATGGTGATGGTAATTCCTTTGTCCAGTAGCTCTAAAGTAGGAAAGACAGAGGAGATCCAGGTGGTACCGATGTCGTTGTCACTGATGTAATGCAGCGGGTGAGCGTCCTGGTTCAGACGGAGCACTTTATTATGCGTGGTGTCATTGGCTGCGTTGGAGATGCAGTACCTCTCCACTAGGGGGTGCACTCTGGGGTGGCTGGCGGGACAGCGGCATGTTGACTGGCTATGGAGGTGAGGGAACTGTCCAGTGAACACCTCTTCGGTTTCTCTGAAATACAGAAAATATCATTTGCATCTTAGTGGCGACCCAACACAGAATGAAAATATATGAACACATATCTCCATATTGTCCATGTTGGCATAAAAATGACAAATTTATATCTTTGTATTATGAACTGTTTGAACACAAAAGAAGATATTTTGAAGAATGTAGGAAAGCAAACAGTTCTGGGCACTTTTCATCACCATTGTTATTTCCCCCACTATGGTAGTCAATGGTGACCAAAAACTGTTTGGATAATAAGCATTTTTCAAAATATCTTTCTCTGTGTTCATCGGAACAAAGAAATGTATACAAATTTGGAACAACTGGATAATGTGTAAATGACGACAGAATTTTCATTTTTGAGGGAGTAAAACTGTCCCTTTAAGAGTAACTGTTCTCACTGACAGCACAAACAGCATCTTGTACATTGCAGTAAAAATGTCTGTGCAGCTATGTTTGATATTAATTCCCTGTGACCTTTTGCTCACCTGTTGGTTAATGTCTTTGGATAAAATCTAAAATCCTGCATCCTTCCAATGAATTGATTTGACCCTGGGGAGAAAAAGAAAGGAAAGTCAATGGTCCCTATTGAATACGGTCTGCGGGATCCATAGAAACTAGTGGATTACCTTATCTGTGTCTTTATTTGAGTTAAAGAGACACTTGCTACATGGTGGGATCTATTATGCTTATTTACAGTTCTCTGTGAGCAGTAATCCCAGCGCCTGAATGGGCGGCATAGATCTGAAACTAAACGTGCCGCTCCATCTACATCAGCAGATAAGATATAATCACCTCTGGTCTAATAACAATCACTGATCGAGACGTCATATATGGATGTTTGCCTAGAAATCTTTTCATCTTTGTGTGCTGACTGTGCTTTCTAATCTAATAGTGATGAAATACCACTGTTTTATACGGCATGTTTCATTCATAAAACACACAAATTATAGATGGGATAAGAAAAAATACATACAGTGCTTAATAAATCAAAGCAGGATTACAAAGTATTAACAAAAACATTTCTAAAATGTTTTGTGGTAAAATGTGAAATAGCAGATCCCTGGTAGTGACTATGGCACAAATTTTGAAATGTGTAACACATTGTAATAAGACGTTTCAAATGGCTTTGTCAAAACCAGTCCTGGTCATCAATTCTCATAAGAACACCCTCTTTGTGTTGTTCATATGAGTTCTACATGAATCAAATGAGAATTTTAGCCCAGTGGGTTACAGATGTAGATTTTAACTGTGTGCAAAATAGATTAAACAGACTGCAACTTTTATGTGAGGCTGTTCTGTCTGTGTATGCTTTCCTCCATCCGTCTAATTGGCAGTAAATGAGGCATTCTCTTTACAAAGACTATACACAGTGAGTTTTTTTCTTGTTCTTCTGTGTCATATATACTCTAAACAAGAGAAATTAGCATTTATATCTATGTCCTCTGAAAGAGACGAAGCTGGATTTGGGCTGAATTATGTTTAAATCTTTGGAACACAAAAGGAGAAATTCTAAAGGAATACACTGGTCGGCACCATAAAGTATCATAAACATCTATATTAGGGATGCACTAATATTAATGAACTAATATTGGCTCATAACGATAACTGATCATTTGATCATCAACAGTGGAAGCCGATAACCGATATATTAGCCGAAATACAGTATCTCAATATTAATATACATTTTTCTGAGCCTAAAACAAAAGGCAAAACGTGGACAACTGCTTTTATTTTAAAACACTGACTACAGAAAACAAGGTAACATTTAGTTCTCTTTTTTCTAAAAATCATGTACCGAGCCAACTTTACACTAGATAAGAAACTTGTAAACTTTTCTGGTATAATAAACATCGCAACTCAGAAACAGCCACAAGTCTTAAAGGTCTCTAGACAGAAATCATTCAAGCAGAGAAAATGCTCTATAATGTATTAGGTTTAATATAATCGGCCTGATTTTATTATTGGGCCAATACTGATAACATCAAAATGGATACCGATAATAAATCTTTAATCTACATGACTATATTGAAAGTCTTTTGAGGTTCAGTGAGGTTTGTGTGCAAGTGACCACAGTTTTTGGGTTAACTATTCCTTTTAGAAAATGCAGGTAAGGCTGTGCCATTTGTGGATGTGTATTCAAAATGCGTGTGTGCATTTTCTTCCCTGGGGGTATTACAGAAATCCCATCTCATCTCGTTTATGAGGAGATTATTTGTTGCCATATGGTCACCCTTGACCTATATAAACTCCACCTATGATTAGTTGCTGCCTTATGAATATTTCTATAATGGAAAAATGTAACACCTCTGCAAATTAGTGTGTCCTTTCCTTCTCTCAATTTAAGTGAGAGAAAACTGTGTCATTCTGTGGTGAAATATAAAAGTTAGGAGAGCTGGAGCTTTACAAAGAAGGCTGAAATATCAAAATATTGTGTGTATATATATATATATATATATATAGAACAATATGGGAGAACAGAAATGATCACCATTAGAACTCGTGCCAATCCACACAGTACCCGCTGAGGTGATGTCATCGACAGGGCCTGCCAGCGTTTGTGTGTCCAGCGCCGTGCCGTCCTCCTCCAGTCCATTCAGGAATAAGCTTACACTTGAGCTGTGTATCTACAGGTGTATCATAAATAACAATGAGTTACAGGTTTTGAAACCGAGCTTATATTTATGTTTTCTATGGCCAATGATGTTGATTCTGACCATATTTATATTTGCATAACATTTTCCACAGATTGTTTTTAAATGAGACACATGGAAATAAGTCGACTGCAAAATTCCAGACGGATGAATGCGACGGTAGACTGGAGCATCCTTAAGCTGCTCTCTGTCATGGCAGCTGATTGCAGATTGTAGAGAGACTATTCTTAAAATCTCTAACCGGCCAATGACTTGCAGCCTGAGATCTGAAGCGACGTCACGGTGATGTAAATGAATCCTGAAGTGCTTCATTCCATTTATCGGCCCTGCGGACTCTTGAGAGGCCCATGATGCTCCTATTGTTGCTTTCCCAGCATTTATTTCATCTCTCCTTCGTGTTAACTATGTGAGGTTGTTTTTCCTTCAACCGCATTGCTTGGGGACTATGTCAATGCACTAAACTATGTCGACATTTTTGACATATGCATTACAGCTCAACCTTAAACTAGTGTTTGAAAATGAGAATAAGCCAAGCGTGTGAGTGTGTGGGTGTAGGGAGAGACTGGTATGACCTGTCTGGATCGCTGGCATATGATGAGACCAGTGTGGAGGTGGTTTCGGTTCTGGGGCAGATTAATAACTGACCATTTCTGCGGAGCTCTTAATAACATACTAATCAGCAGGTGCTGACATCTTAAAAGCTGCTCTCAGCTTTCAGAATGAAAAGGATCATTTAATCTGCGCAGGGATTTAACAAAATGCGCAACAAATTCATGTCATTATTTATGCAACAATAGCTATTCAGCAATGGTCCAACAAGAAGCAGACAGAATCCTAAAACGTTCAGTAATAATTAGTGCTTATAATATTGTGGCCACAAAATATCCTTTAAGAATTGAAAGACTAAATGAGTTTGAAAAATCCTTAAAAATTGTAACCAAATATTAATGCAGGAAAAAGTCTAATGGGTAATTTGTCATAAAGCATTTACCCACAACGGCCTTAGAAACACTGAGCCAAAGGTGTAACTTAATCACTACAGCTGACATTAAGAATTAGAAACTCTATCTGGCTGCTAAAGGTCTTCTATCCATCAGTCTTGGGAGAGTAAATATTGAACAAACATTTACTAACTAGCCTCGCAGCCTCTGTTACAGTACATCTGGAAACACAACAGCTTCTTTAAAGAATTTAAGAAATGTGATATTAATGAAATTGAAAAAATTGTACTGTATGCAAAAAGGCTTCCAATCATTGGATTTCTTATGTACCGTGAATGCATTAAGCAACATGACCGACTACATTAACACATAAAATAAAAAGTATTTGAGGGAAAGAAAGGTTAATATTTGACCCACCTATGGGTTAAAACAGTGGTTCTCAAACTGGGGTCTGTGGCCCCCTGGGACACTATGTGAAGTATAAAAATGTATAATTTAACATACATTTTATGCATTCAAACAACAGAAAAATAGGACCACCAACCAAAAGTACTGATGTATAACAGAATTTGATTTTGCTTTAATTAAAATTCTAAGTTTAAGATTATGAGGTTTTATTTGGGGGGTCGCAATAAAGCGATACACTCTACACAAAGGGGTCTTTACAATGAAAAAGTTTGAGAACCACTGGGTTAAAACAACCCAACATTTAATTTACAACCCAACAATTGAGTTCGTCCCTTTTTGACCCAACATTTGATTAAAAATAGCACTTTTAGTGTAAGATATAAACAAAGTTAATATAATAAGTTGCATATGTGGCTCTGTGAAGACTGACGTACGTGCCTGGCCTGAAGTTACCTTCCGGTCTGTGTTTGTTGATCGATCTGGGTTATTAATATTATTTAGACTCATTTTTCATTGTACAATTGTTGTATTAAAAGATTTGTTGAATTTTACTGTATATTAATTTTATTAGCTAGCTAATGTCATTTACTTCTTTATTTATTTTATCTCTTCATACAATTTATTTCTTTTGCTTGTTATCAGAAATAATCTGCAGGGATCTATTCTTTGTGGATGTGTACCGGAAGTTTAGTTTGGGCCACAAAAGCGTGCATGTTTAGTAACGTTTATGTTGTTGCTTTGAAACTGCCAAAGCATGGAAGTTTAGTGTTTAAGTTTAGTGTTTGGTGCCCAGCACCAAATATTGGATTTGACAGCAAACCCACAGCCAACAAAGCATTGTTACTCATTTCAAATGCAAAGAGTATTTACATTGTTATAAGGCAAAGCAGCAACAAATGTTTGGGTCCAAGGAGGACCCTGGGAAGGAAAAAGGTGATAACAATGCACATATATACACAATCTGACACAAGATATATGAAATACTTAAAACCCTTTTCATGTGTAATAAGGAAACAATTTTGGCCTCAGGTTTTGTTCCGAGAAAACAATCTTCTGAAACACAAACCGAGGGGCTTTTCATAGAACAGATTTCCTAATTCACACCTAAAACAATGTTGTGATGTTTCAGCTTGCACCGCAAAGCGGGGCGCAGAAACAAGCTTAACCTGAAGCCAAGCTGCATTCGGTAGCAATGAGTGACAAACCATTCCATGATAAAGCCCTTTCCATTTCAGCACTGGAGGAGCTGTCAGGGCCTCTAGAAATATTCCACTCTGGATGAGGGTATCAGCGCAGGCAATCCTCCTCTTTTAACGCTGATACCTTCCAGAGCCCTGCCCTTCTATCTGAACACACACACATACTCTCTCTCTGTCTCGCTCATACACAATCTCCCATACATAACCACAAACACATGAGATGTTTTATTTACGGCTTATAGCTGGAGCTCAGTGCGATTCTTATCATTTAAATGAAGCAAAAAGGTTTTCCTATTTGTAATTTGTTATATTATCACATTTCATAATGCACTGAGGGCCAGTTCGGTGATGTGAAATATAACCGCCTTAGACAGGAAGTCGCAGTTTCGCTACTGGCGCGTCAGAGGAGACGTCGGTCTCTCTTCACAGACCACCATTACAGCGAGAGGAAAACTGATGAAAAGCCAATTTCCCCTTTATCACATTAGCGCAGCCATGAGAGTGAAACATTTGTTCTACTCAAGTACACTAAAGATACAATTACCAATCTCACATATACATGTTTTATATCAGCCTTCTTTCTCCTGCTGTGAGGATGGCAACAATATATTAAGACTAGCATGACAGTTTATTTAAGAAAAGAAAATTGTCTCCGTGGTGCTGGAGAAGTCAGAAATATATAAGGCAATGTGTCAGTGCTTTTAATAAAGGTAATAACTCTTGAGAGGATATACTTTACACAGAAAGCATATACAGAGGTTTTCTTCTCTTCGCTGTGCCTGAGGGGTGAACAGAATTTGTTTTTACTAACTAGGTTTGCAATACAACACATTATACACGGTTATGGTTGTGTGACGTAAAAGATGTCCTTTATATCTTCATATAAACAAAAAGATATGATGCCAGAAGTCCTTTAAAAGGCCAAGCAGAAATGGCAGTGATATATTTTAACAAATACAAAAAAATTAAAACTGGATGAACAAACAGAAAGAATTTGTAAACCAGTGTCTATATATATATATATATATATATATAGACATACAGTATAACTGATGCTGAAATATCTATCTATCTATCTATATATATATATATATATATATATATATAGACATACAGTATAACTGATGCTGAAATATCTGGATTCTATCTGAATAAGGCTTTTTAATCAAAATAATGATTTGAAAAGGGATAAGTCACCCAAAAATAAAATTATTGTCATTATTGATTCACCCTCATGTCATTTCAAACCTGTGTATGACTTCATATTCTGTAAAACACATAAGATATTTTGAAGAAAGTCAGCCAGGTTTGGAATGACATGAGGCTAAGAAAATGATGAAAGTAATGAAATGATGAACTTACAAACATGACGTTTACAATAAATGTAAAAGTGCAAATGTTGCTAATCAATTTGTGATAAGATTTTTAAAGAAAGAATGCTTCCCTGAAAGGGGTCTAAAAAACATTATTGTGTGCACCTTGAGACAAAACAATCACACATTTTAAGACATGTCAGTGTAAATTGTATTCGATAAGCCCTGCCCAGGAAACCGCCCCATAAGTAAAACAATTGTAAAAAGAAATTATTTAGAAATCTGGACAGAGGAACAGGGGCCATCTCCATGAACAAAGTAAGCAATCACAATGAACGTCTTGGCAACAGCTTAGCAACCAAATAACAACCATTCAAAACACCATTACAACATGCTGGCATCCAGAACACCCCAATGTAGAAATCCAGTCTAAATTTAAACATGCAGCATTGTAAAATCATCTTTAAGCCCTTGAAAACCATGTGATGTTTAAGCAGTTAAAAATGTTGATATAACCTTTACGGAATTGAAAATCAGACCAAGTGAGCGAGCACATACATCATGCACTTGCAAGATTACCAGTGCCGAACAACCATCAAAGTGAAATAACCAACCCCACATTTCATGCTGCGTCCCATAATTTATGACCACCAAAGATGAAATATATAATTGAGCCAATGTAGTGCACGTACAGCGTTTTCCGCTTGATGAATTGCCGCTTATTTAGAAATGCCGGAAATGTTTAACATACCTCCGCGTTTTAGCGCCTGACTTATTGCTGTCCGGCCTTATTTATGTAGTGCGCTGAGTGCTGGTGTGTTCATATGACTTTGCTGTACACTTTACAGATTGTGGATACAGGGGCAGCGTGCCACACGCTGCTCATCCATCTCCCGACAGACCTCAGATCCAAGAGCGCGCACTTCATTTTTTCGATCTAGCCATCTTTCTTGCGCATTTCGCTAGCAATAAACACATGCTAACTAGGCAGAAGGGCACAGGCAGCTAAACAGAGGAGATGTAATCAGCCTCGCCACATCTGCAAAGAGCCGCGACCCCGCGAGCAATGACAGATTACAAGACTCCGTCGCGGGCGCGCGATGTATTCGATCTGTCGGATCATCACGGGTGATTTCCGGGATGGCGTTCGCCCCGCGGCCGCACGCCCGTCTGTCATCGTTACTCACGCTCCGGTGTGAGAGACGTAATATACAGTGAAATTCCTCATATCGACTTACGGCCATTACCAGTTTTGCTGGAGCTCCACCACTCGCCATTGCCCCTTTTGATTTATATCCATCCAGCGCTGATCTTCTTCGACTTCAATCTGAATAAAGACTCCTGAGAAAACTCAGGGTGCGTGTTTAATTCCGTCTGACATTGATGTGCCGAAAGACACGTAAATGCCTCAACGGACCAGATTAAACAATGCTCTGAATATCACTATTCGGGTTCTCAAAAGGCCAGCATATTTTCCAACGCGCTTCAATTTAAACCGCCATATTCACAAGTACAGCTGCCCATGTCCCGTAAAAGTCAACTCCAGAAGCTTAAAGCTACAAAGACTCTAATTTCCTGTCAACACTTTGGGGTGATTTATTTGGTGCTGATGGCCTCGGGTGCCCGTGGACAGTGAGCTGGGGAAAGGTGGAAACTCTCCTTGCCTCCATCCACCTTGCCTCACCTTCACTCGCACTGCCAATCAGTCTCCATCACTCTGGGTGGCACGAGGAGCTCTGAAAGGTCAGCTGACCCACTGCCAGCTTCCCTGCCAGAGCCAGAGGGCAGCCTGATAGCACTACTGATGTCTCCTCTGCTAGAGATTTACTCCTGCAAACTTTATTCACAGCACATCTTTATCTGGAGTTACACAAACATAAACATCCACATTGAATTTGTGATGTTTGAAACATTTTCAATTTTTTGCAAGCATAATGCATTTCTTAAGTTTACCTAGAAGATTCGCAAGTTCTTTATCACTCCATAAAAGAGATAAAAATTTGTATTTTGTTTTTATTAATGCCCTAAGCAATCACGCACACGTACAAATAAAAAAACAGATTTTACACAAATTCTGCAAGATCCGGCTTTGCCTATATCAAAAAATGAGGTGATGCTCAAAAAGGTAAACGACTGTGACACAAAAACATTTTAGATCTTATTTTAGGTCTCTTTTCTAAAGAACAGTTTGCCCCTAAAAAAAACCTGTCGGTTATTGAAGAATTTTTAAAGAAAGTGGTTTTGTTTAGGGGCCAATGTTGCCAAAGTCAATAGGGGCCAATGTTGATTGGTTACCAACATTCTACAAAACATCATTTTTTGTGTTCCACAGGCTTGAAATGACATGAGTGTAAGTAGCTGAAAGAATTTTTATTTTGGGATGAACTATCCCTTTAAAGAAAATCTTACAGACTTCTTATTTAACTGTAAAACTGTTAAAGAAAGTAAACCCGCCCTTAATTTTCAATCGCAGCTTGAAGAACAATTTTGAGTCTTTTGGTGGTAAAGACTGTATCACTGAACACACTTCATATACTGTGAGCGCGATCTGCCTACAGGGCTATATTATACTGCGTGATATTTTCGCATTGACGGTTGACTCGAGGCGGCCAGCAACGGTCGTCAACCCCACCACCTCACTCCAGATTCAGCAGTCCTCTGGCTCAAGGGGCCCTGGGCCACGGGTTGGCTGGCCTACTTATCTTTGGGTGGGGTGAAGTTCACGCAGGGTGATGAGGCATGTGCACATTCGGGTTAAGAGCCTCAGACTCGGCAGCTCTCGGCCAAAACAAATGTCCCCGGAGAACAAGGGTCTGCCGCAGTACAAGCCCGCACGATCGAAACGGCACGGCCGAGGCCCAGACCCTTGTGGAAGCTCTAATTGTGCGTGAAAATGTTCATTAACTTGTGGGATTCTCACAAAGTTCGAAGAGCCAAAGACAACATATAAACAGCCATGAGAGCACTGTTTTGGAACGTTTCTCCCAGGAGCCAGAAAAAAATATATAGAAACATAAAAGAAGGTTAATAAATATCATAAAAAAATATCAAATCTTTCTCATACGAACGATTCTACATGAATGAGCCTGTGATAGAAATGCAGTTGCTTTAGCAAATAAAAAAGATTTAAAGGGATAGGTGACCCAAAAATTAAAATTCTGTCATGATTCTGTCACTTTCTTTGTTCGGCAGAACACAAAAGAAGATATTTCGAAGAATGTTGGTAACCGAACAATGGAGGAACCAATTTCCTTCTATGGACACAAAACCAATGCAAGTTAATGGGTATCGCTGTTTGGTTACCAACATTCTTCAAAATATCTTCTTTTGTGTTTTGCTGAAGAAAGTCATACAGGTTTGAAATGACAGAATTTTTGGGTGAACTATTCCCTTAAAGAAATGAAAAAAAAACGTTTTTGTATTACAGCTTCTTAAAAAGAAACCAATTGATTTCACATGTGTAATTGAATAGAATCATACTGCATACTAATAGCACACTAGACATCTGTGCGTCTGCTGTCACCACTTGGCTTTTTAAACCGTAACCAAACACGAGACCTGAAAGTGGGAGTAGACATAACAATGTCTGTGACACGGATCCCATGAAACGTACAAGATGTAGGGGTGATAATACTCCAGAACTGCTTCAAAAGCCTCAACCTTTATGAGAAGGAACAAGGAAGTTTAAAAAATTCATAAGAGTGAGTATTGCCATGACAGCCACCTGACGTGTATTGATATGATAATTTTGATATACGTTCAAACAAATCCTGAAGGGCCTCATCTAATCACTGTTCCTCCCTTTCATTTACATCTTTAACTCTCCCTCATCTGACTCTTTTCATGTTTCATGTGTCGGCACTCACAAAAAGCAACGCAAAGATACCCAACAGAGGTCCACTGTCCATGCTGTCATCAGCACAGGTGAAATAAAGGGGATATCACTCCTCCCTGGATTTTCCCACTCTGCCACTCTCTCTCCTCTTAAAGAAATGACTATGGACAAGCACCTACAGATCAAACTCTTTCTTCCCAGAAGTCTTTCTAAACGCTGTAATGTTGTATTCTGTTTGAGTGCTTTTTTTCTTCTGCTCTCTTTATCTTGGTGTTTCTTCTGACTAGTGAGGCTTCCTCAACAGTCTGCAGGAAGACAGCTACCTGTCATGGCGCCACATTTTTTTGCGCCGTTTGATTTTGACCAAGCTGTACCGTCAGACAGAAGCAAAGCTAAAGACTTTTTATAATCTATGATGTGGGTTACATTTATGCATTTGCCAGACATTTAGTCTACTGTATATAATTTAATAATTATATATATATATATATATATATATATATACAATTTATTACACTTAATTAAAAAATAAAGACATGGTAGTGATTTAAAAAGAATGAACTTCAAAACAATGGGCATTTCTTAGTGATAGTTAACTCAAAAAAGAAAATTCTGTCCTCATTTGCTCCAGCCTCTTGCCTAAATATCTTTTGTGTTTTGCATAAAGAAGTCATACATGTTTGAAGTGACATGAGGGTGAGTGAATGATGACAGAATTTTCATTTTTGGGTGAACTATCACTTTAAGGACTGATTTTTATTATAACTTCTGCTAAAACTGTTACACTGTCAGAGACATGCCAAAACTTTTACATTTGCCTACAAAAAAATCAAAATACCATTTTTAATACAGTAATTCATCACCTATCACATTATAATTCATGATGCATGCAATTCTTTGTTTGCAATAAAAGATTACTGATATTTATATTTGCTGAATGTACTGCAGTCGTAGTATTAAAGGACGGTAAAAATTAAGAAACCATACCAAATTTTCATTTTCATAATTTCTATATGTATTGTGGTCATTCCAGTCGAGTGAATTTTAACAAAATCAAACATCAGGAGTGACAAAGTCATCCAACAGCAATGTGAAAGACACATAAAAACTGATGATAATTTATGTTAAGTATAATGTTATGTATAATTAAGTTATCACATAAAAAAAAAATCTCTGAGAAACATTTCATTTTCTGCATTTCATTATTTGGAATTTGGGAGAAATGTTGTTAGTAGTTAGTAGTAGTAGTAGTAGTAGTTAGTAGCAAACTAGCACTAGATCTATATGTCAGTTATAGCCTTCCACAAGTAGACCACCTCGAACAGTTAAGGGCTGAAAATAGGCTAATTTTGTCCCCAGAATACATTAACCGGACTGCAGTTTAAAGTCCTAACAGGCACAGAGAGCGTATCTTATAAAGCCCAAGTCGAAGCTGTCACAGAAAAGGAACATATTACCTCTGAATTTGTGGGAAGGATCTTATTAACATAATAATGTTTTCTGTCCCAGAAGTCAACCTGCTATTCATAATATGATCGATTGCATCTTAAAGCTATAATAATCACTACTATTGTAAGGTAATACTCTCCGCAGACAGATCAGCCCGTTTTCCCATGAAGTTTCCCATCTTCGGCCTTTACTGTTTTTATTCCTGACACAGCCACATGCACCCAGCCATTTCCAAAGCTGAACAATGCCAAAGAAGCCGAGCTGATAGAGAACTGAATAGCTGCGAATGCATGACCCAGTAATTCCACAGTTTCTTCATATTTGCATTTTTTCACCACGGATTCAGATCATTCTTTGAAAAAACCAATCCACTAGACTGTAGATCTAGTTTGTGTGTGTGTGTGTGTTGATATGTATTCAGAGCAGGGTGCGTGTGGGGCTGACCCGCTCTCTTCCCCCATCCTGCCCTCGCAGCTGCAGGAAAGCAGATGTTTACCGCTGTAATTAACGCCTTCTATTCATGCATCTTGTCCAAAGTGGAAATCTGTTGTGACACGGGTTCAGCGAGAACCTGCTGTGGGTTCTCCCGACACAATATTAATATCAATATTTTCCAGCAGCTAATTACCTCAAATATGAATGGAGGGTGATTTAGAGTTGCCCAAGCAGCTTCTACATGACACCTGACCAACATGATTACGCTATATGATTTGTACTGCGCCGAGTGAAACTATTCATCACCATTAGCACTTCAGGATCATATACTTTAACACACAGCATTTATTTACATTTATGCACCTGCAAGGGACTTAAACACATAGTTGCATTTTTTTCAGTATGCATGTTTCTAAGGCTTTGAACTCTGGACCTTGGTGTGTCAAGCATCTTACTCTACGCAAAAGAAAAACTTACTCAGCTAGTCGGAGTCTCTACAGTCAGTTTCAAAGCAACAACATAAAGAAACGTTACATGCGCGTGCACGCTTTTGCGGGCCAAACTTAACTTTCGGTTCACATCCACAAAGAATAGAGTCCCTGAAGATTATTTCTGATAACAAGCAAAATAAATAACAAGTAAATGACATTAGCTAGCAAGTTAAAAGTATGTCTATAGTCTATTATATTGTGTTACCAGTAAAAGAACCGTTAACTGGCTAAACTTAAATGTGACAAAGTTACACGAACCATTCAAAAAACGTTTATTTAATAAAATGTATATACAATAAAATTCAACAAATTATTTAATTCGAGTATTATACAATAAAATATCATATAAATAGTTATATTATTAGCCACTAGCCAGACCGATCAACAAACACAGACAAGATGTAAACTTCAGGCCAGGCGCGTACATCTGAAACCGTCTATACAGTACATCAAATAATCAGCCAATCATTTCACTATCCAACAGTGATCCAATCAAACCTTAATGGATCAAAAACAACTCGCACCCACATTATTTCCCCATTTGACTCAATGTCACATTTCCAAAAAGGCACACGTGACACATACAAATGACCGCAAGAAAACCAAGATAAAAGAAACAGGCCACCTACCTGTAAAGCCACGTGTGTCCACTGGCCTATGCTAATGTGACCCGCGGTCTTCATGCTTAAAGAGCGGGTATGTCCTCCCTGAATGCCATAGTGGAACTGAACTTCCTCCTGCGACACGGTTACCATCAGCACCAGTCTGTCCACTGTGCTCTTTTCAATTAAAGTCCTGCACATGAGGAAAATAAACACACAGGCTGAAATGAACTGAGGTGCATTAAACAAACATAAGGAAAATATAAAGCAAGTCCATATTTACATGAGATACGAGACAATACACGAAGCATCTCGCATTACCTCACAGACATAAACAATCGATACTCCTTTAAAAGATCGGCTATGAAACTCCAGCAGCGCACTTTTACTGGGAAATTCCTTAGCGTCTAAAATGAACATCACTCTGACATTTATGCATGTTGTATCAATATTTTCCATTTGCCTTTTCTTGTTACTCGAAAACGCCCCCATACACTGTCATATGAAACACCATTACGGGCGTTTTACGGGAAACGGCAGCATTTACGAACACAGGCCACCACATCCAATAAATCATAAAGCATTTGTACTCGGGTTGCGCCTGGCCCCGGAGTCAGAAACATCTCACCTACAGCCAAGCTTTCCTTGCCTGCTCCACTTGCAATTAGGCCAGGCTTCTCCAGGGAAAGCCACATTTTAGTATTCAATATGTCTAGTAAGGCAAGTGTTCCAAAAAACTAAGCAGGAGCGGTGTATTATTTTGATGTCATATTACCAAGGGGATCTTAGGCAGGTATTAAACACAGCAGGCCTATTAATTCACTAAAAACAGAATAAACACGCATGCCAGTCGACATGGAAAGAACACAAGCTCCGGCGCCCGGTGAACTGCCTCGACCACACAGTGTCACTTATTTATTTTTCAACACTACACGCTGGTGGCTTTGTCTTTCTTCTCATGCTCCGCACTTGATATAAAATGCTGAAACAGTTGTTCTTCTTCTGGAGCCTCTCTGACTCCGTCCTTTCATCCCATCACCCACTTTCAACTATATCATTTTCTGTGCTGTGGAAAAACAAAGTGGCCTTTGAGTTGATGCCTTTTTTTCACCAGAGCTCAGGAAACACTGTGGCAATTTCATTTCATTGATCTAAAACTGGCCACAGCTGGTCTTGCCGAAGCAAACAGGGCTCACAGCTTTTTCAACTTGGCAGGGCTCCTCACAGAATGTGTTCCATGTACCAACACGGTTTCAAAGTGGCGATACAACACAGAAAATGTCGGAAAATGTGGTGAGAACTACCGACAGCTACGGGAGGATCAACTGCAATGCAAAAACTGTTTCGTATAAAACCAAGTCTGGGCTAAAGGCCAAGCTTATCCATATCTGGTTTAGATCATACAACAAGTTTGAAGTAATTCAAGAAAGCAGGTATTGAAACTGATCTGGTTGATTAAGTTAGATATTCACACTTGCGCTGCTTCTCTAACCTTCTTAAGGGAAAATTCTGGACGGTCTACTTACATTACACCGACTTCCTCGAGTTTCAGCCACACTGTTAGAGTAAATGAGCTCTCTGGACCCAAGTTTACACCAGAAGAGGAAACCGAACAATCTCTCAGGTTGGGAAAGACAAAGCTGGTGGAACCAGGCTCCGCACCTGGGTGGTGGTCCTGCCCGTCACCCTTCCAGCACGTGTCCAGGTGGGTGGCAAAGAGGTCTGTGTAGTCTGGCGTGGTGGACCTGTACGGACACTCCTGGATGCAGAACTTTTGCAAGCAGGTCTGAAGGTCCTCCCGTACCTGGGCGGCCTGGCAGAACGCACTTCTCTCAGGCACGCCACACGTGGACCTTGTCGGAGTGATGCTGACCGATTTATACGCTCCTATGTTCTCGAGCCTGGGGAAGATGCCCTGAGGGGCAACCAGGCTGAGGGAGGCATAAAAGCCCAGGGTGTACAGTAATAACATAGCACCTTTTCGCCCAAGGAGCCAATACGTCTTTGGTGGTGACGGTGCCTCCTGATGTAGGGATCTTAAATAAGTAATGATGGTCATGCCTGCGGTGACATTTTTACAGTCCAGTGCCTTGGGTAAGGCAGCACAGCTTAATGGCACGATGTCAAAGAGGGGGCCAAAGCCTTCACATGATAGCTAGGATTTGGGTCCGTCGAAGACCTGAGGAAAACCAAAGGGAGAGAGGAAGAGAAAAATCATAAGTGAAAACATATTTATGGAAAATATTATACCCTGACACCCTTCCTCGGGCTGTTAGGATTCCACTTGATGCAAGAAAAGCTTAACAATTACTTTTCGCCGCCGCATCTGAATTGCACTGAGCTTGGCTTTATGTCAACAACAGCTACCATGAATTCAAGTGGCATTGCGAGGAGGAGAATAATAGCTTTTGTAAAGTGCTGTAATGCTGTGGCGAAGACACAAAATACATGCAAAAAATAGAAAAACATGTTCCTTTCAAAAATGCATAAATCTGGTGTAAAAGAGTTTGCTAGGGTAAAAATAATACAGATGACGTTCATTCATCTTTCACGTTACAGCCACAGCAGGCTATATGCCAACAAATATTCAACAGGTTGCTGAACCCAATCGACTTGGTAACAGGTTAAAAAAAATGACCAAATGAAAAGAAAAACCCGTGGGAAGTTCTGTCCACTTCAATGAACAAAAGCACCGACTGTTTTGTGCTTATTAGCGTCTTCACAGTTCTGATGTACCGCTGCCGCATTAAATTAATTTAATACGCAAATATAAAAATAAATCAACACATAAACATTCACAAGTGACACTATACAATTAAAATATACCATATTCTTACCTCCATGCGTGATGCATTCATAGAGCTCGTGGCCACTCTGCGCAAAGCAGATTATGAGAGTTTGCCATCTGCTCAGCGTTCACGCGTGACACAAAGTAGCAGAACTTGAGTGCTCGATCACCCTAAAAACAATTCACCAAGATGATGATAAATAACTCGCACGAACACGTCGAGGTGGTAAGTGACAGGATAAAGAGAAAAACCTGTTGCCATCATTGATCAGAGCCGCTGGCGGAGGATGACAGTGTTACGTTACGTCTCGATTGAACAAGTGGATCTCTTGGCTCAGGAACGCCACTCCACGTCGCTAAGCAACCCGGCACAGAGTTGCACATTCAGGTGCTGGACTCCAGGAGGGGAAAGCAGGACAAAGGATTAAAGGGAAGGGGGCTGAATGAATGCACAATGTGGGGATGTTTCAGTATTATTATGGTCCATGACGCCATGGCGCACATCGAACACCGGGATGGCGTTACACTGGCCAACTGTCGCACCCTATGGGTGTTTTAAACCTACATGATGTGGGCCTAAACGGTGCGACCCTTATGATTTGTTGAGTGGGCTAGATGTGGTTTAATGGCCGTTATTTACACATTTAACAACGCTTTGAACTTGAACATTGCTTTAGGCAACAGCCAGTGAACCAAGAAATAATAAGTGTTTGTGAACAAATCAATTTGTTTTGTTTGTTTTTGTTTGTTTGTTTGTTTAGTTTATTCCAAAAGTTAAACGTGATTAAAATAACGAAAAGTGCTGTTCAATTAATCATTTATAATGTAAAGCCCATTGTTCTTCATCCACTACTGACTTCATGTGACATGACCAGTGTTGGTTGTAACTAGTTACGAAGTAATTCGTTACTGTAATTTAATTACTTTTCCCTTAAAAGTAAAGTATGGGATTAATGTATTAATGTATAATTCTCACATTGTTAATACTTTGGTTAGTTAATACGAATACTTGTTGTTTTATATTATTTATTTGAATGATTATTTGATTTTTTCAGGTGATTCAAACAAAGTAAGAATCACAATATCACAAAGCATATTCGATCTTAAAATGTCAAAAACTATAATTTATTTTCATAATCAATTTTTTCGAACTTACCCAAGTCAACAATGTGGGCATTTATTATTTATTTTTTATTTTGAGTCCAGTACACAGCAAATTGTGAATGAGTACAGATACACGCAAACAAATTATATTATTGTTATTATATGAAGCTATTCATTATCTATATCAATATTTAGATAATATTATCTATAGACAATATTTAAACAGCTGCAATTATGAAAGCAAATACAGTCTAACCACCTTTAAATTAAGTGTTTTTAATGACATTAAGCAGCTTAGAGCACTTACCTAATAATCAATAAACTCCATTATCTGCATCCAGCTACAAAAAGACTTTCATCTTAAACATTAGCTCTGGATTTCTGCTATTAAACACATGCTGGTATTGTTCATGGAGGGGCTGAGATCAGTATTGGAGGGGCTGGTAAATATGTTTTTCAACACGATTTAAGATTTTACACGCACTCTGAAAAGTCTCGGACATAAAATATATAAATAATCAAATGCACAAACCTGTAATAGTGAGATATTCTAATAGACACAATGGTGTTCATACTAATATAATGATATTTCCTAACCCTATTTTAATGCTAGGGGTCGGATCAGGAGAGCACACCACAGAGTTCTGTGAAATGGGTTTTAATGGATGACAACGAGGAACTAAACAGGTGAGTATAAACAGGACTTCCAAAACAGGTATGTGGAACAGCAGGTAATCCAGTTACAGGCAGGTGTACAAAAATGGGTATTCTCAAAGGTAAGTAACCAACAGGGAATCCACAAGGACAGGTAAGTACATAAAGCTTGTAATTCGCAAGCCATAATTTGGTCAATTATGAGCATTTAAAATTATTAAGATGTCTGCGAAAGTAAATTGTTTACTTACACTTCACTATATTTCTTTTTAAACATTTGGCCCCAACAAGCTCCAGCCAAATCCGTACACACACATTATTGCAAACGCATATTTTACTTAAGTAATTTATTCTCCAGAGAGTAAATTTAAGGTCAAGCCCCACGAATGCATTTCTCAACATTGACTACAGTTTCATCATATTTTCCTCTTCCGTTGGACTGCAGTAGACATCAGGTTTGGACTTGAATCATATTGATTCTTTTTAAGCCCTGTGTCTTGCAGCCTCGGCTGCACACAAATGCTGAGAATGTTAAAATGAAGACTGGTGTTAAAACTAGCCTTAGCATTATCTTAGCTTTTGTTCACAGTGATACATTAGTTAATCACAATATCACAAAGCATATTCGATCTTAAAATGTCAAAAACTATAATTTATTTTCATAATCAATTTTTTCGAACTTACCCAAGTCAACAATGTGGGCATTTATTATTTATTTTTTATTTTGAGTCCAGTACACAGCAAATTGTGAATGAGTACAGATACACGCAAACAAATTATATTATTGTTATTATATTATTATCAACCAGTGATAGCATGCAAATGAGCTAACATCACCATCCTCTGCATTCCAGTCACTCAGGAGACAAACCCTGACTGTTTAACCCAATCTCCTTTACTAATTACTGTAACAACTACAAACATCATTCTGTTTCTGTTCGATTCTTAAATATGTCATGCAATATGACAAATCACTTCTGGGCTGTATAAATAGACTGTTTCACATATTGCCAAATCAGTTTGTGTTACCTACAAATCAGAAATGTCATAGTCTCCCTGGCTGTACTAAAGGGAATCCATTGGCGAAAAAACGCACCCTGCGACTGTTAAACTGGCATATGGTTTGTTTTACAATAAAATATGGCGCAAGTTAATGCCATAAATTGCAATAAAGCCTGAAAGTCATATCCTGAGCTTTATGCTGCTGATGTGCAGTTCTGTGGTATTTTCCCCCAGGGTTCCATAGCGAAATCCCTCTCCTGCTGAGATACATATGATTATATTAGCCTCTTACTCCCAGTGCAGGAAAAATGCCTGCAATAGTCTGGCAAAGCAGTAGATAGAGCTCCAGTTGTGTTTTTGCACACTTCAGCTTACTGAATCTCTAATTAAAACAGATTTGTTTGACATTTTTAAATATACATACATTTCAACATAGTGACATAGTCACAAAATGTTATTTATGGATGAATTTATTGACATGAATTTCCCCCTTTTACGTGTCCCTCGGCATGACTTTAAATCTAATGTATTTTAATACATTAAGTATCTTTCATAATAGCTGATATCTGGTTATAAATATATAAATGTATATATATTTGTATATGCACACGTGGTACACTGTAAAAAAGAAATGTTGGTTCAACTTAAAAATAAAATTTTGAATTAATTAAAACTTAAAAATATTAGTAACAACGAGTTTGCAAAAAAAATAGTTAACTAATATTTTTTAAGTTGAATGAACTCCAGGTTCAGCCATTTTACTTATTTTTTTAAGTTAACCCAAAAAATATATTTTTTTACAGTGGTATATTGAAAGCTGTACTGAGTGACATTTGTGTCCATGGACACAGATCAATAAATTGTATATTTCATTTCTATGTCACAAACTGCTGTTGTTTCAATTACTTTTTTTATTGAACAATACAAAATGTACAAACAATAGTAGTCATACTGTGTATGCAACTTGTATACAATAGTTATATAGTATACAGTATTATATAACATATTATTGTAGTATTTTTCCAAAATGTTTTTTCATGCTCTTTTTTATATATCGAAGTGTGCATGTGAACCAGAAATAGTCATAGAAACAGCAGCTTTGACATTAAAATTTTTTAGCTTTAAATTGAGTTACTGTATAACTCCTTTTGTAATCCATGTAAAAAACAAATAATCTTTAAAATGCGAGTTTAACTTTTACAGGGAAGTTTCCTTTTAAAATAATGCCAGGTATTAGGCATTTAAAATACCTCAAATTAAATGTTAACATCAGCAAACAACTTCCAGTGGAAAGTGAGAGAGCAGAATATGTGGGCGATGTGCACTTCATGACTGAGTGCTTGGAAATCCCTGTTGCTGTCAGTGAAAAGATGGACATAGAAGGACTGTGCCAGTGCATCATCTCTCAGATTGCTCCTCTCCTGTGTAGCGACATGGCTGTATATTGAGTTGTCAGATGTGACACTCCAGACACCCCATGCTGGCTCAGAGTAAGAACTGGAGATCACTAGCAAGTCAAGTCACAATGGGCTCTGGAGTGTGCCGCACACACACACACGCACACAGAGACTCTACTCTGCGCTGCAGAGGGGTGAGATTTCAGTAGACACAAACACCAGCTTTGGTGGAAAGACAAAATGGTCCGAATTACGAGGAAATATGGTCCAGACTGCATCACAAATAAACACTATATAGAAGCAGCATTTCTAGCATGATTATAAACAGAAGATTCTTACTCAAAGGAAAGATAATTGTAACGCTGGGTTATCAAAACCATTTCTATGATTCACACAAAAAACACCATATATTTATTGTGCTTCATGCTATTTTATGAAGGCCTTCTCTGAAGAGTTCTCAAGTGCTACTAATTCAAACCGACATGACACCCCAAACTATTTATAAAAGTGCACTAACCGAATGAATGGTTCATCGAATGTAGAGTAAAACATTTAAGTGCAAATAAAAGTGCAAGTGTGACCCGCTAATGCTCTCAATGAGTCCAGTGCTGTCTGATCCATTTCATCTCGTGTATTAAGGAGACGGTGAACTTGCCTTTTACAGGGACGACAATTAATTGCTTTTGAGTGATCTACCAGTTACATTTAATGTTAAGTAGTTCTAAAATTGAAAAAGGCTATTCTGCTGGAGATGGGTCATTATATGGAACGCTTGAGATGTGGTGCGTGAAGAAAGGTTTGGAACAAAGGAACTAACCCACTTTAGTTGGCTGATTTGGATTTTGTAATGGCCGATTGCGATATATAGGGAGCTCGAGTTATGTACAAAGTAATTTTGAAAATATATATGGTTTCACATTTAAATTGTAAATAAGAATGCAAATAAAATATCAATTTAAAATTGCTCAAAATTTTATATTTTACAAATAAACATAATAATTAATATTGAAAATATTGTTTTTTCTTTAACATTTTAATTTAAAACATTTTCCATTTTAGAAGATTGATTATAATAACTAAGAATTACATTATGATGTCTTTTTACCTCATATTTAAACTCATGCAATAAAGATCTTATAATGAAAAAGCTATTTGTAATATAATGGTCATAGCTCACTCTGTCGCTACATAAAACATACATTTGATATTATGGTTTGGTTAAAGCTGCAATCCACAAGTGTTTCCTTTTTTTCTGTCATCTCTATTTGAAACATGTCTCTGTTTGGATCTGCTCCTCTGCACAGGTGAATCTGGGTTGCCAGATCTTTGTAACAAACCCAGCCCAGCCATTCAAAACTAGCCGTAAAACCACAGACTTGCAGTTTAGCAGTCTGCCTCTCTACCACACAGAGACGAATCTGACATAACCACACAGAGAAATCCAACCTGAGTAAATCATAATATAAGAGATATTAGATTAAGTGTACCATTGTGAATCTGGGTAAGAACAGATTAAAACTGATTTTTTTATGTACTAAAATAAGTGGTTTTGTTTCATTTTAAGTTACAGTTTGCAGCTTTAACCATCTCATGAACACTTTCCTAAGTCTCCAGGCTCATGAGAGCACAAGGTGCGGGACAACAACGGCAGTCTCCTGCTTCTAAGGGTGACCAGCGTCTCAAGAGGGTCAGGCTCAGAGCTGCCTTCTTTGCACATTGTCAGAAATCGAATCTACACACTTTCTTCTCCCTTTCTACACACATATATCGGGTCCCTGTGATGTCTCTCTCAAAGTCGTAACTGGTGTCGGGGGAGCATGAGACCTGTGAAACACCATTACCACAGTGTGGCCCGGACCATCAGCACACTAAGGCCCAGGAGAGTGACCGAGCTCTAACGCTGAGAAATAAATTGGGATGGATCCAGTGACAAAAAGCCATCGGGGCCCAACTGCACACATTAGCACTTTACAGATTACGGCAAGCACACGTGCCACCCATCAAACTTTGTTCCTGTGAAACATATAGAACACAACAAAACATACAGTATAATATTTCTCTAAGAGATGTCGAAGACCAGAACTTCAGTCTTTCGTGACTATTGTACTGAGCTGTTCAAAAGCATGCGTTTGAACCTTTCTTGACCATCATCCTACTAGACTACTACACTTTCATGTCATGGAATTTTACCAAATGACTGCCAGGACACCACAACCGCCAAAAAAAAAGCTAAAAAGGAAAAGGTGCATTCCACTTCTGACTTTATGACTTGGCCACTCCTTTTTTATGTCAGTTCATACGGTTCCCAGAAACCATTAAACGGATGTGAGAAGAACAGAGGTCATTTCAAACAGACTTATCAAGATCAGCAGTTTAACTAATATGTCTAGAATAGATCAATTAATCTCAAATGAGCTTAACTTTGAACTAAAGCTTTATGGGGAACATCAAAATTCCCAATTGGACCATAAGACACTTTCCCGCTCAAGTTCCAAATTGCACCGACGGGATGATCCATAAATTGACATAATGGAGAAATACAAATAGTCCAGCTTTACCTCTGCATGTACCTCACGGGGCCTCCGGTGAGGGCCCAACCTCAGTGAAAACCCATCACAGCGGCCCCACACCGAAGCCGTATAACACGAGAGAGCGCAAAGTGTTAAAAGAGCCATTACAAATGCCATGGAGCACTTTTAGCGTCTCGCAAGGTTAATGATAACGGTACTTGGCAGCTGAAATGCTCAAGTAGCTTTTATTGTATCATAATAATGAATCAATGGCGTAAAGATAAAATAAAATAAATGAACTCCGAAGTCGATGAGTAAAATGTATGTGCCGCAGCGCAAATAATAAAAAAAGTAACGGGGGAAAAAATCCTCAGCCGACGCCGACGGGGCTCTCTTTAAGTAATATCTTATGATGTCATCTTCTTGAAAAATATTTGCCTGCAGGTCAGTGCACTCTGTTTTAAAGCCTTAAACGCTTTTGCTACACAACATTAAACGTCTCCCCACATTACGGGATGTGTATTAGCAGCGGAGGGTTTTACACACAATGCTATCTTTAGTTTTCTTTCCCCAGCTTTGTAGGATGGAAACAACACAAGAGCGTGTGTTATTTGGCTCCTTTGTCAAAATTATGACAGGCTGTCAAAATTAAGTAGGCTTTAGCGTTCTGGTTATCCTAAGTTCTTCTTGTTGTTGTGAATTACACCTTTTTCTTTTAATTCGTCCCTCTTGTGTGTTATAAGAGAGATGAAGTGGATGTGGGCAGCTTGTGAGGCTGCGCTGATGTTAGGAACGTTGTCTTACATCAATGTGTCTGCTGTAAAGCCTCAGGGCATATCGGCTGATTACCCCCTGAGTGGACATGCCTCAAACGCTGCATCAAGTTGTCAAGAACTTTCTTCTCATCCACCATTTTTCTTTTCCCTTTCGACGCAATAATAATGTAACTGCGACAGAATGAAGAGTGGCTGCGTGAAGATGCCGGAACAGGGGAAAAAATGAGAGAGAAGAAAAAGTGAGCAGACGGTTCTTCACTATTGCCTTGACAACAACTCATCCTACTCATTCCCTGAACAACTTAAGTAGTTTAAATTGATTATATATAAACATATATGGGCCTATATATAAAAAATTATGAGTGGATATTTACTGAGGAGGTACTTCTATATATTTGTGATTCAATTTGTATAAAAATGTATGTACAGTAAATTGTCAAGTCTGAAGACAGAAATATGCTGAATGAATGTAAATGTGTTATGTCATGTTAGACCTGATAAGCTAAAATTATAAAAAATAAAACAATACAAATTGAGATAATTTATCAATGAAGATGCTTACTCTTAAGACAAATAAATCATCGCTGTCGTTCCAAAACCTCGGATGTCCAAATTCGCTGTTATTCAGGAAATGGAAGAAACACTTTACTTTTTAAATGATAAAGACTGTGTAAGATAAACACTTTTTAATACATTTAATTGGTCACTTATTCGCAAAACCCACTGACAAACATAAAACAAAAAATTCTCAACTCTTCTCTTTCTCAAGTTCAGAGGATTGACCAAATCGTAACATTTGATGTAGTAGACCGAGATCATGGCATTCTTTTATTTTATTATACTTTTTATAATTATTTTTATAATTGATGTTGATGTTATGGTTTTAAATATTGAAAAAACTTAAAACTACTTAAAAATATGGAGATTATGGAGGTTTCAGAAGAACAACAGCATGAAAGTGATATGCATGCATTTTGATGATGTCATCGCTGTCCTTCTGAAAACTTGTATGTCCAAATTCGCTGTTTTTCAGGAAATGGAATAAACATGGTCATGTTTAAATGATTAAATTCGATGTTGTCAAAGTTGAAATGCACTTTTAAATTAGTTAGATATTTGCAAAACCCAGTGACAAACATTAAGGGTGACCAATAATTGGTTTATCACAAAATATGAAAATATAAGGTTTCAGAAGGATAGCAGCGATATGTGAAACTACTGCTGTTCACTGATTTCTGAAAAAAATCATTTCAGTCAGTCTGCAGTTTAAATGCTTTATAGCTATGACGTTAAAACTGAACACATGAAAACACAGCCATGAGTCAAAACTGGAAGCATGTTTAATATTGCTCTACTATTATCCTGAAAGGCATAATTGGAGTTACACATCTGAACTGATCGTAGTTACAGAATCATAGGTCTCTCTTTTTGCATTGAACAATATATACAATGTAAAATAAATACATTTACACAAATGGACATATCGTTTGGAGCACACTGTAATGATGCACATCACAAAAATATACAGTTATTAATTTTACCGATGTGGAGCACATCTAAAAACTACAGACATGGTTCTCACTACAGGTTGTATCAGCAACTCCTGGGCTGAAAGAAATCATATTAAGCTTTTCAAATGTTCTTTCCCCTTCATTTTTCTGGATCAAAGCCTTTCCCTCAGTGGTCTACGTTTCTGTGGTAGACTGCCAAGAAGTCTAGATACATTTGGCAGACATGTCGATATACATGAATAAATACAACCAATATCTATAACCTCTTTAACATTGAAAAATAGCAGCTGTTTGTACATTTGATTTTTAATTCTATTATCCTAAAATTTGCAAAATAGTCCAATAGATCGAGGATTTTCATCTACCATAACGTCACAACTGCATGTTGTTTCATCATATTGAGTTAAATAGGAAAATAGCTCTAAAAAGTCGCCATGGTTACGTCTCAATTACGCTTTGATTTGTATGCTGGATAGATGAGGGTGTTGAAAAACACAGTAAAATTGTCTCTAAATGGTTGGACAGGTGTCTGTATTCATCATAAAAGGATCACATTGTTTTTCATATTGTGCACTAACAGCGTTGGTATAGCTTGAAAAAATGAATATCTTGAAGATCACTTTAATGAAGTGTTACAAATCTCAAAGAATTATAAAGCTTATTTGGAAGTCGTAGATAAGAGACTAGTTTCACTTCATTTCAATAGTGATTTGTATTAGAACACAAAACAACAAAAATAAAAAAATCACAAAGATAAAACAGCACCTCTTTTGCCAGAGAAATTGTCCAAGTGAAAAACTGAAAGTGCCATTATTTTCTCAACAGCAAGACCCCCAACTCCATGTTTTGACCATCTGGTGAGTTGCCATGAGCAATAAAATCTAGTCACATTACACTAACCTTTCCAAAGCACAATCTATTTAAAGTTTTGAATAGCTAATGGTAGATACAGTGCATTTATAAAACAAGAGTGTGAAAAAACAAAACCCCCATCCCCGTTTTACTTAAAAAATGATCTGTCCTTTCATCTTTTTTCGTCATTTTTATTAAGCACACAGAGTCAAAGTGATAGTTTTGAAAACTGATCTTACACCAAAACAAACAAAAAAATGTTTCTTCCCTTTGCAACCTTAAAGTGTCAATATATATACCAATGGAGTTCAGCATGGAAGGCCCTATGTACAGCATTTTGTTCAAGAAAAAAGAAAAAGAACGGGACAAAAAGGGAAAATAAGAAAACAGTACTATTTGAAATATTTCAAAGCATTGTAACCTGTGATACACAATGTTAGTCTACAAGATAGGAATCACACAGATGGTCTCTTGTACATATATTGTACCTCCTTTTAAATATCTGTTATTTACTTATATATCAGCATTGATTATATTGATCATTGATCTAGCAGTAACTAAGAAGAGTCTTTTTTCAGGTTTTTAATTTTTTTCCTGGAAAGTAATTTGAGAACTCATAAACCTTTGCTCCTGAGGACTCATACATCCAGTATTGTCTCCAATTCTAATCCCAGTCTCAAAAAACAAAAACAAATGTAATAATAATAAAAATAAAATAATAGTATTAAAATAAATAAAAGCATACTGAACAGCGAGACCTGTGATCACCACGGGTAGTACACTACATATTTTGCGAGTGACAGAGGAAGGGGGAAAAAAAACTGATGTTTCAGAAAAACACAGCAGACATGAAACACCAAGAAGCTGAACTACATTTTTTTTTCATTTTCATTCTTTTTTTTCTTTGATTTGTTCCAATAAAATGTCTTAGGTTAGATTTATAATCTGTTAATTTACAATATACAATGCTTAAGAATATTCAGAAAATACCCCATACTAATACTGACATATTTCTGATGAAGGCTGTGGATTGCTTGCTGTGATATTTAGCCTCTCTGCTAAAGATGTCATTTTGAAGATGATTACATCACATTATGATATCTCTGGCACTATTCCTCAGGACCATCTTGAAACTAAACCTACGTTGTTTCTCTGTCTGTTTGTGGAGATATCTTCCCTAAGTGCTATTTTGCTTAACAAAGTTCAAATGCTGCTTCAGTATGAAATAAGGTCAATAGAATTTAGAGGCTGAAGTTAATATATATATGCATATATAATTTATTGGAGATAATGGTTATGGTCCTTTTGGCCATATCATGTATGTAATCTATCATCTTATGACAAACACAGACAGAAAAGCGAAAGCGTCTGGAAATTCATTTTCTCAAGTAAGTGTGGCACTAAGAAAGAAAATTTGCATACATTTACATCTCCGCTTTTAAAACATCTATTGCTTAGAGAAGAGAGCAGGTTTTAGTCTTCATGGTTCGTAATTGCGAAACATGGCGGTCAGTAAAAAAACGTAAAGTTCAATTATCAACATTATACGACGAAATATAGTGTTTGATGACCATACCATATATTTACATCCTTCAGTACATTAAAAATACACTCAAGTAAAACATAATAAAATAAAAGCAATAAATAAATTAGTCTGTTCCAATTTCTCCTTTGTATTGCATGAAAGACTAAAGGATTAGGCTATTCCCTGAAAAGATAACAATGAAACCGCTAAAAGAGGCTCGAAGGGTTTGGAAGACTTGAAAGAAAACAAGGAAGTGACACACACATGATCAATCCACATGGTGAAATAATGGCAAGGAGCAGCTTTTTCAAAGATGTCAAAATCTCTGTTTGGCTATCGTGTTGTTAAACTGCTCCGAGGACCTCAAATGTAATACTGCACATAGTCACTATGCTGTGGCTCTTACAGAGGGACAATTCCTAGAATCCTTCAGCAAAATGGAAGCTGCACGGTAAAGTCTGGGAAAAGTTTAGCTTGCTGGTGTCCACTGGGTGGACCTCCTTCCTTTGGCAGGGCTGGTCTTTCGCGGCTCCAGAATTTCTCTTTTGAAAAGCAACAAAATGTCAATAGCACAAAAAAACCTCAGCATCAGATTTTTGAGTCGACAGCTGGTTTAAAGTCCCACTGCTACATAGTGAAAGCAGTTGTTTTTTTCCCATTTCATATTTTTCTCAATAATCACATTATTAAATCATTCTTATATTTACGTATCATTGTCAGTAATTAGAAGTACCATTATGGTTACGTTTTTAGTTATTATTTGATAAAGTTTATAGACAAAGACTTCACAAACAGTGGCAGAGAGTTAGTCATTGTCTGCCCGGGTGAAGGGGCGGAGTCAGTGACGTACCCCTCCGGCTCGCTCGGTGTAACGCAGGGCCGATGTGGGGGCGGAGTTACACCTTGGCCTCCAGCAGCTCCAGAAACAGTTTGTGCATGGGCACTTTGCCGTCCTGTTTGATGCTGTAGAAGTGCTGCACGGCCTTGGTGGACGTTTGCCGGAGCAGCGGTAGGGTCATGAGCAGCTTGCCGGCTCGCCGCGGGTCCTCTGCGTGCTGGCCCGCCTCATAGTCCTGCAGGGCCTCGTGCAACACGTCCTGGAGCTTCTGCACAGCTTCCACGTCCTCTATATGCATGGAATCTGAAAAAAGAAAGAGAAACTTGAAAAATAATACTAGTTAGGATATAAACTTTAATCTAGACCTAATAAAAATACAATTTGCTTTACAAATTCAGACTGGTCAGATATAAGCAGAGGTATCAAGTAACTTATTTTTTAAGAGGACATAAAATAATGAGCAAAAATGATGTCAGAGGGCATATTTGTCAAATATGGCGGTTTAATAAATATAAAACACAACATTTTTCAAGGTTATTTTAGTTTACTAAAATAATTAAATTAAATATAATTTTTAATAATAATTAATCATTCAATAAATAATATTTTTAAAAAGATATTGGCCTAAAAATGATTTTGCCTCAGAAATAAACTAAAATAAGTTTAAGACACTAAAATAATGATAATAAACAAAAATCAAAATATAAGTCAATTAAAAAAATAAATTATTTTATATAGCAACATAAAATATTAAAAAGAAATAATAAAATGACAAAAGAATTGCTAAAATTTGCTTAAATGTTAACTACAATTAACATACAAAATAAAAATCTGATAATAAAAACTCATTTAAAATATTAGTAAAACTACAATAAAACAACTTAATTATCATTAAGTTAAGCTTTGTTCATGTGCTGTGTGACCTTCAGTTTACATTCCAGGTACAAATATGCAACATAAATACAACATTTTTAATACATCTTTAGTATTATCTTAAACATTTTCTGATTTTCCAAAGTTGGACATCAGTTTTGGCCATGACTGTATATTAGTGATATAAACATTACGGTTGATAAAAACATCATGGATAAAAGAACCAAGGGTGTACAAGTTCTGGGCAAGAATTTTCTCAAATCCATTTCAGGCTTACAAAATCCTGAGGACAAAGTCCTGGCAAAAGCAAAGGGATTAAAAGAATGTGATTCATCCTTTTTTGCCAGCCCTAAGCTCATTCTCCAGTGATTAAAGGCACACTCGAGTGTTAAACGCCACGTGTTTACAAGCCTCTCTATGGAGCTGATGAATGGCACGAGCAACAGAAACAGTGTTTGGAGTGGAGCTGATATGGCACTCGTCTGAGCGAGAGAAACAGAGGCTACAGTCAGGAAACAATACCTCAGCCTGACTGGCATTGTCTGCCAGAAATGTCAAACAGGCAGCATTTGCATTTGCACTGGTTAGTACAGCATTCAGGGCCATTCACCGAGACCGACATGCCTCTGAGAACGCAATTAGTCTCAGACAGCTACTACGGTATCTTTGCTGTGTAGCGTTCCAACAGTTAAAGGGATCATTCCCCTGAAAATGAAAATCCTGTCATCATTTATTCACCCTCATCTCTTTTGAAACTGGTATCCATTTTTTGTAAAACTAGCCAGGAAAATGTACAAGTTGCTCTTTTCTATACTGTCAAAGTGAATGGAGACCCAACTATCACATTAGAGCGGTCCCCATCCACTTTCACTATATAGAGCATACTGGATAGATCATACTGGTTTTCCAGTGAACAATCCCTTTAATATATTTTCCAACAAATTCAAGCTTTGATGAAACTCTTACGTTTATATCACAAAGTGTTTTGTCAGACTCTCTATGTAGACTAACTCCACTGACGGTATCGACTGGGTTTTCTACTGTGGCGTGTCAATCCAATCCTTTTCCCTCAGGATAAAATGTCCAAATGCACACTGGCTTTTGGCAAAGATGTCACGATCAATACATTGCCTCGAATCAATTGATACATACACGTTAAATAATAATTGTACGGTCAAGTATTGATAAAAGCAAGACCTTGCGCGACGTTTCCTATGAGATTCCTATATTAATAGAGAACGTTCTCTGTCCTTTGGGCTGGCTTGCAGGCCGAATATCCATCCCGCTTCAGGCGGTTCAATATTCTGACCGTTCAGTGTCTGGAGCTCGCTCTCCAACCATCTAGAATTCAGACAGCGAGGGTCTCGTCCATCTTTCACAAAGTGACCTGTGATCTGACAGAAATCCCTGGCAGGAAAGTGCTTACCAGCATCTTTCCACACAAGCCAGAACGGAGGCTCTATTAATCTCACCATCACTGCTGGAGGCAGAGGAAAACTTTGGGATTGGCATTGTGGGAAATATAGATTTTCAGCACAACATTTGTGTCTCAAAAGGAAATTTAGTTATGTATGACTTTTTTTTTTGCAGAACACAAAAGACGGTATTTTAAGGAATGTTGGTAACCAAACAACACTGGCCCCCATTGACTTCTCTTGTATGGACACAAAACCACAGAAACATTTCTCAAAATATCTTCTTTCATGTTTCACAGAGGAAAGAGTCATATACAGGTTTCGAACAATATGAGGGTGAATAATTGACGACACAATTTTTATTTTGGGGTGAACTATCCCTTTAAACCACAAATGTGTCATTGTCGCCATAATTTAACCATGGTATTTGTGGTAAAACTATGATAATAAAAATGCCAAATAATCTGATCAAAAACCATGGTGACTGGAGTTATACCATTGTAATACCAAGGTTATTTTTCAAAAGAGATTATCAATCTACTATAACAGTCCCAATCCCAAAATGCCAGGAAAAGTGACAGTAAAATGACAAAAAAATGTCAATTCATGGGATCTGCTCCATTTCTTTTAAACTCAATAAAATACACTCAAGATTTACTTTATGTTATTTCCTTGTGTCTTCAAAAAAAGTTCAAAGTACAGCTTTTAAATAAATAAGCCATACTCCTCACTTTCCCTGAGACCGAACGCTTAAACGATACCGTGTCCATTGAAAGACTGTAAAATATATCGGCTCCGAGCAGAACTGCGCAGCACCTCAGGGCTGTGTGAAAATAGTGGAGTGCATCATTTTTGTCAGCAGCTGTCTAAAACACTCTCCTCTCTTGCGAAAAAGAAGTGACAAAACGGCTCACCTTTAAAAACGAACATGATGCATGTCTCTCCTGAGAGAAGCGAAGCCACAAAAGGAAAACAGCAAAAAAGTAAAGCGAGAGAGGCAAATAGTGCTAACGCTAGCCTACAGGAAGTCTCATTGAAATTATATGCTTCAGTGAAAACGCATAAAGCTCGATCGGACGCAAGACGACAGCCTTCTGAATTCATCTACATATCGACCGCATCCCAAAAGCCCACTCTCGTCGTTCTCGGCGAACGTACGCGTCAACAAACAGAGGCGAGCTGCTAATCGGCCGATCAATTAAAAAAGAATTTCTCAAAAGAGTCACGCGCTCCCTCTCTCAGGGGTGCACTTTGGGCAGAACGGCCCCCGGTGTCTGCAGGGCCAGGCCAAACTAGCGAGCCGTCATCCGCGAGCGAGCGAGACCAATCTGCTTTTTCATTTTTCAGCATGGCCAGGCCCAGCCGGAGATTGATCGTCACATATGGCCCCAGAAAACAAACTGTCAATACCTTGAGCGCTGGAGAATTTGAACAAATAGCCGCCCTCCCATTCAAGCTGCTCATTGCGTCCCATTTAACAGATTTTATTGACAGTTTCCTTCTTGTAATTAAAGGGAAAACTACTGGCCAGCAACCAAGATAAAGTTCAAAGATGGGGTCAACACAAAGGGAGCCGGAGGGCCGTGGCGTGACTGTCGATGGTGGACAACATCAGAGCCTGTTATTGACATGCAGTTGAATAGTGATGGGCTCCTTACTTAAGAAGCATCTGAGGAGAGACTTATGCTAATTCCGACAGCGGCCGCGGACGTGCTTTTGAAGGTTTTCAAAAGGGGCGGGGAGGACTGGGATCACTGCTTTGTGTGTTTTTGTGTGTGTGCATAAGTAAAGGAAGAGAAACATGACAGGATGAGAGATTGAGCTCACTTAAACCATCCCTGAATACTTTTAGATCCGTGTTTGAAACTCTTATAGGAGGAAATGAAATCAATTGCAATTCTTCGTACGCTTTCACATTTTTTACTAGCTAATACATTTTATAGAGATGTGTAAACAAATGCTTGTGATAAAAAAAATCCTAAAATTGTTTTCATTTCTTTTTTACAGTATGAATCTGTTGTCAGGTTATTTTACCTGAGTTAGCGAGCGCAATAGCTTTAAGAGTGACGAACTCTTCCTTCTCCAGCTTCATGCTCTTGTATTTCTTCACCAGCTGCAGAATCGCATTGTTTAGGTCCAGCAGGCCGGCCAGCTTGGACTGGTCCTCATCCATGATGTAGTCCTCAGCATAGACCAGCTTGTCCTCAAATGAGAGTGAGCGGTAGACCACGCGCAAGATCAGGATCTCCATCCACGCGCTCTGAAGAAGACTCATCTGGTCTGCCAGTGACAGCGTGGAAAACCCTGAGAAACAGAGGAAGAGAAGAGCTTTGTTAACTAAAATCCAACAACGATTGCTGAGCTTTACATCGACATTCAATGGCATAAAAGACCCTTTTCAGGTCTTTGTGAGAAGTTTCTGGTTCACAATAATGGGAGGAATTGACATTCTGGAGGAGTAACGCAGAGGAAAACTCCAGCGGGAGCGAGCTGAGGCACCTAGCACGAGCTGAGGCTCTCGTCTCCTGCCGCGTTGCAGGCCAGGGGGCATCCTGAGGGAGGGCACTCCTTATCTCCCCCAACATGCAGCATGGATCAATTCTTCCCATCACACCAACTGAAAGACTAATTGCTTGCCTCAAACTCCTTTGCTTTTCACCTCCCCCACTCTGCACACACACTTTTTTTATCCGCGTTTTTGCGCGATGTGATGGAAATCATGAAGTTCATGTTCATGAACGCTATTAAAATCTTAATAAAGTAACAGTATGTCTTACACAAAAGAGTTAAACCTCATTTTAATGGGGTTTTAATGGGGTCCCACATCACACCTCAAAAAACACAATATTAAAGTATCAGATTGATAAGTTGTGTCTTTTTTAATGTTTTTAATGAGTATTGATACTAAACAATAGTAAACAATATTAATAATAAACAAACCTCAAACTTCCTCTATAAAAAAATTGCTTAGTGTTCAGCTTTTTTGTTTACATTTTTTTGTAATAATAACATATTTTAGTAATAATAACATTTACTTTTGCCAGTTGTCTATTTTTATTTGTTCTAATGAACAGTGTGTTTAGCTACACATTTAAAATAAAAACAATTACTACTATTAATATTTTTATACATAAATATAAAGTTGACAGTAAGGCCAATCACAACAAAATACGAGGAGGAATATTTCTGATACTCTTTCCAAAACCAAAGCAGTCAAATAGTGGTTGATATACAGTATAAGTAAAAAAACATCTAAACAGACTGAAGAACTGCTTGAAAGCCCTGCACACAGGCACAGCAGCACCTGTTGGCGTTGGATGCCCATCTGACCATGCGTCTACCTCATATCATCTCACACCTCCTGCTCTTCCAAAAACAGATGAGGCATTTCTCTTTGCGACAGCAAGGGGGCTAATCTAGACGGCAGGGTAACGGCAGGAAAGAGATGCTTCCCAACATCTGTTGAGGAGACATGCCTTTAGATGAAGCCAGCAATTTCTCTTTTCTTTTTACATTTGTTTTTGTGTTGTTGAGTTAATCACTAATGGCAAGGAGCTCATTAGGTATAGGTTTCCGGCTATTGTTTATACCAACCGCTAATTTATTATCCCAAAGTGTTAACATCTCTGATCTCATTAGAGGCAGACTAAGAGCTGGTGAGCAGTTGGTGGCTTCACTGGCCTGCTGGTGCTCGTGTGCTCAATGCCAGTTGGCAGAGTCATCCTCTACTACTTAATAAAATCATCAAAAGGGATTAAGCCAAGAATTTCTTAAGGGGGTCTAATGCAGCGCCACTGCATTCTTACAAAGAGACTGGCCTCAATGAAAGGTGGCATCGACTAAAAATAAGATCATACTCTCTCTTCCTCTCCTCGGAGGTGCTTGTAATCCTTTAATATTCCTGATACTTTGGAAAAAATCCATGTACAGACTCCAGATATATAAAAGAACGTAAGTCACATCATTGTAAATGGCAAAACAAAATGATTAATAATAATGAATTTAAATCCTGATTTTGAATAAATATTTGAAGTTCGAGTTTATTGCGCAAAAAATAACATTGCTTTGTAGACATGAACATCCATTAAGAGTAATAAACCATCCATAAACCATTCTGTTTGCTAACCAATGGAAGAACAAAGGGGTGATAACAAATAAATAACAAATGAAACCCATCAAGAATCACACACTTCCAGTTTTCAGGCATTCTAACACATTTTTGAATGCAACATAATTTTTGACAGAGTATCAAATCATACAGGAGTCCAATAACGGAAAACCAAAGGCGCCCAATATCAAGACGGATGTCATGTCAAATATAAAGAGTGAAAGAGGGAGACAAAGAGAAAGAGTGCACGCGGGACAAACAGAGAGACAAAATAAAGCCAGGGGGAGGGTGGGAGAGATCTGGCCAGGGCAGGGGGGGGGTTTGTGGAGTGGCAGATGGACGGAGCCCATCGCCTAGAGCTCCCCCCTGTGCCACTCCCAGCTCTTCCTCTCAGCCACTGCTGTTAGTAAATAATTAGATTTACACATTCCCCAATCTCCACACATCTCTCCGCAGAATAATTAAAAGCCGGATGATTAGTTTATTGAGTGGAAGGAAGAACTTTTTTTCCCTCTTTATTGAGGTCCATCAATGATTTTATCAGGGGTTCCCGCTTTTACGGTTGTCATGCCAGTGCAGGCATCCAATTTTTCTTATCTCCCTGATTAATACAAATGCTGTTTCAGGACGCATTAATTAACAGATACAAATCTACGTTCTCATGGCCGGATCGATGGAGAGAAGAAAAGAGCCATCAATGTGAATTTACTGCTGATGATGGAAAAGGTTCTCTATTGACATTTACGCGAGGGCAAACTTTAAAGATGCATTTTTCCCTCTTTTCATCTGTTATTTCATTTCACAAAAGAGCTCGGTGGCGAACGTGATTACGGTTCACCTTTGGAAGCTTCGCTGTGTGAGAGAGGATCCAAAGAAACGATTTAAAGCCTGTCGCTGTCATTTCAGCTGTGTTAAATGTGCTCAGGTCTTTTTTCCTTATGGGCTTACTGTAACAAGAGAAGGTTTGATGACTCAGTGCAGTCAAAACACTAGACAAAACACCAGCCTGCGTTCCTTTTTTAATACATTTATTTTTGTTATATGTAAATGTATATTTGTTAGGGTTATTTATTAGTCGTATTTTTGGTCATTTTATCTACTCGGGCACTACAGATATATCAAAAAAGCAATCGTGTGCAGAAGTTGTGTAATAGACATCAGACGGACATGTTCAGCATTTAAGGTAAAAAAAGGTCCTTTTAAAAAAAATGTAAAAACTGACCTTAAAACCCTCTAATCTCAGATCCATCAACAAAACGTTACAAAATTGACACATTTGAATGGCAGACAATGCTATAAAAGTACAAAACTATTGTTTTTATTTGATCAAAACCTGTGCGTTCCTCAAATTTTTATTAGTGTATTTGTCAATTTTTTATGATTAATATCTTGTCTTCTTAAGAAGAAAAAAAGCAATCCATGTATTTTCGGATAAGAGTCTCTTTTATTTGGCAGACACAAAGCAGACTGCCCCATCCCGATGACATACAGGCATTATCTGATCCAGCGTTCAATCTCCACTAGCGTCCTCTCAATTTAACTTCCTTTGCCCGAAGACGAGCTTCAGACCTCAGCTCTCTCTCTCTAGCACTGGGGTTTTGCCACTGGCAGAATCTTTTCTCTCTTCCTTCTTTTTCTCTCTCTCTTCTTTTTCTCTTAGTAAACTGATGCACTTTGTGGTAGAAGGAGAGGAAAGCCTAAGCACCGAGATGTGTGAAGGTTACGCTAGTGGAAAGTATCCGATAGCCGAGGCCTCGTGAAACCTGCAGAGGCTTTTCAGAAGAAATAAGCGTCAGAGCGGCGCGTAGCGCGGCCTGACAGAAAGAGGCTGCAGTGCAGCCATGCGAAATTAACCCCTGCCGGGCAGGACTGCTCACCACCAGGCCTCACAGCAACCACCGGCCGTCCGTATGCCAAATCTTTTCTGACTGCACGTTTACACCACTGAGAGAACCCACCGGCACACACACGATTCTTCTCCTCTTCCTCAGGGCAGACTTCACCTCAGTAATGTTGCTCAGCCGTCATACACACACACACACACACGCATGTACATACTCGGCTCCTCCGTGTTTCCCTTGCAACACCCCTGTTTATTTTCTCATGGTTTCAGGGTAAATGAACACGCTTGAGCAATGAGAATCAACGCTATTCTGCGTACAGACGTTTATTTGATACATCTCGGCTCCCTCCTGAGCTTCTGAATACACACACTACTCGCTTTCACACTTTGTCAGGATGATGATGACATGGTGACGAATATACTTATAAAAATAATGCTGAAGAAACTAAAAGTGAGACACAAGTAATATCGGTAGTCTAAGTTGTCATAGTGGCTTAAGAGAACAGCGTCTGATAATTCATAAAAAATTACAAGCAAGCAAGAATGACAAGTATACTAACAACGAGTCATTGATGTTAAACTGTTAAAAACTATTGAAAGCATGGTCTTTTATATCGGTCATCTATTATTGGTTCACACAGAATTTTCACAGCATTAGAAATTAAAGTTTTACATTTGCCCCCCGGATCCATCTTGGTAGTTTTTCATTTGTGGGTGAACTGTTCATTTTATATATTACTATATCAGTATAGTATATCGATTTAGTGGCCAACTGAACTCCAGGCAAGGCATCAAACATGTCTCTACTACTATTTCTAGATAGGTGAATAGGTTTATAGATAATCCTGTGCACACAATGGCAAAATCCATAAAAAACATGTCCGGCCCTGTGTGTCCATTTACTGCCCTAGTGAAGCGCTTCCCTTCCCAACTAACCCAGACGTGCCCTCACCAAACACCCTCGCAAATAAATGGCAAATATTAGCCTACAGAAGTCTCGCACAAACCAAAAACAACATGAAAAGGCAAACAAGTGCGTTTTGTGTGTAAACAGTCGGGTCTTTAGTCAACCCCCCGCCCCCCTCAGCAGGGAGGGGGACACAGGGGAAGAAATGACAAGAGCCGCATGCACACAAACCGACACAGCAGCTTCTCTTTGCTTTTATCACCGGCCTCCTTTCATCTCCAAAACAACACCAGTCAGAGACAGAGAGAGAGAGAGAACGAGAGAGAGAGAGAGAGAGAGAGAGAGAGAGAGAGAGAGAGAGAGAGAGAGAGAGAGGGGGGGGGGGGGGGCGAAAAAAAATCACACTTTTTAGGAGGGAAAACACATTAACACCGCCATAGCTGTCCACATCCATTTAGCGGCTAAGCAAATATTCACCTGTCAGTGCGAGGCGTGCCGCTGTACAGCGCTTACCGTGATCACACAAGCTCTGCTACGGTGTTAAACAGCTGCTGGCTTCTGCTCCACCATTCAATAGAGTTAAATGGAATGGAGTGCTTTTCCCATGGGCTTTTGTTTGGGGAAAAAATGGAATGGTATTTTATGTCACTTACAATTTCGGTAGCGTATTGAGGGGATTTTCACAAGCCGAGACTTGAGAGCCAATCAAAAGGCTAATGCTAAAGAAAGGTGGGGTCAAAGGTTATTTATTGCACAATGAGAGTGACAGCACCTGATCTTATTGCGTACACTTGTAATTTTAAAGAAGCCAAATGTTTGTCTTTGTAATTTACCACAACATTCTTTTCTGCTGATGTCACCAAAACCTTTACTTCAATTACTTTGAAGTAATTGAAGTAAAGTTTACTTTTCACAAACCCGCCCACTTTTCACAAACCCCGCCACAAACAGAACCAAAACATGTTGCCAAAGGCTGCTTCACAATGCCATTACAAATAACTCATGATTGAAACATGGATGATTGCGCCGCAAAGTTTGTCGCTTTCTTCCGATCTGCTTCATCTAAAGGAAAAGAGATGCCACAATGTGAAGCTTCTTGATTCTAATGCATCTAATTAGCAATCGGCAGACTCTTAATTGCATACATTAAGGGCGATTGGCGGTGGAGATTAATTCTAAATATACCCAGGCAGCTGGTTAAGATAGCATGGATTACTGTTCGGACTGTACTTTTCCACTTAATTGCGTATGAAAACGAGGCCGCGTCAAGCACGTGTGCCCCGGTGGCACGAGCGGAGAAGGGCGACAGCTCCCCGGATTGCAATAAAGCATCTATGGCAGAGACTCCACAGATGGAGTGACATTAACCACTGTCCCGAAAAGCCATTTCCAACAATGAAATATCAATATTTACATTTTAATTACACCTTTTCCTCGTTCTCCCCCGAGTCTCTTACGGATGGCTCTGCGGTCGTGAGGTTGCATGAATGTGGAGGGGATGGTTAAGGGTTTGGGGTGGAGCTGGACGGAGCGCAGCTTGATATTAATCTCGGATGTCTGTGTTACATTAGCTGTTTTTAGAAACGTTAAAAATGATGAAATGAAAATCTGAAAAATAGATTAATAAATGGTTTAAACAAATCCCTATGAAGCTCTTTCAATATAATTTAAGTGAATAGGACTAGGGCTGTCATTCCTGAAAGTGGTTTCAATTATTTACTATGTTTCCTTTAAATCAAACAAATGAGATATTCTTTAATACTAGCTTAGTTGGTCTGATACCAAGTTTTTGCAAGAATGACAGCAGTTTTGTCCTGTTACTTATAAGAGGTATTAGTGCAGTTTGCACAGGGCTTTCCTCTGCACTTCCGTGCCAGTCGGACGGCTTTGATGTGCGCCTTCCCCGCCTAAACCTCGGCTCTGGAGCTCCTGCTGGCTGGGACTGCCAAATGTACAGAACACAGAAGATGGAGCTGCAGATCTATCATGCATACACAGAGTTTTGTCTAAGGATGTATAAGCAAAGGCCACGAGACGCATGGGTTAAATCTGAGCCTCGGCATAGAGTCGGAAGCGTGAGACTGTGTGTATGTGTGTTTGCTTATGATTGAACGGATTGGGAGGGGTACGGGGAAAATACTTATACGGATTCATTTGTTTTCCCATGCTGATCGATAAAGACCCTTACGAGGTTTTATTGACAAACCGTATCTCATCTGGATGTTGCAGAAAAAACACACAAAAAAATCTTTGATGATACATTTCCCTCTACAACATCGTCTGCAATGAATTTACCACGGCATATTATTTATATGCGTATCGTTGGAGATTAAAAGAAAACCTCGCAGATTTTTCTGATAGACACATCACTGCATGGATTAATTTCATACTTGGGGATTAGCATCTCTCCCCTCACCATCCAGGAAAGACAAACAGACCCAAAGGAATGCCCCGCATTTCTCCCGCTCAAACAAAACACTCCTGAACACATCCGGCATTAATGGCACAGGCAGACAGACAGCGAGCCTCGCGCTTAAAGCGTGCCTTAATGCTTCCGAGACAAGACATTACCCCATTCCACAGCAATGAGCACCTTTTAATTTCTGCAAAAGCCACGGCTGAAAATCTTAATTAATTGTTCCATACTGCTTCAGGGTCATTATGCAATGTAATAAAGGCCGTGTAATTATGAAATTTTACAGCCATTACTGAGGCTGATAGCTCGTATTTCATCATCAGGCGGGCCGATGGCTTTCCGGGCGTGCGGATCCACGTGATGGACTGCACACAGATCTATCAGGGCCCAAACAATAAGCTGGCCAGGCTGGTGTAATAGCTATACCCACAGATGAAGCGACAGATAAAGACAAACTATAAATCCGCAGCACAAACCCAAATGCTTTTTAGCGGCCAGCGCGAACGAGCGCCAAAGCCGGTTTCGATAACGCAATTGGGAAAAAACTAGCAAGGGAAATAGTCGGATGCGTCTGTCTGTGTGTATGCACTCGGTGACACGGCGGAATGGCCGCGTACGCACTTAACACACACAAAGGAATTAAAATATAGCGAAAAGAGCCTGCACCGTGACGTATAGCTATTTCAAGAAAAGAGGGAATAATATAACAGTTCTACAAGAAAGCATCGATCATGATAAACACAAGGGCTTATTTGAGGAGGGCCACATTTTATGTGCAAAATATGCAGGGGAAAAAGAACGAGGCGAGAAAGGAATATGCTGATGCCAGTTTCGCCAGACACAATGGCTCCTGGGCCTTAGAAGTACAGAAGAGGTTCTGTAGAGGGAAACTCTCTATACCTGAGGGACAGCAACAAAAGACGGAGGGAGAAAAAAAGGAAGTGAGAACATTCTGGACACACTGAGGGTAGCAGACATTTCAATCTGAATTTACATTCAAATATGAAAAATGGTGATGAGGGGTGGGACACTTAGATGTTGAGAACGTGCATACTGCATGTGCGTTGGGGTCTGTGAGAAGAGAGGGCGAGCGCTGTATTTGAACCAGTATTGCTTTTCAATCGCTTTGAATTTGTATTAGGCTAAGGCTGGACTGGCAAAAATCGGATTCAGGATCAGCACTTCTGCTCTGACATTCCCTCTAAACACCACTTCTGGATTTCTGAAAGCATGCATTTTTGAAGTACTGCTGATCTGGTCCGCTTCGCAGTGTGTGAAGAGGACGCTTTCTCTCTTTAAAACACATCCAATCAGCTTCATTCATGAGCAACACACTGGGCACGACAGCATATGTCGACTGGTCACATTGATAGAAAATGTCTTAACGCTGCCTTATATGCATACTGCTGTATATGCATAGAAACACACTACAGCAAGGTTCTGAAAGAGGTGACAACACAATTAAAACTATATATCTATAAAGATAAAGAGATATATAGATTATAATAGAAATATATAGATATAAATGAAAACATGATAATGGGGTCTGTTGCACCTCCCACTAAATTTGCTGCCGGGAGATGAGCTCGGGGTACGGCAGGACAAAAATGGAGTTTGGTTTGTATAATTACGTCCATCTGTCTTTATATTCCACCAGCATATCACAAATTGAAAATACTAAAAATTGACTGTTCATTCTGATGGTTAATGATTGGCGGAGACACGGCGATGATTTATTGGTTACTTACTGATGTGACACATTTGCATCTTATTAGATGGAGATTACTAGGAGGCCCTTTCAGATTGCAGGACGCGGCCCTTCACAAACCGCCTGATGGATTGATTTGATTTGCAAATGTAATCAAACTAATAAGAGGGAAAAATGAGCAATAATGCCTTGTTTTTTCAACGGGCAATCACGCAGGGCCGCCCCCCGCTGGTTGTGATGGGTTTGTAAGAATACAGTCGTGGTGAGAGGGCAGAAGGTTACTGTCACAAATACAGTAGTGTGAACTCATTCGGCTTTTATGAGGCGGATGTGTCGTTTAAGGAGACATACATGCAAAGGATAGATAAACACACATGTGCATAATTTGGTGTTTTGTCACGAGAATACAAATACGGGTGTCTGCTGCAAAACATGATGCAAATGTGACTTCTGTCAGTTGCACTTCCAACAGGCGGAGGAGATGTGTTTACATTTGTGGTGTGGGCTAAACAATTTTATCAGTCACATTCTGTCCTACGTGGTTTACATAAACAAAGCAAAAAAGACGAAAGAAAAGATCTACATTCTTTGCCAGGAGAAAAATCGATGTTTGCAGCAATAATCACATGAAGACGGTCAAATGTTTTTGAACACTTATTCATTTACTTATTCTGCCAAACGAATAAATGTAAATGTACTTATTCCTCAATTTTGAATAATACTAAACATCAATATTATTAAATAAAACAAAGGGAAGTATATTGCCACTATATCGGAATTATGTTGCAACAAAAAAAAAAAATTCATTATATTTTAGCACCTTTAGTCTAGTCAGACATTTAGTTTTTTTTGTCATTTTATCAAGCAACTTCTTGAAGTCTCTCCCTGGCATGCTTTTAAAAAAATATGAAATAGGTTTTCATCTATTCTGATCTCGTATTAGCTGTTCTTTCTTCATTATTCAGTCAAAGTCATCCATTTCAAAAACATTTGTTATTATAATGTATAATATGTTATAAAATGTTTTGTAACGAAGAAACGTGTTTGCAAAATGACATTTTTGTCTACGAAACCACCTTCAGCATACACCTTCAGATGATTTTTTTTAAAAGAAGTGTTCCAAATTCGAAATCAACACCACCAGCTATAACACTGCACTTTAATTTAGACAAACAAGAGCTAAAACTAGAGGTTAATCTTTTTAAGACATGATATCCCATCTAAACACAGTTTATACGTGGTCGCAGAACTTTGGGTTTTTTTACTTGGTGAAAATTTTAGTTGTGGCCCAAATCCAGGTTAAAATCTGTAAAAGTGCCCCAGATAAGAAAGAGAGAGAGAAAGAAAGAAAGCACTATAACAAAACTGAGGAACAATATTTAACAGAGCTTCTATGTTCATGATCTTTGGTCATCGATGCAAGAACGAACCTGCCACCTGCTTCGGTTGATCTGAGCTAAACACAAACCTAAAGCCATCTTTGTATTGTCTGTATTGCCTTTTTCTCTGAGTGTCAGACTTAATTTAGTGCGTCTCACTTTGCTGGATGTATCAGGAGTGAAACCCCTGCTAAAAGTGAAAATTTGATTTGCTAAAAGGAGCTTAGGGCATCTATTAATCAATATTTGCAGTGTGTCAGGCTGAGGGTGGTGACAGACAAGGCTTCATTTAGAGATTGGTTGGAGTGGGAATATCGGGTGGGGGCGGGGGGTGTCACGAATGGGCACTCTCCTCTCATCCGAAAGGAGAGAAAAGGAGGAGGTCCCAAAAATCACATCTGGGAAAAGCGCTGCCAGACACGCCAGCATCGGCGAGGAGGAATAAGGGGGTTCACTCCAGTTTGAAGATAATTATGTTTACATATGATTAGCTCTTCCTCCGTTGGGTTCACAGAGCTAATGAGACAAAACTAGCGAGCGCGTTCGCTCCAAATGAGTCCGCGGTAAGAAAGAAGGAGGGAAACTGTGCCACTGTTATCATGGTTCTGAATGCTCGTAGTTTATATTGAATGAGGGGGGAAGATGTAAAATAATGTGAGCGTGTTTTTCAATTGTGTCGTCTTCACTGTCTGCATTTAAAAACAAACATGCATTGTGACTAGCGTAGTCCATTGACAATCGTTTTTATTCTTTTTATATATTGCACAAAACAATGTCATTACTGACCGCTTTCTCATACAGTATGTTGACATGCAGTAAAAATATAGTAATATGGTAAAATATAGTAAAAATAATTATATTTCACACAAAGTGACAGTATGATTTCTATCTCCAGTGCGTTCTTCTATTCTTCCGGGAGAGGATGTACAAAGCAAACCTGTACTGTAGATAAATCCCTCACTCAGCTCCTGATTAAGACATCTCGGCCGCCTGGACGAGAATAAAATAACTAAAACCGACCATGTAGCGTGCAGGGCAGCAGCCTCGGGGCAGTGTATGCTTCGCTTCGGAAACTTTAATTGCTATTGTTCGTATACAGAATAGGCCACTAAGCCCTATATACACAGGTCAACCAATAATGATGACACCTCGATCACGGCTACAGACTGCACTACATACCAAACAACGTTCCCGGGCGAATATGCTAATCCCACGCGCGGCTCAATGGTGCGTCCGTCCGGCGAGCACGTAATCGTCTTATTATGCCCCGAGAAAGCACGCTGCGATATTTGAGTAGTCTGGCTTCTACGACTGATTCAGTGCCTCTCTCTCCTTCTCTAGAACCTATTACAAATGCACTGGCCCTGACAATTGAAGGAACGAGAGAGAGGGCAGGAAGGTGTAGAGAGAGAGAGAGAGAGAGAGAGAGAGAGAGAGAGAGAGAGAGAGAGAGAGAGAGAGAGAGAGAGAGAGAGAGAGAGAGAGAGAGAGATGTAGAGGGGGAGGCAGAGGAATGAAGTGGAGTGTGGCAGTACCTCGGTATCTACATAAAAGAGATTAGAAACGACAGGATTCCATTTTACAGCTCAATCATATTGTGTTAGCACGCGCTTATCCGCGTGCCAGTGAAAATTGAAAGGGAAATAAAGAAAGAGAGAAAGTCACCAAGATAGGCGCAAGAATGGGAGAAGCCTGAGCAATTTCAGGCAACATAAAGGGCTCCTAATAGTAAAGGCCCTGTCATGCTAAAAAGTCAGTGCCGGTAGGCACACCGGACAATTCTTGTAGCCCGTTTGTCAAGTCGAACCGTCCGCCATTGTGCGCAGCTGTGTTACGATAAGGCATGTCAGCACGTTTTCATTTATTTTTATTTCCTCCCGTTGGCGTGAGAGGGCTATAATTCTATTTACCGATCCTGTACAGATTTTCTTTTCCACCTCTCTGTTTCACAAACATTGGCGTCCCCAGCGCCGTGACATGCGGCTTAAAATAAAATCACAGACTGAATGCTTTAATCTCGCAAATGAGATTTCTCGCTCTAATCCACATTATGCCGTTTGCCTTTATTTCCTCCCTCATATTTGGTTAATATCACATTTCCAAATCCTGCCGTCTCCCACAATGCCCGGCTTACTGGAAGCCGACTAACAGGCGGTGGGTTTTGTTCGAGCACCTTCGCTCTGTGTTTGTAAACCGCCGGAATGGCATATCAAATGTTTTCACGGCCTACGTGAGCATGCAAATGATCAGAGAAGGGACGAAGCCTCCGCGCATTAAAAAAGCAATCAGAAAGGAGCGGCCGCGGCTGCGTCGCTGGCTGAGGGACGCCGTCGCGGCGTCTTTAACTCCATTCCGCAAAACACAGACTGCTTCATTATCCGCCAGCTCTCCGCAGCGCCAGCCCCTGTAATACTGAGTGATGTTTAAATTAGTTTACAATTTGCCTGCTTCTCGCCCAGGACAGATCGTAAGCGAAGGCGCTCAGAAATGTCAGCGGCGCTCCTAACCACCGTAACAAATTGTTGCCCGTACGCTGCACACCTAATGACTTCAAATTAGCTTCTGCGCGAGAGGCTGACAGTTTGTTACGTCTGTTAGCAACATAGCTGCCGTATCATGAGGCATAAATTGGTTTGGGCTCGCGGGGAGAATGGAGGCCTTCATCAATTTGATTAAAAAAAATTACTGTACCATAGAAACCACAGAGACAAACTAGTCTGAAAATAGAGAAATCTAAACACAATCGCACGTGTTCGTGGCGTGAGATGGAAGAGTCGCGGCTGAGTGGTTGAGGGAGGTTAAAATGGGGCCGTTTATAGAGCTTGTCAATTGTGTGTGTGTGTGTGTGTGTGTGTGTGGTTAAGGTATTCAGTTGAAAAAATATCATTTTAAGAAAAAACATGTTTGTGTGTGTCTTGGATAAGAAGGGAACTTTGACCGAGGGTCCCGAATCCGTCTTTATACCGTATCTCGCTATAAGATCATATTTCTTTGAAACCAAAATTTTCATCAGGATACGTTGGCAATCGGAGCGCGAGGAGGAGGAGATGAGAGCCGCAGGAATACCTGCTCTGGAGATGAGGGGGCTCCATCCCCTTCAAACAGACACAGAATTGCCTGCCGAGGTCTAATCATACAATCATCTCTCTTCTGCTGAGCAATCGCTCCCAGTCTGATGCGGGCGCGCGGAATGTGAACTCTTGCGCCCAACACACACTGCCGATTGAGGGACCCCTCTGTTTGCTTTATGAGCAGATGCAGTCTATGAAATGAACAAACACACGTGGACATGTGGGCAAAAAAACCTGAATGTAAAAATGGAATCACAAGGCTGCAAGTTTACATATACGCACAGACAAAAGTCTGATAGGTCTAAACTTCAAGGCTAAAAAAGAAAGAAAACTTGTTTATACTGTATATTCAACTCAAACTTGGCAAATATAAATATTCAATATTGCACCATATTGTACTGTACTACACAATATTACATTGTAATATAATAATTACAATAAGCATAATTAAACACTACGTCATGCTATAGTACTGCATATACTATACTATACTATACTATACTATACTATACTATACTATACTATACTAGGGTATCGTTTGAATTCTATCGATTCCGATTTGGATTCCGATTCTTACCGTTTCCCAGTTTCGATTGCACAGTTGAAATAAAACATTTAGATATCAACCTGTATGGTCATTTAACCTGTTTATTGACTAGTTTTGTGTATATATACACATAGCAACCATGTTTTGTCTGATTTACTACAATTTGCATTACAATAGTTTAACTACATCATGGTTAAACTGTAGTTAATATAATGAAACTATGGTCAATTTGTGGTTCCTGTGCTATATCACAAGTTAACACATGCACATTTCTGAAAATATGCACACAGGAATTGACATTTTAACTTCAAGTATCTGATTTCTACTCCTTTTGATTCCAATTCCCAACCCTATAATATACTGTACTGTAAATACTGTAAATGTATTTTGTTCTAAAATTTGTATAATAAAACCAGAAGTATTTGTTGTAAAAGATTCTACTATACTACACTAAAATACTGTATACTTGAATAAAGTACATTATAAAACACGATACTGTGTCTGGGAGAAGATTCTAGTCTCTAGTCTCTAGCTATAGGTCAAATGCATAAATGTAAAAGTAAATACACTTCACCACAATACAATATACTATACACCAAAAGTTGCAATGCATACTACTACTATATTAAATTAAGCTGCATAAATAACGTGCCACTTTCCGGAAGCTCACACTGTGGCATTCTGCAAATTAGGAGAACTATGTTAAATCCACACATGGCAAGCCTGGGTCAATCTGGCACGGCGCATCAGAAATAACCTTCCAATCCTGCATCTTGTGTCTGGGAGAAGATTGGCACTCTCATGAGCTTTAAGCCCATTTCATGGCTTGTGTGGCACCATTGCCCTGTCAAGCTTAGCACGATCACATCCACAATGCACCGGGAACTACAAAACAACTTCCTGTACACCTACAAAGTGTCAGTGGATGGGAACTAGTAATAAACAATCAGGGTGTTTTGGAAATAATGCTCACATGCACATGAATGTATGGTTATTACTATTTTTTCTGAGCTCTCAGGTTTGAATAAGGGAGCGAAAGCTCTTATATTTTGTCAGACACTGAGGGCAGAAGTGGGCTACCAGTGACCATCTCAGATTAAATGCAAAAGAAGGGCTTTGTTAAGCAGATTACTAGAAACTCCTTATTCTGTGGAGATGGGTAATAAACAGCGGTTGGGGGGGGGCACTTGTCTCAATCATGGTCAGTCGTGCCATTATCGTTCATGGTTAATGTAAGGAATCCTTCCAGCGGGTGCCCTCCACTGCAGATGTCACGCTGGACGGGGAGAGGAAATAAGCTAAAACTAAACAAATTGATCCCTGTTTGCTGTCAGAGGAGGAGGAGAAATGCTGAGCTAAGGAACATGTCAAAGGTGGACTGGTGATGGCAAATGTCCTTGATTGACAAGACGCAGATTTGTTTAACGTTCAGAAGTGTTTTGCACTTGCTGAAAACAGCAATTACTCCAACAAACACAAACACGCTGTAGTGTTCAATATTTGTGTGTAAAGTGGAGTTCAGAAAGTCTCAGACCAAACTGAAAGTCTGCTATTTAAAATATCGCCTTATTTAGGTTAAATAATGTAAAAAGTAAAAATGTATCTATTCGTGATAATAAAAAGGATTCTGAAAATAATGTTTTATGGGTTTCTATAGATGCATGAGCTATAAAGCGCTGGTCATGTCCTACCTGGGATATGCTTGGCCCAGCCAATGTTGACCACCAGTTCCCTGTCGGCCAGGTCACAGAGCGTGGTCAGGGCTTTGATGTCGCTGTCGGGCACGGTGGGGTCAGGCATGGCGTAGATCTTCTCGGGCTCCGCCACCAGCAAGTGAGACACAATCTTGTTATCTGCAAGGCAGCCAAAGGGGACTGTGTTTGAACAACGAGGGAAGAACAAAGAAACAGATTGGGATTATACCAGCAAGGTCATATAGTGTTTGGTTCAGTAGCAAAGAAAGCAATCAGATAACATGAAATATTGGCAGAGTTGTTTTCTTTGGGCAGAAGGAGTGATGCTTACGGTATTGAAAATGCTGTTTTTGTTAGACAAATGAATAGGTAAGAACCTATTGTGCGATGAGGTTTCATTGAACCATATACACTAACAAAGAACTATTTAAAAACCCTTAATTTTCTTTTCAAAATTAAAGCTTGCTTTGGGTTCTATGAGTTTGATTCTATACAGAAGTGGTTCTCAAGTTTTTTGTTTATGCCAGATGCAACTAACAAGAAATCGTATGAACACATACAGAATAAAAGCAATGCAATATACATAATATACTGCTAAAAAAACACATAAATCACATATCAGATCTCTAGGAAAAAACAACCAAGGAATGTGTTGATGTTTTTGGCTTTTATTGACCATTGTCCCATTATTTTGTAATAAATTGTCAATAAATTATGCAATGTATAAAAGTGAAGATTTTTAACCAGAATGTATAATATAATCTAATATACAATTTAGGTGTTCCCTTTATTTTTTTGAGCAGTGTATATAAATATAATATAATCATATATAGTATTAAAAAATAAACATCTAGAGGAATAATAATAAAAAGATTGGTAAAGCTAACAACTTTAAAGTTTTTTTTGTTAAATGTATAGGCTAGACAAAACCTATAAAAAATTGACAACAGAACATGTTTTAAAACATTATAAAAAATGTTTTTTACTGAAATAAAGATACATAACTCGTCCCACTTTTTCTTTTTGCTTTAAAACCGATTTTCTAATGTTCTATGTGTTACTTTCCCTACTGTCTGTGACCCTATAATAACAAACCTTTAACATATTTTTTGAGAACCAGTTCTGTAGAGAACCATACTACTGTATATTGTGCACCTGCATCTTATTCTGGATTGCGCTATGAACTATGCCATGAACATTAGGGGTTGGGGGTATTTTATCACTCTAATGAGAGAAAGGACACACATTTCAAATCGGATTGCGTCTGTGAGGAAGATTGGAATAGGTGATTAGCGACACTCTTACTGTTAAATGAAATTCATTTGCTGTTTAATCATCTATGTCAATGCAATATGATAGGCAGACCGAACTGCACACGTGTGTCTCTGCAACCCCCATATGAAACCCTTTGAGCCCGGTTCATGTGTTTGAGGTCTGAGGACACAAACACGATCACTAAATTAAAAAGCATTAACTTCTGAGGTGTGTGTGTGTGTGTTGGAGGATGGGGGAAATGGATCAATCAGCTCAGCCCCTCTACTCCAGGGAATGGAGGGGGCCTGTAAGAGCTATCTCTAGGTAAATCTTATTTAATGTTTCCCTAATTAGAATCAATGCAACCCAATTTCCAAACCCCATGCCTTTGTTATGTGCAAATAATCAATCAGGTAGGCTGGGACCGTGGCTACTCCTTTCTATTCGTGAAAATAAAGAGAGAAAGAGAGAAAAGATAGAGAGAGCTTGGAGATAGACAGATAGACTGTTAATGGGACATCCAGATATCTTGAGGCTAGTTTACACCGCAAAAGCCAACCCATTTCAATGATTTTTGGGCTTAGTCGGGTTAGTGTGTTAATCCTGTTGGTGTTTGTTGTTACAACAGGAAAATGACAAATTACGTTTTTCCAACGTTTTAGAATAGTTCTTGTTTGTTGTGGCAACATCAACCAGCCTTAACGCAACCTAAACATCTTTCCATGCAAAACTAGATGTCATCTGAAAAAACATCCTGTAAAAAAATGTTATCAAGAGAGATTTATCTTTAAAAAATAGATTTTTTTTAACCAACATCCCATCATACATACTGGAACCATTAAAGTAAAGTCACCGTCCCAGCATACAATAGCAAGAAAAAAACAGTAACGAAACTGGATTGAAGCTGGACAGAGAAAATGAGTTGCTCTGGGTGGATGGAAATAAGCCTGAACCTGGAAGGGGGGATCAGCAGGATTAGGGAGAAGGTTATTCGGTGCGCCACATTCCTAAAATGATTCCTGCCGCTGTAATAATTAAGATTATTTCCACTGCTATCATGCATAAAAGCATATTGTATTCCAGGAGAATATGCTACCATTAAGTAAAAAGGCTTTAGGGACAAATCTGTTAAGCGCTGCCGTGCTGTCTGTTTGCAAAGCAGTCTGGCAGCGCGGAAGCTTCGGTATTGTGGGTTTGATGTCATTGCCAGATTGGATTTAATCCGGATTAGACCTCTCTCTCTCGCTCGGTCTCTCTCCCAGCACACGCACACACAAACATCTTTGTCGATTGACTCTGTCATACACTACATCTCTGTCTTTCTTAGTTTGTCTCCGATTTTCCGCAGCGAGGTAAATAAATTGGTAGGCCACTGTAAGATATTAGTGAACGATTCTGTATTTCATGTCATTCAGATTTGACACATGTTTTGGAAGGGGAAAAAGGAAACTTAATTCTGACCCAGAAGCAGATAAATGGTCTCATCTACAGCTCATTATTTTAAGTGCAGTATTATCAACGTAAACAGGTTGTGGAGTGTATGTGTGCATACTTGTACATGCCAAAAATGAAATAAAAACAAAACATTTCCTTAAAAGAAAAGAATACAAACAGTTTTAAATACATTAAATACAAGTTTACAAGCGTGCTTACATGGCTTTTTAGGTGGCAAAGCCAGCTGAGGGTTCAGGTAGGGGCTGTTCTCTGCATCTATCCGGCGTTTATACTTTTGTCTGCCTCCGCGCACGCGGTCCAGCCGAACCCCTGGTAAAAAAAACAAGGAAAAACATTTACTTTCACACAAACACAACATTATAAAGCAGTCAGATGACATTCGAGCAGAGCGCTGTCACTTTAAGAGCCCTGGGAAGGGAGTTGCCGTAAACGGCACGGCAGCTGTCAGTGGCCATTTCAGGGATGTGGACAGGAGATGACCAGCTGCTGACAGACAGGGGCACAGTCACTCTCACCATGTGACACCCGGACACGCACCTGCCCATCTCCTGCTCATCTCGTGTGCGTGACTGTCGCGGGTCCCTTTAGAGCACTCAGCTCACGGCAGAATAACAGGTAAACAGCGAAGAGCCATTCCTGCGGCACGTTCTCAAAAGTGTTGGTGACAACAATTACGGGGGACGCTAACAGTCAAGCCTCATGTGTCTCGAGAGAGCGAGGGTGCTCGAGTGCTCAAGTACCCACGTAAAGCGCCTCGCCACGTTGTTAAAGACAGCCCGTCGGCATTCTCCCCACATCATTCAAAGCTCGCGTCGATATTTTCCCCACACGAGGAGCGTAAATAAAGCGTGATGGGTGGGTAATTTATTGAGGCGCGGCGGTTGCGAAAACATTCTGAATGCATCCATCCCGGCCTCTGATTCTGATGAGAGCGCGGCCTTTAAAGACCTGTCCCTGCTTTTAATTAATTGACATACAAAAGATCCTTAATTTAATTATGCAAACCTCTCCAGGGGATGGGCGGTTTCCGTGGAAACCACTTAAAGGTGGCCCAGGACCCGTTTCATGTTGCGTACGGAAGGGGAACGGAATGGACATGAAGGCCCAGTGGGCCGTCCCTTGTTTCACAATTAAAACGCTGGAATTCTCGTTTATCTGAATGCCGCTCAATGCGCCCGTCCGCTGGGCTTTCCGGGCCTGACATTCTCTGAATTATTTAACAATGAGATGCACCTTTCTTGAATTCAGGACCACCGACTGAAATTTTAAAGCAATGGCTACGGAAACAACGGATCTGCTTATTTCACTTTGACTGTTAGGGTTCGGCATCAGAGAGTGTTTTGTTGTGCATGCATATTAACCATAGTTGTTGACATGTGACATTGTACTGCAGGACAAAAAGGAGATCCGTGACCCTATTTGCTTATATTTCCACGGAGGAACGCACACACGAGAAGCATCAAAGGTCTTTAAAAGATGTCACATTGTGAGCATAGCATGATGATGCCAGCACCCGAAATATGCAACACCACACGACACTCACACGTTGACAACCTCTCATCTTAACAAGACCCTGCGGAAACCGAATCCCAGTGCCTGGACAGCGGGGTTTAATGGGCTAATTCACTGCAACGCCGCTGCCACAGACATGCTTGTAATAGCATCACCTGCAGCCCTAAGCACCATCTTATATCTCCTCAACAAAACCTAAATTTAACATGCAGGTTAACGGGATTTTTTAAAGGGAAAATTCGACTCACCCTCTTGTCATTTAATACCTGGGTGACTTTCTTTCATTTGCAGAACACAGTAGAAGATATTTTGAAGAATGTTACTAACTAAAAAAACATTGGTCCCCATTGACCTTTATTGTATAGGACCAATGATTTTTGGTTACCAACATTTTTCAAAATATCTTTTGTGTTCTGCAGAAGAAAGAAATAATAATAATGTATTATATATGTATTTAAATGTATTAAACATTTAAAATAAAAAACACTCAAATGCAATTGTAAGTGAATGAGACCCAATCCTTTTCATGGCACTTGAGACCTAGCCCTTCTCCAATGCACTGGAAAAATGAATGGGTATTATTAGACAAACCTCCATAGTTCAAGGAGCATCGTTCTGGGATTTACACGCTCCAAAACAAACAACACCAGAATAAGTTACCCTTCATTACCTATTCGCGGCCAGCTTTGTGAGGTCTCATATATAGAAAAGATCAAGATGTGGCTATGGGATGCTGACCCCTGGGTGATAGCTACCCTCCACACACGGTCGGTGTGGCTTCACACCATCAGAAGGGTCATAATAGCGCTACATTTGTCTGCTGATAGACCTTCTATTGCCACATGACTGTAAAGCAAGCAGGCGCCTGGCTGCACATGGTGTGTCACTGGATTGGATTTCATACAGACGCAGATACAAAGAGCTGCCGATTGTTTGTTTGATGGCGTATCTATGGACCCACGCTGATGAGTAACATTGCTTCATAGGACGCACACCGCAAAAACCACTTTGATATTATTGTCTTAACACAGAGCAAATACTTTATGTGAATGCATTAGGTTCCTTGGTAACTTGTGTTTAAACTTAAAATAAAGGAATAGTCTGTCTAAAAATGAAAATTAGGTTTTGAAACCTTTATGACTGCATTACTTCAATAGAATTCAAAAGCGTTACCTATAGCTGAATGAACAATGCTGTTCTATACAATAAAAATGAATGGTGCCCATGACTGCTATGCAAGATTTCCAAATGATAATATCATTTATTTAATGTTAGTTCTTTAATAAACACGGAATATAACAAGTCGAATGGTTTAATATTTTGAGGCATTAACATTTTTGTCTTTTGTTAAATTTTAAAAGGGCCTAGTCCCCATCCGCTTGCACTGCATTGTAAAAAAATTGTTTTGCACAGTTAAAAGGTATTTTTGTGTGTTTCCCAAAATAAAGGTTTGGAATGACATAAGCATGAGTTAGCAATGCATGCGGTTTTAATGTTGGGTTCTCTTTAAAAAAAAGGAAAACTAGTCCTTTAAAAAGATTTTTCAAATTATGCAAAGCAAACTCATACAAGTCATTGTGGTAAACAGGGATTTACAGATACAGTAAATGCTACAGATTTCATGTAACCATTCAGAAAAAAAGAAAGCGGGGGAAAAAGAGACCCAAAAAAAATCATTTCTCACTGTTGTAAATTCCCAGCAGATTACAAGGTTTTACTGTTTTAATTAAGATGACAAATAGACTCTTGCTTTGTGGTTTGTGGTGGGATCTTTTTTCCCCTTGTTTTAAATTATCTCACCATCCCCTCCACACACCCCACACTTTTATTAGGACCCACAGATGACTGTAAACTTCTTACAAGGCTTGTTTTGAATTTCATAGGTGGCGTGGAATCCTGCAAGGCGTCTGCACAAATTTACAGGGAAGTGTGAGAGAAACAATCAACCCACTTAAAAAAAAGAGGAATTATTAAGATAGCTTGTATATAAAACTTGTGATGTCAGGTGAAGAATTCACCTTTGGCAAAGATGTAGTCAAAAGTCCACATTTCTGACCTCAAAGCATTTCACTCATTCATGACTCGCCAAAACGATTCTATTTTACCAATTCAAAGGACAGTCGTATCATATGCAGCTGACAAAAAAAAGAAAAATAATGTAACACAATTTTGTTTCATTTACTATTTATATGAGTTCTGAGTTTTCTGGCATGCAGCATTACAACTGTTCTTGTCCAGTATGGAACAGCATACGTGCAGACACATTAAACAGGCAAGGAGACTGTTGTTTTGGCCAGGCCTGATGGAGCATTGGAGAGTAAATATGGCAGCCAAATTTAATCACAGCTGACACGTATAAACACTATGCCATATCCACTCAACAAAGGCTTAAGTGTTCACAGGAACGTCAAACGTGCCGTTATTTCGGTCTCTTTACAGGTGCCATGCGTGAAAAAAGTTTACTCGCTGCTGAATATATATAGGAACAAGCACTTAACCAGCTAACTGACCATGTGTACACCAGAATAGAACTTCTATCAACAGTATGTCAAGACGGAAAATGAAACGCTAACCGAGGCAAATGTGAGAGAGAATGTTAATCTGATTTACATCCTGATGCATTTGTGTGTGGTATTATTATATATTATGTTACTGATATGGCCTTATGGTTGCTTTCATAATAAACTGCTGGCAGCTACTCTTGTTTTTCACAAAATAAATAGTCATATGGGTCTGGATTGACATGTGGGGATAATGACAAAATGTTCATTTTTAGGTGAACCTTTATCGCTTTAATCTCCGTCTGTAAGAAAACACTAACATTCAGAGAGGAAGGCCATAAATACAAAAAGTAACTGTATGAAAAGAAAATGTTTTCCCAATATTCTTGCAGGTTCACTCCAGGGACTGAATTGTTTTTGCCGAAGCAGCAGTGAGTTTCCTCGTTCCCAACAGCCCACGTCTTCCGGTCTATTCTATAAATGCTGTGAGCTTTTATATGGAACAAACTGTGACCTATGGCAGAGGGCAAAACAAAGTGTGTCCCGATTGCTGAGTCCGGCCCGGCGAGAGGGACACCCCATTCCGAGAAAATAAGCAAATCCCAATTGCAATCACCAGAGTTTACGCACAAGATGCAAATAGGCCTCAAACAAATGAACAGGGTCGAGCAACAGAACTGCTGGTTGCCAGATCCCCTGAGATCTACACAGAATGAATTATTAAATCTTCAATGGGATGGAGACGCTGGAGAGAAGGGGGGGACGGGACAGACACACACAGTTGTATGAATCTCCCTTGCAATCCAATGAAAATTTATTTTCTATGTCATTGTAAATGTTGGTCGGTAAGCTATGGGACAAGTGCACTCTGTGGTGCCATTCATGCATAAAATGCGTATTTCTATTTGATTTTCTAATGTTTAAGCCTGTTAAGTTCCCCCACGCTCCCTTGTGCACAATCGCATCCCCTGGAGTTTCCCCATAACATAATTACATTGAGGAGCAAATATTGACAGCATTTGTCTTGCGCTTTGAAATGCTCAAATTTCCAAACAGATAAAGCTAATAACAAACAAACTGAGAATAACGCCGTGTTTTGATTGGCCAGCTAACTAAATATTGAAAGTGCCACTTCAAATTCTGGAATATCAGACGCAGCCGCTTTGAAATTTTGACTGTGTGGAGAAAGATTTTCGCTTGCGCTCGGCTTAGCCCTTGACAAGGATTTGCATCCTTTGAAAATGTGCTGACCACCGGCAAGCAAACAGACGTGACCGTCTTGACAAACAAGCCAGGTTTAGTGTGGGAGTGCGTGTCATTGTGTGTTCGGATAAAAGGTGTTAGCAGTTTATTTCGATTAGATGGCAGACACAAATCAACGACAAAAAAGAACCCCAGTCTCCCAAAAGACACATCATACGTCAAACCGTCAGGTATCAAATGAATCTCATGAGTGTATGTTTCCACATAGGCTGCTGAGGGCCTTGGCCGGCGTCTGATCGCAGGTGAGAGGGGTTACATGAATAACAAGCATGTGAATGACTAGAGCCCTTGAGCTGCTTGTAAAAATGCCTCTCAGTGCTTTCATTTCATATGACTACAGAACCAATAGCGAAACAGCTAAATGACACTCTCATAAAAAGGTGTCAAATATGGAGAAGTGAAATATTAAGCTCGGGTTAACAGGTAACTATAAAATCAAAAGTGACTTTCTTAAAGCATTTTACTAGTCTTATTCTGAAAAAATGTATTAATTGAAATGATTACACGGCGAGAATTTTTTTTAAATACTTGTGTGTATGTATTTTAAATACTTACATGTGACATTACAGAAGTAAAATGCTTTAAATTACCATTTTGTGTTTATAGTCTTTGACATTTCTGAATGAATTAGCTACATTTTTATTAATTTGCAAATTATTATTTTATTAATTTGCTAATAATTTCCAATACATCATGTAATGTATGTAATTCATCAATACAAAATGTAAAAAATACTTTCATACAGTAAATTTAAAAATAATATAAAATGAATTGTATTTCTTTATTTTATTTTTATTGAATGTATAAAAGCACACTTCCCAGAGCGAATTACTGAGGAAACTGAGTATTTTTATTATAATAATAATAATATAATTAAAAAAATTATAAATTTTAATCTGAATGTTTCTAAAAGTATTATACATTATATATACAAATAACTAAATAGCGTATTAAAATTATTATGAAATTTAGTATAGTAGTGAATACATGTGTAAAACAATTTATGTTATATTTTAAAAACGGATTGGAAATATATACATGTACATGAACAGAGCACTTCCCCCTCCCTCTATCATTTTAGGCCAACATAGTACCTGAAAGAGACCCTCCTTCATCACCGCCCACCCCTCCACACACACACACCTCTCACTTAATAAAGAGCTATCCGAACAAGCTCATTTATTTTCCCGAAAATTAACTCACTTTCAGTCCTGATTAATGATTTTAATCTAAATGAATCAAATTAAAAATTGAAAATTATATTTCCAAAGCCCACAAAAAGGGGGAAAGACGACAAGGAGAAGGACCATTTCCACTTAACAAATGAGCCTTCAAATATTAAAAAGAGAAGCAGAAGTGGGTGATCCTAATGAAATGTGTCCGGTGCTTGGCTACCACACAGGCAGATTTGAAGCCGGAAAAAGGAGATGCACTGAGAAAATAAAGAGATATAGAGGGGGTGCCCTGCTCATTGTCCGCTGCAAGCCCGGAGAGAATTACTGAGCTATCTACTTTCTTTAATTATTGTGTCATGGCCTGTCCATTCTCAATTCTTCTTTAAACGAGAACGAGAGAGAAAAATAGTGTGTGAGAACGGCTCTGTAAGAAACAAAGGGGAATATCGCCAGAGTCACGTGACGTCAGCGGGCCGAAGCTAGTGGGCATTGACTGATGTGGTCAAATTTCGTACGATACTTCGGCACAAAAACTGCGGTCGTGGCTGGCTGCGTCTTGTACAGGGCTTTGTCGCTAACCTGCCAAATGCTTGGCTGACTTAATAGACGGAGTGATGAACGGCGATCATTTTGGGGCGAAGGAATATTGCTTACTGCCAATATTGGAATCGCTTCTGATTGGATCACCATAGGATTTCCCACTTTAAGCTTCTGCGGCTTGAGTGCGTGTATTGGAAAGATCGTGTCTAGGTCAAATTGAATTGTTTGTGCTCACAGAAAACAAAACTTGAGGAAAAATAAAAGGTGCACGAGGGGAGCGGTGTAACTCGTGTAAAGATGTTATTGGTTATCGAATCCCAGCACTATAATACCATGAACCATCCGTCATCCGGTATAAAAGACATTGAAATTTTAGTGGGTTGGCGAGCGCTGATGGAATGTCAACCAAATGATTGAAATGTTGAAATTCATAATTGGAAACACACCGCTATCTTATGGCCCCCTCATCCACACGTGTCCTCAGGACTGTGCCGGGCTCCTGCAGGAGAGCAGAGGCATGTGTGAGGTTGGGCACGGCGGTGGTTTTTATGGTAATTGAGGCAGTTATATGAGGTGGATGTGGACAGCGGCTTTCTTCTGCCGAGACTTAAAGAGAAATAAGCGCGTGTTATCTTCCTGCCGGCAGAGCCGCCCCATTGTTGATTCAATAATACAAGACGGCTCTTATCAGGGCTCGGGGTGACTGATTGGCAGGCCGATATGTTTAGACAATGTGCCGTGTTCAAACTGAATTTACCCAGGCCTCCCGTCTGCCCAGGAGCAAGCAGAGCAGAGCGAATTAACACCACACAATGGACTGAGACTCTTTCAACATCTCTACATGCCCCCCATGGCCCACGTCTCTTTCCAGACTAGAGAAAAAACGACCTATAACCCTTTATGATGCTCATGATAACGGTTCGATTATTTATAATAAAAATTACATTATAGAATTGATATAATGTAACATACAGTATGTTTTTTTCCCATTGTGTTTATGTTACTAAAGCTATGTATGTTATAAATCTTTTTGGATAAAGTCCTCTTTTAAAATTCATACATACAAGTATTTTCTTCAATTCATTTCTTGTGAACAGTAGTAATACGGCAAAAAAGAAAAATGATTCTGTTGACATTTGAGGGCCCCTTTTAATCCCACAAGACACCTAATGGCGGAGGCAGAATGAGGTGTTAAAAACACGGGTGCAGGGGTGAGATATCGGCCAGGGGAGGTGGCGGCCGGCGTCGTGGGATCAAAAGGAGGCGATTCGTGCCTTCATCTGGCCTGATGGTGGAGTAAATGAGAACAGATCAGCAGTGCGGTGTGTGGGCAGGTGGCTGTCGGCCGTCGTCTGTCTCCCGGCCATTAAATTGCTGGAAAGATGGAGGGCCTTCCTTTCCTGTAGCCACACTTACAGATCAAACAGTGACAAATGAGATGTAACTGCACTTGTAAAGCAAGGCTACAATCTGTCAAAGTACAATATAATTTGTGATCTGACGCGGCAACCGTGTTCTCTGATCCCGACGTCTCGCAGCTTGGTTGGGTCCGCCTACAAAATGCTCTGAATTTTTCACATGCTTTGAAACATTTTAGGGGGAATCGAATATGTTTGTATGGCTGATAACCGATATGAAGGCCCATATTTTGAACTGTGTTGCTTTAATTTTACATCAGAAATATCATATAATGTATTTCTCCAGAAAGATTTGTTTCTCTTCGCTAAACCATTGTGAACTACACGTTCAACCATAATTCAAAAGACAAAATGCTGCAAAACGTTCATGTTAATTCCTCAAAGCTGTTTTTCACGGTCTCTCCCGTGCGTGTTTGTGTGAGGAAGGCTTGGTTATTACCTGAGGAAAATCAGTGCTGGGGAAAAAACTACTTAGTGAGCAGTATGACTGCATTAACAAGGCCTCTCTCTGCCTGAACAATTCCTCGCCTCTAAATGATCTAATTAAAGTCTCATCAGTCGTGTGTCTCGGGCCGAGCCCTCCGCTGCTGCATTCCGACACTTTCACACGGCGTGCTGTTCCCTGCTGCTCTTGCACTCCCTTCTGCCTCTGTGATCGCATGGAGGGCTTCTGATAGATCATCAGAAGAAACGGTGGGTGTCTGGTGAGGGTGGGGGGCTTGAAGGTGGTTAGACATTGAGCAGGGGGAAGTGGGGGAACATTATTGACCCTAACATGGAAACAAAAACGTCCTTGCGTATGAGACAGTATGAGAGACTAACCGCACACATGTGCAACACGTTCCTTATGAAAAAGTGCATTTAATAGCTGTTTTTGTGGTTTTAAGATGATACACAACTTTAAAGAAAATACTCAAGAATATCTCAATATTTACTAGCTGTAACATGACCGGAGTCGTGTGACGGGTCGTGGTCTATCAGGAGCTGTAAGATTGATATGGTACGTGTCGCTACGGAAGGGCATCAGTGCTGTGAGGCAGTGAGGTAATGGTGGCCGTCTCCATCTGACGGGAGAGATTGCATTAGTGCAGAGGTGGGGAGAGAGAGTTAGCACAGGATGGTGCTGGGGGCGGGGCCACACTGGTTAATATGGGGCAGTGGGGACAACTGATGGTGTTGTGGGAGGGAGGGGCTGCTAAAGGCCTGCAGGTTGCTTTAGGTCAGTCAGTGGGACATGAGTGGGTAATTGGCGCTTCACTGTGCCCAGTTTGTTCATTCAACCTTTCAAACGACAGAACCAGCATCTAAGCTTTTTTATTTATTTGGAAAACACGAACCAAGAGAGAACGAATCAGATTGGTCCAAAAGACTATCTGGGATGTTTTCCCCCTAAAATAGGTTTAAAGGTTATTTAAAAACAAATGTTTCAAATTTGTACTATTTGTAGGTCACTAAACAAATGTAAGCAAATTTGTGAGATTGACCATGTTAGCTTCTTAGTACAAAATATTCTTTTAAAATAAACAAGCCAAGCTTTAAAACATTCTCAAAACGTTCTTAACATTTTTACTATCTAAACGTCTACCTTAAATTGTTAAACTAATAATTTACTGAAACAAAATCTGTTGGATTAACATAAAAATGTACATTGGTTGCACATATTAAAGTTAGGTTTACCGTAAATTGTCTGATTTATGTTTGTTAAACAAACATGATTTGTATACTGTATGTGAAAGTTTAATATTTTTTTATTGAATTCCTCAGCTAACTTGATCATAGTTAAAAGTGATATAAAATATAAATGTATCCTTTTTTAAGATATTAATGTAACAGATCTTAAAAGAAATGTAAGTCTAAACATGTAAACTCCCACAACATAAGCAATACTCTTCTGAACCACAAAACTCCAAAAATATAACAAACTCTTCTAAATCTCTTAAATAAATGAACATTAAACACTATTAAGTGTTTTACATTACTGAAAAACACATGAAAACTTTTAAAATAAAATAATTCCTTCTCCAAATGTCGTCTTATGCAAAGCATGCTGGGAACTGGAATTCCTCTGCCCAGTTTAACAATTTTATGTTAACGCATCACAAATCATTCATGTGTTTCCAACTTGAATGGATAGATAGTTAGATGACTGACCATGAAAAGAAATCAAGTGACATTTTTTTATTGTGTTGAATGCTAAAAAAATGTTTTTTTGTCAGTGTACATTTTGTAATAAAAAACAGAGCTTATGGTAGTTTTGGGCCCCACTATATATATATATATATATATATATATATATATTTATATTACTTTTTTGACTCTTCGTTTTACCCACTTTGAATTCACTTCATCAGCACCTATTTAAAAACATCAGTACAATTAGGCCTTTTGCCATTTCATTAGCCCTCAGCAATTTAAATACAATGAGTAAATGAAATGCTTTGCAGTATGCTCACATTAACTTTGCACAGAGTGAAGGTTGCACTGACTCCTCTACATAAATACTAGAAACCAGTTTTTGTTCAACTAAACATTTATAGTCTATATAACTGTGATATTTGTGTGTGTATGTGTTTGTGAGTGGGGGGGCATTGAGGTGCGGTAAACACAGGAACTGTAAGTGTGGTGTGGCTTTACGGCTGAGTGACGGGGCTATGACCCTCTGAAATACACTCCTCTGAAGAAACTTCATCTGTCAGTCATATCACCGCTTTAACAGCTCTGTGCTGGACAGCCTGGGTTACAGGGAGAGGATAATACTCACTGTTAGTAAGCGCTTGTGTGTGAGTGTGTTTGTTCTGTAAGTGTGTGTGTGCACGCGCTTGTCACCGAGAGCTTTTCTTGCTCACACATATATTGCGCGGAGACTTTTTAACCGCACTAATATTTTAAAAATGATTCAATCCTTCATAAACAGATTAAATGCATCTGCAAGAAATGCACATCCTAACACAACATGAGTGTCCACCATTGATTGTACCCAATGTAAAAAAGCATTAGACAACAACAAGCAGATCTATGGGGATATCTCTGATAGATTAAAACGCTGCATCAAACTAAGCAGGTCATTTCTACACTATTTTTGGATGAGAAATTAGCAGATGCGTAGTGATGTGCCTTGTGGTAACAAACCTCTGAATAGAAATACATTTATAATGCTTTGTTTCAAAGCCTGTGACCTATTTTACTGCAAATTACACAATTGCTTTTGTACGTGGTGACATTCATGCTAATTAGATGCGGCATTGTGTTGTTGTGTGCTTATAAATGAAAATACATGGCAGCAAATAAGCCATTATTTAGTTAACCATTCACATTACAAGATTTATAATGATGGATGAGCCTTATGATGGATGGGGCTTGGAAACAAAGAAGTGTGAATGTATAAGTACGTCTGCCGAAAACAAACTAAGGTGATTTGGGCTCCCGAAATGTCTCAGAGAGAATCTTGGGAATATCTGTTTAGGCTCCTAAAATTTGCATTTGCTTTCAATGCTGGAGGTTTGGGAGAAAAACGTGGCATGCAATGTTGCAAAAAGCATTGGAGCCACAGAATTTGCACGTTGTGTGACTTCCTCCCCACCTATGTGTCAGCACTTGCCACACATAAATTGCTATTATCTAGCCTCTTTTAAAGACAGCACTACCACGTTCCACGTCTTCACCCCCCCCCACATGCCTCAAAAGTGTGGATGTTGTTGATTCCCAATAAGTGAAGATAACCATTACCAAGAGGCCGATGATCTCTGCTTTGCGAGGGCAAGCGACTGCGATCACATCATAGCGATGCTACTGGCCTGCTTCCTGACATAAAGAAATAAGGACATACTCTGTGCACCAGCTGTGTGGGCATCAGGCCCCTGCCAAATTCTAGACCCTGCCCTGCAACCAAATCAGCCTGACCGACTGGAAAAGCACAGTCTGTGGGCTCAGCATGGTCTGCCTATGCAAAAACTCTGCCGTCTGCAGGCAGCGACGCAGAACCGGACAAGCCTGGAGCCCAGTCGGACTGGTGCCTTCATGTGCACGTAAAGCCCAGTAAGGAAATTTGGTCACAAATCGCAAAGCCCAGTAAGAAAATTGTTCACAAATTACCAAAACAAAGCAGTCCGAGATAGCCAGCGTAGGCAAATTGCGGCCTGCAGCCACCGACCACTACACTGTATGAAGCACCGATTAAGCCACATCATTCAAAACGGCACGTTACTGTTGCATTGTTATGACAGCAGGGCAGCTGCTTGAATTTGCTGCTTTGGTGCGGTTGCGAGAGCCCATACAGAGCCATTAAAAGGTCAGCAGGTGCTAGACGAGCGGCCGCACGAGCATCCCAGCGGAGGCGTTCTCCGGGATTGCGGGCAGCAGGCAGCAAACGCTCGAGATGAGGGACATGCCGATTGCTGGAAGCAGTCCAGACTCTATTTCTGAGCCACTCAATCATGGGCTCAATCGAAGGCCTCCGCTTCAGGAGCGTCTGCCAGGCCTGAGGAAGTACACGTTCACAGCGGCATGCGCATTTACTGCGCTCTGCGGGGAGCACTTCAGACTATCTTCTCTGACACTACGCCACGCTGCTGTTTACCAAACTGACACTACTGGGGTTCTATATGGTGATATGGACACATTTCCTAGGTTGCGAGATTGAGAAAAGAATAAGTATGAGTACATGCGGGCATGCGTGTATGTATACATGCATCTAATTACCCAAATACCAGCTAGTGATGTGCCAAGCAGCTGCCTTCTGGGAGAAATCTATTCAATCTATAAAAGTGTCAGCGAAGTGGCCCTGGTGCTCCGCAAGGATAACAAATAGAGCGCAGACCTCCAGCTGTCCCTCTGCCCACAAGTGCACGAGAGAGGGAAAGCGAGGAGGATGGGAGCAGTCCTCCGAAGTCAGCAGCATGTAAAATCTTCCCTGTCTGGCTGGGCTCCAAACAAACACGGCTCATTCTGCCTCAGCTTCAGCACGGGGAATTCCACCAATCCCCGCGGGTTGCTGAAATGCCTAAAGATGTCATTTAGTTGGGGATGGAGAGCACCAGGGAACACAGCGAACAGAGGGATCTGCGAGTGGGGTGAAATGGTTGGGGAGGGGAGAGCGGTGGCAAGGGAGAGCCGAGAAGTACGGGATTTGCGCTTGTGCCTTCTGTTGCCGCTGCAGAGGAGGTGGAAAAGGCGAAATGATGACCTTTCTCTCTCTGCACTGAAAAAAAGAGACAATCCTCTCAGCAATTAAGAGAAGTTAATGCCCTAATTATGTGTGTCGTTTTAGGCAGTGCCAGAGGGGATCTCCTAAATAGCAAGAGAGGGTCGGGGGGAGATAGCAGAGGGCGAGATCGGGGGAAGGGAGGCTAACTAACCCAGCTGTTTCAATCCCAAACCTGAAGCTGGATGGTCAGTGGTTTGGATTTTCAAGCAGGTGTGGTGGATGGGATAGTCGGATGGCTCCCAAATGACCTGCGCAAGGTTATTTCAGGTGAAGCAACCTGATCACTCAAGCTCTCAAACCCTGGAGCGTGTGTTGAGTGTAGGAGAAAGGTGTGTGCTGTGATACACATCACTAGCGCTGTCAAGCAAGGGCTGCCAGTCAGTTATGACACTATAATGAGCCTGTCATGATATTCAAATGGCTCCGTTCTGAAGAGCGTGACTGTCTCATGTGCACACTTCAGTGTCACATTTCTCCTTCACGAGAAAGTCTTCAGCTGAGGGGGACTATGTAGTCATCAGCAGGGACGTCAAAAGCATCTTTACTATGATAACAAGTAATAAAAAAGGCTGTAAAATTGAAATGATGTAAACATGTTGGTTTGTCTTAAAGTGATAGTTCACCCAAAAATGAAAATTCTGTCATCATTTACTCACCCTCTTGTTGTTTCAAACCTGTATGACTTTATTTCTTCTGCCGAACACAATAGAAGAAGATTTGAAGAATGTTGGTGACCAAATCATGGCGATACCCATCGACTTGCATTGGTTTTGTGTATATACAATAGAAGTGAATGGGTACCGCCGTTGTTCAGTTACCAACATTCTTCAAAATATCTTTTTTTGCAGAAGTCATACAGGTTTGAAATGACAAGAGGGTGCTTATATATAGATATAGCTCCAATATTTTTTCTGTCTAGCTGCCTTTACACACCACAAGAACAAAGTTAGCCACATATTCTAGCGATGCTTACAAGAAGATGGACAACGGATTGTTCTTTAATGAGGAGATGGGTCGGATCTCAAACTAAAGGTGTAAAGCACCCTCCATCCTGGAATAAAAACAAACCAGCTGTGAGAAAGAGTCGCCACGCTGACATTTAGAAGCACAGACAGAGGCGCTATCTAGGAATAAAGTAGGCCAAACTACAGAGGGAGAAGGAGTGAGAAAAAGACTGCATAATGATATCACCCCCCAGAGAGCTCTCTTTAAGACGATGGCTCTCTATTTTGGGGAGGCAAGAGTGGGGGGAACGTGGCGGGTGGAGGGTGGTCTCAGACGGGTCCTCTCCTCAGGCTCTAAATGAATGGCGGCATTGCATAATCCAGCGAGCCTCGCCCGCTGACAGCGCGATGATTTATGCCCCCCGTCAGAGAAGGAGAGGGGCGAGAAAGCGAGAGGCAGCCAAGGAAGGGACGGTGAAAATGAGTGGGAAAGAGAGGAATGAGAGATATTACAGAAAGAAAGAGGAAAAGAAAAAGGGAAAAATGAAGAACATTGTAACAAATGGATGAAATGAAAAGTGGTGTGGGACAGCAAAAGGTGAGATGGAGGCACTTGGCAGGACTCTGGTTGGTACATCACTGGGACTCCCTTATTCATCATGAACATGACAATGTAAAAAAAACAATAAATAGTCAACTAAACTAAAAAAGGTGAAGTGTGCAATTCCTGAATCAAATAGAATTGCAATTTATTTGGGCTTCCAAACAAAACACAATACATTGAACCAATAGTGCTGTCAGACATTTTTCTTCTAAAATGATGTTTTGATCAATCTTTCATGTTTATATTAAAAGTTATTTCACTTTAATGGCAAAGAGGACATATTCATTGCTATTAAAGTAAAATCATTGAACCTTTTAGAAAAAAGATTTAACCTGCATTTTGAGGCATCTGAAATCTTCAATTGCATTTGCTGCCTCTACTATCACAGAAACCACACACTTTACCTTATATAGTCTGCATTATTTTAGCTGATGAGGTGATTTTAGCTGTAAGCGGGCGCTGGTGTATCCGACCTCTGTGATTATTGGTTGTGACATGTTCCATGTCAGCCTTGATAAACGTGACAGTGGCCAGTATGGTGTTTGTCACTGAAGAGTTTGCCACACAAACCCGGTGGAATTTTAAGAGGGTTTGATGTGATGAGGCAGGCTTTTGAGTTTTAAATTGCTTTCTTGCTCTGACTAAAAGCAGCACACACATTCTATATGTATAAGTATGTATGTCAGTGTGTATGTATGTGAGACGGAGAGAGAGAGAGAGAGAGAGAGAGAGAGAGAGAGAGAGAGAGAGAGAGAGAGAGAGAGAGAGAGAGAGAGAGAGACTTTAGCCTACTCATATCTACAGGCAGGTCTGGCTATTTTGCTTCCATGGCTGCACGTGTCCCCGGAGAAATGCGATGGGGAGAGCCAGTGCTGTCAGAATCCAAACTCTAGTCTTTGTTAGGATAGCCTCTCGCTATAACACAGCGCAATAATTGGACGAGCTCTAATTGCCTTCTGCAGGAATTAGGTGTTACATATTCGAAAGGTGCATGGCATCAATGCCAATCTGCATCAACAAATCACTCATATTTTTCTCCCTTATTCGCTTATTCAGTGTGAATTTTTTTCATTCTGTAAACTAGTGACAACATTTCTCCCGAACTCTAAATTAAAATATTTGCAGAAAATTGAAATGGGACAAACTGGTGCAAATACCCAAAATGATGCAATATTTCCAGATCTTAAATACTACAAAAACAAGTTCATATTCTTGTTTACAATGCATGCAAAAATGCAAACACTAGAACGGTCAATTTTTTTCCTGGCTGTATATAATTGCTTGCCAGGGATGTGTTGATAACTTGTAATGGAGTTGTGTGTCTGTGTGTGCAGACATGAGGGACTAAAAACATATAAACACACATTCTCCATTTGCATGTGAACAATGCATTGCATGAGTGTGTGCCTCTTTGTACCAGTATTTGAAAATAGCATACAGTGTACAGTATATTACTGTGAAGAAGTGCTTCTTTAAGTGTGTGTGTGTGTGTGTGTGTGTGTGTGACAAGGGCTGTGTGCACCTCAATGCATGCATCAGCTCTCCTGTGAGTGTTTGCGAACTGCATCTCTCTAAGTGTTGTGTAATAAGCACTCTTCAGTCCTGATGTACGGCTCGAGTTCCCCTCACGCTGCGTTCCGCTGGGTTCTTTAGCTCCGGCATGTTAGCGCTGATTCCCGACTGCGGTCTCAGGCCAGCGCTCTGTCAGACCCCGTCCCTGTCTCTCTGACTGTCTGTGGATATAATTTTACAGTTGGGTGGCTGGAGGTAGCGACGCGGCAGGCGTTTAGCCCCCGGGGTCAGACAGAGACGTGGCTGCAGGCAGCAATTTCCTTGCAGCTAGAGCGTGCGCGCGCCTGCGAGGTGAGCACCTGCACACAGATCTTACTACAACGGCGAGTGTTTGTTGTTACAGAGATGAGTGTGGAGAGGCGTTCCTTGTGCATACGTATGAGCAATGTGTGTGTGTGTGTGTGTGTGTGTGTGTTTGTTTGTGTGCTAAGCTGTGATAGTCATATATGTCATTATGATGACTTTACCACACTTTTGTGTACATGCTGGTACTAAATCAAACCAGGAACTGATCATGTTTACAAACTAATAGTTTGCACAAAACTACATAATTTCTGTTATGTTCAACAAAAATATTAGATAAAAAATATTCAATATTGTAATGTGAAATATCTAACGTGGAAATGTAAACAACATTGGACGGGAATCACTTCCCGTTTTTTGTACAATAAAGTACAACTAACAGAACAATCGGAACAAAATCAAAATGTTAAACAAAACTCTTAATACCATAAATTTTACTGAAACAGGACGTGCATCTAGATCACTATTGATTATGTTTTGCAAGATGGTCAATTTAAACGCCAAAGTGGTTACATATCCCAAACACCAGCTGAGTACCAGCACCATTTTGGAAAAAAGGTGGAAAGATTTCAGCACTTTGGATCTGTAGCATACTAAACTGCATGTGTGCGCTGTGGATATATCTGTGTGAAGAATCCTTTCTTTATCTGGAAGACTTATCCCCTCCCCACCTTCAGCTCTCCCAGGGGTGACAGGGCTAATTTCAGACAGATCTTCCCCTTAAGCAAGCTGCTGGCTACGGGTAACATCCAAAACCCTTCCCCTAAAACTCTCCACCCATCTCTAGTCCAAACAGCGCCTCTGCACAGACACCGACACGCCGATTTATCCAGTACCTCTCCAAAGCTAGCCAGCCACAATTAATCTCATGATAGGAATGTAAAATCTGCACAAGAACACTGTAAAACCAACAAACCCGAGGAATGCGCGTACCTTACATTCAAATGTAGCTACTAAAGTGCCGCAAACCCAACAAACACAAAATGTTAGCATAATGTTTTACTCACAACCCAGGAGGGAAGTCACCAAACAATTCAAATATTTTATATAAATAGGTATGAGGTTGAATTGCGTTTGCACGCTTTTTACGTTCTTTGTGTGTAATGCAAACATGTTTTGGGGACAATAAGAAAATTGATGCATCAATTTTCCAAATGACCCTTATTCATATGTAGAGGGGGACCTCTGTATTAAATTCAAGCACTTTACAACAAATGGTTGTGCCATTGGGTGCCATTTTGATATATGTGTGTATGGGTGGCTAGCAGCAAGAACAAAAGGCTGCTATTTGTCTGGGTGCTCATGGGAGAAGATGCCATATCAAACATGCAACTACATCCCTCAGACCTTTCTGAAAACAGGCCTCTACTTATCAATTACCTACCTGTCAGCAACACCGGCCGTGTAGGCAAATGTCCCTGCACAGGGCAACAATAGCGTTGAATGAGATTGCTCTGTGTGTGTGTGTGTGTGTGTTTGTGTAGAGAAAAAGATTGAGAAAAAGAGACATTTCACACAAAAAGCTATATTACACAACCAAAAAACATGCATGCAAATTGTGTGGTACAATGCATACCTATCGCTCTCTCACAAACAAACACACACTCAACGCAAACAAATGCGGACCTGTGGGGCATCTCCGCCTGCTGTTGCTCTGCAGCTATGTTGTTTTGGTATAATGTGAGCTGACCACTCAGGTCCACAGAAGGCAGGTTGGCTGCAGGCTTTGTATGTGTGTCTGGTCTTGTGTCTTTGTGAATAAGGTGCAGTCTACCTGATCAGGACTTCAAGGGGGAGGGCATTCATTTCCACACACGCGTGCACAGACCTCATGTTGATTTGCCCCTGGCTTTACATTGAGCTTATGAGGGCTGTCACTGTCACATGCACACCTGTATCTCTAAGAGGACCTATGCTGTGAGTGACAGAAGCAGAGCCTACCACTCATTCTCTCTCTCATCCTACCTATGACGCCAATTCTTTCTGAGACAGACAAAACACTTCCTGTCTGCCTGGATGAGAAGCAAGGGAACGAGAGAGCTGAGAGGTGCAGAACTGCGTGGTATGTTTTTGCTGCTGAAGATATCAAAAATGACTTTTTCCCTGTGTGAAGGTTAAAGGCTAGTTCAGGCAGCTCCTCTGTAAACTTTTAACATCAAAGCAGGGAAAGCCCGGAGAGCGAGTGCATGCGTTTCCACAGGAGAATGGCGGTTTGAAAATAACTGCTTGTCCATTTGGCAGACCTCTGAGAACATGCCTTACAGGCCAGCTCTCTAAATAATAACCAGTCTTGTTAGTTAGAACTGGGCCTGGAGGCTCAGACAAAAGATGGTGTTTGGCTAACTGTGAGTGGCCCTGAGGGCAAGGGGCCAACTGGCCCTTTAGTTTCAACCTTGACTTCATTTCAGACCTGTTCTACTTTTTTTTTCTCTCTTTTTTCACATACTAACCTGCTTGTGTTCTGTGAAGTTGAACAAACAATACATTTCTAGACTTTTATCTTATTTTTACCTTCCCTGTTGAAAAGACCAGCCTACAGTAGATGAATTGCCATGTTAGTGTATGATGGGAAGCTATTGTTTGGTGCTAGTTGACCAGCATAATCTTTCTGGTTATACTGAAAGCCATTTGCCAGATTAAACACCACCATGCCAAACTCAACATATGCTAGTCTTTTAAGCAGGGTTTCCTCCGTTCTTTCTTTGTCACTCACCTTCTCGCATCATGCCAACAGTCAGACACTTCATAAAGCGGCAGGCTTGGCAGGACTTCCTTCTACGTTTGGTGATCTCACATTCATTGGTGGCCGGGCAGCTGTACTCGATGTTTCCTGTGGCAAGGCATGTAGAGAGAAGGAACAGAGAGTGTTTAATGACTGCAAACCAAAACCTCATTGTAGCACACTGTCAGAAACTTCACTGTAAACAAGATCCAACAAGAAGACTGAATGTTCACAGCTGCATTATGGAACAAAAATGTTTTCTGCCCACTTGGATGATAAATAGACATGTTACCTCACTCTTGTATCAGTTCCAAAGTCTACTGGCAGTCTTGTGAATAGCTAATGCACAGTTTCTGATTTTAAAATTGGGAGTGAATTTTAGGTTAAACTCAAATCACAACTCAAATACTGGGTGAATTTGTCAGTCCGGCAGCACATCCCATCATTTCTGCATATGTATGTGACAGAGAGTGAGATGCGATGAATTAGCAGTGGCTCTTCTCAGAGGTCATGGAGCTGTGCGAAGCTGGGGAGCCAGGCAGACAAGAAAGCCGGACCTCACCGAGCCTAAACAAAGACCCTACAGGTTACAATTCACCTTTGAGTGAACTTCAAATCGCTGTCCCTCATCTACTAGTCTAGCACACAAAGGGAAGGGTGAGCCTATAACCGCAATCCCTTGTGAAGTTGACAGCCTCTTGTTAGCGTGATAAATGTATTTATTGAGCATTGTGATTTAGTAAAGGTAAGAAAAGTCTGATGAATAAACTGGCACACGATAACGTTTTTTGGCTATGTTAGAAGAAAGACTTGCCAGATATACTAATTTATAATGTTGTGAATTTAGTGTTTGGAACAGGATGTGGCAGAGCAAATTCTCAGTTTATACAAAAGAATTTGTGCTATACAACAACTAAAAGCACACACACACTTCTTGAGTTGAAACACTTTCTCTCTCTTAGACACACACACACACACACACACTCATGCAATTAACATAGGGCCCGTCTGGGACCTCCACACTGATGAAATATTTCAGAGTTAATCAGACTTTGTAAACACTGATTTGTATTGACTTCTCTTCTGTGAACTGATGTTTCCTCATTAAAAAGCAGATTAGCAGCCCAAGCAGGGGGGCTAAATGCTCAAGACTGCTAATTCAACAGGAAACAGTATTTAAAGTATGCATGTCCATTAAACTGAGCTCCAATATTCATTAGTCAGGTAATCTCCAGAAACCATTAGGGTCTTCAGATTGGGAGGACTTGGTGTGTGTGGAATGGGGAAGCTTGTGGAGATGCTGGTCGATTCTCATGAGAGCTGAGGGGGTTGAGTGTTCTTAACCGACTGGGAATGTTTAGGGGGAGAAAAATCCTTGCCAATCTAATATAATGTAGGTGCTTTCCTCCCAGCAGCTGAATGCCAATGGCTTGAGAGCTGTGGCCAGGTTATCAACACAATGGAAAAGAGGGCTGTGCGTTTGTGTATGTGTGTGTTAGCCGGCAGAATAGAGTGATGTGATTTGAGTTAGGTGGCAGTCGATTAGTGCAATGTCCATTGTCTATCACTCAAGCGCCCGCCGAGAGGTTTCAAACAAGATATAAAATGTCCCAGGCGCTTTCTTGCACTGCCTATCTTCATACAAACACTAGACTTCAATCATTCATCGGTTGCAGTGCCAATAGAGCTCATTACCCGAGCATGGCAACACATGACCTTGGGCTGACCTTATGCTACAGCTTCTCTTGGGTTTATGCAGTAAGAAGCAGAGTATCTTTTGGACTTGGGCTGGATTTCTGAGGTCGTATTTTCTGCATCCCCCACCTATATTTTGCCACTGCCTGGCTGTGAGTGGCTCAATTGGGAGATGATAAATGCAGGTTGTCAGGTGGCATTGGAGCAGTGCCACAAGAATGCCAGCTGCCAGTGATCTGAGTGGCCATGGCGCCTGAGCCATTTCCTCTCCCAGCACCCCCAGCCGAACCACAGCCCTGAAACCCCTGCTCCTTTCTCCATTCCCTCCTCAAAGTTCAGCCAGACTGGAAGTCAATAAATGTCCAGCTGGATGGGATGTTTTTGGAAATTGCCAAGAGTTTTATTGGCTAATGGGATGAAACATACCAATATGTCAAATTCCCACCTTTAGAGGCTCTAGGTGGCAATCAGGCCAAGCGTAATATCTGACCTATTTGCAATTACTAGGTTTGTATAACTGACACTTCTAGAACCAAGAGGATATTGCAAACCATCCATTTCAAATAACTAACAGTGTTATTCTTTGTTGCAAAAACTAATAATGGACATTACATCCCCTATGTGCTTGATGCAAATTTTTAGGTTTTCAACTCTCTGACACTTGAAATCAACCTGAGTTCTAGCCGAGGAAGGGTAAAAGCCAACCTTGAATGGTCCTCTTGAAAAAGGCCTTACAGGCCTCGCAGGAGGCAACGCCGTAGTGGTAGCCAGACGCGATGTCCCCGCACACCAGGCACAGGCGCTTGGGCATAGAGTTGAGCATGTACTCGCATTTGATCTGTGAGTCCTCTGCGATGGTGCTGGAACAGTCCTCATAGCGTTTGGCTCCGGCCCCGTTGGGGCCCAGTGCACCTGTTGGGCCGTAAAGAGTGGGCGAGTCCAGACCGTTCTGATGGCCGTTCATTGTGGAGCTGTAGCTACCGCTGGCGTCTGAAGAGCCGCCGGGGCTGTGGTGATTTACGCTGTCCGTCAGTGAGGCGGGGCTGGAAGGTTCCGTCTTGATGTAGGAGGGGCAACTCGACTCAATGTGGCGGTCCTTGCTGGACATTCTGCAGAGCAGCCTGCAGGACGAAAAGGAATATGGAAGATTTTGTTATTTAAAACTGAACATTGACCAACAGTCAATGACAATATTTAAGAATGTGCAACCTCAAAATGTAATGCCTGTAGACTGCTAAATGTGTTGAGTTATTGAGACCTGACTTATAAACCTCTTGTGCGTACAGAATGGAAGACTTTTATTCTGCAAATGGGTCCACTTCAGTCTTAAGAAGAACAGAGGATTCAGCTAAAAAAAGCTCCTGATTGTGAATTCAGAAATCCGTTTTTTTAGCATGTTAATGACTTCTCTGAGAAGAAACATAAGAGAACAGAGGCATATGAGAGCCAGCGTACCACGGTCCCCTGGGTCTCACTAAAGTGTCTGAGTGGTTGTATATCTACATGGCTGTAAGGAGGAGAGCTAACATTGCTACTCTAGTATAGTGCGCAGGCAATTGAACTCAAAAGAAATGTGGCACAAACGACTCGGTTGTATCGTAATAGCTGCAGATGTTGTCCTAATGATTTTGGACATTCTGATTTATTTATTCTTTTTTTTTTTAAATCCACATGGACACATATAGTATTCAACTTTGCCACAAAGATAGCGGACACTACTTATTGAAATACAACTAAAATACATCTAGAATTGTTCAAAGATATTATATTTAGTAAGTAATGATTGGCTCTTTATAGGGGCCGATTTTCGACCGCTGGAATTGACCTTCAAATGCATATATATATCCACAAGTGGTGCTATTTAAAATAGCAATTTGTATATTTTATATATTTTAAATAAAAAAACAAAATATAAATACATTAAAATATACCATATATGAATATAAATTATAATAAAAATGAAATTAAAATTAAAAAATAAAATATTTGGTTTTTAATCATGGTGTCACGATGCATTTTTTACCTTGTCCCGATTTTAAAAATCTCTGGAGCTACTAAGATTTCAAAACAAACATCAAAGTTAACAAAAAAGGTTTACTACTAGCTTCCATAAATATAGCAAGCATTTCTCTGCATCACTCATCTTTACAAAAAAGTGCTAAAAGCCATTTCCTGGGATTGTGAATCAAGAGGTGGGATCCGGTGATCAAATGCACCATGACAGACGAGCGTCCGCAGGGCAGAAGGGAGAGGGACAACGTGCACAGCCCAGCGCCATCACTCACTCTCCAGTCAATATCAACTTGTTCTACATGACTGTAATCAGTACGGAGGCGCAAAGCAGTTCCATCATCCTAGCCCATGGCCAGTACCACACACTCGCTCGCACGCACGCACGCATCGACGGACAGGAAAAACAGGCAGAAAAACGCAAACATCCAGTATCAATCCAGTAACACAAACAGACACCCACACAGCCAAAAGCAGAGACACTTCAAAGCTAAACAAAAGAGCAGGCCGACCACCCCGCCCCGCATCGCTCAATACCACCAACCCATTTAGTTCAAGCTCTCCTAGTTTCCCAACCCCCCCACACACACACAGCCCTGAGAGAGTGGCCTATTAATGAGAGCTGTAATTAATAGATATCTCTGCTCTGTCTTACAGGAGGCTTCAAGGCCTGCAAGAGTGGATTAACTATTTCCCTTGTCAACAATCGTGAAGACCCTGAGCCGGGCCCTGCAGGGCGTAGTGGGGGTGGAGGTCGGCACTTCAGTCGAGCTCCGCCAATTAACCGCTCCTGAATATCTACATTCAGCACAATGTGATTGTGTTTGTTTCTCGAAAATCCTCAAAGGTCTTTGGGGGTTGTGATTTCAAACACTCCGCACACACAGACTGTGCACAGATGGACGGTCTATTTTCTCCCCAATACATTAGCGCTACGATGTAGAAACAAAGTGGTTAAACAGACAGAATGAAAATCACGGAGGATTTATGTTGACGTATCGGGCCATTTTAACGCGGAGACGAAGGGGGACAAATAAAATGGCCAGTGTGAAGGACCACACAAAGGTCTTTTTAATTAAGGAAGCCCGCTTCTAAATGAGGGCTCTAAAATCCGGTCAGCTTGTAAAAGATGACTTCTTCTGAGGCCCATAAAGCGAGGGAGTGAGGGAGTGAATGAGAAAGAGAAGAGCAGTCTTTTAAAGAAACCAGATCACCTTATAAGTCACAGAAAAATATCTGTGAAGAATTCCGTATGTTTGCCAACAACATAGTTGATTAGTTTAATATTGTAAACCAATGTAAAGGTGGCGCGTGTCAACGTGTATTTTTCTGTCCCAGTTTAATAGGCAGAGTCATTCGTAGGCTGATTTTCCCATAAACATCGGCTCATCCAATAGAGTGAGTTTGGGGCGGGATTATCGGTTTCACTATTTTTGCAGTTTGGTGACGCTAGTGGTGCAGACATAATGCACTTTACATAAATAACTTGACTCGCTGTTGAATTAATGTTCTAGTCTATTATGAGGTTAAATAAAAACGAAAAAGATGCATAATTGGAGGTTTAAGAAAAGGTGAACTTTCAGCCTTCCTGCATAAAAGCTCAGAGCAAAATGTGCTGAGTCAAAGCACCTGTTTCCTTGCATTGCAGTGAGAGGCAATCGATTATGAAAAAGCTCCTATTACACTTCTACTGATGCATCACCGATACGCACGCACACACACTCAAGCACGCTCACAGACAGGTGTCTTGGGTGTGCTGAGGGCCATGGAGGTATTCCAGAACATTCCAGTAATGTCAAGGATGCATGTTGTGTATTTATACACAGTGTAAAGCCGGTTAAAATCAGTGAAAACACAGGCACCAGAAGCTGTTTATACCCACAACATATTCTGTCATTCTATTTTGGGTAACAGAGACAAACTGGTTTTTGTGTGACGGCTGAGAAACCAAGAGAGTCAAAAAGGTGGGTGACAAAAGAAAAAGGGGACCCAGCATAGTAGGGACCCCTTATGCTTTACAGAGGTGCTCCTAAGACTCTCAACAGGAGACACCCCGCTCTATAACTCTGACTGAAAGTTATTAGTGTTCTCTTTTTCGCCTGCTCTTTGAAATTCTATGACTCTATTAATCCAAACCTGCAATATTCACAACTATCTATAAATTCAATTGTCAGATGGTGGATTTTTATTCCGGGCCACACTCAAATCCAAAATTAGAGGCAGTAAAATTCACATTAGCTCTAAGAAAAATGGAATTCTAAAGCCTATATTTTAGAAGAAAAGAAAGCGCTTTCCGACAGAGAAGAGACTATTTGAGAGGTAATGATTTTATCTGTTTTTACCATTTCCTGGTGCCGAGCTTCAATCCCACAGTGTGTCATTAACAAAAGAAGTTCTTATGCTGAAAAGCAGTGAATTTAGTTTAAGCTTATGAATGGAAATAATAATTGTCAAGTGGAGGAGTATAAAAAAGGCAGACAATATTCTGCCAAGAGACAAGATAAAAAATATGGCAGAAGACATAATCGGTTGTTCTTTATTGGTAGGGACATTATTGTTATTCAACATTATAAATAGCTCTTAAATTCCTCGTCAATTTTAGTTAGAGCTTTTATCATGTTGAGGTTCTACGATGTTGTCTAAACACAGTATAAGAAATAATAAAATATCAAAAAGACTAATGTTACGGCCTTTATCAGCCTCTGGTGTCACTGTGGATCAGCAAAATGAATGAGATTAGAAAATGAGATTCACAAATACGCATAGATAAAATTAATTAAGATTTAGACAAATAGAAAAAAAAACATATTAACATATTTAACCCTGACAACAGTGTCAGAATTACATCCATTGCTGTACCTAATCTAATGTAAATCTACAATTAGGTATTCTAGTGAATTACCCAATTTTTTTGTTGTTAACTTTAACTACACAAAAAAACCATACATTTAATTAAATTTTGTAATAACATTGACAGAACAAGTACAAAAAAAGCATTATTGCTTAAACCTGGTTTCTATTATTGATTAAAACATATCACTAATCATAACAGTGAATCGTTGCTTTAAAAATGAAAAAAGAAAAGCCACTTCCAGTCATTTTCAGGAAAGTAATACACAAATCGTATCGAGAAAACTGAATTCCTGATCTTATTCAGACATCAAATATTTAAACCTTCTATTTGCTCACTTCATTGCTGAAAGTTACAATTCTGAAGGGATCTGCGACCAAAGAGATTATTGTTTTCTGTTTGTTTTTCCTCTAGCTGTCTGCGCTCTCTTATTTTACGTGCTGAGGCAAAGCATCACAAATCAGCAGGAAAACAATTTTGGAAAACACAGCCACTTGGCAATGACAAGCTGTCATTAGAATGTTTGATCCAGTGCTCTGACAACTATAGAGGCAAACATATAATCATTGCATTAAGCCACAGCCACTGAGAGTTTTTCTCTCTCTCTCTCTCTCTTTCTCTCTCTCTTTCTTTCTTTCTCTCTCTATAGAGTCACACACGAGGACCACTGGACTACTGTGTAGAGCTACTGGCTGTTTACATATAGTACAGTGCACTGTTTTAGACATTTTAATATTTTATCTTTATTAAAGACTTTTGATTTCCTTTTTGATCTAAAAAAAAACCATGCTTGAATAACATAGATCATTTTGCACAAGTCCATGGCAGCCTAGTCATGCTGTCATTAGAGCAAAAATGGACAAAGCAAATACTAAGAACTGCTAAAATGTAACTGTTCCCTAAAATTAAGCTAATAATAAAATGTATTACATTTAAAAAAGAATGCAAAAGGCAGACGCATTTTCAAATAATTACAAAATCTTGTAAACGATAAATGCAAAAAGCTTCAAATAAGATTTATATGTAATGCAAACTGTTCAACTGATTCACTTTTAGAGGAATTAAAAGCACAAATAATAGTATTGTTTACTGTCCTTTTATCTTTATAAAGAGGCGATACGGATTACATCTGTTCCAGCATGAGAAATACAGACATGTGAAACAGGTTGCCTTTTCCGGATGTATGGGCAGATCAATTGTTATAACATTACTGGGTTGGAAAGTAGTAATTCACTTCATTGTCGATGGACGCCTGCAAAATAACACCTCTGATTACATGCAATCAATGTGATAATGGCAAAAACACATTTGTACAATGGAGCGAGCTGCCGTAAAAATGCCAGCGGCGGGCCAGTGGAGATGAGGAGCTAACGCTCTGCTGTGTAATAAATACAGCGGGAGGGCCAGTGGCCCTTTGCAAAGTGCAAAAGATACTGTTTGAAATGCAGAGAGATAGGAATGTATATTCATCAGGATTTTCCATAAAGTACTTTTGGTTAAAAATGGGGAAAAGACTCACATTCTTATATAACATTCTTGTTCGCCTTTTATCTTTATAGCTTTATTTAAAAATACAAAAAGGTGTTCTGTATTTCATCAGAACACACTGACTACAGTGTAGGGTTAAGATGTCCAAACCTGATAAGAGTCATGTCTGTGTGTGTGTGTGTGTGTGTGTGTGTGTGTGTGTGTGTGTGTGTGTGTGTCTGTGTGTGTGTGTCTGTGTGTGTTTGAAAGTCCCTGGCACACTCATAGATGAAAATCTTGATGATTTAGGTCATTTTTCTGTGCGGGCAGATAAACTGCTTTATCAGGTAAGATGTTCTTCTCTCAACACACACATATACAGACACACACTGACATAGACTGTCATGCACATGAATTAAAAAACAAAAACTGACAGTAATGAAGAAGAGCTTAAGCAGGAGTTTGAAAATACAGTGTAAATTTGATGCGATTATTATTTCACAAGTCGGTCACATTATCTACGAGTATAGGAGCGAGTGACTACTTTGGCAACGATAGGGCACTAAAACAAGGCACAGCAAATAACCATTTGGCATTTTTCAATAAGCAATACCCCTAAAATCTGTGCTTTACTCCTGTCTGAGCGCAACGCTCATCTATTCACCTGCTACGGGACGCGAGGGGAGATAAGAAAGGATGAGCCGCTGTCTCAATGAAATGAAATTGCACGTAAATATAATAAAAAATAACAGGAGTAAAAAAAACGGAGATTAAGAACACATTCTATTAAACAGATGGTAAAAGAGGATTTTATTCCAGGAAATATGACAAGCGTGTAAAGAGGTGCTGAGAATGAAAAAAAGAGGGAGGGAGAGGGGTAGAGAAAAATGGTGGTTGTTTTTTGGAGAGTGAACCGGCGAAAGCCACGTCTTTAACCAGATCAGATTCTTGAAATTGGCTGTCAAGGCGGGATTGTCCTGAGTTATAGCTGTCTATCACCCCCGCTTGCACGGAGATGCGCCGAGCTGCTGTCGCCTTCCCCTGCCGCAAAGCATCTTAAATTTTCAACACCACCATCTGTTACAAAATCTAATTCACATTCCGCCCATAATCGGGTTTACTTCTGTAATACCCGTCCTGCCACTCTCCCTCTGCCCCAACCCCATGCGAAAGATCGGCTATGTCTGCCTCTTTCTCTTTCTGTCTTATTTGCTGAAGGCACACTTTCTTTGGGGGGGAAGAGGAGCCGAAAAGAGTCGAATCATTTTTAGAAAATTATTTTTTATATTAAAAGCAAGTTATTTTTATAATTGCCAACATTAATATTAATTATTGATAATTCTTCTTATAATTCTTATAAGTACTAGTAATAATAAGTAATAATACAATTAATAATAATAATTATTATTATAATAATAATCTGCTAGAAAATCATCAAAAATAACAATTATTATTATTATTATTATTATTATTATAAGCCCAATTACATTTTATTCGTCAAAATCAAATATGCTTAAAACACATAACACATATCTAAAATCTAGACTTTCATCATTTTTTACTAAGACACAATAACATTCCTATAAAATCAAGTGCCAGCTGTTTCCAACAGGTGGCCCCTGCCTGTCACATTTGGCACCGAGACTCTTAAAAGATTTTAACTTTTAATATTCCTGTATAAAACATCTCTGTCTAATAATCCTCCCAGTTATAAACCACAATTCAATCCAATCTCCCCCCTCGCTCCACCCAAAAGCCCTTCATTTCCCATCTGTGTTTAAGGCAATCTAGTTTATTACACAACCCGCTAAATTTACAGTAACAAGCCGTTCCCTTGACAAATTAATCATTTTCAGAGCATTTGATCATATAAATAAAACAGTGCCTCTGAGGCAGAGGAGCTAAATCAGTTGATTTCGTTTATCTGGGAAATGGCTTGCATCTGGGTAACAGCTCACCGGCAGATGGAGAGGTTTTCCCCCTGACCCCAGGACCAGGCTTCTGTCTCCCTCGCTCTGCTCTCAGATGAGAGTTATCAGTGGAAAATGCGTGTGTGCATGTGATGTGTGAGTAAGTGTTGAAGGTGGATGTGTGTTTATTTCAGTAAAGGGATTTGTTTGGCTGGGCAGAGTTCTCCTGGTTCCCAAAGATCTCATGCCCTTTTGAACGCTTGTTGGTGTATTCAGGTGTGTATTTTTCAATCCTGTGAGCCTTTGTGTGTTTGATAGTGACTTTATGCTGGCATATCTGATTGAACTATAAACAGTGTGTGTGTTTTGTGTATTGTACAGTATGTACAGTATGACTGCATGAACGTGTTTGTGTGTGTGCATGTGTGTATGTGCAGGCAGGCGTATATGTGTGTGTCTATGCGTGACCGACTTCAAATCTACCGACACAGCTGCCAGTGAAACATCCTACACTGTTCAGTGCATGAGAGTGTGTAAATATGTGCTTGAAATAAGCCTATCTGCTTTTTTGCCTAGTAATGTATCTACATGCATTCCATACGTTAAAGTCTCTATCACAGCTACTGTATACAGCAACAAAATATGAATTGTTGCAAATGTTCAAGATGAGATCCATATTCTCCATCTCTCCATTTATTATTTCAAGCCCATGGCGTGATACCCTGGTACCTGGCAGCACTCTCCATCGACAGCCTCAAGCTCCGACTATGGCAGCAGCGAGATGCTGATTGGCTTAGAGAGAAGACTTGCATGTGAATGTTGTCTAATTGGTTTGACCCAGACTAACCTGTCCCAAATCCAATCGATGTAATACTTTTGAGGTGCCTGTCAAAGCACCATCACCCACATTAAAAGGTACCGGCTAAAATATCTTGTTGATGTGCTTTTTGGATGTATATAGTATGAATGGTATATGTGAACCCCTTGAACATCAGCAGGTGATGTTTAACAAGTAGAAGGTTGATCACACAGGTTGTTTCTGCCTATTTAGAAATAAAGCCTCTCTATACAATTACTACTGATATTCCTCCTTCTCTTTTTTTGCAGCTATAATGCACACATGCACTAAATAACATTTAGATACAATATCACAAAGATAACTCAAATTTACAAAAAGAAATCAACTTTATAAAAATGATAATGAAGAGAAAAGTATCAACGTTGATGATTTATTTACATATCAAAGCAAATAAAAAGTACCATCTGAAAATAAATCACAGACCTGAAGGCACTTTTCTTTCTGACCCTTCCATAACCTCTAAAGTAATAACCATAAATGACCTGAAATTACAACAGTCAAACAAAGACATTTTACAGAAGATAGCCTGAGAGAGAGAGAGAGTGGTTGAGACGGAGCGAGCGAGAGAGAAGGGCCTTGCGAGGACTCTTAACTGGTCACATCTGGCTGTATTTTATACGCAAATCAGCCCCCACTAAATCTAGATAAAACTCACTGACTCGTGATCGGAGCAATGATCTTCATACATCTAAATTTATATGCTAATCGGAATCCTTGAAGCATTTAACACATTCCTCTGCATCTGGAGGGGGCGAGAACATCAACCTCTGCCACCTATACCTATAAACTTTTCCCATCTATACCTACATTTTTACATTTCTCAATCTATCTCTATTTAACCTAATCTATCTATCTATCTATCTATCTATCTATCTATCTATCTATCTATCTATCTATCTATCTATCTATCTATCTATCTATCTATCTATCTATCTATCTATCTATCTATCTATAGTCATTACATTAAAGCACAATGGGCAGCAAAGCAGAAACATGCAGTAGGCAGAAAAACATGTACAGATGTTTATCAACACACACACACACACACACACACACACACATAACTGAGGGCACAAATAACTATGGTCGGGATGCATTGTATTAGCCTAATGGAAGAACCTAAAACTCACATTAACAGTGAACAATGGGTACAACATGCAGACGTAACCCCTGCTACTTCACAACACGAACAAAAACAAGTACATCCAAAGACTAATACACCAACGAATAAAGCAAGCATGAAGACACAATAGTGGGGACAAAACAAAACAGAAAACAGAATTGATTTTGGCTTTTAATGATGCTTCTTTGGTCCTCTCCTTACCTTTGGTTATATAGAGCATGTGCATCACGCATGTGACTGGCTTCGATGTCGTATTGCTGTTGTGTTCTCCAAGCGCCGCATTTGGCGTACTTATCTTCACTATTAACTTGGGCCTTTGATAAATTCATTCTACAACAAAGGGGAGAGCAAAAGAAGGAATAAAAAACGTGGGTCAGAGAGTTGGACTGAGGAATTCTGATAAAGACCAATGAGCCATTAGCCGCAGACAGACAGTGACGCAGCTCGGCACACCGTGACAGAAAATATTCATTCTTTTTCTAACTGGCATTCTTTAATGGAACTGTTTTAACTGTGGTTCTACGTTGAGACTCAGTAGTGGCTAAAGCTGGACTCTTTTGTTAATGCCAGGCATTAATTGAAACCTGCCTTGACGTTTTTAATGCACGCTCATCATTTTACCGACCGCAGTTTTAACAAGTCTGAGGTGGCGGCAGATTAAAGGGCAAATCAGGGCGACGGCCGCACACCCGTGGCCCCTGCACATCGGGGCGGGAGAGCCTGTGGCTTTACAGGACACTCAGAATCAGAGGGGTGAGAACAGGGTGAGAAATCATCATATAAAAAACATTGTATGGGAAATGGTTTGACGTCATGGAGGGGAGTTTATTTGCTAAAGTCCGGCATTAAGTTTAGGAGTGACTCAAGGGCAAAGGAAGACATGCCTACAATACAAATAAAAAAGACCCACATGATGTTTTTGCATCAGAGAATGCCTTGATATAGATGTAAAAGTAGTAAATTAATGTTCATTTCAAATGTTTGCCCTTAAATTCTTATATCTCACTTAGGCAAATATTTAAATTATTAAAAGTTTAACCACAAAGTAGACACTGACATTTTCAAAACATGGTATTTAATAATGTTATTTATGCAAGAAAAAAAAACATATAAAAAACAGTTTAGTCATGATCACATTAGATACTTCAATATTAAGTCAACAAAACAGTTTAGGATAATAATAGTTTCGAATTAGTTTAATCTAGATGAAAAAAACAAAACAAACTCCTCCGCTGCAGTTCTGCATGTTCTTCTACCGATACCTATGAAAACCATAACATGTTCCCAGAATCGAACAAAAGAAAACTTAGACAATGCACAGATGTTCCCAGAGAATGTCTGTTGCGGGCTTACTGTATGTAAAACAAATGGTAATGACCCTCGGCTTTGTGTTAGCACAGCTAAATTTTTACACAAACTTATGGAAATTAATTGAGGCCACCAAAAGTGCCTTCAGACAAACCGTCTGCGTGCTTCAACAAAAGCTTAAGATTCTGGTTGAAAACAACTGCCTCTCCATCAAAGATGAAAACTCCTCTAGGCTGATTTTGAAACGCTCATCTTTCAAGATTCAAACTCATACTTTGTACAATAAAGTTAAAGCACAGGAGAGCAAAGTCCGCCCGTGGAGGAAGTGAAGTGGTACGAGCCACAGGCAGTGCGGCTAAGTGTGTGAGTCTCTAATTAACAGAGCAGGCTCCCTAATTCTCCATCTCCGTTCCAACTCAGCAAACACGTTCAATGTCATTAGAGCCGCACAACCCCCAACTGTCCCCGCATTCGGACTGATGAAACTAATCACTCAACTAATGCTGTGCTTCAACGTCTGTCTGTGAAAACGTAGCCCTGAAGACACACTTGTCTGGATTTCTCTTTCTGTCTGTCTTCTGCGGTTTAGACATTGTAATCAATAACGGTTTTCTTTATGATTTGTGCTTCTTCCCAAAACATGATCTTGAATATAAAATTGAGATATTTTTGTATGAGTTGCAATATCAGCATTTATTGAAATTGAAGGCTCAATTACTCAATAATCATAAACAATTTACAGAGCATGAAAGCAACAAAACAACTATTACAGCAACTGTGCACACACACATTTGAGGCAATAATTCATTATTTTAAGAAAACATTAGAACAGCGTGAATCAGTGTTAGCAATCCTTTTAATTGTCGAATGATTTTGTTGCAATCATTTGCTAATTTTTAGTTTATTCAGGAGCGCTGCACTCCGGAGTGTGTTTACCTCACAAACAGTGGGAGGAACAGCGTGTGCAGTGTGTGTGTGTGTGTGTGTGTGTGTGTGTGTGTGCGTGCGTGCGTAGAGGCTGGCGAGCCAGTCAGAGCTTAGTGGAAAAAAGCAGCACACACACACACACCCACACGTAATGTGTTGGCTTTAGTTCCGGCCGAGCGAGCAGCAGAATCGATAAGCTCCAGCATCACACACGGCCTGATACACTCCTGTTCCTCTCAACTCTCTTTAACGTGACTTTACACATACACACCACACACACACACTGCCGGACTCCCGATGCCAGCAACATTAAATATCTGTCACTAACTGAATTGTTTTTCTTAGTAGAGCAAAAATTTTTCTTTTGTTTTCTATCTATTAGATGTACTGAGAGGTTGTGTTGTACAAAACAACACATGACATCATCAGCAAATGACATCGAAAGCCTAGATACTCTCTGACCTTCGTGATGCAATATATTTGACGTAATTTAAAAAATATACCATGCATTAGGTACAGTAGATCTTTACTGAAATGAGAGATCTGAAATATTTAAATCAACGTAAAGAAACAACACGTAAGACATGTGCATGCATATACAAACACACACACAAGCACACGCATCTCAGTCGTCTAGAAGGGGATCAATTTCACCAGGAGGGGTTAAGTGAAGTTGTTATATTAGGAGAGGATTTGTGACAGACCTATGTAAATAACATGGTAAACTTGGCGTCTGAGTATGTACAGGAAAATAGTTTATTCAAATATAAGGAAATTAATTAGGGCAGGACTGCTGGATATTTTTAAGTTTAAATTTTGTTTGGATTATATGCCATATAAATAAATCTATATAATAATAATAATAATAAAAATGCAATGCTAAGAGGAAAAAAGAAAGATACAAAAAGTCACATAGCTTTAATCGAAATGTAAATACATTAGGTAGGCTACTTAAACAAGAAAAATGTTTATTTTGTAGTAATATTGCAATAAAATAACAATAATTGTGAATATAGTAATAATAATAATAATAATAATAGCTAGTTATAAATATAATAAAAGCTACATAATAGTCGTTATTGTTTAATAATTTATAATGCAACCGAATGAACTAAAACCATTTTCAGATTTTCAAATGTTGGTTAAAAGAAAAAAGAAAGAAACAGCTAAAATGACTTGTCACTTGTGATCAACGGGAGAAACTGGCAGATCTAGAGGAAAGAATGAATCTATAGGGATGTACCTGAGCCCATTTCACGCTACTGTCAAAACGACTAAGTACTGCATCCATGCGGACAAGGATTAACACGCAGGACAATGAGCTGAATTAAGCCAAGTGTGTGTGTCGTGGCTATGCTCCGCGACCCACTCATGTGTTGCTATTCCATCTGTGAATAGCGGGGCCTGATTGATTAGACAGGTGACTTTCTTCCTTATGCAGGAACGGCCACCCCGTGCACAGTAAATGCCATTCCTATAGCCTATCTCTCTCTCTCTCTCTCTCTCTCTCTCTCTCTCTCTCTGTTGCTTTTGACAGCTCGTGCTGCCCGGTTACTCATACAGTAGGCGCATAATTACCGGTATAGGACAGTCCTGCAAGCAGGTCACATGCGTACATGACACGCAAGATAACATGAACACAACACGCGCGCGACTCCTCAATTAAACGGTTTCGCTCAAGTGGGAGTCAGAATAAGCACTCGCTTCGTAATGGCTTTAATTCACGACGCAGGGGTTACTTGTTATTGTTCGTCGACAAGCACGTGATTTAACCTTCGTGGGTTGAAGGCCGGCAAACGGGACAGGTGGAATTAAACGCGGGCCTCGCACGCAGAGGCAGCGTGGCCGGCCACGCGGCAGATGGACTGTCAGCTTTAATATGACGGAGCGCGTGCGGACGCTCCAGCCTGAAAGCATGCGGATCTCTACGGGAATGCAGCTATTCCGCGGCGCAACAGGGGCCGGGGCGGCAGGGAACAGACGAGAGAGAAACTATAAAGCACAAATGTAGCAGCCTGACGTGATCGCACACTCGCACAGACACGCACTTTCCGATCTTGTTATATTCGCGACACAGAAGCGCTTTGATATCCGTGCATGTGATGCAAGCGCGCACCTATAACCCCGGCTGAGTTCACATCGTGCCATAGGCTTCAGCCAGGTACATCCGTACTCCGTCTGGGTAAAAATGACCGCACATAGGCTAAGCAGATTTATTCGAAAGCTTCCCATCAGGATAGCTTTGATAATCTACAGCACGGCGGAAATAACATTAGTCTGAATGAACTCCAAGTGAAAGAATTTTACATTATCTTCTGTTTATCTAAGCATTTCTACCGACAAACAAACTGATTTTAGATGATGGAAATAAATCTCTAAATTAATTTTATTTAAAGGCATTTGAGTTTTTAGAGCAGCGAAAAATCACAGATCTCATCACTGTGGTTTGTTTGGTTAAGTGGTGGATATTATGACCTGAGGGTGTGCACATATACATATATGTAAATAGATGTAACCCTAGGGTAGTTCAAAAGGACTTACTGCAAAATGGACACATCTGCTTTAAGTACACTAGTAACAAAACTGGATTTCAACATTCCGTAGATAAAAATCTTTAATTGACGTATGCACTAAAATTAATCCATGTGATGTTAAAATTTAAGGAATAAAGCAGCAAAACGATTGGAGTCTGAAAAGTGCTGAAGTTTGAAAGAAATGTTGCACTCCACAAAAATCACCAGAAAGCCTCTACAGCTGACTGCAGGAGAAAGGAACAGATTTGGGCATCATACTGATCCCACCACACACACACACACACACACACACACACACACGCCACACACGCGCACACACATGATGTATGACAGGAGAAAGCGAAAAGAAATATTTCACTGTCAGCCATCACCCAGCCTGCCGATTCATTTCCCTTTTTCTGTTACAAGGCTATTGCAATTTTACAATTTCATTGAAGACCAATGAAGCTAAAAGACATTCAAAAATCAGTCCAGATCCACACCACTAGAGCTCTGTTCCTGCTGGAAAAACCTCACCTGCTCTGAAAATGTTCTAAAATGTTCTACTGTTACTAAAAACAAACACACATTCGCTCATTTACATATATATGCGAAGCACTTCTATACAACAACATTGCAAAAACGTTACTGTGCGTTTGCCTATGTTAAATGCAGTCCAAACATTTATGATCTTTGTTTTAAGACAATATTCTTATTATTATCATTTATCATAATTTCATAAACGGTCTACTTTCACATTCCAAACCACATAACCCCATACACAATTTCTCCCTCCGTTGTTTTTGCACAGTAATGCATCTTCTACTGTGAAATGACAACTATATGCATCAACAGGAAGTGGAAACAGAATCAGAAAAGCCATATCCACATGCAGAGAGACAAACGGTGAGTCAGTTGGGAGCCAGTGGAACACGCAGTGGCTAAAAGCACTATTTTTACCCTTATCTAGCCCTTGTGGACCCGCCTGCTTCTGGAGTGACCAGAGTCCCTATTGACCTGCTGTAACTGTATCGCCTCGCGCCTGCTCTGCCTCTCTGCGGCGGCAGCAGGCCAAATCATCCGCCAAATAAAGAGAGGAGCAAAGGGGAAACGAAGCGAGGTCGAGAGTCCACGATAACGAGAAAATTCAATTTAAACGGGAGATTAAAGCATATTCTCTGAAACAGACGCAGCGACGTGCCGGGGTCTAATTGTTAAAGGTGGTGGGTTGTTTTTTTGACACATGCGAGTCTCAGCTGGCTTGGGCCCTCTTAAAACCCTTATCCAACTTCTCGTAAAAATTGCCGCACCGAAAAAAATCCTGATGGATTGATGCATAAATCACACAAATTGACAACTGCATCATCAGGCGGCGTCGGCCCCCACGCTGTGTGCGCGCGTTTTCATGTGCATGCGACCGTTCTGTGATGGTTTCACATGTCTGTGTGTGTGTCCGTCTGACGGGCCACTTATTGCGCTTTTTAACAAAAGGACAAAAATATAGCTTCCCTTTTTCCTTACGGCCCCCCCTCTGGCCACTATTTTCTCCTGAATGACAGGCTGGTGGAGGGGCCCGGGGCCTGAAGTGGGGGGCTCTTTTAACTGGAGTTAATTACCCTTGGAATGCTTCAGACCCCTTCAAATAAGGGGAAGTGGCAAAGCTGTGTCTCCAATAAGCAGGACGGCGTAAAGACAAAGAGTGTCCAGACAGTAATCGACAAGGGGCCACAGAAAGAGAAAGCCATGTAGGACAAGCAACGACACCTTTCACGGGGGAATGAGATAGAGCCAAATCGAGACTGAATGGCAACGGCCTACACACATCCACACACGCGCACAAACCACACATGGCAGGATAAATAAATCGGTGCTGTGCATATTGACATCATTTGACAGATGAATTAAGTAAATGATTTTATAAGGAGATTAAATGGTATTTAATTTACACAATCTCTCTTTATTCCTCTTGATCCCAGCCTCTGGGGTTTTAATAGTTCTCACATGAAAGAGATGGAGAGTACCGAGAAAGAACGGATTGTGAGGAAAACGTCAAAAAATCTAGTTTTCTTCAAGGGCCACAGGGGGGTTTCAGTGTTTTAAAATCATCCACAAAGCGACAAAAGGTTTAACATGCATGAACAGACACTCGCACACCTCTGGACTATTCTGCACAGAACCATTCAGCCTACTGCATTGTCCAGCAGTGATTTTACACACTTGACACCCGCGTTTCCAGTAGACATTCACAGTCTATTGCTCTTATAAGCTGACTACATGCTTCTGGAGAAATGAAAAAATGTAAGGCATTGAGTTTTTCTTTAATTTCCTTCTTTTCCTTTTTGCTTCATAATTACTTCTTTTTTGGAGATATGTTATAGGAATTTATAGAAGCATTTAGGTCAAAATTAAAATGTGAAGAATTGTGAATACAAATTCACATGTTCAGGTTATTTTGGCATAATCTTTAGAGAAGCTTCTTCTGAATTTCTTCAAGTAAGAATGGAAATCGAGTCGAGTGTGTGCTGTTGAATTTGTTAAACAAAATGTAAAATGCCAATCGTAGATTTAGATCCTTGTTTTCAATAAAAAAAAAGTAAAATGCATTTAAAAATGTCTTTTTGTCTTTTATTTAAAAAAGAACTGTTTATTATTTTTTTACAAAACAAAAAAATTGAAAAAAAAACTAATCAAAACAAAATCGCATTTCAAACTATTTAAGGCTTCCATAATTAGAACGATTAAAAAAATGCACACGCTTAATAACAACTCCAACCATGAATGTAAATATTAAAACAAGCATGCAGATGTAAATCTACGTGCAGGCGGTGAGAGTCTGTAATTATGATAATAGCTAAACCAGCACTTGTTGTTATTACCATCATTAATATACTAATTAGAATCTCAGTAGTCAATTTGTGTTAAAATAAAGATCAAACAGCGAGCGAGCATCAAATGGGTAAAAGGCTGTGATGAACATCTTATCTCCGAATTTCCTTTTATGAGTCTGAATAATCCAGTCAACCTAATGATCCTGTTCAGGGTGTGCTGCCAACACATTCACATCACTGCATCCAGCGCTCTGCTCGACACACCAGTGTCCGAATTCACGACATTTATTTTGTGATTTATTTATTTGACTATTTTTATTCATTTTTTCAGCTGATAAAAACTGTTGGTGTAGATATGGTTTGCAGAAGCTTTTAGACACAAGTGTAGGGTGCTTGTGTCTTGGATGTATTTATATGGTTTTGGAGAGCAGGGTGGTTACCTGTTTCTGATCTTTCTTGACCGCTCTCTCGCTTTATTTCACACTACAAAGTGTTCTTTTCTAGTTTGTACTCATATGCTCAGAGGTTGTTTCTTTACTCAAACTTGTGACATGCACACTTGATTTAGTTCACAACACTTTAATATTCTGCCATACTGACGGAATAAAAATGGCCAAAATTTGCACCATGTACACTAAAGAAATGTATTTTTAATGGTTTTAAAAATGTTTTTCACTTACACTATTTAATCTCTCTACATGATTTTAAATACGAACTGTATACGAACAAAACGGAACACAATGTAAGTCTATAAAAATCTGTCAGTCCAATCTCTGTATTAAGAGTTCACTGGCTTTGCTGACAGAAGTGAGCGGGACAGAGATAAACATGAACCTAAGGGAGCAGTTCTCTGCCGGGCTCTCTAGAGCGCGTGTGCCCCTCGTCCATATCCCCCCACTCTCTCTCTCTCCCTCTCCCCGAGCTTTAATACATTTAGGCGGCCACATGCTGCGTGACCGGTTCGGTGCTTCCAGCTCTCCTGCCACCTAAGCCTGTTTTCTCCTCTGTATTCCTCTCCTCCCCCGACCCTCTCTTTCATGTCATTTTCTGCCTGACACTCTTCCTAATCATTTACACAAAACACGCTCTGCACTGTCACGCGGCTTGTTTGAACACAGATCGCTGTAATTCTGTCAGCGGATAAGCCGGCTGTTAGAGCAAGCAGCTACACTCACAAGTGCGCCTGTACCGTAAGACCGTAGGACCGTGCCGGCACAACGCACACACATGCGCGCGCGCGCGCGGTCCAGCCGCTACCTGACAGCAAACAACCTTGACATGCAAGTGCCGTCTGGATTTACACATGCACCTATATACATGCAAACCCAATGCCAGCATAGGAACTAATAACGGTCTTGTCACACAGACAAACACAAGTAGAGTAAAAGTAGACAAAAATGAAAATGTACCTACTGTTGTTCAGAGTGTAGGGAAAAACACTCGGGAAGAGAAAGTTCTACCGAATCCATGTGTTCTCTGCGATCATCGTTTAAGCAAAGCTCTTCTATGAATGAAAGTTTTTCTCTCTTCTCTGTGTACCTCCTCCGGCTCTCTCTCCTTTCCGTGACTGAGCAGTGCAATTATCAGGACCGTTCTCCCGGTGACAGCCTATAGGCACAGCCAGTTGGGACCAAAAGCTCTTGCACTCTTCTAATCAAGGACTTAAAGCCACAATTCCTGCTCATTAATATGAAGCAGGGCTTTGCATATGCAGTCCCTGTGGCCCTTCCAGACACCGGATTGGTGAATTCCCAGCCAATTGGAGTGAGGAAGGGTGCTGCCTGTGCCCACAGAGAGACGGAGCAGGAGAAAAGGGGAGGGGAAAGACAAAGAGCGAGCGAGCGAGAGAGAGGGAGAGAGAGAGAGGGAGTGGTGTAACGAGAGAGAAAGTGGGGGTGAGAGAGGGTTTAAAGAAGCAGCCCGCGTCTCTCCCTCAGCAATGCTTATCGGCTCGCGCTGTCAAGTGTGGAGATAAAACTGCTCACTTTGTTGATCCAAACATTGTGAATGAAGCTGCGCACTGTTCACTTTGCGTTTCCCGGCTCTCTGGTTTTCCAGAAAAACTGTGCAAATTGAGACATTACAAATAATAAACTTTGAATTCAAAGAATTGGATACAGTGTAATGCAAAATAGATTTTTTCTGTAATGTCGTACACTAAGTTTGTTGAAAAAAAAGGAAATGTCGCCACAAATGAAACACAAAGCTAAAGGGGCTTTGTAAAGCGGGAACAATCCAACACATCACAACAGACGCCCATCAGAGCAAATGTGGGAGAGAGGGAGTGTCCACGGTGGACACACGCTAACGTGACAACATCTCTGGTGAGAAAAGGCTGGGAAAAGATCAAAGGCACCCCTTTGTTCTACCATGATTGAGCCACATTTGTGGGGCATCCAGACCGCTCGGTCTATCCCAGTGTGCAGTTCGCAAGTATGTGTGTATGTTTACGTGCGTGTCACCGGCTCGCTGCATTTCCAGCAGCAGCGGGGAAGATATTGCTGGCATCTCAGCACACCACAATTCCCCACTGATAAGAAAATTCAGGAGCTGCACCGGCCCGCAAACCATTGTGCCTGCCCCACCACGCCGCCACTGAAATTGCATCTGACCGTCTTTCATATTCCAAACTTGCCAGGATTTTTTTAGGGTTGACGTCGATTTGAAATGTCTTTGGGTCTGTCAGTCTGTGAAATGAAAGTAAATCTATTCGCAGGACCTTGCGGGTGGGGATTTTCTCAGACAACCGTGGGACACGTTTAGTCTTTTAATTTTTATTATTTGAATTATTCTTAATAAAAGAAGATGGTACTTGCATTTTTTGTATTGCAGTAATTTGAAATGTATGGCCTTATACATTTGAAATAAAATAAAATAATAGATATAATGTATATCAAAACCATTGGTATTGTCACTGTGTTTTAAATAAACATGTAATAAAAACAAAAAAACGAGATATTTGCATTAAAAGACATTAAAGCATACTGTGTGCAGGTAAGCAGCAGGTGCGTTGTCTCGCGCAAGATATATCAGCTCAAAGATGCACATCAACAAAAGAGTCGCAGATCAATGCCATACACACATCACTGAAAACTAATATCTTTCGCGGAAATAAGATCTACTTCTAACCTGCACAAAAAATGGTAAAGTCTGATATAGCACATATATAAAAATGCAAGCTTTTCTCTTTGAATAACAGATGGCCTGAAAAATAAAGGAAATACAGTTCCATCAGAATCTAAAAACTTTGTAGCGAAGTACGCCGAAGACAGAAAATTACACCAACGAATTTTGCCATTGCTGAAGGACGCAACGTGTCCAACAAAGGAATTTAAAATAACAATGTGTTTTACACCGACACATATACGCTTGCTCATACTTCCAAAGTTCCATTTTCTTCATTTTTTCTCTCTGCTTTTAAACAATGTAGAGTCTTTACAATCTTTGCATTACAAAAACAAGCACATGATTAAAAAAATCCTAAAGCTCAGACTCAAAGCGTCGCACGGAAAGGATATGCAGCCGATTTGAAACTGATTTAATTGCACTGCGACGAACAGAAATGAAGTGGATGAGGGGGGAACCAGAGGCAGAACCGTGTTGTTTGAATGCAGATAGGAGGGCTACCTGTGTTCCTGCAGGTCCCTCGAGACCAACAAACATTTCTCATATTAAGATCCACACGGATCAAATGCTGAGCGCTTACAGACAGAAAACGTAGACGAACAGGAATTGTAAAGACTGAGCCATTGGAAAATGAGCTGTTGGAGAGACGTTCACCAGTGTTTATGGTCTTGCCATTGTGGGAATCATCTAAGACAATACATCAAAGCAAATGCTCAAACTGAGTAGACAAAGTTTCAGAAACGTGTTTTCTTCATTTGTATTGCACAGTGGAGCGCTGTTGTTGTGTCCAGATGTATTAATTGATTTACAGTCGTGCCCTCTTTGATGACAGACACCACCTTTAGGTCACATTTCCATATTTGTGGTGACTGAAGGTCCGTAGCACGTGGGGGAAGACAAGACCACAGGACCCCTTACACAAATATTATGAAGAAAAACAATTGTGATAGCAACATTGCTAACGCTGTGAAGTTGTGTGTATGATTCTACCACCGTTAAGTTATTCATAAAAACAGCACAGAGGCAGAATCGAGCCTGGCTTCTCTACTACAGGCTGTCATTAACAGCCTTTAATCCCCGCTGCCCCGCTGAATACATTTGAACTTAAGTATGCACGACTAGTCGGCGCTCATTGCAGCGACTGTCGATACGTGTCAATAGCTGCCCATCATTTTCATTAGCAGTTTTTGCACAGCGCCTCTCCTCCATTGTTCTGAGAGTCTGCAGGTTTTTTTTACAGCGAGCTGCGTCTGGCTTCCAAACCCAATCCCGTTCTCCCACAAGAGACCTGGAAGCATTCAGTTCAGTTCACGAGCCGGCGTATTCAAAGAGGAGCTTAAAGATGTAAAAACAAAACACATTAGAAGCTAACAAGGACGATATGCTAATAGATTTGAAAAGATACAGCACGTGTAGGTAGGTGCAAGGGTGTTTTGGACGGCTTGTGTGGTTTTTATTTGTGTGTGTGAAATGTTAAAGACAGGGATGACCCTTTGGTCACTGGCTGTTGACATGTGGCTAAGAATTATCAGGGCTAGCTCGGTGGAGCATCAATCATGGCAGTCAATAGGGGAGGGCAAGTTCACATAGGTCACATGTCAGCCGGCCGGCCGTCGAGAATACAGTCAATGCACCCGCTGCTGGAGTTGTTTAAAATCAACTTGTCAAAAATTGGGCTCTAATAAATTCAAGAGCCAGGATGCTTATTTGTAGCCGCTCGGGTCAGCACGGGGCGTCTCAAAGTGAAAGCTCCCTGGCTGAGCTCTCTCACGGAGCAAAATGCAGACCAATCTAAATTTAACGTATTCACCCAAAATTAATTGTTTTAAAAACAATAAAAAAATATATAATTACATCATAAAATAAAAATTAAAAGAACACAAATAAAAAAGGATGCAAATATGAACTCTATGTGTGTGTGCACAAGTGTAGAGACAGCAGTCCCAATGAATGAAAATAGTTCACACAAATCACACAAAATGATGCTTATTTAGAAATGTAAAAATGCAAAACACACATCTACATGTAGACATTACGAAACCAAACAAATCTTCTATTATCTGTCAAAATCTCGATCTCAGATATTTAAAACCCGAAGTCTGTTGCGAGCGAGGGCAGACTCAGAAGTTTGTGTATGCGTGTGTCATTTGAGAGCGCTGCAGTGCTCTTGGATTGCTTCTTGACAGGAACACAAAGGCAGGTTGGCAGGCGTGTGTCGGGACAGCCTGCAGTTCAGCAGTGGTCAACAGAGGGAGCTACTGGCTGTGCTGTGGTCAGTGTTTGTGAGTGTGTGTGGTCTGGCCGAGCAGCCTGACTGGATGAGAGCTCAATCTACAATACGTGTTTGTCCTGTGTTGTTTCATCCCAGCGCTGAAACGGAGTGACTGGATGTATGAATGTTCGTCACCGTGGTCCGAGTTGCCTTGTCATGCAAGTGGAGTAGGAAAGGGATTCAGGGTGAATTTGGAAAATATAACACCATGAAACACTACTTTTATTCTTGAATAATTAATGTAGTCATGGCAAAAAAAATAAACATTATTTTTCGTGACCTTAATAAACTAATAACAATAATTGTACTGTACTAATAATTTAACCAACTGGCAAATGGGTAATTCCAGCGTTATAGATTCAATTTCAGTCAAAAATTTAATGTATTAATTACAAATGTATTGAATCATCTGTTTAAATTTTAATAAACCCCTGATGATGGAGTCCAGACATCAGAACAATATCAGTCGACGCATACGTTTTCTATTTTAAAAGAGAAAAATGAATGCGTTATGGATGTGACCAAAAAGAATGCACGTTTTTGAAAGACGACAAAATTTGGAGGATTTCTGAATATTAAAATGCACAAACCAAAAGCAATAATACCCAACAAATGGAGATCAGATGGCTCTTCATAGAACATGAAATAGTTACTTTATTTTAATTTTCTTGTGCCCATGCATTTATTTGGAATATGGACTGTTTCCTTACGGAGGTGACAATTCACCTGGGTAAGGAAAATGTGCTTTAAAAACACAAAAAAATCTTCACAAACTTTAGGAGAGACTTCACATGGCTATTTAAACCACTAAATATTATCATCTTTGGTAAAAACTCATTTTAAGCTTGACATTTGCATGGAATTGCCCAAATAAGTCCAACCTCTATATGAGACCTGATATAAAACATATGTCCTTAAATACCATTGAGACAAATCCATCAATATATTTAAAATCAATTCAATACATGTATTTTTTACTGTATTTCTAAACTTTGTAATACAGATGACAAGATCCTCCAACTCTATCAAAAACTAAAAAGCCATCCTCATTTACTCACAGTCATGTTGTTTCAAACCCCTGTTTTTAACTTGGCTGTCAAAGCCTATTTTTCTTTTATTCACATGCAGAAAAGCACACAGATTGTCAAACACATAGTCACAATTGTACTTGCAATTCCAGGGGTCGTTTTAAACAACTGCTACACTACCACTTTCAAAACACTTGGGTAGGCGAGTATAAAACGGCTCTATGAAACCACTGTTATGAAAGGGAATGTGACACAAGGTTACTATGGTAGCGAATGAGTGAATAGCTAAGTAATCTAATGGTCTATCAGCAGGTACAATTGTCACATGAAGGAAAGTGCCAATTTCAAAGCCCCCCTGCTTGGCAGGGTGATAACAGGCTAGCGGGGGCTCCAGGGACAGCGGAGAGCCTGGCGTGCGGCATTTGCTAACCTCTCTTTGATACGGCCGCTGCTGTTTCCTGTTTCCACCCTCTTCTTTCTTGTGCTGAATCTCTTTAGCCGTCCAACTACACGCTGGACTCGCTGAATAAAGAGCACACAGGGTTTCCTATCTCCAAGTGAACCATCGTTGCAATGGAGACTGGGAAATGATTGGTGCACAAATGATACATAAGCTATCTTTTATTGAAGTTTGTTTGTGAAATTATCCATTTCTTTTGATCGTTTTCAATGAATAAACCAAATCAACTAAAAAAAGTCTGCAACTGTTCATTAGAGTGTAATACTTATTTCCTAAATGGACCTCAACTGGACATTTCTTCATCATTCATAAGACACACACTTACTAAATTACCTCTGATAGGCCATACACATTAGTGCGGCAAAGCACCTTTTAGGCACATGTATTTGCAAATTCGCCGTTTCTGAAAGGGATCGAGACCCGTATAATCTTTATCTAAGGATGCAATTAAGACTTTACACCTCTGATAGCTACGGCAAACTACACCCACCACCCCCCCCGTCAGTCGCCGGCATCACGTTTATCTTCAAACACAGCAGCGGTCCATAATTGACATACTTTCAACAGATACAGAGTTGGAACAGCGTATGATACCGTGGTCGTACATGCACACGTTTTTTTGTAGTGCAACAACGTGAGATAAGGTTCAGTAAACATGAACATAAAATACTGCTGTCTCAGAGGGTTATGCATGCACTGTTAACCTGTGTAGACCATATGTTAACTTAAAAATTGTCATAAAAAGAACCTCCGGTCTGTTTGTTGATCGGTCTGGCTAGTGGCTAATAATATATTTATAATATAAATTATTATTAAATATAAATTATTATTTAATTTAATTTAGAGTAATATTATATATATTAATATTTGATTGTATAATAATTGTACTAAATAAACAATTTGTTGAATGGGTCGTGTAACTTTGTCGCATTTAAGTTTAGCCAAGTATTGGTTACTCTACTGGTAACCCAAAATAATACTAACTAGACATACTTTTAACTAGCTAGCTAATGCAATTTACATGTTATTTCTTTTGCTTGTTATCAGAAATAATCTGCAGGGACTCTATTCCTTGCGGATGTGTACCGGAAGTTTGGGCCACAAAAGCGTCTATGATAATAATGGAGGTAGGTTACATAAAAAAATTAAAGTTAGGCGTAAAACTAGAAGACAAAATAAATATACCAATATGATGGTTAGACGAACTTATCAAATATTCCTATTGAAAATGTGTCTGTTCTGCTAGCCTGTGGCCTTGTTCTCTCAGGCCCTGCTCTGAATGGAAATCTGCCATTACGTCAACATGGCCTGTTTAACCACACCACTCTCATCTAGCGTCGCTCATGCCAGACGTCCTCTCGCCAAAGTTGCTCAGTACCACACCGCAGGCTGGGTGTTATATTGTCCTAGAGATTCCAAACCATCTGCTCTCAACAGGTAAAGCAGCGTTTTAGTGTGTGTCATCGTCATGCAGTGCTAATATTCTAAAGACGACAATGTGATGTGCAAATATTAAATTACAACAGTGCATAGCATATATACAAACTGTGGGCGATTGTCATAACGATTTTGTTCCCTTATATTTTTGGCAATAATGTGACTCTTTCGAGTGAGAATCAAAGCTAAACTTGTGATACCTTCAGATAAAACTATAATTAGAAAAGTCTATCTCTTAAAGTAATAGTTCACCCAAAAATGAAAACTCACCTTCTTGTCATTTCAAACCTGCGTGACTTTCTGTCTTCCATAAAACACAAAAGAAGATATTTTGAAGAAAGATGGTAACCAAACAGCATTGGCACCCATTCACTTCTATTATATGGACACAAAACCAATGCAAGTCAATAGGTGCTTCAAAATATCTTTTTGCGTTCTGCAGTTAAAAGAAGTCATACAGGTTTGAAAAGCCTTTGAACATTAATATAAATAAATGATGAGCAAAATTTCCATCCAAAAACGTCAAAGACCGCATTTAATTACTTATGAAGCACCTGTAATGTTCTGTCATTGCCAAACATGTGACTTTCCATCTTTGTTTTCTCATCTCTGACCTAGCTCAGCACAAGACAGTGGGCCCTCGGCCCCTCAGAGGCCGTACAAAGCTTGAGTTTCTGCCCGCAGCTGTTCCTCAAAGCTACACGGCTTTAGAAAAGATCTCCCTTTACGTTACCGCACAACTCTGCCCTTTGGAGGAAAGGCACCCACAGTTGCTAGTCTTTGCGGGGTGGCCTGCAGGACGTCCTTCTCCATTAGGGGTAGGACACTGGGATTCGTGGACAACAAGGGAACGTGAAGACAGGTGTGGAACGCTGAACAGGGATTAATAGCTAATTGTGCACAAGGTTAATGTTGCAAACTATGTCCTGCATTTACAGCATACTGCAGTTGTTGTTATGACATTAGATACTGGAACTGTGAGTCTCAATGTACGCAAGAGAACAGCAGTCACGTTTTTGATGAGTGCTGACATGAATCATTTTAATTTTACTGTATATCTAAAAGTTTTCCCAATTTGAAATGTTTTTGGCATGTTTGTTTGTTGCTGTTTTCTCTTTCTTTTAGCCCAGGGGACTTGAGGTTGGAAAATAAAATATCAACCAGCTAATCTGCAACACTGCTTTAAAGCATGAATAGGGAATATTTCATTTTGAATGAGCAACAGACACATTCAACTGTAAATATGGCTTTCTTAAGATATCACACTTAGCCAGTTACTCTCTGCTTATCTCTCAAAGCCAAACTAAACTCCTTCCTCCGAGTCTCTGCTGAATCAGCTGAGCTTCACCATTATCACAGCACATCACATTAAGAGTCACCGGCTGACGGCAATATCTGTTTCAACAGAAACACTGCTTTAATTATTGTCTATTGCAGAAAAGATACAACTTCTGACAGAGCTTCAAAATAGAAATGCACCAAATTTACTTTCTGCATTATTGTGCAATCTGTATATATAGATTATACTGTATAATTAAATAATATTAAAGCTGCAGTTGTAAATTGTAACTTGCCTCTCTATCGCCATCTCTGTTGAAACATATAATTGCAGATAACTGTGTACTTATCTTTACATGGATTGAAGTCAAACTGTACCTGACAGCTTGTACAATTTTTTTTTACATTTTCTGGATTTTCAACTTATAATGAAAAAAAATCCTGTCATTTTAGATCTCTCATGTAATTTTTAAAATAGGTGAAAAAAGTACACGTAATTTTACGGTTTATTTCTGACATAAATATTTATTAAATGACATCAAATACAAACAACAATATTTGTTTTAGCTTGACAGTTTTTCTCCTTTAAAAGGAAAACTTAGAGACAGTGAAAGAAACTCACTCTCTCTTTCTATCATTAAAGTCCCCCGCAAAAAGAATTGTCAAAAGAATTACAATTACATACTATAAGTGTAGGGCAGGATTATCTGCCTATGCAACCAATAGAGAAAGACAGACTTAAAAGGAAACATGAAACAATCGTTACTATTTGCTGATGCTAGTATTGCAGAAATCAATTTAATTCAATCACACTTTAGCTTTAAGGAAAACTAAGAGAAAGTGACAGAAACTCTCTATTTTTCTATCTTAAAAAAAGTCCCCCTGTATGGAAGTTGTAATTGACTTCTCAGAAAGAGCTAGTGGGCGGATTCAATCCACACCACAGTGACATCTTCATACTAATTCACCAGAACCAGACTGCATTGGAGAGAATTGTATATGAGGTCCTCTAACAGCCCAATATCTTTCTAGATCTCACACACACCAAGTCAAGTTTCCATGTTTAATGATGACATTCCATAAACGTAATGATTTTTATACTGTACGAACTGTATATTCTATCCCTCAACCCAACTTAAACTTGACCATCACAGAAAACAGTTTGAATTGTAATATTTTCAACAAAAAAAGTAGTTTGATTCATAAGCTGTTTTTCTCCCCACATTTGGTCCCCACAGTGTAGGGTTTAAAGGGATATTTTAAAGAATGTTGGTAAGCGAACAACAGTGGTACCCATTGACTTGCATTGGTTTTGTGTTCACACAATACGAGTGAATGGGTGCTGCCGTTGTTCGGTCACCAACATATACACACACATTCCACTCTCCTTCTAGTGCCACTTTGTACATCCGTTCCAGAGTCCCGACCTGCACAAAACACTGACAAAGAGGTTTGAATGACTGAGTGCGCATAGGTCCGCCTCCCCGCACAAGCCGGTGCTCTTGAGCGATGGGACCCCCACCACACACTAAACCAGCACCTCTTTGGTGGGATTCTGTGGCACGCACACACTTTGACAAAACCCCCCAAATAAATAAATAAATCAAACACCTGGAGAGCAGGGCAGCACAAAGCTTGAAAACAGAAAGATGACTGAGGCTAGACAAAGCGGAGAAGAGAAACGCATGAGGGATTGTATTTGTTATGGGTTTTTTTCTTCAAAGAGTTGCTCATTTTAATAAAGGAGATCCCCGGTCTCTCTAAGAAGCGCAGATAAAAGAAATCATTTAGTGGCTTAAAAGACTATTAATGTGAAGAGCCACACTTGTCCCTTCTCTCTCCGGTCCTCAGAGGAAATGCCATTGAGCCTGTTGCATCACAATAAGAAAATTCTGCATGATGAAATCCAAGATGCATTGTTTCTCAGTTGCACGGGTGCACATGGATGTCACAATAAAAATAACGATTGTGTTACGTGCGTGACGAATTATTAGTACATTTAAGTCGATTGCAGCTTAGCAGGTTTGATTTTGAGCCTTTTTAATGTATAATTCAATGTTATTTTTCTTTTTGTACACAAGCCTGGCCTCTCAGTGATGTGTTTGTGTCTCCGAGAGTCCACCCATCACCCCTTCGGTGCGAGCGATGGAGTGTGACGGCTCGTTAAAGAAAAACAAAGCCCCTCACCTTCCTTTATCACTAATATGCACCTGGAGAGCTGCCGCGCTTTATGATAAACTCACACGGCCAAACAAACTCACACTCGCACAAACACATGCGTGTTTACACACCTACCCACAATGCACTGGGATCCCTGCCTTGTTCCAGGGGCCACTGTAAACAACTAAAGTCAATCTGCGAGCTAGTTTACTGCCACAGCTCAACACCTCTTCGCACAAACGGTTTTCCGCCAGCGATGTCAGTGACTTATGGAATGTGGTAACTCAGCTTTCCTTCATGTTCTCCCATTTCTCTTCATAGACAAGAACATCAAGATTGATCGGAACCCTGGAGCTGTGGAGAACCAACACGGTGCGTTAAAATCAAATAAAAATTACAAAATTTAGCCAATGAAATACGGAGCCAATCACAGCGCGTCATCGGTTCCTGGCAATAAACCAGCGTGATTTACGGCTGGCTGTGGATGACTGAATGTCAAACTGACTGGGTACCTGTAGCGCCCGCGTGTGCGTCCTGACCTCCTAGGGAAGCACCCCCCTGCCACACCTCCATAAAGTGCTCCACAGATCCAGTTATGTCCTCTCACTTGAAACTAATACTGTCCCCCCACCCCCCATCCACTCCAATTCCAACCCCCCTTCTCCAGGTTTGATAACAAATATTCCCTCACCTAAATTAGAAATGTGAAGTAATTATACCGTCGGCCCTCCTACGGGTTATTCATAGGAGTCTACGGTTGTACGAGAGCTTTCTTTATATAAATAGGTTACTTCAGAGGGTGACTTTAATTATGTTGGTTTCAAACAGAACATGAGTGCGGTATTCCGACGGGATTAAGTGTCTGGCTTCTTTGTTAACCGAGCACAAATGTATGCCAGCGAGGAGCATCTGCACGAAGATCTCCGCTAAATTTATTCAGCCAGCGCGCACCTCCGCCGGTGAATAATTCCACTAATAATAAAGATTGCGAGAAACAAGAGGGAGAAAGGAAAATCTACATTCAAGAGAAAAAAAATGCGTGCGTCGTTTTCAAGGACGACTTAAAAAACAGAAAAACAAGTTTAATCTGTTTTGCATGGGAAAGGTATTCTTACGTTTTGCGTGTGTTTAAGCATGCACGTCGCTATCGGTGTTTGTTCCGTCTGTGTTCAAAGAGTCTGTGGTCTTTACTGGGTTGTAGTGGTGCCACTTTTTTCCAGTCGGAATGCTTTAGGGAGGAATTATTCTTAAGGCAGGCCAGCAGTAAGTTAAAATGATATCTGTATTTATTAAATTATTAAAACAAGTTATTAAAATGAACTAACTGAACAAAAAGTACCAGCTGGTTTTAAACAGATTTCGCAGATTTGGGGTTCTTTAGAACTTTAGGTTTATAGTATATTCTTGTATAGGCGGTTTCATTGGATGCACACGCTGGCCCAAGTTAACTTCCGGTCTGTGTTTGTTGATCGGTCTGGCTAGTGGCTAATAATATAACTATTTATACTTTATTTAATTTATATTAACATTTTATTGTATATTAATTTTATTAAATACACATTTAAGTTTAGTATAACAAGTTTATAACCAAGTGTAAATAGTATATAGTTTGGTAAACCAAAAAAAATCTAAATGTTTTGAGTTTGTTGTACTCATGCATGTTAATTCCTCTTAATTTTGAACATTTCGTTTGTCTCATTAAGAGAACTTAACATTTCAGCTACATCAACAATGAACAAACAGTCTTCTTCACAGAGAGTGATGTAACAAACACGACTAAGGCTAAAGGCATCTCCCACAACCTAAGCATAAGCACCAATCTTTGGAATGATGGTAACACCAAAAATCAAGAATACAACAAACTCTTCTAAATATCCAAGATAAATGAACATTCAATCGTTAACTTGAGCTTTTTCATTTCTAAAAACGCATTAAACAACACTTAATTTCTAAATTTACTCTCCTAATGCAGTCGCACGCAAAGCATGCTGGGAACTGAAAATCATTCTTAAAAAGTCGTGTTGAATTAATTTGTTTAAATTAAGAATTGGTAACAGGAACTCAAACTATTTAAGTTAGTAGAATTTTTTATATAAAATTAAGTTAGCACTACTTTATCTATCAGAAATAATCTGCAGGGACTCTATTCTTTGTGGATGTGCACCGGAAGTTAAGTTTGGGCCACAAACGCGTACATGTGCAGTAACGTTTGTTTTGTTGCTTTGAAATCATCTATAATAGAGAATCACACAATATTTAGTTACAAATCAGCCATTATAGTTACAACCAGAAGTACGGTCACTATTTGTAATTTTACAGTAATTAAATAAACATTATTCTGATCAAGAAAAACAATGGTTTCAGGTTTCCTCTCCTAAAAATCTCTGTTTGCGGACTCCTATTTGTTACTTTGTTACTATTTGTAAATCCCATAGACTGATTTGAAAGTTTAATAGCAGACAGGCAAACAGTAGCAAAAACATCCACATTTCCCAGGCAGCAGTATCAGGATATCAGCGAGGCAAAGCTGCAGTGGCGTTCTCATGTTTCACAATCATACACAAACAATATCTGTCTGTTTGACTGCGCCAGAATTTATAGCCACCCCATTGATTGCTTTTGCCGGACATGATGGCTGTAAATTGCAGACCGTTTGGTAAATGCGGGCAGTTAGAAGAGTACAAGTAATTATTTCACGCCTGATGATTGAAACATAATTCCAATATGGCCTTCTGAAAATGACAGCATTCCCAAAGTCCTCCGTTTTAATTTGGAGGTGATACTAATTAGAGGGGGCATTATAGGACTTTATATGTGATCTTTCCAACGGTGCTCCAAATAATTAAAATGTCAGCAGAAATAAATATGCGTAAACAGCTCGTAATTTCTGAAATATCGTCGTTCGTGACTCGTGGGAAAGGAGCACCCACGTGTTATTTATGTTTTTCAGAGAAGTTTATGTAGCATTTCACAGAAGTTAACAATCCAAAACAGTTTATATAATCCGAACGGCAAGCCACGAACTCTGGCACTCGTATCACAAATATTATTGTCATTTCTAACCTGATATCATAAAAAATATGATTTAATAAGAAAGTAGCGTAACTACATGGGTTGGGGGATCAGGATAAAAATACCACTAAAAATACCTGATATGTAAAATGTGCAAGCAAATATAGAGGTATCACATTATATCGGTATATGATATAAAAAACATGATTATTATTCATGTTGATATTGCTTATATGATAATATCATATATTATTCAGCACTTTTAACATTTTGCCTAAAGAGCCTCTATGCTTACAAACTGTCCCTTTCCACCTTCCTTCATCCATATTGCGTGTGATTTATTGTGATTCACACTATTGTTTCACACTTTATACTATGATAAACATCATTTTAAAAGGCACGCAGAAAAGCCACAGCGTTAAGCTACAGTACAGGGACACATGAGAAAGCTTCATCAAGGCAAGTCACAGAAGCTATTGATGAATGATTTCAATTAAAAGCCTGTGTGCTCATATGCCATAAATACACTATTGTAATCAGAGCCTGTACAAAAGATAGACACATCTTTAATCTCTCACAATTCCACCCTGAGACATGGGAAAACAGACATCATACACAATACCTGTGCTGATATGAAGCTTGAATTCTGTACCACAAACCAAAAACACAAACAAACCAAACACAGGTACATGATTTTACTGTATACTGTCACAGTTGCTTTGTATCAAAGAGCTTTATTGGTATTTGTTAAGGCTATTGCACATTTTCGTATACGTTATTTTGTATTCGTCATTCTAAAATTTTGTCGGCTCTGAATAGCCAAAACACCTTTGAAAGTGCTTCATACGGATGCCAAAAACTGAGAAAATCGAACCCAGTTCGAATTTTTTATGACGGACGGAAATTCCGTAGGCAGCGTGTAAATGTGATTTAAAAAACGTGAGGTCGTATTTATTTTTTAACGTGCGGAAATTTCGGACTCTATGTGCAATGGCCTTTATTGGCTTGGACTTCTAACACTGGACCTGTTAAAGGCCTTTGAGGATCTGTTTTAATTGTTTCATGTAAACCACATTTTGTTCTACAAGCAACGGGACTGACACACTGGTGGTCAGGTCAACCCCTGCACACAGATATGAATGATTGCAATAAAATATTAATGGGATATGCAAAGCAGTCTGGGAAATCACCACCAGTTCAACTGAGGGAGTGTGGCAGGTCTACAAAATACAGCATCACAGTGAAGGGTGATGTCACGCACACCTGACAAATGACTCAACAGCTGGTTTCTATGTCTTACAAACATGACGTGAGTCCCATGTTTAAACAAATTCAATCAGAATTTGAAGTGGTCCAAGATCGAGAGATACAATTCTAAACATATTCCTACCTTTCAAACTGTGGCATCTCAACACCGATCGAAGATATTTTAAACAGTATCACACATTTAAGATCACAACAAAAATCCACTTAAAAGCGCAAATCTCGTACATCTATAACTATACATTAGATTAAAACAGATTAAAAGTCTCTCCGTTCTAAATTGCATGATTACCTTTCTCGGATTCAGCCTCCATCCTCTCAGTTCCAGGGGAAACTCTATGCATGTACAGGCATGGGGCCCAATGGCACTTTCATCACCAGGCACAGTACTGGAGACGGCCATATCTGCTGTTGCCAGGAGCAACATTTGGTTCACTTAGAGAGCCCGGTGCCTCCTGCTTTCTCTCCATTTCAGATAAAGCCACTCAGCTAGATTTCCCCTCAGAGATATGGGCAGCCACAACTTGGCCTTTAGGAGAAATGCATCAGCCAACATTAAGCATCTACAGATATGAGCAAACAACAGACGTCATGATTTAGACACAATGGAAAAATTGGCGGAGTATAACACCACAATTCAGGTTAAAGCGCAGAGTGGAAATTGCGCATGCGTGTAGAAATGTACAGTTACAATCATTGCAAAGATGGTCATCAATGCCAAGACTACTAAAGCTAATGTTTAAGGTTGGGAACCGAAGATTTATGTATTTTAAATGTATTTGGAAATTATAACAACAAAAATCCTGAATATGATCCAATCATAAACCAGACAACAAACACACTATCAAGACAACAAAAGCCATCTACCAATGATGCCTGTTTGTATGTAGGGCAGCTCCCTGCGATGCTGAGTGTAAATTATACCTAAGTGTTCAGACTGAGGGCTTTATTCCCTCTTTCGGCTAACTTGATGTGTTAAGCATGGTAGTGTGAGGAAAGATGAAGCACTTCCTTGTTCGTTTTCATGCGTTGCCTTAAGTAGATCTCTGGGGAGGCTCCAGCCTCAGAGGAGACAGCAGGTATGAGACTTCTTTGCTTCACACGCCTCCAAACGTGCCTCAGTTCTTTACATCTCTCATAGCATGCTTATTCCCACCCAACAAACCCAATCCCTTCTCAAGAAAAGACAAATACAGTGTTATGCGAAAGTTTGGGAAGCTCTTGCAGAAAATGTGAGTTATTTTAACAAAATCAGAGAAATCATACAAATTGCATGTTTTTTTATTTAGAACTGTCCTGAGAAAGATATTTTACATAAAAAATATTTTTACATACCCTTGGTTCTTAATATGTGGTTACCTGGATGATCTCTGAGTGGGGTTTTTTTGTGCTGTGATGGTTGTTCACGAGTCCCTTGTTTGTTCTGAACAGTTAAACTGAGCACTGTTCCTCAGAAAAATCATTCTTCAGTTTTCCAGGATCTTTTGAATATTTGAACCCTTCCAGCAGTGACTGTATCCCCAGAGATCTACTTAAGGCAACGCATGAAAACGACCAAGGAAGTGCTTTCCAGCATATTCAAAAGATGCTGGAAAACGGAAGAATCTGCAGGACCTGGAGGATTTTTCTGAGGAACAGTGCTCAGTTTAACTGTTCAGAACAAACAAGGGACTCGTGAACAACCATCACAGCACAAAATAAAAAAAACTCGGAGATCATCCAGGTAACCACATATTAAGAGCCAAGGGTGCCCAAACTTTTTATTTTGTTAAATAATTCACATATTCACAGATTCTGCAAGGAGTTCCCAAGCTTTGGGAACACACAAGGAAACAAATTCAAGAAAGTTCCTGTCATTGTCGTCAACAGTCTGGGCCTAAAGTTCAATCTTTAGAGAAAGAAATGTTTTACAATATTGCATTTTTTAAGGCAAATTACAAAATGACATATTGCAAATGTGTAAATCGTATATATTGGAGCTTAAGTTGAATATGACAATTAAGCATTAAGAATATTATTTTATAACAGGACTTGAAATGGGGGGCACAGGGAGTTCATTTCAAGGGGGGCTGGAGTTCCACCTCAAAATGTAGATTTCTGTATTTTATCCATGAAATAGGCTCCAATATGCACATTTCATACATACATAAAGTGGCATTTTTGACATCTATGGTTTAAAAATATAAAACAAAATGTCCCAAACTAGATTCCCCCAGTGAATCTCGTCCATTTCCAGCATTTAAAATGTAATGTAAATGTAATTTTAAAACTGCTACATTCTGCTTTGATTGTATGCATATTCCAGCAGACATTTCCTCACTGAAAGGGCATGTTAGACTTCCAAGACATTAGCCCTGAGGGTGCTGCCCTATCAAAATGATGCTGAAACTGAGCTAATGCAATGTTTATATTGTGAATAAATTGTGACAGGTTTGCAGTGTGACAAAGAGCAGCAAAAGCACCATGACAAATAGTAAAAATGAGCTTATTGACATGTGTGGTTTGACACATCCTGATACGCAAAGACACGCTTTGCACGAGACATTTTTTTAGACAAGTTTTAGACATTTTAGGGACTGGGACGCAGGTTAAATGTAATAAAAAAACTGTTAATAAGCTTTAAGCTTAAGTTAAGCGTTTTCATTTGTAAACGATCTTGTATAAACAGCCTTTAAAAAAAATTTAAGCAGATGGTAGGTTTACATGCGGGTAGGTGGCTCTCGTCCTTAACTAAAGAGAACCAAACATTTTTGAGCAAGTCAAAAATCTGGCTATATTTCAGACTAAAATCAGTGAACGCATTTCCAGTCGGATCCTTTTCGGACATGATACAGTATGTGATCAATAATGTGCCCAAAACTACCATCGCTACCCCCTTTGCTGTTTGGTCACATGCACATGCTTTCACATCCTGAAACTTTTTATGCAAAGAAACTGTGTTTAATTTGAAAGCGGGGATGCATTCGAGAGATTTGTCGAGACGTTAATCCACGAATACGCAGTGTCTTTGTGATAAACTGGACCGTCCTTCAATGGAGTCGTGATATCTCTTCACATCTTTAGTTTTATATCAGGTGCATCTCCACATCCCAGGCTAAATACGCCATTAGCGCTGATCAGTGGGTAAGATAATCCAGGTTATAAATATGAAGCTAGGTGAAAGCGCCTTTGGGCTAATGCTATATGAATAAGACATGGCCTATATTTTTGTCCTAGGCGTAGACATGGTTTATGGGACATAGCCCACATTTTGAAATCCAATCAAAGGCACGGTCACACAACCCTGCCTTCATAACAGCTCAAACCCATACTGACTTACAACCACAGCGATACACCGAGACTCCAGGAGCGAGCGGGGGAAAAGAAAAATGACACCGTGTGTACGGAAAAAATTGCGTTTTAAGCGACCGCCCATACAGTGCAACAAAGACTAACACTCTGCAATTAGTCTAATTAATGTAAAACAATGGAGCGCATGGCCACTTATCAAATTGATTGTTCTCCCTATCGAAAGGGGAGTGCAGTAGGCCTGGTCTTGTAAAGGGCGACTAATTTCGGGAGATGATTGGAGTTGTCACGTTGCTGCGGGCCAATTACCTCCTGACTCCGGTCACGGACGGGAGACGAGATAATTAGCATGCGTTTAAGAGGCGCACTTACCGCCCATATTCTAATTAGCCGCATGTTGCCATAATATGGAAACCGAGGGTGGACATTTCTAGAACTTTGCTGAGGAATTGAGAGACAATAGTCCTTCCCTTCTGATCGTAATGAGAGGGTTTTCCCCCCAGCCTGTCTCAAGGAGCTTAAGGGAGCCACTTTTCTCTTCTCTGAGGTTCTATAAACTCTCTCGCTCTCATCAGCAGCCGCCGCAAATCCATCATTAATCCTTTCAATTAATTTATTCTAGCGGGCTATTCCAGTAATTTAACGTATTACAGAAGGCACAGCCACTACAGAGGGAGGTGAAACAGTGTTATCGTCACCTAAAAAAAGTAAAGGGGGGGTTGAGGAAAAAACAAGTTGGCATTTTTAGAATGACGGCACATGTCCTGCGGGATATGGAGAGCCTTGTTTCTTGTCTGTCTGACCCTTGAGAGAGGATTCGCCTGCTGCCTTTATCCCTCAACATTCTCTTAATGGCCGTTTTACACTTTTAATTAATTCCATTTGACACCATTGAGACTCCTCATATACATGCTAATTGCAGTAACAGGGATGGGGTGAGGGGGACGGTTCAGATTTTGGTGCACCGCTTCTTTCCACACAGGGATCATCTGTGAAAACCAAATTATAGGGGTGCGGAGATCATAATAATGTATTGATATTATCAATTTATATGAATAATTAAAATAATAAAATTAATTAATACATTTTTGGGCATAAGAACCTAAAGCATTGTATTCGGTCAATTATTTTGTTTTATGTAAACAAAATCCAAACTCATAACACGTAAAGAAAATAAGGCAAAGCACTGAAGTCCCAAATAACTTACCCAGTCAATGTATCATAATGTCACCCCCTACTAAATTACTGACAATGATTTAACTTAAAACTAGCAGCTTAATGTGTAAACGACACAATGGAGCAGTAATTTGGCCGTCGATCTGCTAGTCGCTGTTGTTTCATTCTGTGCCATCTCATACCTACATTAAGATACGTTCTTCGTCAAGATAACACATGTCCTGTCCATCAAACTGACAAGCGGCTTTCCCTTATGAGACAGAAGCGCTCAGGGCTGAATTAAACACCTTTTACTTCGTTGCTAAACACTCTTAAAAAGCCAATGACAAATTATCAAGGAAGAGCATCCAATACTATTTTTTGTACCCACCATAGAGCACAATTAACTGTTTTTGATAAATTATTTTATTTTTCTTTAGCAAAACAATTTCGTTAAAAAATCCATATGTTGTTTACATTGTCTTTTCTTGTATTTATGTTGTATTTATTAGTAACTGCAGACACAATTTTTAGTAAGTGATAGTTACTCAAAAATGAAAATCCTGTCATCAATTTCTCACCCTCAAGTTGTTCCAAACCTTTATACATTTTTTTGTTCTGCTAAACACAAAGATATTTGTAAGAATGTTTGGAACCAACTAGTTCTGGGGCACTATTGACTACCATAGTAGGAAAGGCAGTCAATATTGCCCCAAAACTGTTTGGTTTACCACATATCTTTCAGAATATCTTTTGTGTTCAACAGAACAAAGAAATTCATCCAGGTTTGGAACAACTTGAGGGTGAGAAAATGATGACATTATTTAACATTTTGGTAAACCATTCCTTTAATAAATTGCGCTTAGTAGCGTAACTTTTTGCAAATTGGTTATAACGTGCATTTGCATCAGCCATCACATAGTTTTCATTACTGCCTAAGAATTGCAATAGTTATAGCCATAGTATACATCAACATTTATCGGTTCCTACTGTAAATAATAAATGATTTTACACTTCATATGTTTAATGCCGTGCAGCTCAGTGGAATGTGTTTGGTGACAGCTTGAACGCCGTAATACAGCGGTTCAAACCGTCAGGCCGACGTGCCTCAGCAGAAGTGAGATTTAAAAAGGGAATGACTGAGAGACATAGAGATGGAGGAGATGGCGAGTGGTGGTTGACAGGAGAGGCAGGAGCCAGTGCACTTGGAGAAGCTGTCTAACAAGGTGCTGAGCACAGAAACCCAAGGGAGTCTCTGCTCTCTTACCCCTCAAGATTAGACGCCCGCAGTCAAGCAGGACATGGGAACAATGCGAAGGAGCGCCGGGGAGAGGGAGGTCCCCGAAAACAAGTCGGCATGTCACTGTGAGCACATCTCTCACATCTAAACATCTCTTTATGTCAGGACAAATTGCCCAAGCTTCAAATCTTTCTTATTCGTTTGGAAACTGAAAAGGCAACAGAGAATTAATATATAGCAAGGGATGAAGAGAGAGTGTCATAGGGGAGAGAGGGAGGGAGCGAGGGAGCGAGGGGGAAAGAGAAACGAGAGAGATGAAGACACAGAATGACAGAGCTGAAGAGCAAGAAAGAACATATCACAGAGAGAGAGAGAGAGAGAGAGAGAGAAAGAGTGAAAGAGGGAGAGATTATTTTATAACAGTTTAGCTTATAAACATCAGGTGAGGGGAATGGAACAACAACAAAATTGTGGGAAAGCAAGCAAAAAAACAAAAAGCAAATTCCTATTGTTTAAAGTTAACAATTTTTTAAATTAATTATTATCTTTTTTTACTACTACTAATATTTTACTAATATATTTTACTAATAGTATTGATTTTTTGTGATCTGAATTATATAAATATGTAAAAGATGTCCTGTAATCATTGAAAAAAATCGATATTCTAATCGAAATTATCAAAAAGACAAAGGGGTGGGGGACTCTTTTGGCCTGTAAACAACCATCCAGAACACCCTAGCAACCTCATAGCAACACATTGAACCCCTCTCAGAACACTTCTTCCACAAATGTAAAGATGTAATCACATCTCTATTAGATCCAATAGCACACAACACCAAACCTTCCCAGGCAAGCCAACATCATCCGCCTGGTTAATGACATGCTCATTCCTAACTCTCGACTCATCCACGGGCTTTAAAGTGCTTTAACATTGCAATCCCTTTCCACCGACACCAGCTGATGAAATCCAGATGGCTACTTTTGCATGAGCGCTCAGCCATCGCTGGCGTTTGCACCAGTGGCCGCACAGCACACGCCGCAGCTGCCACAGTTCATCTCACATGGCTGGAGAAACACCAGTGTGCCTGAACTATACGGCAGCATGACTTGCAGTTGCCCACGGTAGCACATAGGTGACCACAAGACGCTTTTTTCAGTTCTGCAAGAGAATCATTGCCCTTTAGTAGCAAGAGCTTGAGTAAACTGACTGTTCGGTCTGGGAGTGCTGTTTAGATAAAGAGGTAGGACTTTATCTCTCTCTTAAGCTTTCTGTCTGACCTCACTCTCCCTGTGATCGCTCTTTCCTTCAAAGCCATTAGGGTCCGATTTCGCTCACCTTATATAGGACGAAGTTGCCCTTGAAGAATACATGTCCTTAAGCCAATGTAGACTCACCAAGTGCTTTAGAAGGATGTAGAGGGGCTGTCTGCACTGTATACACAAACAACAAAGTACATAAATTCACAGAAGCAAATATTGCATATTTTATTATTTATATATATTTTTAGATCAGATTTAGTTAAATTTTGCTTGTGTTTGTTCAAAAAGCATCTTGAAGATATTTGCAAGACTCAATATTTTATTTCTCACACACACAGCTCTATAAACTTGCAGCGCAATGCAATCTGGGCAACTCTATAGACAGATAGATTGCAAAATATTAAAAATATTATAAGGTAAAACTAAAACACTAAAATAGAAAAATATAAGATAAACCTGTTTACTGTATAATGCAAAAAAAAAAAAGACCCATGAGAATGGTTTTGTGGTCCAGGGTCACATTTAGCCCAACAGCAGGTTTTCTCTTTCTGACCCAACAATGGGTTGAAAAGAAGCATTTTGTTGTGTAAGGAAGATTACTCGTAAACTTATTAAATCTGCAAAAAATACTACATATTTGAAAAATTAGACACCAAGACTCTAATGTGGTTAGTAAGTTAGAAAAGGGTTTTGCTGGTTTATGGGCTGTTAAGTTGTGTGTTCTGTAATGGAGCTTGCAAAGTCTTAGCTAAACGTGCACCCTTCATCCGACCTTTGAGTGAGCAAATCTGAGATTAAGACAAACACACCACCGCATCCTGTAAGGTAAACTTTTCTATTCTCTTCCAAACACCGACCCACATTTAAATCTGCCGTCCCCGTTCCTGCACGAAGACAATCGGAATGCTTCAGCACTGTGCATTTGCAATCCGAGGCCCCGGGGATCATTTCAGGCTTTTCCGCGGGGGGTAAGAGACTTCCCTAATCATCTCGGAGATTACACACACAAAAACAGATCTCCCGCATCTTTGCACGGATACACGAGCAACACGGATTTAAAGCAAGCTACAACATGCGTGGCTAATGCCGGCCATGGGAAAACTCGCTCATCTGCATTCATTACTCAAAACAGATTCACGCACCCAGAAAACTGGGCGTAAATTGGCTCCAGGTTTAAGGGAGGAAGACGAATTCCGCGCCGTACCCGTAATCCACGGCTCAAGTGGCACGCCCACACATCTCCCCGGGACTACATGGGCCACAGAAACCGATCTCTCTGCTACATCAATATATTTCAACTCAAGCACTAAGGAGCAATGGGGAGATCAGCAGAATAGGGCGAAATAATAGAATATTCATCCCTCTAATCCATATTCAATTCTTCTGTGTCTTCTCTTCCACCCTCTCATTTCCCCCCTCTCTCCTCGGCCATGCATATGAGGTTGGACTGTATATCTCATTTAAATGAGTCTTCGTTCCTTTCCTGCAATGAACACGCACGCTCCGTCGACCTGACGGACAATGTCTTCCTACTGCTTTGATATATATATATATATATATATATATATATACAGACGTTTAATGCAAGACATTTGAATATCCTGATGATTTGATAAAAATAGAAATATCTCACTGCTAATGAAATGCTTTGGGTCTCTGAACTTTGAAACAAAGAATATCCATTTTAAGGTTCTTCATGTGAAACTACTGATATAAACAATGTAAACACTTGAGGAGAGAGAAGATAAACGGTATTTCGATTCCTCTGTATGTATGCACGTATGGTGGCATTGACATATAAAAAACCTTGAACTTGATATATAACATGTTATTCATGTAGAATAAAAGGAGAAACTTTGCAAAGCAAATGGCAAAAATCAGTCTGCACATTGTCTAGTATTTCACAAATCAGCATTATGCAGCTACAAAGTCACCTGAAGTTATTTGTTTTCAATGCAATGAAGTTGAGCAAAGTTTTTCTTATCCATTCAATCTCATGCAAATGTGCAATGATGTCATACAGCAACTACTAATGGCATTGGAGACTGGAAAATCAAACCTAACGCTAACCTATTGGCATATACAGTTGGGCACAACAGCAGTACAAATAGTATCTAGAAATTTCCAAATCAAAATACATTTTCTATAGAAGCAAAATAGAATGAACTACCTCTTTATTATGGAGCAAAAATATCTCACAATGGGGTAAAAAATTTAAGTAAGTGATTTAAGCATATTTTAGAAATTATTCTGTTATTTTGTTTCTCAAATACATTTTGATTCAGGAATTTTCAGATATTGATACTAGACAACAAGACAAAAACTATTTTTTAGATGAAATAGCAGATAAAAAAACTTCACCATCATACATTTGTGCTATTTAGCAAACTATATCTAAATCTATATCTTTAAATCTATGACACAACACAAACTGTTTTATCATAAACAAATGAAGAGTTAATTTGCAAACAGATAACTCAATTTTTTTGTTAGGACAGTATAGATAGACAAATAATGGGAAGGAGAGAGGGTAGCAGGATCGGGAAAGGACCACGAGTCTTAACTCAAACTTGGGTCACCCAAAGCGCAGGCAATACATGTCTGGAGCACTTTCCACACATGTTATGACATATTATATTATTGTGTTGTTTTATTGTGTTAGTTTAGTGTTATTACTTAATCAGAAAATCCCAACTGCAGTCTGATTGCTATTACTTTTAAAACACAAATAAAAAACATGATTTAAAAAAAAAACGTTTGCAAAATAAACCCTTCAAATACAAAATGGGCTAACACAGGTCAAAACACTTTATTCTACTGTTTTATGTGTGGTCATTTGATCTGGTCCTTCTCCGAGTAAGAAAACAACTAATCATGCACGTGCTACTTTCTCATTCTCAGTATGTACCCCCCCCCAACCACCACCACCGGTCTCCATCTATCTATCCGACTAACTATTCCTCTATCATCCTCAGATTACAGGATAAATGAACGGAGCCATTACTGCTGTGCGCTAACAGGCCCTTCAAGTGCACGGTGACAAATATGGATACATTTCAGGACCACTGAAGCCACGGAGGAATAATTTTGTAGATTTCATCAAGAGTTCTAATTATGTTCCTGTCAAGTCCAGAACGCAGCAATCCATAACTGGGGAAAGCACTCATAGACGATCCGCCACACGAGCGTAATTTATGCCCCGCAGAAAAGATGTGGAGCCTTTTGTATATCAGCATGCACAACAGCACCTGACTAACAAGAGAAGATGGAGGAAAATAGAAGGAAGTTAAGTGAATGATCGGAGGAGTGGGAGGCCACTTTGTGGTGGCATTATGGGGTTTAATCTATTAGACAATTTCTTCTTCAGATATTTCCGGAAACAAAAGATTCACGTTTTGTCAGACTTTGTGAAATGTATGAGTGAAGTGGCTCTTTAGTCGATCACCGACGAAGAAACAACAGCGAGAGCTTCAGCTGTTAGTGACACACACTGACGAAAGCAAAGGATACACAACAGACTGGGCCAGATATTACCATGAGAGAAAAAGAGAGACGAGAGGGCACTGAGAAAAGAGGGAGGGCACAGAAGTGCTCAAGGTCTTTCCAGTTGCCCAACTTCACCCTAATGAGATCTGCTTTGATTAATGGTGTCAATTCGGCAGAAAAGAATAAAGAGGCAGTGGGCACTGTTATGTGTTTGATGCAGGCAATGAGAGTTCTTTTACATAAACCCACTTCCCTCAGGAACAACTTTTGACAAACATCGGTTGGGTCTTACTACACAATGGATGGCATTTATGTTCATCATATATGCGAAACGAGATAGTTCACCCAAAAATAAAAACACATTAACATTTTTTAATCTGTAATGTCATTTCGAACCTGTGTGATTTTCTTTCTTCTGCACAACACAGAAGAAGATATTTTGAAGAATGTTGGCGACCCCCCATTGACTTCCACTGTATGGATGCAACCACTTTTCTCAAAATATTTGAGGAATGATCTTATTGGGTGCACTATCGCTTTAACAATAAATTCTTTTAAGTTATTCTTTTTAGATTTGAGCTTTTAAGACAACTTGGGCTTGTTAGGTGACATTAAACTGTACAACTGTCAACCTAGTTACCATTTATTCATGACTATGACGTAAGCACATACATTTCCTAATAGAATGTTCAAAAGTTTACAAAAAGTAGCCTAAAATCTCTGTCATCAAACAAAGAAAAAAAGATGTCGAACATGACCATTGAAAATGGCCTATCGTGTTGCTCTGTTTGTCTTTTATGTATCAATCTAATGGGAATTATTATATTGTGTATAATCTGAGGGACAGACAGAACACTAAGCATGTTGGAAAACAGACTAGATAGCGGAGGGCACATTTATAACTGTGCTGATGACACTTCCTATATCAGGGGACCCCATTAGAGGAAAGGTGCAGAGACTGAGCAACCTCTCCATTTCGCCCCCAAAAGGAGGAGCGGAGTTCACACCTCAAATGCAGGATGGATGAGTCTCAGTTGAGAAAGGGTCTTGGTGCCCTGCTATAAATCTGAAAAAAAACCTTAATGTGCATCAAGGGGAGGCTTAACAAAGAGGAAAAGGGGTCTTGACATTTGCCTGTTTAGATGCCTTTCTGCCCTCACACTAACTTCAATTGCCCTCATATCTTTAGGGAGAACAGGGCATGTTGCGGGCCAGACTCGAACTCGCATAAAAATCCAATTTTAATATGTCTGGATCACATGTGCTAAACCAATGCACCAACGTCACAATGTTCAAAAATCAGCCAATTAAAAAAAAAAAGGTGTTGAAAAAAATCTCTGTCTGATCTTAGTTTAACCTCCATGACATTGCTGGAGTCTTTCTCCTCCCCCAAACAGCACACTCCGTGGGGCAGACACGAGAGGCTTGTTTTGATATTCTAAATTGAACCACAAACAGAATTTATGGTTCCAACATTTCTTGAGACAATTGTGAGGTTTAATAAAGGGAGGTAAATATGCTTTCTCTCTCTCTTTTCTCTCTCAATGTCCTCATAAACGTGAACGCACACACACAGCCTCGCAAATACGCGCAGAACAAACTGGGTGCTCTGATTGAATTGGATCATTTATCAGAGCACAAATATTGTAGGCAGGCCGATGATGACAGAAGCAATCGCAGGCTGCTCTCTGTGAGTTCAGCTGTCTCGTTGCTGGTTTCATTGGCTAGCGGGCAGCTCGCTTCCAGTGGAATGAACCTCTCTGTGTTTGGTTAACAGGAGAAATGGGATTTGATTTGAGAAGGAGCCGTAACAATGTCATTCAAACAGAAACAGCGACGTACGCAAGTGAAGGTTAACAACATCGGGCATATTACAAATATAAATACTATCCGACTCTTACGCAGAAACACACGTGCGTATGCGCATATCTGCTCGCAGTGTTTGCACACGCTCTAGTGTAAACTAGGTGTGTGTTGCGTTGCCGTCAGCAGCTCTCTCTACTCTTCGGGACAGAAACTCTCTCTCTCCCCTCTGTACTCACCTCCTCCTCTCGGCTCAGTCAAGCACAACTAAGCCAGCGTGGAGGCACAATGAGGCCATTTACAGTAATCATTTCTTTTCACACTTGCTGATGCTCTTAAAAGGTGTAGGAGATCGTGAACTACCTCTGCCTCTACCGACTTCACATCACAATTTCTCGGCCAAGCAGAGGAGGTGACCACAGCAGCAAAAACATTAGGTCTGGGCTCGATCACTTGGGACTAGCTGATCGCTCTTTTAATTTGCCTGGTTTTTAAGATTTTTGTCAGTAATAAAGTGTAGAAGGAGGCCAGGCAGTTAATAAAAGGTAGAATGGGACCTCGATCAGGACATGACGCAGATCGAAATTAAACATTTTGTCTTCCACATGCCTGCTGAAAAGATTGGAGTGACTAGTTTCATCAGACAAACACGCCTGGCCCAAAAGTAAACTTCCGATCTGTGTTTGTTGATCGGTCAGGCATGGCTAATAATATAACTTTATATTTGATTTCATTTTATTATATTATTTATAGGAATATTATATTGTATATAATTCAATTTGTTGAATTTTATTGTATATTCATTTTATTAAATAAACAATTTGTTGAATGGGTCGTGTAACTTTGTCGCATCTAAGTTTAGCTAAGTAACGGTTCTTCTACTGGTAACCCAAAATAACACTGGCTAAACATACTTTTAACTTGCTAGCTAATGTCATTTACTTGTTGTTTCTTTTGCTTGTTATCAGAAATAATCTGCAGGGACTCTATTCTTTGTGGATGTGTACTGGAAGTTAAGTTTGGGCCGCAAAAGTGTGCATGTTCAGTAAAGTTTGTTTATGTTGTTGTTTTAAAACCGTCTGAAAAAGATCAAACAAAGAAACTATATAATTGTCCTATCAAATAATATTCATGAGCTATAGTTAGATTTGGGATACGATATCAGTTTTTTTTTCATTTGTTAATATTAGTAAGTACATTAGATAACATGAACATTCATCTTTGTTAATGTCAATGCAGTTGTTTATGTTAGTTCATTGTGCATTAACTAATGTTAAAATTTACAACTGTTGAAATGTTAAAAATGTAGGCTATTAGGACATGCTGAAATGAACACGAACAAAGATGAAGACATGCTTTAGAACTATTGTTCATTGTTAGGTCATGTTAGCTAATGCATTAACTAATGAAACAAATACAACCTTATTGTAAGGTGTGTAGTAGAGCTCATATCTCATATAACAAAGTCATTTCAACACGTAAACAGCAGATTTGAATGAAATATATTTTAGAATAAAATATATACAATCTTAGATTACAATATATTATATAAATCTTTTAAACAATTAAGATCATGCAGCATTGGCTTTTCTGTAGGTCTAAATAAATGCAAGTATGTTTATCTGAAATGTAATTTGTGTGAAATTGTTCTAAATTTACAAGCATTAATATGTTATTATTATAATAACAGATTTTTCACAAAAAAATTGAATAGGCCTGTGGCTAAAACTATAGCAAACTACAGCCTACATCAAAACCTTTTAATGCAATTCAAGAGAAGACAGCTACATATTTTACCATTAGAGGACAGGGAGCTGGGGAATTTGGGGGGCTGTAATAAAAAAAAAACAATTGTCCAATCTCTCTCAAGAAGGGCCCAGCCACTCAAACATACACCTCGGGGATAACATACATAAATATACATAGGAAATTAATAAAGCACCTATGAATGCTTTAATACAGTGGCTATGACCCCAATGACAGAAGCACTTAGGCACATTGGGGTCAGCACAGGTAGCGAGTGCAGGAGCCCACTCAGGTTAGCAGACTCAAAGTCAGTCTTACATAATCTGAGCTCCAAAACTCCGATCACACTCTGATGATCCAATTAAAGGGAGGAGACTATGCAATCAGGCTGGCCGCAGGCTAGCTAACGGACGCAGAGGCGCTAACATCAATTTCTTAAGTGCTTCTAAAGGATTAGGAATGCCGGGTTCTGCCTTAGGGTGGGAACATATAACCCGTTCCTCCACGCCACATTACTGTAATTGGGTAGTGAAATTATGGCAGGAGGGGCCTCAAAGGAAGGTTTCCGCTAAGAGCAGATTGTCTGTGGTTTTGACTTTGTCTTTAGGAAAACCAGTTTTAAATTCTTGCGAGAAAGCTGTTGACTGTGCTAGTGTCATTTGTTTTAACAGGTGCCGGAAGTCTATGATTTAGTCGCTAATTGGTTTTAAAGGTGCTGTGTGTGATATTTAGGAGGATGTATTGACAGAAACGCAATGTAACATACATAACTATGTCTTCAGAGGTGTATAAAGATCTTACATAATGTCTATATCTTCATACACTGCGGGTTCCCTTACATGGAATCCGCCATGTTGTTTCTACAGTAGCCGTAAATGGACTAACTGGCCTACAGTGTGCGTTTCGTAAATATGTTGTCTCCTTCAAAGAGGAAGCAAAATGTGACGACATCTTTGTCCTGTGTCAGAAACCGTAGTGCTTCGACGTTGGTTGCAATTCGCAACCTCACCACTAGATACCACTAAAATCTCCACACTGCACCCTTAAAGGTGAAAGATTTTTCTTGCATTTGCAAAACTGCAAAACGTGATTTTCAAAGAGGTTTTACTTTTAGGTTTGCCTTTGGTTGAACAAACTCTATGCCAAACTTGGGAAAAGCAACTACGACTTTGTTACTTACAGTTGTCTGTACATATTCAACTGTAATTAGTTAAAAAATACAAACTTTAACTTTATGTTTTCCTTGCATCATCCTATCAGAGTGCTTTACTGCTAAACAAGGAAAAATTCTCACTAAACCAGGTAGTGCAGAAACACTCACTGTTTTATATTCGCAGCGAATAACGTCCCATCTTACAGCTGGTGACGCATACAAAATACAGAAAAAGATGCCGTGTAACACGCTTCATAATGCATATTCACAAAAAGTATTAGCATACACTCTGCATGGTAATACAATAAAAAAATCATACCCTTTTCTCAATAATACAATTGCTTGTTCAGGATATTATGGTGAATGCTGCACTGGTGCCATTACGTTTTATTCAAACGCTACAATAGCTCTCAAATCGAGCATAATTATAAAATTGTCAATTTGACATATTCTTCCAAAAGCCAATAAAGCTTATCTAAACAGTAAAATTGCCACTTTAGATGTAGTCAATTTGTGAAGCTAAAGAACAGCACAGAAGAGCCCCTTCGTCACATTCAGACACGCCAAAACTATGTGCGTTATTCCTCTTGACGCCTAATCTCACTTTAATCTGCCGAACTGATAAAGGCCAGACACCTGACTCCGGCAGCGGTGTGTTATCTGGGGTGTGAAAGGGCATACAAACATTCGCACGCTACAATAAAGCTTGTCTGAATATTACAAAGGGCAGAAGCCCCCCCGCCCTATCTACATGTATTTAAATTAATATACTGATTAAGAAGTGGTTGATAGGAGAGACCCCACACTCGGGCCATGAGCGTTCTTTTTTATCAAGTGTGCCAATAATGGTAGCGTTTGTTTTAAGAGCATATTATCTTCAGTAAAGCATTAGGAAGGAAATCATATTTTTGCCTTATCAAGAAGTATTTCCAGGGCTTTTAGCTTTAATTATCGGCAGATCTCTTACGCACAAAGGGCCGATAACAAAGGCGTTTCTTTGCCACATTGTTGTGGAGTGGCAATTAGAATGGAGAGCCTCAGGCCACTCTTACAGAGAGAGCGCGTGTGTACGCGCGGCCACACGTGTGTCTAGGTGGAATGGCAGATTTGTGCAGGCTAACCCATGACCGGTAGAGCTGTTTTATAATTGAGGTCCCGTTGCCTTGAGCATAGCGTTTGTTAGGACCATATCTGAAACTGGGCTTTGAATTAGGCTGACCGAAGAGATGATGAGCCGGAGAAAAATGATGGAGCGCTAGCTGAGGACGTTTAAAAAAAGCATACAGTGCTATACTGACTGAACAGAACATATTATTTCAGCTTTAGCATTGTACTGTGTATTTCTGTATTTCTATATCCAGGCCAGAAAGTGGTTCACAAAATGTCATATCGCTTTGAAAGCGGAGCGACCAAATGACTGCGGTCTCCAAGATGGTTTCTAGTTACAAATCATGAGGAACAATATTTCCACTATTGTCAAACATGGTAGTGCATAAGATCTGAATAAGGGTGCTTTTGACAGTGTGGTATTTTATACAATACAGTAAAGGGATAGATCACATGTCATTCCAAACCTGTTTATGACTTGATTCTGTAAAACGCTAAACAAGATATTTTGAGAAATGTTTTAGTGGTCCATACAATGGAAGAAAATGGGGGCCAATGTTGTTTGGTTACCAACGTTTTCTTTTTATATATCTTCTTTTTTGTCCTGCAGAAGAACAAGTGTCATACATTTCATACATAAATAATGAAATAATTTTCATTTTGGGTGAACTATGCCTTTAAGTTGGTCCTCTCAATTTGAACAGGCTTGAGGCTAATGCAGCATAGAGACCAATGACATCATCATGCATCACCAATAAATCAAACAGAGAAAGTCAACTGTGCAGTGCTCGCTCTGAAGTGTATTTCTAAAATACTTTCTCCAAATATATGTGAACAGTCCCATGAGGTTTAAAAACTACTAAAGGAACGCCGGCAATAAATTGCTGAGGTTAGCCTTAACCTGGCCAACAGCATGGGTGAACTTTAAGTGTCCATTATTTGTGACTATGGTAACTTCAAAATGACTAAACCAAGATAAATCACTTTGGTGAAAATAAACTCTTTCTCTCTGCTCCAGGCCCCGGGCATAAAAGTAAAACTAAATGAACCTTTGAAACGGCATCTCAGGGGACATACTATATGAGAACAAAAAAAAACCTCTATAAGATTTTTAAGTGCTGCAATTATTGACAAGGACTATATCGCCTTCACTTTTTTCTCTTTCCTTCTCTGATCAGGGCAAAAAAAGAACCGAACCCCTCGAGACGTCAGCAGCTGTCAGGTCCTTTAACAGCTGCTATGAAGTAGTTTACAGCCGAGCTTTTGCCACTATACCCGGACCCAGTTAAGAGGCCTTTTTAAAATCGGCTCAAAAAAATTAAACTCGACACACACTGTTACAGAGACATACACTCATACATTAATCAAACGGGCCGCGCTCACACTCACTGCAATACATCAATTACCACGCTTTTTAAACAAATTCCGCCTCTACGGCAGACACCTTATTAGGACTCGAACTGGAAGAGCAGGGGTACAAGTAAAAGTCTATTAACGCAGACTTCGCCGATGCTATTGTCTGAGAGTCCACAAACAAATTCAACACTGCATTACAATTAACAAGAAGAGAGAAAATGGAAGGGGTGGGGGGGTAGCAGCGGTGGGCGAGGAAGAAATCCTTGTAACGACTTCCAGCTTGCTAATTTCACAAGCTAATAATAAAAAAGGACATTGCTATGCACGGGCCGCCCTCCCTCCTCTCCGCTCGCTGCGTCTCACCAGAGAGCGGCTGCCATTGTTCACATGAAAGACAATTAGACCCAGGAACATCAAACCTAAAAATGACAATCTGCTAACCAGCCCTGGGTATTGAAGGCATTCTCCTCTCCATTTTCTGGACTGATAGACAACAATCCTCTAAAGACCTCTCTTTAGACAGAGGAAGAAAAGCAAAAGCTAGGAGCGAAAAAAAGCGCCCCCTTCTCACTGATTTATGCATCTCTATTCAGAATTTATTAACCTGACTGCTGCCAATTGAAGCTCTGCCACTCTTATAGCCCCGAGCCTCGAATTCCTGACACGTCTAAAGAAATACACCAATAATGGCAGGCACGTATTTCCATATAAAAAAACGAACGAAAGAGGGTGGGCATGACAGAAGGAGTGTGTTTAAGTGTGTGTGTGTAGGGGGTGGAGTTGTGGGTTGGGGATGGGAATAGGGTTGCGAAATTGCAACAAGTCCCTCGATCATCCCCCTCCTGTTCCGGTTTGACGGTAAGGGTTGGGTTACCAGAGCTCTCAGCAGAACCCAAACCACACTGTTGGCTTTTTCTTCTCCTTCCTCTGGAGCATCAGTCATAATAGCTCCTCTACTCTTGTCACCAGGGATGCCATAATATTGAACCACCAACTTCTGCAAAACAAAGGCCGTTTTAATAGATAGCATTGAAGTAGCTCAGAGTTACTCAACAGAGTTAAAATTCAGCACATCATGAAGGCGGCACAATGAGACGTGCTCATTTTCAGGATGTTATGGGGCGCTCCTGAGCCGTCGGAGTTAATTCTCAGCAGAAGAACCAAACTGGGACTGGGATGGGCTCGCTCGAGGTCCAGGAATAGTGTCGATCGATAGGTTTGACTGAAAGAATGCACGTTCTCTAGGGTAAAGATCATTGTGTTTCTGAGTGAGGGTGAGACCTGATCCCCGGCTGCCGTGAATGGGGCTGGAAACAAGATGCCAACGCTGGGAGATGCTCAAGCTAAGCTAAGATGGTGAGGTAATGTGGCAAAGAATAGACACATGGTGGGAAAATAATGCAATCGTGTGGCTGAAAATACACACTCTTACCAATTTAGTAGTGGCAATACCCTTCTTAGTCTGCACATTGCTTTGGAGACACTGAAGACATCCGAAATAAACAACTAACACCTTGTCCTAACCAGTCAGCGAAAGATTCCAGCGACAAGCAATTTTTTTGACTGCTTTTATGTAAACTTCAGATTAACATGGAATATTCTAATTGTTTATATATTCAATATATTATAGTGATAAAGTGTGTTACAACAACTAAGCAACATTCATTACATTTTTGTTAATTCTTCACTTCATACATAATAGACAGCTGTGATATCACAGCTATTACTTATGCAACTATAGCCCAGGGAGCAAGAAAAACCCAAAATGAAAAGCTTACTGTTACCATTGCACTCACGGGGAAAACACAAATGCCCACAAGCGTGACCACCGCACGATCACTAATGCATTCACTTCCGGGGTCCGCTTCTGCCGCTCGGCCCGCTTATTGGCTTTTGAGCATCCCGCTTGGATTCTGGATGGAAACCCGTATTGATCAGCCCAACAGTCGATGCCCATCAGGAGGAAACAGACTAGGCCATTAGAGTAGCAGTCAATGGCCAGGGCCTGCGAGGGGTAACTTTAGCACAGCCTCAGAGGCACATTGACGAGAATCTAATCCCCCTCTAAGTGCCGCTATGATACTGCCATGCACTTTCTCAAAGGCTTCCCATAGCATCACGTCAGGGATTTTTTTGGCCGGGCGCTGAGCACAGGCATGAACAGAGTCAAATGAAGCCGTCACATAGCACTACAGAGCCTTTAGGTTGCTATCGCCATTAATCACTAACGTAGAGCCTAACTACATCATGTCTTTCCATGTCATTGTGATACAATCCTATAGCGGTGTATTACATATGTCTGCTGGCTTGAATCAATTGTGGTGAATGCTAAAGGAAGTGTGGGCAATCGAGCATTGAGCAGAGTTGATCGTGGAGTGCGCTTTTTTTAGTTTTTCAGAACAAAAATGGAATCTTGTGCTTTTAGGGGGATAGTTCATGCAAAAATGAGCTATTTAATGGCATCATTTACTCACCCTAAAGTGTTTTCAAACCTGTATACATTTTCTGGTTCTGCTGAACACAAAAGAAAATATTTTGAAGAATGAGGGAATTTTCATTTTTGGGTGAACTATTCCTTTAGGGCAATTCAGTTTTCTCTTCGCCCATCTTGGTAACCCCCTTAGGCAGCTATCACAGGCAAACAAAACACAGCTCTACATGAACTGAAAGTCGGAAATCTGATGTTTAAATAAAAAAAATCAACAAATGACAATAGCATTAGTTAGCATGTTGGGTGAAAACATGCTACATCATTTTCATGGTATGCATTTCCAGCCTGACCTCATAGGAATTTCTATTTTATTTGAATTTTATATGGTAGCTAATTCATATGAATTTGTGCAATGTGAACCTACAAAAATGTATGTTTAGTAGAAAAAAATATATTGAAGCAACATACCTAAACCTAGCAGTCACTGGCGCGAAAGCAAATCGTACGAATTACATACAAATTCAAACAAATTAGCGTGAAATAGTTGCATATTTTTGTGATGTTTGTAATAGTTTACATATTTTACTGTGCATGCACACGTTTGTGGCCCAAACTTGAGTTCCTGCAGATTATTTCTGATAACAAGCAAAATAAATAAGTAAATGACATTAGCTAGCAAGTTAAAAGTATGTCTAGCCAGTATTATTTTGGGTTACCAGTAGAACAACCATTACTTGGCTAAAAGAGATTGCGTCGTTATAACGTGCACTTGATAAAGCAACACTCGTCAAACATCATCATTATAAATATATTTTTTCATAAAAAGGTTGGAGGATCAGCGCTAAAATATGCCTGGAACTACGTGTGTAAATGGTATTTCTTCTGCGGCCTATATTTGGAGTTTCAGCACAAGAGCGCCCTCAGATTCATTGAGAAACTGAGCATAAGAATCGCACGATAAATCGTCACAGTTCTAGCCACTAGCCAGAACGATCAACAAACACAGACTGGAAGTTAACTTCGGGCCTAGCGCATGCATCCAATGAAACAGTCTATAACGGCAACAAAGCTGTCAATGTGGTTTTTAAATGTTTACCACGAAAATAACACTGGAATGTGTAAAAACATAAGATTAGCACCAAGAAAAGAAAACTGAAACGCAGCTTTGTTAAGAAGGGCTGGTGGTATTCAGAGATGTACAGTGGCGGAAAGCCCGCAGAGATGCTACTGGTCAACTGGTCTGAAGCCGAGCTGAGCATGCTAATTAGCGCTGAGCTGAGGAATGAGCGTGCATTAGCTATGCGACTAATCAATGGGAAAAATCACTGAGCAAACTCCTATACAGCCATTTATTTTTAGTCCCCTATAACCCCCATTCCCTCTTCTCATTAGTGACTAGTCATGGGGGAGTATGTAAACAGAAGAATAAAACAAAACATACCATCTTGAACATCTACAGACACACCAAGCACATTAAAAACCATATATCTTACATGAAACTATTATGATGCCGCTAAAGTGCATAATGAAACAATTAGATATTGTGAAGACCTTTGGTTACAGGCCATGATCCTACTGTGTGCGCCGACAGTTCAAGAGTCTACCAGACATCCCAATACTGACCAAAAACTTTTTTCAGTTAATGTGTCTTTAATTTATTTATGTAAATCTCAAATCCCATCCGTTGCCCTCCAGGTTAAATACAGTGAATTAAATGAAAGTGTGGGATGGGATGTCGAACATGTTTGCAATTCCAGGACCCAGCAGAATTTGAATAAATCAATGATCAGAGAAAAACAGTGGTGGACTTTTCACATCAAGTAAACAAATTTCCTTTGTGTGGTTTGTTCACAGTCCTCTTTGCTCCCTTCCTCCCTTATCTGCTGCACTTTTGGGAATTGCAGAGATTAAGCAAAGTAAAGTTAGCTTTACTTATCATATTGTGCTCAGGAAGCCCTGTAAGGAATAGGGGATAAAATAATTTGAATGCAAATGCTGAACTTTGAGCCACAAGCATTGTTTGGCTCTTGTCAGCGAGGGGAATATGATGTTTGTTAGGATTTTCACAGCGCAAACAGGGCAACCCGTTTTTCTAGCCAACCAGCAACAGCGTTTAACCAGCTCGGCCCGAAAGTGGGATCACATGCTGTCCTGTGGGAATTTGTTTACAATGCAATTCTCCTATTCCTTCCCAATTTCACAGACTGCAGAAACGAAGCGTTGACTGCAAGAAACAGGCGTAAGCCTTCGGAGGCCAAAACCACGGCTAAACGCTGTAATACGCTATTAAATGTTTAATCTCGTCCGGGGCTGCAGAGTCGCTCTCTGTGGAAGATACAGTGAGAGATCAATGGTTTCACACACAAATACAGAAATTCTCACTGCATGTAGCAGTCACAAATTTAAAAAATTGACTGTCAGATTTAATAAAGTGGCACAAATTGTCCACTTTCAAAACTGTGTGTATGAAGTCTAAAACAAGACAATGGATACAAGGTTCATACACCTTAAGTCAAATACTTTGAATTATTCTAAAACTCAGCATAACCAAGAAAAATCCCTAATTTTCCAAGATGTTAATTTCCCTGACTTCTCCATGCCTGCAAACCATGATATATCAATACAGCGTCTGCCCTGATGCAGAGGAGACAAAAGCGTCTGAACGGGTAGCTGGGGAGGGGGCAGAAAAGGAGGAAGGTGGAAGGTAAAGTAAGTCAGAAAGGAAAATAAAGCCCCCCCTCCAGCACACAGCCCCCTCACTGGTGATTAATCAACCGACACACAGCCTGATGCACATTAACCAGATAATTAATAATTTCTTAGGGGATGCCAGCTTGGCAAGTGTTTTATCAACCTGCTGAAGGAGGAAGGTGGGGGGTTAGGGAGGGGCCTACATAACCCTGGGATCATCATTATCATCTGCTATGAATATTCATTAGGATTTGAACCCACAACCCACTGGTAATGAGTCCAGAACCACACGCGCTAATCCTCACTTATGGGCACCACGAAAGCATCACCTGTGTCAGAGACGGGGGAAAGTGCAGGTGACACACACAACCCAATATTATCGCTAATCAGCCTCAATTTGTGTATATTAGCTCAGTATACATTTAACTGATATAGACCAACTTGGGAAAACATAAACTTCGCTGGTCAAATGCTGGACGCACACGCCTGGCCCGAGGTTACCGTGTTTGTTGCTCGGTCTGGCTAGCGGCAATAATATACAGTAACTTCCCATAATGCATCCACTCAGCTCAGCTGAGTTTATGTGCGAGACGAAGCATGCGCCCGGTCACTTCTGTTTTGTCTGATGGCTGTCTCAAACTTCACACTCCCTCTAAAGCTGCATCAAGTGGTCGGTCCGATGCCAATCCCCTGATACTGCGGTCTAAAGCAGTCCGGCCTGCTCAGCTCCACACATCCCACATTCCTTCCCACTCATTCACATCATCACTTAGAAAGGAAGTTAACAACGGACTTTCTCCAAAGTAAGTTTCATTTCGCTGTGGTGTAATCTGATTAGGGTTGGGGTTTAATTCCTGAACCAAGTTTTTTAAGCACACAAGAGCGAGTTTTAAACAAGGGAATAACCTCTGTGGGGCTGATTTTCATGTGAATATATTCCAAGCAATCCACAGGAGCGGCGCATGCAGCCGCAGACACATTTGGGTACCTGTTTCTCTCACAGCCATCCTTAGAAGAAAACATCAAAAGGCTTTCAGGAAAATTGAGAGTGACAGCTCCTTCATTTGTATTCTCTGTGACATTACAGATCTAAACTGTAGTCTTAAGGCTTTTTTAACTGTTTGTCAGGGGAAGGCCCATTGTTCTCCGCCTCTTAGATCTCGGCTTCTGAGGCGCCTGACTTTCTGCATACTTGCCGGTAACTTTGATGGATCGTTTTGCTTCATGTTGCACTGCAAACACGAGCAGGGCCCGCTGTCAAAATTTTCCAAATCCTGGAAACAGCAATAGGACCTGCTTTCCGATGCGTATTCAGAAAAGAAGCACCACAACAAACTACATTTTACGGTATAAAAACATTTCATTGGTAAGCAAAAATACTACTAGGAACATACAAGAAAAGAAAATAACCTCGCAAGGGAAATTTCACTGCTTAGTGGTTGCTCTTTTAAAGCTCAGGTGTCTTAATGGAGCTCTCATATCTCAAGTCAATATCAACTTTGTCTTTTCTCATAAACACAAAACAGACAAGCAATTACAATGTAGATTTATTGAATGAAAAACCTAGTGAAGATTATTTGTTCTTGGAGGAATCTGATGAGAAATGTACAGTATGAGGTAATCTAAGGGAATTCATGCCAACGTTTCCATTTAATCTCATTTGATCTTTAACGTATTAAAATCATCTCACATGTGGTCTTATGACAAAAACAACAATTACTAATACAGGCCTTTCTGAATATGATTCTTCATTATCATACTTTCATATTAAGGATTCTAGTGACCACATGGGCAGCAAGTAAAGACCAATATACTGTATACGATTTGACAAATACATCTCATTTATTAACAATAAAATCATTAGATCAGTTTTTCATCACACATCAGATCATTTGCTATCACAATCTCTAAAAATGGAGGAATAGTCTCTTTCTACATGCATCTCAGCTGGGTTACGACTGCTGTGCGTATAAACACAGCTCCTTTGAAGTCCAACCTAACATTATATAGGATGTCACTGTTTATTACAGATAACTAATGCTCTAAGTCTTTATTTGCTGCTATTTATTGGCATTTTATTGAGAGGGGTCACTGGAGAGACGCTGGTCGGCTTGTCAGCCCGGTTCTTTAATCACCGTCGGTAGGTAAAATCGTCTGTGACAACTAATCCAAAAAGCAGATTATATTTATTTTGGCTACAGTGGCTAGTAATTCGTTAAAATCAACAAAGCCTTTTCATTAGCCCCCTGCTGTTGTCCTCAAAACAGACATTCTGCTGGTCCCAGAAGCACAGAGCAATACACAAACACACGCACACAGACCGCTCACAAACATGCCTCACATATGCAAGAGGATGAAATATGCAAAAGAGACGAGATGAGAGTGAGAGAAAGAGATATAGAGAAAGAGCAGAAGAAAAAGAGAGAGAGAGAGAGAGAGAGAGAGAGAGAGAGAGAGAGAGAGAGAGAGAGAGAGAGAGAGAGAGAGAGAGAGAGAGAGAGAGAGAGAGAGAGAGAGAGAGAGAGAGAGAGAGAGAGCTAGAGCTAGAGAGATCGAGAGAGATCTCTAGAGATCTCGAGAGAGAGCTAGAGAGAGAGAGAGATCTCTCTCTATCTCTAGAGAGAGAGAGAGAGAGAGATCTCCAGAGAGAGAGAGAGAGAGAGAGAGAGAGAGAGAGAGAGAGAGAGAGAGAGAGAGAGAGAGAGAGAGACGCAGCCAGACATTGCCCTTTCTGTTATTCCTCTGTGTATCACGCTAAGATCCCTGGACAGCACACATACAACTCAAACTGCCTCTGCATTCTGCTCTTCTCTCTTTTCCTCTTCTCTGTGGAATAACAAAAAAAAATACTGTAAATTAATAAGAAAAACCTTGTGTTGTGTCTTGTATACACATACCCTGCAGGCTAGCATGACAACCAAACAAATCCTAGTTTCCCATCATTACCGCATTCACTATTCAGTCCACATCACATAGTTGAGGTGGACACAAACACAGGTTTGGCTTTATTGAGCAGGTCATGTTGGGACTTTCTGGGTTTCAGCGAAGGAAGCAATTAAAACAAGCATGCGATGTATGGACCTGAATGTTTTTATGTATGTAAGTGTATTTTTAGGCACAAGACCTTTCAAAGGGTTTGTCTAGCCCTGCATAGGTATAAATGTTTGTGCCAAGTGGCACATTTTAGGGACATTCTCACTCTACAGTGCATTTTATTGGACAAATATTATGTAATATTTATTATTGTATACACAATTTTTGGTCAGTTGATCTTTTTTGCATGCTGTTGCTAGTCGGAGGCCAGCGGTATTTATGATTTAGAAGTAAAGATGTTCTTATTCTTGAAAGCATTTTAAAGCTATACAAATATTTGTATAGGCACTTGCACATGATGAGTCAACAATAATATTGGTCAAATAAATAAATGAGTAAGCTTGAGACTTTTAAAAAAGTATTCTTTATTTGGTCAACTTTTAAGACTTTTTAGAAGTATGGCCTCAAAGATAAAAGAAACTAGCTACAAAACTACCATTTTCATTTTATGGAATCTATCTCTACTCAAAATCACTACCCATAATCCCTTAGTCCAGCACTCACAAGCCAACAGAAGCTTTCACTGTTCTATTTACAGAAAACACACACACACAAAAATACCAGCCTGAGCTTTTTTTGTCTTATTGGTGCTGTGTATGTTTACGTCCCCATTTCTACCATCCCCTTATTGCCATAAAAAAGCCACGAATGCTGGACATGACAGCTGAACATGCAAGCGTGTGTGGAGCATGAGGAGGCCCCGGGGCCTTAGGGGGTAGAACGGGTCGAGCGGGGCTGAGGCTGTTGAGGCGTGATCAAACAGGGCCACCAAGTTAATTCCCCACCATGACTGCAGCAGAGACAAAGTGTGTGTGTATGTGTGGTGAAGCAAATCGTACACTCATAGTGTAAAAGCAGTGTAAGAGCTAGACAAACTATAGTGTAAGTGTCAAAGACTCTGTCACGGTTCCTCTGAACCAAATCCAAAGTGTTGGCTGTGCAGTCTGTCAATCAATATGTATATTTTCAGATGCCCTGAAACGGATTACACAGCTGTGTTTGGTGCAGCTATACGCCGTGTACGTAGTCACATCTCAAGCACGACGCAGTCTTTAAAATCCATTAGAATTATATCAAAAGCATGCAAAATAGTTACTCAAGCTGCCACGTAAAGCCTCCCAGAAGTCTTAAAATAAATGCTGAGAACAGGGCGTTCAGGCTAAGACGCAACCACCAGTCGTCAGCCAATCAGATCAATTGTCACCATTTAAGCATTCTGATTGGCTGTACAGGGGCTCTGTACAGTGTTGTCAACCTTAGTACATGCACAGTAGCTGGAGACACAAGAAAAACGTGTGTAACATTAAGAATCAACAATTAAGGTACAGTTTAAATAATGCATCATCTGAAATATTTGTTTTATTGTGACATTAACCACGGATATCAGAGATATCTGTGTCCCTCCATTTAAGCCCAAAAGAACTTGACCTCTTATGATTGCAAATATGGCTGCCTAGAGGGATGACATAAAGGGAATGTTGCTATAATTCTGTCATAATACAGGTTCCTTTTGTGTACAAAGAGAATTCTTTGTTGTGGGTTCACACCAAACGCTAATATGATTTTTTTTAACAATAAAGAACTATTAAGATCTAATTCCATTTGATGACACACACATCAAGCCTACAGTAGGTCGATGCATCATCAGGTTTGAAAATCTAAAGTGTCACTGCATGATATTTTTTGTTGAATAAATTTGTGTAATTTATGTTTGAAACCAAAAATAATGATTGAATGAATTTTTTCTGTAAACTATGATATTGCTAGTCAGAGGCAGGTCATACGCCATCATAATTCTGGGTCCATTTGAAATTCTAACTATAAACAGCCTTTAACAACCTTTGGATGTACACTCAAATATAAATGCAATTTGCTACGGCAATGCTTAAAGGAACAATACTTGATTTTTTGTAAGATTTATTAAAAGAAATGCAATATAACATACAAAACTGTTTATTCAGAGGTGTATAAAGACGTACGTAATGAACAGTTATGTTTTTATTACCTTAGAATAACCCCATTTTATCTACATAGGCGCGGGCCTATATATGTGGAGTTTTCCATGTTGCGCGGCCATGTTTGGTTACAGCAGCTCTAAACGGACAAACAGCTCACAGAACGCATTTAGTAGTTCATAGAGGCAGCTTGTGTCATCACTGAGTTGAAGACCACAAAGAAGTAAGTTAGTCGTAGTACAAAGAGAAGGAGTCGTCGTCGTCGTCGTCATCTAGCTGAAGCATAGATCGTTCTGTTTTTAGAAGTTTTGATACAATGGAAGACCATACGTATTGTGCACAAGAGCCGATAGAGCGCGAATCTCCGTCGGTGAAGCGCAAATGTGACAAATTAGAGACAAACAATGGCAGAAATCCAGGATAAACATCGGTGTAGCTATTACCAGATGAAGGACAAATGTTTTCAACGCGACGCCGAAGTTGCCTGTTTTCTGCTGGGCTGGTAAGATAATTTAACTTTTGTGAAAGTGAAACCAGTTTTTTGGTAACGTTAGCATTTGATACAAATGGGCATATAACCTACGAGACGAAAGTTTTTCCTTATAAGTGTAGAAATAATGTAACTGCATTGTAATTTCACGTGAAGTAACATGACAGTGTGGCTAGAATCACAGCCGCTGTCTCAGTCAGCGACATGTTTTTTCTACTGTTGCGGCCACCGTCGTACTTCGAAAGGGAGGGATGAGCAAATGACTGAAATATTTATTGCAAATCTATACTGAAACGCTAGTGGCCGCTAAAACTCCAAAACTGCGCCTTTAAAGCTAGCCGCCATTTGTGGCTAAATAACAACAAATCTTAATAGACTTTTAAAATGGGGTCAACCCAGTTACCACTGGTGCTTACAGTATGTACCACCAGAAAGAAGGTCTGACCTTTTGGCAGTCGGCTAGGGACCCAAACCAAAACATGTTAGCCCGGCCACAGAAAAATCCCACCAAACCATTCAGCCAATCAGCAGGTACAGGAGGCAGGGCTAACTGGGTGCAAGAGGACGTTAATTGGTAGCCGAGGTCAAAGGGGTTGAGACCCAGAGAGAAAAAGAGACAGCACTGGGGCTGACAGGTCTCTTTAAAAGCTAATCTGGTGGGATTGCGGGATGGGAGTTTAGGATGAGTGTACGTGTCTGTAAGAAGGGCTTAAATGGGCTCACATCCTGCGGGAGGGAATAAAATAAATAAAAAGTGTGAGGAGAGTCAGAGTCACCTAAGACCGTCACGCTGGCCGTCTCCCTCCTCCATTAGGCTGCAACCGAGGCCCCTGTGGTAAAAGTACTCCCACACCACAATACCTTTATCTTCCGAAACGTTATCCCGTGTTAATCATTTAATATTGCATTCTTCATGCAGCCATAAATTGCAGACGCTCTTCCTTTAGAAAAGTGTGCAAAGGGGCTCGGTTTTCCTGTCTTGAGCATTTACTACAAGGGCCAGAGCATGTTGCTTCTATATACATTACACACAGTCCATAATGAAGGCCCCAGGAAGCTAAAGCAATAATAATAATTCACAAGAGTCCTCTCTATTTCTGACGGAAGGAAACAGAGGAGATTGCACATCAGATAAAAAATTTACTTCCGAGTGCGTAAATAAAGAGACGACAAAAAATTGTAGGTGAGAGAGAGGGAACCACAATATACAGCTGTGGAAATATTAAAGAGACAGTTTTAAAGCATCGTTTCAGTATTTTCTGAATTTTTTCTAAAATCTGTTTAGGTAAAATTCTCATTCTTGTTTCATTCTGTGAACAACTATTATAACATTTTTTAAATATTTCAAATAAAAATAACAGAAAAGCTGCTGGTGCCTCTGGAGTCCTGAGAACTTCTCGATGCAGGATCCTCCAGAGGTATAAAGCTGTATTTCGGCCACCCTTAACCAATGCCCACAAGAAGAAACAATTGCAGTGGGCTCAGAAATATATGAGACTAATTTTCAAGTCTCACTGGTGAATGCCGTGCTACACTGGATGGTACAGATGGATGAAGTTCTGGATGGTTGGTGGATGGCCACCATGTCCCAACATGGCTGCAACGTCAGCAAAGATGTGGTGGAGTGATGTTTTGGGCTGGAATCATAGGAAGTGAGATGGTGCCTGAAGGTGTCAAAATGCCATCAGCAAAATATGTGGAGTTCCTAACTGCCCATTTCCTGCCATGGGATAAAATGAAGAACCGTGCCTTCCGGAGTGAAAATCCTTTTCATGCAAGACAATGCACCATCCCATGCTGCAAAAATAACAGCGAGGCCTTGGCTGCTATGGGCATAAAAATAGAAAAAATCAGCCTCAACCCTATTGAGAACCCATGGAGCATCCTTTAAAGGAAGCTCTATGAGGGTCAATGGCAGTTTACCTCTAAACAGCAGCTCTGGGAGGCAATTCTGGCATCTCAAAGAGAAAAATAACCTCCTAATGCAAAATAAATCCGTTAGAAACTATTAAGTGTTTTGAAATGCATAATAATTTGGAACACTGCATTTTAAGTTATTCTGCAAAAAAGATGCCGTTGTCATCATTGGTAATTTTGTTTAATAAAATCCAGATTACAATATATAATTGGCAGTCAATAATATTTGTCATTCCTCAACAATTATAGACTTTTTAGGAAAATATTATCAAAAACAGCAATGCATAAGTTTGGAACACAGTGAACATATAAAAATTAAAATAAACATTAATTTATTTAACCTAATATTGTTCAAAACCTGTATTTGAACTTGTTTGGTTACCAATATTCTTCAAAATGTCTTCTTTCTGTTCTGCAGAAGAAAGAAAGTCATACAGGTTTAGAAAGACTTGAGTACATCTTCACTTTGTGGTGAACTATCCCTTTCCGCAACAAAACATAAAAAATACGACTATCCTGTATTTTGGTAAATATTAGCGATACAAAGTGTGAGCCCCAAAAATGAAACGCCATGAAATTTCTATGCCATTAACCCTAAAACACACCGAAATCAAGAGCATTGAAGATTTAAGTTTGCTTGACCACAGACACCCTCATCATTTACGCTTTCTTAGCTTTTGAGTCTTTTCCCGCCATTTTCCAAGCATCTTCGCAAAGGGTCGTGAGCCCGAACAATAGACGACGTGTAGCGCTCGCCAGCGGCATTAACGCCATAAAGACACACAGCACTTAACCCTGAGCAGCTCGGGTGCCCGTCTAACGTGGCGGAGAAAAGCACCATCACTTACACACGCAAATGACATCGGCGAGCGCTTTTGCATGCCTCAAAAACTATGTCAAACACAGAGCCCTTCACACGCACGCTCATATGCACACATACACACGCTCTCTCTCAATCTTCATATTTAGACAAGCCAGTGAATATTTTGAGATTTCGGCCATGTCTGAGAGAGAAGCGGAATGCATCAATTATTTAGAAGAGGTAACCCAATGCTTCCTCTGTTGAGGAAAATCTGCAGGCTGCTCCCCTGAGACAATAAAAAATGAATTAGGGAGAATTTATTAGTGTGTGTCTGAGTAAAACGTTGGGCCTCAACGCTACATTCTACTGCCTGCGTCGCCGGTATCAGTCCACACGAGCCATGAAAAACATCCACAGAATCAAAGGCTTTGGAGGGGGGTGCCTTAAAAAAGACTCATCAATAAAACAGGCCTTTTTACATGTGCATTCTTCCAGGCATTTTCATGGCATGTTTGTTCACACTCCGGCTGGAATTTGTAAGGAGCACAGCTGCGCATTCATCCTAAAAACAATATTCCTCCTCAGAAGAGTTTATGCAGCACAGAGGAGGCAATGGGGGGGGACAAAACAAATGAAAGCAGGCTGGCAGTCTTGCCCAGCTGTAAGATGACCCAAGTGACTGTGGTATAGGCCGAGGGAAACAGAAATAGGCTTTTATGAATACTGTGGATAAATCAACAATAGGAAAAAGCATTTTTAAAAATAAACCAAAACCTTTTAGCCCTCATGACATAGGCTATGTAATATGATAAGTGTACATGTAGAAAAAGTAGAATATTTTCAGTTTCAGTTGCTTAAGACACTGAAAGTTGCATTCTGGCTTAGTGATTGAATCTTTAAGATATTGTATGAAACATATTAGTAATAAATAATAGTGTGTGCATATATAGCCATGGAAAAAATCAAAAGACCATGTCAAAATTATTTTCAGTTTTTCTGAATATACTATTTATAGGTGTGCGTTTAGGTAAAATAATCATTTTTGCTTCATTCTGTTAACTACTAACGATATTTCTCTTAAATTTCAAGTAAAAATTGCATTTATTTGCAGATGAAACCTGGAGAAAGAGGTCAAAAGAGTTTTTTTTCAGACCTCAAATAATGCAAAGAAAACAAGTTCACATTCACTTTTAAGCAATACAACTCTAATATTTGTACATGTATTTAGGAAAAGTAAACAAATATGTATTTTATGTGATAACCCAACCCAGTCTCGTAGTAAGAGGTTGGATAACCTAGATTTTTATCAGTTTTCATGTGTCTTTTCATGCTGTCAGTCTTTCACATTGCTGTTGGATGACTTTTTCACTCCTGAGATTTGATTTTGTTGAAATTCAACAGACACTGGTCTGGAATGACCACAATACATATAGAAATACTGATTAAATTAAATTTTGGAATGGTCTCTTAATTTTCCCCCAGCTATACAGTGCTTAACACATTTTTTGAAAAAAACTAAAAAAACATTTTTTTTTGCAAAACAGTACATTTGAAAATTCACTCACAAGTGATGTCACAGACCAACTCATCGATAATGAAATTCATTGACAACTATTTTCATTATCGATTATTATCGACTTGATTGATTAGTTGTTGCAGTCCTATACTTTCAACTTAAACCATTTTACCAAGGTTTTTTCAGCATGGCAAACGGAAAGAAATGACAACCTTTTTAGAATATTTTAATAGGTTAAACAGTAAAATAAAAGACCCGTCTTTAGAAAGTTCTGCTAACAGAACTAATGCCATAAATGAATTAGCAAACAAGCAATGTAAACCTGAATACTTACAAATCTAAAAACGCAACAATCACAAAATCTGAAACTGCACAGCAAAGCAGTGATCTGCCCTCGATGCATACTAAAGCACCAAACCCACAACTCCTAACAAACCAGAGGAGACTCGCTCATCTACAACCAAAACTCATCCTATTCTGGAGATAAATGAATCAATATATAAATAAATAAGATGGATATTAAAAACGCTTGCTTGCTGACCCTCTGCCTGGCAATTGAATCTCAGCTGCTGTAATCTAGAACAGGAACCTGAAGATATGTCTGGGATTGCCGAAGATATGCATATTTAACAGTGCAAGACATGATAAATAACACACTTAGAAAACTCCTGACAGCCCGACTGAGAGATTAGCAATGACCAGACGAGACGCTGCGAACGACGCACGTATTTGTACGAGCGCAGTTGTGAGCGTGTCTTCGGCCCTTTTAACTCCGTGACGAGGAGAGGAAAGCATTCGATGCACGTACCAATTACTCTTCCATCTAACCCTCGCTAAAGGCAAAGCAATGCAATCTTCACATTATAATCAAAACCATATGACAAAGCCGGGGCCATTAGAGAACAATTTCAAGTGTTTCACAGCAAGACAGTGATTTTGGAATTGCACTTACATATGCCGAGTGCTTACCTCTGCGTGAATGCACCTGCTAGATGGCTCAAGCTTTCCTTCCCTACAAAGCGAGCTTTAAAAAAAAAGAGAGGGAGAGGGTTGTGACAAAGAAAACAACTTAACAGCCAAGGATAGAGGTGTAATTTGAGTTTATCTGTGTGGACAGATAATGACAGTTTGAACTCCATTTAGAGGTGCAGATGCTCCAAACCTGTACTTTAGCCCGCTTCAACCACAGTTCCCTTCACACCTCTTCTGTTGACGACGGAAAAGACGGAACCGAACATGAAAGTCTAATGTTTACAGATTACATCTGCCCAGTGGTGCGTGTAGTGATTTTTGCCAGGAACTTCCTTAAAAAGCAGGAATTTTGTGACAGATTATTCTTAAGTGGCTGTACTTTGCAGAAGTGTGCTCCGATAGCAATTTGTACACCTTCCCTTCTAGCAAAACCTAAAATAAGGATTATGAAGTAAAGCAAAATTACCAGGTTAAACAAAGCCCAGAATTTCTCCAAACTGTCCTGTCCCGCAGGATCAGAGCAGTCGCTGACATTCTATTATTTGAGATGCTATTACATTTTGTGCAATGTCACAATTTCAGAAGTTTCTGCACTACTTTAATTACTAGTGTAAAAACATAATATAGTGTGAACGTTTCTCAATCTGTGATGCCTAGGGGTGATTCTGGGATTTTAGTCTTAGGGGAGCTCAAACTCCTTCCAACATACAAGCTGAGTAGGCTCAGAGAATTTTTTGCTTTAGATTGCGAGTTTAAATCTTGCTCGATTATTATTATTATTATTTTTTTTAAGTGGCTAAGCTGAACCCGGTTTTATTTTAATAAAGACAGATGAGCTAAAGCCCACTAAAAAGGTCTAGCTACGATCAAAATAGGTGCCCATGTACTCCAAAATCCGTTCCATCTATTTGCGCCATGCGAATGTCTACCTATATATGGTGAATGACAGCAGTTTATTTGTTATCCAAATTCTTATTTTTCATTCTCAATCTTTCCTCTGTCGGTGGCGGTTTGGGCTCTGCAAGTCATTTTTCCACTTCAATGATCCGGCTCATGACATTGTTTTATAAAACATGTCAGATCACTTCTCCAGCGGCCTTCTCCATCTCCGAGAGGGGCTTCCTCTGTTAGTGATTTCAACTAGAAACGTTGACCCCTGCCATAACACTTACCATTAAAATAAGAGCAAAGGAACACACCAACGTCTGTGTGCGTGTGCCTCCATTGTAGCTCTCCATAAAAAGAGTGAGAGAGGTGAGTTACTGACCTAACTCTCTGATCCAGAGAGAATTCAGTCTCTTTCTCTCAATCAGTCAGGGGTTACATCACAGTAAGAGGCTCTTGAACAGTGGCACGCTTGTGCTTTTTTCTTTTCCGTGGCAAGCTCAAGCGGCACTTGACAGGTTATACAATGTACTCGCTTTACAGGCACATCATTTGCACCCTGATGAGTGAAAAACATAAGCGAGGATGGGGTCTTTTCAGGCACCTTCTCACCTCTTTAGCAAGGAGCCATGACATTAGATTAACAGCTGTTAGTTTTTTATTGAGTGGGAGCAAAAGAGAACTCCCTGATCTCTTGAGTCTGTTCTGAGAAACAATTTGGTTCCTGAAGTAAAAGTCCCGTTCATTTTCTTTATAGGAGAACTGATTTTTACCAGACACCATGAGCTTTGAGGTTGTTGCTCGATGGCACAAGCTTATGTTGAGAACATCATTCTATGTTGTTCTATGTAAATTTTTATTTGAACTACAGCATTCTTGGTGAAGAACTACATTACCCACAATACTCCAGAAAGATTGAACCAATTATATGAAAACGGCAAACAAAACACAGCAATAGACCTGTGTAGCCATTCTAACTAAACATTGAACTACTATATTTAGATTCTGAATTCAGAATATTTTCCAATATACATAAAAATATACTTACAATATCAAACAACTTTAAATCAATAGTTGTAAATTTCCCATAGTTATAATTAAAGCAATTAAAGTACATTCACATTGAATTGTGGGATTGTAGTTCTTCGCTTAAACACGTTCAACACAATCTTGCACTTTTATCTTTTTGTCTATTTTTCAAATCCAGACATCCCAGTTTAGTCCCAGTTTGATTAAGTTTGTAATGTTGTGATTCCCATCAGAACTTAGTGATTTGATACAGGTCTTACAACCATTAACCAAAATGACTTACAAATATCTTTCCTGAGGGTACATTATGACAGAATTTTAATTTTTGGCTGAACTAGCCCTATAAAAGGTTCTTTACAGTGATGCCATAGAAGATGCTTTTTTGGTTCCACAAAGAACCACCTATGTCGAATCTAAATCACGCGAAAGAGTCGTCGGACGTTCTTGTTTCATTTCCGTGACAGATGTGCTTCACTCATGCCATAGCTTCCATTTGCAACACTGTACCCGGTAGATCAATCACAGCAGACTAGACCATCTGACCAATAAGATCAGAGTAGGCTGACAGAAAGCAGGGAATTAGAAAGATGAAATTTGTTGTTGGACACTCCAAAAAAAAACAAAGGAGGACCTTAAAAATCACAAAATACTTATTTAAGAACCATCTCTTTCTTAACCAATTTTTAATCTGAAGAACATTTACTCGCCAAAAAGAACCTTTTGTGAAACAGAAACGTTCTTCAGTTTTAAAGGTTCTTTATTGAACCATTTAGACAAAAAAGCTTTTTCTATGGCATAATGAAGAACCTTTTTTAAGAATTTTGGAGAAATAGTTAAGAAAATTATAAGCTAGCTTGAGAAGGGGTCAAAAAGTTATTAGAAACATTTAAAGCAAAACTATAATAAAAAAAACACAAAGGTTAACTCATAGTTCCTTTTTGGAAAAATACCTTGGGATCGTCCAATGACTACAAAGTATTAGCATTTAGCATAGAAGTCTACCGAGAGACAGCAACCTCAACAAATAAAGTGTCTTTTTAGATCCCTGATGCCTTTCTTCTTTCAAAACATTAAACTGAACCGTTAACACCTCAGGCTAAGGTAAAAAAAATCTAATTGTTTGGACGGTTATGTAAGCGTCTCCTGAATAACAATGGCCGTATTCCTGCAGGAGTTACACAGTCTCGCATTCTACTTTTCCTCTATATTATTGTGTTACTTTGCATTTTGTTAGCCTAAGTTTAGAAACGGGTCCAAAGCGCTGACTCGGGCTTCTGCAAGAAAAGCACCTTATCTGGGAGCGCTCTGACGTGAGCTTGCTATCTAGAATAGGAATCTTACAGCTTGAACACCAGAGGAAAGAATGTTTTCTCTAACAGGACTGTCTCTATTGTAAGATATACATTTTCGGGCTGATAAGCAATAATTCTCGGCTGGGATGTACAGTAGTGGGGGAGGTTAGCATGGTTTTAAAATGTCAAGCAACCCAAAAGATCAATCAAGATGTCAGTCACTGACAACATGTCATTCCTTAGTCAGCAACCAATGTCTTAGACGTTTGATGATTCTCATCAGTAATACATCATAACCCAATGCTTTCTTACGGTAGATCTTGAAATTACAGTACAGAGCCTCCAACAAACCTTGACTACAAATACCACTGAGATCACCGCTCCTCCTCCTTCCTCAGATTTTTCCTCACTCTCTCTCTCTCTCTCTCTCTCTCCACAGAGCTCCACAAACGGACCCTCCTGACCCCCGAATTAATCCCAAAGTAATTGAACTTACTCAAATTCCCACAGGCACGCGGCTGCCGTTGAAAAACACTTGATGTTTCTTTGTGGAGAGGCTTAATTGAGTTTTCATGACTCCATCAGAAATTGAAACCTTTTCTCTTCTTCGTCTTTACTTTCTATCTCTATACGGACTGGATTCTCCTTCCTTTTCATTTAGAATGAAGAACAAGAGCTAAAACAAGACAGAAAGTGGCAACAAACCAATACAAAGTCTTCTTTGTCACTTATATCCAAATGAAAACAAAAGAATGTATTAAATCATTGCAAGCTATAGACTCAAAATATCACATCTTGGGTTTCACAGAAGAAAGTCATATAGGTTTTGAATGACACAAGAGTCAATCAATGATGACAAATTTTATTTTTGCTTGAACTAATCCTTTTTAACTAATCTCTAAAATGATGTGAAGTCTGAATAGTTGAAAAAAGTAATGTTTGAGTAACAAGTATGTTGAATCAGAATTGCAGATGCCCATCCGAAACAGACAGACCTTCTGATCCTATTTGCTTATGATTTTGCAAAGTACCAATCAGCAGGTGTCATGACAGACAGTAGTCCTCGAGCCACCATGTGTTTCCGAAACAAGACTGTCTCTGTGTCAACGATCGTCCATATCCCAAACAGCCAAACAGCCACTAGGTAGAGAGAGCGACAAAACATACTGATCGTGGGTCGGGTCTTTATCTCATTCTTGAGTTTCGCTACAACAAGACAAGTGCAAAACCTGGTTTCAGATCAGCGGTACGAGGCAACACCCAGTCCCAATAGGAAGCTCATTTCACACACCAGACGGCCTCTCAACAGGTGAAGCCTGCACTCTCCGTGGCTAATTTACAAGTGTGCAGCAGGGCTGAAAGTGATGCGCCTTCGCAGAGGAAGAAAACTTTGTTCATTAACTCGCCGTATGCAAATATTCAGAGTTATGTAGTGCGCTACTGCGAACTCCTCGAGTAGCAATTTCCCCAGGCTTAATGCTCTCTCAACTGAGCACCTACCAAATTACATTGTCTTTCCTAATTTTGTAATTAGTATTCATATTTTCATGTCGCCTATGTTTAAGAAATCACTGCGTTCCAGCAAAAGCGTGTTGTTCTTTGTGACGTGCCCTGTAGAGATAAATGGGGGCATAGAAGCTTGTAAAAAAGACGTGATTTTTGTGCCATGAAAAAACACAAGGATACAAAATTGCAGAAGGCATCTGAACTTACAGTTTTACTGTATACAGGGCTGGGAGGTAGAAGGGTATATACAGTAGCGTGTACAGTTACAAGTATTCCGATTATTTTACAGTACCTTTAAAATGAGGCTCAGCCAATCAGAAATTACAGTCCAATTTTTATGGGTACTATTTGTTTAAGGGGTGGTTTCCCAGACAGGAATTAGATTAAACCAGGACAAGGCTTTAGTTAAATTAGGACATTTAGGCATAAAAACATTACTTGTGTGCATCTTGAGACAATACAATGGCACTGATGTATTTTAAGATATGTCAGTGCAAGTTGTTTTACTATAGACAGTTCTAACATTTATATTAGTCTAGAGGACTAGTCTTAAACCCTGACTGGGAAACCGTCCCTTTGGGGTGGTTTCCCGAACAGGGATTAGACTAGTCCTAGACTAAAAGAAATGTAAGAGCTGTCCAAACTATAAACAACTTGCACTGAAATATCTCAAAATACATCAGTGCCTCTGTGTTGTCTCAAAATGCACACAAGTAATGTGTTTAGTAAGGTATGTTTGTTAAAACGACTTAAATTTCCCAATTAAACTAAAGCCTATCTGGGAAACCACCCCATAGTGTTTACTTAACTTAAACCAGACGTATGTTAATACTAATCGTTAACACTTTGAAATGAACAATAATAACTGTATTGTGATATATAAAGTTATCCGATTTTGGTCATACCACCCAGCTCCATTTCTATAACAACAATTCTAAATTTGCATGTCTATGATTCACAATGTATTAATATTACAATAAAATCATGTATGATTTTACCAGTATTGCAATGAAATGAAAGCAGATTTGATGTATTTGAGCAGTCGGACTCTCCGTGAAGAACAGTTGACAGAAAGGTAGACAAACAGTGGAATGTGGCCTGCTTCCCCATGCTGATCTGAGAGTCTTGGTGAGGTGCGAAAGGGGTGCTTCCCTATCTGTGCTGCTCCGCTGCTGCAGGCAGCTCTCAGCGGCCCCATCTGTCCCCCCAGTGCAGCACTGAATCAGGGACACAGTCAGACACGCTGCCACGGGCCTCCACGTGACCACCAGACATACACTCAAATACACACGGTGTCCCTTGTGAACCACAGATTTAGAAGAATATTTTGATGTACAGTACTGCAATGAGAAGAACATTCCATTGAAGAAAGACATTGAGTTTTAAATCAACATGAGGGTGAATAAATCATATGGCATTTATTCATTTCTCTTTCCATAAACTGTATCACTAAAATGAGTCATTCAATCAGTAAAGGGCACAAAGATTTAAACAGTCAACATGAACTTATAGAATGTTTTCTAGTTCTCAACAAGACGTAATCAAAGTATACTAATGAAGATGGCAACTTTTGCAAAAAAACATACAATTATCTCCTTCCCAACCAGCAAATCAGTATACACGATTAAGATGGAGCAAAATTAGTCAAATCAGAAATGTGGGGAAGCATTGCAATTTTGGAAAACAACATTAAAAAAATCATTTAAATGGATATAAAAACAAAAGGATATGAATCCTCATCAGCAGGAACTAAATTCACAGACTTTATGCTAAACTGGGTTTTGCTTTTCCTCTTTGGCACTTACACTTCCTTTACAGTTACCGCTGAATGAAAGCCAACTGCTTTCTTGAAACTTCAAACATGGCAGCTACCCCAAAAGTCGAAAACAATCCATTAAAATGAAAAGTGTGTGGTTACTCTCCCTCACTCGCTGTACTAGAGAAAGAACACTGAATATTCATGACTGCAACTCCACACAGGTGACATGCTTGACTTTTGTTATTTGGCTAACCTAAACAAAAGCAAGCCTGCTGCATTTTCTTTCGAAGTAGGTGGGTTGCGTGTGAGTGCACGTTCTCTAGAGACACCCTTTGCTTTTTGTAAAGAGTGTTAAACCAACATGCTAATGATCCGAAAGGAGAGAGAAACAAGAAAGGTGGCCATTGCATTGCGTCGCTTCTCCCAGAGAGAGCTCGATTTTCTACAAAATCTACATTTAGCCCTACATTTGTAACAACAGAACTAGACAGATGAACCAATAGAATACCAGATGGAGAAAATAAAAATACAAAATAATGATGGGTAAAAAACCCCAAAGAAAAACATCTGAAAACGGTTCTAGGCAAGATTTCATTGCCGTAAAAAACACAGAGAAGTGTTTTTGAGGAAAAAAATGATAGGGTCTGGTCTCTCGGGCTGTGGTGGACAGTGAGGTGCGCCTTATTGTATTTATTCGCAGGTGAAGAGGAGCCCAGCATTTACCAAAGGGCCAGCGGGTCAAGGAGTAGGTCGTGGGGGTGTGCAATCTTGGGAATGCTTCTGGAGACCCGGGTCAGGAACTAAGAAGATGAGGGGTGATTAATGCAGAGAGCTCAGACCTGAATGTGACCCCGGACCTCAAGGCTGCACCTATACAGACACTGTCTTGCTCCACATACTGTATAGAAGAATATAAAGACTCACAGATGTACACCCTTTTCAATAATATAGTATTATATAATATAGTAAAGTTTCAATAATATAGTGTTTCTAAAGAGCATAAGGCTAAACAGCTTACTTGACTATGCGGTGAAAGTATCTCTTAAAAACACAGACCCCTTTGTCAGACTTGTTGTATGTCAGATATTAGTAGTACTGCGATGCTAATGCTAACTACCTTTAAAGAATTAATACTTAAGGCGTAGTTCTCACAAAAATAAAATCTTTTTAGACAAATGTATTTCCCCCTTTCTCTCTCTCTCTCTCTCTCTCTCTCTCTCTCTCTCTCTCTCTCTCTCTCTCTCTCTCTCTCTCTCTCTCTCTCTCTCTCTCTCTCTCTCTCTCTCTCTCTCTCTCTCTCAGGTCTGATGAGACTTGTGATGACACTTCCACCTTTCTGCTCAGTGAGGGGGAAAGATAGGTATGTCTACACTTCCAAGAGAGAGAGGGGGACCAGGGGAAGCTTGCTGACCCAGAGGAGAGATTTACGGCGGTAATCCTGTAGATACAGACGTCCCCCGGGCTCTAGGACCTCAGCCCTGTGAATAACGTCTGCTCTATAGACATCTTCATTACAGAGTGCAATGCAGGTTAAAATCCTCTTGCAAAGCCCGGCACAACAACGTTTCCTGCGCATGCTAAAGAAAGTCGCTATAACTGCTTGAAGGTATGTTTTGTTCACTTGCTAAAGCCAACAAATCAAAGCCAAACAATGCCAAAAGCAAACAAATCGACACTTTTTATCGTGTCTCAAAGCTTTCTGTCAACATTAAAGCTTTTATTTGTAGCTTCCCCCTGAAATTTAAATGTGATCGCTTAAGTTGGGCTGCAGTTAATCTACCCTAATAAAAAATTAAAAAAGCTCATCCATTAATCTGCATAAGGTGTGTCTTCATGTCTCTGTGGAAATGTCAGACATGGTGAATACAGCTGACAAATGAAATGAGAGATCTTACACTGACAGGGTCTCTTGGGCTCTGTTTACACGTTCCACTGCACTTCAATATTCATATCTTTCTTTTTAGAGTTTAAACAAGACGGCATTATCTAGCACTTATCAAAATACATCAGTAAACAGTGTTAAGTTAATGAAACACCGGTGTTTGATGTCACCGTTACAGTATTGTGCTTGTTTGAAGAAAACTCTTATCTTAATGCGTTTAGTTCTGTTTTGGCAGTAAGATAAAGCTCGAATTAATTTCCTGTGACAGATACAGAAACACAAACCTGGCAATATTAACAGATTAAGGTATTAACAAACGTGCTAGCCATTGTTTTTATTTGGCCAATAGGAAAAAAGCAGTTTAATTGTTTAAACAAAAACGATTAAAAAAAAAAGTTCACCAAAAAAACAATTGTAAGCCAAGTCATCTTTAAAGTAATCTTTAAACGTACAATATATGACATCAATATTGGGCTCTAGGGATATTAAAGAGATAGTTCACTCAAAATGAAAATTGTGTCATAATTTACTGCCCGTGCCCGTGTTACATTTACATTTACATTTACATTTATGCATTTGGCAGACGCTTTTATCCAAAGCGACTTACATTACATTGTACTATACATTTGTACATTTTGTATAGTAAGCAAGTGGGGTTAGATGCCTTGCTCAGGGGCACCTCAGCCGTTACCCGCCAGCCATGAGAATCGAACCAGCAACCTTCTGGTCATGAGTCCAACTCTCTAACCACTGGGCCACGGCTGCCCTGTTACAGTATACTTATACATTTAAATGTACTTACTATAGGGTTATGGTTAGGATGAGGGTGTGGTTTTAAGTTAGTTGCATGTAACTATGCCTAATTTATAATAAATACTATAGTAAGTAAATGTAACATGTGTAACAAGGGCACCGTAAAATAAAGTGTTACCCAAATTACATTTTTGGGTGAATATCTATTGAAATAGTTTTCTTAGTTTTTCAAACATACTGTACAATGGAAGAGAATGGGGGCCAGCTTGCCAAAGTTCTTTAAAATATCTTTGGTATTCAGCAGAAATAAGTCACAGAGATTTTGAATGACATGACAGTGAGAAAATTATAAACATTTTCAATTTTGAATGATTCATTTCCTAAACATTCTGAAGCCCAGCATTGCATTACACTGTAAAAAAATGGTCTGTAGTTAAGCAGCAGTAATACTGTAACTTCTACAGAAGTTTTTAACAGTGTAGGATAAGAAATTCATTTTTTTCTATTAAATAAAAAAAATTATATTACAAATTAAACAGGTCATCTAAAGTACTCACAAAAGCCACTACACAGCTTTCACCCATTACACCATTAAGATCATCATTGGCAAGAATCAGCACGAAAAGGTTTTGTTTTGGAATCACGTCACTACCCAGACTCACATCAGAGCTCCTCCTTCCTGCTTCACCACCTACAGTATCTCTCAGATTAGCCGGAGACCGTCACCGGCCCCATTGTGTAGAGAAATAGCAGAGCCAGAGAAAGCTGGACGTAAGCACTTCTACTTTCCCTGCACTATTGCTGATGTGAGAGAGATATCAGTGGGCGAGAGAGATATCAGTGGGCAAGAGAGTGCAAGAGACAGAGAGGAAACTGGCCTGCCTCTGTCCAGAACAGTAGTGACAGAATATGACAGTGTTCCTCTGGGGCTCATGGGTAATCTTTGCCTTATGTATCATCATGTTCCATCGCAAGAGACATCTGCCAAATGACTCACCGTTTGCAAAACTTACAACGTGTGCAAAAATACCCAAATCGCCTGCATTAGAGCGATGTAGTATAAAAAGTAACGTTCTCCCGGGAGATTTGGAGTACTAAATCTAGTCGCTGTTGTGCAGAAGGTGTAGCAAGGCCGTGAGAAACTCTCCAGTCTTAAACATGGAATCTACAGAGTCGTCATAACTTCAAGATAAGCATCTCTATACTGCACATTACTCTCGTGCCGGCTGCTGCATCATGGGAATTTTGAGACACGTGTGTGATATTATCTTTATCTATAAATAATAAAATCGTAAACATTCGATGCAGAACCTCAAAGCAAATTAATTATGAATGAATCCTTTCATATAAGGGGTTATGCTACATTTAAGTATTAACTTCTTCTCTCGAAATTTCTTTGGAAAAAAGAAAAATGATTTAATGGTTTTAAATCGGGTTTTGGCCAACCAGACCTGGCGAACGGCTAAACTAGCCGAAGGCAATCTTGGCCAGGCAGGGAGACCAGTCAGATCATCATAAACTAACTAAAACCAGCCCTAGCGTCCAGTCTGAGAACTAATGAGGTGGAGATGAGGTTATACACACCTATTCATGACAGAGCTCCGTCCTTAACCTCAGAGAGAGAAAGAGAGAGAGACTGAAGTCAAAGAGCAGGAGAAAAAGGGAGAGTCATACATCTCAGTGAAACAACATGATTCATGAAAATGTCATGCTGACAGGGCTCAAACTGAGAGCCAACAGTTTGCACTCCCAAAATACCTCCTCTGACTAATGCCACTGCAGGATACACACACACGCAAATGCATATACAGTATAGAACGCAGGTGTTTTTCCAACACACACATTTGCAGTGCGTGTTGGATCACAAAACAGCAACCTTCAAGCCTTTAAATAGTACAGACTGTTCTGTGGAACACCGGACACTTCACGATGGAAAAGACATTTATAGGTCATTGTAGTACATTATTGCAGCATAGAATACTTGGTTCTGAGTAGTCAGTCATGCCAACAAACTGTGTGATATTGCACAAGAATCACCTAAACATCTGCAATGCACAGTAATATTGAAACACCTATGTTTTGGTGCTATTTAAAATAATACTAAAAGTAAATAAAAGAAAATATTATTTTAACTGCTTACAAGAGCCACGTAAGCCAGATTCATGTACATTCAGCAAGTCATGATCACAACCCTGCTGAAAAAACCAATAGAATCCATTAAAGAAGTTATTGGTTTTGATGATTTTAAAGGGAATTGTATTGCTTTTAATGGAAACTATAATGGCGTCTACTGGTATGATTCTATTGGTCGGATGTTAAATCCTATAGGAATAATGCCCGAAACAAACTACAACAAACTGGAATTTTGTAATAATTTATAATGGTTTTATTGAAATTAGAATTAGAATTTTTGTGATGGTTTCTATAGTTTGTTTCTGATCCCCTTGTCATGGTTTATTTTGTGATGACATTTTAGACTGTCTAAAGATTTACATTTGCAACCTATATACAGTATTATATATACACAAATGTCATTTATTTAATCTTATACCTAAAAAATCTTATGAGAACATGGGAGAATATCGATACAAATCTCACAGCTGCCATTGGATACCATTCAGAAAAGGTCAAAGGTCATACGAGGGACTAAATTCACATCGAGAAGTCCTGTCCTACAAACCTCTATTGAGCTGTTGTTAATATGGAAGTTCCATACGGTTCTGTACATAAATCTATAATAATTCCACAAACCTATTGTTATTAAAATAACTATTGCTGCTTTATAAAATGTGTGTAAAACAATACAATATTTCTTTTTAAGCTCACACTTTGTATCTCCTCAACTTGTTTCTGGAACACCTGCAGCACAGAAAGAGAGTTCCAGAATCCAGCGCATTAAAAAGTAGTTTGCATGGAGCTTTGCTGTATTTGTTCCGCAGAGCTGAAATATCACGGCCGGAGCTCGATGTGCATTTGTGAGGCGAGTGATTCAGTTTGCTATAAATATGTCTGCCCTTTCCACTCGGCCAGCACGACGGATTAGCAGCTTTCTGTCTCCAACGCCACGTGCGTAAACAATAAAAAAGTTTGCTCCCAAGCTCCCTGTTTCTTTCTCCATCTTTTTACCCTTGGTGTGAAGTAAATATGCTGCGATGGAGTGTTGTGTGAGATAGCAAAAAGAAGATACAGAGAAAGTGGAGAAAAAGAGATATGCAGTTAGGGGCAGCCTGAAGCACACCCAGCTCCAGTATGACTCGGATTCACTCGTTTCTCCTCTTCTTTCTGCCTGATGGAAGGAGGGAGAGATGGAAAGCGAGACACACAGAGACGGTTCTCTAGAGCTGGGGCGCACCAAGAGGCTTTTTAATCTGTTACCGAATGAAAGTGTGCCAGATCACAGAACGGCTGATGTCACTCGGGAAACGGCGGTGCTCGCGCTGCACTCTACTGTCTTATCTGTGGCACTGGGGCCACAGCAGTCACTGCTCTGAGACTGCTGCACGCAGACACATCTTTTAGTTTGCTCTACTTCTGTTTCGCTGTCAGAAATCATTGCTTTCTCCCTGCTGTATATTTTATTTTGGCATTTAAGCTAATTAAAGATAATCGGCAGTATCATAAGCAGGCCCAGATGGAATCTGTGAACTTTCGTTGTGTTATATAGAGTTGAAAGTACACTTTTACTGGTAGCTGAAACATAAAGCAAATCAAATTAAGGCAACATATTTTATATATACCATGGGGGCAAAGGATGGGTAGAGCTTTATGCATGGAGGGCATGGTATAAGTTTTGTGAAAATCTGAAGCACTTTTGGGTGTTTAGAGTGCCAGCTATGTTGATTCACTTTTACACTCTCAAAAACAACACTTATAGGTGTTATTTCTGGGTAAGGGCGGATCTAGGGTGAGTGGATATCTGGGGCTATCCGAGCCCTCATCCAAATGTGCGTCAGAATACACTCGTATGGCCGTTCACATTTCGCGTCTAAAAACGTGGAAAACGCGATCTACGCTGCTTTCTCATTTTTATCAAAGCGCTCGTGCATTTCTAAAGATGAAATATTTTTGACTCGCTGCCACGCCGACATGTGAGGATAAAAAGAGTGTGTAGCAACAGCATCACACTGTATTTGACTTCATTCGCCAAGCATCTATATTTGAAATAACAAACTTGCGCAAAAGACACAAAATGTGAACGGCTCCTAAGTGATTCTTACAGGGCATAGTAATAAAAACATTCCCTAGCGCCCCCCGTTTTTCTTTTAACTCAACACAAAATGACACACAACGTGTTAAATAGTATAATGCATAAAATGCGTAATAAAAATTCTGTCATCATTTACTTACCTTTGAGTTGTTCAAAATCTGTATTACATTTCTTTGCACTGATGAACACAGAGAAAGATATTTGTAAGAATGCTTATAACCAAACAGTTCTTAAACACCATTGACTATCATAGTAGGAAAAAATACTTTATTATTTTTGGTTTTGTTGAACACAAAATTAGATATTTTGAAAAATGTAGGAAAGCAAAATGTTCTAGGGTACTTTTGACTGCCATTGTCATTTTTCCTACTATGTCCAAGTCCAAAAACGGTTTGGTTACAAGCATTCTTACAAATATCTTTCTGTCTTCAACCAAACAAAGCAATTTATACAGATTTGAAACAACTAGAGAGTGAGTAATTCATGACAGAATTTTCATTTTTGGTTGGACTATCCCTCTAATAATGACGACTAATGATAATTGAAATCACGTTTAATTTCCAGTAAGTTACATCGCAAATGTGCCTATTGCAATAGTTTGTAGTAACTGTATCATTTTAATACTTTAAAAAATGTATAGTATTGTCAGTTTTTAGTCAATGATGTAGCAGAAACACTGGCGAGATGCTTGAGATGCTTTCTTTCCCAGAATGAATGTAAAACATGTATGTTGGGTTTAACATTTATTTGTTGTAAATATGACTACAAACTTTTTTGTTTTGCATAGTACATATCGCTTTATTTAGCCAAATTATGTTTTTTCTCAATATCGTGCAGGCATACTATAAGACAAATGCGGATTTTTTTCAAATAGTTATATTATAAAAGATCATTTTTTTACCCTTAAATTGTGCTTTTCTATTAAAAAACATATTACGTTAGATGTTCCTGACGTTGTAACTGATCCTGTGCAGTCCTTTACAGCATTCTGCCTTTACATCATCACCTAAACGTTCCTGTCAGTCTACTCCATCAATCTACACACAGCGCATGATGAAGTCACAGCTATCTCCGGATTCCAAATTTACCCCATGCATATGTTCTAGCAAAGTATGAATCATTCTGGGACGTTATGTTAGCATGAAAGGGTCATCTGACCCAGGGCTGTTATGAGCAAAATAATTCAGGTCAGCTAGATGCTAACCGCTCTGGCAGGAGCCCTCGACTATGAACACCATCAAAACAAGACGGAATAAAAGTCAACCTTCTATTTATCTTATTTCCAGTAGCGGTTCGCTACTGGCATCCATATTAGAGACCTGAATTACCTCCTTCCTAGTTTGGAACATGCTAATCTAAATATTTGGCACAAGTAATTGACACGACGACTTTCCATTGCAAAGCCCGAAGAGCATCTAAGGCACGTCGCAACTTCCAAACACGATAAGATGAGCGTATTAGCTATTATTGGATGTAAACATTAGTAACCTCAGATCGGACTGGAAAAAGGCATGACTCCCCCCACCCCAGCACTGTTTTTAGCCGTCTCTCTATGCACCGCAAGTGTATATTTATATGTAAATACACGTGATGAGGGTGCTCTGGTTTCAATGAAAATACTCAAGTTGTGATGTGATCCAAAGACTCGTGGCTAGGAACAAATCAACAGCACGTAGTCGGGCATCATCCTCAGCGGCGCATAGCGAGAAGGCCAAAGGAAAATATTACGCAGCACAGCTGTGTCATTTAATGAATTAACGGAGGAATGTCTTTTTACTGCACACGATTAAAAATAGGCCTGGAAGATGAAATCAGATGCCGAAGGATCAGGGTAAGAAGGCGGCGTGGATTGTATTTTTAGGGGGGCAGATGATGAGAGGTGCTGGGCTGTTGGCTTACTCCAGATTGAGAGACCTCTTGAGAACATCTCCTAAGCAGCTGATGGCCTCCTCGAGCCAGACTTCTAACTGCACTGGGTCACGAGTGCGAGTGCGGTGGCGTGGTCCACTTCTCTGATTTCACCTGGGGCATCTTCAGATTTTTAAGACCATGAGTGTTTAACTTCTGAACAGTAGTGTAAACACAAATTCGGACACCAAGGGCCTAGTGATATCACTCACAATGACCTACAACACAATTATGAGATTGACATTAAAACGTACAGTAGCTGATATTTATCTCCAATATTGCTGCATAACTTGCCCTGACAAATGTTTTTCTGGTGTCATTTATTTTGTTTATAGTGCAGCATAGTTGTAAGCTGTTAAATTATTATGCCATTATGAAATGTACTATTTCTTTTCCACAACTTGGAAAAGACATTTATAGTGCATCCTTGGAATTTCTATTGAACTGCATTCGTGCCCAAACACAATTTTAACAACAAGTGGTGGGCCAAATGTGACCATCAGTCACCAAGGTCAACAAAACCCAAACATGTACACTCCCGTGCGGAACACCTGTGAACCGGATCGGTTTCGCTTCATCCCCTCAAAAGCTCGGATGAAGCCCCCGGACTCGGACTAGCTTTGCCATACGGATGATACACTGTCACTACAGGATTACATAGAGATAAAACACTGCTCTCTCAAATCTCTGGGGCTCTCCCACAATTTTCACAAGTACCCTTTACAGAAAGAGCAAAACAGTGATTCACTTCTATGCAGCTAAAAAAACGTGATGAAACCGCAAAAACAACCCGCACAAAAAGGTGGGGAGGCAGATAGGACAGGCGCTGGGTAGGAAACAGGCTTCCAAGATTTGAGCCCATGGCTTCAAAGGACGTGCGGCGCAGCGCAGAAAGCACACAGCAGGACCAATCTGAAGCTAGAACAAAAAGAGCTGCACTCCTACAGTGCCAATTCATTTCTCCTTATGAAACTGTTTAAGTTCGAGGGCTTTACTTCTGGGAGGCTTTCAGCCAGAAGAGCCTGCCGCTATATTAATTTCAGCACTTTACCTTTCGCAACCCGGAGACCTCTGACCTGCCTTACCTGTATAAATAGAAAGAACTAATTTACTAGCGAGAAAGCGCTAAGGGGCAAACATGTCCTGGGTAATGAAGTGTTCAGCTTGTGCATGATTAACCAGCTGGTGGGGGTGGGGCAGAAACCACAGGCCATGAAATAAGGGGTAAAATTGATTAGCAATTTTCATTTACACAGCTAAACAAAAGCTGCTTTGCATATCAGCCCGATTCGTTTATGCAAAAAATACGGAGAAAAAAGAAGCTAACGTATCTAACTTTTTGGAGCTTCGACTCTGAAAGCAAAAACAAGGGCTATTTTGAAAAGAGGTGGTCACGCAGGCACACTGTACCAGGTGCAATGTTTTTTGTTACTGGTCCAGTTCTAAATCTGGACCGGTGAACAACAAGCTGGGAATGTTAAAGACACGATATCGTTTGATCTTCCATTGTTGCGCAGCATTTGCCTACGATTTTCAAAGCCGTCTCTTGGTACTATTTTAGTCACCACTGGGATGACCAAAATCCCTTTGGATCTACAGTATGCATTGAGAGCATATCCTTTAATTAAAAGTTGATTTTAATACTTAACGGAATCATCTGGATATATTTGATTATTGTAATATATTACCAATGTTTATCATTCAATGATAAAATATATACTGACAGTTCATATAGATGGCTTTATCGGAAGCATATTTAATTTATATTTTACTGTATATTAATTGTATTAAATTCAATTAAAACAGTTTTTGATCATTTGCCGATGTGCAAGTTTATACGCCATATGACGATTGTAAGGGTTGGCATATGTCAACGCACAAGTTATCAATAAATACACAACACATTTTCTGCATGGAAGTTGACATTAAACGCAAATACAAGCTTCACATGCTTTCAAACCCTGCAATGCTGTGCAGCCTAAAAACCCTTCTGTCATACCTCTAGCATACCCTTCTCTGAAGTATAAAATAGTGTAAACTTCATTGCTGTTTGCTTTAACAAACTCAAGGACAAAATTACTTTGTGCTAATCGACGGCACTTCACTGCAGATGTTGTCGATAAAGCTTAGTTTGCTTGGAACTCAAACCCTCTCTCTAAAAGAACTTTTCAATGACTTTCCAGCAAGTGAGTGAAGAGTATTTGACAAGTTACCGCAAACGGTAAGTAACTGCCAAGTAAAATGAAAGCACCACCAGACTGCACTGCCATGTAGCAGCCCGATTCTTTCTCTATTAGTACGTGTGTGTGCGTGTTAGCCTGGGGCACTGCCGTCTCCTCACAGGAAATCCACTGTGACAACTTCATATTCAAGCATCCCTTTTAAACTCCCAAACAGACCTCAATGAGTTCATCTCCTGCACTGAATATAAGGCTTAATAAAATCATTTTATGAGTGCTAATGAGGTGTCAGGATTGTATAAAAGAACATTAAATTAGTGCATTCATTACCAGTGTGGAAAACACTTTACATTACAATGTGCACAAGTCTAAGTCTACTTGATAAAATATGATTGCATAATCTATATAGTGTATACATACACAATATTATTCTAGAAAACTAAAGTTGGCTGCAGTTGTCTCTGCACATGAAAAAGTAGGGCCGTGCAGCACCTGACAGATAGTAAATGCGGCAGAAAAAAACTTCTCTCCAATACACTGTACACAACTCCAAATTTAATTTTCTGCAAGATTACACACAATAATTACTAGCTTTATAAACCCCATAACTAATGGCTTCCAATTAGAGGATCTATAGGTATCGATCGGTCGAGAATTTGAGAGTAGCTTTAACACAAAGCTCTTAGTCTTAAGAAAACCGAGGAGGCCGTCCACCAATGGAAGCGCAGGATGAGGGGAGAGGATATGAAAAGGGTCTGACTGGACTTCTTTTTATACGAGCAACGTTAAGACGGCAGATGCCAAAGCGGCGGCGCAATTAATTCATCTCATTTCACCGTTATTTGGAGCGCTTGAGACTCTTTATAAATGCTGGAGCAAAAGTATTCCTCCACAGCCTTCAGATTTATGGCACCTATCTAGCACATTGTTTAGCTTGCTTGTTAATTATTCAAAAGGTGAAGGATACTTCAGAGTGTGGTCTCCACTAATAAACCATACAAGATTAATTTCTTCCAGGAAGCCACATTTCAAACCGGCCTGAACATTACAAACACCATCACGACAAACTCCAAGACAAAATGCCTTCCCTGATACACTAAAACTATCAAAAATAAAACTCATCTACTCAATGATTTGTGACAGACATACTCGGACAGGATTATCTTGGCCGCAGTAGCGGGCGTGAGGTAATGCACATTTCCTAATTCACATATTAATCCTCGGGATTAGTAATCAAAATTCCTCTTTTCAAGATAACGATTGAATGCATATGCAAACGGGTAACCGCATGTGGATAATCAAGTTCATGGGAAACCAAAAGACCTCACCGTTCGGAAATTAATGCAGGGGATACTCTCGCAACTCCGGAGTCAAATCCCGGCGAACTGAAGCGACATGCTGCGTACCATGCCCCGGAATACATTGGGAAGAGGGCGAGCTTGTAAACTTGACGGATACATTATGACAGCGGAATACTAATCAGAAGATCATCTCTGCTCTAAATCTACAGGATTTGGAGGCCTTTTGCGCCACGAAGCAAACCGGGGATTAGCAGTAAATAGATCTTTTACGGGAACACAGAGATTTACTGTATAAACTCGAGACTTGAAACCACATTAAGACGTTTTCCAAAAATGGCCGCTTTGCAAATACTTGACCTGGTGTTCGGTTTTGGTATTCGCAGCTACGAACACTCGTCAATACAAAGAAGCAAACGTTGTTTTTCGTTCTGACCATGCAGCAGAAAAACTGTGGCAGGCATCACTGGTGTGTGTATTAATAGACGATCCACATTCAGAAAGCTCTGGGTATCAATTAGGGAGCGATGCGTGTACAGCAAGCGGGGTGCGAGTTCATCCACAAAATAAACCCGTGATCGGAAAAGCCTCTTCAGCCGGTGTCAAACTTGCGGTATTGGTAAGCACTTGGATGTGGGAATTGTCAAATGGCTGACCTGGATTGGCTAACAGAGCAGTCACAAAGCTACATTACGCGCTTCATAAACACAGTGGCACTAAAACAAGAGCTCATTTGCATGTTCTGTATTGTGACTGTAAACTACTGCCATGTATCAACAATGTCCAGGAATGCGCTCTGTGCATAATCTCCAGCATCGTTTCTAGCATACTGTGCGTACAAATGAATTCGTGGCCTACAAACAGGTAATCCCCATATGAATGTAACACACTGCCGTTTCTCCTAGTACGACACAACGAAACCTTATTAAAACACATCACACTACAATAATAATGTCACATTATCTCAGTTTGCACGAGACAAAGATCGCACAGCTTTGTATCGCAACACAGCATAAGCTTCAGCGCAAAAAAGTTTGGCAGCTTTTTTCAGAGACATAAGGCATTTTATGTTTCACCTAATCCCCTGTCACAAGCATTAAGCATTTAAAGAAGCAAGCGCCACATATCCAGAACAACCGTGGTTCAGTCCAGCCTGGCGGGTCAACGCGGAGCAGCAGATCTCTCGTGCACCCCGCCGTCCCTCCCAATCAGAGGTGTGCCTTACTTACGCTGGATCCTGGCTTCCCTCAAAGAGTTCTCTGGTGCAGTTTTTCAAGGACGTCCGCCCGCCGGCTGCCTCTCGCTTTTCCTCCCCTTTCCCAATGCAGCGACCACAAACAAAAAAAAGCCTGCTTGCTTTCCCTCAGCTAGTCTGAATCAGGGGCTGTGTGTTTCTCTCAAAATCATTAAGCAGGACCCTGGCTTGGCAAGTGAGGGTTAGAAAAAGGAGGGAGGAAATAGAGAGAGAGGGAGAGAGAGAGAGAGAGAGAAGAGAGAGAGAGAGGGAGAGAGAAAAAAGGCTGCTGGGCAAGCTGGCCGGCTTGTTCCCCCCGCTTGTGTACTAGTACACAGCGCCGACTGATCTCCTATTGCAAGCCGGCAAAAAAAGCTGCTTTACTGAAAAACAAAAGCATCACGTTTCAAGGAAGTGAGAGCCAGGATCTCCGGACTAGGAGCTAACTGTCACCAGCCGGGAGCCTTTGGGATCTGTGGTCCCTGATGTATGCCTGTCTCATGTGAAAAATGTTGATTGTTCAAGCACCAAAAACCAGACTTCTGTAAACAAACAAACGGCTATTTCAAGAAGGCTCACGTTTCTAGAAATACTCTCGTGCATGTTCTGCTCAGTTCAGGATTTGCGCCGAAACTGACTCACAAAGCAAACGCACAGACACTTTACAGGACGACACCTGACTTTGTCTAAGCATTACACCGGAATGTAATGCTACATACTCTGCAACAATGCACGTATTGGCATTTGCTGAACTGTCGCATTGCATACATGACTGTGGGATGAATGTATTGAACCATTAAATAGACAAAAAAGGAATATTTACACAAACATAACAATTCTGTCATTATATACTCACCCTTATGTCGTTCAAAATCCACTCAACTTTCTTTCATCTGTGGAACAAAACAACAGATCTTTTAAAACAAGTGAATAGGGGCAAAAGAAAACATAAGACATATAAAACCATATAAAAGTCTATATATTAAAGGGACAGTTCACCCAAAAACAAATTCGGTCTTCATTTACTCACTCTCGAGTTGTTCCAAATCTGTATGAATTTGTTTGTTCTGATGAACACAAAGGAAGATATTTGGAAGAATTCTTGTAACCAAACAGTTCTTGGCCACCATTGACTACCATAGTAAGAAAAATTACAACAGTAGTCAAAAGTGCCCCAGAATTGTTTGCTTTCCTACATTCTTCCAAATATCTTCTTTTGTGTTCAAAAAAATGTATACAGGTTTGGAACAACTCAAGGGTGAGTAAATGATGACAGAATTTTCATTTTAGGGTGAACTGTCTCTTTAATGACTAATAATCTGTATAATGCACTTTTATGTTTTCAAACTTGTGTCAGAATAGGTCACATGACCAATGGCGTTTGGTGTCACTGAATGTGTTTTGACATGGCAAGGTTTAATAGCTTGAGCGCAACTATTATGAAACAACAAATGACAAATTTTTGTCAATCTATCCGCTTGTTAAATCCAAAGTCATGCACCACCACTTCTGGGTCAGAGACGCCAAAGGCAGAAAACAAACAATACAACAATGAAGTCAAGGTGTGCTGTGAAACCACAGAAAAATTACAGTCCTAACCTTTGTCTCCATACCAAAACCCCACATGGCCAGACAGTAATTTTATTATGTTTATTATGAATCATTAAAATATTGGTGTCGGGGACGCTGAGCCTGGAGACTACAGTGTATGTTGTTAGTTAATAAAAGCTAAGCTTGAATATGTGATATGAATAAATAGTGCTCAAAAACAGCTGTTGACTTAAAACAAGTGTAGGATGGAACTAAAAAGATATTTTGAAAAATGTCTCAGTGGCTTTGTGTCCATACAATTTGATGGAATATCACTGTAAATATCCACTACAGCGCTGTGAAATTCACAGCTTTGTTCAATGCATTGAGGTCATTTCCACTGACACAGGAAGTTAGGATGGGACATATTGGCCCAGTTTCACAGACAAGGCTTAGCTTAAGCCAAGACTATGCATAAATTACAATATTTAAGCCGCTTTAATTAAAATGGCTTAGATAAAAAATATTACTGGCGTGCATCTTGAAACAAAACAATGGCAATGACATATTTTAAGATATGTCAGGGTAATTTTATTTAATTTAAGACAGCTCAAACTTTTATTTTAATGTAATAGTACAATGTAATGTAAGTCGCTTTGGATAAAAGCGTCTGCCAAATGCGTAAATGTAAATGTAATACATTTTTAATCGTTTTTAAAATATTTTGTTAAACACATTGACATGTGTAAATCCCAATGATGAAAAACTGCAACCAACAGCAGCCCAGTGCAGCGGTAGCTTAAGCTCCCAGTTTAAGGCTGTTTGTGAATTGGGATCAGAGCCCATTGTAAATAAACAAACGTCTCAACAAGGGCATATGAGGCATCAGCAGCTAGAAACGTGTCGGTGGTTTATATTGGCTGAAACTGCAGCATGCTCTCAGCTTACGTTATATCCTGGTGGGTGTCCCATCAAAAACAATAACACATCCAGCGTGCTTTTCGCATGACACGCTACCATGTGCTCGCTAGAAATGTCGCTCTGTAACACAATTGAGCAATTTCTCAAGCTTACGGAAAGAATCGATCTCACGTCGCTGTCTGTCCCCGTCTCAATGTTACTATAAGCATCTCAAGGACAAGCGCGCTCCACTCGCACAAACAACGTGCATTCTTTTCTATCCACAAAGCTCTAAAGTTACGAATAAAGGGATGGTGTGCTTATGCTTAAACCGTGCGAATCTTGCAAAAGGCGACGAGTTTATAAATGCGTTTCTCACTTTGTCCAGCTGACGATGTACGTGATTTTATTCGTTTCGCAACATCAAACAAACGAGGGTAAAACTGACCATGTGAATCCGTCACTTGCTTTTTAGGTTACCGTATATCATTAAAGTGTGGCGATGGGTGATTAAAAGGCTTAGATGGTCATGCACATAAACAGTAGGCGTGCTGAAGATATAAAATGTCGTTTACCTTGCGTGTCAGCTGTGTGGCGGGAGTCCAGGTAAGAGTCGCTTCTTAAAGGGACAGCACTCGATTTTTTAAAACTCCAGTCATTTGATGTATGCTTCATATGGCGTTCATCGCATTTAAAGGCACGCTTTCATTCTGCAGATAGGGGTCTAATAAAAATTTGCTGGTCAAAATATGCTGGCTGTTTTTTTAGCAGCTTTTCTATCTGACAAAGATTTTTTTCTAACCTTGGATTTACCAAAGAATGTGTTTAAATGCGTGTTTTTGCAGTGTGACAGTCCATTCTGCCAACTTCAGAAATATTTGTTTATATGAAACGTCGATTTATAACCTATAATCAAACCCCCTTTGCACAAACACCTTGCACCTGTTTGCCAACATAATTTTGAGAACTTTAATTTCTCTTATAGTCTCACTTCAGTATGCCTTTCCACTAATTCAAATTATTTTATCCCTCATATTCTCTAGGATTTTTTTTTAATGAAATTTGATTATTTACAATAAACATAAATATTTTTGGACACTGTACTGCAGTGGTTGGTCTATATTAAAGAAACAGTTCACCAAATAAAAATTCTGACATTATTTACCCATCCTCAAGTTATTCCAACCCTATATAAACTCTGCTGAACACAAAGATGACAACTTGAAGGTGAGTAAATGATGACAGAATTTTCATTTTTGGGTGAACTGTTTCTTTAAGACAGGAGTATGCCTTAGTTAAAGGGATAGTTCACCCCAAAATAAAAATTCTGTCTTCATTTACTCACCTCTGAATTGTTCCAAATCGGTATACATTTCTTTATTTTGTTGAACACCAAATAAGATATTTTAAAGAATGTAGGAAAGCAAAATGTTCTGGGGTACTTTTGACTAAAACTAAAATTGGTACATTTTTCCTACTATGGTAGTCAATGGGGTCCAAAAACTGTTTGGTAACAAGCATTCGTCCAAATATCTTTCTCTGTCTTCAACCAAACAAAGAAATCTCTACAGGTTTGGAACAACTAGAGAGTGAGTAATTCATGATAGAACTTTCATTTTGGGGTGAACTATACCTTTAAATTAGGAAATTTAAGTCACTTATATAAAAATGCCTTTGAAAAAACTCCCTATATGTCAGTGCAAGCTTTAAAATGTAAAAGTCTGGTACTAGCCTTGTCTATAAAACCAGGCCTTTATTTATTAGAGGTGTGCACAATTCATTAAAAACATGTCTTGGTGTTATGTTTTGAAGCAACTGTTTCGAACTAAAATTAACATTTTTTAACATTGATTAATAAAAGTACACTTAAGTCTCCAGAAACATAACCAGAAACAAATGTATAATGTATAATGCAATGTAAGTTGCTTTGGATAAAAGCGTCTGCCAAATGTAAACGTGAATCTTAAAACTTTCAGCAAACTTGTCTGGAAAAAACAATGTGACACTTGAACAGTAATCCATCAATGTGCTAGACACAAAAACAGGAAGTGAAGTTGAAGGAGACCGTTCCTCTCCCAATTAAAGAGAACAATCAATCAGCCCCAAGTCACAAACAGAGGACTAACATGCAACCAAATCCCCAAAACCTGCTGACACAGAGGAAAAGTTTCATATCTCAGATGCAACCTGCCCCTGTAACTTCCACAACACACTTCAAAAGAGAACAAGATGCCAAAGGTCATATCCCAACCACGGTCTCCAGTGCTCATCGGAACTCTAGGGAGAGAGCAATATTAAGCAAGAGACATTGTGTAACAATGCTTCATTACTGTCATGCTGGTCGTGCTGTTATTTCAATACAGTGCAGGAGCAGAGGGACAGGAGAGGCAGGAGACAGCAGACTGACGCCAGCGTGAGATGACGGATATAGCTTGGGTGTATTGTTTTAAATTGTGCGCAAGGCTGGAGGTGAGAGTAGCTTATGTGCTACTGGCATGGCCCGGTCTGTCCAGTCCTATTCAAATCCCACCCCCCCAGGGGGAAACTCAAACCTCCCCCAAATCTTATCCTAGTCTTTTTTGTAGACTTTGCGACCCATTCCATCTTGTTTCTTCTCCGGGCGGTCTTTGTTTATGCGATAATGATATCGGTCGTGTCACATTTGGTTATTTATGTCTTTACACTAATAATTTGGTTGGTTGAAATAAGTGTGTTTCTATGACCTAAACCATGAATCTTAATCCAATAATATGCCTCTGATTGAATTTATGAGTTATTTATTAAACTTAAGACTAATTAGTTCTGGGCTGTAAATTCTGTAAATCAGTCAAGTGACTATAGTCTTTTAAGCTGACTGAGCTCAAGTCCCCAAAGCATTATTCTTGTATCATTTTAGAAATAATGGTGCCCTCAACACATGTAATGGAAAGTAATTTTGTTGTAGCTGAAAGTAGGTAATAAATATTGCATTAAAAATATTTATTAAAAGCATAACCACACAACACTAATGAGTTCAAATGTTTACAGGCAGGTTGACTCACAATAAGGGTACTTTTAATCAAAAAGACATGCAGAGAGAGAAAGCCATGTGATGATTAGATGTATCTCATTCATAATATATTCTTATACCCTGACTGCTTGTACATGTGATACTAGTTAAAATGTATTTGTATAAGAACAACACAAAAGTTAACATGAGTTATGTTGTTAAAAATAACAGATAACATATCCTAACCTAATACATAATATCGATTATTTTAATTAATTCTGTAAGAGTTTCACTTTGAACTACATGTCACACTTTCTGTTCACACTTTTCTAAACTTTTTCCTAGCTAATAAAACACAGGATTTTAGGAAATTCTGAATTTCAGGCAGCAACACTTCAGCACCATGGATAGCTCCACGCGCAACTTTAAAACATGTATTATTTCAAAACCTCATTGTCATGTTTAGCTTAGACAACTACCTAACCAACAAGAAACTATAGTTTCTGAAAGGTAAAAGAAAAAGTATTTAAATTGCAACGCACATCTCTGGCTCTCTTTTCTGATTACAAATAACCGATTACATGTAGGCTAATAATGCAGCTAAAGTTTTAATTTTACAAATATCTAAATCTTTAAAACAAAGTAAAACAAAACAATATTAAAACATAACACTGCATATATTGCTAGTGCACAAATACAAGCTGTTTTTACTCCTCAAATAAATTATATTCCTTACAGACTAAATCTCAACTAGTACATTGTTTATTAATATTATTTAGCATTGTTTATTTTTGTTGACTTGGATGTGAAAAATACTCCAAAATAAGCAGATAAGTTTACTGAAATTCCAAATGTTAAAATGATGTTTGTCTTTGTTTAAATAGTAATATCACTTTGTGCATTCCATTATTGTACACGTGTAATGCATTCCTCGTAAAGAGTCCTGATCCAGGTTTATATACTTTTTGTCTCTTTGCTGCCACCTAATGTATATCTGTCCTAGAGCCTCTCGCCTCCGTGAGGCTTAATCCATGCTGGAAGCGCCTCATATGGGCACACGAGAAAGGGATTTACAACAAACGCAGAATTGTAGAGATATGCTAATTTAATCTTTGCTGTCTATCACTGTATCATATCATCAGCATTCTCTGGTGAACAAATACTAGCCCCCTTTGATCCGACGGGCCAGCTCTCTTTTCATTTTTACCGATGCTTCACTTTAATGATAATTAAATCAAGATTAAAGGTACCTCAGAGATAATTCATACCGCCAATATAAATCTATAAATCTTTAACAGCACTTGTCAGCCTCTCGCTCTTTCGATTCATGTCATTAAAGATTCCACAAAACTAATGTTTTTTCCTCTTTTCAATTTTTAAGAGGCCTGTATACATGTAATAATCTATAGTTTTTAATTAGAGTTGTGAGTAACGAATAAAATAAATGGCAAATAAATATATAAGTTAATTGCATGATGTATTGCTATGGATGAAAAGGGAGAAAGAAAAAAGAAAAAAATCATGTGATTGTTCTTTTTTCTTTGTCTGCATTTGGATAAATGTAATGTTCAAAGATTAACGTTACTGTCTCTTTTACAATTTTTACGATATTGATTTTTACTTATTACACATTTTAAATTGTATAAATATGGCATGAAGTAAATGTTATATTTTATTTGTTCTTCAAAACACGATTGTGTCACGTTTATGAAGTTTGATCCAACAATCAAGTCTTTAGATATAGAGGTGCTATCCTATACATTGTTACCGGTCATCTCAGTCCCATGCGCGCACTACTTCAGTTCGACTGAGAGTGCAGAGATGTGCGCAGACGTTCACAACGCGGTCACGCTGCGCGCACCACGAGAGGTGTCTGATTAACCTAACAACGATATGCAAATATAACTATTGGAAGTTTCACACAAAGATAAAAGTAACATATGACGTCCGTTAAATCCATAAACGTAATTGTCTCGCTACTCACATAGTCACTGGGTGTCACTTCAGCTGGGGTAAGGTCCTGTCCTCTTTCCTCTTTCCAGACAGCGCAGGTGTCGATCACTTTTCAGCTTCAAACGGCACAGCGGAGTATAGAAAGTCTTGTGTACACTAGGCTGTATAGGTAACTTTTTTTTTTTTTTTTACATGAAAACAGGTATCAGATGAAAAGGGAATGCGTAATTTTGCGCAGGAGCTCCCTCTCTCAACGATACTGGCATGTACATTTCAAGTAATCTTATTGAGGTTACATATCATCGGTTAAAGTCTATATTAAATCTTTATTATAGAGACTGTGTACATTTTTTCTGTCATTTATATATCTAATAGCCGAGTGCACTTGTTATAGACTAACAAGGCGACTTGTATTATAGGCGACAACAGGAACGCCTATATTTAATGGATTCTTGCGATCTAAGTGAGTTCTGAAACAATGTAAAGTATTTACCACTCTGTATTACACAAATACACATATATCGTCAGCCACACATAATCAAATATATGCATTGACAGATCTTAAATTGCGAATGTGTTCCAGGGCAGAGAAAAGTTCACCTGACTGTCAATGACACACTGAGGTTATGAACTATTCAGAATATTGTGGAACTTATGCACTTGAACATGAAAACGTCTTCATTTTGTATTTATTTTTTTACAGGATATCCTAAGTCATTTGTTTCGGTCTTATGACTGCAGCAAACTTCAAATGAATTTCAGTTTGTTATTTTTGTACATTTCAAGTGAGCAATAAATTAAAAGCAATTGAATGTCATTCATTTAGCATTATCTTAAAACCTGTAATCCCTAATATTAGTCGAGATTGTCGAGACATCGAAACCTTGCGCTGTCTACACGTATTAACTCTGTTATATTGCCTTTTGATATATTATCGCAGTACAGCTTGACTGTTTCATATTCATATCTAATCTCATGGCCCATAAACTAATAACATAAAGACGATTGGAATTAATCCATTCGGTGACGAGACAGACAAAAGGCAAGAGAATGTTTGCGTCCTGATTTATAGAGTTCAATCCAACAAACCCCTGTTTCTGTTTCATCTCTCTCTCGCTCGCTGTGGGTGCGCGAGAGTTTTTATGCATTTATTTCCTCATGTTTTGGGAAACCATTCTCGAAAGTTTTTGCAGTATTGTAGGCACATCAAAAACTCTCTCGTACACTTTCTCTCTTAAGGTCATTTAATTGGTCAAGAGCAGCGTTGCGCGCGTTAAAGCTGTGAAAGTTATATGCCACACGCGCCTGCAGAGCACGAAGCAGCAGACACGAACGAGTTACTTAGAATGAAACATAGCCTCAAAATGAGAGGTACAACTGTCCGATAAAATTATTCTTGCGTCTCTGTAATTGAGAAAAAGAGGATAAGTTGCTTTACTCTGCAGTAAACTTTTTAAATCTGTCAAGCTATTTCTGTCATTATTGAATTTAAGAATTAGGAACAATCGTACATCATTGAGCATCGTTCGCTTCTTTCGCTTATGTTAACCCTGCCAGACATTTCTACAATTATTCTATTGTTTGTGGGGCACACACATTCAAATTTCAGGCCATTAATGGTGAACGACAGTGGTTACTTCCGCTGTCCTTGGTCCTGATCTCATTCTTTCTTTTTCTTTCTTTCTTTCTTTTTCTTTCTTTCTTTCTTTCTTTCTTTCTTTCTATATTAAACGAAACGTCAGATCGCCACCGGACTGTTTTTGTAATCAGCACCCGTGAGACGCTTTACATCAACTTGACAACAATGTTCTTGTCCTTGGCCTTCAAATGTCCTCGCCACCTTCAACTCTAGCTATCACCATATAGAAGACACTAAATGGATAGCTATTCAAATTGAATTTGTAAACTTTTTACATACAAAGCTGCATAATCAAACAAGATTGGATCATGTTTCCTTCTGAACAGTTGTAAAACACCACTTCAAATCTTTTTCTAAACAGTTACTATTGATTTAAATGAATGTGTAAATTAAGCTTAACAAAATCTGTAACTGGCATGCAGACATCTGTCACATATTCTTTTATATTGCCTTATGGAGGATTGCAATTTCTATTTGAGCATTTTGCAACAGCAGAAAATGAAATGAAAGGTGTTAGATAGCTCATCGTTGCGTAATATAAGCCACTGCTGAAGCTCACAGCTTGAAAATGGATCGGATTGCTCCGCATTTAGGCATTAATTGATGTGTAACCTCAACCCTGTTGAAACCTGATACGTTTCCTATTATTACGTAAAGGGAATGCCAATTGCTTTATATTGCTTCTCTGGTTTCTCCCTCACACATGCACACTTTTTTTAAAACAAAACTATACAATAAGCATTAACAGGATTACTTAAATCTAATGTAATATATATGCTGTCATTGCTTTATTAAAGATTGTAAAGGAATGTGAAATTCTTCTGTTTAAATGTGTAAACGTGTAGTTACAGAAGCAGTAAACAATAAATGTTATTTCTAGTAAGTGGCAAAGATGAGACACTATAGATACTAATCAGTTTTAATACTTTCTTAGTTACAGTAATTCCCTTAAATGGAAGAGCCATTACAATAAATTTTTCTATTTGATTTCATTAAACTGCCTTGGTTAGTGCACAATATAATGTAATGCAATGCAAATGGCTGTGCTTTGATGAGCAGAGCAGGAACACTCTCCACATTTCCCCTGTCATCTCGGTGACACGTCTGGATCAGAAGTGAAGCTGGTCCCCTCAGTGTCCAGTTTGCTGTATCACAACACACAAGTGCCCTTTTAGCCTGGGACATTAGGTCTCTCAAAATAGAATATACTTAAACAAATGAGTTTTGCCATTGGCAGGAAATACAGTGTACTGTCTGCCTCGACAAAATAAATAAAGAGAAGCGTTTCCTGCGCAATCTCTCAATGAGAGCCCGCGTCACAGCTGATCTTCACGGCTTAGCTTCTAAATCATTCTTACACGTCTTGTTTAAGGTCAGTTCGGAGGGGGATATCTGATTCCACATCAACACTCTCTCCAATAAGACAATTTGTGAACACGAGCCCAGATGCTTAAGTCTGTCTCCTCAAGCTTGTACCCCCCAAACCCCCTCCTTCTTATGCCAGCTCTCTCTCCCAGGTAATTGCAGCACTCCGGCGCTGTCAGGAAAGCCGGAACGTGCCTCATCAGAGGAAATATTTGCATTTTGCGGCGTGATCGTTTATGGCAACGGTCCTGGTGAACTTCCTTCTCTTTGTTAAATCCGACTCAGACGTGACATCTCCGACCCTCCCTCGCCACCATTAACAAACCCGCAGAGGTCCCGAAGAAGATAGGAAACATTAAAGAGACGGCCCCCTTTTCGCTTAATAACCCTTAAATCTCCACAAATGCATGCGGATGCCTAACCACACCTCCAGCAACGCGGGGCGTGGTGCGTTCTCTATTTATTTACCATCCAACAAGCAGCACACAAAAAACTAATGGATAAAAAGTGACAAGCTATCAGGAGAATCTGAATGCATAATTGATTCGGAGCATAAATTAATATGATTATGCAGCGGCGAGGGGCATGTCTGCCAAGGAGCGCAGAAGAATGGGGGGATGAAACATGGCTCCCATCTTCAGGGCTCATAGGCATCAAGATGTAACAAACATTGTCTTCTCTGTTTCATGTTCTTTATACAGGACATGCCTCAGTGATGAGAATCTTCTTGCTCATCTGAGATGCCATAACAAGATGCAGCTACACATCAAGTCAGACAGTCTGAAGACTTCACAGTGGTGCTCATTTGAACAATTCCAAAGTTTTAAAAGTTCCTACAAAGGAGAACCTTTGATTGAAAAAGAAAGGAAAAAGTTATACTGTTTTATTTAAAATAAATTATTTGATATTTTTGCATTTATTTAATGTCATTTACAGTTTATCCATGGTGTTATATGGGCAATTCCAGCATTATGGACGTGACATAAAAATGCTCAGAGAATGTATTTGCTTCGAATATATCAAACCATCTGTTTATATTTTACTAAACCCTTGTCTGAACCTTGTCTGAGTCTGAACATAAGAAAAATATCACTCAACAAATGAAGAAAGGAAGCCTCTTCATAGAACATATAATAGATACTTTATTTTAATTTATATTTATGAGGAATATGTACCATTATGGATGTTACAATCCTGATCTGCACTTATCTGACAATGGAGAATCATGCCCTAAAAATAAAACAAATGCTTTAAAAACTTGAGGAGAGACCTCATATGGGTATTCCAAACACTAAATGTTGACATCTGTGCTTTTATAGCATTGTAAAAACTGTTGGTAAAAAGGTTATTTTTTATGGTAAGGTTGACATTTTTACAGAGTTGTCCATATTCTCTGGGCCTCTGCTTATTTTGTAATAACCCATAGAACAGTGGTAGGCAACGTCGGTCCTAGAGTGCCGCTGCCCTGCAGATTTTAGCTCCAACCTTAATCAAACACACCTGAACAAGCCCATCAGTGTCATCAGGATTACCAAAGCTACAGACAGGTGAGTTTTTTCCAAAGTTGGAGCTAAAATCTGCAGGACAGCGGCACTCCAACGTTGCCTACCCCTGTCATAGACGAACCATTTAGTCAAAGGTTCTTTAACCTTTATGGCAACATGAAGCACCTTTATTTTTAAGAGTGTATGTTTCCCTCCAAAGCAACACATGTTTACTGTTTTAAATCATAGTTTCCTATAAGGTTGTGCTTAAAAAGCATCTACCACAGCATCACAATGAAAAGCCTACACAGGATGCCGTAAAAAATTCCAAACACATCTCCTAACCAAAGCTCATGAGGTCTGAATTAGATCCACACCAGAAACAATAATACAAAACATCTAGACCTAAAATTTCACCTTAAAGAGTTTAACTTGAAAGAAGCCGCGCTTTGAAGGCTTATCTCTTGTTTGCTGTTTCATGTCTATGAAACATGAAGGCTTTTAAGAGAGAGAGCAAACGTATTCGATTTTGTAATTACTAGGGCACCAAGCTGTGACTCAAATTATGATTCACGGCAGCAGATGTGCTCCAAGTTGCATTAATATATACGCAATGCATCTCAGACAACAATATTTGTTAGCTGTCATCTTAGTAGATTTCAATGGACATTTGTCTGTCATTACCAAACATCTTCCTTGCAGTAAATGCTGGGATTCACTAACCAGTTTAATATTTTGTTCTCAGCTCTGAATACATTGAAATAAATGTTATCTAACTCCTCCAAAACAATAAGGAGAAAACAACAAGGAAGGAACAAATGCAAGTGACATAAGAAACGTCCCACTCCGACATGACCTCCTAGACTATCTGCATTAAATACATTCAGTGACTGCATTCTGTTCTAAGAAACACCAGAGAGAGGGTGATCTGCTTTTCCAGAGGTGCTGGCCAATGCTTTCTGAGTAGGCAAAGTGAACATAAGCACAGTGCTGACAGTGTCCCCAATGTGGCTTACGCACCATTATATGAGTGGTCATGCGATACCAGAAACCCACTTAGACACAGCGTCCAGTAAAGTCAGGCTGTGGATCTCCCTAATCTGGGATTGTCGATGTGAAGCCATTGGCAAGGTTGCTGTTTGTCCCAAGGTCCATTTGAGTAGAAAAAACAAGTTTCTAAATAAGGAAGACCATGTGCCAAAAGGAGGATGCTGCCAAAAAGCACAGATGCTGCGAGTGCTTGGTACTTTAATCAATGCTATTTATATGAGAGTGACATACGTAAGAAAACAAGCAGAGTGTGTCTGTAAAGTAGCCGCTGTGTCGAGTGCCAGCCTCCTTCTCTCTAACATGTGTACAGATTAAAACGCTTTAGGTGTTTCAAAAGAGTAGGGTCACATATGTATTACATATTAAATCAAATAATCATTAAACTATGCAAGTTAAACTTTGTGAATAAAAATAGTTGTGTCTAAATATACCAAATAAATCGCATCTTATTTTAGCAACTTTAGTTTAGTTCCCCTTTGCCTAGAAATGTTTTCCTGGCGTTTATCTTTATACAGCAGCAGAGAACATTCCAAATTGTCATTTAAGCAGCATTTCTAGATGTATTGTGATCATTCCAGTCCAGTGTCTGTTGAATTTCAACAGAATCAAACCTCAGGAGTGACAAAGTCATCCAACGGCAGTGTGAAAGACGAAAACTGCAATAAAAGGGGCTAACACATTATATTTGAACGTTTTACTGTAGAAATATGACTGTTGTATTGCTTAAACATGAATATGAACTTGTCTTCTTTGCAGTATTTGAGGTCTAAAAAAATACACAGCATCTTTTCTATTATTTTGACCTGTTTCTCCAGTTTTCATTTTCTGCACAGTAAAACAAATAGAAAAATATTGTTGTTTGAAATTTGGAAAAAATATTGTTAGTAGTTCACAGAATAAAACAAAAATAATAATTTTACACATACCTATAAATAGTTTTTGAAATGGTCTCCTAATTTTTTCCGCGGCTATACGTGTTTCTTGATGCATCACCTTGGTATTGCTTTTTAACAATATTAATGGAATCCCATTTATACAGTACTGCTCTCTTACTGGCTGATTTTTCTTTAACATTCGATAAAAGTCATCCAAAACTTTTTTTATTTATTTAAAATTTAGTTTTGTAATAAAAGAAATTAATTGTTTGAACTATAGTTAAGTGGTATGTGTTCAAGTGTTCAATACTGTATTTAATTCTAATATATTAGATATATTTCATTTTAAGAGTCGGAAAACATCGGTACATGACGATTTAAAAAATGTAAAGAAAAGACCTTGTCACAATGTTGAAACAGGACTCTTCACTCATTCTACCTGTTATCATGTCCCATGAGTAGAAATGGCACAGTGTGCAGCGAGGTTTGAAACGTGACACCCTCATCGAACCCCTGGAGTCCCACAGGAGCCCCTCACAGACTTACTCAAGCTTCAGAGATGAAAATCAATAAACAATCTGAAGTTCTCAGAAAACATTTGTTTTTGGAGTTTAATGAATATACAAGCTCGGAGTAACAGTTCCATGTGATGACTTGAGCTTTTTTGTTTTCCCCGAAATATTCACACATAAAAAATGTGGAAAAACAAAAGCATTTAAACTTTCGAATCTGGTTTCTGCTTCTCTACTCTTGCAATTTTTTCTTCAAAACAAAAGTCATTTCATGTCTCAAACTGTTATAAAAATGTTAAGGTGCAATTTTTTTTTTTAAATATGGTTCTTCTATGGCATCATTGACATCTTATGATGTACAACTTTTACCCAACTGAAGTCATTTTTACTCTTGTAGTCATTTTTAGTAATTCTTTTTGCAAAATTGTAGTACTTTCTTCTATTATATCTTCCATTATGTTCCTGTATCTCAGTGTAGAGCATTAGCATTGCAAAATGCATCAATGTAAAATAGCACAAGAATCACCAGTTGACCAGTTGAGACGTAAATGAAGCATAATTGAGAACTCCTCCCAGTGTCCTGAGCTATGAATAATAAACCTCTGAGCAATAAAATGTTCCTCTGGGTATTCTCAATGAACACATTTGGCAAGACGCATGTATTTCAGCCTTGTACTTAATCTCTGTAGAAGCCAATCAAATAATATCAAATATGACAGCGATCATTCAAATGTTACCGAAAAGAAAAATAAGACGCCTAAAGCAGAAATCTAGCATACAAGAAGGTCATGTAAAACAAAACCTCTTCCTAAAAAACATAAAGGATGGTGATGCATAATTGGTGTAGAAGATTGACAGGGACGGGCAGAGCTTATAGCTAAGAGGAGCATCTCATCAATGATGTAGAATTTGTGGCTTGTGGTCCAGAGGTCATGTTTCTACTTGTTTAAAGTGTCTCAAAGTATTAGGCTGAATGGCAACCAGGATGAGACTGAGCCTTATATTCTCTCTTTACATCTCATTTCAAGAGCTCCAGGACCATTGCAACCAGAGAACAGAGCTGAGATTCAATCCGTTTTAGAAAAAAAGACAAACTAGTCAACAACAAACCTGGATGAAAGTTTTAATACTCAGGAATGTTTTGGTCAATTACCAGGGTCTATATCTCCGGAAAAAAATAGATATTTAAACAAAATTCTGTGTGCGCTCTACATTTCATTTCCTTTTATAGGAGAAGCGTGCAACACTAATAAGATCTTTTCTTTGGCTTTCCAACACAAACACCAAAACTGGTCCATCAGTGGTGACAAACAATAACTGGGAATTTCATAAAGCACATGGATGGGGGCAGCACATTTGCAGCCTTCCTAAGGGGTGTCATCTGTCTGAACTTCTTAGCTTTAAACATGAGGGGCTCCAACTGTCTGTCCACATTGATCTCAGCTGTGGGGATGGAGAGAGGCCAGTGACCGGCCATAGTCCTGATGGATGCACACTGACAGACCTAACCGCACTGCTGGCCCTCCACGTCATCATACCGCCCTGTGACATCAGCTTTCCCCGTCTGCAGGCTGCTTCCTCACCGGCACTTCACAGTTCAGCCCTGCAAGAGCTGCAAGAGCAACTATACAACGCAAACGCACACATAGAAGGACCACGACCACAACACTAATGAACAGGAGTTCTCCAGCTGGTCTAACACTAGGCCACTGGTCAAACTCTGGGCCACAAAGTTTGTAAACTTAGCTTGAAGTCACACCTAATGTGGTTGGGTCTTTTTAGCCTATATGTTTACAGGGAGAATATGTACGAAGACTATAAATAAGATTGTTTGAATGCTCAGGGACCTCACTTTTGACTGACAGGGTAGCTTAGTAAAAATACACAAGGCTAAAAAAGTTGCAAGAGAACTTTTAAAATCATTTCACTAATATTTAGCGAAGATGAAATAATCGACATGTCTTAAAGGGACAGTTCACTCAAAAATGAAAATTATTTCATTATTTACTCAACCTCATGTCATGACTGTATGACTTTCTTATGCTAAACACAAAAAATATATTTTGAGGAACGCTGGTACAATATTGGCACCCATTGACTTTGTGTTGTATGGACAATAAAAACAACAAAAAACATGTTTTGTATGACATGAGGGTGAATACATAATGACAGAATTTCTTTTTTGGGATGAACTATCCCTTAAAAAAACAACACAAAAATCCTATTCATTAGGGATGCACCAATGTGTAGATCTTAGCCGATAACAATAACTGATTTACAATTAATTAACCGAAATATTGGCCAATATAAAAATTATGAATTCTGAGCCTGAAACAAAAGGCAAAAAGTGGACAACTGCTAAGGTAAGGTTTTGGTCATGTACCAAATCTACTTTACACTAGATAAAGATTATTTAACTTTTAAACTTTTCTGGTATAATAAACAAATTATAGATGTTCATCCAGAGCAACCCAGAAAAGTGTTCTCAAAAGAAGTCTCAAGACAGAAATTGTTCAACCAGAGGAAATGATTTATTTATCAGGCCAATACCTAAAACATCAAAAATGGCCAATAATATTGTGCATCCCTATCCACCTTATTAATTCATAAAAATCTAAAATTAGTGAAATTATTTAAGCATTTTAAAGAAAGTGTGTTCATAATTGTATTATTAGTTTCATAACTTATGTGTTACACTCTAAACTAATTTTGATTGATAACAGTAAGTCCCGCCCAAATGTATCCCTCACTAAATCCTGTCACTCAGAAATGCATCTCATTACAAAAGTTAAATCTGTTACACATGTCATTTAATGTTAATAAGGACATCTCACCTGCCATACAGGTATTGGTTTACAACTGGGAGTTGTACAGAAAGAGAGAGGTGTTTTCATCAATAAAACATGTCCTCTTCCAGATAATTATATACTAAGTTATGTTAATCAAAACGTAAAGCTTTGTTAGGCGACCCCGGTTCAACCCCTCTTTAATTTCTTATTAACCTGCTCTGTGTTTCTTAGAAAAGTGCCCGGCAGAAAAATGTTGGGGAGCAGCTTCGCTCCCCACCACTAACACAGTTAACACAATGCAGATGAGATTAATTGCGAGGCTATCGAGCTGCTGTGTTTCTCCGTCCATTATCACATAATGAGAAAAACCAGGTAAAGTGGATTTCGACAACTGCTAAGTGCTAAGAGCAAATCCTGTTACATGCTGTGATAATGAGTGGTTTCCTCTGAACAGAGAAACACTTACTGCACTACAACTAAACAGCTCATGGATCCAGCATAGATTAACAGCTCAGGAAGAACAATTTACTTTGCTTTGACAGACAGCCACTTAACGGATTTGCCGAGGAATGTAAAGAATAAACAAACAAATAAACAAACAATTATCCCCGACTGAACATAAAAACGCAACAAAAAAAGAAATGTGAAATTCTTTGTTTTTTACCTCATGTAGGAACATGTATCTTCATATGTCAGTGGAGCTGTTGGCAGTAGTTCTTCTGGAGGAGAGACTATTGATTTTGCGTATTGGCTGCAGGCGAGTCTGTGAGGAACAAATTAAAGAGTCAGAGGTGCGGAGTCAGTAATTGCTGGTGCGGTCATGGCTCTTCACTCTCACAGTGTGTATTTCAGAGAATGACTGCTCTGTAAAACAGAAGCCTGTAGAATTAACTCAAGAGACATCTACACGATAAGTATATCTACTGTATGGCTTTACTGAGAAGTCCATATCCAAGTGCATGGATGTTTTTTTTTCAATTACATACTGTAGGTTTAGTATCTTGGCATTCTGAGACGAAAAGTGTGAAATTGGGAAAGAACTGGGGCTTCCTCATGGCTTTTTTAATAATCGTATATTTTTTTACAATTGACATGATATGAATTCATATACAACTGACAGCTACAGTCATTTTTTACAAAAAAAATGCATACTGTATATTCAAGTGGGCAGCTTAACAGTATGTAACAGTATGTAAAAAAAAACTTCAAACAGTTCAAAAGAAAGTTAACGGTAACACTTTACAACATATATATATATATATATATATATATATATATATATAATACATCTATATTCATCTTAGTTCATGTTCATTTCTGCATTTGCTAATACATTTTTAAAACAAAGGTTGTAATTGTTAACACAAGTTAATGCACAAACTAACATGAAAGTTGTATTGACATTAACAAAGATTAATACTGATGTTGCTCATTGTATGTTCATGTAAGTTAATGCATTTATGTAATGTTAACAAATACAACCCTATTGTAAAGTGTTACACTTACAAAATCGTATACGACAGTCCATTGAATAAATTCTGGACCTTTCCAACGACATTTAATAAAGCAAGTCTTCAATACATTGCTTTTATTAATTGTAAGATAATGTTCTCCGTCTTAAAAGTATCTAATACATCATTCCTTCAAGGTAGAACACTGTAAGGGCTGCCAGAATGCAATTCTAAACTGCTTGGCACGTTCTTCCCCTCCTCTGTCCTCCCCCCGTCTCCCTTCTCCCTATTAATGCAGCATTTGTTGACAGATTAAATTTTCAACATGCACAGGCAAACTGAAGTTGGTCACTATCTAATGACAGGCAGCGCTTTTCAAAAATCCATACCTGCCTCACCTCCATCCAGCAGCTATTGACAGTTGTCACTCTGGATGCAATATCACATAAACATTTTCCGATTTCTATCTCTGGTTTCCATAGCTGGACGAAATCCTGTTAACTTTTGACACGGTCATCCCTCGAAAGCCTGTACTGTCCTGTTCTTACTGATTGTTAGCCAATGCCATAATGCTAACAAATTGTGCACGGGGGGAAGGGGGAAATGTTTGGGAAATCTTTTTTGCACCAAGCAGAGAAAGGACAGAAAATAATGGCGAAACAGATTCAGTAAAAGCAAGGTGGAATTTGCTCTTCTGTTGTGTTCTGCAGAAGAAAGAAAGTAATGCAGATTTAATATGACAAGACGGTGAGTAAATGATGACAGAAATTTCATTTTGGGTAAGATATCCCTTTAAGGCCACCTGCTAACAGCATTTACATGAATTACAAATAAACGTTCCCCCTTTGTAGCCACTCTTGATTTCTTTGAACAAAAAGCCATATAGAGATCAAGCAGTGTGTTGTGTAACCTCCTGCACACACACAGGCCTTGAGCAGCCTCCCTTGTAGCCATGCTGGAGTGAAGCCCTGACCTGGCAGAGTGTGGAGTTGGGGCTGAAACAAAGCAGCTCCCCAAAAGCCTGACCTCTAATTAATACTCTTGGCAAAGTGGCCCTTCACAAGACATTACAGTGATACATGCGTTCTCCACCGAGCACCTCCGGCCACCAGCACGCGGGGCTCATCTCCTGCCCTCCCTGTGGGGCGATGGGGGGTGGCACAGGTCTGGGATCAGGCGCTTCCCACCGCCTGCTGTCACAGTCCATCTCTGTCTGTACACATGGCAATGAAAGTGCAGAATGATGGAGTGAAAAGGCAGATAGGCAGCCAAAGGAGAGAGAGGCAGCAACAAGCTGCTTGGTAGTCCTGCTTAAAATGGCCAATAAGACTTAGAGGTGTTTGATTGAAACGCCACAAGGCTGTTTGTAACAAAACTACAAACAACGATGTCATCCAAGAAATGTCTTAAAATCCTAAATGCAGCCCGCAAAGTGTATTTTATCAATGTTATTTATATTCACTTTCATGTAACCATTAACAGAATAGTTCACCCAAAAATAAAAATTCTGTCATCATTTATTTACCCTCGTGTCATTCAAAACCTGTTCAGGCTACTGTATGGATATTCTTGATGCATGTATATGATGTATATGTATGTATAAACTTGAGAAACTTCTCAGTGGTTTTGTGTCCATATAATGAAAGTGAATGGAGGCAATATATGGTGGGTTACCAACGTTCTTCAAAATAGCTAACTTTTTGTTTGGCAAAAGAACAGAAGTCATACAGATTTGGAAGGTGAAAAAATGAAGAAAAAAATATTTTTGTGCAATTCCAAAACTTCCTTTAATGTCTGAGCTGAGAGAGAGGTGGGGAGAGAGAGTGAGGGGGAGAGAGAGAGAGAGAGAGAGAGAGGGAGAGAGTCCTGCAATTTCTCCAAATTATTTTGGTTATTTTCTGTTTATTTTACAATGATCTGTACATTTTTTGCATCAGTTGTATTTCTAAATATTCAATATTTTATTAATAATATTTATATTTGCCACACTATAGGTATACTATTTTATTAATATATTTTAATATTTACCATTAATATAATATTGATGAAGATTAACATTTAACAATATTTGTATGTGTGTAATAGCTTTGGCAATACAAAATGTATACACAAAAATATGTAAGAACATTTGAGAGAGAGATGACAGAATAATCAAGTAGAAATAACAGGACAATAAACACAGGTACATACACTTGCCTGAGAGAAATAACCCCACATCCCAGAGTGAGTGAATGTCCCAGATGTGAGGAGAGAGGTAAAAAAAGAAAGTGTTTGCAGATGGGAAGCAGCCACAGGGAGGTGTGACCAGCAGGCATCATATGAGGTTGCCAGGACACACTTGAACCTGTCTGAAGCCATTGGTGGTAAAAGCTCTTAATTGCTCTTGATGGAGATTGGTTGCTCAGGCATGGGAAAACTAAGGGTTTCCAGCCCCTCCAGATCTCTGTCATGTTCAACTTCTTGTGATGAAGGCTGGATATACAAGACAAATGTGTGCATGTGCTAGATGATTTAACTCACAAGAACAAATTATACCAATACACAAGACATTGTTTTGAAGGAAATGCATGTGGCATTAAGAACAACTCATTGCTATTATCCAATAGGGTGGTTTAGGATGTTGTAAAATCATTTCTATGTGGTTGCTATGATGTTTCTTTTGGTTGCTATGCAGTTGCTAAGTTATTCTTTAGTAGCCACTACAGTCAAAGAAGCCTCTGTGATACTGTGGTCTCTATATAACATGTGTCTCGAAAGGCAATATTTTATTTCATAGTTTATTTCATTATTCAGTTCAAATTATACATGAGATCATTCAGAAAAGTAATACCAATACCATACTTATAGAAGTTTAGTTCTTGGAGAAGTTTAGTACTTCTGGTCAGGACTTTTATTGTCTTTAAGAAATAGTGATGGTTTCCTCGGTGAGAGCCTCTAATAATAAAGCAGAGGGGAATGGGTTCATTAGGAAACACAAATGCTTGACTCTTCACTCTTTTAGCTCTGAGGACGCTGGGACATCGTGATCAGGGGAGACGGGCTTCTTTCCGCTCATTTATTGATCGCTTCCTGGTGATGCTCGTATGGAATCCAATCTGGGGGAGATTTTTCAGCGGTGCAGTCTTGCGTCAAGAGCTCCTTTCCCAAAATAGTCTGGCTGAACTAAACTTAGTTCCAAACACAGGCTTACCACAGCGCAATGATCAAATATCAACAACGATTTGTGGCTAAGCAAATAGAAGAAAGCTGCGATATGACTATGAAAACAGTTTCAGTCAGTCAGACTGTTTATGATTTAATATATAAATAAAAACCAAGATCTTGTCCGTTTTCCATTCTTTCGCTGAGACAATGCATTGAATTGCTTAGCAGTCGCAGAAACAAATTCCACCGGCCTCGGTCATGTGGCGAATACTGAAGATAAGTAAAGATTCTATCATGCTCTCTGCATGAGATTCATTTTTCTTCTTGGATTAAGCTCAATAAACCTTAACTCCATGATGTCTCAATGACTAACAACACGCCAGGCTGGAAATGTATATGATGCTTCCTGCGGTGATGAGATGCAACATCTGTTTGGTCATAGAAGTGCTTTCCCCGCCGATTTCCACCGTCTGCTAAGCCTGGCAATTTTCTTCTGTGTGAGAGACACAAAGATGTTACCAGTCTCCACGAATGCCCATTTCATATACATTCCCTCTCATATCTCTCAAAGGCACATTATCGGTAAACAACCCAGGCCGTGGCGGGTTAGCGGAGCCATGCTCTCCCGCAGGTGAGATCCCTGCCGTGTTTGCCCAGAGTGATTTTTCTGGGGATGATGAGGGCAGAAGACATTATTGGTGGTTGGATAATCCCATAAAGAGCAGTGATTGGCCAGGGCGGAGGCTAAAACACAGCAGGGAGGGGAAACATGCGAGCAAGGGTGTAAATTGCTACTGGAATGGCAGGATTAGGGAGATGTTTTCCATGGACCAGAGTTAAATATTGTGTGGGTGAGCCAGGACTTTTGACTACTGTGGAAAAAGTTTACTCTGGTCCTGGACTGAAATCCCCATAATTTGATAGTTTGATTTGAACAGTAAGTGAATTAATGAATTGTGGATTTAGGGCTGCCGTAGATACTATCCACCAACATGTCCACTTGTTCTAATATATTCAACATCATTGATACCAACATTATTCTAAACAGTCATAAGCCACATGAGCCATTTGTAATTACTGAAGCCTTTGCCCCTCCTCACACCACTTGTATGTGTGGTGACAGCAGCAGTGTCCAGGCACTCGGCTGGCATCAGTATTCCTGACACGAACATCGCTAAAACCCCAGCAAGTCCAGGCCTCCTAATTAGTGCCAATTGGTGTTGATGTCTGCGGGCTTCTCCCCCCCGTTCTCGCTGCAGAATCACACACCCTGCGTGCAGCACTGCCTACCGGAGGCCAGGTAAAAGCACCCCGGTCTCGTAAACCTCATGTGAAAGACAAAGCTGGAGGAGCCAGCGGGGCCCTGCGATCGTACGGCATCAGGAAGTACACGACAGCCACGCTGCGGCCTATTTTCAATTCTGTGAAAGAGTTTTTGTGCCCGGCTGGTTCAGGTCAAGGTGAAACGATGCCCTCTGCTCAGATCTTTAGGCCTAAGGGAAAGATTGTGAAGTGACCACATGAAAGAGAGAAATTGCTACACAGGATGTGAAATTCTAATTATTTTACAATTTGATTCCCTGCACAGTGATATCTATAAAATGGCTTAAATCTTTTCATGAAATTGCCTTTTTATGTACAATACTCATTATTTTATGCACATCATTAGTAGTTAGTCTCTTCATTCATCTTGCAATAATTAGTGGAGCTTAAATAAGCATCCCTCGTAATATTATTTATGGTTAGTCAGAAATCTAAACAAAACATTTAGACTAAGTATTCATTTCTGCGTGACCTGTCTCCCATCATATATGCTTTAAACAATTATATCTCAGATTGTATTGCTCAGGTGCTATTTATTTTCTAATCACACTAGATTATTTCATACAAAATTTCTACACCCCTGCTTATAAAGTATGCCTAGAAACTGAATATAATATGTTGAGTTTTTATCCACACGTCATGGATTCCAACATATCTGCACTACTGTTGTTTTTATTCATTTAAAGCTGTATTTTACAAAATGGGATTGTGCGATAAATCCAGATGAAACGGTCATGTAACATATCGATCTCTGTTGGTCATATGTCATCACATTATATGAATACGCAGGTCAGAAGTCACCAAACGTAACTTTTGGAGTGCTGCGAAATATGCTTGTTTTACATGAGCTTGTGTTTTTGGTTTCCTGAATTTGCATGTGATGAATGGAAGTCAATAGAATGAAAAGTCTAGTGTGACCACAGAGGAAATCAGTCATAATTTCTCGGATGTTTTATTAAAATATTTTATACGATAAAGTACTTTGTTTGATGTAGTATGAAAAGGGATCATAGCCATATCTAACCAGAAAATCCCAAAGATTTCATTGACTTGGGCCAGCATGCATTATGGCCCAGAACACAGTAGCAGCTACTGTATCTAGCCATGTTATAGAAAACTCATATCAATATGTGACACTGCACAACAAAACCTTAAGATTTTTACTGATAAATGGTTTGTTAGGCTAGGACAATATTTCGCCGAGATAACCCCAAAAGCTGAAATTCTAAGCTTTACATAGATACCAAACTTGAGTGAGTAATTCTCAAAGAGCGGTAGCAGCGAGTGAAGTTTGTAGGCATGTTTCCGGACATTTTTGTTTGGAATTTTGCTGCATCCAGTCACAAAAATAACATTTGTGATATATTTACGGTAAAAAATTTACAAAATATCTTCATGGAACATGATCTTTACTTAATATCCTAATGATTTTTGGCATAAAAGAATAATCAATAATTTTGACCCATACAATGTATTGTTGGCTATTACTACAAGACTGGTTTTGTGATACATGGTCACATATGCTAAAATCACCTTAAACCTACACAAAATGCACAATATTGTACCACAGAGAAATACAATTTTTGTTTGTGGCAGTACATTTTCCATCTATGGGTAATAATAGAAGAATAATGCAAAAGTCAAACTACATGGTTACTGTTATTTTCAGTAAAACAATAAGCAAAGTTTAATGCTGTCTGAACAAGGACACATAGCACAGGCTATTTCACCACAGAGCCACCACTATCAGTCAAGAACACACAATTTGATTTATAGCTGTCAAACGGCGTCTGTTTAAAACTTATGCTTACTATACAGCGTTTCTTCATAAAACTTTCTACATTAAAATCAGTACTGTCCTGAATAAAGATGCATATAAATGACACAGTGATTTATAGGGAATATTGAGAAATAGTGTGTAAGTGTTGGCAGCTGGCAGGGGTTGTATGGAGGCCTTGTCCAGGGCCACACGCTTCACTTTTTGATTTAAATGTACAGCGAAAAATCACTCAACATAAAAAGTAACTAATATGACCCTATAAAGTTAACAAGGTCATCCATAATAGTAAAACTAACAAAGGTAGAATGTGTAATAGTTAAAAAATAATAAAAAAAACAAATCGCATGCCTGTAGGTAAACACATATTTTTGGTTTCTAATGAAGATAAATAAAGTGTAATAAAAATACACAGAATCTTCTAAACAGGTCAAAAACTACAATGCATAAAGGGTAAAAAATATACAGAACATGTTCAAATCTGGCCAGTTTCATGTCTCATTCCTGGGATGTCTCCAATGTATACAATGACAATTGAAAAAATGTAATGAATCTTTGTATTCATTTCCTATGAATTTATTTCAGCATATATGAAACATTGTATCCCTCTGTCTGACAATGACAAATTAACTATTCCCAAGACCTATATGCACAATATATGCTGACCACCACCTTTGCCACCATCACCTTAAAATAGAGTAACTTACTGTGTTTGTTCTGGCAGCACAGTGCTCGTCTCTCTGGGTGTCCATCTTCTGCAATAAATCATAGCTACACTCATTGTGTGCTGTCAGACACAACAATATAGCGGCATGTGATTTGTGATCCTAAATCCAGCACTGCACAAAACATTCCACACAAGGAGGTCAGGAGTAATTAAAGGAGTCCACGGGTTCAAGGAGGAGAGGCTATCCACACCAGGACCATCCACTCTCCAGCTATTTCAGTCTGCATAAATATTCAACTAAAAGAACAGATCTAAACCCTGATTTATGTGCTGTAACACACACTCACGACTCTTTAGAGACACACATGTAACAGTTTTAGGAAATGACATATTTCAGGATGACTAGACTAGCACAATTTTTGGAAAAAATAAGCATAATTTAAATTCATAGTAAGAATGTAAGAATATCATTTTTAAGAAGTTTGTGAGAAACTGCTTTTCTAAACGGCAAATGCCCCTGCAGGCAGATGTCATAACTGCACCATCTGGACCCAAAATCATTTTTCTCCATTGACAGACATTTAAAGCAGTCACATACTCTAACAAAACCATTTTTTTTTGTTTACAAGCAACATATAAATGGCAAATATTTGCTCATAGCAGATGTTTTATCAGTGCCTGGTTGTATGAAAGTGCTTCGCAAAGAATACAATGGACATTTTTTCCAGTATATTTTTTTCTGTGAAGTTCTATTGAATCTCAGGTTCAGCCACTAGCAAAGAGGGTTACACTTTATTTTAAGGGGTCCGTGTTACAGTGTACTTATACGTTTAAGTACTGAGTAATAATAATTAACTACATGTATTTACTATAGGGTTAGGGTTAGGATGATGGTGTGGTTTTAGGTTAGTTGCATTTAATTATGCATCATTTATAATAAATATTATAGTAAGTATACGTAACATGTGTAATAAGGGCACTGTAAAATAAAGTGTTACCCAAAGAGCTTGCCCCTACACAAAGAAAATATATTTTCCTATATTTTGAACAATTTACTATTGACCACTATGGATGACGTAATCAACACTGATTCAACGCTGGTCCAGAAGAACTTCCTGTTTCATTTTTAACACTACACAAAGTTTGAACAAAATATCAAACCAACAAAAGAAAATCAAAATGTTTAACAAATATATTAAGGATTTAAGTCTGGGTAAGATTTAAAGATAAATAAAAATGAAACCGAACATGTACCAATGTTTACATTTTGCTAAGTGGTCTATATATTTGAAAATATTAAATAATAAAAAATGCCACTTTTCATATTAAAAAATTTTAAACACTTAGTTCCATGTACAGTAAATGTATTATTTAATATACTGCATTATATTTTCCAGTGTATTTTTTTATTTTGTAAGGATGGAATAGACAACCTTTTGTTGGACAATGCACAAAATACCTGCATGTGGAACTGAGTGTCTCGAAATTTGGCCCATGTGAGACGGCAAGATGGCACCTGCATACAGGTATGTTTTGCACATTAAGATGCTTACGCCTAGCTTTCTGCAGCTTTAACTAAATATAAAGATATGCATAACATACATAGATGTTCAGCCATAATGAATATAAACCATTTTTCAAGTAACCTAAACTTTTAAAGAGTTTGGCATCTTTTACTTGGTCTTCACTTCCACCCAGAACAAATGTTAAAGAACAGCATACACCACAATCCCAGAGTTTCTCCATAAAGTCTGGCCTGTGCACCGCAGGTGTCCCCCTCCTTTCTACCCTAAAGTTCTCTCGTTTCCTCTCTCGAGTTTTGCGTTCATGAATGACCACACAGCACGTTCCCAGACCCGATTCTCACAGCGGCTCATGTTTTGTCTCCTCCCCATGAGCTGTGTTTCAACATAAAACCACTACATTAATATCACTTCTCCCAATGCAGCTTTACTGCTTGTCTGAAACCTGCTAATCTTTAAACGTGCGCACTGTTAACATCTGCTGCTGCTTTACGAGTCCCAGAACACCACGCAAAAATAGGAGAAACGCAGCATAGGAAGCAAATTTAATAGCGTAGTTAACAGTAATGGCGGTATCTGGTGACAAACACGGCAGAAAAAGCGAGTGAGAATCATGTGTGTGCGTTCTCATTTATATCCCATTGTACTTTGTGTGACAAGCTTTGGGGATGATAACTGCCGCTCAGCTGAGGGATGTTAACATCTCAAACACGCTGCAGACATCACAAATGAGCTTGTTTGAATATTCAGAGAGCATTTTCAAGTAACCGGGTGCTGACAGCAATGCGGAGGAACGCACGGTTCCCTTCTCTTTAATTTTGCAGTAAATTACTGTCATATATTCAGTTACTGTTGAAATGTACATACAGTAGGCAGTCGCTCTCACCAACTGCTACAGTGATTGTATTTCATTTACTATTTGATGTAGCTACAGTGTTGGGGAGAATTTTATGGAAATGGATTTAAACATGGTAAAAATAAACATGGTAAATCAAAGCTCAGTTCAGTTCAAATCAGCAGGGATATTTTGTACAGAAGTTTTCACATAAGCCATGTTATTATTATTCAGCTAAAGGGACAATTGTAATGGCGACCGGCTGCACACATGTGCATTCACACACAAACAGGAGGGTCGTGAACTGGGTGGAGGAAGATGGACGATGCGCCGGAACACCGGGAACATCCCCCCCAAACTGAGCTGCAGGGGCGGGCAAAAAAATCTGGCAGCACCATTAGTGGTCGTGTCAGTGCCATCAGGGACACCTGGCACGGGCCGGACCAATGCCAGGAGGAGAAAGACTGGTGACGTTGTGACTGATAGGACAGGCGTGTTGGAAACAGCTGAGATCCAAAGACAAAGTGGAAACCCTCCGCGCAACACAACAGAGCCGCCCCCACCACTGTCTTTAGGGAAGCTGAAACAAAGCAGTGACTCGATGACAGACAGATGGGAGTGTCCCGATGGTCTGTGATGTCTTTTGATTGGGGTAGAAAAGTATTTACTGTATAATACAACACTGCAGTGCGCGCAAAGGTCCAACAATAGAGTTTTGGACACTTTAACCATTTTATGGGTTTTACTAACTTTCTGACTGTAAAAGGTTGATCTCACATGTGTCTTCTCTAGAACTGTACACTGTCAGAAAGTAAAAGCACAAAATGTTCCCATTTATCGTTGCTGAGGTGGCACCCTTAAATGTTCCTTTTTGTACCTCTATAGGTATACAAAACATAAAATGTTGTACGTTTTGGGATACATAATTGTACTAAGAACCTATTGTGTACCTTTAAATGTAATATACAGTATTATGTACAGTATACAGTTAAAGGGATAGGAAAATTCTGGAAAAAAGGAAAATTCTGTTTCTTCACCCTCTTGTCATTTCAAATCTGTATGACTTTCTTTCTTCTGCAGGACACAAAAAAAGACAATTGTTGGTAGCCGAACAATGGCGGTATCATTCACTTCTATTGTATGGACACAAAACCAGTGCAAGTCAAGGGGTACTGCCGTTGCTCGGTTGCCAACATTGTTCAAAATATCTTCTTGAAGATTTTAACACTATTGACAAGCACTTTTTAATACTTTTTTATCAATTAAATAATTGCAAAACCCACGCACAAACATGAAGGGTGACCCCTTCAAAAATATTTAAAATATAATGAAAAATCTATACAAGGTTTTCACTTGACAGCGACAATATAGGCTATGCCATCCCAATAACTTATTGTACATTGCAAAAATGTATTTCAGTTTTTTTGTCTCGCAATGCAAAATGACCCAAGATATTAAATATAGCTTTGTGATAAAAAGAAAGTTATAAATATAAAGCAAATTTAAAAATAGAAGCACTAAAGCACTTTAAGCACTAAAGCACAACATTGCACTGGCAGATTTTTTTCGAAAGCAAAAACAGAATTTTTTTTTATATAACTTTGCTTCTCTAGAAAATGTATTTCTTGATTTAAGAATGTTTAGTGAACAGTTTAGTAAACTGGTAAATAAGACAAAAATACTAATTGTATTTTTAGCAGTGTACATAGCTCTATACTCTAACTCTGTAGTAATGTATCCTAGACAATTGTAGCAGAAACAGTAAAAAAAACATTCTTGAAGTATCATAACTTCATTAAGACAAGGGCAATCTATAAAATATAGATTTTAATTGAAAGCTTTAACCGCTGTAAAACAGTGCAAACACTCCTGAGCTCTGAAAAAGCAACTTCCTTTGTATCCTGATTGGCCAACAATTACATTACTCTAAAACGATGATGTAACATCACATGACAAATCCGACACACAAACACATACATACATGCACACCCATGTTCAAGGAAATGCAACAAACAGTTTATAGTACAACTTTTAACAAAAAAACTATCCAAAGCTACGAGATGTAGAATAGGTAAGTGTAGTCTATAAATAGAAGGTGGGTGTGCTGGGAGAGGCAGGTGCACGAGGGCAGAGAAGAAATTGCTGTAAAGTGGTCATAAGGAGATGCTTGGGGGGATAACTCAGCTGTGTGTGTCATAAGGAGAGGGGCTGGGGTGGATGTCTAGCGCGCAAGTGTGTGTGTGTGTGTCACATCTGGGTCTGCGCTCGCTCCACTCCTTCAACCTGTCCTACTTTCTACCACTCCAAGGATGGAGGTCTGGCCTCTCACGTATAGATGTGTGTGTGTTAGGATAAGAAAGAAATGGGGGGTTCTTAGGAGAGCGCTCTGGCCTGATTCTGCATGTAATCCCAATGGTCCCCACCATATGGCAGGACATGGAGCTGGGTGTTGGTATGAGCACCTCAGCCTCTAGCCTGTACCACATATGCCTTCTACATATAGTTGTGCACATACACACTAGGGGTGTAACAATACATCAATATGGATCGATGCATCGATTACATTTCTAACGATACGATGCATCGATGCCACGCGTATAGATATGAGGTACCTTTATTTTGACGTGTGTACATAGAAAGAGACATTTGTGTGTCATATGCACTTCAGTCATATTGTCACACTATACGGGGGAAGTTGTCACAGTGACACCTGCATTAAAGAGCTTATTGAGGAATTTCAGCACAAATAATAAAGAATCAAACTGTTGAAACTAACAAATATCAAACATGGTCTACTCACAGAAGAGTAATACTACCTGGAACATTATCAGACATGGGGTACTGTATGCCCACAGTCAACATAATGCAAAACATACCATGGCCAATCTAACACTAGGTAACCCCTTTCAATTCCTTAGTACACTCTCCCTCTCTCTCTCTTCAAGAATAGAAAGAGGGAAAAATCTATCCCCTAATCCATCCATCTATGCACACATGGGCCGCACCAGACCAGCAGCAACCTCGGCCCTTCTGGGATGCACAGGAAGCTGGTGTGGACAGGTCTGATCCGAGGTGGGTGTCATATGTTTGCGAGGCTGATGGCAGCAACAGCTGCGGCATTGAGAGGCTGGCGTCTGGGGCGCGGCTGCCAGCGCGGCAGGGACCCCCGCGACTGCCAATGCTCCGCGCCGCTCGCTGCCACCGCCGGTCGCCGTGATTAATGAAGAAACGTCAACGCTGTAATTTTTTCTAATGTGCTCCAGAAGGAAAAAGGGAACCTTCTTGTGATTCGAGAGGTCCTGGGTGTGTGCAGAAGTGTGCGCTGAATAGGGGGCAGGGATAAAAGAGGCAGACTCTCTATTGTACGCGCGCACGCTCCTTATTTCAATACCGTCTGACATAGACACAATGTAATCAGAGGCCTCGAAATACAACACAGATGTTGACTGCGCAACGGCGTCTTAATTACCATACAAACTGCTCTACTTGAGCGAGGCGTTTAAAGCGCTCTCATGAGGAAGTTCACTCAAGCAATCCTGCAGATTACGCCTAATGAACAATATTTCTCCGCTCCTATTTAGAACTCATTAAAATGTAAAAGGCTTTCGCTCCCGACATCCCCGTCATAAATATCATCCTCCATTGAGCGAGTCGTGCAAAGTGGGCTGAAAAAACAGGCCTGAAACGTGCTAGCTGGTTTATTATCTCACCCGATTGAATGGACTAAAACACCCAACAAAGGAATCGTAGAGCTCAAAACATCAGAAGAGAAAAGTAAAGCTTGGAGGCGCGAAACAAGGATTACTTAAAGATTTTCCAGGCAAACTCGAATCTATATACAACTAAAAGACAATCGATGGCTCCTCCTCCTCGGGCTTAAGTTAACGGATTATCAATCTACTAATTAAGTAAACAAGTCATTGGTGCTCTAATTTATACATCATCAATATGTTGCTTTTACAAGTTTTTACCGTTAATTAAGTTAATTAACAGTTTGAGAGCGCAGATCGTTTCCAAGCTCAATTTGATTTATTTTGGCCGATTTAATGCTGGCACAAAGTAATGATGATATGTAAAAATATATTTAATGTGCCTTCACTGGAACATGGATTGCTGAAAAATATTAAAGAGGAATAAACCTTGACACGCAGATGTCACAGGTCTGCAAACGTGCATCTGTCATTACGTTACGTCACCTGCACACGTAGACACTCATAGAAAATCTGAAGGGTTTATTGGCATTTGTGTAGGAGATCTCTCACCTCATGCTGTGACTGCCAGGCCACTGCCATCTGCTCATCTCAGCGAGCCTCACTGCAGAAACACAAGACTATACCAACATACTGTAGGTAATCCCACTACCCAGAATTCCCAGCACCTCAGGGTCAGCCCCTGCCAGCTTGCTGGGCCTCACGATAAAAATTACAGTGGGATTTGAACACAGGGAATATCTTTCAGACATTCATATTGAACTACATTTTTAAAATGGTTCTTGCTTTGCACTCAAAAGAAAGTGCTGTATTATTTTGTAGCTTTCCTGTAGCTCAGTGGTTAGAACATGGCGCTAACAACGTCAAGGTCATGGGTTCGATCCCAGCGATTGCACATGTCCAGAAACAAAAATGTATAGTATAATGCAATGTATGCCGAAAGCGTCTGCCAAATGCATAAATGTACATTTTTCAAACTCTAACCCAGCATTGGGTCAAAAGGGACGAATCCAATCCAAATTAGCCTATTCTATAGATTGTTTCAACCCAAAATGCTGGGTAGGTTTAATCCATTGTTGGGTGAAATTTAACCCAACGGTTGGGTTTGTCCCTTTTTGCCCCAATGCTGGCTGAAAATATCTGAGCATTTTCTAGTGTGTGCTAAATGCATCTCGTTTTGCTTAATACGTACCCCAAATATACCCTGAAAATGCTGTTTTTAACCCAGCATTGAGTCAAAAAGGAACAAACCAATCCGATGTGAGTTAAATTAACACAAACACATTTGACCCAACAAAGGGTTAAAACTACCTAGCATTTTGGGGTGAAACAACCCAGCATAGGTTACTTTACAATCTGATGGTTGGGTTCATCCTTTTTTACCCAAGGCTGGGTTGAAAATAACCGAGCATTGTTTCAGTGTAACATATCACATATGATATTTATTAAAATCCATTACTTAACCTTTTTGATGTAAAAAAGTAGTAAGTAATTTATATTGAAATTGGGGTAAATAAGTATTGGCTTAAGCTGTGAAGTACAACCGAATTGACTTTACAAGTCATTTGCAAGTGGTTGAGTTAAGTTGAAACTGATTTTGATGCATTGAAGTAAAGTAAAGACATTGACAAAATGTAAAATTGTAAGTTGAAATGACTTGTAAAACAAATTTGATTGTACTTCGAACTTAAAGCATCAAAAATGTTTTACTGGGTTTGGAAATAAATAAGGGTCACCCATTTTTGGGTGAACTATCCCTTTAAAAATAAAGTACTTTTTAAAAACGTTGGCAGGTGCAGCACTTTAGATCCAGTGGGGAAATAATAAGATGAGAAAATCTGTCAGAAAGGATGACCAGTGAGTGAAATCACATTGCGGTTGTTTTCCGCGTGCTATTTTTGATTTGTTTGTTTGGCGGAAATGAATCAATGGTCCTGTCAGGAGTGGTCAGGCCATATTGCTGTGGATAAACACAAGAGTGAGTACCCACACACACAAAAACACAAACAACTTGAACGTTCTAAAAACACTTTGCTTCACACACTGGGCTCCGGTGCAGACAAGCTGTCAAAAGAATAATGATAATTTACGGACAGGAGAACAAAGCAAATAATCATCGTCTTAAATGGAGCATGAGGAGTGCGTATGGTTGTGAGTAGCCCCCACTTGCTGTCTACACACTCGCTTACAGAGACGCAACCTTGACACGCACACAATTAACAGATGTGAATACATGCAAGCTGAAGAGAACGACTGCAGACCCGAGAGAGGGTCTATAAAATAGAAGCCCGAAACGCTAAGCCTTTCAGTATGAAGGTTTGGCATGATTAAGCTAGCTAGTATAAAAGCTAGTGTAAAATATTTTGGTGGGCCGGTTATAAAAACCACAATGTTTGTATGGTTTGTCTCTGGTTGATAACAATTGTTCTTAAGGTTAAAAATGGGGGAAGAAAATAATTAATAAAAACATTAAAGGAATAGTTTACCAAAAAATGAAAATTGGGTCATCAATTTTTCACCTTCATGTCATTCACACCTGTATACCTTTAACTCTTCTGTGGAACACAATCGAAGATATTTTGAGAAATCTTTGGTTTGGTGACTATACAATAAAAGTCAGTTTGGGCCTCAATGTTGTTTTGGTTACCAACTTTCTTCAAAATGTCTTCTTTTGTGTTCTGCAGAATAAAGTGGAATGTGAAAGGACATGAGGATGAGGAAATGATCAAATAATTTTTATTTTTGAGAATGTACATGACATTGAACATGAACATTTGTATGGGCATGATACTGACATTCGCATCAAATAAAATATGGGATTTTATTAAAGCCCATGTCCCCTACAAAAGCGTTCTGTGCTAAAATTTCTTAAATGTGAAATATGTGACCCTCTCTGTGAAATCTAATCTAATTTCGAGGTTAGAAGCAAAGTAGTTAAAGCCAAAAAAAATCACGTAAATATGTCTGTTTATATGATTATATCAAATGATATATGATTGTTTCAAATGATTTAGATATGTTTACTTTTCCTTGTAAAAAATTATTTTTATCGACACTAGATTATTTTGCTCCACACTCTAAAACAAATAAATGAAAAACATTTGCCTTGTAAACATTAATTTCAATCTTTGATATAGACTTATTATTATTTTTTATTTTATGCAGAAAAATTACTTTAGACTTGATTTTCTTAAACAAGGTCACATATGTATATCACATTCATGTACAGTGGTATTTACATATTACTCCTCGGTATTGCCAAGCCATGTTTCATATTACTGATTTTAAATAAATCCACTTTAAAATCAATAAAATATGAAAAATCAAACACCTTAAGAAACCAAAAGTGAACTTCCTCAACATCAATAGTAGAAAACAGTTGTCTCTGAATATTGGACCTGTTAAGTTCAAGCTCAATGTTAGGTGTTGCTGTAATCTATCAGTCAATGCAAAGAAAGCAGAAGATTCTGAATCTAATCCTGTTCAATGTCAGACATCATCTCCTTCATCCAGTCCAGCATCCGCTTAGCCTGCAACACCCGACCAATCCCATTAGCATGCCAGTCATTGGAACTGAGTGACAATAGATCACTTCTTCTTCATTGTTACACAAAAAGAGCAAAAAAGAAAAATCTACCTTTTGACTGACTCGAGATTACCCACAATGCCTGCACATAAGGAGTTTAATAGTTTAAACACTGTTGAGCTAATGGTTCAAATTAATTTCCAGTGTTCCTGTTTCAATAGTGTGGTCTGCAGGCAATCGCGGGACGTGATGAGTATGAGACTGCTAACAGGATTTGGACGACTGGAGAGACGCTTTACTGAGGCTCTGTCGAGTTAAACTTTCACTAATCTCACTAGGTCCTCAGATAGTAGCATTGTTTCTCTTATTGTAACAAGATGTGCTCACAGTGGATTGAATGTACAGTAAGAGCACCAATCCCATTTAACCACTTTGAAAGGTCTGCCTTTCTGAGCTCAGCAGAACACAGGAAAAGGGTGAAATTGTCTTTGCTGGGGCTAAAATGAAATTCATCGTGAGGCTATCAGCACTTAATATTCGTCTGTGACTTTTGGAACGCGAGCTTTCTGGGAAATGATGAATCGGCCTGTTGTGCACTTGTAATAACCCCGCCGAATGCAAATGAGAGCTGAAGGAGCTGGTAAGACAAAAGGCACATTAGCAAAGAACTCAATCCCAATCCAACAAAGAGTTCTGCCTGGCACAATTCAAGCAATTCAAGTAAGATAAATCCACAGCGTTTCGGTTTTTTTTCACTCTTTGAGAAAAGTATAGAATTCTGAAATACACACTTTGTGACCTTCAAGCACCCTTCTGCCAAGCTCTTTATGGATCAGACTTCAATTCCTAACAGAATGTAAAGTGAATTCCACGTGTTTTCACAATCTTGAAAGATCTTTTCCATATAATGAAAGTGAATGAGGACTCGGGCTCAGCACCAACATGACTAAAATGCACCACAAGTTTCATAGAAGTGGTGCATGAGACTCATGCGTTACATTTCAAACCTTATGAAGTCGTGCTGATTTTTTAAAACGTACAAGTTCTAAGTTTTAATTATTGCAATGACAGCATGACTTGTATGCATTAAAACTATCCTGTTTTCTCAGTGGTAAAGAGTTGAGTAGTTTATTCTAAATGCATTATTAGTATAGACAGTTTCATCGGACGTATGTGCATGTTTGTTGATCGGTCCGGCTAGTGGCTAATAATATAACTATTTTATTTTTAATTTATATTACTATTTATTTCTATTAATATTTTGTTGTATAATAATTGTATTAAAAAAACAATTTGTTGAATTTGATTGGATATACATTTTATTCAATAAACAATTTGTTGAATGGGTCGTGTAACTTTGTCGCATTTAAGTTTAGCCAAGTTACACTTCTTCTACTGGTAACCCAAAATAAAACTGGCTAAACGTACTTTTAACTTACTAGCTAATGTAATTTACTTGTTATTTCTTTTGCTTGTTATCAGAAATAGCAGATGTGTACCGGAAGTTAAGTTTGGGGCACAAAAGCGTGCATGCGCAGTAACGTTTGTTTATGTTGTTGCTTTGAAACCGTCTATAATGCCAAGTTACTGCCTATGTAGAGCATTCTAATTCAGTTATAAAGTTTCATAATAGTGTATGCATGCAGTAGTCAGCGAGGAAGCCCACTAGATTTTGAAACACAGCACTGTAAAGTCTGTAATGCATCACATGGCTCAGCGAAGCTTTACAGCATGTGGCAGCTCGCAACTGATGAGCTAAACATGTCTCAAGAGCGTGTCTTTGTCCTTTGTATCGGTTCATATCATGACAGTGCAATTTGAAACTATAACCTCATGTTAATGCACTGCCCTCAGCATTTGAGTTTTATCTATAACATGTTACAGAGCATTCAACCCCAAGACAAACTGGGACATCAATAAGAGCTTCTGCCAAGGGCATGAACTCATGCGCTGTCCAATCGATACGCAGGGAGACTGTAAATACTATTAGAGACAGTTAGCTCTTTTAGCACAACTCATTAGCCCAATATGCCGGAGAAATCTTTCACCCATGAATTAAAATTTTGTCATCATTTGTGATCCTGGACCACAAAACCAGTCGTACGTAGCACGGGTATATTTATTGCAATAGGCAACAAATATACATGGTATGGGTCAAAATTATCAATTTTTCTTTTAAGCCAAAAATCATTACGATATAAAGTACAGATCATGTTCCATGAAGATATTTTGTAAATTTCCTACCGTAAATATATCAAAACTTTATATTTGTGAGTGGATGAAGCAAAATAGAGAACAAAAATGTCCGGAAACACGTCTACAAACTTCACTCGCTGCTGCCGCTCTTTGAGAATCTCACTCAAGTTTGGTATCTATGTGAAGCTGAGAATTTCAGCTTTCGGGTTCATCTATTCTCCACAACATCAACAACTAACCTGTTTTTTCTTGGCAATGGCCTGCAACAGTGCCTCTCATTAATAACTTTAACAGCGATTATTTTGCACACACAGATTCCAGATTTTAAAATAGTATCTATTTCCCTATACTAACCATACATCAATGGAAAGCTTATATATTAAGCTTTCATATAATGTATAAATCTTAATTTAAAAATAATTTTGCTAGCAGTATCTTTTCCAAACAATGAAAGTGAACATAGACCACTACTGTTCCTGTTCTCCTATTCACTTTTATCTTGGACATTCTGTTTTCATGTTTGGAATGACATAGGTCAATTAATTTTTTATTTTGGGTGAACTATCCCTTTAAGGCAATTGTGTTACAAAAAAAAAGCATCATGGACACAAATAACCATCACACAAATTTGACCAAATTGAGCTTTGTTTTTTTAGTCAATAAGGATGACCCCTTGGCTTCACATAATCAGACAAAGGGCAATAAATAAGCAAATTGTGATTTGCTTTTAAGATAATAATAATCTCTGGAATCCAATTCTATATCCTATTTACTCAGACTGTGGCTCCTCAAAATTAAAATGAGTCTATCAGCCACTAGTATCATAAATAGGTATTTATCAGGATTAGAGGATTTCGGAGCCCATCTGAACACCCTCTATCTCTCTCTCGCTATGCAGCCCACCCCCTACTTTCCTTTGCACGCCATGCAATTACCATGCCAGAGTACCAAAAGTGACATGTTTGAAGAACAGATAAAAAGACATAAATTGGCTGGTAATGGCGATATTTCCTCAGCTTTAGAAAAACCCATTTATTCTCTCGCTCAACAAATCAAGGCACTGTCATTTCCCCACTCATCTCCGCGGCCGGAGGGGCCCGCCACAATTTCTTTGCTGTAAGTGAACAGCGGAATGCAGATTAGGCTTGCGCTAACTAGCGCTCTCGGGTCTCGCCGGTATCTGCTTCCTGCGCTTTTTCCATTTTTAAATCAGCCATAATGGGGGCAGGACCTCTAGAGCACTAAAAAGAGGAAAGTGACACACTGGACAAACTGTGAATTTTTTCCAGACGAGGCGGCGATATTGCACATCTGTCACTGCTGTGTAGACAATTACTAACGGCAGGGAAAAGAGAGAGAGAAAAAAAAGAAGCGGGGAGTGAGAAAGGTAGGACAGGAAGGTAGGAAGCAGCAGTGTGTGTCTGTTAACTAAGCTAAGCAGGATGAGATTGGCTCTTGAAGCTGGAGGCCTTTGTCACCGGGTATTGACTCCTGCTTCCATAATTGTTCATTCATTTATCCGGTGGTGTTTGTGTTGGCACTGTAATTAAATCATGCCGTTTACCCCATACTTTTACTAATGAATAATCATGGGGTTTAACCTGTTTTACCTTTGATAATGAATAAATAAAGCACTATATAAAAGAGAGCAAGGATAACAAATGAAAGGCTTCCTATACGTCCTGTTAACCTAGCAACACTTGAACAGGGATGTTTGAGCTACCCTCTGTAAACTTCTTTATTCTGTTTAAATCTTACATAATAAAATAATAAGATATTCGTATAACATTTTGATTCAGTTATAAATAGTGTGTTGGTTTTGTTTGTGCAGTGTTAAAAAAGCTGAAACAAAATGTTCTCGAACAGCGTTGGATAAGCACTGTTTACGTCTATAAAATTGCTCTATATGAAGATGTAAACCCATATTTATACGTCTTTAGAAAAAGCTACTATGAAACTTTAGTAAGATTCAAAAACACTATAGCATCTAGGAATTTTACAATACTAATGCGAATACTATACAATATTAAAAAAAAAAATGAAGTGCAAATATCTAACTACTATGTAGTAAAACAGCACAAAAAGGTTAGAGTTGTGGCTGGTCAGCTCAAGAGACATATATATATATATATGTCTCTTGAGCTGACCAGCCACAACTCTAACCTAATTTAGAGCCACAACTAATTTTTCGGGTTCCTATATTCCAAAAGCACACATATATATATATATATATATATGTGTGCTTTTGGAATATAGGAACCCGAAAAATGTTAAAACCCATCCAAAAAATTAAAACAGAGTAAACGGAATTTGAGAAAAATAAAATGAAATTAGGGAAAAAGTAAGGATTTCATATGATTAGATGCAACTCGGTTCTTTATGAATAAAACTTGAGTACAAGGCCTTTTGTAACCAAGCCCTTTGAAGTCAGACCATTTCTCCATTAACCAAAATCTACAGAATGTTAATGTGATGCCACTGTGGATTAGCTGAATGCAGAAATCTATGTTAAGGTGTAACACTGATGTGAAATGCTATTGAGTGTGAGCCCAGGCTGAGGTGAGAGGGGAGCGAAATCTGCTATTCTACAGTATATGTCAGGTGTGTGGAGTCAATGAGGCTTGACTGTGCTGGGGACCAGCAGGACTTTTCATGGTCCAGTTGTTAGTTGCATATCAGTTACAGCAAATCAGTAAAATAAATGAGTTGTTAAAAGCTCAAGTTACGCCAGAATGCCAAACCTCCCCAGGCTAATTCTTACAGTTGTCCTTCTAACATCCTATGCATGCGCTATTGTTGCTGCAGGGACATTTCTAAAATATCCCTCTGCCCGGTGCCTGTTTACTGTTAGCTTTTAACCTCACCATTATTAAAAGTTACTGGATATCATCAGATAATGCAGAAGTAGTATTTTTTAACTGTGTTTAGGAATCTTTCATGTTGTTTGTTGTTTATAAACTCTACTACTAAATAAAGCCATTGGTGTCTTACTGTATAGACATTCAGAGTCATATGGCAGTTGTTAGTTGCTTATTTACAACATATTACCATTATGTTACGTTTTTTTCTTTAAGTTGCGTACATTATGCACATTGGGATAAGGAAAGCCACGCAAAGTTATGAATGTTACAGTCAATGACAAACAACCTATGTTAACCAATTAACACCAATGATTTTATGATATCTTATGATGATATCTATGATATCATCATCCCATCCTACCATGATCTTTTGAATTGCATATTTCAATCACACAATGACAGGAAAATAAAAACTACTCCCTACTAAAAGAGAATAAATTTGTATTTTTTCATTTTAAATATGGAATAAATATGTAAATGTGACCCTAGGTCTTAAGTAGCATGAGAACATTTGTAGTAAATGCGAAAAATCATTAGGATATTAAGTAAAGATCATGTTCCATGAAGATATTTAGTAAATATCCTTCCAGAAATATATCAAAACATTTTTATATCATATATCAAAGCGATTTTCTCAACCCTCAGATTCCAGATTTTCACATAGTTATATCTATGCCAAATATTGTCCTTTTCCAACAAACTATATATCAATAGAAAGCTTATTTATTCACCTTGTAGATGGTGTAAAAATCTCAATCGACCCTTAAGACTGGTTTTGTTGTCCAGGGTCACAAAATATGGTTTAGAAACTCCTTCCAAAGCATAGTGATGGCTTCAAAGCTAACAGAGATCGATTAAAGCACCTACTTTGATTACTGACGTTTTATAACTGTGGATACTGACCCAGAAAAAAAGTTAAACTCAGGATCTGTCTACGCCCATGTTGGCATACAGCATTAATATCTCACATGACTGTAATGTACAAATATAGTAATATGCAGTAAATATAACAAATAATCTAACAACACGGCTGTAAAAAGTTGCTTTTAGAATTACAGTTGAATACATTTTGAATACAACTGCACAAGAAAACTCTTAAAGAAAATTTTGTCTTCTAAATATCTTTCTTTGTGTCCTCACAACAAAGAAATATATCTAGATTTGGAACAACTCAAGGGTCAGTAAATGATGACAGAATTTTCTTTTTTGGATGAACTGTCTCTTTAAACGCGTGACTGGCAGTACAAGGGACCAAAACACAGCTACCATCAGTGGACATCAGTGGTTTCAGCAGATCTAATTAAAGCCTGTTTTTCTTGATCATGCATTGTGAGTGACACTGTGATTAATAGCAGTAAATAATGGGAGATGAGGCAGTGATTCACCCCCGCACACCTGTGTGCTGGCTGCCATATTGCAAGACTGACTTTAGAAGCCTGACATCTGGTGCCTGGATTCCCGGATTCCCTACCTCTCAATATTTAAAGCTGAGTCGCTAAAGCCAAGTCACCCTTTTAGTTTCGCCCGGGAAGGTGTTTGCGTGTGTGAGAGTGGATAAAATTAGATTAGATTAGATTTAACTTTATTGTCATTACACATGTACAAGTACAAGGCAACGAAATGCAGTTTAGGTCTAACCAGAAGTGCAATAGCAGCAAGTGCAGGATATACAGTGATTGCATAAGTTACATAAATAAATATTACAGAAGTAATTTACAGATGGATATGTACTATGACCATGATTTACAGATGTCTCTTACTATAGACAGAAATTAACAGATGGATATATATACTATGAACATAATATAAAGATGGCTATTACTAAAGCAGAGATTTACAGATGGATATGTACTATGACCATGATTTACAGATGTCTCTTACTATAGACAGAAATTAACAGATGGATATATATACTATGAACATAATATAAAGATGGCTATTACTAAAGCAGAGATTTACAGATGGATATGTACTATGAACATAATATACAGATGGCTATTACTAAAGCAGAGATTTACAGATGGATATGTACTATGACCATGATTTACAGATGTCTCTTACTATAGACAGAAATTAACAGATGGATATATATACTATGAACATAATATACAGATGGCTATTACTAAAAACAGAGATTTACAGATGGATATGTACTATAAACATAATGTACAGATGGCTATTCCTATAAACAGAAATTTACAGGTGGATGTATACAATAAGTTAGGCTATGGTGAGCAGCAGTGCGATGGATATAGAGTAGTGCAAATAAATTATGGACAGAAGCTATCTAAGTAACAGTGCAATGGAAGAAGTTATTGCATATTCAGTTAAACTGAAATACAATGTAAAATACAATGTAATCTATGGTATGTCTGGTAATGGCAAATATACTGTATATTTGACATGGGTCTATATTTAAACTGCAGCATATACAGTAGTACTGTGGGCATTGGAGGCATGATTCTTGTATCAAAGAAAAATAATTGTCTAAAAGGTCAGTGCTATAAAACTAGTTAGTAAAAGAAATTGACAAGAGGGTGAAACAGAACAGATATTCGAAGGATTATCGTAAATAAATACTAAAGCACTCTAATGTTTTTAATTCATCTAACGGCTCGTAAGTATAGGCTGTGATCATGTTTTGAACAGGTCATACAGTTTACATAATAGCATTTATATGGTTTGTGTGGAGTAAACAGTTCTTTAATGGCAATAGTCTTGATGAATGTGTACCATTTTAAAATTGTGTTTATGCATTTATGTTTGTTATTTAATTGCTGTCTCGTCAAATTATTGCGGTTTATACAATATACAATTAATTATTAAAATCTGGCAGATTCAAGTTTGGCAAAATGCCCTTTAGAAACAGCTAATGAAGAGGTTGTGACACACTATCAAAAGGTGAAGCTATTTAGTGCCTTTGGTCTCTCATCCAACACGGACCTAATGTGAGGGAGGTATGACTGTACACAGTGTCAGGTAAATCAGGACCAGAGCCAGGGCAAGACATCTTTTTGGTTGTGTTCATACTTGTAGTTTGGTCTAAATGGCCACAGCTTTCATGACGTATATTTTGAGACATACTGAATATACAAAACAATGCAGTGCTGGGCTAAACATGCTCATATGTGTGTACATACAGTATGGTGTTATTTTTACCAACCGAGAACTCACAAACAGCTCATACAATGTCAAAACAGTGCCATTGTACAGACGATCATTCAGTAAAAACAGAAATCCAAATTCGAAATGAATTACGTATAGTTTAAGAAGAAGCAAATGGTTCAACAATATTCAAAGTGCTCCCTAAAACGCACTAAAACAGAACATCATCCATAAAAAGATTGATTTATTCATAAACATTTTCAATTCATCCAGAGGGAAAGTTGTAATCTATTGTCATCTTAAATGCTTTTCTTCTCCTTGGATCCCTTCAAGGCAAAACTTTTCTCTGACTTCCTGTTGTGTCTTTTCTTTGTTTTGCAGGGCACTTCCTGCCTGCAGAGGAAGTTAATCAGCTCTTTAGCCTCTCAGCAGTCGTCCTGTAACTGCCCTCGAGCTCTAGAAAGGGGTCAGGCCATCCAGTCAAGACCCCCTTTGATAAAGCTTTGTATTCGGGGCGATTGGTGAAGATAACACAGCACGCTAGAACGTACCCTAGTGCTGGTGGGCGAAGAATGTCCTTGTCTGGTCAATCTCTGAGGGCAATCGCCAGAACTCACAGGGTCCAATCTCGTTCTGATCTTAGGGCTCACTACATGTCAGAAGTGGAGGGTGTTCCATTTGTGCCATGTATAAAAAAAGCTCATGTATCTCTACCCGCTGAGCAGCAATCAAAGACGGGCAAAGGTCAGGGGCCATCGACGCATGGGGTAATGCCAATATCATCATCTTCATTCCAACATCACAGTGTGATGAAACGTCAATGGACAAACCTGATATTTTTAAATAAATTCAATACAAAAGACACTTGGTAAAACAAGTGAAAGATTTTGTTCAAACATAGCATGCGTTTCAAATTAAAGTTGAAAACTGAAATCAATAAAACAACAGAAAATCCATCAACTTTATTGTATTAGAAAAAAAAGAATAATTATTATTACTATTAATAATAATAATAATATGCCTAATAATAATAATAGTTATTATTATTATTATTATTGCTTTTTTCACAAAAGCAAAATAAGCCATGTAGTATAACAATGCAAATTATTTTTCTAAGAAATTATTTTACAGACACTACAATACGTTCATTACTCAACTCTATTAAAAAGCCAAGCTTTATACTAGCATACATGTGTTACATTTTTCCTCAAACAAAAGCTGGACTGGGTTTTTAGAAATTGAGAACATTCTTTCTTAAAATGCTGAGGATTTTGGGTGGATCACACAGGCAAAATGTGATGCTTGATCTTTTCAACAATAACACTCATTAACTTTAATATTACTGTATGGTTTCTGTAAAGCGTAACACAATGGGCCATTAAATTTAGACATAAAAGCATCATATCCTACTTCTGTCTATGTTAACGCAAACATACTAAATGTTTAAGGATAGAATATGTTGAAGGTGAAATCCATTAACCCACAATCGTCAATCCATTTACAACCGTCAGGCCACCATAACAACACAATATGCTCTCTTAAAGGTAGACAAAGGTTAAAACAACAATCCCTTAAAGACCCATGCACAGCTTTCAGAACTAATATTCTGTATGAAAAAGGTTGCATTTATAAACACCAGCGACATTTCTTTTGAATGGGGAAGATTGCTAATTCCAAGACTGTCAGTAATAGCAAACAATTCGAGCAAAACTGAAGCTCACGTCTCTTACGGCGAGCTCAGATGAGAGGGTAGAACGGAGCGGCGATAGGATTTGAAAGGCGTTACGCTTGAGTTGCTTCATGATTTGCATTTAGTGACTGAGACACGTAAATAGCGCTGGGCTGTACGTGCAATTGTTTGTGGTCAAGCGGCGCAACATCGTAATTAGGATGTTTCAACAGCTCAGGGTCAGAGCAGACATTGTGCGTTCACTAACAATTCAGCACACTAGATTTTATATCGGAAAAAATTAAAAATTATTACATTGGTGAGGTGGGAAACAGTATCATTTGAAACTACGTTGCATTTTTATTGTGCAGTAGAAAGGAAAGGGGAGGAGTGAGGAAATCGTCAACGAGTAATTTTTCTTTTCTTTTTTTACAACATTATAAATTTGACGGCGGAGAATATGGAAGGGAAAATGCTTTTAGCGTGTGATTTATACGAGTGTGATGGGGGATTCATAGATCACCACAGCAAGCCGTCAGGCGCTGATGGGCCATATGAAGAGCGCTAATGCCATCAGAACAAAATGTAACCAATCTTTGGACGCCCTCAACCATGCAATATGCCTAATAGAAACTCCAAAACTATCAGGCTGTCAGGGGCTTTCTACGGTAAAGGGCCTGGCTCGAGAGATGTTGGATGGGAGACAAGCGGTATAAATTTACCTGTTGTGGCATCCCACACACACGCAGACACACATACAGTGTTTTGTACAGGTGAGCCCGAGGAACTCCTTAAGGCTTGCTTTAGTTTTGCCCCCGCAGACGTGACAGCAGTAAAAGCTTGTCTGCCTTGACATTAATTTGTAAAGGATACTCTTAGTGTCAGACAAAAGAGAAAATAAAAATAACAGGCGGTAAACGAGCAACAAAACAACACATAAAACATCATGTCCATGTAAGTCCAGAAGTGAGCAGACCGAAGCCACCAATCATGTTTATCAAACATAATTTTGTTGGCTGACAAAATGCTCTGCACTCGAACCCTGACACTATAAATTGCAACATGGATGAATACAATGTACTTCATTCTGGATATATATTCATTCATGTAAAAAAGGTCTTGTTTTTGAAGCCGCACAGCAGATGAGCGAATATTAAAAATAGATGACACTTTCTTATCTTCAGTGTAGTATAAGCCATATGTCACAAGCATACAATGTATTTACATTTTTGATACAGCTTGCAAAAAGCAGCACAACAATAACAACGAATAACAAGACCATAAGTATTATTTTATGAGTCATATGTTTTTATGCTTTTGATATACCTGCAATAATCATAAGAATGTACAGTCATCATTGAAAATAAACCTTTTTGGTGTGATATGAGAAGCCTTATCTTCATGTTATAGAGTCCAGAAACCCTGACAGGGATTCATTTGTAATGAAAATCAACTGATTGTACTTTAGCACAATAAAAACTGGTAATCGGAATCTAAACATGCTTAGTATTATACTGAAAAAGCCCTTTTGTTTCTGTCGGTTTTACATTTACAAATTTTGTGTGTAATAAAATATTTATTTGACACAACAGGACTTTTTATGTTCAATCATCAAGTCCAATGTAAAATTAAGTTAAAACTACATGGATGATTTGTGTTGTGTTTTATCAGATGCACACACCAGGACCAAGTTATTTTTTTATTTCATTTATATTAGCATTAATTGATATTCATATTTTATTGTATAATAACTGAATTAAATAAACAATTTGTTGAATTTTATTGTATATTTATTTTAAATGAACAATTTTTTGAATAGGTCAGATAACTGTCGCATTTCAGTTTAGCCAAGTAACGGTTCTTCTACTGTAAACCTAAAATAATACTGACTAGACATACTTTTAACTTACTAAAAAAATGCAAAAGTGTGCATGCGCTGTAACGTTTGTTTATGTCGTTGCTTTGAAACCATCTTGAAATTTCTGTTTACCTAATATCTTGGGAAAGATCAATGAAAAAAGTAAATTACATTAACTAAAAATATTTCATAGTTCAAAACTAATACAAATCTGAAAGTCCTACATATAAAAATCATATTTGTTTCATTGATCTTTTAACTTGAGCAACTTGAACCCAGCTAAATAATATTGAAATAAATAAAGCTAAACATAACTTTAATATGTGCAACCGAAGTACATATTTTTTTTTAATCCAACAGATATTTTCAGTGTACTAACAATCCAATAAACACATATGGCACATATGGAGTTTTCAGCTTCATTTTGTCATGCTCTCTGTTAATGTTCTACTTCCCCTATAGCTCAAATTGACTCTACACTCGAATTTAAATCTACACATGTGGCATCATGACAAACACACAGAACCACACCCCTTAACCCAGCTCTCTTACACACACACACAGACACACACACACACACACACACACACACACACACACACACACACACACACACACAGAAGGTGAGGGCTTTAATCACCTCTGTGCGCTCCGGCTCTAATGTCCTAATGGAGAGTCACAGCGCACCTCAATGTATTTATCATAAAACCCAGTGCCAGTATGAAAACCTAAACAGCTTGACCTTTCTCCCTCTCTTTCTCTCTCACCTCTCCCCTCTCCCTCTATTCCTGGGTCCCCCGGTGAAAACACGTAATTCACTTCCATTAAGCAGAATATGCAGCTCTTCACGTCGGGGAGCAAGCGGGGCACGGGTTCAGTTCTTCTGCATTCAGTGCACACAGTAAACGCGGGTGTTTCATTTTAAAGCGAGGAGAGCGAGGCAACCCTGGAGGTAAGGTGAACCAACTGAGCCTATACCTACTTTTGAGAGGGGAGAAGTCAGCTACATAGATTGTTTATATTGCCTGTATAGGGGAGCGGGAATATGTTATGATTAAATACGTGAGTTTTGGGAATTGACAGGTGATGCTGCGAGGAATCTTTTTTTTTTCTTTTTGCTGTGTATTCAATAAAGACAAGACTTTATTTAAGGGGAGAGGGAGGGAAATGGGATCAGGTTTAAACCTGTTCACATAAACTGTCATTCAAAACCTGTGCAGGAGTCTTTCTTCTGTGGAACACAAATGAATATATTTTGAGAAATGTCTCTGTGGTTTTGTGCCCATACAATATAAGTCAAGGGAGGCCAATGTTGTTTGGTTACCAACATTCTTCAAAATATCTTCTTTTGTGTCATGCAGAAGAAAGTCATACAGGTTTGGAATGACATGAGGGTGAGTAAATGATGAAAGAATTTTCATTTTTGGTGATCGGTTGTGTGCAGGAAACTAACTTCTCCGGAGAATACTGAATTGGAAATATACACTCACATGCAAACACATCTGGCTCCTGGTCGCCTTTTCTCTCTGCATTTATTCCAGTTTGTTAACCTCATGCTGCGAGCAAGAGAATGTGAACAGAGACACCTCGCATGAGATATCTGCTTTTGAAAAAAAATGATAAGTCGAGGCAAGACTGCATAGCCCGAGAGCTTGGCGTCTGATGCAGTTGTGACAGCTATGTGTGTCAACAAGGATCAAGAGTGAAGAGTAGAAAACAGGTAGTCTCTCTCTTTGTCTCTCGTCCTCTGTTTCTCTCTCTCTTGTCAGTCAGTGGATCAGCAGCAGCGGCTAGCTCGTGCTCCCCCGGCCCGTACCGGCCCGAAGGCGGCCTGCCGCCACCAGGCCGACCGAAACGGGCAGATGTGACTATGGTTCCTGGCATTTGGCAAGACTGCTCAGCGTCAAGAAGACGGGGATGGGGGAGGACAGAGCATCAGCTGTAGCACCAGCACGGGGGGCCCTGGCAGTGTCACAACATAAGGGGGCTCAGAATCTCTCTTTTCCTCCCTCTTCCACGCTCTCGTCGCACGCCGGCCCGGCGCGATCACGACCCGCCAAAGCCAGCAGCACCCACTGTCACAAACCATCACCACCCCACAGGGAAAACTGCAAGTGCACAGCACAGAGGAAAGAGTAGCTAGCAAGCTAAGTGGCCGCAAAAGGCGCCGTCACAAGAGATATTACATATGTCCTCTTGAGGTGCATTTTTCACTGTGATTTTTAACATTGTTAAGTCGGGCACAGAATAACTTGCCAGGGCCAGATAAACAAACTTGCAAAGGAAGACAAAACAGAACGTTTAAAAAACCAAAAAAGGGCAAGAAGATAACCCGTGGCCAGATCTCAGCAGGGTGGAATTGTTGGAGACATCAGCAAGATGTAAGTCTTGGCCCCGGCTCGAGAGGACAAACAAAAAAATAAAACCAGCTGAACTGTGCTAAAAGGATCACGCGAGTACAAAACCTAAAAATTGCACAAATACAGATGTTGCACAAAAACGATGTTGTACATCTCCTCGCAATGATAGAGTGTGAGAAAAAGCTGTCATGTGACAGTGAGCGGTCTGTGTCAGCGCTCTGACGTGTTGTGGTGTGACACTTGTCTAGTTTCATTGGCACGTCTTGCGGGAGAGGGGCAACCCTGCGGATACGCTCAGACTCGGAGAGCAAAGTTTCTTTCTTTCGCCTGTTGTCTGAGGTTGAGTGCATTAATCTTCATTAGAGTGCGACTGGCACCACACTGAAAGCATCGAATCCTCGATTGTGTTACTGGAGATCTTGTTGTGTGTAACACAACAAACGTCATGACGAATGACCCATTAGCTCGCAACAGCTGCCAGTCATCACCTCGAGAATTACAACAATTTCAGGCACTGCAAATATATAGTTTTTATGTTGGCGCTTGACAGATATGGATCTTTAGGGAATGATGCCACTTCTGATATGGAAGAGAAAGATTAACTGATTACCAATATATCTGTTACTAGTTTTATTTGTAAACATGATGTATATACCCATTCCTTTATAGACTGTAATACATCTTCACTTTAAGTGTATTATCCAGCAACACAATTACATTGTATATAAAAATATCAATAACAGTGGCCTAGTTATAATAACATTCCATTAATAAAATGACTAATCGAACCAATAATTTAAATAAGCATTTCAGCATATCACAATTTTTACTTATTTATTTTATCTATGTTATCAATGAAACAGAATAGCTGAGTCAGTTATTTGGCCAATGTATTTTATATTCAATTCAGGAATAATAAAATTGATCAATTGATAGGTTAGAATAAAAAACAGTGAATTTCATGCAGTGCCTTCTCATTCTTTTGTAACATTTAAGGCTAGAATTATAATCAAATGCCAGAACAATCTGGATTTACTTGAATTACATACATTCGCTCTCATCATCAAATTATCGCCACCATAAACAAAATTTGTGTCAAAGACCAAGAAATGAAATAAACCAAATGAAAGACCGTGAGGGTGGGATATCAAGTTGTTCTTGAAGATAAATAACAGCCGACTAATTTTCTTTGTTGGGTCGGAGTGATAAAAGGCAGTGATTTGTATCCACTGATGAACATCGGTAAAGGCCTCAGTGTTGTAAATGAAACAATCCCTCAACGGCCAGCACCTGTCTTACCTCTGTATAAGCATAAGTCATGGGGTCTGAGGAAGTTGGCACCTTACACAGATTTGAGACCGGTTGTGTGGTTTGGTTCACTGTGTCAGGGCAAATCTATCCAAAGGCTGTTTTGTAGAATCTCTTACATGGAAATTTATTCTGTATCCTGTGAGCAATTCATTTAAATTAAGCAGCTGTTTATAAATTGTTTTTCCAACATGTTCTCTATGTAAAATGCATGGATTTATTAAATGCATTTTTTTAATTGGTGCTCACTATAATTAGTGCCACTAATTGCCCCCCAAAGCCAGATTTCTTTCCTCCAAACGAAAGTGCAGATCATCATCGACATTGCTGTTCACTGAAGATGGTATACTTCATGATTGACATTCACACAATGCATTTCAAACACTGTTAAGTTGGGACAGGATCAGCAAGGGTGAAAATGCCACACAGAGAAACAGAAGAGACTATGATGCTGAGAAGACCGGCTCAAAGATGAAGGGAGAGAGGGATGAGAAGCAGATGTATACAAAAGGAAAGAGGCTTTACCTGCTGGCAGTTTTTAATGAGCACTGTATTCCTTATGACCACACACACACACACACACACACACACACAAACACAAACACACACACACACACCAATATGTCTCATGCAGCAAATTATATATATGTGTTGTATAACATTCAACAAAGAAATATCCTAATGCGCCACAAAAATAAAATAAAAAATGATGTTTATAATATTTAAAATATAACGTCTTATATGCGCAAGATATGACAAGAGTTATACAGTGCTTAAGTCAAATATACTTCCAGCCCAAATAATGGACAAGCTTAGAAATTCTTCTAATAAAACTCACAAGATAAACATTATACTTGTTTATTATGAATTTAGTGTAATACAATTTTTGCTTGTGGATACACTTTTATCTTTATGTTTATGGACTGGTCTCAATTCATTTTTAATTTAAGTGCCCTATTTTCCTTCAGATTTTTAAATAAATAGTTAAAATTAGGCCTATTTTAACATTATTCCAGTGCTGTGGATTGAGCTTAACTTGAACATGGGACATTTCTTTACATGCTTAAATTGGACCTGCACGTATGAATTTCTGGACAAAACTAAAAATATACATTTGTCATTGTTAACTTGGACTTTTTTGTCATGCCAGTGTCCATTTGGGCCAGGGAGTGCATAGTTTCCTAAAAAGTAGAGAGCGATGCAGTTATGCTGCCGAAAGAAAGACAGACATAAAGAAAAAGAAAGAATTAGCCATTCTAATAATACAGTAATTTCATTCATTGATCCACAAACTCCTAGATCTAATCTGTAGTAATACTCTTGAATTACGAATAGTCAAGTCAGCAAATTTCATCTCAAGCTTTCACACACCTTCATCTTTCCTCCAGTTTCTCATTGTTTGCTGTGCATTAACAGGCTAAAAACTGAGCCAAAGCAGCTGAAAAATCCTATTGCACAATGTGCTTTCCCACAATCTTCACCTTCATCTAATTTCAGCTTTATCTTCAAGGAAATCGTGTCATTAGAACTTACAACCCGCCTGACTGCTGACTCCTCTAATTCTATCTCCTCCTAAAATGTGGAAATCTATTTTCAAGATTCATTTTTCATTCTTTTTCTCTATTAATGATGGTGTTGGTGCATATCAAAGTGGCGTAATGAAGATTCACAGCATTTTCTCTCTTGTTCTAATACCTTATCAAAGCAGAATCTCTTTCTGGAAAATCAATTCTCTTTTATATCATTAAGTTCTTCTCTGGCGTGATTACATGCCTGCTGTGACTGAGGCAACTGGAAAAAAAACCAAAGCATGGTAATCTATGTATTCAATGGGATACTGCTTCATAGTCTGGGAAATATCTGATATCAATATTTGCCATGATGGTATTGATTGCCTTGATGGTGTAACACATTAAGCAAAAAAGAGGGGAAAAGGATTAAATGAAAACAAAGGCTCGGATTCAACCTTAAATTGAAATGTTTTGGGCAGCGTCCACCTGAAATTAGCTTATCATATGAGAAGAGGAGAAGATAAGAGACAAAAGAAATTTCTAATGGAGTACGTTTTAAACTGTAACAAAATACAAATTATTATGACGTTTTTTTATAAATGGGTTTCATAGTTCCTCTACTTTCGATATGATGATAAAATACATCAAATAAATATGTCATTTTTATTATTATTAAAATATGCATAGTACATCATATTTGTAACAAATTATTATTATTATATATTGATATCAATATACCAGTATTGGCAATAAATGATTATCGATATTGTGTCAATACCACACGCGTGATAATATAGTAAATAATTTAGATATTAACAATATCTGACACTTCAAGGCCCTTTGATATTTTGCCTTAAGAGCTACAATGGTCACAAACTCTCTCTCTCTTTATCTGAGCAACAGTTTTTAACTTAACTTTTAAGTTTTTAACTTAACAAAATTATAAACAATATATATCGTCATAATACTGTTATAGGGAATTCTTTTGGCCTCGATAATTATGTAGTGAAAATCTGAACTAGCTCTTTGTTTTTTAAAGTTGAAGTGAGCCCAGACTAAAGTACAGTACTTCTTCAGAATCTTCAAAACACACACAACCAGAACAGAGCAAACATTTAGAACAATAATGACTGTTAATGACACGCCAAAATAATAATGACAATCTGTGGCCCTACCTCCACACAGGCAAGCAACAGTCAAAAAAATCAAAGGGGGGTGTGAGAGAGAGAGGGAAAGAGACATAAAGAGCACAGGGAATAAATGGATAATAAAGGGAGAGTGCGGAGGGAGAAGTGCATGTGACTGGAAGGAGGGTGGTGATGTATGCGGGCCTGTCAGCAGGGGGAAGATGCAGTGCGCTCTTCCTCGGGGAGGCTATCTCCCTCCCACTGTGCTCCGAGTGTACACACACCAGTAATGAAGTGGTCCACCGGCAGTCAGCACAAACACACACGTGCACACAAACTCTTATCATCTTGGCCTCCCGCAACCTCCCGCCAGGCCCAAATTACATACCGGCAAGCAGACGGCATTCATATTTAATCATACTTTAACCTAATTGCACAGAGACCGACTGTATAGTAATTTGTTGTTGTTATTGTTACGTGTCATTCCCGCTTTGAGTGATTTAAATAACGGCGTCAAACCCGCAACTTATCGAAATCACCGCCGGGAGACGCGGAGATAAAGAGAGCGTGAGGTTCGCTCTACCTCAGTGTGCGGGTACGCGAGAGAATGGAAATGTGTGTAATCCGCGTGTGAGAGTGTCGAACGGCAAATGATTCATGGAATAAGCATTAAAAAGTGAGAAAAAATGAGGGGGGAAGAGAAATCGATGTAAATGGGTCCCCGAGGACTGTGGGTAATAAGGATTACTTCTGTGAATATACCAATCCATACAACGGGCCAATGAAAACTTGTCAGATGCAGGGATTGTACGAGTGTTTTTTGCATTTGGTTCTGTGTGTATGTGACTGTGGTTTGCAGATTATCGAAGCGTATGTTAGCGTGTCCTCTGGATTGATTTGCGTTTTGTATTCTGAAATTGTGTACGTGTGCGTAAACAGTGCTGAACAGCCTATATTTGTTTGCGTTTTTGAACTTAAACTTGGCAATGTACGATTCAAATCTGTAAGTTTTTAAAAGTTTTTAAAGACACCATTAAAGTCCTTTTTACATTTTTGTATCTTCTGGGAAAACCCACTTAAAACATTGATGACTCATCTTGCACAACACAAATTTCTGTCCAATCAAACGCTATCTAAAATGAGAATGTCCACTCCTGTAATCCCACCTGCAATTTAAAGTGACAGTTAACCCAAAAATGTTACTTACCCTCTTGTCATTTCAAACCTGTATGACACAAAATGTTGATAACCAAACAACGGCGGTACATCGGTTCATCATGTATTCAAAATGCAATGGCTAACACTTTCTTACCTCCCACTAGAACTTTCTGTTTAAACAGGAAACACATCAAGAACTACTCTCGCCAGGCATCACATGGCCTCTCTACCAAACCAACAACCACTTCTATTCATGCTTATACACTGTATGTCGAGTATGTGTGTCGGCGGTGTGCACGGACCATGTTAGTGTGCATGTTTTGGCTGGCTACATGCGTGTGTGCACTTTAATCTGGCTGCTATCTCAGTGGCAGGTTGAAAATGGGTCTACAGCGTGCCACTGGAGCTCTGTAATCCATTCTCAACAGTAAGGCATGGAGGCAGAAAAGTCTGCACCCATTGTCATGCTGAGTTACATGGACTCATGATCACATTATCTGGCCCTGGACCCCACTGATTCATTCAGTTTACAGTATTCTCTGTTCACAGCCAACTTATTTCCTTTAGCCCGGCCTGCCGACAACCTCTTCTACGCTGTATTAATCTTATTTATGGACTTATCATAGCGCAAATATCACAATACCATTCAGCGCTGGGCTCCCTCTCCCTCACACTGCTAGAAAATAAACATGAGGCTGATGGAAGCTGAGGCTATTCTTGAGAATAAAATTGGTTGTTTACTACCTGTGGGTTTAAGAAAGTAGTGTTTTGAGAAGTGGGAGGCACAGAGCGGGAAAGATATGAACGTGTGAGCAGGGTGAAGTTGTGATATGAGCTGTTTGTGAAAGCTAAATAATGTGAGGATTCACGCTGGCCAAGAAAATCTTTGTGGGTTTGTGTTACTTTTAAAGGGATCGTTCACCCAAAAATGAAAATTTTCATTTGTCATTTCAAACCTGTATGACTTTTTTTCTGTTCGGTTACCAACATTGTTCAAAATATCTTCTTTTGTGTTCTGTGGAAGAAAGAAACTGCATCTTTGAAATGACATAAGGGTGAGCAAATGATGACAGAACTATCCCTTTAAAACTGATGAAACATTTTTCATTGCTAAAACCGTGCTAAACCACGTGGCTGTGTTACTCTCAGCAAAAGTGTCTCAACCAATGGCGTACGTTTGCGTCAGGACTTCCTGTTTGACTGACCAATGAACATGGGTTGAGTATTCGGGTAACCCGCTTAAAAACAATCATTATTTGTTATAATCTTTATACTGACAATTCCAGTAGAGCAGAAATTACTTCAGGCTTTTTGTGAGGGTTTTTCTGTAAACGTTAACCATATTTTCCTTATTAATTTTAAATGTTACAGGTACTACAGTAAATGAGGAGGAACATTTATTATAAGTGCATAAAATCTACATTCACAGTGGGATTACGGCCAATCACATCATCGCAGCATTACAGGTCATTCGCATGACACCGAGCGTCTGATCGTCCTCACTCTGCGAACCCGAGAGCCTGAGTTTATGATGCGTATGATTATTGAAATGTCATTACCGTGTTACTGTATACAGAATTATGACAGCCTCAGGGACCTATTACAGGAAAAGATTCATTCCAAAGGCTGGAATTTTCTGCACAGATACAGAGAGAGAGAGGCATACTGTATAAAGAAAAAAGGCATGCTATAGAGAATGATTAGGTTTATTTTCTCCTATGCCTTCATCAGCGTGATATTTACATTACCTACCGCCAATCGAAGAAAGCATGCGGAATGAGACTCGCAATGCATGAAAGCAGCACATACGTCTTCATTTCTAAGGCTTTATTTCTTCACTCTCTTTATATCCCGACGGTTTCAAAGCTGTGGACTATATTGATTCGGCTTCCCTTTTCCCTGGTAAAGATAGAAGAGTGAATGAATGAGCATTAGGAGGGCGAGGGGAGCTGGTAGGATTAGAATGATTTCATTAGTCCTCCGTGGTGGATTGGGTCGTGAATCCCGGGCTTAGGCTGACAGAAACACTTCCCTTTTTTAATTTCTCAGGCGGATCACGGCGTAGCGCACGCTTCTGTATGACAGGATGAGCCGCCGAGTTGAGCGTGTTTCTCATCTGAACTCTAGCCAGTTTTTAAAGAATGAGATTAAGCTTGATCAAGTTTCATGATTAAGTTTCCATCGGCTTCACGACCAAAAACAAGTAAATACTGTTTACACATCTGATCACCTTCAAAGGACAATAAACTTGTTATATAGAGACAAAAAATGCAATCCTAAGCCTACAATGCATATTTTTTGTCCTTCCAAACATAATAAAAAAAAACATATTTTGATTTTTATAAATATATAATACGGTATTCTAACACTTTACAATGAGAACGCATTCGTTAACATTGGATAACAATGAGCAAAATATTGTGTCAAGTACTAATCTTTCTTAATGTTAGTTCATACATTAACGCTAACAGATTTAAATGTATTAGTTAACATTAAAATTAGCATGCGCTAAGATTAAGAAATGCTGTACAAGTATTGCTCATTGTTAGTTCATGTTAACTAATGTAATTAAGGTGTATGAATTCTTTCACAGAACTGTGACATCACAGTATAAACAGACAAGGATAAAGAGCAATATGTAAGCATGTGATGAATCTAGAAGATGACACTCTAAGGTGATTTTAGAGCCCCGTGATGGCAGCGTAACATGGTGCAAAATGACACCTGTATTTACTGCCTTTTGGCTCTCCCCTGTAATCCACATGCCTCACATTCATCATCGCTGATCAATTGTCCAGACTCCAGTTAATATTTTTTCATGGATAAACCATTTATCAGCTTTCACGAGCGACTGACTGATGATTTTCTGCATCGGATCGGCCCACAAAACTCTAGCTAAAAGCCGCACAAAAGCCTATATGCATAGTTACTCACATTCCAAAAGATGAAATGCATTGTAATTTTATACAAATGTGAAAGACACTAAAAGAGTTTCAGAGTATAGAAAATCTTAATTCATTAACAAACAAATGGGGTCAGAGGCTCTAAGCAATGCAACAGAATCCAAAAACAATTGATCGTCATAAAAAATCAGCATGCAATGCAACTTAGCCTACAATGTAATACAGTGTTGTTTAAAGGGAATGCTTGTGTTTGTATATGTAAAGCATGCTAATGAATCCGTACAGGCATGTGAAGCAAATGTTTGTGCGTGACTGTGGGAATGTGTGTGTGTGCGTAGAGGAAGGCAGTCAGATGTGAGAGCAGCGTCTGACTGTCAGCTGTATGATATGCTGTGAGTGGCCTCTGCTGGCTAACTCAGGGCAACATGAGTCACGGAGCAGAAGCCCTACAATCACACACACACACACACACACACGCACACACACTGTGTCTTACACACCACAGAACCACATCTATAGCACTACTGTTGTACTGCACTTCACTGAGACAAAGCCTGAGGAGCAGCAGGCTGGAAGGGGGCCAATTTAATGTCTAACGTCCACCCCTCATGTTGCCCCTGGCCGTCACATGCCATCGCGCACATCCATGTCGATGCATCCCCTTTATACACTGACAAAGAGAAAAGTATCGCAACCACCCAACATTACCAGTCCTTAATTGAAGAGTTTGTTAGTTCTGTACGGGGGGCTGCTATTGTTTGAAGCTATCACACATGGTAACACAGTGATCTCATAAGAGTTGCCCTTACAAACCGTGCCACGAAACTACTGGATGGATATATTGATGTGAACGAATGGTGGTATGAACGCAGAAGAGGTCCTCAGGGGAGCTTTTCGGCAGAAATAATCAATAGCACGGCGCGGTAGGGAGATTTATCAGAGGCTCGCTTTTGGCTCGCTTTCTATTTTTGTGAGGTACTACAAAAATGTGCTTTCAATGTTTTAATGGGGACGGAGTTTAAAGAATCGTAATCATCTCAATGTCAGAGGGAGAAGTTATATCTCTATAACAAAAGGCAAAGCTTGTTCTTACAGTACAAACTGAGTGTGGAAAAATGTTTTTTACTCTTTCAAATACTGTAATTTATTGTGGGGCTATATAGCATTTATTCTTTTAAAAGAAGTAAATCATTTAAATCTTATATATCTACAGTAAGAAGTTAAGTGGCATTACACATTAAACAAAAACAACAAGGTTAATATATTTTGGGTTAAAACCTAAATAAGTTTTTCCATTTTTGAAATGTATTTATTTTATTAGGCTAAAAATGATATATGCTTTTTTTGCTGTTTTTAATCATTTATAAAAAAATATTTAAAACCCCTTTTTTTTAAATCAGAAACTATATAAATATGAAAAAAGTGTGTCTGTGTAATGCTTTAAACTTTTACACAGCATACTAAATTTCTATTTTGTTACAGTATAATGTTAGTAAATTGTCCATGGGTTGTAAAGATTAAGAAGGTTAATACAAACTCTCAAAGGTGTGGTTATTTAACACTAAATGGCTCCAAAGAATATAAACAAAAATAAACATTTGTCCTGACAGAAAGTGAGTACAGCAGATGCTGAGGTGACAATGTCTTGACCTCAAATGAACGCAGTCATGTGACACAACAGTGGTGTCTATGCATTTGAGGACAGAATTTCACTGGAAAGCTGTAGCTTTGATTCTGATGTTCATAAATACAGGTATAGATGTGATAAATGACTCATTTATAATTTATGTAGACATCAGTGACATGTCTCATGCATTAACTTAACAAACATTATTTCAAAAAGTGTGTCTAAAGAGATCTAAAATATCAAATATGATGTTAAAATGCACCAAGAAACAAAACAAAAGAAGAGTAAAATGTAGTTTTACCCAAATGATGTGAAAATGTAGTACAATTTTATATGTTGTATTTAAACCAAAAAAACCATGTAATGAAATTCTATTTAAAATAAACTATTATTATAAATATATGTTAACAAATATATGTTAATATAAAATAATTGCTAATTTGTTTTATAATTATTTGATTTACAGTTGTTACATTGTTATAACTAAGGTTAATATTAAAAGAAATGCTAAGGAAAACAATATTGGTCAGCAATGATTAGTCAGATAAATTAAGTCAAAAGACATTTCAATAATAAAATCACAACAGGGTTCTAGGCAGGACATGCAGTGAAAACACATAAATATGTCAGAGCTGTGAGCTGGTATAAAGCATGTATCTATTTAACATACACAGAACATGCAGTCCTTGAGACGGCGAGTATGCAGTCACATCCATCACTCCTCTCTCATGCCATCATCAGAGCTCTCAGAGACATCAGCCATGTAAACGCCAGTAAATTACCAGTCAACATTACAGTGATGGATCTAACGTGCACTGGCCACTGCCTGATTAGCAGTGTGTGTTAACTCAGTGGCATATAAAACACATTATGCTGTATAGGTTTAAAAAAGTCACATGACCTAGAAATATGCTTCGAGTTTTCATTTGTTTTGTTTTGTTTTGTTTTGTCAGTCAAAAACAGTATTATTACTTGTATTATATTCATAAATTGATCTAACCAATAATTCATTTGAAAACACACTAATCATAAAACGAGGAAGATTTTAACCAAAGAACACTGTGTTATTATATTTTGTCAGTCTTTTATTTTTTTACATTATTACGTTATTCAATTTTTTGCTGCTCGTTTCAGAATTCATTTACACTTAAAATTGCCCTGAAAAGTGTCAGGTTTTTATTTAGACAACTCACGTGTTGTGACACAATGTCAATGTTAGTTCAATAACTGCCAAAATGTTTCTGTAACTGAGACTTTTAGCCAGAGAGCTGGCTTTCAAAAACTGCTGCGATTGAGATGTATTCACTGGAGGGAAATTTATTTATTTATTGCATTCTTAACGCCATTCCAGCATCTAAGGCTATATTCAAGTCGATACTATACACAAGTCTTTTCTATACATGAGTCGGGGGGGACAATTTGGCACTGGAGGGAAAAGTGTGACAACCAGTCCCAGTCTACCCTACAGTATGATGTCATACAATAATTATGAACTGTGTGTCTGGAATAAAAAGAAGTTAATTATGGCAAGACAGAGGGTAAAAATTAAGAAAGTAATTTCAGTAATAATTTTAAAACATACCGTGTCTGTGCATGCGTGCGTGTGTGAGAGAGAGAGAGAGAGAGAGAGAGAGAGCGCAGCAACAATGCTGAGAACATAACATTCAAGGGGGAGTTTGGGGCCGGACAGTGATGAAAAGTCCATATGTTACAGTGCCACCATAAATTATCTGGAAACGTATGGTAAGGCCACCAAAGGGGCCTCCAAAAATAGGCCACAGAACAGCCTTTGACTGGGTGGAAACAAATTGCCTAAATTTCACTTTGTGATATCTGTAGCTCCTGACACCCCTGTTTATACAGCATTCAAGAGTCCAGAGAGAGAGAGAGAGAGAAAGAAAGAGAGGGGGGGTACGGTTGGGTCTTGCTTCATCACCCTCTCACCCCGCACACCCATCTGCATCAGTCCAGCACCTCTCAGGGAGCTAAAGATTTATCACCGCTTGCAATACAAAGACGAGAGGGAATTCTCAGGGTCTGGGTCCAAGACTCACAGGTCACTGATGAGCCATGTACAGGAACACTACAGCAAGCTGCTCGGACTCACAGAGTTTATTCCTCACAGGAAGAATTGACTCAAGGCATTTGTGATCAGTTTGCGCCCAATAATAAAAAATACAAAGTATCATTTATGGTTTGATCACAAAAAACTTTTTAATCAAAACGCATGAACTAAAATTAGGTTTGTTAAAAAAGCCTTTGGATGTAATGAGTTGTGGTGCTTATGGTGGTGCTATACTGTAAAAAAAAATCTATTCCACTAAAGAGAACAATATCATCTATGGCCTTGTATGTACACAAATTAATATTCAGAAAAACAATACAGAAAAGTCAATTATTATCAATTATTATGAAACTGTAAGAAACTGAAAACGTTTCTTGGAAATTCTTTTTTATAATTATTGTGCATTAGTTGTGAATTCTTTTACTGCATCTAATGTGCAAGAGGATACAAATGTGGCAAAATAGATTAACGCTTCGACAAAGCCAAAAAAAAAGTTACTAGCAGGGCATGACAAAATACAAGTTGCTTTACGCTCCTGTTCCACCAAATGCAGATTTAAATTTCCTCTTTAAACTACAGTAATAGTACACGATTCTAAACATTTTTAAACAGCCACCCACATTTGCTACGATCCATTGGTGTGCACAGCCCGGTCTTTCTTGCCGAGACTGAGTGTCCGATACCAACCTGAGGTGACAGACAGTTTTACTCTGACCGGTCTGAAAAGGGGGTAGGTAGAACAGGGGGGAGAAATCCCATTTGCAGCATGCCAGATGGGACTGGCTGGATGCTCCACTGCAAACAACACATCTTTCTTTTGGGCCTGCATGTCCGGCTCACCTTAGCATGGGGCCTGGCAGGTAATGATGGATCTTGAAAGCCTGGCGTAAGTGGGTGACACTGGCTGCCTTGTTATAGCTGCCAGTCTTCTCCCTGCTCCTGTCATTATTACACACTGAAGATTTATTTGAGTTTGGAGTTGTGCGCTGGGTGCCAGCCATTTGCAATTCATCACCGGCCACGCACAAGCAGCCGGACGCGGCCAGTAGTCGGGTCTGTAATTGCCAGCGTCACCTGCCGGCGGAAATGATGAGGGGTCGGAGGAAGGGTCAAGCCCCTGTCCCGGCCGGCCCTCATCACCGGGGAGTTCTGCTCGGCTCATGCGTGCGTGAACTTTAGAATGCACACACACACACACAAGAAGTTTTTTAAATAATGACAGAACCATTGTCAAAATAAATCCAAAACAACTATATTTTTATCTGTCAAAAGCTGTAAAATAAAAAAGAAATATAAGCTTGATATGAAAACTACACAAACATTTAGATTTGTTGTGTCTATACACCAGAATTGAATAGTCCAAAATTATGCATTTCCAGCTTCTGATATTTTACCAACAAATAAACCGCTTCAGGTGACTAATCCTATAAAAATAGGGCAGTCATTAGTTTCAATACATTTTATAATTAATCTCATACAATCTCATATACTGGGCATTTCGAGGGGAAAAAACAAGAAAAGAAAATACTATCAATATAGGTTATTTAAGTTAATATAGGCTAGATTATATATATTTAATGAATCTTACACATCAACAAACTTTTACATCATTTTTTATTTATTTCTCTCAGCACCTATTAGGCATGCTTTAATTTTTGTGTTTACGTCCTAGTTCTCTTTGGAAAAACAACGCAAAAACAACAGCTCAAATACAAAGCATCACCTTTCTGTTCCACCAGAGCAGCTGCTGTCCTCGCAAATATATTTATTTACTCTATAAATCATCACAATTAAACATCATAAGTAGGCCATCATAATTAATTGGTCTAGTGAGAGTTGGTGTGACAGGCAGGCACCAGCAGTGGGAAACTGAAACAGCTTCACCCGCATGGCTCCATCCATCTCCACGCTGTTCCGGCTCTCAAGACAATGACACAGAAAACAGGCTGAAACAGACCGCCTGTCACCACCAGCACCCAAATGCTCCTAGAAACCATCATCTCTAAAACACCACAGTCCATATTATCTGTTTTGGATTGAGACGGTGTAGCTTAAGTGGACAGCAAGAATTTTGCCTGAAAATGTACTACAATTTATTAATTTGGGGAGATCATTTTTATAACTACTATACTGTTAACTACAGACATTTTGGCAACACTTTACAATAAGGTTTTTTGTGTTAACATCTAAATGCATTTGTTAACATGAACTCAAAATGAGCAATAGTTTTCAGCATTAATTAATCTTTGTTAATGTTAATAAATAACAATACAATTGTTCATGTTAGTTCACTGGGCGTTGACTAATGTTTAAAAACACAAAATATGATTTTAAAAATGTATTAGTAAATGCTAAAGCATTGTCTTTTTTATTACAGCATGCAATATTTAGCACATAAGCAAATAAAACAATTACATTTACAAGTTAATATTGCAAATAAAACTAGAACACAGGATAACTGATATGACTCAACACAGTGATAAACAGTTGAACTAAATACACAAATCTGTATAATGTAATTATTTTATATTAGGGATGCACAATATATTCTCAGCCACATAGGTATCGGCTGATAAATGGGCATTTTAATGGTATCAGTATATCGGGCTGTTTTTGTTGTCCACTTTTTGCCTTTTGTTTCAGGCTTAGAAAAATGTATATTAATATTGAGATACTGTATATCGGCCAATATATAGATTAATGGCTTCCATTGATAAAGAATGATCAGTTATCAGCCAAATCTTTGCATATCGATAATCTCTATTTCATATGAAAACAGTTTTTATGCTGATACTAAAAGACATTAACAATAGCTGTGCAGGTTTAGGGTTCTTTTTCATGTATTGCCCAACAAATCAAATTATAAAATAAATAATTTGAATTTAGGCATGTACCCAGACTCATCGGGAAAAATAAGGTAGACTTTCTATTTTGCAACCAGTTGTACTGTAACTACTAAAATGTATAGATAAGTTACTCTGCAAAGTTACACCTTAGCACTGTTCATATAGTGTAAAATAAGACAAAACATCAATGTAGCAATATAGCCAATACCACTTTTAAAGAATCTGCCATCTGACATCACTTTCACAAAGTTTGCACACGGACAGACAGACCACTGTTGTCCTTCAAAGTCTTTTCTCTTGCCGTTCCCTCACGCTAATGAATTCTCAGTGCTGTGTGTGTCACACGTCTCAAACACACACACACACACACACACACACTCTCATGTAAGCCCACACGCCGGAATACTCTGCTACTTTCAATCTCTGGCATCTCATTGTGCCCTTATCCCTTAGATGTCCTCTCCTTTTTTCGTCCCCTCATTGTGTCTCTGATTAAATCCTATACCTCAACATGCACGCGCACACACACACCTCACACACACTCCTCCTTTCCTCGTAATGGCACGGGCAGCACATTGTTTCCCCATGCTTAGAAGAAGTTGCGTTTAAAGCAATAAATCTCCCGCACAGTTAGCAGAAGGTCACCAGACCTGGATGCAAAACATAATGAGAGAGTACAAGGTAAAAGTTGTCTTTTCCAAAGAGCAAAGGTGCTTCGGCTAGCCGAACTGAGGCGTGATCACAGGTCTTTTAAAAGGAGAAAGAAGAGGTCACCTTTATCGGGAAGAATGGATGACCTGTGATATCCATCTTTTGATCTGGGGAAACAGGTGTGATTGTGTTGTGAATTATTTAAAAGACATTTCGAGAAGCGACAGGAAGGATCTGTTCCCCACAAACGCTAATGCAAACAAGACAAGCGCTTTAGAAAACTATTTTCGTTCCACTTTGATAAAAAAATGAATAAAGGTTTGTCCGAACACATGGACTATGAATGAATGATGTCCTCTGGAAAATACATACAGCTATAAAACAGCATGCTAAGAAGATCACTGGATGATGTGAAATTTTAGGTATGAAAAATTAGAAATGCATGATACAACTGGATTCAACATGTGAGTCTATTATTGGAACTAATTCATGTTGAACTACACAATATAAAAAAGGTTTGGTAAGGATTAAATCAATTTATAAAAGATTTAATGGGCAAAAAAATCTGCATCAACAAAATCTGAATTAATAAAAATAGTAACATAACCACAGATGTGCAAAACTGAGTGGGTTTATATTAAAAAAACGCTCAAAATATCTATAACCCTTCGCTAAATCCATTAAAATTCTTAAAACATAATAATTTAAACGTAACATTTTTGTTCTATTTTTTACAGTGAGTGCTTATTTTTCAGATTATCCATATTAAGAACATCGCTTGGAGTACGAGATGTAAAAATTCTGCCATATTGTTTGAATATGCTGAATGCAGAGTGACATGCAATGTTCAATGCATAAGTCTAGTAGGCTACACTACTTTCATAGTATTCAAAATTCAATGAATTCCTTTCGATCAAAGTCCCTCCTACAATTCCCGTAGAATACCCTGTCTGCCTCCCAATTACGTCACAAAAAATGCTGAAAATAAATAGTTGACTTTGACGTAACATTTAACACAATCTTTAAGAAACTTGTGCTGCATTTACATTTAGACTAGTCAAAATTTGCAAACGGCCTGTGTTAATGTAAGTGATGTCTACAGCCACAGAAAGGCGGCGAGATTTATTGGCTTAATTTGCTGACCTCTAGCTCGTGGATCTTGAGGCCAACGTGAGTGCGCGTCGGCAGCCGACGGTGCAAGTGGGTCTGCGAGGAGTGGCGGAGGGGGGTTCAAGGTCACCTCGTTTTAGCTGGGTCAAGTTCAACCTGCTTCCACTGCCTCCCTTATGCATTCAATTACACAGTCACCTGACACTAAATTAGCATGACAACCTAATTTACCTTTTCACCCCGTTCGCGTATGCGTTCTTCCCTCTCCCAAAGCTGGAAAGCCGAGTATGAGAGTGAGAAAATTTGATAGGGAAACAAAAAAGAAAGAGTCAAATGGACAGACTAACAGACAGAAAGTAGACAAAGGTAGAGAGAGAGAGCTTGTTCAGCAAAATCTCCTCCTGAAGCCCACTGACTCAAGACCAATAATATTTTCGAAATGTCCGACTATATTAATTATGGAGGAATTGGAAAATGGCCTCAATCAGGTCCTTAAGTCCACGCTCAATCCCATTAAGCTCCATCAGCAACGGGGCGCTGAAGGTACAGTGTGCAGTAATGAGTGGAACCTTCACGCCTGCAGGCTGACCTAATGAAGTGCTGCCTACTTAGAACAGCTCCGCATCGGCAGAGCACACGAAACAAAAGACAGGCAACCATAAAAAGCAACTGTAAAAAGGGAAATTAATCCCAGTCTGTGATGCCTGTTCTCATCACTGACCTTGTTACAGTACATGGTTGCGTTTGGCCTTGTATTGAGGTGGTAGGGAGTAGATGTATCATAATATGAGCAAGCTGTGATGGCTACGTGTAAAATCACATTTTTCAGGAATCAGGAAAAGATATTCCACAGAAGCAGGTGTAGAAGTCTATGTAGTGTGGACCTTCTCTAAGAGGACAAAAATGTGAGAGAACAAAAGTCCAATGAACTAAAGATAGAACCCTCAGACAGCAACCTGACCGAGATTGTGACAACAGGAAAAAAGAAAATACTTTAATGCTGCTTCTCAAACAGCTTTTCCTAGAGGAAAGAATTTTCTAACTCTCTTAGTTTTATAGGATTTTAATCTTGTCAAGTTGTGTTAAGATTTGAAAAGACACTCCAAATAAAAAAATGTAACTGGGAATATCTGAAGAAAAACAATGACTCATTTTAGATTGATCACACAGATTTAACTGAACACATCGCTGCATTTTTCCGGGACAACACATTTTGTGTTATTTTAACTATAGCTGTCAAACGATTAATCGCGATTAATCGCATCCAGAATAAAAGTTTGTGTTTACATATTATATGTCTGTGTACTGTGCATATTAATTTTGTATTTATAAAAACAAACCCATACATGTATATATTTAAGAAAAATATCAAAATTAATAATTGTTTAAATATAATTTCAATTATTGGTAAATATAAATAAATACATCGAAATATTTCCTAAATATATATAGGCCTACATGCATGTGTTTGTGTTTATAAATACAAAATGAATATGCACAGTAAACAGACATCTATTATGTAAACACAAACTTTTATTCTGGATGCGATTAATCGTGATTCATCTTTTGACAGGCCTAATTTTAACTAGTGTTGTCTTTTTTATTTAATTTTTATTCAACACAAAATATTTTTTTAAATAACATACAGTGTTAAATAGCACAAACAATGTGATAACATCTTTTTGAGGAGTGTACATAACTGTCTAACTCATTAAACTTCTTGAGTTATTAAAAAACATCCTTTTAATATATTTAATTTACATTTATACATTCGGTAGACCCTTTATTCCAGAGTAACTGACAGTGCATTCAAGATGTATACATTTCATAGGAATCGAAACTATGACTTTGGCCACATATGACCTACCAGCTGAGCAAAAAGTGCATATAAGTTATTTGAGGTTAACGTCTTTCATAGAATTTATGGTCCCTGGAATATTCATAAAAATTTACTAATAATATGCAATCATGAAACCTCTGGTCTCGACAACTAAGTCACCTAGAAGTAATACACCAGAGAGTAAATGTGTACAAAGAAAGCTGAACAAATCGAGCAAAACAGACTTATTGTGTCTTGACATTAGCGATCTGCGTCCCAGAGGAGGCTGTTTGCAGTACACCATGTGAACATTTTCAGCGACCTCCTGCCCTTCACAGTCCTCACAAGGTAACAGCACTCTCATAAGTCTAGCCTCTGCTATATCGGGACAGTACAGCCAGCGTACGCCTTCCTCCGAAACCTAGACCCACACGAAGACGCGATCAATTCTGCGTTCCTCCGACTTCTCCCCTCCGCTCTTTGTTTCAGTTTAGACTTAGCGTGCGAGCACAAACCGTCCTCACTCATTGATCAGAAATTCAATTCAAAAGTCTATAAATAAAAATAAATGAGCGGTAGTCACCCGGTACCTCCCAGAAGGTGCCAGCTGTATGGAAATCAAATCTATAATCCTTCAACTGCCGACAGGAACGCATCCAATAATGGCCCAGGCCAAATAATTCACATGCAAGAATTGAATGTCGCAGAATTAAATGAATTCTATAATAATGGAACGAGCGGTGCGGCAGGAAAGCGCCGCTCGCAATTTCTCATACATGACTAGTTTAAGAAGAAAGATGGACTGGGAGAGGGATAGCAGAGGGAAAAAAGATGGCTAAGTCTAAATTAAGATGTTAGATGTGTAGTTTCCAATAGGACCTTGACATAACTGTTGACCTACTCATGACACGATCACAGTGGCGAGGATTTGGAATTCTATTAGTATTACCAATGGAAAAAAGTCAAGGAGTCATCAGGAAAGCAAATCTATAGCCTCTACTCTACCAGACAATTACTGTTGTTAAAGTAGAATTAGATGGGTATTGACAATGAGAGAAGGAATGGGATTAGGTTGACAGGGCCACTGCATCGGGGCGAGAAAGAGAGAGGGAAAGACGGCCACAGCTGAAGGATGTGTTATAAACTTTGTCTTCATTTGGTTCATTTTCAATGTTTATACTATTTGCAATGAGTATTTTTGGTTCATTCTCAGAACAACAATTTTTCACTTTTGGAAAATTAATTAAGTAACAGCAAATATTGGATTCTGGATCCCAAAACCAGTCACAAGTAGCACGAGTATATTTGTAGCAATAGCCAACAATACATGGTATGTCAAAAATCATTAGGATATTAAGTAGAGATCATGTTGCATGAAGATATTTTGTATTTCCTAAATCTATCAAAACTTGTTTTTGGCCGGAAACACTCCTACAAACTTCGCTCGCTGCTCCCATTTAAGTTTGGTGTCTACCTTTCTGCCTTCGATTCTCCACAACAGCAGTAAGCCAACAGAGAGTGTTAAAACCAACCTTTTCTTCTTAGCAACGGCCTGCTACAGCGCCTCTGATGGACAACTTTAAGGGCGATTTTCTCAATATTTTGCACCCTCAGATTCCAGATATTCAAATAGTTGTATGTCAGCCAAATATTGTCCTATCCTAACAAAATAAACATTCAGTTTTTAGATGATGAATGATGATCTCAATTTTTAAAAATTGACCCATGTTACTGGTTTTGTGGTCCAGTGTGTATGCGTTAAGGAACATATAGCAAATAAGCATTGTATAACAGGGTAATGGGACAGGGGACAAATGCGGCAACACAACTCATTGTAGTATACTCAGCTCTTCAAAGAAGTTTGATAACAAATATTAATATAAAACAATATTTAAAATAAAAACTTGTGACAACTAAACTCAGACAGCTAATAAAGAGAAAAAGAAAAACAGAGAGAGAAACACAGAGAGAGAGAGAGACTCTGCCCGCCTGGCAGATCTTTACTTCATATTGAAAAACTAGCTGCAGTTAATATTGACACAGCGAGGTGTGAATCAATACATTGAGAATGAGCAATACATTTTAATTTCAAACTGCTCAAACTACAGCAGCAAATCCATGCAGTTAAGCTGTTGTGGGAGTGGATGGGAGTGGGCAAGGGAGGGGGGATGGATGAGATAGAAATTTGCTGTAGATCAGATCCTGGATCAGCCTCCTCCAGCGTGACATTTCCTGTCAGTTGATATAGACTGGCTGAAGTGACTTTTTAACCTGCGGTTCAGGGTGGAGTCATGCAGGCCTGTTTAGCACAGTTTATGAAATGCAATGCACATTCACAACTCAAATTCTAAACCATGAAAACAGACAAAGGACAACAAAATTGCCAATATATGAAATAGTTCATTGCACAAACAAATACATCATGTAAAGGATATTATGTGAAGATGCTAAAAGATGCTTAAATGTACACTGCATAACTATTTCAATAAACCATTTGTAAGTCCTGTATTTTAACTATAATAAGAAATAAAAACTAAGTTAAATTCTTACATTAAAATCTAATTTAATGAGCCATGTTAACAATCATTGTAAAATATAATAGATTTTATAGGTCATCATAACGCCATATTATGAACCAAATAAGCAGATGGGGTTCTTTTAGGAGCTTTGTGTCATATACACACACACATAACACGCAACCTGGTTGAGTGTAAGTGTTAAGATACTGTAGTAAACATCTTATTAAAGCGCTTGTAGCCACACCTCCCTGCCATCCAATCTAAATGACATTGAGCTGAGCAATGTGAGGAACGGCCTCACGCTCACCGACTGTACACTGGCATGCGCGAAAAAACACTAGAAAATGATCTATGCCTCCTCTTTGCTATCGATAACAGTTTAACTACATCACAGCAGACAGCTTGTGTCTCTTTATCTACAGTTCCTCTCTCACTCCGCACACAGGGCGTCGCTTACTCCGTTTCAGAATCAACCACTATATCATTAAATTCCAGAGAAGTGATGTTAACCGGTTAGCTGCCTCCATAACTGGATAAAGAAATATAAACATATTTGTTGAGGTTGTAGAATATATAAAACGTACGTATTGACTTAAATTGTAAATGTATTTATGATAATGCATACCGACGCAAATGCTTGCATATTTGATAATGAAATGCAGCCATTATGTGCATTATTCACAAGTAATTAGAAATGTTTGTGTATCGTTTATGAGCATTATGAGATGTATTCGACCTTTTATGGCAGTATTTATGCTTTATATATTAAAAGCATGCCGATGCAGATAACAAAGGATGAAACATATCACAGTAAAAATGATACAGATGCAGTCATATACAAATATAAAAGATCTGTTATCCATTTCAAATTAGACCAATGAAGGGATAATATTTACTGCAAGTCTGCTCTATAAAGATTCATTCGGTGATATATGTAAGTTGAGCATTGGACTGACAGAAGGGGCCTCCAGGCAGTCACACAAGGGTCAGCGTGGCCCTCTCTGCTTTAGTGGGGCCAGACAGAAGAACTATGCACTTAATCACACCCAGAAGACTGGTCATTACTGCAGTCAGTCAGGTTGAATTACCATATCAAAGCCTGACAGACAAGACGACAGAATGATTGGCGTGTAATGATGACAGCTACTGTCGAAAGGAGAGGACAGTCCGATCACGCAAAACACCAACCGAACAGGAGAATCCACGAAATAACAAAGAGCCTGTGCCTTACAGTTTGTACAGGTTTTGCAGAAAGTATATTGTAATATACACCTGTAAAACATATTTTTTATGATTTTATTTGTTTTTGCTATATATATTTAATATTTTGCGTGCGTTAATTTCGACTTCTAAAAAGTGGCCTTACACACTACTTGTCAAATGAGGGTTTTAACCAGACAGTCTTAAAACTGCAGTAAACTACTTTGTTGTTATTTTCTAGGTAAAGCAAGAGCCAGGAATTTAAGTTTTTGAGGGGGGCAAACATCTGTTTTCATCCCATATAATTAGCATAATTAATTAACATTAATCAATCCAAACAAATTATTTTTTAACACCTAGAATAAATCACAAAGCCCGGTTTCTCTCGACTGACCCTGCCGGTGTAGAATGGGTAATTGATCAAGAGTAAATTGGACAATGTGCAGCAATGAGGCGTATTGTATCCTCGTCTTTGAAGCACACCCAAATCATTAGTCTGAGAGCACAGATGGATTGAGGACTCTCTCTTCGCGAAATAAAATCTTGGCATGAGATGGCAACTTCTAAAATCTTGAACATTGAGTGGATAAACAGCAGCAATAAAGATGACTCTTTACATGACAGGCCGCAATGAGCCAATCAATTCATAGCCTCAGGTAACAGGAAATGGTGTAAATAATTTCTTAACATGCTGAATGCAATTATTAAGCCTGAACAACAGTGGCTCTCTAACCCGGCTTTGTTAAATAAAACATTCAGACAGCCATGCCCACGCTCGCACAGACCTAAAAAAACTGGTTTCAAACATGTCTAGAACGGTTTATGAAAAGACAAAAAGAGGGCCCGGGGGAATACCTCCCGCACACGGTGCCAGTATATTGCTGTCAGGTTCACTGTAGGATGGGTTAATCAAAAACTCAAGGGGAAAGGTGCTATCTTCACCGCACACTGCCATCTTTATCGATTCTATTTACAGCACCTCACCAGGATTGCACTGCTTTAACTATTCAATTGGTTCCAAATAGATTTTTCCATTTTACGCAGGAGCGACAGGGAAAACATTAGACCAGAACAAACGTGATAGAAATGTATCACAAAAACAGATGAACAAACATTGTGGAAGATTTATGGCCGGGATTTTAATAAATTCGAGGGAGATGAATTGATTTTGGTTAGGGGTGTAAGCAACAATTTATTGGGTGAGAAAATGCATCATTTTCCAATTGTTATCAAGCTACAGTAAAACTGATTTGTGTCCTATTGCATTTTATGGATAAAAGGAGGAGGAACCTTCACATGATTTAGATTAAATGTATTAATCAAAACCACCCAGTGTGAACAATATATCTACAACTTGAGAAGATTTCTGACGTTTAATTCTGTCGCAACATTTTGGCTCCGCACCTCTTCCTCCAAACTCGATGGCCGGCGCAGCTGAGGGAACGCTCTGTTTTAATTTTATGAGGCTTAAAGTAGCTTTTAACCAGCCAAGCGGCAAATAACATAGGATTAGAAATATTTAGTGTTTTCCGACTCCTTAACAGGGATAATCCTTTTGAAACAAGTGTGACCTTTGCAGCTTAATAACTTGGCAGTAGTTAACTCTTTAAATGATAGCTGGGTAATTTAAAAAATGATTCTGGAGCAATAATGATCGGGAAAGAAATCAGAAGAGAGAGAGAGCGAGAAGGAGAGAAATTGAGCGAGTTCAGACAGAGGTCTGCGGTTGAAGAAAGTGTCATTAAAATGATTTTTAATTTGTCAAATATTCACTAATGATGTTGATGCAAACAGTAAAAAAAAATGCACCATATTAATCCATATATTTTGGAATGTATTTTTAACAATAAAAGATGATAAGAGACAATATAATAAATGCACAAATACTGACCACTACACTTAAACTGACCATATTAGTTCCGTCTATAATAATGATAAAATGCCCACCTAGAGGTCTCGCTGAACAAAAATCCATTTTGTTCCAAAAGCACCTGCGTTTAGCCACTTACTCTCCTGATTTGATAGTGAAAGCGGAGAACTTTTCGGTGTCAAATAGTGTTTTAAGCCCACAACTTACTAAAGTTCCATGTCATCAGGCCCATGAAAACTAATCTTTCAGTAGTAATAGCTCCTATAAAAGTGGACAGAGCCATTGAAAAGGAGGCAAGTAAATAAGCAACAACTCCTTTGCCTGGCTCAGGTGGGCAATGAAGCAAACAGAAAGGTAGAAATGAGATCGGGCCCTGGATGGAGCACATTGGACCATGACTAAAATAGGCCAGAGTTCATAGGTCAAGGTCTTTACGAGAGCTGCACCTCCCCTCCCCCATGCTGTCTCTCATCTACAAGATGGATAGCTTTGTACATTCTGTTTACTTCGACTGGGTTCAATTCCCAGCGATTACAAACACTTTTAAACTACATAAACCTGCAACAAATAATTAGGATTTCATTTTCTTGATTTGATTTGTTTTGTAGACAAAATCAACTGGAATCATTATCAGCCAATAATCATTAATCTCATTATAAATGATGAATCTATCATTGAAAATCATTATAAATCTTGCTTGTGATCGATTAAAAATGTAAACATAAGTACACAATGGAATGTTCTTATTTCAGGATTCAACTGCTCCCATATGATGCAAGGCAGGTAGACTGACAATCCGGTTGTATCAGCCAGTCTTTCAGGAAATAATAAAAGCCAAAGTCATAACCAAAGTCATCACCTTTGATTACCGATCACACCACACAGCCATGTTCGAATAAACGCACTGTCATGTTTTTATCATCTAAAAGAAACTCCCCGCAGGAGGGAAATGTCATTTTCTGTTTTAGTAGACACTCCGCAGACAAAAGAAGTGCATACAAAGAGATTTGTTTGAAAATGATATTCGCAAATCTAAACAACACAGTGACAAGCAAATCCCACAAGACTTGTAGTCTCATTCAATCTCAAACCGCTGTTATTAAGAGCAGCACAGTAAATATGGCACTGCTCCAGAAATCAAAGTCAGGCTTAATCTTGGCAATGCAGAGCGACTTCACATTTGACAAATGGTTTCAAGTCCTACGTTGTTCTCTCCCAGAGTAAAAGTAAACACTTCAGAAATACGACTGTAGTGTAGCGCCGCCCGGGAGGATTTGATTGGGTTGTTTCATGGCCTCTAGACAATACCTACGACAACAACACAACAGCCACAACATAAAAACAGTCAGACTCGACTGAGAAATGAAACGGCAACCGACAGATGAATGGTGAAATGATAAAAAGAGGCAAGTTTGCGCGTACTGCGGACGTTCACAGACAAAGAGCAAGATAACAGAAAACAACATAGCTTGATTTATTCTCTCTTCGGCTCTCTTCAAAATTGGATGGCGAACACCCCCCTTTCCATTAACTACAGTCCATATGATTTTTGGCAAATAAAACTGTGCAGAAGCATCTGTGCGCCTGATACTGCGGCAGAGAAAACGCGAACGCAAATGATACGTTTTATTATGTGCCTCCATCAAATAGGCCCTTGCATCTGCTTCTTTGGCGCGGCATCCACAAACACGACGCCTGTGTGAGATGGGAGAGACCTCAATCAAACACAAGCTAAGCCTTTCTTCGGGACATGAAAAAGAGCTCTCCTCTAGCTGATATTATGTTGCCAGAGAGAAAGGAGGAAGATGAAGAAAGAAGAAAGGAAATGCAAAACAGAGGGAGGATGGAAAATAACACGAATTACCAGATGATGAATAATAAGCAGTTGACATGCATGAGATACTTGAGGTATTGTATAGCTTGCATGAAAATCTCACCATGCATGCTACTGTAGCTTCTATAGCATATCATATCAACTTTATATATGAAAAACATTTATTTACTTTTTCGCTCATTTTAGTATCGATAGATAAGAGAAAGCACCATGTAAAATAAATTATATGAAAAGCAAGTTTGCCCTATTGGAAGGACTAGAAATAGTTTGAAGAGAGAAGAGCTATGATGAAACAGCAAGCAGGAGTATGCAGGAGATGTATCCCTGCACACTAGCTGTGGGGCCGGCAGCACTAAACGCCCTTCTGCATGGAGCAGAGGAGCCTCAACTTCATCAAACCCCTCGCAGGATCAGCCCCCTTCTTAATGGATTACTGCTGTCTCTGTGGAACCACACTGCAAATAATGATAAAACACCTCTAGATTAAACCATCTTACACAATACTCAATTCATTACCTTTTTCCCCAGATAAAGGCCAGCTAATAAAAATATGATTTTCTCTTGCGCCGGAACACTCACACCTTTATCCTTTAAAGGAAACAAAGGCAGCAAGGGAAGGTGCCATCATTCGAAAGCAATAATGGCCATCATTGCAATTACAGTACAGTGACAGCATGTGGGGAAATCTTTTTTTTTTTTTTATTCCTTTTACATATCATATAAAACTATACAGTATACTTGGAGCATAATAAAACTGCAGTGAGATGCATTTCCATACAGACCACAAAAAAAACACCCTGACTCTTGATACCTTTGGCACTGACAACCATATACCCCACATACAAGTTATTCACATAATCAGCAAGGTGTGATCTCCAAAACTAAACTCTGTAAAGAATGCAGTAGTGGTGTGATGCAGGGCAAAACTGGGTCACCTGGCTGCATGTAAACATGTGGGCTCTCAACAGCTCTCTCCAGGTGACACCTCATCACCGTGCTGCTAGAATGATGGCTTACACCCGTCTGGCTTGTCAAAACACTGTTTCGCAGGCAATTACCACGGTGGCCAGCCCACCACCGGGTTCGGATGGATGGGCGACACAGCCAAAGGGTCACTCCTCTGCCCATATTTCTAGCGCTTTGCTCTGGTGCAGCGGGACAGCAAATTGGCTGGCGTCTGTCAGTGGTTATCTGTGTTGCCGAGATCTTGTAGGATGCCTTGTATTGTAGCTGCGTTTACCACATCCAGAGAGAAATTCTAAAAACACAGAGGAATTTGTCTTAAATGGTTGACATTTGCATTTTCATGAAACGTTTCGTTTAGAAACAGCTGTTAAAAACTGAATTTCTATTTTTAAAAATAGTTCTTGCAGATGTTTTTTTGAGGTGTGTATCTTTACAACAGGAACCAAACCGGAATGTAAACAATCAAACATGGGTCTCTACTTGTTTGAAAACAATAACAACAACAAAAACTGTTACTGACTGTATGCAGTTTACTAAATAATAGTAATATAAAAAAACTTAAGCTTAGTTACTTTCACAGTATAAAATAAAATAAAATTAGCCTATTTTCAAAATGTAAACATGAAGATTAAATGTTTAAATTAAATGTTCATATATTATCATAAAAAATTATACAAGATATACATATATATACATATATATATACATTTGCATATAGTTGGTCATGATGGGCTTTATATAAAAATGAATTACAGTTTCAATGTAGGCTATATCGTATAGCTTATTAATTCGCCATACTTACAAACGTGTGACAAAAATCCAAAAGATCTAGTGGAAATAACTCAAACGGAACTGTGAAGTGTTAAAGTTATTATTGACAAACTGTTGTTTGCGACTTTCAAAAAGTTGAGTTGTTTAACTTCTTTGAAACTCGTGCACGGCATTTCCGTCAAAGTTTAACAGGCACGTGCGTGCGCCAGCACCACCCCTGACGTGCTGATGGTCTCTTCCGTCGTCATGGACACACTCAAACTCTGAAAAAATGGCGACACTTGTGAAACTTTACAGTCAGCTTGAGAATATTAAAGCGCAATATTTCATAAGAAACAGGTAACCAGATATATATTATGTTTAATACCAACATACCAACATTTTAAATTATTTACAGCTGAAAACATTTGTTTTTTATTTTGCGCGTAAATTAAATGAAATGTCAACAAGTTTTCTCTCCATACCGTTAGTAGGCTAATGTATGCGTCATGTGAATCGGTAAAACATACATTGAACAGTTCGTAACGTAAAGCTTTTGATATTACAGGATTGCTGAAGAGAACAGGAAGAAGGAAAGTAAGGCTGCTGTCAAAATTCAGAGCTGGTTTAGAGGTTGCCAAGTGAGAGCATACCTCAGGTAAGATTTTTTAGCAATATGTGTGCTTAATATATGTATTTACATGTTAGTCATGCTTAAGTATAAGTTTTCATGAGGAAGAGTAACTCCACAACGAATTTGTGGCTAATAATATAACAATTTATATTTTAATTAATATTAATATTAATGTATATTCATATTTCACAATATAATAAGTGTATTAAATAAACAATTGGTTGCATTTTATTTTATATCAATTTATTAAATAAACAATATGTTAAATGGGTCGTGTAACCTTGTCGCATTTGAGTTCAGCCAAGAAACAGGCTTTCTATTGGTTACATAAAATAATACTGGCTAGACAAACTTTTAACTTAAATGTCATTTACTTGTTATTTCTTTTGCTTGTTATCAGAAATAATCAGCAGGGACTCTTATTTGTGGATGTGTACAGGAAGTTAAGTTCGGGCCACAAAAGCGCACGTGCGAAGTAACGCTTGTTTATGTTGTTGCTTTAAAACCATCTATACAGTAATATACAGTAGTATGTAACTTCAAAAAGCATTAAGGAATCCATAACAAATCTGCTAATGAGAACAGCCACATAATTGTAAATTTTCGACATATCCCTTAATGTGACGCCTGACCCTAAACCTTCTGCATTCATTCCATGGATGTAAGAATTATCCAGTGCACAGGGCACTACAGTGTGTAACCTCAAGCAGCATATTTCTGTACATTGAGCAGACAAACTCCCAGACAGTAGGTTAATTTAGATTACTTTAGTTAATTGATCAATGTGTTAAGTGGCTAATTAGGAACAATCTAGGCTTCTTGAGTGCAGCTCCAGGGTTGCCGTCGTCCTCCACGCATTGATTTTTTTTAGTTATAAATGGCCTTTTGGAAATGAATGGCTATGTTAAGTTCAGAGTTGCCATAGACATGCATTTAGAGGGGGGTTAATGATAAATGCAAATGTACAGTTGTCTAAAAAAGGACCCCGCAGGCAGGCTGAGGGAAAAGGGGTTTAGAGGTGATCCCTGAAAGGATTTCTTTTATGTTTTCAAGTTTATCATCTTGAAGAATGTGATAAAGTTGCAGCTTGCTGAGTGTTGTTTTAAATATATCTTTCAGTCATCTGCATAAAAATGCAACAATAATCCAGAGAATATGGAGAGGTTTTATTGCAAGGAAGCTGTTCAGACACAGAGTAAAGGTAAGTTGTGAGACATGTGTTATTGATTATGTTTTGAAATTCCTCATTAACATTAAGCGGTTAACAGGCATGCCATGACTTACATTTATCTGACATAAGTTTGTAATATGACAAATCATATTGATTTCCGATGAAAGGCTTTTATCTCACCCATGTTTTACAGAGGCCAACAACTTAGTGTCTGTCTTCCTAAAACTAAAGGGTCGTGTAATAGATTACATTACACCTACAGAAACAAGAACATACTGTATGTTCCTGTATGACCTGCATTAGCCTGCATAATATTTTATGTCCTCCTGAAATGTAAATTGTTTTTCATTATCTACAATAATTTGGAGTAAATTAGGAGTTACAGTATGTCTAATATGAAATGCAAATGACTGACTCAGATTAAGATAAGTAACTAGGGAATGATACTATAAATAATGGCCAACCTTGTGATCTTTGCTCCATATAGAATAGAAGTTGTTTTAAACCTGTATACATTTAATCGTTCTGTTGAACACACACACAAAAAAAGATATTTGGATAATTTTTCTGGGGCACTATAGTAGGAAAATCCAAAATCTACTATTGTAGTCAGAACAGTTTAGTTTCCCCACATTCTTTAAAATATCTTCTTTTGTGTTATACATAAAAAAGAAACGTATACAGGTTTGTAACAACTTGAATGTGAGTAAATGATTTTTGGGTAAACTATTCCTTTAACTTTCTTTTTGATTGTGTCCCCTGTGTGTAAATCATAGCCTTGAGTGTTGTGAATATTCTCCACCATGGTTAGTCGGTACATCCTCAGCGGAATTCTATTGATTATCAAACTCAGCGAAGAGCATTTTACCATCATACATCTCCATTACTTACCGCCATGACTTCCATAGATTTTCCCAGTCGTGTCTGCATTACGAATTAAAACCAGGCACTTCCTTTCAATACAAAGTATGACTTGGCACTCCACCCTCTTATCTACTGCTGTGTCTTCATGACTTTTATGTATTATGTATAAAGAGGATTTTATTCCTCGCATGTTGAGAAAACATCAGAGGCCCGGTCGCAGTGCTTGTAGCGTAATGCTATCTCCCTCTCTTCACAGGCCGCATATTTTATCATGAAGATAAATTTCTACAATAAGATGGCTGTCAAGGTAAATATTTCTCTTGTTATGTAGTGCGTGAAACGTCAGTGGGTCACACATTTGATTTGGATTAAATCTCTGAACAGATTTTAATGGTGCTTGATTACAGCATAAATATTTTATGTGACAGTAGGGCGTAATATTTATGCACAAACATTTTTTGAGTGTAAAAATGTGTTGCATTTGCTAAAAAAGTTGCAAGTAAATTACTACATTTTATAAGTAATTTAAGACTTATTATAAAATATATTGATATATTTTATATATATGAATCAAATATATTGATATATTTTATAGACAAAATATTTGATTTTAATTTTAAAATCATACATACTATCATGATAACTAAAAGTAATGTCCAGTATTTTCTCTCATCAGTTATAGGTCCGCATCTGGTAAAAAGGTAGCTCTATCTGTTCAACATACGGTATTTCACAGCCTATAAATCAAACAGGTTTACATTTGAGTGATGCATTGGCACTTTTACAGACGTATTAGTATGCATTAAAACTTTAGTTTTACAATTGTTCACCTCCCTAAGGTGAAACTTTTAAAGAATTTTACAAGTCTTACAAAATTTCATAGCTTATTGAAAAATGTTGCATTTCTATGGAGGATTGCATATTTCTGCTGTGATCTTTGGACATCACAAGAAACGTGAACCGAGAAAGTGATTTATACGCATATCTTCTGCGTTAAATCTAGGGCCCACCCGGTATTCCTCATTCAGCTCTGTTATGAGAGTATAATTTGAAAAATGAAGCCTGACCTCTTCTGAGGGGTCACAGAATATGAGACTAAAGGTCCCGTCAGCACTTAGACACAAACAGAAGCTTTTTAACAGGACAGACAGCTTTTATAGGCCTTTTAAAGATAGAGTGTTATGTCCGGGAAGCAACAGCAATGTAAAAATCTGCAGAAAAAATAGTGAGGTTGACTGTGTAAACAGTTGTTGAAGGATCCGTTTCAGGTTTGGGTGTGTTGGATGGATGACAAAGACTGTCAGTTTGTAAAGCTACATGGGAAACATTGCATGATTCATAATAGTACTGAGAAGTACTGATTTGAGCTATATTTCAAGGTCACTAGTAGTAGGTATTGTAATGAATACAGAAAAAAGCAAACTGTGATTGAAACTTCTACATGAATCAATCTTTTGAGTAATTCCTTTTTCCTATAATGTGTTTATTATACTCTTAACCGAAGGCCACAGTGTTAGCCTTTTAATAGAAATCAGTGTTTACAAGAGGGGCCCGATTTGTATTAGATCTAATTGAGCAATATGCATCATTGATTTTACTAGTCTAAGAGGTCACAAAGAACTGAGAATCCAAGCCTGCAATTACTTTATTTAAAATTATCTATTGACTACTGATCAATGGCAATTCTTGTTTTGTTTTGTTTTTGCCTTATTATTTTTTTTAGCTCGCTATTGTTTTAAGCATCTAATTAGTCTGAAGGACATGTGTCCTCATTGTTTTGGGCCCTCAGTGGTGTTGTCATAGTGACACTAACTAGCACTCTCATTTCTCATGTAGTGACAATGAGTGCCACCCTTAAAGTGACAGTGACTGAAAGGACATCTCTAATTGGCTCTGCCTTTGATTTGACTTGTAAACTTAACTTTCAAATACTTGCTCAGATTACAAAAATATATAGAATGTTTTGTATTTTTTGTTTTGAAGGACAGGAAAGCATCAGATAATCCAATTTCACCCTTTTTACAGATACAGAAGAGATGGCGGGGCTATTTTGTTAGAAAGTATATACACAACTATTACGCACGCAAAAGATATTTAGAAGCACTGACCAGGAAGAATAATCAAATCAGGTGAGGTGTTATTATTGTTCTTTTATTCATTTAGCAGATGTTTTATCCAAAGTTACTTACTGTACAAATAAAGAGACATCAATACATTTGTATTGCTTCAAACTAAGATTTGCAGACTTTATTAAAGGGATAGTTCACCCAAAAATAAAAATTCTGTTGACATTTACTAACCCTCGAGTTGTTCCAAATCTGTATAAATTGCATTGTTCTGATGATCACAGAGAAAGATATTTGGTAGAATGCTTTTAACCAGACAGTTATTTTCCCTCATTGACTACCATAGAAAGAAAAAATACTTTATAATTTTTTTTGTTCTGTTGAACACAAAATGAGATATTTTAAAGAATGTAGGAAAGCAAACAGTTCTGGGGCACTTTTGACAACCATTGTCATTTTTCCTACTATGGTAGTCAATGGGGGCAAAGAACTGTTTGGTTACAAGCATTCGTTCAAATATCTTTCTCTGTGTTCAACCAATCAAAGAAATTTATACATATTTGGAACAACTAGAAAGTGAATAATTCATAACAGAATTTTCATTTTTTGGGTAAACTATGCCTTTAAGTTACACAAAAATGACTGCAATGTCTGCAACTTTTTTTACAAAACAAAGGAATGTCATGCATTAACAGCATGTTCAAGACATATACATTAGTGCCATATTATTCATAAACCGCCTCAGGTTACTTGGAAATGAATAACGCAAAATGAGCCTCTGATTTGTGCATCCCCATCCATTTATAAAAAATCCTGCTTCTGGGCACGAGGAAGATGCATATTCTTTAGCTTTTGATAAAAACATAGTCACTTTTATTAATGTGACCAATATATTTTGTTGGAAAATATCTTAAGGGTCTAGCTAAAATTAAATGTAAATCTGTTAAGTGCTCCTTGGATCACTGACTCCCAACAACACCCTCCCCCTTTCCATCTAGCTTCACTTTAAGTGGGAATGTTCACTTTTAATGGGGTTTCTCACCTATGAATCACACTAACACATTGCAATGCTCAATAAAAACACTAGGCCACTATAGGTTGTTTTGCAGATGTTGGAAACTGGTATTTTTTAGTGCTTGGTAGTAAAGGTTTTTCAATAGCATCTGTGGCTAATAACAGACAATAGTAAATATGTTTATATATATATAATAACATATAGATATACATTAATAAAGATTTAGATCATACCACAGGTGTCACAATATAACAGTATTGACAAAAACCATGACATTAAGGGTCCAGATCCACTGAGGCGCTTTTACGCAGCCGAAAACGGCAGAAGCTCAGCTAAAAAACGGCAGTTGCTCCTGTTTTAAAAAATGCGGCGCTCCCATTGGAATCAACTGAAAAAACACGCCGAACGCCGGCATAAACGCATTGGTGGACACGGCCCTAAGAACCAAGATTATTGGTATTGTGTTGACTCTAACATATCGTAAACTAGTTAGCATTCATTCAAAATGTTGCCTTAAGAGTTACAGTGGTTAAAAACTCTATCTTTAAAGATGGATATCACTGATGGCTTCATTTATTTGGCCACGATAACGCACAGTGAAAATCGTATATTGTGACAGCCCTAGATCATACCTGTATATTGGGAAGACCCAAGCTAGTTTTTATTTCAGTGAATATGTCCTAGAATGGGTTTATAAGTCAATTTTGGTATAGGGAAATACTTTAAAGCTAGTATTACACAAAGGCAAGTTCAAATAAGTAAAGAATTTTTTCAATGTCTCTCCAGCTGTGATATACAAACAATGTCCCCTGATTTGTTTGTTCGTCCTGTCTCACCTCTTCCTCTCAGTAGATGTTTTCTCGTAGCGCATTAATGACTTGTTTATGTAACGCTTCTGAGGTCCCGATCAATCAGTCAAAGATGTGAAGTGAAAGATCACCGTGCCTATTCTGACAATCTGTTCCACGTTGGGCTCAGGATCACCCACTGACTGATTAGTCACCCCTCGAAGGTCTCCGCACCAGGATTTTAATCCGGCGCCGGAATAAATTATTCGAATTTTCCTAATGGTTCCCATTTAGCACAGGCCGACCAGCCCGGCATGCCAATGATAGGAGGCCAGCTACTGCCCGAGTCAGGGCAGCCCCTATCTCATCCTCTCTCCCTGCCAACGATGAAGGATCCCCCCTCGCGCAAAGCGTCTGCATCGTTTCATTAGCTCTAGCCTGACACAAGGCCCGCCATGTTCCAGTGTCCATCTTCATTCAACTATCCTTCTTTGCATACCTTAATGAAGTCAAGACCCGGGTTCGCCGCAGCAATTCCACAGCAAGAGTTTGTGCAATGTAACAATTTATCACTTGTCAGGAAGACACTTAAAGTTCCACCACTTAATAAGGGCTTCCTCTGGGCTTGAGTAATTAGAACCGAGCGGCTTGCATATTTACTAAATGTGGAGTGTCATTGCCACCATGGCCTATTGCCTGCATGAATTATTTCTCTATCTGAAATAAACAGCTGGGTAATTATTACTGCCATAATCAGATAAATTTCTCTGTTATGTTTGAGCGTGGCAAATCTTTAACTCTTTGGAAGAAGAGAGGGAATTTATGGACTCCCATCACTTAGGCTACTGTTTCCTTCTCTCGTGTCCCTTTCAAGGGCATCTGTGAAACTCACTTATTAACTGCAGGCCTTGTTTAATTTTTTTCATTATAAACATTTCATAATATTTAGGGCAGGTCTTTTATCAAAGCGAGACTCCAAAATACACGGGGCACGGTATGCATATGCTTTATCACACAAATTACTGCATTCATTACAGAGAATATACCAAATCCCGTTTTATGGGAAAATTGATCTTGATGTTTTCGTTTTTTCTTTTAACCCTAAACTAATCAGCTTTCAAAACTGCTTTTTCAAGAAAAACAACTAGTTGGTGGGCTTTGCTGCTCTGTTTAGTAATTTGTTATTTTTTCACAATTTACTTACACTATTAAGTGAAAACCTAACGGTTTTGTTTTTATAAATAAATACTGAAACGCCATTATAACCAATGGCAAAAAACAGACTGATAAATATACTCTAAATGTAATTGTGCCTGATTTTTATTTACATATTTAACCAAAAAATGTCAAAAATAAAGTTTTTTTAATAAACAAATAGATACTGATTAACCAAAAGAATGACACCAGTTGCAATCATAACTATTGATGATATTCTTTGTGTTTTTGACACTGCGTTATTTAGAACGCTGTCTGTTGGTAGGTGTGGGTGATTATCACCTCGTGAGTTCTACAGTAAGTGGATGCAATTCGGTGGGCGCAGGGCGCTTATGGCTGTGTGTCGTGTAAGGACACAACAAAGGTCATCTGAGTTAGCTGCTCCCATGTCTCCCTACCGGCCCATCAGCACTAATGAGGTTTATGTGTTACTCCAGCCTTCTCTTAGACACAGATCGAGATCCCCTTCCATGGTTACAAATCTATTTGGCTTTTGTCCACTACAGTGCAATTAATAATAAGTGGGAGATATAGGTTAGCAAAGGTCAAAAAGACAAGATGCCAAGTAAAGGAAACCAGGTTTGGTTAGAGTTGAACGCTCAACCTCACAATAACAAAACACAGCCAAAAACTACAGACTAAGGCTGTGTTCACACTTGACTTCTTTTTTGAAGCTGCTAGCATCTTAAAAAGCCAGAGCCGGCGTCTTTTTCTGCAGCTCAGAGCGTCTTTTGAAGTTGAAAAAAACTTTTCTGAAAAGCCCTACGTCAAGCACCTTTTTAACAGCTAACCAATGACAAGCAAGTAGCGAGACCTGTCATTTCCATAACAACATACGAGGAAGGTGATTGGTTGAGCAAATGCTGCCTTTGAACATTGCCGGCTGCTATTTGTAACCACAATGCTGAAAGCGTTTTTTTTTATTAAAAATGCAGTATGGTCAACTTTTTCTTGTCAAAAAAGAAGTCATATTTGAACAAACACATTTTGTTTTTTGTGATTTTGTATATGTGATACATTTTTATATTTATGTTGTATTAATAAAAAAACGAGTAAATTAAGTAATAATTTACTAATAATAGTAAATTAAATGTATAAATAATAAAGTAAAATAACTGCACACAATCAATTTATGTTTGTGAAAAACGTCAACTTATTATTGGCTCATCACTAAACAGAATCTAACCAGATGACAGTAAAGTTAGAGTTTTAGTATAAGTTATAGTTATTTTAGATAATTTAGATTAAAATACAGTTAAAGACCTGGAAGCTTACTAAAGCATTGTAGCCTTCCTAATATCCTTGATATAAAAAGTTATAGTATTGCTTGTATCTTATACTGTAGAAAAATGTGCAAGCAGTTGAGAATTAATTTACAGTATAGTTTTCATTTTAAATACAGTATAATTGTTTTAGCACATGTACATCCACATTCAACACACATGCTCCCTTGTAAATAACCATATAGCTAAAATACAGTTTTGTAAACTTCTGTCATGAATCAGCAGGGAAATACACCAGAATTCACAGATGTTCTGAATGTATTGGTGTTATTTTGCCAGTACAGCTGCTCTCTTGAACAATCCACAAGAGTATTGAACATTGTCTGAAACAGCGAATGTCTTGGGACTGAGACGAGTTTACAGCTGTCTGGGTTGGAAAAACTGTGGGTTTATCTGTACTGTTCTCTGCCTCCCAGGAGAGATCTGGAAGAATTTGCAGAGCTCCAGAAAAGCGAGCAAGAACGGATCGCTCTGGAGAAAGAGGAACGGGAGAAAACCCTCCAAGCTCAAAGACTCCACTTCCTTCTTAGCACCAAACAGGTACAAGCTGAATCAGTGAGGTGAACATGGACATATATCAGGGTTGCAACGTCATTTAGAAATGTACTAAAAATGCCAGTTTCGAAATGTGTGCATGGTAACTGAGAGAGCAAACAAATACAGAATTGTAATTTAAATTTAAAGTAACAAAATTACAAAAAGAACGAAATTCATAGAAATGTATATAACTGCTGCAAGCGTAGCTGTAGCACATTTCATTAATAGTATTATATTATTATATATTATATTACTTATTTTATGAAGTATAAAATTCTGACTTTTGTCCAACCCTGGGATATATCCTGTGTACTGTGTACTGTATACATGCATTGTTTAAGGTCAAAGAATTTAAATCCACATAATCTGTATAAAGTTCAAATCACCTCAGACATTCCTTTTGGCTTAATGTTCCTTAAATATTATGTTAAGTGATCTGGCCGTTGTTGATTCAGCAACAGTGCCGGGCGAGCAGACATTTCGTTTTGTGCTCTCTCCTTCATGCCTTTATGGCCATCAGGCCTCCTGTGGCCCTCGTCCTGTCCCTGCCACCATAGCTCATGCCCATGTTTCTGCATGTTCGCTGGACGCTCTGTGCCAACCACAGCACAGACAGGGCAAGAGGACATCACTGCCAGCTGTCTGCAGTCTAAGGGAGGAAATCAAGAAATAATACACATCAGCTAATGGCTAATGGACAACAGATGTGAGAGACCACATGCTAGTTAAAAGATGCAGAGGAGATAGGGAGAGAAGGGGGAGTTGGCCGAGTGGTTTATTTTAACACTAGATTACAACATTTTTGGTGACTCTGAACAACACGAATTATTTTGACCTATTTATACCAATATTTTTTTGCATACTGCTGCAGGTGGTATATAAACTGCATAGATGTCACATGTGGGCTTTTTTTTACAATGACATTGAAATAAATAAATGATATTTAAAATCATGATTATCTATATTGTGTTGATACTACACATATTAATAATATTGTAAATTATGCAGCACCCATTCACCCAAAATAAACTATATAAAAAATGTAAAGAATTTGACTGATAACAATTTTATTAATTTGTAATAAACATTTCAATAGATATTATAATATAATCGGTATTGCCACTCCTTTTTGCCACGAAGACTGTGTAGTGAAAATCTAATATGGTCACAAATTTTCTGGTAAGCTGTATATATTATAATATTGTTAAGTATTGTTTTTCAATAAACATTGAAACTCTGTTTGCTGAGATGCTGAATGGGGTGGATCTGTGTCTGTAAATGTTGGAAACCCCTGATATAACACATATGACCATGCACATTATTCAGTCCTGATGACGCATCCCAAGAAAGGTCAATCATTTAAACCTCAAATCCAGAATTAAGTGCTTGTCGGTGCAGAAAAGCTTTAAGACACTTCAGAGTTTTTTTTCTTTATTTTTTTTGTGTAACTCTCTCCACTCCCCCTCCCTGCTTCGTCTCTCTCTGTCTCTCTACACTGGGCAACTTATGTTCCCACAGACTGACCTTGTCTCCAGGAAATGGATGGGTCTCCCATGGTTCATCGTTAACCAGAGAAAATTCCGCTGGACAAAAGTGGCTGTGCTGACATAGATGTAGTTCCTCGGTACGAGGGTCAACATCATTGCTCTTTTCCTGTAAGTCCGAAGCAAGTTGGGAGTTTGCGGCGTACCCCCCACCATGTGACACCCAAAGCTACGCTATCCAAAGCCCAACTGGGGAGTATTACCTGCGAACGTTATTAGCATATACAGCTGCAAAGCTGGCAATAAGCACATGTGAGGAAGTGACTAATTATTCCAGCCGTTATTCCGCAGGCCATACCAAGACTCACTGAAGTGCTACGGTAACATCAGACAGCTCTAGTTAGCTAGCAGACATTTACGCTAGCAAACGTGACAGATGTCAGAGTGATGGATGGGTGTCCATTCGGGGGAGGTGACAAGTATAATTGTTTTGCTGTGGTCGACCGAATAAACTAGGTCCATTTTCCTGAAAGCTAAATGTGTTTTGGCTGTGGGTTTTGCATGGATACCTGTAATGAGACATGCAATGAAAAGCGTTACCAGTCAAGTGAGAGGGAGAGTCCATAAATAGCAAATAAGTTATTAAAATAGGGTGTGGATGTGTTTGGAAGCTTCTCGGTGGGGTTTGATGGGAAGGGCAGTCTGTTTAGAATAGGAATTTGTCAGAGCGGGCTGCTGATCTATATCACAGTATCACAATGATTCTCAACCAGGGGCTGGGGATGGTATTTTTGATGTATTTAATGTTCAATTTGTTTATAAACTGCATTTACCTTTAATAAACTCACTTCTTATATTGGGAACTTTGATATTCACTTACAATACCCACACGTATTGTAATGCAAACTTTTTATGTGGAGCGTGCAAATCTTGGTATAAAATAGTCAAAGTTTACTTGTGACTGCTGTTATAAAAAGATCATCAAAAATATTTGGAGTGATTATTCTGGAGAGTCAAAAAGGTTAAGAACCACATCTATGTTTTTATCATATGTTGCTTTTTCTAAATTGTTTTATTTTTGGCTCATTTTAGTGTCCCGGTGTTTACAACTCACCATTTAAGATGGAGCCTGATGAGATGGAGCTGAGACTGAGACAAGTTAAACCACGATCAGCTCCTAAAGAGAGGAAGACCCCTAAAATGACGCCTAATCTCTTTAACCTGGTGCCGGAGAACAGAGAACGTCTCCCACCCATACACCAAAAGCCACAGGTTGATTAATTATTTCTTTTTTTCCTTTGCAGGAATTTTAGAATAACATAATGTGCAAAGTTTATGTATGTTATAGTTTGTTTTAGTGTGGTTAATGTAATGTGGCTATTGTATCATTTAAAACATTCATTTATATACATAAGAGTCGTTTGAGTATTTTATCAAATCACAGCGTTTGTTGACGTCCCCTTAGTCTATTAACAAAAGAGAACCGGGATTAAAGCTGGGATTTATTGTCACAGTGAGATAATTTAGAAAAACTTGCCGTTAAAATGAAATAATATCATTAAACATGCCTCTCTTCTCATCTGGATACCACCAAAGCATTTAGACAGCCAGATAACCAGTGATAAGCACACCTGTCAGCCCAAGCCCCTTTTTTTCATGGATCCCATTAAGCAACTCTCAACGAGGGAATACCGCAACATGCAAAGGTGCCCCGATAAAGAATATCTTTAAGTACTTCCAAATCTAGCATGTCATCTTGTCCAGCTGTGAGAGAGATTTGATGATACGTATTTGCCATTCGTGTTATTTACGGTCTGTGACTTTTATGGTAACTGGTTCTTATTATTGGTTTCTATTAATGTAAAACATAAGTGAGCAGAAATGAAGCGTGAGTCGTTTTGTTTTATTAGAGCCTGAGTTCTTCTCTCCGGCCTGGCTTTTCACTCCAGCTGGGCCCAGTTAGTGGGAATTCATTAAAAAAACTGCCACATCTTTTGCGCAAGTCACAATAGATGCATTATTTATCTACATTTTGCCCTTACAAAAACCCCAGAATAAGCACCCCCCCCCCCCCCCATTCGTGCCATCTCTCTCTATCTCGTCTCTCTCCCAATTATTTGTGGTCTGAGATGGAGCCCCTCCATGCATCGCTCCCCGTGCGATAAGCATCTGCGAGTGATAGATTGATTATGTGTATTGTTAGGGGAAGTGAAGGGATTGGTCAGTGCCAGGTGCTGATCTGGTCTTGATAGTATCAAGGACACAGAGTGTTGCGCCGGCATGAATTAAAAACAGCAATGTCTGAAGGTCACATTTAAACTAAAAGCACCAAAACTATTACTAATGCAAGCATGTTTGCATGAGTTCAAAGCAGTGTATCGTGTACACTTGACGTCTGTACCACTGTATCTCATACAGAACCATCATCACTGTTTGGTCATCCTACTGCCGGTCAGGTGTGTTAATATCTAATATGAGAAGAGTCTGGCTTTCAGTGGTTCAGCTGGCCATCCACAGGGGCCTCATCAATAACAAGGTGGGCTAGTTTGGGCAATAAAACATTTACCTTATCCCCCTTACCTGTCAGGGGCCCTTTCGCCCGGCTCTGGAGGTACAGCAACAGCGGCACCGGCCCCTGGAGCCGAGTCTGCGCATGGCCACATCCATCACTGCCCTGGAGGAGGCCAGAGAGGAGCTCAAACGACACGAGTGGAGGACTCGCGTCATCGACCAGACGTAAGTTACACACCAGGCCACACTGTGAAATGCATGTTGAGTATTGATTCTTATACTGTAGTGTTAATAAATATTTGATAACGCAGTTTATTTTGCCAAACCAGATTACAATTCTCGATTATAGATGTAATATTAGCATAACAATTTACGGCATCATCCCGCTAACATCATCTCTTTGGGCGTTGCATGGTCTATATGACATTGTGTAGATGCATATTAATCACAACAAGAGAAGCTTCACATTATATCCAGCCTGTGTACAGAGCAGATGGTGAAATCTCAAGTGAGTTTAAATAAGTTAACAAACAACACTACTGCTGGCTAGAAATACAGACTTTATAACCCATGCAACATTATTAACTTCATTCTCTAGTATGTAATTATTGCGCAAGATTACTATAATAACATTTTCCACTGTTATTTGAATAGTGCCATCTCTTTTTTGAAACCCTAGCATTTTATTTTAATTACAAGCTCAACGCGCAATGTTTATTAATCACGTTTAATATTTTTTCTTTTGCTCCGACTTTAAAGAGTAAATTAGCTAACCCCATTAACACAGAGCACAACAAACTCGTTGTAATAGGAGGGGTGGTTACTGCGCAAATCGTATTATACATGTGGTGTCTGCAGGGCACGGCGAAACATGATTAGAGTCTTTTTGATCCAGGATCTCACTCTCGTTTCCTGCTAATTTCCTCCGGAATGTTTCAAAGAGACACCGGAATGTTGCCGCTTCTTTTGCTTCTATCACAAGCTTAATTTCATTCCTAGTGATGTCTGTTCAGCCTCTATTGCAGATAATGCAGGGATCAATGACCATGATTTGGTGAAATAAACAGCATCAATAGTGGATTAAACTGTTTGGTGTATAGTTTGACAGGAAATGTAAGTTTTAGACTGAGATTTTTTTTCACTTGTTTTGTAAAAAGTAGTAAATGCATACGTTAACATTAACTATCTATGCAATATAATATAGTTTTCATTTATTAATCTTAATTAATGCCAATACAATTGTTAATGTTAAATTTTGATTTTAAAAATGTATTAGCAAATGTTGAAATTTAACTGAATTAAGATTAATTGTTATTTCATGCTAGCTAATATAATATTATCTGTTGACAAAAACAACCTTATTGTAAAGTGTTACAAATTTCTTGAAATAAAAACACACTATAGAATTGGACAAGCTTGGGGTAATATTCAAATGTTAATTTTAATATTGGCTTAATAAGCTCCCCAAAAATATTGGCTAAATTTGTAGAGGGAGATTGTGCACCCCTTCTATTTTTTGATTATATATTGCACACCAGATATGTTACATATTTCATGCAAAATATTTCATACAGCCATTGTTTTAGGAGCATTGCTACAGTACATTACTCTGCAGATTCGCTTATCTGCACATGAGAGTAAACACAATGTCTCAACATATTTCTCTATCTTTCTCTCTTTCTTTCCCTCTTAGTCTCCACCTACACTCCCCATTTCAGTGGCCTCCTAGGATGTTGTCACTGGGCATTGGTCTGCACTGCCAAAAGATCCCCTGTGAGAAGTCAAACTTTCCTTAATGGCTTTCAATGAATAAAAACTACCCTATTAAAATGCAATTCGGTGGCAATGAAAGCAGTAAGTGAAACAGCCGGCAAGCAGCAGAAGCATTGTGTATTCTGGGACATTGGGGCCACATTAATTTTTGCTCTGTGATGTCCGTCCCATGTGCACATTAGCATGGGTTGCACTGTAATCTGTCTTGTAGGGAGGCTGGTGTCTCTGGTGGGTAAGGATGGCTGTGGGAGATTGGGCCATTATTTAAAGGGCCAGTGCAGTGTTGATGTCAACCTCGGTTTTTGCCTTGCACCATCAAAGCGTTAGAAAGCATTATTGCTTATGTGGTGCTTACGTGACACAAAGCCCTCTTATAAATAATGATCTTGTTTCAGGAGAAAGTACAGAATAGAAAGTTTTACGTTAGGCAACACAGCCAGTATTCACTCAACTGCTTTTGCAAATTGCTTTTTATAAAATAGATTCAACATCATTATGATAAATGGTGCCAATGTTCGATAAAGAGTTACATTTATTGATTTATTGTTATATTTTTTTAAATTATTTTAACATAATGTGCAGATCCAGGTACAGTATGCATTTCTAGTGCGTTCTGCTCAGCCAATCAGATTTTAGAATTAGAACTACCTGTTTTATAATATAGTTTAAATGGTTTCAGAAATGCAAAAATATATAATATGCCATTTAATTTCTTTTTAAAGGATGCCATCTGTTCTTTCTATATTTTACGCTGTATTTGTGTAACACAGTAAAACTTTACCTTTGCCAGGTAGAGCAATTATTGTTTAATTTCCTGTGTTTGTCTGTTTCAATTTCATTTAAAACAACAGACAACCTGCACTTCTGGTTTCATCATCATCATAACACGCAATGCAACAAGCACTGGGAATAAAAAACCTTTCTTTACAGATTGTGTTCACAGAAAGTGCCAAGGTTGTTGGTTATTTGTTTGTTTTGTGACAAGCCAAGCCAATGCCCAGTGGACGTTTACACGGCCTCCGTGCAGACACCTCTTGTACCACACTGGATAAATCTTCCTCCAGGCAAAGTGTCTTGGGTACAATTTACAAAATCAACCTCGCTGTAATTAACATCTGGCATTTTTCCTAAGTAACCGCTATTTGCGCTGATCGTGTGCCCAGCAAACACGCAGCATGTGCAGATACAACCGCAAGACATCACAACAATTAAGAAGCTATTTGGGTTTGGAAATGATCTGGACTAGAATGAAAAGTGCCTGCGAGGGAGAGATGAGGCAGTGTGCTGATACATAAGTAACACGTGCTGGCTTGTGGAAAGAGCAGAAGCATTAGTTTTTTGGTGGGCGCGCTTGCCAGGACCAGAGGGCCGAGGACTGGCTTTTGTGCATCAGGCCGACACTTGAAAAGACAACATGTTCATGAATCTGTAAAATGTAATGAAATGTTATTTAATTCACTCTTCAGAATTTAAAGCGGTAAAAAGTCTCAAATTATTTTACTAAATTGTAGTTTTTGCATTAAGAAAGAAAGATTTTTTTACCTACTGTGGTTCCGATGGTCCTAATTTCCATTCATAAACCTTTTAAATGGAGCTAAAACATTTCTGTTTAATATCAAATGTTTTTGTTTGTTTTGTTACAATAGCTGTAAATAATTATGCATAAAAATGCTCATGTCTTCAAGGTTGTTTCCTTAAATATGCACATAACCTGAGTAATTACATTGGAGGACAGCTAGTAAATTAGTGTTTTTATTTGTCCTTGTAGCGTTCTGTACTGTACATATCTTTATTCCTATTTCTTTGTCTTACGGCACACAGTTTCCATCCATTTTCAAACACAACCCAAAACAAGAGGTATGAAGGCCTGATGCACACCGGCAGCCCCTTTGAGCAGGTGGCATATGGGACCAAACATTTCAGAGAGGAACACAAGGAGCACCTCCAGGGGAAAAAGGTACACGTCTCGCTAGCATGCACACGTAGAGCTGCCAAAACCCATTCTGGGCTGGCATGATTCAGGAAAAGAGATGGGGCTGCAGACGGTGATGGGAGGGGGTCCCATTCTCAATCCCCCCACCTCCCCAAAACAACCTCCATCTTGAGCATCACAAATTTGTCAAATTTGACAGCAATTTAATAAATACCCACAAGTAAATGAGGAGAAAAGGCTTACTCTCCCCCCTCAACCAAAGTCTTCACATTAGGTAATTGACTGTGTCTCTGCTGAAGGCCTTTCATGGATGAGAGTTCTTTATTGGCCCTTACCAGCAGGCACTACCCTCTACATCCAGCGCAATTGCCCGGAAATACCTCCTCCGGAATGAAATAAATAAGACAGCACCTACTGCTGACACGACTCGTGTATGCTTGGTTGCCGCTGGATGTGGCGGCTCGGTTCCGCTTCGCGTTTTAATTGTTGCAGTGTCCGAACAGCATATTTTGGGCGCTTTTTTCATTCAGAACAGAACTCATCAGGTCATTACCAGAACACAACAGGGGAACTTTCTCCTGTCGATGTATCGACTGAGAGATTGTAGTCCCAGTCTTGAATCGCAGCTTAGATGTCTAGGTTGAACTTATTCGCACCATTACGTAATACATCACATGTTAAAAATGCATGCTGCATGGCACATCTCTACAATTCTTTTGGAAAGTATCCCAGTATGTCTTGATGTATGCGGTAAGGCTGGTGCCCGTGCCGTCTGCCGGTAATGAACACTCAGCGTAACCAGCGTGCCTATAATCAACATAATTGATGTGGCAGAAGCCATATTAAGGATTATCACTGATCCACAGCTAAACAGCAGGCAACCCCTCAGCCTCAGGGGTGAGTCCCAACCCTGAGGAGCTCACCACTAAATAAACCACCTTCGATTCATTTAGGTACACTAACGTTCAAAAATGTAGGGTGACTTACTCTTTCTTTATTATTAATATTCTTTATTCGTTTCCACATTTTAGAATGATAGTAACCATATGGAATAACACGAATGTAACTGTGGGAATTTAGAATAAGGACAATTCAAAATAAATCAAGCTTTGTTATATTTTAGTATCTTCAATGCAGGCCCCATTTGTTTCTAGTAGTTGCTTTTTCTTTATTATTCAGTCATGCTTTTAAAAAATGTTTTTAAATATGTTGATACTTTTTGTCAAGTGACTCTACATCTTTGAACGGATAAAGTATAGAAGGACAAATGTAAACTTCCTGTCTGTGTTTGGTTAGAATATAACAATTTATTTCATATTACTTTTATTATATATATTCATATTTTATTGTATATTAATTGTATTAAATTAAATTAAAACTACTCAACAGTTATTGATTCTTTGCAGAGATCTACCTGAAGTTAAGTTAGGGCCACATAACGTTAATATTGTTGCCATCTAAATGCTTGTAAGATTAATATAATATAAATGCTGTTTTAAAACAAAACATACACAAAATGGTAACAACTATAAGGTGCAACACCTTTTTAACTATCAATATTGCATATCACAATGCAGCAATAATAAAATAATTGTTGTTTACTGTACATATTAGGGACTCTATCCTCTAGAGGAAAAATTCTTTCATCATATACTTTTGTCTTTTCAAATCTATATTACTTTCTTTCTTCTGCAGAACACAAAAGATGTTTTGAAGAACGTTGTTAACCTATTTACATTTGCCCCCATTGCTTTCCAATGTATGATATTTTTTAAAATATCTACTTTTGTGTTCCACCAAAGAAAGAGTCATATACAGGTGAATGACATAAGGGTAAATAAATGATGATACTATCCCTTTGATGGATTCTGCAAATTGTGCATGAAAGCACTACTTGTTCAATAAAAACACTGCTAAAATACTGTTCAAAATACATAAACTGCTTATCTATTAGGAGTAACGTATAAAAAGACACAGGAATCTTAAACAGTGTTAAAGTAGGAACTGACTACAATCTTAGAGCTGATATTCTCTGCTTTTGATCTGGTTGCCCATGTCAGGCTCATTAACCCATAACAAAGCCGTCTCAATGGCTGTAATTAATGCAACCAGAACATGCAGCATAGTGACGCCATCATAGCTTTGAATGGATTATTCTTCCCTCTTAGCACAAGTCTGATGAGTTGTGATGATGATCTGAACAAACTCTTATTCCCTCCCACACCTCATCATCAAGCCCATCCATTCCGTTACAAATGGGGGTGATGGGTATGTTTTGCTTGTCTAATTGTTTTGTTTATTTATATATTTATTTACCTCTTCTAAAGAATTGACACACAGAGCTTGTTTTGATTAATCAAAATGCATTCTACACAAGCAATGCACTCCACAAAATGCCCTCCATTTAACCCGGGTCAGACAGAGACCCAGGAGCTGGAGGCACTAGTGTTCCTGTGAGAATTGTGCATGTTAAGACTACCTCGCTCTAGATGGGTTTGATTCTGATATTAGAATTATGCAAACAGTTCACTTAACACAGTTTGATTCTGTATCACATGACTAGATAGTGTCCGTCGTTGGGTACATTAGATCTTTCCATTACGCACATAGAAAATTCATAGTGGGTTTTTTTGTATTTTAACCAGGTGGAAGTACAGAAATATTTGATCCTAAACAAACTAAATCATGTAAGAATCATATAGTTTTTATGAACACAAAAATATTCAACTGCTTATATTGTTTCATTTATATGTATAGATTGTAATATGTATATATGGTAGGTACGTTATGTGGAAATAATTTTTTAGACTCTAATTTCTCACAGGAATAAGCTTTGTCCCTTGATGATGATCCCATGCTTTAAAACATAAATTGATTCTAAAGAGGAAATTAGATGGCACTTATTACACTGTCTAACTAGTAACCCAGTGTCATTTGTCTGTGGCTTGATAAATGTTTCACGTTTGCCTACCTCTGACGGTTACCAATGAGGAAAACGTCGCACACAAACCTGTTTTTTTTTATTAAATCTCCTAAGCCTCTCAGTCCCTTGCATTGACTCGCAAGAAGATAATGATGGATATGGTAATTTCCAAGTGCATTTCTGATTAAATTATAGCCACTCTCTTTTTCCTTTCTTCTTCGCTCATTTCTTCAGCCCACCCCTCACACCTTGAAATGTGTTATTTCCCAGATTAACATGTCTTCACCTGAAAGCAGTGCATGGTGATTTATCTCAATTGTGGAGATAAAAGGAGGTGATGCAGGAAGGATTACAGAGGCTTCGGACACGCTCAGATACATAACTAATGAACTTTACCTCTGATAGTTGAATCTGGGTCCTGTTTCTAAGGCTCTTTGAAAATAATGATGGGTATTTTTCCTTTTGAGCACTGGCGTCCATTAAATAGAAATTGTTTCACAGTTTAACTGTTTTAAAAATTTTTTTATTCAAGTTAACAAATTAAGTTGAATGAGCAAATGAAAAATAGTTGGGTCAACTTGAAAAATTACATTGAAATTAATGTAAAGCTAAAGCTAAACTGTGAAATCATTTTTTATATTAAACTTATGTGATATGGTTAATGTGGAAATATATATACATTAAACCTTTAACATGTCCATTTTTTGTAACTTGAGAGACTGCCATTTTGTGTCTCAGTGGTTGATTTGAATTAAGAGATTTCACTTGTTATCTCTTTAAGTAAAGCGATAACTTTGATCATGTAAATTGTGAGAAAATTACAAATTTGTATAAGAATAAATGCCAGTAAAGTGTTGCATAAGGAAAACAACGAAATATCAAGTAGTTAAAAAAACTATATTTATTTAATGTTTTACATAAAATATTATATCTGGTGTTATTCAATATTAAGTTAGCATGCGCAAGTAATAAGACAAATAATTAAATATCAGTTCCACCACAAAACTAAATGTACAGTAATGTGAGCAACTAGTTGGACATTTAGGTATGATGGTTTAGAGAAGTTAAAACGCAACTACTCTTATGCACGTACACCCGCTTTTGGGCAGCGTTAGTAAACAAATTAAATAAACCACACTACACAGTTTGAAAACTACTTTAAGGGAGTTTAATTTTTTTTAAAGGCCAATAGGCCTGTAGTTGAAAAAAATGCAAATCAGTGAAAGACCGCATTACAATGATTCAAGCGTTTAAAGATATGAAGTGACGGCACACAGCAATGTTAAAGATCAGGAGTGATGCAGACAGACAGAAAGGCACAGGGTCTGTGCTTTCCCCTCTCCTCTGTAATTAGTGCATTAGTTAATAGCCCCTTGACTAGGATGACCCTTTATCGGGCCGTATTGTGGCCGATGACAAGCCAGCCTTGTGTTTTGATGTTTGCATCATCAACAACACTAACAAATAGAACCAGCAGGGCTAATTACAGGGGCTAATACAGCGCAAGCAATGGCATTGCCTCAGCACAAAAGCCTCTCTTTCGCCTTGCATTAGACTTTCATCAATCACATTTTTAAACTGATATATCTTAGCGCCCGAATACCAGCTCTCTGCCTGAACCCACAGTTATTTTCCTTCTATTTTAATGTTGCTTCAGTAATTGCTTTTCCAAACCCCGTCTGCCAGACGCCCCCCACACCGCAATAGCCCCTGATAATATTGCCTCCAAGCACAACTTTCGTATTTTTTTTTTTTAATTATTGCTGTAGCACAGACTTCAACTGGAATATTTTGCCGAAAATGATGCTTTGTTAGCAGCTTAATCATTTCTGAAATCATGCATCATGGCGTTATGCGTGATATATGAGGTGTGTTTAAATGCGAATGATATTCATAATGCGCAATAAATAAGTAATATAAAAGTAGGACAACCTGCTTTGAGTCCGGTATAGGACATGGCATATGAGTGTTTCTGTTATAAACACACACACACAAGCTCATATCCCAGACTAGACTACATTAGTGACCAAGACCCTCTGGGTGATTCACTATATCCATTTTATAGGCATATAAAATCCCTCGGCCCCTTCATTTGCCACGTAATAAACAATTCACCTGACACATCTCTCACTTTTTTGTTACATATGTATCAATTAACTTTACACCTTCTTCTATTATGTCAGCATTTTCAGTTTTACCGTCATTCATATAAATAGTAAATAAATATAAATTGCTGCAATTGATTCAGAATGGCCTGTGCTATAAACATTACGAAATACAAAGTATTTAAATATAGACTACAAGTGCGGGTGCTTAAAAGCTATTGGAGTTTTCATATAGCTCGAATGAAAGACATTTCTCTCTTCACAGTATGATTAAATTAATGAAATTGGATTAAAAGTGTGTTTACCTTCCGAGGACAGAAATGTGTTCATTTATTACGTGTTGCACGAGACCGTTGCAGGTAATACCTTGCACAGTACAGCACAGAAGGATTACCTCTGCCACACTATATCAAATCATTACATGAAAATAACATAATTCTGGTATTGTCAGTTAATTTTAGTAAAATTGCTAAATTTGTGTATTTTTGTATACCTGTGTGTGTGTTCACAGATTAGGTTATATTGGAGTCACATCACCTGAAAATCACTGAGGAATTTTGTGTAGTGCAAATTAAAAATATTGGACTTTCCATTATTAATATGCGTATTTGCAATTTGGCACAATATAATAGAATGTGATGTCACAGGTTAATCCAATCAGATAATAGATTTGAAACTATCCATTTATTATTTTTATATATATATATATATACTCTTGTAATTGGTTAGATGAAGAGCTGTAACTACAATAATTGTATTTTTATTGAAATGATCCAAATTGCCAATCCAATTGATTTTTTATTTTAGAAATACATTTATCCATCTTATATATCATAAACATGAAATCAAATTACATTTCATGTTAACAGTTTTATGTTGTCAGTGCAGAAAATGTAACAAACACATCTGAGCAGCCAAATACAAGAGTCTAAACCGCTCGGACAGAGTCAAAAACTAACCACGTATGAAAGAACGCTCCGCGATTTCCCCGCCGGCCTGCACGGAGCTGCGCATTGGGAATTACTCCGTCAACTTCTCACGAGCTAAAATAATGTAAACTCATTTCGGCTGAGGCCCGGCTAAGATGTCAGCGCATATGAATGCGAAAAGTGCATTGGACACATTAGGATTTGACAGGGGCCCTTCTTGAAATAAGTGAAATTAATGGAGCTCTTTTCATGTACGACAAGGCCGCGGCACCCCTTTCAGGCTGCTTACAGTCAAAGAAAAGTCAATACTTTTTTATTACTCCAAGCTGACCTACCTTCTGCACTACAAGTGCTAGCTGTGCTAATTGGTTTCAGTTGTGCAGAAAAAATAGAAAAGCTTCATTCCAAAGAACACTGGAGCAAATAAATCAATCTCATATTTTTTATCTCTTGTCTGTTTTTATTGGGTGATGTTGGAGAGAGAGGCAACAAATGCTTGGTTAAAATATGGGTTCCACAGGCTAAACAGTGTCTAAGTGCTCATCTGAAGTCAGCTGTTGTTCCACTGTTGTTATGTAGCCCTTAAATGTAGCACACGCCGAGGTGAAAGATAACAAAGAACGTGGACTAAAGCTATTTGGAGAGAACAGGTGACAAATAGAACATTTAGAGGAGAGATTCATTTTGTAAATTCACAAAGACACTGAGGGTACTTTAGAAATGCTGCTTGCTGAATCCAATGAGGGAAATGTTCATGTTACAAGATATAGACCTCTTCGGATGACGTTAACATCGCTGGTCCAGAAGAACTTCCTGTTTCAGTTACACAAACATTTGATCAGAATACAACCAATAAAATATTTATAACCGATTTCAAATGTTAAACAAACATCTTATATGTAAGATTTAAGAAGTATAATAATAAATAATAATAATAATAATAAATAATTAAAATACAGAAACCGGAAGTGTGCTTCTATAGACCAGTGTTGCAAATCTTGCAAAGTGGTCTATAGTAGGTATCAGAGTAGGAATAGTATAAGCAGAATTGTGAAATATATATATATATATATACATACACACACACACACACACACACACACGTCACTGTTCCATCAGAGGAAGTTTACTTTAATCTGATCTATTCATGACAAACTATATATCATTGGGACCAGTTTATTACCATAAATATAAATTATGTAGAAAAAATTATTGATCTAAAATAACTCTCTCATAATTATTATTTAAGTGATGTTTTGGTCAGCAATAAACTGTCAATTGTCTTCTTTCATAAGAGAACAAATGCATTCCAAAGCATTCATAATTTACAATCCAAGTGTGGATTGTGAATTTTAATGTGTGTTCTTAATATAGTTAGGCCTATGTTTAGTTACAGTTAAAAGGTTCATTTATTTACAAAAAATATTAGGATATAATACTTACATTTTCCTTCTGTCCAATTAAATGACAGATCATTTCAAATGTATCTTAGCATTTGAATTCTCCCTTTTCTCCATTTTTTTTGTATTGTACAGTATCTGACCCCCCACCCACTCGATTCTACTTCAACAGTAGTAGTCTCTCATCACACTATATTCATGTTAAAGTAGCTATACTGTATAGTTCAGCTATCTACAGCACACATCAGCCTGTCATTATCTGTTTCTGTACCGAGTCATGACCGAGTTTGCACAAAAACATTATTGCACTGACAGAAATGAAAGCTTTTGCTATAAATCTCATTCTTCCTATGATTGCAAATGTTGTGAATGAATCTATTTTCCACTTTTAAATCCGCATCCTTTCGCATTTCTTGTCGGAGTTAGCGCGGGGTGCTGTTTACGAAGACAGCTAACTGCAGCTTTTCCTGCGGCTAAAGCACACAGATGATTGTCATGCTTGCATACGCTGACTGACAGAGAGATCACATGCATGCCTGCCAAAGGGAAACAGTCAGCGCCCCAGTCTTTGACATTACTTCGTCCTTGCTCAACTTCAGCTTATTTTAGTCTTAAAAAAATGAAATAAATAAATGGCCTCTCCAAACCCCTCCCCTTCCTCTTGCCGTTCTTAATCCATGCCCATTATTTCCATTTTAACACAGCAGTGCTCCTCACAAGCTTTTGTATTGAGCAGTTCAGGATGAGGTGTTGTACACCATATCAGCCTCTAGGGGGTGTAACTGAGAGCCACCGGCTATATCAGACACTGTAGCTGCTGTAGCAACTAGGCCACGTGCACGAGCTGAATCCAGTCCAACTAAAAATACCTGATGTTCATTTTTTTGCAGTACTGCAAAAAAGAGGGCAGGATTTGTTGTGGCTAAGGTATTTATCATTAACAGACTGATGTATTATAGCAATGATGAAGAGGCAGTGCTGTGTTATGAGGTTAGGGTGGTTGTCCATGAATTAGAAAAGAGAATAGAGAGAGTGATGGTGTACGTTTTTCTGTGTGTGTGTGTGTGTGTGTGGATGTGTAGCTGAACTAAATGACTTCATCTTTTAACCCAAAAATAATCAGCTCCATCAGATTCGAATGGAACTAGATTCTTCTTGTAGGGATACACAAAACTTTAATTACATACTTTGTAACATATGTATTTAAAAATAAAAAATACACTCTTAAAAATAAAAGTGCAGCGATGCCATAGAACAACCATTTTCGGTTCCCCAAGAACCATTTCTTTTTTTATATCATCTTTTAAAATAATTCATGTACAGTACATACAGTAGCAATGTGTTAAGAGAACGTGCACTACTGTACCTGTCAGACCTTGAGTTTGACAAAACACAAATGAGATCTCAATAGTATGACCTAGACAGCAATAAGATAAAATGATGAGCTAATAGAGACTTTTGCTCCTGACCAACACATCTTTTGCTAACATCTGTCTAAAGTCAGAGATTTGAGTACGGATTGCTGTGAGTCTCCAAAACCAAGAATAAGAACTGTGAGAGAGAGCAACCTGTGTGTGTGTGTGTGTGTGTGTGTGTGTGCGCGCGCGTGCGTGCGTGCGTGCGTGCGTGCGTGCGTGTGTCTTTATAATAATAATGGCACCATCTCTACTGTATAAACCACTTTTCTCCTGACATCCAATCAATGTGCTTATCATTTCAGCCCTTCAAGACCGTCTTTACCACCTGCCATGTTTTTGACAAGTTTGGACGAGTGTACTCCGATGCTGGTAATATTGTATGAGATGGCTGAGTGGAAAACAGACAAAATCAATAAATAAATCAAATTAAATATACAATTATGCGTCATTTATTGTCTGGTGCAGAACACGCGAAGGTGAAATAAGGTGAAGCAAACAGTTTCACATTCAGTAAAAACATCTCATGCTTTTAACATAATTACATGCTATTTGTATTACGTTCAGTTGCTAGTTGTAGTCAATATTAGCAGTGATGATAAAATAATTCTTAAAAGCAACTATTTTGGTCCTACAAAAGAGACTAATGAAATTCCTCCATTAGTTTACACACTTACAGATGTCACAAGTGGATTCTTTCGTCACTTTCATTAATCATCATATGCAGACAGAGCAGACGCCCCCTCATCGCATCGCTTCCAGAATTGAGCTTTGTTTTTAAGTATTTTCCATGCACTGTTGCCACTGAAAATAAACGTCATTTAATTTTAGTGAGTGGGAAAAGGTGAAGGAACTGATCCAGTCGGTTTCATTTTCACAAATAATTCTGAGTGCTTTGTTCTACTGTGTGCATGCGTGCCTATAGCTGTACATAGCTGGCTGACCGCCATTCCCACCAGAACCCGTTTGATGAATCGGAAGCTCCAGCGGCAGTAATTTGGAGATGCAGGGACTATCTCTTTGATTGCTCGTGGTCCGAGGTAGTTCATCACTTCACAATAACTCAACCTGCTGCTGACTCCTGTCTCTAAAACACTGACGCTTTTCCATCAGGGCGATTAAAAAAGCCCTAGTTCCCTGATCTGATTACTTCCTGTTTTTACACTAACTTTGACCCATATGGAAAGATAGTGGCATCCCACTTACGGTTACCGGGGGCACGTCGTCCCAGAGCTGACTCTTGCGGTAGCCGTGAAGACAAAGGATGGCCTGTCTGATGGTTTTGGGGAAATGATGATGTATTATTTAGCAAAAAGCTTTCACTCAGATTATTTGCCAATAATATACTATAGCAGCTGGCTATAAAGCTGGCTATATTATCAAGTAAACCTGTATGACTTTCTTTCTTCCGCAGAACACAACAGAAGATATTTGAAGAATGTTGGTAACCAAACAACATTGACTTCCATTGTATGGACACAAAACCACTGAGATATTTCTAAAAATGTCTTCTTTTGTGTTCCACAAAAGTAAGAGTTATATTCATTGACATGCGGATGAATAAATGACAGTAATTATTAATAAGGTATGTCTTTATTAGATCATGCTGAAACTCACAGAACAATGCACTCTTGAGTGTGGGCGTAGAGTGCTTTTTGATGGGCTATCTAGACAGGTCTTGGCTTCGGCTCTGTAGTGGAGCTCAGCCAACATGTACCAAAGAAAATGAGGCACACTGACGGCGGGACGTCCTCTTCACAGAGTGAAGCCATATGCAAGAGAGAAGATATACCACTGAGGAGGGGAAGAATGGAGAAGAGTGGTAAAGCCTGCTAATGAGTAGAGACAGGGAAAATATGAAGCCGCCTTGTCTTCATAACCCAGGGAAAAACACTTATTTGCACTATAGCGTCAACATAACAGGACTAAAAACTGTAAACTACTTTATAACAATCTACTTACTGTTTATGAATGACTTGTGACATCAGTTAAGTACACGCATCAACTCAAGTCCACTGCAGCACTACTACACTGCATAAAAGTTCTTCCTAAAGTACATGAGCCATCATTCATTTTTTCTGGCTTTGAGAGAAGAACTGCGTGTGAGGCCGGTGAGCCTCTGGGTCGGTCCAGGTTTAGGGTCAGAGTCATCATTCAGACCATCACTCACTGAGAAAGGGGGGGTCCGGGCATGGAAGGTGGGGAGTCTTCCTTTTTCGACTCCCGGCCAATGGCTCGTGTGTGCGGGCGAGCTTGAGAGAGAGAGGGGGTCAGAGTGCTGACAGTGAAGTGATGGGCTGTCTTAGTTTACTGCTGAGCCACAGCAGGACGTGTCAAAAGTGCGGGCTCACTGCCCGCGCTGGCTCGCCACCTACCTGTCTGTCCACCCCGTCTCATTTAACTCCTTTAACTCTTTCAAAAGAAAATATATATTAAGGCTTTTGTGCACATTTTAACCCCTAATTAATCACATTTCAGTTTACTTTAAACTTAACTTTATTAGGAAGCTAAAATGTAATTGATCTTTCCAAAAGTTGACTGGTAAAATGGCAAAAAAAATAACTAACCTAACAATACTAAAATATTTTATATATATATGGTTTATTTGGGATGTTTTTTTATTTGATTTGTCTAAAATGAATTTTAAGTATGTGACCTCCTCATAAATCTCATACTGACTATGGGTAGTTAACAAATATACCGTAAATGTGTCCTATGGTGTGACATAGCAAACAATTAGAAAACATACTGTGTATAATATATTATTTTAAATTCTTCATATTTATATGTATAATATAAAATAGCATAAGAGAAATGTAGCTTCATTGTTCTACATTTTTGCTGTCACGTCATAGGACAATTTTAGTTGTCATCATAAGTACTCGTGAGTGTTTCTTGTTCATACAAAAATCTCATTTGATAATTCTAGTTATTGGCAAAGAATGTTTTGGAAATCTATAGTGAAGTTTCCTACTGACACCCTAAAGCAACAAATATAATTTTTAAATTGATGCATAAATATCAATCAAGCATATTTGATTCTCAAAACACTGTCAGCTTCAATTCTCAGCTAAGTGTTCCAAAATCTGTGCTTGCCACCTACGGTAATGTGTCGGCTTTCATCCATCTCTCCAAAACCTGTAAAGCGTTCTCAGCCCTTCATGCAAATGCATCTCATTTGAGACTGACGCACAGCAATCTGCAAAATTAAAAGACACAAATCTCCTCTATCGTTCCCCGAGCGGTGAATGAACCTTAAGTAGAGGCTGAGCGCTTTGTAATCTGCGTTAATGTGCTTGTAGGCATGGAATTTGAATTGTACAGAACGGAGCGGGCGAGTCAAGATGAGAACCCTGCCAGATGCTGTGGCAGATGTGTGGCTCAGCTCACTTGGGTGATTCCATAATTACATTTCGCATGCAGATACGAGCAGGCATTTCATGCTGCTTCACCGAAAGCCTCGGCCCCTTTGACTTCCCTCAGACTAATGCATAATATTGTGACAGTGCGGAGTGGGATTTACTGATCGTCCTATTGATTTATATGTTATAAAGCATCAGCTGCGAAATGCAACAGATGTCTGCGGTACGTGATTTGGTTGATCTGATGTTTGGTTGGGTCACGTGAAGTTGGAAAGTGACGCTGAGCTTGTTTTCCAAGACTTTAGAGCTTCGCTGCTCATATGGGCGATCTGGCACGCAACCGCTCCTGACACTATTTTGCCCACAACTCCCTAGGATTTTGTCATCACCCATGACAATAAAAAGTCAAAAATTCAAATAAGCATAACCTGTAGACTTGCGTTAGACTGTTTAGTAAAGCAGAGATTTCGCAGATAGGACACTTATAAAAAGTGTTTTGTTTCTCATTTAGATCCACAGTCCAAGCAAACAAGAATTCTCCACATACAAATTGGGACGCAAATGGAATCCAACAGTCAAGGCAATGATGAATACCGATCAGAAGAGGTATTGACAAGCGTTTGTTCTGGCCGCTACATCAAGAAGAGACAGGTGTCTATCTTAAACAGCCGTATTGACAGGTTTGTACCTCTGGAGATTGTCAGCCGTCTGAGTGACAAGATGTTATTGATAGATAGGATGTGCTGACGCGCTTTAAAAAAAACAAATGACTTTTGAAACTCGAGTAATTAAACGCAAAGCACTAAACTTGTCTAGAATAGTCTACTGAGTCTATGACAGCAGTCGACTACTAATGGTCAGGATACCGGTAGCCCTGACACAACAAGAAATAAAGATGATGCTAATAAGCAGTGGAGGAATGTCAGTCGTAACCCACGCAGAGCGACCCCAGGCCCTGGGTTCTGGCGGGGTGGACAGGTACTGCTCACCGTGAGGGCCGCGCTCCTGCCTGGCTCTGCTCAGAGAATCAATCAGCCCAGCTGTCAGAGACTAACCTGAGCAGACAGTCCAGCTATGGAGAAGCAGAGAGAGACGCTCCCACTGGGACACCACTCGCTTCTGCTACCAATACTGAGAGCCATCCCGACAAAGAAACACTCAGCCTTTTCTTATACTAGACATTTATGCAATTATGTGTGTGAATGTCATTTGGATGTCATAGTAGTGGGTGGTAACTCTTTTAATCTATATGAATTGTGCCCTAACTAGCCTAGCTAAGCTAGTACAGATGTGATAGTTCAGACTACAAAACTACAAAATGTCTTGTAACAGTTTAAAAACACTGTTCTGTGTCACAAGTTCAGCCAGTCAACACGCTTCACTGGTAGTTTCTTTTTTTGTGGGGCTAGACTCCACATAAGGTGCTAAATTGTTCCTCCATTCTGGTTCCTGCGGTGCGAACACAACAAAAAGTCTGTACTTCCTGCATATCGTTCCGGTACTAAGAAATAGTTCCTGTGGTCCGAAAGCCCCTATTTCCTCACCATCTTGTCATTTCAAACCTGTATGACTTTCTTTCTTCTGCAGATATTGGTATAACCGTACAACGGCGGTACCCATTGACTTGCATTGGTTTTGTGTCCATACAATAGAAGTCAATGGGTACTATCCCATAGTTGGGTGAACTATACCTTTAAGATCAGATAAATATACCAGTTAGCTGTATAAACATAGGCATCATTTTATTACTTTTCACTTTATCACAAAATAGCAAGCAGGAGAAATTCATATTTACATACAGAAAAGCATCTCTTGTAAAGCTGGAGTTTTATATTGTTTAGTTTTATAGTATGAATTTAGTTTTGTAGGAACACTTTTATCCAAAGTTATTATACAATGCATTCAAAGTATACTTTTTTAACCGTAAGTTTGTTATCTAATCTTTAAAACCACAACCTTTGCACTGCTAATGCTTTACCAATCGAGCTACAGGAAAAAAATATTTTATTGTTATTATTCCAACTTCAGTATAGACTTGAAAATGAACTACTGTACTAAATTGGAAATGAACTACAAACCTGCAGATTAATACATTACACATAAGCTGTTTTCAAGTATGTTAAATGTTAAATATCTGTGCATAGACTTATTAATATTCTATATTTAACATGTCCACCATATTGTGCCATCACAACCAACACACTTGTGCAATCTCAACTGTCCACTGGTTAACACTTCTGATGGTTAAGAAGTGTTTGGAGTCTTTCTAAATGAGTTCATTTAAAAGCCCAAACAAATATAAAAATACCAGGGCTAGCATAATGCCAAAACCAACAACACCTTTGTAAATTCTTACGTTCGACAATGCTAGCATCTACAGCATGTTCTCTCAATACATTCTCACATTCAGCATCAGAGCCTGCATGACCTTCTCTTCTCCAGCTCCTGAAGCAGACACTTGCATCTACACAAACACTGACACGTCCTGCCTAAGTCTGTGTCTTGCATCACCTCAGGAAACTTGTGGCTAATTTCATTATTTTTGGGGGGGCGAAGAGAGAATGCAAATGAGTGCAGACAGCTGGTGCCTTCCTGGTGGCGAGGAGTGATGGAGGGCTCCAAGGCCTCGCTCATCAGCCCCTCGTCCTGCTTCCTCTTTTCAGACAGAAGCCCACCGGGGAGGAGGCGGGGAGGCCGCTCCGACAGCGGGACCAGATGGTCCGAGAGGTAAAAAGTGCGGCTCATTCAGTTAGAGCGACGCTATCGGTCACCTGGGCGACGGTGCTAATGCCTGCGCAGCCTACGGGCGTCCGATGAGCTCGAGGTGCGGAGCTTCTACGCCGGCCCCCCTTGTGAGGAAAGATAGGCCTTCCAGTCGATCACACACGAACGGCACGCACACGCGTATCGTGGCTGCTGCCTTCTGGTCTGTGACCTGCCTTCATTTGTTTGGAAAGCTAAAGCAGCTGCGCAGTGTTACTGGATATAAAGATAAATGTATGTTTTTGTGTATATGCACATTTATATGAAACTGTCTTGTAACTCTGCTTCAGACAGGCTAACTGAGCACTTTATAATTGAATAAAATGAAACAATATTCTCTAAACTACTTCTGTTTTGAAACTTTTATTGTGTGGTACATTGCTGATCATTAGGTTTTATGCAGGTATAAAATCACATTACAGTATCAAGAAGTACCATAGTAAGTTTTTATTATTATTATTTGATTTGATTTAACACATTATAACAAAGTCTGTTTTTTAAGTATGTTTTTTATATTACTTTATTTATTTAACACATTAACACCTTACACTTACAAAAAAGTACCACAGTATTATTATTTTGTGTTTTATTTATGTTCTTATTTATTTATTAGTATTTTTAACACATTAACACTAATAGAATGTACGACAAGTAAGTTTTTTTTATAATTATTTTGTTATTTATTTATTTGAATTTATAACAATTTACTGTGCGCTAACAAAAAGTACCATAGTTCGTTTTTTGTATTATTTGTATTTTATTTATTTATTTACTTGTATTTAACACATTACACTAACAAAAAGTACCACAGTACGTTTTTTTATTATTTTAGTTTTTATTTAAAGTATTTAAAATACTAAATATATTAAATTAGTAAATATATTAAATCAGCAAAATGCAGCACATTTGAAATATGGAGCACCTTTATGACTTTCAATGACTGTCACCCTAGCTCCAATACCATTATATATACATATGTATATTGTAAAAACTATAACTATGGTAAGCATTCAATACCATGTTGCAATACTATGTGATGCATTATTTTACCCTGGTACTATCACAGTACTTTTTTTAAGGTGTGGACAATCAGAACACCATTGGCTTTCCGAGAAGTATGACTTTGTTGTATAAGTGCAGTGATGGAATTCCCACTTGATGACCTTGTTTAAAATAGGTATGACCAGCAGTCTATGCATTTATACTGGGAACCCTGAGGCATGGGCTGTGTCTTCCTCCATTTGACCCTTGACCACTGATTAATTAACATATTCCTATTCCACCATATTTTGGGCATCAGAATAAGTGATGTCTCCGGGCTGTCTGGAAACCAAGATGAAAAAGGACTTCACTGTCAGGTGTCACACAGCGAAGAGGTAAAAGGCCACTTCCACAGTGCCCATCTACTGGCTTCCACTGAGAGAGTTGTCAAGTCGTCTTGTGAGCATGTCTCTCTCTCTCTCTCTCCCGCTCTCCTCCGCTGTTTGACATCTGCCAGCTAGCTTCTAACTCCCCAGCCTCCCCGTCCAAACAACACTCCATTTACAAACACAGTCGCTGTCCGCATCTCTCTCTCATCAACATTTAGATATAGCCATCATTTACTGAGCCGGGCCTGTCAGGTAACATATGGGCATCAACACACAGCCTGGGAGAGAGAGGGAGATGCAGGGAGGGGGTATGGGAGGGAGATGTAGGGGTCAGATACACTGTATGAGGGAGAAATCACAGGCGAGTTTCATTCGAAAAGTAAGCATTGCTGTGCCCAACTCACTCCTGAGAGCAGAGAACTCCAAAAGGAACAAGATAGTGTTTGGTGAACCATACTGTACATGAAATACTGAACCGGAATTTTGATAACGCAGCTAAGTTATGTTTTATTCAGTTTCCTGTAGCTCTACTGTAAAATGCTAGCAACCCTAAGGTCATGGGTTTGATTCCAGGGAACACAAAAACTGATAAAACATATACCATAGCTTAAAAGTACTGTAACCTGATTTGGATAAAAGTTACTGTCAATGCATGTTTGCATAATGTATAATTAATGTTTTCTTTCTTTTATCGTTTTTTTTAAACTTATTTACTATCTTTCCATTTGGCAAGCATGAAAATATAAATATAAGGGCTGAAAAGATGCATCGAAATATCACAAATGCCTATATCTCAATGCTTTGCAATACCTGGCGTTAATACTTGAAAAAGTTATGAGATGCTTTTTGAAATATATATGTTGGCTATATAATGTTCTATTTATACATACAGCTGCAGAAAAAAAGAGACTTTTTTTCAGTTTTGAATTTACAGTTTATCACTAGTTAATATAAATAAATAAAAAATATATCTAAATAAAATATTTTTTGTTCTGTTTCAACTAGTAAGAAAATTTCTCCGAAACTCCAAATGAAAATTTTGTTTTTATTTGCATTGCTATTATTATTATTACATTAAAACAGGAAAACTGGTCAAAAAGATGCAATGTATATAGATCTTGAATACTGCAAAAATGAATATGTGATCAAATAAATGACAACTTTTTTTCACAACTTTTATGCATCTTTGCATTCTGTCAGTCTTTTACGTTGAAAACGACTTTTTACAACTGGAATAACCACAATACATGCAGAAATGTTGAATAAAGAAAAAACTGGAGTAATCTCTTCATTTTTTCTGTAGCTGTATGTTTCAACAATTTAATTGTACAGATCAAAGCATTATCACAATGCATATTGAATATGACATTAAGTTATCGTCTTTTTCTTCAGCCCTAGTAATTATGAGTGTATTATTTTCCATTGATAATCACTGGGTGTATGAGAGCAACTGAGGGGGTTACAATACCATGTACGGTATACAAAGATCTTAAATGAATTACCTCAAGTTTCAAAAGTAATAACAAGGACGTGTCACATGATTCTAAATAAAAGTACTGAAAACAAGCATCACAATGTATAGCCAACAGCTCTGTTAAAGAGCCCTTCATGAACAAATTCAGATGTTAAGCACAGTGTCCTTTCATCCTTTAATGCACATGGGCACAAACATGTCATTTGGAATTCACCCACAATCTCTAACACAGCAAAAAATCACTGTCTACTCTGCATGAAAAACAAGCCAGTCTAAATGTGAATCTGAACTTAAAATATACATACAGTATGAAAGGGGGGGCAGTGGATTAGTTTTGCGATTCCAGAGGACCTCCAGCAGGCTTCTGATCTATCAAAAACTGATAGAAAGACACAGTTCAATTTGTCCCACTTTCATAAAAGATAATTAACCTGTCAGTCTCCACACTGTAACAGCTCCATTAGATTGGCGGAGAGGCGCACGGCAGTTCAGGTGGAGCTGAAAAGGATGTGTCCCAATCTGAGCCCCCTCTCCCTTCACTAAGTACATGTCAAATATCAATGTAACGTAGACATGTGTTGGAAATAAACACAAGTGACATCGCACGGTAATGGCTTATTTAAAACATTGCATGTATATGGAACGAGATCTTGACACGGGGTAATGCAACGTGGAAATGCATGAATAGCGAAAGGAGAAATCAATTTTGTACAGCGCAAGAGTGAAGTAGATTTGAAAGGCCTTATGGTGCGAATAATGCAACGCTGTCTAAAATTAGGGTCGTGGGGTCAGTCTATTGTCAGTGGTCCATAATCATATAAATGATGAGACTTCAAACAGTGACAGTCTGGAAGGATCTGATCATAAAGAGTCAGTCATTATTCCAGAATTGCTCAGAGGACCGTGGCATTGTGATCCACTCAACTAACCATCACACCTATATTTGATATCAGTAGCCTACGGTTTTCTTGGTCAGGACTTTTTGTGGAAATAAAAAATCTGATAATATTTACTCACCTTAAATCTGTATACATTTCTTCGTTTTGTTGAACACAAAAGAAGATATTTTGAAGAATGTGGGAAACCAAATAGTTTTGGGGCACCATTGACTACCATAGTTTTTTTATCCCTACTGTTTGGTTACAAACATTCTTACAAATATCTGTCTGTGTGTTCAGTAGAACAACAAATGTATACAGGTTTGGAACAACTTAAATGATGACAGAATTTTCATTTTTGGGTGAATTATCCCTTTAAAATGTTCTCCTACTGTATGTATATATACAATAAGAAACTCAAAAGCAAACCACATTCACAGAAATAGACATTCTGGTTGACTTTTGGATAATAATTCAATACAGAACAAATAATGTTCAACGGTCCACACGACTCTACAGAAATCACAGAGGTTGTTTATTCTGAATGTCTTTCACACATTTAATGCTACATACAAAGCAAACTTTGGCTTTTACTATGCTTAACACCGACCAAGACTACAGCACTGCTGTCTTCAAAATAAGTCAAAAATATTATTACAAGTTCTAAACACATGAACGACAAAGCAAAGTTGCATTTGTGAGTGAAACTTTCATGAGTTATGATGTCATAAGGGGCGTGTCAACATGGTGGAAAGCAAGTATGTTGTCAATGATAATGAACAATTTTGCAGTCATGAATATTATGTATTTTCATTATTTAAAAATTGCAATGTATGGAACAGCTTATAAAACATATATAATACGTATATGAAATACCAGAAAAAATATTTTTTGTAATGGGCTAGCTGTCTGATTCGTCCAAATATCTTTCTCGGTGTTCAACCAAACAAAGAAATGCATACAGATTGAGTAAATAATCATAAAATTGTAATTCTAAAGTGAACTATTCCTTTAAAGGGATAGTTTATCCAAAAACGAAAATTCTGTCACCATTTACTCATTCTCTTGGCGGTTCACTTTCATTGTATGGACACAAAACCAATGCAAGTCAATGGGTACCGCCGTTGTTTGGTTACCAACATTCTTCAAAATATCTTCTTTTGTGTTCTGCAGAAGAAAGAAAGTCATACAGGTTCCATATTTAGTGATTTTTATTTTGTGCCATAAATCATTATTAGTCACTCTATATGTTTGTCAATGGGGTTTGCAAATATCTAACCATAAAGCAGGCTATTCAAAAAAGTGCTTGTCAACTTTGTCAACACAGTATTTATTTATATAAAAAGTACACTGTTTTTTAAGATTCTGAAAAGCAGCGAATTTGGATATCTGAGGTTCCGAAAGACAGCGACGACATGTACAGTAGGCCTACAGTATATATCGTCAACTGTTATTAAAATAAATATACAATAAAAAATGTACAGCTAATACTGTAGCCAAAAATAACAAAAAGCCTTTGTGTATGAAATATGCCCTCCTGGACCGGATACTTCTAATGAACTTTTCAAAATAGCTCACAATTAATGAGCACATTAAGCCGTGATGTTTTAACAGATGCAGCCTCCTTAATCACCAGGGGAGATGTGTGACTAAAACTCTCTTGATTTTCATTCTAATACACCCACATTCATCTGTTCCTCTATAGATACAAACAGTCTATATGTGCTTCATATGGGCAGGTGGAGCAGGTGGGAGACCCCTCACTCATTGTCCAAAGTTTAGTGACCTGAGGCGACCAGCACCGCTGACCCCAGTCCCACCAGGAGGCCCTTATGATGGCATGAATATTCAAATGTCTTCTCATCTCTTCGGTTGAAGGTGAAGGGGGCTTGTTGAAGACATCTCTTCCAACAGATGGACCGCAAGAACCCATCTGCTGGAGAGGCAAGTAAACGCTCAATGATGCATCGCAAAACGATTTAGCTTTCAAGAATCCCCAGCAAGTAGTTAGTAATGATGGCATCTGCACCAAGAGCAAACACTCTATTTTAGATATGATCTATCGCCTCTCCAAACTAGGAGCCTTTACTTAAAGAGACAGCGTCGCAATAAGTTGCGAGTCAAAAGCTCTCTGATTTATTCTCCCTTATTACTTGTCTTCAAAGTTATCAGCGCTACCACATGAGTGCGTCTTCATCCCACAACGGAAAGAGCATGATGCATTTAACATTTGTTATATGATCACGCTCATTTGCCTTTATTGATCCTTATCTGTCAGTGGCTCAAAGAGAAAAATAATTGTATCTTTGAAAATGTCTTTCTTTAGTTTCCTCTTCCAAAGACTAATATATTCCAATTGGCTCCCATCCAGACAGTTTATTATCATGGTAATTTGCTTATTAAGTACAATCTTGTTTTGTTCAAATAAAGTCATAATTAGATATTTAACATTAATACCTTGAAATATGATCTCTAGTGTGATGTTTGAGGGGTTGTGTTGTTATTCTAATCTCTTCTCCCACTGGGTAGACTTAAATAAATGTGTTAGTCAACTCTTTACTTTAGATTGAGAATGTTTGATGCTGCTGGAGAAGCGCAGTTAGAATAGTTTTCGACAATTTGTGTAGTCCTTAAAGCGATAGTTCACCCAAAAAGGAAAATTCTGTCATCATTTACCCACCCTTTAGTCATTATTAAACCTGTATGACTTTCTTTTTTTTCTGCAGAACACAAAAAAATATATTTTGAAAAATGTTGCTAACGGCGTCTCCCATTGACTTGCATTGGTTTCGTTTCCATACAATAGAAGTGAGTTCCGCTGTTGTTTGTTCGGTTACCAACATTCTTCAAAATATCTTCTTTTGTGTTTTGCAGAAGAAATAAAGTCATGCAGGTTTGAAATGACATGAAGGTGAGTAAATGACCATTCCATGAATGATACACATGATGCTACAGAATTCGGCTAAAATACACTTTTTATTAGACTTTATAATCAAATCATTTTACGTAACTATCCGAAGATTGAGACGCGCTTCCTCCAAAAGTTGTGCTTTTTATATCCTGTCAGACGAGTCCGTCCCATCGGACTTCATATCTGTGTCTTGCCGCCGTGTGGGCTTACATTACATTATGCCGTCTCTGTAGAACAGCACACTACAGCGTGTTTGCCCTTGTCTGCTTCGTCCTGCTTACCTATACCTCCCAAAAGAAAGACATCTGTGTGTGGAAAGAGCCAGTGATGATTATTTGCTGCCAAAGTAAAGTGTTTGCAAACGAGCGCGGTGCAGAGGTGCGCAGCGCTCAAGGGCACATTTGTATAAAACTAATGATAGCATGTAAATGGACAAAATTTCTATCTGAGGAAAGAGGCATCCACCCCCTCGGCGCACCATCGTGTTGATGGAGTGCAGAATCTCATTACGGATCTAATACAATAACTGCCGTGTCGATCCGGAGAGGCGACAGAAAAACAAGATTAGCCTTATTACTTTATTATGTGCTGTGCGGCATGGCTCAGAGTGGACAATTGCATTAAAGCACAGATGAGATCACGTAGAGGGAATTGCTCCCCCTCCACTCCGCGCCCCCCCCCCGAAACCATTTAATTGATTCTACATAAAATTAGCGGGGACAGATTTGGGATGCCTACTGTTGCCATTTAGTAAACTCCAGGATTTTGGGCCATCTCTGGTGGTGTGTTTATTTGCTGGGGGGATGAGGATGTTTGGGGCAGAAGTCATGACAAAGAGGAGGGCGTTTGTCACTGTCTGAGATGATTCGGTGGGGGGAAAGGTTAATGACTGTAACCTCTGTTGTGTCGTTTGCTTTGTGTTGCGCTACCTGACTATCCACTTTGATACTCATTACAGCATATCTGGCTGTTAAAGGTCAGTATGTTATTCAACTTAAATACATCCACACCAATAGGTGTCAGTGTAAAGTTATTACGTTGCAGAGGTGGACAGTACTCATTTTTGCCAAGAATTCCACACACATCCTAAAAGTGAAGCTGAAGCAATTGGATCACCCCCTGGTGGCTGGCTGCAGTATTGGTCATAAACCCGGCCCTCTCCATGTAAACAAACAGGAGTCACGCTAAATTAAAATCCAACTGCTCTTCTAATATATTTTTTGCCAAATATGGTTTCTGTCATTTTAGTTCATTCTTATTACGTTGATGTTAAGGTTAGGGTTTGATGTTCAAGTGTCCGAAATTGCATACTGTGACAGTAGGTACTGATTTAAATTAAGTACCTATTGACCGTTAAAACAGTTCGTTCTATAGGCTATAGTATGTTGGGGGGTATAGTATGTATAAAATTCGGACGTACTAAATCCACCATGTTTTATTGTCATGTGACCCGTATGCTCCTATGACGCATTAACAACCTGTACGTTGGCAGAAATTCATAAATCTGTAATTACATTTGAAAACGGACACCTGCCTTAAAGTTTTCCGCTATTTTTATTTGAATAACCTTTGAAATGTGACCGTTGCTCAGCTCCTGTGGCATCATGGGATAGAGAAGTGTCCATCCAAAATCTCGGCGGAAGCAGTAGACCATCCGGATATTTCTCGCCTACTGTTTTGTGCATACTGAGGTTTCAAACATACTACTCATACCCTATATTCAAAATTCTTTGTTTCAGAAACTGCATTTGTTAAAGTAATGGATTCAAGTTATTAAAAGAATAGTTTACACACACAAAAACAACGTCTTTATCTACTATCCTCATGAACTTTTACCCTAATTTTTTAAAATACAAATGTATAAATAATTATATAATATATACATTTTAACATGCAGTTATATTACAGTGCAACTGACGAACTTTAAGACAAGAGTTTCTAACCGCATTTTGTAACCTAAGTCTCAACATTGTCGTCTCAAGGAAATGGGAAACATGCCTGTACACAAACACACACACACACACACACTGAGGTTTCTTTCATTGCTCATTTATATGTCACTGGTTCATCAGCTATCAGAACCTGGTGATGATATCATGTATGACATCTCACCTTGACCGCTGATACCTCAGTGTTCTTTTCCAAGCCTCCTCCCTCGGCACAACAGCATCCAAACTTATCATGACCTTTCTCCACAATCTCTCTCTCTCTATCTCCTAAAGCACACCTCAGGGAGGCAGGCAGACCCCGGGTGCAGGAATGGCCATATGTGTCAGCTGGTGGCCTTGTGGCGCTGGTCTGTCACCCAAACATCTCATGGCCGCCCAGAACATTCCAGCACCCAAATAGCGAACAGTGAGGGACGGGCTAAAATGTAATACTTGGGGATAAGGATATCAGTAAACTGAAAATATGAGCAATAGTAAATACCTAAAAGCATAAACTTCAATCTATCCATTTAACTTAAATAACATTTCATGAGCACATATGCCTAACTCCAAGCCACTATTCCTTCTCGGCTGTATTTCAAAATCCTCCACTGTAAGCTACTGAAATTCATGAGCCTTTATGGGTAGAAAACTCTTTATTCCCACGTGAGGGCGGCCCATCATGGGAAAGGTCAGTGGTGTAATGCTGTTATTTCTGCAGTTGGGAGCTCAAAGCTCCTCTCGGCACAAGACCTGTCACTTCACAGTCAGCCACTCAAAGCCATTTTCTTTAATTGACCACTTGTCAGTACATTCTTCTGTAGACAAACTCTATTTCTGCATCTTTTTGCTGGAAGACCCCGTTCATCCACGGCCACTTATTTGATCATGATGATGCTGACTTTCCATTTTTTCTGTTATATAGATTTATTGACCTGAACATAAGTCACGGTGTCAAGAAAGGCCCTTTATTCAAAATTCTTTGCTTCAGAAACTGCATTTGTTTTCCATGTCATAGAATAACTAAACAAGTCTTACATCTTTCTTTGTTGACTCATCTGTAATGCGTTGACCTCATGTGACCAAACTACAAAAAATGTATAATTCAAAGATATTTTAACACCAATATTTTAATGCAGAAATTTTATTGGAATGGCAAGTTAACAGTTTAAGCGGTAAATAACATAAAATAAAATAAAAATATTTGTAATAAATAAGATATCCCAGACTTTTTTCGCCCAAATATCTTCTTTTAAAATGACAAGACAACATTTACATTTTTGGGTGAACTATCCCTTTAAATTAAATGTAAAAAAAAATATTAAACACATTTTTGGAGATGTACTATAAATGTGTTATTTCTGAGAGTAAATAAGAACACCATGCATTACAACCATAGCACATAATTTTAAGGAAAATACTATAAATAAAAATACCATGGAATATCCATTTGATACAATCACGGTACTACTGTATCATAGCGTTTTGCATGACTATATCTCCAGCATCCACATTGATTTGCTAATGTATAAGTTAAAGTATGAAAGGAACACGCCCATGCTAAACATTCCTTTATGAAACTACTAAAGTAATATCCAGGACACTTTTACCGAGCCTTAAAGGCCCTCGTTCCCATCTCGTAGCTTCACAACATTTTAAGGTATACTGATCTGTAAACACCACCAACAGAAGGGAAGATTTTCAATGTGAAGGAGGTTGGCTCTTTAAAAATCAAGTTGGAAGCATTTTTTGGACAAGGCAGAGACAGAAGAGTAATTTGAATGGTTGTGCTAATGACCTGAGGAGGAGCGGCACAGCAGTTGTTTCGCTGATTCGATGGCAGGTCATCGCGGCAGATGTTCTCAACATATGTGGAGAATTAATTACCCACTAGTAAACAAAATCTGTGATGCAGAGAGTCGTTTTGTCCAAATTTCTTTCGTTTCGCTGTTATTAGGGGCATAATTTTTCTTGATCAGCCGGGCCCACTCCAACGCGAGTGCTCAGTAATGGGTTGTGCTGTAGGGCTGCACGCGGCACAGACGGGTCTTTAATTGGCAGAGTTGATTGTCAGCCCGCTCAATGTGAAAGCCCTTGATTATCTAATTGGTTGATTGAAGCACGGCGCGCATGCCAGGCCACTTCACCTACTTTTTCTTCCCAGTGGCTGGAATGTCGGGAATGTTTTTTCTGGGAAGAAATAACTTGGCAGGGGCCTAACACACGCACAGGCGGGGCTTCAGCTGCCGGTCTGGAGAGCAGCGCCTCACTGGGCTCAGATGGGAGAGGAAGTACTTGAATAGAAACAGGAAGACGTTGCACGAGCCGCTTAATGACCTGAATAAAGCGCTTAAGACTGAGGACAATTAAGTGCTATATTCATATTGCCCATTTCTTTATATGATTATATCGGTTCATGTGATGCAAAAAGTTCCAGCTTAATTGAAAGATGGAGACATCCATTAACCACGCACGCTGAATCTCGAGAAGCTAAAATGAAAATCGATTCATAAATAAGGAATGACATTGTCCTCACAAACAAGGCAGAAAATTGCAGCAGGTAGTTAGAAGTCTTTCAACATCAAATAATATTGATTTTCTACCTCCTTGTTCACACCTTCAGTTTAATATTAGATTACTTAAAGAGATACCCCTCAAGGTGAATTATGCAATTCAATACAAAGCCCAGTCAAGTTAAGAAAAGAAGTCAATTCATATGACAAATATATGAATGCTAAAACAACCATTCCTAGAGTATTCTCTTTTTTAAAGGACTGATTACTTTTGGACAATTCAGCGTTATGGATGTGACATTTTGCTTGACGTGACATGAAAATGTATTAATTGAACGTAATTGTTACTAACACACTGAAGAATCTGTTTATATTTTACTGATAGAGTCTAAACATCAGAAAAATATCAGTCTATGCACAAGTTTTCTATTTTGAAAAAGGTAAATAAACATGCGTTATGGATGTGACAAAAAAAGGACACAGAGACTACAAACAATGTAAGATTTCTAGGAATTAAAATGCACAAACCTGAAGCAATATTCAACAAATGCAAAAGGGAGGTGTTTTCATAGAACATAAATTAGTTACTTTATTTTTATTTTTTATGTGTCCATTTATGAGGAATATGTACTATGTTATGGATGTGACAATCCTGGAAATGACTCTTACCTGACTACCAAATGTTGACATATTTGCTATTAGTATAGTAAAAACCTTTAGTAAAAACGTTATTATTTCATGGTGAGGTTAAAAGGTTTCACAGAATTGGCCTTTTTGTTTTTATTTTACCACTAAATTGCAGATTGTTGCATATACTTACTTCACAACAATACTTCAACATCCTAAACATTTCACATAGTACATTGATATGAAGTGAAGTATTTTAATGCTGATCTAATGTAGCACATATTTTATTAGAATACAGTTTTGATGATTTCTTTGTATATAGACGGTTTCAATGCAACAACATGAACAAATGTCAATAACAAGTAAATGACATTAGCCAGCAAGTTCAAAGTATGTCTAGCCAGTATGATGTTGGGTTACCAGAACCATTCCTTGACTAAACTTAAACACAACAAAGTTACACGACCCATTCAAAAAAACTGGTTATTTAATAAAGTTAATAAATAAACAATGTGTTGAATTTTATTGTATAATACAATAAATGTTTTAAATGTAGCATTGCAGGGTGATTAGCTTAAGGTTTTTTGTCCAGTCTTAAGAGAAAGATCTCTGGCATGTGCCTGCGATTCTTCACACAATTCAATTGGATAAAAGTGACTGCCAAAATACTTCAGGCATGGTTTCATAGACATGGCTTTAGGCTAGTCTCGGACTAAAATGAATGTGTGAGCTGCCAGTGCCATTGTTTTGTCTCAATATGCACAAAAATGTTTAAATACATATCCTAATTTAACAAAGGTATAGTCCTAGCTTAAGATAAGTCTTGTCTGTAAAAACCAGGCCTAAACATCCTTTGAGACACACAAACCAGTGAAATTTAAATTTTCGATGTGCTGTCTTATAAATTAGTGCTAGGATCGGTTTGTTAATATTCCATTTCCACTTAAATGTGCATTTTTTTCATCTCAACATATCTTTCACTTAAGAAGAGATTTACACAATGGAGTTATTTGGATGACTTTAAAGATGGATGTGTGTGTTGAAGCCTTTTTTTATCAGCAGTTTTGATGCATTGCAACCATAAGCATAAAACTTGAAAATTAAAAATGTATGTGAATTAGGTGACTTTTCACTTATCTTTATCACTGCTAACAAGTTAATATAGTTTCAAAATTAAAGTTTACATTTTCAATATAAATTCAGTATAAACTCTACATTATAGATACTACATACTTCAACAAATATCTGTTGTTTTCCTTTAAGAAATGCTGTAATTACATTTTTAGTCCAGTCTCTCCGCAAAGAAAGGTAAAACAACTTTGCTATGTACAGTAACATAGAGAACAAGCTTACATTATGTTAGGGGCATCATGATAAATTTAAGCCTGTGTTTTCCCTCTTTTTTCCTTCCCCTGGTCTCCAACGTCCTACACAATCAATCAGCACCCCCCCACACACACACCCCATTTCCCTGTCTGCTGGATTTCGGATCACTGAATGTAAATCCTTGACAAGGGTATCTATATATAATATTAATGTGCGCTGTGGAGGGTTCCCAGTGAACAGAGAGCTGACTGCCAAATAAAGAGTGATCAGAGGCAGGTTACCCATCTTCCCTGGTCCTCTGTAGCTCTCAACCCCAGGATGGATGGGGCATCATTAGGCAAAGGAGCTCGGCCATTCTCCACAGAAATGGCCAAGTCGGAGGTACCCATCAATCTAGTCGCACCCGCGCTCCCTCCGATACCGCCAGAGCGTTAGGTACAGAGGGGCCTGTGTTAGTGTTCGAAGACCCTCCGTGTCACCCGCTGCCCGTTTCATCTGCCCAGCTCTCCTACGCCCAGCTCTCCCGCTCACTCCCTTTCTAATTTATTTACTGCAGGAACTGGTCACCAAGGAGAAAACGGACAGGGAAGGAGAAAACAAAAATGTTGCCATCTACCCACAAGCAAAGCCGAAAGCTTGGACTTCGCTGCAAGGGGGTGGTCGAATCCCAAAGCAATAGAAGTAAAAGACGCTAGGCCAGCAGAGTAGTTGGTACTTAAACCAAATTTGTATGTGTATAAATCTACATAACATTTTTGTTGTTTACATCTACGGCCAATGCAACAGATGCATTCTGGGAATATTCAAAATCACGATGCCTACAGAGACAGCTGTACATCAAAACATCTCTCTATCAGAAGGTCTTTGCAAAGCATCTTTGCATACTATCTAGCCGAAAAAAATCATTTAACTTTCAAAAGATAAAATCACACCAATAACAAAGCATGCTGAAATGATCGTATCTAATTGATTTTGCTGTTTGTTATGATAATCCGAAAAACCAGTGAGATACTTAAATCAAAAGAGATCGCTGTCAAGCCCCGTCCACAGAAGAGAACAGAATAACACTGAATTCTGAGTCAGGCTATTGGTAATCAATTGGAACGAAACAGGAATTGAAAAACTGTCTGCTTTGCAATTGTGCTCAGTTTGAGCAACAATTTGAAAATAACAGTGAAGGAAAAAAGGATTGTGACAAAGTCAATACGAGGAGCCACTTGAAGGACAAATGAGAGAATTATAAACTACCTGCTCTTTGTTACCCCGTCTGGTTGGATGTGTGTGGCAGCGTGTATTGAAAAGAGCTGAATGGAGCTTTCAAAGAGCAACACAATCAGAAGGCAATAATGCAACAGCTGAAGAAAGACGCATGAATATTCTAATGCGACCGCTGTTGTACAGCAGTAAATCAAATGCCCGAGGGCGAGAGCTAAGTGAATATTTTTCACACATTTTCAATATTACTGAAATATTAATAAGAGAAGTTAAATAAGAAAAGCCCTCCCTGGACTCGCTTTACAATCAAATTTAAGAACAGAGCCCTGTGTCGACTGCAGTAACATCATTAATATTATGGATGTTACTGTAATCATTCCATCATAGCACCGACGCATTGTTCCCCACGCGGCATGCCATCAAAATCCTGGTTACTGGATGAAACAAAAAATGACAAATGATATATCACATTTTGTACATTCATCAAATTGATAGTTTCACATTAATATGGCTGCATTTTACATTATTTACTGTAAATAGATGGATAACTTCAGAGGAAAGTATTAAAAGTGAAAAACTTTAAATGTAATATAAAAAAATGTTAAGTGTAATTTGTTGCAGAGTGATGCTTACCAAATTTAATTTACATAGTTTTACGGTTGTTTTTTCACGTATTATGGATTTTTTTATACAGTCTACTGTGTAAGGTGAGTTACATAAAATTAGTTATATAAAATGTATGAAACTGTTATATAAAAAGTATGTGATGTAATATATGTATCTGTCTTTTAAAACAAAAATATTTTTGTTTATTTGTTTTATTTGTATGCTTGTTTATTTTTCTTATTTCAAATGAGCTAATCTACAGTAAGGCCATGCTCAAACAATTTCTCATATGTTTGTATAATGGAAGTTTACATAATCCTAATTAAATTAACAATTTGTTTTTTTACATAAGGTTGGAGTTTTAGATGTCAACACTGTGGCTACGCAGTTCAGATAATCATATTTTTAATGTATGAAATCGCTACCCACATTTAAATGAAATCAGTAATCAACAAAAATATTAGCCTACACCTAATAAAACTTTAATTTTACAATTACGTATCCTCATGTTTTTCAAAGATCTTGCGTGGAACACAAAGTGGGAAGTTAGGGAAAATATTAGTGACTGACAGCCTCAGATGAAGAGCAACATAAACATTATTCAAAATGTACAGAAGAAAAAACATTACAATGGTTTGGAGTGGGCGAGTCATACTTTAATAAATGAATCCTTTATTTTTAGGTGAGCTATATCTAAGATTTTTTTTACATATGTATTGTCTTCATGATAAGGATAAACGTGTACTGTGCTACTCTGTTCTCATGCTGCCATCTTTTGTCTTGTTCTATAGCTTACTCATGCTTTCCCCTCTCATCTTTCATCTCTCCCCACCATCCTGTCTGCCGTGAGTTTTTCCAAGGAGAACTTTTAAGGAGGAGAAGCTGGAGTGGGGGGGGTGAGGGGGTGGTCTTAGTATCTGACTTGTTAGTCCACAACTGTCCAATTTGTTGAGGGTGGTGGGTTTGATTAAAGCAGGGGTCCCTCCTGCTGCTTGCTCCTCCAATCAATCACATTGATAAGTCTGAGAAAGGCAACATATTGCCTGGGCAGAGGACGGGGGATATCAATTTCGCTGTCGTGCCGTCGTCTCCCCACCCCAAACATCTCGTGCCGTTTTGGTGGAAGTGCAGACCGCCAAGGAGGAGGTGAAGGGGAGCGAGGATGCAGCAGTTCTGCTGGGGTTTGCGGGGGCAAGCGATGCTCTGGGGATCTGGAGGGGGGGCAGGTTGGCTGGTCGGGTTCAGTTGAAGTTTGTTAATGTGTTTTCTTTCCCCCCTTTTCAGGCTAAATATGGCAGTTTCTAACACTGGATTCTTTAGTGCTGACGCTGTTTGCACTGGGTTGAACTTGGCACGCGGCTACTTGCGCACGCTTTCCTCCATCGCGCTGAAATACATATCAACTTCACACCCCATCTTGTTAGCAACATATGACGTTACACCGGCCGCCAATCAATAGCCGTACGGAGGTATGAATGGAGGCCAGGGTCAAGGTCATGGTCACAGGCTCGGTTCTAAAGAGGTAAATAAATGCTCCACATTAGCTGTAATGTAAATTATTTGGCCATACATCCCTCCATCGGTTTAGTGACTAGGAAAGGTTATGCAACATTTTCACATACAGCCCTGAATCGATGATTAAAAAATATTGATATATATATGATATTTTTCGTCTCTGCTTTATTATCATGCATGAGCCAAGAGTAACATCTTCTGTAAAGTGACAACACACATCGTTTTTCGTTCATAATGTCTTTATATCTCAATTAGACTTTGCTTAAAGTGCTTCTCTCCGCTGCATGGACCTCAATCAATTCTTTTTCATCTCCCCGAGCCGTCATCAACCATAACAAGATCACAGCAGGAAGTTCATGTCACCAACTTCCCCCAAACATGATAACTTCATCTGCTGCTAGATTCCACCGCCAAAGCCTCCGTCCTGTCACATTCACACTCTCGGTCACGTACGACGGTTACCAGCCTTTGCTTTCCAGCTAATGGAATCAAACGCTGCAGAAACCCCGGACGTCAGCGCTTTGCGACACTTTGCATGTCCATTTTATTGTCCTTCTCTGTGCCTTTTGAATGATAATGATATAAATTACAGTTTGCCTATATTAATAGCAAACCCAAAAGCAGAGAGAGAGAGAGAAAAAGGTGTCTGCGTTTCACCGTTGCTAAGTGCTAACGTGGGATTTCCTGGTCCCATTGTCATGTCAACTGGACCGGCAGCTATTCCATTGTGATGATAATGGATTCGGTGTTGTTGGCTCAGAGGTCACAAGGTCAACATAAGCTTCTTAATGGACTGTGAAATAACTCTAACTGCATTAACCTCCCCAGATCACATGGTGGAGAAAACGCTCTCTCTCCTCAAATCAGAGGCCTTTATAGGCAGCACGCGATTGGATTGAATTTTAATTGGCCGGGCGTACACCTGGCAGCAGCGCAGAGAAGATTTTAATCTTTGAGAAAGGTGAGCTAGGAAAAGATACGGTAAACACACAAAGGTAACAGCTGATAGGGTCCTTGGGTCATAGGTAGATTATGGAAGGTCAGCATGGTTTGCCTTTAACCAAAATTGCTTTTCGCTTGTGCATGTTTGCATTTTCATTGGTCCGTTGTGTTTGAGCGCTTGAACTGTCGGGCATCTGTGCTCACGCTGCATAGTGCACGAAGCATCCCTGGAGACGCGAGTCAGGAGGGGCGTTATGTCCTCACGTCGGGCAATGGGAAATTAACGTTTAAATCACTGCGATTAGTGAGGCTTGGAATTTGGTTGCTTAATGTCAACGTGGTTAGGCTGGTTATAAAGGAGAAGAAATGACAAAAACTAATTGTGACCCTGGACCACAAAACGAGGACATGGGGGCATGGGGCTAGCAACGCCATGGTCATGGGTTTGATCTCAGGGATTGCTTACTCAGAACAGACATGATCAGAAACAAAATGTATAGTGTATAATATATAATGCAATGTAAGTCACTTTGGATAAAAGAGTCTGCCAAATGCATAAATGTAAATGTAAAATGTAAAAACAGTCACAAGTAGCACGGGTATATTTGTAGCAACAGCCAACATGGTATGGGTCAAAATTATTGCTTTCTCTTTTATGGCAAAATCATTAGGATATTAAGTAAAGATCATGTTTCATAAAGATATTTTGTAAATTTCCTACCGTAAATATATCAAAACTTTATTTTTGTGAGTGGAAAAAAATCACGAACAAAAATGGCTGGAAACACGCCTACAAACTTCACTCGCTGCTGCCAAGTTTGGTATCTATGTAAAGTTTAGAATTTTAGGCTTTCGGGTTCATCTACTTTCCACAACGATATTGCAGCGGTAAGCCAAAAGAGAGCGTTAAAACAAACCTGCTTCTTCTTAGCAACAGCGCCTCTGATTAAAAACTTTAAAAGCGATTTTCTCAATATTTAGATTTTTTTGCACTCTTAAATTCCAGATTTTCAATTAGTTCAATTATCTCAGCCAAATATTGTTCTATCCTAACAAACCATACATCAATGGAAAGCTTATATATTCATTTTTCAGATTATGTGTAATTGTATAATTGACCCTTGTAACTGGTTTTGTGGTCCAGAGCTTTGTGGGGGAAAAAATGCAGGCAGACTTTATGTTAAATCTGCTAAACAGGTAAATACTAAGGTTAGCGAGTTAGCCAACTCTAATTGCTATAACAAAACAATTTTAATCCAGCAATTTGTCTTGCGTTGTAAATAGATGGGACTCCACAGAAGCTATTGTTATTGATTTAGGTCATTTGCTCTTGCGGTACTAAACCGACCTGCAAGAGATTATGGACTGAAGTGATAGCTTTGAATAAGAACGTCATTAAAACTTATCGACTCACGTGTGAATCACCAACAAGTGGAGACACCATTTAAAAAACTGTAAAAGTGCTATGGAGCACTTTTATATATAGCACTAATATATAGATTTTAAGTCGTTCAGCTTGTTGACTTGGAGTGACTGGTTTTCTTTGTGATGTATGTTATAATGAAGCACTAAGCTAAAGCAGGGCTCAGGAATGACACTTTACATCTTTACGGTCAGTATCAAGTCACTTCATCTAGGAAATTAGGGCACGCTTCAGGAGAATTCAAAGTGCCTCCGCCCTCCTCCCGAGTAAATCGCAGGTGGCGAAATGAGGTGTTGAACTTCATAACGCTGATGGAACACAGGATAAACATCGATTAATTTCAGTCAATAAATAGCCGTTTGAGGTCTTGCGTCAAAAAAGCCCAACAATTACTTTTCCATTTTTCTTGCCAAATGGGCTGATGAGGGAAAACAGGAGATACGGCGGCGTAAATCAGTCTTAATTTTGCCTTCCCCATTAAAAAGCCGCCATTAAGACCCTTCTCGCCTCATTTCATCTTCCTCTTGTTTCACTTTTTCAATTTGTGCGGAAGGGGGAGTTCACTCGTCATAAAATTTCACTTTGGCTGGCCTATCATTTGCATCTGAGCCAATAAATAGCAATTAGCATTAACAATTAAACCAGAGAGTGGAACCGATGCCCCGCTCCCTTGGAAAGCTGATGAATGGCTAAGGGAAGGCTTTTTTCAGAGGGAGCTGGGGACATTAGCTTCCGTGGCATTGCAGTAAAACGGGGCGCTCAGGAAAGGAGTGCGTCCCGGGCTAAATGCTGATTTATTTAGCTCCGCAGTCGCCCGACACATCTCGCGCGGAGGCCAGAGGACGGTGCGAGCGCTCGTGGGTGGGCTATTTGTGCAAGGGAAAGATTACAAGGAATTTCAATTCAATCTGCAGCTGCGACTTTTCGCTCAAGTACAAGTTTATTCATAGGGAAGTGACATTTTATCCCTGGACAAGTTTTGCCCTTGTACATTACACACATACATTTCCGAATTTTTCTCAGCCCGACTGAATCCAGACCGTCTAGGTTGTACTTTTCTCAGTCACAACCGGAGTGTGACATTACACGTGGAGCATTATCCGTAGGCAGCATATGGGTCTGTTTAGCCTAGCATAACACGAGAGCATATTTTTAATGTCTCATTTCACCGACCCGTTTTATTCCCCCCAGCAGGACTTGAAAATAAAGCACAGGTGAGAGAAATTGGAAATAACCTCTAACAATAAGATTCAGCCACTGTCTAACCACTCGAACGCAGCACCTCAGAGACGTCCGTCGACGAGAAATAGCATCGGTTAATGGCCTGATGACTTACCGCTGCGCGAGGCCCCTCCTCTCCGGTCTCCTATGCCTGGCTGCCTGGCTGCCTGGCTTTATGTACACAGTGGGTACGCTGTTCAACTCTGCTGAAAAGAAGATCATATTGTCCGTGCCTTATGATTGCATTCACTTGCATTAATCATCCAGTAAAGCACTGACACAGCAGTATGGGCGCCCTGCCTAACAAACCATAGAGTAAGGACAGTGACACCCGAAAGCGAGAAAGGGGTTCTGGGGAAATTGGAGGAGAGAGTGGCAGTCATTTTTTTTTTATTAACATCACAGGCCCATTAGAAAGCTTCTTGTTCACCTTCATTGGAGCAGCAAATGAAGAGGCTCCTGAGCACAGGGCTCCTGCCGTCTCCGAGCGGCCGCGGCGCAGGCCAGCGCCAGTCATGTTGTAACGCTTGTAAGAAACAGATGTTCCTTCCCTGACAAATCTCCTCTTTTGATTTATTATTCATTTGCTCAGATCACAATGGAGAAGTCTTTGGCTCATTAATTAAATCCCACGCAAAAATAAAAAAGGGGAAAAAACTGACCGTCACAAGATTACTACCAGCGAAATGACTTTGACACATCACATTAAGAGCAAACTTTTATAGAATGGGAGAGTTTAATGTTTTAAAGCGTTGGCATTTTTGTAATGGTTAACATAGCTTGTGGCCTTAACTTGAAAAAATATAAGACGTACAAAAATTTTGAAAATAGCGGTGGTGGTAAAGTGATGTAAAAACATTCATTGCATAAAGTAAAAAGTAGTATAAAAGTAAAAGAAAACATAAGTTTAAAAGTTGGTTCTTATTTTTCTAATAAAATAACACTATTTCTACCAATTCTTATGCTATAGATTTAAACAAAACTGGTCCAGAAGCACTTCTGGTTTCAATTTTTATTTATGAATTTACTTTTAATTTCACATTTATAATTATGCCTTAAAGTAGTTTAACATTTCGATTCAGTTCTAAATGTTCTATTGGTTGTACTTTGTACTTTCAAACTTTATGATTCCAAGGACCCCCAAATAAGATGAACATTTTGTGAGTGACCCCTTCCTAAAATGCATATCCATCTGTATATTATATATATATATGAAGAAAAATATCTAACAAAGAGAACATATTTTTTCCAACCGTAAATAATTGGCTACACTTACAGTCATGTTGGATGCATAAACTTGAAGATAAAACATTTTCAATTTAAATGTACTACATGTACTCAATAAACAGATTTTTGTGAAAGTTGTTACATTTCAAAGAAAACTGTATACAAACCCCAGTGAGTGAGGTAAAGAGAAGACTTTTACAACTTTTACAAAATGTACATTTGCTACACTACAATAGAAAACAAATATAAGCAATTCTGGAAAATGTGCATGTCAAAAAAGAAGAGATAACCATATGATTATGTAAAAATTAAACGGTAATAAAGCTCAGTGTACTTTTACAATTTTGCTTTGTCTTTTTCATTCTCTGAAGGTTTTTGGGGACACCTTAAAACCATCTGAAGGCCCCCAGGTTAAAACCCCCTGTCTTGTTCAAATGTCTGTACAGTATTTAAAAACTGATCATTAAAAATAATCAGATCAGTTCATTTTTAAATCACACTAAATGCCAATAAATAATGTTTATAACTTTAGAAAACAGCAGATTTCAATACAGTATAAAAGCAATAAATATCAGTTATGACATCCTGCTGTTCGTCTTGTAAAAATCACACGACTTGTGAAGTGCAAATATAGTCTGTGCAATATAGCTGCCAATTCCAGTGTGTCAAATGATCTTTTAATTAGTCCTTTTCACTTGTTGAGAGCAATTAAAATGAGGAAGACGTCCCCCCAGTCAATCTCTGAATCCCTCGCCAAACCCAGCGCTGCTCTTGGGGAAGTCATGGCACAGTTGGACAATGCAGATGTCTGTGTCACACCCCAATTAAAGCATTCTCACACTCTTCAAGTGTGACAGTCTTCTATGATTTCTATGACATCATCGTGCAATCTACATCGCAGTGCATGCCAAGTCATCCGCTGAAGCCTCATTTGCATATAGTCAGCATCCTGCTGAACAGCTCATAAATAAACTGTGTCGAGTTTTATTGCCAGTCAATTGCTTGTGTTGTTCGTACAGATCCATCTCATTTGAGCTCTAATCCCTATAAGGAGAATATTAGCTGTTTCTGACATGAAGTCTGGTGAGATCTTATACCCCAAGGACCATCAGACAGGATCCAAGGGTGTTCCAGAAGGTCAAGGTCAAGGGCCGTGCCTCTAGACCAGGCGTAACGGAGTTGACGGAGATGGGCGTTTCTGAATAGGCCCACACGTAACACGTCACTATTTACCAAACTGATGTCTTCATTACATGTTCACAAGAAGATTAAATACCTTTTGACTGGCATCAAAAGGGACAAAGATTTGATCGTAATACCTCTACCTTGGGTTCCCCAAGCGTCTGCTTTGTTTGATGAAAGCGCTGAGCCCTATGTAAAAATACCCTCAGTCTCGCCGCACGAGGCTTATGCGGCAAGGCGCTTTGGGAGCTGCTAAAATTAAGCGATGTCACTTCTCAATGACACTTTAATGATACTGGAGCTCAATGAAAGAGTTGGGATGCTTTGGAGCATCTGCTGGAGATATTCAAACACACACACACATCCAAATGACAGAAACTTCCTTTGTCCCCGCTGCCGTGAGACCGTGGGGGACGAGGCCGGTCTAATTAAGTCAATCCGTTGGGAGAGCCGGTGTCATTTCTACTTGGCATCAGCGCTGTGGCGCTGGCAGAATGGTTGGCATTGAGGATCTCGGAGGAGAGATGGAGAGACAGATTTGAGGAGAGAGATAAGTAGGAGACATGTAACTGATTTGGCACGCGCCGAGCGCCTTGGCATGTCTCTGGTTCGACGGCTCCTGTAACTCTCCATCTCCCCGGGCTCCTCAGTGTGTTTGAGTAAGCACTTTGCGTTTCTGCAGCCCATGCCAGCAGAGCAGGTACAACATGTCTTAATTGAGTCAACAGTTTGGGCGACGGGAAGTCCGATGATCCATCAAAGACGACCATCCATTAAAATGTCAATGATTTAAAAGCAATGGGCTTTAGTTATGAAACAGTAGCAGAACAAATGATTTGCAAATCGATTGTACAACCTTTGTTGTAAAAGAAAGATTAAATAGGTGTTTTATGAAGACCCAATGAAAATACACTTAAGAACAGAAGCATTCACTTAATGAAATTTAAATGTAACTCACATTATAACTTGTCCTGAGGCTTTGAAACAATTTCACACTATAGCTTTAAGAATATCTTCTCAATTTAACAGAGAGCTATAAGTCATAAACTATTTGATTTACATAAAAGGTGTTAAAACTGTGGTTCTGTGTTATAGACATTTCTGAGATCTCTTAAACACTAGAGAAGAAAATTTGCAGTTATTAAGATTGGTTTATTTATAAAAAGAGGTTAGTTCAACCAAAAAGAAAAGAAAGAACTTTCTTGTGAAACACAATGTATGAAGTTATAAAACAGGCAGTCTCAGTCACCATTCACTTTCACTGTATGAAAATAAAACGCACAATAAATAGAAAGGGTCGGGAATCGGTTCCAAAAAGAAAAATAATTGACTCCTCGATTCCAAGGCGTTGGAAATCAAGAGTTGATTCCAAAGGTTGGAATAGATTCCGTTAAAGGAATCAAAGCCTTCATAGTTTTTCATGTAATTTGGCATGTGCTTTATTTTGAATACAGCTGGTAAATAAAAAGCTGAGAAAGATTATTATGATATTTTATTATGATCCAAAATTTTCGGAATCGAACAGCCCTAGTCCCTGCATTTTATGTGAGTAAATAAAGTCATACGTGTTTGAAACAACACAAGGGTGAGTAAAATAAGTTTTCAAATGTTTTCACATTTTATTTGATTTATTTATTATATTCATATTATATATCGTCACTATCCATCTGAAACCTTGACTGTCCAAATTAACTGTTTTTCAGGAAATGGAAAAAAAACACTAAAAGTTGACAAGCACTTTTTATTGGTTAGATATTTGCAAACATAAAGGGTGACTAATAGTAATGATTTATGGCAAAAATAAAAAATATCATGAAACATGGAGATACGAGGTTTCAAAAGGTCAGTGGTGATATTAATTTATATACATATATAATTTATTTATTTATAACTTATTTAAATTTTGGCTCCAATATCTCTGGAAAAACTCCATTCCGATTCTACAAAGATCTTTTGTGATTTTTCTTTTCTGACACATTTGGTTTTGCTAGGTCTCAGCATTTTAATATCTAGTGCCACAATGTGCATGATATCCAACAAGAAGTCAAAGTGATGTATATTCCCCCTGAAAGAGTATTAATAAGGGTGTAAGTAGGCTTGACCCCAGAGTGCACTCATATGGTATCTACCCAATGCGTGGTGAATGAAATCGGAAGGGGAGGGAAGGCTCCTGCCAGCCCGATAACATGAGGGTGTTGGGCAGGGTGAGCGGGCCGCAGGGCTCAGGGGCTAAAGCAGGCCAGCAGCCTGGTGGATCGCAGTAGCCCGGAGAAACAGGGTGGCACGGCTGAGGTGCTGTCCAGCAGGAGATGACAGGATTGGACAGAATGTCACAGCCAGAATGCCTGCCTTCATCACAGCGATTCTCCTCAATTTGGCAGCTGGCCCGCACAAACACAATGTAAAGAGACAAGCCAGAGATGTTCTCTTTTTCTAAATGCCACATGAAAATCATGGCCTCCGAGTCCTTGTGTCACATTTTATGAGTTTACGCATACACAAACGCTTCGCTTTTCTGTGTTTTGGGGCTTGTCGTCGTCTTTTCTCTCGTTGTGATGGCAGCACTACAGGTAGAGTATTGCCAAAAGCTCTTTTCAAGGTTCCTTGCGCAGTGGAAGTGGATGATAGCTTAAACTGTTTGTAAAATTGAGAGTTCAGATTAGATAAGGGAAAGGTTGAGCTGAGCTAAGACGACAGGTAGGGCTCAGGGACCGGAATCAAAGACACAGCTTCATTCACCTAAACACACAGGATGATGCTTGCAAAATGTGCTAAAATTACATAACAACAGAAATTATAAATGTAGGAGACATTGGGGTAAGCTTTGTCACTTTTATCCCAGTCAGTTACAGTGCCAGTTTAAAAAGATGTCTAGTGTATTTTGCTTTAATTATTTAGTATTATTTTACAAATTCAAGTATTAAAGTGATAGTTTGCCCAAAAATAAAAATTCTGTCATCATTAACTCACCCTCTTGTCATTTCAAACCTGTATGACACTTTTTCCACAGAACACAAAAGAAGATATTTTGAAGAATGTTGGTGACCAATGCAAGTCAAGTCGGTTTTGTGTCTATACAATGGAAGTGAATGAGTAGCGCTGTTGTTCCGTTACCAACATTCTTTAAAATATCTTCTTTTGTGTTCTGCAGAAGAAAAAAACTATTGCTTTGCATCTGTCAATGACAGGTAGCTCTATATAGTGTATGATCATGTAAGAAAACGTCTGCAAAACTTAACACAACGAACGTGGCACAGTTTACCCACTAACACATCCACCATCGTGACAATGATGTCTACAGGTTTACGTGCTCTCATAAAGCATTTGAAATGTTCTCCACATCCCAAAGGCTTTCCCTGCCAGTGGCATGAGGTTACACATTTTAATGGAAATGTTTTCCTTGGGTACCACTCTATCCTCATTTCTATTGCAAAGAAATTTGTCTTTGCATCCCAGTGCGTATAAAGTAGTCAATCACTGAGGTAAGGAATGATTAATTTATGGCCCCTTCCTGCCTCTGAATCCAGGGGAGTTATATGAGACTTCCTGGCAGGACGTACTGCTGACCTGGTTGTGTTACCGGTATAAGAAGTGCTCAACAGGTCCAACACAAAACGTAATGTACATTAAACAGTGTAAAACTATATAAATATATTTATAATATATTTACGAATTTCTTATGTATTATGATTGCTATAAACAATAATTATTTAGTGGGGAATGTGTGTTGATTTTCCTTTAGCTCCCCATTTAACAAGTTTTTTTTAATATAAAACCAGTGTCACAAGCAAGGGATCTGTACTTCTGTAACATGACTAAAAAGCGTTCGATTGACACCCTTAACCTTGATGTCTTCCTAATTTACAGTGGCAGAAGGTTTAATGAAACACACTTCACAGGACATGCTAAAAATAGCATTGAGTTTCTGTCATGTTCAGAGGTCAGCACCAAAGGTAAAAATATATTATTAATTACGTTGCCTATGGAAATATTGGCACCCTTCTGCAGTCATAGAAGGAAGCAGGCTGATCAATTTACAGTAAAATACAATCAGAGACAAAGCTCACCTTGAAAGGAGTTTGACGTGTTTCTATGAGGCTTATAAATACTAAAAGTTATAGTTCACCAAAAAATAAAAATTCTTCTTGTCATTTCAAACCTGTATGACTTTCTTTCTTCCGCAGAACACAAAAGAAAATATTTTGAAGAATGTTGGTAACCGAACAACGGCGGTACCATTGACTTGCATTGGTTTTGTGTCTATACAATAGAAGTCAATGGGTACGCCGTTGTTTGGTCACCAACATTCTTCAAAATATCTTCTTTTGTGTTCTGAAGAAAAAAGAAAGTCATACAGGTTTGAAATGACAAAAGAATGAGTAAATAATGTTATCACTTTTATAATGTAATGCTGCAGTGAATCAGTAAACATAATTGCCTCAGTACATAATGTGTACAGAATTCAATCAGTTAAATTGTTTAAATATGTCAAGCACATATTAAAGCTACAAGTAATAAAATGATATTTTTTAATGTGTGTCTACCAGTCTTTTTGTAGCATGAGATTAGTTACAGGGGTATTTTGGGGCATTTGACTGTGTTAGTCACAAGTGTTCTTCTGAGACTACAGTTTGAGTGACAGAGTAAAGGACTGTTTATTAAACATTGTGATCGCTCTGGTTGCTACAAACCCAACGCTTCATCTTTACCTGAAGCCTTCAAGGACACAGCAGTGACACAAAAACTCAGCTACAAGTTACATGGCTTTAGGCCAGATATCTGCTGCGCTCGCTTTCTCCGTTTGTGTAGATTAAATATGACGTCTCACTCTATCTTCACTCTTCTCTCTCTTTCTCGCTCTCTCTGCTCTTTGCACTCTACTAGATTTTCAAGTTTCCAGTTGTCAAGAAGTGGCCACAGAAAAATATACTTTATACATATTCTCCTTGATGCCAAGAGAAACTTCTGTTCTCCTTGAAAACAGAAAAAGATTATTTTGTTGATATAATATTTAAAAGCACAATAATTCTAAGCTTGAAAAAACGTGATGGATGTTCTCACATGTAGGTTGTATCTGTGAAAAACTACAATGTATTAAATGTATCTGATTTACAGCAACATAAAACACCAAATGTGTTTACTTAAAATTTTCATTTTATTATTTATGTCACAGAATTATAAAAAAGATCTAAAAGGTTAATAACCGTCCTAACCCAGGAAGTCTATTTTTGAGGGATATAAGTTACTATATGAGGCATAAAAGGGATATGAGTTAATTGTTAAAGGGACACTTCACCCAAAAATGAAAATTCTGTCAACATTTACCCACCCTTAAGTTGTTCCAAACCTGTATAATGTCTTTGTTCTGCTGAACACAAAGAAAGATATTTGGAAGAATGTCAGTAACCAAACAGATCTTATCTCCTATTGACTCTTTCAGTATTTATTTTTCTATAGCAGTAAATGGGGAATAAGATCTGTTTGGTTTGTAAATGTTAACAGAATTTTCATTTTGGAGTGGATTGTCCCTTTAATAATCACATGAACGGAGACCTAATATTTCTCAAGGTTCACCAAAGAATTCAGCACTTTAAGTTTACTTGTGTATTATATTTAAAACATAGCATTAGTTATTAAATACCATTTTCACAAGATCTCTCTCTCACTGTTTAACAACAATTTAAACTAAAACTGGCTATACACTCCACACAAGGACGGCTGAAAGTCAGCGAGTAGAGTGTCACATGAAGTCTGCGTTGTGGCAGCTAGGCGCAGCGGCCTGTGGCTGTGGCTGTGGCTGCAAGTACAGGCAAAAATAGATTGAACGTGCCGGTGCTGCGTTTGTTGCATTGCTTTGTGTTTGGTACTTTTTTCCTGCAGTGTTAGACCGGGTTGGGACAAAGAGAGAGATGGAGTGGAAAAAGGTGCGATTTTGACGGATGAATCGTGCTGGCTGAAGGGGAGCCCAAAAGAGAGACTAAATCAGCACGGGAGGGAAATGCGGGCGAGTGATTGCTTGCATTATGTTGTAGCTCTGAGCAGAGCAGAGGAGACTCATCTCATACCTGAAGTCATCAGGGAGTCTATATGTGCGAAGCTTTTTGTGGTCACATCAGGGGGGCGTTTTTATCTCATCTGTGTTTTGTGATAACCTTGTACCATCTACGCAGAACGCCCTTCATAAGCATGTCTTTATTTGACAAGCAAACTCTGTTCTGTGATATATATTGTCACGTTTTGACGAAAATACTTCGTACACAACAGTTTGCAAAACACGGCTGGTACGATATTTTGTCAGGCAACCTAAAGGACTATTTTAGCATAAAAAAAATTGTTTTAATTTGTGTAAAAATATGTCGTATGGCCAAGGCAACCTGACTACATTAGGTTACACTAAAGTATTTCTTACGGGGCACTAAACATTTATACCATTCTTGTTGGCAATATTAGTAAATGTTCTAGTTTTTAATATCTGCCACAGGTTGGTTGTGCTAATACTATAAAAAGTGTCATAATTGGGGCTGCTACCAATAAATCCTGTTGAAATTGACTGTTAAATTATAATTGAAAACCAATATTCCCTAAGAATAAACTATAATATCAATGATTTAGAACCAAAAACACACATTATTCTCTTAAATGGACAGAAGTCTGAGCAATTTTTAGGTTTTAAAGCAAGAAATAAAGAGACTTTAAATCATGTCCTAATTACCTAGAATGGAAAGTGGAGCACTCTGATTAGAAGGAACCCTGTTTCTGAAATAGCCCATCAGGTCTAATTTTACATTTTGTTGTGCTGTTTTCAATAAACTAAAAATAAGTAATGTAAGGTGGAGTATAATGCAATACAAAGTATATAATTGGGTAGTTGATGGTGTGGTGTGACAGCAAATTTGGGAAACAAACTGTTAAAAAGAATTTTTTAAGAATATTTTATCTTTATTGTTAGTTTTTTTTTCTAAATTTCTGCTATTTCACACCATACACTGTAAATAAAATTGCTGTATTGTTTGAAGCAGTTTGCCAGTAACTTACTCTGTAGATATCATTTACAATTTTGCTTTTAACAAACTTACAAAGTTTTTATATTTTCTTTCATAAACTTCTTTCACTACATTACATTTGCACTGTTGATATTTTCATCTACACTGTTGTTAATTTCATCTGCACCATTTGACTTGATTATTTCATCTGCACTGCTGTTTATTTCATCTGCACTGTTGTTTATTTCATCTACGCTGCTGTTTATTTAATCTGCACTGCTGTTTATCTCATCTGCACTGTTGATTATTTCTTTGGTCTGCACAATTATTTCGGTTACATATCCCTTGCTTGTAAAGTTGTTTTGTGTACATATATAGATTTTGTATTTATTTGTAATTTGATATATTTTTTTTGATATATGTTATTCTATGTTATCTGTATGCACCTATAGGGTCTGAGAGTAACGCAATTTCAATCCTCCACTTGTATGTACTGTACATGTGGCAGAATTGACAATAAAGCTGACTTTGACTTTGACTTTGATAAAACAAGATTAAATATCTTAGGTCACTTTTCTTGTAAAGTAAATGTTTGAAGAAGTTTGAGATATTTTTACTAGAATACAAGACAAAAATGTTTAGTAAGGATGTCATTGTTTGCAGTGCACTGTACAAATTTGCTGTAGTTTTGCAGCAGGTTGCCTTACTGTAGATTTAGTTACTACTTAGTACTACTTTCTTATTATATTGTTGTCTAACCAACTATATTGAGTTAAGCTTTACTTTAATCAAAATTAAAACATTTTGACTTTTGAAACTCAAAATGAGCAAAAAGAGATTTGCAATTACGCATTTATGTGTATGATTTATATTGAGAATATTGCATAAGAATATAGCAAAGTATATATTTACATTTATGATTTATATTTGAAGTGAATGTAGTAACACTAATTTTCTTAAAGCTATTACTTTTATTTAAGTTATTTTAAATTCACACTATTATTTAATTGTATAATTTCAAGTGTCATATATTCTTTATTGCTTTTACCCTATTTATTGCACATACTGTATCTGGACATACTGTTTTTTAATTATAATGAAACGTAGTTTACAGTGTAAATAAAGCAACAAGAAAATAAACCTCAAGCCTGGCTAGTTTCAAAGCACAGGGATCTTTGACTGCTTTTTATTAGTAGAAGCAGAAATAAAAATGACATTATTCTATAAATTACTTTTTTGAATCCTCAACTTTAAAAAGATGTTGGTCCATTAAACCATGGCAATTAAGTTGCTCAAAACTCCCCCCACATGCCATTAACTGCAATATCTAATTAAAACTAAAAAGGGAGTCGTCTTTGATTGATTGGATCTCTTTTTACTATTCTGCATTTTAATGTTCATTAATAAACTTTTATTGTTTTGCTAATTATAATACCCCCTTTTAGATAATGACTTTTTGCCTTTTGTTGTAAAGTGCACTCAGCTACATATGGGGATCCTGAAGTAGTCGAAAAAATAAAAATTGACTACAAAGCATACAAAGTAATTAACTTCTTGTTTTTAGTACGAATTTGTTTTTAAAACTCTGTAGATGTAAGAATGATATGAGTCTTATTTCACATTAAGTTTGACTTGCGGATTAAAAAACTCTTATGCTTTATTCATTAACAGTACAGAAATATAAGAGCCCATTCAAAGCCAATATTAACTTACCAATCAGCTCAAAGTGAATTTCAATAAACATAGACAAACATATTAGTAGAGTTGTAAAAAGTGGACAGATTTTAAAAGAGCCTATAAAAGTTGTTTGACAAAAGAACAGCAGTTGTCTTGTGCTCATGTAGCTCCTATTGAAACGGGATGATATTAGTAAGTGCAAGATGAGTCATCATATTTTTTGCTCCATTTCCCCATAAAGCAAAAATGTAAACTTTTTAAATGTCTCTTATGTAGGAAAAGTGCTTGCACAAACTAGGCAACTATTAAATTCCTTTTCTAAAAGAGACCCAAAACAATAGAGCCGAGGGCCCGGTGGAAGAGTAGATTGATCAGGGTTTGTAAGGGGGCAGTGATAACCTTGTGTAATGATATGTTGCTGTGCTTGTGATTCCTGTGCTGGCTGTGGCCGCTGTGCATGATGGATCACAACGGCGAGCTGATAGTGCCATTACTCACTGACACATGCACCTGCCTGACACCCATCCCCTCTGGACACAACAGCCCCCCGGAACCCGGTCCACAGAGACCCTTCACTGCAAATTCTGCACTCCAGCAAATCCCCCAAAGTTCCACAGCTACTTTCCTGTACCTCTTTTGTAGGACATTTTCTTTTTTCTTTCACTTAATAATGTTGTTACTCGTCATTTCTTTATGGCCCTTCTCATGAGAATGAGCTTTGGTATTCATTTTCTGTTAAAGCAATGGGATTTCCTAAATATATATATAATACATTGTTGTTGCGGTAGAAAAAAAGCAAAAGACAATCCAGCTGCTGCAGTGATGAAGACATTTGCAATAGAAATGTTCCTGTGTGAAGCCGGTGTCTCCAGAGGCCGCCGGCTCTTCTTGAATTCTCTGATTGAATTTTGCTGCTCTCTAAGGGGAGCTCTGATACAGATGCACATCTGCACAACTGTATTACAAAAGTCATCGCTCGCTACCACAGCAACCAAGCCCTCCAGCAGACGCATGGACCTTCACGCTTCAAATTACACATGGGACAAAACGGAAGTACACTTTATAGAATAAATGTTAATAATATTTTTTTTATTCTAAAAGCTTCTTTGTACTTAACAAGTTAGTTGTATAGCATATTTTTTATAGTCAATTTTGTTGTTTTATTCTAAACAAATTATATATTTAAGACAACATGTATGTTTTAGTAATGTCTAAATGACTCACATGTAAATGTGAAAGTATGATGGCCATGACTCTATGACCCTTTAGCAAATATGGTCCTTATGACATAATCCCAGCGAGAGGCCCTTACTCCCACAACATGGCACCCCAAGCTTGCAACGTGTCAACCCTCCGGAAAACTGCACCCTACTAGAAACCCAAACCGCAGCATCCCCTAGCCTATCAATCATTATGGGCCAGCACGCAGAGCTTGCTACCCCTGCCAGTAAATGATGGAGGAGGGGAGAGCCGGACCACCATGCATATCGTCTGCAGCACTGTACCACTCCAGGAGAATTGGAGGGGTAAGATGAAGCAAGAGGAGGAGTGCTGGAAAAATTATTTACACTTTATCCTCTAATACAGATGCTTTTTGATGTTTCCAAAGCTTAAGAAAACAAGGTAAAACACTATATAGCCACGGAAATAATTAAGAGACGTTTCAAAGCATCATTTCAGGTTTTCTGAACTTACTATTTATAGGTAGGTGTTTAGGTAAAATTATCGTTCTTGTTTCATTCTGTAAACTACTAACAATATTTTTTTACCAAATTTCCAATAAAATATTTTTTCTATTTGCATTTATTTGCAGAAAATGAGATCTGGAGAAACCGGTCAAAACAATGTATTTTTTCAGACACTATTTTTTTATGTGATAACCTCAATTTTTATCATAGTTTTCATGTGTCTTGTCGTGTTTTCAGTCTTTCACATTGCTGTTGGATGACTTTGTCACTCCTGAAGTTTGATTTTGTTGAAATTCAACAGACACTGGATTGGAGTGACCACAATACATCTAGAAATGCTTTGAAATGATTTAATCTAACAAAGCAACCACTAATTTATGTAGCCAAGTCCCTGTGAAGTTATCCATTCTGAGACAGAATAGCTTTTAAAGGGCAACAAGTGGACTGTAAATTTTGTATAATAAAAAAATATATATATGAAGTCTGTCCAAGTCAAAAAGGTAACCAGCAGGCCTGTTTTACAGAAGAAGATGCAGAATACATGTACAAATGTTTAAAGAAGTTGGTACTGACTCCTCCGATCCTAAAACAATTTAATTTATTCTTTAGAGATTCAAAATAACTTTATATCTGTATCGTGAAGCTGTTGTAATAGAAATTATATTTTGCCCCCATGCTAGGTGAAGGGTAAAAGGCTTCCCAAATATTTTAGTTTATTTAGTTTTAAATTAATGTCATTAATTTGCTTTTTTAATCTTTTTGATCTTCATATAGTTCAGAAAAAAAGAGATGGGATACATGTTAATACAACACTGTGACCTACCAGGCACCTTTTGTTATTTTTCTCTTTATTTATTTTTTCCATTTTTAGTTTAGTTGAATGAAATTAGCACAGATGTCATCCTCTTTACATAAATCCACATTTAAAGGTAAAGTCGATCGTTATCAAATCCTGCATTCTTTAAGGAGATAACTATACTAATAACCACTTAGAATAATATTTAACAACCAGAAGTGCTCACTTTACCGAAAGTCACTTCTCAGATTCATGGCATTTCTAAATGTCAAAATATTGTGCACATTCCCTCTTGCTTTCTCACTGGCAGTGCTAAGCCAGCTGCAAGCCAGACAAGAGGAGGATTACGTTTTATTGGGTGAAAGCTGGGAAAATTACTCGGTGAAAAAAACGAAAACTGTTGGCAAGCCATCAAAAACTCCTCCAGAAGAATTACCATATGACTCTTCAGCGCCGACTGCCAAGTGAAAAAAGCTCCAGTGGAATACCAGAGGAGTGTTTCGTGTGTCTAAAGGCACATGTTACAACCGCTCGGCTCCATCAAACACTTGAATAAGCATGCATTAGTATGCTTGTTTTAATCTTGGATGGCTCCGCGCTATTCCCAGCACCTATTGTGAAAATGTCAAGTGGTGAAATTGAACCGGGTTGCAGATATCTGTGGCTGTCACAAATCTGTCTAAGCAGGTTCTGACTGTTTAAAGAGATTCTGGAGAAAAGTGTTTACCATGTTGGCTATTGACTGCCTAAATTACAACTGTCAGTTTAACTAAAATAATACTTGACTTTTGATAACTTTGAAAGTGCATGTTGAGGTTGACATTTGCTGTTAATATGAAGATGATATTTATTTTGGCTTTCATAACGGGCCAGGGAGCTAAAATGAAGTGACAATTGTTGAGGTGAGAACGATACTGAAAGACTATGGCTGTAGAATGAAAGTGCGCTTTGATATGAAGACGTGTCTTTCATATATTTAGATCCGTCTCGGTCTCAGTGGTTGATGCTCATGAGGAGTGAAATGTTTGCAGATATCTGGCAACAGATGTCTGTTGATGGTATTTTTCACTGTAACTAATGTTTGACGGTGGAGAACATTCAAAAGAGTGAATAACGTGACACAAATTGAAGTTTAGTGGCTAATTAGCTTTAAATGGGCCACTTAATTGGTCTCGAACGCAATGAGAAAAACATCCACATTTCACTTTGTCTTCATTAACACAGTGGAAAGTGCTCATTTGATTTATAGTAATGAAGTTAAATAGCAGATATTTATTTCTTGGCTTTAAACATTTACCGAAGCATTTAACAAGATAAACTGAGGAAACAAACATGTAAATATCGAAATGAAACGTTGCCATGTTGTGCGGACGCTACAGTGATGAGACTCCATATTCTCATTAAGCCATTGAAAGCCTTACAGAATATAACAACTCTAAACCTGTTACTCTTTTGTCTGTTACCAGATGACAACTCTAGATGTAAAAATACATCCAAAAACAGCACAGGTTTGAGAAGAGTCTTGGTGCAGCGTCGAGCCCATTGTGGCCATATAATTTAGCCTTGTCTTGTCCTACAAAGTTAGCCCACCCTTCATCATGCTTCATCAAATAGATGTTCAGGTATGACTTGAAGAATATGGGGGACCAGCAAAAGAAAATAGAAAAAACACTTCTGGCTGTTTGTAAAGAAGGCCAAATGCTGATTATGATTATGGCTGAGATTTTCCACCTGGTTATGGGTTCAAGACTCTTCTGTAATAGGCCAAATGAGAAGCCCCAGCTTGTGGGTTCGAGCCAGACGCACGGCCGATTAATGCGGTTTATTGCGATCTGTTAAAAGCATTACGTACAGACAGGAGCAGTAATTCGTCATGTTTAAGGGCAGCAAAATTAAATCATAGCAGAGGGAAATGAGCATAGATAAAGCAAAAATGCTCTTTTAGAGGTTACCTGTTTGCAAGCCGAGTACTTTCGCGCTCCGCGCCCCTCCCCTCCGAGAGCCTCCTGGTGGACCACTTTCATTCTCCTTTAAGTGGGTAAATTGGAAATAATTGCCTCAACCGTAAACAGAATTTGATTAAAGGACAAAAGATACCTGGGAGAGCATATGAGAGGGAATTAAATTGGATTTGCGTAACTGCTAAGTGTGGCAGAAGCCACAAAGCTCACTTTCTCATTTCCCCTCACTGGCAGGAGCTCTCGACACTGCTGGATACAGCAACATTTTCATAGGACAGTTTGTACAATATCCATTTCCACAACATTTTATATTTTAATTATTATAATTATTATTATTATTGAACTTGAACATTTTTGACCTTCAAAAAATTTTCCTTTATTAAAAAGCATTGTCCACACTGCACAAATGAACCAGATGATAAAAGTGCACTTCTATAATGTACTTAAAGTGCTCCGTTTTCACACACTAATTTTGTACTCAATATACAAAACAAAAATAACTTTACTACTTCTTAAGATAATCTTAAGTCCATTTAGTGTACTCAACTGCTATTTGAGACACCATGAATATGAACTAAAATCTGCTTTTAACATACTATCTCTGTATTTAAAAATGTATTTAGTTACCACTTGAAGTACAAGTGGAACCTATCTTTCATATAATAGTTTGTTCAAGTTTCCTTCAAGTACAACAAATAAATAAAGAGATAGTATGTTAAAAGCACAATTTAGTTCAAATTTAAGGTGTCTCAAAATACCACAGTTGAGTCCACTTATGGACTTCAGATTATTTTAAGAAGTACTAAAGATTAATTTTTAGTATATTAATGACAAAATTAGTGTGCAAAAATAGAGCACTTTAAGTAGGCTACATTGTGGAAGTGCACACAGACCACTTCGGATGACATAAACACTGGTCCAGAAGAACTTCCAGTTTCAGTTTTTTAACCCAAAATGTTAAATGAATATCTTTAAGATTTCATTATATATGTAAGACTTAAAAACATAAAATAAAAAATGAAACCAGAAGTGCTTCTGGACAAGTGTTTACATCTTGTAAGGTGTCTCTCACCTCTCTCACTACGCATCGCTACATCTCTGCATTCAAGATTCTAATAGATTAAGCCCCAGAAAATATTAAAATCAACTGTCATATCGGCTTTGCTGAAGAATTATATGAGCCAAAAGGACTCTGGCATAATTTTTTCAAATTACATCCCTATTGGGGAGCTAAATCTGCAAAACCCACAAAAGCAACACTAAAAACAATTTACTAGTTTTTCATTAACATAAACATGCAGGGAATTGCATCCTTGTCAGGCATGCACATGCTTTTAAACCAATGAAGAGAACAATGCCAAATCTTTGATAGGAAGAAAATCTAAGAGTCACATTATGAAAGACAGCCACAGACTGTCATAACTCCACAAAAGAAAAAAGCTTAAAGAAAAACCTGATTCAAAAGAATTGTAATTTTTGGGGACCAGAATTAAATGTCATACAAATCCCAAGCATATCTTTGCTGGATTTTGTATCAGCATTTATGTAACCTTATACAGACAAACCACAGTTCAAAGTAGCAAGTAGTTTGATAAAACAGAGTTATACTGATTCTGTAGTCAGCATAACTAGGTTTTGAAAGTGTTTCGATGAGCAGAAGGACAAAACTAAGGTACGTGCAGTGTATAATTTTGAAAGCTTGCATATTTTCACAAATTAATTTTCCAAGGACAAAAGTTCTGCTAGACTCCATAAATTATCACAAAAGACATGATAGTAGGAACATGCTCGCAAACAACAGTTTTGTTTTTTCTAAATTGCTTCTTTCTGTATAGAGATGCTTTGGGAAAAACTACCATTTCATGGTAGACGGGGCCATCTCCTGGTCATATTAAGCAACAGATTTTCACAGTCTATTTTGACCCCAGTATATGTTTGGTTAAATGGTTTTTGTCAAATTTAATATGTTGGTAGATTCTGTGCCATACATATTAAATATTATAGAATTTAGAGAGTTAATCTTCCGTCATGTCACCAAATGATGCAGAAGTAACTTAATGATGCTAATAGTCTTGCTCCAAAAAAGATTAATTTCATGTGTGTAGATAGATGCATCCGAGCTTGTGTGGCTGTATATGCATATGTGCTTTAAATGCATGCGTACTAACACAACAGCTTTTGTTTGTGAACTAAAAACAAAGAGGAGGTAACTTGGAGGAAAGTGATGAATAGGTGTGCTGGCACCATCACTCGTACAATGGAAGTGGCAGGGCCGGGTGCAGAAATGTTCAAAGTCATTGTTCCCCTGGAGACGGGTCAGCGTATTGGTCAAAGCCTGATGCGACTCTGCTGTACTTTATCCTCATGTGCACCCATCCACCTCCATCCAGAACCAAGCACTGAGAATTCTTGCATTTATTTAGAGTTAAATCTCTCTCAACTGCTGCGTTTGCACAATGTTTGCAATTCGTCCTCTGATGTTCACCTGCATAAATAATGCGTTTGGTGGGCCTTTGCAGGAAAGATCATGTGTAAACTGTTATTCTGAATATGATAAATCAGTAGTAGGGCAAAGAACTTGACATTACGCACCCTGACTGTTTTACCTGGTTAGTGATCTAATGACACTTGATTGCATAAAAGTGAACTTTTGCTTTGGCGTTTGTGAAATAATGCCAGAATGTGTCACTAAGTAATGCATCTAAAGCAGTATTTCAGCATAATTTCAAGGGGGCCTCTGGATAACCTAAAATTACTTCATATAAACAAAATAAGCATTAAAAAAAACAACTAAAAGTCGAGGGGTATACCAAATATTTTATTGGGTGGAAATTGTGAGGTCACAATATAACACGTCTTTTCCTGAATGTGTTAAATATTGTACATGTACAACATATTGATTGGACATAGTTGTATCATGAACATATAAAAATAAAATTATAATATTATCTTAAGAAATAATATTTGCTTTTGCATTTAAAAAACAAAGTATAAATAATTGGGTAGAAATTGTGAGGCAAAATAAGCATTAAAATAACTACTACATTAAACAACTTACAAGTCGAGGTAGGCTATTTACTAATGTTTGATTCTTTTTATATAACAATAATTTTGGGTAGAAATTGTGATGATGAGGATGTTAAAGACTATACGCAATACTTCCAGCTTTTATAACAAACACTCTTGGTCTAAAAGTCATTTAATTGGTATCCTGAATCTCTAACCTTTTTACAAGTTTAGAAGTCCAGTTATCGATGTCATTTTTCATATGCTACTACTAGGCTAACCTTTATAAATGTAGTCTCCCTTTAAAACTTAAACGCGAGGAACAGAAAGGAGCGGGTGTGCGCTTGTGCGAAACTGTCAAAGACACGCCGAGTGCTCCGCGAATCCCCACGCAAGGCACACCTTATTAAACACTGCCTGATAGGGTCAATAGCCCGCTCTCCCAACACCACCCTAGAACAATTTCAATTTTAATAGCTTTTACTATGTATTTCACAGGCAAGCCCTCATTGAAATAGAGCCATCAAAAAGTCCCGCCGACAGATTCAAGCCCGGGAGCTTGGCGTAATTATCCCAGCGGACACGCGCCTGTATAAGGAAGTTCAACCTCGTTCATCATCTCCAGCAGGCCCTGGACCCTGCCTGCTAATTTCATCCCTAGGATTAGCTTTGCTCACTTGTCTATCTTGTTATATTTCTTGGGGGTGAAATATCGCCTTCCACTTTTAATAAGGCTGAGCGGGGCCACGCACCGTTGCCTACGCGCGGAAAAAGGGGCAGAAGGGGAGAAAAACTTTGCTGGGCGCTCTTCTGGGGAGTGACCGGAGAGAAAGAGTGAAGGTGAAAGCGTATGCCTGCGATACCTGCAGGGCAATGCAAGCTGTTTTCTCTCTGAATAGAAAAGAAAAGAGGTGCGCAGGAGCTCTGGGCCGTGCGCGCTGATACACCTCCAGAGAATGCCCGCGTGCGCCGAAATTAGCAGACGCTCGCGAGGCGGAGAATGAGCGTGACATCTTATTAAACTTGTGGCTCAAATCCGCGTATCCCTCAGATCATTTCCCATCCGCTCGTCACCTTCACCCTCCACCCCGCGCGCCCTATGCTTAATTACAATGTATTGTGTTTAAAGGGGCAATTAAAGCCATCACACCAATGGCGAGTTGGACTTTAATTACCCATTGACAATAAAGGCACAATGCTGTGTAGTGTTCTTGTAATGGCTTGTATGCCTCATTCGTACAGTGCAGGTGGATTGAACATTTCGCAAAATATAGATATTGCATAATGTTGATCAGACATATTGTTCATTTGAACCGGTTTAGGACTAAATAACATTTTAATTGGTTTATTAATACAAGTTATGTACAAGTTAGTTGTATAAGTGTTAACCCATATATTTAGCAATGACCAGTGTAATGTCTTATCTTTGGACGTACCAAAAGACAACTTTAACCTTAAAATAGTTGGAACATGATATTAGATGTTATATGCCCGGCCGTCCAAGCCAAAAGCTAGAAAAAAATCCAGACCCAATTACATTCCGATCACACTGACGTGAGGCATTTCAAAACACTGCTAGCTATTATTCTATTTCCGCTCACCTTGAAATATTCAAGAGCTCACATATCACTCATTCATCGAGCAGAAAAATTGAAAAGAGAGACTGCGAAATATAATTAACCTTGTTACAGCCAGGTCAAACAACCAATTGTTATTCCTTTCATACGACAGCGCTTTGAGGCAATATTTTCCCATGGAGACTCATGCCATACAACGTAAATTGAGATAAAAATGAAAACAAGAAACCTGAATTAATACTACTGTACTGTATCAAATGAAAAGCTTCTTGGCACCTGTGAGATACCCTTAAGCAGTTTAGAGGTAAATCACTATTGAGTCAGATCCCTTTAGCTACCCAAGCTTATTGCTTTAGACTTTCATCACAGGAGCCGGCTAACATTTGATACTTCATCATCTAACCATGGCCTCACCGGAGCCACTGAGCGAACCTTACACACACTGCTTACGGATACAATATCTCAATAATAAAACAAAAGCAAGTTTGCAATATTTAACAATATTGCTGAGATATTTAGATATGGTGTTTGGACCACATATTTATTTTCTGCACGAATTTGGGAAGCTAAATGGACCTCGAACAGAATATAAGATGTTTTGAAACATGAACATGAAAAGAAAGTGTATTAAAAAATAGTTGCATTGATATAATTTGTTTGATTTTATTGTATATTAATTTGATTAAAGAAACAATTTGTTGAATGGGTCGTGTAACTTTGTCACATTTAAGTATAACCAAGGTTCTTTAACCCAAAATAATACTAGCTAGACATACCTTTGACATGCTAGCTTATTCATTTTGCTTGTGATCAGAAATAATCTGCAGGGACTCTGTTGTTGCTTTGAAACCGTCTATAATACAATTATGTCCCATCAATATGTTGTACATACAATATTCAACAAACCCAGAAAGAAAAGATTTATATATATTTGCAGTTTATTAAAAAACTGTTTAAAGAACAGAAACAAATTAATCACGTATATGTATAACGTATGCTTTGCAATTTTTGCTCATTTGTTGCATCAATTTGTCAATGTTATTATTTAATTAAATTAATATGTATGTATGTATGTATGTATGTATGAGTTTAAAGATGGTCAGGTGCATGATTACAGTGTTATTGAACTCTGGTTTCTCTGGTCTTGGTGGCTCCTACTTAATTAAGACTCAACTGTCATATTTTTCATTATATTTGCAACCCTCTTGTGAGTGAATTGCCTTCGTCCATTAATATTTACAGCCTAATATCTGCAACTCATTCCAGCCAGAGAAGCTACAGCAATCAAACTGTCAGATAATTAAAAGAATAGTTATGAATGGTCAGCAAGGTATGGGCCATATTTTAAAGATGATTGTGTATTTATTTTACATTTTTCAAAGTTTAAAGATACTTTTATGCAAATAAGACCACTTTTTAAATTAATGGCGCGTTATGAGCAGCCTGTTTGTAATAAAAACATATTTGCATTTATCATAAATCCACTCAACAACACATAAGAATGGGTTAAAAGAAATATTAATTACATATTGTTATACATCATTATCCCAGATATTACCTTAATTTAAATTCAATTAGTACTTTGTATTCATTAGCTTTTATAAGTAACAACAATGACAAGCCTTTTGTTTTAACTCCATAAATGACGTTTCAGATTTCTGGTAAATATTCTTGATGAAACAAGTGCTGGCATACAAGCTCATCACCACATGAGATTCTTTAAATTAGACAATTCATTCAACAGTAAGTTTATTTGCACCATTAACATAATGTATCTCCCATGCTACAATCTGCCACACCTTGCCTCTCACATAAAGATGTTCATTAACTGAATCACGTTTTCTTCCCTGCCCACCACAAAAGGCCACTTGCAACTTTAGGTGTGCCGAATAATGGGGGATGATATTCCTATCCAACAATGCCAGGGGCAGACTTTGATAATTGTCTCTTCTGAAGGTTAAAGTTAGATAACCTGCCTTTGGCATTTAATCAGCTACTTGTTAAATACTCTTTGGGTAATAAAATAATGTACGTTTTATTGCCTCTCAAATAAGGCTCTATTTAAATTAATTTAATGACTTTGTTAAGGCTTTGCCGATCGCATCTTTGCTTAGAACCAGTGTGTAAAAGCGGTAATGATATGGTTTACAGCTTAATATTCATTAAAATGACTTCAGTAATCACTGTGTATATTGCAAATATCTCAATTCAGCATACATTTCATATATTTATAGCATTTCACTGCATGCCTGTGCAGTATATGTATATTTGTGTGTGCGTGCGTGCGTGCGTAAATATATATAAAAGTATATTTAATTATAGTTTATAAAAATATAATTTACATATATACAATGTCTATATAAATACACAAACATACAAGTTGTCACACACACACACATATATATGTTATAAATTATAAATAACACACAATTAATCACGTTGACAGCACTAATAGAAATACATAAAGGATTAGATAGCCTATCAGTATTTAAGAAGTCAGCAATGTTTAGTAATTTTTTATTTTCTACAAAAAGATTCTGTTTTCACCCCTTATGTGCATTATGTTCTTCATCATTCTTTAATTTATGTTCTAAAATAAAATTTGTATATGTTCACGTATGCATGTTAATAAATGTTATTAAAATTATTATATATATTAATGCATGTGTGCCAGTATGTGCATTATCTCTTTTGCCTGAACAAAATAATGCAGAACAACGCAATTTCCTTTCTCAGAACTTATCTGGCCTGCCCTTCAGAGTCCAGATATGGTCATGCTTCCTGTCCATTGACGCCCATATAAATGGTCTTATTATCTCCTCTTGCAGTTGGGGAACCTAGCATGGCCTGGCCCAATGAATCACTAGCAAGCCCTCCTTTGCTGGCCCAGCTCCAGCTCGTTTTCTCATTAGAAGTCGACGCCTGTTAATGCCAAGGTAACAATAACTCACCTGGATTAAAAGTCTAAATCTTCAGTTGAGTGACAACATGGCCAGCTAATGAGGTGCATTTGGGTACATTGTTGACCGTGCTCTTCATAAAAAAGGGGGTATCTTTAATTTAGCAATGCCATGACAACAACTAAATGAGTAAAGTCAAGCAGATGAAGATGAATTCATAGGTTCGGTCCCCGGAAAGTTCTGCATTAGTGCGTGACAACCTAAAATGTTCTTGTCATCAATGAGCGTCAGATTCGCCTGCAGGCACTTAGTGGGGGAATAAGAAGCCGTCAGGATGACAGATTGCCAAAGACGGGGACTTGTGGGAAAAATGAGAAATGAACATTTGGTGGTAGCAATACCACCGCGATGGGCGGCAGTCAGGTGATACGCTCATGTCAATTTAATCATTCGGTCACCAAACGAGTGGAAAAGAGGGAATGTATCAGAAGTGTATACAGGCCCTAATATTTCCTGAATGCCTATGTTAGATCAACAACATACAGTTTAGGCCAATAACTGATGTTTTAAAGTTGTATGTTTAGTTTAAGTAATGCATTACTTGTGGGTTAAAACAACCCATCTTATGGTAAATTACAGGATCCAAACCAGTGGTTCTCAACAGGGGGGACCTGGCTGACTTCCAGGGGAAGTCAGCCTTAGAATGACTAATAATTTAAAATGACCAAACAAGCATTGAAATACATTTTAAAAAATGAAGATATTTCTCATTATTTGGCCGTTTTTATAATGAATAAATGTTCTTCAAGTTAATACTTGACTATGTAGAAATTATGAGTTGGAGGTGGCTTTTTGAATATTGTTAAATACAATGGGGGGGGGCATTGAAGTCAAAAAGATTGAGAATCCCTGATCTAAACAATCATGATGTACACAGACATATTTAATTAATTAATCTTAATAAAACCCTTTTTATATAATGTGTTATATGGGTAAGAAAATGTCGTCTGGATATGTGCTGTGAAAATACATTATTTGGTTTTTTAATGACATTTGCAAACCTCTCATCCCCCCCAAAAAAAGAAGAAAAAAACATTTGCAAACCTCTCATCCACAATTTGTGTTGGAACTCTCACTGTCCAGCAGATGGCGACACAAACTTGATGAAGTCACGTTGAACAGCACAAGCAGACGTTTGAACGCCTATAAATGAAAACACGGTTATATTCGCCAACCTGTCATCCACAAGGTGTTGCAACTCTCTAAACCAGCAGATGGCGATAAAGTTTTGATAGAAACACAAACAGCACGAGCAGGCGTTTGTAGGCGTGCTACTGTTTATAATTGTTGCATATGTTCTTGCCGCAAACGTGCATTATAGTTTATAGTAACTTTACCATCTGAAAACTATAAAAGCACTTGCAAACTATATAACACGTTATAATTTTGTTGGAATTTAAGTTTAATTTCACCAGGGACTATTTTAAAATATATCTTAAAAGCATATTTATAAATAAAGTATTTATTTAAAAGCAGCAAATTACCTGTTAATACACCTGACGTGTTTAAAAATACATTTATTAACACGTTTCTACACATTTACACACACACACACACACACACACACACACACACACAAATTGGTCGAAACCACCGTTAGAGAGGATGGAGGGGGAGGGGCGATACCACCTGTGTAGAGGCTGAAGGGGTGTCCGGTTTCTTGAAACAAATCTCACATGCTGCCAGTGTTTCACAACACGTCTAGCCGCACGCATTCAACGCAGCCTGCGGACTCGCGCATTTTGGAGATATGTAGATATATTATCTGATGCCAAAAATTTCTCCTGGATTATCTGAGTGTTTTTCCACTAAACTAAAGGTAAATTCTTACTTGTCTTTAATGTATTTCTATATAGGCTATTAGGTTTTTGGTTCTTATTGCATTGCTCGATCTATAGGCTGTTGTTACTATTCATACCTTGTTCCAAGCATATATACTTTTAAAGTAAAAAACGTATCTATTTCTAAAAAAATCTTGGTGTGGAGCTTTAAAAAGACTTGTAAATGAAAAGTTTATTAACAGCATTGGTGTTAGATATAACTTTTGCAATGGAAAGTAAACAAGTTTAAATCAAAATTGTTGTCAATGTTATCAATATCAAAGTCTCTTATTTGTGATTAGTAAAGAAAAAACATCTACAGAAATTACATTGAATAATTTTCATATTGCACATTTACAGTAGCCTATACATGTGTTGGAGATGTAATTTAGTGCAAAAATGTCATTGATTTTCAGACATGCAGTTGACTGGAACGGTTTTATTGGGTTTTTTTTATACATTAATGTGATTTATTACACAATGCTTGCTTAACCTGTTGGCAATAGACTGTTGGTCTTAGCCCAGGAATGAAGTTTTCCTGTAATGCTTCATTCTGGCCATAATTTGAGTTTATTTCTGACAGCAAATGATTATTTGCATTTGATCAAATTATTATTTACATTTACTCTATTACAACCGTTTTGTACTTTAAGCAGGTTCCAAGTTATGACTGCTGAAAGTCAGATATATAGTATTCCTATTTATCTTAATTTAAATGCATCCATATGAACATGACATATACATACTATGTAATGCCTTCTTTTACTTTATTGTAAAAAAAACTACGTTTAAATAGACACTCCGATTTGGTTTTCCCTCCGAATCCCACAGCAGACAACACAAACAGACACTTTATCTTTTTATTTCCCTCAAGGACAAACATTGGTTTCACAGTCCGACAGTTTCCTAAAATACCGCTGCAAACAGCACTGCCATTTGCAGCGGAATGAATTAAAAATGTAAAAAAGCCTTTAGATTATAGAACAACTTTTTCATGCACCATTTATCTGTCTTGACCTTACAGTCACATATAAATAAATTAAGTTATACTCATATAACTGATAGATTATATAAGAAACAGATTTTCTCTGTATGTTTGAGGGGGAAATGACCAACAGAGCAGTTTTGTGTGAAAGGTGATGCTAGATTTTTAATATGATTTGATTAAGAATATATTGTCTGATGAGACTGTGTTTACTTGTTTTTGTTACAAATTACACTACTAATTTGATATTATCATATATTTTGGAATCAAATGTAACAATATATATATATAGCAAATATAGCAATATGTACAATAGATTGTCTACAAATATTTTAAACTCATGATAAGAGTTTAATACGTCATTTTAGGGTTTCGTGCAAATAGGTATGTTCATGCACTATTCTCTATGAAGGCTGTTTGATTGTTTAAGTATCACATTGATCCCGAGTCTTGTTTTACACAAAAGCCTTTTCAGCTCACAAAAAGACAAACTGGCTGTCAGACTTATGAGAAATCTGTAACAAGAGCCTCAGGTGTTGACCAGAACAAAGGGCATCTTGAATCACAGGACTGATCACTTACTTCAGCTGTCAAATATGACAGAGATGGTCATGTATCTGTTATTAAGAAACCATCATAAGAGAGGACGTTTTTGGTGCAATGCACATCTGGCATTGTTCACAACCAATATTCATGACTAGTGGGTTTTTTATTCACACTTTTTATTCAGGACTGATGGCATTAGTTGGACTGTAATGTGCGGTTATTTACGACAGGTGGCCTGTGGGCAAAAGGGGTATTAACCAGGGCTCGGGGGAACAGAAAGTGAAAATAATGCCTCAGGAGTCAGATATTTAACATTGTGGCAAATAATGGCCCCAGTCAATGTATTTATTTGTTGTCTAACATTTTATATAATTCATAAAATCCAGAAAACATAGCAACTAATGCATTGATTTTTCTCAAGCATTTGACATAAATGGTTTTGACCCCACAGGCCAACTCGACTGCTATGTTATATGCATTACTGTATACTTACATTTACATTTACATTTATGCATTTGGCAGACGCTTTTATCCAAAGCGACTTACATTACATTGTACTATACATTTGTACATTTTGTATAGTAAGCAAGTGGGGGTTAGGTGCCTTGCTCAAGGGCACCTCAGCCGTTACCCGTCAGCCCTGGGAATCGAACCAGCAACCTTCTGATCATGAGTCCAACTCTCTAACCACTGGGCCACGACTGCCCCCGTACTTTAAATGTATATATTTATTCAGTATTAGAAAGCTATAATCATGCACGTTTCTGATAAAACCAAGCGAAATCTTCCCGTCACGTCTTAAGACGGCACAAAAAGAAACCTGTCTGAATGCAACTGGCCATCCTTGAAATGTGATCTCTCGTAGGGGTGCAGGGGTCAAAGGCTAGAGGTGATGGGAAGAATGGAGCGCTGCTATCTCACTGGCCTTCTCAGCCTCTTTGTGTGCATTCAGCCTCTGGCTGGACCATGCCTGAGCACATCAAAGCTCTGCCCAAACATTGTTTGCCAGCCCTGACCTTTGGCCTGCTGCTATGTGCCTGGCTTCACGGAGGAGCGTGTTTGTGTGTGCGACGGTAGATAGAGACAGTGGGCAGAGACTCAGCGGAAACCTGCTGTGTCACCCACTCGCTGCTCAATAAGTTTCCTCTGTCTTTTTGGGGGGATCTTGTGCTGCTCGTCTGCTACGTTTTATTGTATGTGTGAAGCAAGGAATGACAGAGGGCCCAGCCCCCACTTATATACACACAGCTCCCAGGGTTAAAGTCTTAAAAGCTGACCACCCCCTCTTCATTTTTCTTTAGAGAAAAGTAGTGAAAGTTTCAGATGGTCATTTTACAGATAGAGGGAATGACTTTTCTTTCTTGATCTTTAAAATTTAGCATAAAACCTTATGGGACTTCTAAGCAGTAAAATTCTCTAGACACGAATGAGTGATTCCTTAAATTGCAGTGTACAGAGATAGAGAACATAGTCTTTAAAAAGAAGGCCATAAACATAGACAATAGCCGGGTGATGTTCTCCCGGGAGGAGACCGGGAAAGATGAAAGCCCTCATCACCTCCCTGTGGAAGCTCTGTTCGGGAGGAACGTCCTCCCTGCTATCACGTCTTGTGCTTTTATCTCCTCCACTGTCAGCAGAGCTTGGCTGCATTAGCATTTGTTTATTTAACTGTCGCTTTCTCCCCCTCAGAACAAAATGCTGATATGCTCTTTATGGCAAAGCCTTTGACAAATGTGCAAAAAGCCAAACAACTTTGGCTGACAGTATTGAAATAAATGTCTTGGCCTGGTTGATGTTTGTGCTGGTTGAGGCATGCCGCTGGTTCTTTTCAGTGTTTTCGGGTGTTAACATGTGGGATGTGAGTTGTTGCTGAGAGAAGGAACATATGGCAGAGAGCATTTAAATGAGAGGAGATTATGTCCAAGGGGCGTTGTGACCCAAGTTTGTTCTGCCAGAGAGCAAAACAGTTTCCTTTCACAGTTTGTGCCGGTCACATTCACCAGTGTGCAATATCTACAAAACAAAATTCATTTTATAATTATTTACTGCCAATACCTTTGACTTTGTTATTAAAAGGATAGTTGTATGACACAAAACCAATAACATCATTCTTCAAAATATCTTCTTTTGTGTTCTGCTAAAGAAAGTTAGTTATACAGGTTTGAAATGACATGAGGGGAGTAAATGATGACAGAATTTTCATTTTGGGGTGAACTGTCACTTTAAAAGTCTGTATGGCTCATACTTAATACTACATATACAATTACTACAATTCTACATATATCATTGCTTAATGTACCATATATATATATATATATACACACACACACACACAAATGTACATTTAGACCATGGTTAATTTGTTGTTACTGTGTATTTACATTCATGCATTTGGCAGATGCTTTTATCCAAAGCAACTTACATTGCACTATTCTGAGTAATCTCTGGGATCAAACCCTGTTGCTAACACCATGCTCTAACCACTGAGCTAATATGATGTGGTTCTATAATGACATGATTTATATGATTACAAATGCATAAAAAATTAGTGAATGGAAGAGGAACTTTTTAATACTTTTTACTGGTTAGATATTTGCAAAACCCAAAAGAGTTATTTATGGCCAAAAATAAAAAAACAATGAAATATTTTCAGCAGCAATAATATTTGCATAATGTTTTAGTAAAAATACACATTGTATAACTTTATATTCTTTTGAATATAGAGCGAATCAAAAACACATTATTCATCTTTCATAACCGTTTCAGTTTTTTCCTGTGAGCTCAGCCTTTCCCAGTTTCCAGCTTGTTGTTTATTGTTAGAGGGAGGTCATTCTCTCGCTCGCTCGCTCACTCTCTCAGTCTGGGTCAGGATGCCCTGACATTGGCTTGTGGTGGCTTTATGAGGCTGCAAATTAGACACCCTGCAAAAATCCACGATTTCTTTGAACTTCCCCTGGGGAAGCTGGCTCTCTGCAGTCACACAACCACACAAATCACAGAGAGTGCTTGACTGTCTGCTGAGTCACTCAGATCATTATGCTCCCTAGACATACAGTTGTGTTTGTATATAGATTTATATACACAGTGGTCCTATGGTTTAAACTGATTATTAAACATAATTAATGATGTTTATTTTCAAATGTTAAAAGCATTATATTTAGGTTTAGTATGAAGGTTAGGGAGTAAATTATACAGTTTGTACAGTATAAGAATCATTATGTCTATGAAAATTGTATATAAACATTGAATATAAACACTCGTGTGTGCGGTCGAAATCGATGTCCTCGGATAACCTCTTTCATACAGATATTTGTCTTTGCAAATCCAGCTATATTTTTGTTGTCTCCAGATGCGATATAAAATTTTCTTGTCATTATAGTAAAGTTTGGGTCTATTACTAACTAAATGACCAAAGTAATGTTTAGTTTCGATTCAGTTGCTTGTGGTTTGTCCCCAAAAGGGAGGGGTGAGCGGTGGTGGTGAGCCGCTGGTTAAAATTTGCAACCTCACCCACCGCTAGATGTTGCTAAAATCTCCACATTGTTCCTTTAAGTTGTCATCTTACATTCATAATCAAGTTTAATATATGTTGAGTCGACCAAGTTTCCACAAAAGTATGAGAATTTTTTGTATATTGCATTTTTAAATTCTGTCAAACCGTGTGACCCAACACATTCTCTCTTTTCTATTAAAGCCATGGGGAACTCACACACAGGCCACCTTCAGAGCACACGGTTTGAGGAAATGCTGCATAACTCGATAGAGGCGTCACTTCGCTCCAACACAGTAGTGCCCAGACCTGTGTTCTCTCAGCTGTACCTGGAAGCAGAACAAAGGCCTTATTCCAATGATGGTGAGCCTCTATTTTTTACTTATTTGATAATAATTTGGTAATTTGATAATAGTATGAAATTGCCCGGTTTTGTATGTGCATAGCTGTAAGGATGTTGTTTACACATCAGTTCCCTTGAATGAATGTAAATTTTCTCAACAGGTCGATTAGATGAGGAAGATGATGAAGAGGATGGCTCCGATTCAAACAGCCCTCCAATACCATATCAAGTGAAGCCACCGCCAGAGGGATCTTGTACCACTGATGGTGAGATTGTGTTTAACCAATAGACATGCACCAGTCTGGAATTTCTAGGGTGATGATGATAGCTTTCTATATTATAGATTATAGATATTTTAATATATCACCTGTCAATATTTACACTTCTTGTGATAGAAGATTTAAAACAGATACAGATCAATAGTTATAAACATAGTCTGTGAATTGAGGCATTAATAAATTATCACTATAGACAATGTTGACCAGATCTCTGCCATACAGGATTCTGTCAGGCAGGCAAAGACTTGCGGTTGTCATCCATGGCCACCGAGTCCTTAGAAGTCCCTCCTGGGTTTCAGCTCGTGGGAGTGAAATCTCCCAGTGTTCCCGATCACATTCTGGTGTGTGCGGTGGACCTGCGTTTCCTTCCGGATGAATGTGGACGTAATGCACTTTTAGGTAAGATGCACTGAACCTCATGCACCTGCATTTGAATACTCAGCATTACAAGAAAAGAAACAAGAGCGATAGAATTAAAGAATGGGAAAGCCCTGAACACGGATGCTGTACCTGGGTCAGGGTACCCCAACCTTGCGGGATCACATTTTCATTTGTCAGAGAGACCTTCTTAGATCTTTAATTTTGGTTTCTATGGCCCCCACATCGACATCCCTGCCGATGGTTGGTGGCTATGGAAACCGAGCGCTCAGCTGGGTACGGTCTGAAATGTGTGTCCGTTTCAGATAACAGATCACGCTTTTCAAGGCACGTAGACAGCTTCTGTGTACTTTCACGAAAGAAAGCAGATGTTCATGTGATGTCTGGCCTGTTTTTTCCTCCTAGGTTTCTCTGGGAACTGCACTGGCTGTGGCGAGAAGGGTTTTCGGTACTTCACTGAATTCGCCAACCACATCAACCTGAAGCTTACTACCCAGCCCAAAAAGCAGAAGCACTTGAAGTACCACCTGCTCCGGAACGCACAGGGCTTACTGGTCAAGGGACCGGCAATCTGCTGGAAAGGGATAGGTAGGATCTTCATGAATGGTCATGTTCTATGTATTTGTGTAATGTCCTGTAATAACCTTCTGTAATGGATTAGTGACTAGATGGATGCCTGACACAGTGACAGACAAGAAGGTTGACTTGACCCTATTTAACCTCCTCAGGCCTGGGCCAACCTGACCCATTCTTTGGTCAGGCCAGGCCTTGCCTTCTAAAGCTCACGGTCCAGATGGCCAGCACATCTAGTTGAGCTCACTGCTACCATGGTGATACGTCAACATTGTGTCCAAGAGCATGTGTGCATATTTAAATGGTGTTCCAGCTGGATGGTTTAAACAAAGCATTTTCTTGAAGCTAGATGAAAATTATTTGTCTTCCCGAGATGGATTTTAGTCAACTAAATACATAAAGGTTATGGAAAATATACAGGTGCAGAAATTAATTTAAGAGAGTCTTTTAAATGAACAGTTCATCCAAAAATTTAAAGCATCATCTATTCACCCTCGAGTTGTTCCAAATCTGTATACATTTTTTTGTTCTGATGAACACAGAGAAAGATATTTGGAAGAATGCTTTTAACCAAACAGTTCTTGGCCACCATTGACTACTATAATAGGAAAAATTGCTGTATGAATTTATTTTTGTGTTGAAACAAAAGAAGATATTTTGAAGAGGAATGTAAAAAAACAAACAGTTCTGGGACACTTTTGACTGCCATTGTATTTTTCCTACTATGGTAGTCAATGGTGGCAAAGAAATGTATACAGATTTGGAACAACTCAAGGGTGAGTAAATGACGACAGAATTTTCTTTTTTGAGTGAACTGTCTCTTTAAATGTTTCCACTGCAGTAAATAAAGGATCAGGAACATGTCCACTTTTATAATTGGACAGGAAATTATTTTATTCTATTATGCAGACGTATACACATAGGACATATTTGACTGACCAATCAGAATCAAGCATTTCTAAGAGGCATCTCTGTTCAGTGTGTCATCCTGTGCTTATGCATCATGGTTTCGTAAAATGGCTATTACTCATGTTTTGTGCAGATAGCAGAATGAGACATTCTGTGTCTAACATAGCTGCTGGACCAGAGGACCAATCGGGTAACAGACCAACTGACCTGCATCCTAACTCGGGTCACACGACCTTGAGCACAATTAATCACACAGGTACTCACACACAAAAAGTGTTCAGATGATGTTATGTTTAAATGTTATTTTACATTTACCAATAGTTAAGGTGTTTATTTTAAGCCATTTCAACGTTTGTTCTATCATTGCCACGTAGATCTGAATACTCATCTCCACATATCTGAGGGTTCTCCTCCCTTAACCAATGGCGGTCATGTTCCTGGACCACAGCAGCACGTGTCACAAACTGGAGTAGTGGCCAATGGGCCTGGAAGGCCAGCAATGGGTATCCCAAAATAAATTCTTAATGACAGATTAGGCGAGAGAAATGTCAGTTATATAACAGTCAATTTAAGTATATACTGTTTTATCCAACAGCTTTTGTTTTTGTCGAAGCAACATGCTAATATTATACTGGATTATAGGATCATAAATCAATAATCAAGGTTCTGTAGGTTTTGCCTTAGAAGGTTGCTGCCTATGTAGCAAATAAAAAGCAAAGCAGTCACCAGGTTTTAGGAAGAGAAGTTGTATTTATATTTGAGTCAAAAAAGGGAAACTTTTATTTTAAAGGGTAGTCCTTCAACTAATCCCTTTTCTAGACTTCACACCTTCAATGAAAGACAGTCCCCCCCCTTTGAAATGTTTAGCTGCTTTTAAAAGAGCCAGCTGTATTGTCTAAGCCCTTTCCTATTCTTTTGTTGTCGGAGTCTGTCATTATTCAGCACTTGGGGTTGTAAAAGATCCCTGTCTTTTATTTCAGCACTCTCTGACCATCACCTCTATAAAGTGCTGCTGTAAAGTCTCTCCCTCGCTGTTTTTTTGTCTCTCATCCCTGATCTCTCCCTCTGTCTGTCTGTGTTGTAAAACGTGAGACTTCCTTCCCGATGCTTTGGTTTTCATTAGGATTTAACACATCCCTTCTCTTCTGCTTCCCGGTGCATATAAAGTGACACGCGTGCTCGCGTTTACAATCTGGTTAATGCGCAACATCACAGTTACTTCCTGTGACACCAAAAGCTTTTTGAAAGCAAATGAATTAGAAAGGAATAACTAAAGAAGCTTGTTAAGGAAATACTTTGATCTTTGCTTAGACATATTCTTGTATAAAGTAAAAAATGTATCGTTACGTATTACTTATAGAGAGCATTAATGGTGCTGTGTGTGATATTAAAGAGGATCTACTGAGAGATTTACGGAATTCGCCATGTTGTTTCCACAGTAGCCCTAAACGGACTGCTACAGAGCGTGTTTCTTAAATACGTTATCGCCTTTGGCAAAGAAGCGAAAACGTGACGACATCTTTGTCCTGTTTCAGCCACCGTAGTGCTTTGAAAGGGAGGGCAGAGCAGTAGAGTGAGCCATTGGTTGCAATTCGCAATCTCACCACTAGCTACCGCTAAAATCTCCACATTGCTCCTTTAATGGTCTGATAGAAATATAAACACAGAGCTAGGTGGTTGCTAGGGTGTTGAAAGATGGTTATTGACCAGTTATCATTTTTCCAGGCTCCATGTCAAATTCTGGGCCCCCCAAAAAGAGGCATAAGGGATGGTCCCCAGAATCCTCAGCTCAAACAGACGTCACCCCCAGACCTGTTCCCAACAGCATGACCAACGGCACTAAATCAGGTATACATAATCACATCTCTATAATTGTAATGTCAAACTGTAATGTTCCTCTGAAATGTCCCTTTTTAATGCTTTTTAATTGGATGTTTATTTTCATCAAATCAGAAGCAGCAATGAGTAAACATTTTAAATAAAGCAATATTATTATTATTTGTATGAGTGTATGAGATGTGCTGTGTGTTTAGCTGACAGCGGTGCATCGGGGTGTCTGTCTCTGGGGTCCTCGCCACCCCTCGCACCAGGAGATTATGTTACAGTGCCTGATCATCTGCTTCAGACCTGTGGACTACGGCCTGTCATTTTTAAAGGTAGAGAAGTGAGGCTAGTGGCTGTTGCTAGGTCAAATCCATGGCCGATGAATGCATTCCCTGCTTGTTATTTATATTCTTTAAATGTCAAAGGAAAAGGTCGTTTTTTAAAACTTCACTTTGGTTTCCAAACAAAAAAAGCAGCTTGTGCCAAGTCTCACTCCAAGCTCCAAATAATGTCTAAATATTTAGTGTGCAATGTCAGTAATCCAAAATTATTGCAGTCGGGGTAGTTCCACCAAAAAAATGAAAAATATTATTTACTCACCCTCACCTCATTCCATATTCTGCTGAACACAAAAAAGATTTAAAAGACTACTACTGACTACCATAGTAGTATAAAAATCTACGGTGCAGTCAATGGTGCCCCAAAACTGTTTGGTCTCTCGCAATCTTCAAAATATCTTCTTTTGTGTTCAACTTAAGTGGGAGTAAATGATGACAGAATTTTCATTTTTCTGTGAACTATGCCTTTATGTCTTTCATAATATCCATTTTCTATCCAAAATGTGACACTGTATCCAATAGCAGTTCCCACCACTTTATCCAGTGCCAGCTGTTCAAATAGACTGTGTGTGTTTGTCTGCAGGGCACGGGACACTGCCACATTTTAGTGGGAATCTCGGAGATGTGCTGGTGAGCGGACTGCTGCAGAAATGCTACCGAAGTTCCCAGAACCTCCCACGCACCTACGAGCAGTACGGCACCGCTCCGATTCAGCCCATCTCCACTGAGATGCAGATACTGTTGACTGTCTACTATTTGGTTCAGCTCGGTGAGAACGGCAGTGCATATAAATGCAAACACGTCAGAGCAGGACCATTAGATTAGTTCCAATCCTATATACTATAAAATAAAGCATATTTTAATTCCTATTGTTTGTCATCTTATGACAGCCCCTGACCAGGCTCCTCAAATGGAAGACCTGGAGCAGATCTTCACGCGCTCCTGGCGTGAGTCACACCTGACAGAGATCCGCCAGTACCAGCAGACCCATCCACAGTTTCCTCCTCCTCTTCCTTGCTTAGCTCAGCCACTCACCCCCTCTCAGCTACCCTGGCTGGCCAAACTTGCCACCAGCTCATGCGGGGAAGGAGTCCTGGTGCTGGACACAGCGCCCTCTCTGGTGGAAGCGCTGGAGGACACCTTTCACAGAGTGATGGAGGGCAGACTGAGTCAGACCCATTATGTTGTGATCATCTGCATGAACAGGAGCCAGGAGATAGAGTCATGTGTGGTGGTGACAGGTGGGTCACTTTATTTCTGAAGATGTTATCGATATAGATTTGTGTTAGGATGCTGCAGGATACAACTGCATCACTGGCCTAATACTTGCCATCAATTGGCCCAAAACATTCATCCCATCCCAACAAGATCCCATGACCTTCAGTCTGTTTTTTATTTAGAGCCAATGAGCTAAGGCACACAATCTTGTGAATCAGAAATGGAACTAAATTGGACGTTTATTATCTGTTTTCACACAGGGAAGCACCAGACTCGTGCTCTAGCTGAGAGTCTTCTCTCTCCAAGTGATTGTTTGAGAGATATCGCCCATGAGTTGTCTTCTGGGAGCGCGGCAGAGCTCGCGTCCTATTTCAGCTCTCTGGGTTCAGGTAGGACTTTATTCAGGTTTGCTTAATGAATTTCACCTCAGTGGTTTAACTGCATTGGTGTTTAAATGCATCTTAATCCTATTTGTCAGATGGAGATGTGGAGGCTTTGCTGGAGAAAGCTGAGAGCTCTGCCGGTCTGGAACCGTCCGTAGAGAGTCCTAAACCCACATGTGCCGGTGAGGCTTTGTCTTGTTTTTCAAATACATATCTTAAGCATTACGTGTTAACATATCAGTTATGTTTTTAAACAGAGTTTTGCATGGAGTGGCACGAGATTCGGCCCATTCAGCTGGCTGTAGCTCGAAAGCTTCTCTCCCACGTTTGTGCCATCGCAGATTCCAGCACACAGAACCTGGATCTCGGTTCCTTTGACAAGGTTGAGTTCTTGATCTGCGTTCCACCCTCAGAGGTCACCTTTCATCAAGTGGTCCTTCACCTGTGGAACTCGGGTAGAGCACCACAACACATTACCCATAAGTCTCTGCTGCACGTATACATGCAGGAATAGTGTAAAACTCACATATGTGTTAAAGGAGACGTCTTGATGGTGTATTTTCAGGAGTGTTGCGGGAGTTAGGGCTGGACCAAGACTGCTTGTCACTGAAGGACGCAGAGCAGTACGTGGTGAAGTTGAACCAGAGCGCAGTGGGAAAGATCAACAGTCTCATTCAGAAATCTAAAATGAACCCTTATACTCTCTTCATACTGGTGCATGATCATGCACACTCGGACATCAGCAGGTATCAGACCGATTCTCATTTAAACCATCTTGTAACCTGGTTGTTGGTGGAACTGCATCTTAATTTATTATCTTTATTTGTATCACAGTGAACAATACAGTGGAGGAGATTCCAGCTTAGGACTAGTGGACAGTTTGCTCAACTGCAGGCAGATTCAAGATGCACTCAACATCTTGACATTACACGTGACCTCATTTCCCTTCACCCTGCAGACTCAGTACACACGCATCAGTCCTTACAATGAGATAAACTGGCCTTCTGCCTTCAATAACGTAAGCATACCTCATATATACTAATCTATATGAAACAGTGACACAGGCTCCTAGCCATTCTTACCCTTGCTAAAGCTTCAATGCATTGTCAATATCAAATCAACCAAGCCTATTTGTTTTTTGCTATTTGCTATTTTTGTTCCAAAATCTATCAACAACTTTGTGAGTGGTTACATACTGCATTTAGTTACATAAAATTCATTAATAATATGTAAAAGATGTTTTTTTGGCTTTTTGTTTGGTGTTTTATTAAAATAGTACCTATATACATATGTATAAAACATCATTTATGTTCACTGTAGTGAATTGTCTCTTGACCTTAACAAACCTTTTCATCCAAAGGCATATGCATAAATGTCTAAAATTAGAATAGATGGTAACTGCTTGAATATTATTTTAAAAGTGTTCTAGTGTGATACCTCATGAAGTTGGCTCCTAAAATGTCAAGAGCACTTCTGTAAGAGAAAGTAACATTTCTGTAAATTCTTGGCAAAGAACAACTACACTGAAGTTGCTAAAATATCATAAAAAATATATATAAATATATTTGTTTGTTTGTTTTTTTACAACATAATCGAATACATTTGCCTGATTTCGACATAAGTGTTCTTTCATTTACCCTAAACTTGTGAAGACTAGGGTATATATAATGTACACCCACATAAATAAAATCTGTAATTGTTCACCTAGGATGTGGATCTCTATCACGAGAAGACAAAGTATTTTGGTGTGTCAGAGATGTTAGAGACGACCCGCTCTGGCAGTGGTCTTCCTCTGCTTCGATATGACAGCTCATTTGAGAGCATGGCTGCTGCCCTGGAGGAAAGGTGTATTATTCTTTTGTATTGCATCTATTATTTTATTTATATTTTATTGACTGCATAATATAGTGTCAAGGTCAAAAGAGATTTGTATCATTTTTGTTTTTTATTACAGATGTATTAAAAACGTTGTATTAACGTTGCCTAGTTGTTGCATTTCCTCGGCTTTAAGAATTAACAGTGTTACACACAACACATACACAAAGTTTACAGAGTCATAGCTTACTGAGAAAAACCATAAAATATTACTACATCGAGTATCAACAAATAGTAATAACAGATACCAATTTTAGTCAGTGTTACTGTTCCTGTCAGCTTTTTGTTTCACAATGCATATTCGAATAAAACCCATATTCCCTGATATGCTGTAATTTGCCATTTTGTACCACATACCTCATATTTTGATGGTTTAACCTCACCTGAGTTGGCATTAAAAGCAAATGTCGTACAAATATGACCTCTGGACATCACATTTGATCATTACTGTATGTGTATATATATTTTAGCAACTTCCACTAAAAATAAAATCTAATCTCTCCTCAGATTCCCAAAGCTTCACAGTGCAGTGATTCGCACGCACGTTCTGATCCAGCATTACTCACTGGCCCTGATGGCCACAGCGGGTGGTCAGACCTTACAGGCTCTGCAGAAGCACATCTCAGTAGAGACTATGGAGATGGTCCAGTGCCTCCTCAGCACATCCCAGCGGTGTCCCAGCCGTCACGGTCACATGCTTCTCCTGAGGATCCCCTCACCCGCCCTCGCTGCCCTCGCTCACCAGCGCCTCTGCCACGTCCGCAACAGACTCGGCCTCCACAAGCAGTTCGAGATCATCCTGGGAGATCCGGCCTCTTCTCTCACTGTAGGAAAACACTTCCTGGACCAGCTTAGGGTATGTACCCTGTATATGTCATTACAAATCATATATAATCTTCTTGATATCCTTTAATACTGGTCTCTGTATCTCTGTAGGCCTGGTTGAAGATCTTCGATCCAGACTGGGCTCCTCACACATACCTAGAGCTTGAGGCCTTACCCTGTATCCTTATTTTAACTGGCATGGATCCACTCGGGGAATCACTACCCAGGTAAACCAGGCAAATGTAACAATATTTTTGTGCCTATGGCTTGTTATAGAATAGATTATATTTAAAGACTCCCTGTGGTTTATTTGTCTATGTGTTAATAATATATGGTTTAATACGCTTTAAGACAAATCATGTGCAAATTCATACAGTTATTTTCTGTGATTGAGTGGAGGCGGGGACTCATTTACATATTCATGAATGTGTAATTTTTATGATTTATAAAGGGATAAAATTATCGACCGTAGGGTACTTTTAGAGCAGGTTTTTTAAGTGAACTGCTAAAATGCACAGGTGCAACATACCTATTTGTTAAAATCTTTTTGTTAGATTTTACAATAAAATAATAAACAATAAATAATTAAATACAAATTAATTAAAATAATATTTAATCAAATTATCTCCTTAAAAGAACCTTATAAATATGCTGTTGTCAGTTTGTCCAACTAATGATTTAGATGAAATTGTAATTAAATCATTATATGCGGAAATATAAATCCCTTTGGCAAGTATTATTGTTATTTGGTCCAATGTTTTTACAAGCATATTCTTCTGAAATGTCATATCATATAAAACATATTTATAAAACAACACAAAAACAAAAGAAATGTCACCGAGGCAAATATATGTGAGCCTGTCTGTGAAAACCCAGTTAGTCATTTTTTTGTGATTACTGTTCTGTACATAATATTACATTAACGCAATCTGCACAGTAAAGAACATTTGTGAAAATATAGCCTTGATATGTTTAATGTTGACTAAGTAAGGCCATGTTAAAAATTGAAATGATGTTGGAAATCAAACTTTGATAACATAAGAATTATGATATAAGAACAGTTTCATAATGAAGATCAAGTAAACACTTTTATAAATGCCCTGTTTGGTTGAGTAGATATCTAAAAGATGTGAAGTAAAATTGCAGTTTCATTATTGATCAGTGTAAATATCACTTTAAAATGATTCATCTCATGGTAGAGCTGTCTGAATTATTCTGACTGAATCCAATCACTTTTTTAACCCATTTTGTAGATTTATGAAGAGCGCTGACTCAAACGAATGATTCCGCTGAATTGGACTCTAGTTCCAAATCTAAACAGCTGACAAAAAACTGCATTCATGGCATTAGTGACAGCACTAATCTTACAATTTTTCCTACCTTAGCTACACAAATATAAACGCTATAACAACACTACTTGCCAACACTACAATGAACAACTTGAGCACTATTCCCTATAACTCACCCATTACCCGTGTTTCACTTTGTCCCCAGATCTCTGAAATACTGTGACCTGCGTGTGATCAGCTGCTGGTCTCTGCAGCGCACCGCTCTGGAGCAGGAGTTGGGACTCGCCGCTTACCTACTGAAGCCAAAAGAAACCGCTCCGCACGGGTCTCACGTACCCAGCGACCTGTCCGAGAGTGACCCTGAAAAACTCAGCAGCACTGACAATGAGGGAGAAGAGGTTGTGGTGGATGGTCAGTATTGCAAACATGAAATGTAGTATTCTGAAACTGGAAATGTAAATAATTTACGAGTTAAAATGGGATATGCCATTTAATATAGATACACTACAACTGATGTAGGATTTGACACTACCAGCCTCATATCCTGTTTTCTTGGGATATTCATAAAACCTTTCTCACAAGACTTCATCATCTCCTCATTGTCATGAACTTCATGTAATAGAGCAAACGAAGACTTATAACAATGTCTATGTGTTCATACGAGTATAACTGTTTTACTGATTTTCTGGGTGGAATTTCACTTTAATACCAATAAAGTAATAGAAAACAAGTCTTGTGAGTGATTTGGGACTAATGTGTTATGTTCTGTAAAATGGTCCCAAGTGAAAGGGGTAAAACATTTGTATGATAGAGTTTGTATGGGAATCTCTTACCCTACCTTTTTCTGGTGGTCTATAGTAAACAACGCTAGCCTGGGTAATGTCTCCCCAACTGCCACCCAGTGCCCCCCGTCTGACTGGACTCCTCTGGACCCAGAAAAACAACCCACCCAGAGGCGGCAGTCCAAATCCACCTCCTCTGGCTCCTCATCTTCTCGGGCCTCCCCTCTACGGCAGTGCTGCTCCTGGGCTCGCAACCTCAGCCGCCCCCCCGTGGTGCTGCTCCCTAAAGCTGTCTATGACCTCATAACCACTGTGGACTCCAGCGGGCTGCCCAAGTCCACTTCCTTCCTCCCTCACTCCTCTGTAGAGTGGGTCAGCTCCTTCAGACCTCTCCTCAGCAAAATGATGACCTGCACCGAGCAGTCGCTGTACTATCGCCAATGGACCGTCCCCAAGCCCCATCACATGGACAGCAGTAACCGGGCAGAAGGACGCAGCGATAACTTCCACCCACGGAGGCTGCTTCTCAGCGGCCCGCCACAGGTAAATAAGAGTTCTGGGAAACATCGGGTGCTAATATGGTGCCAATATTTACCTTAACGTGATTTTCGGTGTGTGGTCAGGTGGGGAAGACGGGTGCATACCTGCAGTTTCTGGGTATTCTTTCTCGAATGTTAATCAGACTTATGGAGGTGGATATTTATGATGAGGAAGATATCAACTGCAGTAAGTATATACTAATGATACTAATTTACCTATTATTTAAGTATATTTTGACCTGGAAACAGTATACGGGTAGTTGACAAATATACAGTAAATGTGTCCTATGGTGTGACAACCAAAATTTAGGAAAAAAACGAACGATGATAAATCTCTCTTATGCTAGTTTATATTATACATATACATATTAATTATATGTAATAATATATTTTTAACAGTTTAAAAAAATATATTTTCGCTATGTCACACCATAAGACACATGTACAGTATATTTGTCAGCTACCCATACACAATGAAATGTTACATTGACATTAAATATGAAACAAATTTGTATAATTCTTTACTTTGTAACACTGCTTTATTAAATCAACAGATTGTAATATTAACATTTGTACAAAATGCATATTTATGCGTAACTCTTTCCTATTTCCTAAAATGCAGAAATTGTCTTCTTTTAAGTCAAATATTGTTATTATTTGTTTTCCCCAGATTGTAAAACAGATTTGGTGCGATACAATCAACCCGTTGCACCATGTCCCAACACAGAAATTGTCAGTAGGATGCCCTTCGATTACATCATCCATGACCCAAAATATGAAGACATCAGCACAATCTATTCACCAGACTTCAGTCCAAATGCAGATGGTAAGACTTGTCAAAAATATTATATTGTGGTTATTTCGTGTTGTTTTTAGTGGCATTTAGGGACATTAGATTATTAGTCCTAAAAGTGTTTTTTCCCTTTACTGCTCTAGATGGAAAGTCCAGACGGCAGGAGGATGTGTATCTACGCAGGCGTACAGCACGAATAAAACTCTCCAAATATGCAGCGTACAACACGTACCATCACTGTGAGCAGTGTCATCAGTACATGGGTTTCATGCCACAGTACCAGGTAATTCTTACAATAAATAACTTTGACACATTCAGATTAAACAATGCAATAATGGCCAGCTTGACTTTGCACTGGTGTATTAAATTTTATATTTTCATTTGGCTTTTGACTGAATAAACTGTAAACAAGAAAATGTGCATTTGGTGTTATTATTAAGATATTGTCTGTGTTTCCAGCTATACGAGTCCACCCTGCATACGTTTACCTTCTCGCACCTTCTATTGGGAGAGGAAATCCAGCTCTACTTCATCATTCCCAAATCCAAAGAGCATCACTTCTCCTTCAGCCAATCAGGAGGGCAGTTAGAGAGCATGAGACTGCCCCTTACCTCTGATTGGGTACAGACCAGCAATTAAATGTGCCAGGGATACATGCTTTATTTATCATAATATAATATCATAATAATTTAGTATATATTGTTATATTCATATTAATTTGTCAATATTTTTGTGTAGATTTGACGTGAAAACATAAAAGGCTTTAATAAATAATTTAATAGTTTAAAATCACAATATTTGTTCACACAGATTTTTTTTTTTACAGAATCCTGACACCATCAAAAGCCCCATATTCACACCCACCACCGGACGCCATGAGCACGGCCTGTTTAATCTCTATCATGCCATGGAAGGAGCCGCCCACTTGCACATCCTAGTCATTAAAGAGTATGAGATGGCCGTCTATAAGAAATACTGGCCCAACCATATAATGCTCGTCCTGCCGACCATCTTCAATGGAGCTGGAATAGGTAAAGATCATCTCGAATACTCTTTCCACAGTATGTCAGTTTACAAAATATAATATAGTCCTGCTAGTCTTTGTGAGATCTTGTAACTGTGTTAACTTTGTGTCTGGGTTTCATCTCAGGAGCAGCTCATTTCCTGATTAAAGAGCTCTCTTATCATAATCTGGAGCTTGAGCGGACCAGGAGGGTGGAGCACAGCAGCCGGCCACAGGACGTCTGGCCCTTTATCATTCTCGCAGATGATTCATGTGTCATGTGGAACAGCGTTGATATCGACCCGAAAAGGTACTTAATATTACATATAAATATTTTAAAAAATTATTTTTATTTTGGATCAGTTCATGAAATTTAGCGGTATCTAGAGGTGAGGTTGTGAATTGCAACCAACGGCTCACTCCACCGCTCACCCCTACCTTTCGAACTCGAAGCACTACGGTGGCCGACACAGGACAAAGATGTCATCACGTTTTTGCCTAAGGAGATAACATTATTACTGAACGTGTTCTGTCTAGCAGTTTGCAAGGAAAGCTAAGCTTGTGGTTTTTAATTGTCTTTTTCTTTTTTCAGTGGTACTATAGGGGCAGAAAGAAATGTGTCCTTGAAACAGGTTCTTCAGCACATGGAATCTTCTCCAGACATCACTCAGTACGGCTTATGTGGGATGAGGAAGTGGTCCAGCTGTGTGGGCGAAGCCGGGCAACAGAAAGAGCCATTTTCACGGGGACACCTACATGACTTTCTGCTTCTCAATGTGGACCTCACTCAGAACGTTCAGTACAACCAGAACCGGTGAGTTCTTACAACTTCCACATATTGGTTTAAAATCCACATATTTGTTCAAATGTTAATTTTTTGCTCACTCTATCTACAACAGTTTCACATGTGACGATGTGGACTTCAACCTACGAGCCCACAGTGCAGGACTTCTCATCTGCAGGTTCAACAACTTTAGTGTGATGAAGAAGCAGATTGCCATTGGTGGATATGGTACCTTCATCATCAAGACCAAAGTAGGTTTTTATCCATGATCCAAACAAAAAAAACTTGTTTACTATATACAACCCCTACTCTAATGCAAACACTAAAGCGGACTTGTTCTTCTGAATTCTCCACAGATGACGGATGTACCCACTACAATCCAGCCATCTCAGTACATCTGTGCCCCAGACAGCAAGCACCTGTTCCTGGCCACACCAGCTCAGCTGTTGCTGGAGAAATACCTCCAGCACACCAGCCATCGGTTATTCCCGCTCAGTGCCCGAAACTACAGTCACCCGGTTCTCTCTGTCGACTGCTACCTGAACCTTGGTCCAGAGGTACTTCAACAGCTCAGTTTAAATTAGGAAATGTCAATACCTCTATAATAACAGTACTGTGCCGGCACCATAGTATAAATGTCAAAAAAACATTTGATCTTTTTGTTTTTTGTGTGTGTGTGTGTGTGTCTAGGTGACGGTTTGTTTTGTTAGCTCCAGACCTCACTCCATTAACATAAGCACTACTGGACTGCTTTTCAGTGGCCTGCTCTTATACTTCTGTGATTCCTTCGTAACGCCCGGATTTCTCAAGAAGTTCCAGTTCCGGAAAGGTAAACGTGATAGAGACGCATAATGTGCAAAGTATCATTACTTAAATCAAATCTGAGTATAAAGTGTTTGCCCTTTGCTGGTCCAGGGGCAACTCTGTGTGTGATCTGTCCCAACCGGAGCTCTCTGCGTCAGACTGTAGTTCGGCTGGAGCTGGAGGACGAGTGGAGGTTTCGCCTCAATGATGAGTTTCAAACGGCCAATGCCAAAGAGGACCAGCCTCTCTTTTTCCTCACAGGAAAACACATATGACTCTCAAGGCCCAAAGACTCAATCGCTTTGGTCTTGTTTGTATATAACGTTTGCTTTGTATATAATGCACACAGTATGTTGTAAATTTGCTTCTCGTCATTTGTTTGTTTTTAAGAAAATCGTTATTACCTTAAAGCAGTGTTTACCTGCATCTTTATAGTTGTTTAAATGTATTTATTTACAGTGACTTTTTTATGTTTTTATCTTTTTGTGTTTTAGTTTTTGGTGTTTGTTTTTTGTCCTAACTGGAACTTTTATCATCAGCTTGCTACACGATTATGAAGTATTAAAAGAAGAGAAGTCTTTTGTAGAAAATAGTATTTTTGTAGCTGTGTTTGGCGTGTTGTGAATGAGGATGTAACTTCATTAAAGTACTTATCTCATACATTTCAAATTTGCTCTGCTTAATGTTTTCTTGTTATACCACTGTTTGAACACTAGATGGCAACACAATTAAAAATTTTTTACTTGTGAAGTGAAAGCTATACCAGCTCACAAAGCGACTTACATTGCATTGCACTATACATTTGTTTCTGGATATGTGCAAGCCCTGGGATCAAACCCATGACCTTGGCATTGCTAGCGCCATGCTCTAACCACTGTGCCACAAGAAAGCTAAGCTATACATTGTAAAAGAAAAAATTGGCCTATTGTAAAGCCCTATTTGAAAAAGAACTTGAATAAATAAATATCTGCAAAATTCTTTGAAATTGGTTTATCAAACTGAAGTCAGTCTTATCAAATATGTTTATGCATTTAATAGACATTCGTATATTTAACCTAATATATAGCCGGAAAAGATCAAGAGATCATTTCAGAGACCGTTTTGCTATAGTTAGTTAGTTTAAACTTTATTGTCCACTGCTGTGGAAATTTGTCTTTGGCTTCCGACTGTATACTTTTAAAGACGATTTTGCTCTTTATAGATGTAGGTTTAGGTAAAATGAATCATTTCTGTTTCATTCTGTGAAATTAACATTTGTACAAACAGAAGTTAAACATGTTTGGTTGACAAATGTAGAAGCTTGAATGCAGGTCTATTACCGACTGCTAGACAAGACATGTTATGTAACAATATGTGTACCATCATTCTACTGAAAAATGGTGCATCACTGAGTATGTTTGCAGAACATGACTTTTCCTGGGGTTGAGGTCACAGACAAATATTGTTCACCATGTCAGACATTCATTTTGAACTCAATCCACCATACATTCCTAAATGAATTCACTGGGTTGAGCTTAACTGAAATGCAACCTAATGTTCTTTCAATATGAGATAGGAAAACACTGGGTTTAAAGTCATCAGAGCGATTGATTGTATTTCATGAGTCACTGGCCAACAGTACAAAAACTACAAAGTCTATAAATGCAGTGAAAATGTTGCGATATATCTGATATATTGATAATGAACAATAAGCACTAATATCAGTCATTTTGGATGTGTGTGTATCTGAATATTAGCATTAACTTTTATCACACTATTACAACTATTACACAATTTAATCTCTCTCACACACGCACTGTTTTTTTATGGGGACTTCCACTGATTTTATATCAGGCTTATGATATATTCCATCCCCTTACCCTACCCATATCCCTAAACATAACCCTCACACAAACCTTTCTGCATTTTTACATGTTCAATGAATATGATTCTGTATGATTTATAAGCTGTAAATCATAGCTGGGACCTAAAAAATGTACTGAATACCAGTACACACAAACACACTTATTAGAAGAAGATATCATCTTATGTGGATGTTTATGACATCGTCTTTGAGGCGTGTGGAAATGCATGTGTCCTGTTGCAAGTGAACATTCTGGGAGTTTCTTTTGGTAAAGGGTCACAGAAACACATCGAAATGTCGGCACCTCCTCATGTGACATGATCTGTCGGGTCCCTGGAACTGTAACATGTATACATTAGCATTAGCTTGTTTTTTTGTCTGTGCATGTGTATAAGGGTATGGGTGGATTAAGAATGAAGGGGTCATGTGTGTACTTGTGTACATATGTATGTTTACATGAAGTGGCCCCAAAAAGTATTTGGACCCTAAAGCTTAAAAAGTGCTACAGCATTGGACAACAAAATATCAACACAATTGTTTAAAAATGGGCAATTTAACCCAATTTTTGGTCTTTATTTATCCTCGTGTTGTTTAAGACCAATATGTGAACCTTTTTCTGTGGAACACAAAAGAAGATATTTTGAGAAATGTCTCAGTAGTTTTCTGTCCATACAATGGAAGTCAATGGGGGCCAATGTTATTCCATTGCCAACGTTCTTCAAAATATCTTCTTTTGTGTTCTGCAGTGGAGAGTAAGTCATACAGGTTTGGAATGACATGAGGGTAGATGATCAAAGAATTTTCATTTTGGACCCTACTGTTAGTATACAGCATATACCCATATATACATATAGATATTGTGAGAAGACTGTAGTCGTATTCTTGTTGCGTTCAGGGAGGGTCTGTCTGCTGGAGGTACTTGATGCCAAGCCCTCTCATGTTTCTCCTGTGGACACCATTCCAAGAACACACTTGGTAAAATTAGTACAAAAACATTATCAAGTCCAGTATATAGTTCACTGTCAGCCTGCTCACTCAGTTGTTAGCACAAGCGATTTGCAAGGACTAGTTTTAGCTTTATAGAAAAGGCCTATATCATATGAGCGAGCGTTCAGCTCCAGACGGATAATGGAAGCATGATAGCAGAAGATCAAGAGGAAGAATATGATGAGATATTCAACCCGAGTGAGACGAGTTGGACATGGGTAATTCACTTTATGCTTTCAGATTTCGTATAGTTGACTAACACCCTCAAAATGTGACCAATGAATAGTTTTCTTGCTGTATTTTTAGTGTTTGTAGCTTTTTGAGTTCTCATTCTTAGACTTTCATATTTTGTATACTACTAGGTGATGATATGCTTAAATGGTTATGCATTAATGACATTAAATAATGAATTGCCAGGAGAATATTATATATTATATAAAAAGCTATATGCAAAATATCCATGCAACATTTAAGACTAAATGCTCTAATGGACTAGAATGGGACATATTAATGTAATATTTATTATATTTCTCATATAAATGACAGTAATGTATTAGTCTGCGAAATATGAAGATCGCTTGGCGTCTGATGTACAAAGTGTCAAATGTCCGTGTGATTTGAGTCGCTGGCGTGACTGGGGGAAGAGTCATTTGGCGGGGACAACATGAGCGTGTGTCTTAACTGTTTCTAGCGGCTGTTTTCTGATATGTTCTGTGACCTGCAACCAAAGAGCATGCACTGCGTCACTGTGTCAGGTTACACACACGTTTCCAAATAGACAGACTGGGTTTGTGCCGTCAATGTGTGCTAATATGGCACCTGCACAACGTTTGATCCTATATGTACATACTGTATGTATGTATTTATATTTATATGTATTTTATAAAAGATCAAGCAATGGCTTGACAAGTTATATTGTTGAAATGTCACTGAAGGTCGTGTGCTGTCAGGTGTAATCTCATGACGGATTCATATTTTAAGAGTAAAGCCATTCTTCTCACTACATTTATCATGATATGTTGTGGGGGTTATTTATACTTTGAAATGGTCTGTCCTGAAGTGAACTACAATATGTTGGTCCCTAGATAGAGCTTGGGATGCTCAAAAGTAGATCTATGGGATTTATCCTTATACAGTTAAAGGGATCCTAATGTCATTCTTCAATATCATTTCAAACCTGTATGACTTCCTTTCTTCTGCAACTAATTGAAAAAACACAGCTGAAACTAAACTAATAATATAAGGTGTCCATGACAACTAAGAAGTGGCGTGAAACTGAACAAAGGAATCAATGGAAATCAAACCGAGTGTAATACAAACAAACAGATACGTGACATTATTCCCCCCTTCCGAAAGGCGAGACCTTACGCCCAAAAATTAAAAAGGGATGGGAGGGTGGGCACCCTGTAGGCAGGCCCGGAGCAGGAAGGTCAGCCTACAGGTTAGTGCAGGTAGATCTGTGGCCCATGCCGGTTCAGGTAGTTCTGTGGGCCATGGCAGTGCGAACCCCATGGCCTTGGCCTGTGAACCCGGCTCGGCCACTATGGCCAACATGTATAGCCCCCCACCAAAATTTCTTGGGGAGAGCAACAGGGTTGTAACTGGAAACTCAGGGGTGGCCTCTGTAGCCGTATTAAACAAACTGGAAACTCAGTGACGGCCTCCGTGGCCGCATCAGGGCAAACTGGAAACTCAGTGATGGCCTCCATCAGAGCAAATTGGAAACTCAGTGACGGCCTCCGTGGCCGCATCAGGGCAAACTGGAAACTCAGTGACAGCCTCCATCAGAGCAAACTGGAAACTCAGTGACGGCCTCCGTGGCCGCATCAGGGTAAGCTGGAAACTCAGGAACGGCCTCCGTGGCCGTGTCAGGGCAAACAGGAATCTCGTTGACAGTACTTAGTCTAGGCTTCAGTAACTGATGATGTAAATGCACTTATATTGAATACCGCTGCACTTTTGTTTGTGCTGAGATTGGAGAAACTGTCCTGCCAATTTTTGAGAACAAAGTTTTAAACTTAATTGACTATAGACAGAATGATCTGCTAGTCAGCCTGTTCTTGAGTTTCCAGAGCACTGCTGCTGTACTCTCTCCAATTGTGCACTTGTTGTGGTCTTGCAAAGGCAGCCACGCACCTGTCCTACAGGTGCACGGGACCTGAGTGTGCCATAGCTTTCCACCGTTTAAATTTCCCAAATACCCCATGCAATTGCTTGACAAGGACAATATTATTTCCTGTGTTGACATATTTTCTATTGAAATTTTAATTGGGAACAAATGAAAGGGATTCTATTTTTTAAAATAGCCAATAGCGTTTAATTTATCACATGACTTACTACTTCATACTATTTGTTCAGTAGTTGGAATTAGAGAGGTTTCATTATACATTAGGCAAACACAACCCATGAAAATGCTGAGTTTTGTCAGGCTTCATGTGCGACAACAACGTAAGTGAAAATAGCATATGGGGAATTGCTATTGCAATTTAAATATGGTGGGATCATAACGCGTAAGACAGAGGAAATCATTTCATAGTGATGACATTCTGCACCTGAAATCGGTTGACAAGCAGTGGAAAGTTTGCTTTCCCATAATGCCTTAGGATCTAAAAGCCATCAGTTTTAAAAAGTAAAATAATCTACAATGGCTTTTCAAGCGTTACTGGTATGAAGAAAGTTGTTTGTCGTGGGATAAACTGTAGATTATTATCAAACAACACCCAGGTCATTTCTTAAAGCAGCTGCAGGTGCTGATGTGTACAGCACATATTGTTTAAGCTCTTAAATGAATTCATCACGTACCCGCAATGTCCTTATAATCTAACTTTCTTTAATTTAGCTGCAGAAACCTTTTTCGTTTTTTACGTACTGTGTCACATTTGTTAACAGGTTCACACACTTTGATGTACATTGTTACACAATCAGACTCTTTCAAGTACTTTTTTACTCATGTTAACAACCCAATTTGTCACACAGACCAAGCAGGATCTCGTTTTACTCGTTGTACACACTGTCCTGGTACATCAAAAATACAATGAGTGATTACAGAAAAACAAGCTCCACCTCTCTGAAGAGTCTCCGTCACTCTTCTGTCCTACAATAGTAAGGTCAGCAGTTTAGTCAACACATGACCCACATGCCTTCACTCTGCTCTCTGATTGGCTGAGAAAACTCATCCCTGGTGACTCCCCCTTACCCCACGTGAGTGTTTTCTTGGGAATGTATTTCCAAGAGTCACGTGCTTAGCTTATTGACTGAAATGTAAAGAGCCCTATAGAGGCTAAGATTATATTTACAGACACATTTAATCTTTTTTGGCAAAGCGGAGTATTATGACACAAAATAGCAAAAACATGTATGGGTGTACAATCAGGCCATTATCACAAACCAAACTTTGGGTGATAGGGGTGTTATACAGCTACTTAACAAATGCATAAATACATCAAAATATTTGAATGCAAGTAAGCATTTAATGCTTTCATGGATGAGTGGATAAACCCCAGTGTAGACCCCAAGCTTTATAAACTACATTGTCCAGTTCCTAGAAACCCACCCGGTGTATCTGGAATGTACTCTAGTGTGCTAAATTATTCTGTGGAGAAATCAACAAATCCTGATGAAATCATGATGCTGTGTAACCAGAGAGTTGGGCACTTCTTGCAAAGTTTCATTCGGCAGATTCTCTCTAGGTTGTCCATTGCTTGAATAGTGCTTCACAGAAACACACACTCCCACCCAGATACCCCCCCCCCCCCCCCCCCCCCCGCCATACATGCCTTTGTCCTCCTAGTTACTCTTTTCTGAGAAAGTCTGCACAGAGCATAAGCACACACACAAACACAATACCTTGACGTCCCTAACAAACACAAGGTCTGAAATTCCTCTTTATGGATGCTGGGGTTACCAGAGTACACTGTGTAGTAGGAATTAGATAATAAAACAATAGCAATAGATAAGAATAGGCTATTTATTCTATTCTATTTCTCTATCATATGGAAATGCCATAGTATGTAAAAGCACATTTAATGTTTTTATGCATTTGGCGGCAACTTAAAGTAGCCTACATCAAGTGTATACTGTACGTCTTTTATCGGTATCATCATGGTATTAACATTTAATAGGTGCTACCATAAATATTAAGCAGCATATAGCCTATTAGTTATTAATGTTTATTATTAAATTGTAATGTTATTTAAATTCTATGGCATTAAAACATTAAAAAGTATGCACATGCTTTATTTAGCAGGTTTAGAGATTGAATCATTTAAAATGTCTGAGTAATTCAAAATCCTCATTTCACGTGATGATGAATGAATGATGGTGAATAATAACTACTAAACCAACATTCGCATATTACAGTGACAGACACAGTCAGATAAATGCTTTTCTAAACATTTCACTGGAAGTTGGTTTGGCAGCTTTTCTTGCCACGTGAGCATATAGGGATCTTGTTTGTGTATGTGTGCGCGCGCGCGCTCAGCTACATGCATTGCATGCCCATTTTTATTTCACAACCCCGAAAATTATTAACGAAACATAACATTTTTGCGTAGACCAATACATATTGCTTTTTTGTCAAAACATTGCAAGAAATAAACGATGATTATCATAATAAAGTGGTGAACGACGTGAACAAAAATCTGAACATTGTAAAATAATCATCCTGCTGGACGCGTTACATAAACAAACTGTTTGATTGGTCGAATGTGTCCCGACGTCAGGAACCGCAACGCCGAAAGACGCGACGCTAGCAGTTGTGAGCGTGAAGGGTTAACCGTGATGTCATGTGCAGAGGCAGGGACTGCTACTCACTGCAAGCAGTTTCCACCCTGCTTTAAAAACATCAACACATACAAGCGGTGAACACACTGTGTGGATTAAACGGGACGGGAACATTACGAAGCTCAGCGGACATCACCCGCGCTCAGCTGTGTGGGGGGGTATATTGATGCGCTTCAATGACTATGACATCTTAGTGCGTCTGCCGCATCCCACGTATGTATAGCGATTCATTTCTATCCTATCCACATTTATCTTCATGGTCAAACAAAAGCGCATTTGTGTATATTATTTACAGGGGTTTATTTTAATGCATGCTCGATGATTGTTTAAAATGTAATTCATTTTAGGGGTCATAACCATAACTGTCTGTAATGCTCCGTGACCTGCGGTTCTGCAACAAAATGCATCTGATCTGCAGACATTTATCGTGTTTACTATGTATTAAGGTAAAAAGATGATCAATGTTTATAGAGAATGACCTAGTTGAACGGTGACCTCCATGCCTGCTTTGAATGATTTTTGGTTACAATTAACCCTTAACTGTTTGTGTTTATAGCAAATCATGACAGTAAAGCACGCATCACTGTACATTTTGATGTATGCGTTGTTATTATTGGCACCAGTACCCAACAGCAGAACCAGTTTCAGAATCACATCAGTCCAATGTAAATACGTCCTATACATTTAAATTTCGAAAGGGATTACTCACTTTTGTCAGTATTATTTATTATGAAAGACTAGACTTATTTAAAGATCTTTTACACAGCCCCAGGATTACATCTGATGCAAGTTATTAGGCTGCATGTTAGATTGCCTTAGACTATGCATAAAAATAACTAACTTTTAAAATAACTTCTTCCTTCCCCTTAAAGCAAAAAAAGTTTTCCTGTTCTGTCTTGTCTAATTTACACAAGTTCCTGCATGCATATTTTAATGTACATAAATATCATTCAAAATGTTTTTTCAAGTGCAGACGCCGACAGTTATCAGGTTATTTTGAGATTATGGGTTGTGAGCTGTACAGAGAGCTCACTGTTTTGACTCTGTGGGTTGGTAGGTCGTCTGGCATTATTAAGCCCTTGCGGAAACATCGTTTTTTGTGTAGTAGCAGTTAATGGGGTTTAATGATATTCATTTTACCTTTCACCTAAAATGCCCAAAAGAACTTGGCTTCAGTTAAGCAAGAGAGCAGTTTTTTGCTCTTCAGGTTTTTATTTTTCTATAAAGCTTATGTTGCGCAATAGAGACTTGTTTACTGTACTGTAGAGATATTGTATTGTAATTACTATGCTATCATGTTCTTATACATTGTGGGGATTTAGACATAATGACTTATATACCCTACCCCTAAACCTAACCATCACAGAAACCTTTCTTACATACAGAACACACAAAAAAGGATTTAAAGATGCTACAATCCACTTGTCTTTAACACTTTAATATCCTCATATATTTCAGAGTCAGACCATGAACTACGTGGGTCAGCTTGCCGGTCAGGTGTTTGTGCAGGTGAAGGAGCTTTACAGAGGCCTGAACCCTGCCACCCTGTCCGGCTGTATTGATGTCATTGTGGTGCGTCAGTCTGATGGCTCTCTGCAGTGCTCCCCATTCCACGTCCGGTTTGGCAAGATGGGCGTGCTGCGCTCCCGGGAGAAAGTGGTAAGTGCTAGCGCAGGCATGTTTTAGAATTGCAGAGTATGAGATTGATTATTTTTTTATATGTTAAAATGATAATTCACCTTAAATGAATCAATGGGGTTAAAAAAATATTTTGGGAAGGACCTATTTTTTTTAATTAAGGAGCAACATAAACATATTACGTTAGGGATATATGAGAGCTATGGATATAAAAATGTTTGAGGAATAAGCTGTCTGAAGATGAGATAAAATTAGCATTGTCAAAGCCTCTGTGTGGTGCATGACTTACTGATACATTGAATGGTCCCTCTCTCCTCAGGTTGACATTGAGATAAATGGGGAGCCGGTCAGTTTACAAATGAAACTGGGTGAGAATGGCGAGGCGTTCTTTGTTAAAGAAACGGAAAGTAATGAGGTGAGTGGTGACCTCTGTTCCAAACAATAAATCCCACAGTGTTGTTTTTAGCAGCCAAGAGTCATTGTTCACTGACAAATGTAACGCAAGGTGTTGAAGTTCCCTCATGAGTACCATACCATGAAATCTGAACTTGTTTACTGGAAACAATCTCACAGCGCACATTCTGTTAACCGAGCTATAACTCTCTGCCCTGGGACAGACCCTCCTGACAAGACCCCTCCACCAGACTAACTCAGACCCAATCGAAAAAGCTGACCAATCTGACCAATTTTGGGTGAACTACACTTTAAGACCAGACCTCACCTGAACTCAAATACAAGAGACCATCCTGTTGTCCTATAAGCAGTACACACAAGACATTCACTTGTTCCTTGAAATAATATTTCTTTCTTTGAAAGCTATTTTTGGGACCTTTAGTAAACTTTTGATGTCCTCTGCTATTGACTATAATCAGAAAATCTATTTTTGTTCTGTAACTGTTGATAGTCGCTGGACTTGAGGGAGAGATAATTGTCTCATGTATTGACAGTGCTGGCAGGCAACTCTGACATAAACGGCTGAACATTATCTGTGTGGCTCTTGATGCTCATTAAGTCACGGCTTTGGGCCAGCTGAGGGCTGCTGTACGCATCATGTGTTTGGATGTCATGAAAGATGGAGAGATCTGTCACGAAGCATTAAGGTCACTGTGTTGTACAGCTGACACAGTCAAACCAAATCTATGGCTGATGAGTCTGATGTTGTTTTTTATTTGTTGTTATTTTTTTATGTTGTTTTAAGGGATTTATTAGCCTATGATATACTTTATTAGGTTACAAAATAAACATGTGCCACAATACTTTGTATTATTTTTAAATATAAATATTTTATTCCAATGACAATATTCGTTTTAATAGTCATTTGTTAATTTTTTATTACTTCATGTTTTATTTTGATGTTTAAGTTTAAGTTAAGATTTTATAAGTCACTTCAATTATTTATAGAAGAATTGATCTAAATCACATTTTATGCTGTTGTTTTTGCTCTTCGTACAGGAGATGGTGCCATCCCACTTGGCTACCTCACCTATCATTTCAGAAGGCTCTGCCCTGATGCAGGCACAGATGGGAAAAGGCATGTGCCGACTGTCCGAGTCTGGATCCGGAACCTCCGTTCAAACCCTGGGTCCCGGTCAGGCTTCCGGTGACAGTTCAATGATGAAGAAAAGAAGGAAGAGGAGAAGGAAATCTAAAGTGGACAGCATGAAGCGAGAGGATAATGGGGATTTTTCAGAAGATGAGGACATGTTTTCAATAGACTTGAGTTCTGAAGATGAGCCAAAGGCAACAGGAAGCAGGTCAGAACAAACCAAAATGAATTCCCTTTAGTCCAACAATCCTTTTGGTTTTAGACACATATCTTGTTTATAAATTATTCTATACATAATAGCTAAGGTAATCCAAATTTCACATACTGTACATTTTACACCGATATTAATCTATACTACAAATGTAAGGCAAATTGGAACATTGCCAAGATCTAACACTGAATCTAGATACACTTTTCCGGGAGTTGAGCTTGGTGGGCACTAGAGCTCAAGTCATTTCCTGTTGTAATGTAGAAAACACTGCAGGTCAGAGGCCATTACGTTAAAATTTAAGACATACTTATACTCCACTTGAAGTGAAATGAACATTTTCACAAAAATTTAAATTCTTTTTAAAATTCTTCATTTGCTCAACCTCAACTTGTTCCAACTCTGTATAAATATGAACACAGAAGAAAGATTCTGGGACACCATTGACTACCATAGCGGGAGAAATTACTTTATAATTGTCTTTGTTCTGTTAAACACAAAATAAAATATTTTGAAGAATTGCACCTACTATGGTAGTCAATGGTGGCTAAGAACTGTTTGGTCACAAGCATTCTTCCAAATATATTTCTGTGTTCATCAGAACAAAAACGTGTATACAGATTAGCAACAACTGACAATGACAGATTTTTTGGTGAACTGTTCCTTTAAATTGTTAGTTCATCCAAACATAAAGAAAAAAATAATTTATTTTCTTTTATGGAACAAAAAGTTAAAATGGAAGTGTATTGCTATCTATATAATGAAAGTAAATAGGTACTGAAGCTGTCAGTCTCTAACCTTCTGCATAACTACATCTGTATTCCACAAAACAAAGAAAGTCATGCATTCAACATTCAACATGACGCCGACTAAAAAATAGTCAATTCTGGGTGAACTATCACTTTAATTCTTTAACTACTATCACAGCAGTAAATCTAAGTTATAATTTGTTTACTGCAAGTTATGTGATGGAATGATTCCAGCTGCAGAGGTCTTGTGATGGTTGCCATGTCTGTTTGCTCGCTTTCTGAATAAGCTCTGAAATACAGAGAGAGAGGGAAAGAGAGACAGAGGGGAGAAAAGAGGTTGACGGTCCTATTGCTGAAGTAAACAAGGGGTTGAAACAGCCCCTCCGAAGTTTTTCCATGAAAACCATGGAAGCAGGCCAAGATCTGCTTCATGGGGAGTCCTTTGTAATGCTGGACAGTCTAACATTACCCCCACATATCCAAGGAAGAAAAACTTGATTTGAAATATAAACCGGTTTCACAACAAACACATACATTTCAGTGAAAGTTATGCTTTTATGTGGATAAGGTCAAAGGTCACTCCTTGAGTGCACCACATGTGCTGTATTACTAATAATCTGTTTCCCAGATACCAGTAATAAACGTAAAAAACGGCACTAAAGGCCACTGGGAAAACAGAAAGCCAAAATAAGTCAGCTGGGAGTGAATGTCAACTGAAGAATGCATTGTTCTGCAAAACTAGCAGTTTGAAAAGGAATTCAGAGACTTTGGATATCCCACAATGCTCTCTGTTTTCCTGTAAGAATGAGTCTGCTAAGACTGCTAATAATATAACAATTTATATTTAATTTAATTTATAATCATATTAATTTATATTAAAACTTGTATAATTGTATAATTATTGTATTAAATCAATAATTTAATACAATAATGAAATTATACTGTGTATATATACTGACTCATTCTTTCAAGAAGACAGAGCATTAGGATAATATATCCTCTTTAAAATAAATGTGTGTGTGTGTGTGTATATATATACTGTGGATATGTACTGTATGCTATATGTTTACAGAGCGATGTCACACGAGCTGTTTGCTGAGCAGGTGAAAGGAAGCTCCAGTAGCACCACATACACGGTGACAGAAGGGAACTGGAGTGGTGTTCAAAGGTATGCCACAGGGATTTTATTCTACTGTCTGAAATACAGACTGTTGAGACTATAAATAGCAACATGTGAATCTTAAGCTTTGTTTACTGACCGACAGAACAGGGATGGAGAAGACTTGCTGTTTACCCATTCCCACTAAAACAGGATTATCCATCTCCTGTCCTCAACAAACAGCCATGTTCCAGTCCGCAAACAGGTGACTACTGCAGTGCAGAACTATATATAAATAATGCATAAATAAAATGTAATTGCTTTTGCAGCAAAGGCTGTTTAGCTATTAAAACGCTTTACATTAACAAGCTATTTTGAAAATATAAGAAATGAAATGCTGTTAAAAGGCATTGCATATTTCATCACAGCTGTATAAATCCAATCCTAATATTAATCAAAGTATGTCTCAATTTCTCACTTAAGCAGTCCAAATGGCTCTTTGCCTTCTACACCCAAGAGCGACTCAGAATTGCTGAAGAATGAAGGGAAACCAGACAACCCTGAGATGTTGTGGACATGGGGAGAGCTGCCTCATGCTGCGAAGGTACAAAAATCTCCAGTCGTGACATACTACCACATGGTCTGTGTATCCCATAAAAATACAGTCTCAATCTAGCATTCACCCCAAAACTGATTCTGTCAATCTCGCCCCAAATCTGTATGTTTTTCTTTCTTTTATGAGACATAAAGGGCAGAATGTGATGTCACTGGATCTTACTTTTATACAATGAAAGGGAATGGTGACTGTAGATGTCAGTCAATAACATTCTGCCTTTTGTGATTCAAGGAAGAAAGAAAGTGACAATAGTTGAGTAAATAATGAAAGAATGTTAACATCTGAGTGACTATTCCTATAATTTGTTATACTTTGCACAGCCGTCATTTCTGCAGGCCGTGCCAGAGCCTGTAGTGGTGGCTCCAGGGTCAATTCCACCATCTGACAGCACACACTTCAGAGCCATTACTAGGCATGGGATGATGGGGTCTCAGGATAATGTTTTCCATGAGTATGTACCAGATCTCAGGGCTGGAGAGGCGGCATGTGCACCTTCTGTAGAGGTGGAGGCCATCAGCGCAGCCGCCAATCTCATAGCAGACCTAGAGGAGGGACGTCACAGTCCTGGAGCTCACGCAATTAGCAAGACTGACTCTCCATCCAAAAAAAAAGGTGGGTTCCCAATGCATGTACAATATATACATCTATTTTAAATACTAGTGATAATAATGATATTACATTTCTAGACAAAAGGAGCCGGCACCTTGGATCAGATGGTGTGTACCTGGATGACATCACAGAGCTAGAGCCTGGGGTGGCAGCCCTTTACTTTCCAAAGAGGTACATTTAACTGCTTGTAAGGGTTGCATGATTCATTTATGATCAAACTGTAGTGCCTGGTGTAAAAGTTCAACAAAAAATGTACTTTTGTTGTTCAGTGATGGAGCAGCATTGAGGGGTGGGACAGATTTGAGAAGTGCCAATCAGTCTCCGCAGTCAGTGGGCAGCAGTGGAATGGACAGTGGAGTGGACAGCTTTTCTGACCAGTTAGGAGATCTGCCTCATATCGCCATCTCTCTGTGCGGAGGGCTGACAGAGAACAGAGAGATCACTAGAGGTATGAAGTCGATAATTTTCTGCTTTTGTTGTATTCTGTAGATTTATAGATCTGAGGAAGTAAGTAAGCTATTACACAATACTTCATCCACAGAGGAATTTGAGGAACGAGCTGTATCTTATCAGGAGTTTGCAGATAATCCATCCATTATTGATGATCCCAACCTGGTGATAAAGATCGGAACCAAGTATGTGAGGAATATTACATATAAACATACTGCATAATGTTATTCACTAAATTATTTTTCTTAATTCTTAACATTAGATGTTTTAAAACTTTATAATCTAGGTATTATAATTGGACCACAGCGGCTCCTATGGTACTGGCCATGCAGGTTTTCCAAAAGCCCTTGCCAAAGGTAAGGACTGTATAAACAACACACACATATAGATAAAGATCTTTAGTTATTCAACCAGCACTGCTGTTGTGACTTTAAAGTAGATTTATCCCGGACGTATATGACTTTCTTTCTTTAGTTTAACACAAATAAAAAAAATTATATTAGAGGTGCTTTGTTGTAATATTTAGGAGGATCTATTAACAGAAATGCAATATACATAACTATGTTTTCAGAGGTGTATAAAGACTTTACATAATGAACCGTTATGTTTTTATTACCTTAGAATGAGCTATTTTATCTACATACACTGTGGGTCCCATTATATGGAATTGGCCATGTTGTTTTTACAGTATCCCTAATCGAACAAACTGCTCTACAGAGGGCGTTTTGTAAATACGCTATTTTTTTCGGCAAAGAAGCAAAAACGTGATGACATCTTTGTCCTGTGTCAGCTAAAGTAGTGTTTCTAAAGGAAGGGGTGAGCGGTGGAGTAAGCCGTTGGTTGCAATTCGCGAACCTCACCGCTAGATGCCACTAAAATCTCCTCATTGCTTCTTTAAATGCTATCATGTTATATTATATATACAATATTCAAAATAGTGAATCTCCAAAAATCACATACTGTACATCAATTATCAAAGTAAATGAATTTCTTCTGAAGCTTATTTTACCAAATTAAAATATCCAAGCTCTAGATTTATAAATTGTGTCATGTCGAGAACTTTAAATTCCATTGATATAAATCTCAATGACAAACATGCATATGACAACTAGCCACAAGAAACAAATGAGGTTTGATGTTATCGTGTGTCAAATATATTAAGCCCAGAGCTTCTATTGTTTGTATTCAACTGAAAAAGAAACATGACATGAGGGTGAATAAATTATGAAAGAATTTTCATATTTAGGTGAACTAATACGAAGACATTTTCTATGAGGTGGGAGTTATGTGCCCCCTGCTGGTGGGCAAACAAATGAAGTGGAAATTTTGATACATAACGCATATTGTTCGCAAAGATTTGTACTAGTCCGTTCTGATCGTATTATTAGTATAGTATAGTTTACAATAAGTAAATGTAATAGTATAAGATGCTGTTTTCTTTCTGCATTGTTTGTTTTCTCCCTGCGAGTGTTTCATAGCTTTGTAAAGTCCCTGTGTATAACGGACCCCGGCCATCATGGCACACCAAGGCATTTAAATTTGTCTCTTCCCTCCTCCTTGTTTTTCCTTCTTCTTTATTTATTGACCTCCCCTCATCCCATTCCATTTTGCGCCACCGCGCTAAGTATTCCTGTCTGAGTTACGTCTACTCTGCTCTTGGTTTCTTCACATACTGTTTTCCTAGCGTGTTTGGCTCAAATCCTGTACGTCCCTGTGTTTTTGTGTTGATTTATAAGCCGCATGTTCAGTCACAGTCATCCTGTCATTCAGTTTTTGAGTATCAGGGCCTCTGTGCGTTTGCTCCAGGCTACGGTGGAGAACATCATGAAGGAGAAGATGCCCAAGAAAGGAGGACGCTGGTGGTTCTCGTGGCGGGGCAGAAACAGCAGCTCCAAGTCGGTACGTTTAAATCATTGGGAAAAAATGATGTACTTATAAGAATGCATATCATACGCGTTTCTGTCCTTCTTTATGTTGCAGGAGTCAGCATCAGACCAGATTGAATGTGGAGATCAGTCTGTAAGAACAGACTCCGGGGGCAGGTAAACATCAATCCCAATGTATTAGATCATTGTTCTTGCTATTACCTATAATACCTTAAGCACATGTTTTTGGCTACTGTACCTGTAAGACATCAGTATTCACAAAAAATTCTGACAGGTTAAAGGACGACTCATCATCCAGTGAAGATGACAGTCATGCTAAGCAGAATCTTATGCTCAACCAGAATGAAGTCCTTCAAAGCTCTGGAGGTCACTGCTACAGGAAAACTCTACGTCTGTCCTCAGAAGAGCTTGTGAGCATCTCAGCCCTTCAATATAAACGCTGATGTGAATCATAACAGATGCTAGAAGCATGTTCTTCTGTTTTAGGCCAGACTTAACCTGAAAGATGGCCCGAATGATGTGGTCTTCAGCGTCACCACTCAATACCAGGGCACCTGCCGCTGTGAGGGCACCATTTATCTGTGGAACTGGGATGACAAGATAGTCATTTCGGATATTGATGGCACCATCACAAGGTGAGACACAAACTAATTTCTGGGGGAAAAGAGTACATAAACAATGACGTCTAAATCTCTGAATTCTATCTTATTCAGATCTGACACGCTGGGACACATTTTGCCAACTCTGGGCAAAGACTGGACCCATCAAGGCATTGCTCGATTGTATCACAGAGTCAGCCAGTAAGTTGCAAACATCACGGTCTGTCAAATACTAATGTGTGTACAGCATGCTTATGGGTTCGATTCCAGGTGAATGCACACTGAACAAAATGTCGACTGAAAGTAAATGTAGCCTTTAACTTCTTTTCCAATAGGAATGGCTACAAGTTTATGTATTGTTCGGCTCGGGCGATTGGAATGGCTGACATGACAAGGGGTTATCTGCACTGGGTGAATGAAAGAGGCACCATGCTTCCTATGGGACCTGTCCTGCTTAGCCCCAGTAGTCTGTTCTCTGCATTTCACAGGTTTGTACAACATAGAGACGTAAGCACCTTGCCTGAAGTTTATTCTTTGCGGATGTGTAACAGAAGTTAAGTTTGGGCCACAAAAGCGTGCATGCGCAGTAACGTTTGTTTATGTTGTTGCCATCTATAAAGCCTACATTTTACACAGTAATTCACTTTCTTTTCTATTTCAGGGAGGTCATCGAAAAGAAACCAGAGAAGTTTAAAATCGAGTGTCTGACAGACATTAAAAATTTGTTCTTTCCAAACGCAGAGCCCTTTTATGCTGCTTTTGGAAACAGGGCAACAGTAAGTATCAATGAGTAGCAGCAGTTATTGCAAATATTGCCTCATCCAGTATACGTAGATTTTTACGAAACCCTTTTTTGTAAAGGATGTTTATTCATATAAAGAAGTGGGAGTGCCTTTGAACAGAATATTCACTGTGAATCCAAAAGGAGAACTTGTTCAGGAACACGCAAAGACCAACATATCATCGTAAGTAACAATAATAAAAATCTATATTTTATAAAACGTTGAGTGAGATTATCTGAGAAATTTTTGTGACATTTTGTGCAAGTTTTTATACCCATTTTTTTTTCACTTTTCACGTGTCTATTATTTTTTACCTACAAGCCTTTTTTTTACCAGTTTTACCAGTCCGGATGGAAACTGGCTGTTTTGGAATCTGAAAAATAAATATCAGTTGTTCTTATGTTATCGTATGTGCTTTACAGGTATGGACGTCTGTGTGAAGTTGTGGACCATGTTTTCCCTCCTCTAACCAGAGGGAACACCACAGACTTCCCCTGTTCAGACACCTTCAGCCAGTTTACTTTCTGGAGGGAGCAGATACCAGAGGTAGACAAGCAGGATCAACAGGCCGAGAACAGTTAAAAGAATGTGGTCAGAAAATCGAATGTCTAGGTATTCCTCACTCATATACAAACTCAACTCAGATGTTGCACTGCCACGGGTTTTACTGTATGCACAAGCAACTTAGCACTTTGAAGACCGCAAACCGCCCTCTGCCTGTTCATTCATTACTTTCATTTGCCATTTCTGTGTGTTTAATTGTGTTGTTTGACTGACAAGAGGCTGAATTCAGTTGTAAATTATGCAGCTATTATTAGTGAAATTGTGTGTGATTTTTTTTTGACAACGACACAAAGTGCCAAATTCATTTTTCATTCTAAACAGACAGTTACATTATACTGTCATATACAATTGATCATTGGCTTTGCCCAAGGTTGTTAAGTTTTAAGTTTTAATATAAATTAAAGTAAAAATATTCATAAGCATATTACACACACACACACACACACAAATTACATATTTAAACAAAATAACAGTAAGCCAGCACTAGTATATCTCAGGTGTAACAGAATTTACACAAGTTATACTTAAAGTGACCTTTTATAACATCATAACATTTTTCTTTGACTAAATTATTTTACTACTCTTTCCATTTTAATACAAAACAAATGTGAGCAGATATTTCTTAACTGTAAAATGTCTTTGAAAAACCTTTCTACCACATACATCTACATTTTGCCAAATGTATATTTATTAAGCCTATATGGTGACCTTGCATTCCTATGTAATGTGTTTGTGTTTTATGCAAGATACACATATCTGACCACCAGCATATATTTATAAATCATGCAAACATTGGTTTTGTCATACTTCAAACCCTATAGTCATACAAAATGAATTATAAACAAAACAAAGGCTCAACAAACCAACAGCAGTGCAAAAGATACTCAGGTCATGAAGTATTATTTACCTATATTACCCTACCTATATTATTTTCCTTCATATACTTATCTTATTCTTATCTCATTATAAATACATAAGAGAAAAATATTTTATTTACATTTTAGTTTAAAAGTGATTGTTATTTTTTTAAAGTCTTCAGAGGTGCATGCTATCCTAAACTTAAGGATGTTTAACATTAAAAAAATGTATGTATTGCCAACATCAACATAACATTTATCTACAAATAGTATTTGAACTGCTGTGATTCAAGGAATTGAGTGATTGTTTAAGAATCATACATTTTTTATGTGGAAAATATGCTCTTGCAGGTTGCTATAACCACTTTATTTAACATAGGTAACATTTAGTCCATCCTCAATAATACCTCTGTGGTTTTCCAAGGTTAACAAGGAGCACATTGAACTAGTACTGATGTGAATGCATGGATGATGAAGGGCTTACTGTTAAAGCAGTGCTTGTTATAGACTAGCTGATTTGAGCAAAACTGTGTATTTGATCATACATTGTGTATTATTATTCTGCAAGAAAATATAATGTAAGTGATATGTGCAACGTTAAAATGCAATTTGTACTGATCTCTCATTGGTTCAGTCTCACAGATTTGTTCTTCTAAGAGATTGACAGAGGACTGCTACAGACAGCACTGTGAATGATCAGATTATATTAGTGTAGATACATTCTGGTCTTTTGTCCTGGTGTTACACTACCTATTCACTTTACTCAGTCTATCTAATTTAACACAAGTCATGTGAAGCTAAAATATATGACTGGTGCAACAGGTTTTTTTGTATATATAATAAGCATCCAAGTTATAAGAGTTTTTGTTCCATACCGTCTGTTAGGAATTTCTGTATTCTTTCTGTGAAAGATCTTGTTGCCAAGTTGTGGCAGTTCAGTCTGTGTCTTGTGTTTTGTGCGAAGATGTATGGTGTTTTTCTGTGTATATTTTAAAAAGCCAAATTGTATATTAAAATCTTACTAAATTATCTTAAAAGCATTGTTTTCTGGTTTGTCTGTCCAGGATTGTGGCTCTTATACTGTCTTATATGAATGCACAAATATCTCTGAAACAAACTTGATGTTCTATTAAATGGGCAGCTCAAGTGTTCACATTCATTAATGCAACAATTATTATGAACTTAATATACGATGAACCTCATGCATCATTTGAGCGAAGATACTCAGCTAAAATGCATAATAATAATCACTAACTTTTGTTAATTTATTAATTAATTCTTTTTATTTAACTCATTGGTTGTTTAAAAAAACACCTCATGAGGATAAGAAAAAATAACCTATACCTAGTTTCTCCACTGCTTCCACACAGATACAGATACAGAGGCAGTACATAGCCACATAACCACAATCTAAGCCAGACCGTTAAAAAAAAAAACAGGCAAAATAACACACACTCAAATACAAAAAGACAGACTAAGAAATCAAAGTCATCCCACACTGGGGGCAAACGAAAATGGTCTTAAGGCAAGGCAGGAACAAGGCAATACAGAAATCAAAATGAAACAGCACAGGACAGCAAACACAAGGGCATTAAATATGGTACACAGGGACAAGTGCACGGCATGAAAACATTAAGGGGAAGATGAAGAGCACGATTTGGGATCAGGGAGGCTCCAATGCGATCAGGAGTAGCAAAATAATCACAATGATGGTGTCACACCGAAGGGGTTTTGGGATAAAAATCGGTCACGACAAGCCTCTAACTGGGTCAGTCATGAAATGGCCACAACCTATCACAGTTCTGGAACTTTCTGGGTTTTGCGAAATTTTTAGCCACTTGATTGCCAGCTTATGTACCATATCCTCACCCCTCACCTCCATGATCAGCAAACGATACAAATCTCTGTCCTGAAGCCCTCCAAGCCTTCCAACAGCTGAAGGAAGCCCTCAGTACTGCACCAACTGTCTGCCTCCCGGATCCTGAGCTCCCCTTTACTGTAGAAGTAGATGCCACTACCACCGGAGTGGGTGCAGTTTTGTCCCAGTGGCAGGGAAAACCACCACCTCACCATCACCTCCTGCTATAGGCTGTCCGCAGACAAAAACAAAATGCTGACACTCGACGCTCACCCACACCACGGTATCTACCTGGACAAAAAGTCAGGTTATCAACCCGAGATCTCCATCTGCGGCAGCCCTGTAAAAAGTCCCAAATACTTAGTCACCATCCTTCACCAAGTCAACCCCGTCCTCTACCGTTTTCAACTCGCTCCTTACTACAGAATATCACCTTATTTCATGTCTTACTCTTCAAGCCCTATAATAATCCTTAACCCTGATTAAACCATTTTGCAATCATTAGTTGGTGCCGTCATCATCCTCAGTGTTGTGACAGCAGACTATCGTGAACGCTAATTTTTTGTTTGCCAAAGCTGTGTGTTGTAAAAAAATTTTAAATAATGTTTTGCTTTTTTTAAGAATCATCATGAGCAACAGGTATTATTTTTTTGTTTTGTTTGCATGTTTTTTGACTCTAAAAATGGTGGCACCCTTTGATCAATCACAGAGGACCATGGTTGCAGCTAAAAATCGTTCCTTTTTTTACTGAGAAAAAAAGGAGAATCTTGAATCGAGTGAGGGTGAGTAAAGTAGTTTTCCACATGCTACTCAGCTTCACAGCTCATTGTGAGCTCATTCTACTACTTTCACTTCTGTTTTTTTCTTTAGATCATATTGTTTTATTTTAGATGTATGCATGTGGGTTTCCTCTGCCTGCAAATGGTGTGTGGTTTTCTTAAACCTTCCGGCCTTGTTCTTGTCTTTGCTTGTTTCTGCTCGTTATCCTTGTAAACTATCGGTACTGTTTAGCATGTTGACAAAATGTTTTATGCTCTCCTACTTGTTAAGTCGCTTTGGATAAAAGCGTCTGCCAAATGAATAAATGTAAATGTTAATGTACAGTTACCCTCAACAAGATGGCGTGTACAAACAAACTTAAAGGAACAGTTCACCCATAAATGAAAATTCTGTCTTCATTTAGTCACCCTCTAGTTGTTCCAAACCATTATAAATGTCTTTGTTCTGCTGAACACAAAGGAACATATTTTGGAAGAATGTGAGTAACCAAACAGATCTCAAGCCCCATTTTCTGCCATATAGAAAAAAATAAAGTCAATGGGGGTGAGATCTGTGTGGTTACTCACATAAATATCTTCCTTTGTGTTTTGCAGAACAAAGAAATGACAAGAGGGTGAGTAAATGATGAACTATCACTTTAAAACTTTTGTAAAACTTTTAAAACTGTGTGCTTAGTGTTGATAGTGGTACAGGTTTCACATATATATATCATTTATGTATGCTCATGTATATGAGAAAGCACAACAGTCTACCAGATGAAATTTGGGCCACAAAAACATTCATGCACAGTAACGTTTTTATACTGATAGATTAGATATCCATATTATTTTGTGATTTGAATCCCCTTGTGAGGTTTTAAAACTTGCGTTTTTAAAGAATTGTTTTTCATAGTCAGATAAGTAAATTGTCACATCCATAGCGGTAAATATTCCTCATAAATGGGCAATGAAAATGTATGAAAATTAAAACATTGTATGTTCTATTAAGAGCTACAGTATGTTCTCCATTTGTTGGGTATTACTACTTCTAGTCTAGTGTACATTTAATTTCACAGAAATTATGTATGTAAATGCATCCTATTTTGTCACATCCATAACATACACTTGTCCCTCTTTCTTCCTTCCTTCCTAGTTCAAGGTGACACAAGGCAAATATTTGCATGAACTGCAGTGCAAACACGAGTTAAATAAGATTGCTCATATGTTTGATTAAATCCCTCTCTGCTTAAACATGCACGATTAATTTGTTGCTCTCTGCTGAACATATCCTATATAATCGCAGGACATAATGATGTATTATAAATGTAAATGGTTTAAAATTTGTCATGTGGCATAACACCTGCATGTTTTGTCGCTGTGTAACAGTTATGAAACGTGATCTCACTCTTCATTTTTTTAGAGAGACCGGTGATCTGCTGTGGGATTTCTGTACTGACATGAACAAAAATGTATTCCGTGCTTATTTTTTGTATTCATATATTTGAGCAGCATTATATTAAAAGCACACATTTTAAACTTATCTTTCATCATTATTTTGACGAATGGAGGACATTCCTCTTCTCTGGCGATGCAGTGCTTCCTGTATTGTAAAGCGACTTTAATATCTTTCAAAGGATAAGCTGACGTAAGTAACACTCGATTCTGTTTTCTGTCAAAGACTTACCATGTGTAAGTTTAATGAACTTATTTATAATCATTTCATAATTGTTAAATTCATGCGTGGTTTAAACAAAATGATCGCATTATGAAAGTAGTCAGAAAACATTTTGTCACGCATATAACATATAGGCTAATTTTTAAACACACCAAAGTTATATATTTAAAGTTCTAGCAATTCCTGACGCAAGAACTAAGTGCTCAAATTAACTTGTTTTAATCGGTTCTGATCGTGACCGACGCTTTTAGTTTCGCTTTTGAGCCTTTAACAAGAGTGCCTTTTAAATTGAGCTATTGTTCAATTGAGCTTTGTTGAATGGGTCGTGTGTCTTTGTCGCATTTAAGTTTATCCAAGTAACGGTTCTTCTACTGACCCAAAATAATACTGACTAGTATTAGCTACAGTATTAGCCTACTTTTAACCTACTAGCTAATGTCATATTTGTTATTTCCGTGTACCGGAAGTTAACGTTTGTTTATGTTGTTGCTTTAAAACCATCTATAATTCTTGATTAATTTCTGTTGTTAAATTAAACATTTATGTTTAGAAAGATTATAAACTGCAGCTATCAAGACTTTCCCGGACTGAAATATGACAAATGGGAAACAAAAATTGTAAGTTGTGTGTAAAATAAATGTGCACATTTTAAATCTGTATAAAAATAAAGAATTTCATATGAATCTTTGATATGACTGATTATATGATGATTTATACATTTTATCTGATTATTTGTCTGATTTAGCAAAAAGAGGAAACGAGGAACATACGCCCCTGTTAGAAGACTATGAAGGTAAGAACATGAACATCTCTGTGAATTAAGATTTATTACTATTTACAGAGAAAATCACAATAAAAATTACATCCACTTATTACTCGACAAGCAAACACACTTCCATGTTCTTTTGACCAGCATCCTTGTTCTAAAGCAGTGGTTCTCAAATGTTTTAGATCAAGTAGCCCACCACCTTTAATAAAATAAGTTGTACCACCTAATGACCGCCATAGAAAATATATGAAAATATATGAATAAACACTACGATTAATAGTAGAGTTGTGAATCTTTATATCCTCCAATTCTAATCTATTATTAATAATATAAACACTTTTTTTATTTACCAGCTAATAGTAATAGTAGACACAATACTTTTGTGTAAACAGGGCTCTGTAAATGACTCTTATGGGGGATTTATTAATTTTGTGGGGACGTGCAGAAAGACTACAAAACTATATTAAAGACAAACAATGTTGAAAGAATATTTAACACAGACGATAAATAATATACGTGTACTTAAACATCAAGAGAACAGCTGTATATAACAAACGTACTAGGTTACTTACGTAACCTCAGTTCCCTTGAGAACGAGTACTGTGTGGCAGACGCTATGAGAAAAACTAATTGTTCTCGAGACTGAAGTTTTATACAATCTCGCAGTGAAACTGCCCGTTGATTGGTGCAAAATTTTTACAAACTTGCACCAATGGCAGCGGAGCTGCACGGACCTATGGCGATCGAGCCCATCAGACTGGGGCAGGGCCAATGGCTATAAAAGCAGAACACCTCGCCATAGGAACTCAAGTTACTTCGACTAAAGCGACGAGTAGCGCAGCTCGGAGCATGGCCAGGTACGCAGTACTCGTTCCTGTATCTCAGGGAACTGAGGTTACGTAAATAACCGAGTATGTTCTCTATCGGTACTTAACTCGTACTGCGTAGCAGACGCTATGGGGAACCAGTAAAATCTCGCCGTGCTTGGACAAGAACTAACACAAACAAACCTGTCCCAAGGACGTGTTCCGAGGACAAGTAGAAAACAGGGATCCCTGAATAAAAAATGGATTAACCAACTTATAGGTAATCATTCGCGATCGTCCTAGTGAATTAAGCAGAGAGCACCCGAGCCTGCAGGGTTGGAACATCTAAGCTGTAACACCTTGTAAATGTGGACGGAGAGGCCCAGCCGGCCGCCGCACAATTTTTGATATGGAGACTCCATTAGACCATGCCCACAAGGAAGCCACACCCCTGGTGGACTGTTTAAAACAGTCCCAGAGAGGTCCGTAGACTCCCGTCAAGAGACCAGAGATGTAGTGCCCACAGATCAGGCTGTGGGTGCCAGATCATCCTGCCCGCCTGAGAGAGGAGGTCCCCCTTCCTTAGGGGGATGAGCCATGGGGCTGTCACAAGGAGCTGACACAGTTCCGCAACCTAAGGCTGTGTTCTCAAAAAAGGAGCAACCAGGAGCAGGCTGGGCCAATTCTGGGCCAATGCATCCATATTCTTTAAAAAATAGATTGGGCAATGAGCATTCCCTTCTGGGGTGAAGAGGTCGACCTCTGCCTTTCCGAATCTGTCCCATATTAACTGAACTGAATGAGGGTGAAGCATCCATTCGTCTGATGGGAGGTTTCCCCCGGGACAGCATGTCTGCCCCTTGATTCAGCTTGCCTGGTACATGTGTCGCTCTAAGAGAGCACAGATGAAGCTGGGCCCATACCAGAATTTGTTTTGCCATTAAAAACAGGCATCTTGAAGAGAGGTCCCCTTGGCAATTTATGTAGGACACTACCGTCATGCTGTCCGAACGGACCAGGAAGGCACGAAGAGCCAGTCACACTGCCTGCATCTCCAGGCAATTGATGTGGAGGCGTTCCTCTGACTTTGACCAAAAGCTGAACCCCAGTATGCCGTCGCACAGAGCTCCCCAACCCGTGTTGGAGGCATCTGTTGTGACTGTGTCTTCCGACTGCAACCCATGCCCAGGGGAACACCATGTGACAACCATAGCGGATCCTTCCAAGGAGCCAGAGCTGAGAGACAGGTCTGATCCACCCTGATGAGAAGGCGTCCGAGTCGCCAAGTGTGTGACGGAACTCTTGGTTTCAGCCAATACTGGAGGGGCTGCATACAAAGAAGGCCTAACTGCAGTACTGGAGATGCGGAGGCCATAAGGCCTAGAATTTTCTAAAAAGTACTGAGGGGGTAAAATCCCCCAGTCTGAAAGAAGCTGCGAGCCGCTACATGGTCAGTGCTTGTTCTGGCGATATTACGTCCCTCATTTGGGCCGAATCGAAAACTGTTCCCAGGAACAAAACCTGATGGCTGGGAAACAGAAAGCTTTTGGCGAAATTGACCCTGAGCCCCAAGTATATTGATACGGCACTCACTCGAATCTCAAGAATCGCCTGTGAATGAGGGGCTGCCTGGATGTGCGTCCTTCAGAGAAAAGAACCAGTCCCCTGTGCAAATCTGCGAGAGGATCTATTTAAGAGTAATCCGTGTGATGAGATGTTGGATTCTTATAGTAGGTACACCGCTGAATAGGGGCTTGACTCCTGTCAGAAGTGGAAGAGAAAGAATGCTCTTTTTTATTATATTTTGTGCGGGCGCAGACAGAGCGGACCCGACCTGCCCTGGCTCAGAAGTGAACGGGGTGCTTGGGCACACAAAACAGCAATTTTGCGAGGTGGTCCCGCCGTAGCGAAACCCGGTCTCTTCCTCGTCCCTCCACCCATCTCAGGAAGATGCCTGAGGCACAGGGTACAAGAGTTATAGACAAGTTTTCCCTTGTCAAAAGAGCACCGAGATATAGAGATTTTTTAAATCCCAGTAGCCCTCATTTTTGCATGTTTGTGTTGATAACTTCATTTAATATTTGTAAAAAATATTTTTGCCAACCAAGAATATTAGCTCGATATTTTTGCTCTTCCAACATTTTATTAATTGGAATTTTACGGTGTAGGTGTTCATAAAGATCTAATCATGTAATATTGTCTTCTGCAATATAAACAAAATGTTACTGTTTGCACTTTTCATTCTAATGGAACATTTCCCTTTCAGGAATTCAGCCCGTTTTTAATGAACTCAAACTTGTTCTAATTGGAAGCCATGGTGTTGGCAAAAACTTCATAGGTAATGAAATCTTAAGGAAAAAGGTCTTCACATGGTGGAATACTTGGAAAAATGTAAACGTTGAGGTGACTCATATAGTATTCGGAAGACAGATCCAGTTGACTCGTTCACCAGGCTGGAAGGAAGACTTGAATAATCCACAGAAAACCAAAAGTAAAATTTTACACTGTGTGCAGTCCATATACCAGAATAAACCTCACGCTGTCCTCTTGGCTCTTAAAGTGGAGTCTGAACTGCCAGAGTCAACCATCCACACACTAGAGGATTTTCTGTCTGTTCAGCTGTGGAGTCACACTATAGTAATATTCACACATGGAGAAAGACTACGAGGTTCTGCCATTGAAAGATATATCCAATGTAAAAGACTTCAGGATTTGATTGAGAAATGTGGACAAAGATATTTTGTCCTTGAAGAAAATGACAAGCAGATTATTGATACTATTGAAGACCTCATTGTCAGCAAGGAGTCAACCGGTTGTTTTAAACCTCATAATCAGATAAAGGATAATGATACATTAGTGTCATTAGTGATACTGACAGATCTGGTTGGGAAGATCAAATCTAAAATCACTTCTATCTCAGACTTCATGAAAGAGTTGCAGGCAAGACAACAAACTGAAGACTGCATAAGGCTAATCAATTTAAAGGATGCAGAGATACAGAGACTAAATCAAATTGTTGAAGAAAAAGAGACAAAGATAAAGAGCCTACAATTATTATTAACACAAAATCCTGCCTTGTGTAACCAACAAATAATTGCAGATCTGAAACAAACACTTGATTTGAAAAACAATGAGCTGAGGGAAAAGGATAACAAGATTGAAGAACTGCAAAAAGAGATAAAGATGCTGCGAGAAGAAGATTGCCTAAAACATAAAAGGGAAAATGCACATACAGGCTATAATTGTAATCTTGCTCAAGATGTCCAAACAGTGAACTCAAGACAGACTGCAATACCGTTACATGGATTTCCTTCCAAAAGTAAGTTTTTTTATATTTAGGCTATGTGTTGAAAATATCTTCAATATTTGTATACATTTATTAGTCAGTAATACATGATTTAAACTCACATTCCCACAGACTCAGCTCTACACAACTGGGGTATTACTATCTTTGAGATCTTGAAGGAGCTGACAGATGATGAGCTGAAGAGAATGAAATACTACATGATGAACTGGAAAGATGAATACAAAATACAGAGGTGCTCAGTAGAGGAAGCGCATACTAGAGACAAACTAGCAGACCTAATGCTAAAAGTATGGGGTAAACAGTCAGTCCTGAAAACACGAGACCTTATTAAGAAAATCCCCCGTAATGATGATGTAATGATGAAGCTGTTTACACCAGTCTTAGAGGAAATTGGTGAGACATGGTGATCATCAGATAAACTACTGAATTTATATTGTCCTGTAAAGAGACATTTATTTTCCAGAGAAAATGTATTGTCTGTTGTGTATTTCATCTACACTGTTGTTTATTTAATCTACACTGTTGTTTATTTAATCTGCACCGCTGTTTATTTCATCTGCACTGTTGTTCATTTAATCTACACTGTTGTTTATTTAATCTGCACTGCTGTTTATTTCATCTGCACTGTTGTTCATTTAATCTGCACTGTTGTGTGTTTCATCTGCACTGTTGTTTATTTCATCTGCACTGTTGTTCATTTAATCTACACTGTTGTTTATTTAATCTGCACTGTTGTGTATTTCATTTACACTGCTGTTTATTTCATCTGCACTGTTGTTTATTTAATCTGCACTGTTGTGTGTTTCATCTGCACTGTTGTTTATTTCATCTGCACTGTTGTTCATTTAATCTACACTGTTGTTTATTTAATCTGCACTGTTGTGTATTTCATTTACACTGCTGTTTATTTCATCTGCACTGCTGTTTATTTCATCTGCACTGTTGTTTATTTAATCTGCACTGTTGTTCATTTAATCTGCACTGTTGTTTATTTAATCTGCACTGCTGTTTATTTCATCTGCACTGTTGTTTATTTCATCTGCACTGTTGTGTGTTTCATCTGCACTGTTGTTTATTTCATCTGCACTGTTGTTCATTTAATCTACACTGTTGTTTATTTAATCTGCACTGTTGTGTATTTCATTTACACTGCTGTTTATTTCATCTGCACTGCTGTTTATTTCATCTGCAATGTTGTGTATTTCATCTACACTGTTGTTTATTTAATCTACACTGTTGTGTATTTCATCTACACTGTTGTTTATTTAATCTACACTGCTGTTTATTTCATCTGCACTGTTATTTCACTGGTTTGCACATTTATCTCGGTTACATATCCCTTGCTTGTTAAGTTGTTTTGTGTGTATATATATAGATTTTGTATTTATCTGTCATTTGATATATTTTTTTGATATATGTTTATTCTATGTTATCTGTATGCACCTAGGGTCTGAGAGTAACGCAATTTCAATCCTCCATTTGTATGTACTGTACATGTGGCAGAATTGACAATAAAGCTGACTTTGACTTTGACTTAATCAACAACCAGCAAAACCGACATCTCTCTGATTTTAGTTTTTTAAATACTGGTTGTAGTACATATGAGGAACACTTTAATTATTCTCTCACATATCAATGCACAAATTTGGTTGATTATTACATTTTATTGTTAAGTATTGTTGCCTGCCTGTATAACAACGTGCGTTACAATAAAATAAGCGTTTGTCTTTTCAAAAGCGTTTCATGAAGTTTATTGAAGTTAATTGAGCTGGCTTGTGCAATTTCGGATAAAAGAGCCACTTCCGTTTCCTGTTAGTATGTCCCAGTGCGTGCATATTGTTTTGCTACACACTAAAATGTACTGTTTATACTTTTCTATAACAAAAACAGTACATACTTTTAGTGCATAGTATAAGTAGGCAAATTGGGACGCAGAAATAGTTTAACATGTTAATTTGTTCCTCCAGGTGTGTCTTGTTATCTTGTTAGTTTCTATATATTTAATGCTGCCGTTTTTACGTGCTCTTGAAATGATCGGAAATATGAGTTTCCGAAGTAAAAATCGCACGTGAACACCATCTGATGTCGCGTTTCCCACTGGGAAATAATTTTGATACCCAAGATGTGCGGGCCTTACATTTTCAACATGGCAGAAGGAAGAAGGAGTTCTGCTGTGGCAGGTTTACTTTATTAGTTTTCTGCAACAGCTTCATTGCCTTATTTCGTTGTTATAGTAGTACATATTTACATATATGAATAATAATTTGAAGCATTTTGTATGTTTCATACACAATGACAAAGCATGTATTTCACCAATATTCCAAAATAAGCCCTAGTGTTTGCCTTTGGTCAGTCGTTGTTGCATTTTACTTCTTGTCTCTGATTGTGGATTACCTTGTTGTTTTTGTTTTGTTTTATTAAATCTTAAACTGCATATGGATCTGATATTTGTCTGGTTATTCTGCCCCATGTTACAGTCAGATATGCCTATTACTTGAGACAAGAGTGTGTGTTTGACATTAATATATCAATATGAAACTCGGTCCACTTTCTCAATGCTCAATGCTTTGTAGTGTTGATTTCAAACATCCAGACAAACTCAGTGATTCAGATATTTCTATACATTTTCAAACATTTGAATTACACAGTGGCAACAAAAGGGGAGTGTTTATAGCTGTGTCAAGTACAGTGAGTATTTGTTGTTAATATTATGATTTTGACTTTTCATGTTTAATCATTCCTTGTTTGTCCAGCTCTTCCAAAAATACATAAACCTGTTTTGACTGTAATGCCTGATCCATCACAGATACTCAGAGAGACTATAATTTCACTGACATTCAGGGTGAAGGTTGGACGTAGAGATGGCAGTGTGGAAACAGAGAGTTCACTTCTGTCATAATCCTGTCCTGCTTGTCAGGTGTTTTCTAGTTTTGTGGACAGGGTCATGATGGTTGGGTTGGACAGTACCATGTTGTCGTGCTTGTCATGTTCTGTGTGGAAGCATATGGCCTTTTTTGTTGCTTTGTGCTATGTGCTCTCCTGTCACGTCACGTGTTGTTTCCTTATCTATCTTCTTGATATTCGCGGCAGTGTGGAGACTCTTTTAGTGTTTCATTCCCCACACCTGTCCATTTACCTTATCCTTTCTATGTTTCCCCTGTTTATTGCCCTTGTGTTTGCGTTTCTGTTCTGGTGTCCCTGTGAGTCTTGTTGCTGTCTTGCCAGTTTGATTATTCTCTATTGGAAGTTGGATCAATGGATCATAACCTGTCACAAACCTGGAGTACAGCAAACAGTATGTGATGAATAACCTAATTCCCCCAGTTTCTGATTAGGTGGGCATACGCAAGATATTTTTAGACATATGTAGTTTATTTAATCTTAAGTTATGAAGTGAAACGTGAGCATTTCTGATGATCGTTTGATTTGATTTTGTCCATTCTGCTCATTTTATTGTGTTTAACTACAGCTGTCATCACTGTTTTTGTTTGGCAATGGCGGCAGGTATGTGTTAAATTTTTTTATTAAAGACTGTATTCTGTCCATTGTGGCCCTCAACAACACAACAAGGTAAACTCCTTGTGTAGCCGACTCTGTGCTAGTTTGTAATGGCCGCCTTTAGTTTTCCCTTTGTTTTGCCTCCAGCTAATGCTGTGACGTAAGCGTGATGTCGCCGCAAAAGGGGTAGTGCCTCAGAGATTACGTATTTTTGTATGCAAACCCCGGAAGCAAGTTAGCATTTCCGGTTCCATCGCCCCAAAGTCTATGCTTTTTTTGGAATGGGTTTTTGGTAAATTGCCTGAAATAAGGTTTGTGGCTACGAAGATTTTTGGAGACTTGGTGGTGGTGACGTTGATATCGAGCGACCATAGTGTAGTCTGTTTATGGTGTTAGATTTCTTTTTCTGGCGATGGTATTTAGGCTTCAAAAATAGCAAATATTGTGTTAATCTGTAAAGATTATCTTAATAGACAAATGTGTAAACATCATGAAGATATTTGTTAATAACAGATCTTATTCTTTGCGATCTTCTAAAAGTCTGTGGGAAAAATGCATTCGGTTGAAGGAACCCATGTGGCGCTAACTTCGGGGTTGGCCTACAAAAATAAATAATCTCTGTCGACATCGATAGCCCTGTGGTTAGTGCCCCAATGTATAGTGCCAGTGCATCGGCCTGACCCGAGTTCGATTCCAGTCTTGAGCGTCATTTGCCGGTCCCTCTCCCCTGTCTCTATATCCAACTCTTTCGTGTCTGATCTCCACTATCCTAAAAAAAACATAATCTCTGAAGCACTCTATTACCTTGCGCTCCCAATCCCTATACGAGCCTGCTGTTATAGTATTTACTATTGGCTATACAGTTTTGATGAATGATATTGGTTGAACATTGCATTCTTGTCTGGATGGAATATTTCACTTTTAACACTACAAAGTTAAAGTGATAGTTCACCCAAAAATTCTGTCATGAATTACTTACTCTCGAGTTGTTCCAAATCTGTTTAAATGTCTTTGTTTGGTTAAACACAGAGAAAGATATTTGGATAAATGCTTGTGACAAAACAGTAGGTGGACCCCATTGACTACCATAGTATGAAAAATAACAATGGTAGACAAAGGAGCCCCCTGAACAGTTTGCTGTCCTACATTCTTCAAAATATCTCATTTTGTGTTCAACAGAACAAAATAAATTATAAAGTATTTTTTCCTACTATGGTAGTCAATGGGGTCCACCTACTGTTTGGTCACAAGCATTCTTTCAAATATCTTTCTCTGTGTTCATCAGAACAAAGAAATGTAAACAGATTTGGAGCAACTCAAAGGTAACTAAATGATGACAGAAGTTTTATTTTTGAATGAACTATCTCTTTAAGCATTACTGTATGTGCGACACTGACTGCAAGAGATTCACTTTACACTTGTTCTGTTGGTCCGTCAACAACAAGTAATTGTGACACAAAAACAACAAGATTATTTTACAGAACAATAAGGGAAAAATGCAAAAAACAAAATAAACATACAGTTGGAGAGACCCTTAAGGCAAAACTGTACATGCAGTGCTGTATGAGGAATAAAGTTTTTTTTTTACTCCCCCTTGATGTCTAGGCTTTGGGATGTCTCAGTCTTGTAATGCAGTATAATAAAAAGTTACAGTGACCACATGCATTTGTAAATCATCTTAAAACAGTCCCTCTCTTAATCAGATAGGGCTGTCACAATTATTAAATAATTGTCTCATCGCAATTATTTTACGTCATTGCAATGACTTCAGATAACCGCAATTATTGTAAATCCTTAGAAAACAAGGGTGATCTGCAGTATCTGCTGCATTTTACATCCACTGTCCTTGATTTGCACTTACTGTTACATTCAGATGACATTTCTCCATCATTTAAGTTATTATCTTTGTATTTTTTGTTTGTTGTTGATTTGTTTTGTTTCCAGACTTGCTGCACAGCAAGACCCTCATATCTACAGTAGTTTTAGTGCTCAAGACTTACACATTTCTAAAGTATTATGTTCTTCATTGAATAGATTAATTGTCATTAATAGTAATATTGCCAAAGCCTTAAAAAAGACAATAAATCGTCAGCCTAAATTCATAATCGTGACAGCCCTAATCCCAGATGTATATGATGTCCAACATATAAGATGTTTTCTTAAATGATGCTCAAATAAAAAAGTGAAAAATCTGTTTGTGTTCAACTGAAGGAAATCAAAGCATGCATGGCATCAGGGTAAATAAACTGAATGAAATCATTTTCATATATAAATGAATTAATATCATTTTCTGAGGAGCGGAGTTGTGTGCCCCCTGCTGGTGGGTTACAAAACACATACACATGAAAAAATTGTAGGAAATAGGAATTCGCATGAATGTGCCACCTTGTAAAATAGGTATGAATTCCCATCAGATTGCATTGATATATAAATATACATATGAAAGGTATCGCGTATTAAAATACGTTAGATTGAATGTCGTGCTGGGTGACACGAAAAAAAGGACGAAAATCGTGTCTCGGATGGAAACTGAAAAAGATATAACATATCCTTTTACTGTATATTATTGTATGTGTTTTACAGGTATGGATGTCTGTGTGAAGTTGTGGACCATGTTCTAACCCTCCAGTAACCAGAGGAAAAACTACAGATTTCCCTTGTTTAGACACCGTCAGCCAGTTTACCTTCTGCTTAATGTTTAAGGAGTGCTTGTTATAGAGAAACTCATTTGAACACAACTGTGTATTTCATCATTTGTATATTATTAATGTGCAAGAAAATGTAATGTAAGTGATATGTGTCCAATGTTAAAATGCAATTTGTAATGACCTCTCATTGCTGACAGAGGACTGCTACAGACAGCACTGTGAATGATCAGATTATATTAGTGTAGATTCATTCTGGTATTTCGTCCTGGTTACGGTCTTACACTACTTAACCACTTTTAGCTTTAAACAAGTCTTGTGAAGCTAATAAATATGAGTGTGGTGCAAAAGTTATTTTTTGTATATATAGTAAACATCCAGAATTATAAGTGTTTGTTCTGTAAGGAATTTCAATATCGTTCTGTGAAAAATCTTGTTGCCAAGTTATGGCAGTTCAGTTTATGTCTTGTGCTAAGATGTATAAACTGGTGTTGTGTGTTCATTTTAAAATGCCAATCTGTAAATTAAATAAAAAATTACTAAATGATCTTAAAAGAACAGTTTTCTTGTTTGTCTGTAAAAGAATTGCTGCTCTTATAAATGCACATGCCAATTATGTCTCTAATACAATGTTGTTTTAAATGGCCATTTTAAATAATGCAAGAATTATGATGAACTGCATCTCTTCAGATAGATGAACCTCATTTGTCCTTTGCGCGTAGATACTCGGCTATAATGCATAATAATAAGCATCACCAAATTTGTTCATTTATTAAAGAAATTCATTGTTTTTTTCTAAAACCAGCTTTGAACACTTTAAAGAAATAACCTACCTAGTTTCTCCACTGCTTCCACACAGATACTGGGATGCATGTTTTGTATGCATGTAGCAACTATCACAAACAGTGCGGTTCTCACCAATATCAAACCTCGTCCTTCCTACACAGAGAAGATGACAGGCTTGGTTTATTTTCACAATTGCACAAATGTCGTGTTTAATTTCATATTTTCAGGTGGATTTACACATTTAAAGTGTTTGCTCTACTGCGATAAATCTAGTAGGTTATTATTCACACATCCAGTATATTAAGTGGTTTTACTCACACATTTGGAGTATATTGACTGGATTTATTCACACATTTGGAGTAGGCTATATTGACTGAATTTATTACTCACACATTTGGAGTAGATTGAGTGTTTGTCAGCCCGTACGCAGGTGTAGTGTTTATCATTAAAGCGAAGTCCTGTCTGTCTCGTTACATGCACGTGCTTGAAAGCGTCAACAAATACCTCCGCTTGTTCTGCAGAAATCTAAATTAATGCATTAAAATGTCAAGTAAGTCCTATTTTATTGCTTATGCGTAAATATTTTACGTACCCAGAACAATTCTTAGAAACGTAAGGCACAGTAAAATATGACTCTGGAATCTGGATTATAGGAAGTGTTGAGGTAAACTTACTGTAAAGTCTTCGGACGCAGCCGTTATTTCACCACTTTTAGCCAAGATCATCGCCGCACACTCTACGTGTTTCGTGTCAATGAGACATTTCTCTAATAAATGTGGAAATGGATTCATAATTATATGGACAAGACGCAAAACGTTTGAGATGTCGCAAGTTTACAAACTGTTCAGTCGCCCTTAACGACCACAAAATAGCGACGGATTTACTCATTAATATGAAGTATATGGGCAGTCACTATTGGTGTATGCGTTAATTAATATTCATGAGTTGGTGATGACGTATTTCACAGACTGACGACGTTACTAGTTTACAAAGGAAATTAATAAATCTGTATATTTAGAACAGCACATATTTATTTGCAATTGAAACCTAAATTTTTATTGCATATCTTTGCTCATGTGAAGGCTTTTCTTATACATTATTACAGCTATTCTTAAGCCATAGCTACAAGAATTAACAAATAGGCCTACGGAATAAAATGCAGAACATTCAATAAATTTTATTACATTTATGTTTCAAACTAAAACTAACAAAAACCTAAAGACACTCAGTAACTCAGTTTCCTGAGTAAACGTCCATACTGTAACAGCTCAATAATACAATTTACAATAATAAGACCTTCTCTGAATGCTCCATGGCAATCCAGAAATATTGGGCAGCGTAAAATGTGCAGATAGTCCATGGCGCATAAATTAACATAAATAAAACTCAGTCAAGTACACAAAAGCAACAGTGATTAGACCTAACAAATCACCCCTTGTTAATCACCTCATTTGTACCTTTATGAATAAAACTAATGGTAAGCTCAGCAAAAAAATAATAGAATAAAAGAAGTTCCTTCCAGGTCAAGACTACAGAGCTTTAAAAATATTTTAATAGAGGATAAAATGACTGGTGCAAATTAATTCTGTAATGGTGAAGTTAATTGAAAAATTGGCAAGTAAGACAGATAAGACAAAAACACAGTTTTAGTGTTCCTGGTGAGATTATTCAAGTTTAAAAGTTACTTCAAATCAAGGCAAGTTATGATTCTAGAAATATAAATTCCAATACAGCAATAAACACAGTAAATTCAAAGGAAAGTGTTCCTGAGATATCTTTACATCCAGTGGTTATTTAGGCAATAAAACCCTCAGGAATTTCCCCAAAATCTCCCTTTTTGTTGCTTGATCAAAACACAAAACTTGGCAAAGTTATGAATACTATCTCGACTCACACATTCAGTAGTGCTTTCCACAGTAGTTGAGAGCATTAAGGCAAAAGCAAGCGTAGATCAAGCGTTTGGGGTGAGTCAATGTGCTTGACGTGCAGTTATAAAAGGGAGGATCTTCTCATTTGGGGCCTTTGTGGTCAAAACAGCTGTAGGTCAAGGCGAACCCAAACCTCCCCTGTGGGAACTTCATGAAGCAGCAGCCTCCTGGTGGATGGACCTTTATTCTCCAACTCTTTCTTAATAGTGGCCAAAGGAACCTCAGTGCGTCCTAAGAAGTCTACAGACGGAGAAGAAATCATATTAAGCTTTCAAGGACTGTTTTCAAAAACAAAAAAGCATCTTTATTTTTAGCTATAGTGTACTATTAGTACTGTAGTCCTAAATTGCTGTTGTTATACAAACCATCTGGTGAAAACTGCTCCTTCTCGGAAATCGTAATACAGAGGACATCTTGATAAACGTCTTTAATGTGAAACTGACAATTGAAGTTCCATTTGGGGTTGACTGTGTCATTGATGGTCCGGGAAGTGTAACACTGAGAGCCCATGGTCACTTCACAGTATGGGTTACACTTTCCTACAAGAAAAGAATCAGACCGCAAGACCACTGTAGATCACAGGCTTTCTGGAAGAGAAATTTATCTTTTAAATAAACCATTTACCATTTGCTTTGAAAGATTTTAGCTCCGTCGCCTCTAAGACGGTGACAAGCAGGCGTCCGATTCCGCTTGCTTTCATTGAGCGAGCTGTAAAACAGAGCATAAGAGATTTGACCACAGCATAAGTCTCACCATAAGTTAGAATAATGCCACTAATTCATTTGTTTTATTAGAGCGAATAAACTGGAGTTGATAAGGTGTCAGTAATGTTCAATGTGAAATGATTTACATTGAAATGTCCTTTCCCGCTTCTTCTTCTCCGTCTCAATAAATGCTTCAGATGCTGCTTTGATCTTCTGAACCCATGCAGTTCTAGCAAGAAAAAGACAACATACATTTAGTTACATGACTTTTGTACTTTATAACTTAGGTACTTCTATTATTATATAAATCAATGGAATTTTAAGTCATTTGTATGATGCATTTCCATAGAATGCAATTTATTCTCTCAATTCATCCTACAGTGACATTGTAAAAACCTTTCGTGTGAAAATTTGCCGTTGTTTCTTTTGTCTTACAGACAAACATTCCATTTACGGTTCAGGTCCTGTCTGATGTGTCCTGTAAACAGCAGCAACCCGATAAAGCTGTGAGTGCGACCTCTGAAACTGACCTTTCGTTAATGTTTTCGGTCTTCAGGGTGTACACACGGTCAATATGGGAGATGTGGAAAACAGGCTCATCGCTGGATGGATCTGACGCATGTTTCACCAGAACTTCATTGAGGAACACAGGCTGCAAAACAAACATTTTACAATTTCTAATTCCAATAAAAAGTGAACAAAGTTTTTATATGGGAAAAACATATATGTATATATATATATATATATATAAATAGAAAGGTGTGTAACCTTACCGTCTTATACATCTTGTATTGAGTGTTGGACTTGGGGCTGAAGAGCCTGTCCGTTCCTGTGGAAGTGAACTGTCTGACGGCTTGAGTAAACAGCAGAAAGTCACTGAACAGGAAGGCGTATAACTCTTTATTGCTCTTAGTCTTAAACAACTTCCCACTGTGCAGCAGTTTCCGAGGACCCATGCAGTTGGTCAGAGAGTTGAAAGTCAGATTCTAGACAGGTGACAGTGCGATAATTATGTTATTAATAAATAACTTTTAGTTTTTGTGTAACTCTCTTAAATCTGTTTGATATCCAGGTGATACAGAATGATGCACAGGTGTCACAGAAGTGATTTTTTTACCTCTGTGATTCCTTCACACTGCACGTGAGACTGAAGCCACTCCAATCGGTCAGAGTTCTCCTTCTCTCTGACACCTTCATTCACCTGAAAGCACAGCAGCTCTGCCTTCTCCAAAGCCTCTTGCAGCTGAACATGGTCCACATGACCATCTGGAGTACTTTCAAGTATCTGCCAAACCCAAAATAGGTTACTGCTTGTTGCAAAATTGTAGCCTTTTTTAATACTAAGGTGTGAAATGTTTTTTCACAGTACTCACATTTTTAATGTGGAGGGGGTATCTGGTAATCCTTTGCATAGGTTTAAGTAAAAAGCTGGACAATGGCATTCCTTTACAACGGTAGTCTGTGGCAATTTTCTGAAAGATATTCAAAGGTTGATATTGATGTTCAAAAACAGACACTTCCAGTCAACTGTTTATCAAGAGTGTAACGATTCAGCTTACTGGGTTCATAACTGTGATACTATTAAGATACAGATATATGTCTAAAAGCATTAACACTTTTTGTTTTACAAACATGTTATAGATTATATTACATTTTATTATTTTATTAATGAACAAATCATGTTATCCTGTTAATTTCCATCACCAGATATTTTTCTTGAAAACAAGACAAAAATACTAAGCTTAAAAACAATTCCTCTTTCCAATGTTTTCAGATTTTCAGACACTGTTTGCATTCACTTAGTCTTTTAACTGTTTTAGCCTCGAGTGAAGCCGTGTATGCGGTTACCTTCATAAAGGTTTTGAAGTCGGGCTCCTGATCGGTTCTCTGTTGTAGCAGAGCAGCAGCGTTAAGCTGGCAGCTGCAGAAGCGGATGTAGGCCTGCATGTGTGCGAGCTCGGATGCCAGGACGTCGCCGATCATGTGAACAGGCTCTCCTCCTGGTTTCTTCCTCGTCTTTAGAGCCCTGTCATATATAAATTTGGTACTGTTACACAAATTGGTGCATTCATAATCATTTAAGCTATTTTTTCGTTTGAACAAAAAACATACTTTAGCATCTTGCTGTTGCACTGTATAAGTTCCCTCCAGTTGACAAAAATCAGGTTCATTTCAGCCTCCGTCATACGACCTGACTCAGTCATGGGCTTGTGGAAGACCTTTACGGAAGATAAACTTGAAATGTCACATGCCATACTTTAAAACCAGAAATATTGTCTCATTTGCTATGAATGTGAAATAAGTGATCTGTAGTTGCGTACCTCTAGGACCAGCTGTAGGTCTTCTATGTACTTCTCTTCTGTCTCAATGAGCTCATCAATGTATCCCTGTCGTTTCCTCTCCTGGGACCCTATGACAAGAGGATACAGGTGAAGTCACCCAGACGTAACAAACGCACTATTAGCAAAACCTAATTCACAGCTCCATAAGATCCCTCCCTCAGCGTTCAACTATGTGCCCAAAGACTAAAGCCCAAACACACTCAAGAGCAAGCAGAGAAAAGCGAGAAACGTGTTGAGGGCACTCCAAAACGCTCCGACGTGAATCCGTACCTGGTGATGGTCTGCCAGTTTGACCATCCGGGGAGCAGGAGTCTTTACAGGGGCCTTCATTGTCCTCATCCCATAGCCGAAAAAATAGCAGTTTACCCCCCGAATGATCGTTCATGTTGAGCTGTGCTTAGTAAAAAGCTGTTCATTTACTGGGATGAACAGTTTAAGCATGCTAGCAGGATTCTGAAATCTGTTTTTACCCATAACACTGACACAGACACTAGACTTTTAAAGATTAGTGGGATTATTACCATCAGTACTGACGTCAAAATTCAGTCATGGACGGGTTTAGTATACAAGACACCAGAGCACAGCAAATTTATGTAGTTGGCTTGAAAGTTATATAATAAATCGACTAGTTGCACAAGATGGCACCAGTGAGCTTTTGCACGCCAGGGTCGGCAGACGAATTTCCGATTGTATAACACTATTGAGTTGTTTTGGCTTAACAAAGTGCTCCGCGATGTAAAGAGGATCTGTCATATCGCTGATATATTACTTTCTTCTTTTTTTTTATATAAAAAACACCCATATTTGCCAGCCAAAAATCCTCCTATTCCCATACAATGTTAAACGACCGGAAATTAAGTCTTGTGCAACTAGCGAATTGCTTAATCAATCACAAAAGAACAAATCCCTACTTTTAATGTTACTCATTTACTTTTTCTAGGTTATGGTTTTTAAGGTATGCATACAGCGTATTTGTTGTTTTTTTATAATTATGTCGTTTTTATAATAAAATAAAAATAAAAGGGATGACAAAAATGAGCTTAGATTTCTTTTTGAAGACTTTAATGTCTATAATTTTTTACAAGTACAAGTGTTTTGATATATTTGAAGTATTAAAAATAAATTGATATTACGGCAAACATTCGTCTTCAACAACTATTTGCATAGTTTCCTGTATAATATTAATAAATCTGTTTATACAGAAGCGAGTCATGCATAAACACAGCATAAAACGCAGTGAATATGTAACAACACCACCCAAGGAGAAAGCGTTGTGCTTCAAATAGCTGCTTGAAAACATTCACCACAGTTCTAAATACACCACACACAGTACTTGGTAATACAAATTGCGTTTCCTTTTCTTTGATTTACATGGTTTTCAAACTTTTGAACAATACAAACTAAATAAATAACAAACCCTAGATTTAAAGTGGTATTTGAAACCATTTCAAGAATACAGATGAAACAAAAGACAATTTGTTCTTTAAAAGCTCAAAAGCTACTGCATCACTTGTCTAAATGAAAGCTCTAAACCTGTACTAAGACTGTTTCACACTATGTGCAGATTAGTGCATCCTTTAAATTAACCAAACAAAGTGCCACCATCCCAAAAAGAGCATACTGTATTAAACAAGCAGTCATTATTACAATAAAAATGCCTAGCTACCAGGCATGTAAATGAAAAGCTTTGTTGTGGATTAAAACAAATGAAGAACTGAATTAATGTGTAGAGAGAGTTAAAAAGCGGTCATTAGGTGAGTAAATACTGGTTTCAGTGCTACCACTAGCTCTAAAAAGGGAGATAGCGGAACAGAAAAAAGGTGTTATCACCCTACAGAGAAACACAAATGAGAAAAGAAACCAAAATGGGATTAATACTAAAATCATGAGGCTAAATATGGAGGAAAAGAAAAGAGTAACATTGGATGATTATTATTTTTCCATCTAACACCTGTAACTGGTAATAATCAATATATGAAAAAAAACTACTCGATTCCAACCCAAAAAATTATCAATGGAGCACCATACAGATGAACACCAAATGTTGATAACTGCACAAAAATATTTAAAGCTGGATAAAAGTACTGAATAATGTACTAAACTGCCGTAAATACATAATATCATGTCATACAACATCAAAAGAACACAACCTCTTAAACCAAAAAACACCTACTGTATATACTGTAGGCACCATAAAATGTAACGTATGCTTTCAAGAATAATATTAAACTAAGTTATCATTGTAAATGTTTATAATGGGAAACTTATGTGTTATATTTATATAAGGCAAATGTTGCCAAAGTGATCAAAAGAGAAAACCTGTGACACCGAAACACAAAGTCAAAACGGACAGGTCTGTTTACAGGGCTCTACTTACACTGCTGACTGGGGTCAGAATCTGAAGTGGTCATTTTCACATAGTTGGTAGGGATCAAGCCTGTGACCCCACTGAGTTCTCCTTTCCACCAATCTGGATCACTTTTGTCCAACACGTTGATGATCTGATTCTGGGAGAAGCTGAGCTCATCCTCGTTGGCTGCTTTGTAGTCATATATGGCGATAACTTGACAGACTACAGTGAGACACATCGGCGAATCAGATGAGAAGAGATAAAATTATTTTACATGCATTTACATCATTTTTTCATAAAGGTAAAACTATCTTTTCTTACCAGCTGCAGGTGCAGGTGTGGATTTGCCGCTGTTTGACCCCAGGAGTTTGACATGTGAGGCAGGGAACCAGCCCTTCTGACGCTTCTTTCCCCTGGCCTGCAAACACATGCATAGACAATGATACACTTCTTCAAATGAATCATTTATGGAAATATGGTCATTAATATAATACCATATGAAAAATAAGCCCATTTATGGAAACTAAGCTGGAAAAAGTGCTATTCAGAAATCACCAAGATATTAATGACAGAACCATGTTAACATAATAACAACAATATCAACAACTAATATTTATCAACGTGGTGGGTGTGTGGTTTCTCACACAGAGGTTAACCAATCAGAATGCAGGATAAATGTAAAAAACGTTCAAGTGATAGGTCTCGCTCACCTGCAGTTCCCCGAGCCACCAGCCGGAGGGATTCTTGTTGAGGATGAGGATGAGCTGACCAGGGCCTAGATTTAGCTGCTCTGCACCAGTAGCTGTATATGCAGTGGTCACCTGGGCCACTTCTACAAACACACACATAACAGGAAACCACTTCATTTGTATAATTTTGTACATCACTAAACAACTGAATGTAATTGTTTAGTTATTTAACTCTAAACATGACGACACATGACTTACCTGGCTTCTTCCCAGGTGCGCCAGGTTTACCAGAGAGACTTGAAGTCTAGTGAGAAACCAAACATAGTTGTAACATCACGACTACAAAAACAACAGACAATACGCAAGCATCATTTTTCAACCTAAAATGTCACTTTAATTATTTATTTATTTTTTATGCCATATCAGCACAAAAGGCTTAAAATATCACGTTAAATTGAACGCCATAAAAGCACAAATAAATTACATCAGTCTCCTTTGGCTTGACGTAATTGGAGGGGAAGAGGCCTGACCGGTCTCCTATGCTCCCTTTCCACCACTCGCCCTCTCTCTCCGCCACCAGGATGGTGTCTCCCTCAGAAAATATCAGGTCACCAGGCTCAGGACTCTCATACGTGTACAGTGCCACATACTCTGAAGAGAAAATCCACATGCAAATAATTTAGAAAAATACCACTGAAGGATGACGCTGATGTCCAGACATTACTTGTAATGTGTATGTGTAGAATGGTTCATCCAGAAATGCAAATGTAAAAATATGATTTACCTTCATAGTTGGACCCATCTGTAGTATCAGATGCATCGGTAGAACTACATAAGGAAAAATTACCACATCAAGCACCACAACAACACCGTTAACACTCAACATATGTTACAAATAGATATTTATGCAAATGTACAACCAAGACAATGAAACAAAGATGATAAAGCAAATCAACATTGTTGATTTCTTTTGAAGACGTTGAACAGTTTGATTCGTTTGAAAATACCACTTCACACTGATACTTTCCACAGACAAAGTACATGTAACATTCACAGCTTCAAACTCAATCTGTCTTCAAAAAAGACAAGCACTTATAGAAGTTGAGTGTATTTATTTACTCTGCTGGTACGTCACCACCGCTCAACACTGCTACATAGGTTTTGGGGAACCACCCCTGAACCCCATTCAGTTCTCCCAACCACCAGTTCTCCTGCTGCTCCAGGACTGTGATGACATCATCTTTGGAAAAGTTGAGATGGTTGTCCGTCTTTGCAGTCCAAGAGCACAAAGCCCGGGCTTGAACATTTCCCACAACCTAAAATACAATATACAGCAACATTATTAGGAACAAAACGACATGGATATTGAAACCCTAAATGCTGTAGGAATCCTGCATACCTGACTCTGGTTGGAGGAGGCGGAGCCTGATGCTTGTGTAGGGGTGAAGGCGGAGTTTAGCCGCGATCCGCTTGGCACAAAACCGTCACTCAGTTTGCTGGTGGAGAAGCGTTTTGAGAACATTCCAGATATCGTATCTTCACGTATGACAAGATTGTAAACCATGCATTATTTTGTTCTATTTTACACAACTATTGCATTATGATTTTGTTTTTCAATTCAGAGAGTAGATCAATGGTTTTAATTGTTTGTCTGGCAAACAATTTCTTCAATTCCTCTTCAGAGAATGGCATTGCGTGCACTGGTTGGATATGAAATAATTTATAAATTATACTTATATATATATATGTGTGTGTGTGTGTGTGTGTGTGTGTGTGTGTGTGTGTGTGTGTGTGTGTGTGTATATATAATGGAATTTGGAATGCAGTAGGTGTGAACAAGCCTTTCACTAAGAAAACATTTCAGTGAAATGTTTTTTTGATCTGAGGTTTATAGCTGTGAATGTTTCAGGAGCTGGTTCTGTACCCCCATGCACTTTGTCTGTTATGGTTTGTTGGAAATTGTGCATGCAAATGATGATACAGATGTACATTAAACAAAATGAGATATTTAGTTTAAACCTGGTGGAGATGGAGGCCGGTGGCTTTAGGGCTTGTTTGGATGTGGGCGGAGCCTCAGATTTGGTCTGCCTCTCCACATAGCTCTCAGGGAACCAGCCCATCTTCCCCTGGCGACTGCCGTACAGCCAGCCCTGCTCTCGCTCTACGCTCTCATCCACCTAAACAATACATTATCAATGTAAACAACTAATGCTTCAACAAACCCCTGGAGGGGTTTAGAAAAACATTCCCTGATACGCTGTGGTTTGCCATTTTAGCTAATAATTTTATCCAATAAATAATTTAAGTCATTGTTGTACTAACAACTATAACATTTGATGGTTTCATCTAACCTGAGCGCTAAAATCACTGTATTTTTGCTACTTTTGTGATATTGACAGTAAAACTGACCTCAATCAGGTCATCAGATTCAAAGGAGAGCTCTTCATCATTTCTGGCTGTAAAGGGGTACAGAGCTTTAAACGTAGTCAGTGCAGCTGATCTTCTGTGCTGTGTTCCAAGTGGCAGTCTGGTGCCTGATATCACAAAAACAAATCACATAAACATCAAACAATTGCAATCATAAGTTTAGATTTTTTTTTATTCTGTTAATTTCTTCTCTTTACCTTTCCTCTCCTCCAAGCCACGCAAAAGTGCGGCAACAATATCTGATTTAATAGTGCTCTTCTTGTTTAACTGATCGTCTCTCAGCTGTGTGGCTGCTGCTGCTTCTTCCTCCTGCCGTTTCCTCTTCCTCTCCTCATCCTGTTTCCTTTGTTCCTCCTCCCGACGCCTCCTTTCCTCCTCTTCCTGCCTTTTCTTCTTCTCCTCCTCCTTTCTCTTTCTCTCTTCATCCAGTCTCTTTCTTTCCTCTGCATCTCTCATGGCTGCCTCCTGTGCACGATGTCGCCTCCTCTCCTCCTCCTCCCGCTCCCTTCTTCTTTCCTCCTCCCGTCTCTCTTCCTCCTTCCTCCTCTGCTCCTCCTCTCTTTTTCGCTCATCATCTAATCTCATCGCCTCCTGCCGTTTTCTCTCCTCCTCCAATTTCCTTCTTTCCTCTTCTAGTTTTTTCCTCTCCTCCTCCAATTTCCTCCTCTCTTCATCTCTTCGTCTGCGCTCATCCTCATCCTCCTTCCTCCTTTTCTCTTCAAGTCTCCTCCTCTCTTGTTCTCTCCTTTCGTCCTCCTCTCTGCGTCTCCTCTCTTCCTCCTCTCTGCGTCTCCTCTCTTCCTCCTCCTTGCGTCTCCTCTCCTCCTCCTCTCGGGCTTTGCGTTCCCGCTCTGCCTGTGATTTAGCAGCCTGTAACCGAGCCTCTCTCTCCCGTTCCTCCTCCTCACGAAGTTTGGCATCTCTCTCTTCCTGTAGTCTCCTCTGTCTTTCTTCTTCATCACGCCGCAGTTTCTCCTGCCATTGTCGCTCCTTCTCCAGTTTGATACGCCTGAAATGAGAACCAATCGCTGCAGTGTTAGACAGGTTTTTGAAACAATGTGAATTGTTCTAAAATATTATGTGCAAGTATACTGTAGGTAAAAATGTCTTACTTCTGCTCCTCCTCTTCCTTCCTTCGCTTTTCCAGTTCCTCCTGCTTACGTTTCTTCAGCTCTCTGATTTTGTCTTCCTTGATGGCACGCAGTTTTTCCAAAGCAGACTGCTGCATCCTCTGGCTCTCTCTGAGATCCTGATAAACATCCAGAAGATGACCACACATGCAAAATCACAATTCAAGGAACCCCAAAAAATGTTTTTAAAAACTGCATTATATATTTGTGAGTGGAGTAAAGACGCGTTCAAAGATTGAAGCTGAGAGATTAAGAAAGGAAAGAGATTTGCAACCTTCAGAAGGAAGAAGAGATTGCTGAGGCAACTGAGTAAAGAGAGCAGGCCTTTAAGCATGCAGTCATCCATTTCCTCAAACTGCAGCGAAAGCCAGGGAGAGACAGACAAGTAGACAGACAGACAGAAAAGCTCTACAGCTAGTGATAAAGACACAGGGACAAAAGCATAGGGGTTATTTGCATTAGTGTCATGTGATGCAGTCTATATGCTCTTAGCACTAAGTGGTTAAGATTAGCTCCAATGAAATGCTAAATCACTACAGCTGAGAAATGATCCACATTGCTACTGTCATACGACTCATGTCCTGCGGTTACATTTGCATCCTGCAAAAGTCACTAATCACAAACATTTGTCAGTTTACTACATTCTAGCGATGGTTGCATCATATAAAGGGTTACCTGGATTTCTTTCTTATACTGATCCATGTCTGCTAATTTTGCTGCGGTTTCTGTCTCCAAAGCAGCAAGCTGTTCTTTAAGCTTTCGACAAGTAAGATCTTTCTCTTCCACGTTTCTTTTCAAAGTGTTGACAGTCGCAGCTATGCCAGGAAAAACAAAATAGCTTAGTGGTTGGTTCTCTCACAATAAGATCATGCGTGAATATAATTCAGTCACAAATTTAATTAAAAAAATTGTTTTAAATATTGGTTGTACTTACTAGGGAGGTTGTTTAGACTAAGATTGCGTAGTCTTTCGCTTAGTTTCTGCTGCTCGCTGGTTGACAGTCCTAACTTTCTCTTAAATTCCTGCAAAAAACAAATACAAAATCATTAAAACAACAATTATTAATCTTTCCAAATTTCCAGAAATTGCAGAAGGCTATGTGTGCATGCAGTTGGGTTTCAGACCTCTAACTGCTTCTGCAGGGAGCTGATGTCTGTAATGCAAGAGTCTCTCTTCAGGTTGATCATTTCCAGCTCATTTTTCTGAATTCTCTTTTTGCCTTGAGCATCTCGGAGCTTGTCAGAGATCTGCCTCTGCTTGTTGCCCTAAAAGGTAAATGTGAAAACTTACATCGCGCTTATTACGGAGCTACTTTTAACACCATGATGTCATCATCCCAAAAGTCTCACCACAGCTTCCAGCTCCATCTCCAGACTCCTCTTCTTGGCCCGTAGCTTGATGATCTCCTCCTGCTCTTCACTCTTCTGGTTCTGGAGCTCCTGTTGTCTCCTCCGCTCCCACTCAAGCTGACGCTGGTGCTCCAGCTCCTTTTTGGCCGCCTGTGGAGGTTAGAAGAAGCTTTTAATTCTACTTTACTCAAATCTCTTACTGATATTTAATAATTTAATATACATGTATAACTTGTTTAATCTTTGCTTTTTATTTTCTTTTTATTATTAATAATTAAAGGTGACAGAAATGCAATATAATATACAAAACTGTGTCTTCAGAGGTGTATTCAGAGTGTTATGTTTTAATTACCTTAGAATGAGCCATTTCTATTTACATAAACCGCGGTTCCTCTTACACAGAAGTCAACATTGTTGTTTCTAAAGTATTAAACAGTCAAACTGCTCTACACTGTGTGTTTCGTAAATACGTTATCTCCTTCGACAAAGAAGCGAAAACGTGACGTCATGTTTGTCCTGTGTCAGCTACTGTAGTGCTTTGAAAGGGAGAGGCTAGCGATAGAGTGAGCTGTTGGTTGCAATTCGCAACCTCACTGCTAGATGTCGCTAAAATATCCGTATTGCTTTAAAAAAATCAATAATGTAAATCAATAAATGTTCTCAAAGGTGCTTTGAAGACAGTTTACGGTATGTTCACCTCTTTTCTCTCTAACTCTCGGAGTCTCTCCTCTTCTCGTTGTCGCTCAAGCTCTCTTTGTCGCTCCAGCCTCTCCTCCTCCTCCCTCTTCCTCTTCAATTCCAGCTCCCGTGCCTCCCTATCTCTCCTCTCCTGCTCCTCTCTGGCCTTCTGCACTTTTCTCTCCTCCTCCCGGCGCTGCTGGTCCAGCAGGGCCTGTCGACGCTTCTCCAGCTCTGCTTTTCCTAGTTCCAGGTTCTGCTTGAACTTATCCTCAAAGGTCACTGGATTCAGAGCACATGCACAAATCATTACAATTACTACACTTGCTATTGGAAAGACTTTGAACTATGTATATACTGTGTACATACAGAGAAAAGTAATTGCAAATGCAATTGGATTACGTAAGAAAATAAATAGCGAATTGGCACAAAAGAGCATGTTTTTTTTGTGTATTTTGAAGAGTGCACAGTGAACAGTTATATTATATATTGTTTAATCACTCATAGCACACTTACAGTATGAATGCCACAGGATTAGACAAAACAAGTTTGATCGGTTTTAAGTGTAGTAGTCCTGTATATACAGAATCGGGTAAGTGGGAGGGATAGCACAGGCTTAAAATCAGCAGTATGCAATCATAGTCTGCAAGCACTACACAATGACAGCATATTACTAAAATTCATTTACCAATCGTTTGACTATCAACCACCCACATCAAACCATTTCACTAGCTCAGTCCAAACAGAAGGCACTCGTGAACCGTTTGAAAAGTTGTGTAAAGGTGGAAAGCATTTCAGTTAGTCAAAGATGTTTGTAATATATAATGATAGGTGGGGCCCTACAATTGTTCCTTGATTTCTGTGGAGGCTCAGTCTCATAGAGGTCCTCAGTTAGGCCGGCGTAGATAGAAGGAGTGGTTCCATTAACAGAGTCACCAACCTTCCCCCTAATAATTCACGTGGATAAAAAGCGATACATTTTATTGGGCACTTATTCAAAATGAATTTGACATTCATGACATCGTTACAATACAATCAATGGTTGGTATATAATGTGAAGTTTATAGCCAATCAGACAGCGGTACCTTAGAGATGGGGGCACCAAATCTGAAGGGAGCGCCAAAGGCAAGGCCTGTCCCATTTTAGCCATGTCCACCAGATGCATGGCCAAAACAAACTCGTCAGCTTTCAATTTACCATCCTTATCTACATCAGCCAAATTCCTGACAAAGAAACACACAACATTTTTTTTGTGATTTATGTTTTAGCATTTCTGACCTGTGACCCTGGATCACAAAACCATGGGTCTTTTGGGTTTATTTTTTTAAATGGAGATTTTTACATCATCTAAAAGCTGAATAATTGATCTATTGATGTATGGTTTGTTGAGATAGGACAATTTAAACTATTTCAAACTCAGGAATCTGAGGGTGCAACAAAATCTAAATATTGAGAAAATTACCTTTAAAGTTGTCCAAATGAAGCCCTTTGCATTGCATATTACTCAAAAATAAAGTTTTGATACATTTACGGTAGGAAATTTACAAAATATCTTCATGGAACATGATTTTTACTTCATATCCTAATGATTTTTGGCATAAAAGAAAAATAGCTAATTTTGACCCATACAATGTATTTCTGGCTATTACTACAAATGTTCTCATGCTACTTTTTGTGATCCAGGGTCACATATATGCACACATAAAGTGCAACCGTTATCTGAAAATTTTTCTTACGAAAACAAATCCCTGTTTGTGAGATTTCTTTTCATAATGTGCAAATATTCGTGGAAGTCAAACTCTTACCATATGGTAGCCAGCTGGGTCTGAGTAAGCAATGTTGTAGCCATTGCAATTCTCACTTGAGGGCCTGCAGAAATAAAAACAAAAATAAAAGAAATGGATCCCAATTACCATATAAAAGCACATTCCTCCTTATAATGTTCCTAAATTAAAAACAAATTACCACCTACACATCTGCTTTGTTTTAGAAACTTTATTTTTTAACAACCAGCAATGTGATACCATTCCTGTATTAACATAACTGGTCTGACTGGAGCTGGCTGATATTTCCAATGTCACTGACAACGAAGGATCTGCTCAATATGTCACCTTATAGGAACTGTTCACACAAAGGGGAACCTTCTTAAATGATGTCTTACTAAACACTCATCCTCATGGTGTAAGCTTGAATTTAAACAACATAAAAATCCTGTAAACTCCATGGCACAATACAATGTCTTTGCTCACTTTCTCATTCTTGAAATTCTTTAGTAGATATGTCATCTTTAAACTATGCGAGTGAACCAACCACAAGCATGGATAGTTATTTTATTACTAGATGTCATCTAAAGTGACTAATAATTTATGATCTAACACTAAGATTAGGAAAACAATAAACGCAGTATTTTTGAAAGTCGTATCCGGAGGGACCGTATAAAAACCACACAAATCTAGAAATAGCTGAAGTTTGTCATGAAACAAACTATTAAGAATAACCATTGCTGTTGCTTTGTTTCCACAATAATTCTAAGTACCTGTTAGATAACCAGTCATTAGCTTGTCCAGGCTGTTGAACTGCTGCCTGTACTTGAGCCGTGATGCCTGTGGCACAGCCCAATCAAAGAGGCCGGCCTTGGGAGAGTTGCTAGCCAATGATGCGGAGGGGGAGGAGTTTGAGCTGTAAACAGACGATGACACGAGTTCTACTGTACAGACAATGCTGATTAATGAAGAAATGACAGGCTACAAGATGCATGTGTGGAGATACAACACAAGGTTCCTGACCTGCTCGAGACCAGGTCCAGCAGGGATGGGGTAGTGATGGGAGGGGCCGAGAAGCCCAGTGCAGAAGAGGAAAAGGAACTTGACAGAGGGAGAGCTATGGAAAAAGACAAACAAACACATCTTTAAAAAACATAGCCAATCGTAGCGTTCAGAATAATGAAATAACATAGCACAGACAAACTAATGCCATGTTTTGTAAAAACATCTATTTTTAGATCAACAATACTACTCTTAAGACAAATAAAGAGCTGCTCATTACATTGACACGTCTTAAAGGTACGAGCTGACCTAGTCCTGACACAGGAAGACTGAAGCAGAAGAGCTGATTTTAGCAATGACTAAACATAACCTTACACAATGTCAACATATATATGTACAGCATTATGCTATTCAGCACTCATCTAAATCAAGTACAGAAGTATTTTGAAATGGATAGTTTACACAAAAATGAATATTCTGTCACCTTTTGGTAACCGAACAACGGTGGTACTCATTGACGTGCACTGTATGGACACAAAACCAATGCAAGTCAATGGGTACCACTGTTTTTTGGTTACCAACATTCTTCAAAATATCTTATTTTGTGTTCTGCAGAAGAAAGAAATTCATACAGGTTTAAAATGACAAGAGGGTAAGTAAATGAAGACTGAACTTTCATTTTTGGGTGAGCTATCTCTTTAATAAGCTTTAGTTTTGTCACAGCCACTGCAAATGGTATCAAAGGGGGTCAATTGATTGGACACAAATCTGTTTAGTGCAAAATGAGTTGTTCATGTATTTGGTCTATTTCCCAGGAAGAGAAAGACTATTAATATTTCATGTGTATATCTGCAAAGTGAACTTGGGCAATATCTAGGCATACATATAAAAACACAAAGCTAATTTCATAGACTCAATAAATACCCCTAAGATTTGACTTTGACACATACTAGATGCAGGTGTAGATGTTACAACATCTCTTACTTGAGTTGAGAGAAATGGGGGTCGGCTGGAAAATGGCGATAGGTCCGTTTGGCAAAGCTGGAGTGCTGAAGGTAGGCATCACTGGAATGGACAGTCCTGTGCCCATCATGGGAGTCATGCCCAGCATGGGGCTCATAGTGGTCAGGGTGGAAGTCATTGGTATAGGCGTCAGAATAGGAATGTTGGGCATCATGGGTACGTTTGGCATTGCTCCCATGCCTGCAGAGGCAAAAGGGCAAAAATTATAGGATTATATCTGGACTGAGAGCATCTAAGAATCCACACAATGCTTCAGATGTTTTTAAACTATTTGATCCTATAGCGGAAACAATCATTTTATTTCATTTTTACAAATATTAAATGTAATAAATCTGACAGCCTGAAGACACTCTTGTATTTTTTTCTCTTGTATATTTTGAAGGTCGTAGTCACAGCCATCTGTTTCATACTGCAATTCTGCAGCTTGTAGCCATCAAACTGTGCACCTGCTGTCCACCTGCATAACCAGGTTTCCCAGTAAGACAGAAAGAAGCTTGACATATTCTAGTCAAGGTTTCTTAAGAAGTCTGTTTAATCTCTACACACAAGTTTTCACCCGCTTTATCTTTTGTCAGGGGAGAACAGTAAGCTTTATCACTTTGATATACAACAGCATGCTTTAGCCAAGCACCAGTAATAATTACATCAACACTAATCTGTAATTACAACAATCAGCTGTGTACAGATTTCCATTTCTGTCACAACGCTACAGCGATGATCCTGTGTAATAATACCAAATGCCATATAAGATCACAACTCTGCTGGTTATTGTGTAGGCTGGCAGCGTACCAAGAGGTGTTGCTGGCATGGTTGGAGCTGGCACAGGTGGCTGCTTCATGATGATGGGCAGAGCTGTTGGAAGATTCTGTCCCTGCAGTTTTATCTTGATCAGCTTCATGGCTATAGAAAACTCCAGCCGGTCCATCTTACCATCTTTATTCATATCAGCCAGGGACCTACCATACAAAACAGGCAACTATTAGAGCAACTTTTAGATGAAAGTAGATTTACATCAAGGTTTCAGGTTTTTTAACAAATTTTGCTTGATCAAAACGTTTTACCATATCTCAGCCAGCACAGGCTTAGGAAGCCCCGACTGAATAAAGAAACTTCGTGCCTTCTCCCCTACACACACAAATAAAATGGTAAAGCCAGATAATTTAACATTTCTTGGGACAATGTGGAAAAATAATCATCACCTGAAAAATAGCTAACCACATGACTTTAAACTTACCCTTACTTTAACCATAAACATGTATTACTTTCTTTCTTCTGCAGAACACAAAAGAATATACTTTGAAAAACATTGGCCCCTATTGAATTTTACTGTAAGGACACAAAACCAAAGATTTTCTCAAAATATCTTCTCTTGTGTTTCACAGATATGTTTTGAACAACACTAGGGTGAATAAATGACAGAAACATTTAAACAGCAAGCGATCTCTGATACATACCTGTCACAATGCCCTGCACTGGGGAGAGGGTGTCAAACTTCTGATCATGTTTGTCCCTCTCCTCTGGAGTTATAGCCCAAAAACTTCGACCACCTAATGATGAACAGAGAGATTGAGAAGGAAGATGACTAACAGGGAAACTAATAATTAGGATAAAATAATGAGTATGAAATAGAGCAAATCACAAGCGTTATTCGCTTTGGATATTGCACACTAGTATCAATGGCACGGTTGACCAAAGGTATTAAACTAAAGCCAGTTAATGGAAGCAGAAGGATGTACTTATGGGTGCAATGCTCTCAATAAACAACACTTTAAATATTCAGAAGATGTACTGTATAGAAATATTTGCAGCTGGGATGGTTTGCTTTTACCTTTCAAAAGTAAATCTTTATACACTGAGAAATAAGATCATAAATACCAATAAGATCCAAATACAAAGTTAATGCTTGTTATGCTCTAGATTAGTGTTAAAAGGTGACGTGTCAGTGTGACAAATTAGCTGCTGACAGGCAGAAATTGCTGCTGGTGCAGTGTGTGAGAGACCAGCGCAGCTCATGCTATATCACTGCACACACACATACTGTACAAACAGGAACGCCAAATGATAAATGGAAAAGACTCATGCTGTAGTGACATTACAGGGCTAAAGGTTCTCTGTGTGCACACATATTATATTAGTCAGAACACGTGGGCACACACACACAAACACACACACAGAGAGAAGTATAAAGCGGAGCTCTTACCATTCATGGCTGCAGGTGGCAGGGATATGAGGAGAGCGGTCCTGATCTCCTCGCCTCAGCTGGCTAGCCCAGTCATCTGCACCACGCGCACACACACACACGCACGCACGCACGCACGCACACAAAAAGGAGAAATGTCCACCCATTAATAATGTAGGCAGGGTAGTGTAGAGCTGTCGCTATCTCCATCCTGCACTCTCAAAGAGAGAGAGAGAGAGAGAGAGAGAGAGAGAGAGAGAGGAGAGGAGAGAGAGAGAAAGAGAGAGAGGAGAGATGAGAGAGAGAGAGAGAGAGAGAGAGAGGAAGAGAGAGAGGAGAGAGAGAGAGAGAGAGAGAGAGAGAGAGAGAGAGAGAGAGAGAGAGAGAGAGAGAGAGAGAGAGAGGAGAGAGAGAGAGAGAGATCACAGCAAAGAAAGATGAGTTACTAACTACAGAGAGTAAGAGATAGAGAGAGAGAGAGAGAGAGAGATCACAACCAAACTAAATACTGTATTTACTAACTACAGATACTTAATGCCTTTGAAATGGCTGGAACAACATGGCGATGATCGCTAAACTATTAATTTATATCAATATACATTTATATCAATATATATTGTCAAATAATTGTATTAAATAAACTATTTGTTGAATGGGTCGTGTAACTTTGTCGCATTTAAGTTTACCCAAGTATTGGTTACTCTACTGTGGTAACCCAAAATAATAATGACTAGACATACTTTTAACATACTAGTTATTAGGTTAATGTAATTTACTTGTTATTTCTTTTGCTTGTTATCAGAAATAATCTGCAGGGACTCTATTCTTTGTGAATGTGTAACGGAAGTTAAGTTTGGGCCACAAAAGCGTGCGCAGTAACGTTTGTTTATGTTGATTACTACAAAATTGCAAAACATTAGAAAATATATATTTTCATGTTATGTATAGTTTTCGTCCTAACCAGGCATGCAGGTGAATGTGGCAAGCATCAATGTATTCCACAAGAACCTTTTTATAATGTTGTTTGTGCAACGCAGCACCACAAAATGTTTTTATTAAAGCACTGAAGCTTGCGGCATATTGCAGCATTGTGTCTGTCGAGGTAATCAATTATAGGTTGGCACGCTCTTCCAGCACAATATATTTTTATGCTTTGTTACGTTTACATTAGTGTATAGGAACAACTCTTCAAATTCAAGTCTTGATCAACATGTAGACTACAAAGCCAACCTTGAGCTGAAACCCAAACACAAACAGAACACAAGGAAATATATAACAAATATAGGTTCCTCTGGAGCAAATGATAGTGTTGCTATGGACAACAGTTATTCACAAATATCTAACCACTCATGTCACACTTGACTAACCAGAATCAAGCACTTTGCAGGCTCACAGACATTTAATACAGGCCCTCTGGTAGCCATACAAACCAGAAGCGATCAATTTAAATCACGCAGAGTTGCTGACAGGAAGTGATGTAGCAGTATTGTTGCAGAGCTGTGACAGCAGGTCGGAGGAAGAGAATGCAGTCAGACAGGACAACCTTCCAACATACTGCACGTATGGGGAATGCTTGTCATGCGTCTCATATCACCATTTTCTCTCTTTCACTCTTTAACACACTGGCAGCATTCAGTAATTGTGGGTGAAGGTTACAAGGCTTCAACAGTGATCGATTTCTTTCATATTTTTGTTTTCATGACAAAAATGTTTGTGGTTGAACTTGAGACAAACAAACATAAACATTTTTGCATTTTTTTGCACATACACACAGAATGCCATGACTTCTTTTGCAATAATTGAGAGAGTATCATGGTTGGTTAGTTTTCTCAGCTTTGAAATATTTTGGTTCCTCTTCACTGAGAGCTATTGAATGCGGTCAACTGCGACATACTCGCTAAACAGCTGTTAACTTGTGGTTCACTAGTCAGAACACATCGTACAAGTCCACCAAACTACAGTGAAACATGAACTGTGCAATACAGAACTTTAATTCTGTCATACCTTCATCCACTTTAAAACAACCTGTGACACAAAGGTTGCAAAGACAAACCACGATGTCATAGCTGGGCTTGTCCCACCGCCTCCTGCCTCCACCCTGCGTGTGATTTAACTACCACAAAGGAACGAAGGAAGTGGGAGGAAAGCAAAAACGAAACAGGATGTAGAAAGGTCATAAACAATATTGTATGAACGCTTTGGACCCATGTAAGGGAACGTGTAAGTCGGGGGATATTTAGGTAAGCCACACTGGGACCAACAAAACCTGTCTGTGTGAAACCCTTGACGTCTGTGCTTGCCACTGAATTCTCACTTCTGTGAAAATGAAAGCATTGATTGTAAGAGAATGTGTAGTCCTTTGATAAATAAAAAAAACATCAGGCCAAAGATGCTGAGAATCTCTTTATGCTTTCCATATACGGCACATTTATTTTCTATTTTTTATTAATGCCGAGCAAAAATGATTATTTTGACATAAACCCAAAATGCCGGTCTGTTTTCTGTGCTCTCAGGCTTTATCTGCAGAAGGCCATGTAGGCAGCAGGTCACGTCAGTGAAGCCTGAACAAACAGTCAGACAGCTGTCAAGACACTGTACACATAAACAACGCAGATGAAAAACATCGCCAGGCCTTACATAATGATGAATTGAAAAAGTACTTTTACCGAATTTAACTTAATCATGTTGTTTCCATATTATATCTGGGTCCTGGGTCTAACAAGTACTCTCAAAACAAGGCTGGCAAAATGGATCCGTTCCTTCTGTACTGTTTTAACCATTTGAGATAAATATCCGAAAATTATAAATTTCTGACTGTAATAAAATGCATGTTCAACAACATATTACACTACAAAAAGCTGAATCTGGTAGATGAGCAAATAAACACAGAAGTATAAACAACCAGAACATGCCTTGATTGACACCTAACTTGAAGAACGGAAGGCAAAATAAATCAAGTCGGTCGTTCTTGTCTTACTTTGTTTAAATACAGCGAAAGACCAAAAGTACATCACTGCATGATTGAGCAGTTCAACATATGCCGAGGCAAAACCTGACATTAAATATTTGTCAAAGGTCACACATATAGTTCCTCCCGTTCCTGATATGGCACAAAGGTCATGGGTTCGATCACATGTAACACACATAACAAGAACAAAATGTATAGATTTAATGTACTTTGCATAAAAGCATCAAATGTAAATAAATACAAGTGCGTCAGCTGCACTCATATCAACAGAATCAACATCATATATAGCATTGAGAGGATGACAAAAGAAAACCACTTGAAAGATTTAAAACACAGACCTCACGGATATTAGAATTGAATGTCACGCCTATGATGCCCAACAACGCTGTCTACAAGGCAGCACACTATCGTCTGTTAGATCACACTCGGTGTCCCATTGTTATAACAATTATGAAAATTTATTTTATTTATTTAAAAAAACAACATAAACGCGAACAAAACTCACGTTAACGCTGCGTTTAACGCTTAAATTCTGTAGGTAAAACCCTGACAGACGAGTTTGGCAAGTTTGCGTTAAGAAAGTATGCTTGAAAGCTATTTATAACAAGATTTAAACGTAACTTCAGAATGATGTTTTATATCCAGTTCCTAATAAATATAACACAAAGCTTTAAAATACTTTGAAGTGTGTGAAACTCGACACTTTTTAACACCACAAAAAGTTCAAAGCTGAGGGCCACACAAATATGCTCAACGTTGCTGTAACATGCATTGGAAACCACATTTAAGGCGAATGTGAAATATTGTTTAAACAAATAACATAAAAACAGACATTAAAGTAGTATAACAGGAGGTACTCACATTACACACCACCAGTGGCATTATAGAACTTGCGAAATCTTCTGGAGAGAAAATATATCCTTTTTCATTGTCGCCTGAAATAAAGTAACTGTATACGGGTTTCGGGGTTTCTGTATGGAATCCGAGCAGTGTTTTACTGAGAATGTTTGACAACCTGTTGCTGTATAGCGCTGTCACACAAACAACATGGCCGACGACTGGGACCGACGTGAGCGAGTGCTGAGCGCAGATCAGCATTTAAGAGCCGATGGGAGGGGCTGAGTGACTTTCAATGCAATTCTGTAGTCTGATGCCCCCTCTTGGCTTAAAAAACACGTTACATCAAATAAGTCTGGCTGCATGCTAGTTTTTGGTGCAAAACAATTTGTTTGTTGAATTACAGAAGTAATCAAGAAATTATACATTTTACAGGCCGCTTGATACACGTGGGACGTTGTCTAATTGGAGTCTGAGGACGTAACTTACGTCCCAAATATTTTGGCCTGCGTTCGTTCTCGCACATCATTGATGGTCTGTAATGTTGACTTTTATAACATCTAAACCACCCTCCAAAGACATGCTCGTGCCTATTGCACAGCCGTGACTGACGCCTGGAGATCTTAAATTTGAGCAGGAGCATTTCCATTGAATGTTGCAGGTAAGAAACGAAAAACAATCCACAAACATCGACATTTTGTATGTATTGAGTAGATTAGCTTTTTTTTGCGCAATAACTGTCTCTTAGGCCTATGAAATGATTGACGCACAGACTCACGCAAGACACCTAACGTTACTGTCAGAATACCAGGCATCATAAAAAAGTCCAATAAATTAATAAAATATGGTAATTAACAACCGTCGTCAGGCGCAAATTTTATTAAATAGAAATCCATCCCTGGAGTTTTTTTTTTAAAGTTCACAGGCTTACGTACAATAGGCTCCATGTTTTAAATGGTAGCCTATGACATGTTATGCACACGCCACAGTGGGGAGCACTTCACCAGGTTTGCGTTTTCAAATAATTAAAAAATCAATTCGATATTTCTTCTAAATTAGTCCTCTATAAAAATATATAATGAACTCATTTACGATGTAATATTACTTCTTTGCTGTATTTTTTTGCGTTAACCCACGGGAGGACTGCGCGACCCCTCATACGCAAAAAGATCTGTTATTTTCAATTAGTTAGTAGTATAGGTCAATTATATAAGTAATGCAATTTATACGTTCTCTTCAACCAGAAAAAAATAACTCGTTCTGTTCGCGCCATGAAAGTTTCTGCACTGTCTAACGTGAAATCAGATCCACAGTCAAACTCCAGATCCGTCTACTCCAGATTCCGTCTTTTGAGTGTGTCCCTCTCCATCCCGTTAGGAGAAAGTTTAAGAGCTCCTCAAGAAGAATAAGAACAGCACAACTCTGAACCACGAGGCGGCATGTCAAGATGTTTGTCACCTGAATGCTATGCAGTCCTTGACACTTTAAACGGACCAGCAACTTAATTGCATTTGATCGAAACAAAACTGGATATATCCGCTGAAAATGCCTTTTTATAAAAGAATAGTGGAGTCTCGATCTCTGTGCAGGTTTACTAAAGAGGGATTGGAAGTTGGTGCTGGTGCTTGTGGTGTTTTGAATAGAGATTTATTTCCCTCCTTGGACGATGTGAACTGTAAAGCGTTGATCAACATACTCCATCAGTTATCGGATCTCTCGCAGCACGCCTGCAGCATCTTTCAGGAGCTCCAGACTGAGGCAGCTGCCGTGATCAAAAAGGCTTCTGCGCTGCAGTACAGGTTGGATTCTTTGCAGGAGACCGTTGCAGACCTCAACCATAAGAGGATACAAATCCGTGAGTTGTTTACCTGGCTGGCATTCATTCAACCACAGTGCATGATTCAGTTCATTCCAGATTTCTGTCTATATGCATTGACTGGAAGTGAAAGTTTGTAGTGTGTTGCATTGTTATGGCACCTGTGGTTGAATATATAAACATGTGCATCCTGTTGCCTATTGGCCACTACTTTACTATCCTCAAAGGTGGAACTACAGCTCCAGTTGGGAGAGAACTAAATTGAGGTTATTGGGACAGAATACTGTGCCAATTACTGGTTGGCACACTATTTAATGACTGGTATTCTGTCTCATATGCATTTGAAAAACTGATAAAAATGTGTTGTGGTTTGCACTGGTGAAAATGATTCTTTACAACGCTAAATGCTTTCTAAAGCATATTGACTTTATATTTAAGGTGAAATAGTGAATAATGGTCCTGGCTTTTCTCATTGTCTTCCCATGTTTTTGAACATCTCTGTGGGCAATATGTCTCACGTTCCGTTCGCCAATTCCCTGCAATGCTTTCACCTACAAAGAAAACAATGGGTGTTTTCACTGGCCCTGCCTGCGGAGCTAAGCAGAGAGTAAGGTGAGCGCAGTGCAGGAAGCGGAGGATAAGTGGATGCATGTGTGCTTCAGACATCCACTAGGAAAGATAGTGATTCTCTGTCTGGGGTGTGTTTTGAAATAGAATTTAATGACAATAGTGTTTTAACAAATAATGGAGAAAACTTAAATTTTAAAGCCACAGAATTCCAAATTCCAAAAAGGTCATTTTTCTGGTACACTCTTAAAAAAAAATGTGCTAGTGCTACAAAAGGTTGTTTACAGCAATGCCATAGAAGAACTATTTTTTGGTTCCCCCAAAATAACCTTTTTACTATGAAGAACCTTTTTTGAAACAGAAAGGTTCTTTGGATGGTTAATGTTCTTTATGATACTAAAAATGAATCTTAATAAACCCCAAAATGGTTCCTCTTTGGCATTGTAAAGCACATTTTTTTTATTACTTGTGTTTAATTCTGAGGTACGGCCCCATTTGCCAAATATTCTGACAATAACAGCTATTAGTGAAATATAGCCTAGTATTATTTATTGTTGGAACTAAAAATCTTAAGCAACACACCCATGTTGTGACTGCATGCAATCCAGCTGTTTTATTCCAACCCACTCCTCCCTCACTCCCTCAGAGAGCGGCTCTAACCCATTCCTCAGAGTTTGTCTTGTGGGGAAAAGCATGTCGAAACCAGATGTGGCTCCAGCCCTCATGAATCCTTTCACTGACACTATTTATCACCACAACCAGACGAATACACACCCTCCTTTTTTGAATATCACTTTTTAATTGTCTTCCCTTTAAATGTTTGTTTATACATTCTCCAAATCTTTCCAAATTGAATTCCTCTTTTCCTCTGTTTTACCAGATGGAATAAATATTGATCTGTTGTGTTTTTTGCCTTGCTTCTGGGGTGGGGAATAATGGAATATGGTTGGAGAGCTTTGAGGTCGAAAGCTTGAGAGGTGATGATTGAATCTATTCAAATCCCTGAAAATCTGTTATCTGTTTAGAATCATCTGAAGTCCATACTGAAGAAATATTGCATGCTGCAGAGGACTGAATGCGTACAGTGTCCAAAATGGACTGACCAAAAGATATTTTTCCATCTTTACAAATGGGCCATAATCGTATCAGGAATGCTCTCAATATTCTCAATATTTTACTTTTAGCAATAAACTGAGTGTACATAAAAGGTTTAAATGACTTGCCAAAACTCTGCACAGGAATTGTTATGAAAGATATGCTTGTATATTTTGGCATATTGTAGATAAGTTAAAAGCTACGCAGTTGATCTTGATGTTATTCGAAAGTAACCTGGATATCAGTAACCTCACTTGCAGCGTTCTTGTTTTGATATATTTTCACACATTGACACACAGTTTCTCTCATCTGGGAAAGCTCTGCACTCTTGACTCTGTTGTGACATCATGTTGTTTAGACAGTTGTATCACATTTCCCCCTCATCCAGACAATGGATGACTCACTGGGGCTGCTAAGTCCATCTTGGTGGGCTTGTGTTTTTATAACAGCTTGTTATGGACCCTAAGGACTTACTGTATTTCCTTTCTGCTGGTTGTTGTTGGGAATTGGTTCTGTTTGGAACCTCATGGGATATTAGTGAGTTATACATGGGAGCAGAGGGATTGTATTTTACACAAGGTACTACTTTTCCATTTTGCTGTAAATCTCCTGCAACATCCCCCCCTGTTTCTCAATACTATTTTTGTGCAAAAATTTTTTTTATTAATAATTTAATGTGAAAGAATGATTTAAACGGCAAAGTATGTGTACATTATGGTTACATCTGAATTTAAAGTGATAGTTCACCCAAAAATGAAAAATCTGTCATTTACTCACCCTCATGTCATTTCAAACCTGTGTGACTTTTTTTTTCTTCTGCAGAAGACAAAAGAAGATATTTTGAAGAATGTTGGTAAACAAATACTGGTGGTACCCACTGACTTGCATTGGCTATGTGTCTGTACAATGGAAGTGATTTCCAACATTCTTCAAAATATCTTCTTTTGTGTTTTGCAGACGAAAGAAAGTCATACAGGTTTGAAATGACAAGAGAATGAGTAAATATTACTGTATTCATGTAGTATACTGTATTATGCTTTTACTGTAGCATTAAAAATCTCAATACATTACTCTTATATTTCTTTGTGAGAAACACTAGTAGGTTAAATAGGTTGGACAGTTTTATATTTTCCTGCTCCATCAAGAAACCTCTCATGATGATTTAAAAAAGTTTGATTTCTAATAAAAGAATTTATGAGTTGCTAAGAGCATACTCACCGTGAAAGGTTCTAGTATGCTGGGAGTAGCTCACGTCTGGTGCGATTTTAACTTGTCAATTTTCTTGAAGAATCTAATTTGACGGATTGAAAGAAAGCGGTATAATAAAATTATGGTAATAGAAGGAGACTAGCAGGCACGTCTTGCGTGGAGAAAAGAGTGATGGAGAAGTGTGATGCGATGGATGATGATGATGATGATCAGAGTGGTGCAGTAATGCTGATATGATTCCATCACTGATGCAAAGGCGCATGCATGTGAGTGTGTAAGGTCATAATGAGCCATAAAGCTTTTCTGTTTAGACTGAAACCTGCACTTCTGTCTGCCTTGGTGTCATTAGACTACCGCTGCCTTCTGCTCTGGCCTATGGCGGCTCATTCTTAACAATAGGTGCCTTGTGCTTGGATGCAGAGGCCCTGAACTTACATCCAGCTTGGCACTGAGAGCAGAACCGCGGTGTAATTGAGGCACTTTTGTTTTTGAGTTTATTTAGTCATGGAAGAGCTGGAGGAAAAGACTCTTACAGGTTCACGGCAAGAGCCCACCGTGACCTGTGAACTACAGAGGTCAGAGCTTGATGTTTTCATTGAGTTTGGTCGTCTCAGCCTTTGGGATTTTGAGAGTGAGACTCTCGGTCTCTTGTTTTCAGGACTTCTGTATTTGGCTTCAGTCCAGGTTTCTCTCAAGTGGGTTTTATAAATGAACAAGAACAGAAGATATGGGCAAGGTGTTCTAAATGCACTTTTACTGTGAGTTAAATTTTTAATGGAATAGTTCGCCCACAAATGAAATTTTTGTCATTTTTGTGACTTTATTTAAGAAATCAGACTTTATTCTTAAAATATCTCGACTTTATTCCAAAGAACTGTATATCAACTTTATTCTCATAACTTTGACTTTATTTTCCTAATCTTTAAAGGAGCAATGTGGAGATTTTAGCGGCATCTAGCGGTGAGGTTGTGAATTGCAACCAACGGCTCACTCCACCGCTCACCCTTCTCTTTTGAAGCACTACGGTGGCTGTCATAGGACAAAGATGTCATCACATTTTTGCTTCTTTGCAGGAAATAATGTATTTGCGAAACGCGCTGTTTGTCCGTTTAGAGCTACATACTACATTCAGATTGCACATACTCAGATTTTTTTTATAGTATAATGCAATGTAAGTTGCTTTGGATAAAAGCGTCTGCCAAATCCACAAGTGTAAATGTAAATATATAGTAAGTGCTGATTTCCAAGTCTTCCAAGTGTGAATTCATAAAATAGCAAAAAGACTGAAGTTAATGGCCTATTTTTATTTCCCTTTCCGTCTTTAGTTCCTTTGTGATTCAATTGCTATATATTGGGAATTCCAAAAGATTTCCTGTAGGCTCTGTGAATTATAGGCATTGTTTTCCAAGCAACGTTATCTGTGACTCTCTCTTCTCCAGTCTGTGGGTGTCTTCTGTGCAGATTACCCTTCACTTTGCCCTTCACATCACACTAATTAAAAGGTCTCGTGGGGAGATGGAGAAGTAGGTCAGTGTAGGATGAATATTTGGGAAGAAAGAAATATGATTTTGCTTGGAAAAATCCAGCACATTCCTAAATCCCTCAGTCGGCCAGCACATTCACACCTGGAAGCATGGAAACAAAAAAGCCCCCCGTCCGGAGCAGTCAGTTTTAGTTTTAGTCTAGAATGTGCACACACACACACACACTGAGTTCAGTTCTCATTATGAAGTGTTTATATTAAATGTGCAATAGTGGTACATTTTTGTGTGTTCATCCATCAGCAGCTTTTACATATCAGAAATGTGCTGTCAGCATTGAGCTCACAATGCTCGAGGTCTTCATCTTTGTTATTCACGTGTCTCACAAATAAGAGATGTTTTAACAAAGCTGGGTTTTTTACAGATAAGTTGTGTTCTACACAGGGGAGCAGGAAGATTGTTAAGATGCAGGGCTATATCAACCATTATAAGGCTGGCATGTTCTCCCCACATTAAGGAATGTTTAAGTTCTCCCCACCCAATTTTTGAGAAATAGTTGTATATTGCGCAAGAGTTGCTGCTGTTTGAAAAATGAATGCCAGCTGCATTAAACATTGATGTAGGACCAATGAGAAGTCAGTCCGATGCTTTGGAAGTTATCTGCTTAAAGCAGTAAATGTTATTGTAATATAGTGTTAATGTAATTTAGAGTTCATTTACCTGCCTTTCGACAAGGAGCTGAAGTTAAAACGTTTATAATGTAACCCCTCTCCACTTTTCAGATCGTTCTAACGTACTCTGGTCAGATGTACTTGAAACAGTCCTCCAGCTTTTTTTTGTCCCAAATGTTCTCCCCATTGACCCTGTTTTTCTCATTTCAAGTCACAAATGAAACAATGTCCAACAATGTCCAATGTAAGACTACGAAGAATAATCTAAATTCATGATATTCTCCGAACTGTACTGTTTTACACTCATACTGTAGTTGCTTCCTTTTTTATAGTATAGACCAAAAAAAGAATAACAAAAATGAAAGCACATAAAAAGATTTTTGGCAATGATGAACAATGTTCAAGTATAGATGTGATACTGTTTGTATCTCTGTTATGACAGATAACAGCGATACAAACACCGCAGATATCAGATAGGATAAGTGAGATATAACATTGACAAACATCAGGAAATCCTCCTGCCATTGGGAACATTTCCTCTCTAGGATGTCTGACTGCCAGGAGAAGCTTAAGAGAAATATTATAACCACTGAAAGACCTGCTGTGCAGTGGAAGCAGGAAGTAGAACAAGTTCCTGCTTCAAGTTGAGTGATGAAGTACATTCAGCCCATTGTATTAAAGTAACAGCATCTTATTGATCAAAAATAACTCTGGCCTCATTTTTTTTATCGTTAAAATGATTTGTGGCTAGAATAAAAAATAAAAAATATATACACCTGATGGTTTTGTTAATCTTTGAATCAAGATGCACAGCATTAACAAAGATGGATGTAAACACACAGCTCGGATTGCTTAAGTCATTATTTATTGTCATTAAACTAGGTCAGAATTACCTAAAATCCCCTCGTCTCCCGTGAAGTGTCTTTGTTTCAGTAACTGAGCTCCTAATAAATGATGCTGTAGGTGTGTGTGGGTCCCGTCTGATTGTTTGAGGAGTTGTACAACCACAGATCAAAAAGATGAGTGTAGATGGATCTTAGATATTTGTATTTAAATAGAATTATTATTTGGTGTTTTTGCTCTCGTCTTCAAAAATGCTTTATAGTATGTTAAACAAAAGGCAAACACTATATATATATATATATATATATATATATATATATATATATATATTAACATTATATATTAAATTATATTAAAGTGCATATATAAAAATCTAAATTGTGCAAGTAATGCAAGGTAATAAATGTCTGTATATAACAATTTAAAGTTAAATACTGATTCAGAAACTCGGATTGTTTTGTGTTTCCATCAAGAGCTGCTTCGATTCCCTTCAGGCCCTTATCTGTGTCTGTCACGTGAGAAAACTAAACGAAACATCCATTCAAGGCCTTCTTGCACTTTTGTTTTTTGCACAAAAACAAACAGAAACAGCCAAGAGAAGCAAACAGAAGTATGCAGGTGAAAGCTGGGCTAACAGTGTATATGTGTCAGCTAGGGTCATCGGCAAGGGTTCAACGGTTTTAGAAAGTCCCCTTAATGTGGTTTCAATGGCTTATTAGCTTTCCACGGCCATATAACCGGACTCCACCACTGCCTTTTCCAATTTAAATCTAATTGAAAACATCTGATTCTGGGGTTGTTTAGAGCTGGTTTAGTAAAATACCTCTCACATTAATCTGTTGGAATGTGTATGTGTATGGAGAAGGAGAGAATTGAATTCTGGTTTATTTGGGTGGAGTCAAACCGTTTATAAGTAAAACCGCAGTTGAGGCCGTTTTTGGAGAAGATTGCATTTCCATTTCGTTTTGATTACTTTGCAATGTTGTGAGCTTTGGCTACTTGCAAAGATTCTAATAGAAGTCACAGAAAACCACGAACTTTTCTTGTGTAACTTCCGGTCTGTGTTTGTTGATCGGTCTGGCTATAATGGCTAACAATATAACTTTATATTTTATTTTATGTGTATTCGTATTAATTTATATTCATTTTTATGGTATAATAATTGTAATAAACAATTTGTTTAATTTTATTGTATATTAATTTTATTTAATAAACAATTTGTTGAATGGGTCGTGTAACTTTGTCGCATTTAAGTTTAGCCAAGTAACACTTCTTCTGGTAACTCAAAATAATACTGACTAAACATACTTTTAATTTACATGCTAATGTCATTTATTAGTTATTTTTTTGCTTGTTATCAGAAATAATCTGCAGGGACTCTTTATTCTTTGTGGATGTGTACTGAGAGTTAAGTTTGGGCCATAAAAGCATGCATGCGCAGTAACATTTGTTCATGCAGTTGCTTTGAAACCGTCTATAATGAACAATTCTTGGCAAAATAAAAGTTTGCTTTTGTCATAAAGTCAAACTGTTCCCCTGGAATCAAATACATTTGGAAACTTTTCACCATGGTGTAAAACTGAGAGTGTGTGTCTTTAACACCACACTACTATACTCATGGGTTTATACTTCCCCTGAGGATAATGTGGTACAAAACAACCTTAAGGAAATGTCATGTAAACAGGAAGGTAGCCAAGCGTATCCGATAAGCTTCTCTATCAGATCTCTTAGCATCTTGGTGGTTTGCTTCACTTATTTTATTATGCTTTGTCTGCTTGTTTTTGACTTTGAAGCATATCATTATGAGTAATGGCTGGATGTTAGGAATATAATGCTCATCTTGAGTGGCATTAACAAATTTTGTAATTGGATACACATTTAAGTATTTTCCTTTTGGCCAAGTCTGTAAAATGATTGGATTCATATCGCCCTCTTGTGGTTGAAATATGCTCCCTCCCCTCACTTTCATATGTGTCTGATGCTCATGACAATTAAAATAAAGAAGTCAGTGTGAATTAATATGGCTTACTGTTGTCTGGCACTGTACACAATTATGACATAAAACTTGGAGCTGCCTTCAGTGAAGGTTTTAGGGTCAGTCTGAAGCGTCCAGACTAATGCCATGTAAAATCTAAAAGCAGTCTGGAACATTTGGGTTGCTGTGCGATTTCAAAGCTCATTTGGAAAACGTTCGAGTAAGGGCGAGCTGATTGTGCCAACTGGCAGAGATGCTCTTACCATATCAAACATTTTCTCTTTGGTGACGGTTTCAGTACGGGTCAACGGTAGGAACATATGAGTATGACCCAAGAAACTTTCCACCCACAGACAGATTAATGTGATTTTACTATTTGATGGCTTCATATAAATAGAAGTTTAATTACACTTGATGGCACGTGATTTATGAATCGCATAAATCATATTTCCTCTGTGGTTTTGGCCCCTAAACATTTCTTTATATTTCAAGAGAGCTAAATATAAAGAGGTACTTTTATTTTATAAATGTTAGTAATAAATATTCAGCAAGAGGTTGAATAATTTAAGATACTGTATTAAAGTAACGCTTCATAGTTCTGTTTTACATCTTACTTGCTGTCTGTGGGATATTAGATTATACTGTATATTCTTATGAACTATAGACGATTTCATAAGACACGCTCCTGGCCCGAAGTTTCCAAACTTCCAGTCTGTGTTTGTTGATCGCCCTGGCTAGAGGCTGATAATATATTCATATTTTATTGTATAATAATTGTATTAAATTAACAATTTGGCTTGTGTAAGTTTGTCGCATTTAAGTTTAGTCAAGTAGCGTTGCTTCTACTGGTAACCCAAAATAATACTGGCTAGACATTCTTTTAACTTGCTAGCTAATGTTATTTACTTGTTATTTCTTTTGCTTGTTATCAGAAATAATCTGCAGGGACTCTATTCTTTGTGTATGTGTACCGGAAGTTAAGTTTGGGCCACAAAAGCGTGCATGCGCAGTAACATTTGTTAATGTTGTTGCTTTAAAACCGTCTATACTGCTGTCTCATAGTATCTTAAACAGATATGATGATAAATATAATTCATTATAATAACAGACTGTGTTGTTAAGAGTCTTGCCCCTGTCATCTATTATAAACTCTAAAGCGATTAATCTATTTATAGTGTGTTAACCATGCTGAATGTAACCTTCAGAAGAGGTGACATGCTTCTCCGTTTTGAATATATTCAGTTTAATGTCATATTAATACAATTATTTGCGCAGTATAGCACACAGTATGGGTCAACAGAGTTTATTTTGCCCTTCCTCCTACTAAAAGAAGAGGGTTCAGAAGTCTTCCTGCAGCAGAGAAACACACGAGCATTCTCGCCCACAAACACTCACTGACGCCAGCACAACAACGTGTCACAGCTGGGGAGCGAAGGAAGTTCCCCAACTTTAGTCTTGAGTTGTTTTTAGGATTTCCTGAGAATGCACTTTTTCTAGTTTGGACACAGATGACAGAGAATCATTTTGTTTTGAAGACGCTTCAAGCGGCATTGCTTCCAAAGGGATTTTCAATGTAATTCTCTGAAACATGGATGTTACAGAACACGCCCTCAGTCTTTGCACACATGTTTATAAATCCACGTTCGAGTGATTTAAGCTGCGGTTTGCATTCCGTAAGGCGATGTGGGGCATTTGGAAAGGTGCCTGACTCTTCAGTTCAAATCAGGCTCCGGGGAAATGAGTTGGCTGGAGATGTGGGGAGAGAAGAACTTTCGGAGGTGCAGAGGGGAGTGTGTAGAGGGCAAGACTCGCCCTGTACCTCGAGCCTTTAGCGTTCTGGGTCTTTCCACTTTGTCCGAGCAGCGCGGAAGGTTCTTCCCTTGCCACAAGAGCAGTTGGATACTGATGAAGACTATGATGAGTGGGTGTACGCGCCTCTTCGTCGCAGAGGTAAGCGGTTGTCAGAATAGTCATTCAGATATGCAATACAAGGTTTTATTTAAAGGGACTTAAAATTTAAAATTCTGTGATTTATTCACTCTTATATTCAATATCTTAGAAGATATTTTGAGAAATGCCTTAGTGGTTTTGTGTCTGTATAATGGAAGTCAATTGGGTCCAGTGTTGTTTGGTTACCAACGTTTTCAAAAAATGTCTTTTTTTGTGTTGTGCAGATGAAAGTCATACATGTTCTGTTTAGAATGACATGAGGGTGAATAAATGATGAAATAATTTTGTTTTGGGGTAAACTATCCCTTTAACTGTGTTTTAAAGTTAAAATTAAATTCTGTCATCATCGTTTATTCAAGTTGTTCTAAATCTGTATACATTTCTTAGTGCTGCTGAACACAAACGAAGATATTTGAAAGAATGTCAGTAACCAAACGAATATCATCCCCCATTGACTCCCATAGTATTCATTTTCCCTTCTATGGCAGTAAATGGGGATGAGATCTCTTTGGTTATTCTTACAAATATATTACAATCTGAGGGTGAGTAAATGATGACAGAATTTTTGGGTGGACTGTCCCTTAGTTTAAAGGGTCATAATGCAGGTTTTGAAAAACTTACATGTAAAACTGAAAGTTGAAAAAAATGTGGTTTTATTTACCTTCGAGTACTAAGGGATTTACTAGTTAGATGTTCAAGTTCAACCTGTATTTTGGTAGTAGGATCAGAATTGACCTGCTTGATTTTGGTTGTTCGGATATTGATAAATGAGGCTCATAAAGTGTAACTGCAGATCTATTTGCTGTCACTGACCTAACGTGACATGATCTGAGACAAAGTGTGATTTGCGTTTGGTTTATTTTGGCTATTAGTCGAAGCAAAAGCGGCCGACTGACAACCTCGGACCCCGGTGTGAGCCATTGTTGTTATTACAAACAATCGAGTCTGGGGGATTTAGCTATATTTAACTTGTTGTGTGTCAAAAGCCAACAACCGCTGACAGCCCCATAAAGAACAATCAGCAGAACTACAGCTGGGAATGAAGAAAAGAGAGAGAGTTTCTCTCTCTCCTGGAATCTCTTCACCACTCACTCCTTTGTCCTGCCGTAACGCTAGTCCTGTGTATCGGCAGTAGTATGCAGAGATTGGGTAGCGCTTTCCCAGGGCGCATGAGCTGGCATGCTTCCACTGTGCGTGAGTTAGTGTGTATACGTGTGTGCGCGAGCAAGCGAGAAAGAGAGAGGGAAGGGGGTTAGAGATAGTGCCTATGAACCTGAGTGTTTCTGGGGGGGAGGAGGGGTGGGGGGTAGCCGCTGCTGCGACCGGGACACTGGGCTGCGTGAGGGCACGGCTTCTTAAAACTCACTGACACACTTCTCAAATACCAACACACACCGGGAGTAGAGAGGAGACCATGTTCTGCGTGAGAGGTACGTTTTGCAACTTCCTAAAATCTCAAAGGCTTTGAAATGTACAGTAAGTTGGTGCGATGTCAGTGTGTAACAGGAGCCCAGATGGAGCACAAAGGGAGGGTATCGGAGCTCAGCTGTTTGTTAAACGTCCTGTTCGGTTTCAAAGCGTTCCTTTCCTCCGGTTCCTTTGTTTTCATGCGAATCTGACAGAAAAGTTAGGCGGCCGTGCCGGAGCTGTGAAATAATGAGAATTGTTTATACTGTAAGAAGGAAACTTTTCCTGATCTCTATTATGTTAACTCTACCGAGACTTATATGGCAAATTTCTTTTTAAAAAATTGAAAGTGTCATTTTCTGTGGAGTTTGGCACTGTGTGTTGGCACATATGTACTTCTCTTGCTCTTGAAAATGCTGATGGGTCAAGAAGGTATTTGGAGATGCTTGCAGTTGCAACTACACATGCATTGTCAGTATATGTTTCTTTTTTTAAAGAATTATCACATGATGATTTATGTTTTGAATGTTGAATTATCACTGTATAATACATAGTACAAAGCCCTTTTGTTGCTGCGTGTGTCAAACAAACTTTGTATTACTACAGTAGTTTGTTTTGGATGGATGATCAGATAGCTTTTGTTTTTGCTCTCTCGCTTTGGCTCATTCTTCTTTCTGTGAGTCTGTTATTTTGTGACTTTTTTGTTGTCCAGTGTGTTCATGTCAAGCATAAATAATCTGCCCAGCATGCTGACCTGATTTTCTTTTTACTCATTGGCGACCTGTAGGTCAAGACTATCATTAGACACTTTTTAATGCTTTTTAGTGCCAGGATTAAATAAGATGCATTCATTATGTTGTCTGTAACTTGCCATCCGTTCAATCAAAGCACTTATTACAGTGTTTAGGAGGTTTGACTGGGCAACGTCATTTCGAAATCAAATGTTTTTGAGAACATTTTTAATATTTCAGCCTTTTGCTGTTAACTATTTTAGCCTTTTGCTTTTTGGGGTTACAAATACTTCATAACAATAGTGTGTAAATTACTACAAGGCCTTGAAAACTAGAACATGCAAAAAAAATATTTTCAATTTTTTTTTTACTAACATATCAGACTGCTCTCATTTTTCTGACATTTCATGTTAACAATGTCAACGCTTCATCAAAATGTTCCTTTTGATCATTTATGCTGGTTAGTTTTTTCATCAATTCTCTATATGTTACACATTCTTGTTAACACGTATGTAATTGTTCTTTGGTATCGTTTACAAAAACGCTGCAGTCCATCTCAACAGCACGTGATCTTGAATCCGATCAGCAGTGCTCTGTACAGGTTGAGACAAGCTCCGGCTTTGAAAACAAAGTGCATTCATATCAAGCAATACCTAAAAACCTGGCAGTGGATTTTTGTTTTGAAGCTGATAACACATCAACCAACTGAGCAATCATCTAATCGTGCTTGCTTTCCCTGCTCAGAAAAAAACATTACAAACTTCCCTTTTGTAGTGTGTTTTTGGTATTATTCCAATAGGATTTAATGGTAACATCGCACTAATAGAATCCATCATATACTATTAGACACCAATATAGTTTCCATTAAATCCAGTACAATTCCCATTATTCCCATTAAATCCATTACATTTTCTATTGTGTTTTGGGCAGGGTTCTGTTGTTTTTTAGCAGGGTTCACTTTGCAAACTTGCTTTATGGACTGATCCTGTTGCCAGAGGTGTAATGGCCGGGTGTAAATCTGTGCGGTGACCCGCAACCCACAGGCTTTTCCGTATGAAGCGTCACATGATGGAGAAGCAGTTTAGTGACTTCCTAATGAGCAGCAAAAGGAGCATTTTGTTAGTTATTTGCTCTTCTCCAAGCTTATCGGCACAGATGTCGTTCCGCAGGAGGAGTCTCGTAGGAGGCACGGACTGTGATTTAGTTTCTGTAATTCACTTTAAAACCCTGAAAGATCTGCTCCGTGTAATAAATGAAGCTTCCTTGACCTAGATAAAGGAAACCGCCCCCTCTCGTTTCTTTTCACTGTTTTCCAGAGGAGCTGGAGCAGCTGATTGGAACTCGTCCAGTTATTGTCTCGCTCATTTAGCGCTTCAACCCAAAGGTCCAATCATCCCTTTATATCTAAAGTATGAGAAGTGCATTGTTTCTGCTTGCTTTGGATTGAAGATGCAGGAGATGGAGTCTCATAGGCATCCCAGCTGTCAGAACGATCATTTTTCCATCCTCACCATCATCATTATCCGTGTTTAATTGCTAAAACACCTGGATTTGACTCATTCTCTTTTCACACGAGACGTGCACGGTTTCTGTAATATTAGCCAGGATCGGCTCGTAGACTAAAGAACGATGGTAATTCCAGATATGTCAGCCCAACCACGGCCCCCTCATGAGCAGTCTACACGAGGGTCTTAGTTTCTAGGCGTGTACCGGGCTGACCCTCCCTAGCACATTAGTGGAATTCTGATTCTGATCCCTGTAGCTTTTGGTAGAAAGCGATGTTGGGTTTGGCCCGCACGTCATTTTAAGGACTGGGATAAAAACAAATAGGAAGATTATTCATGGCAGATGATTCCAATCTGAATCTGTTCAAAGGTTTCATTGTTAAGATCTCAGGGTGTTAATGCATTCTTTAAGACAAAGAAGAATAAGGGACAAACCCAGGAATGGGAGTATTTGGTTCAAATGGAGCCCACTGAAGCTAGGAGGAGGAGTTTACATTTACATTTACATTTATTCATTTGGCAGACGCTTTTATCCAAAGCGACTTACAATTGAGGAAAACAGCAAGCGATTCGTCTAAGTAAGCAATATTCACGAGAAGTGCTAGTAATACAAAGTTTCAAATACAACGTCAAGGAGTTTGTGTTAAGAGCATCTGTAAAACTTGGTTTATGCTTGTTTACACTTGTACGGCTGCCCTTTGAAATCGGGATATTTATTGGTTAAATAAATTAGAGTAATGGTGCACTGCTGTGTTTTGGCTGTGACTCGCATCAGAAGCAGTTTCGTAATTTTAACAATACATTACTTTAAAAACATCAAGGTGATGAGCTGGAGTTGTTTGGCATTAGGTTGGATGCAGCATTGGCATGTTAGGGGCTATATATAAACAAGTATAGCGGTATGTAAAATATGTGTATGGTGATGCAGTAATTACTGTGGCTGTCATTTGTTGCAATGCATCAATATTAGCCATTAGAACATTTAAAATATATATAGTTTGCTTGGTGCGGTGTACTAAAAATGTATTGAAATAGTATTAAGGATTCTCATGAGCATACAGTACATTGGAGTCTGATGGTCTGAGGTCACTCACTGAAAAAGTCAAACTTTTTCAAACTAAGTAATTACTCAGTGAATAAATCCCCATTAATTTTTTTTAGAGATTTGTGCCCATTATTTGTAAGATTTATATGCACGATGACGTCTTTTTTATGTCATAGATTAAAACGTGAAAATATTTAGAGGCTTTGTTAACCACAGATCTTATTTCAGGTATTTATTCAAAGACCCATTCAAAAAATCCATAGACTAAGGCGATGGAACCGAAAGTGCAAAATTTAAGTCACTCCATAAATTTGTTTCATGTTCCTACTGTTTATATTCAGTTTGTTTTCTGTAGATTTTCAATGTGTTCTTGGATGTTTGGACACCAAAATTCTCAAAATGTGCCTTTCATGTGCTATTAGTTCTATTTAAAAACTTGTAATACAGGATATGAAATGACAAGCAACATCCCACCAACACCAAAGTCTGATCAAGGTCACGTCCACTGAGTCAAGAGCAACAAAAGCAGAGAAATGAGCCAAATGGACACAACAATGGAGCCATGCACACGGATCTGAGTTCTCTGTCTGGTTCAGCAGGTGCATCTGACTGAATTAGAGGAACTCCATAGCAACCTTTGTTGAAATCTTAAAAGCTTGTAGTTCGCCTGCCCAACTGCACCCAGTTCAGTCAGAGGAGCAAGCAACAGGGGCTCTGCTGGTGCAGACTGGAACCTTGCGGAGACACACAATGTCTGTTCAGAGCCACTGGTTTGTGTGATTTGTTTAGGAACCAAGCTGAGTTCCTTCTGCAGGTTGAAAATGAAATTCTACTTGCTCTCTTTCTTATTTGTGCAAAAAATGAATAAACCCGCTGCTTCGTGTTTCTTTTGTGCTTGTGAAACCCCAGAATCGCTAAACAATTTTACAGCGCATCTTCTCAGTACGGCAATGTTCTTTCAGATGAGTGAATCCAGATGTTCTGTACACCAGTGAGCAATGACCACATGGACACTCCTCTCAAAAAGCTACTCTGAGGTTTCACTGCTTGGGTCAAAAGAGAACGAGAAAACTGTGCTGATGGTTTTGGGCAAAATTTGTGTCTGCCTCTGCCAGCCCTCAGAGTGGCCACGTCACTCTGTAAGATTTAATAAAATACGCATGTTATTCATCTAAGTTAACACGGTATAGGAAGGACATTTGTCCTAAGTTCTCAACCAGGCATGTTAGGTTTATGTTATTATGCTATAGCATTTATTTCGGTGTTAAAAGCTGTGTACATTTAAGCTTTTTGGCAGCATGGGGTGAGGGTTGCTGGAATTCTCATCTGGTCCAGTTCTCGCTTTTGGCAGTCACCCAAAGAATTGAGCTCAAGGGTTTGGATTAGACCCCAGATGGAGGTTAATCAGATCTGATCGCGATGAAATGGACGATTATATTATATCCAGCTTGTCGTTGCATTGATAAAATGCTCTAATGCAGTATTGGAGTGTATCGTTGCTTTGTTTGGGTGAACCAGGTCTTTACCAGACAGATTTATGCCACCCCTGCCAGTTGTTCTTGGGCTCAGCACATTATATGGACTTAGTTCCATTTGTTGGAGATGACTGAATACAATACTTTCTGTGTAACTATCTGTGTGTCATCCTGTGTTTCTTTCTCCCTCTTTAGCTCTCACATATTTTACTTGGGATACTGGCCAACCAGCTGCTGTAGTCTTTCAAAAAAAAATTGTGAAAATGTACAGTGGCTTTAAAATGTATTTTGGTGCCTAGAACGCAGTTAAACTTAAGGCTGGACAAATCTGAACAGATAAAAACTAGACATCACACACTTGTAGACTTTTTGAACGTTTGCAGAGAAAAACTGGGCATCACACACTACAGGATAAAATCTGCAGACTACAGACTGCTGAAAATCTGGGCATATGTAGTAGTTTGTGTATATGTAGTAGTGTATGTAGTGTATTCCATCCTGAAATAAATGTAATTGCATTAGATAACATTCATGGAAATGTCAACCTTAAGATGAAAAGTTTTTACCAAAGGTTTTCAATATACTGATAGGTCAGATGTAAATATTTGGTGGTTTACATTTACGCATTTGGCAGACGCTTTTATCCAAAGCGACTTAGATTACATTGTACTATGCATCTGTACATTTTTGTATAGTAAGCAAGTGGGGGTTAGGTGCCTTGCTCAAGGGCACCTCAGCCGTTACCCGCCAGACCTGAGAATCGAACCAGCAACCTCCTGGTCATGAGTCCAACTCTCTAACCACTGGGCCACGACTGGTTAAATACTGATATGAAGTCACTCTTAAAGTTATTAAAGCAATTTTTAATAGTCAGGTCAAAGAATTGTCACATCTGTAACTGAATTGTCACATCCATAACGGTCCATATTCCTCATAAATGAACATTTTGGTCAATGAAGAGCCATCCCTTTTGGTGTGGTTATTTATCCCGCCCCTGCTACATTGTGATTGGATAGATGAGTAGAAAATGACATTAATGAGTGCCGTGTTTTTCCCAAAGTTGGGGATTTTTTCAAGTCCTGGCAAGCGGACAAAAACGGCAAGCATTTTTTCCACGCTTAGCACCTCACAAGCTGCTGAAGTTTTCATCGCTAAGTGCAGTGCTTCCATTGCAAACAACTGAAAAAATACTCTAGAAACGCAGCTTATAGATCTCTCAACAGCATGAAGTTTTATCATCATCAGCTCAACAGTATTATTCACCTTCTCCCAGGTGACCATCTGCCTCCCTCACAACACGCATGTGAAGGGATAATCCTGGTTTATAGATTAGGCAAGACAAGCAAACTTGGGTAGGAAAGTATTCTCTCAGTCTAAAGCTTTAGTTATTTAGCGAGAAGACAACAACACATTAGTTTGTATACTTTCATTGATTAACATGGATTGAACCGAGTGCTTTTCTTGGATTTGTTTTGTTTGAGAAAGCAGATTTCCTCCTGCACAACATTATCTGAATAAGACCTGATTAATGACATTCTTGTGGAGATGTATTGTTTATGGAGGTGTCTCTGAACCTTGACACTTAGATCTTTTGTTCCGTGGAGATAAAAGGTGGATGTGGGCTCTTGTGGTTGGATAACTCAAACCGGGTTCTGTTCAGGCACAGGATGATTGCATACGTAGACTGCCTCTCCACCGAACCGGCGGCAAAATGCTGGAATAGGACCTACTATGAGGATGAAGAGGAACTTCTTCCTCTTTATACTCGCAAGTTAAGCAACCTCCAGCCCAAGACAGAAGGCAGTCTCCGCCGCAGGCTCCTCACCTCCAAAATCCACCAGCAGCAGGATGCCCTATGGGCTCCCAAACCTTGGGCGGGTCCACCAGCACGAAAGGCCGTCCCGCTACAGGGCCAGCCGAATAGTATCTTCAGTCCTTCAATCCAAGACTGGAAAGGTAGCAACTTGTTTTCTCTTATAAATCAGAAGACGATTTGTAAAGATTAACTTGGATACGTGGAAAAATTACAGTGATTATTTCTAATTTCTGTTGGCATAACAAAGAATAGCCGGTGGTATTAACAGGTGCTAAAACATGAGGGATTCGGTCTTCGAAACTGATGAGTTTTGACAGGTTTTTGGATGAAATGATGGCATGTGTTTGAACAGAGATGATTAAAGTACATATTGGTCATTTTGTGTTGAATTTGTATTAAATAAATAAAACGGACAACACAACGTTGTTAAAAGTAACACAAAATGTGTTGTCCTTAACTAAACACAGAGATGTGTTCAGGTAAGAACACACTGTGTTGTATTTACATCTTTAGGTTAAATTGCCCTTAAAAGTGATTTGAACTTAAATAATATTAAACTGGCTTAAAAATCTAGTTGCATTTTGTATAACTTAAAAAAATCAAGTTAATCTAGTAAATCTTCTAAAAAATCTTTTTTTGTATTGTGGAGATTTGAGCGGGATCTAGTGGTGAGGTTGCGAACTGCAATCTGCACTTTTTAGTTGTATTTTTGTACAGTGTAGTGGAAAAAGGACACAAGTTATGGACACATTCTTTCTGTATATGTCCAGAAATATGCAGAGCGAATAAGGTCCTATTTGATTTTATCATGTCCTTTTGTTATAAATGTTATATAAATACAATTTGTAATTCTGTAAGCATAGTATCTTAACATTAACAAGTTTAATTTTTCACCAGTTCGCTCAGATTAAAGCCAGCAGAGCAAATGCTGCTTTTAAGGCTTATCTTAACTAAATAGGGTGAACATGTTGCCTGTAATATTAATGCTTTTCCCTCACTGATCTTATTATCATCATGTCTTAGTCCAGACTTATGTAAACCGGCATTCGAATAGAGTTTGAATTGAATCTTGCATGTAGAGATAAAGAGTTTGTAATGTTGATTAAGTCTCAGGTTCTTGGCAGACGACATGGCAGATTTCTTTGGGTTTTGTTAAAATCCCAAGCTGCTCTCTTCACTCACTACATCAGATGTGCATACAGCTGTCTCTCAAAAAAAACATATGTGACCCACAGTTAAGACTAATATTCGGAAGATTAAAGCATACAGTTTACTCAGTAAAGGTCTACAGTCCATACGGTGTGGTAAACGCCTCTAATACTGTGTAATTAATGTAATTACTTTCAAATAGGCTTTGTGCCTCACACAGCTGCTCAGGGAAACACATGCACACCTTGTTGTCTGCAAGTATCACTTCAGCAGGTGCCCGACCTCTTCATAGAGTTATAATGTTTATATAATGTTCAAATCCCCACTCCTCTCTACAATTTCAGTTTAGTAAAGGCTGCGTTACTGCACAGGGCCACAAGATGGCACCATTTGTACAGAGCCTTTTACTGTTGCATTAATTTTCTATTAGAATGAAATGTGTTGTGGCGGTCTGTAAGGATGGGCCCTAACTTGTAAGTTAGATCAACTTAGTCCTGTGACAGATGAATACTACTTCAGAATCATTTAAATATCAGATCAACTCAGTCTATGGCTTTCCTGTAGCTCATCTGTTAGAGCATGGCGCTAGCAACGCAAAGGGCATGGGTTCGATCCCAAGCATTTTACATACTCAGAAACAAATGTAGAGTATAATGTGATGTAAATCACTTTGGATAAAAGTGTCTGCCAAATACGTAAATGTAAAGGGACAGTTCACCCAAAAATGAAAATCCTGTAATGCTTTACTTGCAGTACCTGGCTGCGTTAAACCTGTATGACTTTCTTTACTTTGCAAATTTTCTATTACAAAGTTTTGGCAGTTTTTACTTTTACTACTACAGAATACTCTCTCTTAAATATCTCAACTCTCTATCTTTCCTGTCTCTCTGTTCTCTCAAAAAGGGCATAGGTTATCACCAGATTCTTACTCAGAAACAAATGTAGAGTATAATGTGATGTAAATCACTTTGGATAAAAGTGTCTGCCAAATACGTAAATGTAAAGGGACAGTTCACCCAAAAATGAAAATCCTGTAATGCTTTACTTGCAGTACCTGGATGTAGTTACAAACCTGTATGACTTTCTTTCATCTTTGTCTAACATCTCCTTCAATATTACAAAGTTTTACAGTTTTTACTTTTACTACTACAGAATCATCTCTCTCTCTCTCTCTCTCTCTCTCTCTCTCTCTCTCTCTCTCTCTCTCTCTCTCTCTCTCTCTCTAAATATATATAGTGTATAATATACACTGCAGATTCTTATAAACCATTACAGGTGTGTTCTGCATTACACATTAGAATTACATTTTTTGTTTCCACTTAGTTGCAGGATATTTCCATAACATGACTTTGAATGTGAAATATCAGAGATCAGATGCCGGTCAGTATGCCGGCTGTCTGGGAATAAGTCCAATAACACTTGTCATTTGAATTTCATTAACAAGACTTAACAAAATGAATTAATAGGGCAACATATGGGCATTAAACTTTCATTTTGGCAATAGCATTTAAATAATTTTAGCATAGTTCTGAATCGTAATGTGAATATAAAAATGTGGTTTTGTATATACATTTTTTTGCACAAAACTGCTTGACAGTGCAACGTATACGTAAAATACAAATGCTCAATCACTACATACTTATATTAAGAGAGACGATCATTTTTATGTCAGAAAGTAAAAATACCATCCCAAATCCCACTGTGGCCATGGTAGTATCTGCTGTATGTGCTGTAGGGGATCACATTTCTCAATGTGTTCAACTGGCCCAGTTTTCTGACACAGATATTGGCACACTTTGTAGTCTGTGCCGGAGCAGACGTATTACAAATCAATATGCCACATATGTCTGAGCAGACAGAGTAATGGCTAGCTCCTGTATTATTTATCTCCGGGTGGGACTAATGCTCCATATTAGATATTAGGGACTTTTTTCTTCTGCAGAACACAAAAGAAGATTTTTTTTTAATAATGTTGGTAACCGAACAATGGGGATACCTTTTCACTTCTATTGTATGGACGCCAATGCCAATGGGTACTGCCGTTGGTTAATTAACCAACATTCTTCAAAATATCTTCTTTATGTTCTGCAGAAGAAAGTTTATATGATGACAGAATTTGCATTTTTGGGTTAACTATCCCTTTAAAGAAGGCAATAAATGAACTTCCCATAGTGTCAGAGAAAAACTGATCCATGTGTTATAGGCATGTGGTGCTAGTGTGTATTGTACTGTATATATATATTTATGGCTGGTTTGTTGTGTGTGCTGACACAAGTACTTTTCTGGCCCGTTGGCTTACAGCTAGGGGTGAACCTATGGCTCTGCAGTGGCTAAGGTGACTCTGACCTTGTTGCAGCTCACGTCAACAGTCAAGTGATGTCACGCAAACCGGCTTAGATGAGAAACATGCCAGTTTCTTCAAAAGATCAACAATTGCACTTTAAAGCCAGTGTACATATTTCCTTTAATAAAAGGAGAAGCACCCATGAAAATCAGTGGAGCCTCTTCACATGCCCAACTCAGGCATAGAGAGACAAGATTTAGATCTGATTTAATAGAGACAGGCACTTTTATCGCCAAATTCACACACAGCTACCCTAGTAACAGCAGCCGGGTCATGCAAGAGTCACACCACTGGCTTTTGTTATATGTAGTAACCAGAGAAAGAGATCTAGCCCCCTGCAGGGTCTACTTGGATGCGTTTGTGGCCCTGTGTTTATTTTGGAGCCGCTTCTGTACCATGTGATCTCTTCAGTATCAGGGATTGTATTTAACAATATTGTGTTGTGCACAATGTCTTGTATTCTTTTTGTCTTACTTGGTGTGACGTACAGTTAACCACATTGTAGAAAAAATTATGGTAACAACGAGCAATATTGTTTTTCATTTATCAGTTATAACATTTGATTTTAAAAATGTATTAATAAATGCTTAAGTTAACATGAACTAAGTTTTGTTCATTGTTCGTTCATGTTAACTAATTTAATTACTAATGTTAACAAATACAACCTTATTGTAAAGTTTACTGGAAGTATTGTATTGTGGATAATAACTGTACTTGCTGTTCTTTAGTTGTATGTACGGGTAGTTCTTGTTTCTGCATGTTTAGACAGCTGATATGTGGGCAGGGGTTGTTAACCTGGTGACTGCAGATACTGGGGCTGAGTGGGTCCATTGTGTGGACCACAGGACGAATGATAGGCTTGTTGTGCAGGTGTTGCAGACCTCACGTGATGCGCTCACTGAAGTACCCTCTCTTCCCTCTACTGTTGCTAGGGCACACAGTTTTAGATTCTCTCTAATCAGCCATGTTTTTGCACACTATGAAGGGCACGTTTTCAGTGTGATGCTTTGATTTAAGGCAAGAGAATTGTGTAACATTTTCAGCGACTTTTATCTCCATACATGAATATTGGAGTGATTGCAGTGAATATTTATTTGCATATGTGAAGGTTTTGTAACCAGAGAAGAGCGGGAGTAAACGTCACGATTGTGTTTTAATATTTGGTTGTTATTACTAATGGAATCAATCTGAAATACTGAATCTTTTTGTTTCAGACCGAGGGGGAACATGTCCCTTTTGGTTTTAGAGAACACAGGATTTTAAAGGAATAGTTCACCAAAAATGAAAATTTATTATTTCTTTCCCTCATGCCATCCGAGATTATTTTTGTTTAGATTAACAACATTTTTTATATGAAAACGTATTAAACCTACTTGGCGAGGTTAAAGGGATAGTTCACCCCAAAATTACAATTCTGTAATAATTTACTGACGCTCATGTCATTTCAAGCCTGTACGACTTTCTTTCTTCTGCAGAACACAAAAGAAGATATTTTGAAGAATACCCAACAACAGCAGTTTCAATTGACTTTCATTGGTTTTGTGTCCATACAATAGAGGTCAATGGATACCACCGTTGTTTGATTACCAACAATATTTAAAATATCTTCCTTTGTGTTCTGCAGAAGAAAGAAAGTCATACAGGTTTGAAATAATAAGAAGCTGAGCAAATGATGACAGAATTTTTATTTTTGGATGTACTATCACTTTAAAATGTGAGCAAAAACATGTAAGCGCTAAATTCAAACATGACAGCACTTAGATATCTTAAGATCGCATTGGTTTGTGTTTAAAAATTCTGTTGTTTTTTTATTTTATTTAATAAACTGTATATTAGGTCATGATTTGAAGCCAGGTTCTTCTTTTCACTAAACTATGTATCTTAAAGTCGTATAAATAACTACTAAAGTATTCAAAGACATTTCTTTTTCCTTTTGCACCAAGTGAGCCAGGTGCAGGACAGCTCTGCACATTTGAAGCATTTTTTGTGGACATTTCATTTGTATAAATACAAAGCAGCCCACTCCTCATTATAGTTCAAGTACTTTCTTCCTTTTGCCTTCCTGTCTATAGTAGTGCACTATTTTTTTCTTTTCAACAGCTCGACACAATAGCTGAGTAGTCTGTGAGGGAGTCCACAGAAAACACTGCTGGAGTTTTGCTCTTAATGTCTTGTGTCTCATTACGACCGTATTTAGTGCAATTGTATCAGCACGAATGCAGCGTTGAAATCCCAGCCGGACTGTATTTTGTATATAGCTGCACTGGATTGGGTCATTGAGAGCCGTTTTCCTCTATAGGTATGCAGTTTGCCGTATGCTCTTCAGTGTGTTAATTGAAGAACATAACATTGTTTTCTGTGTGGGTTGTTAGGCTGTTGTCCATCTCCTCGGGCTAATGTTTAATAGGCATTTTAGTTGGCCCTCCAGCTGCTTTACATGGGGTAGCTTGTCTTGAGTAGTTAATGTCTTGTCTGGGACATGGGGAGGTGTTACAGGACTGGTAGCGCTGGAAACCGCTAGACACAACAGGATCAGCCAGGCAGAAGGTGTTTGGACAATTTTAAGGGCTGTATCTCTGTAACTCTTATTATGAGTGCCTTTTCCAGTAGCTGGACTAGAGTGAGCCAACGAAAGCTTTTCAATTACTAGCTATTGAAAACATATACAGAGTGACAATTGTTCGAAATAATGCATACTGTGTGTAAAGATAATACAATGCCTAATAAGAAAAAAAACTGCTGAAATCAAATAAACACATTTCGAACAGTATCTACAGAATTTACAAAAACCACCGGCACTGACTATTTATTTGATTAATTTATTATTTTTATTCATTACTTATTAAAAATTATTATTATTTTTTTTATTTTTACCTGAGACAAAGATACATTACGCTAACTGTCTAAGCATTTACCTTTAGATTTTTTTTGTAAAAAATAAATAGCACTTCATATATTTATGAATGTATACATAAACATATATATATATATATTTTTCCCATAAATGTAATATAAAATAGAAGAATTACAAATATTAAACACACAGGCCATGTTTCTTCTAATTAGGATATAGTAAACAAGACAAAGTAAAGTATTTTTAATGGATGTGTTGATTTAATGTATTGGGTCCACTAAACCCCAAACACTGAGTTACAAAAACATGAACACCATAAAATGGTTGATATTAAAAACTTGCTTAGGAAGATTTTGAAAGGGTGTTCTACAGCCATTAAGCGTATTAAAACAGGACATCTTATTAAATGATAGACATGCAGTATTACTGTGTGTTCTTCATGTTCTATATGGTGGTACATTGGATCATTGTCAATGCATCATGGCCATCTGTGAGTCATCTGTGTCTGCTATGCTGAACAGAGGGGTATAATTTACATCACTGATGGGTGCGCAGGGCTTAGTAAATGTCATGTCTACTGTCCTTTTCTTAACAAACCTGCATGGAAGTACAAGTCTTCCATCTCCTGTTCCCCAAAGGATCTTATCATCATAGACATACAGTGATGCAGAAAAGCCAAATGCAGTACTGAAGCTTTTTTCAACTTCTGACCGGCGTCACGTGAGAAAATGCTGAGTGGCCATCGACTGTCTGATAAAGCAATGGGTAGAAAGAAACGTGCGCTGCCTTCGACGGTAATGAAAAACTACAGCAGTGAGCCCCCAAAAGCAAGCTGGGTGGGTGTCCACCTTAATCCATCCTGAAAGCTCCAGGATCCTTTTCCAACTCGTCCTGGGCTTAAAAGAAAAACGGGCAGTGAGGAGAGGAGGGGGCTGACAGGAGCCGCAGTGCTTTAGTGAAACACAATAGGCTGATTGTCAGTGATCCATAGAGTTTGGCGTGGGTCCAAAATGAATACACCTCTACAGCAGTAAAGCGAGAGGAGAGAGCCTTAATTCACAAACCAATGCGACACACTAAAGGGAAGCTAGAGACACAAGGAGGGGAGGAGAGACAATTGATAAGTAGGAGGAGGAGGAGGAGAGAGAGAAAAAGAACTCGAACAGCAACTGAATATCCTCAGGGGTGTGTTAATGTCTGAGCGAGAGACATAGACAAAGAGAGAGAGAGAGTGTGTTGCATGCTGTGCCAGTCAGCGTAAAATGAGTAAGGGGAGAGTGTAGGACGGGTAGCGGTGGTTTCTCTCCTCTCCCGTTCTCCGCTCGCTCCGATGGAGGTCTAATACATCTTCGTGCGAGCATCTTTCTGAGGATTACTTATCGTCACAATGGTGTTCATCGGGACCACTCTTAAATCTGTCATTAAGTACTTCAAAAGGAAGGGTAAGACCCTCGCGCCTCCTGTATTGTAGCGTTTTGGCAGCATCTTATCACTCGTGCAACTCAAGGTCAAGTAGCACTCAAGTAGTTTGGGGTGTGGGATGTTTCATCACTGTCGCTGTGTGCTACATTTGTTTGCGCGTTTCTTATTATAGCCGGGCTTTCGTCTCCTTATAGTGACCTTGTTGTGCGTAACTTTGAGTTTGCAGGTGAAATGCTGTATGGTGGTGGTTTATATGGGGAATGTAAAGCTCTGGTGCCGTGTCTGGTGCACCCTTAGTGTTTAACAAATAGTGCAGATTGACGCATTTTGCGAGTTGCTGATTTAAAAAAGTATGATGCTTTTTATATCATTTTATTTTTTGGATAATGTGGGTATATTATTTTAACATGACTATAAATGTAATCAATATTAATTTTAGTTGTAACAATCCTTAAGCATATTTCATACTCTATTACAAAAAACTGCATTTTTACGCATTTAAATGAACCTTTTTTTTGTAGACATATTTGGAATTTGACCTCAGTTCCCCTCATTCATGCATTTTCACTCATGACCTACTACCTCCCACACGACCTGCGCTGGAGGAAATTGTGATTGTGAATAATCTATGATCGCTGACATGCTTTGGCGCGGCATTGATAAGGCTGACCTGCTTAAGCTTACCCGGAGGGCCCTGGCATAATTGATTGTTTAATCTGGGTTGTCCAGGCACCAGCCAGAGACAAGCATGTCTCCTGTGTCTTTAGACGCAGTGGTGCAGAAGTGTTTGATTGGCCCGGCCCCTCATGCAGTTCTTCATGTGTTCTTTCTAAAGGAGCCCGGGAGACGGCACATGACTGCAGCTTCCAAATCTTAAGTGCCCAGAGACTGCAGCTGAAGTTATGCTATATTTTTCCTTTTCTGAATTGCAGCTCTTCTGGCTGGCATATGAATTGAGATGATTTCTGATTATTTTTATCTAGCCTACATGAATAGTTGCAGAAGGCAAGAATATTGTAGAAACTTCTCATTCATTTACCATCAAATATTTAAAGTGATAGTTCACCCAAAAATGTCAATTCTGTCATCATTTACTCACCCTCTTGTCATTTCAACCTGTATGACTTTCTTTTATCTGCAGAACACAAAACAAGATATTTTAAATAATGTTGGTAACCAAACAATAGCGCTACCCATTCACTTCTATTGTATGGACACAAACTAATGGGTACTGCCGTTGGTTACCAACATTCTTCAAAATATCTTCTGTAGTACACCTGTAATCCTGTGTGGTTGTAATGCATTTTTACACAAACCTTGTTCTTCTTTGTGTTTGTTATAGCGGTATCCAGTCTAGATGAGGAGAGCAAGTGGTCGGTGCACTACACAGCCCCCTGGCACCAACAGGAGAACGTCTTCCTGCCAGGCAGCAGACCAACCTGCGTGGAGGGCCTTCACCGGCAGGCCAAAGTCAACCTGAAAACAGTCCTCAGAGGTTAGAGACAAGATCTACTCTGATCTTAATTCAAATATACATCTACACATACAAAATAGTTTGTCATACAGTATCTGCATGTTGAACTGGAATAAAAGAAAGTATTTAAAAACATAGTTTTACTTTTAAATTTGTGTTTTCATAGGTTGCATGCATATATTTTGGATAATGTTACCTTAATCTACTGTATAACCCCCCCAGCACATTTCAAATAAGTTCTTGAGCCATAGCCTGTTGGGAGATGTCCTCTCCATCTGGCCTTCTGTTGTACTTGGGTATGCTGTTCTAAACCTGAGAACAGCATCACTTTCACAAATGTATTGTGAAACCAGATGCATTTCTCCTCCATGACTCTGGTTAAGTTTTCTCACTTGGTGACTCATTTGACCTTCCTATTGCTCAATACTTGTTTCTCAGAGATGCTCAGGAATGCTGATGTGTTTGTGTGTGTGTGCACGAGCTGTCTTGGCCTCAGCGGGGGTAGCAGGTGGTCCACCAAATGTCTGTTTCCTCTCTCAGGGTCATGGCTGTTGTCGCTGTGTTAGTTATGGCTATGAATTATATTATTTTTTTATCTAATTCAAATTTATTCTTTGAATACATATTACAGGCTAGCCAAATGATTTAGAGCAGTTCATGCAAGAATGAAAATTCTGTCATTTACTGATTATATACATCTACTATGTTGTTTCAAACCCATTCTAACTTCTGGTTAGACCTAAACTGCATTGCGTTGCCTTGTACTTGTACATGTGTAATGACAATAAAGTTGAATCGAAGCTAATCTAATTCAATTTCTATAAAGTGAAAAATGCATCATAAATATTTTTTTAAAGGTTCGCACAGGTTTGGAACAACATGAGGGTGCATAAATGAAAGCTGTTTTTTTATTATTCCCTTTAAGGCTTTCTGAGATACAGAAGGGAGGTGAACGTTTTAAGGTGAAAGTACTAGTTAAGTTCTCTCAGTTATAGGATTAATTGGGCATCTCTCTCATTTACTCTCTTGTTGTTCATTCTTTGAGTTACTAACACATTAACTTTTACTAGCCACTTCCCAATAATCACTGCTATAGGTGTAACCTCAGAACAGTTTAGTTAACATTGACCTTGTTTGTTTAGTTGATCCTTGTCTGAATGTGTGCTTTTGTGGTTTTAATGCATTTAGTTATTTATCAGCAATACCAAAATGCTGATATTGGGATTTTAATTTACAAATATGATTTTATTATTACCCCAATTATTCCAAGGATGTGCTAATCTAATTCTCTTGGCCCATATGTCTAATATATTACGCATTAAAAATGCAGGTCAAGCTGTTTCCACTTGCATTATATTTCACGTGAAGGCTTGCTGACATGCATAACTGAACTGCCCTGTCTTATCACCTGGTCAGTTCGACATACTGTGTGTGTGCGCGTGCGTGCGTGTGAATATTACCATTCCATATGCATTATTAATAACTTTATGATTTACATGATGTACTGAAGTCGTATTTATATACAGCCTGTAGTAACTGCTACTATGCCCAGAACTAATCGGTTTTATTTAGCAGGCATGTTAGACTAAAGCTTTGCAAAACAGCCCTACATATACAGTAATAGATTATAAGAGAGTAACCAGCAGAGATATTGGTTTTAAATATGTGCATACAGTCAGTGTATGGTAAGCTATGCTTCAGGTGCCATGTCTTTTCATGAGCTGCTGCATTAAAGATTAGCTGCTTAAATTGAGCTCCTCAAAAGAGAGAGAGAGGGAGAGCGAGAAAGAGAGAGCATATTTGTTAGTGTTTCTTAACAGCCATTTAAACTGGAAGATGCCAGAGGAGGTGATCAGTTGAAATAAATGGCAGTAGGTGGAGCCCGTCATACATCCATAACGCAGTCTATCTGTCTGTAATTCTTAGTTTTAAAGCATTTTTCTCAAATTCTATGCAAATAATCTATGCACATGACTTCATGACTTCTACCTGATGTTTTAGTTCTTGCTCTTCTGTAAAACATAAGCTAAACATCTGTCAGTCTGAAACGCCCATCCCTCCACTAAGGGCAAACGGGACACAGACTCTGCAGTGGTTTGGTAATATGCTGAGTGTGGTATAGAAGTCATCAGCTTTATGTGAGTCTTAATCTCTTTGCGGTGAGCGTATTGTCATGCATACTATATATGATGTGTGTTGTATAGATTCTGTTGCTGTTTACATTGGATCCAATTACAAAACAATGTATATACAGCAGGACGACTTGTACAGTTAACACAATTATCCCATTATAAATATACATTTTTAATATAAGCTCTTGCCATATTTTTACTGCAACAAACTACCCTAATGGGACCTGGACCAGCAAAGATACTCATGCAGGTGTAAGCTGGTCTTTTTAACAGGGTGGCAGGCATATGATTTGTGTCATTGTATTGCTGAATGTAATAAATTGTCTTTACACACTTATTAAAATGAACATAATCTTCGTAATGAGATGATTATGCTTGCCTCTCCAGAGTGCGACAAGGTCAGGAAAGATGGCTTCCGCAGCTCCCAGTATTACTCGCAAAGCCCCGTCTTCTCTTCAAGCAGCCTGTGTGAAAGTGTACACCTGGACGAGGAGAAGACGGAGAAAAAAAATAAGGTATACATACCTTCAATCATGTATGCATGGTTTCACCGGACGCACACGTCTGGCCCGAAGTTAACTTCCGGTCTGTGTTTGTTTATCAGTCTGGCTAGTGGCTAATAGTATAACTATTTATATTTTATTCATATTAATATTTTATTGTATAAAAATTCATCAAATAAACAATTGGTTGAATTTGATTGTATATTAATTTATTAAATAAACAGTTTGTTGAATGGGTCATGTAACTTTGTCGCATTTAGGTTTAGCCAAGTAACGGTTCTTCTACTGTAACCCAAAATTACATTCGGAACTCTTTGCATTCTTTGCAGATGTGTACCGTCTATATTTGACCACGTTTGTTTCCAAAGCTGTGCAAAATAGAAACATTCACCATTTAATACCCAAATGTAAAAAACTGGTACATGAAGCCCAATCTGACCATTTATATGCAATTCAACCATTCGACCTTCATGTTACAAATCGAACAACATTGAGAGGATTGACATATAAATTAAAACAAGAATTGTTTATTGACATTTTTTTGGTGCTTAGTAGTAAAAGCTGATACAGTATTTGCTCAAAGATGCATTCAACAGACAAAGGCCTGGTATTCTGACACTATACATCATTTTCTTATTATGCACTGCCCCCTAGTGGCATTTTACATGAAGGATGTGATGTCCAGTAGTCATCAGTCCAGTCAAACTAGACAACATATTTTCATTGTACACTTGAGGGAAGTAATGTCTCAATTTGTTTTGTCAACATTTCTTTTTTTCATCAAGCGCTCTAAGGTCCTAGACTGCCTATCACAGTCTTGCCTCTCTCTCTGCTGTCATTTAAGACCTTGGAGAAGAAAGGTACAGCTCTCGCTAGTCAGTTGCTAATCAGTGAATCCCATAAAATCCTCATAGCCTGTCCGTACAGAACCAAGTAGCGCTAGTCACCTGTTTCCAGAACCAGCATGTTCCCCTCAACAGCTTAGAGACATTGAGTACGGTAGATGCACATTTACATTTTATTGTATTTCCCTCAGTCTGGCACATTTTTAAAACTTTTTTTTTATGCCAAGAATGAAACAATGATTTTTCTTTTAGCAAAAAAGACTATCGAGACACAATGTATATGGTTGCCTGTTACACTGATCTCAAATGAACATGAATAATTTAGAGACTAGCTCTCTTCCATTCACTGCTCCCCTGGGTTCATCGCTCACAGACATATTGTTACTGGAGGAAAATGCACTCCAGGAGTCTTTTGGGAGAGCACTTTATTGGATGATTTGTTAAAATGACCAAGTATCAGACAATATCCATCCCTGGCCATTGGCCTGGCTATAATTCACAGAATCCGGAGCTCATCAAATCGATCTGTTTATGTTGTGTTCAGGATTCCGATTCGCCTGGCGAGGAGGAGAAGCTCGTATACTCAATGCCACCTCAGACACCTCTGCTGGAACATGGCTATGACATGAACATCCAGAACAGCTGGACCAACTGTCTGCCTTTACCCACACCAGAGGAGAAGATGCGGCTACAGGCCCAGTCGGTTGCTGCTGATGTTATTCCCATAAACATCACAGGTACCTCCATTAGTGTATAATAAATGATCACTGGTAGTAAAATACAAAATATTTGTGTTATTGTGGTAATTGTTTTGTTAAAAATTATATCGTGGAATTCTTGTGTAAGAACAAATGTACAGAACAAATTGGTTTTACGGTTGAAAGATTTGGATTGTGGGTTTTCTGAAGGGGATTTTTGTCTTATTTCGATTCTGCTCCAATACATTGTTGTGAACTACTTTCTTTACACCCTAAATCAGGTGAAAATTTTGACCGCCAGGCCAGCTTCCGTTGTTCCCTAGCAAACACCGATACCATAATACGAAGATCCAAGAGGGTGCAAAGACGAAAGACAATAACAGGCGTTCCTGACAACATCCAGACAGAACTGGGTATGACTCCTGTTCACTGCATCTTGTTGCACACTGAATTACTTTTGGATGTTTTTGGTCTTACTTTGAAGATAATTTGTAATTATTTGTGACCCGACCTGTGAAAACTCAGTTTGAATTGATTTGAAAGTAATTTTGGGGTGATTTGCTTTTTTCCACATGAAATTATCATACATAGTTTAAAGAACATTCTTTAAAAATATAACATTTTATGTTATTTTTTTTCACAAATAAAAAAGTTACCAAAGTTTAATTTTCGGGTTCATATATAATTTTAAGGCATTATTACACATTATAATGTATACAATATATCTTAAATTGCCTTTTTGTTGTTGTTGCAGCAAATAGAGAACCAGATGACTCCAGAATTCAATCCCTGGGAATGGCAGATCAGTACTCTTCCCTTTGTCGAGCAGGAAGCGTAAACTCCACCCTGAGACGCTCTGATACCTGTGACTCTTGTTGCCAAACAGAAGAGATGAAGATTGTTCCTCCTTCAGTACGTCGAATCAGAGCACAAAGGGGCCACGGAATCGCTGCTCAAATGGCCAATGTATCCCCCTCCTCCTCGAGCAGTATTTCCACCATGAGTGATTGCAATGGCATTAGCTACACTCAACTTAATAGCAGTGATCAGAGCTTTCACAGTTTGCCACGACAAGGTGCTCGCATTTCACATCAGCATTGTGAGCCTAAGTACAGCAGCACCTCTTACAGGGTGAATTCTGGTTCTTCAAGCTCCTTGCCTTACCAGCTTGACATGCAGCATGGTTCCTCGGCATTCCTGCATATGCTGCCGGACTCAAAGAGCAATACATTAAATGGCCCTAAATCTGGCGCAATACAAAATGACCATCTTAATGCAAGCCCAAGTTACCCAGGCTCTGTCAAAAATAACAGCCTGACCTTGTTCGGTCTCAGTGAAGTTTCACAGAATTATGTCCTTTCAGGACATGACATCCAGTCACCGTATTCCTCAGCCCAGTTGCTCAGTTCTGCCGATGCCTCGTCTGCTGTTTCCTCCTGTTACGAATCCACCACATCCCTGTGCACAGGGATCAATACAGAGACCGAGTCCCAGTGTAGCACACTTGATGGCAAAAATCGCAGTCACAATGGTGTTCGTAGGGATTCCAACGTCTCCGAAAGCAGCAATCAAAGCTGTAGCACACTAACCACTGATCAGTGGACATATGAGGTTTCTCCAAAGGACCAGCTTACCTCAAGTTGCTCCTCACCGGACAGTCACATATACAACAGTCAGGAACATTCTCCAAGCAAGACGGACACAAGCTCATTGCTCTCAATGGACAACGACGGGTATTACACCTCCATGCGTCTGGACTCCGGTTTAAAGTCGCACAGTCACGGCTGCATCAATAAAGCGGCAAACGCAAGGCACAGTTTGTACGAGTGCAAGGACCACCACAGTCACGACGATCGTGCAAGTCTCCATAGCAACCGTTCACTGACCCGCAGCATCTCCCTGCGGAAAGCCAAGAAGCCCCCGCTCCCACCGGCAAGGACCGACTCCTTAAAACGCAAACCCCAGAGGAAGCCTCATCACACTGGCTCGGTCCTTAGTGAGCAGCTGATCTCCAGCCTTCAACAGTCCTTAGAACTCAACCTGCAAATGCATAATGCATCCTTAACTGGACAAGCCACCTGCAGCGGGTTTGAAGATCCTTGGGTGCTCCGACCCAGAAGCCGGAGCATTGTGAGTGCAACAAGTAGCGGGATGTCCGCACCAGCTGCCGTGTGTCCGGTCACACCTACACACAGTGACAGCAGCAGTCAGCCATCAGACTATGCCGAGTCATGGGACTTCTACATGGATTACCCAGGTCCCCGATCTGAAGGTCTGTCTTCTCAAATGATGAGATCTGAGGAAAATCCAGGGGTCACGAGCAACAATGGATTCCCTTTAGCGCACTGCAATGGGATTAAGTTGAAACCGGTGTCATCGCCTGACAAGGTTCATCGCCTTACCTCACCATCGAGCGGTTACTCAAGCCAGTCCAACACTCCGACGGCAGGCACCCCAGTTACTTCTCTAATAAGAGCAAAGTCTCCAGCAGGGAGGCCAAAACCAAAAGTGCCAGAGAGAAAGTCCTCCTTGCTGTCTTCTGTTTCCTCCTCCTCTACATCTCTTTCCTCCAACACCTCAGATTCCATTAGGAATATCCCACCACCTCCACCTTTACCTGACATAATTACTGCTCAATGTGTGACACACAGCTTTACTTACAACTCTGTGAAAACAAAAGAGTCAACCCCACCTCCTCCCGATGTATCTTCTGCTTCTGAAGGGAACTCGCATTCATCCACACCTGAAAAGTATGAAAGTATCCTTAATGACTCTGTAGATTTCACCCCTCCTTCAACAAAAGTTTCTGAATCTCTGTCATTGAATGATGGTATCGTTAACCCCACACCTCTTTCTCCCAAACCTTCATCGTACATTCAAACTCCTCCACCGCCTCCACCATTACCAGAGAGTCTTCAAACAGCAGTCATATGTAAAACACAAACTTGTACATCTAAAGTGCCTCCGGAGATTGAAAAGGGACTTGATCGCACAGAAGAGCAGGAGAGGCCTCGGAGACCAAAAATCACTGCCAAAGCCCTGCAGATGGTACACCTACGACCTGTCAAGCTCAAGCATATTGAAAGTACTTTTACATCAGTCAGTGTTAAACGCTTTGATGGCCAAGCACAACGTGACTCTCAAAAATGCTCAGGGAAATCCCTGAAAAAGGAGACTATAGAGCAAACAGTCACTGCCAATCTTGAAGTAGAAAATTTAGTGGAAACTTCTGAATCGCCAGTGAACGAATGTATCCGAAATCTCCCTAAAGCATCATCTTGTTCTCTAATCCAAAGTCCGGGTGATCATGTCAACAATACTGAATCTTGTCAGAATGCTCCCATGGAATTTCCAGAGCCTCTTAGCACATCTTATGATTTGACTTTACATGAGATTCAACAGTGCATAAACTTCTCACCTACACCGCAAAGTACTCCCTTGAAACGAAAGCCTCCTATATCTCCCAAGAAGCCCAATTTCTCCCTTATTATTACAACTGACAATCACTCTAATGGGCTCCAGCTTCAACGGGTTCACGAAACAGAAGTGACTCCTGAGCCAGATCTACAGAATGATACATTCTCAGCAAATATAATTGCGTTGCAAGAGATTCCATTAGAGCTGGAGGCAGAGGAAGACAGTGACTCAGGCTCCTCGACCCCTGTGGTCAAAAGACGACTGTCTGTCAGTAGTGAATTGTCATCAAGCAGTCTGCAAGACCTGGAACTCTCTGATCCCATTCTGCATGATCATGAGTTTGAACTCAACGACTTTGGGCTCAGTGATGATAAAAGCACATCAGATGATGGTTCAAGCAGCAGCTCGGGATCCATCAGCTTTAAAGAAGAGGATAATGAAGAAAATGGTAAGGACATTTATAAGTAGTTTAAAATTGATAATGTAAGATTTTGTAAGGTCAAATTTTGTTCTCTTTCCTTGCCAGCATTTTTATAATTTGCCAGCCAGCATCTTTTTGGCCTTGTATAGGTTTTTGGCAGACAGTACAGTGTAGAAAGACAGGAAACAATGGGAGGAGAGAGAGCCTGGAAAGGACCACAAGTGCCCCCTTACTGTATAATGTGAAAACCAGTAAAACTCGCCAATGTCTGTTTCATAAATGATGAAAACGCTTGTCAATGGCAGAGAAAGAGTCAATTTGCCAAATAATTGTGTTAGAATCGCAATTAAATGCATTTGGTATATTTAAAACTGAGGACAAGGCAGTATAACTATTACCAAAGAGAAGTATGCTTGAATTAGCCAAAAATGAAAATCATCATTTATTCACCCTCTTGTCATTTCAAACCTGTATGACTTTTTTTCTGCAGAACACAAAAGAAGATATTTTAAAGAACGTTGTGAGACTGAACAGCGATGATACCCATTGACTTTTTTTATGGTTTTGTGTCCATACAATAGAAGTCAATGGTTACTGCCTATTTTTACTTCGCCAAAATATCATCGTTTGTGTTCTGCGGACACAAGTCATACAAAGAGTAAATGATGACAGAATTTTTATTTTCGGGTGAACTATAACTTTAAGGGGAGGAGAGACGCAGTATGTTGGTCCAGCCAGTGCCACTAGTTATGATGCAAGCATAGAAATAACAACTTTGCCTGTATTCTTCTGCAAATTCTAACAATTGCTGTACACCACAGCATCACTGAGTTTTACTTTTGGTTGTAGCCTATTTATTACTTAACAGAATTGCACTTGATTCATGCAACCCAGTGGACTCGGCCTATCCAGCTCTCCGACTACAGATACATTGAAAGAAACTAGTTTGATATAGTTCTCTATCAACATTTTACATTTATTTACATTTACATTTACGCATTTGGCAGACGCTTTTATCCAAAGCGACTTACATTACATTGTACTATACATTTGTACATTTTGTATAGTAAGCAAGTGGGGGTTAGGTGCCTTGCTCAAGGGCACCTCAGCCATTACCCGCCAGCCCTGAGAATCGAACCAGCAACCTTCTGGTCATGAGTCCAACTCTCTAACCACTGGGCCACGACTGCCAAATTCCTCGACCCTCACAGACAAAGTGAAAGCATACTGGATGTCTGTTCATCACCACCCCCATAGTTCCTGGGCATGACAATAACTCTATAACTCTCTGTCCTTTACATTCTTTTGTATCTGTTATGGAATTTGTTGCCCTTGAATCTGTTGTGAAGCAAGCCGAACAAGAGCCCTCAAGTCCTCATGTGATGGTTAGCGGGTTCAAATTGTAATATTCTCAAGCCTCTGCAGTGCCCGTCAAAGTGCAGTTATTGCACAACGGCAGGACTACCAAAGGACTGTGAATAATTTAAAGAGTTGAAAATGTCTGTTGCAGCATAAGTGTATGCCTTCTTGCTTTGAATCGACGTCGGCTCAGTTGTTTCTCATCATTTGGAGATTGTGGTGAGCAGTGTTTGTTTGTGTGTGGGCTGTATTGTAGATGCTGCATTTGACTCGAGCCTGGAAAGCTCATCGGGTGAGAACGCGAACGGAGAGGCTGTGGAGGAGATGACGCCTGTTCGTCCCCGCACTACAGAGGACCTCTTTGCTGCCATTCATCGGTATGTTTTTTATTTACTTTGTGCATGCACATTTGTAAAAAAAAATGTGTGTTTAGTTAAATACATTAAATGTGTGCATGGAAACTGCTGAATGGTCGGTTTAATTAGTTTGTTACAGAAGATGCAATTGATTCACTGTCATTCTTTTAAATTAGGAAAATAATTTCTAATATTTCCAAATTCACAGTTATGTCATATTTAATATTATCCATTGGTTTAGGTTTTTTTGTTTTGTATGTTTTTTTAAGATGATTTGGCCCATATTATACTGACTTGTATGACAAATTGTTATCATGTTATAATAATTAGTAATGGTAATGAAGGCATGGACTCATGCATTTGTGTTGAATTGTTTGTCTAAATGTCTTTCTGAAGCAGTCTACGTAGGCAGAACATGAACATCCCATTACAGGTGTGGATTGGATTGGCAAGTAACCAAGTCATTGGCTGGTGTTGTGTCCCTGTAGTTTGTTTATAGGGTCAGGTTACTCCCATAATCCAGTAGCTCCCTTATGCTTTTTATTTGCCCTCTAATCCCCAAAATACATACATCCCTGCTTCATGATGTATGAATCTATCTAAATTAAGTTAATCCAAAATGAGGCAAAAGCACAGTAACAAATAAGATTATGATATTAAAGGGATAGCTCACCCAAAAATGAAAATTCTGTCATCATTTACTCTAAGCTTCTTTGCTCTGTCGAACACAAAAACCAAACAGTTCTGGGTCACCATTGACTACTATAATATTTTTCCCACTAATGTAGTCGAGTGCCCAAAAACTGTACCAATGTTTTTCCAAAAATATTTATTTGTGTTCAGCAGACAGGTTTGGAACAACTTTTTGCTTTTTCATTTGTTAGCGAACTGTTCCTTTAAGGTACCGATTCTTTAGGACTGATCTAAAGAGCACATGATGCGGTTTTATTTTTAGCAGTTATATCATCATTAATTTGTGTGAATCAAAGTTTAATGTTTAAAAAGAGCAGAATTTTCCATCTAAGGCGTAATGCTGTGAGCTCTTTGGGGAATATGGTAGTGGTAGATGTTAATGTACATGTAGAGTTATATTTGTAGTATATAATAAAGACCTATGTGTATTACACATTAAAGACATTAAAACAAGAGTAAAACCCTGTTTTAATTTTTAACAAGGGCTAATGGCATCCTTGCTGTTTTTACGGCCTCTGACCTCCAGAAGCTGTAAAAATACCATGAATAGATCCTGACCTGCCTTTGCTGTCTTCAAACCAACACTGAAAAACAACACTAAACATCAGTACACATACTGTGATATTCATTGCACTGCTGCATCAGCAACGTCTTGTCATCTCACTGTACAGATGAACCAGTTTGCTCAGATATTCCTATCACAATCCTTCATTGATTTACTGATAATAAAATGCCACACGTGCTCATTTGACTTGTTTTGTAATCCACAGGTCAAAGAGGAAGGTTCTGGGTCGTGGCGACTCTGAGGAGGAGCGCTGTCGTAATTTCCCCCCTTCCCCGCCTATCACCCCAACCGGCTCCTGTCCCAGCCTGCCGTCCTTGCCTCGACAGAATAGCTCCATTCAGCGCAGCCTGCGTCGGTCGTCCACCAGCAACGACAGCTTCAAAGCTCTGCTCCTCAAGAAGGGCAGCCGCTCCGAGTCGAGCTTCCGCATGTCGGCTGCTGAGATTCTCAAATGCACAGACCCCCGTGTTCAAAGGGCCCCTGTCTCCGAGTCCCCACAATCCGATAGCCTGTGCACCTCTCCGACGAGCACCAGGAGGGCGCTAGAGGAATGGGCACGTACCGAGGGTACCCTGCCCCGCCTGTCTGCCGGACAAACGTGCTTGAAATACGGGCGCTCGCGCACGCCGCCCTCCGCGGCCAGCAGCCGGTACAACAGCCGCAGTCGCGTTCCAAGCAGACCGATGACTGCTATCTCTGAAAGAGAGGGAGAGGTGGCGGAGTCGCAGGACTGCTGCATCGGTGCTGACGGTTCTTTTACTCTGCAGTTGTCCCCCAGCGGCACGGTCTGCGCTCAAGGCAGCACTTAATGATCCAGCCTTCTAAACTGAGGATTTTACATCCACAAATGGCTTGTAAGAGCACCTGTTCAATACAAAGACCATTAAAAGGTCGAAACTTGACTGGAGGGCCATGCTTGTGCTGGCCAAAGGTGACATCTAAGGAATAAGGATTTCATAGAGGAGGAGAGAGAATTGGGACGTAACTTAAGTTTTGCTCATTTCTTAAGTGCGTTTTATATTTTGAATAAGTTATTAGAACTTAACAGAGGGTTTCTTGTTTTATTTGCAGGTAGGGAGTTCCAGGGGTACTTTTTTCTTTTTTGGTGGTAAGTTGAAGGTAAAATGGAATGGAATTAGAATGTCATTGAGGGATTTTGTGATGGATGGTCAATGCTTTGACAATGGAAAATACCCAGCTAAAGAGAGCACTTAAGGGAACAGTTCACCCAAAATTAAAAAGTGCTTTATTTAATTGTATAATAGATCATAATTCTACTGAAATATTTCTTTTTCTGTTCTAAAGAGATAGATTTTTCATTTTTGGGTGAACTGTTCCCTAAAAATATGAATGTACTGTATACATCCATATCACCAAAGTTGCTGATGTTAAATACTAGTATGTCAAAACAAAAGTGCAGTTTGAAAGGGGCAGATGACTGTATGGATGGAGCAAAGTCAACAAGATGTGCGAGGAGATGTTAGTAAAGTGAAGATTAAAAAATATGAGAATGTTATTTTCTGTTGAATTCTGTCCAACAATCTTCAGTTAGTGAAAGATGAGAGTATATTTAAATAGAAAGTTATTCAGATAATGCAGGCCAGTTTTTCTTTGATATAGCTGTGTACGTTTAGACAATAATAATAGTTCTCCATACTCTACCAGTGTAAATATTTCCAACCTTTACAAAAGCCAAGTATCCGTTTTAGTACAATACCATCCATTCTGTTTTATTTATAGAAACTAAAATCCTTGATTTAGGTCTTTTGATTCTCGAAAAGTCCTGTAAATTCCCCATCTCGCACTTGCCCAGTATGAGAATTTGTACATTTTTATGTTTCGTTTTTGAAAAAAAGGTACTGTTTGGTGTACTTATTACTACTAGGTGTGCCTGGATGGTTTTCTTCCCGTGTTAATGAACACCAGCAGAAGGGTAGAACAAATGGTGAAGCCCCTGAATAAAGGCCATGAGAGACGTGAGGGTTTCAGTAAAAGAAATAAACATGGCATTAATTAAACCAAGTATCTTGTTGTCGGTCATTTCAGCAAAATGTATATTATATTGAAAACTGACAGTATCAGAGAGATTATTAGTGACCACAGTAGGTTGTGATACTTTGTTTACTGTGGCACTCCATTGATGTCACAGAGTTAATCACTAAGTCTGATTGATAGGGTGTAATTGAAGTTGTCATCTGACTAAATAAAGTTAATCTGTATTTTGTCCTACATGGTCTTTTACATGTACTTTTATACTTAAATATAATACTGACCGTTCCGCTCCTGGATGCTGATTGGTCAATGGCTACCTGTATGCTATATTCTCAATATGTAGCACAAGACACTTCTTTGTGTATCGCATCACAATCTTGAGTGATTATGTATATTCCAGCAGCAGACCGCGATGAAAGAATAACAATTGATTTGCTTAATAAATAAGCACATTTATCAACATATGTATACTGTACAATTTAAAAGCCTGCATTGCATATCTTCTTACGTCAGTACCTGTAAGCTGTGGGCCAGTGATTTAAAGACATGTCCTAGACATGTGACCCCTTATGCAATTAAATCCACCTTTAGATTCAACACTCTTAGTCTGGAGCAATCACTTACTGTTTGTTGGTAGATGTGCAGCAACTAAAACAAGGACTTGTAATGTTTTAATGCAAAAAGTGTGCTTTTGGAAAAAAGACAGATTCACCATTGCTGAAGCCTACAATTGCATCGGTTGTACTTTTTCACACCTGAACTGTATACTTGACATCACTAGTACGAAGGTAAGTTAAACCTTAAGGCATTAATATGAATTGCTGTTAAGTCGGTTACGGTTTGCTAAAGTATAATGCACATCTATGTAGTCAAAAGACATGGTTTAAATAAAAAATGTTAAATCTTTTGTATAACTCTTGTAACAGTGCAGTATCAAAATGTACTTTATAAAATCCAAATGTTAAGAAGGCTATATATTTGAGAAACCACTACCCTAGATCCACCTCCGAAATGGGTTTTATTATAGTAAAAGTATAATGACCATGTTTTTTGCTTGTTTCCCCTTGGTATTACCATTTTCTATATAATTTGTGGTTTATTTATGTTTGTAGTAAAATTGTGGTTATTCAAACTGTAGGATACACACTTTCTAAATGTTTCTTAGGCCTATATAATGATAAAAAATGAATGATTGTGATTTGCTAACTTTCCCCAGGACGACTGAAATCAACATAAATGGAAATTCTCACCAGACTTTTTCCTTACACGAAAACAGTGGCAGGACTGAAGGCAGCAGTTGTCCAGGTTTTGCGGTTTAAGGAACCGACGACCGATGCAGGTAGAAAATCGGCTCACATCCCGTCTGTTGATTTCCACCGGGAGAGCCAAACTTTCCGCGCGCAGCATCGCACTGCCTTCCTCTGGAGCGCGCTGACGCAGAGACGCAGCTCACGCTCCCTTCTTTCTTTGCAACTGGCAGGAATGATGTGTCAATTAATGTCAGTAACAATCGCTGAAGAAAGAAGTGTCACTAGTACATTAATGGATAATGGTAGGACGGTGATATTTGTCTAAATACTGTATGGTGGGAATTTAAAACTTTTTTATTCTAAATAACTAATAGCCTGTAAAAACAAACACAATTCTAGCTGCCACGTGGTATAGTGAGTGTTTAATGGAACAAATTATACAATGCAAACTAATACAGTATCTCTTTTTATTAGTTATTCTGAATGGCTTCCTTTTTCTTTTCGTAAAGGACTGTGTGTTGAACATGGTTAAATAAATATTTCTTTACAGTACTTTTTATGTTTTATGCATGCTTACTGTTAAGTGACAGCACACTACTGTACAGGTGGCCGCATTCGCTCAGAGCGTCTTTTGTCTTTTTACAACACTGCGAGCGTTTAATTTTACTAAAAAAGCGCTGTCAACTTTTTCTAGTAAAAAAGATATTTAAACACAGCCTAAGGGGTCAAGTGCAAATTTGTAACATGGTGTCTTGTTGCAGTGAGTGGCTTCAGGAGACCGGAGAAAGCATCGAAAAAGTGGGAGGGCTTGGGCACGTATGCTGAATATTGTGAGAGCTACGACCAATCGTCTTTATTTTGATGAATGTTTGTGGAAGCACGGGTTTTGTTTAGAACTTTGTCGGAGAGTAAATAAATGCAAAAGCTCCAGTAAAGCCGAACCTTTCTTCTTCCTTCCTTACTTTGAACCGGGTTATGCTTTACACAAAATAAAAACATATAGGCTAAGAACTTAGTTAGATGCAATTGATGCTTATAAATAGTGGCAGATAGGCCTACTGTTTGCACCTCAGTATTGTTGTGCATTAAACATGCAAAATTTGGCATAAGGTTGAATCGAACCCCATCCAGCATCAAGCTTTTACAGACATTAAAAGAGTCGCTCTTTTAAATGTTGTCATTCTTTCCATCTGACACTGGTGGGCGGTACGCACATAGTTTCTACCAACAAGTTGGGCTATTTGCACTCAGTGTAACTTAAATAGACATTCCGACATCACCAGGTATCAGGTAAACCTGTGTGTGCAGTAATGCGACCCTGACTGTCTGTATATATGTGTTTGGATCCAAATCTGCCCAATATCCAAATGTGCTCAAAGAAATGGGCTGGGTTTGTGGTTGACTTTTAAAGAGATAGTTCACCCATGGAAATTTTGAAGGTTTGAAAAGTCTAGGGGGTGAGTAAATGATGACAGAATTTACATTTTTGGGTGAACTTAAGCTACATTATAAGAGAACCAGTAGATAGCCTATACAGTGCACTTACTTTCTTTGAATGCTAATAATGATTAACATCTTAGAAGTTAACAAAATCTACTGGAATTAGAAAACAGACTTTTGCCTCTGTGTGCTAAATCCTAAAGCTTGCAACAGTGTGAAAGATCTCTCTGCACCTCTGAAATCCTTATTTTACAGAACCAAAATGATGTTTTGCTTAGAAATTTCCTTTCGGTTTCCTTTCGGTTTCTTTGAAATCAGCTTTAATCTTTAATATTTGCATGAAGCTCCTGCTAAATATATCAATTATATCATATATTACAAACTTAAAAATGCTTATAGTGTCTTTTGAGCTCTTCTGCAGGTCTAGCTGCTCATATCTATTGCTGGATGTTGTGATGCTATATTTATAGTTGATCAAATTACATTACCACGAATAAACATGAGAGTATATTCTTTGGACTTGCCAATCGCTACTATACAAGAGGGAAGAACTGTCCTTCTGATTTGTATACAAGCATCAAAAACAACAAAGCTGGGAGTTACTGAGACATTCGTGGTTATATGGCAAAGGTGAATCGTTACAAGCTGTATTATTTTTTTTACTAGACTACTAAATGAAAAAGTAGCTGTCATTTGATGTGGTGTAGCCTATCTGTTAACCATTAATTTAGCTTTTAAAACTTCTAGAGGGTTTACAATTGTGTGACGATCAGGTTTAGAGGTGGCGCGTATGGGATAGAAAATAGCAGTTCGGGTTAAAAGCAACAAAAACTCCCCACAATGAACAATGTACATGTGTGTTTGTGCCCTTGTTATATGTCATTACAGTTTCATAATATTTAAAAAGTAGCATAGTAAGGTACTTTGAGACCTTGTACCGTTCACTATTGTGACGTGTGACCACAGCTAGGCTATTGTGCTGACCAGGTCGCCCCATATTGGCGGATTCTAACCAAAGGAAAAGTTCAACAATGTTATACTTATTCATAATAACTTACTTGGACTGCAGAGAAAACGTCTTCATTCATTCCTGACAGGGACATTACATCTATAATCTTAAGCCAATGATACGAGGAGTGAAGGAAGAGTTTGGACCAGCTGGCGAAATGAAGACGAGCGGCGCTTCTTGTTTGTTTGTCAGTCCGCTCCAAAGGCGCGTTTATTTAATCCTCGGTTTACCGATTTTCTTCACAGCCTTTACATTTTTCGTGGACGTGTTTACGCCACACATAAAGTCTTGCGGCGAGGATATAAAAAGCAAGTATCAGAACAACACTTTGGACAGTAATATTTCCACTATCAGAAGTTGGACGAGGAATCGTAGCTACCTTGCAAGTGTGAGTATCGAGTGTTCACGCGTAAGTTCTTTGGGCGTCTGTAGCCTTTATGTAAAGCTCAACACATTTACATTATTCTGCAAGTTAAACACTGTATCTATTTCACAACAGGGTCCTACGTGTCATGATAATCACTTTCCTCACGGACAGGCAACGTATATGACTGGATTACTGATCGGATCTTTATTCGGTGGTGCTTTATCTGACAAGTGGGTATTTGCCACTATATTATAGTCTAGGAGTGGACTGCAAAAAACGTGTATTTAATCTTTTTACTCAGGTATGGAAAGAAGTTTCTCCTCATATGCTGCTCAGCTGTTCACGCAGCTGCTACGCTGATCGTTGCGTTTCTTCCGTACGCGTCTGTGTATCTGACCGCGCGCTGCGTCACTGGAGCAGCCAGTTGTGCCATTCACATTTGCACCTACAGTTTAGGTAAAGTTACCTCTTTTTGCTCCAAAACAACCACAAAATCATTTTTGTTATTTCCCCCATGATTGATGACTTTGACAAAAATCAATATTAATTGTGAAATAAACACGAAACAGCTCCTTGTTGAAAAAAAAACAGCATACACTGGTTAGGTATGTTTTGAAGCAAGGTAGCTGGTTTATGCTGGTCATGTGCTGCTCCTGGCTCAGGACCAGCTCATAACCAGCTAAGGGCCAGCTTAAACCAGCTACCTTACTTCAAAACATACCTAACCAGCACATGCTGTTTTTTCACCATGCTGGGTAATCTTATGAGATCTGATACAGGTGGTCATCTTTTTCTCAGGGGTCGAATGGAGCCTACCCAAGTATCGTATCTGGCCACCCACTCTGTTTTCGTTCACCTTCAGTGTGGGAATGATGGGACTGGCCGGCATCGCTTTTTTGACCAAAGGCTGGATGCCGTTTCATCTGGCACTGGGCATTCCTCAGATTGTCTTTCTACCTCTTTATTTGTAAGTAGAGCGGTCACGAGTCTTTAATACAAAATAAAATGTGTGGCACAGTTTAACACTGACTTTCTTGGAATGGTCAGCTTTCTTCCAGAATCTCCTAGATGGCTGCTTCTAAATAAGAGACTGAAAACATTAGAGAGTTATCAAAACAGTAGTCCTGAGGACAAACACTACCTGGGGATGGTAAGAGGCAAAGTCATGATCTATCTGGAATACTAAAAGGTGGAGGGACATACTGTTTTACTATGGTAACGTACACGTATCTGTATATTAACGTGTTTAATTAATTGACAGCTTTTGGGGTCAATGGACAGCGAGAATGACAAGTCCCACCGAGAGACCACCTACACTGAAACAGAGTCTCATTTCACCAACTTTACATCACCTACTATACTGCTGCGGCTGTTTATCATGAGTTACATTGGGTATGGAGGTTTCGTTATTATGGACATTCTCACATTTCGTCATAATTATTTGTTTTATTAAAGTCATAGTTCACCCCAAAATGTAAATGCTTTCATCATTTATATACCCTCATGTCATTTCAAGCCTGTATACCTTTCTTTCTTCCGCAGAACAAAAAACAACATTGGCCCACATTCACTTCCATTGTATGGACACAAAAACACTTTGCTTTAACATAAGAAAGAGTTATATAGAGGTGTTAGAGGGTGATTACAGAATTTATATTTTTGGGTGAACTGGCCCTTTAACATATTTCTATATCATATTATGTATAGCACACATTTTTTGTTTTGACCACCCTGAGGAATGTCTTACATGAGTTGTTACGCAAACCAAACACGATTTAGTTGATAGATAATGATGTAACTTTTATGTAACTTTGTTACATAAAAACCATTTTTCTGCAACTAATGCCAATATTGTGAACAGATTAATATATTATAGACATGTTTAAACAGTCTATGTTGTTATATATTGACTGTTTTTTATACAGTAAATACTGTTTTTTCCCCCAGTTTTGCTTCTGCGCTTACTTATTATGGGATATGCTTCAGCGTGGGAAGTTTTGGAGTAAATATCTATCTGGCGCAGTTCTTCTCTGGACTATCGGAGTCTCCTTCTTTGCTGCTTCCATTTCTGTTGAAGCGGTGGGGTCGCAGGCCCTTCAGCATGGCCTCTCTGTTCCTCAGTGGCATTTCCTGTATGCTGTCTCTCCTCGTCTCCAAATTCTGTGGTGAGGAACACTGTAATACTGTAAGCACATACTGTGCGAAGAATAATCAAATGTTTTAAATCACAGTCCAGTCTACTTAACGCTGGGTTCACAATGTAGATGACTATTAAAACATCACAAAAACAAAACTGACGTGTCTTTCTCTCTCGCTCTCTCTCTGAACAGACATGCCTGCGCTTGTTATGGGACTGGCTTTGATGGGCAAGCTATGTATGCAGTCTACCACGTGTGTGTCTCTGCTTTATGGAATAGAGCTGTTCCCAACTGTAATAAGGTACACACATTATGTCCAATGATTGGAAGTGTTTATAGATAACGATGGGTTTTCATGGCCCTGATCTTCTTAACCTAAAAATGAAAATTCTGTCATTACGAACTCACTCTCTTGCCATTTTAAACCTGTATGAGGTATCTTTTTTCTTCTGCACAACACAAAAGAAGATATTTTGAAGAATGTTGGTAACCGAACAATGGCTGTACCCATTGACACAAAACCAATGCAAGTTGTTCCCAACATTCTTCAAAATATCTTCTTTTGTGTTCTGCAGCCAAAAGAAAGTCATACAGGTTTGAAATGACAAGATGGTGAGTAAATGACGACAAAATGTTCTTCTTTTGGTGAACTATCCCTTTAAAGTAAAAAGGTGCTGATTCATGACAGACAATATAAAACTTGTTTTCCTCCAGTTATATAATATTGCATGTTGGTGTCAGTAGTGCATATTTAATCAAACAAGCGCTGTGAGGTACAAAGCAATAAAAAGAGATAAGCAGATTTCTCACACTTGCTTAGTTGATAGATCTTTCTAAGAAATGATGAATACTGTAGTTCACAGAGCTCTGCTTTATCAATGACAATGAGTTCATAAAACAGTGGGATTTATTTCTTTAACAAAAATTAGGGAGGGTAAAAGATCAGAGAAACTACAATATACTGGTTTTAGCATCATTTTATATTAAAATAAATTAGAATTAAAATAAATTAAAAAATCTTTCTACCTCTCTTTTCCTTTTCTAATGTTCTCTATATACTTGCTTATACTATCTTGACGTTGTATCTGAAACTTTGTATTACTAGCACTTCTCGTGAATATTGCATGCGTAGACGAATCGCTTGCTGTTTTCCTCAATTGTAAATCGCTTTGGATAAAAGCGTCTGCCAAATGAATAAATGTAAATGTAAATGTTAATGAAGGAATCAAAGTCTTATTTTTTTTTTTACATAAAAATGCATATGCGTTTTTTTGTAGAGCGCCATGGGGGGCTCATAGGTTTGGATCCCAGCGAATAAAACTGCCAAATGCATACAGTATATTTAAAGTCGTCTTCTCAATTCTATAGGCAGAAGTGTGTCGGGCTGGTTAGTCTGTTTTACCGGGTGGCCTGTATTATAAATGCGGTGGTTCCCCCTGAGGATGGCGTCCCTCTGCCAGCTATGATCTGTTACAGCAGCGGACCCATCATTGGTGCCGCCCTCTGCCTGCTTCTCCCAGAAACCAGTGGCATCCCTTTACCAGATACAGTACAGGACTGTGAGAGACAGCCCAGACTGAAGCTCACATGCTGTGGACGGTAAGATCAGTGTTATAACTACTTAACCAACTAAACCAGTTGTTTAGCCAGTTGAAAAGACCTGAAGAGCTTATTCAGTATGTTTGTCCAACTATAGACATTTTCATTTAATGGTAGATGATATTCAATTACAAACCTAGACGTGATGTGAAATATTTTGAATTCCAAAGAGGTCAATGGGATAATATGTCAGGCTCAGAAGCTTGTGTTAAAAACAGTGCAATGCAATGCAAATGATATAAACTTTGCTGGTTAGCTGCAGTGAAATGGTCAACACAGAGGTTTATAATGATTTACTGCTGATTTGAACATATTAACATATAACATGTTTTTCTGGTTTGCTTAACAGTGTCATGTGTGACTTCTCACATGTAAAACATTTAATAACATTTGCAACCTTTGTTCCATGTATATATTGGTGTACATACTGTGTGTTTATATGTGCACAACAAGTCATTGGTGTTTGGTGATGAGTTCTTTGCCCAAAGTTGGCATTTAAAATCACACCAAATGTGTTCAGCTGGAAGGACTTGGGTTTATGCAGACCAGTGAAATTCTTTCACAATAAAATGTGATTTTCATTTCTTTCTGAACCTTGTCTCATACACAGGGGTATTGTCATGATGGAATAGAAAAAAATTGGAAGCACACAATTCTCTAGAATCTCATGATATGCTGTAACATTAAGATTCATGCTCGTTGAAATGTAGCCAAACTTGTTCATTAGAAGGGGGTGTCCTAATACTTTTGGCAACATAGTGTGTGTACAGTGTGCATATGTCAATTAAATTAATGTAATGTTTTTTTTTATGTCAGGTGGCCCTTTAAGTCCACACAAGAGTCAGTTGGTTCTTTTACTATGCAGAAGGAGATGAAGAGCCAGCTGGAATGTAGTCCTCTATCAACACACTTAGAAAACTGTTAAATGTTGTTTCTTTTTTTTTCTTTTTAGTAAAACATCAAATGCAGCAGAAGTAAATGTCTAAATTGAGTATGTAAGCATTTAATATTACAATACAGTGGTGTACTAGATGAGATCATTTAACCATAATGAACTTTGTTCCATAGACCTTCTGCCAAAATGTCATATTTTACTGGAGTCATTTAATGCTGCTGTTGCTTGACCTACATGATGTCTTAAAACCTTTTGGGCTCTGACAAAAGCACACACCTTTATGGTTTTTATGTTCTTCTTTGCTTTTATATTCTATATTCTGTTTTGAACTAATTCACAGTATGGATTTCCTATTTTGGCAAGCATTTTCTGAGGTAACATTTTACCTTCACAAAAACACTTCAGGGCAAAGTCTTGTGTAATTCTGTTTTCAAGTCTTACAATGAAACAGATAGCAGGTTAAATCATTGTTTTGTTTTGATTAATTCTGCTTGAATGGATGCCACCAGGCAATAATATATGTGTGGAAGGCATTTTCATTTTTTACAGTTGAGATATTCATATAGTTTAAGTTTTTATGATATTTTTAGGTTTTTAAAAGACAATGATTCAGGCAGTTGTATAGCCAAGTTTATGCAAAGGTGCAATGAAAGACGAATTATGTTATATTTTATATATTTGAGACCTGACAACAATAATAACAACTATGGCAGTTTTATTATTGAATACTACAGTATATGGCAACACAATACATTTAAGAATCAGGTGTATGTAAAGTTATGAACAATATGATCGTTGTCAATTGTTATTATTTTGTTTAAATATTTAAATAAAAATATTAAAATGTTTAGTAATGTTGATAATTATGGATTGAATTTAAATTCTGACATTTACAAAAATGAGAAGAGCTTGCTTTACTCCAGACAAGATATACTTGTATGACACCATGTGGGTAGAGAGTTAAATCTCTCCTGTGACTTACATACTACAACTATCATTTAAGATCAAGTGATCCACACATTTTTCAGATAGCTTTCATTTATTAGAAGAGTTACATTTTGACACACAAGTTATTTAAAAACAATACAAAATACAAATATCTGTGCAAATAGCAGTAAGGAACAGTACAGACTCCATTATTCAAGAGCAAACAACAAAAGTTTATCAAATTACAGTGTTTATGGCAGCTGTGCACTTATTTATCTAAAACAAGGCACATGTTTTTCAAGCTTGTTAATGCTTGTAAATCGTCTTTTGTTGATATCACACAAAAAAACAGCACAAGCAGAAAACAGTAGTGTGCCTGTGTGCTTTTATCAAAACATTGTGCTCATATTTCAAATACCTGGAGGTATTACACTTCAAATACCACACCTTTAATTTGAATGCATTTCATTCGTAATTACTGTGTCTGGATAAAATGAAACCATCATTGTGTTAAAGTGTGATTCCCAACAAAAGCAGAACAAAAAAATATATTAAACCAGAACCCTTTTAGAAAATAATGTATTAGTGGTAACAATAGCTCGAAGGAAAGCTGTAAAGTGAATTTTGTCATCATTTCCTCACCATCTTGTCATTTCAAACCTGTATGACTTTCATTCTTCAGCAGAACCCAAAAGGAGATATTTTAAAGAATGTTGTTAACTGGCACCCATTCACTTGCAATGGTTTTGTTTCCATACAATAGAAGTGAATGGGTGCTGCTGTTCGGTTATCAACTTTCTTCAAAATATCTTCTTTTGTGTTTTGCATTAGAAAGAAAGTCATACAGGTTTGAAATGACAAAAGGATGATTAAATGATATCAGAATATTTGGGTGAACTTTAATAAAGGACAACCCATTAACAAGTAACTACTAACATGAAATAAGCAGTTATTCACCAATACCAGTAACATTGACAAACACTTTGTTGTCCCTGGAAAATAAACTATTTGAGGAAACACTTACCACAAGTGTTCCTAAAAATATATATCTTCAATCTAAACTTCATTTCACACCGTGGAGAACAAAAGAAACCTTCAATGCCAGACGTCCTCCGAGTTGTTTGTAAGTGGTTTAAGTGCCCTTAGCTATAGGACACAAAATTGGCCGGGAAGATCCCCACCTGCCCTCTCAGCTTACCCTCCCACCAGTCGTACTGAGAGTCTGTTTGGGTAATAACAGTTATGCGGTCACCCACGTCAAAGCTCAGGTCCCCGGGCTGCTGACCTGTGAACGGATGCACGGCTGTGACCACAAGAGCTCCTCCTGACGCTTGACCTACAATCAGAGCAAAGAAGTCATTTATTAAAGACATCAAAACAATAAACATCACTTTTCAGGTATTGCAAAACCAGCCTACATATTAACAGAGTGATGCAAAAAAGGTTTAGTAACATTAAAGGGATAGTTCACCCAAAAATAAACATTTCATTTTAAACCTGAACAGTATGACATCTATAGAACACAAAAGATGATATTTTGAAAATTGTGGGTACCCAAACAACACTGGCCCCTATTGACATCCTTTCAATAGACACAAGACCACTGAGATATTTCTTAAAATATATTTTTTAGTGTTACACATAAGAGACATATACAGATTTTGAAGGACATGAGGGTGAATAAATGATGACAAGTTTTATTTTTGGGTGAACTATCCCTTTAACTTGTTAACAAACAGTATATATAAAAAAACAGAATAAACAAAAATGTTGTACAGCAATGGTAAGATCAAACATTGAACACTAGAGGGCAGCATGTGTGCTCTTAAAACGTTGTATTGCACATACCACAAACTTTCCAGCACTTACTGTTACGGCTGGTTATGTACAGCATAAACGTCTGCAGATAGTATCTGTCAGACGAAAAAAAACCTTTTTGTATCGGTCTATCAACATCATAAGAAATAAACAACTGCGAAAACTCCTGACTGTGTGACTTATGTCATCATTTACTCACTTGCCTGTTGTCCAAAACCCTTAAGCATCACTTTCTTCTGAAATATATTTGTTTGTTTGTTTTGGCCATTAAATGAAAGTCAATGAGACGTGTTAAATGTTTTTTGGACAGAATCAGTGGCATTTTCTTATTATGTCGATAGCAAAACTAATAATGAACAAACCTTCTCCAGCATTTATTACTTTTAGTTCATGTTAATATGAGCATTTATTAATATTTATAAAATCAAAAGTTGTAACTGTTAACATAAACAATTGTATTGACATTAACTAACATTAACAAAGATTAATAAACGCTAAAAAAACAATATTGTTTATTGTTACTTCGAGTTAGTTCAAGGATTTAATAATGTTAATAAATACAACCTTATTGTAAAATGTTACTAAACTATCTTTTGTGTTCTGCAAAAGAAAGGTACAGTATACAGGATTAAAAAGATATTGAAGGGTGAATAAATGATAAAAGAATTTTTATTTTTGGATGAACTTTCCATTGATGACCTCAAAGTACAGTAAAGTTCTGCAATAATCTGCTTAATTTTGTACTTTCTGTCTGTTTGAAAACAATGTATTTGAAAACAGTATACTTCAAGGGAAAGTTCACCCAAAAATAAAAATTCTGTCATCATTTCCTCACCATCTTGTCATTTCAAACCTGTATGACTGACTGACTTCCACAAAACACAAAAGAAGATATTTTGAAGAAAGTTGGTAACCGAACAATGGCAGTACCCATTCACTTCTATTGTATGGACACCAATGCAAGTCAATGGGTGCCAGTTATAATATAATAAAATCTATTTTTTGTGTTCTGCGGAACAAAGTCATACGGGTTTGAAACCTAAGAGGGTGAATAAATGATGACAGAATTTTCATTTTTGGGTGAACTATTCTTTTAAGTCACACTCACCACCACTGAAGTGGAGTGAGACCAGTGATCCAATCCAGCGGATTGTTACGGACAAATAAGAGATTTAAAATCAGAATCAGAAAGCTGTGGAATGTGGTTCCACACCGTTGGCACCTGCTCTGAAATCTCCTGACTCCGAATAAACCTCGGGCGTTGCCAAAAGCTCCAGTCGAGCCGTTTTTCACACTAAATACTTTTGACTTGTATCCTAAAATAACTGCATCCATTCGACATAATGTTCATTCCCGCTACCACAATGCAAGACATGACACGCCGGGCGTTAGACAGCAATACAATCCAGAGTTTCTTCAGGGCTGTAGGGGTTGTGTATTTTGGCAGAGAGGTGACATCTGAGATATGTGGCTTTCTCGAACACGCAATATCTATAAAAAAGTGACAGCTCATGATGGGAAGATGGGCCTGCAATCTTCACAAATCTCAGATTTAAGCATTAACAGAGCCCTATCAGATATTATGACGATAAAGAGAATCACTGGCATGTTTGAAATGCAGTTGTTGTGGAATGCAAATGAAAAAGAGGTAAATAACAATTGCCATTACCGTATCTCAAACAATAGAGGAACACAGGAAATGCATACATAAACATAAATGTAATTTAAGTCACTTTAGATAAAAGCGTCGACCCAATTTATACCCAAATTGAGACATTTCATCCAACGTAAAAAAATGAAAACAGAATTAATTCAGAGAAACCTGCACTACAGCTGCTGTACTTGTCTGGAAGACACGAGAACAGATACGACATGTGCGGTAAAGACATTACACTCAACAAATCAAAATCTCATCGAGCCGCTTTGCTTTATAGACGGCTCTCTAACCACCTTTTCAAAAGGCCAGGGATCCATCTAAATGACTATTATTTACGGCAATAATGACCATCAGAGTAATGAAACAAGTGAAGAATGAGTTTTCCAGCTCTCATTTTTCACAGATAAGTCTGTCGGTAAAATACCGTCCAATGCAAACACACACACCCATGGATTTTTTAATCCATTGTAGCAATACAGAAGATAAGTATCTTTTCACTTGTCTTCCCAAGACTGCAGACAACAGATTAATATGGCCACTTTCTATTAACACATCTGCAACCTATTTGAAACAGGATAAGACAAATCCAAACGGATGTCATTCTCTTCCAACCATGAATTTGAAGGTGACGTGTGCAATGACGAAGACAGAGATTTAGACGAACACAGGCCATTTGTAGGTTGATTCCTTTGAAAGTATGAACACCATCAAAAAACTAGTCTGTTTTTTTGAGCTCAACCAATAGAGTTAGGCAGAATTATCGGTTTGTCGACCAATGGCAGACTTGAGGGATGAAAGTGATAGTTCACCCAAAAATGAAAAATGTTGTCATTTCAAACCTGTATGACTTTCTTTCTTTCAAACAATGACGGTACACATTCACTTGTATTGTATGGACATTAAAACCATTTTCATTTTTGGGTGAAGTATCCCTTTAAAGACAGCAATGACATAAATCACCTTTACCATATTTGACATAATACATCCAGTACTGCCCTGTAAAGGCCAAATTTATTGTCCTGAAACTAATCCAGTGTAGCGTTTTAACATTAAACAGACTGTTTGTCTGCTTATCTGGAATAATTCCTGAACTCTTAACAACTAGTGTTGTTGAAATACGTGGCAGCTTGTTGGCAAACTGTGGCTAATCTGTTTCCTCCACAGTCCTTCATTTGGTTCTCCTATGTATGATCTCTCCCTGGCCGAACGAATGCTGTTGACTGGTATTTTAGTGTATTTGACAAATGTTATCCGTGAAAACCACTAATTTTCCCAGTAAAGTTGTCAATGTTAAGTATACCCTTCATTTAAGTTGTCAGGCATTTGATGATTTAGAATGACTATTATCGCCCAGCGGAATATTAACGTATAATTTGGTAAAATCCGGTAATTAAGCAGCACGGAGGGATTTTTGTTGAATTAAACAATGAAAGTTTGTCTGCTGCAGTCTAACCATCCAGATGATCATGCCGAGGCACGTGCACATTTTATTCAATTACCTTCCTTAATGTATCTGAATCAACAGAGATAAAAATAGCTGAACAAATGCACCACAATAGCTCCTAAATGAATGAGAGTGTAAACACAGGAAATGAGTGATATGAGCGATTCATTCTAATAATTCTGCCTCATAGGTCGTGTGCAAGTAGTTTATTACGACCTATAGTTACGTATTAAATGTGCTGTGTGAAATGATGTTTGACTCAGATGTCAAGTCCATGGACTGTTGGCTGAACGTCAGATGCATAAGGCACACTTTCTTGGAAACACTTCAGCAAGTTCGAAGTCGGTCCACCTGGAAACAACACAAAGTCGTCTAATTTAAAGGAACAATACTTGATTTTTTGTATGATTTATTGAAAGAAATGCAATATAACATACAAAACTGTTTCTTCAGAGGTGTATAAAGACTGTACGTAATGAACAGTTATGTTTTTATTACCTTAGAATAACCCCGTTTTATCTACATAGGCGCGGGCCTATATATGTGGAGTTTTCCACGTTGCGCGGCCATGTTTGGTTACAGCAGCCCTAAATGGACAAACAGCTCACAGAGCGCATTTAGTAATTCGTAGAGGCAGCTTGTGTCATCACTGAGTTGAAGACCACGAAGAAGTCAGTCGTAGTACAAAGAGAAGTAGTAGTCGTCGTCGTCGTCGTCGTCGTCGTCGTCATCGTCATCGTCATCTAGCTGAAGCATAGGTCGTTCTGTTTTTAGAAGTTTTGATACAATGGAAGACCATACGTATTGTGCACAAGAGCCGATAGAGCGCAAATCTCCGTCGGTGAAGCGCAAATGTGACAAATTAGAGACAAACGATGGCTGAAATCCAGGATAAACATCGGTGTAGCTATTACCAGATGAAGGACAAATGTTTTCAACGCGACGCCGAAGTTGCCTGTTTTCTGCTGGGCTGGTAAGATAATTTAACTTTTGTGAAAGTGAAACCAGTTTTTGGTAACATTAGCATTTGATACAAATGGGCATATAACCTACGAGAGATGAAAGTTTTTCCTTATAAGTGTAGAAATAATGTAACTGCATTGTAATTTCACGTGACAGTGTGGCTAGAATCACAGCCGCTGTCTCAGTCAGCGACATGTTTTTTTTACTGTTGCGGCCACCGTCGTACTTCGAAAGGGAGGGATGAGCAAATGACTGAAATATTTATTCAAATCTATACTGAAACGCTAGTGGCCGCTAAAAATCCAAAACTGTGCCTTTAAGAAGTAAGCTGTCGTGTTTACATCGATTGCAATAAGAATTCCTCACAATGGACTGAACGCTAAATTTTATGCTAGGTTCACGGCATAAACTGTTACTGTGGGGACATTTCCACGCCTTTAAACATGACACGGCACAAAACGAAACGTGATTGGTTACAAAAGTTACAAAACCAAAAGTTACCAGACCTTCCGTATGAATGTCTGCCGACGCGAGACTAGTCGCTACCCAAATGTGTGTTTGTTTAAATGTAATGTGTGAATTTTTTACACGGCCCCTTGTCAATCACTTTTTCCAATAACTGACCGGGTTGACCAGTTTGGATTTTGTTCATCTAATGGCATTCTAAAAGTATTTATACTAAATTATTTATGAAAGCAGACTTTATGATTACTACTATATTGAATATTCAATAGGATATTGTGAGTTAGTAACAGATGTTTTTTTAGATATGTGGCATATTTTGACTTTTGGTATTTGGGCTGGGGTCATTTTTATAGGCTATTGGGATGGTTTTGTTACACAGATCTGCCGGAAGTAGTGCCACACGTTGGCCATGTTTGCAAAGCCTCCACCGCTATTTTAGTCATACACTGTAAAAAATCTGCAATTTTTAAACTCATCTTTTTAAGTTTCTTTTTTGCATTGGATTTTTTGAGTTGTACCGACTTCCAAAAGTTGAGATAACTTACATAATTGAGTCAACTCAACAAGATTGGACAAAACCATTGGATTAATTTACTAAATTAAGTTCAGCTGACTACAATCCCAAAAAATGTTTTACAGTGTAGCAAGATCGATGTGATCTACCTAAATGCGGGAGGACAGATATTTTGAAAATTGCTGGCAAAACACAATTAAATAGCATATTTCCGACCAACAATTTAACCAGACATCAACAGTGCCATCAAGTTTGTTTCCTAAACTTAAATTGTGCTACAATGAGCACAAGCCCCGCCCCAGAGAATCATCAGTCTTTATCGATTGACCATTGGCTCTCTTTACAGGAAGGCGGGACTTCGTTTGCAAGAGCAGCCATATTGCCACGTCATGGCAGTGGCATAATATCTATTATGATCTTATTTATCACACAGATTAAATCCCACAATGCATTAAACCGAACGCTTCTGTAAAATCATCTGCTGCCGATAGCAGCATTTATTTAGTAAAAACTCCAATGGGTCGTATCTGAGGGAAGTAACAAACGTCCTATGCTGTCGTATGGGTTAAAAGATATGTTTTAAAACATAAAAGCATTTTAAAAAGACTTTATTATGTTGCCGTCTGTTCAAGAACATCTTTACTTTGGCAGCCAATCTTACATTGCATATCTATGATCACAGAACGTGTCTTTAGTTTACATGAGCCCTAACACGCTTGATCGCTCTCTCTCTCTCAGCGGCATTCACTCGTACTGAATGACGTTATGCACTACTGTTCTTCCTGTATCTTTTGAAAAGAACGAGAAGGTCTTGAAAGCGTGTAAAGAAACTTTTAAAGAAACTCGCACACACATCTATTAGCGATAGCTTTTTAAAATCTCTTTCCTTGCGCATGATACGGTCGAGTTTTCTGTGAGTAAGAATGTGACTGTCTCCCAGCTGACTTCTGACACAGGCCTTTCCTGAATGGATGTAAATGGGAAAATACCCAGTCTGGGGTTCACAGCTTCTTCTGAAATCTTCCCATCCAGTCAGAGCATCTTTCTCCAAATCGGGGCAGGCGAAGCTGCGTCGCTGTGCATTTTTTTGTCTAATCCCCATATTTCAACTTTAAACACCAGCCTTTTGGAGCCAAATGAAAATAAATGGGACTGTTATTGAAGATGAATTGAGGAGAACACAAATCAGCCTCCAGACTCACACAGCATTGGGTGTTTCTTCTCGTGCATTTCTGTGATTTAAATAACCGGTGCTAATCTACTGTGGAAGTTTAATCCACTATAATTTATCAATGTCGGCTGACATGCATGGCTACATTGTTAACTTTCCTCTCTGTGGTATTTCTTGTTGTTTTAAAGCATGTGTGATTAACCTCATCAGATAAGAAATAATCCCTTTCATTGAGATATTTCGCCTGATAATATGCTTGAACGCGCGAGGTGGCGCGCAAAACATACAGTCAAATCCTCTTCTATCATCTTATTAAAATTTGTCACAGAGTAAAGCTTCTTATTTACAATAGGAACAAATGCCGCTTGTTTAAGAAAACCATACTTGCATAAAAGATAAACATATGACTTCATGGTTTTAATAGCTGTGTGTGAATGTTGTAATTATAGAATCCTCAGAACAAACAGCATTCAGTTCAACCTGTCCACACTGGACTTCACTTACCTGAGCTTTCTGTATCCCAGCTGTTTAAATTCGGGTAGAGAGAAGGCTTCACAGCTGGAGAAGCTGTAAAATAACCATAAATGAGGCACTTTAAAAGACATTTATAGCAAATGTACTTCAACCTAAAGAAAAAATGATATTTTTAAAGGGATAGTTCACCCCAAAATTTCAAAGCTGTATGACTTTTTTCTTTCTGCAGAACAAAAACGAGATATTTTGAAGAATGTTGGTAACCGAACAACTACGGTACCCATTGACCTGCATTGGTTTTGTGTCCATGCAATAAAAGTGAATGGGTACTGTCATTGTTTGGTTAGCAACAATCTTCAAAATATCTTCTTTTGTGTTCTGCAGAAGAAAGTAATACATGCCTTGAATGACAACAAAGTGAATAAATGATGAAAATTTTTTCATTTTGAGTAAACTTTCCCTTTACAAGATAATGAAAATATAAAAATATAGTTTTCTGAAACATACAAATATAGCCACAAAAGAACTACTCCAAAACTATTTTCGGTTTTATTTATAAGAATTTGTTTAAGGAAAGCTGAAAACTAGTGACAACATTTTTCCCAAATTCCCCACCAAAAATGTCATGTTTTATTAATTTGCAGGAAATGTTTGCAGATCTTGAATAATGCAAACAAAACAAGTTCATCTTTATGTTTACACAACACAATATTAATGTTTTTACAAATGTTTTACAGTTCAAAAATGAATATGTGATGAAATAAGCCATATTTTTTTCCACAAATTTCATCACTTTTCACATTGCTGTTGGGTGACCTTATGTCACTTCTGAGTTTTGATTTTGTTGAAATTCAACAGACACTGGACTGAAATGACCACAATGCATGTAAAAATGGGAGTTAAAACAAAACCCGGAGTGGTCTCTTATTTTTTCCATGGGTGTATGTTTGCGGGGCCAGTGAAAATTTTGACAAAGCATGACTCTGAACTATTGGCCTGTTTAAGCCAGCAAAAAAAAACTGCTGTTGACCCCCGATTCTGTCGCCATATTTCTCCTCTGAAAGATTTAAAGAGGGCAGATATGAGAGGCCACTGAGTGTCTTACCCTCTGGCCTGGGAGTGTAAGAGGAGGCAGCTCTCTGTGTGGGGGGCTTCGGTCGAGTTGGTGCTGAACTCATCTGTGAAAACAGAAACACCCAAATATATATCAACAGGCTTGTCTCTCCCCAAGTGATCTAGATGAACAGAGACTGGCACTGAAGCCATAAAAACCTCAAGTGGTTTAAGTTACTGAAAGAACATTAAAACAGTTTCTTCTGAATGTTTGCTTCAAAGAAGCTGCATTTCATTGATAAAATAATAGTTTCCACAACATGGAACAGTGTAAAAACTGTGTATTAAGCAAGCATTACTGAAATTAATAAACATAAATGATTGAGTTATGTACTTGTTACTACAGCAGGCACTCTTTCATGTTACCAAAGCAATGTTTTCATGTTTATTTTTCCACAGCGCCCCGATAACTAAAATATAACATCTTAAAATACGACGTGAAGAGTGGAAGGCATATATTACTGTCACACAGAGTGTTTTATGGTAGTATGATTTATACTAGCCATCAAATGAAGCTCACAATCCCATCTAATGTGTCGAAAGACCATGTCAGCGGATTATCGCTCGTGTTTTATGTAGGCGTAATTTATTCATGCTTTCATTCCAAACACACAACAGTTTGTACTTTATTATTATTTTTCACTAGGGAGTTTCCTGTGTGCTTCTTGTATAACTGACTTACAGTCAATGAGTGAGTAAAATGAGTCGAATGAACAAAAAAAACTGCGTAAGTAAATATAACAGAACTATTGTTAAGTAAAGCAAAGGGGTGTCATGTCATTCTAAACTTGCATGACCTTCTTTCCTCTGCGTAACACAAAAGAAGATATTTTGAAAAATGTTGGTAACCAAATAACACTGGCCCCTATTGACTTCCACTGTATGGACACAAATCCACTGACATTTCTCAAAATATCTCTTTTTGAAGAAGAAAGAGTCATACAGGCTTTGAATGACATGGGGATTAAAAAATGATGGCATGTAAGTCATCTAAGTTTTAAAACACTATGATAAAAATGAACCAATAAGGTTAGACAACCAATAAGATACATGAATATGCAGCCAAGTAATGATTCAAAGACAGACCTGCTTGTTCATTGTAGGCCGCATGTATTTGCTCTGCCAGTCGGTGGTGTATTTTTCTCCGTAGTCTTTCAAAATGGTGTACAGGTCATGTGCCTCAGGTGGAGGCTCCACATCTCCATTCAGAATTGCAGAAGCCCGAATTTCCTGCCCATAGAACCTAATATAGAAAGTAAAGCACGCATTGGATATTGAAAATGAACTGTACATATAACTTGTTAATTGAATTGAAATCCCAAAAGTAGGTGAACATGTGAGGTGACATCAGTGTCAAAGGGCTTAAATGTGAGACTTAACATTTTTTAAAGGAGGACTTACTTTCGATTGGTGTCTTTGCGTTCGATGAGGTAAGAACCGACAAGAGACACGCCGGCATAGAGACCCCGTGATTTGCAATAGGAGTAAACAGCCGCTGTGCTCCGGACCGCCACGTCTGCCTCCAAATTCCTGTCAAAGATGCTTAGTTACTTCTGTATGTGTGGATTTTGGATTACACAACCACAGCTCATAGTAAGTCAGTTCAAAAAGGTCACTGTCATATTTAATACTATTAAAATAATGTATTAAAAACTTAATAACTTTTATTTGGTTTTCCCCTATGTGTAATGTTCATAGTCATGTTCATTTTTTTATAAAATGAAGCCCCCACTTATACAACATACTAAAAGATTTCATACTAAATTTTCTAAAAACTTCTAACAAATTCCAAACAAACAATGGGACAATTTACAACCAAAAGAGGCAATGTTTTCAGATCTCATGTTTAAACTACATAATACTAATGTATATATGTTTTTGAAAAACAATTGTTATTATTTTAAAAATAAATGTGTTATTTAAAATTCTTTTATTTTTTACATTTCTTTAAAAAAATCATATTACAATCTAAATTGTGAACTCATTATCGTGTATCATTTTGAATTGTGAGCTAAGTGTAAAGTTTTGCTACACAGGTATAAGAAAAAAAGTGTTTTCTTAGTACAGTTAACTTATTTCAAGTCTATGCTCCTGAAAAAGAATCAAACCAAATTATGGCGTCACTCAAACCAAATCCATTCTTGATCTAATCCAAACCAAACCAAACCAAACCAAACAAGCTACTGTAGAGCAACAGGCAACAGTTCAATATTGCTTGCAGATGTTTTCCGGTAGATCTATAAACAACAATTCATTTACTGAGAACAAAAAGCTATTATTTTCCACACAAGCACAAACACAGCAGAATCTGTGAATAAAGAGTACAATCACACATTCACTTTGTAACAATGCAGCTGTAATAAAAAAATACTTCTCAATGACTTAAATGTACAGTATGGACTGTGATCATTTTCACAGTATTCTGCATGCAGGCTCATGTTTGTTAAATTACGAATGACTCCATTGGTGGCAAAAATCTGAACTAGACTGCCGTTTTAGTTTTGCAGTTTTTTTAAGATATGCCATCCAAAACAAAACTCCCTTTGTGAATTAAACAAACTCTATGGTTCATAAATATTTAATAACTCATGCTGATTTTAATTTGACTTTATCTTTTTATTTTTCTGGACTATTGATAAGATGCTCAGTTTTTTAATCATTAATGTACTTTTATTAGCACAATTCAGAGGTGAATTCAGCCTGATCTCTAATCCTCACTAAAACGAAAACAGATAAAATGTTTCTTAAAATATACAAAACTGTCACAAGATTATGTTTCAATAATATAAATGTTGTTCTTAATCTCAAACCATGCATACAGAAATATTTAAGTTTACATTTATGCATTTATCAGCTTTTTATCCAAAGCAATTTACAGTTAATTTAAGATGTTCTGTATGTTCCCTGAGGTTCAAGCACATTGAACAGGTAGACACAATGCCCCAGCAAATGAGCTATATTAACATTTTACTGTATGACTTGTACACACTTTGTAAATTCTATGGAAAAACTAGGCATCACACACTAAAAGAGTGAGCATCAATCTGAGAACTGCACAATCTCTATTTCCTTCTATTCCATGGCTGCACATTCAATACCACTAAACATGTTAAAAACTGTTTTTATTATTATAAAAAGCAACCAGGTGGGGCAAATGCATCCAGAAATAAAACTTCAGTAATAAAAGTTTCAATACTCAAAGCGTCCAGGTTTTCACACCATCACCGTATGCCCTCTCTACTGCCCCCTGGCAACAGCCTGAGATATTGCGCTATGATGTCATCACATACCTGCCAACAGGGCCAACAGCCACAGTGAAATTTCCTCCAAGTGTGAGATTCCCCCCTTTACTGAAAGCATCCACAGCTCTCCTCTCATTCAAGATGATGACAAAATCTGATGCCTGGTGAGGAAAAGAAAATAAGAGGTGGGGCTCACAAACTGATGTTATCCCAGCATGATCTGAGAATGTTTTAAAGTTCGTCTTTGAAACAAAAATCTGAACTTTAGTAACATTGGTCAATGTTACAAATGTCCTTATTTAAATAGTGACCTAAAATTTTTTTTTTTCTTTCTTTCTGTTTAATTTATTAAAATAAATCATGGAATCTTGAATACATAATTTAGTACAGAAGCCACTTACAATTCAATAGACACCTTTACATTTTTTGTCTTTTATGCCTAAAGATCAAATCAATGCTAACCGTATTCCTTTGCTACTCATCAGGTGTGTTGCTATTTACCACAAGACAGACAGCACAGTGCCTATAACCACTGCCCCTGAAAGCTATTGAAGAAATTAATCAGGATTGTCAAGACACACACAGGCTCTGTACACAAATGACTCATCCGCACTGCTGCTCAAGGTCAGCGAAACAAAGTGGAACTTCTCTGCCTGGTGACAAATGACCTTAACCGGATACATGAACTGTGTCAGAGACCCCCGGATCCACCTTACATATGGAGAAATAATGAAGCTAGTACCTGAGCCATATATAGCTCCTAACTAAACAGCCAACATTTAGTTTATCTTAACTCACCTATAAATGAGAAACATTTACCAATAATTTACCCAATACCAGTAATTATCAACTAGTGAGCATCTTATCATATTATACAGGGTTAAAACTAAATAAAGAACCTTTTATCAGTTAACTATCTAAACAATACGATATACTATAATTTGGGGAAACTCAAAGTTTTTACAAGGGCAAACGCCAACATGTATACTGGCTTGTCAAAATCTGGTTTATAATTACCTTATCTTCAATGACTATAAACTCTAAAATGTTTTAGAATAAAGTGCCACATTGTGTAAAAGCCATTCTGAATGCAGAAAAACTCACCTCAAGGCCGATCTCAAATCCTCCACCGAGTCCAGCAATACCAATGGCTGAAGGAGCAGACCATCCTTCAGCAAGAAGAGCAGAAAAAAGGTTACAAGATTGAACAGCCTGTTTTTTTATTAAATTACATTTACTTTACAGTTTTTAATTCAAATTAAAACTTTATATTTTGATCTTGTCTAGTAGTCTAGTATTTTACTACACCTCTGTTGATAGTCCAGACATCAGAAAAATATTAGTCTATTTAAAAATAAAAAATGTGCATCCTTTTTTTTAACGCTATGGATGTGAAAAAAAGGATGCCCATTTTTGAGAGTCTACATCATTTGTAGGGCTTCTGTGAATTAAAATGACAAACCAATAGCAAAAACAAATGAAGAAGGAATGGCTCTTCGCAGACCACAAATTTTAATTTTCACATGCCCATTTATGAGGAATATGGAATGTTATGGATGTGCCAATTCTATGGAAAACTGTGCTTTAAAAACTAAGATAGACTTCACATGGGTATTAAAACCACCAGATATTGACATTTGACCTATCGGTATGGTGAAAACCTTAAAAACTCTCATCTTAAAGTTGACATTTTTGCATGGAATTGCCCATATACATAACATGCCAATACATTACATAACAATATAGCTAAAAAGCACTCAAAAAGTAATAACTGTTTAGAGGAACAGCTGGACTGATATTCTTAACTTTATCAGTTAGACTTACATCATCAACACAACAGTTTTTATCAACTCTTTTCATATCAACGTACACAGCACCCAAATAGATCTATTTGTCTATTATTGTTGCTGTATTAAAATTTAAAATCACATGATTTTGGATTTTTGTTCAAAATCGTAACTTGTATTCGCTCTGAATAATGTAAAACAATGAAACAGTGAGTTAAGTAAAGGCACTGATATGAATGACCCTTAGGAGTGTTTTGTTTGTTGCTAAGGCAGCTGCCACACATCCATCATTTCAAACCTCTGAAACTTCCCTAATTACTCCATTTCATTGTAATGATTTTGGCTTAAACATAAAAGTATTTAATAATATTTACGTAAAACATCTACAGTCCTGCAGTGTGGAATAGATTTGCTTGCTTAGGTTGTGTAATTGTACAGTAAATGTCAATGAGTTGAAGCCAAAAACGAGGTAAATAAAATCCACTTACTTCCATCAGAAAGTCGTGCGATGACTATACCGCTGCCGCCTCTTGCAGTGATCATGAAACCCGCTTTAACAACAGACAAGATGGCAAGACCCTGAGCCTTGGCAATGACATGAGCTAGTTTTAGATTGTGAAAAAGACAAAAACAGATATCGGACAGATATTACAACCGCACAGACAAAGCTGTTCTCAAATCCATCTTGCAATCTGGCAATGCAAGATGAAACAGGAGGTGCTTTTGAACGGGCTGTATACAGATATGATGAAGTCACTGTGTGAGTGCATTCATGTCACTTGTACAAGATGTGCATAAACGGATACTTGGCAATGGATCGACTGAAGTCTGCAAGTCATGTACATAGATGATATCAGTGTTTGGGTAGTTATGTGTCTGCTATCAGTGCAGTAACTGCAACGGTTAGATTAGGCAATGCAACTAAGGCCCTAAAAAGTATTAGAAATGTAAGCTATACATACACTGCATGAATGTCGAATTAAACAGAAACAAAGGTTACCTGGGATAAGTTTGTCAGGGCCCATTCTGTTGGATATTTCAGTGAACTCTCTGAGAATCTTAGCGGCCTTCTTGGCCTCAGACTTGAGGTTTGAAGGTATTGGGTTATTCACTAGAAATAAACATCAGAGGAAACATGCTTTAGATACACGTGCTTGTATGTAGTGCACTACGTCACATTGCAACATCCTGAAATGTCTTATGTCCGATGACGTGCGTCTCCCTGAATGCTTTCAATTCTAACCACAAGCCATTCTCTTGTGGCATCTGCGTTATAAACATGCGATATCTCTTACAAACCTTGAAATTATTTCAAGGATGTAGGCTATTTTAAGCTACCTGCTATACAGGTGACACACTGGGTATGTCATCACCACAAACGTCTTTCCCCATCTTAGTGTGACAAATTGTTAACTTTGTCAGTAACGCGTCAAATTTCAGCATAAACAAATAAGCCGTTTATGTCACCACAGATAATTGCACCAATTATATCAGACACAATTGTAAGCGAAAGTTCGGGAGGAGCGTGTTTATGTGATCCAAACAATCACAATGCTAGAGTAAGCATATTTAAACCGCTTACATGCAACACTGTTCCACCCAAACCTCACCTTTTTATTTAAACAAGTGTGAATTCCCAATTGTAACATTAAAAGGACTGTCAAAGATTTTGCTTTAAAGGGATAGTTCAATCAAAAATGAAAATTCTTTCATCATTTACACAAACCTGCAGAAACAAAATATATTTTTAAAAACGTTGGTCAGCAAACAAACTGGCCACCATTGACTTTCACCGTATGGACACAAAACCACCGAGACATTTCTCTAAATATCTTCTTTTGTGTTCCACATAAGAAAGAATCATATACAGGTTTTGAACCATGTGCCAAATGAATAAATGTATATGTGTAATGTAAACATGAAGGTGAAAAATGATGACAGATATTTTGGGTGAACTATTCCTTTAATGCCTATGAAGGCATGTGCAAATATGTGACCTAGGACAACAAAACCAGTCTTATGGGTCAATTTTTCAAAATTGAGATTTATACATCTGAAAAGATTTCTATTGACGTATGGTTTGTTAGCATAGGACAATATTTAGCCAAGATATAACTATTTAAAACTCTGGAATTTGAGGGTTTTGCCTTTGAAGTTGTCCAAATGAAGTCCGTATCATAGCAAATTTCTCACAAAAATAAAGTTTTGATATATTTACGGTAGGAAATTTACAAAGTATCTTCATGGAACATAATTTTTCTTCATATCTTAAAGATTTTTGTCATAAAAGAAAATCTATAATTTTGACCCATGTTTTGTTGGCTATTGCTACAAATATTCCTGTGCTACTTAAGCCGGGTTTGTGGTCCAGAGTCACATATATGTAAAGTAAACAAATAAATAATGCAAGTACGAAAAGTACAACTGCATAGAATTACACTTATTGATTGACAGCCTTAATAGAAAGAAAACATTCGTCAAATACATACAAACAAAAGTCAAAATAAAAGAAATAGTATAAAAGTATTTTTAAAAACCACCACACCCTTATTTTGCGACATAAACTAACACCTTACTCTCTATGAACTCTATTGTGGGATGAATTGAATTGCTTTTGGCAGGAGCTCCCTTTCTGCGGTTTATTCAGGGAGGTGTTTGAAACGTCACTTTTAACGCAGTCCTTCCAGTTGACAAATTCTTGCAAAACCAGCCACATTGACAGGACAATTCTCTTCAAATTCTTTGTATTGATAACAGGACAGCTATATACTGTCCTGCTTATTCCCTTAATCTATGCACTTCACTCTGTTTAATACATTCAAGTTCAAGATAATGGTTTAATTTGAAAAAGCATTCTTTATACCACAACTACATTATTACACTGTACCTATACGATGTGAAATGAATCATCACAATGTTTTAACATGTTGAACTGCAGCTTATGTTCCGGGCTGTTGCTAGGTGGTACCGGCCCAAGTCAAAAGGCCCAACCCCAAGTGTATATGCTTTTTATGCTTTAATGATGTAACCGCACACATCACAAATGGTGCAGAAAGTTTCTTAATGCTGCATTCACATGCTCTTGTAAACTTCTAAAGTTATGATTCCGAGTTGGTTGTGTTTAAGTGCTTTGCTTTCTGAAAGAATGGAGGATGCCAGGTTCATACTTCAATGTGTCTTGGAAAAATGTTAAATGATAAAGGTTTTAAAATTTTAAGCATCGTTTTACATGACTATTCTGGAATATTGGCAATGAAGTTGTTGGTGGCAAAAAAAACCCTAATAAAGCATATGTGTGACAGTAGAATTCCTTCTCCCATATGCCATGTTGAAAGTTTTGGGTTTAAAAATTGTTTTCCAACTTCCCAGTGCAAAACATTACATCAGGAGACGTTCATGTGCAATTTTTACCTAGCAGGCACTAAAAAATTATAATAATAAGTAAACACAGTGTTTCATACCCTGTATTCCCAGGTCAAATACTATTGCAAGTTCACAACATCACATGAACAAACAGATAACTAACAAAGATCTTATTCACTGTTGCTTTAAATCATCTAAAGGAAAACAGAAGACAAAACTTCTGTTTTTATCCTCATACAAAACACAAAAAAATGTGTTCCAAAAAAAGTGCAGTTCCAACCAATATTTATTTGAAGAAATGTGTAAACACAGCTCGATTAAAAACAGGGTGTAAAAAACAGCCACCTGTAGGCCTTTTGAAGAATAAGACACAAGGCGTGTGAAAGTGCATTGGAACTAAACTTCGTATGACTCAACTTAAGAAAAGTCATAAAGACCAGCCTGGTAAAAAAAAAAGGTTTTATAAAATACAGTTTGGTAATTATAATACCTCATTCACATACAGTATACTGTAGCAGTAAATGTCAGGCTGTGGCTGGTAACACCTCTCCCTTGTTTTCCTCTATGCCGTAAATTCTCCTCGCATTTGTCATTCGGTTCTTGATGTACAGTATAGCGTACTGGAAAAACTGATCTGCCGACTGTAGCTAACGTAAATAAAACTCTACGTAAGCAACTTATGTCAAATGACATCTCATCCATCAGATATTCTGCCAAATCACATCAGAAAAGAATGTCTGCATGAGTCATCACATGAAGTCCAACCTGATCTCATGACGTGGTTTTAGTACATTAGTAGTACATTATTAAGCACTGAGCAATGTCTCTTTAAGATATCCGGCATGCTAGGTAAAAATAAACAAGCAAACACTTTCTAGCGTGAGAGGTATAGTAGTCATCTCATCTAACAGCACAAAGATTAAGTTTAAGCATACACCTTCACATCAAATGTTTTTAAGATAATGAGAAAGATTTCACTAAAGTTTATTATTGTGACATTGTTATTGTGATCCACAGTTTGTTGTCATGTCACACAAATTCATTTCCAGGAGCACTTGTGTTCCACATTAATAATGCATCAAAAAGGCTCTTAGAAGATATTACAGTTCCTCAGTCTTTGTTGTTAAGCCCATTTTCAATAAGATTAAATGATCAGTACAAACTAATATGTGGAATATATGCCTTTGTGCTTGACATTTTTATTATTTATGCTTGGTCAAAGAATAATTACTGATTTTCTGACTTTAAATAGGCTAGTTGTTAATAAAGGGTCATAGGGTTTTACACTATTTTGTACTATTCATGTTGTTTTGAAGTAAAAAAACAACTTCTTTTTCATTTTTGCATACAAATAAATGAACTTAACAATTTAAGTTCAGTCTACATGAGCACCAAGTTAAGTGAACGTAACAATAGAAGTTCAGACCCATTATTCAGTTAAACTGAGGGAACGAGTTTACTCAATAAATTAAATACAATCAACTTTTAGGGTTTAACTTAATGTAACATACTGTACACATAATATGTGACAAACAAGTTGGAAATCAGTTGAAAAATCTCCTTTATATTGTTTCAAACCATTTATATGACAATACGAGTGAGTAAATGGTTGCAAGATAAGGATGTAATGCTATAATCCTAACATCTGAACTTTTAACTGTAGCATCTGTATGTGCATTTTCAAAGATTCTTATACTAAAACACATCTAATCAGTGAAAAAAAAAACAGTAAAGTGTTTTATATAAATAAGCAATATCACAAAGGCAACAATGCTGATATTCAGCACTCTTGCTTGTGTTACAATAGTTTCTAAGTAAAACATGAACTTTGTTATCAGGTCAACAAATTTGGACAGCTGATTCTGTCTGAAAAACATCCAAACATGGATACCTTTACATTTACTCATTTGGCAGACGCTTTTATCCAAAGTGACTTACAAGTAGGAGATAAAACATTGAAAGAGCTATAGGCTACCCATCAGTTTTCAAATCCACATCATTTAAATATCAAGACAAATATGTCTGTCCAAAAAAATGTCTATAATACAGAAGTATTCCTAAATACCAGTGGTCCAGAAAGTACATGCAATTTCCTGGAAATATATTTTGATGATTTGATTACAGTTTTCTGGAAGATAAAGGGGCAGTTTCCCGAACAGGGAGTCAGGGACTGGACTAAAAAAATGTAAGAGCTGTCCAAACTAAAAACAACTTGCACTGATATATCTCAAAATACATCAGTGCCTCTGCGTTGTCTCAAAATGCACACAAGTAATGTTTTTAGTTAGGTATGTTTGTTAAAACTACTTAAATTTCCCAATTAAACTAAGGCCTAGTCTAAGGCCTAAGGCCTAAAGCCTAGTCTAGTTAATCCCTGTCTAGGAAACCACCCAAAGTGTGGCAGATTAAACCAGTTATCAAAGTTTGATAGAATGTTGTTGGACCAGGGTTAAGAACTACTTTATGAGTCCATTCCTGTCCTACTCCAGGTTTTCTATTTGCGACTCGCAGGTAAGAAAAACACCAGCAAAACAGCATGAGAAAAAGCAAAATACAGAAAAAATTTTATAACACATCGCACCACTTTTGTCTGAAATTAATGAAAACAGATTTAAAAAAAGAATAAAAACATCCCTGATAGATGATGACATGCCAGCCATTCCAATTTATATTAATATGTTTATATCACTCTTGCATCGCAGATTAGATCAGATTGGAAAACCGGAACTAGCTGTTACATAAACCTGTATAATTTAAAGTAATCTTCCCCCAAAATTGACAAGGAATGGTAGCAACAAGCTTTTTATTGAACCTGGTTAGGGTTTATTACTGTCCCCAGGTAATAATGGCTGATCTTGTTTTGCACTCCTGTTTCCTCAGGCCTGAAAAACCTGTGCTGTCATACAGAGGAGGTAAACTAATAAATGCAGCTGTCATATCAAGCATAACAATGAGAATACAATTTTTCTGATTACTACTGTACAAATAATTACTGCTTACGCAGATCTACAGGATATATTAGTCTGTAATTAGCAAATAACTGATTAAGATTAGCAAAATAAAGCATATAAAATGCAAATAGTTGGGACAGGGCAATTATATCTTAATTTTTAGTTGGAGATAATGAATAATTATGGATGCAGCATTGATTCGGAGAGAGAGCGCAAACATCTGCTGTGATGAGAGGCAATTTAAATTTTGACACAGGATTCATTTGAGAGGTTGAATTCTGCATTGTGGCTGACACTTACAGTGGGGCAGTTTTAACAGTTCAGATAAACAACTTCGTCAAAGCTCGAGAGCCATTGTTAAAGGAACAGTTCACCCAAAAACGAAAATTCTCACATAATTTACTATTACCTTTGTGAAAAGAAACGATAGAAACGTGTCAACACTACATTCAAATTAATGATAGACCAATATAATGCCATGGCAAAATATATCGGACGATATTTGGACATTTTTAATTGTCGCATCAGACGATATATTTTTACAAATGGACAATATTTTTTTCTGTTCGGCCGCCATACAGCACATTAGTATTTTATTCATTAAAATGCCACTAAAATGTAAAGCAGGCATTTGCCACTTAGTAATGTAATATGATCACAGTTAAATGGGTCGTTTAAGGTGGATGAGATACAAAAACATTTATTGTAATTGGTAAGTATTAATAATATGTTTAAATTACTATATTTTACTTTATAGTTTAAACAATTAATGTAATGTCGTGTGGACCTTTTCATGTGTTCAAGTCTGTTACTAACTAAGCATGTAATATACAATAATTGTTTATTTAGTTTCACTAATTTTCTGTATGTTATTTTATTTACTCACTTAATTGCATTTGGCGACAGTGCTTTCCTAATATCGGTATCGGCATTGGCCATTAAAAACCCAATTAAAATACTGTATGGCGGCCTATCGGTTACTTCAAATCTCATTGGGCCATTGTCTCCAAAAACATTAAAATAAGAAGTGGTCACATTTCAGTTTCTCTAAATAACCTCAAAATATTAATCATTAGGTGTGTTAGACTTGCAACGCCGCAAACCGATTGACGCGTATGACATCAAAGTTCTACAATAATGATGCTTGCGACCGCTCAGCCTGCGTTTTCAGTCAAGCACCTGGTGTTTTCAGCTATACGTAAAGACGCTTTGCTGGACACAGACCCTTAGAGCAGTCTGCTCTCTGCACTCGCATCAAACTCGCTGTCACACGCTGGTCGGTCGGTACACCTGTTTTGTTTGACAAAAAAAAGTTATTTTAAGTGATAAGAAAGATCCTTATTAGCCTACTAGGGGATCAAAGGGGATACAGGTGGTCAAGCTACAATGGATGCAAATGGTAAGATTCTGAAATTTATTCTGTTAATATTATTTAACCATATATTAGCAATTGTGGACACCAAACATTTTCCAAACCAGTTTGTAAACAAGTTTGAAAAAAGCTCCTACAGTCATTCCATGTCTCGCTCAACATGCATGTTACAAAGCAAAATGAATGTGATAAAACACTCCACATCATGACAAGTTGTGAAAGCTGTTTCTGCTTTAAATTAAGGTGGAGATACATAAGGAGGATAAATACCCAATAATGACCTGTATTATTATGTATATCATCACGTGAGGGCATGCAGGAAAAGTAGCACGTCTGGTATTTACATCAGCTGCTGTCACACCTTAATGTAAATTCAAACTAAAAACAAATGCCTTTGCACATTTCTGAATAGAAAGCTTCCTGCAAATTTATTCAAGGTGGTCACATGGTGTACAGCAGTTTGGCATACCATAGTTACCATATAAAAACCTGAATGAACCTCCATCTAATTATGAATCCTACAAAAGTCTTTGAGGACCAAACAGAAACACTTACATTACAGATTTAATAATAAATGTGTGATCTTACGCTTTCACTTGATTTTAGGTCAAAAGTAAAACAAATACAATAAACTTGCATGTGCTTGTCAGGAAAAAAAGATGACAAAATAAAATTATTAGTTAAACTATTCAAGTACAAAATATTAGTAGTTCATTGTACGTTTGAACGTTTCCGCCCACTACAGGAAAATGAATCAACCAGATTACACGCTGGGTTACCGATTCACCACACAGAAAAAGGAAAAGCCGACGTTTTCTACTTACTTTGGTCATAAACGCTCTTTATTCACCAGGATCGTAGACTTCTCTGAGTTTCGAGTTGACTTTTAAGCAGTCTCACCTAGCGCAGGTAAGTTAAGATGATAGCGTTCACTTCCGATACACCTGCCAAACCTGTTTACTTGAGCCTTAAAGGACCCGCGGAGTAATAAATCCAAACGAATCGAAATATGAAGGTATTACTTCTCCATATTTTTAATAAACCCGTACACAAAGCAGCACATTTTACATATGTATACGCTTATTTAAAGCCGTACGCAATGCAAAGTTTAAGTGCGCAGTTTTGATTCAGGCGACAATAGGACACATCAAGGGAAAATGACGTTAAACAAAACCCATCAGGACCCCTAGCGCGCACTCGAGTACACTGTGCTCGAGCACAGCACAGCCAGGTTCTAATAAAGTCCTCTGTCAAAAGAAGCGCGTGCAGCACCTACAGTACTGTAACTGGCAGTCAGACAGGTCTGTTATGAGTCAAATCGTTATTTTTCATTTTAACTAGTGTCATACACAGTATAACATGTCTATATTGTTTTATAATAGGAAATATATTTAAAAGAAAAAGGTGAAATAGGTCAGAAATTTTCAGTTAAAGATTTAGGCTAAGAGTTCACTGGAAAACATTTTGTATCATAAATTTAAACATTGTATCTTACATTTGCATAACTTCAGTGTTAAGTAGACTAGCAGTGTCTCATTTCATATGTTTACACTTTTATAGGCTACAGACTTTCCTTCTATAACATATTAGAAAATCTAATTTTTGTACATTTTTTGTAATCAATGTGTTAATATTTTTCCTGAAGAAAGTCATAGTAAATCATGCAAAAATATAAATAGTGATAAAGGCCAAAGTAATACATAATCTACCATTGATCCGTTACTGAGAAAGACATTTTCTGGTTTTAAATGACAATATTTCACCATAGATTTGGAGAAAATGTTTTATGGGGTATAAATGACTTTTGAAAGATGACAGCAACATTATTTTTTGTACACAGACATTGTGCTAGTTAAGTTGATCCTTGTTGCCCTATATGCCAACAATGACAAAAACTAATTTTATCCTTTTAGGTTCTGGTTCTTAATAAACATTTTAGTTTAGACTAGGGCTGTTAAATGATTAATCGTGATTAATCGCATCCAGAATAAAAGTTTGTGTTTACATAATATATGTGTGTATACTGTACTTTTACATTTTCATATTTATAAAAACATACACATAAATGCATATATTTAAGAATAATATATAAATAAATAAACATTTATATATAATTTAAATGATTAGTAAATATATAAAATAGGGCTGTCTCACGATTAATCGCATCCAGAATATAAGTTTGTGTTTACATAATATATGTCTGTGTACTGTGCATATTAATTTTGTTTTTATAAAAACAAACCCATACATCTATATATTTAAGAAAAATATCAAATATCAAAATTAATAAACATTTAAATATAATTTCAATTATTGGTAAATAAGTACATCTAAGTATGTATGTGTTCGTGTTTATAAACACAAAATTAATATGCACAATACACGGACATAAATTTTAAAAAATTAAAAAAACACAAACCTTTATTCTACATGCGATTAATCGCGATTAATCAGTTGACAGCCCTATACATATTTAAGGAGAGGTGAAAGAAACATCAGTATATGTATAAATATATGAAAATATAAATATAAATATGATAATAAATCCAGACATAAATAAGGCGTTTAGACACGTTTAGTATCACCTTACACCTATTGTAATCTATAAAGAATCTAAAGCCTGTTTTCTCTTGGCACATTCCTTTTACATGTGCCAAAACAGGGTATTGTTCAGAGAATTAAAAGGTTGTGTTCTCTTAAAAAAACTTGCTGTACCTTAAAATCTCATATTTGCCTGGCAGGCTGTTTCTTTCTATTTTGTTTTTCTACAATACTTTTTCAAACATATTGTTTTCAAGTCTTTCTTTCATTCATCAAATTTTTTTGGCATTTTTATGAATGTTTAGCCCCATAAAGAGCCCTGTTCTTAATCTATTTGTTGTCTCTGGAAGGAACCTTAAAGACTGTACTGTTAAATCTGTATAGTTCTGCTTTTCATGCTAAAAGCTCTACAAGACAAGTACATGACGCAAGTGTTTATAAACAACATAGGCGTGCAGAACTTCAGATACGGTTCAAATGTACTGTAAATCTCTTATTTTACTGTAAACTCTACTGTTTCACATTTGTTGCATCCCACCATTACACTAATTCATTACATGCATTTATTCACAGAGTGCAGGAGTCTAGTAAATAAGTATTTGCTCATGTCATGCCTTTATTTTAAATGTCATGTGATCAAACAGTCTTGTACAAACATACAAATGCAGACAGGCAGACAGACATGCTTTTCCACCAAAGACAGGGTGTACAGTTCTCAGAGAAACCCATTGCCTGAAATGACCCACAAAGCCATGATTTTCAAAAATCAGTGGCAAAATATTCCTTATGCCCCTACTTGGAATAAGAGTGACAGACATGCTCGCTGTTCCCATCTGGGCTTTAACCGCCCCCTTGGATGTCAGTCATCCACACCCAACTATGTAAGAAATGTAATGTGTGTCTTATCCTCTCTGTCTAGTAGACGGTGTTTTGGCATTTAGCACAAACACCTGGCTTCAGCATAAACATACTTCTGTACATACAGCAAAAAAATAGAAGGTTCTGGGTGATAAAACACTTTGAAGACAATTGAAACCGGTATGAACCACCACCCAACACACAGAGGTCTCAGTTTTTTGTTTTTCTAAAGATTTACTTTGATCCTCCTAATGACAGGCTTATCAGACTGACAATATAATCCTTATACATGTATGTGTATTTCATATCTGTTAGCAAATCATTTTTATTCATAGTGATGAGCTTTAATCTGACATTTATTAAGCTTATTGGTTGACATTTTTTGTTTAGTCCTGTGTGGTTGTAACATGATCTTGCATCATTTGATTCTAGAGAACAAGTCTCTTGTGTTCTCTCTGGATTTGAGGGAAGACTCTTAAAAGGTTGTGTAGATTTCCAGTCCAATCGATTTCTTATGATGACAATAACAGTTGAATAGAATTAATTGGACAGCATTTCCTATCAAATTTAACCTTTGTTTTATGACAAACTTCAAGCTTGAAGATTTTTCATTGGATGATGCATTGCTACTTTGAACATTCACAGATCATGTGCTCGGCAAAGGGTCTAGTCCAATAATCAGCTTATAGAGTTCTTTGAATGCTTCATGTCACTTTTCCAGGAGCTTTTCCATGTTGCCAACCGGAGTGGGAAAGGGGCACAGGCATTAAGCCTGGAATTACATTTTGTTGAACACCTATCCAGACAACTTGAAATTAAGCCCCTCAGTAATGTTTTTGACTTCTGTTAAAGGTTTTACTACGTTCCTGTTGTGTTACTGTTGTGGTTTATTTGAAACTTAGATTTCTTCATCCAAAATCCCCAACATTTAGTAAAAATCATGAAGCTTGGTTTAATGCAACAATTTCATGATAATAAATGAATGTTTAGTTGTAAAACTGGTAGCCCAAATGTTTTAGTTTTAGAAAGGAGACAATGTCTGTAATAATATCAATACATTCTTGGTAAAATAAAAAAAACGTATAATTTTTACTAAAACTGCAGCGCTGCTACTCACTTGCTAATGTCACAATCATTGCATATGTTGAACCCTAAGGTGGAGATATGAGTCAGATGTAGAACAGTTCATTTCCAGTCATAAGATTTTCATCTTTTTTTCTATATTTAAGTTAAATCAGTAATTCATGCCTGACCAAATGAAAATAGTAACCTCCTCAATGCTTTAAGTTACTGGTTTCCTAAAGTGGATCTTATTGTATTTGCTCTTTATGGTCAGTTGTCAATCATTATGATAAATATAACATTTGTTGTGCTTTTACTCTGACTTGGCTTCCACCCAGAATGATAGTCAGACCAGCTAAACCACAGTGTTGGCATCAGGTAACTCGTGGGAGTTCCCTCGCCAGCATTATCTCAGTGGATAGATACTATAAGGTTATATGGAATATGGCTGTAAGTAACAAGGCTTAAACTGGTTGCAGATATTTAAAAAAATATTTATGTAGAAAACATGTCTTGGCTGCCACACAGTTTAAGTTGTAATGTAAACACTTGAGGATTTAGCAAACAAGAGTTATCATGTCTTTCTAATATCGAGGAAGCGCATTTCTTACATTTCTGTCATTTTAGTGAATTAGGATGAAGCGTTTTAGGAGGATTTTTCTCTTGGCCAGCTTTGGCTGATCTTTGCTTGCATGGCCCGATTGAACACATTACCTGCATGTCTGGTTTTGATCTCCAAGTTAATCTTTACTTGTATATTCTCCAACTTTTCCATGTATTTCTTCTTTATTGTAATGCATAGACCTTAAATGTAAGTTTGTCTTGTATTGAAATGTGTGATTATTTTTTAGGTCTCGTAAAACGTAACAATTTTACAAGGTGGCAATTTTCTTTGAATTTTTTCAATGTGAATTGGGAAAGCATATGATTAATAAAAAAGCAAGAGTAAAGACCCCCCCAAACCTAGTTTGTGCAAATAAAATAAAATAGTTACAAATTGCGGTGCTCTCAGGGACCATCTTAAAGTTAAGCACTCAAGTGTAGACGTGGGTATTGGATGTTAGATTGGAATGCCGCAAGTCGTAATGATAAAAATGATGCATTTCCTCTACTCAACGGACGCTAATAAAATTTGCTCATAAACAAAAATCATCGTTCACCCAAAAAAACCTTCACTTTTTAAATCTTTTCTGTGTAGAATGCCAATGTAAACATTTTTTTCTGATTGTTAAAGCCAAGGTTCGTCTCTTAAATGTGTTGTCATGACATCCGCTAGCAGAAGGGTAATGCTTTCCCACACCCTTTAATGGCTTTCATTCCTCAAAGATGGATTTAAAGCCAAGTGGATTTAGAAACTATGATAAGCAGCAATAGCATTTATTTTACGCATCAACGATTATTATCTTTATTAAATATCAACACCATTTAAACATTATATAAAAACATATGTTTATTTGAAGATCATGTAATATATATATATACATATATATATATATATATATATTATAATATTTACACATTAAACTCTAACGTAGATGGTCATACTTGACAACAGCAATAATCATTAGTTTGAATGTGTAAATACATTATATAAGACATTTAATATTAGGAAAATGTTTAATTTGAATTAATGTTGTTTACAGAATAAACAGCAACCAGTACTATTCATTACTGCCAGCACATGTCTTGTAAAGACAAAAAAGGCAAAAAAATATCATGCAATTTTTGCATAATTCACTCAAACGATTTAGCTCTGGTTATGAGGAATGTGGTTGAAGTTGTCAGGAATGTTGGACCGAAGGCTGCATTCAGCCAGTAAACACCTTTGAGCATCTAAAAACACAACTAAATTATCCTCCAATCCGGAAAGGCAAGTCAACCTATAGTGTAGCATTTGAAGTTGATTGTGACACCCAGTTTATTGTTTGGCAGCAGGACTTTTTTATTTTATTTTGTTGCAAAACATAGTTTTCTTCATTTTCACCATTACAATTATCAGTAAACTTGGTTCTGTCAGCAGACATGCTGTATGTGAAAAGTCGAAAGAGGAGTTCCATTTCATTGCAAAAATAGCTTTGTTCACATGATAAATATGATAGGTCAGAATTTATTTCATTTCCCTGTTTTTTTCCAAGGCACTTTTCTTTGTCTTTCTTCGGCTCTTTTGCAATCTGTAAAAGAAGACAATGATTGGCATCTTACAACATCTGGCAACCCCAACAAAAATCTGCTAATTGATGACATTATGTCCTTAAAGTAACATGAACTACCAATGAACTATTATTAATCCTTATTTTGTTAGTTCACTGTGCAGTAACTAATGTTAAAAGTTAAAAGTTACAACTTTGATTTAAAAAATGCATTAGTAAATTTTGAAAAGAACAAGAATTAGGATTAACAAATGCTGTAGAAATATTGTTCATTGTTAGTTCATGTTAGCTGAAGCATTAACTTACATTAACAAATACAATCTTATTGTAATTCAACTGTAAAGTTTAAATGAACACTGGAAATTATTATAAAATGGACAATTTAAGAATAAAATTACCTCATATAAACCTATGAGGTACACAGAAGAGCTGAATTGTGCAACACGGTAACAGTCCCAGATGGTGGAAGGACTTGAAGGTTTAATGTTACAGTGAGAACTAAAGCAGTAGTGTCACAATGAAAAGGGCTATTGTCCATAAGTGTGGCTCTTAACTTTCAATAGTTAACATGCCATTTACAGTCCGTTGAGAACGTAATCCTCAATTATATTCATCTACTGTTCTTGACAAAGGTTCTGGTGCCACAGTTTATTCAAGCTTGACCTGTTTAATTCTGTTTTGTGTTCAATTAAAGGAGCAGTTTAGGTACTATATCAGTTGTTAATAAGGGAAACCACTGGAATCTCTCACAGTACAGCCTTTTGGCTTAAATGCGAAAACCCTTCTCAGTCAAAACAGATGCCAAAGAGCTCACCTGGGCACTCCTGTAATATTAGAAAGGTCATAAAACTGTTAGGTGTAATATTTCTCCCATAGACTTACGCACGACTATGCTTTTGTAGATCATATGTGCATGTAACTAGAGACTGTCTACGGCATTAAAGTCTTTTTTTAGAATACGGCAGTGAGTTGTGATGATTGTGATGTTGAAAATAAAGACGAGACATTTGATAACTTTCTGTGTGTTCTGAGCAAATATTTCCATAACAAACATTTTAGCACTGATGTGTCTTAACAGGTTAACCAGACTACTGTGTTGTATACATATTTACCTGCAGATGTCTATCCCTCTGTGCACCGCTGGCTCCCTGCTAATCTTGTAAGAAGCCGGGCACATCTTTTATAATCTAGAAAATGACAGACAAAGTTAAGTAACCAAAGAGTAACATGACATTTGAGATTGGACGATGACAATCTCAAGAATAGTAAACAAAATTGTGACGTGTCACGTGTGTAATATTCAGGATAGAAAGAAAACTGCGTTCATGCATAATTTCTGTAAATATAGGAAGGTGGCACTCACAGGCAGGTATTGTGCAGTCCCTGGTATTATGATATAGTTTATAAAAGTGTTTACTGCACTTGGGGCTAAAATAAAGCGGCCCTGTAAACATACAGAAAGATACATTTCAAACTGCTATAGATGCACAATAATAAACAAGCATCAGAGATATAGAAACAGGCACACCTGTTAAATGTTTTAAAAACTTTTCCTTCTGTCGAAGATCTCTTGGAAAGACATCTGGTAAAAAAGATTAAATTGCAAATGTTTTAAAATGAATACCCACATTTGACTACTCAATACAGTACTGTCACATAACATCTCAAGTTATTTTATTCATTCTGTACCAGTTTTTAATAGCCTACTGTTTACATTATGCAATAATCTTGCGTCTATGTAAACGCACAAACGAATCGTTTATCAGATGCTGTTTAGTAAGTCAGTCAAAGGCATGATCCTTACCCAAAATTCTTTCATTCTGATCTGTCTTAGTAACTTTATTAACGTCTTTTGTTTCCCCCGAATCCTCGCTGAATTTGGGAGAATGTATATTTCCATCACTGCGATGCTCCCGTGTTAGTCTCACTCTGTCTATTAGGAGGTCTAGCAGACTTGTGTCGTCTCTGTCTCTCTGTTTGCAGTAGCCGGCGGTAAGGATCAGCAGCAGGAGCCCGATGAAGACAAGCGTGCGCAGTGCGCTCATGCTGAAAGGTGGGCACCGAGAGCCCCCCTGCCCTGCGTCCAGTCTTATAGCCCTGCAAACACACCAGCATCATGTAAGTTTTTTGTCTTATACATACATTAAGGTAAAACCTTACATGTATGTAAAGAGTGTAATCCAAAAAAATGGAAAATGTGATAAATAAAATAATGTGAAAACATAATAAATGTAGCTTTAGGCACAGTGTGATAGCTCAGATGAGCGGTTATAACAAGTGTATGACGACCCTCAAAACGCAACAGCACAGCATCAGGGGTCCATAGAAGAATCTTCTCACTTTTCTTTTACGCACGAAGGCGCTTTGCGTAAAAGCGCATTGGGAGAATGTATATACGTGTTCGTTTGGAAAAATAAGAAATTACCTGTTTTAGCGATGTAGATATTTTACACTTCTTTGTCGAGTTTCCTGCGTGATTAACGATTATTAATATCAATGCGATGCACAACAAACAGGCTCCCCTGACGTTCCCTTTCCAAAGGTGCTTCCCCGGGCGCTAGTGCACCATGTCATATAAAGAGGGAGTCTCTTTTATAGGTTTAAATACAGCGGTGGTCATCTGTTGATTGTGTTGAAGTGGGTGGAAATTAATAAAAGTCTGCAGCTTTTTATTTCTTTCTTCCTCCCGTCTGGCGAGTTGGTGAAGTTTGCTTTAGATCATCCGGCATGGGTCCCCTCACTTTTTATTGTCGCTTGCAGACGTAAGAAGCTGTCCCATGTGTATTACCCCGGCATGTCTTTAATTAGAAACGCGTTAAGAGCACTCCTTAAAAAATGCATTTTATCGTTTTTTGTTGTTGTTGTTGGGTCACCGTCTCATAACGCGTATCGTCCACGTTTATCCAAAATACCAATTTGACACGCGCGGATAGATTCCAACCAGACACTTTTTTCACTGTCCTTAAATATCTTCTTTTGCAGTCAGATTACGTGGTGCATCTCTGGTTTTCTTTTAAAATATCCCGAAGATGTTGATGAAGTCAATTCATACGCATTTTAGCAGCGCTGTTATATAGGAAACCTAAAATATGGTTACGAGAAGTACCCGCATGTGTCTATGAAGAGCTGATGTGTGAAAGCAGATTCTCCTCAGCGAGCGTCTATGAGAAGACTGAGCAGAGAATTTAGGCCTTCTCCAATATTGGTTTCGTTCTCAATCTCGTCCTTACACCACTCCCTTTGAGTATATCAAAAATCAATCCTATTTCATTCCCCTCCTCTTTGGCTTCCATTTGTCGCAAACTGTTCAAATAAGGGCACGAACACCATTCTGCCATGCCTTACCCTGTCCATAGCGGATGATAATCGGGATTATATACCTTGGGAACTATTATTAATCATGTTGCGCGGATTTATGCGGGATAACCTGATGCCGCATTGAGGCGCAGCTCAACAGTGCCACACAGTGCATTTGGAGTTATGAAATTATCTAAACCTGCAGTCGTTTGCGCAATTCCAAAGTGTGCCTTAATGCTTAACAGATAAAGTATAACATGCCACCCTGCTATGGTATTAAATACATTGCAAAATATAATACAAAAGTATGTTCTCCCTCTCACATAAACACAATTTCTCTATAAATTATTGGCATGATATTGTTGTGTATAATGACTATGTGTATCATTTCTCACCCACACTTTTTTATCCACGTTCCTTATTTCCCTCTCTTCTTTGGAAAATTGGCCATATGGAAATGAATCCTCCTGTCGCCCTTATTTTATCACCTGTGTTTAAAGAGGATAGTTTACAGAATAAACTATCTTCAAAGATGCCCTTAGTTATTTAAATGATTTAATATATCTGATATGATGCACATAAGCGGGTGCAACTAAGATAACAACACAAGTAGTGGCAAGTAGTCACCCATAATTCCTTCTACATAATGTGTAAAGTTTTCTGTGTTGTTCAATGTTTTAGTTTACACTGTTGTATTCTGGTGTTTCCTAACATGACATAAAACACAATTTGGTTCAAATTAAATTAAATTGCCACATAAATATTTTCATTCGTTTAAAGCTGCATTCATAGCTGATTTTGTTCTCTGCAGTTAAATATACGAAACGTCAGAATCGTTTTATTAGCACACTAAAAAATAAAATACGATAAAAAATGTTTAAATAAAAAATAAATGTTTAAAAATAATTCAAGAATTGAAGAGTTTGGTTCCAAAACGCTATAAATCCAGTTTCAAAAATCATGTTTTTTGATTGTGCATTCCAATTAATATCAATCAAACTGCAGTTGTTTAGTTTTGATTTAAGCCATAATAACTAAAAAAAATACAGCTAACTAACACAATAAAACACAATAAAAACATGATAACAATAAAAAACATGACTTTTTTTTTTATTAATTTATTGCGTTTTGGAACCAAACTCTTATTGGATTTCTATCTATGACCTGATCAAATTAAGTAAGTTGTCACATGGGATCCTAATATTAAATAGTATATTTCAAGCTAATGTATAGGTTTAAAATGTAAACAATTTAAACAACTACTAAACAACCATGAGTTTATAAAGAAATGTCCAAAATTTGTTTAGTTTTGCATGTATGCATATCGCCCCCTATAGGTCTTATGGCCTTAAAATACCACATAACCTCAAATATGATCAAGTATTACATATAAACTCCCAGTGTTTCTAAATTAAATGTACACAATGTTTGTTGGGTTTTTTATTGTTAAAACGATTGTTCCGACCTAGGAATATCATTTATATTACTTTGTGGAAAAAAATTGTGTTGTTCCACCAATAAATATTGCTGATAATTATGAAAAATAAATGTAAATATTTGTTTGTGTTATGACATTGCTGTTGTAGTAATTTTCTTAGTTTTATTCTAAAGCTATACAATTTAAATTTTGTGCATTGCTTTATTGTATGTCTAAGACAGAACTTTAATGAAAGTAATAGGAGAGAAACAAAGGCAATGTCCTAATATTTAGTACTTTATGATACCACATAAGCAGCTACGCTAAGCCTCCCACGTGTGGTCTTTATCTCTTTCCGGTCTGCCTCCCTACCGACCTGTCACAGTCACACTCTACCTGGCTTAATAGATAGATTTTGCTCTCATCCAGTTTAACTGCACTGATCTTCTACATCGGCTATCACATATATGCTTTAAATAGATAATAATAGAAGAATTGGTATTAACGCCATCATGTTGTATCATGTTGTACCATGAAACATGCGCAGCACAGTCTCGCCCACACATTCAGCTGTAGCCACTGATCCTAAAATCCATTTATGTTCTTATAGTCATCAACTCATTAATCTTGGCTCATGCCAGTTCCCTCTCCACAGCCCTAATCCTAACTGACCTCTTTGCCGTATCTGATAGCATTGACAGCGGTTTTGATGTGTTATGCTTGTTCATCTTCAGGTTGGCAACATGTGTTTGGTTTTGACCAAAGCAGCTGTCCATACATGGCTGTATGCCAGAATCAAACATCTTATTATCTGTCTGCAGGATCGGCTAGGTTAATGTATTTCTCTGTAAATATTTTTGATTGTGCCATATGTTTGTATATTTGGACTGATGTCACAGTAAATTACATCATTACTGATGAGATTGGTAGCAGGGGTCCTTTCAACATCTGTGTGCTTCATTTGAAGTAATATTACTATCATTAAAAAAGACAAATGATGCATTTTCATTACTTAATGTCCACTTACAGTATATACTGTACGGTTTCATCTGACTCATGCGCCTGGCCCAAAGTTAACTTCCGTTCTGTGTTTGTTGGTCTGGCTACTAACATAACTATTTATATTTTATTTTATTTTATTTCATTTATATTCATATTAATTTATATTCATATTTAATTGCATAATATTTGTATTAAATAAACAATTTGTTGAATATGTCATGTAACTTTGTCGCATTAAAGTTTAGCCAAGTTAACGGTTCTTCTACTGGTAACTAACTAGCTAATGTCATTTACTTGTTATTTCTATTGCTTGTTATCGGAAATAATCTGCAGGGACTCTATTCTTTGCAGTTGTGTACAAGAAGTTAAGTTTGGTCCACAAAAATGTGAATGAGCCATAATGTTTGTTTCTGTTGCTGTTGTTTTAGTTTTTTTACTTTCTATTACCATTAAACCAAATAAGATGTTTTTCAGCAGTTTCTTTAAAATATATATTGTGTGTCAGCACCCTTTTTGTGTGATATACAGCACTTTTACATATTTACAAGCTGGTTTGTTACAAGGTTTGTTCTTTCATAATGCAGTTTTTCTATTACTCCGTCCTTTAAAAACAAGTTCGTAAGTCTTTATTACATTATTATATTATGTGGAATTATTATATATACTTGCTGGAAAGTGAGTATGTCTCATATGCAGTGAAACTATTATCACATCTGTAGATGTGTGTATCTGCTTTGTTTTCAGTATCCATAGAGACCAAGCAAGCACAGGCAATTCTGAAATGACTCATTCAAACTTAGAATGCATGTAAATTGACTTATTGTTAAAAAATGGCAGCTATTTACTCACCCTTATGTTGTTTTAAACCTGCCGTTGTTTTTTCTGTAAGATACAAGATACAAAATTTTGCAGAATCATACCGTGGCTTCAAAATAATTTGTAATAACATCAAATAGGGTCAATGAAGCTCAATATTTCTTTTTTAGGTGAAGTATTTCTTTAAAGCCACAATTACACTTAGTGAATTTTAGATTATTTTGCGGTTGTACTTTCGGACGTAGCTACTTCGTCATCTGTTAATATTTCTCTTTGATGTTAAAGTTTGCCGGCCTAAATGAGAAAGGGAATTCCTTTTGATAATTTATTAATGATGGTGCATCTCCTGAGAGGCCAGTTGAGCTCAAGTCTGATAGGATTTATCCTTAGCACATGAAACAACACAATTCGTTGTTGTCTCTCCACACAATATTCAAAATGATATAATAATATATCAAAATGTTCTGTACTTGCATCCATCCATCTGTAGGATCTGTAACCCATCGCAGCATATCTTGGACTTAAGATAGGGAAACACCCTGACCGGATGGCCAGCCTGTCACAGGGTTTGTGCATGTTTATAATGAAATGAAAGAAACCCCATGGTGATGAAAAGCCACTGTCATTCTACTTTTGTCAAGGATTTTGAAAGCTTACAAGGATTTTGAAGACTTTATATTGGCATTAACAAAAGACCATTAGTGTCACAGCATACAGTTTGGATAGCTGGAATCTGTTCTGATAACACTTTGATATGTAAACTTCTGATATTATTTTGAGCTCAGATTACTTAAGATCCATAACGCAAACATAAACTTAGTGGATGTCAGATCCTGACGGAAAAACAGAAATTGCACGTACTTGTGAATGTAGAGCCAAAATCAATAGATTTTGACGGCAGCTGTCTAAAGCAGAGCTCTGATGAGTTCTCCAGATTCCATCCCTTTCACTGCTGAGATAACACATTATCACATCTTTGTTGCCCAACACAGTGTGATGAAAAATGAATTTAAATAACCAAGCCAATATGTGACATATGCTGTGCTGAGTGAAAAAAATATGTGTTTAGTACATGCAAATATATTGCATATCTTTCAATTATTTTGTCACGCACGCATACAAGTTTCATGTATTTCTAAATTTGCTTCATAATCCTAATCAGAAAAAACTTTAACAATATCATTCAATGATCAACTGTAAAAGTCGACTGTATTCATGTATTCATATGGATGTTCTGGCAAATCTCTGGAGTGTGAAATTGATATGAAAAAGGATTCTCTTTAAACACATACCAAAAGCATGCAGAACATATTTTTAAAGGAGACTCGATTATCTTATACTATACCTAAATGTTTGAGAGAGATTGTTATCATGAAGCCCCAGCCCCAGAAAAGTGAGTATTTGCATTCAGGGAACAAATCTTATGAACTTTAAAATTACTGTACATATCAGAATATCGCTGCTGTCCTTGTATCTTCACATTTCGTGATTTTTATTTTTTTGCCATAAATCATAGTTATTAGTCAACCTTTATGTTTGTCACTGGGTTTTGCAAATATCTGACCAATAAAAAGTATTAAAAAGTGCTTGTCAACACAGTATTTATTCATTTAAACATTCCAGCATTTTTTCCCATTTTCTAAAAACCTCGAATTTGTTCCGTGGTTTCAAAAGAACAGCGACAATATTTGGAAGATTTGATAGATTTATTTTACAAGATTCAAGGATCAAATTCCTCAGGGTTAACACTGACTTTATCATACTACATGCTAACCATTGATAATAATAATAATCTTGAAAGAGTTTCCTCACATCTGAGAGGAGGCTGACAATATATCATTCAATCTTTTACCAGTTCCTTATAGTGGGGTTGTGTCCACGTAATTCTGTGAAGAGAAACAAAAACTTTGCCCTGCAGATTGTGTTGCTATGCAAAAACTAACATGTGCAGACACCTGTTGATGATTGGAAGCAGAAGTGCTGGATAGCTTTGCGAAAAGTATAGCGTAAAGAATCAGTGGATAACCTGTTGTTCTCTTTGATGCAAATGTGACTTGTTGAGGAGGGTGTTGTGTTGTTACAGTGGGCTGTACTGTATGTCACAACACTCTTTGAAAATGCTCTTTGAACGTGGGACGCAGGTGTTACGTCACGGAAGTCCTTGCTGTAATTACACCTCAATCTCACATGCCCCCAATCTCTCAAAGAAGTCAGCTTTGAAAGAACATGAGGGAATCCCTTTTGCTTCTAGATCAAAGTCAAGAAGACATGAGAGACAAGGGAAATCTGACAGGGAAACCCTTGGTGTTTCAACTTTCAAGGAAGGGATTTTCACTTTTCATTTTACAAGTCGGAGAGTGACTGGATTTAAAAGTTTATTGTGTATCTACACTTTTAGATCAATGCAAAGACAGACAATCATTTTTAGAATTATACATTTTCAGAGTATTTCAGTGTACAATGTAGCACTGTATCTAATTGTTTTCTAAAAGATACAGTACATATTGTCACTGTCCTTCTGAAACTTTGTATGTCCAAATTCGCAGTTTTTCAAGAAATGGAAAAACGTTAAATGTTGAAATATTGTTATTAAAGTTGACAAGCACTTTTTAATACTTTTTATTGGTTAGTAACTAAGATATTTGCAAAACCCAACATAAAGGGTGACTAACAATGATTTATGGAAAAAAAAATAAAACCACAAAACATGGAGATTTCATTCTGAAGGTTTCAGAAGGACAGCAGCAATATATTATAGTGTTTTTGTATAATATGATGAGCATAGAATGCTTCAATGATGTAAAGAATGTTGCAGAATCTTTTTTTAATCTTGATTTGGTTATTTATCATTTTCTAAGTGTTCATTGCCACATTCTTTTTTTATGTATGAAGATTTTGCGAGATTTCATCCTCCTCATTCCTGATTGCCAGTTGTATTGCATCTCTGTGTGTGTAGTCAGAGAGTCTTTCAATATTCCAAATCCAGAACAACCCAAAGAAAAAAAATATTGTCTCAGCTTTTAGTGTTAAAAAAACTTCTTAATTTAAGATGTATGTGAGAAAAGCAGGACACCCAAGCAAAAGTCTCTATTTTGCTCTCCATTTAATCTCACTGCATGTTGTCTATAAAATATTCAATTGATCTCAATTGGGATTTTTTTCCCTGTTTGAAAACATTATACAATTTCATTGATAATACACACAGTAGTAAACCTGTAATGTTATTTCGAAACACTAATTTGTGTTTCTATAGCACAAATACAGTAACCAAACTTAATCCAGCGTAATCCTTTTTTGTTGTGTGTGTTTCTATAGTTTATAAAACAGACCAACATTGTATCTGCCACCGCAGGTGCTGCTCATCGGCCCATATCATCACTCACCACCAGCTGCACAAATGGCAAGATAAAACAAATCCCAGCTTTTTGCTTGTGTGTGTGTGTGTGTGTGTGTGTGTGTGTGTGTGTGTGTGTGCGCGCGCGCATATTTATTTATCAACCCTCTCAAGTTTTATCTCCCCATTGAACGTCTCTTGAACAGACCAATGTTACATATTTATCTAAGCAGCTGAGCATGTAGGGTGCTGGCACTTTACAAACTCTGCCAGATGCTTTTGCCATGAACTTATGAAATGCTGCACTATCCAGTATTCCTTAGCCTTATCTATGTCCTCATCTAGAACAACTGAAAATGCCAGTGGAGATTATTGGCAGGATGGTACCGCCGGATCTTCTGTGTCTTGTACATTTTCCCATACACATGCGATGCTGCATGTGCTTTGCACTTTTGCACGAGTGATACCTAAATGAAACAAGAACAACGTCTCGGCAACAAAATGTTCCTCTGGGACAAGAACAAGTATGTGCAGCTTTCAGAGTGTGAGATGTAATCTGAGGACAAACGTTCTGCCCACATTCTATGGGTTTGTGGATGAGCTAATCAAACTGACAGGCCACGAAGTGAGGTCACCCTGAATCTGTGATCTCAAGACCTTTATAGGTTGAAAGATGGTTGGTTTCTCGTGACTCTGCTAAAGTCAATGGGTAGGTTGCTTCCACAAGGTGACTCGAGGCTAATCCGCTGCAAACTGTTTGATGTTTCAGCGACTATAAGAGGTTCTTCTTCAGCCACCCATGCTGAGATAAGAGAGGAACACTTGTCTTAAGAGATCCCGTATTTCAGCGATTAAGACCCTTAGGCAGAATTTCCTCCCTCTGCTCGCAAAGACTTGAAATGCTATGTAAACAAATATTCCTAGAGGTCTGTGCTAGCAGTGCCAAGGTCATGGGTTTCATTCCCAGGAAGCACACACATTGATAACATGTATAGGTTTGGGGAAAAAAATCTAATTGCATAAAGGACCAGTGTGTAGTTTTTTTGAGGCTCTATTGACAGAAATCCAATAACTATGTGTTCAGAGGTGTATGAAGACCTTACATAATGAAGCGTTATGTTTTTCTTACTATAGAACGAGCTATTTTAATCTACATACACCGCGGGTCACCTTACATAAAATTCACCATGTTGTTTCTACAGTATCCCTTAAAGGACAAACTGCTCTACAGAGCGTGTTTCGTAAATATGTTGTATCTTTTGGAAAAGAAGTGAAAACGTGACGACGTCTTAATCCTCTCACGGCCTCCGCAGTGCTTCGAACTGGAGGGGTGGAGTGAGCGGGTGCCTGCATTTCACAACCTCATCGCTAGATGCCGCTAAACAATTCCACGCAGTACCTTTAAATGTAAAAAAAATTACTTTTTAGGATCAGAGTACTGAATCTTATCTCTACACATTAAGCAATAATGCATACCTGTATGCTGGTTCTGCTTATGCGTTATGAACAGCATATCTCACAGTTCACTGAGCATCATCCAACATTCCTGAATTCATACGCAGTTTATATAATTCAGTTGTAAGTTATGACTGAGTTTTATGATCTATGAACACAAAAAGTAGTTTTTAGACTTGTGTGGTAAGACTGCCTGTTGGTGATCCTCTTTGACAAATAAACCCTTGGAGGATTTAGGTGGAATCTGCATTTGGGAGGATTTAAACAATGCATAGATCTTATACTCTCTAAAATCTAAAAAAAATCCGTAAAAATAGGACACAATATGTATTAATATGAAGGAATTTTCCGTATTCGTTTTTTACAGTTGTTTTACCTGTATTTTACATTTTGCTCTGCATTCAATTACATTTTAGCATTAACGGAAATGTCCGTGAAATGTACGGAAAATGTACTGGTAACTAGCCTGCCAATACTTTATCCGTTTTTTTACAGAATTTTTTTTACAGTGTAATAAGTGGCTTTGAATAAATCATTTGGTAAATGAATAAATGTAAAAAATGGTGGATTAAGGGGAAATGCCTTTAGATAAAACATGCTAAACCTAGAAGGCATCTTAAACATAATAAAAAATGCATAGATCATGCATTATATATCTAGGACCTGATAAACATTCTGAAATATTTCACTGACATAATGCCATCTAGGGGATAGTCTTTTCATTCATTATATTCTATAAATAGGAAGGCTTGTAGTCTTTCTGATGTATTTAAACATTATTTTACTTTCATCACATCGCGTTTCATTGCTTCAAGAAGAACTTAAACCCATTTATTACCATGTCAGTGAAATCAGTTAACCTAAAAACTAGACAACCATCACATCCAACAACTATTACTAGCAAAATCTATCCTGGTGGGTTACATGTATGAATCTGATTCTGATAGATGCTTTTACTTTATATGTCTTTTATAATTCTATACTTTGATATAGACGGTTTCAAAGCAACAACATAAAAAAACATTACTGCGCATGCATGCTTTCCCAAACTTAACTTCCGGTACACGTCCGCAAAGAATAGAGTCCCTGCAGATTATTTCTGATAACAAGCAAAAGAAATAACAAGTAAATGACATTAGCTAGCAAGTTAAAAGTATGTCTAGTTAGTATTATTTTGGGTTGCCAGTTGAAGAAACGTTACTTGGCAGAAATTGAACCTGTAACTTGTTCTACCAGCTTACAGCTAATGTGTCTTGTCATCGAAAAACGTCAAAGTTTTATATCGCCATTCTTATTTTTCGACAAAATATTTGTGTGAAAACCCCATAACAGAGGTTAAATTGTTTTGGCTTAAATAGCCATTGTCTTGATTGGTTGCCGGATAGCCAAATGTCAGTTGGAGAGTGTATCAGGGGGCAGGAGATAGTGTTGGCGTAGCATGATTTATGAGACGCCTGAACCTGTGACTCAGCCAGCCCGCACTTAGACCTTCATGTTGGAAGAATCTCTGCACCATCGACTCTCCTATACCTTGATCAATAAGCCAAAACTTCTCTGAAGTCTCATGAAGACAAAGATAAATTAAAAACAGCTCTCAGGGCTGGAATCTCTGTTAGCATGCTAAGTCTTTGCTGCAGATAGCTTGGAGTCTGATGGCATGAACTGTGTGCTTTGAGACCTCATTGTATTGCATCTGAAGTTATGCTTCTGGAACTTTTGTAGGATACGGGGATCTGATTGTTTGGATTTGTGGGTTTTTTGTGTTGGTTATTTACTTTAATCTGAAATAGGTTATCTCATACTTGTCTTTCTTAACACAACACAAAATAGTTTTAATTGAGAAAACAGAAGATGTAAATATCATAACAACTAGTGATGCTAAGGCCGTTGCAGTATTGGGTGGTTTTTCTCTTTGTAGGTCAGTTATTATAAATGGAATGGAGTCGGTCTGTCTGTGTTTGATCGTGACATTATGAAACACACACTGTGTCGATGTGTTCAAGTGCTGGGAAGATTTCTGCTTTTTAATTTGCACCCAGTATATTTATTGACAAAAGCAGATTATTTAGATCAGATGATAAAGTTTTTAGACTCTCTTACGTCTTGAAGTAAATGCATAAAATGTATAAACTCAGAAGAGGTCAAGCTGACCAGCTGAAGACTGAACTCTAGAAGAACAGAATGACAAATTGGAATAACTGCCACCTCCCTGCTTCTCATAATTTCTCAGAAGTCTATTTTTATCAGAGAACATGTTTGTCATAGACTAGAGGACTTTGGTGTTTATCCCTGAAATAACACTTTGAATAAATGTTTTAAAAGATAGCCTACAAATTGACAGTAATTGAGAACAGATATGAGGAGCTGGAGGTAAATATCACATTTATCAGTGACATGATATCATCGGTGCTATCTGTTAATATATCAGCATTTGGGAGGTCTTAAAAATAATAATTAGACAAAAAAGCATTGGTATTGACTTGAATTGGATTTTAACATTTGATATTTAATGGTAAAATAAACATTTGATAACATCATTTGGACAGTTTTCTTTATTATTTTTCAGATTATTCATGAATTTTCTTTTAATTTCTTTTCAACAAGAGCAGAATTTAACTTGACATTTACATTTTTGCTGTGCTGTTATTACGAAGTAAAATAAAATACACTACATGTATAACCTTGGTAAGTTATGTTCATTGGCAAATATGATGTGATGTGATATATGATATGACATATAGAACAGAATAACAATTTTAAACATAAACCATTATGATTTAATTATGTGTGAAATAAATAAAAAATGAAACAGGAAGTGCTGGACCAGTGTCGTTTTCGTCCTAGAAAATAGTCTACAATATACTATGCAGAAATGTTCATTTAGAACTGAAGAAAATCATGTAAGATATTAAAATCCTTGGCTTCATGTATTGTATCACAGACATGGCATCTCTTTTAGCAAGAGTATTTGCTTATCTCATAATTGAGTGATCACAGCCCACCTATTATGTCAAGTTTTGTTATAACACCTGTGAGGAGTACGAGTGCCAGTTGAACATACCCATGAACCCATTTATTTCCTTTGGTCCATAGATCACATTTCAGCCATGCTTCCCCACTCAACGCCCTCTGATAAATAAAAGAAATGTCGCTGAAGTTTCAAACACTCTTATCTTGGTAACAGCTGCTCCCCCAGATGGCCATCTTTTGGGCTGATTGTTGACATCCATCTCTTTGTTAAACAATTTTGTTACACCACAAAATTTAACCAATCGCTGTCCTGCCATAGATTTACACAAGTGCATGAAAGTATGAAATGTAGTTCATATGCTAATGATGGTGTGGATAATAAAGTGTGATGTGTAAGCACACAAATTTGAAGTCATGATGAAATGACTGAAAATAAACCTGCAGGGAAATACCTGATGTGGTGATTTAATTAATAAATTAATAAAATGTAACATATAAGAAGACATCAAACAAGTAGGGGAAGGTGTGTTGTGTGTGGAGAAACAATGCTTTATGATCTCTACTGTACATGTGTAACCATCTTTGTGAAAGTTTTTGTGAAAGACTTATTTATCAATATCAACTTGACAGACATATTACTGATAGACTATCAGACGTGTCTCCAACACTTGCTGCATTTGGAAAGCTCAAATAATTTTTTGATACTCTGAACAATTTGTGATTACTGGACAAAACATGTAAAAATATAGAGATTGCACCACAAGATGTTTAGCTGAGGCAAATACCAAAAACTACACATTCACTAAAGAAATGTACATGACTTTTCAGGATTTATTTGAAATGCTGATATTTTGCATGAATAATCCATATGTCTGCCAATTTTATTGCAGTTTACTTAGGATAACTTTCTATCCTACACAATGCTGCCACCTAATGGTGAAAAAAGCAAAGTTACATTAATAGAAGAGTCTGTTTTTAGTAGTTTTCATAAATCATGTTTTGTTAATTGTGTTATCTTGTTTTTATTGTGTTACTTAATACCTAAATAAAACAACCCAACTACAGTCTAATTGGTATTACTTGGAATGTACAATAAAAAACATGATTATTAGTTTTTTTTGCTAATCATTAAGTTCAGCTAAATAAAAATATACAAAACAATCACAGCAAAATATGTGCAACATGTTTTGAAATTATTGCATAATTCTTAAGAAACCGTAGGACTCCTTAAATCTGATCAACGTCACATTTCGGTCTACATTCATTCCTATCTCCACAAGGTACAACAAATCTACTTACTTCAGCCAGCAGATAATCTATTCAAGAACCTCTCTGTATCCATGGTTAAATTGCTGGCCTCAAACTGATCTCATCAGTGACCTATTGCACATTTAATTCTGAAAATCATCATAGCTTCTAACAAGTGGTATTTACAAGATGAACATTAATATTGTTTCAATAAATTTTGTGTCTTTTATGTTCCATTCACATTGTGCATGTTGATGCTCATTGGTGAAGTCGACTTGACATTCCCAGTGTTCGGTGTGCTCTCTTTCATTTGATAACAATGGCACATAAAATGATATGGTCTGACTTCAGTTTTACTTCAGACTTCAGTCCTCTTAGATATTAGATCTTGCTCTGTGGATTTCGGGCACAATCGCACTCACTGGCATTGAATAACCCATGCTGACATTCTGCAGTCCAACCACCAGACACTTCCAGCTGTAGCGAAGAGCTTTCCCCACATTCTGCAAACAGATGGACAAACAAACTGAATCACAACATATTTAAAATGCTTTAGATCAACCTTAAAATATTTAGGTTGAAAAAAATCTAAATATGAAATATGAATATTTCATATTGCCAATTAAAATGTATGTATGTCACCTATAACCAAAGGTATGTAAAGACAGTACTAAATCTTAACTAAAATAGGTTACATAAGTTATGTCATAGGCTATTCATGAATACGGAGGAAATGCGTCAGATTTTAGAGCGATTTAGAGCGCAGGTGACGTAACGCTTGAACGGGTCAGTATCAACACCCACCTAAAAAGTTTAAGTATATTTCTATTAGCTTACTTGATAGTGTTTTACAGTATATCGTGTATTTATTTTAAATCACTGCTACTGCGTAACGTCAACAGTGTTGTTGTACAGTCACGTGTAATGTACGATCAGCAAAACAAACGCCTGTCAACATACTTTTCTGAATTTTTTATATTTGCCCTGTCTTTTCTTGACATTGACTTCTCGAGGTTTGTCAGTAATTCCATCCTCAACCAGTGGCTCGTATTTCTCTGGAAGGAAAGCGACGTGAACTCGTTTGGCAGATTTTTCCTTCTTTTTCACACAAGTCGGTAAGTCCACCAGGTGCGTCCGAGTCTCGTCCGGAGTCTTATTTATTTCCTTAGTTTGTTGATCTTCATCGATGATTTTGGATTTGTCCTCCTTTTTATGTTTTGATTTCCGACCCAATTTAACGCGTTTTCGAGACATTTTTTTTCACATAAAATACATGCGAGGCAGCTGAACGCGTCAGGTGCGAAGTTCATGAACTTTGACCGGAGTCCGGAGTTTGTAGCGCATGCGCACTTTAGCGCAGCAGCTTTAAATAGGACAATAGAGGAAATTCCTGTTTCATTGTTTGATTCAACAAGTGTTTAACAGCATTTACGAAGTACTTACATGCAAACCGTCTAAAAAGATTACATTTTAATTATATCTTCAAAAACATGTTTGCTGTCCAGTTTTATACCTGTATTAAAAGCATTCTTCAGAATGTTTGTACAGTTTTTTATGTTAAATGTTTTTCCTATAGCGGTTACTGTAAATCTGCATTTCAATCTTTACTCATGATCATACCAAGTTAAGTTAATGTATGTTGCTAACAAAGGGCAGTGAAATATATCAGTTAAACAATAAATTGCTATAGTGCTGAGCATATAGTATAGTTAATAATAGTTAATAAATGTTTTTATAAAACTATCGTCCACCAAAACATATGATTTCTCCATGCCTTGATCAACAAAATTCATTTTAGTTTTTTTAAGATTGCAGTAAAAGTTGCATTAAAATGCATTGCATTGTCAAGATAACTGTGACTGTTATGTAATGCTCTTTTATAATGCACTACCTACCTATATGGCAGTTACTATACGTGTCTGAGAGGTAAGCTTGGACTCCGGTACTCTGTTTATAAGCATATTGATTATATCTGTAAATGAAATGTTACAACATTCCACCCTTTAAAGAAGGATGCTGAGTTAATACATTACAATAAAGGGTTACTCATGGTTAGGGAACTATGAAGGGGGTTGAACGCTAATAAGATTAAAACATCAATAGGCGACTGTATAATTTGCACTCTTGAATGATTGACAGATCAAAATCAAGAGAGACAAGGACACCAATTGTTCAGTTAGAAACTTCTTAAATAGGTATTCATATTTATTTTTACTAGATTTGAGTTCATTAAAGTCAAACGTTGGACATTAATTATTTCAGAGATATACAAGTTGTAGTAGTGCATTTTTTTTCACACTATTTCTCATTTTAAATGTTTGCTGAACGTCTTTGTGAACTTTGAATAACAAGCTGGAGTTGTCATTTTGTTGTCTTATGTCTGATTGGATGAGGCTTCAACTATAGGCTTGGGGGTGGGGGGTATGCTATAAAGCCTCCACTGAGTGGGTATCAGTGATATTTAGAAGTTAGTAAAAAAAAAAAAGAAATAACAAAGTATTTTCAGTGAAATGGACACTAAGCTGTGTCTGTTTCTGTTTCTCAGTGCATATGTCTTTACTGGTAAGATTTTAAGTATTACATTTATTTGTGTCTTTTTTCTTGTTTATTCTGTTGTTTTTCTTACAATGATTAATTGTATTTATTGGTAGTCTAATGTTTGTGTACTAAATTCAGCTGCATTCAGTTAAATGAGCTAGTATAGTGTTATAATGAAGTTTATACTACACTATGTAAAGTTTATAGATTTTTTAATGAAGACTAAAGGAATTGAACTCACTTTACATTATTTATATTAATATATGGTTTTTTGTATTCAGTTTTTAGTTTCCTGCTGTTCTCTTTAGCTAGACTAGACAAACTGCACATTCTTTCTTTACAGACACTTAGTATTTTTTATGCATTTAATCGATTCAACAACATTTTCCACTCTAGATGCATTTGCTGAAGTCACAGAGGAAGACAACAGAGAAGGACAACCGTCCATATGCCCGTGTAAGTGACCAGCAGACATCATGTTGATTCTCTTTGGTAGGGATTGCATTCAGCTTAGTTGTGACATATTGCTCTCTGCATCCAATGAGGAGGAATTTTTAGACTGGTTTGATCTGTTCCTATTGACTGTGGAAGATAGCAGGTCTGGACCCTGGCACTCTGCTGTATGTGTCAAGGGTATTGAATAATTTAGTCAACAAATGGTCCAAAGTTCCCCAGTTCATCTGATTACTTAGCACTAACTTTAAACTGTGTAAAATCCATACATTACCATATTAAACACTAAGTATGTAATACAACGTAATAGTAAAATAATTGGCAAAACTATGTTGTTGTTATTGTAGACACCCATATTAGAAATCAGAATCAGAAGAATCAGAAAGAGCTTTATTGCCAAGTATGTTTTCACGTACAAGGAATTTGTTTTGGTCACAGGAGCTTCCATATATAAGTGTAAACATAAGACAGTGCAGATGTAACAGACATTAAATTAAGATAAGAATAAAGAATAGTACAGTAATAATAAATGGGGTGAATATACTAGGCATAAAGTGACATAGTGCAATAGTTTAGAGACATGTTATTTACAGATGTGTGTTATAAGATTATTTAAGGATCTACAATTTACAATTTCATGTGCAAGAAAATAACACAAAAAAATATAACAGTTCATTATGTTTTTAAGTTAAATTGATTTTTTTCAATACCCAGTGGCTGCACGGTTCAAGAACCTAAGAAAATATGTTTATCAGTATACTGCAGAAAGCAAAAATGGGGTGGCGGGTACAGCCAACCTCAGGAATGGGCCAAAGATCACTTGTAAGGTACAAGAGAAGTAAAAAAACCAATGCTTATATATACATTTATATGTAACAAGAGGTCAAGCCGATTTTAAGAATATACATGTACTTTCCTCAGGTTGAACTTGATGTCCCACAGATGTGTAGCTTTGTCCTTCACACAACAGAATGTACCCTGAGTGAGGTGTCTGTCATCGATGCACAGGGTCAACCTGTATACAGGCAGGCTGCTGGAGCTGAGGCCTTCCAGGTTGGCATGGAGAAGTATGTGGAACAATCCATAACATCTGAAAAAGTCTTTACTGTATATACATTATCTTCTGTCGTAATGTGTTGGATAATTTAGCTTTTATTCTAGTAACTAAGGTTTTTTGGTAATGTCTTTCCAGGAACCCTCTGAATTTTGTGGTGGAACAGGTAACCAGCGTCTCCATTTATCCAGAGAAGGATGAGCCAGAAAATATTTTGAACATCAAAAGAGGAATCATCTCTGCTCTTCTCGTGCCGGTTTTGGAGGAACAGGACAATGAAAAAATGGTGTGTTTAAAACAGAGACTACAGACACAGATACTGTAAAATTTCCATAAGCAATTATTCACTTCCATGCCATATGTATAACCACATGTAATATTATATGCAATTAGTCACAATATACCGCTATTGACAACAACGTGATATTAAAACAATGATTATCGATATCATGATAATTCTACACATGTCGTATACTATTCAACACCCATTCAAAATTTTGCCATAAAAAGTCACAGTGGTTACAAACCACTGTCTCTCTCTCTGCCTCCATACACTTTGTTTTGAGTGTGATTCATTGACCAAATAACAGACAAAACACAACATAAATTTCACTGATGGCATCCTTTATTTTTATATAAGTAATAAATTCTGCGATAAAATACCGTGAATTCTTTGGCCGTAATAATCTTGTAGTGAAAATCTGACATCGTGACAGCACATTAACTTATATAAGCTGCCCTTATAAATCTAGTTTAGAAGTAACATTTTTGACAAGTGGTTGAGTTGATGTAACTTAAAAGTAAAAAATAAAAAAAGTTAATGACTTGAAATAATGCAAAACATTTAAAAAAAGTAAAATAGTAAATTGAAATGAAATGAAATGAAATGTTGTCAAAAAATGTTGTCAGCTTTGAAATTGTGTTTCACCAGAAGCCAAGAAATCTGACAAATTGATTTTGTGCTTATTGACAAACAGAAACTTCTTTCTTGTCCTTTCATTTTTCTAGAGTACAATCCATGGCATATGCAAGAGTGATCTCACAGTCAACGCAAGGAAAGACATTGACACAGATATTACGGTGGTCAGAGACCTGTCAGACTGCAGCCATTTCTCACCTCACAATCTCCCCACCAGCCCTCTTTCCCTTTTACCTGGTCTGGTAGGACATCCAATACTTATTTCATTCAATATCCATTCCTTAACATCCAACTCAGTTATAAAACCACTAAAACAACTTCTGTAATTTGCAGAATGGACTTATTTCCAAGTTAATCAGAAGCACTCAGACTTGCAACTATCAGTTTGACAACCGGAGAAAGCACATGACGGAGGCTCAGTGTACAGAGAAGCATCTGTTCATCCCGTTCTCTCACAAGTGCGTAATCTCATCCTTCTGGGTTTGGTTTAGTTTGTGTTCCTGTGACCGACAATATCGTCGTACCCTGTCTAAACCAGTTGCGTTCATTTTATCATTTCTCCTACAGGGGGCAGTATGGAATCTCCTCAGAAGTGAACCAGATTTTGTCTTTGCAAGATTCAGTAAAAATCAACAACCGATATTTCAACAAAGATGGTATGTCTAAGTTATAAAAGATGTACACTTAAATATTTAGGTTTGGTTTGGACGAATAAACAAATAAATGAACTCCTCCTCAAATAGACACTCTTGAGAGAAAGCTCTTCTTGGAGGAAGTGGAGGACAAACTTCCCATCCAATCTAAAGATGATGTGCTCGCCACAATGAACGAGTTAAACACACTGACCAGCTCAGAAAAGAGTCGGCAGAGGGCCAGCCTCTTCCATAAGCTGGTGTCTGAGGTCCGTGGCTTGAAAAACGAGACGCTGTCTGGAGCGGCTGATGAGATGATGAAGGTCTCAGAGTGGCTCACATGGCAAGCGCTATTCCAGTGTGGAACCGATGAATGCACAAGTGCCATCTTGCAGATCCTCAGGACATTTGATGCAACGGCTATAGAGGTGGACGCCATGGTCTACGCTTTGGGTCTTTTGCCACAGGTCAGCCCTCAACGCGTGAGAGATATGCTGAGCATTGCCCAGAACAAGCCAAGCAAGGCCATCATGTATGCTCTTGCCAACACTGTGAAACGGTAAGTGTCTTTCCAAACTGAATCTTAACACTAAGTGTGTTTTTAAGATGAATTGTAATAGTGACTTTTCTTCCAAGACTTTCTAAAGGCCAAGCAACATCATCACCTGAAGTAAAGGAGGTGGCTGAATTCATGGAGTTCATGCTTGGTGACTGCTCAGGAGATGAAGACAGCACTTTTCTCACTTTAAGGGTCCGTATCACGTCACGAGAGTCTGTTTTACATTTTCTTTTATGAGTCCTATAATTATTTGGATTTGTTCAACAGGTTATTGGTGTCATGGGCAAGTACTTGGAGGGATTCCCATCTCTGAAGACTTCTCTTTTAGGTTGCATAAGCCAGACATACGCTGCACTTCCTGTGCAGAAAGCAGCTATTCATGCTTTTAGACTCATGGAAATGGACTCAGATGTAAATCATTTCCATATTAATAATTCTTAAAAATTACATAATTGACCATTATTTGCTTTTTAAGTTTTTAAAGTCCACCCAAAATTGATAATTCTGTCATCATTTACTTACCATTTTGTCACCTGTATGGCTTTATTTCTTCTGCAGAACACAAAAGAAGATATTTTGAAGAATGTGGTAACTGGACAACAGCGGTACCCATTGACTTGCATTGGTTTTGTGTCTATACAATAGAAGTGAATGAGTACTGCCGTTGTTCAGTCACAAACATTCTTCAAAATATCTTCTTTTGTGTTCTGCAGAAGAAAGAAAGTCATACAGGTTTGAAATGACAAGAGGGTGAGTTCATAATGACAGAATTTTCATTTTTGAGTAAAACTATTAGTAAAACTGAATTTGTTGTTATTAGGTGAGACGTGTCCTGATACAACAGTATGAGAATCAGCAGGCACCTGTACAAAAACGCATCGCTGCATATCTCATGCTGATAAGAAACCCTGAGATAGCAAACAGGGTTCTGAGGACACTTAAGACTGAGCCAAATGAGCAAGTTAAAAGCTTTGTCTCCTCCCATTTTGCCAACATACTGGAGTCAGATGATTCAAATTTAAGCACGTATGTACATCAATATTTTACACACTGAATTTGCATTCTATTTGTGTTATATATTAATATTTTTTTCTATTTCACATCAATATGTTCTATACACTCAAATGTTTGAAGTTTGTGTAATGAAGCGTGGAGGCTGAAGTTCTCAACACTTTTGTTATTGTTGTTGTAAAGAAAAGCACTGTTTAATTCCTTTTACCAGTTTTTAATTTGATGATGTTTATGTTTTGTTGTATGTTTAGTGCCAAAGACTACATTCTTAAAGCCTTAAAGGGAGATGCTAACCCTTTGGACTCCACAAAGTTCTCACAGAATTACAAAATTGATCTTCCGAGGGCTGGCTCAATAGAAAGCAACTTTATTTTCGACTCTGCAAATTATCTGCCCAGAGAAGTCATGTTAGCCACCACCCTTGACAATTTCAACACAGAAATACTAGAGGTACTACAATAATGTTTGTGTGAATGGGACATTTTCATTTGTTTTTTATTTTTATTTTTACTGTTATAATTCCATGTGGTCACTTTTTTCCCAGATTGGTGTTGAAGGTGAGGGCTTTGAGCCGGCCATTGAGGTTCTCTTTGGTGAAAATGGTTTCTTCCCTGATGCCATCTCAAAAGCAATGTACTGGGTCAATGAAAAGATTCCTCATCCAGTGAAACGGGTTTTGGATAAATGGGTTTCTCCCCTACGAGATCAAAAGATGAAAAGACAAGTACATCTTTAGTTTTTTTTAATAAATTAAAATATCAATTAAAATATATCCATCCAATTGATAAACACTTCTGCTTCCTCAGGTTCCTCAGAATATCATGAGAAATATTGAAGAATACTTTTCTGAGTTTTATAAACGTCTTGAAGAGATTGAAGAGGCCCCTAAAGCCATTGCCTACCTTCGGTTTATGGGAACAGAACTGGGATATTTGAAAACCAATGAGCTTCGTAACATTATTCACAATATTAACCTATATACAGAAACATTCAAGTCGGTGCCTATGAATGTACGTGACACATAACAAATATTCTCACTATTGCTCTGAAAATAAAGGTCTTTGTGCATAACCGAGATTTTCTCTTATCATTGCAGCTGATAAAAAAGTTAACATCTAGTTTAGACAATGACGTTTTTGTCCACTACATGTTCTTGGACAAAGCATTTACGCTACCTACAAGTGCTGGATTTCCACTCAAGTTTTCTTTGTCTGGTGTTGTGGCCCCTGGAGCAAAAGGAGGCCTGACCATTGATCGTCAAATGGTAATCCATCTCACTAATGTTTATTTTGTATTTATTATGTAACAGTTATGTTACAGTTTGTTAATGGTTTTCTGTCATTTACAGCAACAGCTGTCATTCATGCCATCTGTGGGGGTGGAGTTTATTACCCAAATGGGCGTTTATATCCCAGAGTTTGTGGTAGCTGCAATTGAAGCACACACAAGCATGTACCATGAAAGTGCTTTGAATGCCAAGATCACCATGAGTAACAATCAAATCAAACTCTCCATCCCAGCACCAGAGGGAAACATCCAGCTCTTCAGTATCAGGTATAAAGCCTTACATCAACACTTCTATAGCCCTGCTAACCAAACACACATTATTTGATAACATTTTATTAGTGGCAAACCTGTTGAATGGCACTGTAAATTGAGTACCGCAGAGATGACATATTTTTGTATGCCAATGCTGAAGTTTGCACCGCACTGGTTCCCTCAATCGAAATCCTATGCATTTTTCCCATAGACTTTGGGAAAAAATAAAATCTGTTATTAACAAAGCTTTATGATGTTTACACATTTTGTCTATCAAGATAATCTTTACAAATGAACACAACATTTGCTATTTTTGACTATGCTGTTTTTAGAACACAATAAAGTTTTTAAAAATCACTAGGGTTTTAAGTGGTGTGTTTTATGTCATAGAATAAATGTGAAAATATTTGTGAATGACAGAACCACAAAAACCCATTCAAAAAACCCATAGACCTGGGGCGATGGTACCGGAAGTGCTAAAATGCTAACAGGGACAATTCGTCATCTCTGAGGTACTCTATAGGTTCTACTTTTTTACATTTTACAATTAACATTAGGGGGTGGTTTCCTAGACAGGGATTAGCTTAAACCTAGACTAGGCCTAGGAAATTTAAGTAGTTATAACAAACATACCTTACCAAAACAATTACTTGTGTGCATTTTGAGACAACGCAGAGTCACTGATATATTTTGAGATATGTCAGTGCAAGTTGTTTTCAGTTTGGACAGCTCTAACTTTTCTTTTAGTCTAGGACTAGTCTAATCCCTGTCCCATTCAATGGATATTTATTTAAATCCATTGAATATTTTGAATAAAACTTGGTTTAAATAATAACATATATACTTATATAACATTATACATAAAACACACGAATAAAACGGTTAAAATGGTATGCAATGTAAATATTTATAGAATGAAGCATACAGAAAGTAGCCTGGTTTCCATTACAGTTTGTGATATTTTTCAAATGTTGATAAAAACTATTGAGAAATGACTCCATTTCCATTAACCGATGTTATATGACTAAAACTTTTTCCTCTCACAATACATTAAGTCATTCCAAAAATCATGCCAACAGATGATAAATATTCTTTTTAATCATAGACGTAGACGTATTATCCCAGCATTATGGGAAGGAAATCCCCTTTATATTTGAACGCAGCCACATAGGAGGTGTTTCTGGGAGATCGTAGTACACAATTTCACATTTTAAAAGAATTATCATGTGACTTACATACACCAGGTGAGCTGCAAAACTCACGAGCGAAAAACCTTTTTGCGATACACTGTATGGGAGTTTTTTTTTTATTTACATGTTGGGCATATTTTCAGTTCGCAATTTCTATTTGTGCAAATTGAAGGGTAATGGAAATGCAGCTAATGTTTATTTTCTCCTCTACAACAGCAATAAGTTGCTCGCTGTGACATCAACTCAGACTAAGATTGTTCCTTCTATGGTAGAGGACAGGACTGATTCTACAGAGTGCAATCCTGTTTTTCCTGGAATGAACTACTGCACTATTTTGCGATATTCAAATGCCACTTCTACTAATGATGCTCCATACTATCCTCTCACAGGAGAAACAAGGTGAAAAGCCAGTAAAACATGCTTACTTTTCTTACAGAAATATATTTGTTTTAAGTTTAAATATAAATAAAAAACCAAACAATTTGGTTCCAGGCTTGCATTTGAACTTCAACCTACCAGAGAAGTATCTGAGTATACGGCAACCGTTTCCTATGAACTGTTGAGGGAGGGCAAAGAGGGCCGACATAAAGTCGACTCTGTAAAAATCGTTCTGAGGGCTGAGGGTAAGTCATCCACTCACATTTCGATAGTTTATTTCCGTAATTTCTGATGGTTTTTATCATCAGATGTCATCTTTTTTCAAGGTGATGCACCAACTGAAGCCACAGCAGTTGTGAAATACAACCGCAACAAGAATATCTTAAGCACTGAGCTTCAGATCCCTGACTATGACCTTGAAGCAGGCATGAAGTTTGCGGTTACAGATACTGCTGGTAAAGGAAAAAAGATGCGTGGCATTACAATCGATGTGACTAACCGAAACATCCCACAACTTTCCCTTATTGGACGTGCCAGGTACTGTGTAGATTTTTTGGTAACACTAAGACAATAAGGTGCTATTTGTTAACAGTAGTAAATGCATTAGCTAACAATGAGCAATTTAGTTTTTCAGCATTTATACATTTTTGTTAATGTTAATTATACAGACAAAACAGTTATTCATGTTTGTTCATGGTGCATAAACTAATGTACGTATGCTTTGAATGTATACACTGACAGTCAAAAATGTGTAAATTGAGTAAATTATCTTTAAAACACATTAATTTATCTAAAATTAGTATTGTAGACATACAGTATACTGTATATACTGTATACTTAGTATACAGGTTTTAAAGACTTTTATTTTGAAATATCATGACAAGTAGACTGCCAGTGTTTGTTTAATGCTGATCATAATATGTTTCTGATTAGGCTGGAGTCTATGAAGGATGGTCTGCTTGAGCTTCAGATGACAATACCTGCACTTCAGATGGAAACATCTGTAACATGTTCTCTAAAAAATACCAACAGCCTCATCCTTCAGCTCGAAACAGCCTTGAACATGCCAGAGACCACATCTGTGCTGAAGGCCACCCTCAGATACGGTAATGAAGTACTATTGGTAATGCAGCTTTTTTCAATTCCTTGTCATTGAGTTTGAACAATATTTTGGATGGCTTTGCAGATAATAACAAGGTTGAACTTGAGATGAAATCAGATTCCAACGCTGAGGTTGAGAAACTTTTCCCCAGTATGGAGGATTATCGCAGCCAGTTGCAGGCGAGTATTGATGATATGCTTGACCAGAAAGTCACCAAAACTGATATGAAGCTTCGTCACATTGTTTCCAAAGGGTTAGAGGTGAGTGTATCAAAGCAGACTTCTACATTACATCTACATCTTTGTTTTACCTTGACATCATTGCCAATAGCGAGGTATAGTGAGGTATAAAGCATTTGTGAGGTCTAAATAAAAAAAAGTTACACATATATAATGATGCTCCATGTTCTGTTATGGCTGTTATGGTACATTCCTCCAAATATCTTTCTTTGTGTTCAGCAGAACATCAAAATTTATAAAGGTTCGGAACAATGTAAGGGTGAATAAATTACATTTACGCGTTTGGCAGCTACTTTTATCCAAAGCGACTTACATTGCATTATACTATACATTTGTTTCTAAGTATGTGCAATCCCTTGGATCGAACTCATGACCTTGGCGTTGCTTGCGCCATGCTTTAACCACTGAACCACAGGAAAGCTAAATGATGACAGAATTTTTACTTTTGGTGAACTATCTCCTTTAACAAGGATTACTGAATACATTACCTTACATACATTGTTTGTTCATGTTAGTTAATGCATTTACTATGTTTATATGTTTAAGTAGTTTTGCCAAAGATATTCTGAATATTTTATCTTTTATCTTTTTTGCCACAGGCAGTGAATATTTGGCTGGATAAATTCTCATCAGGTAGTTCATTTGTAAACATTGAGAGAAGCAAGAGAAGCACTCCTGAGCTCACACTGCCATCTTTACCTGAACAATTATATTTAACATTGTGAGTATCTTATCTATTTCTATTAAATGATCTGTGTATATTACATTTTTGTGCCTGGTTAATCTCTCATTTCTGTCATGTTCAGCAATGCATTGATGAGATACCAGTTTAACAAAGGCAGAATCCCTATTTCACTTCCCATTCTCCTGGGAGGAAAATCATCTGCTGATCTGAACATCCCTCCCACCATCACACTCCCACGTATTCAGATTCCCCTCATTGGACTGGAGATTCCTCAGAACAATTATAAGATCCCATCGTTCACAATTCCTCGCAGTTTAGACTTCTCATTACCTAAGCTGGGGTTAGCAGAAGTGTCTGCCAAGATGAAGAGCAACTTTTATGACTGGGAGGGCTCCATCACTGGAGGCAACAACACTGTTGACGTTCCCAGTTACATTGCAGCGTACAAAGTGATGGCCAGCTGTCCTGTGAAATGCCTCTCATACAACGTTGAAGGTATTTTAAATTCAGTTTATATTCATGAAACATGACCAGAACAAATGCATGTATAAATTGTTCATAAATCCATTTGTTAATGGGTTTAAATTGTGACAAAACTTTCTTTTTCACAGTGTGACTAATTTAGAAAAATATCCTTGCTCTTCCTAGTATTGTAATGACATTGAATAGTGGCCATTTTAAAGCTTCAATAAAAGTAAATGTATCCATCATAAAAGTAATCCATGTGATTCCAAGGTGTTAAAAAATGTCTTCTGAAGCTAAATGACATGATTGAGGATAAAAACACGTAATATTTTGAGCATATTTAGATGGTTGTGTTCGACTTTGTACAGATGGAAAAACTACATACGTAATGGGGTTCTAAACAACCAATAATATTAGCTCCATCATGTCAACCAACCGCTGTGTAGTTTTAAAAATTTTATATATTTTATATTTTTCAAAATTACTTAAATTGTATTTGACTGAAGAATTGATTAAAATTAATTTTTGCATGAACTAAGATAGACAAAATGACTGACATAATTGCTTCTCAGATTTAATAACCATCTATTCTACTTGACTTCTTCTTCACATTTTATATACAGGTATATATTTATATTATTAGTGTTATTTTAAATGACTTAATATTAAATTATCTGTTCACACAGGTATGGGCATGATCACTGGTACAGTCGATGATACTCTGAAGTATCTTGTAAATGGATCCATCAATCATTGTTTGCTTGATGCCAGCGTAAGTGCTTTTGAAACTATGAGCATGGCTGATAAAATCAGTGGTAAAACCAGCTACAGAATTGAAGCATCTAGCCCACTTGGTCTGCAGACCTTAATGTTTTATTCGGCTCAATCAGCTACCACAAGTGATGAGGTCATTGGAGATGGGAACTTTGATGGGTTCATGAAGATAGGATGTCTTTATGCCAACACCACACTTAGCCAATCCTATGTCTACAATATACCTAAAAAAGAAGGAAAAGGAGAATCTACTATGAAGTTTGACTCCACAGTCATCCAGGGTCAGAATATGATCAAGGGATCTTATGTCAATGGAGAGCTCTCGCTTTTGTCCAAAACGAACATGCAAAATGATGCCCTGAAGCATGTGGTGGAGTTGAAGCACATGAACGGCCAGCTATCCTTGAAGTCAGATGGCAGTGTAATGGCTCTTGGAAAAGTCCTCCGCTGTAAAGGTGAACTTGGAGTTACTCAAAGTAAAGAAGCCAGTCTGAATGTTGAATGCCAAGCAGATCGTGCATATTCCCTCCTTACTGGATCCCTAAATGGCAAAGGCCTTGAAATGAACATCGAAGGTTCGCTTAATTTCGAAGACGGCCGTGGTGCGCACAAAGGAACGCTTACTTTTGGAAAAGATGGCCTGACCACAAGTTGCACAACAACAGTTCACGGAAGTTATTTGACTTTCGAGAATATCTTCAATGGTGGTGTGGATTGCAGTGGAGCCTCCATGTCTCTTATATCGAAAGGATCAGCCAATGATAACTCATTTGAGGTCAGTACGGAGGGTAAGCTTTCACCCAAAGAGGCTTTAATAACCAGTGTTTTCAAAGGGAACACCTTCGATGGAACTGCAACAAATGCAATAAACCTTGGTATTAATAGGCAAGGTCTGAGTCTTTCTAACGCCATGATGGGTACTTTACAGAATATGAGATCAGAGTGCACTAATACCCTAACTATAACCTTATGGACCTTGGCTTTCCGTTCCAAAACGAACAATTTCATCTGTGATGGAGCAGCCTACAACCACGACATCAAGGTTAATATGAGGCCTTTTTTCACATCAATAAATGCAGATAATGAACTTGAGATGTTTGATATCGGACTCCGTAGTGATGGCCAACTTAGGATGGAGCCATTTAAGATAGACGTGACTGGAAGCCTCAGTGGGAAGTACAGGGAAGATAACGTCAAGCACAGCTGTCAATTGACTTACGCAGATCTTGCTGGCACTATCAAATGTAATACAACTGCAAAAGTTTGTGATTCCCAGATTAGTAACAACTTGGATCTGGATTTTGCTGGATTATCTTCTGTTATGAACGTCAAGACACAAGTAAACTCTAAGGCTTTACGTCTTGACAATACCCTTCGCACTATGGCCCTGCCATTTAGCCTCACCATTGATGCCATTTTGAACAGCGATGGCTATTTGAAGTTTTACGGCAAGCACACTGGTCAACTCTACAGCAAGTTCCTGTTGAAAGCCGAGCCTTTAGCCATCGCCAAGTCTCATGACTGGAGGGCTTCCATTGTACATTTGTTACCAAATGGAGATTCAGCTGAGACGCACCTAGAAAACAAGTGTGAATGCTTGCTGATACCTAATGAACAATCCATCTTGTGGAAGTACAAATCTAAGCTAAACAATCATGCATACAACCAAGACGTCAGTATATACAACAAAGAAACTGAGATGGGGGTCCAGCTTTCCGGAGTACTACAAACAAATTTTTTAAATACGGAAACAAAATCTAGTAATATTCCATTAGACAATCAAAAGTATAGTGCATCTGGGTATCTCAAATACGATAAGAACAGTGACTGTCATACAATCTACTTTCCATTTATTGAGAGCCTTCCCGTTACCTTTGAAAGAATGAAAAATGAAATTCTTTTTCAGTTCGAGTCCCTTCAAAACTACCTCAACAGTCTTGATATCAATGGTTTGATCGGTCAGTTTAGGGCCAACTTGGATGAGCTTCCTAAAAAAATCAATGACATCATAGTCGATATGAACTTGGAGGACAAAGTGAACAATGTCAAGAACCAGCTGATTTCCTTGATACATGATTATGGGATTACAATAGACGATCTTGAAGCATATGCTGAGAAATTTAAGGAGGCTTCTGGAAAAGAAATTATTGATTTGGCAACCAAAATTAGAGGTCTTGCAGTTCAAATTAAAGATGGCATCGAGAGTGGATCATGGGCCAACTATGTGTCAAACATTATGATGCAAATTGAAGATGAACTTAAAGCTTTTGATGACAAATATGAAATAACCGAAACAATCATCAGATTTATTGATGCTGTTGAAGATATAATTAGACAAATCGATTTGCAAAAGCTGCAAGACAGTGCTGCTTGGTTGAAACAACTGGAGGCAAAATATATGATTAAAGTCAAACTTCAAGAAATTCTGACCCAAATAAGGAGTGTAGTTGAAGAATTTGACATCAAAATGTTTCTTCAAGCTTTGAAAGACTATATAATCTCCATTGATTTGACTCAATATGTGCAACAGCTGTCTGATCAAATCCCTTATGAAGACATTGAGAAGGTGCTGGATTCTATGAAAGACGTCATTGTCAACTGGATAGAGGAATATGAAATTCCAGAAAAAATCAATAGCGTTTACTTAAATGCACAGGAGCTTATTTTAAGGTATGAAATTGACAAAAAAATTGAACTTGTTGTGGACCAGGCGATTATATTAGTCAAACAGTACAGGATCCAAGAGCTGGTACAGGCTGTTGTAGACACTTTAAAATCAATCCCGTTTGAGTATATCTCAGACAAGGTTACGCAGCTCTTGGATAGTATTGTCAGTCTGTTAAAACTTATGGATTTGAATGAGATTGTTGATTACATCAATGAGTACATTCAGTGGATTGTAGAGACCTTAAGGACGTTCGATTACCACAGCTTTGTTGATAAAGTAAATGTAAAGAATAGTGAAATTGTAAATTACATTAATAAGCAGATAAATGAAGTTTATGAAATCCCGCAAAAAATAGAGGCATCCAGGGAGTTTCTAAAAGAGATGCAAGTAACAGTTGTCGATTATTTGGAGAAACTGAAAAATACAAGGATAGCTGAGGTTTGCAGGAACATTTTAGATGTACTTGACACTACTGCGTATAAAGACATAAAACTGAAAGTCCAGGACATTCTTGAGGATGTGAGACAGAGAATCAGTGATATGGACATAAGAGATGAAATTGCAGTTTACTTAGAGAGGATGAGTGGTTTGTACATTAATGTGATTGAATACACCTTAACACAGTTCACAAACCTTATTGAGGAAATTAAGAAGATGACTGAAAATAAGGAGTTTCTCAATCAGATCACTCAAGCTGTGGAGGGAGTCCTCGATGCTCTAAAGACGGCAGAATTTGAAATACCTCATTTTATTGTTCCTTTCACAACTCTTGAGGTTCCCGGCTTTAAGATTAAAATGGCGAGTATACAAGACATTCCAATTCCATCAGTGATAACAATACCAGAATTTACAATTCTGGATTTATTTAGTATTCCTTCAATCACAGTTGACTTTGAGAAAATCAAGCAGCACATTGTTGAACTCATCGACAAAATCCGCCAGATAGAACTTCCAGAAGTGGATCCTGAGGCCATCTTCGGGGACTTACGAGCTCTTTATCTTTCTGACTTGCCTGACTTGACATTTTCAGAGATTACTCTCACTGAGATAAATTTTCCACTTGTCATTGTGCCGAAACTAAATCTGGATAGTTTCGAGATCACCATGTTGCCCATTCCTGAAGTCAAGCTCCCTGAGCTTTCAATTGAACCATGTTTACCAGCTTTTGGCAAGCTTTATGGAGAATTTAAATTAGATTCTCCATACTATACACTGATGACTTCAGCTTCTCTTGAGAATACAACAAAAGCACTCAAATCTCCACAATTTAAAGCCAGTTTTAACTCAGAGGGAAAGTCAAACCTTGAATTCCTCGACTATGTTTTGGATGCAATGCTTCAAATTGAAGCTCCAAAAATGAGAAAAATGGTCATTAGTGAGACAGTGAAACTCAATCACATGGCTTTTGCTATTGACCATGAGGGTTCTGTCATCTTAAGTGCTTCTTCAGCCGAAGCAACAGCCAAGACATCTGGCAAAGCCACCACTCACATATACACAGCTGAGTTGATCAACAATATAGCTGTTGCTCTTAAGAATGGAATATCTGCTAACATGGACACAACTTACAACCATAATATGAACATCCCCAACATAGATTTCTCAAGTCAGGCTACAATAACCAAAACAACAGAAGTTCGCATTGAATCTGGCACTATATCTGTGAAATGTGGAACGGTGGGAAGTGGAAAGTGGAGTTCATCAATTCCCTCAAGATTCACCAGGTCAGTTAATGACTACTCTGATGAAATAACACACAAGAGTAATCTGGAGTTCATTGTGAACGCTGGTACTGCAAAGCTTAATTTTGATGGGGATACAAACAGCAGAATCCTAAAAATGAAGCAGTCGGTTAACGCCGAGTCTGTCATCCTGAGCCATATAACAGTTGATGCCACATCCGAAATAGAGACACCATTTATCAAGGGTAGCGTTTTGACACTAAAGGGAAAAGCTCGACTGGAGGATGTCCGGATGGAAATAGAAATTTCACATAATGCTGAGCTCACCGGAAAAGTGAGCGGGACTATATCCAACTCGTGTGAGTTCTTGGCACAACCGTTTGAGATAACACTCGATTGCAAAAACAAAGGGAACTCCAAAGTCCTCTTGCCACTGAAACTAACCGGAAAGATTGATCTCCAAGATGACTTCGGACTTATTTTAAATTCCAATAAACAACATGCTTTTTGGGTAGGTCTAGCTCGCTTTAACCAGTACAAATACAAACACAACTTCACTGTGGAGAACGGCGAAGACGAAGCTGGAATTTATGCATTTGTAGACGGTGAAGCAAATCTTGACTTCTTGACTGTTCCGCTCAGTGTTCCTGAGATGACAATCCCATACACGGACATAAAAACACCCCAAATCAAAGATCTCTCGATTTGGGAAGATTTTGGCATTAAAGATCTTCTGACTACTCCTCAACAATCATTTGACATTGATTTCAAGCTCTCATATCAGAAAAACCCTGAAAAGCACACGTTTGATCTACACCTCGAGCCATTCTACAAAGCCTTTAATGAAAATGCCAAGCTCTTGAGTCTACAGTTTGAAATGAGAAGAGACCACATTTTCGATGCTCTCACAAATTCCTACAACGAAGCCAGAATACAGTACAGAAAGTACAAAATTGACACATCAAACCAGCCACCAAGATATTTCAGAGTTCCTGGATATACCATACCCATACTGAACATTGAGGTTTCGGCCTTCAGAGCCGAATTGCCAGCACTCAATTATTTCGTACCTAAAGAGGTCAGCACACCAAGTTTTAAAGTTCCTCTGATGGGATTTTCTGTGCCATCATACACTCTTGTACTTCCATCTTTAGAGCTGCCGGTTTTGCACGTACCCCAGACACTGAGAGACTTGACCCTACCCACATTGACAATACCAGACATTCAAAATAACATCATGATACCTGCATTTGGAAATATAACATATGTTTTCTCAATGAAATCTCCGGTAATAACTTTGAATGCCAATGGTGGCTTGTTCAATCAGTCTGACATTGTGGCCAAGTTTGATGTCTTGTCAACATCTGTGTTTGATGTCCTAAACGTCAAATTTGATGGCAGTTCCACCATCAACAAAAAGAGATGTCTAAAGATGGCCACAGCTCTCTCTTTGGAACATAAGAATGCAAAATGTAGTCATGAAAGTACTGTCAGCTTCACCAAGAGGAACATGGAGGTGTCCTTAACAAACATGGCTGCAATTAACCTATCAGTTTTTACATTGGATCTAAATCAAGTGCTTCGAGGGAATTTAAAATCTAAACCAAATATGGTTTCTAAGATCAAACTTAGCTACAACTACTATTTACCCCTAATCGAGATAGAAGGCACTGGTAAAATAGATCACAATGTTGCTCTTGAGGCATTATCATCCTATTTGTCTTTGGAGAGCACTTGGAAAGGATTATCAGATGCAGATATTATGAAAAGTGTACATTTTGCTGGATCCTTCGACAATGAAGCCACATTTTATTTGAATGCCAATGGGCTTCGTTCCACATCGAAAACTGATCTAACCTCTAAAGTCGACCATCAAAAGGCTAACATCTGGAATGTAGACATTACTGAGAACCTTGCTCTTGAAGCTTCTTTGCGGCGTATTTATGCCACTGCGTTTTATACAAGCACCAATGGCGCTAGTATTGCATCTTTTTCAACCAACGGAAAGCAGAGTGTAAGGGCAACGCTTGAGTTTGTTCCATTGATGACACTGTCAGCGAATCTTGATATAGACATATTGCAGCCGAGTAACCTCGGTCAGGCAGGCTTAGTGCATAACACAGATATTTCAATTACTTCAGACAAGCAGAGATTACATTGGAGTGGCAAAGAACAATTGGGAACGCTAATCCATTCCTGCGATCTGACACTGTCAAATGATCAAACTGAAATACGCATGGAAGTCTCAAAGTCCATTGAGGGGCATTTTGCAGTCTTGAAATCTATTAAATTGCCAGTGTACCAGAAGAATCTATGGGACATATTGAAATTTGGTGAAGTCACAAGTGCTGACCAATTGCAGTTCCTCAATGCCTCGACTGCTGTGATATACACCAAGAGCATGGAGGGAATGCTGTTTGCACTACCTACAGAAGTTATGGCCAATAGTGTCATTTTTAATATCCCGAAAATAACACTCGGAGTTCCGGATTGGTTTAAAAAGATTCCCCAGATGATTAGAGAGGTGGATATGCGATTTGAAGAAGCTGATCTGCCTGACTTTATTTCAATTCCACCGGTTGTAACAGTTCCGGAATTTGCATTGCCTTTCACCACTCTCCATGTGCCGTCTTTTGTCGTTGATTTGCAGAATTTAGAAATCCCCTATGAGATCAGCACAAGTGCCTTTGATATCATGTTGCCTGGTTTACCAAAGATGGAGATCCCAGCCATTAATGCTAAAACGAAATATCTGAAAGACAAAATGGCTCACCTGTTTGTGAGTTTGCCACAGTATGAAATCACCATCCCATCATTCTCCCTTCCCAAAACATTTAACATTGGCGAGTACACGATCAATTTGGAAGACATCACAAGCATATTATGTAATTTTGAGATACCAACCATTACCATTCCTGAACAAAAAATTGACGTCCCAGAGATATCACTTCATCTGCCAGCTGGTGTGTTCATTCCGAGTTTTGGTGCCCTGTCAGCCACTGTGGAAGTTTTGTCTCCAATTTATAACAATACATGGACAGGAACTATGGAAAAACAAGAGTCGGGATTGGTTTGCTCACTGAAGTCCAACTGTAAATCCACCATGGTGTTTCTGGAGTATGACTTAGATGGTAAGTTTTACAAGATATTTTTGAAGTTAGTTCCCCAAAATAAAAATGTGGTCATCATTTACTAACCCCAAATCTGTATAAATGTCTTTGTTCTGATGAACACGGAGTAAGATATTTGGAGGCATGCTTGTAACCAACTATTTTAATTGTAAAATGTTATATATAAATATGATTAACACATTATGATATTTGAATATTCATGATCTTCTGATCTGCAAAGCATTTTAATGTTTATCAGTGATTTTTGAATAACAGTTTAAAGTATTAAAAAATATTTTAAATGTTTCTTTTCACATTCAATTTTAGCAATTGCCACCATTCTACTTGAGAATGGAGCTTTAAGCCTTGATGGAAAGTCTACCTTCGCTCATAGTGATATAAATATAAAATGGAAACATGATCTACGTCAGAATATAAGGTAAAACGAATAAGCCCAGGCAAACCTACACATTTTAATATCACCATGTCCTGCCAAAGTCATAATGTCACTTTTTTTATTTTCACAGAATGAAACGTGATGTGCCTTCAGCTTCCAGGTAATCTTAAATTTCCTGATCACACACATATTGTGTCGAATCTGTTTTTCTGTTTGTTTTATGTGCATACCGCACAATACTGAACTGTACATTATGTGTGCTTTATGCTTTTTAAAAATGAAATACTGCTGCAACTGTGTTTTGTTTATGTTACAGTGGCTCGAGACATACGCTGGATATCGATGTCACAAGCCAGACCTTTGCTGATGCAAGCTTTCGCTATTCATTACAAAATAATGGCATCACATCCTCGATATCCTCACCAGCAGCCGGTTTTATCGGGTTCCAGTTCACAAAGAGGTCACCATCTCAGTTTTATGGGAAACTGTTCAGCAGATATTTGGTGAGAGACCAATGAAACTATGTAATCATGTGTACAACTTTCTTAAATGTGACCCTGGACCACAAAACAAGTCACATTTTTGCTTCATCCACTCACAAAAATAAAGTTTTGATATATTTATGGTAGAAAATTTACAAAATATCTTCATGGAACATGATCCTTACTTAATATCCTAATGGTTTTTGGCATAAAAGAAAAATCAATACTTTTTACCCATACCATGTATTGTTGGATATTACTACAGATTTTCTCATGCTACTTGTGGGCTTTGTGGTCCAGAGTCAAATATTATTTTTTAACAACATTTTTCTATTGCTTCTGCAGTCGACTCCTGACAAGGATACAGACCTGATGAGTTTCAAGGTGAACTTGAAAAACTCGGAAAAGCTGAACATTCAGGTTGGCTATTACATGAACAGCCTCTCCGACCTACTTAATGGCCTCAAAGACAGACTTCCTTCTATCACCGCAGCACTTCAGAAATGTCTAAACAAGTATCATGTCGATCACTTCGGCTTGGACCTGAACCGTGCTGCCGCAAAGCTGAAAAACGCACTCTCCAGCAGCATCGACAGAGCTTACCAAGAGATCCCTCGTGTGTTTGATGCTCTGCAGAGCTCAGCCGAGCAGCTCAGACAACAGGGTAAAAAGATGTTGAGGAGAAGCCAGGAGAGCTTGCCACAGATTGATCTCCAGGACTTGAGCAGAAGGTTCTCCGGTAAAGTCAACGAACATCTACAAAACTTTGAGTCAAGCATGCGAGTTCTCTTGGATGCTGTCGTGACGTTTTTGAGTAACACCAAATTCCACCTGCCGGGACTGGAAGAGAAGCTTACAGGGCATGAGTTGTACCTTAGGATGAAGAAGTCCATTACAAAAGCAATTACTAGAGCTACTACAAGGTTTAATAGTCTCATGGACACCATTGCTGCCACACTTTCAGATTTCTTTAATAAAGTAGAATTTACTCTTCCTGGCACCAACACAGTTATTAGTGGAAAGGAGATTTTGAAAGATCTAAAGGCTGCCCTGCAATCTGCAAAGGATCAGATTATGCAGGTGAGCAAACAGTTGGGAAAAGTGTTTCAGGACCTATTAAACTCTCTTAAGGTTTACACCCAGAAGGCAGAAGAGTTCCTGAACTCTCTCAAGACCAAAAAACTGGAAGAGCTGTCGTCCCGAATCGATCGCATTTACAAAGAAGCGGGGAACCTGCAAGTCACGCAGAAGATACGCGAATGGATGCAGGATGCTAAAAAAGGCTTGTCTGATGTGAAAGACTTTAGCAAAAGCAAAGTTCAAGAGCTGTATAACGGAATGACCATGGAGAACCTCAATGCACATCTCGGTAATCTTCTCATGGTGTTGGAAACATACACCAATAGTCTTTTAAAGAACTACCTTGAATTTATAAAGTCAGCAGCATCATATACAGAGCCATACTTAAAGGTGTCAAACAAAAAGATGGATATAGATGTTCCTCTTCCGTTTTATTGGAAATCATTCGGGGAATGGCCCAGCATGGCATGAATGTTTCTAATCTAAAAAGTATCATTTTTTTCATTCTTTTAGTTATTGTTTCCTGGGTATTTATGTTATTTTTACATTTAATTCGTAGTTAATTCATGTATAACTGAATGTTAAAAATGATGTAAAATTGTTCTTGATGTTAAATTAAAATGCGAAATCGACTCAAAAACTGTGAAGCTTGAATAAAATTACACGTCAACGTAATTCAACGAGTCCTTCTAGCAATGAAGCAAGTGTTTACAGCTTTTGGTCAATAGAGGGCAATATCATCATTTGATCAGCACAAGTTTGAATTTTACCTCAGCTCCTCATAAGATCTGAAATAGTTAACCTGCCATGCTGTTTCTTTTTACTCCACGCACAGAGAACACCAATCTAATATAGCAGCCTACATTCCCACCATATACTGCCCCTGGTTACCTGGTGGGGAACAGTTCCCTCCTGCCGTTATTTCATATAACCTCATCAAAAGACTTCCAAAACAAATGTTGCTAAGCAGAGAGACTGCCACCTGTTTGGAATCTGGGGCTGTGCTGTGTTTAAGCGAATGCTGGTTTTCCCACCGCAGTCTTTTCTGTGGAGGTCAGAGGTCATAAGCATCATAGGGGGGTGAGGCTAGGCTGCTGGCCTTGTCTGGCACTTCTGATGCTGCAAAAATGGCAGTTATTTGATTTGGGTACCTGGATGAACTCGTACGACATAAGGGTTAAAAGCGGAGAGAGGTGTCCATGCAGGGAGTGTTGCAAGAGTCTGTTGCAATGTCTGTTACTGTTTTTGTACTGTTACTCTCAATGATATATAATGGGTGTAATTCTATGCAAACGTCGACGTTAAAATGAAAAATAAAAATAAATGTTAATATTTGGTGGTTTAATACCCATGCAAAGTCTCTCAAAGTTTGTAAAGCACAGTTTTCCATAGTCAGGTAAGTGAATTGTCACATCCATAACAGTCCAAATTCCTCATGGGCACATGAAAATGAAAATAAAAGAACTATTTTGTGGTTTATGAAAAGTCATCCCTTCTCCATTTGTTGGGTGTTATTGCTTCTGGTTTGCACATTTTAATTGACAGAAATCCACATGAATTGTTCAAATAAAAAACTTAAAGACTGATATTTTTCTGATGGATGATTCAGTATATTGGTAATGAAAAAAAATTCTATTTCAAGTTTTGACTGAAAACGTCATAACGCTGGAATTGCCCATAATCGCTTCGGCATGTTTGCTTAATAAAATTTGTATTCAGGTGTAAAATTTGACTTTTTATTTTCACTCTTAAAGCCTAGTTGGTTAAACATTATGCACTTCCCTACGTCATGTGATCTGTATCTTCTACTGTACATTTTTTCTCATATTTTGAGTGGCACAAATCAGGACTCACTCAAATTTAAGCATATCCTGAATTCATTGTCATGTTTCGATACTTAAACATCTCATCGCTCATGGTACAGCAACATCTGTGTTGTTTCTTAGGAAACTACAGTGCTGTCAATACTGGCAATAATCCTGCAGTGCACTTGATGTCACTGGATGATACATGTATGTTCCCTTGACCCAGATACTGTACATGCAAACATCAATTTCTCCATCTAAATCTCAGATGGATAACATATCTGCTTTTGATCACTGATGCAGAAATCCCATTCGGCCTGTCTCTTCTCACTCTCGCTCTGTGTCTCCTTTGCTTATTTGTCCACCGATAATATTTGACATTTGTTGACTTGGTGTAATGAAAGCAACTAATTTGTTTGTTGTATCAATATATTACATTTCCAGATTAGACTATTCACTGTGCTTGCTTAAATAAAAAAAATACATTTTCCATTACTCTTGGCATTTGTTCATTCACCTGTCAGAGGTTTAACATAACACTCCAAAGAGTATGCCAGTTATTATTCAGCCATGGATACTTGGCAAAACAGCTATGATGATGTTTTATAGAGAAGAGTAGCTGTGTTGTTTCCAAACGATTAAATATTTTTTTATCTTTTCAATTGCAAAATGTAAAAAATATATTTTTGCCCAAATCCTTTTTTTTTAAAATGTTGGTCAGTGCTTTGAATCTTGTTGACGGTTGCACACCCTCAGCGTGTGATGAGCTTGAGGATGTAGAGAATCCGCCTCCCAGTTGTGACCCCCGACATTTTTTTAGTGTGTGATCACCCAGACATAACATATTGCTTTTTCCTACCAGACAGTGTCCATACGGGTTGGTGGAAAGTTCAGTAAAGATTCATTCTTTGAAAGCTTGTCCATGAATTTGACCCTTGCTCAAGATAAACCAGATTTCACACAAGAATGTATCACAGCACCAATAAACAGGTCTGCTGTTCTGGGGATGGTGTTCAAAATGTCTTTTTAAAGCTGCCTTCCATAATTAATTGGTGATACGTACGAAAAATAAATATTTTACTGCCATACCTGTTCAGTCACGAGCTGAAGATGTGCCAAGAGCAATAGAGAGATGCTTGAAACTGACCTGTTGTGGATGCAGGAGGCCGAGTTTCTTTTGAGGTGAAATCTGGATTGAACCTTAAAATCTTGTTTTGTTTTTTTATTTGCTTTCACTGCAAAAGATAAAATATAAAGTATCAATACATGTATGCATTTATTTGTACCCCTCAATAAATAGAAAATAGTAAATAAGAAGAATAAACGTGACCCTGGACCACAAAACCAGTCTTACATTGTATGGGTCAAAATGATTTTTCTTTTATGCCAAAAAGTAAAAGATATTTTGTAAATGTCCTACCGTAAATATATCACAACTTTATTTTTGTGAGTAATATGCTATGCTAAGGACTTCATTTGGACAACTTTAAAGGCAATATTCTCAATATTTTGTTATTTTTGCTCAGATTTTTAAATAGTTATATCTCGGCCAAATATTGTCCTATCCTAACAAACCATATATCAATAGAAAGCTTTTTTTTTTAGCTTTCAGATGATGCAAAAATCTCAATTTGGAAACCGGTTTTGTTGTCCAGGGTCACAAATAATGTTAATGCCGCAATGTTTCTTTAAGGTCCTGTCTAACTTCTCCTAAAGGACGTAAATGATGACATCTTTTATTCTTTAGTAAACATTTATTTTTCATACCCAGCTGGAAAATCTTTTCCCTGTTTTACACGCAACTCTACAAGATTTGGCCAGGTTTAGGGCAAAACATGTCAATGGGATACAAAAAGCAAACAATGCAAGATATATTATCCAAAAACACGCAATTCAGCTTCATGAATCTTGATTTGAGAATTTTTCAAGGAAACTCCAAAAGCAGAGACAGATTTGCAATGTTATTAGGCTGAATAAAGCAGGAGATTTGCTGGGTGACTTCAAGAGCAGATGGTACTGTAAAAAGTCATGTTCCATAACAACATCTCTGACTGTCAAAAAGCCCTGACCTCATGCGAGTACTAAGTAATTTCATTTCTACCGAAGAGTAACAAGACTACACACGAAAACAAAATGCCAGTGATTTAAAGAGTGCGTAAAAGGTGATAAAACACTTGCTGCTCTACACCAAACCTCACCCTATCATCCAGACCTGCTGCAGCTGGCTATGCACTGATAAAAATCACATGGACGGATGATTTCATGCTTCTTATTTTTTCTGCTTCTCACTTGACCTTCTTACAGATCAAAAGCCGACTGGCTGGCATTTGGGTATCATCAGCCTCTCACACCAGAATCATATTAATAGAAAGGTCACCTGCTTTCTCTGCCCCTCAGCGAACTTTACATCCAGAGTGAATGAAAGTTGTAATGAAACACTGAATTTATTATGTCACATATTTGTATTATTTATTATGTCACAGCGATTAACAAGTGACACATTTTCCATATGTTCTGTTATGCTAATGCTAATGAATCCACAAAGGAAATTATCGTAGATGTTACGTATACTGTAACTGTAAAACAAATTCGTTTTTGAAAGAATTTGGCAAAACTATTGAGAAGTGATACAGCTGACACAGCAGTGTAGCCTGCATAATGCATTTTTCAGTCTATTTCTGTCACCTCTCTCAGTATCTGCATTCCATTGGATTTCTTTTTCAAATATGTTCTATTAAAGGGACAGTTCACCCAAAAATAAACATTCTGTCATCATTTACACACATTTGAGTTCAAATCTGTATACATGTCTTTGTTCTGATGAACACAGAGAAAGATATTTGGAACGATGTAGGACAGCAACATTTTCTGGGGTACTTTTACATTACATTTATGCATTTGGCAGATGCTTTTATGCAAAGCAACTTACATTGCATTTTACTATTTGTTTCTGAGTATGTGCAATACCTGGGATCGAACCCATGACCTTGCCATTGCTAGTGCTCTAACCACTGAGCTACAGGAAAGCTATGAAAAACTACTTTTGACTATTATTGTAATTTTTCCTATACTATGGTAGTCAATGGGGTCCAAGAACTGTTTGGTTACAAGCATTTGTCCGAATATCTTCTCTATTTTCAACCAAACCAATAAATGTATACAGGTTTGGAACAACTATAGAGACTGAGTAATTCATGACAGAATATTCATTTTTGGTTCATCATTTACTCCCTTGTCATTTCAAACCTGTTTGACTTTCTTTCTTCTGCAGACACAAAAGAAGATATTTTGAAGAATGTTGGTAACCAAACAATGGCGGACCCACTCACTTCAACAAACACAAAACGTTGCAAATCAATGGGTACCACCGTTGTTTGGATATAAAGATGTCAGAATGATGCCAGAATTTTCATTTTTTGATGAACTATCCTTTTAAATATCTTTTCAAGAAATGTCATCATTCATTTATCGTAGTATGTTTAAAACCTGTATACAGGTTTAACATGAAATTCTTGGAAAGATTTTATTTATCATTGGTCATTTTGAAGGTAGGGTGAAGTTATTTGTGACCTAGCTGTAACAAGGTCTGTAAAATATGTATTTTAGGTATACTTGTGACATTTTTGAGTTTTGATATTAATGTTTTGTCTAGATCTGGCAATCCTTCCTGTATATGACTTTTCTGTGGAACACAAAATAATATTGTTTATTTATATTATTGTTTGGTTACCAGCATTCTTTTTTGCAGATTAGAAATGACTTCTAAAGTATAACCTTTACTCAGAGGCCAATAGAGCCTTGTTAGAAAGTAAGATTAACAGGGCCCCTATATTTCATATTGTATAACCTTCTCTGAATCCGTTCCACATTGGTGGACTGATCTGCCTGCTGCTACAAGATCAGCAGATTCTGTAGCCATTTTTAAAAATCATCTCTTCCATCAACACCTGACCTATTAACACTGATTTCTATTCTTTTCTTATTTCTCAAATAAATAAATAAATAAATAAATAAATAATTCCTTAGCTTTGTATATGTGCTATCAGACCAGTTTTCACTGCACTTATGCAGTTTGTTATGTTGTTCCAACTGATCCATTGTCACTCTGGATAGAAGCATCTGCTAAATGACTAAATATAAATGTATAAAATTAAGGGTTGCTTGATTTGTATGGCCTAGAAACATACATATAGTATAACATTTTTATTGAAAAAAAAAACATTTTATTAATGTAAAGAGTTATGTGTCAGAGGAACAATTCTTCATTAAGAAAAATTAATAGTGTATTTTTGTGAAGCACATGGTTTCATGTTTTCAAAAAGGTTTGCCATAGATCAAACAATATTTGGCAGACTTTTACTGTTGCGGAGACCCGAGGGTTCAGTCAAATAAATGTACTTAAATTCTGAGTTTGAAATGCTGCGCAGAGGTACACATGCCATAAGTATGCAATATTATGATGTATGCAAAGGTTGGAAGACTCATGCTGGCAGTTGTGACAGTCTCTCCGCCATCTTGCAGCTGTGTGTTTAATTAATGGCAGCTGAATGTGACCCTAAACCAGTTCACCCGGACACCCTCATAAAAGAGACCTGATGCTGGGCAGCCCATGCCAGACAATAACTGTTGCCAATGGTTTCTAGCTGAAATGTCTACAGTAATGAAATCTAGATGGATGAATTTGTCACAAGTGACATGAAGGCAGGAAATTGTTTAATTGTTTAAAATCATGAACAATTGCAATTAAAAATGCATGAATTCATATTTTAGCATTAAAAATGAGTTTGTATTAACATTAAACAAGATGAATTGTTTTATTCTTAGTAGAACAGATGCACATGTGGTCAGATGGGAAATGCTTTTCCCTCAAATGTACAGGATTTAGAGCCTGTAGTGCTATGGAACGTGTTTGATAAATGTCTTTGAGAAAAGGGGAGAAAAGAGAATTGATGTGATCAGATATGATGGGCCAGGTGCTATACTGAACACCAGGCAACCTCTCTTCCTTCTGACCCCTGCATGTATAAATCACATCCCTTCACAAATACACACACGCACACACACAAACACACCGTGTGCACAACTCAGGGCCCCACAGGAGCAAGACGCTAATATGGCCTTTTACCACACAGGGCACGTTGGATGCATCAGTTTCGAACCCATGTGGGGGTTGCTTAGTGATTCTAATGGACAGCGTCCTCCCCTCCTTTGAGAGCAAAGATAATGTATCTCAACCTGTTAGGTCTATAATACGTGTAAATCACGGCAGCAGGTTTGGAAGTCTCGCTCTAAATCTTGTGATGATTTATGACAAAACTAGAGCGTAAAACAACAGCTGGTCACTAACTGAACAAGAGATTGCAGACATGGCACACTTATGAGCACCTCTTTCTGACCCATAACTGGGTTGAAAATAACCCAACATTTTTTGGAGTTGGACTCTAAACCAAATCATATCAAATTAAAAAAGTCTCAATTTTATGCGTCATGTTTCATTTCTTAATGTAGCTCTAAAATCATGTTTTAAGAATGATTTCACAAAATCACAATGCTGATGTTTTCTCTTAATCACATCTTTCTAAGTGCATCTAATATCCTGGTAAGTTATTTCACATATAAAATCGTGGGATTGTGCCATTATTACCTCTAGTGAAAAGAAAAACAATAATGCGTTTGATTAATTTTCTTAGTTGAAAAGAAAAACTAGGAAAATTACCAAAAGAAACAGCTGTGTATTTATTCATGAATAAGAAATATTCACCTCATCATGCATCATGATATATTCAGGAAATACTTAGCATTATAATCTCTCTGTTTAATTTTTGAACAAGAGTTCCGATTTTTCAAACAATATTTCGATACTGTGTTTTTGCAGGTGCGCTAAATTCCCCATTGTCCTCAAACGGTTTGGTGAAAATGTGTTTGACTGTGTGTGGTTAGATGTTACATGTGTTTCCAGTAAAACAGCATTATTATTGATTAGACTGATATGTGAGAATGTCAGATCAGAAGCGTGGAATTCTTGGAATTCCCAACACAGGCTTAAATAGTATTCATATAAGCAGCCATTGCATATATGCCCTACCCCAGGGCCATATGAATGAATTTGGGCAGCACTACATACAATAGATGAGGTCAGGGGTGATCTGTCAATCACTTCCTCACAAAATGTTCACGGTTTCAAAACATATTTTATGCTTCTTAAACAAATCCCTTGCATTCTTTTTTTAACACATATCTATTAAAATGATAATTTATGAATTTATTCATTGCAAGTATGTACGCAAGCCAAGCATACATGGCTCTCACTTAGAATGAATGACAATGGAATTAGTGCATACTTGGGAGAACTAGCTGGAACAATTTGTCTGCCACAATAGCCGATCCAAATATTTTTTCAATTTATGTTTGGCACGCTTCATGGAAAAACTAAATTGTATAAAGTGTTTAACATTCATTATTTTCAGCTATTACACAGACATGTCACATTATATTTCAGCAAGCCAAAACAGCTAAATTAGACACTATTTGTTTTCGCTAAATGTTTCTATCTGCAAACATTTTTGTTGTCATGTTTATCATAAATAGACATTATTTTAGACATTAATATCCCAAAACAGTAATCTCAAACGCTTAAAAAAGCGAATATATGACATCTTAGTCTTATATGTGACACTGCAGTTTTAAACTGACAACATGTATTTGGTTTAGATTTGCTTCTGGGTTAACTTAAAATGATAACTCACAGGACACCTGACTCTTATGAGAAATGTGTATCTTGATAATAAAAAGGTGAGTGAACCATTATATTTTTATACCAGTTCTGATCACTTTGTTTTCTTTCAATAATTGAGTCATACTTTTGTGATAGTGTGTTGAAAGAATACGGAGATTACGGCCTAAGCCAGTGTTGGAGCCCTTTGTGCTTTGCTTGGATTTACTGCTGACACTTTACTGGCTGTTACAGCAGAAGCAGAACATTTAGATTCAACATATTTCTGTGTGAGAGTGGACTGCATCCAGATATCGTGGAACTCATGATGCTTCAGACGGATAGTTTCCAAAAAGTGCGAAAATGAGAACGGAAACATTTGGGACAGTTTACGCATATGCAGAGTATTTGTAAAAACGCACTGCATGTGACTATAGATAAACGTGCCATTCGATATCCAAAGTTAAACCTGCTGTTACTGTAAAGCGCCGCTGCGTGTGTGGCCATTACAAGCCTCAGGTTTGGGCCTTCCTTAGGATGAGATCCGCACACCGGATCAGCGATCCAGGACATCTGCTGAAGTTGATCAGCTCTGGAGCTTCCCGCTGAGAGGTGGGAGGTCAAAGCGAGGTGAGCAGTGGTTTGCAGTCACTTCAGAAATGTTCATTGATAGCAACAGATCACTCCCTAAGACTGGATACAGTCAGACACACTGTGTGGGAACATTATACTTGATAGGCTGTCACTTTATATGCTAATGGTCATGGGTTTGAGTTCAAATGTCTAAATGAACGAACTGCTGCTTTCTTCTCTTCTACAATAAATCTCTTTAATGTTAAGGTATGCCATTATCTCTGTAAATGTCTTACGTTTTGTTTTCCTTTGGCCCGCAGCCCAAAAATTCAGAATTTTTGTGTTGTCTCATCCCTAAGCCCCCCAATATAAAAACACAGCACACACACATGACCTAATATGGGAGAAGGTACTTTCCAGCATGTTTGGACCGATGATGCAATAGGAAGTGCCTGACAACACAATCTGTTTTATCAACTCAAGGATCAATGCAATATCACACGTGAACTAAATCAATGTTAAGTGAAACGTTTCAGTGAGCCAAGAAAACATCTGCTAATATTAACACTTGCGTGGTGAAAATATTTAGAATATAAAATACTACGGTGTCGTACTATTATTTAGCATACATTTATTATACAAGTACATTATTAAAATGAATAAGTAAATGTAGCACGTTTATTTTGGTTAACTGCTGTTGCATACGCTACAGTAAGGGGCGATAGAGCATTGCGTTTGTTCGCAGACTCAACACTTGAGAGGAGAAGAAAACGCACCAGGAAGTCATTCCTGAATGGTACCAGCTGTCAGAGGATTACCAGTAAATGCTATTTAATCTCTTTTCACAAACTTTCTCCGCTCATAAAAGCGCAAAAGAAAAGCCAACGAAGTGCTTTAAATGCCATGTAACTTGTATAACCCTTTTAAACTTTGAATGCAGTCCTAAGTTAATTGAATGAATAGGCATTATTATTAAATGATTTTTGAGTAAGGGTGTAATGGCGCTACATTTGAGACATTAAAAGAAACGTTGTCATTGATACCTGAATGCAATTTCCCGTATTTAACGTTAGATAAACTGTCCAGAAGAGTCATACAGAATAAGATCACTGACTCAAAATGTCAGTGTGTTGTGTGTTGCAATTGCAAGCTGTCAATAAATATCAAAGGTTGAAACTTAATAGAACTGCTGATGCTTGTTGAATTTCTTGTGCTGAGTACAAAATGCGTTGCTGCTAATGTAGATTAAGGTTTTGAGGAAAAACATTTTTAAAGACACATGAACAAATTAAAATTTGAATATATCTTCATAGAGTTATAAAGTAGAGCTAGCCTATACTGGATGTATAGTACAGCCATATGTGTCATCTTTGAAAAACTGACTTTTGTATCTGGTTTCCTTACTTTTGGATCCAGAAGTGTGTGAGGCTGATCCGGTTGGTATGATGTGCAGCCCGGGATCTGAGGGGCACGGAGAGGATGCTTCTGTGGAGTATGTCTACTGCAGAGGTGTCGTCACTGAACTGCTCAAGTATGGATCGACAGACCTACATGCTGCCAGCAAAGGCCCAAACCCTCCCAAAGTGCTCATCCTTATCATTCCAGGTAAGATCCATGGAGTCTTTGCATGGTGAAAATAAAAGTGTGGCATTTAGTACATTAAAATATGAAAAAAAATCTTGATCCTGTCTGGATCAAGGATAAAGGACTTATTTATATTATGTATTTATATTAAAGAAAAAATATGGTCTGCCATGTATCATGTGAAGTCTCTGAGAAGAATTTTTGATGGCAGGAATACCTTACCTACATGACTTTTGAACCTTTATGGTCTTGGTTCTGCTGTGAATCTCGACTTTCTATAATTAGATTAATATGAAGCACCAAATAGTCTTAATATGTGACTTACTATTGCAAGTTTTAGTTGCCAAGAAATATGCAAACATGACTAAATACAGTACCTAGTGGTAGTAGTAGTAGTAGTAGTAGTAGTAGTAGTAGTCATGTAATGGACTCATGGAGGTGTCCGTTTTTTTCATAACCAGTGAGAAATCTATATGTTAAGTTCTTTGATTTACCTGGGATGTTATGGCTTGCATATCTACCAAAAAAGAGCCAATATTATTTCATGTAATACACTGTATCATGTGTGGGGTATCTAACAAAACCTTTTATTGCAGTTATAAAACCATTTATAAACTTACTGTATAACCTAATTTTATTTTACACTTACATTACATTTAGGAAGGCTTCATGCCTATGTCCAGAAGTCCAGTCTAGATTTCCTGTTGCTCAGCTTGTAATGTATGGTACTATTAACCCTTTTTTAAACTTTATTTTTGTTACATGAATAATGTATTTTGAGTACTTGTTTCGCTGACGTGAAATATTGGGGAAAACGGAGCCCCAACCACAGATGTCCAGGAGAGAGAGAGAGAGAGAGAGTGTGCTCAGGCTGATGACCTTATAGAGGTTTTTCTCTTAGTGATCTCTTTTCACCAGGCTCTGAATGTCACTGAGCATTGTACTCAATAGACTCTTTATGAGCAACAGAGAGCTTGTACGCCGGGGCTGTTATTGTAGAGCTTGTGCCCTTTTCTCTAGAGATAACGGCAATAATCTCTACAGTCTTCCAGAGGCTCCCTTGGCTCTCATATCCACGAGGTCTAGCACAGGTGCTACCGTTTAAATAGCCTTTTTAGGATGAGGAATGATGTTGTATTGTAAAGACAAGTCCTATGACTGAGCATGTTAGAAGAAAGATACAAACTTATGCAATATTTCTCTCAACGATGTGCAACATCAGGTTAGAAACAAGCACATTGACATTTATGTGTGTTAACATATGTAAATGCAAGATCATCTCCCTTCACAAAGGACACCATCTGTGTTAACTAAGTGGACCACTGGATGGCAGCAGGTTTGTTGTGTTATACTGTAGTTGGTTTTGAATGTCCCCTGCTGGGCACAGTGTCTTATGTTGGGTTTTGTATCAAAGGACATTGAGCTTTCTGTAGGTTTCTGACTGTCAGTCAATTATCGTAACACTGTATAACAATAAGTAGTTCAACACATAGTTTGCTTTCCCATTTCAAAGGAAGTGTCTACTCAAATCTTTTGAACATGTTTTAAAATAAAATGTTAAACTTTAAATGTTTATAATGAATATTTTATATGTTATACAGAAATGTATATATTGTACTGTATGTTGAAATTAAACCGTTTTGAGCTGTTAAGGTCTTTATCGTTTTAAAGTAAAAAATGTAAGTTATGATCTCTCATATGTAGAGCAGAGAGATGTTCAGTGGGTCAGGGATAGATCTCCAGATGGTTCTGATTTATAGGAACCTGCTGTGCAAAGCACTCCGCTTGTCCCGGCAGCTGCATCCAATAGCCCACAGTATCACTTTGTTTGATAATTCATAATAATCTTACAAAGATTTCTTTTGCCATCTTTGGACAGTATAGCCAAACTGTTTTCTCTTTCCTTTCTCTATGTTGAAAGTTAAAAGATTGAGGCAGTTTTCTCTTAAATGATGTGCTTAATAACTAAATAAGTATCTGGTCTTTTTTTATCATCTCCAAATGTTTCCAAGGAGTCTTTTTTTGCAGTATGGAAACTAATATTAATATGTCAGATTTAATGGCGCACCCAAGTAACGGCCTCACTTCACCCAGCTTTACTGACCTTCTTTCATAAAATTCGATGGAAGTTCGACAATTATGATTCTCTTGCTAGCATTCGATGAGCAGGTGGATCAGGGGTCACCACTGGCTTGCCAAGAGAGGTTATTATTTTTGCTTTTTCATGTATTGCTGAGATTGAGGCGTAATGCTTTTAGGAATGTTACCTGGAGGTTGTATTTGATTGCTGGTCCAGTGCTGTAAAGCACTTTTCCACCCTTTAACTGTGGGACAGGGCGATTGAATGACTGGTGGATAGAGAGATATTTTCAGGAGGATCTTTAGAAAGACTAAAGATTTGTCAGGACTGTTACATTTTAATATGTAAAACTGAGGTCTCCTCTTCTAAAAATGTTTTTTGACTGGTTAGATTCAAGATTTTTAGTTGGCATGATGAAACTCTATAAATAAATGAATTTGATAGAATAATATTATTTAGGCTTAAATAGAAATAATTATTTGTGTTTTTGCATCTCAACATCGATTTCAAAGGTGGAACAACAGTTTGAGCAGCGGAGTGAGCCGTTGGTTGTAATTCGCAACTTCACCGCTAGATGACACTAAAATCTCCACATTGGTCCTTTAATGTTTAGCTTTAATGCATTTAATAGATGCAAAACAAAACAGCTTACATTCAAAGGTATGCATTTTCAGTATGTGTGTTACAGTACATGCCAATTGAATCCTTGACTGTCACCGAAATCAAAAAAGTGTGTTGTGATTTGTAGCCTTTATAACCTTCAACAATATGGTAAGGTATATCGACTTGTTCAATTGAGTTTAAACTGTCTGTTATCTTAAAAATGCCTGTTGTCATATTCTGTATTGATTCGTAAAATTGTTCCAGCTCCTGATGTAGACAACCCCCCTACTGCCTTTTATCTGGGATTACAATACCTCTTGAATACATTGAACTAACCCCGGGAGAGTCATCTGTCAGGTGATCTGGCTATAGTCACCCTTGTGTCTGCAGGTTTGCCAGAGTCGATAAGCATTTTCACTTGTTCATCTCCCTCTGCAGACTGGATCAGCTTTATGGCATGTTAAGAGCTAATAAGTTAAAGACAACTTCACACACCGTCTGCGTGAACAAATTACACCAGATGCTAATGCATTCCTTAAGGACATGCTATGGAACTAGTACGATTTCCAATTTGATTGTATTTAAAAAGTGAGATTTTAAACATCATGTCAGACAAATAATAGTTTTTTAAGAAATATGCCTCTGGAATAACAGGGTTGACTGTTTTACACATTACTTAGAAATATTTCTATTTAAAAAAAAATCAGTTATAACTTGTTTACTTAACTTGTAAGATCTTGGTAACAAGGTTGACATGTAAAGATCTTCCCCTGCTGACAAACATAAGAATTTTTAGAAAGGAGAAATGCTTTAAAAAGTAGGTAATATTCAAGTACTTGAAAACTTGATTTAGTGTTCATGCGGGGCGGTTTTTAGAATAGTTTAATACTTTTTAGAAAGAGCTGCATAATTTTGACACAACATCAAGTGTAACTTGATGCTTTTTTGTCTTTATTTTTATTGCTTATAGTATATTAATATGCATTCGTAGACATTGTCTATTAAATATCAAATGCCAAGATGGGTGGTTTAATACAGTGTTCACAGACTATAAACTATGTTTAGCCATAATGTACAATACTGCTATCAAAAACCATTCTTTATTCATATGCCAGATTTGAGGAGATATTTCATTCTATGGAATCCACTAGGGTTTCAGATCACGGCTGGGGTTTTATCCATTGATTTAGTGGCTTCCCTCGTATGTGTGTTGGGGTGGTTGGTCAACGGGCAGGTTTGTGTGTGTGTGTGTGTGTGCGTGCGTGCGTGCGTGCGTGTGTGTAACAAAGGGAGAATATCCTGCACCTGTAGGGCTACGTCAGTGGTGTGGTAGTCCAGGCAGTCTTGGGGTCAGAGACGGCAGGCAGGGTATCTGTTTAATGTCCCGGTGAGGAGCTCTGAATTTATGGACTTAGGGAGAGGGGGAAATGATAATGTGTGGGAGAGGAGCGGATAGCTCATGCCTCTGTCCTCTTTCTCCGGTAGGAATGCCTCTTTTGCATTCTTTCTCCACGCACTTCTGAAACGCAAACGCTTCTGAATTGCTGTTACAGTAGGTGGGTGATGTGCATAGATCAATTCTGTTTCATCCATGTTGTATTAGTTCACCCAAAAATGAAAAGTATAAAAATGCATTATTTGCTCACCTTTAAGTTGTTTTGAAGCCATATATATATATATTTTAAATACAGGATTTGACATCATTTACTCACCCTCTTGACTTTCTTTTTTCTGCAGAACACAATAGAAGCTATTTTGAAGTTTGTTGGTAAACGAACAACGGCGGTACCCTTACAATAGAAGTCAATGGCTGCCACCATTGTTCGGTTACCAACATTCTTCAAAATACCTCCTTGGTCTTCTGCAGAAAAAAGAAAGAGATACAGGTTTGAAATGACAAGAGGGTTTAACTATAGGCGGGGCCGCGTTCAAGCTATGGAGCACTTGTCGCCTATTCCACCTTCCCAGCCCTGTAGATAAAATCTGTCTGTGGGACCATGTGTGACACCAAAATCTTTGATTCCATCTCTGCGTTTAGTGCGAGGCAGTCGGTGGCTTTATTGTGGCAGCTGGTTGGGAAAAACCTGCCATTTCCAATAATAGTGGCTCAAAGCAGCTCAGCCTTTGAGCACGTCAAGTCCCATCTGAAAGAGATTTGGGAACTCTCAGCATGAATGAAAACATACAAATGGATTTAATCAGTCTGTAGAGAGCTCGAAAGGGCTGCCGTTGGCCCTCATGCCTGCCCTGAGCAGGCCTACCGGTGCACGATATCTCAGCATACGCTGACCCAGCTGTGAGAACTGGTGAGACCGCTGGATGTCAAGATCACACTACAGAACACCGTGGTACTTACACCTCATAAGTAAAAATGCTTCTTTACATAACCTCATGTGAGAACTTGATCAGTGATCTCTGTGAAAACAACATTTGTAAAAGCTCTGTGTTATACTTTTATGTTACGTCACTACAGAAGCACACTCAGCATCACGGTAAATGTATCACCACGTGAGGCTGTGACCTGTCGATACTCTCTCGAAGCGAAAGGGTGAGTTGGCTTTGACCACACAGAGTGTCCATTGTTCTACTGTGGAGGCAGCTGGGTATCAGAGACGCCATTTATCTCCTTATCTCCCCTCACTTGCAGTTAACCTCAGCTACGTCAGTAGACCTTGACAGTACCTGATTATGTCATTTTGAGCAGTTTACAAAGATATTTTGGTTTGCATAGATACGTCTTTGATATTGGTTCGAATGTCTGGAACATGTGATGGACGAAAATAGTAATAGGAATGTTTGTTTTATAGCTGACCAGGGAAAAATTCAGAACTTGGTTTAGATCCATATTACCAAAGCAACACACAAGAAAGTATTTCATATATTATACTTTTCCACAGGTAACCCAGGTGTGGTGGGCTTCTACAAGACATACATGTGGACGCTGTATCAGACATTCCTCAGAAAATATCCAGTGTGGGCTGTGAGTCATGCTGGACACTGTATGCCACCAGACACCTTTGATATGATTGAAGGTGGGTAGTTTCTTTTCACACATTTATTAAAGGTGGACTTCTTTCTTTATTCATAAAGTTTAGCACATAAAGAAATGGTACTTTTGGGGAATGTTAAAACTCTTGAATTTTACATGTTGAGATCACATGACCAGAAGAACACTGACTGTGTCAGTATAATGAACTGTGTAGCTTGATAGATAGAGGTTGTTTTTTTTCAGCGAACTAATATTAAAAATATGTGCTTTTTTAAAGGAAAAAAAACACTGTAATGCATGGCATCTCTTGGATTTGTTTGTAAATAATCTGCAGAAGCCTCTCTGTATGTTTCTGTCATCTGTGACTCTGTGTGATGTCATCACCACTGTTCTTATGAAGTCAGTAGATGGCAGCAGACAAGTGACTTCAGTTTTGTTAAGATCTGTTATGTTATGTTTTGCCTTCCCTATATCTCTTCAGATGCTCCTTTTTTAATGATTTAAAGCCGTTTATTTACTATTCAAGATGCTTCATATAAATAAATCCTTTGCTGCCTGTGTTATTTCATAATCCTGTGCATGCAGTTCATTGGAAAAAAGTGTGCCCTAGACTGTCAGCTGTCTCAGTCATAATCTAGGCCTTACCGATATTTTGGGATGTCAGATAGTCCTGGATGTTCTTTTGGAATCCTTTCATAGAGTGCACAGGTGGAATGCGTTCAGGACCAACGAATCGAGCCAACTGGCCTCTTCCTCCTCTTCCTGAACCAGTATATGAAAGTCCGGTATCTTCATCCATAAAGCAGTGTGGACATTTTTATTGAGCTTGCTACGTGGGAAAGACATTACCAAGCCCTCACCTGTAATAAGACAAACCACATGCAGATGGTGGAGATCTCCAGAAACAGCACCTCTGTGGGCTTGCATGATGGATGGGACGGTCCAGGTGGACATCACTCCCATCAGGTGTGCTGTCAGGACCAACAAGCTGTTGGGACCTTGAAATTGTTAGTATGGTAGAGCTATCGACCACCAGAAATTATAAACCAGAACTGTAAATCTTCCAGAAGATACTTTCCAAAAAACCTCTAAAACGTGATTTGATGATTTGTGATGCAATACTTCTAGTTCCTGCACCATCTCAAGGCTCAACCAGAAAGCATTAATGTAAAAGCGTCAGACAACTCTTTTTAAAAACAATTTATCGTAAACACATGGAATGCTTTAACCAAATCACAGTCGCAAAATATTCAGTGACAGACAGCTGATCTCCGGGTAACGCAACAGACGATGACATCCACCGCTGGTTACATTGTCGCGCAATCATGAGCCGGATGATTAAAAGTCAAAATCCGACATTGAAATCAAACGTGCCAAAAGATGACAAGCAGCAGGCTTTTGCCAAGGCAAGGCAGATGAAAGAAAAGCCGCAATTAAAAGTTCTCAAAACTCGCTATTTGAGTGACATCCTCGATTAGCGTCAACAGACGTCTCGAGCAGGGCGGTATCGAATGTGCAGGGCTTTTATATCCCGGCCCATTGTCTTGTTCATCTCAATGATCCATCCCTCATCATGTTCTACCATTTGGTTCACAGATGCCCCTTTGCAAGGAAATAGCTGCTTGCGTTACTACCCGTTGCACAGGATGTTGTGTATGAGACCATAACTAACTAAAAACTGCTTTGACTTTTTATCATTCCAGCAATGTATTTGATGTGTGTTCTATTAAACTGTTTATAGCTTTATATATTTGGAACATTGGATGTATTACATTTCCATAATCACACAGGGATCACACTATTGCAGTACTGTAGCTGTTGCAAATGTCCAATGTTTATTACTTTAACATTAAAGTGATAGTTCACCCAAAAATGAAAATATTGAATCATTTACTCACCCTCACGTTGTTCCAAATCGTGTGACTTTGTTTTCTTTGCAGAACACATAAGAAGATATTTTGAAGAACGTTGGTAATCGAACAACATTAGACCCCATTGACTTCCATTGTGTGGACACAAAACCACTGAGACATTTCTCAAAATATCTTCTTTTGTGTTCCACAGACGAAAGAGTCATTATACAGGTTCTGAAGGCCATGAGGATGAATAAATGGTAATTTAGAACTTTGCAGGTTTTATCTTTTTTCAAATGTTGGCAAGTTAAATCTATAGAATTAGTATCGACCATTTCGCAAAATGTAAACGGGTCCATAAGCACTTCTGGTTTCATTTTTAATTCTTTTATTTTAAAATCTTACATACATAATTAATTCTTAATATATTCATTTTGATTTGATCATAAATGTTCTGTTGGTTGTATTTTATTCAAACGTTTGTGCGGTGTTGAACCAGCATTGTTTATGTCATTTGAAGTGGTCTATATCCAGATTGTTTCAGCTTTGTAGCTCATAACTTAGAATCATCTGCAAATTGAAGTGCAAATAAATACATTTTACGGGAAATTAATTATGTTGAAATTGTGCAGTTTAATCCGTCAACATGTTTTGCTTTCAGGTTGAAATTTTCAAAGAGCTAGCTAATTGGTGGTCTTTCTTGTGATGCTTTCCATAACACCATGACATCACCGACTGGGGCATCAAACAGAGTTTACAGTTTCTTCTTTGGATGAGCCTTCAAACAACTTCAGGTTTTTAAATCCAACCTCCTCCAAAAGACACTGTTGCCCGAGTGCACTGTGAATGTCGCCCATTGATTTACTACTGTTCAAAGAGCACCTGGTCAGCCAGGGGTCAGAAGCAGGATTGGTTATTCTGAACCCACAGAAACCTTGTTTCGTCTGGGGAAACATCCCGTTTGACGCAGCCACAGAGAGACTTCTTTGATAAGATCTTAAAACTTGAGTTCCGTTAGCATTTTAAGGCTGGTTGTATTTACCAGCATATATTAAGCGATATTACATCCCTGTGTATCGGAAACATAAACAAAGCGGGGAAAGGTGGTGGAGTAAACATGCCACATTTCTCTGTGGAGGAACTGTTCCTGTGGTTGGCAATTTGTGATTGACGGTCTTTGATTACAGTAAAAATATCTCTTAATACAAACACCGGGAACGTTTTTGTGCCTGCCAGTGTCAATAAGACTGTTCTGGGTCAAGCTGTCTTCCAAACCTACACATCTCATTCATTTTTTCAGAGCGTGTTAAGAGAACTACTACTCAAAATCTACTTTTTGCTCTCTGATATGATGAAATGACCCACTATTTATGACCAGACTATTAAAACAGACTTACATTTTGCTCATTTCCCTCATTTTGCCTATAGTACAAGGGAAACCGATCTCTGTAAATGGTTTGGATGATGTGTCCCTTTTACCAGTTATTATAATCCAGTTGGAATTACTTTTCTTTTTGTAATTGATGAAAGGTGGTGGTTGATATGATCCCCCTTTCTTTTAAGCAAAGGTAGCCCAACATCGCCAAATATCAGAAAACGCAATCCCTTAATTACATTTATCCTCATTGTAACAATTGTTTGCTGGATGCCAGATGTTCTGATCTAACAACATCTGGTTCCAGCATCTAAATGAAAGATTTTTATGTGTAATTAGTTAAGTTTTGGCAACCTTTGACCCTAGAGACTACTGGTGCGGTTTCTTCATCATCTCATTTGCTGAGGTACATCACGCTTTTATAAACATTCATGCTTTAGATGTGAACAGCATGTTCTTGTATTCCAAATACATTAAATATTTGATCCCCTAAGCTTACAGTGCAAGAGCAGAGCGAAAAGCCCTCTGCGTCCACCCATTTTTAATCAGTAACACCACTGTTGTGGTTGATATTCAGAAACCTGATCCGTGGATGAAACATGCACCAGATATGTATTGCACATTTTTGAGAAGGAAGGTAATCGCTTAACAACTTGCTCCCTGTACTTATATCTTGATGATCGGGTCAAAAGATTATTTTGTATTGAACACTTGAGTTGTGATTGCCATATGTTGCTTTTTGGGCCCGTTCATCAAAAGTTCCTTTCGTTTTGTTTAATATGCTGAAGGATTTCTTTTGGATTAATCTTAAATCTTAACACATATCATGACAAAAAATTGTGGGCTTAGAGTCAATGTGAACTCAAAATGGGCACACTGGTTTTGTTGTATTATTTTTATTTAGGAAAGAAAGAAAGAATTTATAATCTATAGTCTTCAAAATAGAGTAACTTGCCTCTATTTAACTCGTATAAGTCTGCTGTAAAGCATTTTCAACGTTATGCCCATGGAAATGCTTGGATGTGTATTTAACATGTAGCATAGTCTTAAATGTTCATGAGGTAATCCTGAGGGGCCACTTGGTGTGTGGACTTCAGTCGTTTTGGTGTTTGGGCTCTGAGCTCACAGTGCCCCTCTGTGCTGGTAGATAAACATGTACGGCCCCTTTGTAGGCAAACGTGAGTGGGAACCTTCAGAAAAATATCAAGATCGGATTTGGAAAATGGGAAATGAGGGGTAAGAAGTGGTTAGGGAGAGCTAAATATGTGTGCATGCACAGGTCAGTGCCTTCACAGCACAGTGCCTGATCTCACTCAGAATCATGAATGAAAATAGACCTGGATTGAGGGCCTGTCAGTGTATTTGGCTTTAAAGCAAATATTAGAGGTTGGATAGTTTTTTTTAAGTGTGTGTGAAGTAGATTTTCAGGGTAGGGTCTACTAAAAATGAAATCTTGATGTTAAACCACAGTACAAGCATACTTACACCTTTAATAAGTTTAGAGTCCTATTGTTATAAATCTTGTGTAGTTGCTGTAATGATGAAAACAATTCAGCACAGATACCTAACAATTAAATACGGCATAATATACAGTCTGTATGGTAAAGATTGAATATTAAAACTCAGAATACAATAAAGTAATATTGAAGGGAGTTCAATACAAATATAATCAACGCAGTCTCGCAGGAATTCTTGACATAGTGACGCAATTTAATCTAATCTATTTCGTGTTCATGGACCCGAATTTCCCATTTTTCACTTTTTACTCATGCAACCTTTTTGAGTCACTCAGTGCGACTTCCAATCAAATATTTTAAAACGAAGTATCTTTCATATGTATATATGCTTTTTTGAATAGGTGTCAGGTTAGTCAGACAACTATATTATGTATGTAAGAAACCGACCCAGTGCTAGTATTTAAAGGCAATGATCTAATTTTGGAGCGAGATTTAAATAGGGATATTGCCATAAATAGCAAATTAAGTTAAAATGAAATACTAAATGGGACGAATGCACTTTACACACATCTTGAAAAATCACACTTGAATTATTTATGCAATTTTTAACAACAAAAAAAGACTTGTAGTCTTTGTTGTAGAATACCTTCCATGCTTCCAGCTGCACTTGATCTAGATTCCTTTTCCTGTTTTATATCAAGTGCCATGTGACCTAGTGTCAGAATAAAAAAAAAAAGAATGCTACCTTGATACTGTATGATGATGCTTGGTGATACATTTTGCTTTAAATATTCCCTAGTCTAATGCTTCTCTATGAAATGTTTGTGATTCTCAATATTTTAGCTATGTTGCACATAAAACAGAATTTGGAATTTTGCAGTATCTCAGATCTTGACCGGTACTGTTTTTTGAAGCCTTTCTTATCTTATCAACCTTTTACATCCACTGGTATTTTATGCAATAAAAGTGATTTAGAGTTTTCATTGCTATATTATTTCTTATCCTTTTTATCTCTCTTTCATGTGCCTGTTCCTTAAGGTCACATGCACTCCTTTGGTCTTATTGGTCTCCCTCCTGCTTCCCCCTCCTTTCCTCTTCTATTTTAAACTACATGTATATCCTATTTATGAAGGTAAAGGTGCAAAAGAGGTAGCAGGTTAGTCATGTTAGGTTGGTTAAAAAAAGTCTTCTTGCGAAAGCACTTTGTCAGGAAAAGATTGAAATTTAACTTTCATTGTATGAAATAAGGTTTTGGACATTTTTCCATAAATATAGTTCCAAAAAAATGTTTGGAACGACGTGAGGGTAAATAAACGCTGACAGATTTTAATTTTTGAGTGAACTGTTCCTTTAATTCATCAACAAAATGCAGAGAAAGACAGTTGTCACTGGTTCAAAATATGTTCATAAGTCTTTCAACAGTAATCCAATTCCAGAAAACTTAAGAGACCCTCAGGATTCGATTCACGCTCGCAGCAGGTTTTATTCCAACGCTTCTCATTATAAAACAGGTCTAAGTAATTAGCCATGTGCAACCATGTCAGCAGGGATATCTCTATTATTTTAGTAAGAGAAGAGGTTGCGGTGTGCTCCAGAAACCATTTATTGTGAAATGTCTCTTGAAGGCGCACTTTGTCTATTTATGTCTTGAAGCTAATATGAATTATTTCTCTCTCCGTTCTGGTACTCCCGTCTCCCAGTGTCTCATCATCAACAATTCTGCTCTCATAACTCATCACTGTGATAATGCCTCAGTCTCACCCAGACACAGTTTAGCTTCTTCTCTGTCCTTCTCGCTTTTGTCTCTGCACCCTCTCTCTGTAACTCTTTTCTTAGGTTAACAGTGTTGAATTGCGGTTAATATCAAAGTCTGCCAAGCGCTATCAGGATCTCCAGTTACCGGAATTGTTCAATAGAGTGTAATTTTACTCCTTTCCAAAGAAATAATGAAGAACAAGATCAAGATGTTGAAAGTGAACTTCTCACATGGAGCGCTTACCAGTTTAAAGTGCCTTCTGGGTCCTCTGCAATTTATACGTTTGAGCTGTAATCGGAGATCTCCAATCGACGAAATGAAGCATCTTTGCATAATTATATTGTTGTTTACGTTTACATTTATTAATTTGGCAGATGCTTTTATCCAAGGCAACTTACAATTGAGGAAAACAGCAAGCGATTCGTCTAATTAAGCACGCAGTCGTGGCCCGTGGCCCAGTGGTTAGAGAGTTGGACTCATGACCAGAAGGTTGCTGGTTTGATTCTCAGGGCTGGCGGGTAACGGCTGAGGTGCCCTTGAGCAAGACACCTAACCCCCACTTGCTTACTATACAAAAATGTTCAAATGTATAGTACAATGTAATGTAAGTCGCTTTGGATAAAAGCGTCTGCCAAATGCGTAAATGTAAATGTAAATGTAAGCAATATTCATGAGAAGTGCTAGTAATACAAAGTTTCAGATACAACGTCAATATAGTATTTTACATTTACATTTATTCATTTGGCAGACGCTTTTATCCAAAGCGACTTACAATTGAGGAAAACAGCAAGCGATTCGTCTAAGTAAGTATTAGTATAAGCAAGTGTACAGAGAACATTAGAAAAGGGAAAGAGAGGTAGAAAGAATATGAGACAGTTAAGTGCTCACGGAAGAGGTGGGTCTTCAGCTGTTTTTTGAATTGTGAGATTGATCAAGCTGTCTTGATGGAAACAGAAAGATGGTCTGCTGTGTGTATGTGTGGTGTGAGATCCTGGATGTTTGGAGCTGAGAATTGACTGCTGATGGACCTAGTTTTATCTGTGAAGTAGCTGGCAAAGTCATCAGCTGTTAGGGAGTTTGACAGAGGTGGTGGAGGGTTTTGAAAATTGTTGGTATATTTATTTGTGATTGTTGACGATTATGAAAGTTTTGGCAACGATTTTGGCCATCTTGTAATGTTTGGTGTTTGTTTTTGTTTTTTAAGATGCATCTGTAACTGAAGAGGAGGATGTTTTTGGGCTCGATGGACAGACTGAACACAAGCTGGCCTTCCTCCGAAAGCATGTGCCTAGAGAGATAACTCTGCTGCTGATAGGTCACTCCATCGGCTGTTACATCATCCTGGAGATGATGAAGAGAGACCCGGAGCTTAAGGTATTTAAGTAATGAAAGAGAATCAATAAAACTAATCATTTTTTGCTTTAAAGACCCAAAAATGAAAATTCGGTTTTCATTTGCAACCTCAAGCCAAATCTGTATAATGTTTTTGTTCTGATGAACACACAAGAAGTAAGAATATACATTACACAAAGTAATGCAACAATAAAAATAAATATTGTTAAAAATTTTAGAAACGAAAGAGGTGCTTAGGCATCTTTCAACATCATGAGAAAGCAACAGTGTTACATTAACAGTGTTAATGTCAGTTAAATACCCTGTTCATTTAAGAATGAGTGATGTTGATAAAATTCAACTTAATATGCACCTATTGTGTTTTAATATCAATAAAACAATAGGTATATCAATATGCAACGTAATGCTTATTGTCAAAATTTTAGTATTCAAGATCTAAATGTTTATGAAGCTGCCAGTGCACAAGAATAAGTCTTAGTACTGCTTTACAGCTGTGTCAGAATTGCTCTCTTAAACTTCTTATTTTAATCAAGTGAATTAAAATAGGTTCACAACAATTCACCCATGCATTCCCTTCAATGCCCATCTGCTGTTCTTTCTGGTTTACGGCATTAAACGGTACGAATAATGGCTACCACCTACTGCACAACCTCCAAAGACCACCTTTGTGATTTGCAAGTTTGCCGTCGCAAGACATGCCGACAAAACACAGTCACTACATGAAAGTATGCAATGCCTGAAAGCGCAATGAGACAACGCCAATCAGTATGACACTTCCTCACTGTGTTAAAAAGGTCAGGAGCTTAAATAACACGGAAAAGAACCCTGATTTTCTTTCTCCCTCTGGGGTTTTCCTGCTCTTAGAATGTGCTCTTCATCATTTTTATTTTCAACCATTCTTGCTACCCACAGATCTTTCTCCCTCTCTCGCCAGTCTAGTTTTTTTAGTAATTCCCCTCACTAAAGGGGTGTATTTTCCTCCTGGCAAAGGGAAATGAGTTTAAGCTCTGTTAATGGGGCCGGTGTAGTTATGCGCTGCTTTCCTTGCAGTGCTAAAGATCTATATCATTATTATGGTGATAAAAATATGTTCTGATACTTCTGGAAACAATCCTCATGCACTCTTGCGGAAAACTTTTAGTCAAAATTTTAAATTGTCATTTTAAAACAAGCTACAAAGCTGGGCTTGTTTTAGTTCTTCTTAATTTTTCCAGCCCATTCCAGACATCAGACTTACTGGTTGCATTTTTACACATACTTAAAACATCATTTCAGAAATCCCCTTACATTAAACTATGAGAAAAACTTTTTTTCAGGTCATTAAAATGTTATTTTGTCTCTTTCAGACTTCAGAATGCCTAGTTAAATCTATGATGTATTCGGATACGTCGTGGGTCAAAGACCAAAACATGCACGAGCGTAGAAAAAGATTTCCTGTCTCGCTGCAGATTGCCGGCTGCCAGGAAGCCAACCTGGCGATTATGCCTGGTAACATATGATGTGTGATAATCGCAAACTGTTACTAAGGGCTCTAGATATTTATTTTGGAGTGGAAAGGACCAGGATAGATGGTAGAAATGATGGTAGGGTTTCTCCACTGTGCTTCTGGTGAAGAATGGCTGCAGATTTTAGCCTCGGACCAGGTGCGGTATGAGGTAGGTGGGAAAACCTCCCTAACACGTTGCCAAGTTTGGAGTTTAGAGATCTACTACACCTGGAGGGCCTTAATTGTTTGTCTCTTTTCCCTTTTGAATTACTTACTGACTGCAATGAAGCGACTCTACAGACAGCATGTGCCATCTTCAGAAAATACAGTTTGGTTGACAATTGGAAACCCTATAGAGAAAATTCTGTAATCATTTCCTCATCCTCTTGTCATTTCAAACCTGTATGACTTTCTTTCCTCTGCAGAGCACGAAACAAGATATTTTGGAGAATGTTGGTAACGGAACTACAGCGGTACCCATTGACTTGCATTGGTTTTGTGTCCGTGTAATAGAAGTCAGTGGAAGCCAATGTTGTTTGGTTACCAACATTCTTCAAAATATCTTCTTTTGTGTACTGCAGAAGAAAGAAAGTAATTGAGGAAATGTCAAGAGATTGGGTAAATGATGACAAAATGTAATGTTTGGGTGAACGATCCGTTTAAGATGTTTAGTAAGAAGTCTCTGTCCTTAGCAGAGTAATAATATATTCTTCTGACACAACATTGTTTTTGTCTTTTCATGGGAGTGAGCACTTATGTGTGTGGGTGGCTGGGTTGTGGGTGTGCGTGTGTCGTGGTATCCTGGGTGGGCCGTCGTTCGGGGAGCAAAGGTCGCCCTGCCAGTCGTAAAATTATTGGCTTTATTTCATATACTTGAGTAAAACATCATTATAGTCACGACTTGAGCCAAACAAGAACTCAAACAATACAGCACACAGCGCTGGCTCACATTACCCACACCACAGCTCCAGATTTTAAAGCTCCCAGAACGGGCCGTGGCCCGTCCAACCCATTGGATATGCGGTCACACGATTGAGAAACTTTGATTTTCTTATCAGCTATTGTTACACGACTCTCTGGAATGCTCGATTCTGATTGGTCAGAATTTTTCTGCATTCTGTTGCATTGTGATTTTTGTGTATTGGTCGCTGAACCAATTATTGTCCATTGCAACCATTTTTCGACATAAATGTGCAGTTTGCATATCTCTATCACACCATGTTTTCTTTTCTCACAACATAAATCAAATTGAATGTCTATTTAGTTTCTTATTTCATAAGCGTCCATATAATATGTTTGCTCTTTAAATGCGGAGTCTTGACTGATGTTCTAGCTCGAGATGAAGGCAGGCAGGCTTGCTCTGCGCGGTCTGGGCCGCTGTAGGAAATGTCATGCTGTCTGAATCTCCAGTAGATCTGCACGTCATTAACATTCCTCCGCTATCACAACCCACCCTCACATCTCAGATCCGCTGAAGTCAGATTGTGACGTTTAAACTCTCCTCACCCCTTCACCAGATGCAAAGCACTCCTTCCCCCTTCCTGGCTGTAGCAGTACGGGCAGAGGACGCTTGTAGAGGTGAAAGCGTGTGTGTGTGTGTGTGTGTGTGTGTGTGTGTGTGTGTGTGTGTGTGTGTGTGTGTGTGTGTGTGTGTGTGTGTGTGTGTGTGTGTGTGTGTGTGTGTGTGTGTGTGTGTGTGTGTGTGTGTGACATTTTGTCTGTCTCTCTCTGATTAAAGAGCCACTCCCCGAGTCTCTGTCAGATTCTTCTGTGTTCTCTTGAACATTCTTCTGACCTCCAAGAAGAGGAACTGCTTCTTGTCACACATCAAAGATCACCTGCTCCACACACAGTCCTACTTCTACACCTTTCTGTCTAATTCAGTACGTCTCGCTCTCAAAACCATTATTTGTTTTGACACTGGGTTCAAGAGCAAAAATAATTTTCTATGTTTCTTGTTTCCCAAGAAAAATCACTGAAAAACAAGTCACAATGTATTTAAGAGGTGGGATTGTGTTGAATATTGAATATTGTTGAATACTAAGAAGAATATACCTACATGTTTATTTTTCTTATTTTACACTCAATGTTCAAATTATTAACACATTGTTTGTGTTATGCTATTTGTGTGATTTTTAACACATTTTGTGGGAAATAAATGTTTGTTTTACCACAACCGTTTTTAGAGTGTAGTAGCAAAGCACAAGTCTTAACAAATTCTCTAATTCTGTTAATGTTAATTTCATATAATTGCTTTATTTAATTCATTATTAGTTAAATTATTTGAATACAGTTACTATTGCCTGAAAAGTAGCAGTTTTGGAGATATGAGGTTTTTGCCTTTGCGATAATATGCAGCTTTGCATGAACAAAGATACAGGATAACACGAAATCGCGTCATATGATTTAAGTATTTTTTCTTTTAAAATTGGAAAAGTTTTAGATTTTTAATGTGCTTAAATCTGTATTAAAGGTAAAGTACATAATGTTTTTATGAAATGTAAATTAGTAAAGTCTGTTAATGTACCGTTCAGATTGACAGATCAGATTGATTTGTTTGATTTGAGTTGGATTAAACATTGGTGTTATGTGTCTTGAATAGAAAATAATGATTGCACTGATTGCAAGTTTTTTGCTTATTTGACTTGTAAGCAACCAATCACATACATTGAACATGCTAAAAACCCCACAGTAGCGTCCTCACAACCACCCACTACACTAGCATCATCAAGTCTATAAATTTAGTTTAAAGTAACAGACTTTTTTCTTTAAACACCCAACAGAGCAAATTCTAATTTGATCTATTTTCCGATAGCCATGTATTTTTTCTTCCAGCACTCTGGGAGTCTGGGTTTTGGATTGTTCATCCATTTGGACTTTGAGTCTTTTTCCACTGACAGCCCTAGATTTTTTTATTTTCATTCTCAAGGCCTGTTCAGATGATAAATTCAGCGGCAGCAGAACTTTGCCTGTTCGCCTGTTGCCGGGCGTGATGAAACTGACGCTCCTTCAGGATTCCAGCACTAGCCGAGTTTGAAGTTTAGCGGTTTGAGACTGAATAGATTACATTTGGCACTGCTGACAAAGAATTGTGCTGGCCATCACATATATTACACGAGAGGATTGAAGATATTGCACTGTTTAGTTTCATTGAAAAATACTTGGCTGGGACTGCAAAGCATTGCTGAGACAGATGAAGCACATCTACTCTGTCATACTCACTGAATGAGTCTAGCTGCCTTCTACTCAATGGCCAAACAGAGGCAGGTGTTTCCTGTTTCTGGAAGTCTCTCTGGTTCTCTCTCCTCCCTTTTCTCCCTCTTTGCTGGTCTCCTATCAATTTCATAGCATGGCGGGACTGCACTCATGTCATTTTTCACAGCTTGATAACTCTTAAGCGTTGATATTAAGATGTGTCATTTTTATGATTAGAAGCGCTCTCAGTGCTGTCATAAATATTGTGTGGTGCGTTTCCGGGCGTAACGTTTTGTTCTGAATTTCTTGTTTTTATTGCCTGTGGAAGTGTGGTTCCAAAAAAGCACAGAGATGATAGTCTACTTTCATGTCAGAACCAATTCATATCTAACCAATTCACCTTCGATCTCTATTTGTTATCCTTAGGTTTTGAAGGCCGTGATGCTCTTTCCCACCATCGAGCGCATGGCCTGTAGCCCTCAGGGCAAGGTCCTGACCCCTGTGCTTTGTCGACTGCGGTACGTCGTCTATCTGCCCATCTTCCTGCTGTCCCTCTTGCCCGAGAGGCTGAAGGCTGGAATGGTGCATCTGGCGTTGAGGAATTTGTACTCATTGGACACCTCCATCGTCTCAGCCACCGTCAGTCTCATCAATGTAGACTGTGCTGGTAAGTTTTCCTTCTGCCATTACAGTGAATCTATGGATTCACCTCTCTGATACTATTGCCTAAAAGTATGTTTTTGTTATGGGACAGTATGCACACATTAAAACATAATAACCTGAAACGGAAGGCTCACAGAAAGGAGGGGATTAGAAAGATGAATCGCTGAACGAATCATTTTACAGTCAGTCAAGAAGTAAGAACGGGTTGTTGGACACTCAATAAACCAAAGTAGGACCTTAAAAATCACAAGATACTTGTGATACTCTTTAAACATCCTTTCATTTAAGCATTTCTTTATTTAATATTTGTTATGCAATGTTTACTTTATAATTAATTAAGTGAAGCATCACTTGTATTATTTAATTAATGTAGCATCATATTAGCGTCAATATATGGGTAATATTAGCCATTTGAGTGTCCGTGGATCCAAACTTCGAAGTTTTATGGAAAAAGTAGATAATCTGGGTACTTTGTGAATACTTATTTCAACATCCTATGATTTGGGACAGACTAATTTTAATCTTGAATACTATTTAGGATTGATAGTATGTGAATTAGATTAAAGTCTATAAGGAAAGTCAGTGCACTTGGCATTTGTGGAGACATTGCTTCTGGGCAACTTTTCAGTAATACAAGTTTAGGTCCCTCATTTTGATAAAAGCGTTTGTTCAGTGAATTGTAAATGTAAGTTGTACTGTATCTGCTTGAAGAAACATAAATGTAGTTTTTGCAATACCCCTTGCCCTAAAGAATAATTCTGAACATTTAGTAGACTTTCTGTATACTTGTTCACTTGTCTTATGTCTTAACGAAATCCAAGGGGCGGCACAGTGGCTCGTTGGTTAGCACGGTTGCCTTACAGCAAGAAGGTCCCCGGTTTGAGCCAGTTAGTTTCCTTTTATATAAAATGCTGTCACAATATTTAGAGTTTTTATTTTCTTGAATAACTGTCTCTATTTAAGTCCAAGCCAAATCTCAGGTCAATTGTATGTGTCTAAGTCACTTGAGTCTGCAGATCTGTTACCCTCTGTGATGTTCCGTCTTGATTTCCATCTCTCTGTTTGGATTCCATCCCAAAGATCTAATCCTCATTTCAATGAGGTGTTGAAAAAAGTTCACATACTGGCATCCCTCCAATCTTTAACTCTTCAAATGTGTATTCTTTCTCTTGTTTTATCGTCCGATAAGAAGTATATCACCACTTCAAAGGTGATTCGGGTGATTTAGTTCAGATATAAAAAGTCGAGGCCAAAGAAATAAAAAAGCAAATCAGATTTGAGTGGCAGCCAAGAGAGCGGTGTCTCCCAGTGTTTTGAATAAAGTTTTATTTATCATAACTCATATTTAATCTCGGGAGCTTTCAGAACACAGACTAATGGTGCAGATGAAGTGTTGTGAGTAGGAGTAATTAAGAGGCCTCTCTAGGACTAGTAACACTGAGTTTGTCTCTAGGTGAAAGGCTGAGTGTTTTCCCTGTCCGTCCTGGGAAGAGAGTGATGGATGTTGTGATGGCCGGAGAGTCTTTGCCAAAGAGGCCTCAGTAGAGCCCAGAGGCTTTAGTGTGAGCTCCAGTCGCCATTCACTTTGTGAAGAACCAGTTCTCTCATTTGCCCTTTCTTTCTCCTTTTGTTTTTACACCATCAGTTCTGCCTTTCTCTCTCTGTCTGGTTTCTATATGTGACTCTGGACAACAAAACCAGTATTAAGTGTCAATTTTTCGAAATTGAGATTTTTATATCATCTGAAAGCTGAATAAATAGGCTTTCCATTGATATATGGTTTGTTATGATAGGACGATATTTGGTCGAGATATAACTATTTAAAACTCTGAAAAAGTTTATAACTATTTAAAACTCTCAAAAAAATCTAAATAATGAGAAAATCGCCTTTAAAGTTGTCCAAATGAAGTCCTTAGCCTAGCATATTACTCACAAACATAAAGATTTTAGATATGTACGGTAGGAAATTTACAAAATATCTTCATGGAAAACAATCTTAATACTTAATATCCTTTTAATTTTTAGCATAAAAGAAAAATCTATAATTTTACAATGTATTTTTGGCTATTACTAAAAATGTTCTTGTGCTACTTAAGACTGGTTTTGTGATCCAGGGTCACATATGGTTTCTTTTCTCGTATGTTAAAAGCACAATGGGAACAACTGGTTAAATGTATTTAAAGAAATAGTTACACCCAAAAGTCAGATTCTGTTTTAATTTACTTGACGTATTGTTAATGTCATTCCAAGCACACATGATAGAAACCCCCTTGGGGAATAAAATGTGACTGACAGCTGTAGTCCCCATTCACTTTTATTGTAAGAAAACAAACTCACCATTCTTCTACATTTCTTTTGTCATAAATGTTAAGAATAATTCAAGGCTAAGTAATGTCAAACTCTCATTTTCTCATATTTTGTGTCTGTTTTGAAGTCACCTTAAAGATTGTCATTGATATTTGTGACCTTAGTCAATATTGGCACTAATGCCTTTGGGCTTGGGAGTTATTTTTTGTCTTTGGATGCAAATTTAGCAAAGGCAAACAAATATAATGCTATAATCGACTTACTGTTGTGCAAAGTGAATTAAAGGTTGAAAAAACCTTTGCAGTGAGGAAGTTTCAATGCAAAATCTCTTGTTATTCATCAGAAAGGCAAGGTGGTCCCGTATGTACGCGAGCGCATGTGAGTGCTGGCCCGCGACTCCATACAAAAAGCTGCTCTGACTTTCTGTCTTGCATTAATTAATGGCAAGTTGACAGACTTAATTAATAAAGCATGTTGCTATTAGTTGGAACTTCCTGGGCACATTTAAGGATTTATTTCCTCAGAAATCCTATTCCTTGAAACTGTGAATGTGGATATTTTGTTGTTAACTACATATGGAGCGTGCACACAATGTCTGTCATGCAAAGATAAATGTTCGAGCATCTAAGAGCATAAACGTCAATGAGGCATGCCCGCTCGCGGACCCGTTGGGAAAACTGCTATGTAACAGTGCTTAATGTGTTTTATCCTTTCAGCGGACTGCAACAGTCCACTTCACACAGCTTCTGTTTTTCCTAACCTGACTACTTATGCCAGTTCTCACGGCCGTTTTTTATGATTGAAGAAACTCTCCTGCTTTTCTGCCGACCTAATTTATGAGAATCAGGAGATCTGACCAACTATCTTTGGAGAGGCAGTTTAACTTTTTGAACTTTTCTGTCTTTGCTGGTCCAATCATAATTTGGTTCACCTGGGAGAGTGAGAAACCAGAGCGTGGCGGAAAGTGGTTCCCTTTCCTGTTGGAGCGGAATGAAGTTAACTTCGACCTGATTTTGGAACCTTAAGGCTAAACTCATAAACGTTCTACCTGGCACCTTTTTTGGAGTACTTGTATTTACTTTCTCCTGTTTCGGCTTGGGGGCTCGTCCAGAATAATGAACTTTTGTATTGGTGAATTTGGCATAGTAATGCATCTGCCTTTCAACATATTGATCAATTGTTGTGGTTTCCCATCATAGATCCCGTTAAACACAACGGGATCATCCAGGGGATTCTTATTTGGGACACTTATTTGTCTTGAAACTACCCTTCATCTTAAAAGTTAATATTGATGAGAACAGACGTGTTAGCTTTAATTCTCGATAATGATTTTGATTGCTCCATCCGTTTGCTTGCAGATATTATCTTTCAGGACCGCGAAGCATTTCCTAAACAGACAAATGAAAATAGAACAACATCCATCAGCTGTCTACATTTTTATGACTATTGCAACCATACCAGGAGGAAGTAAATCCTTATATTAAGTCACAGAAGGAGGCTAGTATTTGTCAGCACGCAACCATTAGATGAAGTAGGATACAATAAAAAGATGCAATACCCAAAAGTGTGATGTCATGAGCTGTGTTCTGGAAAGGGATGTCATGGAGGTGTTACTGTAGCAGATATGAAAAAGAAATCAGGATCTGGAAAGCTTTCACAAGATGTGATGAAGCCCTTTGGAACAAATTCTGAACAAAATATCAATTTTGTCAATACACTTATGCAAGCTGTTGTCCTGGTTTTAAGGGTGGGGTGAAATGTCTCTGGTTAGTTTTGACAGTTATGCTTTGTATTGACTGTTCTGATTGTCGAATCATGAAAATCAGTTTATGTATGGTTTTCATTAGATTCATTATATCTGATTTTCATTTGCAATTTGCTTGTAAATCTGTATTTGCCAATTATGACACAAACGAATAAAGTGCATGTAGAGTGTCAAACATGACATCTCAGATTCCAGATTTTCCACACTCTAGAGAGGAAAGCTGCCTGATATTGAAGGTTTCATTTTATGACATTGTGCCTATGGGCAAGTCATATGATTTTTTGTTTTGTTTTATCTAGGACACACATTGTCTCCAACTCTTGTGTTAGGCCACGGGGCAGTAATAATACCAAAATTGTTTTGCAGCTACATTTGTTACCACAGAATTTGAACTGTAAGAATGTAATATTTTGTCATTTTATAAGTGGATTTAGTTATAACTGTAATTATTCATAATTAATGTCATTTTCTGGCAGTGGTGTCACAGGTGTCATTCCTCGTACACAGAAACAAAAGCACAAGCCACACAAAATCTCAACATCCTGCTCATGAGAGAAGCATTTTCATATATTAAACAGTGATGACAGGTGATAATACAAAGTTTGTTTATCATGCAGCTCCCCAAAAAAATCTGCTCTCCAAACTGGCAAGTGAGGTGCAGCGAACCACGGCCACCCACCTAGTGCTCTGTTTAACGGATGCAAAAACTGTATTGTATTTCAGTTGATGTGGCTTTTCTATTACGACATTTGTTATTGAATTGGAAAGGGAAAAATAGCTGTCACATTCGTTTAGGACTTTATAATAGGAAAGTATAAAGAGAAGCACATTGAGTCTGTGGTTCATTCAAACGATTGAGAAACCGTATGTTGTGCTTTCTGTGTCTTCGTCTGGGGATTTCAGGTAGTTGTGTTGTCATGAACTGTACATTTGGTGATGCTAATGTTAAGTTCCCTAACTAGCGTAAAGATGTACAGTACTAGCAGTACTTCACTGTGTAACTACATGTTGTTCTGGAAATATCCAGAGTTAGATTTAGAGTTCAATTTTGCACATCATAAGTAAAAGTTTATCAAATTGTCAAAGGCACATTTCACCCCAAAAAATTCACCCCATTTACGCACCCTCAAGTTCTTTCAGATCTGTGTACATTTCTTTGTTCTGATGAAAACAGAGAAAGATATTTGGTAGAATGCTTGTAACCAAACAGTTCTTGGCCACTATTGACTACCATAGTAGGAAAAATTGCTTTATAAATTTGAAGTAGATATTTTGCAGAGGTGTATACACAATATTCTCTCAAATTGTGGCAATTGGGGAAGGAATAAATGAACTCAAAGATTAAAGAGGCAAATAAGGAAGACATTCAAAGATATTTTCTTTCTGCAGCTTAAACAGAACAGAATGAAACATTTAAAAGCTTTTGTTTGTGAGGGCTTCATCTGTTTATTACCACATAACAAAAAACAAACAATAACATATTTAGTATTTTGGTTTGTTTTCTGGTTGTATTTTTTGCAAGCAGTTTGCATATTTAATATCTTTATAAACAAGTTATTTTAATAGATATTAGTTAATAGTTATTAGTGAATAAGTAAGTTGTTACTTATAAATATCCCTTCTCAAATGAAGCATCTTGTGTTTAAAAGGTTTAATCATTTTTCCTGGAAAACAAGTAAAAAAAACTGTTCTGCAGGAATTGCTTTCCTGTCTATTTTTCTGTTTTTGTACTTTTTTCGGTGTTGTTTATGCATCCAAAGTGCCCCCTCAAGACCTTGAAATATCTGCATGTGTTTGTCTGTTTGCGTCTTGTTTGCGCATGGATACCCCGTTTCTATCTCTCCAGTCAATTGTTAACTAGCTGCATGTGTGAGGATGTGTAAAATTGACTGGAATGTTGTGCCCTGCCAAACCCCCCAGCCTGACACCCCCTGGAGATAAGTGAGATTGAGCAGAGGATGTCTCGCAGATATCTGCCCCAGGACTGGCACACCCGTCTCCCTGTCCAAACTCTCATCTCTTTTCCTCTTCTTTCTTCTCACAGTATTATCTACTGTGAACTGGAAATCCGTCTCTCATTTTTGTGCACACATATTATTGCTTGAGAAAGTGTTTTTGAATTAAACAATATACAGCTTACCATTGCCAGTTGCTGCTTTGGAAAAACCTTGCTAGTTCACCCCAATGTAAAGATTCTTTCATTATCTATTCACCCTCACGTCATTCCGAACCTGTATGACTTTATTTCAGCTGTGGAACAAAAAAGAAGAGAAATGTCTCAGTGGTTTGGTGTCTATGCAATGGAGGTCAATAGGGGCCAATGTTGCTTGTTTACCGACTTTCTTCAAAATATCTTCATTGTGTTTCTTCTGCAGAAGCAAGTAAGTCATGCAGGATTGGATTGACACAAGGGTGAGAAAATGAGAATTTTGCGTGAACTATTGCTTTAAATTCATGAAGATCTAAATCCATTTTTGAATCAATATGCACATATTCTTTAGTAAACTTGAAACGAAAGCAATTATCTTTAAAATATAGATAATAACAATGATAAGAATAAACCTTAAATCACAATATGTTTATAATAATAGTAATAATAATGCATGTTTTAATATAATTTTTTCATATCATGCACGTACAAATAAAAAATAGTATTTGAATCAGTTGGGGATGGCTTTAAAAGGACCGTACAGTATATTACTTCTTAAATGACCCATGCAGATCTTTACTCCTCTGTTAAACACTCTGGTTTCAACATCCTCCTAAGTTTACCTCAACGGGTGGAGACGGTATTTGCAATTTGTTTGGTGTTTTAAAATTAGATAGCTTGGTGTGTCTTCTACAGTATGTGTTCTTTGGTAAATATTTGCACCTCGTTTTAAGATATATGACCCCTTCCGCACCCCAGTAGACATCAAAACGTGAAGGAAGAAGAATTTGTTTTCGCTTGCATATACAGTAACTTTGCATTTATTCAGAGCCAAACATCAGCCAACTCAAACATTTCACTTTGAAACCATTTGTATGTTGGACATGATGGAGACATTCTGCCATGTGTTCCTCTTGCTAAGAAACAGTTCTGTACAATTTTAATACCTCAAGGTTGAATATGTTTAAAGGCTTTAGACCATTTAAAGACCTTTTAGGCAGCTTAAATGTTAGTCATACCAAACCTCTTCTCAACAATCTTTAAAATGTGAGGTATCATACTTTAAGGAAAAAGTTACACCCAAAGTTTTATACTTTGGGCTTTTTTCAGTGCCTTACATTAAGTATTAACAATAGCAATAGTGCATGTCTCCATTCCTAAAAATCATTTCCTCCCTAATACTGTAAGTGCTCTAAAATATATAAACATTACTGATGAACTTACTAATGAAACATGATGTAACTTTACTCGCTAAACCTAACATTTTCTTTCCATGCCTCTTCCTCTTTGGAATATATGTTACTCAGACTCTATAGCTTGTGAAATGTGTTATGAGTTCTGAATGATGGAGTACACAGAGCTGAAGATTAATATGATTTAGTCAAAGTGACAGATGTTTGATCAGAGCTCACTTCCTTTTCACTCAGTGAAAGCAAGTCTTTTGTGGAGTCCCCCCCACACACACACACACTTCCTTTACAGTCCGAAGGTCCAGATGAGAAGGATATTAACATGTCTCCTGGCTGAATGTATAGTACCTGGCAGGATCTGGATCAGTCTTTCTGAATAGTTTCCAGGGTCACTGTGTCAGTCTCATGAATCTCATGAGTTAGTCTGTGAAGTAATTTTTTTGGGAGGGGTAACTTATATTCGTCACCACAAAAGTAAGAATGAATTACAGGAAAGATTTAGTTAGTTAGTACAATTATTTGTATAAAATTAAGTTTACACTACTTTATCTATTTAATTACTTTGAACATTCAGGTTTACAGTGCAGATTTCACCTCTTTAATTAATTAATAGAAAGTGTTAACAACATTAACATGCTACTGGTTGAGTATTTCACAACAGCGCAATGGTTGGTGGTTCAGTTGCCAGATAGGAAACATATTAATAAAATGTTTAGCTTGATTTGTTTGTTTGAATTTTTATTTATTTATTTATTATTATTTTTCTTTCTTTCTTTTATCCCCCAATTGCCTTGTAATAATGTATGGTTGTATGCTATATGTAGATATGTGTATATTTGTTATTTATAGTATATTGATGTGTTCACAGGTTTTCTAATTTTCTGTTAGACCTAAAATGAACCAAATAAAAATGGGGGGAAAAAAAATAAAATAAAAATGTTTAGCTTGAATGCAGTCGTTTGGGGGAAAAAACGGGCATATATGTAATATTCTCACAGTATTTTGTTTGAATTTGTACAATGTACAGCATATAAAATTGTACAATAATTAGATAAAAGCAATACTAAAAGCCTAAACCTAACCGGAATTAAAGCAAAAGTTACAGTAATGTACTAAATGAAATTGTATGAATTAAACATGTAAAATACTTACAAATTGCTGTGGGATTGTGTTGTTTATTTTATATTTATGTATATAATCCATTTTTATAATTAGCAGTATTGTATCTGTCCATAATACCACTGTCATCACTACAAAGCATTTTTTAAGTCATCTTTAAGTGTTTACAAATTGTAATGTCTAATGTACCTCACCAAATGGTTTTAATAAAGCGTCTTCAAAAAAAATCTTTAATGGAATGTAAGATCAAAGTCATCCAGTTACTTTTTCACTTTCCTGGCCACATCTCTCTCCTCATATATTTGGTTTTAGTCATTTTTTGGAAAAACTGTCCAAGCTATCCCTGCATTTGAAGAACTAGAGAGAGGCCACATGAAATAGAAATGACACACCTTATTTCAACGCTCCGAGGCTGTGTCCGAAAGCAATGACATCATTGGGCATCATTAAGCTGTTAGCCGGATTGTACATCCACAGTAAATCGGAACAAGAACAGATGTAATCCTCCAGATCTGCTTGCTGTTTCCATGTCTGTACTAGCAGTTTTGATGTGTATTTTATTTTGATATTTTGTGTGTTTAGTCAAGCCGCGATGGCTGCCGTGTTATGCGTGAAGTGTAAATGTTTACAAAGTTCAGTTTGGACTACCTAATTTTATTAAGTTTTACATTTTTAAACACATTTTCTCTCTCTGTCTTTTTCTCTCTGCAGCTAACGCTATGTACATGGCAAGCCAAGAAATGAGACTTGTTGTAGAAAGAGACAGCTCAACAATACGTCAGCACCTGAACAAGGTAATGCTTACATCACAAAATTTAAATTACGAGAATAAATGTTACAAATTACAAAAGTAGGTTTTCGCAAACAGTGTCCTTTGTTTCGGACTGATGGCTAGAGGCCTGTTTGTTTTCATTGAAAAGAACCACACTACCAAATGACGCACATTTTCTTGATTTCCTACGTACTAAAGAGGTGAATCAAAGAGTCCTCTACACATGTTTAAATCAGACGCACACTGATTCAGTCAGTAATTTATGTCTGTATCTAAATCAAATACTTCCTTTAGCGTGAACATGCTTGTCATCGTTGCATCATTATGGCACAGGGGTGTAAAACCCTGCTTCTCCAGGGCCACCGTCCTACAGAGTTTAATTTTAAACCTGCTTCAACACACCTGCTTTTCATTTTCACTTAACCCTAAAGAAATTAATTTGCTTGTTTAGGTTTGTGTGATGATGGTTAGAGTCTAAATGCTGAGAAAAAAGTATGGATTACTCATTTTTTTAATCTTTGCGGAAAAACAGATTATAACAGATGCGGAAAAAATTAAGAGACCATTCCAAATTTTCACTTAATCAGCATTTCTAGGTGTATTGTGGTCATTTAAGTCCAGTGTCTGTTACATTTCAGCAAAATCAAAGCTCAGGAGTGACAAAGTCATCCAACAGCAATGTGAAAGACTGATAACATGACAAGACACATGAAAACTGTGTTTTTACTTTTCCTAAATACGTGTAGAAATAACACTGTTGTATTTATTAAAAGTAAATATAAACTTGTTTTCTTTATAGTATTTGAAGTCTGAAAAAACAGCATATTTTGTGTTATTTTGACCTCCAGTTTTCATTTTCTGCAAATAAATGCAAATAGAAACAATATTTTTGTTTGAAATTTGGGAGAAATATTGTTAGTAGTTCAGAAAAACTCTTTTTGCATCTGTGTATAATTATAATATTTGTTATAAATGTTCTGTTAGTTGTATTTTGTAAAACGTTTGTGCAGCGTTAAAAAACTTCTTCCGTACTAGTCTATAGGCAGCACTGAAATGATGTATGCCTCATCTTTCAGTACATAATTCAATAGTAGTATAATGTATTATTTGGGTTTGTATAAAATTTTTAAAACCGTTCTGTTATAACTGAGATCTTCCATTAGTTTTTGCTTTTGTCTGACAGAATCAACCATTAAACCATCTGTCAAGAGTCCAGAGTGCATAAAAATGATGTACCGTAGTTGTGTGCAGAGAAAACATAACATGCACTTAATGAATAATGAAAAGTGAAATATACCTTATATTTGGTTCTTAATGTGGCAGCAAATTTTCCCCAAACCCTGAAATAATACCCCTAAAAACTGACCACAACTGTCTTACTATATCAATGCTCTCCAAGCCACCCTTCCTTTTTCACAATGAAGCATGTTTAGAAGAAGCCACCCTGAGTGCATGTGTCCTTTTCAATACCCTGGTGTGATGCAAACCAGAGACATGGTTCACATGCAGAGGGTGGAGGGCTGGACTGCTGATAGCTGATGGACTGTATCTGTCATCAGTTAAAAAGGTAAAATCCTTACAGCTTTCACTCTGTTACTTTAAGGAATCACTTATTTAAAGTCTTTAAGGCTCGGTTTACGTCAACTCTCTGCTTGAAGGCGTTTCTCAAACGTCAGATCGAATGTTTTCCGCAGATTGGTTTCCCAGATCATCCCAGCAACCCAAAATTCGGGAAAGGAAACTCTTTTATTTGTCTATGTATCTGACAACCGCATCAGATTATGCACCCTTCTTTCATATCTGCTTCACGAGCCGCGCCGTCCGCTTCTCCTGCCAATAGCGACGCTAGAATCATTTTCTTCAGAAAGAGCTGAAGGTGAAGACAGGAGGTCATACGTTTATACCCTCTCAACATTAAACCGCATGCATCTGACTCCTCTGTTAGATTTATGGGCTGTGGTGAAATCGATCAGACCGACAGATGTAGAAGCCATCACGATTAACTGGTACAGTCTGCAAAGGCCAAACATTATGCAGTTTGTCAGAGAAATCATGCAAAGCAGTTGACAAGAGAATATGATCTTTCTATTGTGTACAGCTTTAGAGGTCTAGCCGATTAATAGCCCTTAGAAATCTACACGGGTGGGTTTTTCTATCCGCCTTGATGTTATTGGCTTCATGCAGTGGAGGTTACGGCTGCCGAACTACAGGAAATACCCTTCAAGTGTCCACAATGATGTCCGAGGGGAGATAGTGGACATGGAAGTGTTGATGTCAGCCGTTCTTACGTTTTGTTATATTCAAAAAGAATCTTGATGGTTTTCCCACTTGGGTTGTGTGTGAAGTTGGTATGTCTTTGTGTTAGACTCGCTCTATAAATTTACATATTCTGCTTTATACATTTATGGCGTATACTGTATTCAATGATGAATGGTCTACTTTGATCTTTTGGCAGCTTTGTATGTCTACTTTACAGTATCTAAATATTTATTTATTTGTGGTGTTTATAATACTGACGTCTAAAACCACATTTTCTAGTCAGTTCCTTACTCGTGCCAATACGCAGATGTCTTAACTTAAAGGGCTTTTCTCAAAAAACGTTGCTATATGTGAATATTTAAGATGATTTTGATTTGTTAAGTGGTGCATGAATTACCTAATTTAATTTCATTTTATAAAATGATGGACAGGCCTAGTAATTCATTTTAGAGATTTTCGTTGACAGTCAATCACAAACTGTTGCTTTTAACCTGCTGAGCGATATGAAGTGTGCCTTACCAGTCTTAAAGGAGCAGTTCACCCAAAAATGCAGAACGTATTTTGAAGAATACCGAACAACAGCGGTACCCATTCACTTGCATTGGTTTTGTGTCCGTACAATAGAAGTGAATGGGTACCACCATTGTTCATTCTTCAAAATATCTTTTTTGTGTTTCTGTACAGGTTTGAAATTACAAGAGGGTGAAGTAAATGACAACCAAATTTTCATTTTTGGGTGAACTATCACTTATATCAAATGTTAATGATATCAAATGCATCTAGAGCTCAGGAATGTTCTACTAACTTGTTTCTTCTCTGTCAGCTTATTTTTTACTATGGAGCTACGGACCACTGGTGCCCTGTGCAGTACTACCATGATATCCTTGGGGACTTTCCCAAAGGTGACATTCGTCTTTGTGAGAGGGGCATCCGTCATGCATTTGTGCTGGATGCAGGAGAGGAGATGGCTAATATGACAGCAGAGTGGATCCGTGAGGATCTCAGGATGCTGTGACTAGCAGATTAACTTTTCATTCCAATTAGAAACAAGATGACAAGATTATACAAAGGCTGTTATTTGGGTGATTTGGTTTACTGTCTGAATATAAATTGGACTCATTTTGGGAGGGTTTATTTGCACCATCAAATGTACCTTTTTTCACAACCATGTTGTGTAATAAGGATCATTGAACATTTTTCTTTGCTATTTCAGAGAATTTTAAATAGTAGTTTAATTTTTCTGTCCAGTGGACATTGTAATTATTTATTTGTATCTCAAACCTGAAGAAGTAGTAGTGGAACAGGAAACCTATGGTATAATTGATGAAATATTGTAGTTATATGTTGTTATTGTTTTTAGGACATTACATTAAGAATAAGATTCTTATTTACAGCAATATGTATAATGTATAATATAAATACATGAACAGGGATATAAGAGGTATAAATAAAAAGGGAATACAAATAATTCCATTCCAAATCCATTCTAAATATAAAGCAAACCCAGACTAATACTTAGAAATAGCTGAGAAACAGCTGCTCAAATGTAACTGCTGTCCATTTTACCCAAAATATTTCCAATTACAAAAATAGCTATAAACTAAATACATTTTAGCTGGAATAGGCACATAGTGATCTCATTTGTTTCAGTTGAGTCTGATCATTAAATAATTCAAATTTAGGTTTAGATTTGTTGTTACATTCTTTTGTAAATGCAATAATAAAAGTTAATACATTAAATCAATTTAATTTCCCTAAAACGCAAAAGTGGTATGTATGATGGATAGATATATTAAAATATTGTGAATATCTAGTTAAAGTGAATAGCATCTAATGTTTATGGTTGTAGCATTTTACATCACCCTTGTATGATCTGTTTTCTCTTAAAGATATTTCTTTGCTTTTCAGTAAAATGTCTAACAAAGAACCTCTCACATGTCATTTCTGTCTTAAAAATTGTGTTAATGTGACGGGAAACCAGGAAATGCCTGTACTAGCAAGGCAGCGACCTGGAACCTTCAGAACCACAAAATGCTGAATTTTAATGGATCTCGTGCTGTACCCTGGTTTAAGGCGTGTAAGTTATGTATATTTGCAGCAGTCTCCATATGAATGAACCTGAACATTTGTCACTTGTGAACGGATAGTTTTAATTTTCCAGGCGGCATCATGGGGAGTAGTGTAACTCTAAAGCTGCTGTTCTTTTAGCTTGACATCCAGTCAGATTCTTTAGGCCCCATCTTGGCTGTAGACACATCCCAAGAGTTTGTTAAATGATAAATGAAGGAGCCAAAGAAGGACCCCTTTAAAAAAAACGGCTGTAGGCTTATTCTGTCCTTGCACGGTTTCCTGGCGGTTACCAAGTAAAATGTTTTGACAGTTCACCTTGATAGCCCAGAAGCCAACTATATTATTCAGTCCTCAAACAAGCTCGCTCAATATATGAAACATCAAAACTCTCAATTTCTGCTCTGTGATGCTCAGCGTCTGTAAAGAACTTAAACACTATATATGTTCCAGAACTCAAGTTGAACTTCAGACACGACACGGATCTTCAGCACCACCTTTGGTTGGGTGATTTGAAATCATCTCAGCTCCGCGATGGCCTGTAGGTGGACCGCTCCGGCGGTGATTGACGCATCTCGTTGCCGAGGGGCTCTGTAAATATTTCCAGCTGATCCGGTTCGCCTTTCCTCGTCGGAGCTGGGACTCTCCATGTAAGCCCAGTTCTCTTTAATCTTTCTTTCCAGACCTCTCAAAAAGAATGACAAAGCCCCTTAATTTGCTTATCCTTGATTTAAACCAGGAGGCAGGGCTAGTTCATAGGAGGAAATAGAGTAATCCTGCCCGGGTGGATTGAATTGTGGCAAAGCAAACAAGCTTTACTGTTTTACGTCTCCAGAGTGGTTGGGGTTCTCTTGTGGTGATATAGAATCGTTCCAGAGATATTCTGCTATTTTCCTGCCAAATATCATCTGCAATAGATCATGTTCTTTTTCCCCTGGTCTTTATGTTTTGACGTTGCGATAGTTGCGATAGTTGCTCTGTTTCCCGTTCCCTCCCAAAATTTGCACCAACTTGATATCAAACCGATCTGGAATTAAAACTCAAACAGCAAAAAGTTGTTTCAACTATATTTAGAGTTAATAGTGAGATTTACAAAAGTATTTTTACTTCTCCTATAGCACACTGTTATAGTGACACAAGCTCTTTCCTAACCATATATATATTATAGGTCCCACATTCCCATTCAATGACACAAAACTGTGAGTGCAAGAAAAGCAAACATTGCTGCATCCCATTCCACGAGCTGCTCTCAGGGGGGTATTGAACATGTTTTGCAGGTTGTGTAACTTACACAGAGCCAGGATTGTCCCCTGTACTGGCCCATTATTGCTATTGATTCTGTTAAAGTAAATCAGTTGTGTTTACGCAGTATTTACATTAAAATCAGAGTGCAACGTATTAACTAGCGGCTTTACTAATATTTTTAGTCTTTCGTGTGTAATAGTTTTAGATTGATGTAAATTCCTAACAAACTTAGGCAGGCTGACTCCTAGTTCTTTGTTAAACAGAAAATGGCCAAATGTTTAGAAAAGATATTGATTTCAAACGTATGTTAGAATACAGTCTAATAAATCAACTTGCTATCTTGTTATAGACAGTTTCATCGGACACACTGGCCTGAAGTTAACTTCCAGTCTGTGTTTGTTGATCGGTCTGGCTAGTGGCTAATAATATAACTATTTATATTAATATTGATTTATATTAATGTTTTATTGTATAATAACTTGATTAAATAAACAATTTGATGAATTCCATTAATTATATTAAATCAACAATTTGTTGAATGGGTCATTTTAGTTTAGCCAAGTAATACTGGTAACCCAAAATAATATTGACTAGACAAACTTTTAACTTGCTAATTAATGTCATTTACTTGTTATTTCTTTTGCTTGTTATCAGATATAATCTGCAGGGACTCTATTCTTTGTGGATGTGTAACGGAAGTTAAGTTTCGGTCACAAAAGCCGTCTATAGTTCCATTAAAATTCGCCATAACATGAGTTCGGTAAATACAAAAAGACAAAAAAATTTAAATGGTCATTATGGCAGATTTCACTCTTTGGAGCTATAAAATAAAATTCAAAAATGTTACTACAAACAAAATTATTCAAGTTTTTTAATAATAATAATAATAATAATAGTGAATTGCAATGAAATTTGCCTTTTTACCTAAATTCAAAATAAAAATATTTTTATTGTATCCTAAATGCATATCAGAAAATTGGCCTTAACAAAAATATTCCTTACTGTATTTTCTCCAAATAACAAGAAAGCATTTGGTTGACACCACTGAATTCAGGCTCTTCTCATTCTAAATCGTCTCTCTATGAAGATTTCATGTAAATTGGGTTTTATTTGGGCCACTATGGCTCTCAGGAAAAGACACTTGGACAAATGTCAAAATCTGCAACATGATTTAATAAAAAAGAAACACGTTGTTTAAAAAGAGCTCTCCTTTCTTAAAGAAAAATGGTATCCCCTCTTGTCACGGACCCCAGGCATTTGTTCAAATATTTGGGGGTCGGTGAAAATCACCCTTGAAAAAATGTACTTTGTGAGAGGCCACCAACTGTCCCTTATAACAGTTTGATATAGTGTGTATTACCCCCGTATCTGTAGACTCAACAAAGGAAATATTAGTAACTTCAGAAGAGTCATCCTATTCATCAAAACTAGATTAACAGACAGCATAAACGTCTTTGAATAAGTTATTTCTCATACTCCTTTTTAAATATTGGAGGAGTTGTAATAAAAGTGACTGATGATCTAGCTCATCCACTTGGTCTTGCATCATAACCTTCCCTGGACATGTGCATAATGGCACAAAGTCATTCATTTTGAAAAACCTCTAGGGACCCCGAACACACATTAGTGTTTCCCGGAGGTCAGCGCACAATGCCGGACGGGACCCCCGCCAGCACCGGACAATACCTTACCCCACTCTGTTGTGTGGAATGTAGAATCACCTGGAATTTTGCTGAATACTTGCTGGCAAAAAAATGAGACAAAATACAAACCCAATAATGATTCTGGAACCGTGGGTGAGTCAGACAGTCACCGAGGGTTCACTTTCATGTGAATGTCTGGGAAAGATGATTTGCTGGAGTGCTTTTTTCCATCAACACTTTTTTCTTTAATAAAATAATTTGTACAAAAAAATAAGTAAATTGTACAACAACAAAAAAAGCTGCAAAACATGTTTACTTCAAATTTATATTTATGTTTTTATATATTTATACATACACTAATAAACAATATGTCCAAACAAAACAAGAAAGCAATATATTGCTGTTTACATATAATTTACAATTGAATTATGTACACTTCCTTATCTAACAGATACATACACAGTGCATTTACAAAAACGTCGATAACAAAACATTTTCTTTTTCTTCTCGGTTTTGTTACTTTGTTTATGCAGCATGATAAATATAAAACACTAAACATATTAAATTAACAAGAGCACTTGGGCATGTGTACAATATTTTACACACATTTTAAGTCCTTTGCTCTAATAAAAAAAACAGTCCTTGCTTATTGTTCCTTCCTACCTGTTTCCCTTCTTTGTTTTTTGGAGCATCATATATTTTTAATATTTTACTTTGATGCATGTTTGAACTTAACATTGCTTAGCACTGAACAGCATGTACATTCAAAGGGTGCCAAAGCCCTCTACTGAACCATGACAATCCTGCAGGCTTTGTATTTATTTTTCTGAGCGCACTTGGCACGCTGAATTGAAACCTTTACTAAATGTCTCCTAAGGCTCTTTACTTTAGTCGAACAGTGAGACACAACTGTGGTAACTCAAGCAGCGCTTAAGCTGATAACCTCCAGACCTCCAAACAACAAAAGGGTTGATGGCACCATTCAAACCTCTTCATCCCTTGAATGAAGTGTAAAATGTACAATGATGGCGTCCTGTAATGTTATTCCCTCCCGCGGCTATAGGTGCGGTTACATATATGATCGTATCGAAAGCCAATTTAAGAAATTCTAAAAGGCCGCTTAGAAAATCAATCAGATTGTTTGGAGAAACTGCCTTGAGAAGAATTCGATTAGAAGAGCAGGCACATAAGGTTGAAAACGTTTACAATGAAAGGAGATCGAGAGCTCAAGTGAGATATTGCTTGAACTGTTTTTGCCCGGCCAAATGAAATTCATTTGTTTTCAAAGGTTTGAAATAGACAGTCGCATTTCATTGCGCTTTGTCTTACTTTGGCTACATCTTTTCAAACAGTCCGATGCAGACTGCCCAAGATATTTTTGTCTCAGAACAAAAGGGAACAGCTGCTTTAGCAAATGTGTAGTATGTAATGAAGTATTCTGTGCGTTGCTTGCAAAATGCAAAAAACAAAATGTTAACTTTACAAACAGAAATGGTCTGCGCTAAATACAGAAACACAAACATTATATGCATGAATTGAATGGGGATTGTAAGGGATGCTTTAAAAAATATGTAACTCATTTCAGCAGAAGTATGAAATACATGCAAATCGACAATCACGACAATTGCGTACCACAAAACCGTGCAGTGATGAGCCGATTTTGTGCCATCACGTTTTTTCTCCCGCATAGATACTTGGTTCCGGTTCATTTTGCTGTGGTCTGTTGATTTGGGAATGTAACTTTCATAATGCCACCATAGACCATATGGTTGCTCATAATTCGGTTTGAATGGGACTACCATGGAGAAATGTCAAAATAGAAAAAAACAATTGCTGTTGTGAATTAAAGATCTGCTTTGCATTTCTTCATCAAGGAAACAGTATGTTATATAAACAAAGCAGGAAAATATTTCTGAACTGACACCGATATTAAAGGATGATACACCTATAAAGCAGATGAAAAAATAATGAACACCTTTTCTTTCTTCTTCATGAAGCCAAATCTGGTGTCTACAATGAAACAATCGTTTTGATTCTGGCTCCAAAACACCTCTCACAGAACAAGGTCAGAGGTCAAACAATGAAATTATGTCATTTATCTTGCGCACGCTGTACTTTAATCTAAGCCATGTTTGTGTTAAACATTTATATATTTTTTCCATCCCCATAAACCAGATTCATTTCAGTTGTTTTATAAAATAACGTGTTAAACAATGTTAAGATTTATTTGATTTTCTTCAAGGCCTGTCAAGGTACTGCCAGATTTGAACTCTTGAGAGCATCAGGTGTTGGTGGGTTATCTTGATATTAAATTCAGATCTGTCACATTCAATAAATCACTACATCTCTCTTGATTCTAAAAACACCTAAAACTCTGAAAGGAAAACCGTATTGTGTATTTAGAAATTTAGAACAGAGTCTTAAGAGCTCAATTTCACACTAAGTCACATTTGATTAAAGGAATGTTTTTAGCTCCTCAGAGAAAATGTTAGTTCTTTTTCATTCTAAAAAGACTGTCATGCAAAGCACCATTATAGTTATACACTTTGTTATGTATTAAAGTGTGCCATCGCAGATTTTAAGACTCCTCAAATCTAAACTGGGCCATATAGTTCTGTTTTTTATTAAATTTTCAGCCAAAAGTGAAAATTCTGTCATCAATAACTGAACCTGTATGACTTTCTAAGAGATATTTTGAAGAATGTTGGTAACTGGCATCCGTTCACTTGAATTGGTTTTGTGTCCATACAATAGAAGTTGTTTGGTTGTCAACTCTCTTCCAAATATCTCATTTTGTGACATTCAAGTTTGGATGAATTTTCATTTCCCTTTAAGGAGTTGTTTATTTGGTGTTTGGTCTCCAGTGAAGAGCCATTCGACACATGGGCCATTCGCTTTTAAAACGCCAACGCACTCATCGCCCTTTGAACATTTACACACTTGTCGACACACATTTACACACTGTCCCTCTCACAAAACAGGCATCACGACTCAGTCCGCCATGCCCGCAATGCTGCGCTCGGCCTCTCTGCGCGAGTCGGCTCTCTGATAAAGTCCAGGGGTAGACCACCCCTCACTCGCGTTGCTACCTGCACCCGCAGCTCTCCACCACCATGTCCTCATACTGTTTATAAACAACGTTATTTCCAGAGTCGATGTACAGGATGCTAATCGGGCTGAGTTTGGAAGGAACGCAACAGCTGGGAGGAGTGGACTCCGGGTCCATGGAGTTCATAAGTGTCTGGATAATGGCGTGATTGGTCGGCTCCAAGTGTGAGCGCAGGGGAAAGTCGCACAAGCCCTCACAGTGATACGCTTCGTAATCCAGCGGCGCAATAATCCAGTCATCCCACCCCAGTTCCTTGAAGTTCACGTGAAGCGGTTTCCTGCTGCAGCGCGTTCTCCTCCTGCCACCTCCCTTTCCCCCGGCGCCACCGCTTGGACCACCTGCTCCGCTAGAACGTCCTGACAGCAACGTTCTCCTCCTCCTCCGATGTCTGGGGTGACCCTCTTTCATGCTATGTACGGGTGCGGGATTCAAAAATTGATGACTTTTCATGACCCTAATCTTTTCCCGAATCTCCCTGAAGAGATTCTCTTTCCGACGTGCCCGGGAAAAGGCCACCAGCAGGGCTCTTTCGCTGCTTTGTGGATCGGCGTGGCCGAGACCGAGCAGAGCCGGACACACCGCTTCATTATTTGAATCTAAAACAGCTGTTATGCTAAAGCACAATAGTTTGCTGTCTTGTGTTTTCCTGTGCAACCTGAGGTGCGTCTTCACGCTCGCACCAACATCAAACACATCCCACGTGGCTGAAGTGGTATCCAGGAGATCAATGGTCCTGGAGGTAAGGAGCACAGGCTGCTGAGAAGATCCGGGCTGGGAGCAGGTGTGAAGAAGCAATCGGTGCACGTTCCCACTATTGGAGAGTAAACTTAAGATGTCAGGTGGTGGTCTCCTCAGAACTCGCAGCTCCACCTCCATCAGTTCATCTGCTCGGGACAGACCAGACAGGTCAAATGTATACTGTTGCTGGAAAATCAGGGATGGGTCATCTAAAGGGAAATAAAAATAAAAGTTGATCAGACTTTAAATACGAGCATTCGGGTTGACCCTGCATATTTACTAGGAACACAGCGCTGTTTTTATAAATGGCCGGTGCCAAAACTAATACATAACGGGTGCAATGCAAACTTATTTCCTGAAGTAAACACTTTTTAAAAAAAAATGAAAAATAGCATACAGTAGTGGCCAAAAGTGAACCTTTACGTTTCAAAATTAAGTCAACATATTTGCTTATTATTCAGTTATGTTATAAAAGATGCATTCAAATTTTTGTATGCATGTTGCATAGTTGTGCTTGGAGTGTAAACCGAGGCTCAGATTTGAGAAGAATTTTAAGGAGGCTTAGCAAAAAATAACATACAACGTGTGCAAAGTTTATTAAAACAAGGACAATGACTACAAAATATTACTATTAGGATCAACAAATATTAATAACAGATAAAACTGTAGTCAATATTTGCTTTATTTCCTTTGAGTTTTTATATGCATTTGTGTATTCAAATACAACCAGACAATTCTATGCAATGTCAACCTTACCATGAAAAATGTGAAAAATGTCATATCCATAATGCATGTTTATTTTTCTTTTTTTATAGTAGAAAAACTTGTGCATAGACTGATTTTTTTCTGGTGTTTAGAATATATCAACTAGGGTTTAGTAAAAAAAGATGATTTAATATATTGATATATATTGGTAACAATTCTCTGAGCGTCTATATGTCATATCCATAATGCTGAAATTGCCCAACCCATTTCCTGCCTTTTTGTCAAATAAATGTAGTCTAATTTATACTTAATAATTTAGTCGAATATATATATATACATTTGGTGTTTTGCCCATTTTGTACCATACGCTGTTTATGTAGGTGGTTTTTATTAAACCTGAAGGGACATATATATATTTATATATGCCATATCACTTTTGCCAATACTGTACAGATGTAAACACTGATCCCTTCTGGTTTAATTTCATATATATATAATTTTATATATTTATTCAACATTTTGATTCGGTTATAAATGTTCTGTTGGTTGTATTTTGTTGAAACGTTTGTTTAACGTTAAAAAACTGAAACGGGAAGTTCTTCTGGAAAAGCATTGAACCAGCGCTGTATCTGAAAATATACAGTATTTAAAAATGTGCTTAGTCCACTAACAAAACTGGTAGATTCTTGTGACTCTTTTGCTGCTCTTAAAAAGATCCAAATATTTGCAAATTATTCAATGACACACAATATTCTGATTTGTAGACAATGTATCCTTGGTCTCCCCCAGACCTGCATATTTGGTTAAATCCTAACATATGGCTTTTTGTTAAAAATGTCATATACAAATTGTCAGTCCATCTACTCGATGAGAATAACATTCTGAGCCCTGAATGATTTCTCCAAACGCGAGGTGCAGCACTCTCACGGAGACCAGGTGGAGAGCATTTGGCTGACTTGTTGGGCCGCCTCGGCCCTTGGCAGCATCTGTAATTACACTGATCGAGTGAGAAGAAGGTTTGGCAGGACATTGGAAATGCTCAGCTCTTTGAGAACCCCCCCGGACCCCCATGCTAAGCTTCATGTCCTCGAGAAAAGGTAGTCAATTCTAAAGGTGGGTGGCTTATAAACATAAATGTTAGGTATTATTCAAGGGGATGTGTGGCCACCATGCACTTGATTTGGCCTTTTCTTCTCCAGAGAACCGAATCTCACATAACATTTGAGGTTTGAGTACTGTTTCCTTTTCTTTGTCTAAAGAAAGAAATTGGCCCAAAGCACACAGCCAATAGTTGGTCCTATCCGTGACTGAGATGATGCAGAAGAAATCTTTTTTAAGAGAGACCAGACTTTGAACTCGGAGTAAAACAAGCTCCCATGCTGACATCTTGACATCCTGCTCAAAAATGGAACTCTGAGTACCATGCAACCTGATACACAGACCACTGTTTCATGGGTTAAACATGAAGAGGATCTTTCCCAATATGAGCTGGCTTCACAAAATCCCAAGGCCAGATCGGGACATATCATGTTGAATGTATACTTTGAGAAAGACCTTATGAGTAATAGCGATTGTAAACAGTTTGAAATCTTCCAATCTTTTCAAATTTGGGGACTAACCACACGCAGGCTTCACCTGCTCACACAAATGCATGAAACACCAATTCATCTATTCCATATGACAAATGAATGTTGTAATATAGGTCAAATGAAAGAAGTTGTGGAATGACAACTTTGCTAATATTCGCCAGCCAGCAAAACAATGACATAACCTTAAAAGTGAGCTTAAGGATTCAGGTTCAAGTACCAGGGCTTCCATCTATCGTCTAAGAATCTATCTAAGGATATATCTTTTTTGAGTATCAGACAATACCAGTAAATATTACGTGCATGTTTTTGAGTGACTTAAAGACTCATGAATACATTCAATAAGGTATATGGCGAGGCCAGAATCCATATAAAGCAAATCATCGAATTATATTATTAGGTCAATTCTTAATATTCTAAAGCTGTGCCCTCACATGTATTAACTGACCTGTCAGTGTATCAATGTCACACCGACTCTTCTCTCACGTTTCATTCAGAAACGTAAAAAAGAGTTACAAAGGTGTTTTACGCATTACTTTCGTAGATTTGGTTGGGTGATGCTGACACGGTGCATTTCGCAAATTCTGTATTTTACGTGACAATCTTTATTTGAACATGAGTTTTACATTAAAATGTTTCTCTATCTTTATCAGCAACACCTGGTCGGGGGAGCGCGTGCTCTGTTTTAGAGACTTTCGCTTAAGGTGCTGGTGAGGTTTATTTGTCACAGATGTTGGGAATTTGAGACATTTGACTTCATATTTCTCGTGCGCTTTTTTACGCGTTTTGAAAATATTATTCAAAATGCTCGGGTGTCCATATGGGTCCAAATAAACAATACATTTAAGAATGTATACATTAATACAATAATAACAATCCAAATAATTTATAAGCAGTAATCACAAAATTATTCGTGTTTTTAAGTTTACTTGGTCTCGCGTATTTTTGCACATAGCAAATTATGATAGAGTGCCTGTGTAGTCACAATAGATTGACATTAATAGAAATTATTATAAAAATAAACATTAATAAAATAACTAGGCTCCGTGAAAAGAAACCGAAATTAATCATTTTAAACTGTCACCATGATATAAAGTTATCTATTAGGCTACAGCAGCATGCAAATTGTGCCATTCATTATAATGTAGCTATAATATTTTAGGTGCCAGTATCAGAACACCATGCGATCTAGATCAATTTGAAGATATGAAAATTCGTACCATCACCAATAAGGCAGTAGACATCATACAACACATCAATATCACCCACCTTGCCCCTGGTCAACGAAGCTGGTCACTGTATTGGCATATCTTCTGGAGCGCAATAGGCTGCTGTTCGTTCCCCGTCTGTCCAGCTCTGACAGAGTCCTGTACAGAGAGATCATGTAAGATGGGACATGAACAGATGTTGAGTCGTTCCGGGAGATCGAGCTGCTTTCCCCTGGACTGCGCGCATCCAGATGTGAGTGGAGCCCGTTATCAGGCGCGCCGGAGGGGTACTGCACCGATCCCAGTACCACTGCCTCAAGAACATTCCCAAAGCAAAAGGAAAACCATAGGAAGGGAGCGGCAGTCTTCTTGGGAGTCATTTTCAGTGGTCTCTGGCCGAAAATGGCAAAGTTGGATGGATTTGATGACTTTGGAAACTCCCCTTTGCTCTTTAGATAGTGTTAATATCTTGAATGTGAGTAACACTGGCTCGTGGGAATGAAAGCCTGTTGCACAGCGTGCAAACTGCGCCCCCAACGGCAACAAAAAACACGTTAAAATGTGGAACAGCAGTGACGCTATAGAACTTAGGTTATATTGGCAATTAGGCGGATGTCTATATCATTTATATCACATCAATGGATATTCTAAATAAATTGTTTTAAAAAATCAATTTAAGGTAATGTGTATTTGAGTAAAATATGCATTTTAATTATGCCATTGTGACAAATTATTCTCTTAAAAGAGGGATAATTTTATCAGTAGCCTACGTCACAGAAGTTCTTTAAAGTTACAAGTGTTGCGTTTTGTGCTTTGCATCATTTGCGCAATCGTCCCCTTTTTAACGTTCCTGCACTGCCATCTACAGTTGAGATGGCGCACAGTTCACATCACGACAGCCTAATCGTAAATAAGTGAACAATACAGTATACAATAAATCATGTGACAGGCAAATACTTAAATCCTTTTTTTATTACGACGCAATATCTTTTTACACGAAATAGAATACTTATATATAACTTACACGATGTGTAATTGATCAAAAATCGCTGTAGAATAGCAGATTTGATTTACATTCATTTTAAAACGAACTTTAAATAGCCTAAAACACTTTGTACGATAGCTTATATTATGTATGATGTCATAACATAACGTCATATATAAACAATTCTGCTAACTTGTGTTGTTTCTCCAACACAAAAGGACACAAATTACGATAGCCTAAATATAAATTACTAATATTAGGCTATAATATTATACGTTGTATTAATATTAACATCATAATTAAATCATTCCATCACAAAAGGTATCTGTTAATGAGTCTAATTTACTAATAATTTATTAATGGTTTGATTAAAGTTCTACATGTTCTATTCATTCTTTGACCAGGCTGCGAAACACTGAGTCAGGCATAATCTTCAGAATAACACAACCTTAGACAAGAGCACTTTAAAGTTACTAAAGGTATTTACCAGGTTATGTGATATTCCATCAGCTGTGCATCCCATCAGTGGGTGCATGTAGATTAATAGGCAGGATTTAGATCTTTTCTCCCATAATACCCTCCATTTTTCTCCCAATTTTCACCTTGTCAGCTATGAAAAATAAAGACAAACACGTGCATGATCTTAAATCCAGCATAAGCTTCTTTTCATGTGTCGGTTACTGGAATCAAAGAGAGAATATAACATCATCTATTATTATTTCATTACAGGTACACTATATCCATGCAAAATGCTCAAGTTCTCAAACAGAAAATTATGTTTCTTAAGATGTCTGGCATGAAAAAAGAGGCCCAAGGATATTTAACCTTGGATCATAATGTTGAGGTAAAGCATATTTCCAATGCCACCATTTAAACACTTTATTTATGTAACGGTATGCCACTATAGGGCCTAAAATAGCACATCTGTGTCAACTTAAAGTCAATTGTGCTTTGATTTGTGAGCTGTGATATTACCAACCATTCATTCTTTTATTGCAATAATTCTGTTTAAAAACAACACGTCATTAGTAAGGAAATAATATGATGTGCTGTGTGCCTGTTGCAACTGCTAATCTATTGAAGTAAATATCTCGCTATAATATTTTTAAAGATATTTTATTAAAGGATAGTTCATCCAAAAATGAAAATTCTGTCATGAATTACTCACTCTCTAGTTGTTCCAAATCTGCATACATTTCTTTGTTTGGTTAAACACAGAGAAAGATATGTTGTTCAACAGAACAACAAAATTATAAAGTAATTTTTCCTAGTCATCCAGAAATGTATTCAACTCAAAGGTGAGCAAATGACGACAGAATTTTTTTTGTGGGGGATGAACTATCCCTTTAAATTAACAATGCAGTATATCAATACCGTAACCATATTTTAACCCACATTAGTAACATTTAACTATGCAAGTCAATCCGACAACAAAACAAAACTTTAGAATAAAAGTTATTGTGAGGAAACCTGTTACAAACTTAAAAACGCACTTACAAATACATATTTATCTTATTTAATTTACATTATTTGAAAAATTGGATTTGCCATGTTTGTAACAGGGTCTTTCACCATCCGGAAAAACTGCAAATAGAGTATTGCGTCTTTACTGCTTTTTTGTTTTATTTAATTTCTATATAATGCTTAAGCTACTTTATTCAAACATTAAAGAAAAGCTTTACTACATTTGAATTTGCGGATGTAAAATATATTTGAATAAACGATTTCTCAAACAAATCCCCGCTTGGAAACTCTTCCTGCAACGCGCAATAAAAGCTCAGCTGATGCTCACGTGACTGTCACATGATTCATTCAGTCCTGACATTGGTGTTGTGTTGTTTCAGATATCATCTTACGTGAACACGAAAACAATGCGGTAAGTAATGTGCTTTTATGCTGCAGTTTTGATTGTCATTTTTGCTGAAACTCCGTGTATTTAAAACTCACAGTCTACAATTCACCTTGCGAGGTCATATGATCCGACCAAACCAGCTGTGAACGTGCTGTACATTGTTAATGTTCTCCGTGACCTCGTCTGTTTTATGGACGATTTATTATATAGTTGACTGCTGGGGTTTACAACAGCAATGCAGTTTAAATACATTTGCATCAAACCAAAAGAGGCATAGGCCTATGGGTTCTTAAAATGACAGTGTATTTTTTTCTTCTTCCCTTAAAGGCTTGTTGGATTTGTCTTGAGCTGCATTTGGCTGGTCAGTGGGGAGCTGGTGGAGCCAGATCAAGATGCTTCGTAAGACACCTGTCACTTTTTAACACCTAATATTCCTTCCATGTTTAATAATCTGCCAGCCATGTTTACTTAATAATATACATTTAAGCGCATACATTTATTCGCATTGTGGCTTTACACCCGAATTCCGCGGTTTACCATATAATTCCCTGATTCAGTGTTCCTGAGGACTGGATCCTTGTTGAACGGGCCAAACCTTTGGAGGAAGTGGAGCTCACATTTGCGCTGAAGCAGCAAAATATCGATCAAATTAAAGATTTACTGAAACAAGTGTCAGACCCAGATTCACCTCTGTACGGTAATAAGCTTCTCATTGCCGTGCGCATAATAAAAAATAAAGAAACCGCTTAGTTCTCACTTGCTTTTTCTTTTCTTTTAGGGAAGTATCTAAGCTTGGAAGAGGTAGCTGATCTTGTACAGCCTTTGCAACTGACCGAGAAAGTAGTGCAAAATTGGCTTCAGAGTCATGGGGTCAAAAACTGTCACACGGTTGTAACCCGTGACTTTCTTCAGTGTGCCATGACTGCTCAGTAAGGACAATTGAACTGAATTAATGTAAATGTATACCTGAAGAACTTTATTAGTGCTCCAAAAGCAATTTTCAGGAATCTTCTATGAAATATGACATACTTTTTCTCTTATTTGTCCATCTCAGGGTTGCAGAAGCATTACTCCCTGGCACAAAATTTCACCGCTACATGAAAGACGGTCAAACTTTGTTGAGGTCCACCTCTCTATACTCTGTTCATGAAGATGTGTATCAGCACCTGGACTTTGGTGAGCATCCTCACATCATTCATTCATTCATTCATGTAGTATTTCATTCTAAATAACATGAGCATAGCATTAAAAATCCCTGATGTGGTGTCGGTACTGATGTGTTTAGTGATGCCTGTTTTTTTGTTATTTGCAGTGGGTGGTGTTCACCGCTTTCCATCACGCGGAAGGGTTGTTGGCAAAGGCTTTGAAGGAACGCAACAATCAAAGTTAGGGTATCACTTGGGCGTTACACCGTCAGTCATCAGGAGTCGCTACAACCTTACAGCAAAAGATGTGGGCACTGCTTCAAACAACAGTCAGGCTGTGGCCCAGGTATGCATGAACGAAATTCTGGAATGCACTATATGGTTGTGCTAATGTCGCCGCTAACTTCAGACTGTATGCTTGTTAGTTCTTAGAGCAGTACTACCATCCCGCAGACCTGGCTGAGTTTATGAGTCTGTTTGGTAGAGGATTCACGCACATGTCGGCCGTAGATCGGGTCGTGGGCACTCAGGGGGGCGGGAAGGCCGGCATTGAGGCTAGTTTAGACGTGGAGTACATCATGAGCAGTGGAGCAAACATTTCCACATGGGTCTTCACCAATCCAGGTATATCTCCTTTGACGTAAAATAGATTTTACCTGCTTTTCACGACTGAATTATGGTTTATAGGTTGTGGTCTGATGTGTTCTGTGTGGGTTTGTAGTAATAAACAGCATCACTGTCTCTGTTGTAGGCCGTCATGAGTCCCAGGAGCCATTTCTTCAGTGGATGCTGCTGCTCAGCAACATGTCTGCTGTGCCTTGGGTCCACACCATCAGCTATGGGGATGATGAGGACAGCCTTTCTGTTGCTTATATGAACCGCATCAACATTGAATTCATGAAAGTGGGTCTCAGAGGGATCTCTATGCTCTTCGCTTCTGGTAAGAGGACAAAGGGGTGGACATTTTCTGGTTTTTGATGTATTTTTAAATCTGATCAAATATATTTTTTTATCTGTATGGCTTATCGCTTCAGTAAAAACCCATATGCTCACATTGAACTCTTTTGTTTTATGCAGGTGACAGTGGAGCTGGTTGTAGACATCTGACCAAAGAAAGAAATACCTTTAGGCCTAGTTTTCCTGCATCCAGGTAGACAATGTTTAGTAATAAATTATACAGTCGGTGAATGAAATGTTATTCGCTTTCATTGTTGATAATGTGTTAAATGAATCTTGTCTGTTCTTCTCTTCACGCAAGTCCATATGTGACCACAGTGGGTGGGACTTCTTTCCAGAATCCGTTTAAACTCTCCTATGAGGTCACTGATTACATCAGTGGGGGTGGCTTCAGTAACGTGTTTTCAATGCCAGATTATCAGGTGAAACTCTTAAGTCTGTAACCTCGAACTATGTTTAGATGGACAGCAAACATCTTTTTTTTGTATTTAACCGTGATTCATTCGTGGTGTGAACACCAAACCAGGTCATTCAGAAATGAATCATTTACTCACCCACTTGTCACTTGTAACCTGTATGACTTTCATCTGCAGAACACAAAAGAAGATATTTTGAAGAATGTTGATAACCAAACAACAACAGTACCCATTCACTTGCATTGGTTTTGTTTCCATATAGTAGGAGTGAATGGTTACCGCCGTTGTTCGTTATAACAACATTCTTCAAAATATTTTCTTTTGTGTTATGCACAAGAAAGAACGTCTTGCAGGTTTAAAATGACAAGAGGGTGAGTAAATGATTACAGAATTTTCATTTTTGGGTGAACTCCCTCTTATCACCTCTGCATTGATAACAATAAGATTTTTACAGATGTGTCAGATGCTTTTTGTATGACGTGGTCTCTATTTCGAAGACAATTAAGGCTGTTGTTTGTGTTTTTTATTGTAGACTGGTGCGGTTGGAAAATATCTGAAGAGTGTTCAGCCTCTACCACCACAGACATATTTCAACACCAGTGGAAGAGCCTATCCAGACCTAGCAGCGCTCTCTGACAACTACTGGGTTGTTACCAACCGTGTGCCCGTGCCGTTTGTTTCTGGAACTTCGGTGAGTACATCTACAAAAAACAAGTTTCATTCTGATATTAATTATTTACTATCTTATGAGATTGACCAATAATGATTTTGTAATCTGGATGTTTTTCCAAGGCTTCAACTCCAGTAGTAGGAGGAATTCTTTCTCTCATAAATGACCATCGCTTCCTGAAGGGTCTGCCTTCTTTAGGATTTCTCAACCCTCGTCTTTACAAATCGCAGGGTAAAGGCCTGTATGATGTAAGTGTTAATAAGATTGTTTTTTCTGCTTGAGCTTCACGACGTTTTTTTTTATAAAACCATATCTGTAATGTTATTACTGAAAATAAATTTGCCTTTTGGCAAAAAGCTGCGTGTGAACAGTCTTATGATATCACTTTATTACTATTGGTTTAGTAATAGTTGATTTACCTGTTTTTAGGTAACTGAGGGATGTCACCTGAGTTGTCTGGATGATAAAGTTGAAGGAAAAGGTTTCTGTGCCTCTCCTTCATGGGATCCAGTAACAGGATGGGGGACACCCAACTACCCTGTTCTTCTTGCAGCTCTGATGGATTGAGTTGCTGCCTGTATTGAGTTGCTGCCCGTTTCACCAACTTTACATTTTTTAGCTGATTTTTTTTTTGTTATTTTGCAGAAGCAATTAAGCTATATTCACAGTGGTTTTTAAAATCACAATGATATAATAATCAAGCCTTTCAAAAAACAAAATTCTTTCAATCTAAAAGGAACCTTTTATTAGTTCATCCACCTCCAGTGTCTCTTCCTGTTTTTAAGTAATTGTGATAATCTGATGCATACCACATTCAACAACATAAAAAAAATATATATTTGTACATCTTAGTTTCACTACCCATTTGTCCAGTTCAATTAAATCTGAAGTGCAATATTTTATTATTTTAGCTCCTTTAAAATCCATGAAAACAAGTTCCTTCACCACTATCTAGTCAGATAAATGATTGAAATTGATAGCTGCCTAAACCAATTTTTGACTCGGGTTGATTTGTTTGTAAAGAGATCCTCAGGGATTTAATGTGTAATGGAATGTGCTATAGACATGTAACTACATTGCTGGTGTGACAAAATGTTTTCTATTGAGGTGCACTGATCATACTTTTGTTGGAAGATGCATTGTTTAAAGGATTCTCTCGAAAAGGTACATGAATATTTTTAAAATCAATGATGCTTCTTTTCTATAAAGGAAGAAATAAAATTTTATTTTGAAATAAATGCTATAGTTGTGTTCCTGGTAACAAACATGCGAATATGCACCTCCTAGATATAATTCAAGACAATAAACATGACATTTTAGAGGTGGATTTGTAATTGCTGGGTGTGAACCAGTTCTCCCAAATATGAAATCTTTGTCATTTACTGACGCTCAGATTATTTAAAACCCAAATGTTCTCTTATCTATAGACCTCTTCTCAAGATGTAAACGCTGGTCCAGAAGCACATCTTAAAGATATTTAACATTTTCAAGTCGGTTATGTTTTGTTGGTTGTATTCTGTTCAAACATTTGTACGTTGTTAAAAACTAAACAGGAAGTTCTTCTGGACCAGCGTTCTTTACATTTTCTAAAGAAGTCGATCTACGTTCAAATCATAAAGTGACCTATCTTGGCTAAATATGCCTAAATATTTGTTTACACTCAGTTATTTTGAAAAAATTTAAATATTTTCATTATGGTGTTAATATGATTTACACATGACTGCATGTTTTGCAGAAGTTTATAAATATACACGCTTGTAGTCCATTTATATAGCCATTGAGATCTGGGTTTAAATTTGGCAGCTCCATGACACTTTCCTTTTTAACATTCTTTTGTAGATAGGCCTTTTAGTAAAGATATACATTTATCCGTTCCCGGAAACATGACATAGAACAATGGCATCATTTATCAGAATTTGAAAAATCAAGTAGAAACCACACATTATTAAAATATCAGGCTCTTTGCAACAGCACGGGGGAGTTTAGCTTTATTCCATATCATTAAATAAATTAAAGGAATTATAAGGAAAAGCATCTTTTCACATACTGAGAAGATTGTTACTGTATTACAAAAGAAGGCATGTGTATGTAGTAGTACTTCCTGAAGCTGGATAAAACAGTTTTAATTGGTTAAACACATTCTAATCAACATCTCTATTATCTACATGATTTCAAAACATTTGTACAGAACAGGTATACAAAATGAGATACCTGCAGAGGATACCTCTCACAAAGAAAAGCTCTATTTACACTGAAAAAGGTTGAACTGCATTTCATTCTCCTTGAAGAAAGCATTCACAGGTTTTAAGTCTCGGGGACAGCACACACGCACGCTCGCACACACACACGCGCACACATTGTGACAGCTCTATGCTCTAAAAAGTGTACAATATGCACACTTTGAAGACATCTAAAAAGCAGTCTTTGCCTTTGCAGACTGGCAGAAATAGACACAGATTCTTTGGGCTCGGGAGAATGAGCATCTTGTATGCGAATGAGGGTCCAAAATCAACAATCACATCTTCAAAAGAAGAAACTTTCGAGCTTCGGCAATTATTTCAGGTCGTGATGGGATAGTTTGGTGTCAGGTCCTCATTCACATTTCAATTCCCATCAAAATGTGCTGAGATTCTCTTTAAAAAATTATTTTAGAAACGACATACAAAGTGGGTTTTGGAGCTTGTAAAGCTGTTTTCAGATCGAGTCTTTAGCAAACTTTACTCACTGATTGTTTTTAGCTTTTGCGTGTGTCAAAATATGAGACTTCAGGTTGGTGGACTGAGCAAACTTCTTGTTGCAGCCGTCAAATGGGCAAACGTAGGGCCTGTCTCCAGTGTGAATCCGCACGTGAGTACGCAAGTTAAAGTCCAGTGAGAAGCGTTTACCACAGCCTTCGAACGTACACTGTAAAAGAAAATGTAATAACGCATAAACACATGAAAAAAAAACAATCAGACAAACTTAATTGAAACTTTATTCATTCATATTTAGCAATACATTTTGTTCAATTCTGCAGTTTTAGGAAAAATTGTAACTCTAACCTGGAAAGGTTTTTCACCAGTGTGAACCAACTGATGTCGTTTAAGCTTGGAACTTTCCACGAACGCTTTTCCGCATTCAGCGCAGACATGAACCCGTGGCCCGTGAGTGTGCAGGTGCTTCCTCATTGCAGAGTTGTCTCTGAACATTTTTGTGCAACCCTATGACACAAGAGATGACAGAACTAAAATACACCTAAATATACAAACATTTGCCCATTCTAACAAGAGTGACACCATTGGTGGGTACAAAAAACCGCAACTCACTTTGTGGGGGCATGCTATCGTTCTTGGAGAGTCATCCTCCTTTATTTTCCTCGGCTTCATTCTGCATTACGAAAAACATTCAATGTAAAAAATGTTTGCATGTCATACAGTTGAGATTCAGTAAAGATTAAGAATGAGCCAATAACAGCATTCCAAGTACAGTAAAACACTAAAATTAGCATTGAAAAATAAATTACATATCGTTGCTGTCAGGCAGAAACCGTGAAACTCCAAAGTCACAACTTCCTGCCCAACAGTGATGATATACACTTTGTGACTCATAATCTATATACACATAGCAGGTACTTAAAATATATTTTACATAGGGTAAATAACTCTAAAAGCTACAATGCCAATTAAAAAACTGCAGTTCAATTACCCACCTTGCAAATTCTGCCAGCTGTTTTGGGTCTGACAGGTCAATGCCAGGTATGCCACCAGGGGGCAGTTTCTTCCCTGTCATGTACTCGGAGTAATCCGGAGGAGAGTTTTCTCCAATAATCTGCTCCTCCACCACAGTCTCGTTATCAACATCCTTTTTATCATCTGTACAAAACACAAGATCAAACGATTAATAGTTTTACAAAAACGAAAAGCTCATAATCCAATCACACAGCGTGCCTGCACTCATTCGCGTTAAATAACATCAACTACAGCAAACAAAGACTAACGTAAATCAATAGTGAATAGTGCACAAATCACATGATTTAAAAACACATCCAGCCTGTTAACTCTACATTAGCCGAAAGCAGGAGAATTATTTTGTAATAAATAATTATTTTTCCTCACCTCTGTACTGATATAAATATGATCAAAATATAGGAATATTTGTGCAATATTTTACCTAACGCTATATAAGCGCGATGTGCATATTTAATAAAAAAATGTCCGTTCGCCTGCGAGTTGTTTACAAGGCGTAAATTAGAATATCGCGAAACCTTAACCAGTGCGATATTAATTTATTTAAAAAAATACACAAGTGTAGGTTTTATTAAAAACATTTAAAATCGTCGAGAATATTTTGAACTATAGTTTTGAAAATAAAACCTTGTTGACATATTTAGATGTTTGCGCGAGATTTACCCCGCTAACGTTACCCGATTCTTAACAGAAAATAATCTCTAGACCGCACAAGAAAAACGTTAACGTTAGATGCTAGACTCCTCAGTTGTATCATTTAAATACGCGGTAACATTTGTTTAAATAAGAGTAGGACACGTTGTAAGGCTGCTAGTTTGCGGGCAAGCATATCGTGTGACTCGACGGCGGTCCCTCCCCTTCTTCAAAGGGAGCTGCGCCATTGCGGCCTGCAGCAGCGAAGCGCACTCACAGCGCCTCTCTCCGCCATCTTTCCCCGCTCAGACACGCGCCATCTTTCGGGGCCGCCGCCATAATGGTCTGGAGGAATATGGCGGCGCCCATCCACACTTAAAACATGGCTTCCCATCAAAACAAAAACATTTAGACCGGGTCCACCATCATATTTTACTATATGTTAGGAAAATCGTTCCTGGTACCAGGCGATCGGGTAACTTTATACGGGATCGAGGACAAGAGGCCCACACGAGGCCCTGTTAGTGTACGCGAGAACAAAGCACTTGATCTGAATCTCACACACTGTCAAAACTTACCCGATGCCCACATTGTGACGGAAAACTCCCCCTCCAATGTTTTTATCTGCACTTGCTTCTGTTCCCATTTTCGCCCGCTCGCCTCGGCGGAGTTTAGGAAGCTCTTTTTGATCACTCTTTTCCCGCCGCCTCCACCTCTCTTCACCCGACCAGACGGGTTCTTGCCAGACACAGCAACTAAAGTCTGTTCGATATATTCCTCTTCTGCCACCGGAACGGGGACAGGAATGAGAATTTGGTCCTCAAAACTGTCGTCTGCGTGGAGGTCTGAATCATCGCAGCCCACGACCTCTTCTCGAGTTTGCACCAAAATAACCTCCTGATGGTTAACATGATTAGGATCGTCAGTAATGAGAGGCTGCAGCGCGATCATCGGCTGGTGCTCGTCGTCGTCTTCGCCAACCACTGTAGTCTCGATGGTCTCAACTTCGATTTCATGCAACTCCACTATCTCAGTGGGCATCTCAGAACCGTCGGTTTCGATGTACAGTGTCTCACCCGACGCCATACTTGGCTTTCTTGCTTTCAAAACTATATTAAAGCAACCCCCTGTGTCAAGTCAACGACCCACTCTCCCCCGCCTTCTCCGCTAACAAACAGGCAAAACTACGTCCCACATTGACTGACTCCCGTTCACGGACTGCCTGAGAATCAGGCACATGAAATCTCGCGAGATCGGATTCTTTATTTGACCTTATTCTTGTGAGATTTTCTATTAAATGTTTGTGGTTTAATGTTTACACATATTAAAAACATACAGTGGTCGTTTGTATTGTAAAATTTCTTTAGTCACTGCTGATTGTTTTATTGTATTTTTATTCATCTTTTTTGTCCACTTCGGCAGTTTTTAAACGTTGTTTATGAATAAACATTGAATGATTGTAATGTTTGATTCTGCTCTTATACAAAACGTAAGTTATTCAAGTGTTAAAGTAATGTATAAATAATGATGCTGTTTACTGTTTCTTTTACTTTTTTCTGTATTGTATTAAATAGCACCACCTCGTGGTTAGCTGAAGTAAATATGTTGCGACTGGAATTAAAAGACTGAAACTAAATACTGCTGAAGTGATTTTTTTAACATCTTGTTAACAGTATATATTCTCTTCATTAAATATTTCCACATGTATCATTCAAATCACAATACAAAAAACTCGCGATGGTTTGCTGTGGCAAGCAACTTGAAAGCAGATTGCATGGTCTGTAAGTAAGGCTTCGTTTGTTACTTGGTTAAAGGTTTCGGTTGAAGTTGGTTACTATTAGTTGATTCACTCACCGGTGGCACACCTTCAGCTTCTCTTATCTAAGAGGGCGTGTCCGAAACGAGTCTAGTTAGGCAGACTCACCTGAGATCATTACACACCAGCAGCGCAGAGGTGTAAAATGGGGAAAGCAGGTGGACGCTGGGACTTTGAATGGGTCTACAGTGAACAGCCGCACACATGGAGAAGAAAAGAAATTTTAGGTAAGATTGAATAAAATCATAACCAAACACCTGTACGACGGCAGAATATAACGTGAAGCTTGCGCTGAAACGTAGCTTTTAAAGTGAAATATGGTTTAGCAAACCGTTTGGGTTGAGTTGTAAAAGTGAATGGTCCATTTAATATTTTTAATATTACTATTATAATATATAATATATTTGGATTTACAACTCGTGCTGGCAAAGAAAATTCAACTCAAGTGATGTGTTTGGGTGTAAAGAACCACTTAATATTGTCTTTTGTGGTTTTATTGATGTCACATACGTCGATGTGACCGAACACTGCCAGTAGTTAATAATATAATAATACAGAACATTAAGATGACATTTAAATGTCATATTATATCTCACAGGACTAATATTAAACTGTACTAAAAACAGAGTAACATGACTAAAGACTTCTGCCGGCAGGGTGCGCGCGAGCGCGAGCGCGGACGCCTGTTTGTGTGGGTGGATGTGAAAATTGAAATACAGAATCTGTTTTTAGTTTCAATAATGTTTATACATGCCCTGTTACTGTATACCTGTATATGCCCTTAATATATCACGCATATGCTGTAATTTTAATTTAAAAAAATACATAAATATGCTAAGTTCAGTAAGACACAATTGCTTCAGGTAATATTTTGTGTAAACGGCATTAAAATGGAGCGTGCAGCATTTTAGTTTGATTTGTTATTTGCATGCTTCCTGAGCTGAATCATCCCTCATTCATTAAAAACATTAAAGGGACAGTTCACCCAAAAACAAAAATTCTGTTGACATTTACTCACCCTTAAGTTGTTCCAAATCTGGATAAATGTCTTTGTTCTGATGAACGCAGAGAAAGATATTTAGAAGAATGCTTGTAACTAAACAGTTGTTTGCCCCCATTGACCAACATAGGAAAAATACTTTAAATTTTTTTGGTTTTGTTGAACACATATTTTAAAGAATTTAGTAGCTACAGTAAAAAATTTTAGGGCACTTTTGACTACCATTGTAATTTTTCCCACTATCAATGAGGTCCAGGAACTGTTTGGTAACAAGCATTCATCCAAATATCTTTCTCTGTTTAACCAAACAAAGGAATTTATACAGGGTTGGAACAACTAGTGAGTGATTAATTCATGACAGAATTTTAGTTTTTTGGGTGAACTATCCCTTTAAGATACACATCACACAATAGTTTTAGTAATTTTGTGTAAACTGATGCCAGGCTTTTTGTTTGAACAATTGCATTGTGGCTTGCTTAGTTACGGGACACAGTCTTATGACTTAATACCACGCTCTCAACGTTGTCATGAGTTCAGTTTCTCCAAACACATTTACAAGATCATTTCGAAGATTTCACTTTTTCAACTTTATTACTTCACTGCACAACAAAAACTACAACTCAAGAATTGGTGTGTTTTGATAGACCACATTAAACCATACGCCCTGCAGGGAATGTCAGATTTTAATATTTCTTCAGGGTGTGTAATGCATTCTTCTGTGAAATACTTTTATCTTTATCATCATGTGGTTAAAAAAAAAATCTGTCTTATGAAATCGTAAACTAGCGCATAGTTTTACACCTCAAGCTCTTAAAATATTAATAATTCTTTTATAATTTTCAGACAAGGACTAATTGCTCTGAGACTGTAGCTGTTTTTGTGGGTGTGGTTTGTGGTGTTGTGTAAAATTCTATACCCCAGTGCAAAACATCAACAGACTCCTTAAAGGGATGGTTTACCCCAAAATAACTGTTGTTTAAAACCTGTATGACTTTCTTATGTGGAACACAAAAGAAGATTCTGAGAAATGGCTGTGGTTTTGTGTCCATACAATGGAAATCAATGGATGTCAGAGTTGTTTGGTTACCAAAATGTATTAACTAATATATGCTAATTTATTAGTATATATAATAAACATGCTTCCATATGATGTAATGGTGAGTATAAGGGTGAATGATGAAAGAATTTTAATTTATTTTTATTGACTCTCTTCAAAGAATAAAGGGATTTTCAAAAATGAAAATTCTACCCCACAAGAGTCAAGACTTTAATGCATACTGCATAACTGCTATATGCATTATATAAATAAATAAATAAAACCAGTTACTAATTCATTTTTTAAAAAGTTATTCTTGTTTTATAGGCACAGAATTTAGCTTTATGGTTACATAACGTGTATAAATTGAAGTAGCGTTTTCTATAAATAACCTCCTAGACCATGTGGTTTGAAAGGCAAACCAGTTTAAGCATTTGACAGTGGAGCTGGAGTAGTTCTATTTAAGCCCCTTATTTTAGCATTTGGTTACTCATTACACAGGCAAACTTGCACAATGTTCAGAAGCGCTGTGTCATAGCTCTGCCTAATCAATATACCCTCAGAAGCTACGGCGTGGAAACTAAAACAAACACCCGTATAAAAACAAACCTGTTTGTGTGCTTCCGTGACACAATGAGGCCCATTAGAGGTGTGATTATGTTCTGGAGAAAATGGCAACAGACTCATGGGAGCAAGAGTCTTTACATGCAGTGATGTATACACATGCTGGTTAAGTCAAGTTCTAATGCTGTTGTCACAGGCCCAGCTGTGCTTGTTATGTGAAACTCACTCACTTGACCAGTATGTAAAATGTAAAGTCTAAACAAAACACACACGATTTGACATATGGAATATTTTCTTGTTGATTGTAGACAGTGTGGCCATGTATCAATTGGATCAACAGGAACTAATAGATTTTTACTACAGTAGTCTTCGGTGAATAACAAATGTTTTAAGAAGCAACCATTTGTGAAGCCAAAACACAATTTGCATACAGACATTATGCAAACCACATGAAAAATTGTTATGGGGCAGTTGTGGCCTAATGGTTAGAGAGTCGGACTCGTAACCAGAAGGTTGCCGGTTCGATTCTCAGTACCGGCAGGTAACAACTGACGTGTCCTTGAGCAAGGCACCTAACCCCCGTTTGCTCCCCGGGCGCTGCAGTGTTAGCTGCCCACTGTCCCGGTGTGTGTGTGTTCACTATTCACTGGTTGGGTTAAATGCAGAGGTCACATTTCGGGTATGGGTCACCATATCTGACAAAAAAAAAAAATCGGTCACTTATGTCAAACTTGTGTGTGTCACATGTACAGAAACTAACAGGTACATGCTATAGAAGGTTTTATCGGGTGCACCGGCCTGGCCCGAAGTTAACTTCCGGTCTGTGTTTGTTGATCGGTCTGTCTAGTGGCTAATAATATAAAAATGTATATTTTAAGAGTTTGGTTCCAAAATGCAATAAATCCATTTTTAAATTTTTTCAAAATTCATGTTTTTTATTGTGTTAGTTAGCTGTATTTTTTTAAGTTATTAACTTAAATCAAAACTAAACAACTGCAGTTTGATTGATATTAATTGGAATGCACAATCAAAAAACATGATTTTTGAAAATGGATTTATAGTGTTTTGGAACCAAACTCTTAATTTTATTAAAGTTAGATTCATATGAATTTATATGAATATTTTATTGTATAATAATTGTATTTAATAAACAATTTGTTGAATGGGTCGTGTGACTTTGTCACATTTAAGTTTAGCCAAGTAACAGTTCTTCTGGTAACCCAAAATAATTCTGACTAGACATACTTTTAGCTAATGTCATTTACTTGTTATTTCTTTTGCTTGTTATCAGAAATAATCTGCAGGGATTCTATTCTTTGTGGATGTGTACAGGAAGGTAAGTTTGGTCCACAAAAACGTGCATGCGCAGTAACTTTTGTTTGTTGTTGCTTTAAAAACGTCAATACAAATTGTTGCCTCTCTGGACAAGCAAGTTGATATACTTCTCAAATGATATAAAATTGACATTGTGTAGTAATTTTCCACAATCTAAATGAACAACAAAAATGGTTAGTCACATGGAAAAGTAGGTTTAAAAAAAGGATATTTGTGGTCGTCCCACTAAATTCAGCTTGGACCACTTGTTGCTAAAAGAAATCTCTAAGAACCAGGATCTGCTAGTGCATTATGTAATTGTTACTGTTAAAGTGAAAATCTTAAATCTTCTACAATCAGAAAGAAATTGACATGCATGGGAGGATTGCAACCCTTTGCTGTCTAACAGGGTGATGAGTGATGTCTAAATAGAGTGATGATACAGTTTGCCAGTGAGCATACAGGCAAAGACTAGGGCCTTAGGAATAATGTGCTCTAGATGAACGAAGATGGAGTTTTTACCACAGTAACAGCCGACTTGTTTGGTGCAGACCAAAGACAGCTTTTCAGGAGATGAAACTTACAAACTTTGTGGTTTGGGGTGCTTGAAGATAATGTAAGGCCATTGCATTGTTGAGTGGTAATAAAGTTTAGCAAGGCAATGTCAAAGAGTGGTTGACTGTTATGCAAATTCCTTTATGATAAAGGGGAAATATATCTTTTGAGGTCAAGGATAAACATACTTTCTCCATAGAAGAATATTGTATCTAACTAAAGACAACTTCAAAGCAACAACATAAACAAACGTTACTTTGTGCATGTACGCATGGCCCAAACTTAACTTCCGGTACAAATCCACAAAGCATAGAGTCTCTGCAGATTATTTCTGATAACAAGGAAAAGAAATAAGTAAATGACATTAGCTAGTAAGTTAAAAGTATGTCTAGTCAGTATTATTTTGGGTTACCAGTTAAAGAACCGTTATTTGGTTAAAATTTAAATACAACAAATTGTTTATTTAATAAAATTAATTTGCAATAAAAAGTCCACAGTCCTATTTACTTGAGGGCAGATATTTTTAAAATCGCTGGCAAAAATCACAATTAATCGGTATATTTCCTATCAATAATTAAATCTGATGAACTGTACCATAACTTTGGTTTGCCAAGCTTAAATTATGTTGAAAATGACCTTTTTCAAAGTCGCTTCATCTACTGCGCATGTGCACAGGCTGGCAAGTGCCTCACAAGAGCCCCACCCCAGAGAATATTGATTGACGATTGGCTAGTTTCACTGGAAGGCGGGACTTCACTAGAGCGGCCATATTGAGCGTTGCATTCCTCCCCATTCGTTGTAATGGCAATGCCGCATCTTGTTAATGTTAATATCTTTGGCCAGCAGTTTCTGTGGGGTGTTCTGCCACATGACTAAAAGCGGCAGCCATGAATCAAAGCTTTCCTGCCGACTCTCTTTTTACATGTTTCATTGAATGATGTCTACATAGAAAAAATCTGCAGAACAAACATATTTACTAATTAAAAAGCACACCATCGAGGGAGTCCATCCCTGGTGGGAGCAATTAGTAATTGGTTGGCTTCCTATGCAGCATCATGACTTAACCTGTTAGGTCACCAATAACAACTGTAAATGAAATACAGACTTTATTTAGAATTTTCTTTTAGTGTAACTACTACCATACTTTATTCCTTTATGACATCTTTTAAATCATGTTAAAAATGTGAAAACAAGCATGATGAATCCGCTTTAAGAGTGACGCAAGCATCATTATGTCAAGTGTCGCTCAGTTTTTAATTAGGATGTTAAGGCTTAAAGTGCAGTCTGTTGATTTAATGAGAGTACATCAGCAAATCCTTGAACAATGCTATCATAAGCTTCTGATAATCCCTTAAACAAAAGAACAGGCAGCACTTTAAGCCTCATGGCTTTGATTTCTAAATGGATCATCTAACTTCTGTCAATAATATACCAAATATGGTAAAAAAATCAATACTTGAAGAAGTTTGTAGGGTATATCATTTATTCTCTAGTCCACTTTTAAATAAAATATTGACGTATTCCCAACATTTTTCTTTCTCTTAAGCCAAGTATCCAGAAATCAAGTCTTTGATGGGTCACGACCCCCAGCTAAAATGGGTCGTGTCAGGAATGGTACTCACCCAACTCCTGGCATGTTACATGGTCCACGACCTCTCCTGGAAGTGGGTGCTGTTTTGGGCGTACGGGTTCGGTGGCTGCATCAATCACTCTCTGACTCTAGCCATCCATGACATTTCACACAACGTGGCTTTTGGTAACAAACAGGCACGCTGGAACCGCTGGTTTGCCATGTTCGCCAATCTGCCCATCGGCCTGCCTTACTCCGCCTCCTTCAAGAAGTACCACATCGATCACCACCGTTATCTCGGAGGAGATGGCTTGGACGTCGACATTGCCACCGACATCGAGGGATGGTTCTTCTGCACCCCAGCGAGGAAGGTGGTCTGGCTTTTTCTTCAGCCTCTGTTTTATGCGCTCCGCCCCTTGATCGTGAACCCCAAACCTGTGACCAGGCTGGAGATGATGAATGCGCTCGTGCAGTTTGTGGTGGACATTATCATCTACTATTTCTGGGGTCTGAAGCCTATCGTGTATCTCATCTCAGGTTCTATACTGTGCATGGGTCTACACCCCATCTCTGGACACTTCATTGCCGAGCACTACATGTTCTTCAAAGGTCACGAAACCTACTCTTATTATGGCCCTCTCAACTACATCACCTTCAATGTGGGCTACCATATGGAGCACCATGACTTTCCCAGCATTCCTGGCAGCAAATTACCAGAGGTAAGAGATTATTTCTTTGCTGACATGATGCGTTGGTATTCAGGTTTGCTAGTGTTTCTATGAGACATTTAACATGCAATACATAGTTGGTCGGCTGGCTTAAAGGGATAGTTCATTCAAAAAAGAAATTCTGTAATTTATACATCCTTGTGTTGTTAAAAACCAGTATGAGTTTCGTTCTCCTGTGTAACACAAAATATATTTTAAGAAAGTACTTTGGTAACCAAACAATATTGCCCCCATTGACATGCACAAAGTTCTTCAAAAGATCTTATTTTGTGTCCCGCAGAAGAAAGATTTTCATTTTTGAGTGAACTATACCTTTAAGTTTTGTTAGTAAAAAGCATATACAGTAATGGCCAAAAGTGATGGCAATTGGTGAAAGTTGGACATCTTGAGTCTGCATAAAGATGCATAAAAACCGTGTCCAGGACCTGTTTTCTGTTCTAGCCAGTGTGGAAATGACATGATAATGTAATGCGTCATTGACTTTGACAGTGTTACTGTTAAGAGAATGCGGCATTTTGTGTAGCGATACTAGAAAGACAAATATTTGTCCCCTTTTTTACACTCTTCATACTTGCCAAGAATCTCTTTCATTGATATGAGCTTACAGATCCTACACCTTTAGTGTAAATGAGCCCTTAGGGCATGTCAGCAAACTGAGTTAAGCATTACACGATGTCTGTTAATGTTTAAACGGATAAGCATGATATAATTATGGATGACAAATTGACAACTGCCTCACCCAATTTTCCTTAGTAAGTACATGCATTATATATTGTTCAAACAATGTACTACTGTTACCAAGCATTTTTATTGTCCTTTCTCATTTCACAGGTCAAGAGAATCGCAGCAGAGTATTACGACTCGCTGCCTCAACACACTTCCTGGATGCGAGTGCTCTGGGACTTCGTGTTTGATGATAGCATCGGGCCCTACGCCAGAATCAAGAGACAGTACAAACTTGGCAAAAATGAATAAAACCGCTAGATTACAGATGTAACCGTACATGACGCTACGTATTTGTGCTCGACAAAAACCTGCAATTGATACATAATTGGCACTTGGAGGCCTTTAGTGGTTCCTTGAGAACAAAACCATCACCTGCAAATGCTATTTCACGAGCAACCGTTTCCTTATACGCAATTATCCGTGGAGGATAAGGCATTATTTGACACTAGATCATTTACGTACGTATATTCCCTGGAATAGGGAGTATGTTACATGGTTCATGCAAAACTGTTGGGTGTATGAAATCCCAATTAACCTTCTCAAAATATTATTTCAGCTCTGATTAAAAAACATGATCTGATACACTTCCCATGCTTAACATAAGTGCACATGACCTCAATATAGTTATTCGAGTATCTTGTCTTTAACCTCTCTTGAGTCCAGTAACATTTTGGTGTACTCTCAACTAATGACTGAGATGCTTCATCGGGCTGCTTGAGACGAGGATGGAGGCGCTGATGAAGCTGACTTGTAATGTGTTTTTGAGAACTAATTATTGAATTGTTCTTTTGCACTGTTGCATAATTAAAAATATCTTATTTAAAAAAAAATTGTTGTTTCATTTTCTGTCGTTTGCACTGACAACTCTTCTGAGCACCACTTGTGATAGCAAGATGTTTTCAAATCTGTACATTAATAAATGTTATTCTCTAGCAGTGGCTCCAGAGAAAAGGAGGCTGAATGATGAATTTGAATGGACAAATACTCAAGAGACCTTTTAGAGACTTGGGGGGAAAACATTTGACGTTTTTCTTTTTAATTCCATCATCAGTTTCACACGCATATGACAGATTCAATGTTCACAGTTTAATCCATTACTGAGTTAATCATGTCAACAACTGTCACCTTTTAAATCAGGATACATTGTAGGATTTTCACCAAATACTTAAACTTTTTTGTGTTGTCTCTCTGCACATCTCTGTCTATTACCTCATGCCTTCAAATTAAATTAAATTGTCCACAGAATTTCTGCATTGGCCACAAAAAAACAGAAACTGGTTCAATTCTGCAGTAGTTGGATGAATGTTTAGCACAAATGCGCGCCGCCCATACTTGTTAAAACCATAACATAAAAACAGTAATATAAAATATAAAAGGCTGACAATAATTGTCGTGCAACTTTGTATCTCTCTCTCATTTAATATAATACAATTCTTAACAAGAAGGACAATGACCAAGAAAACAATAAAACAGTATAAACTTATAAAACAAAAATATTTCCAACTTGTCGACTGTAAGACTTGAAAGAGCGAGAGCAGCAAGCTGCACAGTGGACCGTCTCGTAACGTTCATACCGAAGAAAATCGAAAATTCTGTTTGAAGGTCTGCTCGTTCGTTCACACACTCACTCACTCGAACCCCTTACACTTCTGTTTCCCCCGTCCTCAGTAATGCTTCGTTTCTGCACAGCATTTCTGCAACCGAACGGCAACTTTTCTGTTGCAGACATGATGCGAGAAATTTTCATGTGCGCTTTTCTGTGCTTCCTCGAACCTTCAGTCGTTGTCGGCCGTCGCAATTGACATTTCAGAAGACTTATGTGGAACCGATTCTTAGCAGTTCCCTTCTAATGGCTAGATGAAAGACAAAAATAAACCCATTCAGAAACGTAAAAGATTTTAATGACTGAACTTATCCTCTGCAAAACGTACCATCAATTATTTCTTCTTTCACTTTCTGCAGTTCTCGAACAACCTCTTCCAAGATTTCCTTTAGAATGAAACGGACTTCATCATTGTCAGAAAACTGGTTCGCTCCCATTTTCTTTTGTGCGACACAATAAACAAATAACTGTAATAATAAGCCACCTGAAAGGTATTCTGAACATACCTGTTTCATTCTGTCAAAGTCCAACAACTCCCCGTCACTGGTGCTTCCAGCAGGTTTCGACCTGTACAATCACAAACGTTTTAAAATGATGAGAAATCCTGATAAAAATCAAACATTTCTAAATATTTTAAACATTAACATGGTTTTCTGACGTTATCTCTATTTTTACAGTATAAACAGTTCAGCTTTGAGGCCATTTGGTGTGTTTCTGCAAACACTCAATGTGAGCTTACACAAAACATACAGCCTACATATTTCAGTTGTCAAAGAGCAAGAAAAACCTGCTTTGTTTGGATTGAGGTCACTGCGTGCTTATGTTGCCCTGGGCTTTACTTCCTTATCGCCCCCAATGGTACTGACAACTGAGTCATTTACTCGCACCCGCAAACCGTAAAGCTTGATAAAATCGGATATTTCACACACGTCTCTGATGCAACCCATCACGGAACGCCTCACCCGAGACCAAACTTTAGTTTTCAAAGAACCAAGAGTTGTAAAATAACAAGAAGCATTAAACATCAGAGACGGGAGACAAAAAACTAAATAAACAGTGAATGTTTACCACGCTGTAAACCTGTCGAAAATGTACCTTGACAAAGCTGAGGACTTCTCTGAAGAGTTTGCTCGCTCCCAGGGCTTCTTCACGGGATCTGAGAGGAATGTTTCAGTCAGTAAATTCTTTGGATTTTTGGCTCACTCAATCTCTTAAATTAAATATGATTTTAAAAGATATGAATGAAATGTATGAAAATATTTATCTGGTACCACTGCAACAATTTCAAGTTCATTTGACTGCATTCAAGTGAATAAAATATTAACTTGTATTAAAGTTCCACATTACTAGTAGCAGTCTTTCAGTGTCTTTCAAGGTAAACTCAGATTTAGTAACCAAACAGACACCTGCTGAATTTTGTGGGCCTGAACCACGTGAGGCAGATGAAGGGGAACCGCTGGATTCTTCCTGCAAGAAAGACAAGTCGGACCACTGTTAGTTGAATGTTGCTTGGAATGACGACACTTCAAAAATACAGTCAGTGTGTTTCGACATACATTTTGACTCTCTTCTGGTTTCTCTGAGGCCTTCCTCCTGTGAGAAGACACAATATTCATTTATTCAAAGTTTGATATTATTAGTAAATGGTAAAAACTAAACTGAAAATGGATTTGGTCTGACCTCCGTGCTAAAATGGCATTCATCTCCTGCATGAGACCCTCACCCCCTCCTCCACTGCCCCCGCTTGAGCGGTTAGCATCGTTTTTGGTGCAGCTCTCCTCAGGCTGGGGAAGATAAATGTAGGATTCATTTGAATACATGAATTATAGATTTTATTATTGTAAGTTAGTTCATTGTCATTTTCGTTTTGACCACTGAAACAAATTATTCGATAAAAAGAAACTATAACAATGACACAACACTCACCCGCTGCACTCTGCGCAGCTTGGCTCCGGCGAGAGCTGCTGCCAGTCCTGATGGAGAAGGACCTCCACCAGCCGGCAGTGGAGGTGGGGCGGGAGGGGGCGCTGTGAAGGGAGGTGGTGGTCCAGGTGGTGGCGGCCCAGGTGGTGGCGGCCCAGGTGGTGGCGGTCCAGGAGGTGGCGGTCCAGGAGGTGGCGGAGGGGCTGGTGGACCTGCTATGGATGCTGAGGTAGGGGGGTGAATGGGAGGGGTGGATGACAGCATTGAAGGATGGCCTGGTGGAAGAGGAGGACCTGCTGAAAAAAAGAAGAGATGTTGCTTCATTATGTAACCATTTCTGTTGACTTTCTGAGGGCTACAACAAAAATGCTTTGAACACAAGCGTACTGTAATAGGAATGGGCTGACAAAAAAAAAGTAAAGCGCATACTTTCTGCACCACTACCATCACCAATATAGTGATATTTTAATATTAGCGAGAATCGCTAACGCTGCTGCGATGTCATTCATTTCAATGGAGAGCTGACGATTTCACTGGCGGTGTGTACGCACAGTTAAACTGCAATTCATCGACTGGCCACTAGAGACTGGCTCCAAAAGGGAGTCGTTTCCATATACCCCCCCATGTTAAAAGGCCCAACTTTACAGAAGAAAAAAATGTTTAAAGCTTTGTACAAAAACGATATCGATAATTTTGCCCTTCATGACAACTGTGAATTTTGTATAACTCATTCGTTTAAATTATATTAAGCTGTTGTGTATAATAAAGGGTGTGGCCACTTGAGTGACAGGAGGAATGCCACTGCTGTATCCAACCATATCTTATAATATATATTATCATATTTTCCATCCCAACTGTTAATGCCCCCAACTAGCAACCTCTATGCTCCAGTAACATATAGCATTAGCACCTTAGCCTGAGCTACCTTGATCACGTCGAGCTAGGGGGGCGTGGTTTCAGCAATCAGGCACCTTAGCTCCACCCACAGCTTTGACAATTTTCAATTATCCAGGAGTGATAATATCTATTTTTAAATATTAATACTGGTAGTAATGCTGTGAATAAATCCTTCCAATGACATTCCCTACTCTGCTTTCTCTTATAAAATAGCATTTTAATCCTAGAAAACCCTACATTTAGTTCCCAGAAAGTATTTTTTAGTGTGAAACAATATGAAAATAAATTATACAATGTTTCCTCACAAAAGCGGTGTAGGAAAGTAAAAACAAATAGCCTCTGGTTTCTTTTCTTGAGTACATGATTGTAGGTTTAGAGTGTTTTATAGCAGGTTTCCCCAAACGTCTGCCATTGGTTGGTCCCGCCCCAAGCAAGGAACTGAATCTACAAATAAGTAAAAATGGTAAGAAAGGAAATCTGGAATGTAGGGTTAGTTAAAAGTGCAAGGCATCAATAGAAAAAGCAGACAAAAGAAATGTGATAAATCACCTTTAAGCAAACAACATACACATCAATGAGATGTGGATGAATGTTTTCCTTTAAAATATGATATTTCTCTCTTTATTAAGAACAATGAAAGTGAGGCAGCTGCTCTTCGATGAAACTATCTGACAGTACGCACATAAGTTATTCTCTAGACAGCTCTTATGATCAGCATGTCATCGTCCCGGTTCTGCAGGACAGGTGTGTGAAATCTGTGGGGATGAGGGGGGCACCAATGTGTCTGAAATACTTACTGACGGGTGCTGTGGTATTCTGATAAACAGGTGAGGGAGACGTCTTGGGCGTGGTTTCAAATGAGGGCGTGGCCTGGTGTAGCTGCTGCGGGTAGAAGGAGGCGTGGCCTTGAACAGGCTGGCCCATGAGAGAGGGTAGGGGGCAGGATGACTCTTGTATGGGATAGTGTGGGTGCTGTGGAGGGGTTTGGTAAGGGTAGTAGTCCTCCGGCTGGCCGTTGGACAGCTGATGGTGTGTCACAGGTTCCAAGTGGGATGCGTTAGTGGGTGCTTTGGGACCGTTGTTGAGTGGCGGGAGGGGCAGGGCGAGAGGAAGAACTGGCTGCTTGACAGGCACCGCTATTATAACAGCGGGCGATGCAGAAGGCAAAGGGGCATACATGTGGGCGGAGGACCAAGTGGCGTGTTTGGGAGCTGAATCCTGGTGGTGGGAGGCAGACGGAGGGGATAGAGGAATTTGCTTGACGTTGCGTGGCGGGGGAGTCGCTCCCGGCTGCACGGGAGAGAAGGCAGAAGCCAGAGAAGTGGAAAGCTGGGCCTTTTTATGAGGTGAGTCCACCGTGCGATAGCCGCTCTCCCGATCCTGAGAGGAAGGGGAGGTGTACGAGGACTGCGTGGCGGGGATAGCGTGAGCGTAGGAAGGGGGGAGAGTGTTAGCCCGATATTGTCTGGGGTCATGCGGTACGGTTTCGGCGTGAGATGCGGATGGTGACACTTTGAACTGAAGGGTGGAGACTGAGAAACAGAGGACAGGAAGTGACAAACACAAGTGACAAACGAAAAGAGAGAAACGTGATCAAAATTAAGCATCAAAGTATAAGGAAACTGAAAAAGATGAGCAAAACGCATGATGTGCATTTTAAAGCGTGTTATAAGAACTCGCAAACTGGTGAATGTCACCAAAACATGTCTAGGTTACATTTCACAACAAAATCAAAAAGAAAAATTGCTTTGCACAAATAAAGTGTCTATTTTTAGGAACATTAAAGGGGTCATATGACATGGCTGAAACAAACGTTAGTATATTTGGTGTAATACAGTGTGTTTATGCGGAAACAGCGTTTGAGGCTCATTTACTGGTTTCATTGGAAACTTCAGTAATGAGAAACGTATGGGGGTCCAGATCTCATTTTCTTTAAACAAAATATAAAAGTATTACATTCTTTTGAAGTAAAATATATTTGTGACAGGTTTTGTGAGATTCACCAAAACAGAACAAAAATGTTGTATATGGCAGCATGAATAATATGTTTTAATAAAAAAACCAACGAATGCTTCAGACGTGTCAGAAACAGAGAGAGAGAGAGAATGTGTGTATGAGCGAGTGGGCAGCAGCGTTATGTTGTGTACTGTTTGTACCAGAGAGCTGTATTTGATATTTCTCAGTATTAACACTTCTCCAAGCAGACAATAAGGCCTGCATAGTTTTATGAGTGTGTGCGTGTCTGTGCGAGGTTGCTGTGTGTTAACTGTCCAGTATACTGTAATCTCAGCTCATATTCCTGAGGTGTGGTAACTTTAATCTACCTGCAGAGCCAGAAGTTCTTCGTTCCCGTTCCATCTGCATCTGATGCTGGTCCATCATTTGCCTAGAGGCAAATGATAACTTGCATCAATAAAGGTTTAACAAACAACATTAAGCACCAAAAATCTGTTAAACAAACCATCAAGCAAATCAGTTGCTGCAGCTTTATATCTGACCACTAGAGGGCACAAGCCCATCCACAACATGTGTTCCAAATCCTCATGACAGCATATGTGAAGTGATTAAAGGATGTTGACATTTAGTTCAAAACCAATGATTTCACGAGTTCACACTTACATATAATAATAATACATAGGGAAAGGATATGCGACCAAGGGGAGGGCTCAGAGTCCGGGATTTGGCCCGAGCCCAGGATTTTGTCCCTGTGTTTGGGATTAGGCCCGAACCCAGAGCATCCCTCCCCCGGTTTGAGACTAAGAGATTGAAAGTGTGGAGAAGGGGTGGTGGAGGGATGCTACGAAACTGTTGAGGAATGGAGGTAAGACACTGTGTATTTATAGCCCTGATTGGATGGTTACCACCTGTGATATATTAGCCTTTTTATCTGACGTGCTCCTCCCGAACCTGGTAATAAAACCTCATTAGATGAATCATTTGTGAAACGGTTACACGCTACACTAAACATTTACTGACTGACACAGATAGAATATTGGCCTGCTATGCTGGGATGCTCAGTGTGTGATGTCACACGGCCTTAAAGGGATAGTTCACCCAAAAATGCAAATTCTGTCATCATTTACTCACCGTCTTGTCATTTCAAATCTGTATGACATTCTCTCCTTTGCAGAACACAAAAGAAATTATTTTAAAGAATGTTAGTGTAACAGAGGCCAGCTAGTGAAGAGCTGTGCAGTGTAAACCTCACTCTCCGACCTCAAGAGGTGCTCTAGCGACAGACGCTAGAGACTGCGGTCTTTAGCCTCCTCGTTAGAGCACCCGACTCCCATGCCGAACCGATCTGGTTCGAGGCCCGCTCGGGGCGGGTGTGAGTAGGACCGGTTACATTGGTAACCGAACCATCAAAATCGGTGCAAGTCAATGGGTGCCAGTTAACAACATTCTACAAAATATCTTCTTTTGCGTTCACTTTTGGGTGAATTGAATCACTTTAATCTTTGCACTTGTGAAGTTAGGGTTAGGTTATAATTTTTTATATTGTAATTTAAATATAAAAACATGAGAAACATGATTCATTAAAGATCATAAGAGATGGTTAAGATCATTAGACTGTCTGCACCTCCTCTGAGCCTCAGCATCATCTGTCACCGGTCCATTCTGGCGATGTGGCGCTGGACCTAAAGACAGAAGCAGATAACAAATATATCTTAACCTTTTATAGTAATCTGATTTCTAATAGTTAAATGTTTACATCATGATACAAAAAAATCAAAAAACTATGCAAAACAACTGAACAATGTCACAAATTGTCCGGAGATGCAGAAAAGTATTCAACACCTCATTACTGGTAGACTGAGCACAATCATTATAAGACCCTCATAATCTTTCTATTAAACCTGTTAGAGGGTGTGAAAGAGCTCTGCTAATAATGGTAAACATGGCTCTTGGGTTACTAAGATGATGACTATTTATGTCATATGACATTCAGGCACTCGGTATGGGGCATGAAAGCTCAAGGGAGGACAGAGGAAGGCTGTATCAAACGTGGGCGCATTTTAATCATCGCTGGTTGCCTGGTATCATCAGACATAACTGAGTTTAGCCTGTGTCAACATCTGTCTACGGCAGTGATCATCACCCCAGGTTACAGAGAATGGAAAAAAATGTTTTTCACATTTTACTTTGTTTAATGCTTATTAATGTAATGTCAGATAGTGCTGCAGGTGCCTGGTCAATTAAAACATGCAATGCAATTCAATATATGCATTTCATTTTCGTTTCATTTTTCTTTTCATTCATTTCTAAAATTAAATACTTACAGTTTTGCCATATTTACAATGTCAAGACTTAAAAATGCTGTTTATATTTGAACTCCTGGCTGAGTGAAAATGCTTAATAATTGAGACGACCTGAACACCTTTGGATCAGAATTTGCAGACATTGTGGATGAATCTGCCTCCAAATGTATTCATTTAATTATCTGTAACCTTAAAGGAGACGAATGCTGATGTTTCATGTCTTGAATAAAATCAGGATAAAATCAAGAGCAACAAATATGTCTCTGGCAGGACACCATCTTGATTTAATGAAATTATGCAAATTAAAAAAATAACAGATTTAACTCATTACCATATTACCATAATACCACAAAATCGGTCTGCCATCCGGCAGCAAACCCAAACTAAAAACATGCCCTAATGAAGCAGGAATGGGATTAAAGGGATAGCTCACCCAAAAATTTAAATTTGCGGTTTATTTTCAACCCCCCAGGCTATCCTAGCAGAACAATAAAGATTTTTTGGTAAATCCGCTGCCCTCTGTGCTTCATATAATGGGAGTATATGGGGTCCACCTGTCTAAGAGTTCCTAAAGCCCATAATTTCAAAAAAGCAGCTCCTTGCGACATGTTGATGTCTTGTGAAGCGAATTTTTGGGTGAACTATCCCTTTAAGTACATACACCATGTGAATGCAACTGTCCAAAACATGAATTCCACCTGAGGTCCTGTCTGGAGCAGATGGTCCCATATCATCTGTTTCAAAATTACTTATGTGCATTATAACAGACAGTCTATAACGGTATAATGTGACATAAATATAATAATAGTACTATATATTAATTATGTATTATTAGTAGTTGTATTAGGTATGTATTAAAGAGAAAAGCTTTTCTGAATGAAACTAACTCAGTACTGTGATATGTGTCACACTTATGACATGGTTAAAAATTCAAACACTTGCTGGGGAAATTTCCAATATACATTTTACAGAACCCATGTGAAGCGATCATTTATACACATCAATTTTATTAGTATAACAGCACTGTTCCACACCCTGCTGGGCATGCTGCCTGTTGCAACAAGATCTGCAGATTCTGTAGCCATCTTTAAGAATTGTCTAAAAACACATCTCTTCCGCAAACACCTTACTAATACAGAGTACTATATCTTTTTCTACTTCTTCTATCCTCAAAACAACACCTTAGCTTCGTATATTGTGGTAGGCTTGCTGACACCAGTTTTATTGCACTTATGTATTGCTGTCTTAGTGTCCTTGTGTTGTTCTAATTGCTTCTATTGTTTACCAGTTTATGATCTTTGACCAAAATAATAGAACTAGTACTTATGAAGCACATATTCTGCATACTTTACATCCCTAATCCTACCCAATACCTAACAACTACCTTACTAACTATTAATAAGCAACAAATTGAGAGTTTATTGGGGAAAAAGTTGTATTTAATGGTTTGTTAATAGTGAGAATTGCCCCCTGTACTGAAATGTGACCAAACATTCTATGTGTTCTGGGGTAATAAAAATTTCCCTTGTGCACTGCGGTATTGAGGTGCATTTAAACAGTAATATTGCTCCTTCACAAATATTTATCTTTACTGCAGAACAAAATATGACAAGATCTCTTTCTGCATTACTCTCGTGTGCTAATAAATGGCTGCAGTTTGAGTCTTCAACACTGTATGCAGGAGTCACGATGGATAAAATGAATGGACTCTTTGTTTTAAGTGCCCCTCAAGTCAAATCTGGAGATTGTGGGGTAGGGTTAAATACTTTGAGGGCCTTAGTGCAGGAAAATGTTATTAAGATTGATAAAAAAACTTCCTCTGCTATTTCTTGACACTGAATTTTGTGTTATTAAAGCATGAACTGGATGGTTGGAATAAATTAAATTCAGAGAAAATATGTATGTATGTACTTAACTATAAAATATTTGTTGTCATCTCTCTCCCAAAATATTCTAACTATATCCTGACCAATATATCAATGGGTGCCTATTAATAAAACAAATCCTTCAATAAACAATTTATCCAATATTTTGTTATTTTATTGTTTTTGAATGAATGACTGCACAGGCGCATACATTTGGTTTAGATGCGGTTTTAATAAATGTCCTTGTTCAATCTTTGGGTGTGTTTTCATCAGCTTTACAATATATTCAAATGAAAAATAACATTTAGGCTTAGTTGTGATTTGATCAGTAAAGAGAAGAGTGAAGTTATTTACTTACTTGTCACTACAGGCAGATTTACATTCATTTACATCAATAATAAGTTCATTTCCAATTAAAATCAAAACCAGTTTTGTTATTCCAAACAGCTACATCAGTTAAGCTCTAATGATATCCGTTCCAAAATAGTCATGACACGCACACACATCACACCCTCCTCTTACATTAAACCTCACACATTCCCTGTCTCTCAGACCAGCACATGCTTCGCACCACGAGCCTCTAGCAGGCGAAGCGCCAGAAACATTAAGCAGCTTCCACAAGCCCATCATCCTTCAAGGACACTGAAAGCCCATCCGAGGCATTACATCCCATTATCAATACATGCAAGTAAATCCCCTTAACAATACTCACTACTGAGCCTTATTATTGTGGAGCTGACCCGTCGGATCGGCCCCGGGGAAAACTCCGGCCCGAGCATAACACAACAGCCCTCTGATGTGCCTTTGATCTCTTATACAGCTTTTCAGAATCGTGCTGTTTTAGCTCCACTACCAGGTGGGAACTGGTAATAGCAGTCCGGACAGGTGAGCTCAGGCAGGTGAGCACCAGCTCTTATCTTCTGTGCGTGCTGAGGTGTGAACTTCACTTCTAAGAACCTTTCAAAACCTCCCCACCCCAAAACGCCGTAAATATGCGACACCCGTGTCCAGAGACAGATCGGCTCCATGGATATTTTAACCAGGGCTGAGCACCAATGGCTGAAGACCCCCCCACATGCATCTTATAAGTAGCAGCAGGCTGAAACAAGAGACGCCTGTGTAAAATAAGAGTTACACTTAAAGGTCCCACGTAAAAACAAAATATCTAAAATAGTTTGTGGTGATGTGGATAGTTTTTTTTTAAACTATACAGATGACGTATACTATATAGATGATGAATATTTTATATCAACAAAATTCTTTTTGACAAAATAGAGAATAAGCACTATGTAGAGGAAGAACATTAGACGTTAACAAACGCTGAATTATTTTAGATTATGTTGAATTATATTTACTGAAAAAATCAAGAAAAGCTCCAAAATCCAATACAGATGACAGAGGAATTAGTAATATATCACTACTTGATAAATAAATATTAAACATTATTAAATATTATAAATATTATATGTTATACATACAGCAGCAGAAAAAAATTAAGAGAGCACTAAAGTTTTGTCTTTGATCAGCATTTCTGCATGTATTGTGGCAATTTCAGTCCAGTGTGTGTTGAATTAAAATAGAAACAAACCCCCAGGAGTGACATAAAGCAATGTGAATGCAAAGATGAATGAAAATTGTAAAAAAAAAAGTCTTATTCCATATTTATTTTTGAACTGATCCTAAAATACATGTAAGCACATTAGTATTGTGCTTTTTGAACATGAATATAAACTTCAAGGGGCCTGGGGAGGTCTGGTGGGGCATTTCCCCCCCAGATTTTTCTTGAGCCCCTCCAACAACATCCAGCTGACAATTAAAATAATGAAATACTTCTTACTTGTATTACCTATTAAATAATGAATGATCTGTCAATTAAATCACAGAAGATGCAAAATTAGGCATGCACTGAACTATGACTATATATTTGCAGAATATATGATTGCCACCCAGACAATCCAGCCTGGTATCGGACCTGAATATCACATAACACAAAAGCCTAAAAAAAAACACCCATTCTACCTCTTGGAAGAAAAAGGATAAATAGTAACTCTGACTGTATTTGTCTGAAAGAAGAAAGTCATCTACACCTAGGATGCCTTAAGAGTGAGTAAAACATGGTGTAAATTTAGTTTGCCTCTGAAATATCACATTTAAGTGACCAAAATGTTTATTTTATAGAGAAATATTCCTTTAAACTATTTCTTTCACATTTGGACAGATGAGGGTTATGGCAGTTGTCTTACCTGCGTCCTGAGAGCTCAGTACATTAAGAGCAAAGAGCATAGCTGTGGAGAAGGTGGTGGCCTCTTCTTTACTGGCGAAGTTAAGCCCATAAACCTGCCGCGCATCACGCCACTGATGAAAAGTTGGCGTGGCCTGGTTATATTTCAGACCTTTAACAATGGAGTAGTTTATAACAACCTGAAACAAGCCCAGAGTGGAGTTAGCATCTGTGTCACTTTCATTGTATAAACCGTGTTCAAAATGTTCTTCAGGTAAAGACCAGTTTTGTCATTAATAACATAATTTACAATGACAAGTTAAGTTCAAATGTGTAAAATGTTTTTGCTTGTACTGTATTTTAGATCTTATTATGCATCTTCTTCCAGCTGTGTTGTGCCCTCATATAGACTGTGTTCATGTCCCACCTGCTGGTCCTGCAGTTTGACTCCCACAACGCGGAAGCTGTTGTTGACAGTGTTGTGGTAGATGTTAATGCGGCTGAAGCCCTGCTGGCCCGGTTTGACTGGTACCCATTTTTTGCTGGTGTCATCATAGATCATCACCGAAGCTCGGGCTTGACAAATACTCTGTTCACTACGAGAAAAAGGAAGAGAAAGATCGAAAAAAAAAAAACTATTAAAAAAGACAAATATGCAACTGTGAAAAGAGCCTTAGAGAGAAATATGACATATTCAAGGCTCATCTTGTCATTCTGCTATTCGCCTCAACATTCTGCTGTGTTTATTTAATGAAAGAAACTGTCCAGCAGTCCAGGATATGGGATATAAACCCTGTCAACTAGACAATATAGCAATAACCGCTTGTCACACTTTTTAAAAAATCAATAGATATTGTGATAATATCATTATAGTGAATATTTTGGCCTTGATAACCTGCATAATGAAAATCTGATATCCTGACAACTCCAGTTATGATATATAAAAGACAAATGATAGTACAGCCCTTAAAACCAGCCCGGAAACCCTCACAATATGACAAATACTCCAAAAATGTCTTTTGCCTTTACTGTGGTAATACTGCTGAGTAATTGCCCCTCTGATTTATTTTAAGAGGTTTGGGTGGGTTTGTTGTCTGTACTAATTATACAGTGAAGCAGAAATGCAGCCGTGTTGACTACTTGATATGAGGGCATAGTTACAGTAAAGACGTGGGGTTGCATACAATGTGTAACTTTGTCATCAGTGCCAAGCATGTCCAGATCTGATGTTTCCATCCTTACAACATATCACAAGCTTGAGTTGTGATTCAGATGTTTACCGGATAAAGAATCTGGATGGCCACTCATACGTAAAAGATCAGTTTCCTGTCCACGGTCTAACTTAAGCAAGGCGAATATCCACCCTGACCCGTATACCTCAAAACCACCACACCCGCTTCCCACAGAACCACCCAATCCAGCCACACCAGCTCCTTATAACCACTGGTAGAACTGGAAGAACAGCTTTACCGCTTTACTTTCAACTAATACAAAAAACATACCCATAAATCAGTGGATGAGAAGATGTAAACTCACCTGTTTTGTGACATGCAGAAATTGTATCTGAATTCAAAAATGCATAAAAGGACAATATGTTGAAAAGTAAAAGAGGTTTAGTGTGGAATTACTGAAAAATAGAATCCGACATTGTAGAACAAGCAGGACTTTGACTAGGGAAAGTTGTACAATTTCTGAAACTGTTTGGTGCCTAGTTAAACACTGCTTTAAATCTACAATTTTTATATCTTCCATTTAGAAATCTTGTTCGTGGCTATTGACATATGATGTCCTGCAGTGTGACAGTCTTTACTCCATATAAATGAGAAACATAAGACTGCAAATGTGCAATATCAGCCTTTTAATTTCTAACAAAGCAAAAGTAATGCTTTTGCAACATTTTCTGTCTTTCACTACTCTGTTCTGTTTTCTTGTTTCACGCCTGCCTTACGGCAGAACCTATTTCTGGAACCCATCTGGGGTTAGAGGGCAGGACGGCAGCTTCTTCCCCGTCTTTCTGGTTTCGTTCTACCCCCTAGTGCAAGTCTGAAATAAAAGTATACAGCCCCCACCAATTACACGCGGCCATCATGAACTACATACTGACATCCCATATTTTTAGATCCCAAGCCAACACGGTTATCTCAGTTTACTTCTGCCAAAAACACGTCCGAGTGCTTGTTTCTATTTATGTGTAAAACCCCTTGAGAAGCAATTCGGTCTCAATATTGTTTATTGTGGAATGTACAAAGAAGAGTCACTGTCAGAAAGAATCGGTGCTTAAAGATTTTCCAGCACTTCTTAAGAGACACATGATGAAAGCAAGATGTCTTTTAATAGCATGGTATAAATATCATGGAGGAACATTAAAAACTTTGAATGTTTTATAGTCTATACCAGAACTAAAAGTATATTAGTATAGATATTTAGTACAGGTACATAGACTATATGAAGGATTTGCTCATAATGACCTTCATAATGTATGTTGAGCACAATATTTGCATTTACTTATTATACTTAAAGTAATAGTTCACCCAAAAATGAAAATTGTTTCATCATTTACTCACCTTCATGTAATTTCAAACCTGTATGACTTTTTTCTTCTGCAGAACACAAAAGAAGATATTTTGAAGAATGTTGGTAACCGAACAAAGGCAGTACCTATTCATTTTAGACACAAAACCAATGCAAGTCAATGGGTACCGCCGTTGTTTGGTTACCAAGATTCTTTAAAATATCTTCTTTTGTGTTCTGCAGAAGAAAGTCATACAGGTCTGAAATGACAAGAGGATGAGTTCATATTATTTGAGTGAACTATCCCTTAAATCTGTGATAGTTCAATGTTTTGTTTCCCTAAAATTGACCTGTACCTATTTACACAACAGGTCCATCTATACTTAGTAGCCAATCATCTTCTTAAAAATATTGAAAATAATATTGCATATTTATAATGTTTTTATTTTGTAGACCTCCATACTAAGCATATCCTCTATTGTTCCCTAGCAGCCGATACATTTCTGAAATCCAGAGATTTGTGCTCCTCTACACAAATGCTTTTACTCCAGAGCACAGGCATTCCTGGGCCTTCCAGCTATGACCCCATTAGCCTCTCTCTGATGTGCATGAGTGCGTTTAAATGTGTGCATCTCTCTGTGTGTGACGGAGGGGCTGACCTTGTACAATACATGATCAATATGGGAGTTATGTGCCAAAGGTTTAGTTCTTTAAAAACGAAAATGCTCTAAAGGCACTGCAACTTAAATGACAATATATGCAAAAGTGCATGAACAAGTTAAAATGGGCAATTCCATGCAAATGTCAACTTTAACATGAAAACCAAAGGTTTTGACCCATATTACTCATAAATGAGCACATGAAAATTAAAATAAAGTATCTATTTTATGTTCTATTAAGAGTTATTCCTTCTCCATGTGTTGGATATTATTGCTTCTGGTTTGTACATTTTAATTCACAGAAATTCTACAAATTATGTTGTCTCTGAAAAGCGTGCATCCTTTTTTGTCATCTCCATAACACATGCATAGACTAATCTTTTTTCTAATGTCTGGACTCTATCATCAAGGGTTTAGTAAAATTTTTATTTTATTTCTGTTTTGACTGAAAAAGTCACATCCATAACACTTGCCCAAATGCTACCAATTCAGCTGAACTATAAACTAAAAAACGTACATGGACAAAACATCCATTAAATGAGAACATAAACATATAATTGACGCCAAGGTCCTGCGTTCCCATGGAACAGCCAAATGACCAATTGATCTCCATAAAAGCATCTGTCAAATGCATAAATGTAAATGCAAAACCTGATGTATTAAGAGTTCTTGAGTAGAGAGAAGTTATCTGAGTCGCACTTGATAAGCAGCAGTCGTAATTAATAAAAGCTGCTAATAAAAGTCTGGCATTTCCCATTTGGCTCCCGTCATCACTCGAAGAGACCTCGGTCCACACATTCATACTCCCTCCTTATAACAGAGACACAAATTTAGCTGCTAGTCTCCATTTATACTCATGTAAAAAACATTCTTTCTCCCCGAGTGCCAAACACAAGATCTTGCCCGACTTGCATCTGGTTACTAGATCTTCAGTATAATAGAAAGAATGTGTGACTTTCTGTTGGACATCAACTGCTGCAAACCGGTTAATCTCATCAGGAAATCTTTAATGCAAACAAACAGCATTGCAGTCATCCAAACACTCCTGCTGCCTGCATTGTTTTAAAGCCCGGCTCAGCGAAAGATTTATGCACATCAATTAACAGTGCAAACGTAGCCACAAAATCTCTGCTCTCCAAATTCTTTTGGTTAATTCTGAGAGACGTCCACGAGCTGACATCCGCTACTGGGAATTCAGGTACCTGAGACTACAAAGAAGTCAAAAGGTAAAGCATTGCATTAGCAGCGTAAAGGTTATGGAATCCATACTGTACCATGCAATGCATTTGCAAAGTCACTTTAGATAAAAGCATCCGCCAGATGCACGAATGTAAAATGTACTTTTAGCAAATTCACCGTATTTTAAAACTCACTGTGAGATTTTTACAGATGATGGAAATGCTACACAGAGACTCAACAGGAGCTCACTCAAAATTACAGCTGAAGTTATTTTTGGCTTCTAACAAAAATGCTTCACAAAGTGAGCCCTGTAAAGGTCTCTAAAGCAAGTAAAATATGGACGTCCCCTGTTATTAGAGTGTGGGAGGATGGAAGTGAATTAAATGAGAGTTTTTAGGCATTTTTTGAAGCTTGTAACCCAGTAATCATTATGGGAAGGGTGGGAACCGAACTGAATCTCTGGCTATGAGGGACACATCGCGCTCACTGGATCTGTTCAGAATTACAGGCTGACAACAAGCAAGATCTTTCTTTACTTTCTACGGCAAACGGCAATCTAAGCTACCAAGGATTTTACATTTCCTGCAACAGAGAATTCTAAACATAGAGCCACAGAACATCAAAACGAATCCGTGAACCTTATTTTTTATTATATATTTATTCTAACACAACCACTGTGATGGTTGATCTGTTTTGTTTAGTTGTATCATGGTATGCACTGCCGATAACAATCATGTGAGTCAAGTCAAATTCATGAAGTGTCAACTTGTGTAAGTTTTGTTAATATTGTCATGTGACAAGAAAATGAAATCACAGAAAACCCCTGGTGACACTAAGTGCTGCATGCAAAGGTTAGTAACTCTTAGTTAGTAAAAAGGTTAGTAAAAAAGTTCAGGTATTCTTAGGTATACAAGACCCTGGGCCACAAAACCTGTCACAAGGGTGAATTTTTCTAAATTGAGAATTATACATCATCAGAAAGCTGAATATATAACCTTTCCAGTGAGGTATGGTTTGTTAGGATAGGACAATATTCGGTAGAGATACAACTGACACCTTTAAAGTTGTTAATAAGAGGCGCTGTAGCAGGCCGCTGCTAAAAAGGTTTGTTTTATGCTCTCTATTGGCTGTAATGTCATTGTGGAAAGTAGATGAACCCAAAAGCAAATATTCTAAGCTTTACATAGATACCAAACATGAGTGGGTAATTCCAGTGGTCCAGGGTCACAAATGTCAAATGGTATGAGCCCAGGAATACAGTATACAGTATGTAATTTACCCTTCCCCCAAATTCTGCATCCATTCAACAATTATAAAGCCACAATAAAGCCGTGATGATGGCCTAACAGCCTTTTTTGCCGCTGGTAGCTTTATAATGCTTGATTTATTCTAAACATTTACTATGGCATCATCTGCCATACAATAAGCTGAGCACTTTCCAAAAAGGTCTTTCTCAAAGATACATCAGCAGAACCTTGCAAATGTAACATATGGCATTTATGAAAAATAAACTATATGCTTTGATTAAAAGAAAAATCTAATATTTTTATGTTTTACTTGACTTTAAAGTTGAATAATGATGCTGTACTGTAAGACAAAGAACATGTCAGAAACACTCAGCACATCTTTTCAAGAGAGCCACTGCATCAACCCTACAGCATCACTTTCTTTAACAAGTGCATCAATTAAACATGGGCCCTCGTAGAGCCTCACAGAGCATATACGCAATTACATATCCAAACCGTTTCCTCTTTTGCGAAAAAAACATTTACTGTTCTTCATTCCCTGACAAGAAAAGGAAATCACTGACCTGGTTTTCAGTCCACTCATATGGAGACCAGAGTCGCTGTGACTCACTGGTAAACTGAACTGGACAGAGTGAGCATTCATTTTTCAAACACATCCACAAAACAGCCTCGTAATGCACCGTAGATGTACGGCTAATGGGTAGATGTACGGCTTCAAACCTGGTTTAATTCATCTCCAAGAAGACATGCCCACAGTCCTGTACCACACTACAACAGATGTGTACTCCTAACCAAACAAGCTTTGATTCATCTCAGGGAGCCGTAGATTAAATAAATATTTTCCAACGTCATAATCCCCTCATATCCTCAAAACCTCATGCAAATGACAGTCTGTTACATTGTGAAATCTTAGAAAGTAAAAGCAGGAAGGATACAGTAGTGAGAGATGAGAAGGGCGAGCGGTCGATGGCAGGGTTCTGCTAACTAACACCCGGGTGTCACTGGATCGGATTTCGGCTGTGAGGGGACGGTCTGACAGTGGATGTGTGTTTTTGTCTAACTCTGAAGTGGGATTACCTCATGTTTCCCAACCCCCCGGCCAGCTGTGACAGGAAAACTAGAAAGTGTTTCCTAAAGCTACTGCAGCCGGCACACACATTCAATTTACTATAACACTAAAAAGCGCATGCTCATATCGATTGTGATGTTACTGGCATCCATCAGCATATCAGTGAGGGATAACTCACTATAAATACAGTATGTTTACACAAAAATCAAACAAACATGATGTAAAAGGCATGGCAGCTTTACATTTATTCCCTTTTATCACACTTTTAGAGTCCTGAAAGAAATAACTCAAATGTGAAGGCTCACAGGAAACTAAATAACTCACATCTTTAAAATAATGTTAAACTATCTATGCTGGCAGCTATTAAGCTTCTCATTTGCATATGATGTGCCATTCTGCTTTAACAAAAGTGAGCAAAGTCATCACTTATTTAAAGAATCTTTATTGTTTCTTTTATTGCCACATGAGCAGGGGCTGTGAAATTAGATTCAACCTAAGAGTGTTAAGTTAAATATTTAATTGTCATTTCTAATTCTTATATTAAGCAATACGATACACTTGGTCAGAATATAATGTGATGAGGGTCTTTAATGCAAAAACGATTACTGCATAATAAAAATGAACTCATTCATTCATCTTCACTAAAATCATACTCATTGCGTTACGATGCGAATTCATTCACAAAAATATAATGACCTGATGTGACGATTGTTACTATAATGTTATTTTAACATTGCTGTACTGACCATTGAGCAACAAAACTGTGTGTGTCCTACCATAACCCAGAGTCAAAAAATATGTAATCCAGAGTTAAGTGCAGTGTATAAAGCTTGAGGCTTTTAACCTGAGGTTAAATATGTTGTGCCAGAGAACAAAGAATGGCCCTGCGGAGAGCGTAAACCTGTGACACTTGGTTACGTCACCAGGTCTCTTATCAGCTAGGTCACACCTTCAATTCTTACTAGATGTCTCTGCCTTTTATCACATCTGACAAAGCATCTTGGAGAAGCAGTGCAGAAAGTCTAGCCGACTAGGAAAACGGCAGACATCAGACCTGAACATTAATCTAGGAATCGGTTTCCTTGGTGATGAGAAAAGCAGAGGAATTGCTCCCATCCCCCACCTGCTGACCAAAGTATAGCAGGTGCCGATCACACATCGACTAATCCTTGTCCTTAAAGAAAAACGCTGAAACTATTAATGTGCTTGCAAATGGAAGCAAAAATAGCAACATACAGGGTTACGACTGGTTTGGAGGACACAAATATGGGAGAATAAGCCAAAAGAATAAGAAAGATGTAAAACTATCAGGATAGTTTCAACAAATCTTCAAAGACAGGGATTGATTTGTACTAATACAGTGTATCATGTGTGCATCCTTCATCCTGCAAGACTGAACCATCAGTCAGTTTGTTCCACTTGGGCGTCTTACAAACTAAACAAATACGCTTAGTAAAACAGTTGTGCCATAAGTTTGGCTCCGCTCTGGGTCAAATGCATGAGATCTCAATCTGGCTCAACCACACTGTTGTTTCTGTACAGTCGTGGCACACAGATGCAGCTGGTATTGACTGCCTGGGGCTCTTCCCAGTCATGGGGAATCATATTTTCATTTCCTGCAAGCTATCCTGGCTAACTCACTTCTTTTCCATTTTATGACCATATGAAGGAAAGAAATCTCTAAACACACAAATACTGTATTTTTTTGTATACATCGGAGTCTGCAAGACACAGTTGCTGCATTAAAAAACAAGGACACTCCGGGATCACAATGCTATAAAGCACAGAGTGAAAATTTCAATCCAATGCCCTGGTTTCTTCTTTAAATCCATGTTTTTCCAAAATGCTAAATGACTCAACAGTAAAACATTAAGTGGGTTGGGGACTCTTGCACTTTAACTATTGAACTTAAGCATGTTTTTACAGATTCATAAACTTGTTCCTCAGAGAAAACAGCTGGTGAAAGAAATGACACAGTAAAATACCATGAAGAAGTAAACACTTTTTTTCAATAAACAAAGAACAGACTCTTACCTATAGTCATCAAAAGAATACATATCGGGAAGTTGATGTTACTAAGACAACATGGAAAAAGAGGAAAAAATAGATTCCTTACAGGCGGACGACATAAAAAGAAAACGAAGAAAAGGGGAAGGGATCGAAGAGTGAATCGAGCGTGCATAGTTTATTCCTCATCCTGTCACATCAGCACTCGTCTCTCAATGACAGAACAACACAAGAAAAGAGGAGTGTGTGAGAGAGAACGACAGAGATACAGTGAAACAGGTGACAGACATGGACCAGTCACCTTGTCCCGTCTTACATCCATTCTTATCCACTCAAAGGATTGAAAGGCGGTCTCTGTGCCTTAAAGGAGTCTCAACCACAGAAATAGTTCCAGCGGAAAGAAAACGGCCACATGACCCTTAAACACACAAACTCATTCATACACCTCATGAGAAGAAATGAGAAGGTTGTCTGCACTTATTTAAAGAATTGTTATTGTTTCTTTTTGTCCTGATGAATTTAAAATGATAGTTAAATGAAACTTCTGTCATCATTGACATCATTACTAATGTCATGACATTCTACTGCCGAAAACAAAAGAAGATATTTTGAAAAATGCTGGTAACCGAACAACAGCGATACCCATTCACTTGCATTGGGTTTGTGTCTATAAAATAGAAGTGAACGGGTTACGCCATTGTTCGAATCTTCAAAATATCTTCTTATGTGTTCTGCTGTAGAAAGTCAAAATGACAAGAAGGTGAGTAAATGATAACAGAACTTTCATTTTGGGGTGAACCATCACTTTAAATCACAGAAAAAATGGTGGATGATTTTTGATTTGTATCATTTTTTCACAAAATGTGGTAAAAATGTCTTTGCACTAACAGATTAGCAAACTAAAAGGTGCAATATAAATCCTAGTAACTGGATTGTATACACATTCAGGGTCTCTCAGTACCAGAAATACAGTTTGTTTGTGTTTCGATTGTGACAAAAATATTCTCTTGCAAATAAATCTGTGGGAAAACAATGCTAGCATATTAAAAAAATATAAAAACTAAAACATTTCACCATAACAGCCTTTAAACCTACACTGAACAGACTTATAGAGACCCATGTTGGCACATATTCTGTTAGCTAATCTATTGGCACAAAAACAATCTGTGGATCTTTAATCTACAAAACACTCAAAACACGTGCTGCTTAAGGGCCAACAGAGGAACGAATGCCTTAACCTCACCATAATGAAGCACTACTGCTAAAAATAGCTACCGCTGTGAAGTAAAGACTTCTCGGGCAGTCAAGGGTTGAATAAATCATTCCTCGGCACTTCCTCGGTTTCCCTTCAGCAAAACGTCACCTGGTCCTACACAATTTAAGACTTCCTTCTAGCTCAGACAGAAAGAAAAGAATGGAAAGGGAAAACATGAAGTGGACTTCAGAGAGTCGGAGATGCTTTAAAATAAATACACTCGTTTGATGTTAATGACAAACGTGTGCACGTTGATACGGTTTGTCACATTCAAGGTCGGGATGTTTCAGCTCTATAGCCTACACAAGAGTCATTTCGTTTCACAAATAAAATATTTTTATTTAGGCTATTTAAATAATCATATATTGAAAACCGATTTGTTCACGATTTAATACCAAAATGGTGCATACAAAATAGATCAATTTAACGTCATAACACAAGAGAGCATTACACGTGTATCTCAAAGGCGTTTGTTAAATCGAATTTGCTCTAAACACACCCAGATTCAGCGCACGGGCGGGGACGCGCCTGTCTAATATAATAACGCTCCGTTCCCCGTTATAAATCTAATAAAACGTCAAGCAGCGCGCGATAAACGTGTGTGGTCGCGTTAAATCCCACGGACACTTCAATTAAACATGTCATAGCCGTCGGCGTCGATGCTCAGCATCTCCGTGAATAAGCGCTTACACGCCCCAATACAGCGAGCGTTCACTGATGTCAGCATATACGAAAACAGGTGAAGATTCTGCTCACTCACAAGGGCCCTTTCCATGGACCGTGTCTCATATCTCAAAAGAGCTGTCTACCCAGACTGCATTTTTGTGGCCGGATTATTGGGCGCGTTCAAGGGATGCCTATGACACCCAAATATGCTGTCTAGGGAGCTCGGTAGGTTTTGAGGCACGTCCTGTATCTGTGCCTAGGGCTGTCAAGTACTAGCCTATATAATGTTAGTAGATTGTAAATGTACATACATACGAATGCATTTGCATTTATTTATATGTTAAATACCACACGTTGTGCTGCTTACCTCATTTTGCGATGGTGTCCTCACGAATAAACAAACGTAATAAATAATTTTAAAAAAGAAGAAAGGAAAACGAAGAAAGCCACCGCGTTAGGTAAAGCTATCGGCGCATAAATATCTATTTTCGCGTGTATATAACACTCCACGTGTACTAGTCCGTATAACAATGGTCAGCTTGAACGTTCACTGCTCATCCAGCGATGCAAAGCCGGTCCACGGATGAGAAGCAATGCAGACGTATCTAAGATCTACAGCCTATAGCGCAATGTCATCACAGAAGAATAAAACATATCCCATGTTTAGCTCATGGTCGCGCCTATTACATCGATCTGAATTGCGGACTGCAAACGCGCACTGGAGTTGCCATTTTCCTCCGTGTTATGACAATGAGAAAGAGGCTTATCGGAAAGGCGTAAAAACAACCACGCACAACAGTGGCCGCTGGTGGCGAATATGCCGCACTGCAGCCCCTGTGAGCCCAGCCTTAGTGGGCTGGCCCAGCTACAGTCATTTAATCTGTTCCAGTCATTCATGCTAATTTTGTCTCTGCTGTTTATACATACATACGTAAATGGCGTTTGTTTAATGATCCATATGAATGTGCGCTGATGTATGGCGAGAGCGGCTGTGTATGAGGAGAGCAAGCGGAATTTGTAGGCAAAGGTGGTTGGTTTGGTTGGTTGGTTGTTTGTTGATTGTTTACATTTATTAACAGTAAAATTAAAACTGTTTATTTAATCTGCACTGCTGTTTATCTCATCTGCACTGTTGATTATTTCTTTGGTTTGCACAATTATTTTGGTTACATATCATTTGCTTGTAAAGTTATTTTGTGTATATATATAGATTTTGTATTTATCTGTAATTTGATATATTTTTTTGATATATGTTATTCTATGTTATCTGTATGCACCTGGGGTCTGAGAGTAACGCAATTTCAATCCTCCATTTGTATGTACTGTACATGTGGCAGAATTGACAATAAAGCTGACTTTGACTTTGACTAAAAGGTGGTTTCAAAGCAACAATGAAAACAAACGTTACTGTGGCCCAAAATGTACTTCCGGTACACATCCCCTGTATTATTTTGGGTTACTAGTAGAAGCATTACTTGGCTAAACATAAATGCGAAAATGTTTTTTTCATACAATACAATATTAATACAAATTTAATATAAATTGTTAGCCACTAGCCAGACCGATCAACAAACACAGACCGGAAGTTGTCTTTTTGTGTTTGTTAAATCCAAATTCTGTTAGTGTGTTAGAGCTTACAATATCCTTCAAAATGTCACTCTTGCCTTGATCTCACAAGAAGCACACCCACTGTCAAAAACACAACTTTCATATTTCAGAGAAGAAATGTTTTTCTTTATTTTGATGGCTATATGCCATACATCTGACAATGAATATGGAAAATGGGTTAGACAGTTAGCCTACAGTACAAACAAGCTTGTGCATGCTCAGCTTTATTATTAAAACTAGTCATTTGACTCTGTTTGATCTCATTTCTCAAGCAGAGGTTATGAAAATGGAGCTTAACTATAATGTAAATGTGCACTACATTATGACTTTCCATTAAGCTAGTTGATTCTGTTAATCTGAGAATGAAAACTAAAACAGATATTAATCGAATTTGACTGTGCCGCACAGATACTTTTGTTACACAGACACATGCTTTTATCTTTCTTAAGAGGAATGCAAAGGCTGGACATTTTTAATTTTTTAATTGATTAAACTAAATTAAATACAGTAGAGGATAAATATAATATCCCCCACAGGAGAGTGGCAGCAGTACCTCAATGTACCAGTTGGTGGCATCAAAGATTTACAAAATGTATGATTTGGAAGCACATTTCTTTAGAAACAACTGATGGTTAACGTGCAGTTTTCGTAACAAAGTTTAATTCTTGACAAATATATGGTTTTCCATTTTCAAGACTTCACAAAAATGGCAAAACACTTACAGTGTTAAAAATGGCTACGCCCTTTCGCTATACTGGACAAAAATGTTCATGATCAATGTTCCTTTATGTGCTTTGGCATTAAACTTTGTCAGATGGAGAAGATTCTTCCGTTTGTTTATCAAAATCTAAAGAGATGGGGTTTTCATTCCTACATAACTCTTTCATAGCCTAGGAAGATTGCAAGACAGTCAACAGACAGATATTGGTGACCTGAGATAACAATTAAAGGCAAATCAAATTTAAGACCTCCTCCTTCCCCACTTCCCCACTGCAGCCAATGGCCCCGCTTTTGTTTTCACAAGTCACTTGATCCCATAAAGAGAAAGTTCTGATATAGTCACATGACACAGTGTGACAGTAACTGCTTTACACCACACGCCACTGCATGATGCTCATGTCCTTCCCTCCTGTGGACACTAGATGACTGTCATCAAACAGGAAGTTAATGTTGGTAACATGGCTACTGTGTCCACCATAGATGTGACTGGGAGCCTAGAGAGATATGAGAGAGAATATATAGCATATGAGAATATATTACAATCACACTGTGCCAAACTCAGTACTATACTATACTGTATCTGTTTCTTACTCTGGATTGAGAGCATGGAAATGAGAAAAGGTGAACTTTTCCGAAGTCGTCTCCTGTGACGAGCAGTCTCTTTGCATTGGAACTGCACACAGCGTTTATGTCAGTTCCATCTGAGCCATCTGGCCACAGACCTGAAGTGTAATACAAACACAACACAGCCAATTCTCCACATGGACTCTTGATATAAACAGTCGAGCAGGACAAACAGGAAGCAACAACGCTATATTTTTCCGTAGGAATATTTACGGTTAGTTGAGAATATGTTAGTTTGTATTTGTGCTACACAATCTCATTATTTTTATTATGAGTAAATCATTAATAACATAAAGGCTGATGAGGCTGTGCTGTAATGTAAATGTAAATAATGACCACTCACCATGTGGTGTGACCAATAATAACAATTTATTGTATTCAACTAAAAATATCTCATTTCTGTGGCTGAAATAATAATCACAGATACAGTATGCTTAAGTTTGCATTTTTGTCGGTTCTATGTGATTTTTAGGACAAATAAGTCTGTTAACTACATTTAAGAATGCAACTCAATTATAGAACAAAAATATGAGATCATTACTTCCCAAAACTCAAAGAAAATACTTTAAATACTGAGAAAATGTTAAGGAAATGTATTAATTTTAAGATAAATCATGGTCGCACCACATGACATAATTAAAAAGCTACACAAAATTAACTTAATTTAACATTTTTATTTGCATTTGTGTACACCACATTCTTAATGTTTGAATAACTGTAATAGATATTATTATTTTTTTGTAATATTGTATTTGGTAAAATTGGCCTGTCGAAAATCCTCATACGCCAGTTACATTCAAGGCTGATACATTCAATAAAAATTATACTTACCAAAAACAAGAAAGCCCAGAGTACAAGTGAAAGTGGCCCATTCTATGTCTCGGGTAGTCTCAACGCTCACAACTTGCTTGCACACAGAGGGAATCCCTAAAAAACAACAGCGTAAATTAATACCAGAATTAAAACATGAATAAAAATAGGAATTAATAAATAAACAGATTTACAGCAAAAATGTCATGTTAGGTCCACGATTCAATGCAAATGTTTAGTAAATTGAATCATACTTCAAAGGGATTGTTCACTCAAATATAAAAATTCTGTAATCATTTTACCAAGAATGTTGGTACCGAACAATGACGGTACCCATTCATTTCTATAGTTTGGAAACTAAACCAATGCAAGTCAATGGGTACCGAGTTTGATTTACAACAAGAGTCTTGTAAGTAGATAAAGTGAAGTTGCACTGCCACAATCTGTTAATAAATCCTTCTAAATATTACACACAGCAAGTGTGACTCTTTGTAAAGTAACCTTTTTTTGATACTTACAGTAAAGGATCTCATAGTCTCCTGAGTTGGATACCAAGTACTGAGAATCCACAGACCAGTCCAGATGGGTAATAAAGCTAGAATGACCCTGTGATCAACAGTAACAAACAGTGTGTACAAACATTAAAAACAGAATTTATTTGAAGAGTCAGATGAATGATGTGTGTTGGGTTTGTGCGTCTGCAAGTGAGCAAGAAAAATCTCTTAATGATCATGTGGTATAGACAGATGGTCTATGACAGCTGAATAGTGAAGTAATCTTTAATACGCATTAATTCACAGAACCGGCATATTGTTCATAATTACACATGCTTACTGAGCATTTTCCAACTCTGCTGTATTTCTTGCCGTTTTCCCCCACGGCATAAATGTAGATGTAATTGTCATGTGACCCAATTGCCAGGAAACTGCCATCTGGAAGGAGCAACAGAGAACTCAATAAACTAGAGAGACTTTAATCTGTGCTGTATTTCACTAACGCCCTTATATTTTCCCAGCCCGCATTTGAGAGGAAAACTCGAACCTGGAGAAAAGCGCATGACCGACAGCTGTTCGTTTCCATCCGTGTGCACGGTCACTAGATCCTTTGTTTCGGTATCAAGTACGAGCCACCTGTGCAGATTCATAATAAAGAAAAGTACATTATTATCCATACTGTTCCAAAACAGCTGAAACTAAAAGAAAGCCGAGACTGTTAGATGAGGACTTCATGAGGTGCGATTATCAGGATTGTTGAAAAACGTTGCCGCTGGGATACAACTGTGTTACCGTGTGGCATTAGCATAATAATAAGTGTTTGGGGCTTCCGTGCGACACTCTATTAGACCCTTCCGAGATTTAAATGATGTGTCAGACATCCCATTTGATGAAAAGAAATGGTCTCTCTTACCTGCCCGTCTGCGTTCCTATAGCAACCGTCGCCCCAGAAGGGTGGAATCCGGCCGATTGGGCGGCATCCTGTCCGTGAGAGAAAAAAAAAACACATGCCCAATCAGACATCCTGTCAACACAACTCAACCCAGAGGCTAGCTTATCATCATAGACACAGTAGCGAAAGGTTTCTAAAAACAGGAAACGAACGCAAGAGCTGTAACGCCCATGAAGAAGCAGCAGTGCTGTAATGCGGGTTGCTCACCTCCATTGTTTTGGTCCAGATGGGCTGATGGGAGTCCGAGTCCCACAGGCACACGTGTTTGTCATGACCGCAGGTGAGGTACTGGTGCTTCTGTGGATGTACAGTCAGGCCCCATAATTCATCCGTGTGGCCCTGAGTATCAAACCGGTATGTGTCACTTTGGTAAGCATGAATTTTGTTTCATTTCAGCTTTTAAACCATTTTGGAACAGAAAGCAAAAACTAGTTTCTGTACCTGTGTAATGGGCATGAATTCCCCATCCAGACTCCCTTGCAGGACATAGTTTTTAGTTGTACCAATAATAACAGTCTCTCCTTTTCCTTCTGCAATGGTTCGAATAGGGCCGTATAATTCTGGCACCTGAGAGGAACAGTAACAGAAATTTAGGGTCAATATGGTGGCATTTTGTAGATGTAATAAAAATATCTATGCAGATGCCGTACCTCTACAATATGAATCTTTTCATAATTTTCACCCCAGGAGATGAGTTTGCGGTCCTTTCCACCTGAGACCAGTGTCCCGTTTCTCAGCATGCAAAGTGCAAAAACGCTCGACTCATGTGCGCCCTGAATGGCCAAGCTTATACGATTAGAGCCTGTGAACCATGAGATAGAACCAGCATTATAAAAACACTTCGACAAACAATCAAAGATGTTCTTTTTTTAATAGATTCTTGCGTATTTATCTATACATTTTATTTAGTCATTTGTTTAAAGTAATAGTTCCCCCAAAAACTAAAATTCTGTCATCATTTACTCACCCTCTTGTCATTTTAAACCTGTATGACTTTCATTCTTCTGAAAAACATAAAAGAAGATATTCTGAATCATGTTGGTAACAGAAAACTATTGGTCCCCATTCACTTTGACTGTATGGACACAAAACCAATGCAAGTCAATGGGAACCAATTGTTTTCTGTTTCCAACATGCTTTAAAATATATTCTTTTGTGTTCTGCACAAGAGGGAGAATAAATGATGACAGACATTTTTGGGTGAACTATCACTTTAAACGAATGACTCAATAAATAAAGCATTGATTCTGTTACCTTTCCCCCACACAAGTATATTTCCACTTGAATCTCCTGTGATGGCGTCGCCATTTTCTGAAAAAGTCACACACAATACAAACTTGGGCTTCTCTTGTTTCTGCAAGAAACATAAACATGGCTTTATTTTTAGGCAGAAATGCAACAGACTTGGCACACAACAGACAATACATGCATTACAATGCAATGTAAAACAATGCACCAACAGCCCAATTCATTTTATATATCATTTCTACAATATATGACATGCTGACAGTGGGGTCCAAAGTCTGAGACTACATTAAAATTGGGATATGTGCCATTGATCATGTTGCTACAGTAAGGTTAACATGTATCTTTGCAACCATACAAGCCTGGGTGCCACTAAGGCAAAATAAAGACAAATGCAGAAATTAAATAAAATGATAATAATACAATGTGTAATGCAGCTATTGACATGAATTTCTCGAAAAGGTGTTTTTGGTGCGGGTCTCAGACGTTGGGACACCGTGGACATGAGTCATCCATATGTGAAATATGCACAGATAAACAAAAATACTGAGAGACATACCTCAAACAGACCCTGTTTCTTCACAAGAGACCCTTTCTCTAATGACCAAAAGCAAAGGTGTGACTTCCCACAGGTGACAACTATATTAGCATCTGTCGGGTGGAAATCAGCAGCAAAAACGGACTCATTGGAGCACTGCAGGAACATCAGAAGAACATCCATAAACATCAAGAATATACAATACATGACTTTATTCTTATCTGTATTCTCTTACCTTTACTTCAGCCAATCTTTCCTGTCTCTGCCAGTCCCATACAGAGAGGATGTGATCATTGGAATCATCCACGACACACAACCAGCTTCCACCGTTCTAAACAAGACGAGTTACATGTTGCATTTTATTACCATGAAACTTGTTTGTTTAATATTAATCTAATATTTGTTGAGCGTCTCTTGTTTCTCCCAGGTCTTGACTCAATAAGCTTTGTACATTTCAAGCTTCATTTACACTCCAGCTATGCAATAAACAAACAAATCCATTTTCAAACATTGGACAACACTTGAAAACTACAGGTTTTGAGGGACTGAGGCTGCTGGTCAATTTTGTGTTATAGAAAGAAAGTGGCACAAATTTGCAACAACATGATGTAATTTTACAAAGTCGGTTCGGTTTTATTTGACAGAATTTTCACATATTTTTTAAATGTGGTCAAAAATGTTAAATTACAGAAATAGACAAGCTAGGTGTAAAAGAACATGAAAAACATAAACATTTGGAAAACATGAAATCAGCTAAACATGTTCTTTCCCTGCAAGAATAGTTGCTGGAATATTACAGATTTTTTAACAGATATTATTTACAGTGTCTAAAGATACACTGATATATCGGCTAATAATCGGTACTGGTCAATAAAAGCACTATGGGCTGATAGTTTAACAAAAGCCGATGATCAGGGCCAATATATTCTGTCAATCAAAAAAGGACAAGTAAATGCAAAGAATTTGTGCTCTGTGTGTAGAAAATGTTAAGAAACATCACCAGTTTGATGTTCAATATTAATAATTATATGAAAGTTGAGAAATATTAATTTAATATTTAGAATTTAGTGCATGCGAGTTAATATAACCGCTAAACTATCGGTATCGAGTCGACGGATACCAATCTTTTAGACATTTAACCAAAAACCCATTGACTTTGCTGGGGCGATGGAAGCAGAAGTGCTAAACTATCTTCCAGGTTTTGCATACAAGAAACGTCACCCCGCAGTACTCTATACGCAAATTTTGTATCAGTGAATCTCTAATAATATCAAGTGACCAGCACTTACCGACTTTGAAAAAGAGAGGCACACTAGAGCTCTATCAAAGAAACCAGTTCCAAGAACGTGCAACGTGTTCAAACTCACAGAGTCCCACACTCGCACATGAGGAGCCAGGTGCTGCAAAAAAAACACACACACAATATTACAATTGCCACCAGTTACCTAAAAGATGCATCGAGATCATCCATTTGTTAAATATGTAAATTAGATTCATCATAATGGCAATGAATTTTGCAATTAGTTGGGATGACTGATAGCATAAATATCCTAAATAACAGCATCTTACTTTTCCATCAGAGGATGTGCCAGCCACTTGTCCTGTTGCTATGGTGATTTTATCAGGATGGACGGCTAGGCTTTTAGGGAAAGAGAAACATAAGTGACAGAAGTGGGCAGCTGAAGCAGTGCTGACACAGCAGTGAGACGACATCACACATTTATGTCTCAGCGAGTTGAATTTGTCACATTCTCAGAATGTGTAATATTACAATTTGCAACATTTGAATATTTCTTTCATATTGCTTATTATCTTTACACGCTCTGTATTACTTACCACTTGATATCATCAGTATGTCCAGTGTAGTGTCTTTGAAGTTGCTCGTCCACATTATAAAGCACAACCACAGAGGCGATAAAGTAAACCGTTTCCCCCGTTGGGAGCAAGTAGAGGTTTGATCGACAGTCACGGCCCCGATAACCATAACTTGGTCACAGTCAAGAGAAATTATTCCTCTTAACTAGCAGAAAACTTCAGGTACAAATAAGATATAGATGACCTTCCTTGGTGTAGTGAGAAAATGTTAGTAACATATAACCACTATACACTGTTGAGATAGATGCTTTAGGTCCAACAAAATTTTCAGTTGTCAGTGACACAGCTCTGTTTAGAGGATGTGCCAAATGCATTATGGGTAAAGGGTACAATAATATTTTCTTCTAACAGGCTGCACCGCTCGGGGAAAAAATAGCTCCTATGGTTTCTGTTTCTACATGCATCAGAGCCAGAGAGAGCATTGGGATACATGAAGAGATATCTCAATATAGCAATACAGAATGGGTAAACATAACCTCTAGAAATTTTGTCCCATCATGAGGTCACAGTGAGATTCATAAAAATGTGTACAATAAACAACATCCATTACTCAAAACCACTTTTTTAACGACTGTAGAAACCATAAGTGATTGACTAAATAATGATTTCTTGGCAAACATAACTCAATAGCAATGAGATTCAATACGAGGATCAATCAAAATACAATTCCATTCTATTATACAGGCAACAGCAAAAGGATACACCCAGTCTAGCTTCAGTTTCTTAGGAGGCAAATCAGTCTTTGCTTCTAGGCAGTACGTGTCCACCAGGTCTTTCGGCATGTACATGGTGATGGGTCGTCCCTTTAAATACATTTTGACATACCCTTCATCTAGAAAAAGCAACATCAGTTTTTAGAAGAATAGAAAAATCATTGGTCAGAATTGCCATTGTTTGTGTGGTAAATGTCACAAGATTATCATCTTGAATGTTGCAGATATAAAACAAGAATAAGAATGAATGGGAAGATAATGATTAAAAACAATATATTTGATGTTGTGTAAACAATGATAAAATTCAAAAGCTTAGCTAGGAAAAGGAAAAGCTTTAGGCATTTTAATGTATTTTATTATGTTTGTTTATATACATTTAATTGAAATGTAGGAATAGACAACAATAAAATGCACAAGCATGCAAATGTTTTTTCTTGTTTGGTAAATTAGTAATACAAAAAAACTGCACAACCATGCAATGGCGATGGAAAAGAAAATAGAGTTCAAAATGCAAAAATAAAATAAAAGCAACCAAGTCAAAAGTATAAACATGCAGTCTATCCAACATAAAACCAACATCAAACTAAACAAATCTCAATAAATGAGTAATAGAATTAAATCAAAGACAACAAAAACAGAACAAAAGACAGATTTACAGATTCTTTTAATCTGCATTAGTAACAGATTTGAAAATAATGGCTGGGGGATTTGATTGGACTCCTGTAACTGGGCGTGTCTAGGGGGGAGTGGCTTGACTGGGCATTACACTTCTTCAGAGGAAGAGTAAACAGTGGGACGTTTCTGGCTCCGGGGCGAAACGCTCTGTCAGACAGAGTCTTGGGCTCTGATGGGCTGTTGGTGGGCTGCGAGGGCACAGCTGACGTGGATTTGGGGGGTTCTGTGGATCCAGCCCGTTTTGATGGTTGGTGCAGGTAAATCTGCACAGTTACTGGGTAAAGTGGTAAAATAGGACAGGGCCAGTGTGGGAAAAAATAGGGAGGTGGGTTGAAGTATAATAAAATCATGGTCAGACATTGTTCAACAGTTTTAGATATTTTCACTAGATAAATACAGGACAGGGTTTATCCACAAGACCAAGCTACCACACTGCAAAAAATATAGACTTTTCATATTTTCAGTTTTTGTCGTTTTTTAGAAAAAATATCTAAACATCCTTAAAACATGTTTCTGTAGCTTAGAGCATGAAACTGGTTCTCAGAAAATACATTAACTGTGCTTTGTAACAAAATGCAAAACTGCAAGAGTTAATACTGTACATTCAGATAATATTCTTCAGTTTATTCCTCTTGCTTTAAATCATTTGCTCACGCTCTTGTCATTTCAAACCTGTATGACTTTCTTTATAACATATAAAAAATCTTCTGAAGAATGTTGGTAACCAATCGACATTGTTCATTGTATGGACTCGACTTCCATTGTATGGACAAAATCACTGAGATATTTCTCAAAAATATATTCTTCTGTTTACAGAAGAAAGAGTCATATACAGGTTTTGAAATGACAATTTTGTGAGGCTTATACTTATATTGTTAACAGATAAATATTTTGCCACTTTTGCTTCTCAAGTAAAAAAAATTGGTTATAATGATATTTACAGATGTATATACTGTATATAAAAGATGGATATAAAATACAGTATAGAACAATACTGATTAAATTAATTTTTTTGCAGTGCAGAACATTAACCAATAGGTAGGGAAGATGCTTGGAACTGTTATCAACTAGTGAAACAAGAAATCCTGACAACAAACAAGAACTACAGGCCTTCTGTTTTTATGAATTTCTGAGTTTTGTGTCTAAACAATGCAGTGGGCGTAGTAAGTGATTCAGCTTGTTGTCTCAACATCGAGGAGAGAAAATAATCTTGTTCGGGGAAAATAAATTTCACTCGCTGTGACACTGAACACACAGAACACAGTACATAAATCTAAACTTTCGGAGAAAACATAGAAGAGCTGGTTGAGACAAAAAGGCAGGATGATAAATGCCCTTTAAGTGCTGAAAGAACAAACATGTGTGCTTGGAGCAAAAAGCAGCACTATACTAATGGTATAAAAGCTTTTCAATGCACTGCTGTGTGACTGTGGGAGAACGTCCGTTTCCCAGGGTGCATGTGAACGAAATGCCATGAGCAGTGAGGAAAACATCCAGGAGTTGTCAGCGCAGTGTCACTTAGCTTGTGTTTTAGCACCACTGCAAATCAACGCAATCGACCGCAGGTTGGCCTTGCTCAGAAGGGTGTTAAAGACTGTGAGCATTAGTTCACTGGGAAGGGTGACATTTCTGGAGGAAGTGGGGAGGTTCTATCAAACACGCATGTGACAAATCAAACCAGACCCTTGTGAAAGATGGCTCTGTGGGAGCTGATTCTGTCATATGATAAAGCCGGAGCTCTCAAACCGTCAGATAGACCCCATGAAAGCAAAAGTGCAGTTTTGTGGATAATTTGTCTTCTTGCTTTGATGCTTTATTGCATCTGTATGCTAGCATACTATTAAATTTAAGCAAAGTCCTTTGCTATGGTCACATTCAATTTTTTGTACCATTGGCTTTTATTCATACACATATGAATGCGGCAGACACAAAATGCAAGCTAAAGCAGAAAAGATGCTCCAAAAGAGCAAACTTTAACTAATAACAGTGCAAATACATTGTAATTAAAAATATTATATATGATTTCTGCGCATATAGAGTGCCACAGGGATAACATATATTTGCAGGCCAAACCGGAAGTTAGAGCCGCACTGGTTCCCTCGTCCAAAAGCCTAAGGATTTTTCCCATAAAAAATAAGCTCTGTGTCAACGATTTGATACTTACACGTTTTGTATATTAAGATTGTAGATGCATGTTTTATGTATATGTATTATCGATACTGTTTAGCATGTTGACAAAATGTTTTATGCTCTCCTACTTGTAAGTCGCTTTGGATAAAAGCATCTGCCAAATGAATAAATGTAAATGTAGGATAATGTTTAATTTTGAAGTGTAAATACAATCACCAGAAGTAAAAAGCTAACATGAGGCTATAAACAGACTACACTATGCCCATGTTGCATTATTTGTCAGATTTTTACGCGTGATGATGTGTAACGTCCCAGACAATGACTGTAGTTGACAATGACTTGTTAGCAATCGCCATTTTTAAGACTCGATAAAGCATAAGAAACTCACAAATAGGTTATAACTGGTGTCTTTTAAGTAATAGAATAAAACATGAAAATATTCTGAGGTTTCGTTACCACAGACCTTATTTCAGACATTAAACCAACAACCAATCAAAAAACACGTTGACCTTGGGGGCGATGGAACCAGCATGGGTCTGTGTAGAAATTTAAAAGGATGACCATGGCATTTCTCTGGACCACACAGACAAAACAAACAAAAAAAGAGCCCCATAACAATTTCCTGCTTATAAAGGAATAAAAACTGCACAAAGCCATTTCATGAGGTCTTTATAAAGAGAAATAGGAGATAAAGTCATTTCATTGCATTTGTAAGCAGGTTACTAATCTCTCTTAAATTGCTTACAATCTCTTTTTTCAAAGTGATTGCGATAACTTCGCTCCGGCTTAAAAATCAACTTCCATCCACAGAGCCTCCCACCAAAGGGACAGTTGATACCAGTGCCTACCTTTGCAGTGCGTCACACGTCGCATCCCTTTATAAATGTATAGAGACAGAGACAGTCATGTAAAATTGCAGAGACCTCATGAGTTCCTTCATCATCAGATCCCAGACCTAGTCTACATAATTACTTTACAAGCCCTACCAGGAGATTTATTTCTTTTGCCCAGTGCTCTATATAACTAATCTGCACTGGTATAGGGTTCATTTGGAATATAGCTGTCTGTATGACTTCAATTAGTTTATAGCATGGGTAATTACTGCAAGGGGGTCAAATATAAGGAATGTGCAATATTGTCCTCAGGCAGAACAGCTTGGATTATTCTGTCTCATACAGTACTGTATAACTGCACTTTGGTTTTTACACAGACGGCAAATCAAATTTGCTTTGACATTCAAAGAAACACTGCAGAGTTCCTGTGGATTGCTTTCAGAAAAAAATGCTTTTGCCCAGCACTGATGTATAATAGATAAAACTGTTGAACCCTTTTTTGTATCTAAGACTTTGAAATTGTGCCGAATGTGCAGAATGATGTTAATGCTTATAGTGCAATAATTATGCTTTCATTATTTTCTCATTAAAGTCATTTTGTTTGTACTGCATCCAAATAATACGTTTATGATTCTTATAAATCTGAATGAGAAGAATGTTGTCTCAGGTCATCAATCATCAGTGAAGGAACTGTTTAATCATGATTTATAATTGTACAGTAAGACAATAGAGTCTCACCTTCCAACTAACTTCAGAACACAGATCTCAATATTAACTCCACGTATGTACTTCAGTACAAAAAATAAATAAGAAACAAGGAAAATTTAACATAGAAGAAATACAAGCACCAAACTGAGAAAAGGAAAATCATGAAATGTTGTTGGTAAGAGATGAATGATGTGTCACTGGTAATGGATAAACGTGTTATTGGATGTTGGGATGAACTGATGAACTGTACAGCTTGATATAGACCAATGCAATTGAAACTGATCCTCCATGAGCCATGACTGGAGAACCCACAAACAGCAAAGATCTGGATTTATTTCTCTTGATTAAAGGAGTAATCTGATTTACTAGTAACATCTGTACTCTGTCTAAGCAAACTGCATTAGCGCTAAACAAAAGGAATGCTGGGTAGTCGGCCATTTATTTTGAGGGCATGTACTTGGCAAGAGTTTTTAATTCCACCTTCCTTAAATTTTTCGCTTTGGTGCAGTCGAAAAGAGCAATGAGAGATCACATTTGTTATGTTGTTTGTGACATGATGTTGTTTGGGATCCAGTCTTGGCTCAAAGGCACATACTCTATCACATGGGAACGGGTCACCTGACTCTTACCTGCACTGAACACAGGCTCTCTCTGTTTGCTGCAAGGGGTAAGAGAGGAAGCAAGTCATCCAAATGTGCGTATAAGCATGTATGATATGTGCACAAAGCGGCCAAAAACAACACTAGGCAAGCATGAAATTTGGCTTTGCTGAGTAAAGAATTTTAAACTCCTGTTGGCTAGAATTGCAACAAAATGCATAGATTTCTAATAAAGAACCACAGTCTGACATCTGTGTTTTTTTTATTTTTATTTAATCAAAGTTACGTACGCAATTGTAAAAGATGAAGGCCTATAAATATATTTATAATATTATACTAAAAAACCTTGGATGTCCAAATTTGCCATTTTACAGTAAATGGAAAAAAACACTGTACTTTTTAAATGATTAAATACTGTGTTGTCAAAGTTGAAAAGCACTTTTAAATACCTTTTATTGGTTAGATATTTTCAAAACCCAGTAACAAACATAAAGGGTGATTAATAATAATGATTTATGGCAATAAATAAAAACTTTCAGAAGGACAGCAGCAATATCATACTGCCAATGACACAATAACCTTTTCTGTTTGGTTAAAATCATTTATAAATCCAAAAATACAGAGTGATGTCTAAAATTTTCGCAATTTATTGGCTATATGCAGGTCTGGCCAAATGTTAATTTTGAACCCTGTATGCTTGTTGTGTGTATTTATATTTCCACAAATATGTTGCTAAAGAGAAGGTCAAATGCTGTGGTGAATTTCTATTCGAAATCTTTTTTTTTGTGATTCTCCATATGTTTTAAATCATATAAATGTAAGCAGAGTAAACATATTCTTTAACATACTTTTCTGTGGCTTTCTTGCCACTGGAGTTGCTCCCTGCGGAACCAGCACGAGTTCGATTGATTTTGGAGTCCACGCTGTCTTTCCTGCTGTTAGGACCCACATGCTCCGATGAACTTGTTCTCTTCACAGTGCTGTGAAGGACAGAAAACAATATTTACTTCACATTTATGTTTTTTTTTACATTCTATACCTTCCATACAGAACAGAAATATATGTCAATGAGCAACAAAACTTTTGTAAAAGCTCTTTTTTATTTTTAAGATTTATGTACTCTTTCCATATTTTTAAAACACAAGATCTTTCCTGAAACCTACAATAGCCTGTACCTCAAACAGGAACCAGATCTTTTCATATTTGTACACAGTAACACACTGGACAAGAAATAGCAATGTAGAGATAATATCAGTGACATCACTGATGATGACCAGCTATTTATAATAGACACCTAGCACCAGCCTTCCCCAACAGACACAACAAGCACATACAAGACAAACAGCCATTATATCTGCAAGAACAATGTGTTTTTATTTGTTGTCTTGTCTGTGACTTGTTCATGGCCTGATTTGTTCATGGCTTGTCAGTCGGAATGGGGTTGAATTTAGAGTGGGAACCGTTCACAACAAAAGAAAAGGCCCCATCAGCAATCCACTGGTTGCCAGGCTCAAGTCTAATCCAGATTGCAGGGCTAAAGTTCATCTGGCCCGGCCATTGGTGGAGAATATTATCCAAAGTAAAACAGCCAGCGGGATCCTCATGCTTTGTTAAGCTCTTTGTCAATAACTTCAGGCATAGAAGCAACAAGCGGGTATAGAGTTATCTTATAGACTGCACAAAGCTCAAAGCATTATGAAGAAGCTGTTAAAGAAAAACATCCAAGCCAAATAAGAATTTGGCCTTCACAGACTCTGTTTGCCAAGGTTTAAGCTGCTGTTGAATGGTTTGGGAACCTTAAAGGACCAGTACATGGAAAAACAAATTCTGTCATCTTTTAATCACTCTCATGTCTTTCCAAACAATATCACTTTCTTTCTTTGGAACACAATAAAGAGAAACACCATTAAACAACTGACATAATAATGACAGAATTTTTATTCCTAACTGTAACCCATAATAATGTACGAATAAGATCAAATCTGTCGCTTTGCCATCTGAATGCAGACTCTTCAGAAATAACAAAATCTCACCTGTGTGGCAGCCTTAGAAGAAACCTGGGCAGATTGGACATACTGGACCATGCACAGACAGGAAGAGGGGGGAGGGATGACAAACACACATGACAGATGACACTCATAAACAAACACTTTGGGGAGGAGGAGCTGACTAGCTGGGGTTGTGTCTTATAATTCTGTTTTTTCATTAACTCACATTTCAAGAGCAAGCTTTAATAAAACAAAGACACAAGATAAGCTGAGAAATATAAAAGATAAGTCACTACAAAGGAATATTTTCTACATTAACCTAATGTAAACGCCATTCCGAGTCATAAGTCAATATTACAGCTGATGTTTTGTCACATCAAAACTCAGAAATGACCTGGTATTCACAATAAGTGCATTTTTGTATTTTATTTAGACATTTTAAATACTATTTAACCTTATTCATTTGGCTTGTGCTGTGTTATATAAAACCAGGCAACACTGCATTGCTTTCTATATCCTAACCAAAGTCAAATTCTTTTAGGTTTAGTGTTGCTTATCGTGCACAGATAATGATGTCAGTCGACCTTTACAAGACAAAACATGGCACTGTTATCTCACAGTTATTTGCATGCACTGGATGAATATCTTTTGTACTGACAGAAGATCCAGCAGCATCCAGCAAACAATAGAAATTACTTCCTCTACAACGTGTTCATGTGTTTGATGGTGTTTTTCTAATTCGAAAAGGAACTAAGCTCTTTTATTCTCAGAAAATAGAAAGTTTTGAGTCTTACCTTTTGGTTGCTGGTGAGCTGTTGTCCTTCTTGGAGCTGGAGGGGGATGGCAGTGTGCCACCTTTCCTAGGCAAAACGGTGCCATTATTGACCGTGGGTCTGAGGGGCAAAGCTGCGATCATGGGTCTGGCTGGAAAATGTACACGTAAACAAAATTAGACAGAGCAGTTCATAGTTTATTGTTTACATTTTGAGTGACTAGACCCCAGGTGTTGATCAAATGTTTATTTATCAAATACCCAGTAAAATTTAAATGGTGTTGTGTGGCCTATAATAGATTTCTACTAAAGCCTATTTATTTTTAACAGATATTTACTGAATTTACAATCTTCCTCTTCAAAAAGTAGTCCATAAATATTGATGACTCGGATATTTGTTCAGCCAGACACTCTCTGGAATGATAATGTCCTGCCTGAATGTATGGTTCCAATAGGAAATACATTATTATCACTGGGTTTCAAAGAAACTTCCAAAGTAGTTACTGCATTATAATGCACTTGTGGTTCCTAAATTCATGAGATCGAGAATAACCTTTTGTGTCATTGAAGTATTATTAAAGTGCATCCCCACCTGCGGTGTAACTGCCGATAGTGGAGATATAATAACAGTAGTGCCTTTGTTTAACCTTTCAGTCTATTACAAATTTATCACGTTGAGTTGCTTGGGCTTTTTTAGGTTCCACAGATGGATGTGCAGTAACAGAGAGCCAAAGCACAGAAAGGATAAAAAAAGAATAAGGCGAGAGAAAGCAAAAGTTTCCTCAGCCAGATCAGCTGGCATGGAGCATCACGCATTATGGAGAAGCAAAGCATGAGTCATCTCACACTCAATTCTTCAAACAACAGATGAGGTGCTTTCTGAGTAAAACTAACTCTTTAATGGTTTAAAAGGAAGGTTTGGACTCCAGGTTAACATCTAGTAGCTTAAATCCATGCAGTCTGGTTAATAAGTGTTTGATCAGAAAATGAAACCGTGTTTGTTTAATACCCAACCCTCCAGACGCTAAAGAAATGTAACTCTAATTATCTGTCTTGCAGTTAGGATTATGTGGTATGAGCAAAGCTTTGTTAAATAATCACATTTCCATGCATGTTAGGCCAAACTAAGTCTAAAAATCATCTTTAAACTGAAATACGAACTTAAATGTACTGTAGTGAATGTTGGAACTTAAACTGAAGCATTGCTGAAGCGACCCAAAAATTAAAATGCTGTTATTTTTTAAAGGACCAGTCAGTGAAATTTAGCAGCATCTAGTGGTGAGGTTGTGAATTGCAACCAATGGCTCACTTCACCGCTCACCCCTTTGAAGCACAATGGTGGCTGACACGGGACAAACATGTCATGTTTTCGCTTCTTTGCCGAAGGAGATAAGGTATTTACGAAACACGCTCTGTAGAGCAGTTTGTCCGTTTAGAGCTACTGGAAAAACAACATGGCCAATTCTATGTAAAGGGGACCAGCGGTGTATGTAGATAGAAATAGCTCATTCTAATGTCATTATAACATAACTGTTATATTATATATTGCATTTCTGTCAATAGATCATCCTTAATGTTACACACTGGTCCTTTAACCTTCATGTTGTTCCAGAAGTGTGATTCTCACTTGACCATGAAAAACAATTACTATCAAAATCATAAAGTGTTCACACAGTTTTGGTAAATGAACGCAGAGCACAGTTGTGTTTATGCCTGTATTAGTCAATCATTCCTTGCAAGGGAGGCTAAAAGCCCCTCCTTAAAGCCTACCTGGCTTGCCAACACTGCTGTAAGAGGAGGGGGAGTCTCTCCTCACTGCTGGTTCTACAGCTCACAGTAAGAGGGGACAAGAACGTATTGGATGATGCAAAAAAGCAGAAGAAACCAAAGGAAACAGAAGGGATGATTAAGAGAACAGAAAACTGCAGCTGAAGCATGAAAAGAGGGAAAGGATGGGTGAACAAATAAAAAACCTACATGACTAAAAGTCATCATTTACCATACCTCATGTTATTCCATGTAAAATGTACAAATTTCTTTCCTTGTTGCAGCCCAACAGCCTCAGCTATCTAATGTTCTGCCATTTAAGGTCCAGGAAAGAAAGTTATACAGGTATGAAACAACATGAGGCTGACTACAGATGGTTTGTTTTTGCATGATCTATCTGTATAATTCTTGCCCTTGGTACCTTTGGTTGGTCCTTTCCTGCTGAGCATGGCCTGTTGCTCCTCTGAGATGTTCAGTCTCCTCACCACATCAGCCAGAGCTGACTTGAGCAGCTGAATTTCATCCTCCTGCATCTGAACCCGCTGCTCCAGGGAAGAGAGCCGGTCCGTCACCTCCATACTGCTTGCTGCTGAGGTGCTGTCATCTGTAAAACATACAACCAAACGTCAAAACAAGAAGAAATAAAGCTAATACAATATATTAGGCAAACGTTGTATTTTGGTGCTCATCTGAAAATTAAAAAAAAAAAAAAAGATAGTTTTAAAGTAGTACACACTATCTAATGTAGGGCTAAGATGTTTTGTCCTTTATTTAAGTCTGAAAGGCAAAGAGACTAAAAATATCAGAGGCATCACACATCACACTTTGTTATCAATCCTGTCCATTCCAGTTGAAAAACACAGCATATTAAGCCAAACATTTTGGAAGAGTCATTCAGGGATGGCCTAACATGTCCCTCTGCATCACATATTACCACGCTGATGGTTCGCTACGGCCTTCCCTAACAGCTGCTGACCCAGAGAAATGTTACGCACCCCTCTCACACACACACACACGTTGGGTTTCCATGTTTTATTTCATAAACGTAATGGTTTTTATACTGTACAAACTGTATATTCTATCCCCTAACCCTAAACCTAAACCTAAGAATCACATAAAACGTTCTGTTTTTTTAGATTTTCAAAAAACATCATTCTGTATGATTTATAGGCTTGTTTCCTCATGGGGACAAAAAAATGTCCCCATACCGTAGGGTTTAACAGGACACTCACACACACACACACACACACACACACACACACAGTAACAGACCAGTTAACAGTCTGCCAGGTGATTAGGCGACGTTGTAAAATCTGTGGTATGAAATATTAATGAAAACTATCCCTTTTAACACATCCCCAAGAAACCAACAATAACATCTTCATTAATTATAAAAACAAGACTGACAGGAATTAATTGGTAATTAAAGCAATAAAAAATGATCAAACATGGTTCAGTGTTTTAAAGAGATTCATAAGGAGCTCTGCAATTAGCGGAGTGTCAATAAAGAGCATCTGTTGGGATCTCTTCATTTCACATTGTTTAATTTTACTTGGGTGTTATGAAAATCTGGGAGTGGAAATCTAACAGGGAGAGATCGCTTTCTCTTATGAGTGAGATTTAAGGCTGGGAAAATGGCAATGGAGAGTGATAGGCTGGATTTTAGCATAGGAAAACCTACGTAATGCTATTAATGGTTTATTTAAGACTTAATTAATATAGACTGTAATACAGATACACTCTTTGTGTGTTTATACTATATATAACTACTATATTCAGGAATTAAAAGAAATTCATTTATTATAGCGCTATTAGACTTCACTGTATCATTGGATTATTGATAGACCGATATAGTGCTGTGGCTGATAAATTTGGTCGATATTTGGAATTTGTTAGCACATTTTTAAAAAAGGCCACTCAGATATAAAGCCAGCATTTGACACATAGTCAAATCACTTTCACCAGAGTAACATTGATCATGTGAAATGGATGAGATACATGGTAAGATATATGGTACTAATAATACATTTAACTTCTCTATATTTTATTCATATTTAGCCACATTTAGCAGTCCAAGATTGACTTGAGTGCACCTTTTATACCTTCAAGTCTGTTTTAATGCTAAGAAACAGTCTGTTAACTAGCCACATAATGCACAATAATTGTTTATTTAGCATCACCAATTTTCTATATGTCTGCCATTTACTGTGATTACATTTGTGTCATATAGGCCTCTTATCAGCTTTTTTAAAATTGGTATTAAAAACCACATATGGGTCGACCACTGCAGTGGATGTATATTAGTCTTGCCAAAAGCATTTAATTAACAACAACTGACAAAACAACCTGACATTCAGTAATATGACATTCAAAATATGAATCCATAGCATATGTAACCTGAATTATAGTCACATCAGCATGAATAACTGGCAGGTGGGAACCTTCGAGCGATATAATAAATGGACAGTTTTGAAAGAGAAATTTAGATAAGTACCTTCCATCGCAAACATTCACTCACCCGATGTTTTCCGACCCCAGCTGAGCCGTATAATTACACACGCCAGCTCAGCACTTTTAATGGCCTCCAGCCATTCCACTTAAAATTCAGTTGCTCCCTCTGCATAAACGATCATAGTCATTAATGTTCAATGGTGATTAAGCGTCTCCTGACAATAAGCCTATTTATTCAGCACTGTTTTACCCTGTCAGGACTGTCTGATAACCCCCAGGTATAGACCTACCACAACATACATTACTTACCCTGGGGATGAATATGTAGTCTTCAAAAAAACGAAAATATAAATATTTGTGACCCTACCTGTGAAAACCAGGCTAAAGGTACAGAATCAAATTATAAGATGAGCATTAAAGTTTGAGGTCAAGCATTAATTTCACTATGATCTCAATCTTTCACATGGTCCTACTGAGATATCAATGTTATATTTTCACAGAATGTTCTTTACATTATGTACACTCTTAAAAATAAATGTGCCTAAAAGGTTCTTCACAGCGATGCCATAGAAGAACCATTTCTGGATCCACAAAGAACCATCTCTTTCTTACCTTTTATTAACTTAACCATTTAGACAAAATGTTTTCTTCTATGGCATCGTGAAGCACCTTGTTTAAGTGTGTAGTTTTATGTAGGATACAGTAAATCACACAAAAAAAGTTTTCACCAGCATGGTCAAATTTTGTCTGTTCACAATGGAAACCAGTTTGAAAACAACATTCTGTTTGTTGACGCTACTGATGCAGAAATTACACGCTTCAATGTGAAGTGAAATGTCTTAAAGTACCACTCTCTACAATAACACATGAACACACTCTGTAACAGAGTACGCAAACGCACAATTAAACACATATTTAATGATATTACTAAAACGCTAATGTTCTTCACTGAACCTTTCAGCTACGCATGAGCGCAGATGAGCTTTAAGGAGCGTGTCCCATGACCACATTAAAAAGCATTAGCAGGAATACATCAGTGCAGCATGAATAGACACAAATTGGAATTATTGTTCTTGTTCATTCTCTAAAAAAAACAGAACTGGTGGGCGACCAGATCTCCTGATGTGTTGCAGAAATCTAATGAACTCCTCAGACTGAGGATTCACTTCCTGTCCGTTGTCTCTTTTCTGTGTGTTCTCCCATCTTCCCTGAATTCAATCTCTTTCTGTTTTACTTTGATTGTAATGGACATCAGCCCATCTGTGGCTTCACGTTTCACTAAAAAGGTTACGATGACTTCGTCGGGGTAGAGCTCTAGATCGCTACCCCACCTGTTAACCGTCTGTTTACGACACTGAGCTATTGGTTTAAAGAGTGGTTTAGATCAACATGATTTTTCATACACTGTTTAAATTCACTAGATAAGACTAAACTCCTAAAGCTGAAAGTGATACCAATAAAACTGTGAATTTTTGATTGATGAGAGCACACGCAGAGCAAAAAGAGATGGTGGATCAAAGCAAAATGAACTCTCTTTAATGTCTCAGAGCCTCAAAGCGCGGAAGCCTGATTAATAATGCATCTTTAGTCTCTCGCTACGTCTGAAGCTACCAGCTGACTCACTCCAAAACCAATATCTGCAGAAATGAGTCTCACCATCAGGGTGCAAAGACACTGTAAATGTCCCCATGTTTCTTTTAGGGATAATAAAAAATGAAATGCGTTATAATAAAGTTTAATAGATCAATATGTATCGGTATAGGATTAAGCATGCACCCGTAATGTTAAAGGAACGGTTTACCCAAAAATGTCTGTCATCATCCCCTTTACCCTCATGCAGTTTCAAACTAATATAATAAAATAAGAAATTAAGGACTAAGATGTTTTAAGACTTTATAAAGAACCTTCACTGGTGTTTTGTGGGTGAACCATTCCTTTAATTTATATCATACATTCTCATTTCATGTCCAGAACGCTTTAACTAATATAACTTTCTAAATTTGCTAATAAATATGTATTAGTATATAGAAATAAACATTAAGCAAGATTAATAAACACTGCACATGTTAACCAACCTTTCTGAGCCACCTCATACATTCACGTCCCCAAGCACACAGTGCACACAAATGCATCTGGCCTCAGGGAGGATCAAAGTGAATCCACCCCGAGCTTTTCCAAAACAATCCTCATCAGTGAACCGGCCTTTGAGTCTTACATAAAGAGTTCACGCTGTGAGACACAGGATCTGCCAGAGACAGCGAGCACAAGGTCACTATGTGGTTTAAAGGGATTACAACCGCCTGCGTTCCCAAACGCTTTGTTTTTGTCAACTTGAGGTCGCAGATCCAAGGTCAGTTCATGAAAGACCCATCTGGAAAAGTGTGATTGACAGAAAGTGTGTTGTCTTGTGGTGATCAGTGATGTGGTGATTATACAATCCAGCAGATGCTGTGCTGAACGCTGTGCCGACAAGCAATTTACCAGATTACAGGTGCGTAACAAGGAAAAGCTGGCCTTTAGTAAACAGGACTTAGGAGCTAAAAATAGATGCAAAAGATCCTCTCAGAGACCTCATTCATGACCTGTGCTTTGAAAAGAATAGGAGAAAGCAGAGAAGTGGTGATGAGAGCACCCAAATTGTCCCCATGGGAGAGCAAGAGCTTCAAGAATCTTCCTGACATCAGCAACATCTTTTTTAGGCGAAGCTGTAGTAAATTGCTAAAGGCAAGACATTTTCCTCTTTTCTATAAAAAATTCATGTCAATGTATAGTTCAGGCATTAACCGAATCGCTAATTGGTTCGTTCAAATGCTGTTGCGTCAGCCAATAAGAAGTATTTCCTTATCCAAGCATTTATAGACAGTTTCAAAGTAACAACATAAACGAACATTACTGCACATGCATGCTTTTGTGGCCCAAACTAAACTTCCGGTACACATCCACAAAGAATAGAGTCCCTGCAGATTATTTCTGATAACAAGCAAAAGAAATAACAAGAAAATGACATTAGCTAGTAAGTTAAACGTATGTCTAGCCGGTATTATTTTGTGTTACCAGTAGAACCGTAAATTAAAATTACACGACCCATTTAACAAATTGTTTATTTAATAAAATTAACGTATAAATAAAATTCAACAAATTGTTTATTTAATACAATTATTACACAATAATATATATAAATGAATATAATTATAAATTAAATTAAAATGTAAAGTTATATTATTAGCCACTAGCCAGACCGATAAACAAAGACAAACCGGAAGTTCTATGATGCCAAATTTTTTAATACAATTAGTTCCTTAAAAATGAGTATTTTTTATTCATTTTCCCTGTCTTACGCACCACTTCCTAAAAAATCATTCTGCAGAAGCTGTTAAAGTGCTGCAAAGAGACAGACAGCAGAGTCTAGAAGTGTGTTTACATGCATGTTCATTAATCTCAGCAGCCTCCAGCCACACAGAGAGACTCCACACAGGACTAAGGCAGTGACAAGTGATGTTTTCTGTTAATCTGCTCTTGGCAGACAGTGGGGAGGACAACTACGTGTGAACCCCCCACACCACCACTCAACTCAGGGCTTGACAAAGTAAGGGCTCTCAAGCAAGCACCAAGCCTCAATGTTTGGAGCAGGAGACAGTGGGGCTGAAAGAGGATTAAGAGATACTGAGCTGATCCTGATCAGTGGATATTCCTGTGCTCTGGGAGAAAGTGTACGGGCTTAACGCTCTGATTTCTGCATGTCTGACACTAATGAAAAAAGAGCTTGTGTGTTGTTTTGAGATTAAAACAGCGGGCCGCTTATGTCTTGAAAATGAGGCACTGGTTGAAGCCGCATCCTAGCGGATCGCACTCATGCTACATATGAGTCTCAGTGTTTATGCAGGGAATGTACTGTAGGTTTGAATCCAGCCCTGAATTGTGTACAGGTTATTTTATTATTACTACCTTTTTGTTTATTGAAATCAAATCAAATATTGGCCTACAAATTTTTTTAATTTAAATGTTGCCTCAGAAATACACTTAAAAAAGTTTAAAGCACTAAAATTATAATAAACAAAACTAAAACAAAAATGAATTAATATTTTATAACAAAACCTAAACGAATAAATCATAAAATGACAAAAGCATAACAAAGTTGCTAAAACTGTTACTAAAATTAACATAAAAACTAAAAAAAATCTAAAAACAAAAGCTTATTTAAAATATTCATAAAAAAGAAATAACACTCAAATCCAAACTATAATAACTCTGGTGTACTGATCTGATTGAAATCTTATATCTCCAAAACTGCTACTTTTCAGGAAATGGAAACATTTTAAAATAATGTTGTTGAAATTTACAAGCTCTTTTTAATACTTTTCCGAACACATGTTTGAAGATGGAATTGTTTTCATACATCAATTTTGTTTTCCACGTGAAAAATTACACGAATCCCTAAACAATGCAACCTTAATCAAGTGATTGATATATATATATAAAAACAGCAACTACAAAAACACACAGCAACTATAAAAAGCAAGCTTTAAATGACTCAAGCCTGAGCTCTTGTAAAAGTGTTGCTGCACATCATGTTCTCCACCCCACCCACATCGCCAACTGACCAACCAATAAAGAAAAGCCCACTCAGTCACTCACAGATGACCTGCTGTCAACCGCAGTGAGAAACAGCGGGCGGGACACTCCAAATAATTCTCTTGCTCTCTGTTCAAACCAGCCGTGGCTGAGGCCCAGATGCGTCCCTTAAAAGCACACAAGAGTGAAAACAAAGACCAACCTGGAAAAGGCACGCTGGAGTAGAGCAGTATCGGAGAGCCGTGCTGACTCATGCTCTCCTGGGAAACGGTACAAACAGCAGGGAATTCTGGTGGCGGACGAGCCAGGGAAGGAGGAGATGGAATTAGAGCTAGGGAAGGAGTCGCAGAGGGTCTGACTCACAGAGAGAGAGAAAAGTAGGGCAGCATTAACTCATGGCTGGCCCCACTTTCCCTCTTCTGACACAATGCTTTCTCAGTATGTGTAAAAGCCCGGCCGCAGAACCCAGGGCATTGTGCGCACATAACAGACGGCCCAGAACAGAGGGTGGGTGTGTGTTTTAAATAAACCAAAGTGTTGTTCTAAGGGTAGTTGCACATGGCGTGCAACAATGACACTGGACGCTGTGTGAGGAAAATCATATGTCGAGCCCTGGCGAAGCACAGCTACGCTGACGGAAGAGAAAATGCCTCGTATTTACTGGATATTTATGAGCGCCTGCTGCCATGTATAATCTATTCTATGAAGGAACATTCACCAAAATTCTCAGTTGCGATTTCCCAGCGGTGTGCTTAACCTGCACATTCCTATTGGATAATGGATGCTCAAACAACAAAAACAAAAATATTAAGTAAGCAATCATAAAAAGGCCTTTATTTGGACTTATTCTGGTCCACAAAACATAGCAATTTTACAGTAGCCAAGATGAAAGACATGCAGAATGTTTTGGTAAAAAGCATTAGCATATTTTGAAACAAAATTTGAATAATCCTGTCTGCTTGACACCCCCACAAAGGAGTCTTTGTTTTGGAAGCCCTTGGGCCAGTGGAATATTCCAAAACAGCTTTAGGAAAAACCTTCTTAATGTACAAAAATAGCACAACGCTAGCTTTTAAAGGGACATGTATGCTTCAAATAGGTCACTGACACCCTGCACTGCTAATGCAAAATGTGAGTAAATGGCCCAGTAAAGTGTGTCCTTCAGTACCTGAAGGAAAATTTAATTGCTCAGGTGTTGCTCCTCCATAGAAGATGTAATGGAGCTTTCGATTTTGCTTTAATTTTAAAAGGATAACTCTCCTAAAAATGTAAATATTATTATCATTTACTCAACAGACTGTGGTACCCATTGACTTGCATTGGTGTTGTGTCCGTACATCAAAAGTAAATGGGTACCACCGTTGTTCAGTTACCAAAACTTTTCTATATGTCTTCTTTTGTGTTTTGTGTTTAGGTCAAATTATTATTTTGGTTTTATTCTGTGAACTACTAACAATATTTCTCCCAAATTTCTCAACAAAAATATTGTTTCTATTTAAATTTATTTGCAAAAAATGAAAACTTAGGTCAGAATAACAGAAGGTTCATATTAACTTTTAAACAAAACAACACTAATATTTGTACATGTATTTAGGAAAAGTAAATATATATATTGTTATTCTTTTCATGTGTCTTGTCATGCTGTCCATCTTTCACATTGCTGTTGAATGACTTTGTCAGTCCTGAGGTTTGATTTTGTTAAAATTCAACAGAATTAAAAAACAATTTGTGGCTGTATGTATACAGTATACATACATATATGTATATTGACTGAAATCAAAAATTGACTTACTCAAAATGAGAAAACCATGTTTTTATGCATCTAAAAAAGTATTAAAAAATCCCAAAACAACTAGAAAACAAAATCATTAGATAGCAAATTGATGTGGTAAACAAAACTATAAAGTAGCAAGGCTCTTGAGAGAGAGAGAGAGAGAGAGAGAGAGAGAGAGAGAGAGAGAGAGAGAGAGAGAGAGAGAGAGAGAGAGAGAGAGAGAGAGAGAGAGAGAGAGAGAGAGAGAGAGTCGGGGCAATGACTTGGTCTCTGACAGAGGCCAGTGCAGAGGATGGTTTCAATACTGTTATCAGTAGTGTAATGTGACAGAGCAGCAGATAAAGTGGAAATGTAAGTATATCTGCCATATAACAGACAGAAACAGCCATGTCAATATCATTCATTTAGGAGGGACGACTTTATGTGATCTTTTTACGAGAGAACAACATCATAAATAAAAGCACGAGAGCCACAAGACTGCAACAAATTGATGGCTAGCTTTGAGTGACTCGGCAGAGTTATTTTCTGCTTATCAATATTTACCCTTAAATTTGAGTGACAAGCTTATAGAGTCAACAAAACAAAACTAATAATTTCTTTCAACCCATAAAAATGTGCCTCCAGTTATGAGGAGACATACATATATTTGGATTTAGTAGAAAGCTCAAGGAGTTCCACCTTTAAGAAAGTTCAAGTTTAGATGCGGAAGTGAAAGCTTTTGTTCACGATATTCACTTTCTCACTCAATCCTCCCTCTAACTGAGAATCTCCCTGTGGTTTGGTCTGTAACGTGAGCAGGTCTTTAATCCTAATCCGGTTGCATGTGCTCAAGTGAGAGCGAATGAGAAAAGAAGATTTGGCAACAGCGGCCGAATGAGACAACAGCAGTCAAAAACACGAGGAAGTCTGGCGAAAGCTTAAGAGCCAGAACACCAGCCATCTAGTTACTCGCTTGGCAGACCACAGTGCCAATGTTTAATCTGAGTAAGGAGATGAGGTTATTTTCCCTTTGGTATCCTGCAGGGAAAAACAAAGGAGGTCACGTTTTGGCTGAATGAAAATCAGCTGAAGATTAGTTCATCCAGGTTGTCATTGTTTACTAACCCTTATGTTGTTTCAAAACCAAACAGCTTTCTTTCTTCTGAGAAACACAAGCACTTGAAAAGACTTCCATGACATTTTATGGTGCTTTTCTTTAAAGCCTGAAAGCTCCACAAGTCATTGTAACTGCTAGGAAAAAGCGACCCATTTGCAAATGAATTTCTCTGTTTGTATTTCAACATGAGCAAGTCACCCAAAGCATTCAAGTTTAAAATGACATAAGGGTAAGTAAATGATGACAGGATGTATATTTTAAGAAAATTGTCTGAAAAAGGGAGCACCATTAAGAAAGTTTATAGGGAAAGTTCACTCAAAAATTAAGATTCTATCATCATTTACTCACCCTCTTGTCATTTCAAACCTGTATGACTTAAAGAATGTTGGTAACTGAACTACGGTGGTACCCATCAACTTGCATTGACATATGTCAATGGGTACAGCTGTTGTTCAGTTCCCAACATTCTTCAAAATATCTTCTTTTGTGCTCTGCAGAAGAAAGTCATACAGGTTTGAAATGACAAGGTGAGTAAACAATGACAGAATTTGTATTTTTGGGTGAACTATCCCTTTTAACCTAATGTCATAAGACCTTGCAGAATCACTCATCATTGAAACCAACTGCAAAGGAAACTGACCCACTATCCCTACATTAGTGCAGTTGGCTGATCAGAAACTCAGGAAGCGCTCACGTACAGATGACTTCATACCAGATCCAGGGCTTCAGTCGGCTGTGTACTGCCAGATGACCTCATCGCAACGTTCTCCAGCACACCCTCACTCAATTACCCACAATCCTTAACTAGACTGACAGACAAACCTCTAAATACAAGCCAACCATCACAACATCTCTCAAAGCTCTCATTCAGCCAGACAGACTTTGAATGCTACAGAAAAAAAGTCTTTCAGGCTTGTAAAACATGACATTTTGAAGGGTAACTGATAAATCAGCAGATTTAAGGCATAGTTCACCCAAAAATGAAAATTCTGTCATTTACTCACCTTCAGGTTGTTCCAAACCTGTAAAAATGTCTTTGTTCTGCTAAACACAAAGGAAGATATTTGAAAGAATGTAAGTAACCAAACAGATCTCATCCCCATTTACTGCCATAGTAAAGAAAATAAATACTATGGGAGTCATTGGGGATGAGATCCGTATGGTTACCGACATTCTTCCAAATATTTTCCTTTGTGTTCAGCAAAACAATGAAATATATACACATTTGGAACAATCTAAGGGTGAGTAAATGATGACTAGTAGATTTTTTGGGTGAACGGTCTCTATAAAAGACTACATGCCTGTCAGGGTTTAGAGAAACGAGAAAGCCGAGAGAATATCTGAAAGCTTTCTTTAGTGCTATGATGTCATCTGAGGTCCCTTGTTGCGAGTGAGTAATGTTGTTTGACTGGACCGTGACACACACTTTTATTCATTCTTTAACTAGGAAAGCCCGTTCTAATTCACTCGTCTACTCTATCTTCCACTTTTGTTTTATTATCAGGTCTTCGCTCTTACCAGCAAGCTCTGAAGCACCGGCATACGCACACTTGACCACAGATTATGATCAGCAAAACAACAAAAACAAGGACATGAGGAAAGATCTATATGAAACCGAATCATGCAAATGAACGGACAACATCCTCATTCTTTATGTAACCAGCGTGCCATTATAGGTACAGAATGTTCTGATGTAAGAAGGGGTAACAGATTTTTCTCTGCATTGTTTTGTTCAATATGAAACTGAGAAAAATATGTCTCACTGTTGTTTGACAAAATGAAAAACCCTCTCTGTACAAAGGAAGGATAAAGAAAGTGCTTTCGATATTTTAGAGACCTGCTAAAACAATATATTTTCAAAGATTTCCTTTTTGGAACATCAAACCGAGGCATCAAAGCATTGTTCATTCTTGCAAACTGATCCGTCACAGTTAAGAACTTTCTGTTTGGTGCCAAAGTTGAGAGATTGGAAGGTCACAAAGGTTAAGTGCAGCACACAAGATGTCAGACTGTGTTAACTTGACAGGGCAGAGACGCACATTCTAGTTATCTGAATGCAAAGAAATACAAAAACGTGTGCTTAGTTTACCATTGCAGAACTGCAGCAGTGAGGAGGTGTCATACAGACTGCTGTAGCTGGAGAAGCCGTCTTCCATCCTATCCTCCCGTCTCCTCGTTCACCGGTAACTCCTTGTTACTCGCGCTGACTGACCGCGGCAGCTCTCTGTCCTTTCAACATCCAGTCTTCTTCTGGGGTCAGTCACCATGACAACCCATTTACTCACGCAAACTAAAAATGTTCCCTTGAGAAGCTGGACAGAATTGAAGAGTCCCCAAAAAAGAAAGTGAAAACGTTTGCAGTTTTTCCGTCTTTTTTCCTCACTGTTCTCCTGGGTGAGACCTCAAAAACCAAAATAAGCCTGTACCGGGCAAGACTGCTTACGAAGTGCGTGCAAGTGTTTGTGTAATGTTGAGCTGCCTGCGAGTCCTCTTCTGCCCGGTCTGACAAGTACAGCCAGCCAATCAGAAGAAAAGAGGCAGAGCCACCATCAAAACCCCTCCCCCTCCAGCTGACTGACTGGGAGACTCGGCTCTGACGCTGTAGGAAACAAGCACGTGGAGAAAAAGGCAGAAAAGATGACTTTGCTGCTTTAGAGAGAACCTAAAATAGAAACAAGCAGCCTCAATATATATTGTTGATAAATAGCTTGTATCCTAGATTAAAGGTGTTTTATAACGCAGTTGTATATATACGGGTCCTCTGGAGCAAAGAGGATTATAAACGTGTGCTCGTGGGTGCGACTAAATCTATGAAAGCAGAAAAAACGCTGAGAGGACAGAATCTGAGAATTAAACTCAGACATTGTATTATAGAAAGTCGGCAAAAAAGATCATAAATAAAGGACTACAAGAGACTTTCAACATGTGCAAGGATTTTTGGGGACTTTTCCAGGCACAATACATGATGTCACACTTTCCACCACGCTTTATGCCACAATCCAAACACGCTTGCAAGAGTACGAATTATGGATAAGCATCGACTATTCAAACCTCATCTGCCTTAAGACAGACAAAGCTATATCTCAGTTTTGACTGTGGGTTGTCACCAGGGAAATCCTTTTTAAATTATTCAGGAGGCAGGCGCACATATGCATAAGGGCGACAACACGGCCTATATTTACAGGTCTCATAACATGATGTGACCGCAATGGAACAGAAAAGCTGGAAAACAAGCTTTAAAGATTATTCTCATGCTACCAAGCCACCCCCCCCAGACCCATTGGCGAGTTGAAAAAAGCTCTGTGTTAAATTTCTGGGGTGTCTGTGTCCAATTTGACCATGGCTTGTACCTCAGAAACCCCAAAAATTAAATGATCATTCTCAGTTTCTATCTTTCTTTCTCATCTCCTGAGGCCAGAACTCTGACATCAAAGTGCCTCAAATCCAGAGTGAACCTCCAAAGTGCATATGTGGATGTTTAATCTTGACATTCATTTTTCACGGATCTGGTGGATTTCAGGGCTTACTGTGAACTAATACTTTTTGCCATTTATGTTAAAAGTCTGCCATAATACCCTTAGATTAGATATTGCATGTGGGACAATGACCCATGTTTTTTAATGTTTCAATTAAATATCACTATTTTTGTTAAATATATAATTACATTAAGACAATGTTGAACATTATGTTAATGTTGAGATTAATGTAATAGTGTTTGAACAATTTTTGGGTTGTTTTCATTTAATGAAATATTGGGTGGCATTATAACATCTGTGTCAATATAAAGGGGGTAAAGATATTACTTTATCCCCTTATATTGGCACAGATATTATGATATATTGACAAATATTTAACCCTAAAATGTGCTAATATCTAACTTCAGGGCTAATATCTGTGTCAAAACTACATATTATTTTTGTTTACATTACATTTACAAACTTATTGTTAAAACCTTGAAACTTGTAAGACTTTTACTGGCATTATAATTCAGCCACAGACCAGCAAAAGGTCTTTATGATTATTTTCATGTTTAATCGAGTCCAAAGAGAGGAAAATACTGGTGGTGGAGAAAGACCAGCTGGGGGAAGGGAGAGCAGAGGCAGTTCTTCATGGATGTGGGATCCCTCGGGTGGCAGCTGAACAATGCTACACCCTCCTATTGTTCTCCAATTATATGGCTGCACCGTAATGACACAAACATAGTCAAACAGTGTTTTTATACCCAAAACACAGACATATAATGACGCACAAACCAATACCAAAAGGAAATTGGGTGGGGATCTACTGTAATATAACCAGCACATACACAACAAAAAGAAGGATTAGGCTGCACAGTATATTTATATTGCTTTCCCACCTGACTCATTTAGTACGGTTGAATGCAGCAATAGCACTCGGGTGCGCACCAAAAGCAAACGAAACAAGCATACCAAGACCTCCTTGAAGAGGTGGTCTCGGTAAGCTTTCAAACGAACCCTGGAGCAATTCATTTGTGGTGAGAACGTGATCCGACCTTGAACGGACCCAAATGCAAAAAGACTGCACTTCTGTAGTGCCGGGTTAAGGTAAAGAAACTCAAAGAAAACAATTTTAAAAAGAGAGAGGGCATGACATTATCTGATGGATCGTTGGTAATATTTTAGAAAGATGAACATGTCAGTTTAGCAGAATTAATGCATGCCTTCTGCTGAAGTGACTTGCGATGCATGCGCCTTCACCGTTTGTAGTGCATAAAAACCTTATTTTCCAGCAACCGTGCTTCATTATAAAATTGTTTAGTTCGCTTTTTGTGGTGTATACAAACAATGTAATATATAATGTTCATGGACACCTCTCTCCAAAATGCAGCATTTTGTCTGCTGGGCTTCTTCGGCTTTTTCTGCATGTAAATTGAAAGCAGGACATACGTTCGCACCAACGAGTGATGTGGATGTTGTCACATGACTGCACTTTGGTTCATTTCAACCAGTTCGGACCAAAGCAATCAGTGTGGTGTAAAAAGGAACCAACACAGCTGAAAAATGCAGCGATGTATATATTTTAACCATTGGTCCCGACCAAATGAACTGAACTAAAGCTGAGAAAGCCCCCTAAGCTAAGTATAACCCAATAACTCATAACTAGTAGTGGGTCAAGATTAGTAGAAAGTGTCTTCAAAAAGGAATAATATTATAGATATCTGCAGAGAACATATCTATTTTCATTTTGTTTGAGTGACAAATATAACATTTTCAAGTAAAAATATTTAAGCATGATGGAAAATGACAAGCAAGACTTTGAACTATGCCAAGGTAATAGACATGAAAAAATTTAGATAAAGCTCTTGGTCATTTAGTTCAAGCTTTTGTTGAATACTTTTGTGCAAAGGAATCTGTCTCTTGTTAAAAATACACTTACTGATGTTTCTCCTTCTTAACTAACAGGTTGTGGTGATGATCTAAGGTCAACAAAGAATGTCAGTGTGGAAAATTTGGATTATAACAGGTCAAGCACCTTCTCTCACCTAATTTTAGAAATAATACATATGTATGAGCAAGATTATTATGACTTAACCACTAATCATAAATATTGTGAAAATGAATAAACAGTCAAATATAATTTCAATTATTGGTAAATATAAATAAAAAGATCTAAATATTTCCTAAATAGGCCTACATGTATGTGTTTGTGTTCATATATACAAAATGAATATGCACAGTAAACAGACATCTATTATGTAAACACAAACTTTTATTCTGAATGCGATTAATCATGATTAATCTTTTGACAGCCCTACTTAAAATCCAAAGACCCTTTCCTATTATGTAATAAGACATCACTCTTTCTACAGTGTTTCTAAGTCCCGCTTGCTCTCTTCGCTCCGTCAACTTAAGCGGACATGAACGCACTCACTGCTGATTGGCTACAAGTTTGTTTTGGTACTCGGCCAGACTCCAAAGCATTTAAAAAAAAAATACTAACCCCACATTTAAAGGTGCAATGTATGATATTAAGGAGTATTTATTGACAGAAATGCAATATAATATTCATAAATATGTCTTCAGAGGTGTATAAAGACCTTACATAAAAAAGCGTTATGTTTTTATTACCTTAGAACAAGTTATTTCTATCTACATACACCGCGGGTCCCCTTACAGGGAATTCGCCATGTTGTTTCTACAGTAGCCCTAAATGGACAAACTGAACGCGTTTCATAAATATATGTCCGTGTTATTTTATATCCAATTAAACATGTAATTCTCCTGTCATTTGTTTGATACACATTCTCTCTCGTTTGCTACGTCTGGCATCAGCCTCAAAACAGGGATCGTCTGCTCTGCGGATTGAAATAGCAACACTCATGATCCTCTAAGCTGTGAAAAGGCTTTAGTGCAAATCCAGAATTAAGCGCCGTACCAGACGTCAAATTAGATGCAGTATTAAAATGACATCATTATGCAGGTGTGGTTAATCTTTCATTCTTGCATACAATGTGTCTCTTTTTAGAAAGTGTCAGATACTAATGCTGTGTTCACACCCAAAGCGAAAAATCGTATCCATCGCTCTTTTTACTCGCTTGAATAGTGACGGGGAGTGTCTTCACGCGTCTAGACGGTGTAGGTGTCAATGAGCTTGCTCAGGTCGAAATTTTTGAACTTGCATGGAAGAACGCGAGTCAAACGCGCCGCCCGATTCGCGTCATTCGCATTGCCTGCCACGAGTTCACATCTTTGTATGTAATTCACTCGCGCAAAACGCTCAATTTGCGTTTGGTGTGAACTTGCAGTAAAGAACTTAGGCTCTTAAAGCTTATTTGGTAGAACTTTGCATTAGCAGCATGAGGGCTTGGGGAACACATATACTGAACGAAATGTATAACTTGAACGCATTAAGTAACTTTGGATAAAAGCATCTTCCAAATGCATACAAGGGTTAGATACTGAGTTTCAATCTGAAAGACAATACAGTAAATCTGTTGTGTAGGTTGTATGACACATGCATCTGTTTGTGGATTCTGATATACATTTTTCTCTACGATTATATAAGGAAATGTTCCTCTGCTTGCATGGCTTCTCACGTGTCCTGCAAAACAGCAACATTAATCATATCTGACTTGCCTGCTGAATACATGTTCATCCCCCCATCCCCCATTTCCTGCTTAATGAAAAACATACAGTACATGATGCTCTAGAATACAGACCTATACAACAATAAAGACCTCCTCTACACACCTACACACATTTAGCGACTACTTTTCTTTTTATATCATTAGTAGATGTTAAAATTTAAGTATAGCTCATTCAAATGTATGTTTCAGGTCAACAACTGTGCCAACTGTATAAAGAACTGTCCAAAGATTAATCAATCGCATGACTAGTTCACCGGTCAAACCAATTACAGGCCAGTTCAGATCTCTTGCATGAGTCAAACATCAGAGTCCGTGTTAGTCCCATAAATCACATAATGGGATCTTAATGGGATATAACACAAGTAATGGACTCAGAAGTGCTTTCCGCCACAGCATGCTTTTACTGGGACTTTACGTTACTGGTCTCAAACAATCAGGTTACTCTGGTCGATCAATATACAATCTTGAATAACAAAGCCCGCCAACATGAGACCTTCGAATTGCATTAGAAATGGAGATGCTCCTCCCCAGACCAGATAAATGAGATCATTATAAAGAATATTCCTCTCTTGAAATGAAACACAGAATGCTGCATAATGCGATAAACAACCATAAAACCTTCTAATGCAGAATTAAGAATTTATTACATCAAAGATAACTTTGGTTTTATAACAGATGTTTGCAATACAAGACGCAAGTGCACATGCATTAAAGATTTGTGCTTCAAGATTGTCCACCTCTACTCTGATTTCTGTTATTTATTGTCCATTATGACAGGGTGGGGTGGTGTTGATAGAAAAACACTCGTTCTCTTGCCTGCCAAAATATAAAGAAATGAAGGCTGTTGGCTATTCGTCATATCTACAGCAATGTCAGCTTCCACAGAGGATATGATACATCACAGATAGTGTAAATGTAAGTAACAAGCTTAATAGCCGCCCCTGTGAGATCAGATGATCCCCATACACCACTGTCCTATATAAAGAAGCTTATAATCAATATTGATTCGACCAGTAGGTGTGTGTCCCATGTCTATAGCCCACTGTGTCTCCACCTCAGACTTTTTATAATCTGACATATGTTACATGTTAAGTAACCAACTGAATGTCATAAAACAGTTGTCGCTTGTTGTAGGCGACTTTTAGGAGGTGGGAGTACTAGGCTGAACACTGAATTATGGCTAATAAAACTGGCAGAACATTGACACCCTGTGGTAACAACAGGCATGTGCATCCAAAATTCCTCAAATGCAGCCATTATGGAAAACAGCCAAACCCTTTAAACAATTTTAGCATATAGGTTTTTTGCTATATGAATATTTCCAAAACACCTAAACAGACCAATAACCTAAAGTCCCCAGCGAGTAAGGAAAAGAGACAATGGCAAGAACAAATTCTTTAGGGCAGAGCTTCCCAAACTGCCCCTCGGTGGGCCATAGTGGTATTGTAAAAATATTAAAATAATTAAAATATTCTAATTGTTCTAAAATCCCTCCTTATTACACAAATAAAAAACATATAAAAATAAAGTTTACATCGTTCCTCAGTTTAATGGTTTTAGGCTTTTTAAACATAGTTATGTATTTCATTGCAATATAGATTTATGAACTATGTAGCTTCTGTTACACACTTTGATGCAATATAAATGTAAATAGTATGCAGAAAGTATGTAGTCAGTGTTACAGATTAAAACACATTTGTAAAGAATGTTTACATCTTTCACCTGAATATATAAATATTACATTTTGTGGTAATTCATACAAAATTCTTACAACTGGTTAATAAATGTTGATAATATATTTTTTAACAAAGAGGTGGGGGGGGCGTGGAGCTTTTGCTATGCCTTTGGGGGGCCTTACCCGTCTGAAGTTTGGGAAGCTCCGTCTTAGGGTGTTTAGATCATTTACGCAAAAACCTCGGATAAGAGTGTAAAAGTGCGCTTATGTTCATGATCTAAGCATTAAAATTACTTCGATCATATTGATTTATTTATATTAAATATACAAATATTGTATTATTTCATTAACATTTTACCTGTAACTTGACAAAATATTTACAGCCTACATGCATACAACATGTTCCCTGACAAAAGTTCATACATTTTTGAAAACAAATTGAAACAAATTGACCTTTTTCTTGCAAGGTTTGTGGTTAATCTGGGACACTGTAAGACTGCGATAAACAAATGTCCTTCTTTTATACAGACACCCAATAATTATATAAAGTTGATTCATTAAACCCTGAGCCTCATTAAACAAAGAAGTTCTTTACAATTCTTAAAGGGATTCCAGACTAATGAAATAGTTCTGTAAACAGCTCAAGGTTATCCGTTTATGTGCTGTCTCATGACAATACCAAAACAGAGACACAGACTGCTTTATAGTGGGGGGAATACAAAATTTGGAAAACACTTTTTGGCCAGTGTTTTAACACAAACTACTGATAGACTTACAAATCAACATTTTAGTAATATACTCAGGGATACCAGGGGCTAGTTGTCACACAAAAATGAAATGTACTATACAGTATCTTATATCACATATATGTCCTTTTGAAATGTTGCATCTCCAATATTTCACAATTAAATTTTTTGCCATTAAACATTATTATTAATCACCCTTTATTGTTTGTCACTGGGTTTTGCAAACATATAACCATTAAAAAGTATTATAAAAGCATTGCTTGTCAACTTTGACAACACAAAATTCCTTCATTTAAAAAAATCCTGAAAAACAGCGAATTGGGATAGCCGAGGTTTCGGAAGGACAGCGATGATGTATATCTGACTATAGATTTGAGTCATATGTCCAGTTCCTCAAATATGTTTCTCACTCTCAGTAGTCCTTTATGTGCAAGTTGGGCACAGAAACCTGATATTAATGTTGCATTTGGGTCATTTCACCCCAAAATCATCATTTACTTTCATCCTCATGTCATTGTAAACCTGTATGACTTTTTTATGCAGAACACAAAAGAAGATATTTTGAATATTGAATGTTGGTATTCAAACAACACTGGATCCCACTGACTTAAACTGTATGGACACAAAACAACTGAGACATTTCTCTCAAAATATCCTCATTTTTGTTCTGCAGAAGAAAGAATCATATTACCGTATATGCGGGTGAATAAACAATGACCGAGTTTTATCTATAATAGGCATGGACTGTTGTCAAAACTGTAAAATGTATGTTTAAAAACAGATCTACACAGAGAAAGTAAAGTGATATAGCTAAACAGCATTACACTAACAAAGATCACACAACTGAAAGCCTCTATACACGCTTGCTATGACTGCTCGGAAGCTTCATGCATTTTTAAATGCAGCGGCATGCAAATAGCAATGACATGCCAGATTCCTAACAACAGATAACACTGTCTTTGCAAACACATAACAGCAATGAGCTTTACATGATGTGACCCACAGCAAAAGCATGTAGACTACAATCTCATAACAGACCTTCAAATATTAACCATTCCTTTAAGACTGTTTTGACCTCAGACTGTAGTGTTACAACTGAGCTCAAGCAGGTAAAACGTCTTGTAAGCACCATGTTCCCAACACCAGGAAGGAGAAGATCTATATTTATACCTGATTGTTTTTGCTGTGCCGCCAGCGTTCAGATATTCCCGGACGATTCGAGCGTGCATCATGTGAACAGTTATAGATGTACATAAAGTTCTATGCTTTATAAGAGCCACATCAATAATTTGTAAAGGGTTTAACACAGTATATTCTTCCCTCCTGTTACGCTGACAGACACGCATGCAGAGCTCAAGAACATTTGTAAAGTGATAGCTTCTCTATTAAGATGATACAGATGAACAACCATATAAGGCCAAAACCCTTTACACTCTATGAGAACATATTTGCAGAATGAGTTGTCACCATGGAGCCAGGCCAAAAGCAGGATAAATCCAGAAATTCCCTGTCAGCGGATACTCACCCGTCGGAAGCTCCTCACAGTTTGACATCACGGTGTAAAGTGGAAAACTCCCAGCTGGATTTTAAATTGAAAAGTTTCTCGACTGATGTCTCTTTGAGATCAGACCTCTGCTTCTGCCCTTGCCGGCCAGCTGAGAACTATGGGATGTAGAGAATGCCTATCAAGCACTCACGGGCCGGCCACTATTGGACGATAAATATGTTTACACCCTCCCTCTCCCCTCTCTCTGGAGGGAATCCATTTAATCTGACCGGGCCTGCAACACTACAGGCTCCATTCCAGGATATAAATGCTGTTGTACCTATTTAGAAAACTAGTCAAAACCAACAAGCCACCCCCATGGATCTGTCCAACGTTAATGCAGGCCTGAAGGAAAATCAAATGTCTTTGCATAAAGGTAAACCAAGCTTGACACTAATTTATTGCTTGTTATATCAAATAATGAGCTTATTTATTACTATAATGATGCTACATCCAAAATCCTTCAGTTTCTGAGAACCAAGTCGAAATTAAATAGTGGCATTTATGGAAAGTTTATCAGCCTGGATTTATGTTGAGGTCTGTAGTCTCTGTGCATGTACAGAGTGCCATCCAGTGGCTATATTAAAAGCCCAACGCCATTACATGATTGAATCTTGATTTCATGGAGCTGTTAACTCCCTCTACATGTTTAAAACAGTTTAGGAGATTTTGCTGAGCCTTGCTATATCTGACTACATTATGGCCTTTACTAAAAGAATAAAGATTTATTAAATTAAATTGATTAATTAAAGAGATTTATCTTCAATGTTATTTTATATTATAAATATAAATCAAATAAAATAATATGTTTGTTTTCTAGGTTTTTGATGTCATACCATAGGACATGTGTAAGGTATGTTTGCCAATTACCCCAATGAACCCATATTGATTTATAGAAGTTTTCCGTTCCGCCTCTCCTTCATCGCTGCACAGACAGATCAGAATATGACATCAAGTATCAAAGTACATACAGATATATTGCATATATATATTTATTTGAGATTATAAAAAATATTTGTGAGCCTAAGTTTTTGATGGCATTTGGACAATGGATACCTTTAAAGCAGTTAAAAGGGTGAAATATGGTTTATTTTTATGATAAATCTCCATATAACATCTTACAATCTCTGTAAATTTCTGTTTATAGTAATAGCCATCTGTATATTATGTTCATAGTACATATCCATCTGTAAAATCTCTGTTTTTAGTAATAGCCGTCTTTATATTATGTTCATAGTACATATCCTTCTGTAAATTACTTATTTATGTAACTTATGCAACCGCTGTATATCCTGCACTTGCTGCTATTGCACTTCTGGTTAGACCTAAACTGCATTTCGTTGCCTTGTACTTGTACATGTGTAATGACAATAAAGTTGAATCTAATCTAATTTAATATATCCATTATAACCAGTAGATGGCAGCAAAAGACAACTGACTGGTTCTAATTATTAATACGTTTTGATGGTTTATTCCCACAAAGATGAGGTTCATTTATATTTTGCATGAACTAACAGTCTGTACAATTTATGTTAAATGGTGCTTATTTAGGTTTTTGGTGAGGGCTAGGTTTATATGTGTTGTTTGTGGATTAGGTTTAGAGGTTTGCTTAAGGGCAGGGAATGGAAAGCATTAGAAACAGTAGAAGCTTAAAAACAGTAGCGGTCTATGGTAAGTCCCCATGAAGATACCAAACAAATATTGTGTGTGTCTTCTGTGTGTATAGCTATAAAGCTGTGATAAAGGAATTAAAACACTTGAACTTGAGGTACTTGAATTTCTTCATATTTTCATATTATAATGTTCATAGGGGTTTTAAAAATAGTTCATTTTTATCAGATTGATCTGGAGTGGAAAAAAAATTGCACTATAAAAGATCTTTCTCTTGACCATAAATACACTTTTTGATCTGAAATTGTTTGTTTAAATGTCTAAAATTAGTTATGGAATAATTGTGCAGACATATTAGTTTCTTTCATTACAAAAGTTTAACTTTTATAAACATTTGAAAATAAAAAGCTTTGAAAGAACAATGATTAAACAAAATCGACCAATAAGGGCACAGCATAGATGGGAACTCTTCAAAATGCATCTCAGGATAAGGCATCAAGAAGCTGGCTGATAAAATGGCAACCACATTTTTTTTTTGCAAATTCTATAAGTTCATAAAATGTAACATTTTTATTTATTTATCATTCTTATAATTACATTTGTGTCATTCTACCGTTTAGATAAATTTACTATTATTTCAATATGGGGGGGTTATACTAAAGAAGTGACCCTAAACTTTTGAACAGTAGCGTATATAAAGAATGACCATAAGATGCCATAAGGTATAGTACATGCCATAACTCAGTTTTCCCCCATCAAAGTACATTAATAAACCCTTTTATCAATATCAAACTATTTATACATTATTTACTGAATTAACATACTGTGACACACCAAGCAAGCAGCACAACAATTTTACAACTTGCACACATTATATTGTTTTCTTTCTTTAAGAAAGAACAAATATGATGTTATATTTATATCTCTGTTTTACTGGTTTAATAAACAGAAAAGTTTTCCAAGTCTGGTCTTGCCTCAATTTCAGACTCCTTGTTGGGAATGACTGAAATCTGAATTAATGAACATAATGTAATTGTAGTCTTAACAATTTGTAATTTTTATAGATGGGTTGATTTTTTTAACCACTTATTATCTTCAGTGTTTTGCATGTAGGTTCTGCTATTGTTTGCGAAACTTGTTTGCTTTGGGGGAGTTGCTCTAAAAACACTGAAGGTCAATCTGAGGTCCCCATTAACACCTCTGTAAGGTTCTGCTTGGCTTTTTTACAGTTGTCAGAGATAGTCTGCCGGCATTGTTTAGGTTGTGGATGTACATCACAGACATGAAAGTGATTCAGTTGGGCTTGGCTCGGTCCCCAGGCTCTGCAGAGTTTCCGCAGACCCTCTGGGACCCTCCACATGGTTGAATCCTTATTTGCTGAATTTTTTGGGGGGTTTCACTCTCTCCTAACTTCACCCCCATGTCAAAAGCAACCTCCAAACGTAACCTCAACCCCCACCTCTCCACGAACCTCTCCAGCCCCATTGAGTCTGGATCACTATTTTAGTTGTTTTCTCAGAGTAATCTACGATAATTACTTTTACTTCCCTAATGTACTCCTGAAACACACAAAATTGGCACCCATTATCACAAATTCATCATAAATATTCTATTTAGTGCTAAAAAGAGGGCTTTTTCCTTGTTTGTCCATGTGCAACACCAAAGATTACACATCTTTAGATATTAAACATAATTGAAAAAGAAGCTGGACATTTGTGTCGCTGCCAGAACTGCCCTAACAAGACTGACAGAAAGCCAGTTTCATGACTCATTGGTCAATTTGGCAATGATTTGCAATTAAATCATATTCCTGAAAAGAAATTGACTGTCTCTATTGTAATGATGCTAACTAATGAACTCCTAATAGTGCCAAATTTAACAGTCTCCTGACTGATCCCTTAACTGTTTTATGGATATTGGGGCAATCTGCTAATTACAACAGAGACTTTACACAGTGTGCGTGTGCCTACACGGTTTTTATAGAGATTGTGATAAGACTATTGAATAAACAACTTGGGATTTGGGTCTCTGATATTCACAGTTGAAGAAAATGAACAGCAGTTGATTTGACAGATGTAAATTAGGCTCAATGTCATAATGTAGAAATGAAACATCTGGAATAAGTTAGCGTACATGAAAACGTCAACCATACCATGAAAAGAATAACGTTTTTACAAAAGGTTTTCACCAGGAGTTACCGTGAGAATGTCAATATTTGGTGGTTTAAATACCCATGTGTGATCTCTTCATTTTTTGAAGCATTTTTATATTTTTAAAGAATGGTTTTTCATAGTCAGGTAAGTGTCGCTTTCAGAATCATCACATCCAAAACAGTCCACATTCCTCGTCCTCGTACATGAAAATTAAAATACAAAATATAGTAACTATTTTATGTTCTGTGAAGAGTCATCCCTTCTCTATTTGTTGGCTGTTATTGCTTCTGGTTTGCACATTTTCATTCCCAGAAATCCAACAAAGTATGTCGTCTCTAGAAAAACGTGTCCTGTTTTTGTCACATCATAATACAAGTTACAGTTTACCAAGGTTGTGGGTTCAATCCCAGGGATTGCACATACTTAGAAACAAATGTGTAGTATAATGCAATGTAAGTCGCTTTGGATAAAGGAGGCTGCCAAATGCGTAAATGTACATGTTATTTCCTTTCTTTTTTTAAGAAAACTCTTGCGTAGAATTATATTTTCAACAGGGGTTTAGGAAAATATAAACTGATGGTTCAATATAAGGGGAGAGAATACATTTTCTGACAAAAAAAGGTATGCATAAGCTGGACCTGCACAAACTGCATATGCATATAAGTTGCACACTGTTACAACGTTAGTTTCATATTTAATTTCTTAAGACTTTTAACACTTAATTGTTACCTTTCAGTCGTGTTCACTGCAATGCACCAACAACCACACCACCAGTGCATTGTGTAAACAACAACCACTTCTATTCAGTAAAGCTCAGGTCATGTCAAACACTTCGAAAAATTCAGTACGAATGTTCTAAGGCCCCCTGAGAAACTGCAAACAGCTAGAAGGCCTTCCGAAACAAAAGGCTTTCAAGCTTTGATTTTTCTACCAGCTGGCCTAGCACCAGAACCAGGCCTACAGCCTTCTCGAGCCCTGTGTTCAGGCCTCGGGCAGGAGAAAGGCCAGCCAACCAGACGAGAATGAATTACAGAAGCTGTGTCAGTATACAGTGAGTAGTGGAAAATAGATCCCTGATGAATCTGCTATGATAGATGACTAAACTCATCTGAGGATGAGACAGCTTCAACCACAAAGCCCATATGCACATACCGTCCTTGAGACATTTTATACCATTTCAAATGCATTTCCTAAACATAAAAAGGGATGATGTTACCTGTTGGGGGTGTAGGCTATCTCAGGGCCATAAACGTTTGCACAGAAACTTGGATCCAGCTTGGTATTATCCCAGCAAATTTAGTTTTTAAATTCTTTGATTTTAAAATAAAATCGGCGAGGATTTCGGTAACGTTAGCATGTTCTTATACATAATCGTTTTCAACCTTTCTAGTGTAACTGCGTTAATGTTAAGCGGTTTTGTCACTTTATTACATAAAAAAAGCGAAGTCTAGAATCGTCTTCCACACGCCGTCCCAAAGCGCGATTCGTGAGTCGTTTGAACGGAGACCGTCAACAGTTCTTTTGAACTGATGTAGAAAAATGATTCGTTCGAACGAACCTTGCACGGTGCATATGTTTAGTGACAATCTAATTTGATCACATTAATTAATATATGTAAATTATATATTAATTAATTATGAGTATTAAGAGTTCAGTAGGCCTATACATTTATTTTTAAAATGACGAATGATCTTTCATCATTGTTAAATAAAGTCATTTTGTATTGTCCATTCCACCCGTATAAAACCAAAACTGAGGCTGCATTTACCAATCCTGTATTTACAGATTCAATATACACACATGTCAGAGTAGAGAACTATCCTCCACAGAAATCTCCTTACAGCTTTACAAACACAAATGCAACATATTTCTAAACCACAAGCTCTGGCTTGCTTTTGGGCTACATATCATTTGCAGATGGGGTCATGAATGAGAGTTTAGAAATAACTTGAGTGAAACTGGAAACTAAAGAAACAAAATGGCAGGGAAAGAGCAGGGCGCAATAACAATGTACCCCAACACCACACAACTGCCCAGCTGTCAGTTAAACCACAGCAACAGAGTTCCACTATATTAGAGACACTGGGAGCTAAAGAAGAAAGGAAAAGCTCTTTTTGTATTCACGCTCTGAGACTACCACAAAAAAACACTTTAAAGTGACTATATGCTGCAAAAGGTTTTTGGACAAACAGATTATTTTATAGATATGCCTATGCTTTGCTTTAGAACAACATTATATGCAGATCATTTCGAAACGTCTAGAGTGTGCTGGACGCTCATTGTTTCCATATGTGTTCTGCAATGCTTGGTTTTGTGAGTTTGGCCAAAAACAACTACAAGTCATGCCTGCCATTACAACGTCAAAGTACAAGCCAAAATAAACACAGCAGATTTCATACATTTAAATGTGGTATGAAAACATTTGATGACTGTTGTGTTATGTGCTTTTAGAAACACGGTTTAACCCACAAAGTGTAGTGGCATTGCTGTAAATCACCTCGACAACATCCACTACATCAGGATTTGGGGCAGTCGTGGCCCAGTGGTTAGAGAGTTGGCCTCATGACCAGAAGGTTGCTGGTTCGATTCTCAGGGCTGGCGGGTAACGGCTGAGGTGCCCTTGAGCAAGACACCTAACCCCCACTTGCTATACAAAATGTACAAATGTGCCGGAGCCGATGGTGTAGTGGACAGTGGACAGTGCTCCGGCATATAGCACGGTTGCGTTCCGGGCGACCTGGGTTCGAGTCCTGACTCGAGGTCCTTTCCCGACCCCACCCCCCTCTCTCTCTCCCACCTCATTTCCTGTCCTCTCTATAACTACTAATAATAAAGGCATAAAAAGGCCCAAAATAAATCTTAAAAATAATGTACAATTGTATAGTACAATGTAATGTAAGTCACTTTGAATAAAAGCGTCTGCCAAATGCGTAAATGTAAATGTTGACTCTTATTCAGAGGTTAGATGGGGGGGCTGGGTGGGATGTAAACCTTTGGATAATTCCATCAATGCTGATTCACTCTACATTTAATTTATTTTCACTTTAAGTGTTTCTGTAATGTAGAATAATTAGATAGGATCTTATCAGTGGCCAAACCCCAGGAGCTTCAGGGGAATGCGAAAGGCACAATAACTCCCACCTAAAGATCTCCTGCAGCTGAAACCATAGACTAACCCTGGGCTTATCTGTGAATATCTATGTCTTCATGAATGGAAACCCCTAACTAGGGCAGATGGCTGCTCCATTCGTGTGTTAACAGCAGATTTACTTTAATTGTTCTTAATGCACCATTGTTTTTTCGCTTCTCCATGAGAAAGGCCACCCAAATAAGATGCATTTACATGTAACAATTAAACTATAATGACCCTGCAAGTGATTTATTGGCATGCGCTTGAAGGGTTTTGTATAAACTTTGTGTGCTGTGGGAGTTTTCTCAGAAATGTTTGTAAAGTAAAAGCAGGAGAATGGCAGAAAGTAAAGACTGAAGGCCGATTTTACACAAGAGAAGTAAATTAATGGAAGGCACTGATAGCATTCAGATGGTAATGTTGTGTGGTTATTGCCAACAAAGATGCAAGGTTTTAGTTAATCGAAATCACAAAAAATTCCATTTGCATTGGTTTCGTCTGTTCGCTGTTCTGTTAATCTTCAGTAATGAGAGCAAATACACGCAATGAACAGAACACAATTTTTATTACTTAGTTTATAAACAAAGGCATTGACAACAATATGACAAAATACAAAATTAACATATCCAAACAAATGACATGTAAATCTCTTTCTCTGAAAGAACAATGACACACCCATAGGATGAATGTATAAAATACCCAATACATAAAGTGGAGTCCAAACATCTGGGCAAACAAGTTAAAGTATTATTTTATGTATTTGGTATTATATGTGCAAATACTAAGAATTCTCAATATCTTTTATTTTTCATTAAAACCCAAACCATACTGTTCATTTCAATTTGCTATCGAACCCCTCCATATATACTGTATACCCTATATGCATAAGGAACAATGGTTCCCACTAAACATTCCAGCATTTTTGTGGTTTCAGCAGTTTTCCGCCTATTGACACGATTCTCGGCACATACTGGCATCCAGCAAAACGCAGCAAACTTCTGGCCTCATTAACATCAAAGTAAATCTGTGAAAGAGCTTGTTTTCTTTTTCCTCCTGCAGGCATTAGCCACAGCAGAATAGGCTCAATGTCCTTCCAGTGGACCGTGCTATGTGAACGCAACACAGAAGGAAAATAAAAAGCCTGTATTTTTCTTTCTCCTTTTTTATCCTCAGGTTAATTATACCTGAAGGGAAATCCTTTTAAATGCTCCTTGGCAGCGTGTAGGATTGGCAGAGGGATCAAACGCCATTGAGTAAGATGCCTATAAATATAACACATTCATTTGTCTAGAATTTTCCCCTTCCCCCAGTTCCTCACTTTCTCAAAGCACTGCTCCCGAGGCTTTAACTTTCCTCATATACACTGCCGAGTTCACATCTGGAACCAGATGGCTGAAGCCACTTCTGAAAGAGGCAAGAAGTCGACCTGCAGACAAGTAAAGGCAAGGCGAGCCCTTGGGTTAGACACAGCATGTTCCAAACAGACACAACAGACATATGTTCAGATGATTTATAATGCTGAATAGAGGTAGTCAGCGCTTTATTGAAGGCCTGCTCATCAGATAGATATTTATATGATGGTTTTGGAAGTGTTTCTGTTGAATTATGCCAAAGTTGGGTAGTGCTAGGGATTTATTGCTACCATATAAAGAATAAATGCATTCCTTGTCAAATAATATACATTTATAAGATTGTTTTACGGCTTGAACGTCTGTTTTGAGTTAGGTGTGTATTTAATTTGTCTGTACACTTGAAAAATGAAAAAGTATATGAAGGATATTTGATTTTAGAAAGAACACATAGCATTATGGCTCTTGCATAACATAAATGTAAACTAAAAGCCAAATAAAGGTTCAATGTACAGCTTAATATAAACATTAACATCTACTTGCAACTGCTTGATCAATGTGCAAAATAATATAAATAATCCCAAATTTGTAAACTGACCTGTCCATGTTCTTTCATTGCTCAGAGAGAAGCTTGTGCACTGTGGGTGAGAGGTGCAGATGAGCGCCGCTTCTCTGGTACTGTGCACAGATAGCTCGCAGCCTTGCTGGTTGTACGACGGCCAGCATCTGTATTCCATATTTCCAACGCTCCTCATTCCTTTCAGGACAGCATAATCTGTGCAAAGAGAAAAAATGCATCAAAACCATTTCAAGATCCACTCAACACCCATCTGCAAAATATTAGCACGCCCGGAGAGTTTAAGAGAACAGAGAACTTCTGCTTTCTCTTTCACAGTAGAGGTGGCAGAATCTCCGGTTACCAAATGTGTGTGTGCACATTTGTGATGACAAAAGACCGAAGCAATGGATTTGCCAAATTTTAAGAAAGGAGGAAAAGACACGGCAAGTGAATAATTCTTGATGTGTTGAACCTTTGAAGGGAGTTGTTGGGCTTTGGGGATTCTTCGACAACGCTTGGTCGATTTTATGCATCTGTGCTGCTTCGCTCTGGTCATGTGATTGATTTATAGGTGTCAAAGCTCACAGAAAGGGAGTCAAAGAAAGAGAGGCTTAAAAGTCTTGCAGGGTACAAAACCCATCCTTGAAGATGGATCGAGTTACACACGTTTTATGACAGAAGTACATCTGCTTTACGGTGCTGGAAACATACTTGTCACGCTACTATCCTTGCAAATATCTAAAGAATTATTCCTGTAATGAAGTGCATAATGGGAGCTGAGAAGTGGTAAAGGGATAGTTTACCCAAAAATAAAAAATCATTTACTCACCCTCACCACTTTCTTTCTTCTGCAGAACACAAAAGAACATTTTACAGAATGTTGAAAACCAAACCACGGTGGTACCCATTAGCTTGCATTGGTTTTGTGTACATACAATAGAAGTGAATGGGTACCGCCATTGTTCGTTTACCAACATTCTTCAAAATATCTTCTTTAGTGTTCTGAGGAAGAAAGAAAGTCATAAAAGTTTGAAATGTCAAGAGGGAGAGTAAATGTTGACAGAATTTTTATTTTTGGGTGAACTGTCCCTTTAAGAAATAGAATACATCATTTAAATCAATATATTACCTTTGCTTATTAACGGTGGCACATTTTCCAGGTGCAATCCAGACTTGTACATACGCAAAACCTCTTCGAAGTCAACCAGTGTTTCATTGATGCTTTGTTTCAAATCCCCTGTAACAAGAACATGAAAATAAGCTTTCAAAATACAACCACTTTTCACGAATAGCAACCAGAACATACAAAATACATTTCACAGAAAAATAAAGTACCGTTCCTCACCTGTAGAAATCATAATCTTTTCAAGAAGAGGCTTCAGCAGCGGGGGTGCCTGATGAGGGAGTAGGTAGGTGAAAAAATACCTGGAAAGGAAAATAATAACTTTATTTCATTTATCTGAAACTCTGCCAGCAACAGCAGAGCGGCAAGTCAAGCTGTGAGATCAACGTGCCACAAATGATGCTCAGACGCTCGGCAGGGCGGATAATTAATCATAACAAGCAGAGCAGGGAAAAGGATTCCAACTCCTGACACCGACCATGCAAGACTCTTGTAAAACAACTTTTTATTATCTGGCTTAAACAATAAAGATGGAATGTGGGAAGTTCTCACCTGTAGGCGTTGTAGAGGTTCCTCATCTCATTCAAGCCTTCACAGATTCGAAAAGGGGAGCATCTGAGGGTGAAATTGCGGAGAGGAAACTGCAGTAGGCAGTCCGAGTCTTCCACGCAGCCTGGCTCTTCAATACTTGCATCATCCAAATCAGTTAACTTGAGTTCTCCTGACACCGTAATGAACTGCCGAGGCTGGAAATCCAGCAGGGCCACCGAACCCAGCGGTGAGTAAGAGAGATAGTGAAGAAGTCTCACTAAGCCAAGACAGACCTGTAACAAAAATACAAGCAATAGTTTTAGGAATAGCTTGTTCTAAAACCATTATGAAATATATATTATATAAAACCCTTCTTTAATGTTATTCAATTTTAACTCTGTCAGACAAAATATATCACTGGGGCAGTACCCTTAAAGGGACAGTTCACCCAAAAATGAAAATTCTGAAGAAAGAAAGTCATACAGGTTTGAAATGAGGGAGAGTAAAAGATGACAGAATTTTTATAGTTCATTTTTGGATGAACTATCCCTTTAAAACATAAAAGCTCTCGGAAATATATTTTGAAAAGGTAAAACACAGAAAGTACAAAATATGCCTTTGTTGCTTTGTAGATAGAGGTTTTGTGTAGCAGCAATAACATTTTTTCTTATTTTATACACCCTACTATTGAGGTGTTGTTTGCACCTGAAATTTCCCTCAGGATCAACAAAGAAAGCTGATCTATCCATATGGACAACAGTTTACACCAGCCGTATGCACTACATCCACGCATAAACCGTATAATTCTGTTTTTTCTAACCATGTCAATGCTATTTTTTCGTACAACATTATTTCATAACACTAGCGAGCATAGCAGAGGTACTGAGTCACCCTCGAAAACACTGTAGCCACAGTTCATCAAAAACATGGATGAAACCATACACCTTTTGAATAACTCCCGACCACGTGTTAAAGACGTTTCAAAGAAAATAAGGAGTAGTCACTCGATTACAGCCCTTTAGCTTAAACACATCTGTCATAAGAATCTATTGAAAATCAAAAGGCATAGGGTATCAGCACCTGCTTCTTATATAAGCCAACATGAAAGAAAATATTCGAAACGCAATATCATCTGCTCCTGCGCACACCGACAAGAAATGATCAGGGCAAAAAAGAGCTGACGGACATCTGAGAAGGACATTTGTCCTTCAAAGCATTTGATCAGGCTCAGTTGGTATGGAGATGGGGCTCCGGTTAATCCAGCCAGGCCGAAGAATTTCATCCACCCCCACCTCAGGTATGCCCTGTGGGGGACAGTGGGTGGGGAGTTTCTGATTAACACTCCATGGGAGGGTTGGGGGTGCTGCTCTTACCCGAAAGCGCTCTTCCCAGGGGCTCTGCAGGAGCTGAATCATCTGAAGTGGCATCCCCTGCTCCAGAACTGCTGTGATGCCACCAACCACAGTGCTGTCCTGACACTGACCTTTCAACTGGAATGGAAAATACAATCATTTGTCACAATTCCCTAACATCAGTACTAAAACCACACAATATTATGGCAACTTCTAGAGGTGGTGCACAGTTGCTTAGAATAAAAATATGTGGTATGCATGCATAACTCAAACCTGAACTACTTACAAAGGTTTTTAATATAGGAAAAGCTGAATTGAGTGTTTATTTTACCTTTACTATATTGGGATGCTGCAATCTCTGCAACAATACAATCTCCTTCCTCAGTTTGAAAGAAACAAGCTCTTGGCAGCTCTGGTGATCTTTAAAATCGTCCATGCAAAGTCTCATGTCAGTGCCTTGATGGTTCACAGATTTCAGCGCTACGAAGGATCCTTGCGGTAACGCCGCTTTTAACACTGTTTTCGTGTAACCCGAACCGAGAAAGTCAACAGCTTCCATGCCATGAAGTTCTTCGCAGCCAATGTTTGTTTCAGGGTCCTCCGAACTTATGCTCTCATTTGTGGACAGATGTGGATCCATAAACCCCTCTGAAGTTTGCGCATTATCAAATGCAATGTAAAGTAGCTCGAGTTCTTGTTGTCTTTCCTTCAGTTGTTGAAGCAATATGTCGCGCTCTGGAGTCAAACCATCTGGCCGAGCAGCATCACCAAAAGTCTCCCGCAGACCAAAGTGCCATTTCTTCAAAACAAACGTTAAAGTCAAAAACAACAAAGCAACAAAGAAAAAAGCGCAGAAGGGATTCTTTGAGAAAGTCATGGCAAGTTCATGTGAGTCTTCTGTGAATAAGCGCTGTCAGACTGAGACACAGCTTCGTCGGTCATACTTCTTTCAATAACGCGCAGAGTACGTGCGCACTGTAATTTAGTGTAGTAACTTTGAGCTGCGGGAACGCCCCGGGGGCGTGTCTTACTGCTGATGGACAAATAATCACCTCCCATATAATGAAACCTCCGCACCACCGCCTAGCGATTGACACACACACAAAAGAGGCTTTATATCCTTCTACCATATTATTAATCTGTTGAAAATTTGTTTAGATATTCAGCGTGTGTATGTACAGCAGCGGTCAAAAGTTTTGGGGGAAAAAAAACTTTTGTTCTGAGATGTTTAATTGCTTATATCTGAAATTAGTTTAGGAGACAAACATATACTTTTCCAAACATAGCCTACATGTGTTTTAACGAACATTTTATTTAATATTTTTTTTAAATGGATAACTTTGACTTTGAATTAAGAAAGAACAGCCAAGAGCACAGAATAAAAACTCCTTTAATATTGTTTAAAAACATCTCGAGACCTCAAGAAGCTGCTTGATAAAATCACATTTCTGCAAATTCTAGTCGACAGGTGACTACACTGAAGACGATAAAATAATATGTTTTATTTCATAATTTTGATGAGTTTATTATTATTCTAATATGCGGAAAAAATATGAACACATAAGTGAGTAAGTGTCCCAAAACGTTTGACCGCTAGTGTAATGTGTATCAGATGCGTATAAAGGGCACGTGAGCTTACCGGTCAATAGAGAGTAGTAGAGTAGAAAAGGTAACGAGCTCAGAAAAAATATGCATAAATGCATAAGTATATTTTTAACAAAATAAAGTGTATTGGTCTAATTGTTATAAAATGTGATGTTATGCAACTTTTTTTATTATTTATGTACCCCAAATACATAATGTGAGTAAACACTGCACTTCACATGCCCAGACGCTCTTTTCACCTATGATTGTTCTGTTATAAACATTATATAATAATATATGATATAGCTATAGTTGTTGCATAATGTATAGATATAGCATACTGTAGTGGTCGTAGGCACAGAATGAAACTGGTGTAACACAGAGACACATGCACCAATCAGACCTCATGGTGTAAAGTAAACACAGCATTTAATTTTATGTTAATGAATTATCTCACATACATGCTTTATCATTTGCCACTGGGACCATATTCTCCTTGTTTTATTAAAGGGATCCATCTTTCCATCTTGAGATACACTGAAAAAATAACACAATGTAGGCTATACAAGGAACAACTGAAAATACACCTGACACCTGACTAACCCATAACGGTCCATAGTCTAATTCTATTTGTATGAATTAATAAAAAAATCTAGTTCTCTAGCTTCCACTCTAGTTCTATTTGTAGGCTACATAGCTTTGTAAATTGCACTTTTTGTTAGCTTATTTGTAAGTCCTTTAAAGCATCTGCTAAATGTAAATATAATAAGCTTGAATTTGATCAACCACTATTTGATCACATTTATAGCTGAAGTAATCATATAGCTAATTTTCTGAAGTTTCATGCCCCATGGAAAATAAACTGAAATATACAAGCACATAGGCTGCATTATTAATGTATGCAGAAACCATTGAACATGCTTGTCATAAGATCTTTTCGTTATGTTTTTCTTTTGATAAAGCCATGCAATCTTAATGCAAATAATGATGCGAATCACTTCTGTTCTCCAGCACCACCCTCGGGTGAACAGCGACTGTCAACACCTTCGATCACACAGCGACATCCAATAAGAAACGACGGACCAGCCTCCATACTAGCAAACGTAGCTTTCGTCTTTAACACCACGACTACAAACTGCATGTTTGAATCGATACCTTTGTGCACATTGTTAGAGATTTTACAGTAACGTACGGATTCCAGTGGCATATTTAAAGCATCAGTCCCAGCATGGATACAGAGTCTATTTCTAGAGATCGCGATGATGCTGAAATCACAGATTTATCCACAACAGAGGGACCTTCTCGTGCACCTCAAAGGTACGTGTACTGTACGTGTATAGCAGGGGTCCTATATGTTTTAAGGCTAATTATAAGAGCAAATATGAAATAGAAATAGAAATAAACGTGTCGCTTCTTCAAGATGTCTCGCTTCCAAACGCACTTTGGCTTTTGTTTACAATGGGCTACTCGCTGGGTTTCACAAGAGATGGTGAGCGAGTTGAAAGTACACGAGCTTGCACTGAATACTATGATTTATTATAAGATTCATTGGATTTATGATCTGTATGTGTACTTGCGTGACCTCTGATCTAACGACACACGTGGTGCTTCGGGTAAAAAACAACCAATATAAATTAATTTAGATTTAAACGTAGTTTGCTCTAACCCACAGATAACCTAGTATGCCTTTTTGTAGGATGTAATTTATGTTAAATCAATTAATCTTCTTTTTGTTTGCCTTTTTTACCTACTCAGGCATTTCTTTTTGTCTGCAATCATTCTAATAATAAGCTACTGAGGTGTTAGACTGGTCATAATGTTAGGCACAGGACTCATCTGTTACTCAGAGTGAGACATTTTGCTTTATCATGGTTGAATGCAGGTCTTCTGTTAACATTGAAAAATGACTGATGAAATCTGTCTCAAAGTAATGTCGAGCAGATGGCAAGATGCGTTGTCCATGGTGGAGAAGATCCAGCTGAAGCTGTAGTGACTCATATTTGAGTGTGACCCTCTCAGGAGAGAGAAGCCTTGTCTTTATTTTCCAATGCGAACCAAACACATGGGCCCTTCTAAGCAGCCTTTGATTTGTTAATTAAAGGTTTTGCTCCGTGTTATTATCTGTTGTTTATGTTACTTAAAATGGCTGCACATATCCTACACGCAAAGCAAGTGGCTTATCTACCTAGGTGCAACTGCTACAACAAGACTGGGAGATGTCATGGGCATTGATGTGCTTGTTTTGGTAAGAAATAATTGGAACGAGCTTTAAAATCAATTTCGCACCTGCACACATGACATGAATGTGGGGATCTAGATCCTCACTGTTCTAAAAAGCAAAAAAAAGCCAATGTTTGGAAATGCGCATTGGTCAGCCACTTCGCAAGTCATGTGCAAAAATAAAAATAAATAGTGTGCATCTATGCCTGTGATCACATTGTCACTACACATCATCCTTATGTGATTCAGTCCAATTATTTTTGATCCAGATTGAGTCACCATGGGTTTCAGTTGCCTGAAGTGCAAGTCTCATGCAATGTATATCATGATATTAGTCAATGCTTGCCAGCAGCATGTCAGATAACAATTGAAAAGGCAGTTTTAGGGGGAAACGAATGAAATATTTAGTAAACAAATATCGTAAATGTTTAGGTTACTGTAGTTAAATGGGCAATTTACAAGCAAATTTAATCTGGGAATAACTATCATATTCATTAAAGTCAATTTTCCTCATCATCGAAATGATTTAATGATTTCTATGGATTAAGGACTGATTCCCATCGGAATAAACATGTGCTTTACAAGCTTTCTGTTCTCCTGTCTGGGGCTGAATTGATTTCATCCTTATAGTCTGACAAGACACAACAATCACCTCTGAGTCGTGGCAGTGTAGAGGATCCAGCTGCAGAGCTGTCCAATTAAATTAAGCCTCTGCTCTTTCTGATAACCATCAAAACATCTGCTGCATGTGCACAGCCAAATTTCACAGATAAACTCACCACCACATGCAAATGGTTATTGTTGTAAAAATTGTGTCCGTTTTGGACACAGCATTTAGTGAACATATGCTCCTATAAATACTATAGTACTGTTTAATGCATTTGGATCATTGTGGTAATATGTTGCTGTCTCAGTAGTTCAAGAAAAGTGATTGCTTTATTGCTTCATACATTACAAGATTTATTACAATGAGTATCACATTTTTGCAGCTCCGTGTTTAACACTTTATCCACAGCAGAGATTGCTAGATGAAACAGTATGTTACTCAGGTTGATTATATGCTGTCAGTAAAGCACTTACCCCCGTTGTTCTTTAGCACGACTGAAAGAAATAGGTCTCTGCACCTGCTGCTGTAGTTTTACACAAGCCCTCAAGTTGTCCGTGCAACCTGTAATATATCACACAAAGCAACAGAGCAGCACAATAAATAAATAAACAAATCTATTTAGAAATTCTGAATTCGTTCAACTGGTTTGAGGACAGAATAAATAACAGAGTTAGCCTGCCTCCAATGCGTTTGTAATGTGCTAATTTAGAGAGCGGTTTTATGCATTGAAACCGACCAAAAAGCCTAATAATGGGAGGTAGAATGTATCCAGTAAAAACAAGATTTAAAAGCAAATGAATATCTAATATTTAGACAGCTGTAGTTTGTACGTTTTCAGATTAAGTAAAAAAGTCAAAGCTTGGCTTACCAGCAACCGTGTGTTTCAATATTTGCATAGCTTGTCGCCTGAGTATTTGGAAAAGCCAGATAACGTCTGTGAAAAAAGCTGTAACTATGTGCAGATATTGAACTCTTTAGTAAATCCAAAAGTAAAATTAAAATGTGAACAATAATCCATGAACAAAGCATAGCATGATGGTATAAACATCTAATGGTAATAAGTTGTCATATTTGAATGCTTAAAGACTATAAAAAGGGAAAAAACCATCAAAATTCTGGCCTGGTTTGTCAAGGTGATTTACATTATTCAGCAGTACTTTTTAGGCTGTTGTTTTATAACGTATTCACTTTCCGTGCAGTGAAGTTAGAGGTAGTGAGTCTTTTTTTATATAGGATTTGACAAGGAAAGCTGACAGAGTCCTCTTGGCCTAATTGGGTCTTGGAGCGTTTCACAGATACGTTTTAAGACATCATTGCAAATCTAATATATGTTGCCAGCTACTCAGCTCTGTACTTCTCTGGGCAGATATATTTGCAGGCAGTATGGAAAAAGCAACTATATACTGTACATTTACAGGCATATTGTTCAGACAGAATGTATATGAACCCAATAATATCTTAAAACGTAATTTAAAAGCTGAACAATTAGTTCAGATTTTAATAAATCCTTATGTTTTCCCTTGCAGTGGGATCCCAGAGGTTTCTGTTTGTCTCCCGGAGTGTGATGCAACAGATCCTCAACTGTGTTCGGTCAGCATAGAGGAGAACGGAGAAGACAACAGCAGTCCGTTTAAGTCACATCACCAGAAAACGTTGCAGGGCTATCATTCACCCCAACACAAAAGATGCTCCTGCTGTGGCCACAACCAGTCACACCAAAGCAATGTATGTAAAGGTCAAACAAATGCTTTCCATCAAGCAGACTGCTCAGAGAGTCCTGTAAAGACTGTCCATAGCTGCAGTCCATCACATCTGTCTTCATGTCACAATAAAATGCAGTGCCACTGGCTTCATGGACCTCACGATGGCAGTAACCACAAGCCTGTGCAACATCACATGGTGACAGTGAGGTGCAGACTTTTCCCTATTCTAAATATCTAAATATCAGTTAAGCATTTCAAAGTCTTTATAACCATGTCTGTCTTCTCAATAGAAATGATGGCCTACATTGGATTCCAAGGAGGTAAGATGCTTCAATGACAAAGTTTTTTGTGATTATAACGCTGTACGAAATTTACATTGCATTTGCATTTGTTATAATGGTTATACAATAGTCCACACAATTTTTTGTTTTTCTATTAGAATAAATCTGATTTGTTTTCATTTAGAGGTACTAGAAAGAAGCATTCAGACAATTAGTCAAAATAATTTGGGGGAAGCAGTTCAGTAGTATGAAGAAATGAGGCATGAAAAATTACAGAAGCAAGTTAATACACCATACAACAATTTCATTAAATTTGAACATCATTGATTTTTCCATTTTCATAGCTATTCGCAGGTTATAGTGGAATATCCGTTGGCCGTACTCATTTCATGTACAGTACTTCTGTTTGCCTGCTCTCTTGCTGGGATTTTGTCCGGTCCCCTGCCAGACTTCTCTGACCCTTTGTCGGTTAGTGTCTTAATGTTGGTAACATAAGACAAAAATATCTTACAAGCTCGAAAGGGCCGTTCACACACTATGGACGATAACTAGATCTATACATTATCTTTTATCAATTCAAAAGGGATTTGAACCACGTGGAACAGACATAAGCATCCGGCTAGCAACCTGGATGAAGTTACAGCAAAACACTGGGCCTGAAAAATCACTTTCTCTAGTTCCATGGCAACTCACAGAAGCAACTACAGCAAGGTATTTTTGGTGATCACGACACTAAACATGCTAGTAATACTAAACTATACGATCACAAAACTTGACTGTTTTTTATATCAAAAATATATATTTTTATATTTTATAGTTTGTCTTTATTACAAAATACTATTTGGCTTACAGAGCGGATACAAGTAGATCTCCACCTCTATTAAAGCAACGCTCAAGAAGAATGTTACACCGAGATTACGCTGAGCACAACTTTTTTTGTAATGCCCCAGGTAAGATAGAAAAATGTGCAATATCAGGAATTGTGAAAACGAATAAATCAATAAACGAATGTTTTATGGAATAACATTCTTTTTATCACCTACTATGTGGTTCTGTAGGTGAACGCTATGCTCAGCTGGTCTTCCGCTCTGGAAACTCTGCCAGTCTCTGGAGCTTAAAGGAAATTTACTCTATGTGCCAGATGGAAGAGACACAGGTAAACCAAGGACAAATTTTCCCAAAAGGGGATATTATTAAGTCTTTAATAGAAGAAGTTGAATGCAATGTTTCGGTGGGCAAATAATAGCATTTATTCAGTGTGTATAAAATAAATGTTAACATCATCAAGCAATGCCACATTTATGTTAAAAATGTTGTTTTTATTGTTTATTTCAGATCCGTTTAGGGACAAAATTTGATCAATTTTGCCAGGCCAGATCTGAGTTAGACGGCTCCATCGGAAAGAACGAGTGCTGTCCAAGTTGGTCTTTGGGGAACTACTTGGCTTTTCTCAACAACGTTTCTTCCTGTTTCCATTTGAGCGCACAGCACGTGTCCGAAAGTCTAAGTCTGCTCAGATTCTGCGCCCCTTACTACCATGATGGAAGCCTGGTTGCATCATGTGCCGAGAGGAGTAAATCTGGCCGCTGTGCATTCGTCCCACACCGCTGTAAGCTGTCAAGTATCTTTCAGATTCTTCATTATCTTGTGGACAAAGACTTCCTGGGGCCCCAGACTGTTGAATACAAGGTCCCATCCTTAAAATACAGTGTTCTGTTTCTACCAGTAGAAAAAGGGGATGCATTGCTGAAAATTTATTTGGATCACCTCGAGGGCCATGAGCTCACATTTAACAACACCACCATTACTGGAATGGATTTGGGAATTAAACAAAAACTCTTCAAGTATTACTTGGCACGAGACTCTATCTATCCTGTTCTTGCAGCTCTTGGACTTTTGTTTACAATAGGCTTGTATCTCAGATCGCTACTGATAGCAGTGATGTCACTGGTTGCTGTCATATTATCACTTTGCACTTCATATTTTTTCTACAAGGTTGCATTTCGCTTGACATTTTTTCCACTCCTCAATCTCACATCAGTCCTTGTTCTTTTAGGAAGTTGCCTGAATCACACCTTCATTTTTGTGGATTTCTGGAAACTGCAGCTAAGCCATAACCCTCCAGCTATCCCTGAGAAAAGAATGAACCGGGTTTTACAAGAAATGGGATACTTGATATTAGTGTCAGGACTGACATCCAGCATCACATTTTACTCAGGCTACATAAGCAGCATCACAGCTATAAGATGCTACGCTGTATATCTTGGCAGTGCCTCATTGATCAACACCCTCTTTGTTCTTGTTTGGCTTCCGTGCTCCCTTATTTTGCAAGAACGCTATGCTGTGCTATCTTCAAACCCTGTCACAAAAGCAACATGGAACCCGTGCTGCTCAAAAAACGCCGGTAGATTATGGGAGACGAGCTCAAGGAAGCGCTGTCTTTTCACTCTGAGACAGAAGCTTAGGACGTTAGGGCAAGGGTTTACCGACACATCAAACTTGCTTTTTTTAAAAATCCTGCCTTGTGGTGTAGTGAAGTTCCGATATATTTGGATCTGTTGGTTTGCAGTGTTAGCAGCTGGAGGAACATACATATCATGTGTGAATCCTGGCATGAAACTTCCGACTTCAGATAGTAAAGCCACTCAGCTTTTCCGTTCCAGTCATCCATTTGAGAGATATGATGCAGAATACCGCCACCAGTTCATGTTTGAACGAGCGAAACAAGGAGAGGACGAGCCCATGACACTGACTCTAATTTGGGGTGTTGTTCCTTCAGACAACGGCGATCACTTTAATCCAAAAAGTAATGCCTCTTTGGCTATTGATCCTGCGTTTAATATGAGCAGTCCCGAAGCCCAAGTTTGGTTGCGAGAGCTATGTGGAAAAATTCAAAACCAGAGCTTCTATTCTCAATTACTAGTTGACCAAGAAGCAATGGAGGAAAATGTGTGTTTTGTCAAAAGTTTGATTCACTGGGTTTCCATACGCCGCTGTTCCGAAAGCGAAGATGCGTTTAGTTTCTGCTGCAATAATATTCCCTTTCCGTACCCGCCAAGTGTTTTTGAACAGTGCCTCAGCATGATGGTAGCAGAGCGGTATGCAGAGGGACACTTACCCAGTGCTGGAGGCCTAAGGTTCGATTCAGAAGGTCGAATCACCGCCCTTGTGCTAGTGTTTAAAACCGCACAACGCTACAGCTTTAACTACAGCAGAATGTCACAGTTCTACCAAGAGGTCTTAACGTGGTTTAATGCGGAAATGTCTAAAGCTCCAGTGGGATTGCAGAGGGGATGGTTTGTAAGCCAGTTAGGTTTGTATGACCTCCAGAGATGTCTGAGTTCAGAGACGTTACAGGTGGCTGGCTTTTCTGTAGCTCTCACATTTGCATTGCTCCTGCTGACCACATGGAATATTCCATTAAGCATCTATGTGTCGTTAGCCGTGGGAGGAAGTGTTTTCGCTACCGTCGGACTCCTTGTGCTTTTAGAATGGCAGTTAAATGGTGTGGAAGCGCTGTTCATTTCGGCAGCTGCTGGTCTCTCTGTTGACTTTGTGGTCAATTACTGCATTTCATACAGCTTGGCCCCACACAATGACAGATTGGGAAGGGTCGCACATTCGCTCAAGAGAATGGGTTGCCCTGTTGCTACAGGTGCTGGGGCGTATTTTTGCGTGGGCATCATTATGCTACCTGCCACTGCATTGCTTTTTAGGAAGCTAGGGATATTTCTCCTGGTTGTGAAGTGTGTGGCATGCGGCTTCGCCACTTTTTTCTTCCAGTCATTGTGCTGCTTCTTTGGCCCCCAAAAGAACTGCGGGAACATAACTATACTGTGTGTCACAAAGCAAGCTGCTGAAAATAAGCCTTCAGCTGCTGAAACCGGGACTGCCAGTCCATCAGCTAATGGGGCATTTGGCTGCGGCACAGGTTCTGGAAATCGAAGAAATTTTAATAAAGAAAGTGACGGTTTTCTCTGCCCCAATCAGGAACACCACAGAAAGCGGCAAATGGTCGGAGGGAAGGAGCCAGAACAGTACGAGCTGCAGCCTCTTGCTTGCCAGTTGAGTGACAGCTTTGAGAATAGCACTTGCACCAGCAAGCTGTCCAACAGACCTTCTGTCCTTTCTGATGACATTCAGTTCTGCGGACACAGTCCCAGGCAAGATTACGATCGCGTCAGCATTGAAGCTGACAGCGAGGAAATGTGCAGCAGGCACCTTAAGAGTTGTAACCCACCTCCAGCACTCCAGACGTCATCGCCGTACAAAGAGAACAAGTTGCGTCCTGTAGTTGCTCCTCCGCAGGATCTGTCAAAGGAGAAAATTTTGTGCAAGAAATGTCGAGGCCAATCTGGCGGTGGCGTCAAACTTTGGGACGTGTCCCTGTCATCGTCCTCAAGTATGGAAGAAATCGCGACGACACAGACGACAGACACCGTCAATCAAAGATCACTGTCAATAGATGAGGTTACTAGCTGTCACAAAAGACTGCTGTCATGTCAGTCTCAAAGCTCCATGGAGGGACTTGAAGATTCCAATGAAACCTGCTTAAGTGATGTTGAGCCTGCCATCTCTGTTCCTCCACTTGTTAAAAAGGAAGAAGAGTTACAACCTGGCCACCTCAACGGCAAGAGGGACACTTTGCGTTTGTCCTTGAAGGAGACTGTATTTGACTTTGCCTCTCCGGGGACCGGAAGGGGTAGGACCACCCAAAGTGAAGTACCAGTGATACTGCCCAACAGTAAACCCGATATGCCTGACGTTTGGATCAAAAGGGATGGGAAAGGTGAAGGTGGAAGCTGAACAATATTGTCAACACACTGAGCAAATCCACACCACAGCATGGCCAGTACTTATACGGTGGGCTGAACTTTTGTACTCATCAGTTTGGTTCATTTTTGGAGTCTGATATTGCATACCAGACAATATTTTGTAACCATCCAGTGGATTTAAAGTATACAGTGCTTACAAAAAATTCGACCCATGAACAGATTTTTTAAGCATGATTGCATGTCATGTAAATACACACTGAATGTGCACCCACAAATAGCCTTTCTTCAGGGGCCTTTAAGTGCAAATCAAAGAAACTTAACACTTACAAGAACAACTGTGCCTGATCTTTGACAACCAAGCCATGAGCACTGAAAAAGTTAATTCATTATCAATTTCATTTATTATTATTCATTTATTATTAAAAAAAGCACTACAAATAACCTACTAAAGCACATTCACATGCTTGAACTGTGTCACAAAACCCTTGGCATAGATGTGCTTGCTACCGTTTTTTACATGGCAATACATTTTTATTGCATGTTAAAAGAATTTTTACATTTCCAACACCAAAATTTTTCTTTTTTTATCAAATCTGTATAATTTTATTATTGCCAGAGCCATAAAAGTCTCTTTAAAATACAATGCCCATCAAAACAAAGGTCACTTTATTTAGCTTCAGTGGGTGGACATCTTTCACTAATGCCCCAAAAGATTTGTAATTCACTGCAATACTACATTTGAACCTTATACATGACCGTGAGTGTTACCTCTATGTTTAACATATATTTGAAAGATTGCATTATTCACAATGCAAAAGGTTGTATCTAACAAGTGATGTTTTGTGATGTGCACAAACATGTAAAGCCTTCATGGGAAATTTGTACATTTAGCAGGAATCACTTTAATCTATTAAAAAGCAAAACGCAATTGTGCTTCAGTACACCCTAGAAAATAGTAACTAATTCATCTCTTAGATATTCATTCTCCTTTATTTCATTAAGGCCAACACATTTTATCCAATCATCTTAAAACACAGAGTGCCAAAATAAAAATGTAAAAAGCAAGAATGTTGTGCCAAAATATTTCTGAAATTGATTATGCAGCTGTATTATAAATCCTGCTGGTGTGTAATTTCTGTTGTTGATAGCCTGTGCATAAAACAAATTCAAGTTGTGTCTGAAGATAAACTATGATAAAGCCGTTCAATAAAGATTTATTTTTAATTGGGGTTAGACTACAGTCTGTCTGTGTTTTTTTAAAAGTGGTATTAAGTTAAAACAAATTGACACTAAAGATTATTAATAAGATTTTACATGAGACATTTTGAACTACTCGTACTTCCTATTACTTCGACAGAGAAGAAAATTGTCAAAAAAACAATCAAGGTTTATTTTACCACAAATTCAATATTTTATTTCCGTATGCTCAGATCAGATGGGGTCATGTCGTTTTTAAAGTGTACAGAAGTGAAATAAACTTAGACTGGCACCACAGTGCTGAGTAATCTAACAAAAAAAACTAAAACACCAAAATCTGGCAAATTAAAACAAAGAAATGTTGCATGAATCCAACATGTTCAATCCTGAACCCATTCTTCTTTCGCCCAGTCAGGCAGTGGGGTAGAATATTCAAAGTCTGGTCCTTTGTAGCGTAATGCATGTAGGTACATTACCAAATCCTTTTCTGCTGGATCAGGCCGCACAATTTTACATTCGCCACATAAATGATCTCTAACAAAACCATCAGATTTTGTTGTTGTAGGGTGTTCGTCTTCGTCGTTCTTAGAATCGTTCCTCTCTGCTTCACATGCAGATCTGCTGTTGCACACTTCTTTTCCTTCGACCAATGGCACCTCACATGTGCCGTCGCTTGACTCAGTTACACTACGGCTGTTGTGATCTAGTGCACCCTCACTACTCTCCGTCTTTGGTCCTTGCTTTCCGGAAATCTCTTCAACAGGTAAATCCAACAAGTGCAGACTCTCCTTTGACCGATGCTCATCTATAAGGGCTTCTAGAATCTCTTCATTGCTCATATCCACCAGCCCTCCTTTGGCTCTGTTAGGTCCCCATGCTGAAGAACCATAGATGGGATCGTTGAGGATTGGAAAGCCGAGATACTGAAGATGGACCCGAATCTGATGAGTACGACCTGTAAGCGGCATGCAACGCACGACACTAGAGCATCCGTTATAGCTCAGCCTCTGGAAGACTGTGCGGCACTCTTTGCCTTTGGGATCCACTCTGCAGAGCCCCACCTTGAAAGACACCACCAGTATGGGTTCCTCACAGACCACTTCACCCTCTGGAAACTCTCCATCCACACGGCAGACATATTCTTTTTCTAACTGTGAAAATACATACAAACTACAGTTAAATTACATGTGGGTCAAAATCACAGAATGCATATACAGTGTTTCGATAGGGACTACATTTATTTTAACACAAATAACATCTTAATATGGGGAAAAGCTAATAATGGAAAACAAACCCATAGAATATTGGAGAATAGGTATCAGATATTGACTTTGCTTGTAAAGTAAAGTTGTATTGTAGAAAACGTTCACGCTGCAGATATGTTGATCACAAAATAAATGACTTGTCCATCATTTACAATAAAAACGTTATGCTAGATTATCAGGTGTATGGTAGTTTTATTAATATTTTTAATTATCTTTTATTTTTATAGTAGTAGTATTGTTTGCATTTTGTTGTTTTATTATTTATATTGCTATAAGTTCAATTTAGGTTTTAGTTTAGCATTTATTTATTTTAAGGTAATGTTAGTGCCACAACAAATCTATTAGTTTAAGTTTTTCTTCAGGACAATATTTGATTTGATTTTTATTAAAAGTATAAAGACTTTTTATAACCAAACTGTTCTCTATTGACTACCATAGTAGGAAAAAACTATTATGGCAGCCAATGGTGTTTGGTTTCCCACATTCTGTAAAATTGTGTCCAAACAATAGAAAAGATTGCGTGCCGCTGCTGAACTTTTGAACGTTCTTCAAAATATCTTCTTCTTGTAATATCTTCTCATTCTGTAAAATTGTGTCCAAACAATAGAAAAGATTGCGTGCCGCTGCTGAACTTTTGAACGTTCTTCAAAATATCTTCTTCTTGCGTTAGAAGGTTTGAAATGACAATAGGGTAAGTAAATGATGACAGAATTTCACTTTTATAAAGTTCCACAACATGCCACGAAAGCAGTTGACATTCACGACGTGTAACTATCCTGTAACAAGTATAGAGGTGGTTACACTCTGGGATTAAAAAATATTGTTACTGTACACTATTTATGTTATCATTCTTAATGTGGGGTCTTACCTGTCTCTCACGAACCATCGCGTCCAGCTTTTTGGAGACTTCCAGCGTACGGGCAAACAGCAACACACCTGAAGTGAGGCGGTCCAGCCGATGTACTGTGTGGAGTCCACTGAGACCTTTCTCTTTCCCCAGAATGAAGATAACTGTATTGTGTCGGTAGCGGCCACAGGGATGCACCGGTAGCGATGCAGGCTTATCTACCACCACAACTTCACCATCATCTACCAGAACCTCCAATGGCTTCCCACTCACAGGAGGCTCATGGCGATGCACTGTGTTCCTCATAAAGTCATTGTTCTGGAAAAGCAAGAGATACAAATCCATTATGCACACATACTTGCACGCAGAAACAGACAGTGTGTAGAGTAATGCCAATGTTGTCATACCTTCAGTGTTATGTTAAGGTCATCCACTGGTATTTCATTTAACCTAATACGGCCAGCTTTGACTGCTTTATGATAGTAGTCTATAGACTCGGATCGAAATTCACTTTTGAAAACTTCAAGGAGAGTTTTTCCGATCCAGCGTCCTTTGCAATACGTCTTAAAATCATAGTAATATGGATACACTTTACGCAGTCCGTCTTCAAAAAAGTACGAGGTTTCTGTGAAATGTTCTTGGCTGAAACTTACACCCGGGTTGCGTTTCTGTGGAGGGGGAACGTACCGTTCTCCAGGACTCAGTTTAGCGCTTTTCTTTCGCTTTTTAACGCGGTCTCGTGTTGCTTGCTCGTCGTTTTTACGTTTACCACAATTTGTCTTAACGGGGTCTACAACAAAGCTCTCTTCATGCGAGCAATTCTCTGTGATCTCCTTAGCAGACATAGCGTGCACTTCAGAGCGACGATGCTGTTTTGTAAATTCCAAATATCTGGAGAAATTGACGTCTTTCACTGTCGTGCTAATTGTCCAGCCATTTTGTTCTGTCCGTATCCTTTCTATAGTTTTAGTGCTTCCGTATTGTTTCAGATTCAAGTTGCTTAGCAAAGGACTGATTTCTCTTTTACCAAAGCAAAGTAATACACTCAAACCAGCAACCTTCCCCTTCGCACACGTGAACCATGCCATTCATTAGAATGACATTCCTTCCGTCTTGTGTTGATGACGTAACGCAACATCTTTTGTTTACGTCGTGGGTTTTCCACGTTACTGTCAGATATTTCATGTTTGTATGCGAGGTCTGCCTTTTTGTCAATAATAATGTTCTCTTGTTTGTTGGCACTTAATAAAAAAAGATTTTCACGCGTTATATTTGTCATATATTTTATACATTATATGGGTAGTTAACAAATAAACTGTAATGTATCCTATATTATGACGGCAAATGTAGAAAAAACGAACAAGGAAAATAAATGTCTTTTATGCTATTTTTCATTATAAATAAATATAAAATAATATATTATTAACAGTTCATTTTTTGCTGTTACACCGTAGGACAAATGTTCAAGTAATGTCAATTACATTCTAAATACTAATATATATATGTATATTTTTATATAATATTTCACAATATTGTTGACAGCTTTATTGGTTTTAAAAATACATACAAGGCAATACATTTTGTTACATTTAAGTGGATTATTTTACATAAAATATTATGTAAATATGATGAATCAAAATTACCCACCAGAAAAGATAATAGCAACACTTAAAATAAAAATCTGATTACATTTCTAAAGATTTAATGCATGACAAAAAACGATAAACTTTGTAATGTTGTAAAGTTTTATACTCTTGATTTTAATAATAGAAAATAAATATAATTTTCTTTCCTTATTAAAGCCTTGGCATATACCTTTTTAGTGCGAAAACAGTCACTCTAAACAAGTAGCATAGGTTACATTTCCCTGTAACTATACTCTATTTCCATTGCTTGCAGTATAATTTGTTGAAGATGAACATAAGACCACCTATGAATATTATGCATACTGAGATCACCTTTCAGCAAAGTTCCTCACCACTCAGTCTAGTTATGAGATGGGACATCACCTCAGAAATGCCCTGACAGCATCTCTTCCAGTCCTCTAACAACTGCTGCATTTGAACTTCAAGTCAAGAATCATAATGATCCCAGCAATTGTGTTGCTAACCAGCAGGTTGAGATGTTATACATCCTTCTTCTCAGGCCTAAGGGCTTGCTGAACCACAGCACCAGCGCCATCTCCTGCAGGGGCAACCATACTGCAATCAGAGCTCATCACTGGGAAGAGAAACAAATCATCATCAGTTGTAAAAATCTATAGTACAAAAACAATTTGAGTTAATCCACATGTCTGATATGTACCTCGGCCACTGGTGGTATTTGTCAGTTAGCGGGACATAAACAACACCCATCAGTGCTTTCCTGAGGAAAGTGCCATCGCTCTGACGATCATACTGCTCGAGAACTTGGCTTCCACCCTCCGGGCCTACTGGCAAAACTAGTCTCCCACCTGGTTTCAACTGCTCCAGCAGCTGTCAAAACAGATTTAAATAAGACTTTCACATCGGGTACTTTTTGAAGTCTAAGCTTTGACTGTTTACCAGCTTAAACAATTACAAACAACTCTGAAGCACATACAGCTTTAGGAAGTGTGGGAGCAGCTGCTCCAACATGAATGGCATCATAGGGGGCTTCATCAGGAAAACCCAACCGTCCATCACCCACTAAGGAAAGAAACACATACCATTTAAGAATGAATGTTTAGAGGTCAATATCAATTACAAGGCTTCTGTATCAATGTGCAAAAATGAAAGCACATATAATGCTACTAGTAACAGCTATTCTAACAGAGTTTAACCAGCGTCAATCTGTTATATGCACGGATCTCTTACCCACTAATTTAATCCGTCCAGATGTCAACAGCTCTGGATCATCCGCCTGGACATTTTTAATGGAAGATTGCACCAGCTCATCTATATGGTCAACTCCCACCACCTTACCAGAGGGTCCTACCTGCATGAACAAAATGAACATAAAAAAGCATGTACACAATGCAATGCAAATAATGATACAAGGTGTGCTGTCATTAAAACTAAGTTGTCTGAAAGAAAAGGTTGTACATATTAACAAGATGGTCCAGTGGTATTACTATGAATAGGGAAAAGTACAACACTGAATATGGCCTGTGCTGCTTTTGGACAATTTCCTGTGGCATGTTGCGTTTTAATGATTTAATGACAGCGAGAAATATTCCTAGCAAGAACAACGAGCAACCATGCACACTTTGATATTATTGGAGGTGGACACTGCTGGATCTGGTGGTAGAACGATTGACTCATATGTTCCAAATGTCTCGTACCATCACGTGGATGGAAATATGCATAAGGAAATAATATGGAGACATTATGCATAGTAAAACTAGGTGCTGTAAGCTCCATATGAGACAGGGTGGAGATACGTTTATGCATAGTCATCCATTAAGTTATATAAAGGTAATTTTGCACAGGTTCTAGTGTATGCATGGTTTTATAAAACTGGAAAATGTGTACGCAAAATCTCCTTTAAAGATGAAATCTACGCAAAGTTGTATAAATTAAGCCCTTGGTCTTAAATAGCTGCCCAAAAGCATTGCAGACATGACTACTGAATCCTTTTTTTAAAGGGGCTATGCTGAGAAGTCCTATATATTTTTGAAGGCTAAAATACACTACAAATTGTTTTAGATTAAAAATATAAATCAGTGATAAAATATGGTTACACTTACCATTCTGGCAAAGCATGCAGTGAGATATCCACTTCCTGAACCCACATCCAGGGCCGAGGCTCCTTCTGTTAATTTATCACTGAGAATCTCAAGAGCATGTGCGTGCTACACACCATGAATAAACAACATGTAAAACGTGACATGACAAGACAAAACACATTTTAAAAACAAGTGTTTGTTGTGACCTACCATATGAGGGGCACTGATGGTAGCCTTGTAACCTTCGCGGAAAGACAAACATTGTGTGGGTGAAATATTGTACTCTTTTCAGTTGTGTTCATGTACTGTCTGTTGATATATAATATTCACCTATGGATTGGGGGGAATCAGCATAAGGGTGGTCCCTTGAATAAATTCCTCTATCAGTGGCAAGCATGGCATTAAAAACACGATCGCTTCGGATGACCCCGTGATCTGTAAGAGGAGGAAGTAAAAAAAAAAAAGAAAAGGCATACGTTATAGAGTCGGACAATATTAGGGCCTTGGTGGTTTTGTAATATATTCATTATCAATATTCATGATCCAACAATATACCTCTTAAACGAGTGATGAGTTCTACGTTTGTTTTGCCGCTGGATATCCATGCCATGGTTCTTGAAAGCATTAAACCCATAGGGACCGCTACTGCTGCCAGTCTGACCACAGTCTGCATTTCCTACCGAGCAACGCCTGCAACGTGTGACATTTGATTTGTCGATCAATGCAAAATAACTGCAAAGTTCTGACTTTTTGTCACTTTAATGCATACTAGTTTAACAGCTTTATATCCTGCATTTAACGTTACCTGTGTCGCTGCTCCGTCCTGAGACCACTGATGCGTCCAACATGCGTACTTTATTCAGGTAAAGCAACGTGAGAATCTGACTTGACCTAAATCTAACGTGACATTATGTAGAATTAACACAACATTATTACACACTTTACGTTTAGATCACAAACTTTGTTTATGTTGTTTTAAGTAAATGGTCGTGCTAAGAGTATTCCACATGACTTTCTTTAAAGCTTACACAGACTAGATTACAGCAAAGTCTTTATAATTCACAGCTATATAACTGTAAAAAACAAAAGAATAAACATCTTACTCTCAAATTTAGATACGACGTCAACGTGCTGAGGAAGAAAACGGAAGTAGCTTTTCTAAACATATCGCCTCAACCAATCACATTCACTGAATTCTTGACGGAAAGATGTAGTGGCCAATCAGATTTGGTTGGTAATGCCTGCCGGTTACGCGTCATGCGAATCTAAGCAACACAACGCAATGGCAGATGGATGGATGTTTTTTACGTGCTAATACTTGTGTTTATTTCTCCTTTTTATAATTATTATTAGATCCAAGGTGCTGTAAAAGTACTCTGTTTAAGGTAAGCCCGAAAACTATGTAGAATGTACACTCATTTTCTACAGGTTTGTTATATGGGTTGCTTGAGAGCTATAGTAACGTAACGTTAAATCATTAAGACTTTTGTTGCATTGTTGATAATAACAGCAAAACAGCTAGCAAATGTTCGCTATTTATTTTACTTGACATGCTGTTTTTCTGCTACTTACATGCTGATCCGTGTAACGTGCATCTCGGTCATGATCTAGACCGAGTGTTTACACACATAAATGTGGCCTTTTTGTGATCAGAGACGTGATGATTGACGACTTTGAACACGTGGTTCGATCCAGTGGGGAGCTATGGTCAGAGGTTTGCTCCAGTCTGCCACAGCAGCAGGAACTCAATGATGGACAATTTACAGACTCATTTCAACCCTCATCACTAGAGTCCTCTCAACCAAACTCCCCCAGAGCTTCTATAAACCCCTGGGAACCAATGGCTGACTCTGAAGTTTACATAGCCAGTTTAGGTACAGAAAATGACATTTCATATACTTTTGCTTATCAAGTTGATTTGTTCTTGAAGAATGTGTTGATTCTTTTCAGAAAATCGTTTAAAGAGAATCAAGGGACAGTCAAATGAGGTAACATCAAGGGAAATGCTGCGTTCTTTGTCCCAGGCAAAAAAGGAATGCTGGGATAGATTCCTTCATGATGCCCAAACATCAGAACTGTTTCAGGAAGGAAATTTTGATCCGAGGTAAGGATGTAAAATGTTGATGTCAAGCATCTGGAACCTTCCCAGATCTGCATTAATCCCAATTATTAATCCCAAATGTTATAATTGTGAGAAGTATTTATGAACCCTCTGGAATGATCTGCATTCATTAAAATGTGATTGTTGGATTGTATTGTCATACAAAATCACAGAACGAGTGCTATTTACACTTACAGTAAGTAAAAGTATCAATGTTGTTGAATTCTTTAAATCTGTCAACTTAACTATCTTTACAAATCATTTTTTTACAGGAAGAAATGAGTGATCATTTAAAAGGATTCAGTTTTCAAAACTGTTGAATAAATACCATTTATTTCTGTCATCAAATGACTCCAATCTCCTACTCAGTAAGCATATTGTTATTCAGTATTGTCTTTTTTGCAGCGCTTTGGAGCAGTTCAAACGCTGGCTGTCTCCTGAAAGGGTGGCCATCAATGCCGAAGAGCTGGAGTATCTTCTCCTGCCCACACAGAACAGTGAGCCTCCTGCCAACTCAGCCCAAACTGATCAGCCATGTGAGGAGGAAGAGTGCTCAAGCCCAGAGAAATAACCATATCACAAAAATACTGTGGAAAGCAACCTGATATTGTGATTTAATTCGAAGGGAACATTCTATAAGGAGCACAACAATCATTTACTAATACACAAACTGATTAAAAGCATTAAATAAATTGCTAATAAATAGAGTCATCGTCACCTAGCATATTTTAGCACAGCTGTTAAATACTTAAGGTTTAGTTCCAGATTAGTCTATGCGTTTAACAGCAAATTAATGTACACGTATTTGTGGCCCTATAGTAAGTTACCAATATGTTTTATAAAATAAAACGAAGGAATAGTTCACCCAAGAATAAAAATTCTGTCATCATTTACTCACCATCTTGTCATTTCTTCTGCCGAACACAAAATAAGATATTTTAAAGAATGATGGTAACCAAACAACGGTGCTACCCATTGACTTGCATTGGTTTTGTGTCCATACAATAGTAAATGATGACAGTTTTTTGTGATTGTGCACGTCTCTCGATCCTGTTTATGCATCAGGGCATACTTTTCTTTATACATCGGTCCTGGTAACATCGCTAGACATGTGTTCACAGGGTTGAATACAAGAGGAAATCGTTATTATGTCTTGTCTTATGTGACATTCTACAAATGTATGATTTTATTATTTTCTACTGAATTCAAATGAAAAGCATTGCTACTTGCGCCTGTCCTGCAGTATTGAAAATGACAATTATGCACTAATCCAAACATTGTTTTGGGAATATGACAGTTGTGTACATTTCATGTATGAATTTCATTTCTGTCCATGTCAACATTGTCTCAGACAAAAACCAACGAAGGTAAATTAATCGTGGTTAAAAAATGATGAGCTCATGCTTATTGTTTCTGTACATGTTAGTGACTGTACACTTTGTATTGAGAATCATTATAAATAATAATAAAATGACGAAGTAGCGATAATGAGGTTCTTGTTCGCATTGTTATGTTTTTGCACAGCAGTAACCAATAGATGTCACTATTGTTAAATATGGACGAGGCAGCGCTACGGGGCATCCGGTCATTAAACTGTTCATTATTGCATCCTGCTGTAAATTGCTGTTTGTATTGTGTAAATACGGTTTTCCAGTTTATTCGTTTCAAAAAGACTATTTTGTATGTGTGTGCAGACTATGAATTTTTTTCACAAATGAGATTTGTATTTGAATAAGCATTTAAGTTGCATGTCTTTATAAAACATTTTTTAAAATTATTTATTTATTTTCCTTAATATTACATCAGTAGGCTGGTCTTGGTTCCTCACACTTGCGCGTGGACTCCACTTGAAATCTCTAGTCGTCTGTGCGCGTGTCTGGTGTCATTGCGCGAGCTGAAGGAGTTGAGAAGCGACTGATCGAATGACTGGGGTCGTATTTAATAAAGACATTCACCTGTATTGCTTGTATAAAGTACGAGCTATGATGCATCGGTGAAAAAGAATAACGGTGAGCAAAACAACATTTTATTGCCTTCAATTGAAATTAAATGTTTAAATGAGTAAGATTTACTGGTTATGCATGACTACGAAAATGGAACATTTGTACTAGAAAAAGTGTGTTTTTAAGTTTAAGTGATTAATAGATGAAATGTTTGTTATCCAATCTAAGTAATTTATATAAGAGTGAAAGTTACTTCTGATGGCTGTTATCTCATTTTCACGAAACTGAGGTGTTATGTTGCAGTATTGTATTAAATCTGTGGTTTGGGTTTACGATACATTTAAAATGCCCTACTGCTGAATATAATATAATGTAATATAATATAATCTCATTTAGAGATGAGATTTACAGCTTCTTACTATCTAGGCATTAACATTTAACATCTAGCTGTTGATTTTCATGTTTTTCTTCAACAGTTCTTCATGTTCAGAATATCCACACTAGAGTAACAATGTAAGAGAGAATCACTCAATACAGTTAAAATAGATCGTATTAATTTTAAAATGATCTTTTTTGTTTTTAAAGTGCATTTGTTTATTTTTATTTAAATTAATTCGAAGATATCTGCACTTTCTGTGTCTAAACAATATAAACAAGAACATAATTATTCTGATGATAATATTCAAGTTATGGTTTTGAGAGTTATATACATTAACTGTTGTGAACATCATGGATTTAGGGTTGTAATGTAAGTCTATAGCAATGGTGCCCATTTAAATGCTGTAGCATATTAAATTAAAATAATATTATAAATCTCTTCAACTGAAAAGCCTGCATGTGCTTGAGCTACTGTCTTCTAAGGACATAGATCAATCCCATCACCCTTGTATTACATGTGCATGCACCTTATTGTTTCTACACGCTATCTCTTTATTGCTCTTGTATTTTTTTTATAAAATAGAAGCAGGCAAACAGACTCATGACTTTCACATTTATAAAAGAGCCCTCTAACAGATAGAAACCAAAATGTGTGCTGAGGCATTACTGAGAAACTCAATTCACCAGGAAGTGCAAGTGGCTGCTCATGAAATTTCATCTCAGAAAAGTGGTTTGCACTATAGCTTTCAAAAAATGAAGACGGCTCATTCTTGGCTTATCTCTGGTGTAAAATCCAGCGTTGATCTTAAAAAATCTAAAATAATATTTTGGTGCATCATCAAGAATTAGTAATGTACAAGATCGAATTGCAATGTTTCATATATTACACTATAGTGCTTATTCTTTTGCCTGTAAGTCTTTCCTTTTGGTTAATGGGGGGGCTTTCTGGTAAGCAGGCATAGATCACATGACCTCTCCAATCTTCATCACACACTAGTAATCTAACTGGACATTTAATCAGGTTCAGGGGAGCGTTGTGATAAATGATCTGTGCTGGTATCACAAATGGCCCAATTTAGATCCAGGAGTTACTGAATTTGCTACAGCATTTCTGTTTCTGCAAAACATTAATTGTAATTCATTTCAGATATACAACATCAGCTAAACTAGGCACTTAATTATGAGTGACCCCTACCTAAAATATAAAGGCAAGACACATTTATAATGTAGATAATGTGAAGCTACGTCACGCTGTGTCGCAGAGTCATTCAGGAACAGCCCCTGGTTCTTTAGCTTTGATTTCTCCATATATCAAACAAAAAAACTACAAATCAAAACATTAGCATTGGAGTATGATCCCCAGGATGCAACATACGCCACAACATACAGCTTTACATTCTCGTATATACTAAAATAGTAAACATGCCTGATAAATGACATCTGTTTTTTGAGTAGTATCTGAAAAATGTACATTTGTAGGGTTAGAGTGTATTTCATATTTAATACTGTTATTTATTTTGTGTAAATCACAAAACAAAAAAGTCATTAATTTCAATTCTGACTAATTAAGCATGACAGAACATTTGTAATGTCAAATTAAAGTCATATCATGAAAACAAAAATGACAATTCTTATTTTTTATGGAATATGACAGTGTTTATTATAAATTTATCCTGTAGGTCGTTTTGTTTTTCTCATAATCTTTAATCAAAATCTGAAAATGCACTCATGCCCTCCAGTGGAAATTCATCTCTAGCAGAGTTTTCATTTCAGATTTGCGCAAAACTTGTGCAATATTTTCACAATGTTGATAAAAAAAGCGAATGTATGGTATGTGACTGAAATTGATTTTTTTCTTCTCTCGATAAGTCATTCTTGCCAAAATTCTTCTTTGGGATTTATGGTGGGTTGTGAACCGACCGACCATTACTACATGTCTTGTAACTCAGGCAAAAACTGCTTTTATAGTAGTTATGCAAAATATTCAATTTTTTTAACTGACTGAAAAAACACCTCATATAAGCACATTTTTGTGATATATGGGAGTCTTTGCAAAATGAACGTGTTTCAATTGGGTGTATTTACAATTTCGATGCTTGTGCAGAACATTTGTTAACTCCTCCCCTTCAACGGTCAGTCAGCTTCAAGTATTTTTAAAAGAAATTTCCAATCAATTGCTAGTGTAAAACATGAGCCACGCTCTTTATTTTTCTAATTCGATATTTCGTTTTACTCGGAAATGCGTCAGAATACAAATAACGACTATCACGATTTCCGTTTCATGGGGACTTGAAGTATGTTAACTACATAAAAAATGTAAAACATATTCGATTAAAATGTGTGAATGAACTCTTAGAGCCCTTCAGAAATACTTTTAGTGAAATCAGCATTATTGGCTTGAATTTTTAACAGATCCCTGTGATAAATCATGATTGTAACATAAACCAAATCAGTTACATGATTTTGAGAAATAACATAGTCCATTTATTTTGAAACAGGTGACAGCTTGTAGTCCCAAACATGGACTATAACGAATCCTGGAACAACACAACAATAGATGCATCATCCTCTTCATTCACCGGACTCCAGCTTCTGATGGACCTGAAACCTTTCTTCATCCCCGTTTACGCCATGCTGGTCCTGGTTGCGTTTTCTGGAAACCTCCTCCTCCTCATCCTCATCGGTCTGAATAAGAAACTTCACAGCACCACAAATTTCCTAATTGGAAACCTGGCCCTAGTTGACCTGGTGATGTGCCTGTTCTGCGTTCCTCTGACTGCTTTTTACGCCTTTGATGAGCGCGGCTGGGTTTTTGGCCGGTTCATGTGCCATTTCGTTACGCTGATGCAGACGGCGACTGTGTTTGCTGCAGTTTTATCTCTGACTGCTATTGCAGTGGACCGTTACGTAGTGGTCGCCTATCCTATAAGACGGCGCGGAGGGCGTTCTTTTTGCGCCTGGCTGGTGTTCAGCATATGGCTCTGCGCTTTGGCGATGTCCACCCCTACCGCTCTGCACACCGTGTACCTGGATCTGAGCGCGGCGGGCCACGAAATGGTCATCTGTGAGGAGTTCTGGACCGGGCAGGAGCTCAGTCGTCTAATATATTCTTGCTTTTTCCTGCTCCTTTCTTATTTCGTTCCTCTGGCGGCGGTTTCCATTTCCTATTGTGCCATTTCGTGCCACCTGCAGCACAGAGCTACACCTCGGCTCATGGCCGCCACGCCCTCCAACCAGGAAAAGTGGGGACGGAGGAGGCGCAAGACATTTCGACTCCTGTTGGTGTCCGTTCTCTCGTTCGCCTTCTCCTGGCTGCCCCTGCAGGTGGTGAACCTCATCCGTGACCTCGACACCGACTTCGCCATCTTGAATAAGAATCACGTCAACGTGATCCAGGTTTCATGCCACTTGTTAGCCATGAGCTCAGCCTGCTACAATCCCTTCATCTACGCCTCCCTTCACAACAAGTTCCTGCTGTATCTGTGTCAGAACATATTTCAAAGACGACGACCTCATCACACCCAGAGCAGCCTCACAACCTCCAGCCGAATTATCCGAGTGCGTACTTCCAGTACTCTTGCTGACATTCCCATGGCCATTAGCAAGATCTCACAAGACTGAACACACTCTCTCCTATGAAACACAGATGGCACCTCCGTGGGTCACAGATCTGTTCATTAACAATCCCAAAGCCATGAGATGGATTTCCAAGGAACACATGAGTGATTTAAATGTATAGGACCTTGAATGCACTGTCATTTGCTATATGTTTATGTATGAATGTATCTGCTTCAAATGTAAAAACTAATGATACACTGCATTTTTGTATTCATGTTTGGCTGGCTGCAGTTATCTTGGGCATATTTTGACAAGTGGTGTGAACATTGTGCAAAAGCAAAGTCAGCTGTGATTATTTTCTTACTGTTTACTACATTGATGCATCTTGCAAAAAGTGTGTTTTCTAAACATTTGTTACTATTTGTCAAAACAGTTTCGTCTTAAATAAGCATACAATTATAATCATACAGGGATAGTTCACCCCAAAAATATAAATTCGTTCATAATTTCTCTCCCTTATGTCATTACAAACCTGTATGATTTTCTTTCGTCTGCAGAACACAAAATAATTTATTTTAAAGAACGTTGATAACCAAACAACGTTGGCTCCCATTGACTTCTACTGTATAGAAAAATATCTTCTTTTGTGTTCCACATATGACATAAATGATGACACAGATTTGTGGGTGAACTGTCCCTTTAAATCCATCTACAAACGCATACATGATATCAACGAGAAGCTGTATAATTCCCTCATTATGCTTATGTATTCATGTAGTGACATCGTAAGGTAATTAAAAATGTATTACTCGAGTATGTCCAGTTGTTAAGTGCTCTTTTCTGTCTTGATTTAAAAATACTATAGTTTAATGTATTCATTCAATAAAGGTCTACCACACATAGGATGCATTCGAAGTAGGTTCTTTAAGCTAATCTGTCAAACTCTTGTATATTCATTACTGTTAGAATCTGTATTTGGTTCAGCAGACAGTAAATGAGCCAAAGGCAGATAACGTAATAAACATCCTGTATTTAAAGCAAATATGATGGCCACTACTGTACCAACATTACATTACAAATACAAAACACACTGTAGACTGCAGAAATGAATAGCTGATCATATTAGAGTCATTTCTAATTGATACAACTCTAAAACTTATTATTTTCTGAAGCCAGAGCATGCACATAAAAATCAGTTCAGGGTTTATTGTATATGTACGTACATAGAGCAGAAGGAAGAGTGAATGTGACAGTGGTTTACACACTGCACATTATTTAAGTATCATTGCTCACTGTCTTCAAAGGAACAGCACAAACCACAGTCGCGCTACATAAAAAGCTTCTGGACTCTCTATTATGAAAGTACTTTCATCTGCTGCACCTTCTGTTCAAATTTGTCCTTTTTGTTTTATTCACTTGGCTGCTTTTATATTGTTACACAACAGAAAACAGATGAAGCACAAATGTTAGACCTGCAATGTTTTTTTAAATAATATTTTAAGGAGCTCTTAGCGTGATATTTTTAGTTCCTCTTTTCAACAGGTAGTCTATTAATCATAATGCCAACCAAACTTGCACTCATTCATTATGTAATAAAATTAATGCTGGTCTCCTAATGTTCTCTTTTTATGTGTGTTTACAATGTTTGCAATTTTGCTATAATCCTTCATTCTGTAGGCAATTCTTTGTACTTCTTTATACTAGCAGCTTTGTAATTGTAACCATAATTCTTATCAATGGTGTTTGCAAATGTCACTTGAATCATATGAACAAGCCTATTATATTATGTATATTAAACCCTACCGTGCCTCCCTCCACCCCATCATTCGTGCAGAACGATCATTCGAATCGTGACACTTGTTGAGGAGGGATTTGTTTTTTATGTGATATTGAAGTGGCCTGACTTCTTATTTTGGCAGATGATAAAATTGATATAGAAATCACAAAGAGCCAATGCTGACAAATGGACCTTTAAGTCCACCTGGAATAGAACATCATGATGATTTGGGGGTGGACTCTTTTGACTTATGCTGGTAGTCCGCAACACCATAGCAACCATCTAGCAACTTCTATAGCAACACACTAAAAATGGTTAAAAAAGAGCATTCTGGTACTCTAGCATTGTGCCGATCATTTTCACACTCACACACTCAAACACTATTAAAAAAAAATTAATTTACAGAATTTTACCGTTTTATTTGCCATATCATCAACGTTTTTTGTTGTTGTTACCTTTATAGCTTATATTATAGTATAGTGCAGACTGATAAAGGACATTTTTATTACAGGAGTCAGGAAAGTACCACAAGCCGGGACTCTAACTCGAGTTGCCCGAAGTGCCGGATGTCCACTCGCCGACAATGTGTTTTTATTTTAACCGCAGGCCAGCGAAATCTATTTTACACATGCAATTTTAACCATACAAGACATTTCTGTCAATTTTTTAATAGACATTTTAAGCCCCTAATCCTTCAGAATTATAAACTTCACAAATTTGATGTTTTACTCATAAGAACATAGGGTTGAATAATGAGTACAACACATCAACAAGATGAGTGAGCATTTCAGAGTCCTTCTGGCAAGTGCATGTTTGATGTTTGCCAGATCAGACAGTAATTAAGAGAGAATTAAAGCCCTATCAGCCAGGTGTCTAATAACATATTCATGTCCTTTATTTTTCCATAACACTATAAAATTCTCCATTATGTGCACTTATGTCAAACAACTTCGAGACCCACAACTGTTCCTTTGGTTGTGTATCATCAAGCTTTGAAAATGACAACATAAACATAGCAGCATAACAGCGATCCATACAACTCGCATACTTTTGATCATCTTCTAAAATCATCTTTAGCTTTTGTGTGAAGAAAAGATAAAGCAATGATGTTCGAGTATACCCAAGCAAGATTTATATTTCAGCCAAAAATGAAAATTCTGTCATCATTTACTCATCCTCTTGAAAACCTGTATGATTTTCTTTCTTCTGCAGAACACAAAAGAAGATATTTTGAAGAATGTTGGTAACTGAACAACAGCGGTATCCATTCACTTCTATTGCATGGACATAAAGTAATGGGTAAGTGAATGGATACCGCCGTGGTTCGGTTACCAACATTCTTCAAAATATCTTCTTTTGTGTTCTGCAGAAGAAAGTCATACAGGTTTGAAATGATAAGAGGGAGTATTTTCATTTTTGGGTGAACTATGTCTTTAAATGTTGATCTTTTCCTTACAAAACGCTGACTTTAGAAGAACTGGAAATTATATAATTTAGCTTTAAAGTGATTTTAGACATTTTGGTTTTAGATTTACGGCCCCGTGGTCATCTTTCACTTTGAATAAAGAAAGCTCCATAGAAGAAAATCATACGGGAGTACGTGTGTGGGCGAATATTGAGTTCAGGGAAAAACTTATTCAGAGCTAATTACAAGAAAACAGAGGAGGCCCTTGTGGGTTTTTCGTAGAGTCTGGCTGGTTTAAAAGATGAAAAGTAAATGGCCATCTGACAGAGTCAAAACAAGGCTCTCAACAAATACGCTCACCAGCATAGGGGCATCAATTAGGATCCATCTGAAGTGCTCTCTCTTCTCTCACCCCAAGTTTCCCTTATCTGCTCATCCTCTGCTTCATGCATCTGGAGCTTGTCCTGCTCATACTAACACCGGCTCTTTTGCAAAATAAGCTGTGCTGGATTTCTACGGCAGACACTGTGATTAAATAGCCGCCTGGATGGGCTCTAAATTAATCTTTTATTCTTTACATATGTTTTTACAATATGAGGATGGTATTGACAGAATGTAGTCATATTTGGGTAATAACTACAATTCATTTCTGTTCATTTTCACATGGACAGATACGCAATCAAAGGTTTATGGGAAATGATTTAATCAGTTGTAGACAGAACGGCTATTTGCTTGTTTGTCCATGCTGAAACCGAATAAAGACTAAAATGGTTTATTCATTCGTATCAAATGTTATGCTTTTATCTCATGTGATTAATTCTGCATATGAGGAGACGAGAGTAACTAAATTATTTCATTACACTGAACATAATACACAGCTTATGTGGAGAGAATGGGAGACTTTCATCAACATGCTTATCAGAAGCTAACTGAATGACTTCAGAAGTGTTTCATTTACACGTCACAATGCATTACTGATGTTCATTTGTGGTTGACCGAATTTACTCTCTATTTAAAACACAGAGACCCCTTCAAGCATAAATGTCATGTTTGCACCAATTACATTATAAATATAATTTATATTTGTATTTTTAAAGATAAAATGATCAGGCATAAATTAGACATCAGACTTATTTCTATCATTACAGTGTCAGTGTTTCTTAAAGGGACAGTTCACCCCAAAATAAAAATTCTGTCATCATTTACTCACCCTCGAGTGCTTCCAAATCTGTATAAATATCTTTGTTCTGATTAACACAGGCAAAGATATTTGGATGAATGCTTGTAATCAAACAGTTCCACCATTGACTTCCATAGTAGGAAAAATGACAATGGTAGTCGAAAGTGCCCCAGAACTGTTTGCTTTTCTAAATAAAAAAAAATAAAAAAACAGGTTTGGAAGTAAATGATGACATTATTTTCATTTTTGTCAATCACTGTCGATATTTGCTCGTGCTACCATTTCTTCTTTTTGCGCTTCTACTGAAAAAATCCGAAGGTGCTAGTTTTACTCAACTTTTCATTATCAGGCAGCAACTAGGGCTGTAAATACATTGAAATAACTTGTATCTAATTCCAATATATTTTGCTAGCAAATGTGTCATGTTCCTCTTTTGAGGAAAGAAAACAAAATAAATATGTAACAAAGATTTTCTGAATGCCATAGACGTTCTGTAGAAATTGTTATGGCAGACATTCTTTGTGACTTATACTTGCTCACTTCGCTCAACTAGGCAACAGATATTTTCTTAGATTTTTCTTCAAAGCAAAATAATAAACGTATGTATATAATTTTATTTACTCTATTTTTGAGTAATCAATAAATGATTGAAATGTAATCTCATTTATTTTAAGCTTTATTTTAAGGCAACGACTGCTTTAAACCGAAACTTGTGTCCTCGTCTAACCCGATGCCACACTGCTGTGTTCTTGTTTCATGGGCTTTAGTGAGTAGATGATCCTTTTATTCCAATTATACTGATTTTGCTTAGCAGTCGGTTCATGAGATTCAGTAAAAGGTCTCCATAATGGCTTTAGGTTAAGAACTGCTCTCTAAGAAAACCAATGTGCGCCTGACTCTCTATCTGTGCCGGCTGGAGGCGGCCGTAATGAGTAACCCAGAGCGAGCGGGAGAACGAGACCAAAGGCAGAAGGAGGTAATGCTTATCAATCTACACTTATTTGAATTAGTCACCAGCGGAGCGTCAGAAGTGATACTTTAAAGCATGCAATGCCACTGAACCGCTATACTTCAAAGCAGAGCGTGATGCAGGCCACGAGCCTATTATACAAGCCTTAACTGAAATTGTATTAAAATGCACAAATGGAGCTCAACAGCAGATCAGCTATTACACAGAGGTTGTTAAGTAGCACTGAAAGATGGATACAAAGGTTTTATTCCCTCTTACTGATCAATAGCGGGGTGAAGTAATATGAAATGAAACTGGCCTGTTAGTTTTTCTCATTACCATGCAAATGCATGACTCATATGAGTTCAGGGACCTCTAGCTTTGGTGCGCGTTAGATTTACTGGGTGGACGTCTCATTTTCATTCAGCGCCAGATAACAGTGTCTGGTTGACAAACACTCCTGTTACTTTCAGCCACTCTCTGGATGAGGGAGAAGGATGCCAGCAGGGTATCCTCATACATATTTTTCTTTTCACTCGGAAAAGAGAGTATTTTGGCCTGTGCATGTCTTCAGGATGACATACAGATGAAGAAGATATGAGAAAACAGAATAAGTGAATGTATACACTCGAATGTTGGGTTGTTTTCAACTCATGGTTGGGTAAAACATGGACAGAACAGTTGCTGTTACCCAACCATGGGTTAAAAGACATGGGTTAATTTATAACCCAACGTTTGTTTTCTCCATATTTTAGCTACCCAACCATGAGTTTTAAACAGCACAGCATATTTTATTAGTGTGCATTTGAAAACTCTAGAATGGAAATGAACTTGGTTGGATGAACTGGCAACATTATGTGTTTTTTTTCTTTTATATTGATGTTAAAAAAAAAAACCCTGCAATAACACGTTTTGTACATTTTTTTAATATGTTTTATACAGTCTCATCACAGTTCGTAAATTTACAAAGCAAATGCTGCTTTTAAGAGCCACAAAATGTGATCTAATTTGTCTATTTTCTCTCTTCTGACTGACAGGTAAAGCAACCAATCACGCTTTGTTTTGTGCCGTGTCATGTTTACAGGCGTACTGTACGTTCACGAACGTGTCAAAAGTTAACAGCACAATAGCTTATTAACTTTTAATAACAGTCTGAGGCTGAGACTACTTTTGGATACATATTTTCTTTACATTTACTATCTGGTAGACATTAATTGACGTTGTTACATATTGTATTCATTATAATATGAATGTATACACTCGAATGTTGGGTCTCTGCTTAAATCAAGATATATGTACTCAACAAGAAAAGTGACCTTAGATATTTAGTCTTTTTTTATACTTTTGGATACATATTTTCTTTACATTTACTATCTGGTAGACATTAATTGACATTGTTACATATTGTATTCATTATAATTATTAAATGTTTTATTTATTGTTTTACTTTATACTGCATATTTGTATTTATTTAAAGTGTTGAGATGAACAGGGGGCAATTTATAAATTATGTCAATACTGGTCATTAGTTTGGCTTTCATGCACACTTCAAAACTAAGATAGGTGCAGTATGTCCAGAGTACAACAGCTGCAGGACATTTCCTTCTTGGCAACATCCATCATATCATTATCTGACATTTTTAGAAGGCGCATTAGCAGCATACGGAATTTGTTTGGTAAGATCCCACTGTTCCTTCTAAAGGCTGAACGTTGTCCGAGTTTAAAATAGCACATCAAAGATTTACTGCCATGTGGCCAAATTCTACGATACCAACAAAAGCAAAATGTATGTAATTATTATTAGTGGTTTATGTTTGTCATCACATTTGCCTCATGTGTTTTTGTTTTAATGGATTAAAAGAACACAAATATCATGTGAAGAACATTTTATAATCACTTGTGATGTTATAAAAGCCTGTGGTATACAAAAAAACCCAAAACGTACAGATCACTGTGAAACATGAAGTGCATAGAGATTTGTATTGTGTACAGTTTAGTTTTTCCTGCTGTTTAATATTCCTTACAGTTTCATCCGCTGTGGTAGCTTGTGGGTTAACCGTTGATTTGGGCTCTTTAACAAACAGTTGGGGGCACTTGTTTTCTTAGATGAAAATAGTGAGAACTAAATACAGCAACGGAATCGTCACAAAGTTGAGACAAACAGTACAAAAGGGACTTTGGTCTAAAAAAAAACAACGTGAAGAGAAGGAAAACTGGGAATGGATGGATTAGATGGATATAATTCAACTATTATAATTATACAGAGCTTTTCAAACGGGATTTTAGCTTTCCACTTCTCAAACCTTGCTTTTGGCTTTGGTCTTGATGGGCAAAAACAGGAGAAGAGTCTTATGTAGGCTAATAAGATCTTTATCTCTTACCGCAATTCGAAGCAGTAAAGTTAAGTGGTAAATTCAGCCATTCAGTGATTTTTCTGCACATTTTTCTTGTTTTCTAGTAAAAATATCTAAAACGTCTTAAATCCAGAGACATTGAGAGAAAGAGAGAGAGAGAGAGAGAGAGAGAGAGAGAGAGAGAGAGAGAGAGAGAGAGAAAGAGAGAGAGAGAGAGTTGTGTCAACTCCGTTGACTCCAATGGAACAGTTTTTTCACAATAATGGCGGTTCATGGAGCCTCTCAATAGTTTCCGGAAGTTACTAGTAACGCATGGAGCTTCAGCAAAGCAGACCGATTGTGACAAACTTTTAACCAATGTAAAGACGTAAGTCATTAAATAAATTAATTATTTAAAGAAATAAAGCATTTAAAGGGAAAACACAACTTCCTGGACCTATCCGAAGACTCCATGAATCACGTGACACGCAAAAAATGTCGAACTTCCATTGTCGCAATTGAAAATTAAATTGAAAAGTTACTGCATGCTGCAAAACTACAGCAACTAAAAAGTTTACAAATATTAGAATTTACTTGGACTTGGAAAAAGTCAATTCTGCCTAACTCTGAATTTTGTTTAGAATATAATGTATCTGAGGAAATACATTTGCCTTTACACATAAAAATATATGTATTAACATATAAAAAAAACAATCTATAAAATCTATAATAATATATCTGTTTCTTGACTGAAATGAATCTTTACTGAAGTTAGGCCGAAGTTTGAATGCTGACAGGGAAATGCATATAAACTGATAATGTGTTAGACCTTTACAGATAAAACGACAGAAAACTAACACAGCAGGGCTTGATGATTTTATTTATTCTCCCTCTCATTCTGACATCCGCTGATGTGAGCAAAGGGGATAGTCCCTGCTTCTCATACCAAGTCACTGATCTCATTTTGTGGGACTGAGCATAAGGTCCACCATCAGGGACCCTCGCAGTGATACGTGAGATGGAATACAACATCCAACGCGAATAAACCAGACGCCTTATGAATATTTATAATGATCTTTACCCGCTCAATTAACTTACAGGTTTAAATGCCATGGAAACATTTTGAATCTCTAGCTGCGTGCGTTGGCTTGATAAGGGATGAGTCGCAAAATTTCATTTCGGTTTATGCCCTTTTTATTTGCCCGTATTATCACAGATTTGATTACCGCTGTGAAATTGTTGGGGAATATGATGTGGATTTGTTTATGTATTAGACTGGGTATAAATAATGCTGTATGTGGGGAAGGGACATGATGAAATCGGTTTCTTTAGTTCAGTTTGTAAAACGTTACACGAGCAACGCAGAAGTTGTGTATTCAAATCCCCATCAAAGGACTTGTATTTAAGATTAAGGAGGATCTATTGACAGAAATGCAATATAATATACATAACTATGCCTTTACATACACCACAGAACCCCTTACATAGAATTCGTCATGATGCGCCGCCTACAAACTGCTCTACAGAACGCGTTTCGTAAATATGTTATGTCCTTCGCCAAAGAAGCGAAAACATCTTTGTCCTGTGTCAGCCACCGTAGTGCTTTTTAAAGGAAGGGGTGGAGTAAGCCGTTGGTTGCAGTTCACAACCTCACCACTAAATTTCACTGACTGAACCTTTAACACACATACACGTACTGAATAAGTGCCTCTGCCAAATGCATAAATGTAAAATTTGAAACCTCCATAGAAAATTGCTTGATTAACATATTAATTAATGCAAATATGCATGTGTGTGTTCAGACCCTGACCCTGAATTTTGTCATATGATTCTCTGCTGAGTAGTCCAGGAAAACAAATCTATGAATAAATCTATTGAAAACAACATTCACGCGATATATAAAGCATTTTTAAAGCACTATCTCAGCGTAATACAAATCCAGACTTTGAAAGAATGGACATATCGAGCAATAGTTGGCTATTTAGAGTAAACAGACATTATTCCATATTGACTTTGGCCTAAATCCAGCTGAGCGGCTATAAATTTGACCAAGCAGTATTGAAATAAATACTTGTTCATTGTGCAGAGAGCAACATCAAAGTGTGCTTATCTAACATTAGCATAACCAAAAAACACAAAATCATTATTGCTTGCAAGACAACATAATTTTTCACACGGATCATTAATAATGCAAACAAAAGATTTCAGCAGAATCGAATTTAGCCCACCGTGTATCCTCCATTCATTCCATCTCCTGCACTCAGGTATAGTAAATGAGTAGAAAGATCTATATTCCTTCTAATGGCTATAATCCAGAAATACTTCACTGCTGTCAGTAGTAATTCTATTTGGTCAAGTGTTCTTGGCATCATATTAAGTGTATGTGTCTGATTTACGGTGCAGAAAAGATGCATAAAGCATTAAAACTAGATAAAAGGCCTTTAAAACCCGTGAAAAGAAATAGGTGGTGCTGAGAAATGACTGAAAAGTTAAGCATAGACAATGATAAACCCACACAAAATGAATCAGTAAATGCTCGCCTGAAAGATTAACAGACAAACATTCATAGGCAAGGCTTTGCACAATTGACACACATAAAAATGATAAATACATCATGCAAACATGTTGTATGTATAAACATATATCATCATGAGTATTTTCCAGCCAGTGTGATTTTTTTTAAGATAAGATTCAGTTGTTGCTGTTGGGCAGAGGAGGGTCAGAGCAGGTTCAGTATGACACCCTGTGGTCACTGTGCCTTAATGCATCTTATATTCTCAAGACTATAACTCTTAACCAAGGAGCCACTTATGGCACCAAATATAACCCATAATAACTTCTGTTTGGGTTTGACAATTTTAATAATAAACCACAGCAGTTTTTTTCCATCAGTAATACGTTATTTTAACGTTCTTTAAAGTTACCAGAATGTTGATTTAAAGTATGTAAGAGTAACAAACAGAGCCTGCAGGAAACTTAAGAGTTTCTTTTTTACATAAATGCCTCTTAAATCTAACAAGCTATGTTACTCAATGAGTCAGGGCCTTGAGAATAAAAAGAGTACACTTAAGTAAAATACACAACAATATAAATAACAGCAAACCTGCGCGATGTGTGTTGTTGCCTGCGGTTTGTGTACACTTCATTTCAAACAGGAAAAGACATGAAAAACAACCGAATGTGATGCTCATATATTATTTATTCCTTTTAAATATTTTCCTCATATAATATACATTTCTATCTTAAATAATACAAATGCGCTGTGCTAGATCTATCATTTCAAAGAATGCCCAGTACTTCCATGCTGCACTGAAATATATATATATATATATTCGTATAGACACGCTCGCCCACATACACACGAACAGCCGCACATCAAAGGAGCAAAGAACTTGGAATTCATGGTCAGTTTTGTATACAGAGGAATGAACTTAATCCTCTCCCCCTTTTGGTACACGTCGACAGATTTCATTTCCAGAACGTTCTGCTAGAGAAGCATATATTTCAAAAATACTTAATTTTCACACAAACAGCGACCAGTAAATCTACTCGACCACACGGTTAACCAAAGCAAAAGAAAAAGAATGATCTGCAAAACCGTTATGGCTAAACCGGCATATCTGTAACTAGCAGATGACATTTTTACCATGTTAACTGAGTAAACAGAAATAATATCAGGAAGATACCGTGACAAGATTGAATTTCTGTTTCTGTATATTTTGGTCAACACTACTGATGTTGGGCATGATAATGCATGGGGAATTGAACTACTGAAAAGAGAAATCATATCTTAGCTTCATCACAATGATAACATCTGTTAACATATAATTTGATAGGAATGGATTCTAGGTTACATTGACAAAACACATTTTAACATAAAAAATTGTTAACCTACTACCAACGTTCTTATATATATATATATATATATATATATATATATGTGTGTACTGTATATAAAAACACAAACAAACCGGTCCCCTCCATCCATATAAGGTTATCTTTATCGGAGACCCTGTAAATACATCATCATCTCAAACCTGAAAAACTTTTCCGTCTCTCGTGAAAATGATTTATAATGTTTGAAACAAACTCCGTAACAGCTCAAAGAGGCGAGTGTGAATGTCAGCATAGTGCGATCAGACAATCTTATCGATGCTTTTTAGCACAGATAACAATGTGGTGCAAAACAAGCAGGCCAAAAACGCAAAGAAGCTTGATAAAAAAACTGACACCAGTATGTCTTCACATAGCAGACTCTTGACTATTAAAGGCACAAACAGACCATACAAAACAGCTTTTCATTTCTCAATTAGCCATCTTGTAACAAAACCACCATGTGGGATGAGAAGCAAAGGGCTCACGTTGAAAGCAGGCCTGTGCGCGCGAGATAAAATGTGTCCGTTCACATTCGTAACTGACAGTTACCGAGCACCTCCTGCGCCGAGATTAGAGTTCTCTCGTTTCTCTTTGTACACGTACGACAAATACACAGTATTTTCCTGCATTGGAGATCAGTAGCAGGTGACATTTGAAACATAGTCAAACTGCTGACTCTGTAAATGATTCCTTAGTGCAAATTAATGGAGAAGCTAAGGTGGTGGCCCGGGATGTTAAGGAGCGGTGTGATAACCTTTGGTTTGCTGGGAAGGCAGAAAATCGAGCGAGGGGAAACTCTAAGGCAAGTCATGAGGGAAACAAGAGGACGAGGGCCTGTTACACATACCTCCTATTCATTGGTCGATTAACAGAGCGGTAAGATAACCACATACATTTGGTAGCCAAATGTATTCTGGGATACTTGGTCCACCACGATAAGTCCTCCACACCTATTTATGGCAATTTCATGAATGGTGGGCCAACGTGTCAAAAACTCATGATGCCTCCTAAAAGAAGGAGCTTGGGTTCAATTTATTTAAAAATAAATATTTTCAACTTTAATTCTACAAATAATTAGGTTAAGTAAGGGTGCATTTACTACCAAAGAGAGAATATTTAAGCTCTAGTCCGTTATTCAAGGTAATTGTTAATGTACCTGCATTATTATTCTTTTTTTGTTCTTTATACACGTATACAGCAAATATAAAAGATAACTGGAAAAATAAATACTCAAACTCATGGAGTGAAAAATCACATTTTGGCGTACCTTTGAACTCAAGGTCGTTGTGCTCAGAATGCCATTATACGACGTTCACAAGGGAAAACGCATATAAACTCTTAGCTTTTACAAGAGTTCTACACAGAAAGCATTTATCCTAAAGGGAAAATGTAAAACAACAGCCCAGTTCCCTGCGGCATCCAGTTGATAGGGCTTTGATTGTGTCGGGACGTTTTGGGTTCTGTTTTCAGTGTATGGCTCCATCGATTCAGCCCTCCCACCCCCCGTCACACCTACTGCAGGTTTTTCAGCAGGCGGCCATAGCGAAAGTCGTAAACATGGCGGCAGACAAACACAAGTTCGGGGTCTACGTCGCTGGGCACGCAACGATGAGCTGGAATTTTGTAGTTAGAGGGAGGGACCAGGGGGCTATGTCTGGAAAATCCCTCCTCGCGACACTTCACCAAGGCACAAAATCTAAAACGGTAGAGATCAAATATGTAAAACTGGACCAAATGCTATTAGATATACGTGTAGTAAAATTATATATTTGAAACAGAACTTACCTACAGTACTGTGCTAATGTTAATACATAGCACTTATCCTCGATACACGCCACGCTGTTTTCGTCCTGATGCCGAGATGCGAAAATCTCATTCTAAAAAAATTCACATTGCATTAATACTTCATATTCAACCAGAGGAAATCTATACACTAAATGTGACCCTGGACCACAAAACCAGCCACAAGTAGCACGGGTACTCTTTGGGAATTACCCACTCAAGTTTGGTATCTATGTAAAGCTCAGAATTTTAGCTTTCAGGTTCATCGACTCTCCACAACGTCATTACAGCAGTAAGCCAATAGAGAGAGTTAAAACCAAATCGTGTTACAACCTTAATTTCAATGTTCCCTTTGTGAATAAGAGTACAACACTGTTGGCCATATATGTATATGATTTCATAACGTGTTTGAGATTGTTGCGAGTCATTAGTTTGTGCAGCGTCCCTGAGCTGTACCGAACACAGGAAACTTGTGCTGCCTACAGTACTTCCTCTATGAAACTCATAATCAAAGGAAGTCAAATGTTGACATTGCTATTCCCTGGACCATGCAGTGCCATGAACAATTTGCAGACTCACCTCACAGTGCATGCCGGGACTGCGACCCCCCTGAGTGTGTTCTGGACGGTAGTACCAAAACAAGCTCATCATCAGCTCTCCTAAAAATGTATTTACATGGAAAATAGGTTTGTGGTTAGCAGTCACTAGAAGCAATTAATGTGGAAAAAGTGCCGTGTGTCATCTGGCAATCGATGCTCCATCGACATTAGTGTCTCTTCAATATCAAGAACTGTGACTCCACTTTAAATGAGTGCTGTTGTGTTCATTATGCCATTTCATTCATGTTGCACAGTGTTGGGAAAACAGTGATTTGAGAATTGGATTACCTGACTCAGGGTCCTCCCAGAAGGCAGAGACTTTAGCCACATAAGGTAAGGACTTCTTCCTGGGACCTGAGCGCAGCAACACTGCGTCTCTGACCCTGATCACGTCCCCGTCTCTCTGCACTCCTTCATAGCACCTACGCAAGGATGTGGATTCTTCACCCTTTAACACAGTTATAAATATAAAGAATGAAAAAGAACAACTTTTAACAGCCTATGTAATGTAACCACACCAAATTTGATCATTTCCGTTTCATTCAGTGAATGAGTGACAGCATTTCTGCCACATTCCAAATAAAAATACTGTTTTTATTTGCATTAATATTAATACAATATTTGCATGAATACTGTAAAGAAAACAAGTTCATATTCATGTATAAACAACTCAATACTGATGCTTATGTCTTCTAGGATCAGTCCAAAAATAAATTATTTGTTATTTGCCTATTTTATTCACAACTCTTCTGTCTTTGCATTCTCTTAGTCTTTTACATTGCTGTTGGCTAAATTTATGTCACTCCTGCAAATTGTTTGTGTTAAAATTCAACAGACAATACATATAGAAATGTTGATTAAAAATTGGAATGGTCTCTTTATTATAAACTGTATATAAAAAATCAAATGTTTATTTATCTCATTAAAGCTCCAATCCGTGACTTTTGCCTCTTTCACAATCTCTGTTTAAAACTTAATTTACTTGCAGTTTTCTTTATGTGTGTTGTGCTTTGGCACTGCACAGATGCATCTGGGTTGCCAGGTCTGTACAACAAAATCAACCCAATGGCCATTCAAAACGAGTTTAGAAAAACACAGACTTGGCAACAGTCTGGCTCCTCTTTCTTTCTGTTTACTGCAAAAGGTGACTACACAAAGACATATCAACTTGACATTTCCTGTGAAATCCAACCAGAAAACTCTAATTATAAATCATTATTATAATCTTACTGTTGCCAAATATTTGGTCAACGAGTGTTTTTTGTTCATTTGAACCAAAAACGTTACAAATTGCAGCTTTAAACACTTTTGCTTAAAGGGACAGTTAACTCCAAAACATAGATTCTGTCATCATTTACTCGATTCTGTCATCATTTACTCGATTCTGTCATCATTTACTCGATTCTGTCATCATTTACTCGATTCTGTCATCATTTACTCAGTCTCATGTCTTCCCAGCCTTTTTATCCATGAAACATTCAAGTAGATGTTACTCAAAATGTTTGAAGGTAATTGACAGCCACTGTTTGCACAGTATGTTTAGACAGTAATATATTATTTAACACAATGACATGTTTAAGTTTAGTATTTGATAAAGGAAGGACTATTTATATACTCTAAAGACTTAGCAAGAATATGACACACACAAGAGTGCAGCTCTATAGATCTTCTGCTGATCCTGAAATGTATGTCAACTCACTCTTGTTAAATTTAGTTCAGAAAATACTAAAGAAAGTAATTAAACACAAATGGAGTGTGGCATTCCCTTGTATTGTAGAAGGGTTACCCATTGGGTGTTTAAAGGCTTTAGGAAAATATTAGCTTAAATCACCTCACTGGAATTTAATAATAATGTGTCTTCCTATGAATGCAATCCAATATTTACTACTAACATTTACCATTTTGCAACAACTGTGTCAGGGAATTTGCCGAGAGCAATTTTTTTTATTTGTTTCAAGCTGAAGGATATTCAGTACCTCGCTTCAGGGCGCCCAACACCAAAATATCCAGAAACAAAATGTATAGTATAAAGCCATGTAAGTCGCTTTGGATAAAAGCGTCTGCCAAATGCATAAATGTAAACTGTATTATTAAGAAACTTCCAATATATCAGATTTGTTGTTTTATATTGATACCATCCCAGGACAGAAAGAACTCGAGTACGTACCACGATGAATACCTCCTTCTCTGTTGCCACACCAACTGGCAGCCAGCCGTTTGTTGCCCGGCGACGGTTGATCTTAGACTGCTTGGCAGCTGTGCTGCCATGGACTGTTCCCAGCTGGCCATCCTTAATGTGGGGGCAAACAGCAGAGTCCCGCACCCCAGACCGAGAGCCGCTGGGCGCTTTGGCCCTCTGAGGGCACTCCCGACCCACTCTAATCTGCACCTGTGGCCGACCGGCATCAGGAAGAGGTGTCTGCAGGTGGGGTACTGGCGGGGTGGGTGGAGGCACATTAGAGATGGGGCAGATGGAGAGAGGCAGGGCAGGAGGGATGCTGATAGATGAGCTGTGGTCATCCAGTGGGTAAGAGTAGTCTTCTGCAGAGGGTGGAGGGAAGAAGGAAAAAAGGACTGGTTTAGAAATTGCTAAGGTCCCAACATGTATTTATAAGAATAAACAAACATGTAATGCACCATATTGCATACAATATTGCTGTGGTCAGATGTACATGTAACCACATTTATATTCAGCCTTGAGGGTATTACATTTTAGGATGGAAATAACAAATCAATTTAGAATGGAACTTTATTATTAATATCAAAAATGTACTCACAATACAATGACACCCAATTGTTGTGATCAATGTGGAAAATGCAGTGCTTGTTTGGGTATTATAAAACACAGATCATCAAATTTCAAGGTGGATGAGCCAATCTCAGGAAACCTCTTGTCAATTGTGGTTCCCATAGTGATGTGGAAATAGTGGGAGTCACAAAAATATAAGGTGAATATTGTGTATATATGTGATGCATTCTTCTGTTAACATATGAAAATGTGTTAAAGTTTTGGATGAAAGTCAAAGTTAAGGTAAACATCCAATATCTGCAAAGTATATCAATATGAAAGCTGTCAAAAAAAAGGAAAAACAATAGCTTTTGAAAGATTGATAATTCAGAAATTGACATTAAAAACAAAGAACTTTCATTTTTATCATGAACAGACATATTTAATAAACATTTTTTTCGCCCTCCTGCTGCAAAGGTCTGTATCTAATATTGAATACAGATTGTATTCTGAAAGAACTGAAAATCCCAGATAAAGACTAGTGAAGAGTTTCATCTTCAGTCATTTAGATATCAGAGGTCAAAAGAGCACAGGGTCAATGGTCAGTGAATGGAGGCACTTTCTGACTCATCTGACAAGTCATGTTATTTCAATTACTAATGTCTTTGTAATGACTGCGTTATCGCCCACTTTACTGTGGTAATTTAGTAAGGGAAGAAAAATGATTAGACAGGCAGAGCTCTTGTACTCCTATCAATCCAGTCAGTAGGAGAAGCAGTTTAGCAGCAGAAGTCTAAAGAACCGCTAAGTGTATTTGATTCTTGTCTTATTGAGTTTAGCGCTGGTGTCATTGCTAGGAAACGTTGCTTTGTCGTGTTTGTTATCGTTTAGTCTTTTGCTGGTTTCAAATCCCTACTGTCACTACAACTCGTAAATCACTTGTATCACATTGAAGCCAACGCAATGCTGAATTTGCAATAAAAATCTGTGCACTCTTTCAGTATTCACAAATCACAAATGCCGTTACTTTTCCTATCGGCTTATGGGACTGGCAATCTGCTGTAAACAAAACAGATTTCATTGCTATTGCTAAATTTTGGTCTTTCTCTTCTAGCACTTACTGAAACCTGGATCAAACCAGAGGACACTGCCACTCCGGCTGCCCTCTTAAACTTTCTCCCACAGTCCTTGCATAGCAGGGAGGGGGTGGAGGGACCTGTCTATTTATTCCAAATGACTGGAAATTCAAACAGCTAACACTCTTGTACATCCTGCACTGTTAGAAAACTACAGACCGGTATCTCTCCTCCCCTTCATTGCCAAGACTCGGAGAGCAACCAGTCTGGCTTCAAGAGTGGTCACCACACCGAGACTGCACTGCTCTCAGTCATTGAAGGCCTAAGACTGGCAAGGGCAGTCTCTAAATCATCTGTACTTATCCTACTGGATCTATCTGCCGCATTTGACACTGTTAATCATCACATCCTCCTGTCTACCCTCAAGGCTATGGGTGTCTTTGGAATGGCACTACAATGGTTAAAGTCCTACCTCCCATGTAGGCCAGTATCCTGGAGGGGTGAGGTCTCTGAGTCCCAACATCTCATATACCGGGGTACCTCAGGGCTTAGTGCCTAGACCACTGCTTTTTCCATATACATGACATTCCTGGGTTCTTTCATTCGGAAACATGGCTTTTCCGACCACTGCTATTCGGATGACACACAACTCCACTTGCCACTTCACGGATCATGTTGCCAGCATCACCCGGTCCTGTAGATTTATCCTTTACAGCATTAGGAAAATTAGACCTTTTAAGTCTGAGCACTCTACGCAAGTCCTAGTCCAGGCTCTTGTCCTGTCCAGACTGGAATATTGCAATGCACTACTGGCTGGACTCTCAGCCTGCACAACCAACCCTCTACAGATGATCCAGAGTCCAGTGGCAAGAGAGGTCTTCTATGAGCCGATCAGTCAGGATTACTACAGCATGTGAATGTTACATCAACTGCTTAATATTCATAAGCCAAGCTTCTAAGGTTTGCACCGTGTCCACTTCACTTTTCAAATTGTTCCCACATTCATGCTTAATTTGAACACCAATTGTGAGCAAATCAAAATGCCCTCAGACAAGAGCACACAATAACATGCAAGTTTACGCTGTAATCGCATTCTGTCGACTCAAATAAAGAATAACAATACTTAAGATAACCCTGTTCACAGTTCTTGGCCTCTCTGGTGGGTTGGGTAGGCATTTGAGAAAACTGCAGTCATTGTAGAATCACTCAGGCGTGTTGTGTTATAGCAGGAAAAGCTCACTTTACAATAGTAGAGAGCTTTGATAAATTTTAATTCCCCCTATTCTCATTTCATCATGTGATATTAAACTGTTTAATACATAGTGGGTTATGCTTGTGATAATACACAACTTTTTTCAACAGAGATGCCTTACAGTTCCCAACATTATGCAATTTTCACCACTAATGTAATACCAAAGCAAAAGCAGCAGCCTTAAGGTAATACTAAAATGCTTTCGTCTTGTTTGTTTTGTCAAGATAAAGTAATGCTCTACCTACAAGAAACTCACGCAATGTCAGATTACCATCTGATTAACTGGAATTACGGCGAATAAAACAATTACTCTGTATAATGCAGCCATACGGTTAAAAACCAACATGGGAGCATGTCTGCAGAGCTTTTCGCCTGTGCCGAGGTTCACAGGCGGCTGCGAAACCACAGCTGCCACCTCACAATGAACAGACAGTTCAAGTCCCCTGCCAATGAAAATAACCAGCACCCCACCCTCCCCACCTGTGACAATTACTCACATTTAAACCAGCGGTGAACAGACTGCAGGAAACATGTAGCCACAATGATGTGGCTGGAGAAGAGAATTTCGGTACATTTCTCTCACATTCAAACCACTGACACAAACACAGAGAGTTTTCTCACATCTCGTCATGTCACAATGAACTTGTGTTAAACTCTTTTAGATCGGTCTCATTTACAAAGACTGGTCTTAACTGAGGTACCAACATGGCGTGGATTGATGGATGTGAAAATAATTTCATTCATTTCAGAAATGAATTAGCTCAATGACTCTCAAATCAAAGAGGAGAGTGAAGTAGGGCCCTATGAAACCAATTTTATTTTTTCCCAAATTCATTTTTTTCAGTAAAGATTTTTCTGGATTCCGTGTTTTCTATATTTTTTACAATACAATAGTATCATTTTTGCCCACATGAAAAATACTTCAGTATACTATAGCATTTACTCAATAACTATAATAAGACACATTTATAACTACAGTGTTTTTGAACCTTATGGAAAAGAATCCATAAAAAATACGTACTGTATATATATGAATATATATTAAAACTATGTTAATCTCTCCAGTGCATTTTCTGTTTTTTCTTTCGTTTTTTTAATAGCTAAGATTTTTTTATTTTACTAGTACATTTACTTTAATGAAGAAATATAATATACTATAATTTATTCATGTGGGCGTGTCATAGTTTATTTATAACCAGACTTTAATTTTGACGGGTTGTCGCAAAGACCTTTTGACAGTAGCTTTACTTAAATGAAATGCTCATGAAATAAACTCTCTGAGCAGCTCTGGAGATGTGTTCGCATCCCTATATAGTGAAATGCTGTAAACAGACGTGTCATGCATGCAGTAGCCTACAGGAAACCGCTCGAATCAATCATTCAGAAACACGCAGTTTGCAGAACAGGCAGATTACATATTTAAACAACATCTGAATCACTGCTGATGTTATTTGAAGAACAAATTGAATTTTATCAGCTGTTCAGTGACATTTTCTGATTAAGAAGTTCTAAATTTGCAAGATTCAGTACCATTCCGTGTTATACATCAAATTCAATTTTAATGCCTGGACTCCGCGATTCCATCCACATTTTCCGCCTCACGGAAATCATAAGTAAAGTAAGACGTGCTTTACGAAGTTGTGTCACGATTTGTGGATATTTTCAGCAGTAAAATTTTTACGCTTTAGAGGGTGATAATGCTTTATTAAACAGTATTTTATGTTAGTGTATGTTCATTTGAAAAATAGTTCACATATTCCCACCCCTTGACAAAGCATAGCTTTTTGAAGCATTTTTTAAAGAGATCATATTTACATTTATGCATTGGACAGAAATGTTTATCCAAGGCGACTTGTGTGCAGGAATGCTATTTGTATGGCTCTATGGTATCAGTCTCATCTCTCCATGCCTGGTGGATAACTTAGATCTTGAGTTTAATGCATGTCTTACCGCTTTGGCCTTCCGTACACACTGAACTGAAGTTTGTCAACAAAGTGGATAAATCTGAAAACGCATCTCTTTCACATTGTGGTGTAGACTATGAAAACGAAAGCTTTCGAAAACGATGGCATATTTTCATGTGACACAGTTTTTATGGCTGCTCTCCAGTTTTAATGTCATTTCAACAAAATCAAACCTCCGTACTGAAAAAGTCATCCAACAGCAATATGAAAGACTGACAGCATAACAAGACACATAAAAACTGTAAAAAAAAAAAAAACTGGGTTAAAAATATTTTTTGAACTCTTCCTAAATACATGTACGAATGTTACCGATGTATTCCTTAAAAGTGAATATAAACTTGTTTTCTTTGACATATTTGAGGTTTAAAAAATATATTTTTTCTAATAAATGCAAAAAAAACCCCAATATTTTTATTTGAAATTTTGGAGAAATTTTGGGAGAAAATTGGGAGAAAATATACAGTAAATTGATAAAAACTACAGATGGTCTTTAAAATGGTCTCTTAATTTTTTCTGCAGCTGTATTTAAACTCAGCTGTATTTAAATTCTGTGATGGATTTATTGTACATAATGTATCTTGTTTTCAGTCTGAATTAAAATTTTCTGTATGTCCTGTTACTGTACATATATGTCCTTTCTTCTACATTGCCGCAGCATTTTAATGGTGGAAAGTAAATAAATGTCTGACTGAAATCAACATGTTTAAGTGAGTTTTCAAATGAATCTGAATTAGTGTGAACATAGTCTTAAGTTAAAAACTGGTGCATCCTACCCCTCTCACCCCCATGCTTCAAACATAATCACAAAAAACTGAAATCAGAGTTAAAAGGCAGGTAATCTTTTTTCCAATTCAACCGTTCAAACTCCTTGCAAAGTTATTGTCATGGCAGCCTGACAAAGTGAAAAAAACATTCATTTTATTTTCCTTCCTACCTGTTTCCATTTTGTGCATGCAGCCCGAGCATCCTGCACTGTACGAGCAGCCTCTGTTAGCGATGGGTTGTGTGGGTCTGTAAGCGTAGCCGCTCAGCCTGCAGGGTTCTCCATAGCAGGTCCTGACAGAATTATAGTATGCTGGATGAGGGATCCCTGCAGGATGGGATACTGAAGAGGGAATCAGTTTGGGTCTCTGAACCCCACTAGGGCACATTGTCAGTGGCGTCACAGAAGAGTTGGAGTGGCTTCCCGGATTGGAACTAACAGGAAGCGTCGGAGTCCCGTGATGAGCGATGTGGACATAGTACCCGGGGTAACAGGGATAAGGATGGGCACCGATGGGCATTGCCGGATGTGTGAGGGTATGAGGAGCAGGAAGAAATCCCTTTAGAGAATGTTCGTCTGTTTCAGGGTAGGTTTTTTGACCAAGAAACAGGGCTAGTCTGTGGCAGTACTCGACTGATCTCTCCTGGGAACAGCAGTAATATGGTTTTACTTCAGTCTCTGTTTTTTCTTCTTTCACAGGCTTCAGGGGGTATCCGAGCATGGATCTGCACTGATATCCAGGGCTAATGAAGCCATGGCTTCCTGTATTCCCATCCCAGTGGAGGGCTTGCTTCTCACAAAGGCTGCAGCATTGGTGCGATACTTTGAGCTTGGACTGACAGGGCAGGCTGTGCTGCTGTTTACGCGACTTAGCCTGAAGTTGTTTTCCTCGCACTCCTCCGCTGCTCGGTTTGTTGTCCGTTTTACCTCTGCGTTTTACTCCCGCGGACACGCTGGTCAGCTTTAGCAAGGCGGCCGCATTTAAACCCGCAAGCCGTTTTGGAGTGGGAGCATTAAGAGTTTGTAAATCAATACCCTCAGTCTTTGCTTTTTTTGGGAGTCTACACGGCCCTGATTCTCCGGCGTTCGAGCGCTTTCGGTTGTCTTGCCCTTTTCTAGTAGAATCATTATCTTTCGCTGTATCTTTAGTGAGAGAGCTGTCACCTTTTGTCTGTTGTTGCTTCTTTGAAGTTTTTGATGTCTGTTGGGGGTCCTCTCTGTCCAACAGCAGACTGTTAACAGCTTCTGCATTCAGAGCGGCCAATCGCCTCTGGCGAGGTTCTGGGATAAATTCTGTGTATAAGGCAAATTTATCAGGTTTCACTTTGCTTTTTGGTTTAGGCGCTGACCGGCAAGATTTACAGGCTTTTTTGCGACACTTGCAGATTTTTGCCTTTCCTTGCATTTCCCTTCCTCCAGTCTTACGCAGAGACTTCATGCTGTTCTTACAGGTGTCCCTTTCGTCCAAACGTGTTAGTACGACACAACAGTTGAGCGTGCTTGCTTCGCCCAATCCATGTCTTCCTCTGAGGGGGTACAGCTTCCGGTCTCTCTCCGTGTTCTTCCCTTTTATCACTTTTCCTCTTTTGGAAGGGCATGTTTTAGGCTTCTTTTGCATTGGGCGCTCTGGCCAATTTCTGTCCATAATTTCAGCATGTGTCTGACAGCTCACCTGGTCCACAGATTCACTCTTGTATCCACAGAAAGAGTTCCTCTGTCGCGCATGGGTCATCACACTCTGCCATGCAAAACCTATAAAGCAAATATAAAACATGTTCAATTTCCAAAGAGGCTGTAACCATAACCATAAAATATATAGTGTGTACATGAACCATTATGACTTCCATAGCCTTTGCAAATTAATATTAATGTGTCTAGCTATGTGAATTAATGTTGAGCAATCAGCATAAATGTGGCCTTATGTATACAACCCTATTTGGGTTGCTGGACTGGCAACATTTTAAAGAATTTTAATTGGGCAGGGACTAAAGCAGTTACTAAACGGCGTCGATGAAATAAACATTTACATTTTTAATGAGCATCTGTCTTGGCCTTTTGCAACAAAATCTTTCAACCTGAATAAACAAACTGCATATATCACCTAAGGCCTTGCTTAATGTTTTATCTTAACAGGCTAAAAACACTTCTGAGATTTCGACTTGTTCTGCTCACTCATCTTTAATAAAAACCATCACACCTACCAAATATTCATTACAACTCAGAACACATTTCAATTAAATAATTCCTTTAGCACATATGTACATTGAAGGAATGGATTGTGTTTCTTTCACAGATGAAGTACCATAACTGTGTCCATTACTCAAATGTATGAGGATGAAATGGCTTATACATCATTATAAACAGAGAAACAAAACAATATTATTAGATTCTGTATTAATATGATTGATGACTAAGTGCCACAGTGTCTGAATCCTATTCACATTTATTCATGCATCCTATTCATGCAACCCTCATATTCTCTTTGGGGTCAAACTGACCCCAATGTTACTTTGCCATCTCATAAAATATTCGGATTATATTAGAAATATTCAGGCACATTGACTGGTATCTCCTCATAATACTTTTTCATAATAACAACATTTTGCCCGGGACCTATTGATTAAACAGAGGGCAGGTCAGGGGACAAACAGACACATACTGTATTAATTGGGCTCTGTATGAAACTGAGCTCTTGCTGGTTTGACCTATTGACTTGTTTTAGAGATCGCTACCTCTTCCTATTAATGGACCCAAAGTCCTTGAGTCTTTCCGCTTGATACATTTTGACCTAGAAGGTATTATTTGAGCATCTTTCAATGATCTATGCAGTGCTATTTTTAACTATGATTTTGCATTTTATGTTCTGTATCATTATTACGATCACATTGTTCGGCCATATTACTCAAATCTTTGAAAAAATCTGAATGAATGGGCTTGCTAGGATTGTGTGAATAGATTCATTTATTCATGGGCTCGGTTATTAAGTTTGACAGCTGCTGTATTTGAAACTCCATCTGTCAAATAAAAGAGGTCACCATCACCATCAGTCAAACTCTGAGGCAGAGCTCTCCTTTACAACCAACTGGGCGAGTTCAGCACCCGTGAAAGAAAGATTTTATGCCAGATTCCCAAAACTAAACTTTATAATATGGACACGGAGAAGCATTTTAAATGACAGCTGTAGCATTCTCTTATTTCAGTAACAATCCTCTTCAGCTGTCCTACTGCTCCTTACCATTTAAAATCATTCAACCATGCCAGATGAAGAGGGTGATCTACTCTGCGGTTAAACAAACCCCTAAAGTGATTTTTTTATATATTCTGTGTAAAAACATTCAAAAGTAAGAAAAACACCAAACATTAACGTTTACAGAAGACCAACATCCACCCTGAAAATCATTTAACTTTACTCGTTGCGCTTGAAGGTCAAATAAAGTTTTATTTGTAAAATAAGGAAGTTACTACAACTTAAACATATAATGTGTATTTGTAAATGAGAAAGTCTCTTTGAAAGCGCCTTTACAAAACTAAATCAACTGAGTCATTATGTAAATATCACGAATGACTTGATCTGGAGGCGCGTGGGTCTCATAAAATAATATACAAACTGCTGCACATTCAATTGAGTGACAAACCCCAAACTCTCCAGTGTAATGTGGCTGGAGGATGAATTGTTGGCTCCGGGTTCAAGACTTTGAGGAAAATTAAAGGTTGCCTTCCTAGTTTAGGGAGAAGGCATATGGACCGCTGTCCATTAGGCTATTTACCACCACGCCGTGACTTTCTGGCAAATAACCGTATTGCCATCTGGCGTTTCGAGCGTAAAATGAAAACGTTACAGAGAAATTGACGTTGCAGCGGTTCCGTCTGCGCTTTAACGCGTTACCTGCCACATAAAGAGAAGAAAGAAGTTGCTCTGATCTCCGTGCACATCGAAAATTCACCCCCAACTCACTCACTGTAAAGAACAAATACATGTTGTTCTCCACCGCAGATATGGGAAACGGGGTGGTGTGAAGTCAACAGACTTAAAGAAACTAAGAAAAATGTACAGCGCAGACGGTCTTTTGCAGCGCGATTAAAGTAATCCTGGATAAAGGCGACAAGCGCGTGCTGGAGGTGTATGATGATGAGAGGAGCTCGCGCAGCTCGTAGGGCGTATCACAGGCTAAAAATTCCGCCTCAAAGCAGCGCTCTTTGCATCACATCCTACGATATCTGCCACCGCATACCTCGACCGAACTGCGAAACCGAACCAGCAGTTCAACTTAAACGCGTCTCATTAACGTCAGTGCTGAAAATGACACTAAACGACCGACCGTGACAATCAAACGCCAAAGCGGAGCGCGCTCGGTCGGTCCCTACCGAACTGCCAAATTTCTCAGCCTCGCGATTGTGTCCTGAGCACGATGAAAGGACCGTGTAACTACGAGTCTAACTAAAAAGCGATTCCCGAACCGAATTAATAAAGCAACGATTGCGGATCATGCAATGTTTTGGGCTATTTCCCCACAGGAGAGAGAGGGAGAGGGAAGAAGAGCGAGAGAGAAGCGCATAACCAAGATAAAACAGATTAGTAGTCCTTCATTTACCTCGTCATCCACTCACTCCGCTGTATTCCCATGAAAATAATCACATTCCGCGAGCGACGAGATTCCTGTTGTTGGGCGATTACAATAATATCGATGTTCAACAGTGAAACGAAACGAGGGGAGAACACACAGCTGACAAGACACGTTTAATCGGTGACCTACTTCCGAAGTAGCGTGCTGCTCGAGATAATATTCATGCGCTGCATTCGTGAAAGCCGCTGTTGCGCTGGGACGAGTATCGTTGCATCGCTCGTGTAGTTGGGTGATGATAAATGTAGAAATGACATAAACTGAATAACGTACGGATCAAGGTAGCCTACAGCTCGTTTACACTCACTGCTGGTCAGTGGTTTTTATTCCATGCCATGAGCAAGTGCCTTGGATCAACAGCTATTACATAATAGACAGCCTTGGACTATCTCATCAACATCAACATTTAGAAGCTGGTTAATGAAATAAATGACTGGAGGAAAAGTTTGCATGACTGATCTGTCTAGGCACATCTCTTCTTGAAAACATATAGTTTATTCATAAATACTGCTATATTTTAGTCATAGTTATTCCTAAGAAAAGGAATTACATTTATTCATTTAGCAGACACTTTTATCCAAATGATGGAGAATTAAACATTTTGCCATGAGAGCCAACTGTAAACAGCAAATGCATGGTTTATTTTTGACCTAACGTTAAAAGAATGCCTGTCAGGTCTGTTCACATAAGGATGATAACTGCAAAAATAAAGTTTTTAAAATAACAGATGAAGTTGAGGTTTTAAAATCATTAAAAAAATGTAAGAAAGTAGCACAGTTCACACCTCAACTATAATGATAACAATACAGAGGAACAATACTGTTTTAGCTGTGGTGTGAACTCTACTAGCTTCTTATATTTAAAAACCAACCTAAGGCCAACATACTTAAACAAATTCACTGTAAAATATGTGCAATTACTGTAATCCTATTTTAGAGTTTAAGGAGTGAAGTCAAATTCTTACACACACAGCAATGTTTATTTAGGAACGTACCAAAATATGCCCCTATTTTGCATTCTAGTTATAGTAAAAAGTAAAAAGGATGGCAGCACATGAGGCGTAAAAACTTGTTTAACTACTGTTTTGTACTTTTGAACGATTTGTTCTTATAAAGTTGCTAATTAAGGTAATGTTGCATTAACGATGCAGTGTGAAAACATACTATGAACAGCTTTAAAACAACATTCTTTAAATATATATGCAGTATATAAAAAAAACAGATGAATAATCAAAAATAGGTAGAGATGAAAAGAGAGAGAAAAAGATATAATGTTTTACATCAAGCCTGATTTTCTCCTCAAACTAAAGTCACAATTAAAAATAAGGGATGACACATTTATGCTTGAAAACATAACGTGACCTGTGATGAAGTGATGAGAGATGTCTCAGAAATAGGGTTTGACCAGATCAAATGTCCAGACACAGGATACACCCTAGATCTAAACTGAATATACAGTACTGTATGCGGACAAACGCATAGGGATGTCCCTTTTTAATAAACACATTTATCTATTTAGTCAATTTCAATCAAAACAAATATTAATGCTATAACATATTTTGACGGTTTTGAACGCCTTTTTCTGTTCTGAAATGACTGTACCCCTGTGTCATTGTTGGGTTTGGGTGATGAGTGTTTGGCTCAAAGGTGTTCGATTGGGTTCAGGTCTGGACTAAATCAGTTATTTCCTTTTGAACCTTGGTTTGTGCTTAGAGGCATTGTCATGTTGGAACAGAAAAGGGCCATGCCCAAACTGTTGCTATAAAATTAGAACACACACAATTGTCTAGAATATCATTATATACTGGAGCAATAAGATTTGTGCTCAATGAAATGACTAAGGTCAAACCTGTTCTCTAGAAGCTACACACCAAGTTTTATAGTGCATGCTTAAAAGCTCTTTGAGCAATCTAAAACACCACAAAGAATTTCTACATGTCCTGTGAAAAATAAAATAAGACAGTTATAAATAAAACTCTAGAAAATACTAAAAAGCTTCATTTTCTACATAAATTGCCATTTTAAAATCCTTTTAAAAAATGACACGTTTAATTTAATGAAAAATCAGCAAACACACCATATTTAGACAAATAAGCTCTACGGATCAAATGGATTAGCTCCTACAAATATTCACAAAACTTGTTTGAGGCCAGATCATACACACTAGGTTTTAACTAGGATATTTAAACATTCTCTGAGCTTGCAATGACTCAAATACTGTAAAGTATCAAATAGTGATTTAGTTTAGATGAACATGACATGACCGCACATCATATGGATTATACAGTCAGTCTTACGAAATAATGAGGGAGCCTTTAAAACATGTTTGTGACAGGAAGGCAAACAGCCTGAGCTACAGCATCAACATACCAACAAAGTGGGTGGAAATATAAGAGAGTCCATTAGTGTCCTGAGTGGAAAAAAGCTTTAGAAAATGAAACTGTGATTTTCTCCTTTATGAATGAATCATGTAAAATGCAAGGCAAATGACTGCAGACTCAGTCAGCTCAAACATCCACCTTACCCTGGTGACTTCTAAAATGTTAGAAAACACTATAACAACTAAAACAACTGAACAGAGGTAAGATTAAAGACTCGAGCAATACCTCTTATAGCTTGAACAGATTAACTTTAACTTTGCCTTTTTCAGGAATATTGACATCATATTTTTATGTGGTTTAACAAGAAATATTTATGGAATAGTTTTAGGGCTTACTTAATATAGACCAAACAGTTTAAATGGTCCATTTCATTCATATAATTCAGTCTAATTTCAAAGATTCTCACAGCTAAGGGGATATACTGTATACACTGCTAGAGTTTAGCAATCTTTACGCTGATGGATGAACAATGTATAATTTTTTCTATTTTTCACCCTAAACGTTCATCTTTTAAGGATGTCATTCAACTCAGGATTCATAATACCTTACAGTACATATCAGACATGAAAGATTAACCTATATTCTCCTGTATTAAAGAATCAGGTGGTAATGATCATACTGGTTAAACCATTCTATTCTTTTGCACACTGACGTTTGAAGCAGAAAAAGCGCTAATGTGAACCTTGCGAGTCATCACACCAAGAGTGCAGCAGAACAGTCTGATACTGACACTAACACATTGGCCACGAGTTCACTGTCCACAGTGCAACCTTCTGTCAGTTTAGCCACTCACAGTAATCACTTTAGTGACCTAAAGTGAAGCTTTCTGACATTCCCTGAAAGTGTCCTGGCTGCTCTTCCCAGACATTTTCCCATCACCGAGGATTTGTGGTAAGTATATAATGACTATATACACCGATCAGGCATAACATTATGACCACCTTCCTAATATTGTGTTGGTCTCGCTTTTCCAGCCCCATACGCAACAAACTGTGATGCACTGACTGTGTATTCTGACACCTTTCTATCAGAACCAGCATTAACTTCTTCAGCAGTTTGAGATTCAGTAGCTCGTCTGTTGGATTGGACCACACAGGTCAGCATTCACTCCCCACATGCATCAATGAGCCTTGGCCGCCCATTACCCTGTTGCTGGCTCACCACTGTTCCTTCCTTGGACCACTTTTGATAGATACTGACCACTGCACACTGGGAATATCCATAAGAGCTGCAGTTTTGGAGATGTATTTTGGTTTCATTCTGCTTCTACAATAATATATCTTTTAAAAGCACATACAAAATGTATTAATCAAAATGCTCGTATAATGAGGCACTGGTAGTAATAGGTTTAATCAAGATTGTATCTGCTGGAGAATGAGCAATCATCACTCTGCTGATAACAAAAATTAGGGCCAGTAAAAGTCAAATTTAAATGAACACATTAAACTACTAAGTAAAGCAAACTGAACATTGTGCGTTTTAGACACTTTCCATATTTACTATCTGTGGTCAACGGAGTCTTAAAAAGATTATTAATCAAAAACCAATAAAACGTTCAACCTAGCATTTCCCAAACACACACTGGTTGCATTTTCAAAAGATGAGCATTTCCCTTTTATAATAAGCTATGGACCAATTAAGCAGTCCAGGATGCTGCAAGACATTTCTGAAGAAAACCCTTAGTTTTATTTGTAAGTGTATTGCCACTAAGTGAGTAAAAACTGAAAACAGCTAAAACAATGTAAATAGATGTTCATGTTGCTCTTAGGTATAAGTACTAGATATGTAAGAGACTTAAACCTCCCCATATGAAGAAGGGTTGTGATGAAGCTATTGCATCTTGTTGTCCAACTTCCCTCACTATTATTAATGTAACAAAATAAGCAAACTTTAAAGTATGTTGGCTTCTAAACAAATATGAAACCTTTGTTGAGATTGAAAAAAATAAAGGTTCCTAAACAATTCTTGTTGGGGTGTAATAAAAACATTCACAGAGACTTTCTGTTGCACAAAAGGTTCATTGTAGTGGAAAAAGTCTCCACAAATGATAAAAAAAAAGAAACGGTTCTTTTAGGAACCTTTAACTAAAATGTTCTTTCATGGCATCGCTGTGAAGAACCCTTCATACAACCTTTATCCTACTGCTGAACATTTTTCAAATCTATTCAAATCTCACATATGTGAGAACAATACTGTACATCTTTTCTTTTAGTTTCAAAACACTTAAAGAGACATTGCGACCAAATCATTGACTAAGTGAGTCGAGAACCAGAACAGCCTGCTTTGAGATCTGCAAAATTAAAAACAATAGTAATAACTCTGATACTTGTTTTTCTTCTCCATTATAAAGTAATAAGAATAAAAATCTTAATTCATTTTTATTTTTAAATTACAAATAAAGTAGATGAAAACTATACAAAGCATGTTAATTTCTAAGGTGTCATTACTTTAGAGTTTGCTGCCAATGAACTGATAGAACACAGGAAGTCTAACTCTTGTTAGTTGTTAAAGAGCGTTTCTTCAAAGGCATGAAAGACGTAGGGCAACATGCCCAGGAAACGACGAGGGACGTCTTCTCTCCGAGTACATTTTTATGACAAATCCTGTTAAGATTACAGTGAAAGAATCAACTCCTTTAGATTCTCTCAGCATTTGGAGAGAAAAGTCAACAATGAACTGACTTGATTTCCAGCTGTGTAATAACGACCAGCACAAACAACAGAGGCTGTATGTTCTGTTCTAGCACACCGTGTGTCGCCATCTGCGATTGCAGAAACCATGTGCCCCGCCAGTTTCAGACATCTCTCAATCACTTAAAAGATTTCCGTGTGGCTCGCGAATGGGCTTAACTGTCTTTAAAGTGCAAACATTTGAGTGGCGATAATAGACTGGAGAGCTTCAACCTCTTCTGTGACCGCAGCTGCGAGGCAAAAAACAGCTGAAACTGGTTTTGGTGGCCACTTTTACCCTCCATTCTGTCTACGAACAGACTAGTAAATTTCACAGCTGCGGCTCTGGCACTGGACCAGGTCGTTTCTGATGTGTTTAAGATCGGCCACATGAAACAACTCTCCCTCTTCGAACATATGTGAGAGTTGGAAATCTCAGGGACACGAGTCCCAGAGGTAATGAAGAACACGCCTAGTGTCTTCATTCAAATAAAAAAGGTAATCAAAGTAGTTTTGATGTAGGCTGACAATTTTCTTGCCTTTGGGGATGAACAGAAGGGAGATGAGTAATTTCATACAAGCCTTTAGTGAATATCATCAGAAAGAATTATCCGAATAAAAATAACACATTTGTTTCATATAGTGTCACACAGTGAGCTTTTGCGTCTATACAATGCAAGACCAATTTCATGATTATAGTAAACATTCTTCAGTACACCGCCATCACTGGAAAACAGCGATTAGTCATCAGCGATTAGTCAGCTGGCATTTGGTATTCACATTTTGGTGCACGTAATAATTCAAAGAAACATGGATGAGGAGAAAGACAACAGGATACATGATGAGCAAGAGTAACTGGTTTAATTTAAATGGTCGGATTTGATCTAAAAATTATATAAAGTAATATTAAGATTTATCGCTTAGTAACGGAAAGAAACATATAAAACAATTATGTATCTATCAGTGCTTTATTTAAGAATAAAGTTTTTTTTAATAATCTGCTTTTAACGGCCAAAGTAAAAGACACATGTATGTCACAAATCTGTATTTGGATGCTCAAATTCTGTATGTGACTTTGGCCCTGAGACCCACTGTAATACATTAAAATTTGTTCTGGCAGCAAAATCAGTGTATTAAATCAATACTGGTTATTATTTTATATCTTGTTTGTACCAGCTGCAGATTCAATGGTCTAGGGATGGGAATGCATAAACGCATGCATTCACACTTGTAATGTGTAACAATGAAAAAGTGTAATCATTACAATTTTGCCTTTACAAACCCAATCCTCCGAATCAAATTTTCAGATTTGGTGTGAAACTAATGGAGAAGGGGCGGTTGTGTTTTACACTCCATGTTTTACAAATTTGGTAAAAGTGGTTCTGGACCATTAATCTGAAAGTCAATTTTCTGTACTGATGCTGCCGTCTGTAATGGGATATTGCTGATGATCTGCTCTGCGATCCTAATCATGCACACATGTTTGATGGATTTCTCTCTCCCAGGAGTTGATTCTGTGAGAGATTGATCTGTGCTAAGCACATATGACAATGAACGTAATAAAAATGATTTCTATATTTGATGTTTCTTTTGACAAATAATAAGCCAAAGACAATTTCGGCTTAATTTACAACCTTTAAAACCATAAATACTTAAAAATCCATACAACTTTCTATAAAAACATCAAATGGGCTATACAGTGCACTACCCTGCTCTTAATGAAGGCATCACCTCTTTAACTATAAGAAAAAGTTTAGTACACACTAGAATACAATCAAATCCATTTACACTTAAACTGATCTTGATATTTTACCAGCCCAAAATCACTGTCTTATCCTAATATTTCAAGGAAGCGAATATTTGAGGACCAAAATATATGATGGGATCTGAACCCCAAAAAGGGAATAACACCCATCTCTAATCTTTGCTCATACACTCTTTTCATTTCCCTCTGGCTTCCACTTCAAGCTTTCCATCTGTGTAATACCGTAATTACTGTCACTTTATATTCAGCAGACCTGTGCGTTATTTTTATCCTCTCTTGATAGTAGCATTTAGACCGTAGGTTATATTTTACTTTGTCAGTTTAATCAAAACATTTTACCTTTTATCCAATGTTTAGGATGAGGTTTTGATGAACATGACTTGTATGAAAAATAAAGATTTGGTGCTTACAGACCAGGTTTCTCAAGAACCAGGCTTTTTGTATGAATAAAACCAATGAAATGCTTAATATTTAATATTACTGCTTAATATCTTTCACTTGGCTACCTAGCTAACAGACCTAAAGACGGTCATTTAGAAATGCTGTCTTTAATTGAATAGCTCAAATGGATCATCTAACATGACAGCAGTCAAAAATAACTACAAAAACCAAAAGCACTAAAACAAATGAAGCAAACAATATGAGCAAGCAAGTCTTAATGCAAATTTATTTGTACTACACTAAAAATGTGGATGTTCACATTTAAATAAATCACTCAGTAACTGGCAAATGTGCCATGTGTTATTGCACATTCATAACTATTTTATAACCTTAAGAATAATTACATCGCAATGAAACGTCACCTGCCAGGAATTAAGCTCTTTACATTTGAAAACACTCGAATAAAGTCTTATGTCAGATAAGATGAACTGCGTAAACAAGCCAGTTTCAAGCTGATGTTCTAGCGTTTTCGCAAGAGAACAAGCAGTGCCTGTGCAAAAGGCTGCAACCCGTGATATCGTTACTAACAAACAAAAGATCAGACACACGAAACACCCAACTACACTCCCAGCGACGCGACGCGATAAACTAAAACAACGCACCAATTATAGCGAGCGCATTCTGTCAGATTAGTTGTTTATAATGGGCGCATTCTTTTGTCGCGTCGCGTCGGGATGTGATGAATCTACAAACCCCGTCATTGTGATTTATCAAATGAAACGAAAACGCTTACTGTAATACACTCTCTATCATTTAAAAAGGAAGATTTAGTATTTGCTCTTTTAATTAATTATCATTATTGCAATAAACGTAACTTAATACCGGAGAACACCACGATAAAAGTACCTAGCTAAAAAACTTTACGTAGCCTAAAGAAAATCCCATACCTTAGAAACCACCAGACAAACACAGTGTCTTACCTTATAATGTGTGTCGTGGGTTTAAATGACAGACACGCTGTGTTTGGTCCGGTCTACCGTCTACTGTCATCCTGAGCAGTAGGCTACACCTGGAATACAGCAGGCACATACGAACTGACACAAACACTTTTGCCATGGAGTTTATGTAACGCCACCATCCGCTTTCTATGGCTGTGACTCAAACCCTAGTCAGTTGTCTATCTAGACATCACTTTTTGAGCAACTGTTGTCAGCTGGGGTGCTCTAGAACAAACCACTGATTCTCAGAAATGCTGACCACAATTATAATAGCCGAAAGTGCCCGGAACGCGGACGAGGAACAAGACATTTCTGGACGAGATGCTGCCTAGTTAGGAAACTCGCGAGATTTTGTGACACAACCCGTGTGTTGACGTATCACATACTGGGATATCATGGAGTTTCTTAAAGGGCTACGGACACATTTGAAACAAAAACCATTTACTGTTTTATGTGATGTTAATCGATGTGTGTTTAACGAAGCTTGCTTAAAAGCAAGTGAATACATTTTAAGTTATAGTGCGCCGAATAAGCCCCACGTGTCATCAAAAAAGCAAATACAAATCAATAAAAAAAACTGTTTAATCGAGTCAATATATTTGTAACTTAAATGTGAGCTTCATTGCATCAGCTTAGGACTTTTTAAGCAATCTAGTGGCCACTTGTGGAATAATAAAAATGTGTTTATTGCATTTTTACTACAACTATTTGAGCTGTTTATATTTTAAACACCCACATTAAAATGCTATAGATTTTGAATGAAAAATAAAAAATGTTTACCTATTTTATTTTTCATCAATGTATTGCATGTACTGACTTATTTGTTACCCTGGACAGCAAAACCAGTCTCAATGGTCAATTTTTCAAAATTGAGATTTTTACATAATCTGAAAGCTGAATAAATAAGCTTTCCATTGATGTATAGTCTGTTAGGAAGATGTCAGCTTGATAGGACAATATTTGGTCGAAGTTCTTAATCAGAGGCGCTGTAGCAGGCCACCCACTCACTAAAACAAAGTTTTGATATATTTACGGTAGGAAATTTACAAAATATCTTCATGAAACATGATCTTTACTTAAAGGGATAGTTCACCCAAAAATGAAAATTATGTCATAATTTACTCACCCTCTAGTCATTTCAAACCTGTTTCTGATAAACACAAAGGAAGATATTTGGAAGAATGTCAGTAATCAAACAGACCTTTTACTGCCATAGTAGGGTAAATAAATACTATTAAAGTCAATGGGGGGGTGAGATCTGTTTGGTTAATCACATTCTTCCAAATATCTTCCTTTGTGTTCATCAGAACAAAGATATTTATACAGGTTTGAAATGACAAGAGTGTGAGTAAATGTTTGGGTGGACTATCCCTTTAACATCCTAATGATTTTTGGCATAAAAGATAGATCAATAATTTTGACCCAAACAATGTATTTTTGGCCATTTCCTAAAATGTTCCCTTGCTATTACGACTGGTTTTGTGATCCAGGGTCACATTTTGCATGTATTTAATCCTAAAATCAGCATAGCATTTTTACATACACTGTGCTCCCATTAAAACTACATTACTGTACTGCACTTACTACACTTTTATACATTCTTGACTGAGACAGGTGCTAATGTGGAGCCAACAAGAAAAGGCCTCATGTTACGATATAGAAAGGCATGACATTGGTCTGAGGGGAAGAAAAAGGAATCAAGCTGTGTGTCTGTAAGCTACAACAGGGACCAAAGAAAGTGAGATGGATGACAGACAGTCTGGATATATAGTGAATAAAGAACATTCTGGAAAAAGAAACAGACAGAGATGATGGAGCCTTATATCATCTAGCTGGAATGCAACTTTGCACATAATTGTGTGTACAGTATATAACGAAAAAGTCATTTATATTAACACATGCTCAAAGAATTGTATCTAGACATGCGAAATTATTAGCAAATAAACTATTACAGAATGCTTTATGAGCATTTCCAACATAAATGAACAAAATGTCTAAAAACTGTGCCACTACAACACACAACACTTAATAAAAACACCCAAAGATTTAAGCTTTTTATTCTAAACAATCATTATAACAAACAACATCTGATTATCATACAGACAAGAAATGATTAACCAGTAAGGCTGAATTTTGATGTGATACAATTCTGTAATTTCCTTGCTAATTACAGAATGTTTAGAGGCAAACATATAGAGAGAATGTTCAAATTACATTCTATGCATTAAATATTCTGTAAATTACTCTTCTTCACAAAAAAACACCAATAACGTCACATTGGGCTGAGGTTATATGCAAAGTATTTAACATGTAACAACTGACAATGATTTGAGAAGAGACAATTATCTCTACAGTGTGATACAGACAGCTTCTGAGAATGTCTCACATCATAAGTGCTTTCAATTCCAAAAGAGACAAAGTGCATTTAGGTCTGTTATGGAGAATTCATATTCTGTGCTTTAGAAATTTCTAGCAGGTTTACCAATAATTCTCTTAAAATTGCATTTGTTCATGCATGTGTGTGACCACTTTGTGACAGCAGAATACATCAATGGGGACGTTTAGTACGGTGTCAATTATGTTTTGACATTAGAAGAAAACTGTCATGAAAAACAAAGAATGACAGCATCTATTTAAGTTAAAGTGTAACTTGATGGAGGATTTATCTGTAATGAAAACATTAGCTTGTGACCATTGGAAGATCTGACAATCATCTGGGAAAATGCTTCGTCTATTTGAACATTGCATTGAAAGATCTTCCAATGATCATTCTTCTGATTTCACTGGTGCCAGCTCCAATCTCATAAAGTTTAGCATCCCTTAGAAAGCGGCCCATTGGGTAGTCATTAATGTACCCATTTCCACCTGTGGAAGCAAACAAGTCAAAAGAATTTTAAGCCATGAAACAAAATTCAACCAGAGACTATTCTTTAAGCATGGCATCACAGCAGGTGGTACTTTGTGCCTGTTAAGACACAATTAAAAGCAGCATCTACTTAATACATGGCAACTGGTTGAAGTTTGGCTGTTTGCCGTTTATCCACCTGGTAATTCACTGCAGCAACAAGAATGAATGAAGATGGAAGGGTTTGGCCCTGACAAGAGGAGCGATTTCTTTCAGTTTCTGCTGTGCTAACTACTAGGCACTCACCCAGGCATTGAATCCCATCCAAGGCAACTTGAGTTGCATTCTCCGCACAATAAAGAATTACCCCAGCGCAGTCCTACAATAACATCACAAATCAATACTGCTACTACGCAATCTGGAACAGCTGCATGCCTCAGTTCCAGACCGACAAAAAACATTATGAAACAAAGCGAGACAAATAAGAAAAATAGTTTAAAGAGTTCTTACCTTAGAACTGAAATGGCCTTTGTCACAAGCGCGGGCCACGTTGTATAAATACTGCCGACACGAACTAAGACGTGTATACATATCAGCCATTTTTCCTTGCATTAGCTGGCCAACAGACAGAAATGATTTATTTTATTGTCTAGGTAAGGTCTCAGAGAGATTATTTTTTTATTGTTTTTTTTTATGCCTATTATTCTGCACTTTCCAGACAACACTGAATTACCATTAATTCACTTTTCAATTGACTATTCACCAACTCTTTCTCCCTTCTCTTCACAAAATTAAAATTTTTTCCTTCATTTATATGAGCGGTTCTCAAACTTTTTCACTCCAAGGCCTTCAAATGTTTTAAAATATTCCCTCACAAAAACTCAAAATTTCTACCCAATAAAATATTTTAGACATTAACTGGAAAAATGTTTACTCATTATAAAATGTCCAAATAATATCTTGGTTTTTCTTTTTTTATGTATTTAAAGTATTTCATTTAGTCTAATCTAGTCATCTTGAGGCCCCCTTGGAAGTCAGCTGGGTCCCCCTAGTGGGCCACTGCCCCCCTGTTGAGAACCACCAATTAAGACCCCCTCCTTGTGTATATTTATATAATCACTTTATAAATAACAAAATAGCTTTCAAAAATGAAAACTCTGTGTGAAAATCATACCTGAAATTGACCAATTTTCTGCCCAAAGGCTTCACGAACATGTAGATAGGGGATTGCATAATCCAGCACAGCTTGCATGATACTGAATTGTCCAACATATGAAATTAAACATGAACTATTCAACAATTCATGTGTCATTTTGCATTTTCATACGATGCCATTTTCAACTGATAACAGGACATTTTGTATGTTTTTTGGCCGTTCGTTTACATGGAAACAGTATTTTGGGGGACCAAAAACACAAACGTTTGAAAACGGGTCTCAAAGTGCAAATTTTTGAAAATGCTGCCGTTTTCGGCCTCCAGTACTGTGAACTCTCATTGCTCGACTATGTATTAATGGTTCCCCAGCAAAATGTGGATTTAATGCACCAATAAGACCAGCAGAGACATTTTTACATTCGCCAGACTTTAAATACACATATACATCAACCAAAGGTATTAAAAAGCACTTTTGGTGCTTTTATAACTGTGTATGGGTGCAGGCACATCCTGTTTCTTTACACAGCAACATTGCCATCCACGTGTACGTGAAACTTTTCAAAAACGCAAAGGAAAAAACTTTTCAGTTTCTCATTGTAAACGTGGTCAAAAACAAACAGAACAATAGTTACCCAACGGGTCCAGCAGCCAGTACCAGTCGCTCAAGGTCCAAACCACTCATCAAAACATATACACCTTTGTTTACCGGGCCCAATGCGTTTTTCTCTAAAACATTAAGAGAACATTTTAAAACAAAATCACAAACATGCATAACACCCTCCTGCACATTTACCCACCAGGAATCTTGCAGTCCTCAAAGACAAGTTCACAAGTGTTGGATCCCCTCATTCCAAGTTTATCCAACTTCTGTGCAGTGCTGAATCCTGGCATGCCCTTAAATAAAACAACAGCTAAATATTTCTGAGACTGCACCCTAACTGAACCAAACAAAATTCAATACTCTCAAATAAATTAAATATTTTTATCCAATAATAACTCGATAATTTCTAACCTTCTCAACAATGAAAGCGGTGATGCCACGGGCTGCCGCTTCTGGGTCTGTCTTAGCATACACAATCAGAACATCCGCATCAGGTCCATTCGTAATCCAGAACTTATTCCCATTTAACACATAGTGGTCACCTTTACAAAAAAGTATACATTTTATTTACATACCCACACATTAATATGTTTCTAGAAGCGTGCATCAATATACTTTTTATTTTATTATCTACTTGGAGAGTATACTGAACAAGTCAACAACTTAAAATATATGCATATCTAACCAGTTATTACACATCTATGATTCTGATAGCAGTGCTTGTAATAGCAGCACACAGTGATGATGAGTAATACAGTTACAGTAGCACGCCAAGTGTTAATAGAAGACCAGTAACCTTGTTTTCTGGCTGTCAGTCTCATGGACACCACATCAGAGCCAGAGTTGGATTCACTCATGGCCAAAGCGCCCACATGTTCCCCTGACAACAACTCAACACAGATATGCAATATTTTAGCTACTCTTGAGAAAAAACACAACCCTGTCCTATTCTGATATTTATAAACAACAACATTGTATCTTTATTAATAAAATGCCTTTTCATATTTGAACTACAAATAAAGTCTAAAGTAAATGTTGTTTGTTTATAGCATCCCTTTATAACTGATTCTTTTAAAAGACAATAATAATATTGAGTTTGGAATCATACTTTGGGCATGTACTTCTCCTTCTGCATCTGATTCGCATGTCGAACCATCTGATTTACACACAGATTGGAGTGTGCTCCATAGCTGAGTGCAATAGCTCCAGATATTCGGGAGATCTCTTCAATGACAATCACGTGATCAAGAAATCCCAGTCCCGTTCCACCGTACTCAACTGCATACGTGGATAAAGAAATCAAAACATTTATGTCAAAGACAATGAAAGCAAAAGAAGCTCTATGTGTTCATATAAGTACACTCAATCGCAACATTAGGTGAAGTGTGTAGATTGACTTTTGTGATTGTGGAGGAGGAAACACTCCAGTGGGCACTAGAGGCATAGAAATTACAAACTTCACGTTTAAGACAAGCTAGGCCTGTAAATAGTTCTACCTGGAGCAGTGATTCCAAGCAGTCCAAGATCTCCCATTTCCTTCCAAAACTCCTATTGCAAAACGACAATGTCCTCTTAATATAATTTAGCACTTTAGATTATTACAAAAGACCCCTGAGCAACATTGGAATATAACGTTTACAGGAATTTACCCTCATGCGAGGAAACTCGTTTTTCTTGTCAATCTCATCGGCATGGGGAGCGAGTTTCTCCTGCAAGAATCTCTGAACTGTCTGTCTGAGCTGGTGTTAAAAGGAGATATAATAAACATAGGTCAAAAAAAAGCAACGACATATGCAGACGACAGGGAGGACGACATATACGGACGACATGTGCGGACGACATATGCGGACGACAGGGAGGACGACATATGCGGACGACAGGGAGGACGACATATGCGGACGACAGGGAGGACGACATATGCGGACGACAGGGAGGACGACATATGCGGACGACAGGGAGGACGACATATGCGGACGACAGGGAGGACGACATATGCGGACGACAGGGAGGACGACATATGCGGACGACAGGGAGGACGACTTATGCGGACGACAGGGAGGACGACTTATGCGGACGACAGGGAGGACGACATATACGGACGACAGAGAGGACGACATATACGGACGACAGGGAGGACGACATATACGGACGACAGGGAGGACGACATATACTGACGACAGGGAGGACGACATATAGAGACGACAGGGAGGACGACATATAGAGACGACAGGGAGGACGACATATAGAGACGACAGGGAGGACGACATATAGAGACGACAGGGAGGACCACATACTGTATACAGATGACAGGGAGGACGACAGGGAGGATGACATATACATATATGCATATCAAAAGCAGATAAAGCATAGTCAATAACCGTGGACATAGGTAGATGCATTGTACAACGCAGTCGACACATTTTAGACACAAATGGAACCTCATAGAAGAGGATGACAAAAAGGGCGACAGAACTAAACAACAGTAAAGATGACAGAACAAAACGACAATAAGGATGACAGTAAAAAAGACAAGAGGAAAAAGATGGCAGGAAGACAGATTAAGACAATAGCAACAGACAACAACATACAAGTCAACATATACTGATTTACCTGAACAAGTAGGCAATGACCATAGACAAATGTATAGTACAAGGCAGAGTTTGCGCTATAGACTTTTTTTATTGTCCGTCATTTTGACAGGCTCGTAAAAAAATCCGTCATAATCTTTTATTACCCGTCACTATGGTGCAAGGGGGTATTAAGTTGTAATTAGCATGTTCGTGATGTCATAATGCTGTACTTGCGTTTACTCTCGGAACTTGATGTATTTTAATACAACTGAATGCCCAATAAAGCTGTTGTTTATTTTTATTTATATATTTAATGTTTCTGTTGTCAGACATAAAATAATAATTACAAAGACAAATGTTTATGTTCATATGTCTAGTCAGTGACTATGACAGGTGCTTGTAAATGGACTCACTCACTCCCTCACTCACCTGACTCACTCACTCACTCACTCACTCACCTGACTCACTCACTCCCTCACTCCCTCACTCCCTCTGCTGCGGTTTAGTCATGAATGTGCTGCTTCTGCCACTTACTGAACAAAGAAAATGCCAAGAAGAGAGACATTTTTCCACTCACTGAAAGCTAAGGTTTATCCAAAAAGACGCTAGTCGCATTTCTGAAGGAAAAAACTCTTTTGTGTGTGCATGCACACGACGAGGGGGGTCTGTGACAGATGCATCTGCACCGCAAGTCTCCGCTGACTGCACGCACGTTTTCTAAAACGGACCAGGCATTGTAAGGAAGCTAATAATGAATGGGAAACACAAGTCCCTTCGCAATCGTGTTCAGGGCAGGTGTAGTAGCCTACGATCACGCTCTAATGAAAGGAAATGACAAAACGGGGAACTACAATTGCCCTTATTGTAATCTGTCAAAATGACAGACGGCTTTCAGATTTTTCCGTCACTGGTAAAATGAATCCGTCAATGACGTTGAATTTTTGGTTAACGCAACCTCTGGACGACATACGCAAATGACATGGAGGACGACATACGCAGACGACATGAAGGACGACATCTAGTACAGACAACATGGAAGATAACAGAACAAAGATGACAGAACAGGACGACATTAAAAACGACAAATGTATAGTACAAGGCACAAAGCAGTCAACACATTTTTGGCACAAATAGAACCCCATACACAATATGAGTTCAACAAAACTACTGTATGGTGCTAAAGAATGGTATACTTTGAGCATTTGACAATGTTCTGGCCTTCCATCTTAGGTGAGGAAAGGACTTCAAGTCCTTATACAGTATGAGAATGAGAAAGGCTACAACACATCATACCATGCATGTACAATAGTTATAACACATTTGATATAGGCTGCTGTAAAATATTCTATTAGGTCGATATAGTCACAGATTGAAAACACAGACTTATATAAGACAGCAATGTTACAATAATAATAAAGGGCATCTGTAATAATCCTGTCCAATCAAAAGGGGGCATTCGTACACACCTCCAGCCAGAATGCTTCTCCAATTGCAGTGGCACCACACAGATATTAAAACGTAGACATTTAAACAGTGACATGAAGTTTATTTCTATAGTCAGGATTTCAACGTTGTGTCCAGATGTTATCCATGAGCTATGTAGATGCAAATTTTGAGAAGAGGTCATCTGTTTGACAGCAACCATGTGGGATGTCCGGACGATACAGTTCATCCCATCAGAGTTCTGTGAACTAATGTGACTAAAACAAGAAAGTCTGACATTTTGGCTTGCACTCATGTAACGTTAACGTTATTTGGATACCTGGATCTGTTCGTCGGTAAGACCGTTGACGATGTCATCTACTGGAATAGCCCCAGCGCATCCGCGTCGCGATAAACTAACATTTGGTACTCTCTGAAAAAGACGCAGCGCTCTTCTGGCAGCAAACATTTTGGTAATCGAACGTGGGAGGCTGCAAAAAGGGCAACCAGAAACTTTACGCTGGAAGGAATCTCTGAAAGGAATTCGGTTCTTCTTCTACTCTATTTTGTAAGTGGCGTTGACGAATGACTCGGACTCCAGCTTTACTGCCACCTATTATGTGGAAGTACAAACTACACCTCCCCAAAAAACTAATCTCAGGGATGTAGTCAAAAATGACACTTTCCAGTTGCGGTTAATTCCATTGTTAAGATCTGAAAACCTACTTTACCTTGTATTATTTGCATAGCCTCGTTTAGTGGATTTCTTAAAATTGTAATATAACTAAAATAATATAACATGTCATTTATAAATCTAGAAAAAAAAAGAAACTAAAGTAGCCTATACTTTTATTTTTCATAGGCCTAATAATGTTTTATAATTGGACAATTGTTGCATACAAAAAGATAAAGGATAATCTTAATTTGACATGTATGACAACTATAAACAGGTTGACTGTCACCCATTACTACACCGCTCATTTTTAGAGTCTTTGTTGATATTTTCATAAAGGTTTCTGGGAAAAGTTTGAGTAGTCAAAGCTTTATTAACCTGAAAACAGCAGCATGGCAAAATACTACACAGAATAAGGAAATATGATATCAAGCAAGTCAAACAAATTAAGTCAGGAAGAGAGGTGAAACGCTTAAAATGCGGAAGATCAGGCTTACAGTCCCCGCGCTGAGGTTGAACGCTGTTTAGAGAGGCTTCCCTAGGTGTGAGTTGACGTCCACACCATAAAGGCAAACAAAATATCTGCATGGACATCATTTACTATAACTTCAGATAAATACGTTTACTGAACCAAATACTTTGCGTTGCGAAACATTTATACTGAGAATATCTAGAAATCTCCACGTAGCAACCCGTGGCCCCTCGGACAGGGGGAATTAACCCAACCCAAAACCGGACTCGATGCCTAAAGAGAGGCGGAGGTCGCTGAGAGAGGCGGCGTTCTCCCGTGTGTCTCCTATTTGCGACGGACCGCGGAGAGGAGGAGTAGGACGCGAAGGAAACTTTTCATCCATAGAGATTTGTGATGATCAAACACACATGGCGGAACAGTACAGCGGGCAAGCGGTCTCACACGTTAACCCGGCGAGAGAGTGCCTGGTGCCGCAGGTGACCATCACTTCGGATGGGGACTCGCGGGAGATCACACAGGACGATCTGGAGGAGGAGGTGAACGGAAGGCTGCGTCGCAAACTCTCAAACTCATCGCTGTCGTCTAATGGCTCCTCCACGGCGTTTGAAGAGTCGGAGGATGACATCCTTAGCGACAACGAGACCAAAAGCAAAGGGATCGTGACTCTAGAGCATTTGGGTGACTCGGTCAGAGAGGTAACTGTTACGTTATGTTTATAGTGGATCTAGGTTGTTAATCTGGGTATAGAGGTATTACGTTCATTACAAACACATTTTTTGTTAGTTGTCTGTATTAGGCTACATTTGATATAGCAAAGCGGTAAGCCAAAAATGAACCCTCCCATAATAGTAGCTATAAAAATATTATATAAAATATCAAATTAAATGTACAAATTGTTCCCCACCTTTATTCACCAGGTATGACTATAATATTGCATCTGTATTATAATTCTTTTATAAAAAGTTAAATTAAAGACTCTTGGGGAGACTTATGTTGGAATCAATACATATAAACTCTATTACTGTAAATCTTAACAACAAGACTAATCGAAACCTGACATGAGAACAGAAGACAATAATGAGGAACTGTTGTTACAAACTTATGAAACTTTGATCTGTGCTGGAAGCTTTTCTTAATAGCTGTAAGAGTAGCCTATCTTGAATAATTTCTTCTGATGTAGCATTGAGAAGACATCAGACAATGTTTTATAGAGGTCTGCGTGTTTTTCAAGGAAGTTTAACATTTTCTCACTATTCAAGCTATTGTGTTATTGCGAAACATTATTTGTTTCTTATAACAAGGATTTGTTCGTGTGGGTTTCTATCTGCCTGTATTTGATTGTGAAAGTCTTGTGTGTTTGGCATGGTGTTGCAAACTATGAGAAATGACACTTGGCATTACTGGATAGATATCGAGGATTCCTGTTTGTCTTTCTAATGTGAGTCTACAGCTTTAGTCTAACTGCTGTTACAGATGTGGGGAGACTTGGGTTGTCTGTAAAAAACATAACCAAAATATCAACACTGCTTACAAAGTAGGCTGTTCTGAATTTTTCTCTTGAGTTGTGTATTTTTGTTTGCATTCGTCTACTTCAGGGTGGTTTGAGTTAAGCAAATATCACAAGAGCAACCCTCTTTAGCTGGTAGCACCTCGAGTTGTTAAAACTAAAGATAAACAGGCTGTGTGCCAAAGTCGCTTTTTTTTTTACATGCATGCTCACGTGTTGTTCGCTTCTGTAACAGGTGAATTTCGAAGTGCAGAGACTTTCTATTAGAGAAGAATATTGTTCTACACACAAACGCACGTATGTATTTCGGCAAATACTTCTTAGAAATATATTGAATAAGCTCAACCTGGTCCTGGTGATGATGGATAAGCTTGAAGGAATATGGCATTGAAGGGATAGTTCGTATTTGTCATAATTTATTCATCCTTTTGTTATTCTAAACCTGTATATGATTAGATTAGATTCAACTTTATTGTCATTACACATGTACAAGTACAAGGCAACGAAATGTAGTTTAGGTCTAACCAGAAGTGCAATAAGCAAGTGCAGGATATACAGTTGTGCATATAGAAAGCAAAGCAAAAATTATGAAGAATTTACAAGTGGGAATGTACTATGAACATTATATACAGATGGTTATTTACTAAAAACAGAAATTTACTGATGGATATGTAAATTTCTGTTTTTAGTAAATAACCATCTGTATATAATATATGACTGTTCTTCTGCGGAACAAAAGAAGATACCTCACAGATTTTTACAATGCAAGTCAATGGAGTCCAGTGTTGTTTGGATACCAAGATTCTTCAAAATCTTTTGTATTCTCCACAAGTCATGCAGGTTTGGAATGACACGAGGGTGAATAGATGAAACTACCCCTTAAATAAATTGTTATTTCAATGCATTTTAAGTATGTTTGGATAAAGCATCTGCCATAAGACATAAACATAGTGTATTGTAAATTAAAAAATCATAAAAAGATTTACGGAAGAAATAAAAAAGAATTAAACACAATTCATCTGATTAATAGCTGAGCATATGTAATAAGTCATCTCCTAACATTTTGTCTTTTACTGTCGTGTTTATTTTGAATGGATGTGATACATATTGTGATCCTCGACTCATTCACAGCCATAGAAGGTGTTCGCTGTCACTGTTCTTTAAACACATTGAGTCTTGTAAGTCAAGAGGCCATGTCTGCATAGCATCTACTCGTGCCTTTTTGGAAAGTTACACACCTTGCATTGAATGAACTGATCTAACTTGATCCTTTGCATCACACGAAAAGTCAAACACCAATGACACTGGTCACGGAAAAAGGCATTCATTGTTTTTAAAAGGGTACGTGTTTTCAGACTGGTTCCAGACACCTATTCTGAAAAGCCACATAGACGTAGAAACCGCATACAGTGACAAACAGTTATATTGATCAGCTCATATCAAAACATAAACTTGATGTCACTTGACATTTAAGCTGAGGCCACACTGTCACAAACAAGTTTCCGCCGCCACTCCACCACAAAGATACTTTATAGGTCAGTTTTATTAATGTCGTGTTAAACTGCATTTCATGTTGTTTAACTTTGCTGTTATTTTAGTCTGAAAAAGGACATTTTCCATTTACGGTATATATACTATTTTGACGCTTTCCTGTAGCTCAGTGGTTAAAGCATGGCGCTAGCAACGCCAAGGTCATGGGTTCGATCCACTGATCTATATAATGACTGGATTGCTCATGACGTCATTACACTGAAGCCACCGCGCGTCACCGCTTTTGTATTTATAGTATTCCAGTACATTTTTACAACTCAAATATCTTAAGCATGTAAATGGTTATTATTTAAAGTCGAGAATTTTTCTATCTTATTGGATATTGAGTGAGTTACATTAATCTTCATTTCAGTAGCTTACATTATCACGGACGAAACACAAACACAAAACATATGAGAAATGTGCTCATTCTGAAATCTAAATACAAATTGTATGTTCTTAAAGTCACAAAGCTTTATTTTTACACGTTTACACATGTGCCATTACAACAGTATGCAGCACTCATCTTAATAATTTCTATATATCGCTATTCTACCTGAAATAAACATAAACACTGAAAAAAAACCATCAGAAGTAACAAGTAAGTAAACATACATGTAAACTAATAACTAACCGTGCACCTTCTGCCATTGGCTTAGCGTTCTATGAGCTATCCAGTCATTATATAGATCAGTGATTCGATCCCAGGGATTGCACATACTTATAAACAAATGGATAGTATAATGGATAAAAGTATGTATAAATCTTAAAAGTATAAATGTATTTGTAAATGTAAATATATACTGATACTGTAGATTTAGTTAGATAGAAGTTGTCTAGCTATCTATATATGTTTTAAGTTACCTATGTACAGTATGTGAAAGATGTGTAATTTTATTAAATGTACAGACATCTTCGTTTATGTAGGATAGACTTTTTGTTGTTTAATAGAAACATGTTACACTTATATAACACTTGATTGGTAGTTGTTTAACAGTTGGTACTATATTGTTTGCACTGTCTGCATGACTGTCCAGTTCAATATTTAGTTATGGGCGTGTTAGAAATGTGTGTATGCACAACTCTACAAAGTGCAGGACATAGCCTTTGGTTTATGGCTTTTTCAGTATTTATCCAGGGCTGTACACAGTCTGCTTGACATTAAATATGATGTACCCTTTGGATGTTTTCCAGTCTTCGAAAGGACTACTTCCCAATGAAAGATTATAATAGTTGCTACATGCTTGTTATTATAAAGAAAATTCTATTCAGCTCTTTTACCTAAGGGCGAACTGTTGGCAAACCTGACTTACCTGCTATGAAAACAAGTGAATTTGAAAACAAAAAAATACAGTGTTTTTTTTTTGCCTTATCAGATAAAGAAAAACAAACACTACTTTGCAGTTTAGCTACACCCTTATGATTTCGACACCGGCAGTATTCATTACAATTTGGGAACACTAAATCCTCTTTTCGAGCTAATAATTCAAGTTGCAACATTTTTAAAGGACCAGACTAAAGATAAGACTAAAGAGGATCTATCGACAGAAATGCAATATAATATTCATAAATATGTATTCAGAGGTGTATAAAGACCTTACATAATGAAGCGTTATGAATTTATTAGAATGAGCTATTTCTATCTACATACACCGCGGGTCACCGCTACAGTAGCCCTAAACGATCAAACTGCTCTGCAGAGCGTGTTTCATAAATATGTTATCTCCTTCGGCAAAGAAGCGAAAACGTGACAACATCCTGTCCTGTGTCAGCCACCGTAGTGCTTCGAAAAGGAGGGGTGGAGTGAGCCGTTGGTTGCAATTCGCAACCTCATCGCTAGATGCTGCTAAATTTCACTGACTGGACCTTTAAGAGATACATAATAAAATAAAAGTAAAATATTTTTGAAAGGTTTATTTAAAGGGTTTAAATTCTACATGCAAGATTCCTGTTTAATGTAAGTTTACTTAAAATGTTACATTAACCTTTATAATGATAACTTAATTCAGTTTAGTTATATTTATATAGTGTTTTTCACAATTTGCATTGTTGCAAAGCAGCTTTATATACATTATGATTTAAAAAATAGTAAATCATGAATAAATAAAATATTGACAGTATATGCTATTGAAATACAATGTACACTATTAAAACTTAACTGAAATAAATACTATGTTGGATTGCTTGTAAATTGTTCAATTGAAGAAGATTATTGAAGTAACTGGTAAGTGCACCTTAATAAAGTACAAGCTGATAGTTTACATTACTGTTAAACAGATCTCATCACCACCCAAATGAACATGAAATAAAATGGTTTCCAGAATGCTCATTTGAAATGGGCAGCAAATCAAATGTCTGTATGTAATGGACTGAAGTGCTAAAGATTTCTGAGCTTCACAGCTCACACTGAGACTGTGTGTGTGAGTCAGAGTCACACAGAAGAAGAACATTGTGCCGTGCCTGAAAAAAAAACACTTGGCTTTTGGTCACTGATAGCTGGATTTTTACTGGATTCATTAGGGCTTGAGGCTTATGGCTGGGAACAAACCTCATGACATTTGATCTCAGGTGTTTTAAATCTTTGTCTCCAAGTACAGTATCTTAAAGTGAACAATCTTCTAACTATCAAACTTTGTCCCTGACATATGGGGCCTCAGTCTCCTGCATGCCTCTGAGATGTGCAGTATACAGTCAACAATAATTATTAATAACATACATTATTTTATTCCCAGAATAACAATACCAAGTGGAAACTGAAGACCATTGTGCATTGCCATTTGCTGGCTTCACATCCAAAGCGACTCTCCTGGGTTCAGTTGGCAGGACATGAAGGTAAAATAAAAATGGTGCACTTTAATATATTTATTTGTGACCCTGGTTTACAAAATCAGTCCTAAGTAGCACAGGAACATTTTTTGGGAACACTGTATAGGTCAAAATGATAGATTTTTCTTTTATGCCAAAAATCATTAGGATTAAGTAAAGATCATGTTCCATGAAGATATTTTGTTCATTTCCTACCGTAAATATATCAAAACTTTATTTTTGTGAGTGGATGATCAAAATCGCAAACAAAAATGGCCGGAAACACGGCTACAAACTTCACTCGCTGCTGTCCGCTCTTTGGGAATTACTCACTCAAGTTTAGTATCTATGTAAAGCTAAGAATTCAGCTTTCGGGTTCATCTACTTTAATAGAAAGCGTTAAAACAAACCTGTTACTTTTGAGCAACGGCCTGCTACAGCACCTCTGATGGACAACTTTAAAGGCGATTTTCTCAATATTTAGATTTTTTGCACCCTCAAATTTGAGATTTTCAAATAGTTATATCTCGGCTAATTATTGTCCTATCCTAATAACCCATATATCATTATATCATATTATTTATTCAGCTTTCAGATGATGTAAACATCTCAATTTCGACTGGTTTTGTTGTCCAGGGTCACATATGGCACTGTATTGTTTGTTGTATTTGTTTTTTAACTGAATACATGAGGGAAGTAGTCATAACATTTTAGGGAAGTGATAATGAACTGGTTCATGTAATGACCAATGCTGAGACTATCAAGGATAGAAAATAAACACTGTTAAAGGGACAGTTCACCCAAAAATGTATTTATTATTGATTTAAACACAAACGATATATAATGACAGAATGACTGACAGCCTCATAAGAAAGGAAGTCAAACAGGTTTTGATTGACATGAGAGGCGAGGAAATGATGACAGGTAATTTTATTTTTGGGTGAACTGTCCCTTTAAGAACTGACAAAAGCCTGTGTGCTTCAGTGTTGATTATCTGCTCCAGTGGCTCCATGTCTGTGTTTGTGTTTCTGCCCAGGCAGCTTCAAAGCAGCAGATGAGGGCTCCATTCTGAAGAAATTCTCTGAGAATGAGAAGCTGTGCTTTGAGTTGCTGAAAGATGACACTTTAAATTTGTTCGTGCCAAGTTACTATGGAGTGGTGGAGAGAGATGGAGAGCTCTTTCTGAAAATGAAAGACTTGCTGGCCGGCTTTGAGTCGCCAAATGTCATGGACTGCAAGATGGGAATGAGGTAGATTGATGGACAGACCGATGGGCCTACACCACATTATATTATGCTTATATTATTTTAAATATTCTGACATATTCCAACAAAGTTTTTATGAATTTGTTTGTTTTGCAAGCTAAAATCATTCGATCATTTTTGGAAGAAGGTGTAAGATTGAATGCTTTTATGAAACGTTCATATTGTTGCTGTTCTTTAAAACCTTGGATGTCTACATTTTTCAAAAACATTTTAAATGATTAAATACTGTGTTGACAAGTACTTTTGAATATTTTTTATTGGTTACATATTTACAAAACAGGGTGACTAATAATAATGATTTATTGCAAAAATAAAAATAGGGAGATACAAGGTTTCAGAAGGACAGCAGCGATATGAAACTTATAACTGATCAATATAGTGGGGTTGATATAGTATATTATATTTAAAATACCACTCCAGTAATTGTTTAAATAAAATTAAAATACAATTGAAATAATTTACACTTTAAAATTACAATGACCTATAAACAATAATTTTAGAATAAAGAATAAAAGAAATATAACTTTATATTTTAAAACTATATTACTTTAGTATTAATTAAGTGGTTAACACTTTATTGGTTTCTAGTTACAGTGTGTACAACACTAGAGCAGCTCACAGATTTCAGTGATGATTTGTATTACAGAAAAAGCGAACACAGTATTTTCAATCACATTTGTATAGTAACACACTTGTCGAGTTTATTCTGTGTGCGGTAGAAAACTAGACCTGCTAAACACCTGTTTTGGTTCTTGGTCTGCTTCCTGTCAGGGTAATGGGTGGGGCTCACAAAGAGAGAGGCCCTCTTTCAGCGAACAACAACAATAACCACTTCCTGTGCATGTGCAGTCAAAATGCATTCTTACAGAGGCAGACGCAGGGCGTCCCTGAGGGCTTCCTTCTTACAAGCTTTTCTTGCCTTCTACACACTGAGAGACGTTGTGTAGAGGAGTCCCTCTGTGACTTTGACTTCCTGTGCACACAGGAAGTCAAGTAAAGTTCAAGAACAACACTGAAACCAGCACTGAACTAATCTCAACACAGCCACTAGTTATAATTTAGCGGAGACTAACCACTACCAGTAATCTTCAACTGTCCAATTTTAATTCTAAATGAATGTTTTCTTTCTTTCTTTCTTAGGACATACCTGGAAGAGGAACTTGTGCTGGCAAGGGTGAAGCCAAAGCTACGTGCAGACCTGTACAAAAAGATGCTAGAAGTGGACAGTTCGGCACCTACAGTGGAGGAAAAGAAACAGCAGGCGATAACAAAACCCCGCTACATGCAGTGGAGAGAAAGCGTCAGTTCAACTAACACGCTGGGGTTCCGTATCGAGGGCATCAAGGTACCCAATAGTGCCTTATCATTTGCAGCTCACTTCTATATCATAAATAAAGGTGCACTAAGCAAATATTAGAGCTGGGACCCAGAAACTAGAAACAACCACATAAAAACACTCAAACACTTATCCCTATACCATCCCATGTAGCATTGTACAGCCAAGCATTACTCATATTTTCTTAAAAAAAAGAAAAAATCAGAATTTTATACTGACATCTAGTGTACATTTTAAACCGAGGTGCACGAAAGTTTTAATGCTATTGTAGACGTATCCACAGACATATTGGTCAACCATGATTGTTTTGTTTCAATATAAAGAAAGATTATCACCCTGATGTAAACTTAAACAGCTTTTTATAGGTCGTGTACTGTAAATGTAAATATTTTAACACAACTTTCACTTAACTTGGTGCACACGCATTTTCTTACCTTTGTCTTTGACATTTTGGATTTTTTACAAATGAGTGATACGTTTTTATTTCAGAGGGGTGAAAACTGCAGCACAGACTTTAAAAGGACGCGGTCAAAAGACGATGTCACTCAGGTCTTGAGAGATTTCGTCGGAGGCAATAAAAACACAATTGTACGTGACTTCTTGAAATGTAGATCAACCTACGTTTTCATAGAACGATGTTTTCATTCTTGGTGGCGTAATGGAAATGACACTAATACTAATACTTTTTGGTTTGTTTTGACTTTCTTCCTGTAAAGCTGCTTTGAAACAATGCAACATTGTAAAAAGCGCTATATAAATAAAAGTGAATTAAACTGTAAGTCATTTTTATCCAGACGAAGAGTAGGGTGCATTAAGGTAATAGGTTCACCAAAAAATGAAGCTGCTTCGCAGAATACAAACAAAGATATTTTAAAGAACGTTGATTTTCATTGTATGGACACAAATCCACAGAGACATTTCTTTAGAATATCTTATACATGACAGTATAATCCAGTATTTTGGATGAACTATGCCTTTAAGAACATGTGTACGTGTTTCAAATATGCAGATATTGATTTGTGCTTTGCTTTCTCTTTCACAGAACTCTTATATTACAAGACTTGAGGATATTAAACAGGCTCTGAAGAAATCAGAATTCTTCAAGAAACATGAGGTAAAACCAAACAAACCTTTTTTTAAACAATTATGGGGTTTTGCATATAGTTGTTACACATTTCTAATAAATATTTGAAAAGAATTGGGCTCTATTATTTAAAAAGTTAATTCAATTTAATTAAATTGTTAATTTGAACAGAGAGAAATTAAAAAGCAGAAATGAATATTTGTTTACAATGATTGTACGATGACCTCATTCATGTCTTTAAGGTCATCGGGAGCTCACTGCTGTTCATTCACAATCAGAAAGGTAGAGCCGAAGTCTGGGTTATTGATTTTGGTAAAACCACTCCTCTCTCGGACGAACAGTCCTTGGATCACTACAGACCCTGGACGGAGGGCAACAGAGAGGATGGATACTTATGGGGCCTTGACAACCTGCTGCAGATTCTTGCCTCACTTTCCAGAGAATAGCAAACTTTTCCTTTACTGTCTTGAGTGACAGCAGGACGGATGGTGATAGACACTTACTGTACAAACTTTTTGCGGTGCATTATGGGGAAGCTACCGGTGAGAAAATCCATTACTTTACAGTATTAAGCTGTAAAAGCATTTCACTGTCAGAATATAATCATGGTTGGAAAACTCACATTTGTTTCAGGTATTGCAATATATCTTTGATATATTTTCTGTATTGTCTGCATTTGATGTACACTACCAGTCAAAAGATTGGACACCAAATATAATATGTGTTATGACCAAAAAGGTATTAAAGTATGTTGTACTTTAGCTTCTTCAAACCATTTGCTCTGCACACCAGCATTCAGATGCCTCAACAATTATGTGTTCAGCTAAAAAAAAGATTCTGTCCAAAGTTTTGGTGGTAATGTACATGCTGTAACCTGTCAAAATCAATGTTTATTATAATTTTCTGTTCTATAAAGGGCAGACTGACATTAGTGGTTATATACAACAAATGCTATATGTCCAGGCCCAACAAACACTAGTCAGTCAACCGATGTTGCAAAACCAGTACAATTTCTAGTACAATATGTATATTTAGAGCTTTCACTGCATTGATCAAACAGGGGTGGTGTTCTAGATTATTCTTTTAATGATTGCATGGGCATATTTTATAGGTGTTTCATATAAAGACCATGGTCACAATTTTTCAGCACATCACCGAAAGTGTTTTTATTTTATGGCTCACACAAACTTAAAATTGTGACACTATTTTTTGGAGTGGGTGAGTTTTGTTATAGTGTTCCTTGTGCGGTGTTTACGACAATAAAACATTGCTCAAAATCATTCTGTATTCTTGTTGGTCACAGGATTCAGGAGTTTAAAGAATGTTTAAAGGTCCAGTCAGTTGCAGTTTGCAGCATCTAGCGATGAGATTCCATATTGCGACCAATGGCTCACTACACCCCTCCCTTTCGAAACACTATGGCGGCTGACACAGAACTAAGATGGTGTCACGTTTTCGTGTCTTTGCCGAAGGAGAGAACATATTTAGGAAATGCGTTCTGTAGAGTAGTTTGTCAGTTTAGGGCTACTGTAGAAACAACATGGAGAATTCCATGTGAGGGGACCTGCGGTGTATGTAGATAGAAATAGATAATTCTAAGGTCATTAAAACATAGCGCTTCATTACATCTCTGAAGACATAGTTATGTATATTATATTGCATTTCTGTCAATAGAGCCTCCTTAATCCTACACACTGGTCCTTTAAAAATATTCATGATTTGTAGTCAATACATTTCATTTATGATTTGCAATTACTTGTTTTAGCTTAAAAAACATATGTGACGTGTTACATTAAAATTGACTTTATGTGATGGTACGTGATACTGCAAAGCCTTCCGTTATGAGCAGGACATATGCAGTTATGACATTGGCAGTGATAACCTACAACAAATAAAAATCAAACACCAGTATAAACATGAGATTAAATATTACAGCTACATAAGGGTAAGTGAAATGAAGATTAATAATTCTAGAATACAGCAGTCATATTTTCGGCTATTGCTACCCTTCTATCCAGTTACACTTTGACATAAAGATCTTGAAATGGCAGTCAGAATATGAACTCTTTAAAACTCTAAAAAATCGATTGCTTCGATTGTGTATTGTACTGTGTACTGCATATGTAATCCATAACAAGACACAATAAGAACATGGCTGTCTAAACAATGTTGAACATTTAGTATGAGATACATTTTTTTTTCACAAGATTGTTTTTAACAACATCCTACAAGAGTGCATTAAAGTGAAAGTATATTCTCCACAGCAGCCACAACAACTGCACCCGTGTCACACGCCTCACAAGCCCTCACAATTACCTCAGCAGTTAACACACAAAACTCACTCTCTGTGAAACTAAAACAAACTGTTTGTATATGAGTTGTCATCAAAACAGACTAAACACAAAATCAAAGCATCTACTGTAGCCTGAATTATTGAGTTTTAAAAGGCATTTTCCAGTCAAAACACCCTGATATTTTAATCAAAAAAACTGTATTTCTTTATATGCAATACTGTCACCTTATTATTATCTGTAAAAATAATTGTAAGTTGAACTCTTGGGTAAGATTTCACAGTAAATATCAGTTTGACATAATTCGACTTCAACTCATAAATATAAGCACATAAAAGTAACCTTCAAATTAGGGATGCACGGCCATAGCGGCTGATAAATATCATTTTAAATGTTATCCATAATAAAATCATGCCCATAAATTATAAATCATTTCCTCTGGTTGAACCACTTCTAGCTATTGAGAACACTCGAAAAACTTCTATAAAAAGAATCTTTAACTAGTTTTAAGTAGGCTCGGTACATAAGAACTAAATGTTACCTTGTTTTTTGTAGTCAATGTTTTAAAATAAAAGCATTTGTCCACGTTTTGTCTCAGGCTCAGAAAATATTAATATTAAGATATTGTATAATATATTGATTATTGGCTTCCATCATTTATGAATGATCAGTTATCCTTATCGGCTAAAATGTACATATCGGGGGATCCCTACTGCAAATCATATTTGAAAAACAATGGCGAGAGACAGCAAAAATGATAAACTGCCACTTGACATCTGAACTACCAGTGACAGATTTCCAGCCCTCTGGCACCATCAGAAGATAAGGCTCATGACAACCCCATCACATTTTTCACCTCCATTAAAATGTACCAACTACTAAACAAGCACTAAACAAGTGTTAGAACAAAATACAACCAACAGAACATTTACAACTTAACTGAAATGTCAAACGAATATTTAGACTTATATGGGTGAAATAAAATATTATTCATAATTCTAAAATGGTCTTTATGAATTAATACGTTTGATGAATCATTATAAAACAGAATCACAGGACTTCTCATTTAAAGTGATCCTTAAAGTGAACATGATGTGTTTTCACAGTGTTGACAACAGATGAGCATCCAGTGTAAAAGGGCTGCTATTAGCCAAGTGGAAGTTTCCATAGAAACCATGAGTCATTAGAAGAAGAGCCGCCAGTTGATGGCGGATTAGTTACTCCAACACCAACTCTCCACGTCTTTGGTGTACCACGAAATAACATCACTCCTACAAACGTCTCTCTCCTACAGAGAGGCGGTCCGCTATCGGTAACATTTCAATTCTAGCTAACGTACTGCGACAAGCATCAAAACAAAACACAAAATCTGCTGATCTAAGGCCAGATCAGATATCCAGGGGCCAAAAAAATGAGGTGCTGGGTGTTTTCCCATTACTACTATCGAAGTAAATCTACACTGGGTTGACGCTGAGGTCCTCCGACAGTGAAAAGCCAGAATCCCTGTCCCTCCCGGGCTTCTCTGGCTGGGTGTACCTTCTGACGTCCTCGTGTCCACAGCTAGCGTGACGCTTGACCAGGGGCTTGTGGGTAACGGTTGTGGCCAGGCCAAGAGCAGCCAGTGAAGAAGAAGCCGAAGAGCTGACGCAGAGTTCCACAGCCTTGGGCGCTAGCACGGGCAAGCTCTCCGTCTCATAGCTTTGCTCATCATAAGCATAGTTTACATTGCCACATGGGAAGCTCTGGAGTTTCGCCAAGTCCATAACCGCAGCAAGCGAGCCTCCTGTACCTCCTTCTGCACCCTTCCGTGAAGAGAGGCTTGGAAGCCCTGTAGGCCTGAAGGTGGTCGGGGAGGAAGCGGTAGATGGAGGGGGGCATGTGGGCATAGGGACATTAGCATCGGCTACCACAGGGTCAACGCACTCTGTGGCAGTGGCCGGGATGGGAGTAGATGTGGAGTTACAAGATGGAGGCATGGACTGCGTGTGGCACAGGGCTGTCTTTCCCCGTCCGAAGCTTTCCAGCACCCAAGAGCCGTAAGTGGGGTTCCACAAGTTTTTAGTCTTGTTCTTTAGCTTCTGGCTACCTGATGATGAGCTGGTTCTGGAGCATGGTCGGTGGTCTGGGACTTGAAGCCATTGACCAGGACAGACACCAGGCGCAGGCTCAGCCCGACATGGCTCTGGTGTTTCACGGTAAGTTCCTACCTCTTGCTCAAGGTGGGCTGGCTTTTGTAGCTGCGAACGGGGCTTAAGGGCATGCGGAGCTTGGCCAGGGATGCCAGGTCGAGAACACGCATCATGGGACAAAGAGTCTGCCATTAGAAGAGGCTTCATACCGAGAGATCCTTCGGGGTGGATAACAGTGACACCGTCTTCCTCCACAGCAGGGCCGTACTCCACAGGAAGAGGCGTGTTGATGACATCAGGGTCCTGATGGTTGAAGCAGAAAATGCACAAATTAATCTAAATCTAAAGAATTGAATGAATGCAAAAGCAGGACCTGTTTTACAGTACCTGTGTACAGTAGTTGATCCTCTCTAAAATGGTAGTAAAGTTGGGTCGGTGTTCTGGACAGTGTTGCCAACACTGCGTCATGATCCGATAACTAAAACAGGACAAATTTAAAGTACTAACGTGTATATGAACAGATCATGCATGCATGCAGTTTACTGTACTGTACTGTACAGAGGCTAACAGCATATCATTCAGTTGCATTAAGAAAATAATGGTAATGTTACATACACTGGCCCTGGGCAGCTCTTAGGAGGGTCCATACGACCTCCGCCTGTTACGAATTCTAACACCTCCTGATTGGTCTTGCAGGGATACGGCATGTATCCAAGAGAGAAAATCTCCCACAGCAGTACCCCAAATGACCTGCAGAGGGAGACAAATCACACATAGTGACTCTGGGTCTGTGCAGCTGAGAATTCATGAAAAAACACCCGCTTGAGCAATTTCATCACCCAAATCAAACATTTTTACAAATATAAAAAAAATCACCCTTTTTTTTTTAAAAGCATAGTTTTCCATAGTAAGTAAATTATCACATCTGTACCTGAATTGTCACATGCATAATGGTACATAATCTTTACAACTATTCAGAGCCTAGAAATTGCCCAGAAATATACAAATGTACATTTAAAAAAAATATAATAGTTTTTGATCACTGGTGACAAATATAAGTTAAACCACAAGTGGTCTTACCAGGTGTCTGTTTTGCAGGTAAAAATGCCTTCCAAGAAGGCTTCAGGTGGCATCCACTTCACTGGCAACATTGCACGACCGCCCTTCCTATAGTAACTCGCCCTGTAACCCACGTTTTATTCTTTAATATAGATGACTATACTTCAAAATGCTACATTACAAACAGGATGAGGTCATTAGTTTCATGAAAGCACCTATAAATGTCACGAGCCATCCCGAAATCTCCAATTTTTGCCACTCTGTCTGGACCAGGACAGGTCAAAAGACAGTTGCGTGCTGCGATGTCTCTGAAAAGGTGCACCGAAAATAGACATATGATGCACACGTTTAATAAGAGATTGTTGGATTTGACTTAAAAAGACGAGTGAAGGCTGCTTTAGGTTCACCCAAGCCGCACGAGCAGCATGTATGTACCTGTGAATAAAGTGATTCTCCTCTAGGTAGCGACAGCCCAGCGCAATGTCTCCGGCCATGTGTAGCAGTTCCAGCATACTCAGAGAAGAGGGCTGGTTCTGTGGAAAGAGATACAAAGAGTTATAAAGTGGTCAAACATCAAAGTCTCCTTTGCGAAGAGTCTGAACAGCCAGCACAAATTCATACACAAGATGCACTTGGTATACAGTACAGATACATACACTAATGCAGGTTTTTTACTTGAACTACCCCCTGGGATTTTAAGTAAATATTTCAATAATTTAATAGCACATTTGCATGTTTAACTTAAAAAAAAACATGTATTTTTGATCTGTTTCTATCAGTAGAATTTTACATAACTATTGTTATTATTAAACTTTGCTTGCAATTTTACATTTTTTAAAGTAATAGAAACAATTTGTATACACTGTTTGCCAGACATACAGTAATGCAATTGCATCCCGAACCATGTTTGGGAAACCCTGCTCTAACATACTGTACACCTCATATACAAAGTGGATTTTAGGTTTTAGTCAATGTGTAAAGTTCCCATTTTTATAGTTATTTTGCTTTAATGTTTTTACAGTATAAATATGCAGTTATATAAAGTGTGCTTATGCTGGCTTTATTTACACAAAATGACCATTGGCATACTTTTATATATTATAATATCGGAAATTACCTTCATACAATTTTTTATGCTTTCAGTGTCTTTTAGGGCCACTGAATTTGGTCCTAAATCAAAAGCATGTGGTTTAAATTGAGAGAGAATGATATCTACACACACACACAGACACACACACACACACACACACACACACACACACACACACACACACACACACACACACAGACTCACAGTTCTGGGTCGGTTGAGTCTCAAGAAGCTCTTCATATCTCCTCCTGTCATAAGCTCCAGCAGGATGAAGCGAGGCAGGATCTGCAGACTGACTCCAATGCAGCGCACTATGTTCTGATGGCTGAATTTACTGCAGACAAAGAACAGATTCAAATGATTCATGCACTTGTGTAGAAGATGTTTGTCAATATTTGCGTTCCGATAAGATTCCAAACCTATGACTTTCTTTCTACTATGGAAAACAAAATGAGATGTTCGGCAGGACGTTAGTGACTGATTCACTTTTGTTATAAATAGTCAACATTCCATTGAATTTCTGCACTGCTAAATTCTTACTAAACCAATTTGATTGTTTTCAGGTAAAAATATCTAAAAGCTCTTAAATCGAGATACATTTTCTTGACAAGATATTTAGTCTTGTTTTATAAAAGAAACTATAGGAATTAGGAAGATTTATGTTTAAAACAAGCCAAAAAATATGGGGTGAAAAAAACTTAAGAAAAAAGTAAATATAAGGTTATTTTTCTCATTGGCATACATTTCCCTAATTCTTATATTTTCTTTTATGAAACAAGACTACAGTAAATATCTTAGGTCACTTTTCTTGTCAAGAAAAGGGATCCTGATTTAACAATTTAAAAATACTTAAATTTGGGAAGTATTTTTTTGCAGTGTGATAGGTGGCATACATTGTAAAAAAAACGGTAAAAAATAGTAATATTCCGACAGCTGGGGCGCCAGAAAAAACGTAAAATAAATAAACTTGTAAATTACAATTAACTTAATATGTAAATGTGCAGTCAATTTCTGTATTTTGACATTTTTCGTATTCCAAAAATACAGAAAAATATTCAAACACAACAATAAAATTACAGGGTTTTTACAGTGTACAGATTTGGATTTACAGTGTACTCAATTTTTATTATAAATTGTACAATTTTGTGTGAAATATTTTTAAAATAATCTACGGAAAAACTCATTGGCAGCATTGTTCAGCAAAAAAATAAAAGGCAGCGCATGTCTGAGAAACATGGTTATATGTCACAGTGGAATGGTTTATATGAACGGCAGTGGCCCATATGATAAACACCTTATCAGCTTGTTAAAATTCAGCATTGAGTGTTTATTATCACTATTAATATTGTTGGTTATTAACAGTAGTGCAGTCTGATTATAAATATCTACAAAACATATGTGGCCTGACTAAAGAAGATGCAATAGCAGATGTAAACCTGGTAAACAAAACAAGCATGTTAAAGAATCAATACAGTTAACTAAGGGACTGAAATGATAATGTCCCACACGTGTGACCATTACAATTGTAGCCAAGTGTACCTCATAATCAGAGCCTCCATAAGGAAATCCATTTCATCCTGTTCCGAGCAGATTTCTGGAAGAGTCTGTCACAGTGAGAAAACGCAGAGTCGATTAAAAGTAACTACGAACAGACATCATAAGCATTCAAAGGTCTGGGAACACTCACCTTAATAGCAACCTGCATAGCTGTGTTGTCTCCTTTAATACCCAACACCTGTCCTTCATATACTTCACCAAAGGCCCCGTGACCCAAGGCCCTGCAGACCCCAGACAAACCCCATTACTGACACATGCAAACATTTTACACGATGTTGTCACACAACAGCACCATTAAAGAAATGTAGTTGAAGTGTACTTGAGGAGTGTGATATTTTTCCGTGGCACCTCCTTGAGCTCGCTCAGCGAGGCTGCTTTGCCAGCAAAGCAGTAATTGGGGTTGTAATCTGTCATGATGGTGGAGGAACGAATTTTGCTAAGCTTGTACTCTGGGCTCTGCAGACGAATTCTGACGGCATGCAGGTGGTTCTTCTTACGATAATATACTGCAATGAGACAAAACACACCAGAAATCAGAATAATAATGATAATGTTTTTGAGGGGCTTTGTGAATGCTAACATCATGCAAACAGGAATACATCCACCCGTTCCATTTGCATGTTCATTGGTCTCAAAGCACAAAATGGATAAGTAGAAAATTGTCCTAAAGGTTTCAATAGGCTTTTAACATGTTTTTCCAACATAATTGACTCAAAGAACGACCAAGTGCACTTATTTCTCCCTGTGGAGTTCTATTAACATTAGAAAAGGTGCTTTGTGCATTTTAAAAGACCCTGCAGGTGAGGACTGTCGACAACTAGGAATGCCACTTAAATAAAAAATAACGAGAAAATGAATTAAATTAAAAACTGAATTGTCAATTTACTCAAAAATTGACTTATTTATTTTATATCTTAAAACATGGAATAAAAAGTTATAAAATTTTATTTTTAAATGCCACAAACATTCCTTCAAGGACTGAAGCTCTGGGCCTGGCAATGGGGCAGGGTGGACTCACCCTCAATGGAGGCTGCCCGTGTCCCCGATGCAGGTTGGTAGTCTGCCGGGGAGGGCGCTGCGTGGAGGTGAGAGGTCCCCTTTTTTCCGTCGGGCTGCTGGCGCAGTGGCGCGAAGCGAAGCCGGCAGGAAGTTGACCAGAGATTAGGGGTGAGAGGGGGGAGACCCGAGCAAAGACTACCAACCTGCATGGGGGAGAGCTCAGGGGAAAACATACAGTTAGCGTCCAATGGAGCGCTGCAACCTGAGGACCCAGAGACCTTGCTCTGTGTGTTTTAAGCTTGGGCGTAAGGCCTAACGTAGTAGGTTTTTTATTTATATATAAAATACTGAAATATTCTGATCATTGATGTTGAAACCGAATTTTATGAATAATATCAATGAAAATAGTACCTGCAAGGGCTAAGGTTGTTACGATATTATACCAGCTGAAGTATCACGATATCAAGTAGTATCACGGTGCTGTGCCGTGTTCATAATTCATATCTACAAATAAACCAAATTTCACACAGATCTAGATGACACATTTTGTATTACTATAGTAAACTGTATTCTACTACAGTATTACCATGCGTATTTAATGTACACTACAGTATTTTGTACTATTAACTATAGGAATTTGATCAATTGTAGCAAATACTGTAGTATACTTTAATATTTACTATGGTAACACTATTGTCTAGGAATTTTACTATAGTAAATACTGAAGTACATTGGAACATTCTAACGTTGGAACTAATACAAATGTGCCATAATTAATACAGCACTGTTCATAAAGTGAAATGTTAGTCTTGCTTTTAAATGTGAAACTAAAACGGCCAGTAGGTGGCGTCAACTTTTTACTAAATCAGTGAATCATTTAATCGATTCGTTTAAAGCAGCTGATTTATTCAAGAACGAAGCAAGTGTCTTTTTTGAATGATTCACTGAATCATTATCTCGTCCTATTTGTTCAAAACATAGATTTGTTTAGTAATGTGCAACATTACTTACAGTTATATGATACTTACCGTTAAAAAAATAGGTAGGCATCTATTTTAAAGCTTTAGCATCTCGATGCTACCGGTACACCGTGCCGCACCCCTAAATACTAGACTACATAATTTATGTCGTGCAGTTTGCAATTTTGCTGGTCTGTACTGTGAGCTGGGTTGTGAAGGGAGCTAAAAAATAATTAATTAAATATCACAAAAATAAACAGTTATATTTACTTAATAAAATATTTTTTCAGTGGGACATGTCAAATTTTTTAAATAAAAAATCCAACAGTTAAAATGTACATATATTATTTAAGTTTATTTAATGGAAAAAAATAAGTTTTTAATTAACATACACTTAATATTTTTGGTGAAATCATAATAGAAATATTTAAGTTACATTTACACAATTTACATCAAATTACCGTAAAAGTTTTTAGAGTGCAGACTTTTCTAGGACTGTACCGCATCGGTTAAAATGCTGGTAGTGCACTTGACAATACTTCTACCTCTCATCTGGATATATTCCTGGTTATAATCCTCTTCTCCAGGCAGGTGTTTGCATTAAAATAGTGTGAGCAAAAGTAGCCCAACTGTTCATTAAATGTACGCCTTTATTATAAGTACTGTTACAAAGAATTTGGGTTATAGTATGTCTTTATTTATCTTACAAAGAAACCTTAAACATGTTAAGCGTTCTACAGTTAGAGCAGAATTAATTCATGAACAATAGATGTTTTATATGCAATAAACATATGCATTTATTGATCATAAGGAATATTAAGAACTGTCAACAAAAATAAATGCAATGACTATGTCATTATATTTATGACTGCCGTTATAGTAGAGAGTCCAAACAAACACACCTCAGCCACATTCAAAGGGTCTGGGGGCTATGAAATGAACAGATCTGATACACAGACCAACACTCCACAGCTGTGATATGAAATTCAAAGAATTCAAAACCCAATAGCAAGAAATAGAGGCTAAAAATGTTTAAATCAAATGTTTCACAGTTTCACAACTGTTACATTTCTAATTTCAACAAAATGACTAATAAATATTTAAGCAAGCATCAATTAAAAGTGTGCCTTGACATTTCTTTTAAATTGTTTTATATTAATATTTTTACAGCAGTATTTCTCAACCAAGGGGCTGGGCCCAATACAGGCCCTTAACAAAATGTTCAAGAGGGCCTCAGGATAAACTTAAAGGGACAGGGATTAGATAAAGCAAGGACTTGTCCTTAGTTAAATTAGGAAATTTAAGTCATTTTTACAACAGAGACAAAACAAAACAATGACACTGATGTATTTTAAGATGCGTCAGTGCAAAAATGTGCACGGACCCCTACGCCAGAATTAGGTCTTTTACGGGAAACCATCCCAAAAAAAAGTTAAATAAGTTGAATAAATAACTAAAAAACTAAAGATAATATATACGCTTGGTAACGTTTATAACGATTAGAGACTTCTTTCTAGTCAAGCCAACTTCTAGAATATTTCATTGGGTAGAAATTGAATGTGAAATTGTTAGGATTTTCCCTTTTTTGAGAGCTTATTTCATGTCTGTATGTTGGACAGCCATCACTGCAATCAAGGTATTAGGTATATAAACCAATATTTTGGAATACAAAACAAAAAAATATCCTCATTTATTCCAAAAGATGCTCACATTTAAAGGGACAGTGTGTTACAACACCCTCAATTTTCCCTCGCTGTCCTATTCTGGAAAAACATTTTAGCAAGTGCAAAACACAGACGGCGATTAATGAGCATATACAGAAAGCTCATTGGCGAGAGTCTGATTGGTTAAAAAATAATTTGGCTTAATTGTTTATGTACACTCATTATTTTAAAGCCCTTTCAACAGCTTGTGTTTTAAAGTTAATAGCAGTCCATGTCTTAATTCCCTACTTGGTCCTTTTACACAGTTGAAAAACAAGCTACCAATTAGAATTGGCTCCATTGTTTTTTAAACACAAATATTAAAAACAAGCAGTTGAATCAAAATAGAAAATCTGCCTTTTAATATTCTGCTAAACTGAATCAAGAACTAAAGAGAAGTGATAAAACATTTGAGTAAATATATAACATAACTAGCAGTTAACTCATTTAGCATTGGCGTAAGGGGGCAAGGATTTATACCATATCTTTAATTTAACATTTCTCTCAATAGACACTATTTTGTGACCTGAACCCTGATGCATGTGAAAGTGCTATATCAAATTTGGCTTTACAATATTGTCCTTAAAATCTGTTCATGTCACAGTTTTGTTCATGTCGAACATTTTTTAAGCTTTTCGATTTTTACGTGTCCACTAATGTCCAGTGGCTTACACAAAGTTTTTTACTTTCAAAATAATCCTAGGGCATAAAAAGCTGAAAAAACAAAAACAAAAGTAAAGCCACTCACTTTATAATTTTCCATGACCTTCCATCGTCCTCACAATTATTCTTCCTAGCGGCTCTAAAAGCATTGATGCTTTTGCTCTTCTGGGAAGTATAATTTTACATGACTAAGTCTGTCCTGTAGCATTACATTTAGAGATTGTAAATAGGGCATGTCAGAGTCGATGGAAGGTTGACGGCACAGAGCTGACGCAGAACTGGAAGAGTCTCTTACTGAGTGTGAGGCTGGCGCAGGTCAGGACGACACCGGTTACAACTGTGGACATGATCACCACCAGGATGAATATCAGGGATGGGGGCCCATCTGCCACAGATCCTAGTGGGAGAACTGAGGGATGAAATGAACAGTAATAAATGGTACTGATCATCAAATGGGAAGGTTGGGAGACAACTGAGCAGTATTTAGCTACCTAAGCAGGTGATGTTGTCTGGAGCGAGCACCTCATCATTGTCACACAAGCAGAAGATAAGTTTGGTTTCTTCATCTCGATTACAGCTCTGTGTCTGACAGTGGCTGCAATTCACATACACCTTTATCACAGCTTCTCCATGACTATCCATGACTGGAACACACACACAAAAAAACCACATCACTACTGCATAGTGCTGCTGCGTGTCAGTGGTTTAGTCTAGGAAGTCGTCTTGACTTTAAAGTGATAGTTCATCCAAAACTAGAACCATTCTGTCATTTGTTGTTCATCCTCAATTGAACACAAAAGGTTTCTCTTTTTGGTTAAACTTGTAGCTAAAAATACAATGAGTAGATACTGGAGGTTTCTGCTTAGAAAAGCGCACAAAAGCACCTTAAAAGTGGTCCAAACGATAAATTGGTTGTTTTCAACTTTGATTCAACATTCAATCAATGACATTTGTTATCTGGGTTGCTAAAGCATTTAGACATTATGTGAAATTTTGTACAGATTTATTTTCAGTGACAGACATTAAAAATGAGGTAAAGCCCGACCTGCCAGTGGTTGAAGAAATATCTCCCCACTGGGGTGGACAAAAGAGACTCCATCTTGTCCATCTGCTGTAATACCATCAAAAAGAGGCACATCTCCACCTGAGCACAAGTGATTCAAGATTCAATCATTAAATCACAGTTTATTGTACCTTGGATCAGAAAACAGTATGTCTAGACTTTAAAGGAACAATTTGCCCAAAAAACATATGTATAATGGATGTATAATTTTGTGTGTTGAAGCCAAAACAAGTGCATATAAATTCAAATGGCAACAGGTTGATAACTTTAAATCTCTTTTCGTGACTAGTTATATGATCATTTCGGCCCAAGAAAAGAACCATTGAGATTTACTCAACTCATCGCAATATTGCTATTGCTAATTTTCTTTCACGGAACTATTGTTTTACTTAAGAAGACATTTATCCCACTTGAGTCATTTGGATTACTTGCATTACCTGCATTTTAATATAAAACATTTTGTGTTCAGCTGAATACATATGTGATGACATGATGAGTAAATTATTGTGTGATTGTAACACGTTTTAATATTTTAGTAGAAATTCACCTCTGTAACCTCCACCGCCTCCTCCAGCAGTGCATGCACCACCTCCCCCCCCAAATCCTCCTGATGTTGCCCATCCCAGCTTTTCCAAAGCCTGGGGACAGGATGTGCCTCCTCGCCCTCCTTCAACAACAGATCTTCCTGCCCTGTTTTCAGAAGTTGAGTCGTTCCATCCTCCTCCTCCACCTAAACACATAGAACCATAGAAACACTCGCTTACCCAGTACTGCACATTTTTGTCTAATGACTGTCCTCTTGGAAATGTCTTTTAGTCTGCAGAAATATTCGGCGTGTTTGTAAAAAATTATTCGAAAAAAGATTTTTCACATTAGCGTAAAAAACATGTTCCAGATGTCTGTCCCACAAAACATTCTTCATAACTTCAAATATTGTCACAAGATAATGTGATCCTGATGACTAAACCGAAACAGCCGAAACATCACAAAACTCTTGGTTGGTAGCCTATGAAACATATGCAAATGTGGGATTAGTGGGAATTTATTTTAATAATATTGGAACTTCATTCCAGTCTTAACCACAAAATAGGCATTTTAAGAAAATACATTTTAATCTCAAAACAGTAAAGTAGATCAGTGACTGAGACATTATTCTCACAAGCAAAACTTTTTATTAACAACATTTTATTGTTTTTCTATAAATAAAATGGAATCATTTCGAATATTTATTTATTTAACATTATATTTTAAGTTATATTTAACATTATTTTAATAAATATCATAATGAAATTTGCTTGAAAAAACCTGCTGCTCCAGTTTTTCCATTGACACCAGCGGCTGTCATCTCATTCTCATACTGTTCGAAGAACATCTGCTCCAGGCTGCTATCAGGGTCCTCTAGGTAGGCCTTTCCTCCCCCTCCTGCTGCAACCAGCAAAGGGACAGCTTCCCCGTTCTCCATCTATCCCCGGACATTCAATAGAAAGTTTAATCCCAGTAAACCGAAAACCTACTGTAATTCCAAAGGGGAATTTCAATTCGGACATCTTTAAATTATTTCCTCGTCTCGCTTGTCTAGACAGGCACTATCACACTACCGTCCACATGGACCCCTCGAGGGGACTCGCAAAAGTGTGACAGATGTGTGATGGAAAGATACCAGACAGAGAGAAAGAGAACAAATATGATCTTACTCGATAAATGTATGTGGCTCCCCCGCCACCACCTCCACCTCCTGCCCATTCCAAAGCTGAACCGTCACTGTCCAGACCATCTTCAATAACAGAAGACTCGCCCAGGCAGATGCTATGGGTAACAGAATTTCTCTGCAAAAAAAGTGAGCGACGCAGGGGGTGTAAAAAAAAATACATGATGTGACCAGACTGATTTCCAGTTTTGAAGAATGTTACCATTCTTCACTCACCCCTGGACAGGCATCTTCCCCCTGCTGACCAATAAGGATGTAGAGTATATCTCCTTCCTCCAGTTTGAAGATAGCCGAGATGAATACACCATTTGAGTGCTTGTTATGGTTCTTTGCACCTTTACCCCCTCCGGCTCCATAAGCTGAAATCCTGAAAAAGTGTTCGTCATGCATTGAATTAACAAATAAGCAGCGTTATAATCACATACTGATGTGGTGGTAAGTATTCCTGTAACAGCACATACATGTATCTTGAATGCACTGTTAATATTCTTTGTATAAGCATCTGCCGAATGCTTAAATGTACCTATTATCTTACCTATTATTTAAACATAAGGAAATTCATCATTTTAATATACAGCAGCTGAATGGTTATAGAACAAAAATGAAGAAAATGCTTAGGGCATCATAACAATCGAATCAATATGGAGCAATGTGGCAATTTTAGCAGCATCTAGTGGTGAGGTTGCGAATTGCATCCAACGGCCCAATCCACTGCTCACCCCTCCCTTTCAAAGCACTACGGTGGCTGACACAGGACAAAGATGTCATCACATTTTCGCTTCTTTATCGTCTGTAGAGCAGTTTGTCCATTTAGGGCTACTGTAGAAACAACATGGCGGATTCTATGTAACCTATGTACCCGAGGTGTATGTAGAGAAATTGCTCAAAGTAATAAAAACATCACGTTTCATCATGTAAGGTGTTTATACACTTCTGAAGACAGTTATGTATATTATATTGCATTTCTGTCAACAGATCCTCCTAAATATCACATACAGCACCTTAAACTTACAAATGAGTGAATGCCTGGGTCTGGCTTTATATATAATCTCATATACAGTAGCTTCATCCGACAGATTATGGGACATGTTTTCACCTCCTGCATGGCCCTCTTACATAGACAATTTAGTTTTAATAAGCTCCCTTGACAAGCCTCTATAATCACTAAATCAGTTCAAAGGCATCACTTCACAGGGGCCAGATTAAGCACTTCGCTCAAGAATCTCAAGAAGAGATTTATCTGTGCCGACAGCCAGTGAGTCATGCATCTTGCTGCTTTGCAAAGATGAGACAGTAGAAAGAGGGAAATACAGAGAGTTATGAAAAACAAACGCTATTTTAAAAAGAACAGTTACCCAAAGATCAAAGTCATTCATCATTTACTCATCCTGTCATTTCTTTTTATGCAGAACACAAAAGAAGATATTTTGAAAAATGTTGGTAACCAAACAACACTGGCCCCCTTTGACTTATATTGTATGGAAACGAACGTTTTTTTGATTGACTGGTTAATTTCCTTAATTTTCATTAGTGTTTATAAATAATTTCTCAACTTACTTGTACATTTCGGTAGCTGGCACCCTCCAAATCTGAACTCCCTTGAAAGGGCCTTCCATTCCCACCACCACGCTGATGTTGCTGTTGCGGTAAGCGCTGTCACACTGGGCTTGAGTCGGGCCTAGGGGTCCACTTGCTCCACAGGAAGTAAACAACCACGTCATCAGGGAGACATCTGAAAATAAACACAATGGTAAACCGTGTACTCCTTATGGAACTGATGGCAGTCACATCATCTATCAAAACACTAAACCTGATGCGAAGGGCTCTGGGAGAGGGCTGTTGTCATCCAAATCAGTGTCGGGGTCCAAACTGTGGTCTTCGGTAAGCTGGACCCGTGAAGGTATTTTTTCCAAAAGGAAATGATTTAAATCTGCTAAATCAGAGATGGAAAGAAAACGTGAGCTCAGAAAGGAAAAAAACTGAACTGATTTGATCACTGTTTGATGGTATATTTATGCACAGCGCAACATGACGCCAAGATTTTGAACCTTTTACTCTTTATAATGTTTTTCTATTGTTTAAGATCCACGAAAGAAATAAGAACATGCAGGTTAAAAAGAGAATGAAAGCATACTGTAAGTCTATGGCTTAGCAGATCGCAAGAGTTATTGGATGTGATACAGCAAGAAATAAATGTGGTGGAAAACAACAGTAGTGAGCGAGCAAAACAAAGAAAAGCAATCATGATTCGACAACAAAGATGATTTAGGTTGAGCATGAATTTTACAAAAGAAGCAGTTATGGAGGATAATGTTAACAAATACAATAAATCTTGACTTTTGTGGGAGGCTTGACAATTCCTGTGGTTAACCAATGGGTGGAAAGATTTTGACTTTACATATATGAAATTGTTTTACTGGATATTGTTAACATTGTTCTTGCTAAATATTTGTAACACTGCCAATGAAAAAAACAACTGAGTATTATCATACTACATCTGATCTCACACTACACAGATGTATGAGTAGAGCTGTCACTAGAATTCATAGAGACCATACACCCACTGATAACTAGACATAATGTGCATGTAACATAATCCTCAGTCTCAGCCGGAACACATACAAACTTACTGTATGCATGCATTTGTGTGAGGAAAAAAGTTTACCTGTTTCAAAACATCCCGTACTCAATGAAATGTCATCTAGTGCAATGTCTGCCTTAGAACCAGATGCCCACAATGTCTGTATTTTAATATAAAACCTGCAGTAAAAAAATACAAATACAAAGGTATATTGAATAGCCAGTCAAAACGGCAAACTCGTCTCACTTGCAATACTACCGTTATTAGCTAGCTATACTGGCTCACCGGAAGTGTTAAGACAAACTGCTCAAAGATGGCGGCGCCCACATTTACGTGCAAAATAAGGTGAATACAGGGAGGGCCAATTCCCTATTAATGCTTTTGGTTTTGAAATAAAATAATATTAAAGCACATATACTGAAAAATCATGTTGATTGGATGTCCATGTACTTTTGTCCATGTTTTGTAAGTTTCCTTATTTACTGCATGTCAATGTTATATTATATCTATCTCCAATCTATTCATCTCACCCATTTAGGATCTTTGTAATCTGCAAATTGACATCCTGCCAGCTATCTTTCCATTTTCCAGATTTATTCCACACAATTGGAGGTGATGAAGTTCCATTTTCTACCATGGACAGAACAATCGATCCATTGAAGTCTCCATACAGATACACAGAGAAGCGCAACTGCACAGAAAACAACAGCAACTGATCAAATACAGGCATTACACAAATTTGTAAATATGCTTTAAAAACAAAACCATTCACTGAGTAAATTTCTTTAAAAGAGTGATTTTCCAAAATGCAATATTTGTTTTCCATAGTTTTGTTTAAAACGGATTACACTTCACAACCTGTTATTAACTTTCAACTAGTATAACAAAAAAAGCATTTATAAAAAGATTTTCCTACTTTAGGTTTAACTTTTTAACATTTTTTATAAATAGTATTTGTATGCTATTCACTCCCACACCATTAACAGTCCTCACAAACCCTTGACTGACAATCTAAACTCTTACCTGACATCCTTGATTGGATACAGTTGGGGGAAAAGCAGGGCTTTGAACCAACACATCGCTTTCATCACTTTGACCTCTGACCTTGAGGAAAAGAAAATGCCCTGAGGCGAGAAAGCGTCAGTACTCCACAGAGTGCTCAGATATTGTACCGCTTACAAATGAAAAACTCAATAGAGGCTGTTGAAAATCTTCAAAATGGGTTTTAAAGTATTGCAACCCTCAAATACCGTACACCACAAACATTCAGAGAGGTAAAGTTTCACAAATAACAATCAATAATTTTGTTTTCTGAAAAAAGGCATTCAGCTAGAGTGTAACAATACATCATAATCCGTAAAGTTTAGTTTTCCGACACATTCTAGCAATATATCACACTAAGCTTCATAATACAGCAATGTTCTACTAAAGCCTTTAAATCAGTGCAAACGTTTCTCAAGGATATCATTTCTATCATGTTACAATTCCAGATGGCATTAGTACGCCACAACAGTGTTCTCCAACAAATGATTTGGAACGCACCATTAGTATGAAAAAGTCCCCCTTGGTCACATTCATAACCAAATTGCTTTGCAATTCAGGTGTCTTTAGAAAAATGCATACAGATATTTAATGCTTTGTCTTTGTATACACGTTGGTTTCCTACGGTATGTCCCTGTTTGACTAAAAACACGATAACTACATATACTATACAGTGTGAGACAAATTAAAATGTAAGAATATAAATCATGAAATACAAAACTATTCATAACTGAATTAAACACAAGTTAAAACATATTCTAACAATTAAAGCACACAACCTGACAAAAATTGAGGGAAAACACCCTTGTCCTGACAATACTGTCATTTACCTTTTGTGTTTTGCAGCGTTGTGCCCAGTACATCAGTGCTTTCAGTTAGCTGTTGTCCACTAACTAGTGTCCAAGAGGATTGGGTATTAGACACCGACCATCCACACATGTCTGACTCAAATGAACAGTATGAACCCAAAGGTAAAGTGCCTGCAAAAACATAAGAAAGTTCCACAAGCTTATTAGAGACTGTACAATTTACATGATCAACAAATCAGCATCAGCAGTTTACTTCAAATTCTCTTTCATAATGGCAATATTTATACAGTAAATTTGTCCTTTTCTCAATATCATTTGGCTGATACACAGAAACACACATTCAGCTGACCAAAACAAATCTACTATGACCTTGATAACTGAGAACACATCAACTTATGAAAGTGTTGAAATGTCAAACTATTCCGTATATCATCTAATTCCAACAATAATCTAACTATAGTTATGGATTGTTTAGCAAATGTTAACTATTCTCTCCTGGGTCAATGTGTTCTGCGTTGTGTAAATGTGTGCTATTATTTACACTAGTGATCCTACCTTCTTTTATACACAAAAACAATGTTGGTCTTGTACAGGCCAAAAACAGATCTCATCTATATTTATATTAAACCATCTTATGAGTATTTTGAAGTATATTAAACCCGGTACTAGGCCGGCTGAACTGGGAGGCAATCACATTATGGTTGGACAACATATTTCTAGTAATATCCTCATAGTTTAATGTATGCACAACTTTGAGATTTTTCTGTGATTCATTTGACAGATCATTATTTAATAGATAATACATAAGAGAAATATGCAGTGTTTCATTTTTTAATTGTCAGATGGACATGTTTTGAGAGGCCCAATGCTCCCTAGACCCGGCACGAAAGTAAATGTATGTGAAATTCAGATATGTTTTAAACAAAGTGCATTATTTATAAATATTTCATCAATATTTAATATATCTACCCGCATGATTGACACTGCAACAATATTTACCAGAATGTCATATGAGCAGACAAATCAGATTTATTTTAACAGACACAGCTGTAATCTATAGTACTATACTATATGTGTTCTCACCTCAAGTGTACTGGCAAGTACTGTCTTAATATTCCTTTGTTCATAGATATTAATTATAAATCAGCTAATCTTTAATGCATAGCACATCCACTAATAAGGAATAAATAAATCAATAAACATTTTCCTAGAGAAGAATGGGTTTCAGCCTCTTTGTGTAGCTCTTTCTTTTCTCAGTGGAAAACTCTGACAGATGAAGTTTGCTAATCCGACACCTCCAGTGAAAAGGATTAACAATTTATCATGGCCTTAAGGCTTAATACTGCTAATGTGAGCGATACACAGCCAGCCAGTTACTCAACAGCCTCATTTCAGAACGCCCTGTCACAACGCATCTCATACTTCAATTGTGCACTCTCAACAAAATATAAATCGCCAAGAATGATCTCGCAAATCTCACAAGGATTTATATCTTAATGGCCAAGTTTCAAAGAAATGTTGCAATTAGCATAAATTAGATGCTGAAAGTGGGAAAGATGAGCACACATATGGTTCTTTACATCTAAAATTCATGAAAAAGAATAAACACCTTTTAAGACTGAAATATTACAACAGATGAATGCAAACTGGTCTGACGTACTTAGCGAATATTATCTAAAAGACACTCATAAGCTAAAAAATACATTTCCACAAATCATAAAATATTTACACTCTTTTACTTACTGCATATTAATTCTTCATCCTCCTGATATGTGCAATGAGAATGAAAATCACACACGCTTTGTCGCTCAATGCAGATGCCACTATCACACTGAAATGATGTGTAATTCTCACAGTCCGGAATCAACTGCAAATCTTCATCACCTGTGATAAACAGACAAGATTTAGTTCAAAGGTATCAATGTTAATATTAATATTGCTATAAATAAAATAAAATATTAAAAGTTTATTATTAGTCACTAGCCAGACCGATCAACAAACACAAATGGGAAGTTAACTTCGGGCCAGGCGCGTTCGTCCAATGAGATCTATAGATTAAAGTAAGATAATCACCCATCACACAATCCATCAGCTCCAACGAATCAATTGCCAGAAATCCGACCTCATGACCGCTACAGGACGAGTACTGGACTGTCACCTGGAAGGGCTCATCTGACTGACCAATCAGAGCCTCCAGTACCTCCCACTGCGCCCTGGGCCACAAAGAAAGAAATGTGTCACAATGAAAATTATTCAACCACGCTCCGGTACCCTGTTCAAGGTCAACTGGAAGACCTTTAGCTTTGATGTATAGAAGCTTGGAGAAGTCTCTGGATTAAAATCTAAAAAGTGATTTGTATAATACACCACACTCCATGACGTAACCTCAGATTTATTAGGCCAAGAGGCACGTAGCCGAATGCGGAGAGCAAAAGTGTATTAGCTTCATCATGATCGTGCTGGTCCGGTCCAAATTGCATTGCATCATAATCTATTCCAAGCTCTCTGTCAGAATCAATTATGGCAGAAGAAATATCAGGATCTACTTTTAGAAACGAAAAGCTTTCATCCATCTTGTTTCGTGCTGTGCCCAGCATAAGAAAATCAATACCAATGACATCTCCACAACAAAAGTCTTTTGGTTGCCATTTGTTTTGTGCGGCTTCATCCTCTGCTTGGAAGTAAAGCATTATTTACAGAAGCATCTCTGCAGAACACTAGTTCTTCTTGTATGACATGTCAATCTGATCGTTGCAATGTCGCCAGTCCATTTAACATTGGTAGTTGCATAATATACAGTGACAAGTATAAAAACATTTTCACTTGAAACAATCTAATAAGTAGTACACTACTGACCTTGGTAGCCCCTTTTGAGTATTTGAACACAGAACATCACAAAATGTATTAAGCTAAGTTTAAAATGAATGAAAAACAACAGAAGCACTTTTCAAGGAAAAGGTTTGAAATGCTGAAACAATAGAAACGGTTTTAATAGTTCACCCAAAAATATTCATCATCTTTTATTCACCCTCATGTTGTTTATACAAAATAAGATATTTTAAGAAGAAAGAATGTGAATTTATTCTTTACAATTCCGCTACATTCTTACTCCTGCAAGTTTCAGGCAATTCGATGACTTTATATTTATGTCCGTTCTCACCTGCCTCCTGCTTGTTCTTCGATTGTGAGAACTACCGGTATAATGTTGGAGTTATCGCCATGTTTCACGAAGGCGGAGACATTTCCTGTGTGTGGCTCTGGTTGGTAGCGGGCAAATCGGAGGCGGCCCAGTGGCCCACTGGTGAGCACTACAGGACTGGTGATGTGGAAGACACATCTACCAGTGGTCACATGAGTCGAGCTGGTCTTTAGTAACAGGAAATGACCTGTTTAAAGAACAGAACCCTCTGAAACATTACAAAACTGCTAATGATTATATTGACAATTGAAACATTGATTGAACAATTCAAATACCAGCATAACTATTTAAAGAAAAAGTGAAAAACCACTATGGATTTCTAAATGCTTTTGTATTTCAGATTTTGTATTTATATCCCGCTTTGTTTAATTAACAGCATGTGAGTGAGCTGGATTCCATACGTTTGTGCCCAGTCGCATGATCTATGTTATTCCCGCTTAATGCTGGAGTTTTCCAAAGATCTTTTTATGTGATTCAAAAGAAATCTGAACATTTATACAAAGTAGTTCACAAGGTCAATGTCACAGGCACTTTTCTTATTCAATTAGTGACCTAAAACTCTTGAATACAGATGTAAAGAGATTAAACTGTAAAAAATTGTATTGTATGTAAATTAGTTATTTTTACGCCATATTTATGTAATATCTATGGTTTTATAATTATCTTCCATCACTAAATGAAATGAGCATTGTGGAAGAATGTTATCATTCCTACCTTGAGATCTTCCAGTAGAATGATCTTTGATTGGTAGGACACCCCATCTATTGGCTCTGTAATGCTGTGGTGATGTGACATACCAGTCCCTTCCAGTGCTGTGATTGGATATGGTCCAAGAACATGGAGATTCAAAATCACAGTAGGAAACTGTAAGGATGAAGGATGATGTAACAGTATATCAGAGGGTTAAAGGGAAATCCCAACTCACACTGCAGAGCTAATAAAAATGACCTAAAACTTAAATCAATGTAAAATGCAGACCCATAAGATAAATATAGTAGAGAGGTGAGTTGTAAAGTTAGAATAACATATATCAGAAAACACACATGATAATCTGGCATAAAAACTGAATCAGTCTAAACCATTTTAGCACTGCTATAGAAATGATAGACACTAAAATCCATTCATTAAAACTATATTATATACAATATTGTTCTAATATTTTATTTAGTAGTAACCTAAAATATAATATAAAATCGAATCAAATACATTACTGTTTATGAAGAAATAAGGTAATAAGACCACATGACAAACATAATGACGCTAAAAAAAACATTTTACCGCATTTACATAAAAAGGATATAACAAGCCCTCCACACGCCTTAAAACGGACCTTTTAAATAATATCTGTCAGCAATCCTTTTTAACAAATGATTATAAAAAAAATCTTGTTTGTAAACAGATTTCTGGAAAGAATTGAGTTCCTGAGAATAAAACAATGTAATTAAATTGTGATTTCCCTCTCCACTACCCGCCTTTTCCTCTAAATGACTTCAAAAATGCATTGAACTAAAATTACTAATCAATACAAGGCCATGTCAATTTGGGCAGAATATTTCAAAGGCTTTCTGTTTGTCATTAGGCATTGCAGTAGAAAGACACATGCAAGTTGTCTTTGGAATCATAAAGTTATTGATCAAGAAAACCCACAAACAGGGAAACCACAAAACCCCTTTTGGATTCTGCAAATATTTCACAGAACTGCCCTGGGAAGTTTCCTCTCAGTTCAATGTGTTAAATGAAATGACAAAACCCCATTTAGGAAAGAAATATAGCGAAAGAGAGAAAGAAATAGTTCCATAAGCCATTGAGAATAAAACAATATTTAATTAAATCTCTCCTAGGTGCATACCAAAAAAGTTAAATAGACAGTAGTCTAAACTTAAATTTATTCATGTAATTATTCATGAGTTTCAATTTGACTATATCATAATATATCATAAGTCTATGGAATGTCCCCACTTGAATACAAAAACAAACGTATGTGTGTGTGGGGGGGGCATTACTCTATGTGAAGGCTGTTTGTTAATTGTTGATGTAACTGATTACCTCAAAAAAAAAATTGTTTTCCCAACTTATTCGGGATTACAGTGCATTCATAAGAGTTCACAAGAGAAGAAACATACAGGATCTTCATTTTTCCCCATTCTAAAATTTTAAACCATTAATTTATATATTCCACAGAGAAACTTTTATGTGTTTGAAACGAAATGTGGGTTAGTAAATAATAAACGATTTTTTATTTTTGGCTAAACTATTTCTTTAAAGCCCCCGTTAATACTAAGTCAATGAGGCAAATGAAACACACAGTCTTCAAATTCCAAATTAGTAAGAAAAACTTCATAAGAAATGTAAATTGCATGACAACAGAAGAGATTTGAGACTAGTTTCTCTCATGAATGTATCATGGCAGTTTATCACAGTGTCTTACGTTCACTGTCCTCTTTTGGACTGGAGTTTGGAGGGTCTGGATGTGCTGGAGGACGTTCCAACCCTCGTTCCAACAAAGCACAACTGCTGCCGATCACTGATGAAAGAAAACAAGAACACAGACATTCATCCAGACAAAGGTTGAGCATGCTGACAAAAAAAGTAAGCAAGTTCTTGTTCCCCAGTGAGACTGTTTAATAAATTATTAGAGTCAGTTTTAATGATGAAACTTTCACTTGAAAGGACCAAACAAATAAGTACAAAGGTCTTGTTTTGTTCTATCATAACTGTCAATAACAAGTAAATAACTAAATAAACAAACATTTTATGGTTAACGTAATGGCCGAGTCCTAGAAGACAACATGACTGTACATTATGTCCATTATGTTTTATATATATATATATATGGTACAGTACAGGCACTGTATTAAGAACAGCTGGATATAGCGCTGGGGGCTTAAATGTCATACTGTAATTCTCTATTTATCACCAAAGCATCACCGACTATCACAACACACACACAACTATGCACATATAAAAACATACTGAGGAAAATGAAATTATATTCAGGTCTTACTGTAATGCTGCTTTTTAATATTTTTGCACACGTTTATTTTATAAATAACCATCCCTCCCCCTCCCGTTTGAAGCGATACGGAGGCCTTGAGAGGATTAAGATCTCGTCACGTTTTGCTTCTTTTCCAAAAGATATAATATATTTATGAAACGTGCTCTGTAGAGCAGTTTGTCAGTTTAGGGATACTGTAGAAACAACATGACAAATTGTATGTAAGGTGACCCGCGGTGTATGTAGATAAGAATAGCTCTTTCTAACGTAAGAAAAACATAACGCTTTATTGTGTAAGGTCTTTATACACATCTGAACACATAGTTATGTATATTATATTGCATTTCTGTCAATAGAGCCTCCAAAAAACTACACACTGGACGTTTAAGATGTTATTCTGCTGTGAATAAATTATAACAGCATTTCAGTTGCACCTTACCAAATGGTTGTATTTGTTAACATTAGTTAATCCATTAGTTAACGTAAACTAACAATGAACAATACTTCTACAGCGTCTATTCATTTTAGTTCATGTTAATTTCATAATTTACGAATACATTTTAATAATCAAAAGTAATTTTTGTTAACATTAGTTCATGCACAGTGAACTAACATGGGCAATTGTATTAGCATTAACAAACATTAATAAATGCTGAAAAACTATACTGTTCATTGTTAGTTCATGTTAACTAATGCATTAACTAAGGTAAACAAATACAACCTTACTGAAAGTGTAACCAGGAATTAGTTACAAAACAACACAAGTGAGTCCATGTTTGCTCTTGCATTTCTTAGCACATTCCAAGAAAAACATCTTTCAATGACTCACATTAACATATGCTCAGAAAAGTAAGATTTTAGTATTTTTCCAAAAAGTTAAATGTCTCAAATGACATTTATTTTGAAATGTAATTATCACAACAATTGCTTATTATATTATGCCAAATCCAGCACTGACATAAAAATGCTTTGCCAATTATGACCCACATTTGAGGTCTTACATAACGTCATCTGGTGTACACTATCCCTGTCATTGCCTGGCCGTAAACCAGACAGCCTTTTGATGAAATACGAAAAACTCATAAAGAACATGAAGTCATATTCCTATACATTTAGACATTTCAGTACCTCCACTAAATAGAGGGTGATTTCAATAGCTGCCACACAACAGTTTGTCAGTAAATCTTTAGGAAAACTGTGTACCAACTGTGACAAACATCCGAATCGAGTCAGAACAAGAACTGCAATTCACTGTAAACATGTTTTTAAACTTTTTCAATCTCCAAAACCAATAAAATGATCTTTGATTCATTTAAAAACAAAAACCCTGACCAATCAATGGTCACGGTACATATTTTGCACACGAGCAAAACAAATGTCCAGTGAGTACACAAGGATCACACAATGATTTCCTTTTCAAATGCATTGACTACACCATCTGCAGCCTCAAAATAAGCTGGCTGAGAAAACGCTATAAAAAAATCAACACAAGGCAAATTGAGCAAAGGCGACTGCCGTGGGGTGCAGTGTGTGTAATGTCTCAAAAGGTCACAACTTACAACCATAGCCCACGGGGAATTTGTCATGTGACAAGGATCATTTTGTGCCTCTGCCGCTTTAAGAAGTCCTCTGGTTTAGCTTTCTTCATTTAAATTTGACATTAACATTTAGCTTCACTTTTAAGTGACAGATCTATTTAAATGTATTCGTTTACATACATATGTTTTAGTCAAATCTTGAATGTTGTCAATTGTTTAACAAAACTACAAATAATAACAAAATATTATAAAGCAAAATGTTACAGAATGTTTTGTAAATAAATCTCTTATTTCAATTTCAGTTTCATTCTTTACATTTGTTCAAAAAATTAGAATACAATAATAATCGTGAAGCCAGTATCATGTATGTCATGAGCTACCGAAACCCCCCTAATTTCTATTAATATTGTTAAGCCACAATTTTGTATGGAGGCATGTAAAACATTTTAGTTTAACAAACCAGTAGCAGAGATAAAGTCTTTCACATTTCAATCTTCGATCAAGCTGCAAATGACATGCACCAGGACTGCATCTGACTAATAAATATATAAGTGCAGAATTCATCTGATGGGGTCCGTCCTTTAACACAAGCAAAAGCACATCTTTTACAATGAACAAACTTCATTTGCATGTATCAAAGTCCTCTGATTTGTGTCCAAGTGGTGCATCGTGACATCTGGTCAACCTGTTCCACCCAGTTTGGGGCAATACAGAAACAGAAATACAGCCGAGCTTTATTAAGCATCACAGTGGATAACTGTCACTCCTCACCAACACGATACACGGCACAGCACGTCCAACTGATTCATCAGCAGAGAGCGAGACTGCAGGAGATTGATCCTACTACTCTCCCTTGCTTTGAGTGGGTAATGTCAACTCTTAATGCTTTCTTTTTGAGCTGAGAGACACATGTAGAATCCTTACAACCAGGATTACCAATGCTTTTCTTGGTCCTGGAACAATGTTTCAGTAAAAAAACAAAACACAAAAACTTAACTTGCCACCCATAACCCTGAAGTCAGCATGAATCCGGAAGCTTGCCAAATGTTAAAAGCTACCATTAAATTTCCCTGCTGCTAGAAATTTCAACAGATATGTGTCCGGTTGCCGGATCACTCTTGAACAATTCCCCATGGTTAAGAGCAGTCCAAGTTAAATGTTTCATCAATTGTTTTATAATTTACAATAAAAGAAATGTTTTAATCGTTGGTGGAAGCAAGATTGGCTGATGATGTCATTTCAAGTATTCCTTTTAACAATATTTGCATCTTATTTTAGTTCAAATACAGGTGAGCATCACCGCAATTTTCATTTTTTTGCTCTTTTTTGTTTCTATTTAATTGTTATGTTAACCACTGCTGGATGTGTTGTGTGAACATATTTGTTTACATATTTGCTGATTAACTTGTGCATCCTTATTAAATTCAATGCCATTGAGACAAAATCATATCTGAACTGCTGATAACAATTTACACCACCAGATGTCAAAAATTCATCGACCTGCAATATCAGGTTGACAACATCTGGGTCAGGCCAACCAAAGTGATTTACTGTTCTTTGTCTTAGATGTACTCAGCAAGCAAATGTGAACAGAACATCACTGAACAGAAGGGATGAAATGTCAGGTAGATTTAGCATGTTTACATCACACGCTTAGCAGTATGATGCTAAAAAGTTTTATTCTTGACCCGACTGCTGATGATGCTGCATTGTTGAATTTAAACTTGCAATCTCAATTTCTTAAGTGCTTACAGCTTGGGCATCAACTTTTGTCAAATAAATAAAACCTTGCGCTGAGCCGAGCCTGCAGTTAAAAAGGCAAAGCTTTGTGCTAAAACACAATTTACATTTTATATTTACATTAGGCCAAAACAAATCGGCAGATATATGTTCAGATGATATTTTTTCAGATATATTGCTTGTATGACATACCTCTACTGTACTTAACGTTACAGCATGATTGTGATTGTAAAGCATTAATTTTATCAGCTGTAAGTATCGAGAGAACTGTCGCAAGTGACGTTTAAGGATGCATAGAGTTTTTATCGAATCACAGTGCTGCACACCTGTCTTTAATGTCTGATGCTACAAGCAAACACTTTGATGTGGTTTTAGACATTTCAGACCTGTAGTTACTGGACTATTATGCAGCTGCCTCTGCAAATGAAGTCCATTTCACAAAAGCTGTCTGAAGTTCCCTTAGAAGATTCACGCTGTGCGTCATTTACGCAAGCCTTTACTTCACATAACTAAAACCTTCCTCTGAAGTCAGACTCGACGTATTGTCATTCCTGTAACTCAATGATATAAGAAGAACAGAATGCGGTTTCTCTTAAATCGCATAGACATTTAACACCGTACATATGCACCTAACGTATTGCAGGACAATTTCACAAATTGCACTACTTACAATGATGTCACATTAGGCTATAGCGTCAGTGTTACTAAGGTTTCATGTGTCATTTCCTGTTTTAGTGGTGTCTAATTTGTAAAATGGCCAACATCAAAAAGTGCCTTGAAATGGTTTGTGAAAAAATGGTGGCAGAGCGAAAGAGCAACCTTTGAGTAACAGTGCACACATCAGTGTACTGTACACACAGTTTCAAAGCAACAACATAAACAAACGTTACTGTGCATGCTTTCAGGCCCAAACTTTACTTCCTGTACACATCCACAAAGAATAGAGTCCCTGCAGATTATTTCTGATAACAAGCAAAAGAAAAAACAAGTAAATTACATTAACTAGCAAGTTAAAAGTTTGTCTAGTCAGTATTATTTCAGGTTACCAGTAGAAAAACTGTTACTTGGCTAAACTTAAATGCGATGTTACGCGACCCATTCAACAAATTGTTTATTTAATACAATTTATATAGCCTACAATAAAATTGCGTATTTAATACAATTATTATACAATAAAATATTAATAGAAATTAATATCAATATAAATTAAATAAAATATAAATGGTTATATTATTAGCCACTAGCCAGGGCCAGGCCAGGTTTTTCTTTTTGCGAAAAAAGGTTAATGCGAATAATAGGAGATGGAAACTCATTTGCAGAATAAATTCCTCAAAAAAATCATGTAACTGCGCTATAAGATGGCGTAACCTGACTAGAGTACTGATCTTGTTACACAGCATCTGAAATGATGTTATGGTCATTCTTAAATGCCTAAGCAAAGTCATCAAAGTATTTCTGTAATTGCCTCCCAGAACTGTCGACTGCATTTCAACAGCAGGCATCCACAAAAGCACTGTATCTGCTTGCGCAAGTAATTATTATACATGAAAATTATTATATTTAGTGGCTTCTATTACTTTTCTTACTGATATTCTTACTTTTTCTTGCTGCCAGTTTATTAAGAAGTGACTGTTGACTAGTTGGATGTAAATGGTGCTTATTCGCAAATGTTTTATGCGATATTTCATTTTTGCGCACAAGCTAAATTTGCAACTTTGGATAAAAACCCGGCTACTGACTCAGTAAAAAAATGCTGCCACCTACTGGCCGTTGATACTGCTTGGTATCGTGATACTCCAACTGGCACGGATGACAGTTGCTGACCGTTTTTAACAGTAATTGTCACCATAATACATAATATGTTTGAAAATCTTTAGTATCTATAATAAGACATTTAAAGAGTACTTTGCATTGCTAAAGCACTGATATTTACAATCCTCACATAGTATATGTCCTCAAAGCTCTCTATACACTGATTTCACTCCGCCGCCATTTTGAAATCGAAAGCGAGGCTGAGGTGGGAAGAGACCCGGAAGGACAGATAGACTGCAATGGTTTGGACAACCAACCTGGATTTATTAAAACGATTTATGATCTTAAATGTGAAAATAAAAGCATAGGATGCAAGTCACACAAGCTGTTTTACTTGACCACTTCAGTTGTACCATCACATATTTGTGAATGTTTAAGCTGTCATAAGCGGGTTTCATTGGTGCACACTACGCAACTTTTACGTTGTTTTAAAACGCATCATTTGTTTATTCATGTCACACACACCCGATGGTAATCTAAACCATTGCAGTCTATCTGTCCTTCCGGTTTTCTTCCCACCTCAGCCTCGCTTTCGATTTAAACATGGCAGCCGAGTGAAATCAGTCTATAAGCTGACAGGGCAGAATCATAATACATGATTTCCGAGAGCTCCTCTCCATATCTAATGTTTACGTAACTGAAGCCACTCTAACATTTTATCGTTTTATTGTACTTGATATTTGTGAGTGAATTCATTTGGCTCAGAACACTTTCATAAAAAGATACATATGGATGGAAACTACAAATGGAATGATGAAGAAGTATTCATCTACACACATACGCCTTGGGTAACTTCAAAATGGGTTTCAGTTTTGCCTCAGTCCTGACATCTGTGTATTTAATCTTGCTAAAAGCAAAACCCAACAAAGAGAATTATTAAATGCAAAGTGAAAACTCTGATTGTCTGCATGTGCCAAAAAACATATATTAATAAATAAATAAATATGTTGGACACTGACAAAAGAGCACAGTCCTATACATAATGCGTGCATTGAATGCTAAATTGGCAGATTGGTGAATGCTGGTAAATGGCGTGCTATCCATCATAAACAGAAAATGCTTGTGTGGACCCTTAGAGGTGAGGTCTGTACACTGCTTTATGAAACAAGATCATTACATAAATCATACATTTATCATAAATCATCTCCTGTCCCACAAACATTAAACACAAGCATGTATGAACCCGACATTGATGAGGTCACTTTTCGATCTAGGACAAGAACTTCATGAAACAGGACAATGTGTTCCTGTAGCTCAGTTGGTCATGTGTTCAACCCCCAGTACATAATATACAGTACATAATAAAAAAAAGCCTACACATCTGGTCTGTCTTAAGAGCAGATCCTCTTGAGATGCACCTCTTCTATTGCATGCATACTATTGCCAGAATAATATAACAATATCATATATGTCGCTGAACACTGCAACAGCAACGTCAAGGTCACGAGTTTGATTTGAGGGAACTCAGAAAGTGATCAAATGTGTACACAAAGGCTGCTTTAGGTCGCTTGAAATAAAATGAGTCTAAATAAGAGTAAATACACAGTAGAATAGGAGTATTCATCACAAAAGTTGTCGAGCACAAAGATGATGAGGAGAAATGCAATACCATTAAAGTGATAGTTCATTCTTCTGCAAAACACACACAAAAAACAATATTTTAAAGAATGTTGTTGCATCGATACAATAGAAGTGAATGGGTGCCGTTGCTGTTCGGTTACAACTTTTTTCAAAATATCTTCTTTTGTGTTTTGCGGAAGAAAGAAAGCCATACAGGTTTGAAATGACAAGAGGGTGAGTAAATGATGACAGAATTTTCATTTTTGGGTGAACTATCACTTTAAAGTAATGTAAGAAATAAATGTATAATGTGTAGAAATGTTTTTTAACATCCATATAAGCAGGTAAAAATCGACATTTTGATGAGTTCAAGTGCACTTATTTAAGAATGCTGCCTGACATTAAACTTGATGTCTAATAGAAGCAAAACTCTACAGGCCAAAGTTTGTTTTTAACTTCACCTAGGTTGCCAAGAAAAGCTGGATCCCTCTTATGCCTTCTCGACTCTTAGCTCATCTTTCCAGTATATTCGAACTCTTTTGGGTACTTTCTTTAATTAGTATGACAGCACACATTTGCTCAGCCTATGCTGATACGTCAAGCGGTTTTATGTGGTGAATAAATTAGCTTTACTGAGCGAAAATGATGGCGATATGAAGCACTGCAGCATTTCAAAGCGCTGTTCACGTGAAATCTTTATGCTTTATTAGTTTTTATAGTTATTTGGTAGCACGAATAAACCGCGTCTTGCAAAACACATCACATGCCGTCCGTGAAAAGCGTTAGGTGGACAATCCAATTCAATCTGTTTGCCAGTTCAACGTTATTACACACATCTGTTCACTCGCATAAATAATAGTTTCATGATCAATAGATCAGGTGGACTGAATCTAAAAATATCCGTCTGAAAGCAATGAGCGGGTTTTACGTTTCTATAATCCGGAAAGTCCGTTTGTAAACACTCACCTGTAAAGATGAGAAAAGCAAGTTTGACAGAAGTTTGTCCAGTAGGATAATCCATGGCTCCTTGAAAAGGATCCTGAAGATAATACGGTAAACCTAATCTTTGTCCAGTTTTTTAATGCTTGAGAAAAAAGATTATTAATAATAAACAACAAAGCGTCTTTCCGTAACCGTCCAGTTGCTATAGTTCGCGCCTGCTCGGCTTTACTGCTCGCGCCTGAAAGCTGCGGTGATTTATTATGATGCTGATGCTGCAGCCTCTCTCTCTCTCTCTCTCTCTCTCTCTCTCTCTCACTATCCAACAGTTCCATCTGAACTGACTCTCGGTCCTAATGCCGGTTAGTCACACTAGGTCATATATACCTCACTTCATGTCGCCAAATAGGCTACATAGCTATTTTATGTTCATAAAGCTATAAAATATGTACAATGGAAAATGTAGGCTATTTAACACATACATGGTCACTGTACTATAAACAATACAATGCCATACTTCATATTTTTCTGGTTAAAACATTTAGCTAAAATAAATCTAAAAATGCCTGAAATAACAATAACATGTTAACAAAATTTTGTAAGCGTTATGTGTTTCACGAAATATCAACAAGTAGGCTCATATTATATGCCTACTTTCAAGGTATGTAAAGATATTAATAGTCTGTAATGTTTTCAGAGCACATGGCTTTATTAGAAAGACTTATGGTATAGGACAAAGATTCATCATTTCTAATGTAAATCTTGACACAGTGTGTGAGTGTCTGTGTTCTGAAGTAGGCCTATCTGAATTCTCTCATCAATCTTTCCTTTGCTCTTTTTCTCATAAATATATAGGCACGTATGCTGTGGGCTACACACCTGCTCATATTGCAATAATCACATTTCTTTGTACAAGATATGAAAATGTAATCAAATGTAATGATACAAATGTAATCATTTGAAATACACATGCAGAGAAACGTTTCCTACACTGTTGAAAAACAATACAATCCTAATCATGACATGAGTGTTCAGCACAGTATGAAAAATAAATATATATATACGTTTGAATCAGCATGTGCTGTGAGCTTAGCATTAAAATCACAATGTCAATGTCGCTTTAAAGATGTTTTATTTATACAACGCAATCTCACGGTGAAGTATTTTACGAGGTGGCTAACTTTGGCTAATTCGTATGAATTCGTACGATCTCAGTCGTATGTTTTACTACGGTTTGCTGTCGCGCCAGTGATGTTAGGTGTAGGGGCGGGGTTAGGGGTCGGTCTTCAGTATTACTTAATCGTACATTTTTGCACGACTCATAACGTATGAATTCATATGAATTAGTCACCTCATAAAATACTTACAACTTCCTGTGAGATCAGGTGGGTTTATACCAAGTTCTTTTACCAGAAATGGGAATTTTTGTGTTTCCCAGCATCATGGGACACAGCATGCGTGTGACATGAGTTTCTAATATAGAATTTAGATTCGCTTGTCATCTCTCAGAATAATGACGGGGCATCTGGCATTTAACCTTTCGGTAAATAATTTACTTCCTGTCTTTGATGTTATTCACAGAGCTGTCTTTATATTCACAGTCACCTCCAAAAGTGCATGCAATGTTATTGTATTTCTGTGGGGGAAGATATATGTGAATATTATTAATAAGTGAATATTAAAGCGCTACATTAACAGAAAAAAATGAAGCTATTTTTGTAATCATTTCTGAAAAGATTTGGGGGTACCTGAAGAAATGTCCAGACTACAAGTATAATGTGACCTCCACATGACAACACTTGTCAGTCTCAGGATGGTCAGAAATTCAATCAGCTATAATCACATTAGCACAACATCATTACTTTTAATAGTCAGAATTTAATCATTGTTTTGGGTTTTATGACTCTCATTTAAAAATGTAAACATATTATTGAAAAGATGTGTCTGTCAGTACTCATACTGTGCACTGAGCTTTGTGTTTGATGTTGTAATTTACACCACACAGTTTGTCATAACTGCAAATCTCACGTGTGAGCTTCGTAACACAAAACTTCAGGTTTTCTAAGAAGCCTCCTTAACTTAAAATAGGTCTTTGCTGTGAAGAGGAAAAGTAAAAGGATGGCATAATAAGAAAAGAAACTATAAAAAAACCATGTACGAGCCAATAAAATAACATTAGAGAATACAGGAAATATGTGGAATGGTGTCCATTACTGATATGGACATTTTTATCTATAAATCTGTATTTAAACAAAAATGACTCCAAAATAGCAAAGAATACTTGAATTAGTCTTTCCAACCTTTATTTATAGATTGTTTCATCGAACGCACATGCCTGGCCTGAAGTTAACTTTTGGTCTGTGTTTGTTTATCAGTCTGGCAAGTGGCTAATAATAATAAAAAACGGAATTTATATTCAGATTCATTTATATGAATATATATATTGTTTAATAATTGTATTAAATCAGCAATTTGTTGAATTTTATTGTATATAATAATTGTATTAATAAACCAATTTGTTGAATCGGTCGCATTTTAGTTTAGCCAAGTAACGGTTCTTCTACAGGTAACCCAAAATAATAAAAATAATATTTTTATTATTTTTTTAATAAAAAAAAACGTACTAGCTAATGTCATTTACTAGTTATTTCTTATAAGTTTGGGCCAGGAAAGCATGCGCGCAGTAACGTTTATTTATGTTGTTGCTTTGAAACCGTCTACACTGTTTCTAAACACATGCTGTTTGAGATTGTGGAGACTTCATACAAGTAATAGATTACATTTAGATCTGGTCACATGTAAAAAAAAAAAAAAAATTGAACAAAAGATAACACTGAGACGGGTGTAAAACCCGAACACCAGACACCAGACAACATTCTCATTTCAAAACATTAAACAGTTCACTCATAACACCAGTGGTGTGCTTCAGAAATGTCCTTTGTGTGCTGTATAATGTATTCTGAAAGCGTTCAATCACTTGACCCTCTTCAAGCCATTTAGCTGCCTGTTATGTACTCATCAGGGATTGTTCAATGGACAGAACAGACATGCTAAATAACATTAATTCATACTTCTCCTTAATTCATACTACTATAATGAGCAAAGCAGGTACAAATAAAATTGTATAACTTTTAACAGAGCTATTTCTTACATAAATAGGTCCTGTTGCTATGTAACATGGTAGGTTTTTAATTCAAAAGGCACAAGGTTACAGAAGTTTACCAAATAAAATAAAGCTACTCTTTGACTTAAGTTAACAGTTCCTCAGATGTGTTTTGAGGTACAGTATCACTCAAGTTGGTCCTACTGTAAAATTTAACAGATTGCGTAACTCTTAAAGTTCAGCATGTTTATCAAAGTATCTAAAAATATCATCCATCTGGTGTTTCTTTTTTGAGGTAGACCAACACACCCAAGTGTGACATCTCACCAGGGGTCAATGATATTTCCTCTCCTCATTTCAACTCTGTGCCCTAAAGGACTCCCCGGGAAGAATTTGATAGATGTGGTTTGTTTGTAATAAGCCTGAGTCATTTCTATCATTTCAGTTATTACGTTTCATCCGCTCTCAATGATCATAAAGCCAGAAGTGACAGTCAAATCTCAAGCTGAAACTTTCCATAAAGATCCATCATCAAAGAGGTCAGATTTCATATTTGCTCTGGGCAGAAAATTTGTTTGCACACTTCAGAAAATAACTGAATGAATGGCTAAAATGTATTTTATATGGAGACAAAGTGGCGTTTCATTTGACAGCATGTGGATGTTTATGTAACGTCTGCAAGAGATCTGGTCTCATAAAAAACAATTTCATGCTGAATGTTTTGACCCCAAGTGCCGCAAAGCTCCAACAAGAAACAATACATAGGAACGAAAAACAATATATGCTTGAAGCAAGAAGAAAAACTGTTAAGACTGTTCGGTTTATAGATTATTATTATATTATATCTCACAGGGAGCTGTCTGTTGATGTGTACCTCATCTTCTCTGATATATGCCCCTTCATCACCACTGACCTCACGCACATGCTTTACTAAGCATGTTACAAACTCACAACATACTCTTTTCATTTGGAGTTTCAGTACAGTTTCCTCGAGCAAATTCTATAAAAATGCACGAAGATTCTCTGCATACCTAAAACATGTACTGTTTTAACATTTGGTGGCAAACAACACCCATTATGTGCTTAAAATTAAATATATACTTTATGTTCTGTTTTTTCAGTGCTGTCTGTTTATGGCTACAAAACAGATCTATTTTAAGCAACAGAATATCAGAAATTAAAGTTGGTTTGTGATATAGAAAAAAAAAATGTTTGTAGGCACAATAAAAGATGAGTGCTTTAGTTCCCCTCACAGCTCTTATTTGAGTTTGGAGAGCATGCACGGATACATTAGCTAGAATGAGAAATGCAGCAGGATAAAAATATGATGTTTAGATGAATTAGCTGATGTGCTTATGCACTATTGCTGTTACAGAACACTTTAAATGCTAAGCATATTTTGTCATCAAAAGAGAAAGACATATACTTTTAGTAATGTAAAATATCATTTCAAAATGAATGAAAAATTAGTTTTCAGCACCCCCATGACCTTGCTATGCATTTGTAGGAGACACACATAATTAAGTTAAGTGTAAGTTAAAAGGACAGTAAGTTAAAAGGAAAATTCTTGTATACATTTATTTGTTCTGTTTTATTTGTTGTGTGATTTTTATTGTTTGCCATAAATCATTATTATTAGTCACCCTTTATGTTTGTCACTGGGTTTTGTAAATATAAAATATTAAAAAGTGCCACACAGTATTAAGTCATTTAAATGTACAGTATTTTTTCCATTTCATGACAAACAAATTTGAATATAGTTCTGAGGCACCATTGGCACCCATAGGTTATCTTCCTACTATAGTCAATAGTGCCCCAGATCTGCCTAGTTACAAACATTTTCAATATCTTTCTTTGATATTTATACAGGTTTGGAACAATGTGAGGATTTGAAGTATGAAGTATCTTTAATCTAACAAAGAATCATTAAAAACTTTTAAACATTTATAAATACATTTAACTTAATATATGTCCACCTATTAATTTGTTAAAATCTAAATGATGTACAGCTGGTCATCATCACAAAATAAAAGATAAAGATCCTAAAGCAAAGCACTACAAATGTCCATATATAATGTTATCCTGATGTATTATCCTGTATCCTATCAGAAGCAAAGTCCAATGAGAAAATTACAATTTATGGAGAGACACAAGTTACCACACACACAGGCGCAGGATTAAACGAATACTAAATAAATTATGAATAAACATAATGCATATTGACAATATTTATTTGTTTATGTCAACGCTGCACACAAGTAAAAAAGTGAGTACTCTATATTCAAGCATTATTCTTTATGGAAAGGACAAGAATGCAAATGTACACTGTTTATATCCACTCTGTAGATAAACATTTGCATAAAACACATATATGCTTTTTATTTGTAATAAATGTGCATTAGGCTTTAAATAATCCATAAATGAACACTGGTACGCTATAGAACTTGCATTGACAAGAAAATATGAAGTTCAATAAATGTAAAACATTTAAAAAACATGACAACTTGCCTCTATCTTACCTATGAAAAATACTTTTTTATCAATTTGTTTACAATCTAATTTTATTTTATTTAATCCCTTCATTAATGTTGTTGTGGACTGTGGTTTTATAGTGTTTAAGTGCTCACGGAAGAAGAGGTCAGTGATTGACAGATCAACCTCCTTTTAACTAAGTTGGACATTTCCATCAATAGTTGGTCATTAGCGGTTAAACATGCTAATCAGTACAGTGACCCGTTAGAAATGAGTTTAATGCATAGAAACATCAATTAGATGATATCCAGCTAGATGCTTCATTCATTCTCTCTGTGAACCATCAGTAGCCCTGAGAGTTTAGGACTCAAAATATAAAAATAAAATACATCAGCTTCTCATAATATTTTTTCAGATCTAATTTATCAAGAACTTTTTGGATGAAGTATTTGATTTCCACCTCTTTTGTTTCTGCCTGAGGAAAGACGTTATAACTCAAATGTACCGACTGATCATGTGTATCAGAAATGTTAATTTAGTAATGAGGAAACTAAATGAGATTTAGAAGGTCACCGGCTGCCTTTTTTCAGCACCACTAAGAGAGAAAATCAGGTATGTGGTATGTTGAAATGTTATTTGGCTTTGCAGGAAATCAGCACATGACCACAGCCAAATCACATCTATTAAAGTAATGAGCACAGAATTCAATATCTACATACAACGCGGGTCTCCTTGTGTTGTTTCTACAGTAGCCCTAAACGGACAAACTGCACAGAGCGTGTTTCGTAAATATGTTATCTCATTCTGCAAAGAAGCGAAAACATAACAACATCTTAGTCCTGAGTCAGCCACCGTATTGCTTCAAAAGAGAGGAGTGAGCCGTTGGTTGCCAATCGTAACCTCACCACTAGATGCCGCTAAAATCTCCACATCCCTTTAATATATTTCAGCTTTGAAAGAGACTGAGCAAATAAGAAATTGTGATGATTATTTAAAGATTTAAAAAATTAAATATATTATCTTTCTTTCGATGGCCCCATACTGTACATTTGAATTACAAAATCATTTAGTAGACCCTTGTTTCCTTTTTGAAAAAAAATAAGTTTCACATATTATCAAGTATCAGTAACTACATTATTGGATTCAATGTGTCTTAGTATTAGTAAAAGCTATTAAAAGTATTAAACCTGACATTCATTATGCACACCCTGGAATCACCTTAGGAAATGATTATTGAACTCGTGAATAATTATTGTTTTTATAATAATTAGGCCTGTCAATGCATTTTTGTCGTTGCTGTTTTTATTATAGTATGGTCTGGCTTAAAGACAATTCAGAAAAAGTTATGTATTCTTTTATTAGAGGTTTAAAAGCTAGACTGGCATGCGCCTCACAAGAGCGAATTAAAAATAAATATCTAAATTATAATTGTATTTTCCTTCTGTAGTTCTGCGACATAAAAATTATTTCTCTTTTGCTTATACAGCATTTATTTTTGAATAAACTTGTTCTCCAAAGCTGACATGTTTTACTGCGCTACACTGTAATAAATAATGAGGAATAACAATAATAATAAAAAGCATTACAACATTCACTGTGAAGTGTATTATCTCAAGTAATCTGAGAATTTGTCAAAATCGAACCAGCCTCCCACACAAGCAGATATATGTGAGTCAGATTCTCACCCTGTGCATTAAAATGTATTTTTGTTGGCAATGATGCACAAGGAACATGGAGTGAATTATGCTGATCAATGTTACGGATCTCAGGCTAATAACTCCGGCATATTCAATGCTTGCCAATAATGTCCGCTGTGAGTTTATAGGATTTTTACAGGGTGGGACTGCTAATGGAAGCTGTTGAGAAAAGAAACAGGTGTCTGCATTACTTCTACAACCTGGAAGGAGTACATGACATAATGATGTTACTGATTTGTGAGTCTCAGGTGCATTCTGTGCTTTTGAAGCACTGAGAGCAGTTTGACTTTCTCAGCTGTGTAATATTCTTACATTTTGACATGTTCCTTGCACATAATCCTGGAATTCGAGCTGGGAGACATATACAACAAAACTTGGATGAGGTCTAGATGTGTTCTAAATCTCTCTGTGGTGCAAAAAACATATTTAGTACTTGATATCAATCAGAAAGACTCTCTGTATAATAACTTTTACAGGTAACACTTTACAATAAAGTGCTATTAGTTATCATTAGTAAACGAATTAGCTAAAATTAGCTAACAATGAACAATTTAGTTTTTCAGCATTTATTAATCCTTGTTAATGGTAGTTCATGTCAATATAGTTATTCATGTTAGTTCACGGTGCATCAACTAATGTTAACAGTGACAGTGTTTGGTTTCAATAATGTTTTAGTAAATGCTGAAATTAACATGAACTAACACTAATAAATGCTGTATTAGTATTGTTCATTGTTAGTTCATTTTATCTAATGCACTACATTTGTTAATAAATAGCACCTTATTGTAAAGTGTTACCCTTTTACATTGTAAAAGAAACTAAAATTTAACAGAATTTTACTGTTATTTTTAAAAGATTTTTCACATACATGTCAAAAAACTGTAATTTTGCAAAATGTTACTGTTTTAAAAAATAAAAGAAAGTCAAATTACAGGTAAAAACTGCCAATTTACAATAACAACATTAAAAACGTAATTTTACGGGGAAACTTCGCTATATTACCGTTACGGTATATTTATTGTGCCCCAGCTGCCGGAATTTGTTTTTTATGGGACTTTTTTGCAGTGTAGGGTTGATATTAAAATACACACAAACACACAAAAAACGTGCAAGTATTTAACTATTGGGAATATCAGATGTCACTATTCCCACAATGATTTCTACAAATCCATTCTGTGAATCATTTCATCGTATTCTTCCCACCTAAAAGACTTTGCTGTCATATCAGTTAAATCAATAAAACAATACTGTGATATGTTCACAGGTTGCCAAGTCTTTATTTTTCTTTTCACACGATTCATTCATCATTTTTCCCTTGGTACTGCAAAAGATATCAAAAGTGGCTTTCCTGATTGCCCGTAGCTGGTTTCATGTTCTCACAAAGAACTCAATCATGCATGATGGAAAGAGAGTTGGGAAGGCACCATGGGATGCTGCACAGCTGGAATGTCCTTGCAGCTGACATGAATAACAGGAACTAGAGAGACACCAGCCAGCATCTGGAGCGAAAGAGCCAGAGTACAATGGAGGAGAAAAGGAGAGAGAAAAAGAAAAGTTCTTTGACACTCCATGCTTCATTACTTGGCCTTGTCAAAACACACAATGTGCTGTCAGAACATCCAACTGATGACCCATCGTGGAATAAGATCAGCCATGATGAGAAAGGACAGGACGAAGATTTTCTTTTGGACTGGGCGAGCACCCAGTTGCCATAAACCCTTCGATTTCTTTCTCGATTTTTACAGATGTATTGCAGACAGACATTATGTCTTCATAAGAAAATGCACTGCTTTAGAGCCTTCGCTCTTATTCTATCAACCGGATATAGAGCATAAATTTAGAAAAAATGAATAATTCATAGCGAGTTTCCCAAGTCATAAACTTCTCGCCCGAGACCGTTTTATACATCCTGATCTTCATCCAGCCCTACAGTATCTACCTTGTCCATTTACAGGCAATTTGCAGACAGAGAGGTCTCTTTCCTGTAGTCACTTCTGATTAGGCCGGAAACTTAGGGGGTCCGTTGTGAGTCAAGCCAGCCGGATACTCTAATTGGAATCCTCGGTCCACTAATTCCAAAGACATGATCTTCCCCTGAGCAAGCCTGATAAAAATGAACTTGCGTGCTGGATCAATAGCGGTTGCCTGGAGATGCATTGGCTGGCCGAGGGACTTGATCGTTGCATCTACCCAATGCCATTTTCCCTTTTCATTAGCCTGAATTAGCGTCCCGCCTGGAGGCTTGATCTAACACGCAGGGGGAGGATAACAAAGGACAACCGTGTTAAACAATTATCCAATTAAAAGGCTTTTGTCCTAAATAATTGACCGTGTATTGACTTGGCTAACATGACGGGGGTCGATCTGCATGATCGGAGGTTCTACAAAGTTAACTGATGCTGATATAAAGAAAAGTTTGAACAACTGCCTTTATTTGTAATGCAAATCTCTGCTAAGTTTTAACATTGACTGGTGTGATTATTTTGCTCCATAATGTTTTTATGTACAAGAGCTAAAACGTGTTTATGAAGAAGAAAACATAAATGGAGAAAATATGAGTCATCAAAAGTGTTTTCAGAGTGGCAGAAATAAACCATAAGTGCTCTCAATTGGGTTGCTCCTAAGGGTGACAATTCTGCTGTTTATTGTGCTAGGATGTTTCATTAAATAGCTCTACTTTAGTGACTTCTCTGTCGCTAAGAGCCATCCCATCCATTATCTTAATGTTTGGATCCATGTGTGAGCTTGCAAGTGTGGTAAAGAAGTACAAAGTGTGTGCATGGAGGAAACCTTGAGAAAAACAGTAAAATGGAACAGATATGGAGTTGTTTGAAAATATAGTTAAAAATATTTACAGTACACACCTTGTCAGTGAACTAAGCCAGGCAAAAAAAATTTATTTACATTTTTGGGTGAACTATCCCCTTGTTACTCGAAAAAGTATAGTTTCGCTTTAGAAGACATTCATTTGACATTTGTCAAAAGAAAAGGTTTAAAACTGTAACTGTTTTAGGTTTTTTACCTTTACAGGTATAAAACAAACATAATAAAATGTTGTACCTTTTTGGGTACATTATTGTTCCCTAAGGACCTATTGTGTATCTTTAAAGGTACAGTAAAAAGTTTTGTACAACTTATATTTAACTGCTACACAATAGATCCTTAAAGGTCTAGTCTGTGAAATGTAGCGGCATCAAGCGGTGAGTTTACGAATTGCAACCAACGGCTTACTCCACCGCTCACCACTATGGTGGCTGACATAGAACAAAAACCTTTACATGTTTTCGCTTCTTTGCCAAAGGTAAAGCAGTTTGTTTGCTACTGTAGAAACAACATGGCAAATTTCCTGTAAGGGGACACGCGGTGTATGTAGATAGAAATAGCTTGTTCTAAGGTCATAAAACAATAACGCTTCATTATGTAAGGAATTACATATAGGTGCCCAATCTACCCAAACAAAGGTACAAAAGGAACTTTTAAGGAAACCACCCCAGTGACAGTAAAAGTTAAAACCTTTGACAATACAGATCAATTATTAGTCATACAGATTTGTTTTATGATGGATATATACACGTCTTGGAGCTTCAGAAAATGTGTCCTTTTAAAATGATTTGGCTGAAGAAAGAAAGTCATATACACTTAAGATGTGGCATGAGGGTGAGCTAAAATTCATTTTTGCGTGAACTATTCCTTTAAGGTTAAATATTACAAGGCTAAACCTCAACTAAACATCTGGCCAGTTTACCTATTTTATTACTTGAATAAAAGTTTTTTTTTTTTTTTTATGTACTAGGTCAAGGTGAGCTCCATTTACTAGAATTACTTCCTATGAATGTGAAAATAGCACTCTATTCCTCCCTACAGTCTAGAGAGCACATACAATCCACTCTCTTTCGGGCTCAACCGAATTCTCTGAGCTGTCTTTGTAGGCAACACTTCACCATCACGCTTGTCATCTATGTGATAAATAATGAAAGCACCACAAACTACAGAAGAGGGAAAGGAGAAAGCTGCAGCACATTTGGATTCTAGAGAGCATCATGCCATTGCGAGGTCTCAACTGCTCATTATTGAACAGGCGCTCGTGAGGTTCAAACGGTACGGGTGTGCGTCAACCAGCATCAAGGGATCGAAACCCTCTTTATGAGTCCGGCTCCATGCTGGGCTGCCAGTGATGCAAGCTATAAAGTTAACAATATTTGGCAGCGTTTCAGAAAGTAATGATGCACAGAGCTATGCACTTTTGCGCCACTCTCTGGTCAAAAGCTCTACAGACAAAACGAGTCACGTGGCGAAAGGACCTAAATAAGTCAGTGGAGTTTACGAGAAAGCGTATGATCAGGGTAGCAGAAATCTGCTGATAATTTCATTATTGTAGTTAGCTGAATCACAGCATTGAGTAGCAGACGGACTTTTAATTTGATGTCATTACCTGCTTAACCCTTTCGTACTGGTTGGGGCTGGAGAGACCACAAGGCTGTTTTGACAAACATACTCAGAAATCAAAACAGGATTAATGTATGTTCTATATGACATTTTCCCCTATTCTTGATCAAATTTCTAATTTGTAAAATTAAATAAAAAGTTTTTAGAGTCCCAAAGACATTGGTGAGCCATTTATTTAAAATAAGACAATAAATATGGCTGAAATGACATGTTTACATAACTGACTACGTTTACATGTGCATCAATAACGCGATTATTTTTCTGATTATTAATCAGAGTAAAGACTTAATCGCAGTAACATGTTTACATGACAAAATAACACCTCTTTGCTTCCATTTACATGAAAGTTTTATGAGTCTGAATATTTGCTAATACACAGCACAAATGATGAGCTCATATACAGTAAGTGTGTGTTACAGGCTAAAGTTTTTATATATTCGCATCAAATGCAAAACACCGCTAAGTGGACGTATTTTATGGTTATTTGGCGCTGTGATGAATATCGAAATATAATGGAAAATGCCTCCGCAATGGTAGTGTATACGCTGTCATCGCATTTGCGTTGTTTCTGTGTGAAGATAATGATAAGAGCGAGTTGTGTTGATGGTAAAACTTATGTTTACCATCAATTTGCGCTTATGATGCATGACAGATTTTTTTTTTTTTCAAAATATGGAGATACAAGGTTTCAGAAGGACAGCAGCAGTTTGAAAAAGAAAGTGCTTATGGGCCAGTGTTGTTTACATTTTGCTAAATGTTTTTTCTAGCTTGTCATGTTTTGTCATTGTTGACATAATCGATTAGGTCAATGTGTTGTACCAGCAATGCAAAACAAGCATTATAACAACTTAATATCAAGATAGTCTATATAACAATATAGGGCCAGATTTACTAACATCTTGCTCAAACTCCTCTTTCAGCATTAACAAAACTACTACTAAACCTGGATAAACAAGCTTATAAATTGTACAGAACAATATTTTTAATGCTTTCTGTGATGGTTAGATTTAGGGGTAGGGTAAAAATATACAGTTTGTACAGTATAAAATTCATTATACACCTATGGATCTGTGTGGGTGTTAAAAAAATAAACACTAACTGAACAAGTCAAGTAATAGGGCATCTGGGAAATATATTATAATAACAAAATAAACAAATACAGTATTTTTGGTCACACAAAATAATGACATGACAAGTGTTTTAAAAAAGTGTCACTGTATATTAGCTTAACCCAATTCGAGACCCCTGCATCTGCAGGGTTTCTTTCTCTATAGTGATGTTTAAGAGGAGATGAACAGCTCTCAGCAGGCGTTCGCTGTAAGTACCCCTCTCTCAAATGTCACGTATCCACTCTTACATAACATATGGCCTTTTCAAGGGCTCTTTTAATTATGGGCAGACTGTAATTTCACATCAGCATTTGTGGACTGTGGCAATACATCCATGTGGCCTGCTATGAACGTAGAACATAATAGTATGGCCAAAATCTCTCAATACGCCCTGCGGATAGATTTATGGAGGCAGTGAGTAAAACTCTCGCTGATCTCAAGGGAGGAAGGGAGACTACGGTTTACACTGATATTATTTTCTTTTGACATAAATCAATGCGAGTGAAGCACAAAACAGCAACTCCCAGCAACGTATATCTTATGCCCAAAAAAACATAAATATACAAATACAAACGACTGAACAGAAGTTACTGTAACAGAAGATATTTTGAAGAATTTTGGTCACCAAACAACTGCGGTACTCATTGGTTTTGTGGTCATACAATAGAAGTGAATGGGGACCGTCGGTTATTCGATTACCGACATTCTTCAAAATATCTTCTTTTGTGTTCTGCAGAAGAAAGAGAGTCATACAGGTTTGAAATGATAAGAGGATGAGAACATGATAACAGAATTTTCATTTTTGGGTGAACTACTACTTTAAAAGTCTATAAAACATTCAAAATATAATTGTCCATTCCAGATTCAAACCATCATGTCAACAGAGAATAAGTGCACCTTATAAATTCACAAAACAACTCAAACTCTGGGAGGTTAGGTTCCACAGAGGAAGAAAAGCTGGACCGGCTTGATGTTTTGGGCGTCATTATTAGCTAAAACTCTTTGGATAATGAGCCAAGGACACTAAGTGGGATATCAGCAGACAACAAGGCGTATCGGAGGAAAAAATTAATTTTCAGTAATGACTTGGTCATTACACATTTCAACATGAAAATTATTTTCTCACTTCACTCTGCAGATATCTTACTGAATCTCTGTCCATGTGTGGTTCAACTCAGTTTGTTGGCAGGAACAGAGTGTGTCTCATTGCTCAATAGAGACATCTTATCTTCTCTGCCCAAAAAGGAAAAAATAAGCCATCTTGAATATATTTTTCTTTTAAGACTGTATGACACAAACCAGATTGCTACATCCAACTTTTAATTTAAAATATGGATGACTATGGCAACCTTTGCTGCAAGCAAACCTACAGACATCCGGCAAATTTCTCCCGTGCTTGTTTTTTAGTCTGCGGTCGACTCAATGAGGGTATTGTCAGGGGCTTTAAAACTTGGCCAGAGGACCATGTCCCCCTCTAATATAATCACTATCACTGAATTACTATCCCAGATAATAACATTATGACCTGCTGACATCAATTTAGTCTCTTTAAGCTTGACTTCTTCACTCCTTACATCTCCAAACCCTATGCTTTCAGTATGGTGTGGTTATATTCTCAAGTTTATTAATATAAAGTGTCTGAAATTGAAACTGCTGTAAGTAAAGTTAAAAGCGAAACACGGTATATGCCGAATGTTTTGGGATTTGGGAGTTTAGACTTCTGAGCCAAGGCAAAGCAGAACAAGGGAAGTTTGAGAAAAACATTGGAAAACAAGAGGTCATCCTAGTGACAAACCAAGTGCACACTGTCAAAGAACGATTGAATGAGAAAAAACAGTAGGCCTGTGTAACCACACAGCAGGGAAAAGCCATTCAAGAGTGTTATGGATGCCTGTGGGCAAGATGTAAATATCATTCCCTACCAATAATAAAGTTACAAGCACATCTGGGTTATCACCATAAATTTAGCATAAAGCCATAACTGTTCATATTACGCAGAAACCTTATTTTAGCACATTCAGTGTCCATTAAAGACACACAAAAGAAAGCATATCAGGAAAAGACTAATATCATTAACTTATTAAATGACAGAAAAATACTCAAAACTTTAAAAAGGTTTGGATACACTTTATTGTGATAGTCCACTTTAGATGTTATACAAACTATAATTAACTTTGCAACTAAATGTCAGTTAACTCTTAATAATAGATTCCAAGTAAATAAAAATACTCTTGAATGTATAGCATAATGCAATGTAAGTCGCTTTGGATAAATGCGTCTGCCAAATGCATAAATAAATTTATTTTAAATAATTTAAAAAATATCTAAAGTGGACTATCAAAATAGCGTTAATAAAAATTGTAAAAGTTTTTTTTTTTAAACTTCCGCTCTAAATAATTAAATTAGCTTTTTTTCATATCACACAGATATATATTCAAACTTCAGTGTTTCGATTTTACAAATGTATGTTTTTGGTGCATGGGGAAATTGAGTTTTAGCTATTTATGATTTTGTGAAGATGCGGATGTCATTTTGTATTTTGGCAATGTTCACATTCTGATTATATTTACAGCCCGAATAAGAATTCGGTTACACTTTCTTTAAGGTGTCCGTGTTACAGTGTACTTATACATTTAAGTACTAAGTAATAATAATTAACCACATGTACTTACTATAGGGTTAGGGTTATAGGATGAGGGTGTGGTTTTAGGTTAGTTGCATGTAATTATGCATCATTTATAATAAATACTATAGTAAGAACATGTAACGTGTAACAAGGGCACCGTAAAATAAAGTGTTACCCAATTTGAAAATTCACTTCCTTAAATACACTCTAAAAAGTGCTGGGTTGTTTTTGACCCATGCTGGGTAAATATTGGACAGAACAAACTGCTGGGTTAAAAATGATCCAATGCTGGGTTATTTTAACTGCTAGGTCATTTTCATTTAGTAGTTTAATAACATTGTAAATTCTTAAAAAAATTAAAAAAAATTTGCATTTACATTTAGTCATTTAGCAGCGACTTACAAATGAGGTAAACAATGGAAGCTATTTTATAAAATATATTATTTCTAACTTGCCTTGCCAATAAATATTTAGGTAACACTATTTTATGGTGCCCTTGTTACTTGTTGCCCATGACATGTATTATGACATGTATTAAATATAGTTTTTACTATAAATAACATGTAACTAAACCCAAGTCACATCCTAACCCTACAGTAAGTACATATACTTTTTAATACTTAGTACTCATTACTCAACACTGATACCTTAAAACAAAATGTAACCCAAATTTCATAACTGTTTCTTAAGTACACACCATTAAGTCATTTAACATTTAATTCAACAAGCCAAGAACATCCTAATGGCTTGACAATTCTTCATAGTAAACAAAACTGATCACCATCATCCCAAGTGTGTGTTGCACATGCCCTTAGGACATAGATCATTGTACAACACAGACGTGATACATCATCATGCGGTGAGGTCAGTTTCAATACATCTGTGAGAAACGGCACTGCTGACAGACTCTTGTTGCTTGTGCATTGCTAAGACGAGTACATAATTGCTAGTCTGTGACCTTTTATATCACATTTACACTCAAGTCATTTAGCCAATGCTTTTATTCAAAGCTTCTAACTAACAAATGAGAAATGCTACGAACAAGAACTAATATCAGTCGGATCACACTGGCAAGTTTAAAGTGTAAGCCAAACTTGTAAAGAAGTATGAAGTTTGAAGTATGGATGAAAAATGACCATTGTTAAAAAAAAGCTTGTGCCTGTGATTTAAAATCAGACCTTTGATTTATGTACAAAGTAAATGTACTGAAATGTAAATGTAGTGAAATATTACGTTTGTAGTTTAAAATGACAAATGAGTCTGAACAGCAACAAATTTGGACAAATGGATTCACGGTGGGTGCTGGAGTTGACATGTTGTGTTAACAACAGGAGCCGCAGTGAAACTCAGTGCCCCCTGCCTGTGATATAATGCAAACCAGATGTCAGTTGAACCGTGTGACCAGCATTAGCACAGCTCACAGGACGCTTCATTGTCTTCTATTGGCAAACAAAATTTCAGCATTCCTGAAAAGCAAACAAGAGCCTTACCAGCAACCGGCACTCTTCCCACTCTTCCTCATTTGACATCAGATTTATTCAATTCCTTGATGACATTTACAGACAACAAGAGAGTTTGCAACAGCAAAACATAAGAGCTTTAAACAAGAGCAAGACATGGCCCTGTCTTTCCTGTGACCTGCTGATAATAATTTGTTTATATTGTTATTTGTAATAAAAAGATGCTTCCATTTGCTTAAGAAAATCTGAGGTGCTTTCGTGAATTTCGTTTGGTTCGTTTTATTGCTTTAAATATTACAAACAATGTTTTGTGTAAAAATATTTATCTTAAAATCATATGCAAAGACACATTTTTTAGGAATTACAATATTATTGGGGGGCCGCTATAGACGCATGCACCTGGACCAAAGTTAACTTTTGTCTGTGTTTGTTGATCGGCCTGGCTAGTATTATTTTATTGGATATTAATTTATTAAATAAACAATTTGTTGAATGGATTGTGTAACTTTGTCACATTTAAGTTTAGCCAAGTAACGGTTCTTCTCCTGGTAACCCAAATAATTCTGGCTAAACATAATTTTAACTTGCTAACTAATGTCATTTCCTTGTTATTTCTTTTGTTATATCTGTAGGGACTCTGTTCTTTGTGGATGTGTTAGTTAAGTTTGGGCCACAAAAGCGTGTATGCGCAGTAACGTTTGTTAATGTTACCGTTGACATTGGTAAGCTAAAGTGAATATGAGCATTATGATTGAACAGCGACTGCAGCTTTATTATATTTTCACAGATCTAAAAAGGTTAGAGAAAAGTTAAAGAGAAAGAACAGACATCCCTTTGTTCATATTTGCCTATAGGCATTTTCTAAATTTGATTTTGGTCAAGTGGCTTTTGTGGTACATTAATTTAAGTATAAGGACAAGTGTAAAGTGTTTGTTTCCCAGCATGATATGCTTCTCTGATATCTTGGTACTAGCTGAAATAAAAAGACAACATTTAATCTGTGCTTTGATATTCCCATGACTAGCCGGTGCAATGGGGTATATGCACACAGGGCGATGACGTACTTCCGCTAAAATCTCAGCCAGCTAAGCCACATCCGCTCTCATAGAGCTGAGGGAATTTTTCACCAAGTGATAACGATGTGTTTAGTAAGAAAACAATGGAATTTCAGCGAAACAACAGCACCACAGCTGAGCATTGCTATGTGCCTCTGTGATCATGCCTCGAGTAAGTGCAAAATTTGACTTAGCTTCTTTTTATATTTGTGGATGTAGCTTGAAACGGATAGCCTGAAGCACTTCTCCTATTTGGTTGTTGATGTATGATGTAGTGTTTGAATAATTTGATTCACGTTGTTGACCGTAATCCTACATGTATCCTGAATCGGCCGAGTGAAAAATGCCATTGTTCTCTATGGACGCTGCATGCGCCAGAAGTCATGGAGGTGGCTGAGATTTTTGAGGAAATATGTCATCGCTCCGTGTGCATATACCCCATTAAAAGAGCCCAAAACCAATGTTTGTGTTGCAGTTCAGTCTAAGGTTTCTGCCTAACCACTCTTATACAGTTGTTATTGTAAAAGTACATTTTGTTTTAAAACAAAACTTTGGACTGGTCTTGCAGGCAGGTTGAAAAATGACAATCGACGCAAACAACCACATCATCTCCTTTTACACCCATTCAAAAATTTATTTTTCACACTACGTTTGACGCTTGTCTGTTTCAGGATATAAGTCACAGAGCTGAGGATTGTGGGTCACAAATCATGTCTGGGACCAAAAGTTTTTTTCTCCTTCACCTCTTTCCTGTTTTCTCCCCTGTTCCCAGAATGCTTTCCAACCTGCGGGCACGAATTGGGGGCAGCTGTTCATAGGTGCTGAAGCCCAAGTCTGCATCCTGCTGGGGCAGCCGGAATAAAAGCAGGTGGTTCCTCACCACCTGGAGAAACATAAACAGAGAGAACATCAAAAAGAGAAAAAGAGACATTAAAAGATGATACAGAAAATATAGTCTTATTTCAAAGCCTTTAAATGGAGTGGGTGCTGTGTGATACCTCATCTGAGAGGTAGTGTGTTTTTCTTAGCAGGCTCCGGCGTGTAGCCTCCACTTCCTGCAAAGAGCGTGAATCAAACGATCAGGGTCAGAACAGCACTTGCTCAGACAAATAGACAACATGTCTCTGTTGTTTCAATGTTTATGTTGTGCAGTCCAATAAAAAGTAGTTCTTTACCCAAAAATACATATTCAAGTGTCTTGGCCTAAGCTGACATTTACATATTATTACAAAGTAATAATACACAGGTAATTTACCTCTGCCACTGCATCCTGGGAGAAGATAAATGCATTGAGATGAGCAACAGCCACCACATAAAGCACAGGACACCAGTTCCTCTTCAGAGCTCTCGTTACTAACGCCCGAAAATACAGCCTCAACAGAGGCAGCGAGTCCTCCATGGGGGACGTGAACTTCTCCAGTGGAATAGGCAACTGTGCGGGAAAAACAAACTCAGTTTAGATCGAATGTCTTTCCTCATTTTATTCACAAATGTAATTTGGTAGATCTTGAGCAAACCAATCTGAAAAGAAACTGATTACCTGCTGCAGCGAGATGCCTAAAGATCGCAGCATCCCGACATGTTCACCAAACACAGCCAGCCTCATGGAGACACTATAGCGCCTCTGCAGCGGAAGCAGCATAAAGCAGCCAAACAAAGAGTCTCCAAACGACACGGCCTCATATTGAGCCAGCAGAGCCAAATACAGGTCATGGAATGACGCCAAGCCTGGTGGAGGCGAGCCCAGATCCAACGCCTCAAGCCGGTCCGGCCGCGTCAGCCCACGAAACAGCACCCACATCAGCTCCTGCACGGGCCGCTCCAGGAAGAGGTCGCTGGAGCACAGAAAAACGCAGGCTAGTCGGGCTAACTTTGCCACCGGTGGCACCACGCTAAGCGCCAGCTCCCGCCAGCTCTCAAGAACCAGTAGCCACTGAAGGGAATGAATGGCAGACTCCAAAGACCCCACCTGAAAGGACTCGACCTGCTGTCCGCCTCCAGCAGACAATCCCATTCGCTCATACAGACTGATGAGCGGTAAGAAGGGCCAGTCAGAGGGCAGGGAGGAGCCAGTAAGCTCAGGTAGGAGATGAGAGCTGATCCAGGGGGTTCGGCCAAAGTAGCGGTCACGGGACGCAAGGACGGCAGGTTCCATATGGGCAAGGTGGGTGAGGTAACAACCACGGATGGAGGGCAGATGAAGGAGAGCATCGCGCAGCAGAACACCAGCACCTGGTAAAGTCTTCTCCTGGAGTTGCAACTCAGCCAATGCAGCCACCTCTGGTTCACCCTGACCACCCTCCCTTTAAAAAATACAATTATTACATTTTTTTCTCACTTATGCTGGAAACATTATTCATATTAACATATAAAAGGGCCTTTCTAGACATGTTTCATACAATCACAAGTAGTCAAAACACCTTATTACATTCAAGATACACATGGTAGGATTTTTAAAGGGATAGTTCACCCAAAATGAAAATTCTTTCATCATTTACTCACCCTGTATGACTTTCTTTTGCAGAACACTAAAGAAGATATTTTGAACCAAACAGCTTGTAACCAAACAGTGACCCCCATTGTATGGACACATTTCTTAAAATATCTTCTTTTGTGTTTTACAGAAGAAACAGCCATATACAGAATCTCAATGACATCAAGTAAAAAATATGACTTTTTCTTTTTTTGGTTTAACCATCCTTTTAACAGAGAATGAGTGCAATGGTTAACTGTCCACAGAATAGTTGCCTCCATCCATTTTTACAGTGCATTGTCTGCTGCCCTCTTGTGAGCATGATGTGAAACTATGAACTGAAAAACTGGACTGATAAATGGATCAATAAGTATTAATACATAAATAAGGGCAAATTTAAAAAATCAATAAGATTGGACAGACATTCAGCTTTTATCTTGGTGTAAATATGAACCAATACGTCTGTTCTTAGAAAGCTCCATTAATTCTCAAGTATATTCAATCTAACATTTTACATTAAAGCAACACAATAGAACAATCACACAGCACTGAGATCCATCACAATCCTGCTGTTTTTTCATTTAACTGCACTTTGTCTAATATGTATGCACTTACACACACACACTTACAAGATTTTAATCAAATCACACAATAGAGGAAACACAACAGAAGAAATCTCAAATAAAGCAAATGCAAAAAATGTGATTAGTGGGAAGTTGGGGCATGAGTTTGACATGTTTTGGTTTATTTTCCTGGAGGACAAAAATTTCCAAAGTTAAAAGATAGAATTCTACTAGCATATACAAAAATGTCCTTATGGCTTGTTTGGACATGTTTATGTTATGCACATAAACATCACCAAACGTATAGGTATGGTACAGACTTACGGAAGGAGACTGTGGCTGAAGATCTCATTGGACATGAGTTCGTGTGCCAGATGTTCACTGCCAGGAAGCAGCCAGGACAACAGAGCCAAGGACACTTGGTGAAATAAAGAGGCATGTTTGGCCACCTCTGGGTCAACTGGGACCTAAAGATATTTCAGTTTTAGAGATTAAATCATGCAATTATTGCCAGCATTAAGAGACCATTTCAAAGACCATTTTCAGTTTTTCCTGAATGTACTATTTATTAGTAAGTGTTTAGGTAAAATTATTATTTTTATTTTACTCTGTGAACTTCTAACAATATTTCTCCCAAATTTCCATTGCATTTATTTGCAGAAAATGAAAACTGGAGAAACAGGTCAAAAAAATAGAAAAGATGCTCAGTATTTTGTCAGACCTGAAATACTGCAAAGAAAACAAGTTTATATTCACTTTTAAGCAATAGAACAGTAATATATGTACATGTAGGAGTTAAAAATAAAAAAAATCTAAATTTATCAATTTTCATGTGAATTGTCGTGCTGTCAGTCTTTCACATTGCTGTTGGATGACATTATGTCACTCCTGAGGTTTAATTTTGATGAAATTGGACACTGGACTGGAATGGCCACAATACATCTAGAAATGCTAAATAGAAGAAATCTAAATATTTTCACAGCTGCATATACACTTTGCTCATGAAATGCATGCATTGCAAACCAATGCTGGTTTGTGTATATGCACAGGTACCAGTTTGTGTGCGAGTCTGAGAAGCAAATACAGCAGGTGGTGCTCATGACGTAAAATCCAGGCGCTCGTGTGCGACACAGGGGGTGTGACTCCAATACAGGAGCGGAGATAACTCAGAACAGAGTCATACAGGAGGAGAGAGCTAAACTGATAAAAGAAAGAGAGCAAAATAAAATAAAAATACATATTTATTTGATCACAAATTGACAGCATGTCACTATTTTATGTCAATCGTTGTTTTCTTACAGTGAAACAATATAAACCAAACATACCCTCTTAGTTAGACCTTTGTGGATGGAGGTGATGGTGTTCAGCAGGTGGAGGAGAGCTGTGGCGAGGGGCAGAGGGGAATTGCGTCCTGTCGGATTGCTGGTGGTCTTAAGTTTAGCGCAGCCCAGCCCAGGCAGACTGGGAACAACCTCCCAACCCACAGCAGTCAGTCCAGGGTTACAAATCATAGAGCTGGACCTGTATCAACAGAAGATAATATCATTCCCATTCTGTTGCTATACAACAGGCACTATAAACTTTTACATGTCAAAAAATGTTTCTGTTATGTTAATGTATACCTGTTGTGGTATTGTTTGTTGTGGTACAAAAATAATTAATCAGATTTGGTCAAACAGATGTGATGTCAAACAGAACACAAACATCCACCCACCTAAAGCTATTGGTCATATTTTGTAAGGCAAAATGGGATATCAGTGGCATAAGCACATCTGTGGTAAGTGACTCTAGTTCCTGTAGACACTGAACTGGCTGGAAAGATGTCTATCAAACAAAAAAAACATTTTACTATACATTTACTGCAATTCAAATGCATGAACACATTCTACCTATATTTCTGGATATTATCTAAAATGAAAAATGTAGAATCGGCAAGAAAACAACATTTATGTGCCTTACAAGTATGCTAAAGCACAGTAAAATCATCTCATCATCACTTTTGTTTGGAACCATGTATACAAGTCATTTCAAAGAATCTGCTAAGCAAACAGTGAATATAAAGTGTTCACAATGTGTCTAATGCGCCATGTGACAAACATTTACCTGTTCACTGAGCCGTGAATAATACGCCTCCACGTACAGCAGGTAGGAGGGAATCAAGATCAGTGCACTTGACATTTGCCCTGGGTTGTCGAGCGCTCTCAGGCAGCCCTTGAGTAAACCAATGACGGTGGGCTGCAGGCCGGTCACATGACTCCAAGAAACGGGAGGGGGTGGAGGACACTCTGTACTCTGAGAACTGTCAATACACAGCTGTATAAAAACTGCATTTGTATATTAATAAGCAAGACATCTTATTATGGTAAAAGGGGGCTTGAACAATCTGTACACTTTCTTTTACATTATTTAAATCATGATCATGCTATGCTATATTACTTACTAATTTAATTATTTACTATATTACTTTATAATATTTGTAATAACAAATGTACTATGTTAATACCACTGATTTTTGATAAACAGTAAAGACAATGGGCCTTCTTCATGAAACATGCAGAACAAAAATCTGTGTAAATTGTTTATAAATCCTTGAGTAATATTAATGTATTTTGAAATGTATTTTTTTGAAAATTGTCATTTATGTGTTTTAATCATCAATATACTTTAAGAGACATTAGTGCTTTGTCTATTGACAAATCTTTATTTATTTTTTATCTGCATCAGAGTGATAAATGTTTCGATTTTTTGATCACAAATAAAGCCATGTGTCCAATGTTTCAACACACAGGACTAGTCTCACCTGCTCAGTCCTCTCTGCAGCTCCTTATAACAGCCTGCCGTGTAAGTGACCTGAGTCAGTAGCACCAGCAGACTTCTGACTCTGTCCAGCTCCAGAGGCATTACAGCTTCAGATGATGCACACGGATGATTCCCAGCCTGCAACCTTTGCACCAGCACAGGATACAGATCCCTGGAATAAATGAAAAAGTGCATTTTCCAATAGCTCAATTGGTAGAGCACTGCATCAGAAGTGCAAAGGTCAATGGTTTGATTATACTGTAGCAACAATGCACTGACATACAATAGGACCTGGTAAATGCATAAATGCAAGGAACACATGTCACTACAGACAAATCCTTTAAATGTATTCTCAACAGTTATCTCAATATAAATAATCATAATGGTAGAATTACCGAACATTTGGATTACACTTTTTAACTGAAGCAGCAAACAGATAGAAGCTCTCACGTGTATAGACTGCAGGCCTGTCCGTAGCCGGCGGCCACTGCGAACATCTTCAGGGCCTCTGTACTGCAGCGAAGAGCCTCACTTGGTTCCAGCAGCATCTCTGATGGTTCAACAACAACGAAACGTGCCAAAAGCTCTCTACCTCCTAAAGAGTTCAGCTGAGACACATAGACACTAGTTATGGCTATGCTTTGATCATACGCCAAAATGTAGCAAAGCAAAAATGTATTTATCATTTACTGTCTTTTCAAACTTGTATAACTTTCTTTCTTCTGCAGAACACAAAAGAAGATATTTTGAAGAATCTTGGTAACCAAACAACATTGGCCCCCATTGACTTCCTTTGTATGAGCACAAAACCACAAAGACATTTCTCAAAATATCTTCTTTTGTGTGTGATTTTTTTTTTTTTTAAGTGTCATTTACAGGTTTTGAATGACATAAGTAAATAAATGATTGCAAATGTTTCATTTTTGGGTGAACTATCCCTTTAAGGAGGAGAAATGAGAAGGGACTTTGGTGCCACAATAATCATTTTAACCCACAGTGAGACCCCATAAAGAAATCTGTACAAAATTACAACCTAAAGTGTGTCAATCTTGTAATAAGTATCATAATTATTTATCATTAGTGGGTGCTTAACACTGTGAACCTATGCCATCTATTGGGAAACTCACAATTCGAGCACAAGCATGCCGCCCAGCACTTGCTAGAACACGAAGCAGCTTCATCGCCAAGGCAACAGGCAGCCCATACAAAGAGGAGGGAGACCGTGAAGTATGAGGAGCCCATGAGCCTGGAAGAAACTCAGAAATCACAGTGTCCATCAACCGAGGGCAGTCCAAAATCTAAGAGAAAATTAAAAATCAAAACCATTTATACAGTATAAGCATTTCAACCCCATGACCTTGACACCGTAAACAGATGTTTGGGAAAACAAACAATAGGTCTTTAGGTCTTTATAACAGGTATTAAATGACATCACTCACAACTGATAGATTATCTCACGTTTACCTGTATAGCTGCTACAGTCGAGTGACGGGCGATTCGGATCAAAATCTCTAGAATATCAAGAACGACTCTGGGAGATGGTCGTACGACCTCCAAAATATAACGGAGCCGAGGAAGGCCCTGCATCTTCAGAAAGCCCTGAGAGCAACACATAAAATTTCATAAGCAAAGGAAGCCCTCTGAGATTTACCTTCAACCAGATATATACACATTTTTTTGTCCTGAATTTTAATTGCAGGAGTAAAAACTTTGTGGAAACATTGAACATGTAAAAAAAAAAAAAAAAAAAAAAAAAAAAAAGTCCAACATTCAAAACATTTTCCACCTCTTGTGTAACCACTCCATGTTTTACAGATCAATGTAAGAGACCAGTTACCTTGACAACATCCTGCCTAGCAACATCATGATCGGCTTTGTTTTCCTCTTTCTCTTTAGTGGTTGGTTTCATGGACTCATCAATGCCTTCATCATCCTCATCCTCATCTTCATCTTCCTGAGACGTGGGCAGCAGAGGAAAAGTGGCCGTCCCAAGCAACCATGAAAATGCATTGTCTAAAAACTCCTAGTGCGGGATGAACCAAAATCTATATTTAGATATTTCTGTGCCTATCATGAAAAATTCCCAATGAGATGACTCCCACTAACTTCATCATCAGATGAAACCAGTAGAGCATGCAAGGCATGCACGGCTGCTGACATCACAGCCTCCACGCTGTCATCCAATGAGAAACGCAGAAGGAAGAGCAGTCCTGCATCCAGTAAACAGGACAAGACGCTGCTCTTCAGAAATGATGTGTAGTCACCAGCACAAGCCTGATGGAGAACAGGGCAAATATAGAGCAGGGACCAAAACCTGAGCATTGCATCGAAAATAGGGCACATTTGTAGTTTATAGAGTAATTTCAAGCAAAATTTCCTTGCAACCATTATTATCATCACGAAAATAAAAGTTCAAGTTAACAGACAATATAAAAGCTTTTCAAATCAATTCAAAGTTTGTTTACTTTGGTCAGGACATTAGCAAGAGTGCTGACTGCCAAATTGCGCTGTTGATTCAGCTGACTGCGAGAGAGAATGAAAAGCTCCTGCAGTGAGTAGCCAGCCAGCTAGAAGAGAGAAAAAAAAAGATATTTAGTATTAAACCTAACCAACCAATCCACGCATCTGCCTTTGACTAATACAAAAGTTTTTCAAATACGTAGCATCAGCTCTATTTCATTGCCAGACTGGAGTCTAAACACCATTCAGTAGCTGAACCTACTAACCTCTGGCTCCTCTCCATGGTGATGCAGACCTAAATGAGTGGGCAAGTCTTCAGTGGGTGGGATGAGAGTACCAGCAAAGTCAAACCGGGCTTGCATGGCCTGAAAATAGAATGAAGTGTTTATAAAAACAAATGCAGACTCATTTCCCAGATATATTGAATTGTAAGTAAAGGGTTAAATACTAACAAAGGCTGAACTACATTTTTCTGGAAAAAGTGTAAGTGATGTTATGTGAGATTGCAATGCGTTTAATGTGTTCTGGATGGTTCCTAGGGAACTGCTATAGACCATTTGGCAAGACCTAAACAACAGTTTCTGTTTCAGTTTTATTAATTCACATGCAGAATTAAGTTAAAATTTTGTTTTAACCAAAATACACAAGCTATAAATATTCTGTTGGTTGTATTTTCTAACATTTGTGTACTGTCAAAAAGCTGAAACAGGAAGTGCTTCTGGACCAGTGTTACATCTTGTAAAATGGTCTATACAAAGTCAAGCACTATACTGTATGCAACCTTACTAGATTTAGAAAGTGTGACCATGTATAAATGTAAGAGATGACACAAGGGTGTGCTGGGTGGTTAATGATGTGCTCTGGCTGGTTCGTGAGTCATTTCTAGAAAGTTGCTGAAGTCTCCTTGTGGTTGTTAAGACATCACTAACATGCTTAATAGTAATTTAGTTAGCTAGAACTAATTTTACCTTCTTTCAAGATTTACTAGTTTGTACCTTTTTGGTGCTCTGCTTCGTAGGAGGAAGGTCTCTTGTCCATTCTAGTTTTTCTGGCTCTAGCTTATCCATGTGAATCCACTTCTTCTGAGGCTTGATAGGCAGTTCATTCTCTACAAAAAGAAACACTACTATTCTAGTATATCTAGAATATATACTAATATCTAGATTTTAAAATTTTCTTAAGGAAATGGGAATGGTGCTTGTTAAAAAAATACCCATGGTGCAAAATTGTTATGGGATTTCATAAGAACATGAAAATTCTTTCATAATTTCATGCCATCCCTGATGACTGCAGTGCATTTACAGAAACAATGTTCTTTAAACATTAACCCCAAGAGGACCTCATCCATAAATATCAGTGAGTCTTTCTTATCTCTATTCCCCTAAAACTAATTGGTGCTCGATCCAGCTTGCTCTGCTCTAATCAGACTAAGTGAAATGAATGCATGTGTCTTAGCATGCTGGAGAGTTCAGCTTAGCTGGACAGATCTGCCAAGTGGGCAGTCCTGTATATTTGTGGCTAACTCCAAGTGCAGGTCGAATAAAAAACTGGAAACCATCCAGATGCACTTGAGCTGACAAGATTGTGAAGACTACATCCGGTACATTAGGCTAGCTTTACTTTCCAATGCTGCATGCACATCAGTCCAAAAAACCTATTGAGCCTTTTATATTGAAAGCTCCTGCAGTATACATACACTATATTGCCTAAAGGGTCACCCTAGATAGGGTCACCCTATCTAATAAACAGGTTTTAGGACTTTAGTAATTTCCATGAGTACAAATCTTAATGCTGCAGCATATCATGATATTCTATGCAACTGTGTGCTTCTAATTTAATAGCAACAGTTTGGAAATGGGTAGTTTCTATTCCATTATGACAATGCCCCTGTGTATGAGACAAGGTGCAGAAAGAAATAATTGATTCAGTCAGTATGAAAGAACTTGACTGGTCTGCATAAAACCAAGTCCTGAACCCAGCTGAACACATTTGGTGTTACTTTAAATGGAGTCTTTGAGCCAAAACCTCATCACTCCACATCAATGGCTTGTACACAGGGGTACAGCCAATTTGGAACAGAAAAAAGATGCTTCTAAAACTGTTGCAACAGAGATGGAAACAAAAATCCATTACAAATCCCAAATCCAAATCCTTACAATGCCATTTGTAGAAATGCAATTTAAAACTGTTTCAACCTGTCCCAAAATGACGACTTCTGTGCACAAGTCATTGGTGTTTGGTAATGAGTTCTTTGCTGAGTCTGCATTTAAAGTCACACCAAAAGGTGTTCAGCTGGGTTCAGGACTTGGTTTTATGCAAACCAATCAAGTTCTTCCACACTGACTGAATAATTTTTTTCTTTCTGAACCTTGCAGGAATAGACAGGGGCATTGTCATGTTGGAATAGAAAAAAGGCCCTTTCTAAACTGTTGCTATTAAATTAGAAGCACACATTTCCATAGAAATTTTGGCAATATAGTTTATATACGTTAAATATAAATACAACCACATATGCTTTTGTATCGATGTGTGTTCTGTTTCGATATGGACCTTTCAGTCTAAAATAAAGTGAAATTAAATGAATAAATCACCTGTAATTGAAGGCTGAACCACAGGCAGGTTCTCATTCTCCTCATCCTGATCTTCTTCTATGGAAGCTCCTAGAGATTCCTGAGCTTGTGTTGTGTATTCTAGTTCTAAAGCTGTCCTATTAGACACAGATTTATTCAGGGAGACCACGTGTTGCCCAGTCCCGGATGCTGACTCCGCTTTCCGAGATCTGATAAAGTCCACTAATCTAGGGTCTGAACATACAAAACTGTGAGTACCTAAAACTTCAGAATAGCACAAAGTAAATGTGATAAGTTACATTTTGGCAAGCAACAGTTAAAGTAAAGAATTTTACATTTTAAACAAACAGTAACAGTATCTTTGGCAACATTACAAATGACAGATTTAGCTCACCAAGTTGGGCCAGCAGCTTTCTCTGTTCCTCCAGTATCTCACTCTGGGACATCGCCTGCAGCTTTGATCGGTTCTCCTGATGGATTTTCATTGTCTCCATGGAGCTGTTAGCAATTGCAAGTCCTTGACCTGACACTAGCAAGGGACCACCAACAGCATCTATAGCAGAAACAAAAATATGAGGTGATCCCTTAGTTAACCACAACAAAAGTGTGATAAACCTTAATGACTTACCATTAACATCTGACTTAGGTGCCTCAGTGTCCATGCTCTCCAATGGTAAGAAAGCTAAATTTGTGGCTCCACATGACTGATCTTTAGTCCTGGAACCGATTAAACTCTGTGCACATTTCTTGTTAGCGCGTTGTGCTGCAATTTGGCGTGCAAAAATACTTTTTCTCCCTCTTGGCCCTTCTTCCATCCCCTAAATGCCCAGAAAATGCGTAAGACTTTATCAGCCAAACAAAAAATGAAACAAATTTAGATAGAAATGATGCGCTTGATGGTATAAACATCTTCTTACCTCACTCGCCATGACAGATCGATGTAGAACTTTAGGGAAAGCATTGCCTGTGAAAGCTGGCAAAGACACAGGTACTGCGCTAGTGTCCCTCTCCTACAAAAAGAGAATACAAATCTCATATTTTTGCAATTATTTCATGCAGACATAATAAAACAGCTTAAGTACTCACAATGATCCTGGAGAGGACAGCACTGATATGAGTATCATGTCTGTCCAGTCTCTCTTCTGGATCCTCATCCTCAAAGCGCACTCGATCCTGTTTAAAACGTGACTTTTTTGGAGGTGCAGGTGTCAGCGTGGGAATCTCATCAGGGAGGTCTGAATATAAGTACATATACAGAATGAAAAACAACCGGATCTTATACAAAAGAGGAAGAAAGAATATGATGCAGTAGGAAACCAGAAAGATTCTAGATATACAGTTGTGCAAAAGTCTGAAACCATGCTGAAAATAAATATGAGTAAAATGTAAATTGTGACATTGATTCCCTCCATCAGAGTGCTTTCCTCTCATCTAAGTACATGCTGTCATGAAAGCAGAAAGGGGGCGTCTACTGTTTAAAAATGATGACAGTTAAGGTGTTTAAATACCAAAATCAGACTAAATCACACTACAATAACCCTATTTGCAACTCACCTTCTATAGTCACGACATCTCTCTGGTTTTCCTGCTTTTCCACGTCTCCTCTACGTTTATCTGGACGCTTGACTACAGTAACAGTAGAGCGGCTGCCCGCTGACAGAAACTTCTGCTGCTGCTCGAGCAGATCCGTCTCACTGTCTGTGGGTTTGGGACGTCGCAACATCCCACTACCCCGTAATAAATGCCGCTAATATTTTAGGGGTGATGTCAAAATAACTCACCATGTAGCCTCTAGACTGGCACTGGCGCGTGCAGTTTGAAAAGTTTCTAGTAGACAGCACAATTCCGTAATGCGTAAAATAATGTAAACAAATAATGTTAGTCAGTGATAATGCACAACAATGATAGAAATGTCCTTTACAAAATAATAAAAAAGTGTAAACGTGTATTTTATTTCATAGCTTTGTTCAGCAGGTCTCCTGCTCAGCTGTAAACTAAACACATGCCGTTTCCAGACAAGATTCAATGTCCGGGTCAAGTGTAATACAAAGTAAAAGTCTTTTATATGTTTTCTATTCTCTAAAAATATTTACAGAAATGTTAGGGTTACTTGACGCATTAAAATGAATACAAAATCACATCAATATAAAATAATTTATAATTTAGTTTATAAAATATATACTTAAATATAAATAACTATAAAATAGTTTATAATAATTCATAATTAAAAATAAAAACACAATAAAAACAGATCTCCCCACATGCATCGAGGGATGGATTAAGTGGTTTGCATAAAAGACAATAGTGATCATGATCATGATTGGGCAATAATATAAGTGCCGTTTTATCTCAGACATAGTGGTCTTGCCCTTCTTCTGATTACTTTGGCAATAACCAAACTTGGTGCTGATGCAGGTGCTGACACAGTGTCTGGAACTTTCTAAAAATTCAGTCAGACAAAAAGAACACTTTGAACTTCAAAACATCATTTGCATTAAGAAAAATGAATGAATGATGACTCTTTAATGGTGAATTTCATTTATGATGAACACAACTAGATAGGCTATGTTTAACATTGCAGCGCACTAATATACAGTGTACCCGATGTCTTGTCGTGCACTTCAGTAAGTTCAGTGTTTTATTTTTCACGTTGATGTTTTGCTGTCTATGAGACTTTGAAGAGCACTGTCAGTTTTTTCTGTCCTCCGCAGTCTCCCCGCGGTCTCCGCCCCCAGTCTGCCTGAATGGGAACACCCAGACCGGGATCCCCTGGCATCCATCCCAAGCACAGCAGAGCCGGTCAAAGCAACGTCTTGGAGCGATTTCTATTAGGAAAAGCGGCGTATTGCAGATCAAATAATTAAGTGCAATGTCATACCTGCCACAGGATGTTGTCTCTAGATCTGGAAACTGATACGACTGCGGAGGACACAGCGCCGAGCACCCCGGATGGTGATGCGGAGACACCGGTCAGTCTCGATGTACTGGAAGAGGTATGAGATAAGCCTTATGACTGCCATCAGATGATGTGTTAGATTTCCTGGTAGACTGCAGAATTTTCTTATAGTGGGTTTGACTATTCCAGTTATGGTCAGGTCACTGTAAAGGTATGTCTGAGAATAGTTTTCTTGTAAATTGACTTAAAATAACAGAAACTAATAAAATATATATGTTAATGCACTTTAAAAGCCTCCCTGCTTTCAACTGATGTGTAACTTTATTTTGGTTCATTTTTATGCCGTAATGAAATTTGTTTTGTCCTTTTTGCAGAGAACACTGACTGCATAAATTAAAAACAATATAGAGGATGTTGTACTTGTAATATAATTTAGATTAAATGGTCCATATAAACAGGAGAATGTTTGAAACCCCTGGATAATGTTTGTGGTGCTATTAAAATCAAAGCCACTGCGGTTCAATGCAGTTTCATAATGACATCATTTTATTTTTTTATTAAAAACACATTTGAAAAAATGCATTACAAGATTAAGATTGGCTCTAAATGTGTTGTCATATTCATTGCAGTTGTGTAGTTTATGTGTTTTGTCAATTGATCAGCATCTCTAACAGACTGATGTAATTATAGAACAGCTATTGGGGAACAGATTATATACCTGGCTGTCACAGTGACTGAGGGACTTACAGCATTACTTTAAGCACATTCAATGCTTTATTGTCCCATTACATTGTTTAACGCATTACAGGCACAAATGCCATGTTTATTCTTGTGAGAGCTTTTCCATTATTTGATATGGTATAAACAAAACTAATCTGGCAAACGTCTGTACCCTTTTGAATGGTTTTGGCCCTAGAGCTCTTCACTTAGCTGTATCCAACAATTAAAATGATACAACAGTGTCAGAATTTTCACTATTGGCTCAATTCAATTTTTTGTAGTAAAATGTTTTTTAATCATGATATTTTTTCAAGTCACAACAGCATGTTGAACTGTCTTCTACATTTTATGTGCAATCCTGATTTTAATGTAATTGTCAATTACAATTGTGACGTTTATTTCCTTTTTGAGCTTTTTTAAATATAATAAAACAAAGAAAGGTTGATGAAAGGTCATCTCTTTTTGGTGAAGGTTGATGCTTTTTTTAGGGATCACACAGTTACATTTAAGCCTGGTTATTCATAAAATCATTGTCAGGCCAGCTGTAATCTGCTTAAGCATCTTAGATTATAACCATATCATGTCCAAAGTGTCACTTATCCCATAGAGTGAGGATAAGAGCAGTTTTTTCTACAATATCCTTTTGAATTGCTGACTGTTTTCCCTGTCACAGTATTCTCTTTCATGTGGGATTTCCATTATTGATGTTGCATCTCACTCTCTCACCTAAAAGCCTTTTAACCCTTATAAATATCAAAAGTGGTGGTATTAGCTGTTGAAATGTACAGACCCTCGCTGGAGATTTACCATAGATGAAGAGGTACTTTAACATTCTGTTAATTTCAACTGTTTGTGTGTTTGAAACTGGAGTGGAAAGCTTCGAAATTATGTCATCATTTATTAAAAGATTTATGTTTAATCATTTCTCATCTGCAATACAGCTGTATGTTGTTAAATATAATGCTTTGTTGTCACCACACAGATCAGTTATAGCCCTTAAGCTCTTATCATACAGATAATTAGACACCAGACAGTGCCAGAATGTAAAGGAATAAGCCTGAACTGAGAGACAGGATTTGTGAAAATCCTCAGTCTTGTCAGGCCTCTCACTTTCTCACATAAATCTATTTCCCTCCAGTGATGTGAAGGGTTTACTGTCAGTGCGTCATCTGCACTTTATTTTAATTTGATTCAAATGGAGCCATGTCCAATGTGCACTTTATTCAGCAGATATGTAGCCTACTTTAAAAGGTTAAAGATATAACAGAATGCTTAAGAGGAGCATAAGACGTACTGAACATGTGGACATATAATCCTTCGACCAATAGTGTCTCATATCGGTGACACTGAGATCAGTAGATTCAATTCTCTCATCTTTGATTTACTTATTCTATTTTCCTCTTAGTTTTTTAAAGGACCAGTGTGCTCTATTGACAGAAATGCAATATAATATACATATGTCTTCAGAGGTGTATAAAGACCTTACATAATAAACTGTTATGTTTTTATGACCTTAAAATGAGTTATTTCTATCTACATACACTGCGGGTCCCCTTACATGGAATTCACCATGTTATTTATACAGTAGCCCTAAACTGACAAATTGTTCTACAGAGTGCATTTCGTAAATATGTTATCTCCTTAAGCAAAGAAGTGAAAACGTGACGACATCTTTGTCCTGTGTCAGCCACCGTAGTGCTTCGAGGGGTGGAGTTAGCCGTTGGTTGGTATTCGCAAACTCACGTCTAGATGTTACTTTTTTGGTTCCTTAAGTATTTTAATGCTGCGTTCACACCAAACGCAAATTAAGTGTAAATACATACAAAGACACAAACTCGCGACGGGCAGTGTGATTGCAGCAAACGCGTGCCAATAGGTCTTTTAAAGAATTCGTGATTCAATTGAATTGTTTTAGTTTAATTTATTTAATTTGATCAAACTTTTGACTCTTAATTCTTCTATTTTAGGGCTTTTAGGACTATGTCAAATATCTTAATGTTACATCTTAATATATTAATATTACTGGCATGTTTAATAAATGCAGTTGTAAAGGTTTTAAAATCTATAACATACTGTAAGTCAAAAACTGAAGCAAAATCCTTTTATTTCAGATCTAGAGGCATAGAAATCTATTTGATTTTCCAAATGTGCTACTTTTTATTTTCATTTCAGTTAACAGAAATGCTTTCATCCCATTTTCATTTATGTTTGTAAGACTTTGTGCCCCACAATGTGCTGATGGTCATTTCTCTCTGTGTTTTTTTCTTGTTGTGCCATGTAGCAGAATCCAGTAAAGCAGTCTTTGAGTGCCTCTATGTGCCGTGAAACGCACTGGCGTTGCCTCCTCCTTTCCTTGCTCATGTACAGCTGCCTGGGTGCCGTAGCCTGGTGTCAGCTCACAGAAGTCACAAAGCTGAGCTTTGATTCCTCCAGTATGTTCCACACTGCCTCCATGAACTCTCTCAGAGGTCATTCCATGAAATACAATGCCAGCCCATGCTCTGACGGCTATGTATACATCCCTCTGGCTTTTCTGCTCATGCTCTATGCCATTTACCTCATGGAATGTTGGCATTGCCGGGCCCGCAGCGAGCTCCAGTGCAAGGCCAACGTGGACAGCGTGTATGAGAGGGTCCTGCGTATGCGCCAGGCTCGTCCGTGTGTCTGGTGGAAAGCTATTAGTTATCACTTTGTACGCAGGACTCGACAAGTAACACGGTACAGGAACGGAGACGCCTACACCACCACGCAGGTTTACCACGAGCGTGTTAACACGCATGTTGCAGAAGGAGAATTCGATTACAGTCATTGCGGCATGAGGGACGTTTCGCAGAACTTACGTGGGCTGGAGGGTCACGCAGCGACGCGGTTGCATTTCACCAAGTGTTTCAGCTTCGCAGGAGCGGGACCCGAGAATGCTTATCTCAACCAGAGGTCCAGATTCTTCTCTGAAATCGAGGGTTTGGATGACTACATGGAAGCCCGGGAAGGCATGCTCCTGAAGAATGTTGACTTCAAAGAGCACCTCATCGCTTACGTCGATCCTGATCGACTGCCGTGGTACACTTCGCGGGTCGCATTCTGGATGGCCGCTCTCCTCATGCTCTCCTGGCCGCTTCGAGTGCTAATCGAGTACCGAACTGCTTTCGTTCACTACCAAGTCGAGAAACTCTTCGGGCTGGAGTACAGCAACAACAGCCCATCTCCAGAGGATGTGGCTACTCTGAGGAACAGTCGCTACGGCCTACCGAGAGCAGAAACGGTAGATAGTACGGAGCTAGAATGGCACATTCGCTCAAACCGCCAGCTCATACCGAGCTACTCGGAGGCCATGCTGATGAACCTAGGGGCTACTGGGTCGGACCGCAGAAGCAGCATTTCCTCCAACCGCTTTTTGTTGGACAGCTGCCCAGCGCAGAGCTACGGAACGCTGGTGCAGAACTGCGAGCACTGTCGCAGACACGAGAGCGGACAAAGACGGTCTACCATCAGCTCCAGCTGTTCCTCCATCTTTTCGCGACACACCTTCCATTCCCATCTGTCCCTGGACACCTCACATTTTTCCCTGTGTCGCATGTACGGTTCCAGGCGCACCGTGGGGCTGTGGAGGAGCCGCAGCAGCACGCTTACAGAGCGCTGCTGCGTGGACGAGCAATGCTGCAGGTCTAACACCAGTCAGTTGGCCCTCAACGACAGCCCACCCAACTACCAGGACGCTCGCTTTTTTCCGGTCCTCATAGTACATCGGCCCGAGGGTTGTGGCGACACCTCGGAGGTGAGAAGGTATTATGTCCGCAGAGGCTCCTGTTGTGTAGAGACTTCACTTTAATGTGGGTTTGAAGTTGACTTTCTCAAGAAATACTTGCACTACACAGAAGGTGATTTTGGACTCAAGTTGTCTACAACTGATAAAATGTAATTCTCATAAACTTTGTTTTGCTGTAACTGCTAATATGTGTGAAAAGTTCAACCACTGTGTCACCACTGAACACTTCTTTTAAATCAAAGGGCTAGTTTCTCAAAATGTATTAGCCCGTCATACTTTTAATTTACTAACAATTGATACTGAACTGTCTAATAACACATTTGCTGGCTTTAATAAACACATGTTAAAGAAAGTCCAACAAAAACATGTCTAATGGTCAAAAACATACATTGCTTATAGGAAACATTTGTGCTACTGTATCATTGTTACTTAATGTGAGGCAACAAGATAAAGGTTTTGACTGTAGACTTCTTCAAAGGATGCATTTAGTCAAGAATTCATTGAAAATCATATTCTTGCTGCCATTTCACCTTTATAACCAAATATAGACTAATTGTCATGTTTTTATGAATATTTCTCAGGGTTGGTTTATTTTTGTAAGTTCATTCTTATCAAGGTGCATACAGTACCTTACATTTTTGGTTACCTAAAAAACGATCAACATTATGACCTAGGAAAAGATGCACATTGCATGTTGATGTTTTGTGACACATCCCCTTATAGGAGTAGTCCACACTGTGGAGTAAGTTAAACCTGACATTAAACAGCTTTATTCAGGATTTTCAGTGATGTTTAAACGGTTATCAAAACACAACAGAAAAACTTTAAAAATCATGTGCAAAAATGTAAATGTTGAAATATTGTTTTGGCTAACAAATATTGCAAATGGCACTTCTCAAAAAACTCCAGCCTTCATTGAATTGTTGACCTTTGCCTTAATGTACTGTATTCTATTGTGATTTTATTTGTTTGACCTTTTTACCCAACAGTGAAAAGTGAAAATGAGTTCGTTTGGACGATAAAATTATGCTGTATTCAAATTATTGTAATTTCCCATGTGGCAACTAGCTCTGGTCTTTATATGAATGTGATGACATATGTTTTTTATATACGTTGATGTTTCAATTGTAAAATGTTTTCCTGATTTGTCTGATTTCTTGATTGTGTGATTGTGTAGCATTGATCCAATTATCATTTCATATTTAACAAAACGAAGAAAACACAATTATTGAACATTCCTTGGTTTTTTAATGAATGTGAAGGAAAGAAATCCCTAAGATTTGAAATATAGATGATTCCACATGAGAGCGAGGTATGACAAATATGACAAATTGTTCTTGAATATTTTTGTTAATGCCAGATTATTTCATTAATACTGTATGTTAGCATTAAAGAATGTGATGTCTGATGATGCAGATAAGAGAAAGTTGCATGGCAATTCACTCACATTGAGACAATTTGTATTGTTGTGTTTGCAGCTTGTTGGAAGCTCCTGTGAAGAGATTCCCAGAAACAGCAATACAGTCATTTACAACTTTATATATCATTCATCAGTGTGTGTTATATAACCAATTGTATTCAAAATAAACTGGCTCATCAAATGAGCTTCAACAGTTTCCCTTTAAACTAAATGTAATGGCCTGATGGTTTACTGAATGTATGGATACGCAGGCAAGAAATGCAGTAAATGGCAGTGACTGTTAAAAAATAGCGCAGAATAAAATTGTGCAGATGCTAAAATGTCTCCTAACCATTTATTTGCCTGAATAGTTGATTCGTCATGTATAGATATGCTCACGTTTGCCTTATTGTGTTGTTAGCACTTTCTATGCACAAATGTTGTGACTATAAGTAAATAAGTTTGCATTTCTTTGTTTATTGCACAGCAACATGCTTTAGGTAAAGTTTGTTGTTTTGTTTGTAAATAGTTGATTCATTCAGTTATGGTGTTCCCTCCAGTTAACTTTTGTCAATTCATTTCCCAAAAGCAACATTGTTCTGGCTCCAAATTGGGTCTCACCTGCAAATTTGGCACTACAATTGCAGTTCTGACCTGGCACAAAAAAAACAGCCCAAACTCATTTTATTCTGTATCCAAAAAACTTAGTTATAAATGGACAACATCATCAAGCATGCTACAGCTTTCTCAATTAGATTTGTAACTGAAATGGTACCTAAGCAGCCCCTGAATATTAATCATATTAATTAGTCATATTAATAGATGCTAAATTTGATCCATTTTATCCAACATGTTAAAATAAATATACATTTCTATTTTTTTTAGGTCTGTGACAAAAAGTGCAGCTTTGCTAAAAGTTGTATGTTGACTGGTTGTGATGGCCACTATGAACATATTATTATCATCATTTATTATTTGATCATATTACTTTAGTTTAAAACATCGATTTTATTATTCAGTTGAAGCTTACAGTTCTGCTTTTAAGAGCGACAACCGAGTTGTTCAGACAACGAGTAAAACAAAGCAAGCAGACTGTTTGTACATGTGGAGGGCATAATAGCGCGTCTGGTTGCCATGCCAACATCTGGCCTCTGTGCACAGAAGCTGTAACTTTGTGCAGGTAGGCAGCGAACTGCTCCTCTTCGTCTATTAAATATTTTTCTAATTAAAACCTTCTTTTCTATTGTCTTCTCAAAACTTTGAGTTGCTTTTACATTGTGGCATAAATGCGGTAACCAGCGTGTGCATTGACTGCAGTGACGTTTTCTGAAAGATATAAACACTGATACAACAAAGTGGCTTTTATCTTCAATCTTCATAGCTTGCTGTGTCAAAGGAGCCTGTCTTATAGTGATATGAAAAACATGCATCCAGATTTCTATTAATAGGCTATAACTAACACTATTTTTATTTCTAATTGATTGACATATCATGTAAAAGAAAGTTTGACCAAGTAAATATAAATAACTCATCTTAAAATAATCTCTAAATTTGCTCCCTTGTTTAGATTTTCCTTTTCATCACACACCATGGATTTACACCATATATGGAGACCAGAAAACAAGTTTAAAGAGAAACAACTTTATAAACGATTCTTGAATAACGCAAGCCAGGGACTGTCTTTCTCTGAAGAAGTGGTGTGTGAAATGGGACCAGTTTCATACAGAAAGCATGATTTTAGTTGGCTTTTCCATCCCACGGGTCCTTCAGCATCAGGTACCAGATTAAAGAAAATAAAGAGGCATAGAAAAAAAGACGTGCATTACAACATTCATTCTCTTACTAGAGAAATAGGCGGTGTTTCAGTGCAGGCTTTTAAAATGTATAGCGATCGAAGCAAAGAGTTTGATGCCTTAGCAAGGACAGGGCAGTTCAATGTGCACATCTGCCCGAAGCAATCTTCTGCAGAGGATTGGGAAGCTCAGAGCAGGAACAGCAGGTGTCAGGAGTTTGCACAGAAGAAGCAGAGTTTCATCAGTCAGCAGATCTCCAAAAATAAGTGTCAAAATGAGATGGGTCCACTGTTGCCACTGAGGAAACAACACAGGTAGGTTATTATAGAACACATTGTATCTATTATATATATATATATATATATATATTATATAGAACACATGTACGTTACATTTTTTTGCACTTTTTAATGAACTTGCACAGGGTTTTAGGCTATGTGTCATCTCCAGCGAGTGTGCAGAATTGCTTAAATAAAACGGCAACCACGGTGGGTGTCAAATGCATTGAGATCCCACGGCCCCCACATCCACAGACCATCCAAAATCCATGTGACGGCAGTCATGGTTTTCGCACAAAGAACATCTGTAAGCAGGAAATATTCACAGGTAAGTGTTGAAGAGTTGAAGTGCATTAAGTGTTTTAGGAAGGTTGCGTTGTTGACAAGTACATTATTTTCAAGTTTGCAAAAAGTTTGCTTGAAATTGGTTTTGTGAATATAAACAGCAGCAGCTATTGTTCATTGGAAAGATATGATCCTAAACATGAAAAGCCTAAAAAAGATCTATATGTGTGGCTCTAAATATTGTAATGTCTTATATCTTCTCTTGCAGGAAAAGCCCAGGTGGATCTGCCAGAATATGCCCCTGAGCTGGATGACCTCAGACCTCAGGTCACCAGACAGCTGCTGCCCTGCAAGCCTGTGGCAGAACTCTCCTCTCTTTGCTATGCAGTGGAAAAGTGGAGGAGGTTTTGGAACATCAGTCAGTTTCTTTTCCAGCTTTCTTTTTCATTCTTTTTCTAAAACAGATTTTTACATTTAAATATTCAGACACATAAATATAAACAGGTAGAATGTGTGTGCTGAAAACATTACTTTGGACAGTTATGATAATAATGCTATTGCATGAATTGCTCTCATGGAAACACATTTTGGATAATGATTATCTTTCATCTAGAGTTGCCCTTGCACAGTGTGACCACTGAGGGCCTTAAAAGGGCTCTTATTGATCCGAATTATTCTGTGCGGCTGGAGGCCATCATAACTTGTGCTTCAGGAGCAGTTAATGGACTTCAGCAGAATCCTGAGCCAGGCAAAGGAGGTTATTCTGTCAGCTGTACATAATATAGTATAATATCATATTTAAAATAAATATATGAACATTTATTCCTTCAAATATTGGGAAAAATGGAGATACAAGGTTTCTGCCCGAGTGACAGTATGTTTTTTGAGTTTGCGTGTTTGTTTATTCACCACCGTTTTATCATCATATCACAAAAACATGAATTATGGCCTATTGTTATGGGTCCTTTTGAAATAGTGACAGCTAATTCTTTTTTGGCTAGCTCATTGTGAGAGATGGAAAGTGCAGGCATTCGCTCAAGAACTGCAGGATCTTCTTGTCTCAGCTCTTGAAGACCCTGCGAGAAGAGTTCAGATGGCTGCTGCAGTGTGCCAGTATGTCATGAAGACACCTAACTCACGAGCCGAAGACATACTCCAAAGCACATTAAAACAAGGTGCAAAGATCTCAAAATATCATATGTATTAGAACTAATAATGCATGTAAAAAATCTGACCTACATAGAAGTTTATTAAAAATGACTGTGATTTGTTGTGACTCAGACTTTTCAGGCACAGGTGCTGACAGCTGGATGGCGGCACAGTGCCTGGCGATACACGGCGATACAGGTCAAACTGTCATACAGAGACTTTTGTCCCAACACTTCGATTCTCCTTCGGATCAGAAGCAGTCGCTGGTTTTGCTCTCCAGAATTAGTAGGAAAACTGTATGTGACTCTTTGGTTTTTTTGTATCTCTCTGTACTTTTAGGATCTGTGTGCAGTGCACTGTGTTTGTCTTATTCACAAAAATTTTTCTTTTTATGAAATGTATATTTCTTACTCAGACTCTAGTGCGCTCTCTTCTGGCTGAAGAATTAAACAATGGTAATTGGAGAACTCGTTTTCAGGCCTGTAATAGCATTGCACAGCTCAGAGGTCCAATCAATAAGGTATTATGATATTATTTCTTAAAGAGACAGTTCACCAAAAATGAAATTTTTGTCTCGTATGTCACTCGTATGTCAATACAAACCAGTAACTTTCTATGTTCCTTGGAAGGAGAAACATATTTCCAAAACTTCTAAGCTGCTCTTTGCGTACAGACACCGAAGCTGTGGTGGCCATTCAATTTCATTGGAAAAACAACAACATTTAAGTTGTAGTTTTAAATACAGTTTTAAACGTGTATGATTTTCTTCTGCAGAACATTTAAAGAAGAAATTTTGAAGAATGCTGGTAACCAAACAACAGCAGTACCCATTGACTTGCATTGGTTTTGTGTCCATGTAACAGAAGTGAATATGTGCCGCATTTGTTCGATTACCAACATTCTTCAAAATATCTTCTTCTGTGTTCTGCAGAAGAAAAAAAGTCATACAAATTTGAAGTGATGACAACATTTTGGGGTGAACTATCACTTTAGTAACTAATAATCTCTACCCTACTAGTGTACATATAGCCTGTTATTCTTACCTCCACAGTTAATGTCAAACATACTCAAAAATGTTCTTTTGCAGGATCTTTGCAACAAACTGATCCACATGATGTGGAATGACTGGAGCTGTGATGTTCGTAAGGCTGCAGCTCACGCTCTGAGTAAACTGGACATGGGCACAGATCTGCAAAATGAGCTGAGGTTATTGCCCCAACAGACCTATAAGCAAATGCTTTATGGCTTCTGCATTTATTTAGTTTATTCATAACAAACTATTTTCCATAGTGTGAAGCTCGAGGAGGGTCCGAATGCTCTGCGATTGGAGGCGCTGATATTCATTGGTCAGCTTAACATAATGACACCCAAGCTACTGCCCGGATTCCTGCAGTGCTTTAGTGATGATTTTGTGGCTGTACGCACACAAGCGTGCTTGACTGCAGCATCTCTGATGATTAAAGACCATGCGGTGAGAAATTAAGCTTAGTGTGCGTAATAGACAAAGATACACAGGAAAACCTGTGGGTCAATTGATAAAATAGAAAGATGGAAACTGCACATTGCTCGAGGGTTCCTTTGACTGACCGCATTAATTTCATGGCTAATAAAATGTGTTCACAGGTCCAGGATCAGCTAATGAACTTGATGCAGAATGACCCATTATGGGAAGTGAGAGTGGAAGCGATTAATGGTAAAGGCTGCAATGAAAGGAATTTCTGTTGAATATATTTAAATTGCCTTTTTTTAGGGAAAGTTCACTTAAGATTAAAACAAATTACCTTCCGTATATACATTTTTCTTCTTTCTATATAACACAAAAGGCAGAATACTGATGCTGCAACAAGACAGCACATTTACACTTAATTTGTCTAACAATGATTTTCCTATTTTAAATAAAGCTTTAGGAAAAATAGGTTGCTTGATCCCTGCTCTGCAGGAGTTGTTGATGTGGGCTCTACATCTGGAGGAGGAGCCCAGTGTGCGCATTGCTGCATGCGAAGCCCTCAGTACTTTAGAAGCAAAAAGCCCAAAACTACAACATTTTCTACAAGAGCGTTATGCACTGGAACCGAACACTAAGGTTCAAAGGTATGTTTTTATATCACATTCATTTTTGGAAGCAATAGTTTTTGAATGCTATAACCATTCATTTAACCACCAAGGCACATTGAAGCACTTGTAAAAAAACACGGACACAGTCTGGAAAAAGACGAAAGCAAGATTCAAGAAATAAAACAACAGGTAGAATCAGATACAGAACCAACAGATTTTATTTACTTGAAATTGATGTCTTAAAGGGACAGTTCACCCAACATTTTGTATTCTGTCATGAATTACTCACTCTCTAGTTGTTCCAAACCTGTATAAATTTCTTTGTTTTTGTTGAACAGAGAAAGATATTTGGACGAATGCTTGTAACCAAACAGATCCCCTTTGACTACCATAGAAGGAAAAATTCAACAGTAGTCAAAAGTGCCCCAGAAATGTTGTTGTCCTACATTCCTCATAATATCTCATTTTGTGTTCAAAAGTAATTTTTCCTACTAAAGTAGTCAATAGGGTCCAAGAACTGGTTGGTTACAAGCACTCTTCCAAATACCTTTCTGTGTTCATCAGAACAAAGAAATGTATACAGATTTGCAACAACTCAAAGGTGAGTAAATTATGACAGAATTTTTATTTTTCGGTGAACTATCCCTTTAAGTACAATTTACACTAACTACACTAACTTGCTTTTAATCTGTTGAACTGTAGGTAGAGCTGTTATCCACAAAACATACCATTTCACTGAAACTGCTTAGAATGGAAGAGATGGAAAAGCATCAACAACAAATTATTGTGCTGAATGTGCCATTTAATTTTAAAGGCCATTAAAGTGGCATTGAACAGAGTAATAGGACAACACATGTAGCCCACACACCATAGAGGGAATGATGCTGGTTACCAGGACCAAAAAACTCAAGACTGTTGTTATAAAACGAGAACATTTATTTAAAATGAACATTTACACAATGCACAAATGTTAAGGTCATAGACGTATTTACATACTGTGTAGAATCCATGTAGGATGTTACAGATTCTTATTAGTGATCACAAAGCAACCATAAGAGAAACATTTATTTACTCTATAAGAGATTTTGACAAAAGTGCTGCAATTATTTATTTTTATTTCATAAATGTTTAAAAAGACCCAGATGTCCATTGGTATGCTACACAAACAATAGGTGCAGTTATTTTTTAATATGCTTTATCAACTGACCCATCTTTATTGTTATCCTGTGGCTGACTCCGTCTCTTAAGAACTTGCTTGTAGAGATTCTCAACTTCAGTGACCTGAGCCAATAGTTGAGTCATGGCTTTATTCTGATAAGAAGGGATGGAAAGATTGTTACCATATGCATTTACAACATAATAAATATAACAGGATTGCTTCAATAGAGTAAAAACATAAACCCCTATCACATATGATGCTATGATAGATGGCTGATATTCATTCTCTTGATGACATTCAAAAGAATTCAGAACCTTACCAAATTGCTCAGAGAATTCTCAGTGGTTGGAATTGCTCTAACCATCTTAATCTTTACTTCCAAGTTCTCAATGAACTCCACCACCATCCCCATCAGTTTCACCACATATCTGTAGACAAAAGTTGATTTAATAAAGAAGAAACTCATTTATGCAATATTAACATGGCATGTTAATAATATTGACCTATGAAGATCAGCCTGAATGGGGAGATTTTGCTGACACAATGGTTTCGTAAGCCGTTCTCGCAGGACTGTCTGTTCTCTCAAAACGTCCTGAAGGTGAGATGTGAAGTGTTGCAGGGAAGCAAACCTTTGACCTCACAACAAAACATATTTATTAGTAAAATCAAGACATTATACAGAAGTAAATCTACAATGTCATGCAACAACCCAAATCTTTTGCAGCACTTACTGAGATAATGGCTGTGAGTTACATCCGCTCCATCGCTTTCCAACTTCAGCAACTCTAAATCCAAAGTACTCTAAACCAATATGCAAAAAAATTAAGTAAAAATGACCAATTTAAGCAGACAGTTTAAATCTTCAGTTTGTTTTCAACCTGATCAAGATCTTGTTTGATTCTGTTCAGCTGCTCCGCTTCAAGTAAAAGTGAAGAAAAGACTTCAGATTCTCGTGGAACAGCGTTAAGTTCCACCTGTACAACCCAACACATGCTAATCCATAAAATTATTCATCACAACCCACATAAAAATCTGTGTCACAAAACCAGCATATTGTTTACCTGTGTCATGGTTACTGCAGCTACACATCTGGCTAAAATCTTAGCAGCAGGTGTTACTGTGTAAATATTGGGGTCCCAAGGATTCATAACACACGTGTTACCTAATAAAAACAATACAAAAAACAAGCCTGAATATATATATGAACAGAATATAAATAAATAAACATAAGACAATGTTATTGTGTCAATTGGAATTCAATCCCGCGAGGAAGTAAAATAACTGTAAGACATTGTTGACTATAATTGAATGTCGTTTGCACTGTCAAGCTAAAGATAATGTTGCTCTTACGCATCCTGCTGTATAAAGAAGTACCACATTTACTGACGCGTTATTTTCAAAGCGTTCAAAATTACCAATCTTATCTGAATGTAACGTCTTCAATTCAGATATTGTACACCTTTACGTTTACAAAAGTCTTGTTGTAGGGTTTCAATCTACCCGCCTCTAAAGACACAATAAACTTCCTATCTGCGCATCAGAACTGCGCAGTGCGCGACACGGAAGCTTATCCGCAGATTCACAAATAACACACAAGGAAGAATTATCTTGCATTTTTAAGTACAGCATAAATGACTTGAAATAATACTAAAAATATAACTCTACATATGCGAAAGTCTGCAATATAATGGTAATTTGAGCTTGAATGCAGAGATTTAATTTTTTTGGATTTTAAATGGTGTCGAATCATGACCTGGTGTAACCGAGATGCTTTACATGCTCGCCTAACGGTAGTAGCTTGTACGTGCCAGTGCAGTATTGTTGTAATTACATAATCATTCAGAGAAAACGTTTTGAAGACGCTATAGTAGAGTTATGTAATTGCTACAAATATTTTTAATAAGTTAACGAAAGCTAAAATAAAGTTCGCATGATGCAAGATGTTTAATAAAACTGTAAAGATTTATGATGCGTTTATATTTGGCATGGTGTGGTAAGGAGCGGGTCACACAATGACAGTACTCTCTTAGCGAAACAAAAAACAGAGACCAAACCAGACAGACTGACGCGATTTATTTTAAATGTGATCAATTTTATGGTGGTTTGTTTATTAAGTGTAGTTTTGGACTACTGAGTGATACAGTGAGATAAATGTCAGCTGCGGCGCGTGTAGCAGCAGCCCCGGTGATGTTGTCCCGGTTCCGCGGCGCTCTAGTCGGTGCTGTTTTGGGCGATTGTATAGGCGGTGAATTTGAAGGTGCTGTGGATGTCCCTTTAGATCGGGTCCTTCAGCATCTCAGTGCACTGGAAGATGAAACACGGGGCGATGGTGAGCATTCACCTGTTATCATGTAAAAGCAAATGTTGGCAGCATACTCACAAAAGATGATTTTTCATCTCTGAGTTCTAGTACGATAAGTCAAGAAATAAATCGTCTCTAAACGATCATTTTGCTATTCATTATTTTACTTGAGTGTAAAGGTTCTCCACCCATGTTAAGGAACAGCTCCTTTTTAGCAAATACTTTATATGGTTTTCCCCAGGAATTCTTCAGTATAGTGACGACACAGCCATGATGCGGTGCGTTGCTCATTCACTTCTTACCAGGGCAGAGTTTAATGAACAGGACATGGCCCGAAGGTACAAGACATGACATTTAGTTCTTCATCTGGGTTAAATGGCCCACGTAAGGAAATATTTGTTGCCTATAGCTCTCCTGACATTTTATCTAACTTTTTAGGTTCGCAAGTGAGTATAAGCTTGCTCCAGGACGAGGTTACGGCTCAGGTGTTATACAGGTACTGCGAAAGCTTGCATCACCCCATCTGAAGGATGTCTTCCAGCCAGCAAGAGCTCAATTCGGTGGCCGTGGATCTTTCGGCAATGGGGGTGCAATGAGAGCTGCACCTTTTGCCCTGGCCTTCAGACATACAGCTGATGTGCGGGAGGTACGGAAAATGCTTAGTCCAACTACACAAAGTTGTCTGAGCTTTTAGTCCAAGTAACATTCAAATTATTTTAGCGTTTTGGAAGTAGTTATGTGAAATGAGTAAATGTATGTAATAAAATGAGATTTGTAAAGTCCCGGGCTAACATTTTTTCCATTTGCTTTGGCCAGTTTTCACGGCGTGGCGCAATATTAACCCACTCCTGCTCCTTGGGCTACAATGGGGCAATATTGCAGGCCCTTGCTGTCCATCTCTCTCTCCAGGGTGCTTTAGCTCTGCCAAGGAATTTCATTGACAGACTCATCTCAGAAATGGAGCAACTGGAAAAAGACGAGACAGCCCAGCGTGATGCTAAAGCGTAAGTTAACCCTTTTAAAACGCAGACAAAGATCGCAAAGCATAAGAAGACTTGCACATCATGCAGTTTTTTTCACAGACTGAATTTGTCAGAGCTACCGTATTGCACGCGTTTGCAAAGAGTGAAGGAACTTATGGAAAGTAACAGCGTGAGCATTGAGGAGGTGATATCCGAACTGGGTGAGTGCCGATTTACTGATTGTATCGCTTTCATTATCGTACTCAAGCCCACTAAAGCTTAACTTGCCTTATTTGCTTTTCTTCATTAGGGAATGGCATCGCTGCTTTACAGTCTGTGCCCACTGCCATCTTCTGTGTTCTGCACTGTTTGGAGCCAAAGGAAGGGCTACCAGAGCGATTCGGAGGCCTGGAGAGGACGGTAGCCTACAGCTTGGCTTTGGGTGGTGACACAGACACCATTGCTTGCATGGCAGGGGCAATTGCTGGGGCACATTATGGCATCGATTCCATTCCCCAGAGCTGGCAGAACAGCTGCGAAGGGGTGGAGGAAGCTGATGTTTTAGCAAAGCGATTATACAGTCTGTACACAACACAATGTGATGAGGACAGGGGGACTGCAAGCTACAACAATAATTAACCACACACACACACATGCTGGTGTTCAGCACAAAAACTGACTTACCTGTCGTACGGCCATATGCAACATGCAGTCACACAATCGAGAAACTATACCTGGCACGTAGTGTCATATGCTCCTGTTAACATTAATGTTTATAAAAACGTGATGATTTTGTGCAAAAATGTTTCCAATAATAAAAAAAGCAAAATGCTAACATATTAGTTGGTAAATAAGCTGTTTTGTTTGTTCTTCACACACGGTTATCAAAATAAAAAATATGGTAAATAAGCTTACAAATACCATTATTAAGCATTACTAATTTACTTTATGAACTGTGTTATGGGCCTTTAGGTGGGCCTTCAAGCCGATGTATTACCTCTTTATAACCAATAAATCCAATAGGATTTCTATGATGTTTTTCAGCAAGGTTAAATGTTTAAGATTTGACATATTAATGAATTTCATAAGAGCTTAACTAAAACAGCTACATAATGTCACTTCATAGTGTTTATGTTTTAGTGTATGTAACAGTATTTGTCATTTATAACCATAAATAAAAATAAACTTTGCTCATCCATTGCTCTCACTCATTGCTTTCCTGTATCTCAGTGTTTGGATTGCACTCCAAAACAAATATATATTATAATGCAATGTAAGTCGCTTTGGATAAAAGCCTCTGCCAGATGCATATATGTAATGTTAATGTATAGTAACATGATAACACGGTTGGAACAAGAACATCACTTGGGTTTAGTTCACCCCAAAATTAAAATTATTTATGACTTTCTTTTGCAGAACATATTTTGATAAAAGTTAGTAACCAAATAAAATTTGCCCCATTCACTCTTCATGTATGACCGACATGAGTAAATGATGACGTATTATTTTTATCCCAATGTAATATTGGTCCTCCAATAGGCGGCGCTAAAAGGCTTTGTCATTCCACGATAATAGACGTAGAGCGAGTGGAACGAACGTGAGTGTTAGCCGTGTTGTTGTTATGTTGATATTCACTGAAATGCCTTACAACGAAGTCTAACCTCAATGGCTTAATTTCGGTTAATATTTTAGATATCAATTGATTAAACATCGTACGAGTTATATGACTTTCATAATGTCTGAAGCCACGACTCCGGGAAGAAAGGGCAATCTGACAGGCAGCGCCAGAAAGTTAAAAGATGACGCCGCTGACTGGCACAATCTCATCCTGAAATGGGAACGCTTGAATGATGAGGGATCCACAGCTGCAACTAAAATAGTCAATCTAGGATTGAGCAAAAAGTAAGATTTCACGTCCTTTTTGGCTTTACTATTACAAAGTTTTACTTTGTAAAAACAGTTTTCCATCATTTCTGATCCCAGATCAGTTACTGAGGCTGACATTGTGATGGAAGGGGACTCGGCTGATGTGCACCATTCAGAGAGCAATCTGAAACAGAGCAACAAAGAGCTGGAGGAAGAATGTGGCAAATTAAAGGACGTTGTGGACAAAATGGTATTTTATTTGGGGGAATAAACTATAATACTGCTTTTTAATGTTTGTTGAGTTATAATGTCAAAATTGTTTGTTTACAAAGGCAAATATACTATTAAAGATGGAGAAGATGGTCCATGCTGAGCGTGGGATTTGTGAATTAGAAGTGTTTCAGTATGGAGAGAAAGGGAGACCAGCACCACTGTTTCTTACTTGGTCCACACAACAGTTTGGTAAGATGTTAATATTTTAACTGTTGTTTTTTTTACTGCAGCTTTACTAGATCACAGAAAAAGAAACCATGCTTTATATTATGTTGCATTAAATTCGAATGTCGACAGCTATGGTGGAAGTACTGTAAATAAAATAGATGTGCCTACCCGTTGTTAATGTGAAATGTTTCTTTCCTTTGCAGCTGAAGTATCTTCCAAGCTTTACGAATCTTACAAGCAGGAGCTTGCCTTAAAGCAGACTATCCTACAGGAACTAGCTCACACTTCTAATGCTGATCTCTCCACGGTCTATCTCTCATCATGGCTGTATCAGCCTTACATTGAAGACAGTGGAAAACTTCAACTGGAAAGTTTGCTGTTGGAAACGGGTCACAGACCTGTGTAATTCAGCATGTACAAGGACCATGTAAGCCTATGTAGAACTGTATATAGCTTTGATAAAATTCAAATACTGAGTTATTCTTGGATACACAGTCTTAATTCCAAAAGCTCACTCACAAAAGTTTTAATGTCATGTTTGAACATGTCCCTTTGTATTAAAAATGCTGAGATGTTTCAAAAAACACAGTAAACCAAAGATTATATAAAAAGTAATAAAATAGTGCAACAACTTTTCAAATGACTTGCACTAGACAAACAACTGAATAACATAAACAATAGAACATAGCCGAGGCTGCCGTCTAACACTAGAAGCGCCTCATGTCGTCTTCATTTGTTTTACAAATCTAGAGCTATCTGTCACTCTTTGGAGTGGCAAGTTTAAAAAAGAATGGCCACATCCTCCACGTTACCGTACGATGTATAAACATTTTAAAATATGTTTTTGAGCCACAACTGAAGGGAATTGATCGATAATGAAAGGTGTGTGAGTATTGCACCTACAGCCTGGGTCTCCAACATGAAGGAACTATTATTTATATTTTTCACCGAACGGACAAATGTGTGTTTTCATTGATGGAGTCCATAATTAAATTGATTTCTTTCTCCTGAGCACCAGTAAAGCATTTGTGCAAAATAATACATTTAGCACTATAGCTTTAACCAACTAAAATCATCAGGAAACCCTAAAACATTTAGCGTCTCAATTTCTCACCGCCACTTTCTGCTTAAAAGATGTTACACTGTTGCAACAGCTACATAGATAAGGACTGCAAAAACAAATTGTAGTTAAGATATGCCAACATGGTCTAAAATTTAAAATGAACGCTGACATTTTCATATAAACAGAAAAACACTTAGAATAATACAGTTTTTTATACAAATTTACAAAGAATGCAATAAAAGGTTCATTGAAAAACACCATTACACAAAAAGAACGTATTCTCGGTGTGACAAGAACAGGAAGAGATCATGCGAATACATCAAGTCTTTTTTTCAGTTTCAATGCCGAGCAGGGCATGAACGGTCTCTAGAGGAACCCCTTCAGGTGCCTCGATGTGCATCATGGTGCCATCGGGCCCGTTGACTATGACAATGCCTTTGGCGGCCAACTCTTCCGCGCTCTGCATAACAAGCCCCTCGGCCGTCTGGATGATAACCGGAGATTCCTGCTCAACTACGGTCTGGACCTCCTGACCGGCTGCGGGATCTTCAAGAGCATCGGCCTGGGCGCCTTGATCCTCTTGCTGAGGGGGTTCTTGGGAGTCCTTACATTCTACGTCTGTGCTCAAAGCCTGTTCCAGTTGTTCCATCTGATCTGTGATATCAACAGCCTCGCTGCTGTTCAGAACCGTGGAGATCTCCGGATCGGGGTCTTCTGCGGTTTTCGTAGTGTTGGGATCAGAAGCCGGGGTATCGATTTCCATCGGCTCTTCCTCTGTCCTCGGGGGTGCGGCATTTTCAACGCTCTCTGTACCATCGTCAGCAGTTAGACCTACAGAAGTCAAGTTCTCCAGTCTGGTCAACACCACCTGAGGCTTTCGGAGCACAGAGGAGACGTCGGCTGTCTCTTCCTTCTGGATGCCGTTCTGGTTAACTTGATAGCCGTTTGTTTCCTCGTTGCAGTTTTCAATCTTGAACCTTTTTGCAGGAGGCAACATTTTGGCATTCTGTGGGTTTTATGGGAAGAGAAAGTGATTAGCAATGAATACAACACAGCGTGAACATGAAATGATTCATTATTCAAAGGCACACATGCTGTTCGTGTCTTACCTCAATGTTCCGCAGGCTCTTGGTGGCTTGATTTGCTCTAATCTCTGGCTGATTTGTCTTTTGCCCTTCTGAGGAATTCAGGAGTTTTAGCGCATTAGGATCTGTGATGCCTAGAGACTGTAAAACCTGTGAAAACACAACATTTGTATGAAACTGTGAGGTGTGATCACTTGATGATAGCTGCGATGACTATATGTCTTACCCCCATGTTGTTGACCTCTATAGCTGGCCGGGTGGCTGGTGAAGTATGCAGATATTCCAGGGCCATCTCTTTCACCTGGCTGTGTAGTTGCTCAAACTCTCGATACACACTCGGGAACTGTTGCTTTGATGGATAGCCCTTTTCCACCTTATGGGGAAGAGACACTGTGAGCTTGCATCAAACGCCTCCCAAATCACTGAAATGTTGATACCTGAACCTTCTTCAGAAATCTCAATGCTACTGTAAAAAGAGCTGTGAAATGGAATGGAGGTTCTAAAGGCGTCTACATGTTCAGAATGTCCACAGCATACCTTCATCAACACAAACTCCCATACGGTCATGACTCTGGCTAGACGTGGAAGAACTATCTCCATGAGGTCTTCATCATCGTACTGTTTAATAAACTGAGGGGATAAACAATATTGAACTATTAAAAACAGCCATTCAACAAATTGCACTTAATATCTATTACAAACATTACATATAAAACATATATAAACAAATAAAAGTGCAAGTCCAGTGTTGCGAATGTGTTATTTTGAGTTATGGATGTGACATAAACTCTCATATAAATCAATATATCGAACCATCAGTTTATTGTCATTTTCATGTGCCTATTTATGAGGAATATGGACCGTCGTGGATGTGACAATTCTGGAAGTGGCACTTACCTGATAATAATGCTTTAAAAGTCAATTTGAAAAACCTCACATGTATATTTAAACCACCAAATGTTGACATCAGTTTGGGGAAAGCTTTGGTAAAAAACTTTTTTCATGGTAAGGTTGACATTTGCATAATAATGCCAAAATAAAGTTTCAATTGAATTACTTTAACATATTATGAAACAAATACATTTTGTGCATATGACGTGTCTCATTTATGGAAATGGGTGTAATTTTTTTGTTGATATCACCCCTACATTTGAATAAGAAATGTGTATTTTGCACTATGTAACTGTATACAGAAAACGTACTTCTCTCAGACGATTTCTCTGTCTTTGTGCTTGTTGCTCCAAATTCATTCCTCCAGGGTATTTGGGTGGCCGTCCTGGACGTCCTCTCTTAGGTGGTCGTCCAGGCCTCCTAGGACGACCAGGTCGCCCTGGTCCTCTGGGCCGACCAGGTCTTCTGACTTCAACCATCACAGTTTCTTGAACCTGTGTGAAGTGTGTAACATTTTTAGCACAAGTACTCTTACATTAGCTAACAGGTTCTACATAAAAACGATATTATAGAATCTATCATGGCTAATTTATTGGGAACAAAAACAAGAACTGTGTGAAGAGAAAAAAATAAAGTATATCAAATCATCTTACTTTCTGAATACTGGGCAGTTTGGCATGACTATCACAAATTTCAGTTCCTGTTGCTTGTTCCTCTGTAATTTCGGTGTCGTCTTCTGCTCGGGAGGATGTCTGGTTCTTGTCGTGTGTGGGATTTAGCTTATAGTGTCTGTTCAAACCAGCGACGCCTATGTAGGCTTTCTCACAGGTTTCACATTTAAAGGATTTGTCGCGAAGGTTGAGGGTCACATCCGAGCTTTTCTTCCTGCGTTCCTCTCCATCCTCATCCTCCACGCTAATCTCAGAGTAGTCATCCGAGTCCGACTGGTGGCTTTCTGCCAAGTCCTCGTTTTTAATAAACTTGTAGTCCTTCACCTTGTGCTTAGGTGGTCTGGACACCCGACCGGAGCGGGTCTGGATCTTTTGCGGCGGCTTCTTCTCTCGATTCTTCACTTTTGGTTTTTCCTTTTCGCTGGCTGGGGTTGAAGTCTTTGTATCCACAGTTATGACTTTGGTAAGTGTTGTAATCTTGGCAGGAGGAGATAAAACCTTCGTAGACGCTGTGAGGATCTTTGTGGGTGTTGCTGGGACAGCAGCGAGTTTGGGTGATGGTGCAAGGATCTTTGCGGGGGGAGTTGGGACAACAGCAGGTTTGAATGACGGTGTAAGGATCTTTGTGGGCGTGGCTTGGACAACCACAGGTTTGGCTGATGGCGTTAGGATCTTTGTGGGCATGGCTTGGACAACAGCAGGTTTGGCTGACGACACAAGGATCTTTGCAGGTGGAGCTTGGACAATAGCAGGTTTGGCTGATGGACTCTTCACCATGGCTTGTACAACCTTATGGGTGACGGGGACAGAAATGGTGCTAACCACAGGAGCTGGTTTCTGAAGGAGAAGCTGGATAGGAGGATCGTTTGGGTTTTGCAGGAAATACTGCTGTTGTCCAGGCACAGGTGTGATGTGGATCACCTGCGGGCTGCTCAATGTTCCTACAGTTGAAACCTTTACAAGCGGCTGACCGGCAGAGAGATTCTGTGGCTGTAAAATTGTTATTGGAGTTGTCTGGTGTTGCTTGTTGTCTTGCTTCAATGGAGTCTGCACTTGAATGTGGATGGGCTCAGATGTCTGATGAAAAGTGTTAAAAACAACATTAAATGTGGAGATGAATAGAAATATAAGAACCTGAGGCTTAACTTTTGTTCATGCATAAAAACAATATCTCATATTGACAACATGTAGAATGCTCAACATACGTTAAATAAATTGGTGAGTTTGACATTAAAGGGACAGTTCACCCAAAAATGAAAATTCTGTCATCATTACAATTTGTTCCATACCTGTATAATGTATGTTATTTGCTCCGTTGAACACAAAAATATATATTTAAAGCATGTGAGAAACAGTAATGGAAAAATGCTTTTTCCACTACTATGGAAGTCAGTAGTGTCCCAGAACTGTTTGGTTACAAACATTCTTCCAAATATCCTTCTTTGTGTACAGCAGAATTGTAACAACATTTATAAAGGTTCAGAACAAGTTGAGGGTGAGTAATTGATGACAAAATGTTTGGGTGAACTATCCCTTTAAATCCAATAACATTTGTAATGTAACCTTACGAATGTAATGTTATTTATTCAGCAAGGCCATGTGTTTAGTAGCATTTGACGCTTCTAACGTGTGGAAGCCGCTATCAACTTACCTTGTGGCTGGTCGTGTGCGCGCCGTTCTGCGACTGCTGCAGCGCGACTTGTTTGGCGACGCTCTGCAGCTGCTGCGACGCGTTCTGCACGACACTCGCGGGCTGCGGTTGAATCGCCGCCGCTGCCACCTGCAAATTGCTCAATTCCAACGTAATGTAGGATGTCGGCTGCGCCGTGACAGACCTCTGCAGGATCTGAGGGGTCGTTGTAGTAGCAGCGGCGGGCTCGGCGATCACTTGCGCTTTACTCACTATAACTTGCTGCACGTCCACGATAGGAGCCGTGGATTTCAAAGCCGCCTCACTCCCCGCCACATGGACTAACTGTTGTTTTGCTAACTGCTCGATTAACTGTTGCTGCTCCTCGGCCGACAACCCCGAGCTCTCCACAAAACTGCCGTCAGGCTGCACGTAAATGATGGTGGTCGTCGGCGACAGCGCGCTCAAGATTTCACCGCTCACGGTGGTGCATTCAGCCGTCATACCAGCCTCCGCAGCACTCTGAATATAAGACGCTATGATACTCGGATCGGTTACAACCTCGCCAGTCACGATCTGTCCGATCACTTCTTGAGTAACGTTACCGTCCACAACTTTGACATCCACCCCCGACTCGCTGTGCATTACCTCGATGAGGCCTTGATCAACGCCCCCTTCTTGAGTCGGGTTCACGGTGCATAGTGTATTACTCACTCCCTCGGGATTATTTTGACCCTCGGCTGCAGTTTGTGACTCCTCGGGCTGCAGAGAGTCACCGGAGTCCACGTTTTCCATTTTAGCAGCAGCAAAGCTAGACGCTGAATTATTATCGTCTTCATTGTCCGCCATTTTGGTTGTGGGAGCAAAACTTGCTGGCTACGTAAGAATCGTAACAAGGGAAGTAGAGAAAATACGCGTACTTTAAGACGATTAATTGTTACGGTGTTGTTAATATGGGCGATATTTAAAGCCCAGTCCTCAACATCTCAAATTTGGAAAACGGCTATAATCCAACGAGGCTTGCGAAGGTAACGGTAGTCACTCAATCGGTGTTCCCATCCATGCCACTGATGACGACAGCGCGGAGGATGGGTGACAACAAATCACGTCATTTCCCGTTTCAAAAATAAAATTTGCGCGCCGTTATTCCTTTCAGATTTTCGTTAACACAACGTCAGTAAAATACTTTTGCAAAATATGTCGAAGGGGCACCTTTAAGTAGGCTAAGTAAAAAATACATAAACACATAATACTTAATTTATATTTGTATATTTTTATATTTCCACAATAAACTTCCTGGCAGTGCAGGTGAGGTAAAACATTCTGTTGGAATCAAAGTGTGTTTGTAAAACAAATTCACGCAAAATATAACACAATTGATCTGTGTGTTACAGCAAATATCCAGCAGGGGGCAGTAAAGGAACGCATTTCCCAATCCATAAGTAAGAAACGTCTCCTTTTGTCTGTCACTAGAGGAAACCGAACATCTTTTAAATTATTGCCATTCTTGCAATGACCACAGATAGACACATAATTTTATGTTTAACTGATCATAGGTAAGGATAGAATAATATGGTTTTAATAAAGGCTTTGTCAAAAGGTAGCCTACTTTTATCTGGTATGGGATTTTCTTTTAATCCGTTTTTAATAGGCTGATGCACAATATTCCATAATGGTGTTTTAGATGATACGTGTTTAAGAATTGCAAAAGGAGGTCAGTGATTTCCGGCCTTATAGAAGCAATAATTTATGGTTTAAATAGGCCTATTAATAATATCAAAATGGAAAAAACTCTTCTTCTTCTTAATAATCAGGACAGTCATTTCTACTAATAAAATCTATTCTAATTGTATATTTATTTATTATGTAATTTGTGCAAGTCAAGAATGGTCATGAGATCAGCCACCATGAAATTACTGCAAGCAATTAATTCATATAAATGCAAAAATCAATTAATAATTCAAAACCATTTAATTTATGTACTTTACATGAATACATTTTCACTGTCTAGTAATCAAAGTTAAATTGCTTTCAGGGGTTTCTTCAAATATTCTAATTACCTGTGTTTGCATCTTGGTGTTCATCACAATCTGATAATGAAATCAGATTTGCAACTTTGATAATCTTCATATTACAGATAAATCCAGTTTGTCCCTTTGTCATCCTTCTACTGGCCACTATTAGTGACAACGTGGGATGGAGTCGCTTTACAGTAATTCATTCCTCTTAGTAAGAGTGGGTGAATTCTGAGAAAAAGCAATAAAACACGAATTATTAAATTGGAAATATTCACTAAGATCTCTATGGATTTAGCCCTAAATAACAGTTAACAACATGATTTATGTCCAAAGAACTAAAGTATAACAAGTATCCTTAAGGTTAGTGTTTTCTGGGTTTACGCCAAACACAAATTAATGTATTAAACAAAGTCTACAGCAATGTAGAAAAATGTAAAAGGCTTATGCCCGGCAGAATCTCTGGGTGACAGCGATGTCAGAAAAGCGGATAGAGATACAGTATATTTAGTTTCTAAGCCTAGCCTTATCACCCCAGATGTCAACTAATTAATTACGCAGACACCAAGTAAATTAAATTAGGATTGAATTAACAGTGTGAATCAATAATCTGTTGACAGGCCTTAATAATAAGGGCATGGAAAGGATCAACAATCCAGATGAAAAGGAAAGCGCATGTTTCGTATCATCTCCAATCCTCATAATTTTTGGATTTCTTGACAAGAGAGCTAGTTTTTATTTATTTATCGAGTTGTTTTTATGGCTAATGTGTAATTCAGACATCTATGAGAAAATGTCATACGCTCTTCTCTGTCCTGTAATGAGGATTTCCATTTTGTAAGGGTTCCAAGTCTGCTAGAGAGAATAGTGAAGCAATGTTTTTTTAAATGTTATTTTAAATAAAGGTTACAGTAAAATAGACTAAAATAATATATATATATATCTGTATATCCATGCTGTGTAACAAGAAAGATAGGTGATGGATAAATATCTTAGTAATTGAGTGATGAGGGCATCTTATGTTCTCTCCCATATGTATGTTATGCATTGGCTGTGCTTTTTAATCTGCCCAGATTGAGGCCTGTGTCGGATTACACCCATTGACACAGAAATGTTTAGGCTACATACAAAAGATTGTTATTTCAGGATTGATAGAGCAAAGCATACAAAGGGATTTTAGCACTGATATAGATTATAAAGCACTGTTGAAGAATTTTGCATATAAATTTAAGTAACCAATTCATTTAAATAGGTAACACTTTACAATATGTTGTAAATCTTAGTTAATGCATTACTAACATGAATTAATAAAGAACAGTAATTCTACAGCATTGATCCTTATGTTAATTTGAACATTTTCAACATACATTTTTAAAAACAATGTTTTTAAAACAAGATGTAACTGTTAACATTAGTTACTGCACAAAATTAATAAATGCTGAAAAACTGTTCATGTTAGCATGTGCATTTACTGATGTTATCAAATACAACCATATTTTGAAGTGTTAACCAAATATGATTTAAAATACACTTGATGCAGACCACCATTTGTCATACTTTTTTAATAATTTGAATTGCATTTTACATATTACGAAAGAAGCACATAATAAGACTACAGTACATTAATGTATAATTCAAACAATACTGTAGCAAGCTATCTTAATTTACAATATTTACAGCAAAACACTCTATTACAACTTTTAACCACTAAGAGTTTTAGAAGAGGGATTCTGTACAAAATGAACAAAGAAGCGCTGAATTCTGTCATTTTAAAGCTCATTCTTGACCAATCGCTTTCTAATAATGACTTAAATACTTATATTGGATCACGTTCAAGTTTAAATAAACACTCATATGGTCCAATTCAGTTAAGCTACTCTGCGGACAGTACTGAGACTGCCACAGACAAAGGGGCACAATCATGCTCCATCATTTTAATGAAATATTAAACTACTGGAATGTTTGTATCTTTAAAAAACCTAAATAATAATCCCTGGAGTGATGGGGTGGAGATATTATCAAATTCATAATACAACATTTTAATCATTTTGCTAAGGTAAAACAAAATGTATAACCAAAAGTCCCATTTTGTCAGAGGAACAAATATGAGAATCCAGATATATTCATGCCAACACTGTTTTATGGCATCACAGAGGTATGAATGAAGAATTACTGCGCATAACCTAAGAACTCTTATCCTCTTCTTTCGCATCTAACTGTTCGCTAGGCTTCTCTGTCGCTGATATCTCCATCTTGTGCTCCAGTATCTCAGAAGAAACTGTTCCCAGCACTTTGGCACTGTGCTCTTGTGCTTTTGCTCGGAGAACAGCAATGCTGTTCTCCCTCAGTTCCTCTTTGGACATGGGTGACTCTGTCCTCTTTTCCTCAGCCTCGTCCTCATCCGTCTTGGGATTGGATGGTTTCTGAGTGACATCCGACTTCTCGTTTGGTTGGACCGCAGCAGACTCCAAGGACTTCTTGTGCATCCCTGCAAAGAATGGTGGGTATTCGTGTTTAGAAAAGCAGCTGGTGGTAGGAAAACCATCTTGAACTGGAAACAGCAAGAGACATATTTTGCATTAAATAACAACATATGACTAATTCTGAACCATGCAATGAAATGAATGATATTATGCGATGTGCGGTTTGTTGTCATTTAATTGTAATGGTACCAGTACCAGTGGGTAGTGGTAATTGCAAACCAATTAAACTAATAATTTATATATCTAAACCTAATAATATTTTACTATTTTCCCTGTAATATTACAATAGACTATTGCTCTAAAAAGTGCCTAAATGCAATCTCGTTTTCTAATAATTTATTACATAGAAAAACATCTTTAAAGTTATTTCATTTACAGCAATATACTGTACAGATTTGCAAACAGTAATATAGGTCGTTTGGATTTATTATGCATGCATGTAACATTAAAATTGCGCAGATGAAAGGTATAATTTGGGGTCAGAGTAGATTTGATCCAGTGAATGGTCTTCAAAAATGTCATTTCTTTACATTTACTGTAGACTAATATAATTGTATTGTAGGCCTATGTGTATTCGCGTTAGCTAGGCCTATGCAAGGGCTACTAGGGTGATGCTTAACAGTATTAATAAATCATAGAAATCAAAAAGTGTTGAGAATACCTAAAAGCCAGGGGGCACAGGAGTCCATGATGCCCTCTTTAGCAGACTTCAGTATGGACTCAGGCAGAGGGATGGAATGACGCACCATAGCACCGTACAGCCCGTATTCAGCCATCACACTGCTACGACCCCAACACTTCTCACGCTTTCTCCACTTGGCACGTCGATTTTGGAACCACACCTGTCCACAAAAAAATGTGTTTTTTCAGTGTGAAAAGTAAAGGGTCTAGTGTTAACCCCGAAAGCTTATTAAACGAACAGCTTTCATTTATCTCTTAAAATTAGGCTTAGACGGTTTCATCGGAGGCACGCGCCTAGAACGAAGTTAGCCTAACTTCCGGTCTGTGTTTGATTATCGGTCTTGCGAATTAAATTACAATGTATTTTATATTTAATTAGTTTGAATATTAACTTTTATTAATATGTTATTGTGTATTCATTGTATTAAATGAAAACTATTCAACAGTTCTTGATTCTTTGCGGAGATCTACCGGAAGTTACGTTTGGGCCACAGGCTAACGTTTGTCTAAAATTTATTTTTAACCAGGCAGACACCACAGTATCTAGGCTATATCAGATCAGCGATACTGTATGCAAAGCGCCGCGACGTCTCATTCTGTTGCCGATGGCCTGAGGTTCATTTCTGTCAAGACGCTGCGTGACTTCAGATTGATCTCAGCAATACACACACTGCTTAACCACCACTTGTCCTTCTCTAATGGTAGCTGGTGGCAAAGCTGACTGGGGGGGGTGGGGGTGGTAGGAGGAGGGGCTCTTGGGTACAGAAAGGCCAGACATTGGATAAGAAATCATCAAAACCATTTTCCAATCTTTTCTGGTAATGCCGATGATAGCCCTCATTTCATGCACGCTACTTTCCTAGCGGAGAAATTGGTTATCGGGCGCTGAAAAGAAAGCGGGCGGAGACAGCGATGAAAGACGACCCCAAGGGCACGCAGGAGCTGATTGAAAAATAAGTTAATTTCGAGCCCAATCGATGGTGGACAGGCGGGCAAATATCACGGGAAATTAAACGAGCAGACCCTGGAGAGCAGCGCCATTGACCCGTGCTAATAAATTCAATGTAGTTATTTCATTTGAACTCCCCACACCTCGCCACATCTCTTCCACAGGAACACGGCGAGCTTTTCTGATTCAACTAATTACACTCGATAAGAAAATTAGATGTTAATTTTACTTTGGATTGAAATAGAATTATTTATTTATTTCCTTATTATTTATTCACCGTGAGGCACCGTAATGAGAAGGAAATTAAAGGCGTGCAGGTAGATGGATGATTCGGGTCAGGCAGTAATCTCCATCCGCCCTGATTGCTTGATTAGGTCGTTAGCGTCTTTCTCACTCACTTTCCCTCTCTCGCCCACTCTCTCTGAGAGCAAATTGTTTCACATCCAACTGAGCTGATGAGATATTATCTGTCCAAGCGCGGGATGCTGGACTCAGGACCTGTTTAGCACAGAAGGACCACAACAAGTCTGTTGATCGATATAGTGTCACCTGCTGCAGCTGGCGTCAAGAAATAGTTAATTGCCAAGCCCTTCTTTGCAGTACACATTTCTACAGGCCTAAATTGCATATAAGCAAATGACAGCACATGAGACCAAATTAAAGCTATAAGCCAAATTGGCCTTTTTTACGTTTTAAAATCGTGCAGAGCAGACGTGTAATAACAAACTTGGCACATTTTATATGCACATAGCTTACCTGAATTATTTAAACCCAATATTTATTTTATTTATTTATTTGTTTGTTTGTAGCACATATAGGGGTGGTTTCCCAGACAGGGCTTAAGCCTAGTCCTAGACTAATTTAAATTTTAGAGGTGTCTTGATCAAAAACTACTTGCACTGACATATCCTAAAATATATCAGTGCGATTGTTTTGTCTCAAAATGCACACAGTAATGTTTTTATGTAAAGTATGTTTTTAAAAACACCTTAAATATCGACATTTAGGCTAACTAAGGCCTAGTCCTGATTTAAGATAATCCCTGTCCGGGAAACCACCCCATAGTTTCTTTTCTGCATGCATCTATACAATAATCTTATTTTTTTACATTAAGAATCATTTTAAACAGCAGTTAACTATATAAGTAAATTTAACGTCGTTGCTTTGAAACTACATCAATTTAATGTCTAATCATGTGACATACACATTTGAAATAACAGGTGTAGGCTACGTCGAGATATTTTACAGGCCCGCAACGCTTTAAAATATTACAAATACCAAGAAAAAAATTATTATTAAGATACTAATTGTATTTTTTACAGGAATAACAAAAGCAATGCATTTGGGTAATCATAATAGCAAAGCACGGCTCAATTAATTCTTCTGGGTTAAAAAGCAATACGAATTTAAAACGGGTTATAAAATAAATTCGATTGTATTTGTATTTGCCTACCTGTATTCTGTCCTCGGGCAGCTCGGTTTTCATGGCTAGCATTTCTCTGGCGTATACATCAGGATAATGAGCCTCGTTAAAAGCCTTCTCTAGTTCCTCCAGCTGGTAAGATGTAAATATTGTTCTGTAAAAGAACAACATTCGATTATAACAATGATATAATCATGTCATTTTATAATTATAAATATTGTATACAAAATTAAGCATGAATTGTTTCTGAAAAACTATCAAATCAAAAATGATCGAAATACATTTTTTTTTCTTAAAAAAGGTAGGCCTAATTCTATTGTGTATATTTTACAAGCATCATTTAATTCATGTCTAGTGCTTTGAAATTATTACAGACATTAATGCAACATTGCTTGTAAAATCGCTTGTTTATACATTTTCCGTGAAAACTTTCTACAGCAAGCTTTTGAAAATGCATAGTATTGAAAATTACAAATTAAACTAAATCGACAAGTATTATTAGTAAAACTAATATTAATACTTTTTAAAAATAATTTTTATGGGCATTTAAAACTTCTAAACTGTAATTAGCTTGAAAAAGGAAAAACTTTCGCCAGCCACAGTTTTTTCTCTTTTTTAAATGCTAAACGCTTTTTTCAGTTAAATTAAACACATTTAAAAACACATCTATGCGATTTAAAACACTTGTTTCACATTCCTCGCTGTTTAAGATATCTCATTTCTGAGGTAACGGGCATAAAAATATCTTTATGCCAAAGATTATTAAGATTTTACATGTTTACCTGTGTCGTCTCTTTTTTCGTTTCTTGCTCTGGTTTAGAGAAGACTTTGAAATTTTCCTTTCACTTGAGGAGACGTCCTCTGAATCTGCAATATCGGGGACAATATTTTTCATCATTTAATATGTTGTGTGTTGCAACAATTTAAAAGCATACATTTGACTTTTTCATGATGATTATAATAAATAAAACAGACAACAGATTACGCTTTACATATTCCAGCATACACTTTTCATCTTAATAGCCTAATAAATGTTGCAATTATACAAAAATTAAAAGCATAATATCCTATACAATTAATAACAACAGCATTACTCCTATTTTTATGATTAAGTCGATTCATTTTCAGCACTAAAACATAAAACTGGCCCCTTTTTTTTATACAAAACGGCAAACCCTGAGAGGGCCGTAAATATGAATTTCAAAGGCCTACCAGAGCTAGCAGACTGGTTATCTAGCAGCGGACCCACTGTCCTGCTGAGCGGCTGAAGGTGAACGTTTTGCGCGTCTGACAGCACCTCCAGAAACGCGGGCTGGCTGTAGAACGACGGAATACCTCCAGGGCCAATTAATCCCATCCCGACCCCAACACCAGCTGGACCGAGCATCGACCTCGTAGCTAACAGGTGCGCCCCAGCTGGAAAAGAGTCCAGTGTGTTCCGTGGAGCCGAAGACGGCTCTTTATTTAGTCCCAAAATCTCCTGAATGCCGAACCCTGTGCATTTGGGCGTATGAGTAGTGGCGCTCTTTGATAGATGTTGATTGTTAGTTCCTCCGTTCCCAGCCGCACACACAGATTTTGATTTGTTCAAACCTTCCGACAACACAACCCCATCCTTTCCTGTCATGGTGCCTTTGAGACTATTCCCTTCTTCAGATACAAGTCGGTCCCTTGTGCACAGGCATCCACAGCGCAATACGCATGATCCCTCTAGAAATTCTCCTTTTATCCAACAGGTCCATCCCAACAAGGGTCAAAACTCAGCAGCCAATCAGCTGCGAGCACGCGATTTAGAATTCCAGAGGATAAAGGATGCTGCTCCACCGGTTTATTATTATGCATCGTGTCGTTTAATTCACATGTTTGAAATTATTCCAAAGATGTGTTAATCAGACATTTAACCCAAATTAGCAAATAAATGAGATTTCAAAATTAAAATTCAGATTGAATTACATTTTTTCGTTTGAATACAAAAATAACAAATTAGTAGCCTTATAGATTATAACATAATAGAATGGAGTAGAATAGAATATAAATAATCATATAAAAGCCGTTGGCTTAGACTATATTAAATTCTTTCTGTTTAAGCTTAACCATTTTTACGCCCATTTCTAGGTCCATTAGAAATCTAAGAATTAAAAAGTTGGCAATTCGCTGTATTTATAAATAGTTTCATAAAAATTAGAAGAGAAATGGAACCTGGACACTTGTGATGTGTAGTCGACACGCATATGCCAATGTCGTCAGCGATGACAAAATATGTATTGGACTTAGGCTTTCATAAACTTTTGAAACACCAAACTAACAAGAAAAATAGAAAATAACGGTTGTCTTACGTCATCGGTTATTAAGAAGGCTGCACTCAATTATTCAGAAAACCTTCAAAATCCATATTTACCAGTGAAGTGTTTATATTGTAGTCATTTTAATGTAAATAATCGAATGAAATGCATGTGATCGAAAGTGTTCAGATTTCGTTTTTGGCGGTCACCTGCAACAGCTCAAGCTATTTTTTAGGATTACAATACAAAACGCTCTAAAAATAATAATAAAGTAGGCTATGTACGAACGAATTACGATATTGAATTGATAGTGAATAAATATTGCATTTGGAAGCAGACAGGTTTTGTGCCCAATTATAAATTCATCATTGTGCATTATTTACTATTATTATATGTTTGAAATAACAAACATTAAAATGAATACAAAATACGAATTTGATATAAGGCCTATGTTTGGTTTAAAAAGAAAATAGGCTATGTGTATATATATATATATATATATATATATATATATATATATATATATAATAGCCTATTCCAGGTAATTTAAACCCAAGTTGTCCCTCCTTTATCACACAAAATAGCCTGATCGCGGAATAATAATAACTTTGCTTAAACTGTTATAGCCTACAACAGTGCTGCGCATTAGAACAGACTGCAAAATATAGCTTATTCTAATTACATCCAGTTTTTTAATACGCCGAGGTCTAATCAGCTATTACTAAATTACAGTGGGATTTGATTCGTTTGCAGATAATTTGTGGCACAATTTGGACATCTGGACAGATAATTACTGGGAGATAATTTATGGAAATGAGCAGTGAGCCGTTGATGGAGACAGAGATAACACCAATCTGATCAAAGTGCCATGTGCTGATGCATAAATAAACGTCATGATTCATATGACACCAGCAGAACGTCAGACGCGTGTGGAAACTGTAAAGCTCGTGACCGTGATCTCCCGCGGGATCGCGCCTGATGTGTTACTTTTCAGGCTAATTAATAGTTACGAAGCCATTGAACATTTGGGAATTTTATCAAAGCAACGTAAAAGAAAGACAAGGGGAAATCCGCTGCGGATGATGATGATGCCTGATGCCTGAATTGAACTAATAAAGGTGTACTGTAATCCTGTTTGAAATCAGCTTAAAAACACTGAAAAGCCATGTGATTTGTGGCCTTATGGGACGTTATTCAATTACCACTCCATGCTAATTCTCCGCTGGCCTCGCTCCATGGCAATTACATGAGAAGATCATTATAACCGGCAGCAACACAAAACTAAAGTTTAATCACATATATCACAAACAAGTGATCGGCAACTCATGTAAAACACGCGTTATACGAACAAGTTCAAATAAAACTTCACCCAAGAGTTTGCGTCGTCACACATTGTATTAAAATCTGCGTCACTGATTAAGAGCCACCAAAATATTACCGCTTCAATTATATGGGCACCAGTTGAAACTAATTAGAAGCCATTAAGTGGAAATTTCATTAAGGGTAATGAAGAAATCAATGTTATCAAGATATGCAAATGACACATCACCCAGTCTAGATAAACCCATCTATTCACAAGACGCTCCCTCTGTCAAAGCAGTCTGTCAATTACAAACTGCTTCCTGCCCTCTATAGCCACCACTTCTGCTGTAATCTGTGCTGGCCTTTGTTGTTTATTGTGAGTGGAAAAAACCCACTCTCCCTCTACGGCTTTTAATAATCCATCTCCATATGAAAATGACTGCATCCTGATTTACATGCATAAGAGGACAAACTAATAAGGCTCTAGATTAAGGAAAGATTTAGTTCAGTCATTCGTGTAGATTGGGAGGCCTATCAAAAGACTGAGAGATCTGATGGTGGCAGATTAAAAGGCAAACAGCTGTTGCAAAAAAATGTGCTCTCTCTCTTTCTCGTCCGGGCTCACGGCGACAACTATATGTGAAATCTGCCATCTCCTGCTTTCAAGTAACAAATAGATTCATTTCAGTGACCTCCATATTATATGTGTAGTTTTTCACCTAAAAGAGAGCTTGACCAAAGTTGTTACAATACCAGGATAATGTGACGCATAAAAATAAATCTCTGATACCGAAACGCCTGGCAGCTATTTGTCTTTGCGAACAGGTAAAGAACTTTCTCTCTGGAAGGTCACTGCAAGGTAATGAGCTTTGGGATGCGGCTGTATTATAGAGACATTGTATTGCATTAGCCCAACCCCTACACAGATTGCAGGTGCTTGATCTTTTCATGCCAGGCAATCTAAATGAAGAATCACTTGCGCTCTCTTGGTCATAATTCTGTATGTATTACAAGTGAGGAATCATTTTTAATGTTGCATTTTGTTTTTGTACACTCGTAGCGCGCTGCGCTTAGGAAAGAGTGAATTATATGAATGACAATGAAAGAAAGCTTTAAGGGGATCTTTCCTCCAAGTGCTTTTAAAATGAATCGTGAAGTGTGTAACCTCTGTGCCAATAGCATTACTATGAAAGGGCAAATAACTGGTTTCCTGAAAACTACCCCACGTGCCATTGCGACCACCCAAAAAAAGATGATCATATTTACTCTAATATTGTTAAAAACCTGTATATGACTCTTGTAAACACAAAAGAAAATATTTTGAGAAATGTCTCAGTGGTTTTTTGTTCATACAATGTTCATCATTTTTACCAACATTCTCCAAAATATTTTCTTTTGTGTTCTGCAAAGAACATAAATATTCATTTTTGGTGAACTATCCCTTCAAGAGAAGTCTCCATTACGAATACTTAATTGAAATAAATTAAAAGGCCAGTTTCAAGTCCAGGCTACCAATAGACTTCTGTTTCCTGAAGCTAATAAGGATCTTCACATCACACCCTAAGGACAGCAGTGTGATCCAGCAAACACCTTGTGCTGAGTAAGGGTGAAGAAAAATCTTTCTCTTCATGAACCGTGTAGGACACCATGACCCCCTGATGCTAGTTCCAGTTTTCTCATGGAACTCCCACAATAGCGTGTTTGGAAGCTGCCTGCCGGCATTGCTTAATTAGGCGAGGAGTTGATTAATTTGCACTAATTGACAGCTAATTAAAGGCCTGAGGGCACATCGGATTGACGTTTGTTAGGGCAGCAAGGCCCGTCGAGGTCAGGGCAACGGGTTGTTTATGGCTGTGCTTGTGTTTCTCTGTTCTTCCCCCAACCTTGGAGACAGCCCCTCTGTGGGGAATGACCCTCATCTTAAAAGGGATGTCTGGACACAACCTATTTGACAGGCAGCGGCGGGTGTCGTTACATGAACTGCAACTTGCCATTGGCAACACTTGATGCAAACCGCCACTGTCACAGTGTACGAGTGCAACAAAAACCACAATTGTATAGAACGGATAAATACAAAATTCTATGAAATTTAATCCACGACTGCAGACTTGGTTTAATAAACAGGAAAAACACAGAGCTGTCCCTGTAGTTCGACTCATAGAGCACGGCAACAACAGAAAGAGCAAAGGTCGTAAGTTTGCTTTCCATGGGAACACGCATTCATTCAGTAGTGGTCAAAAGTGATGCTCGGGTGGCCAGAAAATAATGTATGCAATGACAACAACTTTATCTCTTATTAATATTTGTAGTAATATTTCGTTGTCATTTTCCTGGGCATTGAATCTGTAAGCTTTGCACATTTTTTTGCCAAGCCTTATTCCCAATCTGTTGCTTCAGTTTATACTTCAAGCACAACTATGCAACATGCACATTTTAATACAGTATTTATAGAGATAAAATATCCATTTTCCAAATGTTGACACTTTTGGCTACTACTGTACTGAAAGTATCCTAAATCCACTGTAAGTGGCATTGGATGAAACATCTGCCAAATGCATAAATGTAAACAGGAAATATGCAAAAGGCCTATTTGTTTTAAGGGACAGTTCACCTCAATAAAAATTCTGTCACCATTTACTCATTTACATTTATGCATTTGGCAGATGCTTTTATCCAAAGCAACTTACATTGCATTATACATTATACATTTGTTTCTAAGTATGTGCATTTCCTGGAATCAACCTATGACCTTGGCATTGCTAGCACCATGCTCTAACCACTGAGCTACAGAAAAGCTCTAACCAAACGGTCCCCATTGACTACCATAGTAGGAAATATAACTTTATCATTTGTTTTCTTCTGTTGAACGCAAAATTAGATCTTTTAAAAAATGTAGGACAGCAAACAGTTCTGGGGTACTTTTGACTACCATTGTCATTTTTCCTACTATGGTAGTCAATGGGGTCCAAGAACTGTTACAAGCATTTATCCAAATATCTTCCACATGTGTTCAACCAAACAAAGAAATGTATACAGGTTTGGAACAACTAGAGAGTGAGTAATTCATGACTGAATTTTCGTTTTAATAAAAACATAAACACTTGACCAGTTTGAGATATTACTCGGCCATGGGCCGGCAAATCCCGCAACCTCCAAGCTTGTTTAGACAGTATAAAAATGAGATGTTTTGTTTAAGTTGCATCAGCAGTAGCATTGCAGCAGGTCAAGTCAGCAACCTCCTCGATTCATGTGAATCAGAACGACAATTAGGGGCTTATTAGGCACCGGGGGGAGATTCATACCTCTAAGAATCGGTGGGAGCAAGAGTGAACTCTCGCCAACCGCAGCCGAAGCCTACACGACATCTCCAGCCGAGAACAGTCCTGGCCACTGTCTAACCTAATTACGCTCGCCGGAGCATTCTTTGTTTGCCATTCAGCATGCCTGTCTGATTCCCTTTTCTGCCGGACCATTCGCACCAATTTCCCTGGAAGTGTGCTAATTAGAGAAGAAATGGCCCTAGTAATTATGTCAACTCTTGTTAACAGGGATGACAATGAGCAATATTATTTTTACGCAATGTTTTGTGCTGGGGGGCTTTCAAAACTTCCAATTCCCATTAAATAAAAAATGGCTTTGCACTCTCATGTCAAAGCCTCTTACATGTCCAGGCCAAAAGAGGGAAGCTATTGGAGCCAGTCGATGGAGTGGCACAGGCATGAAGTTATTGCCCTAATTAAAAGTTTTAACGCTGCTTCATAAACTCATTGTTTGAATGCTACTTTAAGGAAGCATCGCATGGAATGGGGAGCTTACTGGTGGTGACCTTAAAACCAGTTGAGTTTAAGACAAATTAGCATCTTTCCATAGACATGCAAACAAGTACATGACAACCAACTTAATAGATGTATATTTTACAAACAGAAATTTTATTAAACAATTAAAATTTTATTAAACTGTATTAAACACTAGAGAGAAATAAATACATTATGAACATTTACTGAAAAGCACTAGACTACTTCTATTTTTTTTTTTTTTTACTCATCACCTGTCATTCCATTGAAAACATGTTATGCTCAGTAATATACAAAATGATGCTGCGGTTTTGTTTTGTCTCAAAATCAGCCTAGTGAGAGCATTTCAAAGCTAACAGCATGCTACGGTTGTTCTGCCTTACAAGATCACAGTCAGCAGGCAGATGTGATCCAACAGGTCAGCAGGTCACTGTCCGGATCTTTACTTTTTAGGTCTCTCCAAGATGTTCAGGAATTTCCCTCTTGTCATTTCTCTGGCTGGAAAAGAAAATGGTTGTTATTTATTTATTTATATGAGAGGAAAAGTGTGATCTTTATGGGCACTATTTTTAAACACACCTGAAAGCTTTTGGTAAATTTAATTCAGGAAAAGCAACACAGGTGACATCAGAGCTGTCAGTTGGTACATGACAGAATTCTTCCTTACACAAAGCTATCCAATTAAAACGTGTATAAGTAGTTTGTCAGTATATTGCAATATGCAAGATTGATCTTAATGTTCCACCTACATAAACTATAGCTCACTCTTCTGATCTTATAGAAAATAGAGACGTAATGACCCCTGTCCGTAAGACAGATATTGGCAGTGATGTGAAGGGGACAGGGTATGTCATGATTTCGGTCATGTGGTCTGTGTGGAATATTAATAAAAGGAAAAGCACTAGTCGATTACCGTTTTCCATCATTAAATTAAATAAGATGCTGGATTCGGTTTCATATGACTTCATACAGTGTCTTTAATATTACATTTTAAAATACAGAGTCAAAGCAGAGAAATAATTAAATGAGGAGGAATAAGTTAAGATGAAATAACAATTTTATAATTTATACATTATTTTTGTACAATACTGTCACAACACAAACAAACAGACGGTTTTCATAGCCTGGCTCGAAGTTAACCTCCGGTCTGTGTTTGGTTGTAATAAAACATTTTATTTTATATTTAATTTATATTAATATGAATTCATATTACATTAAAAAATTGTTTTACATTAATGTATTTGACAAGGCGCTTTTGTTCAAAGCGACTTGCATTGCATTACATTATACTATACATTTGTTTCTAATGTGCAATCCCTGGGATCGAACCCATGACCTGAGCTGCAGTTACAGGAAAGTTATATTAATGTTTTATTGCATATTAATTATATTATATTAAATTAAAACTACTCAACAGTTATTGATTCTTTGCGGAGGTCTTCCGGAAGTTAAGTTTGGTCCACATAATGTTTGTTATTGTTGTTGCAGCTAAAATCGTCGATATCACTTTGGCCACTGCTATACGGACAAAAATGCATCTCGAATGCGCTGACATTTTGGATAAAACACTCTGACAAATGTAAATGCAAACAAACAATACTAAATTAAAATACATTATTTTAATAAAAAGAACAGGAATTCCACACAAAAGTGTACCATAGACGAAATCCAAGGAACAAGAATTTAGTACGTTTACAATACTAGATAACAGGACAAAACTAGAGCAGATCTGAGGGGAAAACATGGAATGTAAAATAATATTCAACAATTTCACTGAAATAAAATGCTTTAGAATATTATAGTAGTGTCTTTGGCAAAGGTCTAAAAACTGGAAGAAACATGAACACATAAGAATTTAGTAGAACCCATCAGACCCAACGCTATGACTGACATGCCATAAACTAATAATTAAAATAAAATTATTTTAACACACTAATTCAAAATTATAAGCAGAAAACTTGTTGGTATAACAACTAATAAGCATTATTTGTTCATTATGCATTACGCTGCAGTCCACCGCAAGAGATTAGAGATTTAAGCGTTTTTCATAATCCAGGTTTCATTTTCATGATACGCCAAAAAAACGGTTTGTTAAATGGGTCACTGGTTTCTGGATGGGTCCACAAACAGGGGAAACAACTTTGTCATAGTTGAACTAACAACCCCTCACTAACTCTTAGTACCCCTCTACCAATCTCCCTCACATTTTCTGTCCAAAACAATACAGGAGTCTGTCTGGCTAAGCACTCTCCCATGAGACCCCTTCACCAGAGCGCACCCTTCTGATCCACTCATTAATTAGATTTCCATTTATCCTCAATTCCCGTCAGAGCAGAAGGGAAATGATTTGCATTGAGTGAGTTAGATTAAAAAGGGGAGTGGAGAGGGTCCTGCCAGCCAGCTAGCCTCCCTCAAACACACACACACACACACACACACACACACACACACACACAGCGAGTGCTGTCACTGGATGGGGCAGATCAATACTGATTAGCAGGAGTTAGAGATTTGTTTAGTTGATTAGAAAGGTCAATTACTAATTCTGTACTTAGTTAATCAGCAGCTTGTTGTAGTTGACATCCATACTAAATGGCATATTATGGATTCCAGGGCCCATATTATCTTCTTGATGTTGTATGTACGCTCATTAAATATGCTTTGTGATGGGTTAATAACCAAAATAAATAACTGTAGACATACTGTAAATGAGCCAGTATACAAGTACTAAGAAAGTGTTATATTTACTGTAATATTTTTGTTGCTTTGAAATGTTATTTTGAAACATGAATCTGTTTTACAGATTTCTTATATTATTATTCATCATAATCTTAATCAGCTATTAATCATCAAATAATTGTTATTATAAATACTATATATTTATATTATAAATACACAATAAATATTATAAATACACAGAGGATTTTTGGTTAATATCAAAAATATTAAAAATCTGCCACGGGATAATGGAAGTTAGACATTACCGTTAATAATAGGGATGCACCGATACCCATTTTTCTGGTACTTGCTGATACCGATACCAATCCCTTTATATGTATTTTTATTCATTTTTTGGTGAGGTGGCAATTTTCCAAGCATAAAATAAAATAACTTCATAATTACAACTTCACCTCAAACACATTATGAAAAAATGTATACTTTTATGTGCTTGTCACAAACTTTCAAAGCACACATTTCAGTCAGTTATGTCACATGAGGTATCAGTCTTTGGTATCGGTGCATCCCTGGTTAATAACGTTGTCAATATGGATATTTCTAGTAAACAAACGCATCGTTTCGCTTCAGAAGACCTTTGTTAAGACCACAAAGCCGTGTTAAGCAGTTCTTTGATTGATGGATGCACTTTTTGGAGCTTTTACCATTCACTCCCATTGTACCACTTGGAAGAAAAAGGATAAATGGTATTAGAACTTTTACTGTATACGTCTGAAAGAAGAAAGTCATATACTCCTAAGATTTACTAGGAGTAAAACATGGTGTAATTTTAGTTTGCCTCTGAAATATCCCTTTAAGCATGTTGTCTTCATTCTCTGATGAGATGCAACAATGCAATTTATAAAAAACTTAGCAATAAAATTCAAACATGGTTTCTCTTTAGACCCAAAGAAAACAATGAGTCTCTAGCCACTGGACTATATAGGCTGAATTTTCTCCAAAACCTGACTGCCCCATTCGCTTTCATTAAAAGTCAAGCACCCTAATCGTACCCCTGTTGCGCATCTGAAACTGCCACTTGGCTATTACGTGGAGTAATCTTTATTTAATAGATTTAACATCCATTCTCGCTGCCTAAATCTCACGGGACCAGGGGGGACAGACACGCGCTCGCGCACAAACCCACCCGCCAGCCCCCCATGTTGGACCGCATACACCTGACGCTCATGTTTGTGTTCAAAATTCAATTACCTACTTATTGATACTTCACTGAGATATTTAAGATGCAGACATGGCGAGTGATTTCCCAAGGGAGCCACTGCTTCCTCTTAATGTCCCAGCCGAGAGCTCTTCTCTCCTCACCCTCCCTCCAAGCACTTGACACCACGAATCATTACACATACACACACACACGTGCACGCACAAACCCAGCAGCCCCTGCCAGAGCCCATCCTTGTTCAAGAGGTGTCCTTATTAATAGGCAATCAGTCAAAATTCATTCATTAAAAACCCTAAAAGGTTTCACACAGGCACTATGATTAGCTGGGAAAGAAAATCCAATGAATTCCTAATGTATTTATGGAAATAAGGTGTCATTTCCGATCTGTTGACAGAGGTGGTGGGTAGGACGGAAGAGGAAGCCGGATGAATTTCATCCGCTTTGCTGCCGTGCCAGACTAAATACAAGCCAATCTTGCATTTGTAATAGCCTATAATAGCCAATTCTAAATGTATATACATGAATCCCATTCAAATAAGTCAATTTTGACAAAAACTCACATTTATCAGTAGTTTTTGACTTGCTATGTTTCATCTTTCCACAAGATCTTCATATAATGCATATAGCTGTTCCATGGACATCATATGGCGAATGTGTGATTGTACATGGAGGTCCTTTAACTGAAAGTGATTTCTTAGATGTCTTTAGTTCTTGTAACTTTAATGGGACAGGTCAGGCAAAAATGTAAGATCTTTCATCATTTATTCACCCTCATGTCATTCAAAGCCTGTATAACCTTTATCTTATGTTGAACACAAAAGAAGATATTTTGAAGAATGTCTTGTCTTAATGGTTTTGTGTCCATACAGTGGAAGTCAAAGGGGGCAACATTCTTCAAAATATCTTCTGTTGTGTTTTTCAGAAAGGTCATACAGGTTTTTGCTTGAAATGACTAGGGTGAGTAAATGATACATTTGGCTAAATAAAGATAAAATTTGAAATTCCATCAAAGTTAACAAAATAAATCAAGGAGTTGCCATGTGAATGCCTTTGTGAGTACAAATTACCTATGAAAATAAAGGATTGCATATAGTACCTTTGTTACTATAATCTCAATACCAAAAAGATTCCCTGATCGATCCAGGTACTATATGGGCCAACAGGAAACAAATTTAATACAGAGAAGGATTGTGTGAGGGGTGGGGAACATGAAGAGATGAGAGGACAGGAAGACAGAAGACAGCAAGTAGAGGAGAGCTACCCCCAGCTCAGCCTGTCATCTAGCAGCACTTCATAACCGCTTGCCCCTGCGGTCGGGTGTCTCTGATGGATTGATGGAAGCACATTACTACGGTAGGGTAGCATCACTGCAATCATATTCAGCGTCACAGTCCGCTTAATAGAGAAGAGATTGATCTAGGGGAGGAGGCAGTGAACATTGGAGCCATTAGTGCTGGACGAGTGTGACCTTCATACTGGGTGCAAGAACAGATTGAACAGAGAATTGTTGAATGTTGTGAGCCTTAGTATTTATTTTTAGCATATATATGCTTACCTATTTTCCTCCATATACTTTAACTGTATATTTACAATTTATCCGAGCTTAGCTTCTGCAATAAACAGAAATCTGTCTAGGTAATCAACAGGTTGTGACAGTTCACCCAAAAATAAACATTCTGTCATCACTTACTCACCCTATTGTCATTTCAAACCTGTATGACTGACTTTCTTCCACAAAACACAAAAGAAGATATTTAAAATATGTATGACCTATTGTATGGACACAAAACCAATGGAAGTAAATGGGTACCAGTTACCAACATTCTTCAATATCTTCTTTTTTGTTCTGCAGAAGAAAGTCATACAGGTTTGAAATGACAAGAAGGTGAGTAAATGATAACAGAATTTTCATTTTTGGGTGAACTATCACTTTAAGAATTCTTTGATCAATTATTTACTTTACTTTTATGTCATTCCAAACCTGTATGACTTTCGTTCTAATGCAACACAAACAACACTGGAACCCATTGACTTCCATTATATGAAGATTTCTCAAAATTTCTTCTTTTGTTCCACAGAAGAGTCATGTATAGATATTAAACAACAATGAATAAATGATGAAAGATAAGTGAACCATCCCTTTATAGACAATATGCTGCTAGGATACCAGGGAGCTGCTATGCAGTTGCTAAAGCTGAACAAATCTCTTGGATAATCTGGTTTAGTTGCTCTTTTTTATTGCCCACCAAGCACCAAATGTCCAATTACTTAATAACAGCTCAAATCAAATGTCATTCATGCCTATAGTAAAAACAGTAAAAAAAACAAAAACCAATACAGTTGTAATCTCATCAGACCTACACGATATTTCCAAACAATAAAAATAATTGACGCCTTGTTAAAACACATCCCCACATTTACTCAAGTAGAAACAAGTGTGTTACATCATGTGTAAAAGCAGCCGCAGTGGAATCAGGGGTATCATCAGCACCGCCTGAGGCCTGGCTGTCCCGGAGGAGCACTCTCCATTCAATTACCTTCAATAACAGCACTTATCAGTGTAGTGACTGGTCCTGTGGGAGCACAGGGGCCTGATGACCATGCTCAGCAGCACCCGACAGCAGCATTCATCACGGCCTGCAGCAGATGGGTACTGGTGGGGGGCTGGAGGGGTAGGCACGCGTCAGGCCCTCCCACAACGACCCCGATCAGCGTCACTCAGCTAAGAGAGGAGGGGTAAACATCCCAGAGGAGACCGGTGTGCCACATTTTGCACACACACCAAGCACACGTATACTCTCATGCGCACGACTTCCCGCATATTCGCGGAGCGATTACGCTTGCTTTAAGTTTCACACGCACCTCGTGCAATAACCACCGATTTCAAGAGACCAGAAAATAAACTTTGAGCCAAGACAAATTAACATTAATCTTAAACTTTCAATTTAATGTAAGCCTGCGATTCATCAAAGCTTGAATTATGCCGACGTATGGCATATTTTCACCTGAAACGCATAATGCAACTGATACCTCTGGCATCTATGTCCTCAAGCCACAAGTAAATAAATAAACAAATAAACACTGCAGCTGATAACCTTGCCTTTGGGGTGAGTTTTCACTGCCTGATTGCATTATCCCCATTAACCAGATCAAGACTTTAATGGCCGATGTGCCAAAGGTGCAGTAAATCTTGCTGGTCCTCACCCTCCCATCACCTAACACTACCACTCGTCTTTCGTCAGCTCGTTTAAAGGCGCTGTAGAGAGAAAGAAGCATGATGAAAAAGTAGCACAGATTTACAAGGCTTCCTCTGACAGCTAGGAATAGGGAGAAAATTAAACCACACCACATTAAAGGGTGCTGCATTAAATGCTGCTCTGAGCTGAATGATAATCGTCATTTCATATCTACAGAGCAATGCCGTCTCTCTCCTACGTGGAGGCATTTTATTTCTTGCTTATTTCAAAATGTCCTCAACAGCACTGAAATACAGAATATTAAAATTATCCATAAGGTTACTTTAAAAAAAGTACAACAAACAAATAGAGAGTGCAAGTGAATCTTAAAGTAAAGCTAGTTAAATTAGTGAAAGTAGATCTACACCAAAACCTAAATTACTTATAGACGGTTTTATGGGACGTACGCGTCTGGCCCGAAGTTAACTTCCGTTCTAGCAAGTGGCTAAATATAACTATTTTTATTTTATTTAATTTATATTAATTTAGGTTAATATTTTATTGTATAATAATTTAATTTAATAAACAATTTGTTGAATTTTACTGTATGCTGATTTTATTAAATAAACAATTTGTTGAATGGGTCGTGTAACTTTGTTACTAAGTTTAACCAAGTAACAGTTCTTCTACTGGTAACCCAAAATAATACTGAATACTGGACATACTTTTAACTTGCTAGCTAATGTCATTTACTTGGTATTTATTTTGCTTGTTATCAGAAATAATCTGCAGGGACTCTATTTTTTGTGGATGTGTACTGGAAGTTAAGAATGGGCCACAAAAACGAGCATGCACAACATTTGTTTATGTTGTTGCTTTGAAACTGTTTATATAATAATTTTATTATGATAATCTGTAAAAATGTGCACACACTTCACTTCACTTATGTTAAAATTTATGGCTGCAGACAACATGTTTCAAACATTACGCAAATATTCGCTAAGGAACACAATTATTACTGCTACAGGTTTTAAACTGTCGATTCACATTGCAGGGCTCAACAATAAAGATGGCTCAAGTGTCTGGTATGCTGTAACAGTCCTTTACAATCCTGAGAGTGTATATTAACACTAAAATAGCATTTTAGCAACAGATTTAAATATTCATATATTGTAAGCATTCTGTCAAATTAGCTATAAAATCTATAAAAAAAAAACAGATCGATTTTCTCAAACCAGCTATTGTGAAGTAAGTTTCAGATGCTTAACATACCACATTTCTAATGATATGTATAAACAAACAGCATCATGAATCAGAAAACAAAAAAAAAGACACAGACTCATAGTAAAAATCTATAAAAACTGTCATATGTGAATTCTTTCCTTTAGTGTAATACCGCCATCTAGTGGAGAATGGGCACTGACACAACAAAAATGAAATTATGAGACTTGTCTGGATTTTACACTGGATGACCTTTTTTTGACAAATTTGAAATTGAATTCTGTTATTACTTACACTCTTCCAAGCCCAACTGATATGCCAGATTCTGCAGGCCCTTCACCTTCTCCATCAGATTTGCTGTGGTCAAACTTCCCAATTCTAGTACAAAAAAAGCACAAAATTGTTTATTGCACACAAACTACTAGTGAAACTAGTGACGAACTAGTGATCTATACCGCCACAACCTTTCTAAATTTAATTTGTGATTTATATAACTTGCAGGCCCCTTTAATGAAACTATCCCCACAAAAAGTAGCAAAGAAAAACATTGTGCATTTGTTTGGCATCATGAAAAAGTAGCAGACCTTTTAACATCTCTATATCTTCAGACTCCAGTTCGGCCATCCACTTGGGCGGAGAATTTGTAATAGGCTTGAAATGACAAACAGAATTCTCAGTTTAATTTCTTGCAATTTTGCCTTTATGTGAATTTCAAAGCATTAAGTTACACCCTAAAGTATAGCTACATAATACTCACATTTTTAAAAGACGCAGCAAATTCTGAGACACCTGGTACTGTTAAAATTTCAAAGAGGCATAGGTTTAGGAAAATTGCATGAAACTTTTTAACTAGAAATTTTAACCATACATTTGGGACAATAAAACCAGTTGACTAATCCAATTAGTACATTTCAACCAATATAACATTGAAAATAACAGAAATATAAAATGGTCATATCTGTAAATGTGAGATCACATAAATGTTTATTATAACACAAATACACCAAACAAACACAGAAAAATACAAAAGAAACTCACATTGCTCTGGCCACAGGTCAGGTGAAGCCCGGTCAAGATTCTCAAAACTGATCAGAGAAGACTCAAAATCCTCACCTATAAAAATGAAAACAATTACAGCTGAGACTCACTATACCACCAACTCTGTAAAGCTTTAAATATCTGTAAAGCTTTACTGACATAAGCCAACAGACGTATGCAACGACAAAACGCTCTTAAATTATAAGGATATAATTTTCAGAATATAGAAGTAGCATTGGAGAGTGACGTTATCTGTTTACTCGGCTGTGTATTGATGTTGTGAAATAGCTAGCTGGATGCCAATGCTTTTTAAAAGGGATACATTTCCTTAAAAAGAAGGCAATTATAAAGTTATAACGCAAAAGCAATCTTTGTCTAAATAACTGTCCGCATCGTTATCTTGGGCATAATATTCATTGCAACATCTGCAACGTAACTTAGCTTGCTAATGACGAACTGCAAATTTTAAGACACAAAAACCTTCAATTAGACACAAAAACGTCAATTCATTAAGAGAGTACAATAAATCCCACAAAGATTTTTAGGGTTTAATACACCCGTTATACTGCTATAACAACAACTAATCCAGCCAGGGAGAAGAGGAATTAAAATTTACCTCCATTCGGAGACGCCATCTTGACAACAACACACGTGATTTGTATCAGCCAATGGCTGAAGGCTGATGGCATCCATCGTCCCGCCCTCCTGTGGTGTGTTGCAATCATAGACTGTATGATGTTGCAACAGAACTCTTCAGAGATTTCATTGTTTGTAAATGTGCTTTTAAGTGAACGTAACGAAATTGAGAATAGGATTAAACCTGATAGACATCAAATACCAAGGGCAATAATAATTAATATTTTTGTTTTGCTTTATCTTGCATAAGTGGCTGTTTTTGTATTTATATTATCTGATAAGCTGCTTTTAGCCACAACACTTCTGACGGCTTTGCTTCTGTGTACATGAAATGAGCTCAAATATTTTATCCTAATGTTTCTTGCGATTCTTTATGTTTGCTCTCAAGAAAGCCATTTTTTGCTCAATTTTAATTTCCTTTTTCCCAAAACATTAGATTGCCTCCATATTTTTGCTATTTGAAATGACCTTGAAATGAAATCTGAAAAATGGGACAATACTTTAATGGTAATATTATTTTCTTTCATTTAAATCCTGTCTGTGCTTTCTTCCTCTATGTCTGTACTTCTGCATTGAAGCTCCTGTAGCCAGGACTGGAAACGGGGGAGAACGTAGAGAGTGAATTTCAAGGGGGGATGGAGTTCCACCTAAAAAGGTTGAGATTTTTCCCATGAAATAGCCTCCACATGCTAAATTTAGTGTCATTTTATGCATCTATGCTTTAAAAATATAAAATAGGTCCCCAACTGGAGTGTCCCCAGCGAATCTCAGCCATTTTCAACACTGCCTGTCCCCAGTTCCTTGTGTGTGTAAACATACTTGGCAACAAAGCGCTTTTTGATTCTGATGTAACAGTCTATAAACCCCGAAGGCACTTTATTGTTTTTTCAATTTATTTCAGTCCAACTGTTTATTTCAAGTCCAACTCTTGTGTAAAATACTACTAAAAAGAGTCATATATTTCTAACATGATAGTAAATACTGTAGTTCAACAATGAAATTACCAAATGAGCATCACCCAAACAAAGTCTGTGTAATGAACGTAAATCTACAAAGAGAAACACTGATAGCATCGGTCTAAATTCTTTAAAAAATTACTCTGCAAGAAAAACATCTTCCTCCACTTGTCAGTAAGTCATCTGTAGCAGCGGTCCATAGGTAATAACTGAACTAGTGTTTTATCAAGCACTTTGAAAAGGTCTAAAATTCCCAGGAGTCCAGCCACCTGAGCCCTGCCATCGAGGAGGCGGGGTCATCTGCTAGCGGCCCCCTCATACCATAGGAGAGAGGGTGGAAGAGGAAAAAGCTAAACATGATAGAAAGTAAATAGTGGTGGTTTTAATAATCTATATGAAAACTCAATGATCATAAAAGAGAAATTACATAAAGATCAAAGAAACTGAACCCTACCTGTAGATGAACCCTGATATTAGTATTGCGTGACCTCCCCTCCAAAAATAGTGAGCAATGGGTGGACTAAAGATTATGTCTAAATTCTTCAGGAAAATGTCCAATGTAATACCTTAAATTAAAATGTATTGAAAGTGTTAGAATTAAATGTTACAAATCCGAAAACTGTCTCGCCACATTAAACATGTGTCTTGATACCTGTAAGCATACTGCTGAACAGCATCGCAGGGAAGTAGTGGTGATAATAGAGTACGCGACCCATGATGTAGAAGGGGAGGTAGTGTAACATCCAACCGAAAAACAACATTCCACCACCCTCCATCAAAGTGCGATAACGCACTAAAAAAAAAAAAAAAACAGACCAATCATTTTAGACCACATGATGTGCACACTTCATGACATCTCATGATCTGCTCACCTTTCCTCAGTTCCTGCAGCTTCACTCCTCTCTGAACTGCAACTGAGAGCACTGTTACCATGACAACAAATAGACCCAGGCTGAACAGGTTAAGCCACCAGGTTATCTGAAGGACAAAACCTTTACTATAGATGGTGAAGATGATCATAGGAAAACTGCAGGCAAGAGGAAGATGCACTTACTGGGTTTCCCAGGAGATAAACACGGAACTCTGTCTCATTAACTCCCGAAAACCTCAAACCCTAAATATTGGAAAGATTAGATGTATTTAAATGAAAATTAATGCCCGTTTATTGCATTTTTGTGAAACATTTTGTGATTTTAGGTGACATACCTGATAATTGATGGGCCAGTGCCATGGCTTTGAATTTACCTCATTGTCTTTGGCTTTCAAGCCACTGTTCCCCTACACAAAATAACCAAATCTGTCACATTTTACATTGTTTTCAATGTGTTATTGTGTACTGTCCCTGATTAAATAAACCAATAACAACCAACAATCAATAAAAAAAAGAAATACAAATGTGACCCTGTCTGTCAAAACCAGGCTTAAGTCTCAAACTCGAATTGTAAGATAACAAGCATCAACATTTAATTTTAACCATTCATTTTACTATGATTTAAATTTTTGACATGGTCAATATTTGGTCAATATTAAAGATATCAGGGTTACATTTTCACAGCATGTTTTTATATTATGTTGGATGATTTTATATAGAAAACAGTAAATCACAAAAAGATGACTAGCTGGGTTTTCAATGGAACATATTAAAAAGTATTTAAATTACTTAGAATATAAAAAATGTTTCCTTTTTAGGCAGAATCTTACCCTGATCATTACAATATGAGACTCCCAAAGAATCTCCAGGAAAGTGGGTTTAAGCACAGACAGACTGATGTTTGGCACTACAAATAAATGAAAACATCACATATAAGCACACAGATCCATCAAATGGCAACATTTTCAAAAACGGATTTTCACATATAGAAGCATTATTTGGATGTACGTTTAGGGTTGATGTGATCCTCAATGTTCCACTGTGAGTTGGGGGTCTCTTTGACGTAAGGACTACATGTGACTTCAACTTGCTCCCACCCCCTGGAAAAAGATTAATCTCATTTTATTATTCAAATGTTTTAACATTCAAACTATTTAAAATAATACATTAAAACATTGAAATAATAGACATGCAAGTATGGGTTTTATGTAGTGAGCAAAAATGTCATGCGTTTTCTCCATTATCCATATATTATGATGAAACAAAGTTCCTCACCACTTAGGGAGGGTCTTTCCAGAAGAGTAGAGCGCACAGCGCGTGGAGCGATGGAGAAAACGCACTTTACTACGCAGGACCTTCACCGGATCTCCCTGCTTACCTCCACACACCTCCACCTGCCACAAGTCATTAAGATCTCCAGTCCCATTCTGAACAAAATGGGGCATCTTGTTAATATCTATTATCTTTACTTCTCATCTAGAAACAGAAAACTGGAAGCAGCTTATAATGACAGCTTATAATAAAGTATAAGATCATTTTCATAATGTAGTTTCTATAATAACGCTAATACTTCGTAATATGTGAACATCGACAGTAATTGAGAAATTTAGCAGTACTTACAATACCATAACCTGTGACCTGCTGGTGTTTTTTGGTCAGAGGAGCTTCGTGGTAATGACTGTGAAGATTCCTGGTAGTTCTGATTAAGAGAAACAGCTGTTTGAACCCCACCATTCAAACAATACTTTTATATTATTATTCTTAAAAATAAAACAAATGTAACTTACTCTTTGTGTTCCAGTCTAATGATGTCCCCATGTCGGACAAGCTCTGGGGTCCCTGTGTAATCTTATCATAAAACCCACAATGATTGAATTCTGACTATTATGCATGTACAGAAGAGTGAACTTCTATAAATATGTACAAATATCTTTTCTTACCATCAGAGTCGTCAGGCTTCTTAACCAGCCACAGGTTGTTATAATCTTTGTGCATATAGGCCGTAACCTAATAAGGGGTTATAAAACATAATACAGCAAAGAACAATTCCTTTGAATAATTCAGAGTTGAAACACAACATTATCCAAGTTGTACATAAGCATTTTAGTATACGAGTTTATGCAAAACAATACACACAAAGGGAGACTTTTAAAACTATTTAGAAACAGTTATAGTGTTATTATGACTGTTGTTTAGTTGTGTGGGATAGATTAGAGAATACGAGAAGCACCTGACCTGCTGCTGCTGAACTCCAACCCCCTCTGGGTAAAGATGCCAGTGAGAATGCAAATAACCTCCTGCTATTCGCAAGTTTTTCACTGTCATGACAGAGCCATATGCCAGATCTGTGTGCAAGGGAAGTGAAAACAATGTTGATGGACAGATCAAATGTTTTTGCTACCATTCGAGATGCCTTTAAAGAAAGATCTGAACTGTAAAAATGGCAAAACATCAAGCTTAAATTGACACTTACACTCTGGCATGGAAGCGTTGTGAAGGTTGTTTTCAATTAAGCGTGATTGGAAAGCCGAGCTGAAGAAACCATCTCCAGGACCGCTGTGCGAGTAAGAAAATAGCTTTAGTATCTTTACTGGCTCCCTGAATTTTTGTATAATAAACTAACTCTCGGTCAAGCATACCTTCTGTTTAAGACAATAAAGTGGACAGCAAATATTGTGGTGTACAGGAACAACGGGAGCATTATCAACGCAAAAACTCGAGCTAGCAAGTGCTTTCCAAAGTCCATCTGTTAAAAACAACAGAAAGATATTCAGACTGTCACAATATCAGATATTCCCTCCACAATTTTGTTAACTTTGTTTATTTGCCACTGAGTCATACTAAAAATATGAGTGTAAGGAGGCAGAGAGTTTATAACAATTGTGGCGCTTGAGGCAAAACGGGTGCTGAATTATTTACATTTACATTTATTTATTTGGCAGACGCTTTTATCCAAAGCGACTAACAAATGAGGAAAACAGCAAGCGATTCGTTTAAGTAAGCAATATTCACGAGAAGTGCTAGTAATACAAGGTTTCAAATACAACAAATTATGATATTAACATATGTGTGGAACTAACACAATAACAATAATCATGTTTTTAATATCAGTTATTGTCAATACAGATCGCGATTAATCGATTTGACAGCACTAATGGGAACCCATAATGGATGTTTGAGACTATTCAAACTTGTTTGTCATTATACCAGAGGCAAACTGTGGTCCCCAAGTAACATCCAGAGATCCAAAGCAGTGTTGATCCCCACCAACAGAATGACAAACAGACCCACAAACTTGACCCCCATAGACCCAGAGAGGCAGACGCCGGTCAGAAGCAACCAAAACCACCAAGACAAGCTGAAAGACCTGATAAAAAGAATATTATAAAAGTCAATGTGCAATCCTTTATACATGAAGAAATAAGTAAACCCACACACACGGTACAGAGATTTCTTTAGGTTCCTCTACCTTAAGCTTTGTGTGTTAAATTTGACCATGCTCAGAACAGATCCCATGACAAAAAACATCAGAATGGGATCCAGAAGAATGTATTGAGAAATGGTGATGCAGCCGGTGTCTGTTGAAAAACAGACAATCGTGTTTCATCTATTTTGTTTGTTCTTCCACCAAGGAAGTTATTTCGCAAGTTATTTCTGTGTTGATGATTACGATCACACTTACCAAAGATAAGCAGACAAGCTGCAATGAGAGCCGCTGGGGTGGAACTGGACAGCTCCAGGACAATAAGGAAGGCAAAAGGAGGCAGACATGAACCAAGAGCTGCACAAAACTGCACATAAATCACAGGCATTAGAGTTCAAACCTAAAGAATGACAGATCAGCAAAGTAAATTAAAACTACAGCATATAAGTGACATAAAGGTTTACCCCTCTCATTCCCAAGTAATTGTGGTGCTCATATTTGTCCCCTGGTTTTATGAAAGGAAAGGTGCCGTCATAGCCCGTCAGGTATCCAGCAAGACCGATCAGCATCTATGATGGTGATGAAAAGTATTGTTTAAAGTCAAACACAAAAGACTTCAACTAAGCAAAGACTGACAACCATCAGATTGTAGTGCACACAGCAAGGGTCCGGATGCATTGAAATCCTTACCTTTCCGAGGGGTGGATGGACATCAAAGAAAAAGGTACGATTGATGTAATAGCTTCCCATTTTCCCAAAATGAGTCTCATCCCAACTGCAAATTCACAATGATGTTTATTGACTGAGCGTTGAGGCTGGGATGACACTTAAATAGATCTAATACTCACCACACATGTGCAGGTTCAGTGATCTTATAAAAGCGTGTACATACAGACAGCACAACCACCACGACCAGAGTGTAAACGCAGTCATCCCTGCAGGGAGATCCGAGACGTTCCGCTCGTCTGGGAAGCTTTTTATATTCCCCATTAGAAGTCAGTCTATTGGGTTTATCGCTGGCTCCAGAGAGGGGAGACACTGGTTTGGCTTGGGGAAGCCGCTCCCCGACCTCGTTTATCTTGCATGTTTTTCGATGTCTAACGGCTGATGTGTGTTGTGGTGTGGAATGTTCCTTAAGTCTGTCTTCCATTAGCAGCCAGATGGATAAAAGTAACGAGTCATTTATCCACAGCAAAAAAAGAAAGAAAACGAATTCAATTAAACTTCTTGCAATCTGATTGTATTCACATGATGTTAAAAGAGAAAAGCTAGGTTTCCTAAATTTGTCCCTTTCAATAACTGTTCTGGATTGTTGGTTTGCGAAGTATTGGGAATGTTTGGACTCAACTGCCACCTACAGGACAGGAGAAGACGCTCAAACGTGAAAAAAGAGGTAGTAGGCTACATTTAATACAAAACCTTTCACTTGACTTGAGTACATACTAATAAATAAACAAATAATAATAACATGAAGTGAGTTCCAAAAAAACATTGCACAAAATTACTTCATTTGCTTACATATTTAATTTTATTGACACTTGAATGGTTTGAAACTTCAGCATTACAAGCAAGGGCAAAGAGATCATTATAGTTCACCCAAAAATAAAAATTCTGTCTTCATTTACTTATCCTCAAATTGTCCAAATTCTGTATAAATGTCTTTGTTCTGATGAACACAGAGAAAGATATTTAGAATAATGCTTGTATCCAAACAGTTCTTGGCCTCCATTGACTACCATAGTAGGACATATTTTTTTGTTCTGTTGAGATATTTTGAAGAATGTAGGACAGCAAACTTTGACAACAAATACCATTGTATAGTCAATAGTGGCCAAGAACTGTTTGGATACAAGCATTATTCCAAATATCTTTCTCTATGTTCATCAGAACAAAGACATTTATACAGAATGATATCGAGGGTGAGTAAATGATGACAGAATTTTTATTTTTGGGTGAACCGTTCCTTTAAAAGAAGGAAAGGCAAATACAACACATAAAACACAAACCTACTTCACAGGCTTTTAAATATAGTTTGTTCAGGAGTCAAACTATAAGTGCATTCACAGTTTAGCATTTTAGATGCACGCGTCCATACATTTATCACATTACATTACACATTGCAGTGAAGAAGATTCTACAAATAAAACTTCCCATTCTTAAAACTCCATCAGATGAGTATAAGGTCCATTTGTATCCAGCTTCAGGACCTGTCTGTTTCCATAAGTTCCGTGTTTAACCTCAGTAAACGTATCCGTTTTTTGGCAGGCAGAGAGTTCACTTTGACACTGTGACACAAAGCTGTCAAAGAGCTTCAGCCCTTCATCTTTCCCAATGTTACCATGGTACTGCATCCCCTTTCCTTTTGGTTTTCCCCCAAGTGTGGCCTGGGGTACAATAAGAACACTGCCAGGCAGTTCAAGGACTGAGGTGTGTTTTCCAGTTGATGCCTCACTAAGCTTCATGTTTAGCAATGTTGTCACTGAGAGGAAACAAACATGTTATAAAGCAATGTGCAACTTGCACACATAGATACATAACAGTGGGTTTGTTTTGCAAGACACACAACATACCCATTTTGGGGATTATATCTTCTGTGGCGCCTTTGAAAAAGCAAATGTAGATCACCATTCCCCTATTGATCTAATCAGAAATGCACGTGCTGAGTACGTTTTAATCATTCATATTTTATACGTCATTCATTCATTGAAAGTTGCATGTTTGTATACTGTACCTCAACCCATTCAGCATCATTTTCTACGTCTGGAGGTTTAACCTGGAGACGTGCATGTAGACACTGCTGCAGAACCACTCGTGCCTTAATGCCGTTATCGGTTCCTTCGGCCATTGTCAAGAACTACGGCTGGTGATGTCAGCAATATCTATAATTAACTTAATTCAAATACCATGTATTAAATAAAAGTTCGTGTTTATTATTAAATATGTGCATATATACGCTATAGTGCTATGACATAATTTGATACGAAAAGAACAAACTTTCCATGAAAATTACTTGGTTAACACCTTTCGACAGTGAACTATGGCACGACTCGCTTCCGCGTGAGAATCCAAACATTACGTCATCAAGCAGCGACAACAAGGACACAGCCTGGACACGATAGCTTCTATCTTCTAGTTTGTAAAACTGTGCTGTATTTTGGCTCTCTACCATGTTATTTTGGAAAAACTGCAATGCGTTTATGCGAGTGAGGACTTAACAGCCACAAAGTGTTACATGGAAACCACGCCAGTGTTTGTATTTGTTGTCCTTCGCAGCCAGTGGCCAATCTAAAAGCTTTTTTAAGATGGTTAAATTATACGACAGCTACAGAAAGTGTTTGCAAATATATAAATTTGCCTCAGATAATATAGGCACACCTTTGTGGCCTGGCAGACATCTTCAATTGCTTCAACATAAACATGAAATCCGTTTTAAGGTAGGTAAATATCACAAATAACTAATATCACTATCTGCATAACGGTTAGGTTAATGATACACAGTTCCTTATTATTAGACTATAGTTTACTGATACACATTATGTTTATCACTCTGATGTTATGTGTACCTTATACTGTATGTGGAGTTTAAATGCATATTGACCCCTAAATAAAATAATCTGTCATCATTTATCACCCTACATTTCTTCTGTAATAACACAAAAAGAAGATATGAGTAATATCTTAATGTGCCAATACATTGGACGTCAATGGGGTCCAATGTTCTTCGGTTATTAACATTCTTTTGTGTTGAGCATAAGTCATACAGGTATGACATGACTCAAGGGTGAGTAAATAATTTTTGAGTGAATGATCACTTTAAGTGATAACCCTTTTTTTCTGTTCAGACGTCAGGTGCTGGTGAGAGAACGTTGCAGGAGAGACAAAGGCAGCACATGGCACGAGGTTTGCCCAAACAGAAACCCATACCTGGAGTCAAAGAGGTCATTGTTGTTGCATCAGGAAAAGGAGGAGTGGGAAAGTCCACAACAGCAGGTCTAATGTCTTTTACTTGCCTTGACAATTTGTTTATTGCAATAATCGCCAATGTGTTTGTGTTTACTGTAAATATATCTTTTACAATGCTTCCACCTTAATGTCTTCACAGTGAATCTTGCTCTTGGACTTATGGCTAATGATCAGGTATTAATTCAGGTCTTAATCACTGTATTGACACCATCTTTACAGATGTACTTTCAAATAAATCATTTCTTTCTCTGTTTTAGAGTAAATCAGTGGGTCTTTTAGATGCTGATGTCTATGGCCCATCTGTTCCAAAGCTAATGAACCTAAAAGGAAACCCTGAATTAACAGACAGTGAGTGTTTGAATACATTACTATTATGATAATATGATAAACAATAACATATGTCTTATAATGCTGAATATTCTTTTTTTTTATTTTCAGACAACTTAATGAGACCACTTGTGAATTTTGGAATTCCTTGGTAAGTACTAAGTTTATCATTGAATTTTCACACCGTTTGCCTAATGGCAAACAAATTCACAAAATGTGGTTAATGGTTAACTAATAGTGGTATATCGTCAAATAATAACGATCGATTATCAAACTTATAACCATTACCACCATAATAATTTACTCCTGTTTAACCTTAAAGACATTTTTCCCATCTTTTCCCATATTTTTGTTTTCATGGTGACTTTAAATAATGCCTGCCCTGTCCTCTACAGTATGTCGATGGGCTTTCTGGTTGAAGAGGTTGCCCCAATTGTGTGGAGGGGTCTGATGGTGATGTCAGCTATTGAGAAACTCCTTAGGCAGGTGTGTAATGCGGATTTTGGAAATAATGAGTTTTTTGCACAAAAAGATTTTGTCAAGGGAGGCCTTTTCGTATTATTTTGCACTCTGTTTCCTGACTTTTTCTGTGTAGGTAGATTGGGGGCATCTAGATTATCTTGTGATTGATATGCCACCAGGAACTGGAGATGTCCAACTGTCTGTTACTCAGAACATACCTATAGCAGGTAAATAAATAAATGTTAAGGTTGATTTAGTCATCACCTGATATTTAGTGACAGTGTCTGTGTATGCAGTCCGATTTGTATTGTAACATAATCCAACAGTATACACTGCAGCCAACCAAGAGGCATAATGTCAGTCATAGAGCAATGGATGTTTTGCTATACCTGAATCTCTTCTAACAGCACTCATATTATGGTCTTGCCCTCGCTGTTCAGGTGCAGTAATAGTATCCACTCCTCAAGACATTGCTTTGCTCGATGCACGCAGAGGTGCAGAGATGTTCCGAAAAGTTAACGTTCCGGTAAATATTAGATTTTTTTATGCATTTGAAACTCTTTTAGCATATTAAGGTGAAAACAGAGGTTTAAACAGCAATCTAGTGGATTTGATCTCCTTCTATATCTCCATTAAACATGTATACATTTTTTGTTAATTTTAGGTATTGGGCCTGGTTCAAAATATGAGTGTTTTCCAGTGTCCAAAATGCAATCATCAAACACACATTTTTGGCTCAGATGGGGCTAAAGAGCTGGCTCACACCCTTAATGTGGAGTTGCTTGGTAGGATTGTTTTAACATAAATGTAACACTTTGAACAAAAAGTGAAATTAAGCCAAATGACATAAGAAATATATGTCATTTTACATATTGGTCTATTTGTAAAGTCTTGGTTTTCTTTTGTTCTAACTGCAGGAGACATTCCTTTGCATCTCAACATTAGAGAGAAATCAGACAAGGGACAACCTGTGGTTGTTTCTTCCCCAGATAGCCCAGAGGTAAGTGGATTATCCTACACTTCTGTCTTGCCTTTCTTTGTTTTCCACTTATAAGGTTCATAAGGGCAAATAAAAGTTCAGATATTTTGATTGAAACACAAGATCTGAAACACTCTCATGCTGGGAGATCATAACGTTTTACAGCCCAGGGTGCATTTTGCCATGCCAGAAGATATTGTACTGAAAGATTGTTATGAGTGAGATTGTTATGCTCTGTTTTGCAGGCTGAGGCTTACAGAAACGTGGCAGCAGCAGTGATTCGACGACTGGCCGAGCTTTCAAGATGAATGACCTCCAGATTAGATGTAGCCTCTGTGATTTGAGGAAATGATCAGTATTTTCAAAACAATGCATCTATTATTCAAATGCCTAGTAAAATATAATAATTTATTTTCTGTTCATGTATCAACATGCAGTTTGTTATTAAAAACATGCTTTAAAAATCATTTTGACTTGAAATCTTTTAACAATGCTGAGATAAATGAGAGTTGAACGCCAAGTGGAGACTGAAGAAGAGACTCTTCACAAAAAGGACAAAGATGTTTAGCTTTAATGAATTGGGCAAAAGAGATTTGATGCTGGTCAAATATGTGACGTTGAATGAGGTAAAATGAGCGTTGAACCACTGTAGTTACATAGACTAATTTAATAAATCATAACAGAATTTTCATTCTTTCGTGAACTATCACTAAGGTGCAAATAGTGGTTGTTACAGGTTTTAACCACTTGGTGGCGCTGAGACGTTTGTATTTCTGTTTCAATTTCGTTAGTTAATTTGATCGGCCTATTCATGCTCAAACTTGACAGCCAAAAACATGTCACATAAAGAAAATAGCCTACTTGAGAAAGAAGACCGTATTACCTTTATTATGTTGTGTAACGTTAATAAGCACAAACGTTAAAGTTTATTATTGGATTTATTGTTTTTGCAAGGAACGCACCACTTGCGCATCAATAAAAGCACTGGCCCAGCGACAGAATGTGCAAAATATGCGAATGACTGCATGTTTAAATATTGCAAAAACAATAAACAGAAAAGCTCTTACAGCTTCTTGTTTAAAGTCTTATACGGCAGTATTAAAGCACTAACAGTTATTGGGCGGATCGCAGATATTTCAGTGGGTATTTATGACTCAGCTATTTACATTTATGCAGTTGCAACTGTGCATTATTCTATACATTTAATTTGTTTCTGCATATGTGCAATCCCTGGGATCTGGCCTTGACTTTGACGTTGTTAGCGCCATGCTAACCACTGAGCTACAGGAACGTTATTTTACATTAATAATGAAAGTTTTATTTAACATAGCGGCTTTAAAGCCATTTACACAATACAATACAATACAATACAATACAATACAATACCATACAATAATTACTGCTGTCAAATGATTAATCGCGATTAATCACATCCAGAATAAAGTTTGTGTTTACATTTATGTCTGTGTACTGTACATATTAATTTTGTATTATAAAACATACACAAACATGCATATATTTAAGAAAAATATAAAAATTAATGTTTATAACATGTATATATAATTTAAAATATTGGTAAATATAAATAAATAGATTTCCTAAATATATAGGCTATACATAGGCCTATGTGAGTTTATAAATACAAAATTAGTACACAGACATATATTACGTAAACACAAACTTTTATTCTGGATTAATCACTTGACAGCCCTAATAATAATAAATATTATTAAAAAATAAATTACACATTTTAGTTTATTTCTTCTTGTTAAAATGGTAGACTTGATCCCAGCTGCCACTAGATCGATGTTAGTCTAAGAAAATAAGGTTTGGGGAGATATATATAAATATATTTACACATAGGCTTATTTTGTGCACTATTATTCATATTCAACGAATTCAAATGATTTGTAAGTTACAAATGCATTTATGAATGTGATATTTGACTAATAAAATAAATTACATTGCATTGTAATTTCTAATCATTATAAATTATATTGTAACTTATAATCAGAAGCTTATAATTAACATGAACATAATTAACATGAATTATTATCTTAAAATAAAACTGATTTCTCTCTGTGATCGCATCAGTGATACTACACCTCCACCTAGTGGCTAAAACTGAATTGGCCTTTTATTAAGAGTAATTCCACCAGTACATCTGACAGCAGCCCCCAGTTATCAAGATCTGTGTCACATTTACTCCAATATTCAGAATTGATTTCAATAGGTATTGGCTGTTACCAACAGCTAAATGCTGGTCATATGTGAAATTGTATGAAGTAATGAGGTTATTGCATACATGATTTAAAAAATGAAAATGACAAAAAAAAAACTATTATTTGTATACACAAGCAAAGCAGCATCTTTAAACTGATGCTATATCAGATGTTATAAATATAAAAAAACAGATATATGATTGTTGATTATTGCCCTTGATATTACAATCATGATTATTAAAGTCAGTTACATTAAAAATGCCATATTCTTGTAGGCTACAGAGACTAAACAAGCTATTTTATTGCAATTTGAAAATTAAAACACTTATTCAAACTATAATAATTTGTATATAGAAAGTGGAAAGCTAAGCAACTGACCTCAAGCTCACAAGTGTCGTAGTGAAACCACAGGTTTATTTCATCACAATAAGTATGGACAAGACCACCAAAAAGTGCCATATAATTTTCATTCAAAACAAATATGAAAATCGTTTTATTATTTCAAAACTAACATTTCATTTAGAGAAATGTTTTTAGATATCCTGATTAATGCTCAGGTAAAATGGGCCATTTTTGCTCATTATTTCCTTATGTTAGCAGTTCGAAATCCTGCCTGTAGTGGGCTGTTTTGTGGTAGAAAGATCAATATTCAGATAATTCAACAGCTCATGACTGAACATGTTTTAGGTCATTTCTGGCTTAAAAACAAATGATTTCTTTAAATGTGTCCTTGTTTTCAGAGGCATTATAAATGCTGACTTTGTCATGTGGTAAATAAAACTTGCTTATAGCCTCTAACTTCCTCAGTCTATAGACAAAACCAATAATTAAATGAGGTAGTTGTACAGCCCAAGAGGACAGAGGACAGTCTTATTTCTGCTATCTTTGATTCATGAGCATAACAAAACCAAACAAAAGTATTTAAACCTAAACCAAAAATACTTTAGTCATTATTTGATGTAAAAAAAACAAGTATCTTCTTTTGTGTTGTGCAGAAAAAAGAAAGTCACACAGGTTTGGAATGCCATGAGGGTGCATAAATAATGAAAGAATTGTTATTTTTGTGACTGAACTATCTCTTTAAGCCTATGAATCAACACCAATGACATGAATAACAATTTAACTATGATAATTAATATACTCTTTAATTTACTGTATGTGGAACATATGATAAATCATTCATGGTTTTAATACATGTGTTTATTCTGATACACTTCTCACGCTATCAGAGGCAGAATGCGTTATAGTGTCATTTGCCTGTAATTGTGCCTGTATAAAACATACATAAATATATATATATTGACTCAAATTGTGTAATTTTGTGGTCATGGTTTTACAAACAGCACTGTTGGTATGTATATTATACAGCCGCTGAAAAATTAAGAGACCATTTCAAAATGATTTTCCGTTTTTCTGAATTTACAATTTATAGGTACGGTATGTGTTTAGGTCAAATTATTATTTTTGTTTTATTCTGTGAACTACTAACAATATTTCTCCCAAATGTTAAATAAAAATATTGTTTCTATTTGCATTTATTTGCAGAAAATGAAAACTGGAGAAACAGGTCAAAATAACAAAAAAGATGCTCTATTTTTCAGACCTCAAATACAATGCAAAACAAGTTTGTATTCACTTTCACGCAATACAACAGTAATATTTTTACATGTATTTAGAAACAGTTGTTTTTTATGTCATAACCTTGATTTTTATCACAGTTTTCAGGTGTCTTGTCATGCTGTCAGTGTTTCACATTGCTGTTGGATGTGAAGTTTGATTTTGTTGAAATTCAATAGACATGGGACTGATATGACCACAATACATCTAGAAATGATTATTAAATAAAAATTTGGAATGATCTCTTATTTTTTCCACAGCTGTATACACTCATTAATGCTACATATTGCATCTTGTATAAAAGTCAATATTTGACAGCCATAGTAAACATCAAGAATCAAGTCATTTGCATCTTATCTTTCTCTCCTAGTCTAAACCCTTGTCTTTAGTGACCTGGAAACCAAGCCCTTCTCACAATCCCAAGCGTGAAGCTATAACCATGGCAATGTAGCTGCGCTGCTGCTCAGGGTAAATAGCAGCAGCAGCTGGTTCCAATTGCACCGCAGCGCAGGGGAACGGGGCGAAAGTGTGCTGAAGGAGACGGTGGTGGTTCGAAGGTGATTCGGCCTCCAACTCCAGCATTTACAATAAACTCTAAAAAAACAGATCTCTGATCTGTATTGGCTTCATATCAAGAAGGAGTTGAAGCTGTATTTCAAGCTAAACCAGTAGTTTGAGTAGCTGAGTGGGTATTTATCGAAAATGTAGGCTACTTAAAGGATACTTTGTGTATGAATGTATTTTTACCTCTGCTTACCTCATGTTAATGACTGTAAATCCAGACTGCAATGATATCTTGCACAAAGGGTGTGGACACCGGTACTGCTCAGCAAGACTTCGAGCTCAGCTGACGGTGAATCTGCAAATCTAAGGGGTGCTGGAAGGAGATTTGGGGGTGGGGGAGGGTAAATAATTCATGATGTAAAAAAAGGGGAGATTTGAAAGAGGCAGAGAAAACAGACACATTAGTGAGGGTTGATGTGAGGCCTGAAGCTGAGCTTTTGATGTTCACACATTTGCACAATGTTTTGTGAGCAGAAGCTTTCACTCTAATGCATTTTAATTAAGAACATCAATTGCTAGTCTGTATACAACCTGCATTAAATGGTGTGAGGTAAGCTGTCAACTATTACAAAAATGAATGTCGGGCTGTCTGTAGACTATACGCTGTTGTTAATAACACGACACCAAAACAAGTAGAAAAATCATTCTTTGGAATCTAGAATCTGCCGCTTATTTACGCGTTAAGCAGGGTTTAACAAATCGGAAATATGTTTATGAAAATGAGCCTCATTCATTCTTTAAAATGTCTCATTGAAGTGAATATGATTGGAACATGGCTGACGATAGCCTAGGAAATTTTACACCGTCTCTTGAGAGCTAAGAATTAGCATTTGTCTTTGGGGCTATGATAAAGGATGTTGTTTGGAAAATATTAGATTGCCTGATTATCATAAATTGAAGGACACCAAAATGAACAGCCACTAGAATCAGTACTTTGGCATTCGGATGCTTCAGCACTCCCAAAGTGAGTTATGGTCCACAGTGTTTGCGGGAAGATGTGAATGGAAATGAATCTCCTTAGAGAAAGTAATGGGTGTGGATGGCTGATGCCTATAACATTTGAATGTCAAATACAAAGACAATCATGACACTGTGATGAAATTCACTCAGCAGGCTTTTAAATCCTTTTGTGAAAGAAAGCAAGCAATTCTGAATGATGTACTCGATAATAAAAAATACAAAACAAACCAGCTCTGGATAATATAAACACAACACAAACCAGATCTGGACTTATTATAAACATTATTCCATTTCCTGTTTTTTTCAGTGCATTAATCTGAAAAATAAGTACAACAAAACTGCTTTTATAATCTATGTTTGGTTGTGTTTGATTGACCATTTGCATGTACGGTACAGAAGGAGAAACTTGACATTTGCGCTGTGGTTCGATTCAGGGAGGGGCTGGCCACTGACCACACATAGGCGCTTGGGAACAGATGTTCTCTTCACAATAGGTTTGGTGGAGAGACTTATTTTATAAAACACAAAGAGTTAGAAATAAAAGTCAATTATGCACACTTAATGCAAAAACAAAAAGCAGCAATATGGACACACCTCAGTATCTCACCCTAGTCCTTCTAGTTAGCATCAGGGATCCTTTTGCATATAGCACACCAAAAAACTTGATAAGAACCCATAGCACCTGACTCTGGGAGAATATGATCATTAAGAATTTTGCAATTTTTGAACATTCAAAATGCAGCGAATCATATACGGATATGTGAATTTCTTTAATTTAAATAGCCTATGAAAACAGAAGGTAAAGTTTGCACATTAAAGAACATTTGATCAGTTCAACTAAGCTCACAATTGCTGCTAAGCACCCTCAAACAACAGAAAAAGCACCCTCAAGAAAAAATTATTAATAGCGTATATGAATAGAGTAAGCACTCTCAATATTTCCAAAAGCACACTCAGTGATTTGGTTCTGGAACCGGGTCTGGGACAGTACACCCTTGAAATGTTTAAGTGAACAAACAAGATTATCACTGACATGCCTTATTAAGGCTATATAAACCATGTTATGAGAAAAGAATTATACTAAGATAAAACCTTTAAAACTTTAGACTTTGTGACAAATGTGTCTATAGATAAACACAAATAGATGCAAACAGGACTAAAGTGGGCTTGAAAAAAGTGGGCAATTTCATTGAAATTGTAGAAGTACGAACTACTAGGAAAATAAAGACCTGAAGACTTTCAGCTGTAAATTTAGAAACAGTTGTTTAAGTGAAAGACATGTAGGCCTATATTTGACAAACTATAGACATGCAAATAGATCAAAAGCAGCAAAACGTTAAGGCGATGTATAACGTTAAATAAAGGTTTTTTTTATGCTATTGAACCTTTAAAGATTTGACCATTGTTTATTCCTAGAATAAAACATGAACCAAACCCATCCTCTTTTGACTCCATATCCATCAAAGCCGTAGCCTATGTTAATTACAATGTAATAAACAACATTTTTAATACTTCATTCCTTGACCTCACCTGTTGCCATAAAAGACAGGTTGCATTAAGACATCACACAAATCCACAGAAAGTATTTAACCTACATGATCCTAACAGCCAATCGTGAGCGCGCACCGTGCCCCCGCGGTGAGCGGAATGGAAAAGTTAGTGGGGAGAGAGTGAGAGAGAGAGCCGGATCTATCCGTCGCCATTACTGACTGGAATGAGAGGGGAGGGGATGACTCTCCGGTTACACGCATACCACTCTTACGGCTAGAAAACACCGAAAGCAGCAGCTTCTGGAAATTCACCGATTATTCCAATCACTCACGGATCAAAAAGGAATCTGGAATTTATTCTGGGACCGAATCGGTGGAAATCAAGGGAAATAGTTGGAATGCCACCTCCTGTCTGTGGTGTCGGGAGCTGGGAGCGACCATGTTAGGTAGGGGAATGCACACGGAGTTTTTGTAATGCTTTTTTATGGTTTACTTCACCGAAATCACTTTGATCGGTTAAATGAGCCGCGCAGTTCCGTATGGAAGCGGTAGTTATGTAGGTTTGGATAATCGCTGAGATTTGCCTTCTTCGTTACAGCGCGTTGTATCGGTGTCACACTTAACTAGCGCTGGCTAACTGGGAAGCTAGCGAGCGAAGGAAGCGTCTAATGCCTTGTTAGGGGCAAGGCCCGTGTCGTTGCACACAATTCAACATATTAAAAAGAAGCTAAACTTATTTGACTTCGCGTATTACTTGATACGACAAGCAGGAACGTGCTTTTCATTTCACGTTTTGCTGAAATTCTGGTGTGAAAATCCTGGAATACAGAATCGCAGTCAGTACTATTGGGTTGAGGTGCTTCGTTAAATGATAACGTTACCCAAGTGTTTGGCAAATTATTATCCGGACCAGGCAGTTTGAAAAATTATAGTCGGTTCGTTGTCATAACACTTATTGCGGAAAAAAATCGACTCTAGTTGTGTAAAACAAAGTCGACGTGAAGCGCTCGAGAGCCCTCGTAACAATAGCGCTGCTCGCGTGCTCTACTGAATTCCAGCAGCACGGTGATGCTCTTCACCTTCAGCCTATGCTCCCGTCTGCTTTACATCCTCTCCTTTTACATTCACACTTTACTAGTATATCCAACATTTGCCATCATTTCCGAACGTGATGTTTTTACGGTTTAGTGATTTAACGATAGTGACATGTACTGTCGTTGATGTCCAGTAAGTGCGACTATAATTTACGACATTGTCAACACCACGTAATCATGCGAATCTTTTATCAAGTACCTTTTATTTAACACATTTGTCGAGCTTCTTTTAGAATAACAGCCAGCATACTTTTATTACAGAGTTTGTGTGACAGCCCCTCCTATTTATAATCAGCCAATTAGATAGCGGTTACGGAAGCTCAGTAGATCAGATGTGTCACACATTTGACTAAAACATTAGAAATGTCACGTTTTCCAAATAAATGGTATGGATCATCATTGTCTAGCACCCTAAATACGTTTTGAATGTAAAGCAAGTGGAAGTAGTGATTTTGAACTTTTAAAGTGGAATTGAATCTGCAACCTTGAAAGGCGTCTGCTTATTCCAACATTTTAAGTTATTGTCATTTTTAACGGACAGTTGTGTTATTGTAGAAAGCGCACATTGTTGTACTTCTTGGCATCATTTTTTTTAAACATTTTTATACCTTTTTACATGTAATTTTGTTGGAAAGGAATAGTTGAAAATTCTGTCATTATTTAATACCTGTCTCACTTATACAAATGCATTTTTTATGTAGAACACAAAAACAGAACTTTAAAGACAATGCTTTTTTCCTCTAAATAGGTTAATAAAAGTCTATACAAAAATATTCATTATTTATTTGAAATAATAAATTTTTATTTATTTAAGTTGTTTAGTGAAAATCGCTTGCTTAAAAAAGCATGAACAGCCATCAAAGTTATTTCTGTCTGTGTTCCATGGTAGAAGGTATTTTGGGCTGGACTATCCCTTTAAAGCTTATCTCATGATCAGTAATTGCATTTGTTTTATTGCAGGAAGGTGATAAGAGGGGAAAGATCAGTCGTCCGGGACAGATGATCCACATTAAAGATACATCAGCTCATTCACAGCGAGACATGGAAATGCACCTCCACTAGCAAATGGAAGTACGCACTTGCCTTGCCGGCATACTCCGCTCTGCGTAACAAGCAATGAGAGGGGCAGTATAATGGCCAAGAATAAGGAGTCTCGTCCGACGTACGCTGTCAGCGTCGTCGGGCTCTCAGGCACGGAGAAAGAGAAAGGCAACTGTGGTGTAGGTAAATCCTGCCTATGCAACAGATATGTGCGCCCCAGCGCGGACTGCTACTACTCGGAGCACACTTCTGTGTTGAGCACAATTGACTTTGGAGGGCGCGTTGTGAATAATGACCACTTCTTGTACTGGGGTGAAGTGTTTCATCGAGGGGATGATGGCCTCGAGTGTAGAATTCAGGTCATTGAGCAGACCGAGTTCATCGATGACCAGACCTTTTTGCCTCATCGCAGCACAAATTTGCAGCCTTACACCAAACGGGCTGCAAATACAAAACTTCAGTCCGCTGAGAAGCTCATGTACATTTGCACAGACCAGCTTGGTTTAGAACAGGATTTTGATCAGAAACAGATGCCTGATGGCAAGCTCAATATTGATGGCTTTGTACTGTGTATAGACGTAAGCAAAGGGTGCAATAGAAAATTCGACGATCAGATGAAATTTGTTCACAGCCTTTACTCTCAGATTTCCAAGACAAAAAAACCCATCGTCATTGCTGTGACAAAATGCGACGAGTGCGTCGATCAATACCTAAGGGAGGTCCAGACGTTTGTCGCAGGTAAAAAGAATCTTGTGCTGGTCGAGACGTCAGCTCGAGTGTCTATTAACGTTGACCTCTGTTTTAACGCTCTGACACAACAGATGGACAAAATGCGAGGTAAACCCAAAGTCATCTCTTTTTTGGAAGCTTACAAAGCCCAGAGACAATTAGTAGCTTCAGTCTCAGACAAGTTTGAAAAGCTCATTGTTCAAACTGTCAGAGACTATCACACAAGCTGGAGAATTGTGAGCAATAAATTGAAAAGCCACCCAGACTATGAAGAGTACATCAATTTAGAAGGCACCAAAAAGGCGAGGAACACCTTTTCCAAGCACATTGAACAACTAAGACAAGAGCATATCAAAAGGCGGAGGGAGGATTATCTTACCAGCCTCCCAAAAATTCTTAATAAGTTGCTTTTCAACCTCGAGGAAATCGAGACTATGAGTTGGACTGAGGCTCAGAACCTTATAAAGAGCAGGACTGAGTTTCAGTACTATTTCATCGAGTTGGAACAAACACCGTGGCATGAAACTGACCACCTTGATAAAACCGATGACAGAAGAGTGCCCTTCGACATCCTCAAAACCTTGGAAGGAGAAAGGATTTATCAAAACCACGTCCAGCATTTGAAATCCGAGAAGAGGCGGTTGGAGATGAAGGAGAAATTCAAGAAGACACTGGAGCGAGTGCATTTCATTAGCCCCGGACAACCATGGGAAGAGGTTATGTGTTTTGTCATGGAGGACGAGGTGTACAAATACATCACTGAAACTGATCGCCGAGATGTTTACAGCCGGCATCAGCAGGAAATAGTTGAGCGGGCCAAAGAGGAATTTCAGGAAATGCTTTTTGAGCATGCAGAGCTGTTCTACGACCTGGATTTGAATGCCACCCCAAGCTGTGACAAAATGAGTGAGATTCATGCTGTACTTAATGAGGAGCCGAGATACAGAGCTCTTCAGAAACTTGCCACGGACAGGGAGTCTCTTTTACTGAAACACATTGGTTTTGTCTATCACCCCACAAAAGAAACATGCCTCAGTGGCACGGCCTGTGTGGATCTGAAAGTCGAGCAAGTTCTCGCAAACAGGCTGGTTCAGCTTGATCACGGCCGCACGAATATTTACTACAACAGTGCCAACATTGATAAAGTTAACCTTTGTCTCGTAGGCAGAGAAGGACTGGCACAGGAGCTTGCAAATGAAATCCGAGCTCAGTCTACTGATGATGAATATACCCTTGATGGGAAAATCTATGAATTAGAGCTTTTGCCTGTGGATGTCAATTCTGGCATGCTTTTGAACCATTCCTGGATATCGACTTTCAAGCCCCATGGGTTCTTTTGTGTCTTCAGCTCTATAGAGTCGCTTAATTATATCGGTGACCGCGTAGGCCGGATCCGAGCCGAGATTGCCCAGAGCCGTAGGGATAGGTATACTCAGCCAGTGCCATTCATTCTTATTCTAGCGAACCAGAGGGACAGTGTTTGCAAAAACATGCCTATTTTGAGGCATCAGGGCCAACAGCTTGCGAATAAGCTACAGTGTACATTTATAGATATACCTTCCGGTACTTTTCCGAGAAAGTTTAATGAGTCTCAGATAAAGCAGGCCCTTAGAGCAGTGTTAGAAGGACTGAAGCACAATTTCGACATGATGAGCCCCATGCCATCCATTAAAGATTTGTCCGAGACGGATTTGCGGATAGTCATGTGTGCCATGTGCGGAGATCCGTTCAGCGTGGATCTCATTCTCTCACCATTTCTGGACTCGCACTGTTGCAGCGCCGGACAGCCCGGTCAGAGCAACACTTTGATTCTTAACAAAATCATTGGAGACAGCCGGCGACGCATTCAGGTCACTGTGCTCTCGTACCACTCCTCCATTGGAATTAGAAAGGACGAATTGGTGCATGGATACATTCTTGTGTACTCAGCAAAACGAAAGTCTTCCATGGCTATGCTGAGGGCGTTTTTGGCCGAGGTCCAGGATGTCATTCCGGTTCAACTGGTGGCCATTACGGACAGCCAGGCAGACTTCTTTGAGAACGAGGCGATAAAAGAGCTGATGACTGAGGGGGAGCACATTGCCACAGAAATCACTGCAAAATTTACCGCTCTCTACTCCTTGTCCCAGTATCACAGGCAGACAGAGGTTTTCACACCATTTTTCAATGAGGTTCTTGAGAAAAAAAGCAACATCGAAAGCTTCTTCATGTTCGATAACAGCAGAGATGGGACGGGCACCAGTGAAGACGTCTTCCCTCAGTCCCCTCATAGCCATTCACCTGCCTACCAATACTACCCTGACTCGGAGGATGATGGGGAGGGACCACCACCTTATAGCCCGATAGGGGACGACGTCCAGCTGCTGCCCAATCCTAGCGAGCGCAAGTACAAAATCGACCTCGAAGGAAACGAATACCCAGTCCACAGTACACCTCTTGGAGATCATGAACGAAATCACAAAGTGCCTCCTCCGGTAAAACCCAAGCCCAACGTACTTCCCAAACCCAACGTTAAGAAGCTGGACCCTAATCTCCTGAGGACCATCGAGGCTGGAATGAGGAGTTCCAGATGGGTGCGCAGTCCCATGATGGTTCATGGTGATGACCTCGAAGCATCGGACAACTATGCAGAGCCTGTGGATACGCTCCTCAAGTCGAAAGGCTTCGGAGACGACATATATGCCGTACCTGAAGATGCACACAGCAGATCTGGGAAGATTCGTAACTCATTCGGCACACTTGCTCTGCATGGGGATGAGGAGAATGGCTTTGATACCATGTCTAAGACTCCAAGTGGCAGAAGGCCTTCGAAGTACAAACATCGGTCCAAGATCCTCTTTAGCAAGACAAAAGCTTATCATAGACGAGTACATTCGGATGTCAGTGATGATGAGGGTGGGGCTGCAACGCAGAAGAAGAAGAAAGGAAGGGGCAACAGGGGAAGTGAAGAGGACCCTCTTCTTTCACCAGTGGATCCTTGGAAAGGAGGAATAGACAATCCAGCCATTACATCAGACCCAGAGCAGGATGATAAAAAAATGAAGAAAAAGAAAGCACCAAAGATCAAGGAACCCAAAAAGGTTAGCTCCGTATTTTTACATGTCTGCTCAGTTGTACCCTTAAAATATTATAATCAGAGTATAATATGATTTATGTATTTGATTTATAGTTATATAATATATTAAAACACTACGTTGACCGTCTATTGTGCCCTTTATCATGCATGATTTCCAACTTGTTCAACACGGGTAGATAAGAAAAGCAAAATGTAAATGTAGATATGTCTATATACATTGTCTATGCATATTCATAAGTGTCATCTCTCCTAAACAGACTAAATCAACAAAGACCACAAAGCCATTGTATCCCCCAACTCGAAGAAACTGGGAGAGCAACTACTTTGGGGTGCCTCTTCAGAACTTGGTCACTCTTGAAAGACCCATTCCTTTGTTTATCGAGAAGTGTGTTGAATACATTGAACGAACAGGTAAGTTTCCTGTTTTCTAAAGCTGTGAATATCTAAATTCAAGATCAGTAACTCAGATAGCACCTGAGAATGTGTGAATACATCTATTCAGTTATAAACTGTAGGCGGTTATCGGTTATTACGGGCTATTTAATCTGTTAATCTTGCTATGAGCTTTCCTCAAGATAAGTTCACTGCAGGCAAATTTTGATGCTTTGTTGTTTGTCTGTGTAAGAAGATTGTGTACAGGGGCTTGTGTTTTCTGGTATTAGTAGTATCAGTAACTTTAAAAAATCTTGGAGTTTTTGCTTTTTTGGTTGTAATATACACACCTGAAAAGTTATCTGTGCATCTCACTTCGCGTCCATTGGGGTGTGATGCAACCAGTTTTCTAAAGGGCAGAAAACTTTGCACACAATTCAAGCATCGTCAATAAATAAATAAACAAATGAATGAAATCCATTACTCTGAAGTAATAAATTCTGACACAACAGGAAGTTGATGGCCGGGGGAGTAAGGGAACTCAGTCTGGTAAATGATTGAATGTTTTTTTTATGGCTGTGTGTTATGATAATCTAATTTTTCCCAGAGCACTTTGTTTAGCCAGATTGCTGTTTTCATGAAGCGCATATAAGCGACTCGTAAACATTTAGAGCTTGACGTATATCAAAAACACTAGATGGGATTTTAGTGCACTCTTTCGGTTTTAACAAAATGTGTTTCATATGTTTAAAGCAGTGATGCCTTTTGACAGTGGAAGTTTGTTTGATGACAACATGCCCTTCAGTAGCTTGTACTGTAACTGATTCATTGTTCAATGGAAACTCTGACTAGCACATCTGTCAATAAAGCCCAGCTGACCTGTCATATAGCTTGAGGTTTTATAAGTGAAGAGGTGACACTCGCATACAGCTGTGCAGGTTGGCAGGAAATGTAGCTCAGTAAAACTGCATGGATGAAAAGCACTGATGTGGTTTCTGGGGGAAATTATTAAGCTGCTGTTTGTGGTTTGTATGTCTGTGTACTGGAAGTGGGCAAAGTGTCTGTGGTGAGAATAATACGAGACCAATTTGCTGGCTGAAGTGGTTCTGCTTTGTGTATGTGTGGCCATGCACACATGAAGTCTGTGTGAAACATGTAAATGAGAGAAAGATGAGAGTCGTCGACTCGTCGTGCAATTTTTGTGATCTAACATATTGATCTCACGCAGTGCTTAGGACGCAGTTAATGTGCACAACAGTTGAAAAGTGACTTGATTTTGTTGATTCTAATTCACTTGAATTGATCTTTTTATGACTCTTGTTTATACTCGGTTTAATATTTGATTGTCTAATGCAGTAAAATGCATTTTATGTGTGGCTTAGTGTCTAAATAGTATTAGTGTAGTATGTAGTTATGTTACACTTATTGATTTACATTTGTTTACGTGTGGTGGCTATGAACACATGCTTTATGATATTATTTAAAGGGATAGTTCACTCAAAAATAAAAATTATGTCATTATTTTCTCACTCTTTTGAAACCTGTATGACTTTTGCTTTCCACAGAACACAAATGAAGATATTTTGAAGAATGTTGGTAACTGAACAACAGTGGTACCCATTGATGTCTATCGTATGGACACAAAACCAATGCAAGTCAATGAGTGCTGTTGTTTTTCAGTTACCAACATTCTTCAAAATATATATTTATTGCTTTCTGCTGAAGAAAGAAAGTCAAACAGGTTTGAAATGTCAAGAGGGTGAGTAAAAAAGACAGAATCTTCATTTTTGGGTGAACTATACCTTTAAGATTGTGTTTTAGGCCCAGTGTGACCTTAACTTTATCCGGGGTTTGTTACATTTTCCTTTGACTTCCTCTGGAATATGAGAAGATGGCACAATATGCCTATTGCTGTATCTGAGCATCGCAGGCCAGTGTTTAAGAGCTTGAAAGCTCTCTGAAAGCATCTCGATTTAAAGAGCACTGCAGATGAAAAGCTTCATCGCACACCCCTATTCCAAAGGCCAACCCCTTACTCCATCCAATTTATTTTGTTTTTCTGCATTGTGAAGAAACGATAACCTTATACTTAGCTGTTTTTTTCTGTCGTCAAACACAACTATCCCCAAAACCCACTCCAAACATGGTGCACGCACATAGGTTTTTTGCGTCTTCTGTTGTGAAAATCGTTCTGTGGTTTTCTAATTGACTTTCATGGCTCATTTAGGCCTAGATGTTCCATTTACCCAGCAGTCGTTTCCTCCACACGGTGCTTCATAGTTATAAGCTTTACTGTCCGTATCTCTTATGAAATGTTATGGATATTTGGATGTTTATATGAGACACTGACTATAAAATAAGGTCAGAAGTCCATGAACGGAACAGACAGTGAGGATACATGCACAGAAAACCCCAGCTGCGTCAGTTCCAGGCATTACCTCAAAGGCTTGAATAGACCTGTCACAGTTCTTACTTGTTCGCCTTGAGTGATTATATGAGCTGACCGCAGTTGCTGTGATTACTGATGGCGCTGATGTTGCAATCTTTAGACTTTTACAATTATATGTTTCTATCCAAATAAGGGAATTTTCTGCAATTATTAGAAACGCTGCAACAAACAAACACAAATGAGGTGCTTTTTGTGCATTTGATGTGTTCTCTGTGGGTGAAGGGGGGTATTTAACAACTCTGTGGAAAGGATGTAATTTATAGTCAGTCTGGCTTCATTTTAATGCTTAAATGCAGTTTGAAATCGTGCAGTTCAGTTTGACCAGAAAGCTGTTCTAAATATTAAATAGCCTTATTATTTACCTGACAAACCATTTCCTTAAGTGCCACGTATTGTGGTTGTGCTGTTGTAGGCCTGCTAGTTTTAGCGCAAGCTAGCCAAAATAATTCTGTGTGTGGCAGCAAAACAGGTAACACATCATAGCCCATATTTCAAGTTTAATTGACGTTGCTTTGCCAACATCATTTCATCAGCTGTCGTTGAAATCAGCAACATGGACTAGTTGCAGGGCTAGTTGCAAAGCCAAACACAAAAGCTTCCCTGTGGGCTCATTTGGGTCTTAACTCGAATCGAAAGAGAAAGCCAAATAACTTGAATAGGCTGGCTATGCAGCAGAAAGGTGGCAGTTAGAGGCACAAATACTGTAAAACCGCAGCTGCGAGTGTCTTATGCGGCAGTAGGGCATCTGGGTGTCTAATGTAATATGAATACATCTGAAGCTTGACAAGCAATAGGAATTGTTTGGAAGACATTTTTCCAGAATTCCAAAAAACGATGCAAAGTGTTATGGAATCTATTACACGTTTTCATAATCGAGTAGTTTTAGATAGCTCGAATCACTGTCCATGTGTGGATTATAGGTTAACTTGACCCTGTTTGGTTTTTGGCGTTCTTGTTTTCTTGTCTGGAAAAGAATGCAGGGGGCTATTTTTATATATTTTGAACTTGGCTCTATTGTTGTGGGATGCTTGGAAATAGCACGAGATGACCTGTCTGGCTTAAATGGTGTTTTAAAGGGGATGGATTTAAAGATGCATTACGTCAGTAATGCCGACATTTTCCCACTGAATGAAAGCTAAGGTTTATCCAAAAAGAGGCTAGGTTTGTTGTTATGCATTTCTTCTGAACAAACGTCACTAAAGAGGTCAGAAAAGCAACTTCGCAACACTGGTGGGACAAATTAGGAATGGATGGGAAACACTGCGTTACCGAGAAGCTGCAGCAGGGGTGGGGAAGGTTTTTGGTGTGGCGACGTGCCATGGCAAAATTAATATAGCGGAAACACTATTTGTAATAAATTAATATTAAATGCCCTGCGTAAGTAAAAATCTATCTTCATTGTTAGAGAGAATTATCTTTATTGTTAGTGTCACACCATATGACACATGTGCGGTTTATTTGTCAACTACTCATTTACAAAGTCTGAACCCCTTTGAATTCTGCTACAGTGGACTGTTTTCCAAGAGAATTTGATGAATTTTGACAGGAATAGCTTGCTTACATTTTTCAACTTAACAAGGTTTAAGGTTTTGATCATTTTCACATTCTAACACAATACTGTGGAATAAGTTTCAGAGAAAATTGTGAATGCAAGACTGCAGTTTATCAGCCCTAATAGTGCTTCCACACACGTATTACTACCGGAGGCAAAAGCCTTGCAAGCTGCTCAGTTAAACTGCATTTTTGACAGCACCTATCTAGACAGCAAGCATGCAGATAGGTTTTAGGACAAAGCCTGTATCTCAATCTACGGGCAGTCTTTGTTCGTCTTTCGCTACATCACCTTTTGAAAGCATCCATACTGGCCTCCGCCACGGGGTCACAAAAGCAGGATGCTGCGCTTTTCCAAAGATCTTGTTGCAATGATGCACTTTTTAAAGTGACTTTCTTGCACTGGAAGTGCAGGAGTCAGCCTTTTTACAAGTCCTTTAGCCTTTTAGCCCTGCTTTTCAATACGGCAAGTCTTCTTCTCAGCCACAGGGATTACTTAACTCAGTGGGGAATAATTGTCATGCCCCATTTCTGCAGCTTGAGGCCTAGGGCTGCAGAGTTGCACGACTCAACATGATGTGTTGTGTTTTAAATGAGAAGATAGCAAATCTTAGTATAGTTAGAATAACGTTCCTTTGACTGAGTATTCCTGCAGTACTGTTATAAAATTGTACAATTTCTACAGTCATTGTTATAACTGTAGTTTAATAATTGTGAATTAAACAATGTGAGAATCTTTGTCATTTCATAATTCGTTGGTTTCATGAAAGTTATGGCCGTTAACAGGTTTTTGGTGGTATTTGGCATTTTGGTTATTATGATTGTAAAGAACTGTTATGTCTCACTCAATCTCTCTCCTCAGACTCTCAAATATCTCCCTAAATACAAAAACCACTGTAGATATAAGTATTCAGTGACTCTCTTTAGTGACTACACGCTTCGATCGGAGAACCTCCCTATGATGTCACTTCCTACACTTATGATGTATGACACAGCAGAATTAAGGCGTGAACAGACACATTTGATGTACCAGGCTGCTCTGCCCTTTGATGACTGTTGCTCTGCCCACTACAGACAAGCACCTTGCTGGAGGGTTGCAGGAAGTTTTGATGACTGTGGCTTTTTCCCCCTTTGACACATCAAGGTCTCCGGTGAATGCTTAGCAATAAGTGTCCGACAACACAAAGTCCTGTTATTCCCCTTGGTCTGCTACTGCTAGTTACGCTTGAGGGAAGGGGACGTCAGAAGCACTCGGCTTTGACAGGCTGTCGCCACACATCAGGCAGCGCGGATAGACCCCGGAATGTGGCTTGGAAAATGTAATGAAGGGAAGGGTGATTATGCCGTAGGCTTTGTGAGTTGGTGTGTGGGGAAACCAAGAAAAGAGCTCATGTGCATTAAGGATTTTAGAAAGGAAGTAGAACTTTAACGTCTTTTTGTACTTCTTATGTGCCTGATGATGTTTGGTAAGTGATAGCGTTCTTGTTTGTACATAAAATGTATGACATTTGAAGTTTTTTGAATTGACAAACTATAAAAAGCAATGGCAGCATTTTTAAACATTTGCTAGCATATTGCTGTAATAATTGCTAGCATTTTGCTTTATAATACTGTACATAAGTATAATGATTATAGTTTTAGAGTTCATATTTTGTATGTTGTTCACATGCTCTCAAATGGAATTGCGGGAGTTTGCAGATTTAAAAACCCAACTATTTTTAAGCATATCCCATCTGTTCGTGATAAATTAGAGATGAGCTGGAGTGAATGATGCCATCACTGTTTGCTGAAGGACAGATGTCCTGTGTATGCTGGTTAGCCCATGAACAAACTGACCATAGCTCATCTGACTAAAGCCAGATGACACATTACACATGCATCGCTACCTTAAACTCAGACCCCTAAACCGCATCGCTGCGGTGGGCGCACGCTTGGTTGTCAATGATAATAGTTGCTGAATAATTAAACGTGGTTTGTTTTTTGCTTTTCCGTGATATCAGAATTTGCGTCCGTCAACCCGTCGCGCACCTGCATGTTGCGACGCAGATATTCTTTGTTAAATCAGTGCCACGCGGTTCTCGGGGCCGTGCGAGGGGACGCTGTTTAGCTGCAGGCTGTAGATAAGGCCGCTCAGCTCTGCTAAATCCTTCCGACTGCCATGAATTTCTCATGGGGCTAAACACACGCCAACCCACCCCGTTTCATAACAACCAACCTGCTGCACGAACAACTTCGATTCCACTCGTTTTATTTTTTAAAAGCACCTACGTCAGTCACGCAGCTGTCAACTCAGCACGACTAAATATGTCAACGCTTTTTTAAAAAAAAACTACTTTCAGACAGTTGCTTGCCTCTGGACTCTAGGCATCTCTGTGTATGTAAAGCATAGGCTTTTGATGACACCTTTCGATCTTAAAGTATAGCAGATCTTACAGGGATTTGATTTGGACTGACGTTTCCAACCCTCTTTTGCTTTTTCTGCATGTTACATCAAAGTCCTTTTAGGGAAGTCAGCGTACTTGGCGGCAATGTTGGCAATGATGTGCTTTGACTAAAGACTGAAGTCCTATCAACTTGACAATATCTCTCCAGCTAAAATCACAATAATGATACAGCCCATCCCCAGAGAATGTCTCTCTTTACTAGACTTGCTTTGTTTTATATCGGCCATATTGAGCGTTGCATTCATAGTAATAGCAGTGTCGCATTTTGGTAATATCTATTATCTTTGTTAAATCCACAGTTACATATAAAGCGACATTGTCGACTTATTTTTTTCTCACATTGATTTTGAAATCAATAGAAGGAGAGCTTACACGCTTTGATATTCCACTTCGCATCTGCTGCTTTGATTTATAGATGCCGAAAACTGCAGGGAAGGGCAATCATTATCACAGTAGTGTTGAAATTGATGACTCGACTGAGGTTCTGCCCCCCTCAACATTCTACGAGCGCTTTCCAGAGAAGCTTTTGTTTGTTTGGAGAACTGGAGATGGAGTAACTTCAAGTGACACTAATGTTGGCCCGTGAAGGTTCACGTCTGACGTTGCAGGATCAACCTTGACCTGAGCTCATTTCCCAAACCTTGTTACGTGTATTGAAACCCTGTGAGGAATAAGGTTAATAAGGGTTGGTGTATTTTTAAAGTGATTTCCTGTGGAATAAGCATGCGAGTTGACACCTCCCCCTGCTGATTTATTATGGGGTGTTAGTGGAATGCTGAGGCAATAGCTTTGAGACTCACGTTTGCCCCCTGCTAACACAATCATACTGTATCTCATGGAACATTTCTTCACCATGTGTCTACGCTGACAAATGGAGGCTGCCGTAGAAAAGCCCTTTCTCTCCATCTCTATTTGCCGGCCATGATATGCGGGGGAATAATTACGCAGATGGTGATCGTGTATAATAGTTCAGCATCGGATGCACAAAATCTTCCCATTGATTTGAATTGTTACTGGAAAGATGGCTGTAGTGACTCACGGTTCCTACAAGATACTGACTGAGAAGCACTTCTTGTTTCATTATTTTTTCATTTCACACATAAATTAAGTCTTCAGTAGTTTGTTTAACATTTTTATTCAGCTCTAAATGTTCTGTTGGTTGTATTTTGTTCTGAAGTGTGTAGTGTTAAAACAACAGGAAGTGCGAACAACAGCGGTACCAATTTACTTCCAATGAAAACCAATGCAAGTCAATGGGTACCGCCGTTGTTCTGTTACCAACATTCTTGAAAATATCTTCTTTTGTGTTCCGCAGAAGAAAGTCATATACGTTTGAAATGACAAGGGTGAGTAAATTATGACCCAAATTAAATTTTTTGGTGAAACTATCCCTTTCAAATACTCGGTAAGCATCTTACTATGGAACAGAGCTTATGTTTTCTAACACTGACTTGAAATTCTGTAGTTATTTAACTTTTCATTCATGCTGTGCTTTCAAGTTTGGGCACTGTAAAACAGAGCAGGTGCCATCTGGGTACCTCGAAGGAAGAACATGAAATGCTTGCTTTTAAAGCAAATAGTTCCTTTTAAGATTCTCAAACATTTGAAAACCACAAAGTTACAATTCCCAAATCAAGGTGTTGCATATGAAACGGATCAAAGTCAGCACTGGGAATAGTACTCTATGTTGGGTTGTTTATACAGGAAGGTATGAATCTTTTGATAGCTGCCCATCCCTGGTGCGTTCCTCTGCAGGCACACCCTTTTCAGAAAAGATTTGATGACAGCATCATAAAGGAAGCTCAGTGAAAAGGTTACAGTCCCGGCGTGACGTTAGTCCAGCACTAAGCAAGAACATTGATCCCACAAGCCTTTACTGGATGACCCCTATTCGGACATCAGGGTTACATGGGAATACAGTGCGTGACATTTGCCATTATACTCTAGCAGTGGATGTAGTTTTGCCCAAATTTGACATGGGACATAATGTGGCGACCGACATGGTACCACAGTACCACTTATTGTGTAACAGTAAACCGATTTCTTTAAAATCATATTGTTTACATAAAATATGTTGAATAGGAAAATTTATCATTTCAGTTGTTGAACGTCAGAACAGACCCACCAGTTGTGAAGCACTGCTGTAGAGTCTGGTCTTAACAACCTGACAATGATGCATTTGTTCTCGTAGTGCAGCATCAGATAGGCGGAGTCTGGGTGCAGCACCTTGCTTGTAATATTGTCCACTCTCCCACTGTGTAAACATTCGCCAGGCGGTCCAGAGATAAAACAGCGGCTCTCAATGACAAAAGCTTCATTACCACACTGACCTTTTATGTACCTTGTTTCAGTTAATTCCAAACTCGGGTGGAAATGAAACGGCTCTATTGAAGAGAAGTACTGATATGTCAGGCTTGTAAATGGAGCGTGCATTTGGATTTCTGGGTTTCTAAATGTATGTCTGATTTGATTTATGGCATGTTTTTGCAAATGTGGTCTATTTTGACATTTCCTCTGTGATTTCCTGTATCACGATGGCCTGTGAGGCTGCGTGTGATGATAATCTGCTGATGAGGAGGTCCAGATAAAGTCCAGTGGTGGATGGGATGGGCTTTGAGGGACAATAGATGTGCATCCAAATTAAGATTGTTTCCCTTGGTGACGCTTCCTGTTACCGCTTTCACGACACCTATGACATTGACCTTCCTCGCAGCATTTGACTAAATAAGATCATCACATCTCAATTACTTTCAGCACACAGAATCTAAGGCTGCTGTGTTTAAAGAGACAGTTCACACAAAAATAAAAATGCTGTCATCATTTACTCACCCTCGAGTTGGTGTTTTAAATCTGTATAAATATACCATAAATTATATACCACAGTAGGAAAAATTACAATGGTAGTCAAAAGTGCCCCAGAAGTGTTTGCTTTCCTAGATTTTTCAAAATATCTTCTTTATGTGTTCAACAGAACAAAGACATTTTTCCTACTATGGTAGTCAATGGGGTCCAAGAACTGGTAGGTTATAAGCATTCTTCCAAATATCTTTCTTTCTGGTACACATCCACAAAGAATAGAGTACCTGCAGATTATTTCTGATAACAAGCAAAAGAAATAACAAGTAAATGACATTAGCTAGCAAGTTTGTCAGTATTATTTTGGGTTATTAGTGGAAGAACCGTTACTTGGCTAAACTTAAATGTGACAAGTTACACAATCCATTCAACAAATTGTTTATTTAATAAAATTATTATGTAATAAAATATTCATATTCATATAAATTAAGTAAAATAGTTACATTGTTAGTTACTAGCCAGACCTATTAACATACAGACTGGGAAGTTAACTTCGGGCCAGGCGTGAGCATCCGATGAAACCATCCATAATGTTAGCTTATATAAAACATTTTTCTGAAGATGTTTGAACATTTATTCAAGTTAAATATAAAATACTACAATTAATATAAAAATGATATAATGAGACACTATTGAAACTTCTAAAAAAAACCCGGCTCAAAATAACGGTGACCTGTACTGAGCTCATGCATATGTAGATTTACTTTCATAACTAGGAGGACGATTTGATTTAAAATGTGTCTGGTACTGTTTTATAACTGTTGGGAAGTTATTTTTACTAGCTAAAGCCCATTTCTACAGTTCATCACAAATAATTTTTGGAAAGTGAGTTGGCTCCATTTCAGCATATGAGTGTTTGTATCGAATGTTTGTACTGCGCTTTATCACTGCAGTAGTAAATAAACTGCAGCTGACATGTTTCTGAGCAGGTTGACAGTTGTGTGTGTGAACTCCTTCTAGGCTTTGACTTTAATATCATACAGTGCGGTTAGAACTCACGCTTTGTTCACAGTGACAGGCTGGACATAACACCAACAGGTCTAAAAGAGCGCTGGATTCAAACCCACGGCATTACATGGGATCCACAGTAAAGCATTACTTAATCTACATGAGTCATCTATGGGCCTCCAATAATGCACATGCCCACAGTTTTAGTTCAATGACATCACATAACAACAAGCTACAAGCTTTCCCTAGTTTAGATTTAGTTTCTAGACGGGTTGAGATATTGAATATTTGTATACATTACATCCATTTTTTATATCAGAAATAACATGTGTATAACTAATTATCTATTGTATTATCAACACCTCTGAAAACATCTAATGGTTTTATAAAGACACATCTCTCTTGTAACCTGTTTATGAGAAGCAGGTGATTCACCCAGGCAGCGAACCAGCCCACATTCGTCACCGCACACCTGCCTTTTCAATGAACGCGTGTTAAACAGGCGCCTTTCTGTAACCTCCCACTTCTCCGGAGGAAGAACCAGCTCTGACATGTGGAAGCATCTGAAGAATGCGCAGCGGTTTTGACTTGAAGCAGTTAGCGGCCCACAAGGCTTCAGCAGTGACTGCGGGGGCCTGAGCAGAGCTGCACAAGGTCACGGCTTCAGAGAGCTATCTTTAGCTTGATAAAAACGGGCTTCAGTGGATCAGACCAAATGAAAAGAAGAGATCCAAACGGTGTTTCCCTGTTCCCTGTTTGTCAGGGAACGGTGAACTGTGGGTTATATTTGACGGTATTATCTGCATTACTGGCCTACTTTTTCTGGTTGTGATATTAGCCGTATGTCCACTCATCCATTCAGAGTGGCCCAGTTTACTGGCTTGAGTGCCGGACGTTAAATATTTGAGCATAAGGACCGTTCTGTGAGGTGTGGGTTTAAAAGTAGTATGCGATATTCAGGGAAAGATTTGCACCAATGTGTGTGTAAATTTCTATTATATATATACACACACACACACACACACACACCTGCGAAATATCTTATTTTATGTATTGCAGAAGAATGTCATACAGGTTTAAAATGTCAAGAGGGTAAATAAATAAGACAGAATTGTTGGTTTTTGGTGAACTATCCCATTAATAAGGAATAGTAGCATTGATAACTATGCTGTTTTTTCATAACACCTTTTGATGGTTTCTTTATCTGGTATAACTGCCACTAAATGCTTTGTTCCACTGAGGTTTTGTTCCGTAACCTTTTCAGGATTGATTTTAATGAAGTGTCGCTCTAAATTCGCAGGTCTCACCACAGAGGGCCTATATCGAGTGAGTGGAAACAAGACGGATCAAGACAACATTCAGAAACAATTTGACCAGGGTATGTACTGATTTGGGTTTATTTGGCGATTTAATGGTTAAATTGTTTGTTTGATTTGGTGTCGCTCTATGGTTGGATATCTTTTAGTTTCATTATGGTTTAATTTGGTTTAATGCTATCCTTACATAGCCACTCAAGTTTTTTGATTCAGTGGTTTGTCCATGAAACAATGTTTGTTGCAAATGATTCTGTTAATTCATTACGTTTATTGTAGTACAAATATGTGGACCATATGGATAGCATATGACGCTGAAACAGCATATAGCTTTAAGAGCCAATCAGAACATAACCATTGATGTTTACGATACCTCTATGTGGATTTCGGACCAATCTGATTAGATGTAAATTTGTACTTTGGTCACCGAACCGCAACACTCGGTGAAATATTAACTCGTTCCCCTTTTCCAGTTCTTAACTTGGTAGATTTCTAGCATCCAGGCTTAAACAGCGAGCTCTCCATTCATCAGTTTATATGAATGCAGCTGCCAAATAAAGCAAAAAAGGACTGAATTACATGATTATAATCTGTCACACTGCAAATGGACCATTTCTATGAAAACAAACTTGACATTTGTGGCCTCTAAGAGACGTGCTGCCGGCAGGCCTGCATCAAGCTGTGATTCACATTAGTTATAAGGTTATGCAGTATTTTTTCTCTTTACTCAAATCTTCTTATGACAAACTATAGATATTAGATATATTGTCAGTACAAAAGTGAAAATGAAATTGTCCCAGATCTCTAAATCTATTAAGGCAGTTACAAGCTTGGGATGGGCCGAATGACCAAAGCTTTATATTACAGTATTATATCAAATATCATGATTTTTTATCACTGTATGCATCATGATGTATTTATTTGAACTAAAAATGCAACAAATTGTAGATTATATATAAATTGTTGTTGTGAACAAAACTGTTATGAGTTATGAAAATTCTTATATTTTTAAGTTAAAGGGATAGTTCACCAAAAATTCATTAAAAAAGGATTTATTCACCATCTTGACTTTCTTTCCTTTGCAGAACACAAAAGAAGTTATTTTAAAGAATGTTGTTAACCGAACAACGGTGGTACCTATTGACTTGCATTAGTTTTGTGACTATACAATAGAAGTGAATATTCTTCAAAATATCTTGTTTTGTGTTCTGTGGAAGAAAGAAAGTCATGCAGGTTTGAAATGACAATAGGGTGAAAATTGTATGACAGAATTTATATTTTTGGGTGAACTATCACTTTCCTATTGCTTTCCTGTAGCTCAGTGGTTAGAGCATGGCGCTAGCAACGCCAAGGTCATGGGTTCGATCCCAGGGATTGCACATACTCGGAAACAAATGTAAAGTATAATGCAATATAAGGTGCTTTGAATAAAAGCGTCTGCCAGATGCGTAAATGTCAATGTACATTATTAATGCTTGCAACATATCCACATTAGACGTGACATGGCGATTAAAAACTTTTTTTTACATTTCAAATTCATTGCAGCTTAGTGCGTATCACCATTGCAGCTGTTGTGGAAAACTCTAAATGTAGAAAAGGTACCTTTTCTAATGTGTTATGACATCTTGTCTGATGTGGACACGCTATTAGTGACAACTCTTAACTGTGATTGGATGATCCAAATTCGATGAGCCTGCTATATTATTGCGACATGTTACCTTGTTGCTCAGCAGCCAAGAACAACTAAACTCACAAACAACTTTGTTTTTTATAACAAATCCCCTTAGTAACAAGTTCTTCTTCATTTTGCTTGCAATACAAACACTTTCCAACACTTTCATTTGTACCACTTCACATTTTTTCGTCACACAGTGTAGTATATATATATACAGCTCAGCACCATTACAGGAAATGTGACCGAATGAAATACACACTGTTATCATACATCTTTCAAATCATATACTGTCATCTCTAGCTGGTGAGATGTGCAGCGAGTGAAAATCTTCAAGTGACTGACCAGATTATTCACTCAGTGAGCCATCGCTCACCCAAAAAAGCCACTGTAGGCATGCTGGCTTAAAGCCATTAGTCTCTCTCTCTTTCTATCCCACATCCCCACAAATCTGTGAATTAGCAGTTTTTTCCTTTTCTTGTGTTCATTCAATCCTTTTACAGAGATTTAATCTGACAGCTGTCATTTCATTTTAAAACAACTCTCACTGCCTTCCTTTCATTATTATTTCCCAGTTTTCCTTCATTCTTATCTCTGTTTAGCTTAAAGTTGTTTTATTGCCTTTATCATCACACACAGAGGCAGTCACACGCTAACACTGTTTTCCTTTCTCTCCCAGACCACAGTATAGATCTGATCGTGATGGATGTAGCTGTGAACGCCGTGGCTGGGGCCCTGAAAGCGTTTTTCGCCGACCTTCCCGACCCCCTCATACCGTACAGTCTCCATCCAGAACTAGTTGAAGCAGCCAGTGAGTATCGACTCCATCACTTCCTCTTTTGTTCTTCCACTTTTTCTTTTTGTGAGGTTTGTGGTTGCTGATTATGTTGGAACGATCACGTTTTACTAGCTACAAACGGGTAAAGACTTTTATTTAGTGTGGTAGTAAGTGGCTTGTCTTATGTAGCTGTAAATGTAAATGTATTATTTTCAAAGGTTTAAAGACATGTTTATACCAGATCTTAAGTGCTTTGAAACCGGAATGACAGTGTTTATACCAACAATACTTGCACAGATTCTGATTTAAGAATGAATTACTCCTAAACATGCCTGGTTCGAGTTTAAGATAACATTTCTTTTTCAATTATTTGTCTAATTATTTACTCATGTCATGTCACAAGTTAGCAGTGTAAAAAATAGTTTCCCCCAAAAAATATAATTTACTCATCTTCATGTCATTCCAAACCTGCATGACTTCTCCAAAAATAAACATTTTTACATAATTTATTTACTAATGTGGTCCACAATCTATGACTCTTACTTCTGTGTAACACAAAAGAAGATATTTTAAAGAATGTTGGTAATCAAACATTATTAGACCCAATTGACTTTAATTCCGACACAAAACCAAAGAGACTCTTCTCAAAATATCTTCTTTTGTGTTACACAGAAGTAAGAGTCATAGATTGTGGACCACATTAGTAAATAAATTATGTAAAAATGTTTATTTTCGGATAAGCCATCCCTTTAAGCTGGATAATGTACATTCAGCTCATTGTTATTGCTAAATAAACCTGGATATACAGGTCCATACATATTTGGACAGAGGCACATTTTTTGTTATTTTAGCTGTTTACCAAAATATATTAAAGTTACAGGTATATAATAAATATTGGCCTAAAGTGCACACACTCAGCTTTATTTAGCTCAAAATCCTGGACGTCCCTATTAGATAAAAGTGGTGGATGATGACATTATACTCTACATGATAAAGAAAAACCCCTTCGCAGTTTCCAGACAAGTAAAGAATGAATCCAGATGCTTCTGTCTTCTGTTACATCACCAAAAAACACTGGTGACCCAGTGCCTCAGGAAGCCTTGCATGAACGTGGAATCACACTGCTTGAACATTATTTTACTGAAGATGTTGTCTGCTTATATCATGAGATTTTCCAAGCCTTTTTTTTTTAGAGCTTGTTCGACTATTTTAGAAGTCTAATCTACCCATCTTTTCTTGAGGCTTTTGTACCTTGTTGTGAACCCTCTGTAGTTGTCTTTGTCTTTTCTATATTGTGTATTTATTGACATTTTTACCTCTTGAAGAGTGTTCCTTACTTGTCTGGATATTGTAAAGGGGTTTTTATCATGGAGAGGATAATGTCATCATCCACCACTTTTATCTTATATGGACGTCCAGGATTTTTGTGATGCTGAGCTCACCAGTGTGTTGTTGTTTTTAATACAGAATGTTCCAACTTGTTGATTTGGCGACTCTTACTGTTTCTAGGGTCTTTCTGATGGATTTGTTGTGTTTTTGAAGTCTAACTGTGGTCTGTATCACTTGCATGGAGATTGCGTGATGTGGGTTCACAGCAACAACTTCCAAATGCAAACACTGCACATTGAGTCAATGTGACCTTTAACATGCTTTATTTATGAAGAAATGATTTAAGGAAAAGCCAATACTTGTCTATAAAACAGCTTTTGATTTTGTAAATGTAAATATTAGATTGTCCAATTACTTTTGGTCTCTTGAAAAAGGTGGAAGCTACATATTAAAGAGCTGTAATTCCTAAACCCTTCAGACAATCTGGATTTAAGACAATATTCATTATATAACTGTAACAGCTAAAATAACAAAAAATGTGCTTCTGCCCAAATATTTATGGACCTAACTGTACATTATCCTTTCTATTTGCTCAACCTGTGATCAACATTTTATTGACACTAGTTCACCCCGATAAGTTACTCGCACATTCATCTTTACATGTAGGGCGACGGAAGCCTGTCGAGGCTGAAGTGATGCAGCACAGGTTACGTCTACAGGAAACACAGAAAGTGTTTTGCTTACATGAAAACATGTAAAGACCTGCTTGTGTTACCTCAACATCCTATAAGTCTAGTTTCTCCTTCTCATAGCCGTTTTTTTCAACTGCTTTCAACTACGTTTGTTATTAATCCCATCACCACGGCTAATCCCAGCTCAAGGAAACTGGTGAAGTCATTTAAATGCATCTGCATTTCCGTTTGATGCTTCCGAGGGCTGAATTGAATCCAGGCCCCTTGTGATGTATTCCTCATTATTTCTGATCCACTCTGCTGTAGATAAATGACTAAGTACGGGGATGGTGTTCACTGGAAACTTTATATTTTACTTGCATCTTTTGTCTGCCTTCTTAAATTGTACATCATTGCCCAATAATCTGTGTTTAATGTGTTGGGGCACAAATAGTGTGTGGAAATCAAGCGCAGCTGTTATTATTTTGGTTGCTTGGGTTTTTATGATCGTGTTTTAGCTGAGAAAGATAAAATGAGTTTGATACAATCTTCCCAGTTTACACGTTCATGTGATATTGGCACATTTGTCTTCCAATAACGTAATGTTAAATGTGTCTCTCTCCAGAAATTGTAGATTACTACGAGAGGCTGCAGGTGCTTAAAGAAATCGTGAGAAAATTTCCTCCCATAAACTATGAAGTTTTCAAATACGTCATCACTCACCTCAACAGGTAAAGCTGTTTCCTGTCTATAGTTTTTTTATTTTTATTAAAGCCAACATGAAATTTGAATTGAACCTATTGGAATGGACGCTCTGTCTTTTATTTTTATGATCTTCCATTAAATTGTTTAAAAAAATAATGTTTTTGGAATTGTTAAAGGCCGAAGATAATGCAGATTTTCTGAAATGTCAGTTAGTGTTTTTGCTAAAGTAATTGTTGATGTAATAAATGTTAAGGCGGTAATAGCATTGGGATGTCGAGATGCCCTTCAGGATAAACTTCAGCCTCCATGTACAGATAAAAAGACTTTCTCAAAATTAAATGTCCACTGTGTTTCAGTAACACTTTTTTCCTTATCGTTCAATTCTAGAAATGATTTTGTTAAAAACATGAAATACAGAATATTATAGAACGAAAATGGACTCAGATTCTGTTTCATGTTGACTGTAAACACATTTCCATGAATGTATTAATAAACCTACAATGATCATATAATATATTTCTGATTTTTCATTTAATACATTTTTAATTTAATAGAATGAAATAATAAAAGCCACCTCTGCATCTCCAGGGTAAGTCAGCATAGCAAGACCACGCTGATGACCGCCGACAATCTCTCCATTTGTTTCTGGCCCACGCTCATGCGGCCCGACTTTGAGAACAAGGACACGCTCTCCACCACCAAACTCAACCAATCCGTCATCGAGACCTTCATCCAGCAGTGCCAGTACTTCTTCTACGGCGGTGACATCACGGAGCCCTCCAGCGCTGAGGGAACCCCTCCCCCACACGGCCACGGCTTGGAGTCGCTGCTGGCCCTGCAACTCCCTCCTCCACTCCAACCGCAGCAGATCCAGCACCCGCTACCCCCCGAACCCCTCATATAGACCCCGCTTTTGATGTTCTGACTGCAACACGCGTGCGCTCGTGCGTGTGAACCTCTTAAAAAGTGAATTAGAAAAGATTTTGTACAAAGGAAAATGTGACTGTTGACAGCTGTTTTCCCCTTTGTGTTCCTCGGCCAGACCGAATAGAAAAAAATTGTAAAAAATGTCAATGTAAGTTTGACACGACAAACATGCACATACACTAAATTCAAACATTACTGACATAAGGACAATATATTTATAATACCTCTTTTGGTTTGTTTCTAAAGACTGAAGTTGTCAATCACTAAAATCAACACCATGCGCACGGCTTGTTTTAATAGCACCCTGCCATTTTCATCCTCTTCGTGTCAATGGACTAAGGAGATATTTTTGGGATGTTTTTATCTTAAAGACAGCAAGAGTTGTTGGGGGGTCAGAATCCCGAGACTTTGCTCCGGGATGGAATTCAAATCAGGGGCACCAGGATGCACTTTGTCCTGCAGACGCTGGGCCCGTCGTGTCCGGAAACCACAGAAGGGAAAGAGCCCACTGCAACCATTTGGCACATCTCAGAGATCCAGGCGTTTGAAGATGGCCTGGTCATCTCTGTTTCGTTTAATGTTTGTTTTTGTCTCGTTTCAGTTGCGCAGACCGCCTTCGTAATTTCCATGGTTCTGTTTAGTCATTTTCTGAACTGAATTTGCATGTCCTTCACCACAACTGAAAGAGTTAACGTGGAGAAAAAATGTTCAGTGCGTTTTATGCCAGTTTTTTATCTAATTTTTTTGAGGGAACATTAAACTGGGGTTAAATTGTTATATGCGTTCGTTTGTGTCATGCCATCGTTCGACTTTTAATATCACATTTTGGCATCGTTTCCCTAAAATAAGAAATTATAAATCTCTCTCTCTCTCTCTCTCTCTCTCTCTCTCTCTCTCTATATATATATATATATATATATATATAGAGTATATATATATATATGGTATATATATATATATACACACAATATATAAATAAACGCCAGCTTTGAGAGTTGACGAAACAAAAATCACGGGGTACTGGAGCTCTGTATAATCTTGTAAAACCTATAATCGGATTTCATTGTGGTATGATGTATAAAAAATTTGGGGTTAGATTCATTTGACTGTGTACTTAATTCCCTATATGAATAAAACTTTTTTTATTAGATGGTACTGAATTTTGTTCCAATGTAACAGATGCTGTGTAGAAAGCTTGCAGTCTTTGTTTGGAATACAGCACAACATGTTTAGTTTTGAGCGAGTGATGCGGGAGTCTGTATGTGAGCGGATGGGGACAGAAGCGAAAAGGATTTCGCGAAGACGAGATTTATATCTTAATCGAATCACTAAAACTGAGGAAAGGGCTCAATAGGAGTGTGTGCCGCTGCTAGGATCCCAGTAGTCTAGTTCTAAAAAGAGCAACATTGTTCATATGACTGCCTCATATGATGTACAAACTAAATATTTTAACATCATCTGCTATGTATTATAGTAAATAAATGATTTTGACAAACCGTGTTTGTCTGATTTTATTCTTTATTTTATATGTGAGTTATATGTGACTCAGGCCCAGTTAAAAATGATGAGCTGTTGTTTCGGAGTAGCACTGCAGACTTGTGAAGGAGGTGCGCCACCATCAGGCCATGAAATCAACTACACAAGTAAATATAATATTGCACTTTCTACATTTAATTTTTTTTCCATAATAGGCACGTCATTTACATATTTTTGGTGCTAACATCCACATAACAAGCCACTCAAATAAGTTGCGTTGAGCAAAAAACAAAATTATTGTTCAAAATTGCTTTTAAAAGAAGTCGGTGTTCCACCAGGGTTTTTGTTCTGCAGTCTGAATACAGCTGAAAGATTTCACCATCCTCATGTGAGAATTTGACACCGGCACACTGAGTGCAAAGCAGATTGTTTTTGCTCGAACATCATATATCTGATCTCTCAGCTCGCTCTGTCTGTGTGAAGTGTAACAAATCAAATAGTTATTCTTGGCTGGAGGTGGAAATTTTGTTTTATGGCTAAATCTGATCTCTTCTAAGTGTTGCTGTTTTCCCGTTTCACCTGTGACAGTAAAGATAACAGTATATTTTACAGACTGCAAGATATTCATTTCAAAAAAGAAAAAATTCTGTCATCATTTCAAACCAGATTTTCTTCTGCAGAACACAAAAGATATTTAAAAAAAAAAAATGTAACCGAACAACAGCGGTACCCACTGTGTTGCATTGGTTTTGGTCCATAAAAAAAAAGTTCATGTAAGTCATACTGCCATTGTTCAGTTACCAACATTCTTTAAAATATCTTCTTTTGTGTTCTGCAGAAGAATAAAAAGTTTGAAATGACTAGAGAGTGAGTAAATGATGACAGAATTGTCATTTTTTGGGTGAACTTTCTCTTTAAAAAACATACGGATCACATTGGAGAAACAATTGCCCTTTTTACCAAACATTTTATTATATTCCAAAATCTTGAGATAATTTAAGCCATTGACACCAAAGGATGTTGAGAATACAATCTGACTGCTAAAATACTATAATGCTATTATAGTTGGGAAGTTTTCTTACAGTGGAATCCAAAAGTCTTAAACCATTAGTCAAAACTATTTTATCATTTTTCTGATAACAATAAAAACAATTCTAAGCAAAACTAATGAATACTGAAAAACTAATCTGAGGTTCCGAATTTCATAGTAGTTGGTTTTTGCTTTTATTGACAGCATGCGCTCCATCTGGCACAGACCGCTCAAACTTGTGCAAGCCCTGGTGAATTGTGTTAAAACTCAATGTTCCCATAAGCAAACAAGAAAATCTGTCCTTTAAAACGATGTCAAATTTGCATACAGTAATTTGGAATCCAAGTTTGGAAATGTGTTCTCAGATTGTTGGACCCCACTTTATATTTGTAAACATGGTGGCAGATTTACGACAGAAGTGAACGGTTAACACGAGCAGGTGCTTGTTGCAGTAGAGCAACAGTCTGCCAAGCACAGATTGCACTTGTAAAACATAACATGCACTAAGAGACTTGACTCCAGTTCTGATGGGAACAATGTTAATCACTCACAGCTGCTCGATTTGCAGAAAAACATTCACGTCCGACCTGCAACTGATTCAACTGACAGTCGCTTCTTCATCAAATGACTTTGAACATCAGTTAACCCTTCAAATGGCCATATTTGGATTTATTTCATGAGATTTTATAATGTTACAAGGCAAAATGGCAACAACCTCAACATTTTGCCACTGAATGAACAGTGCTGTTGTTGCAAATCATTGTTCATAAATAATACATTTTTCAAAAACAAAAGAAAGTGTTCATATATATCATTTTAAGCTGCGTTTTGTATCTGGTTGTAATTTTCAGGTTAGACGTGTTAGTAAAATAAAGTTGTTTTTAAAGCTCAGAGGGACTGCAGAAACAAGACCGTGTAATGTTTAAATGTGTCATTGTTTAGTTGTTGTTGAAAAGCAGGGGGTGCTGTCAGATTTTGGCCTTACAAAAACAGATGCCAAAAACCAGGACTGAACGTTTACAGCTGGCAGTCAATGCAACACGATGCTGACTGAAACATCTGTCAGTGGATTCCCATTCACACTCATGCCGGTGAACAATACTCTTGTTATTTTTGCACTACCCAAACTGGAGAAGAAAATGTCAGAGCGTCGGATCCTGAGATAAAAAAAAATAAAACTAAAAATTTAGATGCTTTGGGTGAATAAACCCAACAGCTAGTCAGTCTGATTCAAGGGTTTTGCGCAAAGGGCTATATGCGAGAATCTCACAAAATCACTTTTTGTAACATTTTCATGCCAATCTAACATATTTTCTCCAAATTCTGTAAATGCATTACTTCAATGTGAATAATGTTACAATTAAAATATTATTACAGTAAAGAGAATCCAATGCAGATCACTACTGTTCATACTGAACAATACAAGAAAAAGTGAAAGTTGCAATATAAGCAAAATGAATATTATGCTCATGACAAAAGTCCTACAATGGGTGTCAATTTGAGATTGTGAGATTCTTGCATATATAGTTGCCGTTAGCATAACATTTTCCAATGTTTTGACCCGATAAGCAAAACTGGGTGTGATTCTTCATTAGCACAATGTACCCTAAAGATCTGCTGCATATGGCTAATATCTTCACATTATCATGGAGCGTTACATTGAATTATTATTTTGGAATAAATCAGAGAACAAGATGAAAGTAAAAGCAACATTCCCTGTACTGTAAAAAAATCCTGAGATTGATGACGTCATTGTTTGATCTTTGCCTCTTCCAGATGAAAACTGAATTCTGGTTGGCTGATGGGATTGCAGACTGTACATTTTGTTAAAGCTCAAAAAACAGTTCATTCATCATGACAAAAACGTGTTTGTTTAAATCAATTCAATGAAATGATTAGTGATCTACATAAAAACCCCTACAAGCACCCCTTATCAAAGTTACTTAATATAATCATTGACCAAAATAATATAAGCATTATATAATCATTGAGCAAAATCTTTTATGTTGGTTTTCACATATAGGCCATTATATTACTCGACAAAAGATAAAAACACCATAAAATAACTTTTCTAGAACGAGAACCGTTCTACATCAAGTGTCAGAAAGGTGCAGTCCTAAGTACTTATCATAGCTGTACATTTTCTCTCTCTTTTTTTTTTTATCGGTCTCATTTGTGAAGCGCGACACTGAACAACAGTCTTGGACTAAGCTCACGCAGAGATGAGTTTGAAGGCTGCAAAAAAACCCACACAGTTCCCTTTGCTTTTCTATTCGATCAAAAGGCAGAACAGTGCAAGAGGTAAATGGTGTACGAACTGAATGATTCCGGTGGGTAGCAGATGCCGAGAGAGAACCGTTGTAAGCGGGATACACCTCTCCACCCAATAACAACCAGAGAGGTGAGCATGAAAACAGAAAACAGGGTCCGTCAGTCCACGAGGATGGCGATGTTATTCCCAAAGCAGTTTGGAGTTCTTAACCGTGTACATCACGACAACGTTTTCACAACTTGCAAAAGGCAAGTGCTGCTCTATTTTCTGAATAACACTCCATCCTTTACTTCACAATCATAATCTTGTGTACATATATATATATATATATATATATATATATATATATATATATATATATATATATATATATATATATATATGTCTTTATCCCCATCCCCAAGCTTCTGTTGAAATACTATGAGCCCGGCGGGCTGTGAGCATCTCCGTCAGGCCACAGGGTAGCAGGTCGCCCCAACGTAACTGCTTCTGTTACAGAAGACGGCTGCAATTGCTCGCTAACCAAGTTTTCGTACTCGCTACTGTCCCCATCATCGTCTTCATCCTCATGGTCTTCCTGTCCGGTGGCCTGACGGTTCAGAGAATCCGAACTCGAGCCGTCTCCGTTGCCCAGGCCGGGGGAAGGGTGGCCGGGCGAGCCCACAGCTTGTGGTCGAGGCAGCAGTATAGCGCTTGGTGAGTCCGGAGGCAGCGTGGTGCTGTAAAGTTGAGGAGATGAGGAGTTTACAGGTCTCTCTAAACTGGGCTCGACCGAGGGAGTGGAGGAGAGCGCAGCTCGCGTCAGAGACGAGTGCGAGGGGTCGGGCGGGGCCGAGTCTTCAGGAAGTGTGACAGACGTGTCGCTTGCCTCCTGGAGTCCTACAAACGCAATAAAGATATTAAAACCCCTTGTTTGTTAAGATGTGACGATAGACATGCAGAGGGTTCAGCACATACTTCTCTCTTCCTCCTCTGAATTGCGTTTCCTGAGAGCGATTTCCTCTTTGAGTTTGTTCACCTCTTCTTGGATTTTCTCTCGCACTCGTTCACTCTCATCGACTTCACAACATACTGCCTGGAAGACAACGGGAAATTCAGAGCATGTCATAAAAGTGTGGTCACATTGCTGACACGTCTACAAAGCTGTCAAGTGTATAACTCACCTGCACTCTATCTTGAAGAGCGCTATACACCTGAAAAATGGCTCGAATGTCTTTCATCACCCCATCCTTATCAAAGAACTCAGCCCTATTCATTCAAAGTGATTTCATTAAATCTGTTAATATTAATGAATCTGATCCATGCAAAGTTGGATCATTTTGGATCATCATGCAGATGTCTGTATGAATTACCATAAGCTTGCAGTGAAGGTGTAATTTTATTAAAATATTTCCAAGTAGAATGCCAAGTAACTTGAAGTCTTACCCATGGTCTTTAATGACACTAGCGTAGTTTTTGGAAGTGTTGGGTACAGAAGAGACTTTATATTCTTGTTGACTGGTGTTGCCCAGGTTTGGGATGCTAAGCGATATCCTCTGATTATATCTGCTGAAAAAAAGAAACACAAATTATTATCAGTATTTTAAAGTAAAATAATGTGTAGAGAATGGTGCTAGCAACACCAAGGTTGTGAGTTCGATTCCCAAGAAAAGCACATACTTTGAATGCATAACTTTTAAGTTCTCCATGTAAATGCTATAATTTCTAGAATCTCATAAGCAACTTCTACTTTAAATAATGACTTATAAGTATTAAATAGAAAACCATTTCTGCAGCATTAGTGGCAACAAACCTGCAAACTTTTTTCCAAATACATTTTAAACACTTCATCCATCTCCTACTGGTCAGATAAAAAGAACTCATATAATCTCACTCACACTTCAAACTTCTACGTACTTTCTGTTGGGCCTGAAGAGCACATACTCCAGAGCATGGGTGGAACTGTTGGCAGTGGAGATGAAGCTGAAGAGGAGGAAGACGAGATCTGGGATGCCAAGTATATGGGTGAGCTGCTTATGGATCACCTGCTCTCTGAATGACATTTGCTGCTGGGTGTTCCGTCGAAACCGGTACCAGCCGATAACATTCTGAATGGAAAGCAGGTTGAGATCAACAGAACTCAATTCCACAGGTGTAGGATACTTGTAGCAAGAGAGTTTATAGATTTGTTAGTATGGCGTAATCCGCTTGTTAAAGGGACACTCCACCCAATAATGAATAAATTCTGTCATCATTTACCCTTAGATTGTTTCAAACCTGTATGAATGTCTTTGTTCTGCTAAACACAAAGGAAGATATTTGGAAGAATGTCAGTAATCAAACAGATCTCATCTCCCATTGACTCTCATAGTATTTATTTTTCCTATATGGCAGTAAATGGGGATAAGGTCTGTTTGGTTACTGACATTCTTCCAAATATCTTCCTTTGTGTTCAGCAGAACAAAGACATTTATACAGGTTTGGAACAAGTTAAGGGTTGGTAAATGATGACAGAATTTTCATTTTTGGGTGTCTCTTTAAAAAGTGTCTCTTTAAATCTCCAAACACTCTAACAGACACCAAAGGAAACAACAAACTACACTAACAAACATGCACAGTGTGATGTAAAACTACTGCAAAATCACAATTCTGAACCTCTCCATACCAAAATCCTAAATAGACAATTTCTTACGTCACAAGCAAATGCTTAGCACAGTATATAAAAACACACTTTTAAAACATGCTATTAATTACATAACAGCATTGCTTACTTTTCTTCTGTCCTTGAGGATTCGGTTGAGATTTTCTTCATTGATATTACCTGCATAGTCATAAAAGCTGAAACACAGAACATCATTTTCTGTCAATTAATGTAAACTGCAATATAGATGTTAAAATGTACATGACAGTAAGTAAATTGCACAAATATTCAAAAATTCATATTAAAAACACATTTACTAAATCCAAGGTCACATACAGGAAGTTCTTACCTAAACAGTTTTGCACAAGGTTCATGATTATGGACCTCTGAAAGATAAGCACAACATATGACTCGTCATCAAATCATATTCAACGCTTTTTCATTTCCTGACAATACATCCAAATCTGATTCATCTAAATCCAATATATAATTTTGCTATAACAGCACAAAATGACAATAATGAAAAATAATTGATAAATGAATGTATCTTTATTTAATAATCTTTCAAATAAGCTTGGGCAATGAAAAATAATGACAGCACCTGCATCAGGTATTCCCTTTAAAAACAACTGATCATAGCCTACACAACTGTTACATGCAATGTGGAACGTTATCAAAAAATCTTTGCAAATTGATTTTTAGAGATAAAGGCATCAGAAATGTTACCCCAAATGCTGGAGAAAAACTACACAAGTATATCTCCTCTCTTAACTAAAATTATTTTATTAAGTAAGTTATTACGTGCACAAATATGTGGTTGTCTGGTTAGAGACAACCAAGTTTGTTGAAAGCACTTTGGATAGGCGTAGTTGACATTAAAAATAAATGCCTTCTACCTAACCAAACATTGATCTTTCAGTGATGTCATATGCTGTCTTGCATCAGACCCTGTGAGTAGGTCATGCCATATCTTCTACTGATAAAGACCCCCATGTTCCCAGCTACCCTTGGTTAAATTTTTTGTAAAGTATGTTTTAAAAAACGCCATGTTTTAATGATGCACTGTCAAGGTTTTACACTTATAATGTCACGTCTAAACCTTGCCCCAGTTTATGTAAGCAAAGATGGTTTTACCTATTACACTGAGCAATTCTGAGCTACCGATGTGTGAGTCACTGATGCTTAAAGTCTCCTCCTGTCTAACTTCTCCCAACAGGAAGCCCTCCTAGAAGAGTCAATAAACAAACAAACAAACAAACATGTTTGTCTGTCTGTACAATTACAATTGAATTTAAGCAACAAATAAAAGTTGAACTAAAACTAGTAGGGTGATTCTCACAAAATCTTCAAGAAGTCAAACATGTTTATCTTAAAACAAGGTATATGTTTAAAGGCATTCATTTCTAACCTTTACTGACAGTTTAACACAATTTAATTATTATTTTTTTTTTTACAAAATAAGGCCTTAAAAATTCAATCTCATAACATGTTTTGCTAAACACAAGCGAAGTCATGATGTCTAAGCAAGTTTTTATTAATCATACATAATATGACATTAATTATATTTTAAATAGAATATTATACATGTAGAATTTCTTTAAATGTGGAAAACTACCTGTATTGGTAATAAAAAGGGAAAAAGTTGGGTATTCAGCGTGACAAGAGAATGTTACGTTTTTAACTGGAATAAAGTAATTTATTAACTTGTTAGCCATAAAATCAAACTTAATGTAAATATATTTGTGTGTGTTTAAACAGCCTCCATTATTTCTTCATTTTTATTATTCATGAATATTCTGTCAATGATTTTTTGGGTCATTTTTTGTCATTTGAGAACGTCCAGTAGTAGTTAATTTTACTGTGTAAATTACAGCATATAATGCACTTAGAAAAAATAAGTACGCTTTACGGTTATGAGAATTTCAGCAGAAAAAGCAAAAAAATACATAATTTGTTTTTGTCAAAATGATTTTTTGTCCAAGGTAGAGAACACAATTATCTTTATTTTAATCATTTTTTGTGTTATCAAACTGTATGTTTAATATTTTAAATCTCTTCTGGCATGATGTTTCAGCGGTTTCGTAAGAATCGCCCAGTTAGAATTGAACAGTCAAAATAACAAAAATACCTGTTTTATAACAAAATAACAAAACACTGTTGTCGAGAAAAGCAAAAACAACACACTTCTGTTTACTTTTTCAATTTTGTAAGTTACTTATAATTAAGAATATGTACTGAATTAATTCATGTAAAAACAAATGCACATTTATTATTAACTTCATAACGTTTGCCAACACAAACTTGCGTTTTGCAATAAAAATCTAACTATGTTTATGAAAGTGATCTGGCATCAGAAGCCTACATGAAAATGCTTTTTTCTTGTCAAAGTCCCATGGACAGATCAAAGCTAGGATTGCTGTCAATCAAATTATTATTAAAGAAAAGAACTACTGAATCGTCTCAAGTTTAAAACAGGAGCATAACTGATAAACCAGTCCTAAACAACTATGCAAAGCTTGCATGCTCGATGGCACATCACGTACTTCCAAATACCTAAACTTAAAATAGTGCGGCTACTACATTAAAGGGCATGAGACAAACCAATGACCATTATTATACTACGCAGCTTTTATATATGGCTTATATGTATATAACGTTACATGTTATATACTACTAAAAATGCAATGTTAAACATTGACGTATTACTTGGTTTGCATTTGACAGTTGTTGCTGACAAACAAGTTAGCCGGGCAGCTAATGTGACTGACGTCCTGATTCCTATAAATCGACCTAACCGAGATATAACTCACTGAAAGCCACTCACTGTTAAACGTACATTACAGTAAACATCAAAGCAAAGCTTAAATGACAATGTCACTTTCTGACAAGCTTGTAAATACTGTCGGCTTGTCGGTTTGCTAGCTGTCATCCGGGTGGTGTCACTAAACCTAGAGAGCTGCCTACCTAGACATCATTTCAACGAATCAGAGGCGCATTTCGAGACATTGCAACTTGACCTATTGTTACCTAAAAATGCTAATGACACGACACTCTATTAAAGCCAACTGACTAGCAAAATCGATCCTTTTAACTCGCATATGACAGCCTAAAATATTGTCTAGGTAGACAGTTCACAAGGTTTTGAGACACAGCCCCTGTGCAGCCACACCAGGAAGATGACACCGGGAAATGAATTAATTTTGATTTAATGGAGAAAACTGCTCGTTGTTTCGATAAGCGGTCGTGCCCTTAATCACTAACGCGCAAAGTCGGGTGACAGAGTACTTACATGGTCGGAATTGCTGTTGGCACTGTGATAACACACAGAACTAAAAGTGTAACCCGAAATTGACGCCGCCATGATGGAAACATACGCGCCGACCCCACAATCCTTTGCGCTCGCACTGTACATTATCCAGAAGCGATTTTAAAACAAACGTCTGATGAGTTTGGGGGTACTGAGATTGAACTTTTGTGCTTTTGGTTAAATACTTTTTAGATAAGGGTCAATATTATAAGCTGTATTTCAATTGATTGTCTTTTCTCCCAGAATATAACATAATGTCACTTTGTATTTTATTTGTTTTTAATTATTATTGTTTTCAAAACAAATACAAATAAATAATGAAAATGACATGTAAATTTATTACAAAAATTGGTTTTATTACTAAGAAAAGTCCTTATACAACCTGACAACTGTATGATTGATATTACGATTTGTTTCACTGTGAAATGGCTGACTTTTGTTTAAATGTATGTTTTTATAACGTTGTGTTAAATGGTGTATTTGCTCTCAGTGTTTCATTAGCTTACAACTTTTATTTTGTCATGTCTAGCGTCATAACTGTTATACGAAACGTCACCGGATGTTGTTGATGATGGATCCGTCAGTAAGCACACATGGGTCAGAGAACTGTCGGCTGCAGTGTACCGAAACAGATGATTTTGCTCCATCAAAACTCGGAACAAAAGAGTAGTAAGTGCTGTAACTTCATAAAAGTAAAAGTAAAACCACAGATGTTGTATGCCTGCAAATGCTACAAATAAAAAGTTAACGTTACATTTATGTTCAAAATATTTTTTATTTAGTGCCATTTGCAAATGGTCTCTGTATTTGAAAACCTGAACAAATTATTAAAACATTTATTAGTATTTTAACGATCTTACACGTTTTTACCATACTGTTTTCCATGAAGCTGGGATGATGCTTATAAAAGGGAGTTGCAGACTTACAGCGATATTGGAGATGTGGGAGAAATATGGTGGGTTTGATTTTGTTTTTTTCTCTTAAATAGTTGCGCTTCAAATGGTTTTGTTTATTTAGCTCATTAGTCTGTTCTGACAGCATATGTAATACCATCTCTCCACACTATTGTTTAGTGGATTATGTGTGTATACATTTGTTTAATGTTATGGACCATGTAAAAACCTATGTAATGTAATACATTACCTTTTTCATCAACTCTTTAGGTTTGGTGAAGAAAGCATGGACAGAGTGATCAGATGGATGGCAGCACAAAATATACCAAAACATGCTCCTGTTCTTGACATTGGGACTGGAAATGGAATTTTCCTTGTGGAACTGGCAAGTCAAAATTTCAGAGTGTCACTTTTTAGTGTTTATTCCTATTATGATAACAATACTAAAATTGTTCTCACTATACCCTAAGGCAAAGAATGGTTACTCAAATCTTACTGGGATCGACTATTCCAAGACTGCTGTAGAGCTTACAACAAATATTCTTGATGAGGAAGGTTTAAAAAATATAACAATTCAGGTAGGGAAGCTATATATTATGCATTTATTGAACATTAAAATATTACATTTATTTTTTTTCTTAATATTAACATTTATTTATACAAATATATATAAATCTATAGAAACATTGCATGTGATAAAAAAAATCTAATTTATCAAAAATGTCAGTTGCACAAAGTTTTTTTTAAATATGTTTTAAACTTCAGGTTGAGGACTTCCTGAACCCCAGCACAGAAATGAAGAGTTTTGATATATGTATAGATAAAGGTACGTTTGATGCCATTAGCTTGAGTCCAGAGGACAGGGAAGAGGCGAAAAAGTGCTATGTGGCCTCTTTAAGAACTGTTCTGCAGTCAGAGGGCTTCTTCATTATCACCTCCTGCAACTGGACCAAAGAACAGCTGCTGCAGATCTTCAGACCTGGTACAGAAGTAAAAACAAACATTTTTATAATAAATAATGTTCTGTTGTAAATTTTTAATTTATGTGTGTTTCTTGCAGGCTTTGAATTGATACAAGAACTGCCTACGCCTCGCTTTCAGTTTGGTGGTGTGACAGGAAACAGTGTGACGGCTTTAGTGTTTAAACGAAATGATTCTTAAATTTAAGGCAAATCTATTAATCTACAAATACACATAAGGTATTTGTGTTAATGTTTTGTTTCTGTGATTTCAGTTTTATAGTTATATATTAAAAAGGTTTTTAACATTACTCATTGGCTAAATCATTATAGATTCTATTTTTATATATGTAATAGCAAGCAACAAATACACTGAACATATTAACATAACGTTTTGATTTCTTTTCTGCAATATAATTTATTATAAAGGATTGTTTGGATTATAGGAGAAAATATGGTAATACCATTTATTATTTGACACCTAATTTTTAATATATTACAATCACTATATATATATATATATATATATATATTTATATACCGATCAGGCATAACTTTATGACCACTGACAGGTGAAGTGAATAACACTGATTATCTCTTCATCATGGCACCTATTAGTGGGTGGGATATATTAGGCAGGAAGTGAACATTTTGTCAGGGTCATGGGCGGCCAAAGCTAACTGATGCATGTGGGGAATGAATGCTGACCTGTGTGGTCCAACCCAACAGATGAGCTACTGTAGCCTTAAACTGTTGAAGAAGTTAATGCTGGTTCTGATCAAACAAGGTGTCAGAATACACAGTGCATCACAGTTTGTTGCGTATGGGGCTGCAAAAGTGGGTCCAACACAATATTAGGAAGGTGGTCATTTGTGGGGGCAGTTGTGGCCTAATGGTTAGAGAGTCGGACTCGTAACCAGAAGGTTGCTGGTTCGATTCTCAGTACCGGCAGGTAACAACTTACGTGTCCTTGAGCAAGGCACCTTACCCCCGTTTGCTCCCCGGGCGCTGCAGTGTTAGCTGCCCACTGCTCCCGGTGTATGTGTGTTCACGACTTGAAGTGTGTGTGTGTGTGTTCACTATTCACTGGTTGGGTTAAATGCAGAGGTCACATTTCGGGTATGGGTCACCATATCTGACAAAAAATAGGTCACTTTCACTTTTTTTTTTCATAATGTTATGCTGATTGGTGTATATAAATATATAGTCTTTTTTTTTATACTTGTTGTGTCTTTTAAAGCCACTGCAGTTAGAACAAAGAAGTTATTCATTGTGACTTCTAGGAAGACAAACTTTAATTTGGTGTAGTTTACAGAGTGTGACACATGAGGGTAGTATTGAGTTACATTTGATGAATAAGTTATGTCTGGTATTCAGAGGCCATAAAATACACATATTGTTTCCCACAGAACAAAATAACAATTTACACCAATAACACTGTTTAAACACACCTGGCTGTTTATGGATTGTATTACTTTCTTGTGCTTCAGTGCATGTAGTGTAGTTGTGAGTCTTTGAATTGTCACAATTTTAAAAGATGGATCTCAAGTTCTTAACATCATCCCTGTTGGGAAGGTGCCAAATAAGATTTGAAACTGGTCTTTAGACCTGCAGGACTTTCTGAAGACTAATGGCTTGGGAAAAACAAAAGACTGATATTTTTTATAATTTCTATACCCAAATTTCATCTAAATATATATTTAAATATATCCAAATTGTCCAGATTCTGTAGACATTTGAATATTATGTCCATTTGAACGTTATGTGCTGTTGGAATATTTAGTATTTTTTATGTACAGGTTCATACACAATGTATAATGTATTGAATATATATATGTTCTGTTCGCAGAATTTACCAAATGACCCCATGGCAGTATTGTTTCCATTTATCTAACTTCTCAGTTACACTCTGAATAGACTTTACATTATTATAGATTTTAAATTATTTGCATCTAAAATTAAGCAGTGGTGGTTTTGACAGTCCTCATTAAAAGAAAAATAACACGTGGTCAAATGTATAACCTGTGAAAATAGCACCAAAACAATCTTAACTGCAAACAAATATTTCCTATGCGCTGTGCTTGGATTGGGTGTCAAATTTAGCGTAAACTAGTTTGTATGAGTTTTCAAGCCTTAATGTAAAAGCTGATTTAACAGCAAATGAAACCACCAAGTCAACTCGAGCACAGCATCATCAACTAGCTTATTTACATAATTGATTTTTTCTTTTTACAGTTTTCAAGCAGGATTATTTTACCCTGAAGCATTCAGGGCTCTTTTTCTGTTTTCTGTGCTAGAATAAACTTGTGTCTCTCTATCGTTTTGGAAGTGAACATTGTAAAGGCTGAGCTTAATACTGGCTCACAGTATTGACAGTTCAAAAATAACATCTCTACGTTTTCTGTAACCTCTCTCTTACTCGGGGATGTTTCTCTTTTTCTGGGTCATTTTTAAGAAAAACTCTTGACAGCTGTACTTGATAAGAAAATGATTGAGCATCCAGGACACGACCGCTACCACGGCAACAGTGAAAGAGCAATAAAAGACTGGCTTTGGGCCATGATCCTGTGGTACTTTTTAAATCCCCCACCCCTCTTTGGATATCACCCCATTCCCTGCTAGCTGGAGAATGAAATGAAAAACAAAGAGCTGAATTTGAATCTTTCTTGGCACCTACTATAGATGAAAAAGAAGTTTACATAAAATAAAAAGACTAAGGGTGTGAAAACTCTGGTTTTTCATGGCTCAGCATTTCTGTGTGGGTATAAATCTTAGCAGAGAGAGTATGCAGGCAGCGCTTACTGAAGTAGGGAGTACTGAAGAGTGAATTAATAGTGTGTGAGATCGATGGATGTATAGTCTGTGTACATATATGTGGCAATTAGTAAATTCACAGCATTGAATTAACTGTATGGCCATGAGAACAGGCGATGACCTTGAGCTAGTTAATGGTTTACGGACTGACTAATAATTATTTTGACTGCATAATAAAATGAAAATATTAATTGACTCGAGAGACATTTCTGTGACGGGAAGTCATTGTAGTGTCACCAGTTTCTAATAAGCTTGCTGTTCAATTGCCAATAATGTAAGGTACGCTAACACGTTGATGCATATTTAAAGTAAATATACTTTAAAAAAAAATATTTGTAAAAATCTCACAACATATAGAAAGAAAAACATTTTCCTGCTTTTTCAGTCCTAGCTGGTTTCCCAGTCAACTGAAACCAGCAAGTGAGAAATTTAAGGCCATGGTAGCCAATGTTTTTATTGTTATATTTTATTTTCTATTGTTAAAAATGCCCAGGTATTTACAATCTGCATTGTCACCTTGCTGACGCGATCACCTGGTTTGTGCATTTTAATTCACATAAAGTGTCGTCTCTCAAAAAGGTCCGTCCATTTTTGTCACATTCATAACTCATGTATTTTTCTCTCTTTTAAAATGAAAAACTTGTGCATAGACTGATATTTTTTCGGATGTCTGGACTCTATCATCAGGGGTTTAATCAAATATTAACATGGCTCAATATATTGGTAATAAATTCATTTATATTTCAAGTTTTGACTTCCATAACTCTAGAATTGCCCATCCACAAAGCACATACAGTAGGCTATTACTGTACGCCCTTGCCCACTGAATTTAGATGAATGAATCTGATAAAAGCTCACTCAGTATTCTTCAATGTAACACTCTCGATTGTTCAGGACTGTTGACCTGTGTCCTCTATTTGAATTCAAGCATACGGCTTCATTTATCTCACATTAATCTGTATAATTGGGTTGCTAAGCCTTTAATTCAACATGCAAGCATGGGCTGCTCTAATGAAGAATAAGGTATCCACTGTGTTTAATTGAATTAATTTACCACACAAGTCTGCGTTCTCCCTATTGTGATATACACAAGCTGGATGTTTCTTATTAGGTGTCATGATTTCTTCATTGGTCACGCTCGCTCTTTGTTTTCCGAGGATCTTCATCAGACAAATGCAAAGTGATGGAGGAAATCAAGAACTGGCTGGAGGCTGTTCTGAAACATCTTGCACACAATCTTTCTCATTACGCACAGGAACGGGCCCCAGCAGGTTCAGCACAGACTAATGGCCGGACTAAAATACATTACCTTTGTTCAAAGAGGAGGTAGAGAATTTATGGAGAAAAAGAGATGAGGCGGTGGAAGACCAGTGCATGCTGGGCTAAGCAGCGCATATGCCATCATCTGACAGCGACTGATAGAGTTTTGGTAAATTGATGACATTCAAGGCTGATGTGGATACAAATGAGGACAGGTTATTGTTTACATAGATGTACTGCAGTAAAATGACTCTAAAACTGTGAATAAAGGAGACGAATGAGATTTGAGCTTGCAAAATGTTTTATTACAAATAACTTCTTCTATCCAAATAACATGACATTTTTATTCGCCATGGGTCACAATCTACATCTAAATGGGTAAATTGTAAAAAGGTGCATTCTTAAACTAAAATGAAATGTTGACAGCTACTATATTGCCTTTAGGGGTCTACATCAAAACACCTTTGGGATGTAAATAAGGACGAGTCCTGTTGTAAAGAGGAAGTCTTCGACCCATTCTTATTTTTCAACTGGGCTTATACAATGTTTAAAAAACTACAAATTCGTTTTCCATGATGGATGGAAGACATAGATAAGGTTTTTATACCATAAATGCAAAAACAGCCTTTTGCATTATATAACACATGGGTGAATCCAGTTTGAAACCTTGATAAAGTTGAATTCTTTTTATACTGCATGACTGCTACATTACAGTACTATGCATCACATTTGAGTTGCATATACACTGGCTGATTTACACTAGTTGGTTACCAACGTTTGTGTTTTGCAGAAGAAAGAAAGTCATACAGGCTTAAAATGACACAAGGGTGAGTAAATGATGAAAGAATGTTCAATTTAAGGTCCAGCATCTAACACTAAACCTAACCTCATTCTCTCTTTTCGAGCTTAAGAGGTTCTAAAGCAGCTTAGATGCAAATAGGGAGTTGGGTATGATTTAATAGGAAGTCAGAAGTAGCACCTCTGACCCCCACAGTCCAGAAAGAGATTTAAAAACCCAACCATTATTCAAATCAAAAATACGGCAGAATAACCAAATGGCTCCATAGCAAATCATTGCTACAAAATCGATAAAGTTCTTGGCCAGTAGCCTACAAAGAGGTTTGTGTTACTGTATGCTGCGAGTCCTTGGCCGGATCACAAGTGTGTGCTATCTGAGTTCATAGAAGCAATTTCCATATGATAACTAGAGGCTAAAGGTCCATCTGCAGCTCGCTGTGATCTCCATCTGGACCTGTGCAGACGGATGTTCCATTACTGCTGTAGACAGGACAGATGTTGCAGATATGTCATTAGGGTGACACCCTGCTACATTAGTTCACTTTTCTCACTATTTGCCCTCTCGACTGTGCCAAGGACTAACAAAGACAGCCGTCAGTTTTAATGAAGGGTGCTGCTAATACAACATTATAATAGAGTACTTTTCTATGATAGAGAACATATATCATATGGTATAGCATGCATCCAATATATATGGAAATACAGATTTGTATGGTATCACATTTTCAAACAATACATATATTGTTCAACCAATAAGTATTTGGACCCTTTCTGGTTTGTCATAGTTGTTTGTATACAGTAGTGATATGATGAGCAACACACGTGGTTACTCTGCTTTGAACTTGAAGGGATAGTTCACCCGAAAATGAAAATCATCATTTATTCCCTCATGTCATTCAAAACCTGTATGTGACTGTTGAACACAAAAGAAGATATTTTAAGAAATGTCTCAGTGGTTTTGTGTCCATAAAATGAAAGTCAATGCAGTCCAGTGTTGTTCGGTCACCAACATTCTTCAGAATATCTTCTTTTGTGTTTTGCAGTAAAAAGAAAGTCATACAGGTTTGGAATGAGATGAGGATGAGAACATAATAAGATAATATTTATTTTTAGGTGAACTGTCCCTTTAAGGAACTTGAGCGATTTCATATCCACTAAATATGACATTGGAAGCAGATGGTTAAAGTGGTCTAGCATAATTTGTTCGTGGATACCACGTTATGATACTGCAATGAGTTTCATACATTTTTCATACACATGACTTTAGTGTCCAAATTAGTTTAGATGCCACTATGAGAGAAAAGTTTGGACATTTTTGTCCAATATAGGTTAAAATAGAATATTTTTAGTGCTTAGTGCCCAAGGATATTTAAAGTAGATTTAAAGTGTGCAAAGCTGTGATCTATAGAAAATAACTACTTTTGAAGAGGTCTTCCCAACTTCTTGGTATGACCTATGTCTGGCATGTTGAAAATGCATTATAGTACATCATTCCTTTCCTCGAGCACTGCACTGCCCCTCCATCATTTGGCTTCCTGCTGATTTATTGCTTCGCATTAAATTCGGTGACACAGTTTTTGTCTCAGCTGAGCAATCGGCCGCTTAAGCAGCTCTGCTAATTGATCCTGTAAGACTTGTAAATCATGCTGGTGTTCCTCCTTTTGCTTTCTCTCAGCCTGCGGATTAATCTCATTAAGACCCGCGTTACACTCGCCAAGGTGCATTACCACGCACTTTTACAGCTTACGAGGGACTACCTGAACGAAATAACTCTGGCAACTATAGCGGACGTCTGAAAGACTATGTAAAATGTTGAAGTGATCTCAAATGAAAACCTGATAGGGCCTCTGCTGCTACATTGCTTTAAAGGGATAGTTCACCCCAAAATAAAACGTTGGTACTCATTCACTTGCATTGGTTTTGTGTCCATACAATAGAAGTGAACGAGTACCTCCATTGTTCGGTTACCAACATTTTCCAAAATATCTTCTTTTGTGTTCTGCAGAAGAAAGAAAGTCATACGTTTGAAATGACAAGAGGATGAGGTAATAATGACAGAATTCAAAGTAGTTAGATCACAATGAAGAAAGAAACATATAAAGGTATTACAATTTGAAACCCACAGAGATTTAGAGTTTTTTTTTAAACAAACAAAGAAATACAAAATAGATCATATAAGTCAAGCTCAAGATTACAGCCCTCCATACCATCCTGATGTTTAAAACAAGCATTATTAAATAAAAAAGAAATGATAAAATCATTGCCCATTTGCTCATTTTAAGTCAACATGCAGCACTTTGCACATTAGGGTCACTACTAAGTGATCCAATACTTTTTCACCCAAGCAATGGTAATCGGATAAATGTCCCCTGAGCCTCAGATTTATTGCATCTCTGTCTCTCCTGATGAAGTAAACTATCTATATGCCCCTTACAATCTAATAAGGAATGCATCACAAACCCCATGAATAAGTTCTGTTACTCCTGAATCATAATATTCAAGCCCTTAAACAAGCCCATTGATCTGCCTGGTTGTACTTAGTGTTTCATCATCGTCATAGGGCAATGGTGTATAATTCTTCATATTTGACACGTTTGTGAGCTCTTCGATAGCCTTCAATACATAAAGTGCCTGTATTTACTTTCCATGACAATGGCAACCAGTTGAGAGGAAGTCTAAAATATTTAGAGTTGTGTTTCATTTTTTTGAATGAATCCGACACATCTTAGTCCAAACTCATCAAGTAAGAGCTGTTTGACTCTAACTGGCTGCATTAAGACAGATATACAGAATCCTTTCCCTGCAATTCAAGACATGACTCTTTCCAAATGCAGGCAACCAGCAAATTGAGTTCTCTATACAACTAAATAGAAAAACACAGAAACAGTGCTTGGTGAAAAAGGCCATGTATTTATTTATTTGTTTGCTTATTTACCGTCATATTTATTTTCGTTATCTTCATTATAATGTATTTAATAGACATAAATGACATTACCCACCTTTTTTCAGAAATGGCACATTGTAGTTTATTATAGTTTCTATCAATCTCTGCTGGTTTGTGTAAGCTCTGCTTTGATGTCTTTGTTTGTGTGTCTCAGTATATCAGTTTAATCGGTCTCAATCGCTTTTCATGATCAAGCTGAAAATACTGGCCACTCATCCTCACTTAGTCAACAGCATGACTATTAAACACTCTGCTATACAGATTTGTTTGGCATACTCTCTCTCTCTCTCTTTCTCTCTCTCTGCTTTTCATGCATGCAAATTTACAAACCTTGAGAATATTTCGAAACTTTGATTCATGAATGTATTACATACAGAGCTGTCAGTCGTGGAGTGTGTTGAATATATTCAGAATACAAAAAGTTACTCAAACCTTTTGTGGCCTTTTGTCTTGGCATTTAAAACCACATTTTTGAATGATTAAGATATCTGTTAGGAGAAATTACAGGATGTTTTTCCACTCCTTGATTCCTGGACAAACTGTGCTACTTGTTGTACAGTTGTTGTTTTCCTAAATGTTACCAGATGTTATTGCTGTTGCTCTCCATAAACATTTTCACATTTTTACATTGATACACTGTTAACAATTGTTGTAGTTTTGCAGCAGTTTGCTAGTAACTTACTGTAGTTTTAGTTACTTCTTAATACTACTATGAGTTCTTTTCTCAAACCACTATATTGAGTTAAGCTTTACTTAAATCAAAATTAAAACACTTTGACTTTTGAAACAACACTGAGTCTTAAATCAAGAATACATTTACTTAACAAGAAAAAGAAGACTTCAATATATTAAGTCTTGTTTTATGAAAGAAAATATAAGAAATTGGTAAGTTTATTTAAAAAAATTATTGCACATTATATCTATACAGTAAGTTACTGGCAACCTGCTGCAAAACTACAGCTTTTTACAGTGTATGTATTATTTTGTTTTATTCAAAGTTACTTTCTGAGGCATCTGATTGAATAATATATGACACTTGATCACAAAACCAGTCTTAAGTAGTGCAAGAACATTTGTAATAATAGCTAAAAATACATTATAATTATTGATTTTTCTTTTATGCCAAAAATCACAAGGATAATAAGTAAAGATTATGTTCTGTGAAGAAATTTGGTAAATTTCCTTCCAGAAACATATCAAAACTTTATTTTTGTGAGTGGATGAAGCAAAATCGCAAACAAAAATGGCCAGAAACACTCCTACAAACTTCACTCGCTGCTGCCGCTCTTTGTGAATAACCCACTCAAGTTTGGTATCTATGTAAAGCTTAGAATGTCATCTTTCAGGTTCATCTATTCTCCACAACATCATGACAGCAGTAAGCCAAAAGAGAGCATTCAAACAAAACAGTTTTTTCTTAGCTGCGGCCTGCTACAGTGCCTCTGATTAACATATTTATAGTTCTTAAGTAGCACAAGAACATTTGTAGTAATAGCCAAAAATACATTGTATGGGTCAAAATTACATTATTATTTTTCTTTTATGCCAAAAATCATTAGGATATGAAGTAAAGACCATGTTCCATTAAGATATTTTGTAAATTTCCTACTGTAAATGTATCAAAACTTTATTTTTATGAGTAATATGCTATGCTAATTTAATGGACAAATTTAAAGGTGATTTTCTCAATATTTAGATTTTTTTGCACCCTCAGATTCCTGAGTTTTAAATAGTTGTATCTCGGCCAAATATTGTCTTATCCCAACAAACCATACATCAATAGAAAGCTTATTTATTCAGCTTTTAGATGACGAAAAATCTCAATTAAAAAAAATTGACCCATAAGACTGGGATTTTCTGTTCTATCAATAGAATAGAAAATGATTCATATAGCTATATTAGTTAATAAATGTCAGTAAAGAGACAATAATCAATTTTCCGCATAACAAAATTGTACAAAATTGATATATTACTATGTAAATGCTTTAATCTCAGTATGCATCAGACAGACTTGATCTAGTTAAAAGACTCTGAGGTACTAAAACAGAGATCTTTCTTGAAAATCACCAACTGTTTAGACTAAGAGTAGACTGAGAAAGACTGCAGAATCTTGGTATAAATCTATCTTTAAGTGTGACCTTAACAGCTGTCTGGGAAAGCAGTGTTACTGGACAGATGCCATTTTTAAATGGAATATTATGGCCTGTATAAAAGAGCAAGCAGAATACTTGTGATCTCATTCTGCATCTATTTTCATACATTATGTTTCTCATACTAAAATATAACCTCCATGTTTGTTTACAGGAATGACTAACAAACCTCCAATAATGCAATTCATTCTCAATTATTTTTCCTGATTGAAGGAAAATGTGTTCAGATGGATTCACATGACAAATTAAGCGCAGCTGCTTTCTAATGAATGAAACCCACATTAATAGATTATTATAAATGAGAAAGATTGCAATGAATGACTCTAGCATCTAATATTATATTATCAAATGCTAATTGTTTTTAAACTACAGTATGATGCTTGTTTTGGCAGATTTAAGCACACTTTTTAAATCAGTTACAATATCGTTTAACCTGACAGATGTAAACCATAAGACCAGTAAACCTTGTGCATTATGAAAGCTTAAGAACCGAACTTCGGTCTGTATCTTTAACCTTCAATTGAACCAGACTAAACTTGAAAAATGACTTTTGTATAAACGATGTTACGCTATACATTACAAATCTTTTGACGATTTTGCGCTCATGAATCAAGTTGATCGCATCTGTGCTAGTCATTGCTCATGCGGGGGTGGGAGAGGGCTCTCATCACCATGGAGATAAGAGTGCTTCATTTTTTTGCGTGAGTGGAGTGGCTTGTCAAGGTCGGAAGCAAGTGGTCCTGCGCTGTCTCACAGCCCACACAAGAGAGGGTGGAATGGGGCACGGTGGTATTGTTCACTGAGGAGGGACCTGCTCCAAAGATTTGACTGTAATGACAGGGCTGAACTGGAACTAAGGATGGGTTCCACTGGAACTGCTTCAGTTCAAGTTTTAATGTTGAACTGCTTAAACTTTACCAGTTGTGTGCGTTGGGCAAGGCTTTGATCAAATATCACACAGTAAAAACGCATTATATATTAACTTAACCTTGAAACACAATGCAATGCAGTACAAAATTCTAAATACAGGTAAAAAAACGCTCGAGAAATTTGAGTAATTGGACTACCTGTCCAAACATTTACATTCATATTTACGGGTGCATAATAAAGATCAAGGTATGGTTTGGCTGTAATGATAATCATTACAAGCATGTGTTTTCTGTGTATATAGAGGAGCATATGCACGATCCCTCGAACGGTGAGGGCCAACGGAAGAGCAGCCACATCTATAATTATGTGTGATTATGTGTCTCATCGAGTGGGAGGAAAAGCTAGCTGTGATTATATAATTATTAATCAACCCTGTCCACAACCCTCTGCTGGCAGCCAGGTAGAGAGGCCCTCATCAACTCAGTTTCCAAGAATTCTCTGAATGTGATGCGAGTCTTTTCCTGTCATCATTTAAATGTAAATCTGTTGCCATTGGTCACTACATACAATACTTTTCTGAGACGAAAAGTTACTGTCATGATCATCCTTATTTTGTATTTTGTCTAGTCTTGTGTGATGGAATCATGGCAGCCGTGTATTCATTACTGAGCATAAGGTTTGGATCATGCTTACGCTCAAGGTTCTTATGCTTGAAATCTAATTTGAGTGTGTCCTGTGCTTAGTGTTATTTCTTCTTTTTTTTGTGCGATTTGTTTGCTTGTGATATGCAATTTTTAAACTCTTAAAACTAACCAGTGAAATGGAATAACCACTTTCGGCTGTATAGACCACTTTGTAAGATGTAAAGACTGGTCCAGAAGCACTTCTGGTTTTTTATTTAGTTAAGGCTCAAGTGTAGACACCTGTTGCATTCATTAGTGTTCTTATTATTATCCTGCTTCTTCTTCTTCTTCTTTGGAAGTCTATGGCAGCCCATTGCACCACCAACAGTCCAAACTTCCACAAACATTTTGAGCATCTGAACCCTTGGCTCATGCCGATTCGAATGCACTATATGACGTCATGAAACATTTCCCGCCATTTTGAATTTTTCGAAAAACCTACTTTTTCCGAACTCCTCCTGGACGGTTTGTCCGATTTGCACGAAATTTGGAATACAGCAGATTTTTGATTGTCCAATCGGTTATCATGTTAGATGGCAAGCACGCCAAAATGGATTTGATGCTATATCTTCACCACACTTTCATGTTTTGACACAAAACTTGGTACATGTCATTGCAGTCATAACCTGAGGTAACATACACAGTTTCGACACAGCGCCACCTAGTGGTCCAGATATAATAAAAATGGCTATTTTTGCATATAACTTTAGAAAACTTTGAGAGAAAATCGTGAGAGTGGTCTCACTTGATTCCTTGAGTCAAAGGATTGGTAAGGTTCTTCAAGGTCAAGTTCTGAGAGGACCTGTAAAGTTCCTCTCATGTCAAGTGGTCAAGAGGTTAAATTAAATTTATTAAAATGCTTATAAAATATGAAGAAATCAACATATTGTTATTCGATTCATATTAGTATATTTGTTGGCTTAAGCTGAGTTCATATATCAAAGTTGTTATATTCCAGCATATTTCCTGTCTGCCATATTGAATTATATAAAAAACATACTTTTTCAAACTCCTCCTACAAAAGCCATGGCTTTTAGAGACATCCCTAACAAAAAGTTATTAAAAGCTTTTTTACTGGTGAAATGGCTCTCGTATACAGCGTCAATTAATTCTAAGGTGAGCATCAAAGGGTCATGTGGTTCTTTGTGACACTTTTGTGTATTATCACTGACACATCTTGTCTGCCTCATAATTTGGTAATAGCACCTAGTGATCAAAAGTTATAAGCAATTTTATTGTTCTTTTTTAATATTTATTTTTGACATTTTTGCCTTTATTAGTATAGGACAGTTAAGACAGGAAGCGAAGTTTGAGAGAAAAGGGAGTAGGATCGGGAAAGGAGCACGAGAAGGGAATCGAATCGGGTGACCTGAAGCGTAACCGTGTCGGAGCACCACAAGGCTGTCGGCTCCGACAATTTTATTGTGTTCTAAGTGCATTTCCCATCTGATCATGTCCAAAATATTTCACTTTGGGCCATGGTTGGGCTTGCTTGCAGCTATATTTTTTATTTAGTTATATTATTGGTTTAAATCTCACATATGTAATTCAATCTTAATGATATTTGTTTATCAAGTAGTTCTAAATGTTCTGTTTGTTGAATTTTGTTAAAATGTTTGCGTAGTTTTAAAAAACTGAAACACATAGATTTTCTGGACCATGCAGCGTTGAACCAGCATTGTTTATGTTTTCCAAAGTGGTCTATACGGTTCCATAAAGAGCCTTTAACATCCACAGAATCGTATGTATTAAGAAATGATTGCAGAATGCGTGTATTGGCCATTAACATCTAAAACTCGTGTAAATCCCAGGACGTGCCACTTTCTCACCATCTCCCGTTGCTCGCACTCGTAGGTTATATTTGCTAAAGACAGAAATCCACGACTATACGCCCACTATATAATAAATATTCCCAACGAATTATTACAGAAACAATTTATTAAAGTATAGTTTTTGTCGTCTTTGTCCCCACCACTTTTCAAATGAAAGTTAAGACTGCCCATTGACCTTCCGCATTTAGTTAAAATGGTGTAAACTTTGGTATGCTGCGTATAACGTTACGCAAAGGTGTAGGGTTATGTATGGTAGCACAAGGTCAGAGACTCACTATAAACCTAGTGAAGTGTAGTGGGCAATGCTTCTAACCTAAGATAGGAGTCTTTGACGGTAATAAAAATATAATAATAAAACTCATTCCCCTTCTAAACGACTGGCAACACTCTTTTGAGAGCCACTACGGCCTGTTTTTATTATAGTCATGTTTCAAGACCATTAAAGGATGATTTGATGAGTCGGTTGCTTTGTGACAGGGATAGTTAGAAACATCTGAAATAACCTCTTCGACAAGATGTTTTTCCCTACCGGGCTGTTTTTTTTCATTGCCCATCCATGCCCAGCCACCCTGAAGACATTTTGTTTTTGTGTATGTGTGTGAGTATCAGCCTGGGTGGTTTCTGTGAGATCAATATGCTTCTCTCCTTGTGCAAAGTGGAAACCGGTCCAGATCACTGATTTGAAGCCTCATTGGTCTACAAGCACAAACACACACACCTCTGTCTCTTGGCCCCCTGTTGTTCAGAGATAGCCCTGAAACAGCCTCTCTTTGGCCTGCTGTCAAGGGCTTTTAGAAGGTGGGGTGCCACAATTTCTGCAGACGAGCCTCTAATTACAGAATCTGGGTGCTGAACTCATGGTGCTCAAGTGAATAATAGCCACAATTTGTCTCAATAAATGCCCCTGTAATCTAATGACACTGCGTGGGGTGAAAGCAAGAGAAGATATGAAGTGATATTTAGCTCAGATTGAAAGATTGTGATTCTTCACTATTATTTCATATGGTGCGGATCAATCAGAGGCTCAAAAAGCATTACTATTCATGTCAGAAAAGGTTTTTTTGTCCTTCTGCCTAACGTGTCTCACACTTATGCTGTTTTTTTTAATAATACGTTTCAAATAATAAAAATGCCATGAAATGGAAAAAGATTTAGTGTCAAATGTTTCGAACAGGTGTAAAAAAATCTAATTTGAACCTTTTATGGACGGTAAAAAATCCAGTAAAAACTGTAATATTACGCCACCTGGAGCCATAAAATAAAAATTTTGTAAAGTTAAATTTATTTTTTTATGTCATTTTACACCATCTTGCAAATTTGCAGTCTATTTCTGTAATTTGACATTTTTACCGTATTTCAAAAATACAATAATTGTTTTTAATAAAACAGTAAAATTCAGTAATATTTTCACAGTATTTATTAATTATGGAAAACTCATTAAAGATGTTTTTTAATCGGTCTGTAGGCAAGATTTTAAAATTGCTTATATATATTTTTTATGTTCCACTTTTCATTTTCTACTTCTGAAAGGTATGTGAAGACATCTGAGCAGGTGACAGATAAACTAATGTATACGTGGAAATGTTAAAATCTTAATGGTAAACATTCACCATATTTCTTGTGAATTCACATCCCATTCTTTTATCAAAATAAAAGAAATATTATACATTTTTAACAACACAAGCTTCTTTATGACCTTTAAATATAAATGACTGCTCACCCCTCCTATTCGAAGCACTACGGCGGCTGACACAAGACATAGATGTCGCCACATTTTTGCTTCTTTGCCGAAGGAGATAACATATTTAAGAATCTGTAGAGCAGTTTGACCGTTTAGGGATGCTGTAAAAACAACGTGGTGCTTTCCATGTAAGGGGACCCACCGTATGGTTAGATAGAAAAAACTAATTTTAAAGGTGCTGTGAACTGGCCTTTTTTTACCATTTTATACTGTTGTCTGACGTCTGCTTATGACATTTGCGTGTTTTTTACATTCAAAAACATCAAAATCAGTAAGTAATAAGCTATTTTCTGCCCTGGTTTTAAGGCCGGCTCAAAAAACGATAGCTTTTAAGGGATGGGTCGCATTGAAGATTTGGAAGTAAACGCCCATTGCTATGATTGGATAACAGTTCCAAAGGACAGCTGTGTAAGAATAAACAAAACACAGCGCGTCTATCAGCAGTAGCCTAGTTTAGTTTAAATTGACGGGCAAAACAAGTCTAGCCAAAAAATAGCAAATACTAAAATCATGTGCGAACCAGTGGAGGCGGTGTTCAACCTGTCATAGGCCTGGTGTCAATAAAAAAATGTATGTCTTAATTCATGACACCTTTAAGATAATGATAATCACGTTTCATTAGGTAAGGCCTTTATTTACCTCTGAAGACATTTGTTAAGCCTCGTTCACACCGCCAGTGACACCTAGTGACAAAGCGACACGCTCTCATTCATTTCAGTGGAGAGCCGGCGACTTCCGGCTATACGAGCGACAGTGACCGTTGGCGACTGGAAGTGGCCGTGTCTAGTGATGTGACAAAGTTGAGAGTTGCTCAACTTTATGCAAATAATGAGCGACTTTCAGAAGCGACTACCAATAGGAGTAAAGCAGCGGAGCTCACGTCATCCATCTCACGTCAGTAGGATAGGACGATATTTGGCCGAGGTACAACTATTTGAAAATCTGGAATCTGAGGGTGCAATATTTTGAGAAAATCGCCTTTAAAATTGTCCAAATGACGTCCTTAGCATATTACTCACAAAAATTAAGTTTTGATATATTTCAACATGACCTGATTTGAGTTGGCAATCATAACCAAAAGTTTCAAATGTCCCAGCGTGCATCTGATTCCCGTTGCATTTATGCATGCACACTTTAATGAGTCATGATATCACAGTACACAAAGTGTAGGAATTTTTACCCACCTCTCGTGCGCTACAGGAACGTCTCGCTCTCTATCTGCTGCGGTGAAGGAGAAGAAGATGAATAATAAGTGGCATCTCTTAATGAGGCCACTGATTACACACAAAGCGCATCATCAATCAACAGCAGCGTTTCTGCTTTAATAGAGCCAGACAAATAAAAAAAAACTCAAATCAAGAGCTGCTCAACCTAAGTCCCGCCCAGCTTTTATTAGCCTCTCTGCAATGTTAATAGGAGTTATTTGTGCATTACACATCCAAAGAGTCTCAGCACAAGAAACGAATTTTGATTAGATTTGGAGAATATATACAGTATAATCTTTAAATGACATTTAATATGCTGTACTGCTTTCTCAGGTAGAGGCTAATATAATATAATTCAATACAATAGATGGGAAAAAACAATAATACATACAAAACTGTCCTAAAATAATAAGGTTGCTGGTTCATTAAAAAACTAGTGATGTAGTTGCTTGATAAAACTCTTACGACAACCTTTTTCTTAAGGGTAACACTTTCTCCATAAGCTTCTTAACTACAGCTATGGCTGGGATTTTATAAGTCAACATGTTTTGAGTTAAGGAAAGTCGAACTGTTTGTGTGGATAACAGCGCATGCTGCTAATAAACAAGGATGGAAAAGAGATTTGGGTAAGTCTCCCAGGATCCTCGTTCGATTTTTAATCCTTCAGTACTATTACTGAAGAAGCTGAAAACATTTCAGTATTGCTCTGGCAACCATCTCCACGGAGAGCATGGTCTTTATAGCCATTCCTATTCATTTACTTTCAATAAGAATACCTCTGAAATAACTCTTCTGTGGGTTTACATGTACAGCGCATGTGTTTAAAGATAACAGCACTTTGTGCCATTGTGCCAAGGCTTGAATGTGATGACTCACAAAACTCAAGGTTTGCAAGATTTTGAAGATGTGAAGATATGTTACATAAATGTAATTCTTCACTCACTCACTCAAGACATGAAAGTTGTAATGCAAATTGTAATACAGTAATACAGAAAGTGATACAGCTTACTTTCTATTGAAAATTCATGAAGGAGGAAGTGCTTGCATGCAACGTTTGTTTATGTTGTTGCTTTGAACCCGTCTTTACAAACAAAAAAATAAAGCATTTATCATTCAAGTATTTATTTGATATTTTTATATTTATTTCATATTTTTCCAAAACATGATTATTTTGGTTATACAAATCTATATTTTATAGGCCTTACTGCATTTCAACAATCATTTGTATGTTTCTATTTCTGAGATTTTAGGAGGAACATCAGACACAGAGTAGATACGTACAGTAAATGAAACACAACTGAGAACTCCTGAGCTAAGCAAGAGCAACCTCTTAGCACTAAAAATGTTCCTCTGGCTGTGTTACATTGCGCACGCTCCATAACAATAAAATATAAACATTAAAAGCAGAGGTTTTCATTGATCACAAGTGGCCTGATTCCCAGAAGTGAAGCTTCCCATCGGCTATACAGCTTGACATAAGTTAAGGTTGAGACAGACTGACAGTGCATCGATGGTAAGGTATGGCAAATGCTCCCGGGTACTGGTCAGTACATCACCGTATTGATCACTGTGCTGTTTATGGGGTTTAGAAACTCAGGGTAGAAGAAGCTTAGTCAGCCAGAACATATACTAAAAAAGTAAGGTGGAAAATGCAGACGGCAAGAATGAAAGGGTGCTTTTGGATGCAGTTTTGTTTTTAAGGAGTTTATAAGTTATGTAGGTAATGCAGGGAAAAAGTTCAAATTCAAACATGGATAGAAAATGATTCCTTGTATAGAAAAAAGGTCATGTATTACAAATAATTATTCAAAGGAAATAATCTTTGAAATATGGCTTATTTGGCACAGATGGCACAAAATAGACTATTGGCAGCTGTGCTTTAATGCTGCAGCATATGGGATGTGTAAGTCTATAGCACCTCACAACCGACACTTATGCGTGTGTGTGTATGTATAAACCCTACAAGTAATGTTCTGACCTTTTCTGGTGCCCATGAGGAAAACAGCTTATAAATCAAAAGTGATGTTTAATTGAAAATGTATGCAGATAGGCTTAGGGGAAGGGTGAGGGGATATGATATACAGTTTGTATAGTACAAAAATATGAAAAGTTCCCATAAAACATGAAAACGTGCATAGAATAGTTTGAATCAGAATGACTTTTCTCATGAAAAGTTGCTGAAAATGATTGTTCCACGGTGCCTTTGGCGTTCTTATAGATCTGCATGTGACTGTTTTTATAGTATAGGAAATAGAGCTATTAAAAGTGAATAGAAGTTCTTGGAGAGGATCTTTAAAAAGAATTGTCATTCTGTAGCCAAGAACACTTTGGACATCATATCCACTTAGTGGTTCACTAAACAGCTGCCACATGGAGACAATTTCTCTTCCCCCGTCTGTCTCTCTCTATCTCTCACGCTCTCTCTATTCATCTTTAATGAGATTTCTCCTATTAAATCAGAGTCCAGTAATGCTTTCAGAACACTGTATGTGCATCTCAGGAATAAGTCGCCTATTAAAAATGTGATAATGACAGTATCCTGGTAAATGGACGTCCTTGCTGAGTCACACTGAAGATTGATGGATTGATACTTGGAAAACAAATAATTTAAGCTGCAGTGATGCAGGTACTTCAATATCCCTCTTATTCTTACTGTGCCTTTAATTTATTAAAGATGCCGCAAGCTCTTACTGTAAGTAACATAACATAATAGCATTGCATTGTAGTTGCAGCATAAAAACTTTTTTATTAACATGTGGCTCTATCGTCCCATTATTCTTTTATCATATTTACCTGACTTCCATGGCATGGCTGTTTTTTTCTTCTGACAGGAAATGAAACTCAGAGAAGGTTGAACTTTACTTGACCTCCCCGTCTGTCTCCATGGTGATCGATTCGTACCCTTCCATGGTAACTGAGTTTCCAGAGTTTTGGGCTGATCCAGAACCGAGGTTTACAGTTCTGTATATTTAAAGTTCAGTACCTCTGTCAGCTCGCACCTGCTCCAGTTTTTCTTTAGTCTTTGGCTTCCAGTGTTTGGATCTTCTGTCAGAGATGAGGGTCAAACCCTTAGATGTCTATAGTACCTGGAGAGAGTTATCAATTCATTAACATAACATGCTGATGCATAGTGTGAGAGCTCTAATGCCACATTGTCCTACTGACTGATGACTAAAATGAAACGTTAAGCGAAAAATGTTTCCTATTAAAACCTGTTTAGCAATATTTGCATAGAAAGATCTGTAAAACACAGTTAAGATCCATTGTTGATACTTGCAGTACAAATGCATAGCTTTGTTATCTCTCCACAGTTTTCTCCAAGAGTTTTTTAAGCTCACCATAGTGTTGCCATTTGGTTTTCTTATGCATCGTTTTGCAAGCGTTGGGAATTGGGACGTCTTTGCGGGAACATCTCGTACATGAGCTGCATAGAATGCAGTATGAAAGCAGAAGGAATAGGGAAGCCGCCAACAAGGATGACAGGTGTGTGGGAGCATTGTGGACCAGGACATGATTGTGTTAAGACCAGAGATGAAACTGAAGATTTGTGTGGGAGTCTGCCAAGAACAAAGACATCATGTTAGGAAACAGAAATGCTGCCACTGACACACGCACGCATGCACGTACGCACACACAATATCACAAAACTTTTACACACCACTTTTATAACACCAACACCACAAGAGTCTCACAGGGGACCGAAGCCATAGCGGTGATCAAAGGAGCTTATCAAAATTAGGCATATATGGCATGCAGGATATTTAGACCAGAATACATTCAAGCACTATGAGGAGCTCCTGTTGAACAGGGAGCTGGTTATATACAGCCTATGATCTATACTCTTGTATAATTTAAACTAGCATTGTCTCTAAAGTACATATCGCAAAGGCTTCGTTCGTGCAACAATTTATAGATATTCCCTTAATACAAACTCAGACTGCACTATAAAATATATTCTATAACAAGGTTAACATCAGGTTGGCTTGACAAGAGGATCAGTTAAACAATCAATATATAGATATAGAGTAGAGATTTATACAGTACATATATAGTTAAATATAGTTAAAAGGGTCTTATTAAGCTTTTTCACTTTTTTAACTTTAGTTCATGTGTAATGTTACTGTTTGAGCACAAAAAAGATCTGCAAAGTTACATAGGTCCACTTCAAATGGATTCAGTTGAAAAGCACTTTTGAAAAACAAAAACATACAGCTCCAAATGTACAGTTTGGTTACCAGTAACTTACTATAGATTGAATTACTATGTAATACTACTTTCCTATTAGTACTGTTTTCAAACCACCTATGAGTTAAGCTTTACTTTACTGGAAAAGCAGAGGGTAAAATTCTATGTAATAATTTTACACTGAGTTTAAGCTTAAAGAAATGTTTTGCACATGTATATCTGAATGTAGACTCATTATTCTCATTTAAGCACTGGTAGACAAAGGTTTGCCAATAAGGCCTGATATGATCTATATGCTGAAGAAACCAATAAACACACAGAAATAAAAATCACTAACATCTTTGATAAAGTTTCAGGAACATGATTGAACCTCTTTCTTTTTCATCCAAGTGTATAAAAAGAGAAGCCCATGTTTAATATTCCAGGCCTGAATCTATGACTCCACACCTCTCCTTCCGCTCTGCTGAGTGCCCATTTCTTATTATGCATATCACTTTGCATCTGAATCCACTGCCTTTATTAGTATCCTGGGGATAGGACACACGAAAAAGCCTCTCACACCCAACCTCACCAAACATTAGCTCAGAAATAGGACTCAGAACCCACCAGGGCAGCAATGCCTACTGTAGCACCTGCCATGAATATATTTCTAAGCAGCGCTGCTTGTAATTTACACCTTCTTAGGAAAAGGAACTTAATATAATCTGTTGAATAAATGATACGAGTGCTCGCTTTCATCTGTTAATAAAGCTAATTATGATAAAATACCATAACAATATGATAGTCCATTAGAATGATCCATCTCCACCTAATACCACAGTGTTTGTCAAGGTCATAATGTGATGTTAACATCCGCTAAAGTTCATTATAACGCGCCATCAGACAATATGCTTGGGCAAGTCAAATATTTCATATATAAACCTAAAGGAATTTTTTGGTTTGGTGTATAAAGGGCTAAATCCCCTTAACAGCTGTTTCCATGACAAAGTAGTTGAAAATATCAGATCTGGGCAGCTATGTAATCCATCTAGTGCTCTTGCACCCAGTATGGACCCTGTAGCCAGTAGAGCTGTTTGTCTTTCCCTCTGTCACAGTTTGCATGGTTCATTTACCGCCAGTCAACGTTCTCCCAATCTAACCTTGCATGTGCGCAGTGAGCATTTTCATCAGTTCTAACAAACCTACGTAATGATTTTATCACGTGAGAGTGATTCATACTGAAGCAAATGTATTGAATCTCACTGACTGCATATTAATTTTATTGTGTGTTGGGGAGATAAATGGCAATTGACTATGACTAGTCTCTGGAGCATGGACTGCAAATAGCAATGCCAAGTTTAACCATCTGTAAACACAAAACTTACAAGCCACAAGCACATTCCTTTTTTGTCTCACATATTTATTTGGCACTGGGGAATAGGATTTCTGGTTACACTGACTAACTAGATCAAAATGTTTTCTTATTAATATATTGGATTACATTATGTACTGTGCTTGTTAGGGATAGTTCACCCTAAAATAAAATGTACAGTATGTATGACTTACTTTCTTCTGCAGAACACAAAAGAAGATAGTTAAAAAATGTGACCCCGGACCACAAAACCAGTAACACATGTATATTTGTAGCAAAAGCCAACAATACATTGTATGGGTCAAAATGATCAATTTTTCTTTTATGCCAAAAATCATTCGGATATTAAATAAAGATCATGTGCCATGAAGATATTTTGTAAATTTCCTACCGTAAATGAATAAAAACTTTTTTTTTGTGAGTGGATGCAGCAGAATCTCGAAAATGTATCCTTGTGACTTGTTTTGTGGTCCAGGGTCACAAATGTCATACAATGGAAATCAATATGTGCCAATCTTGTTGGTTTACCAATATTTTTCTTTTCTTTTTGATGTTTGTTTTCTTTAGAAGAAAGAAAGTCATACAGGTCTAAATGACTTGAGGGTGAGGGTAAATGATAAAAGGATTTTCATTTTTTTAGGTGAACTATCCCTTTAAGGAATGACCAAACATCCTTACTAAGACAAACATAATCAGTGACATACTTTAAGGGATAGTTCACCCAAAAATGAAAATTCTGTCATAATTTACTCACCTTTTAGTCATTTTAAATCGGTATACAATTCTTTGTTCTGCTAAACACAAAGGAAGATATTTGGAAGAATGTCAGTAACCAAACAGATCTCACCCCCCATTTACTGCCATGTAGGGAAAATAAATACTATTAGAGTCAATGGGGGATGATCTGTTTTGTTACTCACATTCTTCCAAATATTTTCCTTTGTGTTTAGCAGAACAAAGAAATGTATACAGGTTTATTTTCATTTTTGAGTGAACTATCCCTTTAAGATTAACAGCATATAGAAATTGGTGCCAACTTTATTAAACCCTATAAAATTTTATTAATGTAACTGAACCTGTGCAATTTGTGCTACCTCAGATTTTCTAAGCAAGCAGACTTACGTATTTAACATGGTGGATGATAAAATGGGCAAAAAATTGCATTGACTTTCATCGAAGGAGGGGATTGCACGCAAAGAAAGTCGTGACAATGTTCACAGGTCACAAATTGCAAGGCTGTTTGGATACTGGGGTCTCTTGCAACAAAGCCGCCCATAATGAACCTCTAATAATGTTACTGACATTCCTCATGCTAGACAATTAGACATGCTAATTACTTCATTTAATCAGTTCCTTCAATTATACTCCCAGTACTGTTTGCTAAACCTCTGCGCCCCTTGCTTACCTCTCAGTGTGGTAACAACGTACCCAATTACACACCATAGGTTGATATGGAAATCAATGAGATGATGAATGAAAACATCAACTTTAAATCCAAATAAAGCAAGTTTCAAGTCCAAAACACAATGATTTAGTAGAGTTAAGCCAATTCTGTGTAATATTGATTTCATATGAGCCCAGTTCAATCATAACAGTACAATATTCTTTAAAACACTTTTAAAAGATGACTTGTTAGAAGCTATAGCAGCCCCGAACAGTTCATTTATTTTTCCCCTGGTTTAAAACAGACACAGTTAAAATGATTTGGGATTGTCATTATATGTTTTATCTCCCTCCACCATTTTTCTTCTTCGTTCTCATCCACACCGTGTCTCTCATGAAATCACATTTGCACACATCCAGGCCAGAGATTAATCAAACTGTGGTGAAATTTATGCTGCAGCACATTTCCCCCCTTTACAGTCTAAGTGTTCCTGATAAGAAGGATGGATAGCAGGTATCTACAGTATATCTTAAGGAGAAAATGGCATGGGGTGTATAATAAGACTGACTTTATAAACAGCATAGCCATACGATACATAAAAAGTAAGCTGTATAGGAATACAGGAATAGTAACTTTCATTAATATTAACATACAGTAATGACATTACAAAATCGTTAACAGATCATTATGTCATTAAAATTCACATATTGACAAAATGGCATGAAACTTTGATTCAAGTATACACTTACATATGATTAAACATGATACGTACGTGTTAAGCTGTTGTATTTGTTAATGACTTGTCAATGATAAATGTTGTCACATTTGTAACTGTTGCCACATTTGTAACATGTCATTCTTGTTCACACAGCAGGACTCCTTTGAGAAATTACTAGTGGGTGTTTTTATAATCGGTTACGTTCTGAGAGATTTAAACGGCAACAAAGACAGCACGAGAGACGGGCGCTAACAAAGAGGCTAAAGGCCCCGGCCTCTAAATGCTAATGCTAATTATAACCTATGCTAATTTTGCACCCCAAAAAATCAAATGTAAAGTATAAAACCGTCAAATTTGGCTCTCAAATTTGTCAGTCACAAAGTGCAGTGTTGTTGACATAAAAACTTACTGTAACTACTTAAACTTAAAGGCACAAATAGCTACCTTTGTGACACACAAAGTGTAGTTAACAATAAATCAAGTTTATACGTATTTGTATGTAGTGCATAGACAGTTTTTGTCATCAACAATTTGAAAAATGATCAACAATTTAGTTTTTTTTATTTATATGTGACCCTGGACCCTGGTCTTAAGGGTCTATTTTTCGAAATTGAGATTTATTACATCATTTGAAAGCTGATAGGACGATACACAACTATTTGAAAATCTGGAATCTGAGGGTGCAAAAAAAATCAAAATATTGCAAAAATTGCTTTTAAAGTTGTCCAAATTAAGTCCTTAGCATAGCATATTATTCACAAAAATAAAGGTTTGATGATCTTTACTCAATATCCTAATGATTTTTGGCATAAAAGATAAAAAATCATTAATTTTGACCCATACCATGTATTTTTGGCTATTACTAAAATGTTCCGATGCTACATATCAATATGAATTAATATTATATTGTATATAAATTTTATTAAATAAACAATTTGTTGAATAGGTTGGAACTTTAGTTTAGCCAAGTAACGGTTCTGGTAACCGAAAATAATACTGTCTATAGACATACTTTTAACTTGCTATGTCATTTACTATTATTTCTGTTGCTTGTTATCAAAATTTATCTGTAGGGGATATTTTTTGTGGACATGTACCGGAAGTCAAGTTTGGGCCGTTAAAGCGTGCATGCGCAGTAACGTTTATTTATGTTGTTGCTTTCAAACCGTCTATAACCAAACACAACTTCGGTCTGAGGAAACTGTCTACTGTATATTATACCTCGTACATTTATTGTATCTGATATGTTATGAAAATCTTCATTCCTATCACAAAGCTAGTGTATAAATCCTGCAATATAGACAGGAGCCATATGGACTTATTGTCTTTTGAATGCTGCCTGCAGTCACTTAGCGGCAAGGTGGTACTTGAGGTCATGTTGCATTTTGTACAAAGTCGTTCTCAGTCTTTATTACATGCATTCAAGGGCACACGCACACCTTTATAGTGGTGCTTTATGGGAAATAGAAGTTCAAGTGGACGAGTGCCAACTGTCAGTGAGGTTAATGTTGTATCTGTCCTCCTCTGTGCTCAGTGTGACAATGTGCTGATTGTAATTGCTAAGCACTAATAACAAGGAGGTGCGACTAGCATTAATTAACTCTGTGATGCAGATTACAGAGAGACAGATGAAAATACTCGTTTTCTCTGCCACACAAACATCTTCTATGACATCTGTTATATAGTCAGTACAGTAACACAGATGCAGTACACGAAAGATATTTATTCAGCAATTTGGGGTGAAATATGTGTTGCATAATGATTCTATGTTCATTCATTTCGTAAGTAGCCTAAGTTTGTAATAGGTGCGGGATATTGAGCCATTAACGCAAAGCCCTTAAGGGTAGCCTAATACAAGACCTGTGCCAACTTTGTCTCAACCTAAACGTATTTGAATGATTTCTGTAATTGCAGAAGAAAGTAAACAAGCATGGTACTACAGAACGACCCCATTACGATGAGAGAGTATAATGATAATGGAAAGAGAATTTCCCTCTAATCTTCCGAAATCTGCTACGGACGCAAGCACAATTATTCCTCATCATGATCCTAATGTTACACAATTTTTGATGAAAGTGTTATTATGTAAAGTGTTATTTTCTTCAGAAAATAAGCTTGTAAAATGAATGCCGGGTTGCTGAATTGTCTCGAAGCTTCGGATGAGACGCGCTGCCTCATCTGTTCACATGAAATAATGAAGGCTTGATAACTTTTCCCTCAGCTCCAGTCGTATTTTGCATGAATAAGGCAGGTGGGCTGTAGAGCAAGCTTCCGTCACAGTGCAAATGTTAGCTTTGCGCTTCACAGACACCAGATCAGCCATCAATGAAAATGAATGCTTTAGCATGTGGCCCCGGCTGAATCTCCCATTACATTCTAGTTTGAAACCGCAATTCTCACTCGTGATAGAAGCAGCGCTCATTAAAAAACCCCGTGCACTTCTTTAATTTGTAATCTAAAGCCGAGAAAGGTTCCACAACGCTGAGCCTCCTGACATTTATGTGGGTGTGTGGTGGGTGTTGTAGAAATCAAATTGTCCCTGGCGATGTCATTATGTGACAAGCCGAAGCTCTCAGTCCACAAGGGTCAGTTCTGTCCGTTGTCAGGGGAATACGCTCAATGAAGCTGTTCGTTGACTCGTTAAATCTAATTTAAGGACCCGTAATTACGTTCTAACAGACCAGGCAGAAGAATAGCTCCACCGAATTACCTGAAATAGGCCATATTTTTTTTGCTGAATGCAGGAAACGTGCGGATGAGAATTCAGATGGCTGGGCTCTGTACACACAATCTACGCTCTCATTTGGTCTGTGATGCAGTTTGGGTCAATATTGACATAGATTCCTACTGGGCTGATATGTGTGTGTCTGTGTGGAGGACATATGTGTTAAGTCCTTTGAAAAAAGAGGGTTTGTCTGTCCAAATACAAGTTTCCAAAGTGATGCATTCAAGATATATTTTATCGGTTCCCAGGGAATTGAGCTCATGACCTTTATGGTGCTATCTCAATGCAATAGAAACTAAATAACAGGTATAATTTTGATTCAAATGTAATTTACCAGTTCATGTTAAATATAACAGTTTAGGTTTGTCCTGATGGTCTGTTGAGCACCTATGAGAAGTTACCTGTGAACCACTGAACTCCAGATTAAAAGATTTACTGAAGAAGTCAAATAGCTGAAAGTTCTGTTTTGTTTGTGTTATGCTGCATAATGAAAAAATTGGAAAACTTTCTTAGAAATCTTTCTGTTGTTTAGAGAAAATGAGTTTTTATAGATGGTTTCAGCAGCAACATCACAAATAAACATTATTTGGCCCAAACTTAACTTCTAGTAGACCTCTGCAAAGAATCAATATCTGTTAAGTAGGTTTTAATTTAATTTAATTTTGATATATTGTAATAGATATACAGTAAAATATAAATGTAAATTAATATAAATTAAGCACAAAATAAATTGTTATATTATAACCAAACCCAGAACGGAAGTTAACTTGAGGTCAGCGTGTGCGTCCGATAAAACTGTCTTATGGTTCTCTCTCTCTCTCTCTCTCTCTCTCTCTCTCTCTCTCTCTCTCTCTCTCTCTCTCTCTCTCTTTCTGTGTGTGTGTGTAAACAGGAATTTAAGCCTCATTAGGGTGATCTTTTCATGTATGTACTCACAATATCAATGCAATGATAGCATTTAAAATGCAGCCTTTTGCGCAAATGATATTTATATTATGTTCATTACGTCTCCACCTACAGTAATTGTGTTTTTTTCAATGACTTGTTTTATGTTATATTTCCTTACAAATGTTAAGCAGGCCTTTGTTTGTCCCTCAGGCTATGCTCTGTCTTCAAGAGGAAATTGTTATAAGGGATAAAAGTGAAAAATGGTCATACATTATATATTCTCAATTACCACCAATGACTTAATCTACATTACATTACATTTATGGATTTGGCAGACACTTTTATACAAAGCCACTTACATTGCATTATACATTTTTTGTTTCTGAGTGTGCAATGCCCTGGGATCGAACCCATGACCTTGGCGTTGCTAGCGCTATGCTCTAACCACTGAACTACAGGAAAACTACCCACATCAAAATAACTGCACTGGCAATACTAGAACTCTTAAGCAACTTATACTGACCTCTTACATCATTCACACTGTTGCTACGTTCCTGCATTGTTGTGAACAGAACAGACATGCCAGTTTCAAGAGTCACGTATACACTTATATGTGCAGTGACTAAGGGGCATTTGACAGCATTCAAAGTCTCCTCAGGAGTCCTGTCTTTACAGCAAAGACTTCTTATGCAGTGAGATCTGTTAGATGCTGTCATGTCCTGCCAACACACCTCAGTGCTCTGTGCGTTTCTATGTGCTCAAAGCAAAGAGAAACAACCCACAGAACAGGGAGTCTTATGTTAGACGTATAGTTGATATAGTACGTAGAGTAGTTTCAAAACAACATTGACACAGTTCCCATCAAAGTCTGTGCTGGATGTTAAAGGGGTCATATCCTTTTCCTGTATCTTTCCTGTATCCTTTCCTGTAAGTTGTTCATGCATATATTAGAGTCTCAAACCAAAGGATATCTGTAAAACCAACTATAGGCTATATACCTTTTTTACACAGTTTTTTAAGGTAAAGTTTAATAAATTTTTGTGTGTCAAGTTTTTGCCTACAGTTTTTTAAAGTAAAATTTACTTTGAAAAACTGTGTGCAATATTTGCGCAAATTTACCAAGAAAATTAAGTAAATCGTACATGATGATTTTTTACAGTGTGCTTTAGAAACTGATGTTCCAAATATGGTAAGGGGTGTAACATTTCCGCCACATGCTTAAGGTATTTGACCAATCACAACGCACTGGGTAGCTGGCCAATCAGATCGCACCACACTTTTCAGAACGATGAGCTTTGGAAAAATCGACGTGTTTCAAAAAGATGGGGCAGAGAGGAGCAACAGTAATGTACGGTATGTGAACCGTATACTGCGTAAACAGTTATCTGCGTATTACACCAAATACACACAATGATGTTCATTTTAGCTATGTAATATGATCCCTTTAAGATTTAAACGTGGAACATTTTGTACGAAAAATGTACGATTATTAGAAAATTGCAATAATTGAACCCCTCCCATAAACACACCCCTAAACCTAATGTCACTGGTGCGAATCAAAATAAAGCGTACAAATAAGATCACACAAATTCATACGAATTAGCCTCGTAAAATATTGACGGATTCCTGTAAGATTGAATCTTGTGATTCACAGAACGTTGAGAAACGTCAGAAATTAACCAGGGCATTGGGGCACTGAAATATTACAAACGCATGTGTTCCGCTGTAACATATTTCATTCTTGTTTTATTGTAAGCCCCTCTAGTTGTGGGTTTAGCGTCTCTGTAGACTTGCAGTGACCTGTAGCTGTCAGATTAGTTTTGTATTCTTTGCCTCAGAGGTGACTGCTGCTGTATAGCTAATATGAAGAAAATCAAAAAAAAAAAAATCTAAAATCAGTTTTGAGAACACTGAATGAAACGGTCCTGACAACAGTCATAACATTAAAATTGACTAACACAAGCTGTGTACACTATGGCCCAACCTTGTTTCTGGAGGACCCCCAACAATAGATATTTTGGATGTCTTCTGTTAGATTCATTTCAGGGTTTGAAGTACTGATGGATGCAATGTGTAATATTTAGGAGTATCTATTGACAGAAATGCAGTATAATATTCATAACAATATCTTCAGAGGTGTATAAAGACCTTACAAAATGTAGCGTTAAGTTTTATTACCTTGGAATTAGCTATTTCTGTTTACATGGAATTCGCCATGTTGTTCCCTAAATGGACAAACTGCTCTACAGAGCGCGTTTCGAAAATATTTGATCTCTTTGATCTCAAAGTAGCGAAAACGTGATGACCTGTGTCAGCTACCATAATGCTTTAAAAGAAAGGGCCGAGTGGTGGAGTGAGCCGTTGGTTGCAATTCGCAACCTCACCACTAGATGCCACTAAAATCTCCACATTGCTCCTTTAAATCAAAAAGTTGTACACCAGAAATCCAAAATGTCTACCATTGATCCCCTAAAGTTGGGAACCACCAAACTAACAAAAGAACCAGCCAACTTTTTTATTTTAGCATAGTGTTTATTGTACAGAAAGCAGTAAAAATGCCCAAATGCCCCTAAAATATTCCCCTATAATAAAATGTTTCATGTTAAAAGCCAATTTAAATTTGAAACATGCTGCTAGTAGTTTAAGTACTCGTAATTCATCAGTAGGATAGCAGCATTTTATATCAAAGTGTTTGTAACCAAAAAACGTTATATATTATTCAAAGCAAAAAAATAAATAAATAATCATCTGTTCTTACAAAAGAAAATAGGACATTAATCATGATTATTATGTTTTGCGGTGAGGCATGTTGAACAAAAGCTTCTACTGAATTATTAAAAATGATTGTAATGGCCTTTGATAGTGGAAGGTCAAAGTCTGCTTTTTCAAATCATATTCACAGTGTCAAAGTTAACTGCAGTTACTGCATAAAAGATTGAGTTGTTACTGTTTAATGACTTTCAGACTGGTAAAAGTCAGTCAGCTAAATCCGGAATTACCTTAATTGTAGACTCAGCTGGGATATTACAGTTGACCCCACTTTTCTTAGCAGGTTTTGCAGGTATGACTAATCCATTACTTGTCATTTTAGATAAGGCCCAGTGATTGACAGCTAAAGTTTCAAAAGGGGGGTGGTTATAGAAGAGAACGATAACCAAAGATTGTACAGTACGTAATTTTTTTTTAAAATCCTATCACCATTATGTCTTTGAATCGTGCATTCGAACCCAAGTGTTCCAGGAAAGCTTTACCTGTTATAATTACGTATTGCTTTGACTTTAAGAAACACTGTAGATTTTGTTTACTGTAAAAATATGATGGGGATGAAGAAATATAAATAAATAAAATAGCTTTTAGCGCCATAATTTATTTAAATGAGTGCTCTTTTAATTTTAAATAATGAAACATATTTATTAAAAAAAAAATCTTTTTAAATGAAAATTTGATGCATTCCTGTAATGATAATGGGTGCTTTTCAAACCAAAGGCTCCATCCAGGCTGCATATCTTGACCATCTCATTCACTGTATTGCATTAATGGAGTCAGAAAAAAATACCTTTTAGTGGTGGTACATTACATTTTATTTTCACTCTTCAAGGTTTTTTGTGCAATGTTCAGCGTCATAAGGGGCTGAGCACTGCATCCATCAGTGTTCCTGTTCAACAAAAATCACTGATGTTGACCTGAGGAAGATCTTGAAGGCAGCGAGTATGACATCTTGACAGCTGCAGTTCACTGGAAATGCCCGAGCAGGGTTTTCCAAAACCAGGAAGTAACTGTGCGCATAGAAAATTACATGCTGCATGCCAGCAAATGCAACTCTGCAAATCATTTTGTCCATAGCAAAGCCTGCTTCGATTTAGAAACAAAAGCAAAGATGCTGGATAGATTGCAGTGAATCTGCCCTCTACAGATTTAGCTCTGATGCATCCACGTCCCTTTAAGGAAGAATCCGTCATTCCAGTGATAACAAGGGCAGGTTAATGATTAAAGAGTGGTCAATTGTGCAGTCGACATCTGTGTCTAAGCAGGCATGCAATCCCTGTTATCAGTGTGACAACTCCGCGTGTGTGTGTGTTTAGACAGGTAAAATGAGATTACTGTAGGTAGGGGGCAGCAATGCTTCAGATGTAAAGTCTGAATTTGAGCACTGTTTGTTCTTTTACTTGTGCTAGGCATGCACACACAAGCTCCTCTGAGAGCTTTGCTGATAGCATGTGCTTTAAAAAAGGTATAAACTCACCAGTGATGCTGTTGATCTGAGTCAACCTCCAGCACATCACGCTTCACAAAGCCTGAAGAACATTCAATGTCCTCGGTCTCTCAGCACCTGTAACATCTGCAATAAGCTCTATGTGATGCACAACACAGCACGAAAGGATTTGTAATAAAAACATATGAAAGTTATTGACAAAATGTTGTTTCTACTTTGAAATATATTACTGATTCTTTCTCTTGATTTCCATATTTTCTCATATTTTTGGCATTAAACTTAAAATTATCATTAACATATATTACTATGTTTATTGTTATATGATATAATTATTTTTTATGTTATATATTTTTACATAATATAATATTTTGCATATGAAAATAAATGTTTTACATACATTCACTATGGGTAATGAAAAGAATAATGCTGTAAGTAATTTTCAATACAACATTAACGGCATTAAACAAAGAATAGTTAGAAAACTTTTTTTATTATTATGGAATGTGTGAATATTTATGAAGTAGGCACATATAAACCATTAAAGCCTTTAGGAAATATGAAGGAGCATTACAAAATTAATGAGCAGAGGGTGATCTGGTTCTGTAACAATAGAAAGAAGCCAAAGGCTTTCAATGAAAGCTGGGCCAATGGGGATCAAGCAGTGAAACCGACTTTGAGCTGCAGCATGAGAAGAAAGCAGGAGAATGAGCTCACAGCCTCAAGCCAGGGAGCACAGAGAGGATTTCCCCCTCTCTGCACTTCACCCTGCTGAGTAACAGAGCTCAGCGGTGCATCTCTCCAAATATCTTGCTGCTTTTTCTTTCTTCACTGGTACCCGAGATCACAAGGAACGCCTAAGGGTCTGTACAAATCAGTGTTAAAACAACCAGAAGGCAAGTTCACTCATAAAATGTTTTCTTTTAAATAATTTCTCTTGGAATACATTTGCCGATTATACAAGTGTGTGATCAGAAAAATCACAGAGATCTTTTGTCTCATGCAATTCAGCAATTAGATTGTATGGAGCTCACTATATTAGTACTGAAACCACTTGTTTATATAAGAATATACTGTCACATAAAAATGGTCTTGCACCACAGATTGGACTTAAAAAGGATCCCAATTATAAAAATTCTGTCATCACTTATTCATCCTCATATCGTTCAAAACCTGTACAGGATTTATATACACAAAAGATATTCTGAGAAATGTGTTAAGTGGTTTTGTGTCCAGTGGAAGCCAATGTGGTCCCATGTTATATGTAACATTCTTTAAAATATCTTCTTTTGTGTTCTACAGAAGAAAGTCATACAAGCCTGGAATAAGATTTTTGAGTGAACTTTTACTTTAACTTAGTCAGTTACTGTATTATATATAGGCATAACATTACATAACTAATAACAAAGCAACACTAACCACAACAAAAGTGAATTAATTTGTTTTGGTAAAAAAATGGTTTTGGTTTGGTTTGACTATGAAATGCTGAATATGAGAAATACGTTTAAGAGTATAAAATCTTGGTAGTTTTGCGGAGTAATGAACTGGATGTCTCCCTCCAGTCTGTTACAAATCATTTTATGTATATTTAAACTTTAAGCTGCGCTGGCAGATGGTCTACATGTATTTCTTTTGCTGAATTATAAAAAAATATTGTCTTTTAGCAATTGGTGGAGAGAACAGTTTAATTTTACTTTCAGGTTAATGACAGACGGTTGCCTGGGGCACAAGGAGGAGAACTTTCCTCCCTCAGACTAGCTTTTGACTGAGGGAGACTTGGGCACAAACTTCCTACACACCCAATGAGAACGGTCATTATTTTTGCTGTTGTAATTGTAAAATCTGTTTGTTTTTATTATACTGCAGCAACTCTTAGTTGTTGGAAAGTATGCTGACTCTGTAAGCAAACCAGGATTTTTGGAAAAATATGCGATATGACTGATCTGATGGCATATTTTTGATCTGACATCACTCACTGATCTGGCATCACTCTCTCGTTTATGTGAATACTTCCTGTTTAGATCAAGTTAAAATGGTGCTGCGAACTCCATATTGTGATGTACCACTGAGCATCTAGGATGTTTTGGATAGTTGTTTGTGTTGTGTTTGAGGCAGCAACAAGAACAAGGTTGATTTAGCCCCAGAGGATTCCTGGTAATTATAAAACACAGAGTTGACTCACGTTAATTAACAATCCAATTACAGTTCCTCGCATTTTATTTTTCCCACTCACATTGTAATCGTGCAATCTCTCCATCTCTTTCTCATTTATATCATGTCATCTTGTAACGAGGTGTAATCAGTCTAATAATACATAGGCCAGCCAATTAAAATGAAAACGTATTATTACATCTCATCCCTAACACACCCACCCATCCTTCTGGTTATATAACCCGTATTTGTTCGTTAGATAAGATGACCAAATAGTGAACTTACAAGTAGCCTACGTGACTTTCCAGCTTGGGTTTTTGCTTTCCTTGCATGTTTGGCTCTCTTTTCCAGCTTTCCTAAACTCCCTCCCTCACGTTCTCTTTTACATCCCTCTTTCCTTATCACGCACACCATTGCAAACACACAGGGTCTGCAGCAACAACATCTGCGCGCTTGCGAGTGTGCGGTGCGTGCCAAGTGTCCATGTGTGCGCGTGTCTCACTCAGTGATGTGAGAAATCAAGAGGGGCACACTGAACCTCGCCGGAATCTGATCTCTTAAGCCTCCTTGTGGCGGATTTCAATTTGACGCACTAAACGCAGGTGCACGATTGCGCGCTCGCACACGCTCCCTCCCCGCTCCCTCATGTGTGTGAGAGAGAGTGCGTGCGCGTGTGCGCGCCTGAGCGTGTCTGCTCGCTGCAGCTCCGGCGTCGGGCAAACCCTCAGTGCTGCACTTCAGCCAATGTGGAACAGCGCGTCTGGCAAAGCTGCTGCAGCCGACCGCCTCTCATGTCTCCCGTGTGCGCGCTCTTCCCGAGTGCGCTGCTGAAGAAGCGGACATGTCCCATTGCCACGGGAGACTGACGGTCTCACTGCCTTCCTCTCCTCCGCTGATGGTCCTCTTAGGGTGAGTGTGCCCTCCATCCAGCCTTCTGTATATATGCACGTCAAGTACTGGAAGGACGGGTCTGTGCGTTGCAATGTGCTGAGGGCTTCGTTTAAATACTGGACTGGCTGATGGTTACTTACTGTACTTGGGCTGAGTGAGCAGGGTTTTGTAAATAACACTTGATCTATATCTGCCTGGACAAAAAGATGATTCATTCAAACTATTTCTGAATATTTTTTTACATTTATCATGCTGGTTTGCTTTTTAACCTGATGGACTGCAACATTTTAAAAATCCTGTAATAATGCATGTAAAAGCTTTTGAAATTTACAGTATCGATATTTCTAGGTGAAAGACAATTTGATGTCTTTTGGCTGGTTGGATGTCCTTCGTGGGTGAGAGCTTCCTCACCCACACCTGAACAAGCACAGCAAAAATGTGTGTTTGCGTTTAAATGCTGGAACCCTTTTAGCACATGATGTGCATTCGAACTGCTATAAAAATATGTAAATGTTGTTTACATTTCAGTGATATAGTGTCAGACCTGTTAAAACATCTTCCTAAGTCACTTTTATCTGTAGTTAAATAAGCATTTATTAGTAATAGACATATGATGTAACGTTATCAAACAGATACATTTTGTGACACATAAACCTGTCAGCATAACATGAGAGGGTAGGCTATGACTTCAAATGATTTCATCCCCGCTGGATCATATTACATTGTGCGTGTGAACGAAAGAGACACATTCTAGGGTTGAACTGTTGTCCACATCCACATCATAGAATCCCGTTTTCAGTTGGCTGTGAACCCAATTCAGTCATCGCTACACACACCAGTGTAAAAAACATCCACATTACATTTCGTCTCACCTGTTTTGAGTCTTCGGTAAAATGAATCCTTCAAGTCCAACTTCCATCATTCTTTCATCACGATTCTCTGTGAGGAAAAATGAGATGTTCTCTTCCTATATGCTCACCTGTTGAGAGGAGCAGTGAGGTGCATTACATCCTGCATCACATTTTGTTTGCACCGTCTGTAGCATTTTCCTCAAACACACTGTACTTTACATTCCTCGGGCTTCTGACTGAACTCAAAATGATGACATTACGTTTTCTTTATTTTAGTTCCTTCTTTAGTTGTTGTTCCCTCAAACTAAGTCATCGCAGATGGCCAGTTAAAATAAGTCTTTGTATTTAAACACTTTTCTAACAAAGAAAAAATCCTTTAGAAAAAGCTTGGGAATAATTGTATTCTATCTTTAAAGCAACTCTTTTGTAACTGAATAATTCATGCATCAATTCATGTTAACCCCCTCACATGCATACACACACACTACTCTCAGGGTTTAATAACACTTCCGTGTAGATCACAAATCCAAAGGGGAATTCCTCGCTTTTCAGTCTGTTTAATACTGTAGCTTGTTATTGGGATTAGCTCCAAATTTCTTATTCAAGACTCCTCATGCTAAGCTGTGGTAATAGTCGTTTGAGCTCACTGTACATCCATACGTGACTTGCTGATAAGCCTGTAAATTTACGGTTATAAAATGCATCTTTTCTGTTCTAGCCAGCAGCATGATGCATCATGTTTGGCTGAACCTGATCCAGCTCAGTAATACAGTGAATGTGAAGAGTACTCACACATTCAAATATAACGGGTGACTACGGTCTTCAGCATTTCTCCGACCAGGAGCTCCATGGTGGATGGAGATATACTGTAGAACAGGGATCCCCTGTTACATATTGTATCAAATGAATCATTCATTTGAGTTAGGCTTTTGTACATCAAAAGCATGCATGTGCAGTAACGTTTGTGTTGTTGCTTTGAAACTGAAAGTGGAGCTCACATGTCCTGTTCCCTGATACAGTTGTATAGAAACAGTCGAGTAGAAATGTCAACATTATAGTGACTAGGCAACCTCCAACAATTTCATTTCTGAACATTACTTATAAGTAGCCAAGCCTATACCACCTATGGAAGCTTTAGCCAGTTTTGATGTGCAAACTTACTTGTGATATTTTCATTTAAAGAGTAAATAGCTTGTGATTTTTAAGGGCCTTTAGTTTATGGAGTGTCTGACAACAGGTTTATGTACATACATGGTGTAAAAACACTATTATTTCATAATAATAAGCAGTTTTGACCTTAATTCTTGACTGACTCTCAAATGATTCGTTCCGCGATTCATCTCTCTAATCTCCGCCTATCCACTAGCGTAGTCTGCTGTGATTGGTTTAGACTATTTCTAGTGATGTACATACACGGTCGTTTGAGACTTGTTTGATTCAGAGTCGACTCGCTTTTTTACAAGCCAATAACTTTGTTATTCATTCACCTTCAGATTTACAACTTGGCAGACTGCTTACGTCCAAACACGGCAACATTACACACTGCATGAATTGTAATTTTGATGATCTCGTGGTATGTACTCTTTAAAGAAAAAAAATCTTACATTTAAAAGTTTTTGAAGCTAAAACAATGCAGGGGGTTAAAGAGTCTCAGTTTTTTTGTGACAAATTATTATCAGCACAACATTCATGTAAAGATCGAAATCGCAAAATAGACATGCGTTTCAGGACTTCTTAGTATTTGATGTGGCCCACTTTTGCTTTAATGACAGCATGCAGTAGATTTGGCACGGACATCACAAGTTTGTGCAAAACCTGATGATCCATGTTATGCCAGCGTGATTTGAAAATGTTCCAAGGAGCATCTGGTGTGCTTCAATAGAGGCATAAAAATCAGACTATTGGTACAAAGGAGATAACATGACACTCAGTGTCACACATTTGCATATTTGATCAGTGACCTTGACCTACAAATATCTGCAATGTTTTGTTATCTGAGAGGTGACATTACTTTGTTTTCACTTTTCCAAAATCATGACTCATATATTTTCAGTTGTAAATGAAAAACCTTGATTCTAACTAAGACTTTTGAGCGCCACTGCATATTTAAAAACTGTAAAGCTAGCACGTAAAACATGGTCTCAGCATTTGCATTTGTCTTTTCCCTTTAATAAGGCAAACATATATGCTAGACAGCAGTCTGAAGACGTTTGGCCTCCCAGCGAGCAACCTTTCAATGACTCATAACTTTTCACTGTACAGCAGTGTTAGTGCTTTTGGGTTTCAGACTGTGCAGCCATGTGGTGACAACATAAGGCTACGGCAGCTAAAGAAAATCATTAGATTGTTTTCCATGCTAAGGTTTCAGCCTACAGCTGAGGGGGCTCAAAGCCCTTTGCACAATAAAACAGAGATTAGAGCTCTCCCAATATTAATGACTGTTGCACCACATGCAGTTTTGGATTATAATGAAGGGGGGAGGGAGGAAAGGATAAACAGGATCATTGTAACACTGGCTGGAATATTTTTTTGATATTTTTAGCATAATGCTCATGTACCTTTGTTTATTGTCCACAACTGCTGTTTTATCATTTATATTATAGTACAAGCCTTTAAATACCACATTTATTGATATTTTGTGAAGCATGACATGATTTGATGTTTGGAAAGTTGGATGGACATTCTTATTTAATTTAGAGAGCATTTAATTGGACAATATGTAGTGCACGATGAGTCAAAATTGAAACCCATCCTCCAATCCATACAAGGTTGTCATTTCCCTTAAATGTGACCCGAAGGAGTGTTTACTGAATTTGTCTCTTCCACTGGCAGTAGATGAAATTGAAACTTGCGTCGTAATGTTTTGTGGGATTTAATCTGTATGCTAAGCAGAAACTCCCGTAACTCAAATACATTTTGGAAAATGTAAAATTCACATAGTACGTACAGTATATACAAAAGTGAGGTAGGGGGCACTTAGCTTTAAAACATAACTATGAGTCATAGTAACCTGCTTACTCAAATGACTATGACTTATGGAATTGTTTTTCAAGCTCCAATATTGTCCGTTTTCATCCTAGAGAAGAAAGATCTGCCAGGGAATACATTTTGATAGATACTAGCATATCGCTGCTGTCCTTCGGAAATAAATCATTATTATTAGTCACCCTTTATGTTTGGCACTATTTTAATGAGTGCTTTTGAACTTTGACAACACATATGTAATCATTTAAAAAGTACAGTGTTTTTTTCCCTTTCTAGAAAAACAGCAAATTTGGACATTCAAGATCATACAAGGACAGTGACAATATATAGATTGCCAAAAAAATCTAAAATTTCAGCATTTTGTTTTTGATGAATGATGACAAAGCTCAGATGAAAAACCAATACAAAACGGGTCAGCCTTTATTTTTCGATGAACCCCAATGCTAATGAATGGTCATGTGTTACCAGAAATACATCACGTTGTGACGTATGTGACATTTCGAGCAATATTGTAGTACAAAGTGATCAATCCTTCTTCAAAGGGACATAATGAAATATGTCAGTTTAGTGTGTTATCAAAAGAGCAACAGACAGGGAGGCCTCAGGACCTCAGCGTGATTAAGCAGACAGTCAGTTTTATCTATGGCGCAGAGGCAGCTAGAGGATGTATGGCACGAGTTCTGATAAATCTTACTTTACGCTGCTTTGAAAGTTTTTCTTATACTTTATAAATAAAGAAAAGGTAATATAAAGGATTTTTATTGAACAGGGCACATTTTTAATTAAACAATTCCAGAAATGTTTGATAGCAAATAATGTAAATATAATGCCAGCTTGATTATAGAGATTACGGAGAAATGTAGCAAAAGTTTCAAAATCTCTCGAGTATTTTAATATGAAAACCTGTATTATTTGCTTTTAGTAACTGAACAGTGTATATCCTTATTAAGATACAGGCATATTTCACAAATGAATTTCTATTGTGATTGGATCGGTCAATATGGGCCCACATATTTTGAGCAACAGACACACACATACATTAATAGAATATTATCGATTGCAGTAGAGATATTCCGATTCCCTCTGCCTGCCTAATAAAAGGTATCATTGTTTATATAGTTTCAAGTCTACAAACTCTTTATAAAATATATGAGGCATATTATTGTTTATAGGCAATAGCTTCTTGTTATTTCTAAACATTAGCTCCATTGTAGTGTGATTTTAACACTTCATGCTTCATTTACATTACAAAACATGAATCATATTTCTAGGTTTTACCCAACAGCTGAGCGTGATATCATAAAATAAAGCTCCCGACACACGCAGAACAATAAAACCGGCCGGTGCCGTTAATGTAAAAGGAATACTAATTACATCACTTTGGTGTAAAAGTCCAATCAGCTCACAAATCCACAGACAATCTTATTATCCACCAAAAGATTAAAATAGATTTTTGATACAAAGTCCCCGGTGTAACTGACCTCCAAATAAGAGGTCTCCTTCAAAATTGTAATATCAGTTGATAGGATTTACGCACAAACTTGAAACAAAGCATAAGAGTATAGTTTGAAAATGGTCTCCTCTGCCAAAAAAAGAGCATTTAAATCTACATTTTCTGTAAATGCCTTCTGCTGCGAGAACTATTCATTTCAAGGCAAGGTGGAATAGTATTGTGTGTTAAATTATTAAATAAACACGTTGAAAGAACTGAAATGACACAGCTGTTTAAAGTATTTTCTGTTCACCAGCCGTTTTCAATAGGACCAGCGGGCCCGTTTGAACCAACATCCTGCTAAAGTGCATGAGAAGAATTAAGAGGATTACTTTTGCAATTTTAGATTCAATGCATTACTCATAATCCTGGGGTTGACGTGGCCAAATTGTCAGAGTTAAAGGGGGACCTTGCTGTGTGTGGATACAGAGAGAGAGAGAGAGAGAGTGAGAGAAGGAGTAAACTATCAAAAGGCAGTCTTCATTCTATCAGCATAATGTAAAGGTATTTTTGGCAAGTGCCCTATGGGCGAAAAATATTCACTGTATATTATTGATGATGACAGTAATGATGACATCAAGAAACACTATTAAAATATGGCTATATTGCTGGTGTCTCTGATAGTGATTATTAAAGTGATAGTTCCCCCCAAAAAGAAAATTCTGTCATCATTAACTCACCCTCTTGTCATTTCATACCTGTATGAACACAAGGTTTGAACACAAAAGAAGATATTTTGAAGAATGCTGGTAACCAAACAACGGCAGTACCCCTTGACTTGCATTGGTTTTGTGTCCATACAATGGAAGTGAATGGGTGCTGCCATTGTTCGATTACCAAAATTCTTTAAAATATCGTCTTTTGCTGTTCTGTGAAAGACAGCAATTCAGGTTTGAAATGATAAGATAATTTTTATTACAGAATTTTCATTTTTGGGTGCACTATTCAAGGAATAGTTCACCCCTAAATAATAATAATAATAGTAATAATAATAATAAATAAAAAAATCTATTATGATTTGCTCACTCATATTTAGTTACAAAGCCATAACATTTTTTGTGAAATTATTTTAAAAAACAATACAATTTCAAAAAGTGACTGTATAAAGCTCCAATAAACATAAAATGATTCTAAAAGCATGAGAAAACACCTTGTATTAAGACATCAGCTCAAAGATTAAACTTAAATGTATTTCCAGCCTTGTGGAGAGAGCTGCACTTCACATTCTTGGGTTTCAGTGAATAATGACATACATTACAGTCTAATCTTCACACAAACCAGTGTATGACTTCAGAAGAATATACAGTAGTTCAGGAAATAGCCACTAAGTACCACTTTTGTAGTTCTTTTGTGGAGTCAGACAGACATGGACATTGAAGTATCATTGCATGCACGATGCTGCTCGAAAATTCTCCTCTTAGTAACAGAATACTGCTTTGGAATGAGTAAATGATCATTTTAAGTGAGTTTTATTTGTGCCTTTAAAAGCATTCCCAAGACATTTCACAAACAATTCCCTGAAGTGACTACTCACGAATGCCCAAAAGATTGTTTTTAATCCTAATCATAGTTGCAGTTCAGTTGGCACTTACAAGACATGCAGGTGAGCCACTACCATGTGGATTTAATTAAATTACAGAATCAATGAATCAATCAGTCATCGCCATCTGTTTAAGGACAGATGGTGCTGTAAACCAGAGATTGGAGGGACTGCAGATGCTGTTTAGGATCCTGAGATTTTTGGCATGTGCAATCCAATAGGTTTGACACAGGTGATTGTAAATGTATAACAAGCGTTTATCTGGAAATGCACAAAGTACACAGTGCAATAATATTCTGAAAGTACCTGTCAGACTGGCATCAGAATCTGACTGGGCGCTGGGTTCATTATTCTGAGTTGATTGAATTGTTAGTTCAATGACTCAAGGATGATGAGTCTTATCGCTGTCGACACTGTCGACCGGCGATAAGCTCGCGGAGTGAAACCCGCACGGCAAAAGACACCGCAGCCGTCCGACGGATGACAAGATGTCTGCTGGCATTCTTCTCTGGTACTGCATCTGCCGGATATCGCAATGATTAATAATACACAATAGAACGAAGCTGAGTGAAATTACTATGATGCAAAATAATATTACAGTATGTGGCACTACATGTGCATCGAAATATTTATCTTGCATCACATTGCTGGTTACAAAGTGTGAACGTGGAATGTATGCACCTGATAATAGTTAAATGAGTAGCGATTTGTAAGACTAACATCACTGTTACTATTGATTGTACTTAGGATTAGCTCACCCCATGCTGTCCTATAGACATAAAATTGTGCAGCATGCTTGGAAAGATGTGCTAGTTTTCTAAGCAATTTGACTTCTAAGCGATTTTCTCCTGTTGGAGGATAAAACAGGCAAAACTCTATTAGACTTCTTTTAGAAATATTGCAGGAACCTGAGCCATATCTGGGGACGTATATTAAGGATAGCAGTGCCCTGGCAACCACCCACAACACCCTAGAAACATGGCAGTGAGTTTTTTACATGGAGAAGCAGATATATTAAACAGTTTCTTGTAAAACCATAGTTGAAATAGAAAGTGTTAACAAATTATTTGTGGCACATCAAAGCATCATCCATTTTTTGTGCACATATTATCTGTTACCTGTTGTGTTACACCAGCCACAATGTCTGATTAAATTTACATCAACAACTGATTCTGGCACAGTTTTGGCAACAGTACATCGACTGATATTACACTTGCGTTTGGGCAATTCCGTGCAGTCTTTTTTTTTAAGTTGTTTGCTTTTAAAGCATGATTTTCCACGGTCAGGTAATTTTCACATCCATAACGATCCATATTCTTCATAAATGGGCACATTAAATTAAAATAAAACATTCTTTTATGGTCTATGAAGAGGCATCCCTTCTCCATTTGTTGGTATTATTGCTTTTGATTTGTGCAGTTTATTTCACATAAATTTGACAAAGTATGTTGTCTCTCAAAAACGTGTGTCCTTTCGTCACATCCATAACGCATGTATATTTCCATCTTTTCCATAGAAAATGTATAGACTGATATGTTTCTGATGTCTGGACTCTATCATCAGGGGTTTAGTAAAATATAAACAAATGATTCAATGTATTGGTAATAAATACATTCTCTAACAATTTATATTTCAAGTTTTGACTCAAAATGTCACACACATAACTCTGGAAATGTCTGTTTGTTTTGCTCTTATCTCTGGTTACTTTTGTTTTTGCAACACAATCTCATGGGAATTTGTGACATGAGAGATATGACAGATATGGAATGGCAACTTTTTAGCTAAAAAACATTTGTACTTTTATCCCCTGCCTAAAACTTTAACAGCTTTTGGACATTTTTCAGGCAGCGTACACACTGTACAAAAAACCGCCAACTTGTACAAAACCGCCAACTTGTAAAATAGTTAGGATTAGGTTGGTGCCATCAAGCATCGAGTGTGCATCATACTGTATCTGTCTATTCAATAGGCCTGTTCCAGTCTGTGCTTCAGCCTCCATCTCCCCTGTACTGGCAGCCTCATTAGAAAGATGAAGCTTGGGTGTAATGGGAGAACTTGAATGCAGGTCGTTCTGTGTCAGCTGTGACTTCCACCGCTAAACAAAACACACACGCATATAAAAAACAAGCTTTGACTGCCAGGATGTTGTGCTGTGAGGAAACAACAAAACTAGGCCATCTGTGTTTGAGCTGCAATCACTGCCATTTTATTAAGTGTAAGCGCTCTCTCTCTCTCTACTCTCTCTCTCTCTGACAGGAGTTATGGTCAGTAAGGAGGCAGGTCGGTGCACTCTGTCAAGCTCAGAGTCCGACTCGGAGTCCGGTGGTCCTTCACTGGCAGGAGATAGTGGCGGTCGCACGGACACGGTACGCAAGCGTAACAAAGCCCTGCAGGTGCGTTTCAAAGACATCTGCGAGGCTCAAAATGAGGCCGCCCACCGAGGTGCCCGGGATCGTTCGGTTTCCTGCAAGGTCATCCACAGACGGTACATGACCATGCCTGCACGCAGGTCCATCCCCAACGTCACCAAAAGCACAGGTGTGCAAACCTCTCCCGACTTGAAGAAACGCTATCAGACTTTTCCCTTCGAACGGAAGAAGGGTACCGTCATCAAACACACCGCTCTGGTGGAAAACTACCCGGATCAGAATAATGGCTTCCTGGGTAGTGGAAAGGGTGGGGGGGAGCGGGCGAGGTGCGACGGCAGGGTGCAGCAGACCCGAGTGCTGCTCCACAGCACGCCACAGTGCAGCACTGCTACGGACTTATGCGTCCAGCCGGACTGCTCGGATGGAAAACTGTGCCCCGATCCGGAATGTCAGGGTGGAGATAGGGACAAAGTTTTGGATCGGTCGGACTCAAGGACTGGGGCAGGTGTCACGGGGAGTGGGGCCAAGCACAAAGGATTATCTAGTGGGAGAGAGGTAGAGGCGGCCCAGCGTTCCAACTGTGCCTCCTCCACCATGGATCAACCTCTGCAGGTCAGAGGAGACTGTTCAAAGATTTCCGGCCCTATTGCGTGGACGTCTTTGACACAAGTGGAATGCCCGGAAAGTCCCTCAGGAAGCTGCAAACGCAAAAAAGACGCTCCGCAGCTGAACGGCTTGCAAGCGCAGTCTCAGGCTTTGTCTCATTCTGCCAGCTGTGCTTCCCAGGCCCACACGCAGGCTCACTGTCACAGTACTCAGAACTTGGGTACCGCAGCATCCCAGCAGGGCTCAGGGGGGCAGCTGATTGCTCTCCCCGGGGCGGATGGGAATGTGAAAGCCAGGCTTCAAGACATGGAGGCTCTGATCAGTTCCAGTCAAGAAACCATCAAAGTGCTGTTGGGAGTCATACAGGAGCTGGAAAGAGGAGAAGCACAGCGAGAGGGGTAAGGCATTGTCTCTATAAAACATTTACTGTTCAGCTGCTGTATTTACACATTTGTTTTGTGAAAATAACATTACTGTACTTGTATTTATGGAACTTCTGAATATACAGCTATGGAAAAAATAAGACACCATTTTTTAAAAATTATTTACAGTTTTTCTGAATTTAGTATTAATAGGTATATGATTAAAATGTTAAAATAATCATTTTTGTTTCATTCTGTTCATTCACTGAGTGAGCGACTTTGTCACTCCTGAGGTTTGATTTTGTTCAAATTCAACAGACACTGGACTGGAATGGCCACAAAACATATAGAAATGCTGATTAAATGAAAATGGTCTCCTATTTTTTTCACGGCTGTATATAAAGCTATTGGGGTCATTTCCATTGTTATTATTGCTTAAGAAGACAATACACACAAGCTGTGTCCCAAGGTTGAATCCTCTTTCGAAAACTTTGAAGGCATCTGAAGTCCACAAAGGTCAAACAGAAATAGACAATTTAGCCTATGGAAGATTTGCTGTGACTTCACAGCAGAGATATTTCTGGCTTTTTAATACAAATATGGAGCCAGAAGTTTTATTTGAGAAAATATGACACTACAATATTGCTACAGTTTACACTATACCAACAATATATCAAAACAACCAACCTTACAGAAATACTGTATACATAAGTAAAATGCACACACTGTTTCAGCAGTAATATTAATGCAAAACATCATATATAATAGTAAACAAACAAATTTCCAGCTGTCCTGGTGCACAATGAATCTAGGGATCGCAAATAAATTCAGTCTTAGAATGTAGATTATGGAGGATGAAGCTTCTGAAATGGGATGCAACAATTTACCAAACTTGTATGTTGTCACATTATACTATATAGATGTGTGACAATAGAACAACCTTTATAAAAAAAATAGTAAAAGAGCAAAAATGTAATGTTTTCACTAATATTTATTGTGATTAATACATTATGCATTTCTAACATACACAAAACATTTACAAAAATATTCAACTTTAAAGGATAGTTCACCCAAAAATGAAAATTCCATCCTTTTGTCATTTCAAACCTGTGTGACTTTCTTTCTTTCTCAGAACACAAAATAAGCTATTTTGAAGAATGTTGGTAATCGAACAATGGCTGTACACATTCACTTCTATTGTATGGACACAAAACCAGTGCAAGTAAAAGGGTTGCACCGTTGTTCGGTTACCAACATTCTTCAAAATATCTTCGTTCGTGTTCTGCTGAAGAAAGAAAGTCATACAGGTTTGAAATGACAAGACATTGAGTAAATTATGACAGTAGTTTTATTTTTAGGTGAACTAGCCCTTTACGTTGATAATGAATTTATCATTTAATGATAATGAAGAGTGATTAACAAGTTGGGTAGTCAAAAACATCTGTGTTGTTGTCAGTGTGATTTACAAAGCAATTCATTTGTATAGCCACTTCTCTGCACTTGTAAGAAAATCTAACCGAGTAATATTGTATTACGCTTCATTTACCCGACAAGGTCACGGATAGACAGCAGAAACCATTTCTAAAATTATCCATCATACCTGATTTATGAAAAAAAAGCAGGTGTGAAGTTCACCAGGGAATCTTTTCCATTTCTGAAGCCTGAATATGAATATGTTTTAATTTCACTGCATTTATGTTGTCAGTAGCACACAGCTGTAAAACTGGCACCGTGTACAACATAAATACCTATTTACTGCGTAACAACCGAGTGACAAAAATCAGGGTTACTGGTTGCAGTGACTATAGAAATTGGAACCTGGGAAGCAAATGAGGTGAAAACACGCTTCAGAGCCTGATAAAAGCTACTCGCACGGCGATGCGGGGACACTTCAATGTCAGATGTCATCCTGCATTCACAGTACCTGATGCTTTCCACAGGCGTGGAGCCAAGCTCACTTCCCCTCTGACAGCAGGCCCGATGAGAGGAAGAACTCGATACAATCAGTGCTCCTCATGTATAATAATGCCCCTCCATTAACTGGACGTCCCTGATCGAGACGCTGGGAGGTTTGGAGGTGCTTTGCTCAGCTGTTGTCTGGACGTGACGTGACAGTTTATTTAGTAAAGGTCGATAAAAGGGGTTTGGGAGATAATAGCAATTATTAATCCCTGGTAAAAGAACAGCCTTAAAGAACATCAATTAAATTAACAAATTGTTGAATGGGTCGTGTAACTTTGTCACATTTAAGTTTAGCCATGCAAGTAACGGTTCTTCCAAAATAATTCTGGCTAGACATCCTTTTAACTTGCTAGCATTTTTATTTATGTATATATTAACGTAATTGTTATTTATTTTATTGTTATCAGAAATAATCTTCAGGGACTTGTGTACCAGAAGTTAAGTTTGGGCCACAAAAGAGTACATGTGCAGTATGCACGCTTTTGAAACCGTCTATGCTAGAAATGACTGTCCATTTGAAAATCTCACTGTATTTGTCTATGAAATTTGCATAGCATTTAGATGCTGTTTTTCATGCATAAAAGATCAAAATCCTTTACATTCCCCTTGCAATTCACTTCCTGGACTTCCTCCCAGTTCCAACCCTATATATGTTATACACAGACAAATAGCATAAGGGTTTAACAGGTTTGTTCAAAGAACGGTACAATTATTTTGCCCATGCTACATTCCTAATAGAAAAAGCCATTCTTCACATTTCAATCCTGTTTAAAAGCGCCAAAATATAGGCATCTGCTAAATTTGGTACTTTTTTGTCCATTTTATGAAAGTGTCCAAGTCCACTTAGCACTGACACTGCTTTGTTGGAATCCAGTCCACTTGTTATTTATTTTATTGATTGTATTATACTTAGGTCCAGTCCCCTAATCGGATTGGACAATAGTGCTGATGTTTACTATACCAGCACTGAAGTTTGCTTCGCTCTATTTGTTGTCCACGTTGACAGTATCTTTTTATTGCCAGACTCCTCACTTTTACACGTCAACAGCACACATCACACTCCACTAAATTGAATGCTCTGTGTGTAGTACGGAACAGAACAGTGTTGCTTGGTTAATCTGAAGCATGTAACTCATTCCAACGAGCTGTGTAATAACTTGTTTTACTGAAGTACATTGAAAAACATAAAAAAAATTAAATTGTAAGTTGAAATGACCTGTAAAGTCAATTTAATTGTAAAAGGGACAGTTCACCCCAAAATGAAAATTCTGTCATCATTTACTCACGCTCAAGTTGTTCTAAAACTGTATACAGTTGTTTTGTTGAACACAAAAGAAGATATTCTGAAGAATGTGGAAAACCAAACACTTCTGGGACACTTAAGACTACCATAGTAGTTTTTTATCTTACTATAGGAGTCAACAGTGCCCCAGAATCTTTCTTTGTGTTCAGCAGAACAATGAAAGTCATACAGGTTTACAACAACTCAAAGGTGAGTAAATGGTGACAGAATTTTCATTTTTGGGTATCTATTCCTTTAAGGCATCAATAAAAATATTTTACAGTGCGTTTGTTTTTAAACCCTAAACCTATTGTGTTTAAAAATGGCACAGTTCACATTTTTTGCCACCAACCTAATAGACACTGCCTATTTTGTTTAGTAGACATCTCACTACCAGCAGATGGACTGCGTATATGTATATACCTTGAAATGTGTCTAATTGGTCACTTCAGTGCTTTGGTATAAACACCATCAGCAGTCTCTCAGCACTATCCTTCATGCATTGCATTGGGAAGATAATGGCCCCAAAGCCTAACCAACAGTCCAAGGAGCGGCAGAGCTCTTTCTAATCCCGAGCCAGGAGTGAGGAAAGCAGACCATATTTCCCAACACAAAACCGGCCTCAATTAGCAGCGCCTCATCAAGCACTCCTTTCATCTTCCAAAGGAGAAAAAGTATCTGTTTTCGTGTGTATGAACCTCCCATCTTCCACAATGAGCATGTGGGCTAATATTAGAGGCTGGACGCCCGTGCGTGCGCTCCCACATGCTAGGTGTCATCGGAGCAGCAGAGCTCAGAAACGATGAGTGGCTCAGTGTGGGCACATGAAAGCTCAGCCGGTCTCTCTGGGTTAAACCAGCCACGGCCAGGGGTTTGATGTTCCTCCCTGTCTGAGAGCAGAGCTTTTAAAGCAAACAAAGCGTGTGCGTGTGGCTGACACCCAGGGTGGGCAGAGCTTAAACTGCCAAGCACTCACAAGCCTGGCATGGATGTGTTTGGTACACTAGAGGTACAGACCTTAGGTGTTCAGCCAGCTTTTAACACTGATAGAGTTGTAGTGTGCCTGGCCATTTAGAGTTGCAAGTAGCAGTATACAATAGGAAGTGTTTATTCATTAGCTAGACGCCTTTATCCAAAGCAACTTCGTGTGTACATTTTATTTACAGTTTGTGTTCTCTAGAAATCAATCTTTGCATGAAAAGCATCGTGCTACCAGTTGAGCTGCAGGGACTCGAGAAGCAGAGCCATTAAATGTTCTTCATCTATGCATTTGGCACTTTTTATCCAAAGCCACTTACAGTGCTTTCAGAGATTGCATTATAAGCCTTGCACTCTCCCTGTTAAGCTACTTTTTATTCTGACAGGATTTAGTACATCTGCAAGACTCTTTGATCGTATTTAAACAGTACACTGTGTATACAGTATTGTCCGATGTTGTTGTTGTTTACATAAAGTGGGCAACTCCTTCAGAACATACTTGCTGTTTGTACTGTACAAGCAGTTACAGCAAAAGCAACACAATTTATAGCAATATCTGTGACAATTTATTTTTAATACCACAAAAAATACAGCATGTTACTGTATTGAGAACAAAAAGTTAGTTTTTTGTAGTAATTCAATCTAAAAGATATCCATTCAACATTTTTTTGTGTTGCTTTGTTTAATCGTGAAACAGGAAGTTCTTCTGGATCAGCGTTGCTCAAGTTTTCCGAAGTGGTCTATAAACATTTTTCGAATGACTTTATTTCTAAGGTAGTCACTTGTGAGATCATTTTCTGCGAAGGATAATTCAGCTTTGCTTATCTCTCCAATTAACAACAATGCATCACTTTTACCACGAGCACTTTCACACGTTTTGTTCCTCTCGCCGAGGCTCATTTCAGCATTGTATTAGATTATGGCAGGCTTTTCTTCATGCACTGCTTTCCAAGTACACTTGGTGATGTATCCAAATGGGATATCCAACCACCTGAACTGCTATTTAATCATGATCACGACTGGCTCATTAGTGTGACAGTGACTTCCACAGACTATCCAGACTGGCAACAGATTGCCAGTGTCTGGAACACAATGGGATTTTCTGCTGTGGGCTATTTGAATTCCTAAACCTTTCTAGCGCATTTCCTCACCCTGACAACACAATTAAGTAACAATCAATGAGGCTTATTAGTGATTCCTGCTAAGGATTTGAAGATACCCTTGAAATTTTGTTGCTCAAACAGAGTTGGTGCCATGTTACATTGTGTGGATTCTTGCAAAAGTGTGATTTTGCATCGAAAAAAAAGCCTAGTGCTGGGCAACGATTAATCGCATCCAGAATAAAAGTTTGTGTTTACATAATATATGTACACTGTGCATATTAATTTTGTATTTATAAACACATACACATACAAATAAACAAGTTTAGGAATTATTTACATGTATTTATATTTATGTATAATTGAAAAACAATTTGTTGAGTTTTCATGGAGAATCCCGGCCGCACGCAACTTTCGGCTGAAGTTATCTTCCGGTTTGTGTATGTGATCTGTGGCTAGTGGCTAATAATATAACCATTTATACCATATTTATATATAATATTTTATTGTATAATAATTGTATTTAATAAACAATTTGTCGCATTAAAGTTTAGCCAATTAACTGTTGGTAACCCAAAATAATATTGACCAGACATACTTTTATCTTGCTAGCTAATGTCATTTACTTGTTATTTCTTTTGCTTGTTATCAGAAATAATCTGCAGGACTTTATTCTTTGCAGATGTGTACCGGAAGTTAAGTTTGGGCCACAAAAGCGCATACACAGTAATCTTTGTTTATGTTGTTGATTTGAAACTGTTTATAATAATGGATTCTACTCTAAATGCAAAATGTAAAGAACACCATATAGAAGCACTTCATGTTTCAGTTTAGAACATTTAGAACAAAAGAGGAAGTGCTTGCAAAATAGTCTATACTAATGATCACTGATAAATGATCTATATTTAATTTGCATCTCAGGAATGTTTCAATCCTTGGTATCTTTGAAGTATATCACAGACTTTATCCCATCTTATTTTCAGTGGTATGTGGAAACACGTTTAGATCCTAATAGCATACACAGAATTTACTGAACTGTTGCAAATTCACGCAATAAAGAGGCATTAGCACATTATGACAGGATGCGTAATGTGAGTTGTGTCTCTGCTGTCAGTGTCAGTTTTTTACTGATTATTTCAGGAACGTAGTGATGTGTCACTTCCATGCACTCTCGGGTCACACCTCCTGCGAGAGGGCAGATCGTGCCTTTCAACGGAGCTGAGGTCTGCAATAACTAAGATTAAGCTTGCAGGGACAAAACTCAGCACTTGTGTGTAATTCAGTGACGTGTAATTTATCCAAAAATAAACATTCTGTCATAACTTATTCACCTTCATTTTGTTTGAAATCTGAGTTGTTTCATGTCCTTACAATGGAAGTCAATGTTGTTTGGTTACCAACGTTCTTCAAAATATCTTCTTTTGTGTTCTGCAGAAGAAAGAAAGTCATTCAGGTTTGAAATGACATGTGGGTGAGTAATTGATGAAGGGATTTTCATTTTTGGGTGAACTGTCTCTGCACATCCGACGAACCTCCATATCATATAATGTGGCTATTTTTAGTGTCACCTTGACCACCGGTAGTCTCCTGTTCTCCTGCCATTGTTTGGTTGTGCTTGCCCTCCCTGACCTTTAGGATAATTGTTTTTTTGTCATGGGATTATCCAATGATGAAGGGTTCAATCCCATCCAGTTCACATTTATTTCAGATCACATTGATTTTTTACCGCTCTATCCTGCCCTAACATGTGATGCCCTGATGGGGTAAAAATATCATTTATTTAAGTCTATAAATGTTTAAAGTAAAAGCTTAGCAGTACAGATGGGGTTCTGTCCGACTTCATGTCTGCGGCAAAACGCTGCCTCTCTTTCAATTCCGTTTGTGTGTAGCCGCCATCCGTGTAAACTCTTCAGCAACGTCAGATCGAACTGAACGCAGAATATCAATGACCATCCTGACACTTGAGAGCTCAGAGGGATAAAGTGATCCAATTAGGCCTTCATTAAGCTTTAATGAAAATGCATAACTGCGTGGCTACTGGGTACGGCCCTGGTATTGTCTCTTGAGAATTGCGAGGCATGTGTCACCATGTCACATCAGCACACAAATAATATATCAAAAGCACTTCAAGTATGCCAGACTGGTGCATGATCCATCATTCCCTTGTACATACATTAATGCCACTGCAGCCCAAGGGCCCCAATTGAACAGTGGATAGAAACAGGGAATTCAATGCCGGTGTCTTCCATCATGAAATAATACGCTTAAATCTTGGGCACGGTCAGAATAAAGCAATAAGCTGCGAGACTTCATGCATAGTGACTAACATGGTTATGGGGTGATTTTGAATAAAGTGAAGATTGCAATATAATAAAAGATCATTTTATTTATTAATAAAAATGATCAATATACAGTTCCTTCACTAAGTACATTTACATTTAGCAGACGCTTTTATCCAAAGCGACTTACAAATGAAGTAAACAATGGAAGGAATTGGAACAACATAAGATAACAAAAGTGCAGTAAAAACAGGTCTGATAAAGCCTAGCACAGTATACAAAGCGAAGGATTAAAAAAAAAAAAAGAGTAGAAAAAAGATAGAATAGAATAGAAGTCAGTGTTATAAGTTAATTAGCCTGTAGGTTATGGTAACAAATGAATACTGAAGCAAACTGATGTCACATATGTGATCCCAGGTGTGCATATTTCAGATATCTCGCAGCGGCTTTGAACATGTCTCATCTATTTAAGACAAGATCATTTTCAAATGAAAATACAAAACTTTTTATGCGTTTCGTCTCCATGTTAACTGCTAGATGGAACTTTTACATAGTACGCATTCAATCGCGTGAGTATAACCAAAACAATATGGCAGCCTCCAGTACTGTGAGCTATCGCAACTCGACTGTGTATTAACGTTTCTTCAGCAAGATGTGGATTTAATGCACCAATAAGACCAGCGGAGAAACATTATTGACATTCGCTAGACTTTTAACACACATATACATCGACCAAGGGTACTAAAAAGCTTTTTACATGCATGCTACAGCGTTTTTATTAGTTTTCTTGGATCCGTGTAAATGCATTTTGATGTTTCAGTTTCTCATCGTGTAAACATGATCTAAAACAATCTATAGACGGTTTCATGAGACGCACACACGCACCTGGCCCGAAGTTAACTTCCTATCTGTTTTTGTTGATCGTTCTGGTTAGTGGCTAATAATAACTATTAATACTTTATTTCATTTATATGAATAGTTTATTGTATAATAACTGTATTAAATAAACAATTTGTTGAATTTTATTGTATATTAATTTTATTAAATAAACAATTTGGTTGAATGGGCCGTGTAACTTTGTCACATTTAAGTTTAGCCAAGTAATGGTTCTTTTACTGGTAACCCAAACTAATACATAAGACATAATTTTAACTTGCTAGCTAATGTCATTTACTTGTTATTTCTTTTGCTTGTTATCAGAAATAATCTGCAGGGACTCTATTCTTTGTGGATGTGTACCGGAAGTTACGTTTGGGCCACAAAGGCGTGCATGCGCAGTAACGTTTGTTTATGTTGTTGCTTTGAAACTGTCTATATGATGCTAGAAAATTTAACAGACCAGTTATTTAGACAATAAAGCAGAATTTGCTCTTGCAACTGAAAATAAAGCTACTGTATACATGTTTGTTTATTTTCACAGTAAACTGAGGTGCTCTGTTGTTTCTGGACACTATATTTATCACACACTGTTTCTCCACAGACTGTCATATCGAACCGGGCAAGATACAGCCAACTGTGACACGTGTCGTAACAGTGCCTGCATCATATACAGGTGAGTCTGTCTGGACTGTATCTAAAGATCTCAGTCTGTGAGCTGGGCAGGAATTCACACACTTGTCGGAATGCCGTTTGTTTGACTTCACGCACAATGCAAATACACATACAAATTTCAAAGATGCTCCCAACAAACATCTTTACAAGTGCAGCTGCATTATCCAGTCATATTGTCAAATCTGGCTCCGTTGCAGTAGCTTTGAAGAACCAAACCCTTGCTGTTAGCCTACCAATGAGAATTTTCAAAGGTAGGAATGAAAAATATTACGACTGTGTTGTTTTGATGCCAACAGGTGTATGCTTTTAAAATCCACTTAAAACTGGGACACTTGAATTCTATTAAACGTGCATTTAATCGTTAGTTTGTATAGAAATGCATGTTATGTCCGGCAGGCAACGTACGATTCTCCGAAAAAATGCATTCCTTCCTTATTACTGGTTTTGCAGTTAATTATTTTGTTCTGAAAGCATCAATTTCCAAATGGTTTTGCTGTTACAGAGCTTGTTGACTTTAAAGGCAGCACTTTCAAAGTATCTTAAGTGCTTTCAATTGATACAGTGCAAATGGAGGGCCACGTTGTTCACGTTCTCTCTTTCAAACATACACGCACACACAAAGCACACATGAATTAGAAGGAAATAATAGTGTATCTGAAAATGAGAAACGCTGAGTGCTGTTAAGCAATATGTTGCATTACAAGTGCTGCAACTTGTTTGGGGGAGGCGTCGATTGGCTGGTTATAACATCATAACACGCTTACTGTAGATCAAAAAATGCAGCAGACCTACATTACAGTAATTTCGGACAGCTATGGTCCTTTCCGGATATCTGTTAGGGCCCCGGAATCAAACATTGCACACATGCAGCTGTATTCATTAATGTTTTCTTTTCAGCAGTATGCCAGCACACAGAGGCAAAATGCTAACATTTTGCTTCTAAAGCATTTTTGCATTAATTTATTTACACATTGAAATCAAAAGCAGCGACATGTACATACTGTAAGTGTATGCCATCTATCACCAGACAAATACAGCACTTCACCGCCTACCTGACAGCCCTGGAATACATTTACCTGGGTCAGAAAAGAAATCAAAAATATGCAATTCAATTTACACAGTGAGGAAGTCAAATGACACGCACACGCACACACAAATATGTGAACTGTAACAGTGTGTCAGCACTCTTTGAACACAAGCCCACAGGACTAAAGCTGCTATAAAGAGGTAAAACACAGTGCCAATTTAAAGTGCCAATTTATGAATAAGTAGTAACTGGTGGGTTTTATTTGTAGGATTAAGGGAATTGTTTAAAAAAAACCTGTATGATTCTTTTACAAAGTGGCATGTTAGGCACAATGCTATTAGTTTGCGCTATAGCATATCATCTAGGATGTACAAATGTGTTTCAGGAAATGGAAAAAATACCCAAAATACAAATTCTGTCATCATTTATTCATTCCAAACCGATATTGCTTTCTTTCTTCTGCAGAACACAAAAGAAGATATTTTGAAGAATTTGCTTGATTTGCTTGTATTGGTTTTGTGTCCATACAATAAAAGTCAACCGTTGTTTTGTTCTTTAAAATATCTTCTAGATATTTGCAAAACCCAGTGACAAACATAAAGGGTGTCTATTGGTTTAAGGCAAAAAATTAAAATCACAAAATATGGAGATATGAGGTTTCAGAAGAACAGCAGTGATATATTAAAATGCTTTGCTCTCAGAGATGCCACACACTTTTGGTTCTTGCATGTCATAATGAATGGCTACACGTCAATGTCATATGCAGAATTGAAAACGATGCATGATTTTCAGTATGTTAAATTATAGTTTTTAACAGAAGCTTATGACCAGAACACTTGTATTTTAATGAATCAGGTTTACCATACTGGAACTACTTGACAGCTACATAGCTAGAACTCACTTAATTTCCATTGTATTGAAAAAAGCAGCGTAAACATTTTTCCTAACTCTCCCGATTGAAGAAGCAAAGCCATACAGGTTTGGAAGGACAAAATGGAAGTATACTTGCTGACAGAACTTCCAAATTCGGTAAAATTTCATTACATTATTATCAGCATGTGTATTAGTGGATAGTTGGATTAGTTGTATATTTAATATCCATCTGTTCTGCTTACCTGATTTGCAAAAGCTACAAGCACTTTCGGGTCTTCCATAGAAACAGTGGCTTTGAATGAGCAACAGTGTTAAATTGGAGTTCACTGCATTTTTCCGAAATCCCCCATCATCTATAACAACTACAATAAGACTCAATCTGAGGACAGACTGTGGCATTAGTTTGAGAAGAATATTGAGCAGGAACAGAGAGAGATATTGGTATATTGGTGAGGATGATGTGGTTGTCATAGTTACCATAGTGACGATGTGGTAAAGACGATGCTTCAGTCTGGGTTCATGAATTAAAGCAGTCTGTCTATACATGTGTGTGTGCGTGTGCATGGGTGGTAAGATACTATAATTCTAAAGCACACATGTTAAGTAAATGAGCAACGATGGCCAGCACGGTCAAAGTTCAGTGCTCATTTAATGCACTTTTTATAACTCATAAATACAGAGTTTAGGATAGATCTCAGCATGGATCTCAGTTACTCCATCACAACTCTCTCAAAGAAACTGAAAAGGCACAGTAACAGAGTGATATGCTCGCAGAAACCAACTGGCTGCACACTGCGCCACATTGTTCTTTTAAACAGACACATCAGCCCAAACTATTTAACACATATTTTGCTTTTACTTTCATCCTGGGCTTCAGACGTCGGCGTGAATAAAATGTCGCCGTTATTAGGCATCTCAAAGTGCTAAATCCATTGGGACTTTGGTGTCTGTACAAATTTGGAGAACTAAAAAGAGGCTGTTTAAAACAGGCCTGTTTTCTTTGGCTTGGTTTATTTATATAAATAATAATTATTATTACATTATTCAATCTATTCATTACTACATTTAATAATTACTAGACAGCTGGCCTTAATCTTTGGAATTATACCCTGTTAAATATATTGAAAAGAGTCATATAAATTTTCCTGAACAGCATTTTGGTTAATATGGTTTTATGGAGGGAAGGTCTCATTAAGAAAATTAAGGATAAGGATTTCAACAGAAGATTAAAATGTAATTTTAGGAATACATTAAACACTAACAGCACATTGCAAGCCAGCAGTTCTTGCGTTCATGTTTATCACAAAAATAGAGAAAAGAGCCACTTAAAAACAATGATCCTCATTTCTTGTTTAGAGAGAGTGTATTGTAAGTATGATAAGCAATGTGCTACTTCAGTGGCATCTCGACCTTTGCAGTAGTCTTGATTATTATGCTCTTCCATGATTGGATCAGCTAAGCTTAAACTCTTTGTGCTGTGGTTTAGCAGTCATATCTCAGAAAATATGGCTTCTAAAACTTTACCCAAAGGCCCAGTACACTGGACAATATGGCAAACAGAGCATCATAATTTACTGAAAATGTATTTTAAGGATGAGCATGTTACCTGTCTGTTTGTTTGGATTAGGGCTGGAAACCAAATGTGACCCTGGACCACAAAACCACAAAGTCACAAGGGACATCATCTGAAAGCTGAATATATAAGCTTTCCATTGATGTATGTTTTGTTAGGATAGGATCATATTTATAACTTTTTAAAAATCTGCAAAAATATTAAGGAAATCAACGTTTAATATGTTAATCAGAGGTGCTAATGAAAAATGGTTTGTTTTAACGCCCCCTTTTGGCTTACCGCTGTAATGACGTTGTGGTGAACAGATGAACCCAAAAGCAGAAATTCTAAGCTTTACATAGATACCAAACATGAGTGGGTAATTCCCAAAGAGCGGCAGCAGCGAGTGAAGTTTGTAGCCGTGTTTCCGGACATTTTCGGTAGCGATTTTGCTGCATCCGCTCACAAAAATAAAGTTTTGATATATTTACGGTAGGAAATTTAAAAAATATCTTTATGGGACATGATCTTTACTTAATATCCTAATGATTTTTGGCATAAAAGAAAATTCTATCATTTTGCCCCATATGCTGCAATGTATTGTTGACTATTGCTACAAATATACTCGTGCTACTTATGACTGGTTTTGTGGTCCAGGGTCACAAATTGTTTCTATTGGTTAATTTTTTTCTTCTTATTTTTTATCATCTACAGAACCATTTTCAACAAAAAAAACTTTTTTGAAACAGGTTCTTAGGATGTTATTTATTTATTTCTTCTTAACACCATTCCAACATCTCAGGATGCTATAAGATCATTAGAATTGTTTATAATACCATATTTTAAAAAGCGTAAAGTTGCCATGTTCTCTCTTTATGCTTCAACTTCTGAGCATTGACCGGAATGTCTTTACAAATTTGTGACAACAAATTGCTGTGTAAAGCATCCAAGTCTCAGCAAATCGGTTGTTTCTGCAGTAAACTAAACCAATATACGATAATTTACTATACTTACCACTCAGCTTCCCTTTCAGCAATTTTACATATAATAATGATTATTGATAAACTGATGAAATGATTCCTACACAGCTGATCCTATACTTCAACGCAGCAGTTCATGGTCACGAAATAGTGATATTGTGTCATGTAATTAATAAAGATTCTAAAATAAAATAAATCTTATATATACGTCTTCCATAACTTGACATCTAATGAAAAATAATATCAGCATGCCCACTATGCCTCAATATTGCCGTAACCCTGCATGCCGCAGCCTACAGTAATGCACTTCTGTATATTTTTACATTCTCATGTCAGTAGGAAAGCCAACATGGTGTGATTTGTCTTTAACGCTTCTGTAGTTGGACACATACTGGGAGACAGATAGTGGCATAGCGGACAGCCTGACCCCTGGCTGTTGAGCACAGCCTCTGTCCTCAGGGTGAGCTGACAGGAGACAGGCATGACTCATTCATCAGAACCAGGCAAAAATAACCATTAGGGTTTTGAGACAGTGGCAAACCATCATTTTATCTTGTACAGTTTCCAACACAACTCCCTACGGTATGTTTACAGTTTGCTTTTAGTACCTTCCAACTTCATTTATTTAGTGTCACGTCTTACAACAGCCCTGTTGGTGTTCACAAATTTTTGGCAATGACATTCCTGTTTGAAGATTTAAAAAGAGGCTCATTACTGGTGCCAAATACACTTGTTCCGTGCTTCAAATTGGCTCTGTAGGGGAGACTGTTGTAACACTTTTTTATTTCAACGTCTTTAACTCAGAGCGCCTGAAACTTTGATGTATTATTCCCATATTTATCTACTGTTTAGTACTGTTGAAATGTACTTTTTGTCCTTTTGTAAATTTGTGACAAGTACAAAACAACGTTGGTGAGTGGACACAAAAACATAAATATTTTAACCCCCTTGTTATGTGCCGATTTAGCAATGATATTAACAAATGTTTTAATGTACCTTAAATTACTCAAATTTGAATTGTTATTTGTTTTTATCACTCTTAACCTACCAAAAATTAAAAAATTAAGACAAAAAGTAACGTTTTAATTTGTATATATTTTAGTTGTATCTTTGATCATGGAGTTCTTTGTATCGAGTTTCTGCAGAAACCTCAAGTAGTAGCTTATAGTTGATTCTCATAGACTTCAAATTCTTTCAGCCAAAAAACAAAAACCTTAAAAAAAAAACTTGTGTATACACAAATGTACAGTATAATGCAATGTAAGTCGCTTTGGATAAAAGTGCCTGCCAAATGCATACATTTAAATGTAAACCTTCATGCTATAGTTCCAGAAGGCATGGAAAAAAATATATTAAAATAACTAACAGCATAACTATTATTTTCATATATTTTTGTTATTATCATATAAATGTATTTCATCGCTGACTATTTTCAAGACTCAAGGTTTAAGAATAGGATACTTTTCAGAAAATGTCAAAGTTGCTGTGGGGTCAATTTGTAAACGCAGACATCAAATAGAGAGTCTCCGATATGTATGTGTACATCAGGGATGTCAATCCTTATGTCTTTATGCAGTCTGCGTGGGTCCAGTAGAAATGTGATAAATGTGATACATTTTTAGCCAAGCTACTATAATTAATGTACATAAAAGGCTTCTGTTAATTTAAGTAAATGTCACAATAAAAAAGTGAAATTGCTAATTCATCTATTAACAACCAATTTTGTCATAAAGTCAGCAATGTAAAAGAATGACAGCATGACAAGACAAAAAAGAGAATCTTTTCTGTTTCTCCTGTCTTCATTTTCTATAAATACAAATAAATGTAAAAATAAATAATATTATGGTTGTTCTAAAAATTGTTAGTTGTTGACAGAATGAAACAAAAATGATAATTTTGTCTAAACACATACCTATAAACCTTGAATTCAGAAAAACTGAAATGGTGTTTCTGTGGCTGTATATATAATTCCTATGATGGGATGTATATAAATCATAGGATGGTATGACCTAATTTCTCATTTATGAAACCGATGGTGTTAAACCGATGGTGTCACCATGTTACAACACCTCTCAATCTCCCAGCGTGGTATTTAGCATTTCTTTGTGTCTTTCCAAGCAGATTACTGTAAGTGTTCTGCGTGCATCAATTATTTAGATGTGGTGTAATGCAGATATTCTCCTCTCGCTTTCAAAGGCCGCAGTATTTCTCATTATAAGCACCGAGTCTGTTTCCATTAAGTATTTATGGACCAGGAATATAGTGGGTGAATCTGACGCTTCGTACAAGCTCCAGAAAATTTCTCAAAGCGTAGGTCTCTCTCTTTCTCCCCTCTTTCGCTTTCCTTGCACAACTCTGAGCCTAACACCCTCGCAGCTCTGAGAAACGTAGCTAATCACAAAGAGAGACAGAGGAGGCTAGAACGCTCCTAAACCATGGAAAATCGCCAGAGAAAGAGCGAACATTAGCGCTTTGTGGATGCCACGGCTTACCTTGCCGAACGCTTCCTGCTGCACTTAGCGCTAATGAGCAGACCAGTTCCTCACAACTAAACATGGAAGAGGAAACCGAAGACAAGAGGAAGTCTGATTGCCAGAAATCTCATTTCCTGTTCTGAGCTAAGCTGGCAGAGTGGGCAGAGAGGAAGTGCTGATTGTAATGCCTGCTGGCACAGTGTACTGGATAAGTTCACTCTGCGGCAGCTCCCCTGGTGCATTTTCAAGGCTGAAAGTACAACTCGGCCATCAGTCATTTTACGAGGGCTCGTCCTTAAGCGTCTCCTACGTCCGGCCTGCCCGCGTGGCACCGTGTGAATCTCCACAAACGGACACAAATGGGTCACGAGGTGGCGGCGGGGTGGGCTGGTTCGAATGAGAGGTGGCAGAGATACCCAGCAATGTGCACAGCGGAGATGGACAGCAACGCCGCTCAAACAAAAATTACAGGCAGAGCTTGAGAATAATCCACTTACTTCTGTAAAGCCCTGAGACGTGATCCAGCTGATCTCTCAGTCTGACCTTCACTCATTCAGTCAGAAACCTGTAGGCCTTCTTCTGAAATCAATTGTTATGTTCACTCGCAGTGAAACGTGATATTTGACAATGTTGTGCTTGGAGCTTTTTTCAGGAGACAACCCAGATCACATGAATTTGTAACTCTTTTACGAGGTGGCTAATTCATATCAATTTAGTGTGAATCATACAAAAAAGTATGATTATTAGAAAAACGCTATCCATGTTAAATCTGACGTCAAGCACCAACGTTTCCGGGACTAAACGCTCCATAAGATGCCATATGCAAACAACAAAAAAGCTAATATACACTCATGGTTTTCTGTAAAACTATCAAAAAACTAGATGTCCAGACAACGGTTAATTTTTTTTTACTTATTACAATATTGATGTCGGAGATTCCGTGAAACTGTAGTGTACACAGTGAGTTACAGTTTTGAGTAAATAAAAAGTGCTCATAAAGGACTTTTTAAATAGTATCCCCACTAAAACCAAATGAAGGCTTGCACCCGGAAACAGTATTCCTTACGTCGCGACTTAACAAGCGGATACCGAAGCCCCTCCCCTAACTCCACCCATAAACCTAACATCACTGGTGTGAAAGCAAATTGTACTAAAACGTACAAATGAGATTGTACGAATTCATACAAAATAGTTTCGAAATTTATTGAGATGGTGTTGAAGACCGGGGCTAGTTGTCACACTCCAGCAGGGAGTGTGGAAGTTTATTTATGGAAGTTTTTCTATAAGCACATACCTAGCAGAAAAGTTTTGGTTATAAAAAAGTCAAATTTAGCAGAATAGAAAGCAATGACAAAACAATTCACGAGCAAAACTTGTAAACATCAACTGTATCAACTCATTGTTATGACCCACAAATAATATTTACATTTTTCATATCACTGCTGTCCTTCTGAAACCTTGTATCTCCATAGTTCGTGATTTTTATGTTTTGTCATAAATCATTATTATTAGTCACCCTTCATATTTGTCACTGGGTTTGTGTATAAACAGAAGTTACATCATTAAAGTAAGCATCTATGAACCACTTTTCTGTGACAATTTCTATATGGCGACCATTCAATAGTTGCTCATTTCCTGAACCCAATGCAGTTTGTCCCTGTGGATAATGTTCAATGTTACTGTGATTAAATATTTACTACATATAGCCCCATGGCTGAGTTTATGTGTGCGCGTGTATGTTACATGATTACAGAAAGGCAGTGAAGCAAATAATTGAGCAAGTACCTCGGCCACTTATATTTGATGTTAACAACAGGGAGTTATTTTAACGTTCACCTTTTCATATCCCCACACTGTTTCATTCAAATCAAATTTCAATTACATTCCTGAGAATTTACAGCCGGCACACTCAGGAATGAAAATTCTGACATAATTTACTCACCTGCGTGCTGTTCCAGACCCGTGTTACTTTCTTCCTACGGAACACGAAAGAAGCAGACTGTCTGAGCTGCTGTTTTCAAACGAACTAGAATCATACAAATTATGTAGAAATAATAATTTGTATAATATGATGTATATTATATAGATGATTATAAATATTATTTAAAGTATAAACAGCATTTTGTTCTTGCAAAAGAACATATCTTAGAATAGTTGATACCTCAACATATCCTCACTATTCACAGCCAGGTGTGCAGATTCGTCCCATCCAACAGCAATTGTTTACTGTGCATTGTTCATCAGCCGCCCGTATGTTCCACAGCACCCGCTGGTAGTGTACACAAGGTAACTGTTCGGGTTTTCCCTGTGATTAATTACAGAGTATAGTTTAGCTCAACCCGGCGCAGGAACACGGCACTGTTCAATTCTCTCTCACCCTCCGAGAGTCTGCAGAAAACCGCTGAGCTTTCACAACTTCTGTAAATAGACAAAACCAAACCCTGCAGCATCTAAATATACCATTCTAGAGATAAGTCGTTCTGATCATCTGTGAAAATCCAGGACAGACTTGAAAATGAGATGCAATATCTTTGTTTTTGTGGGTTTTCGGTTCTGTTGATGCAGTACTGATGTGAAAATCCTTGGCTTAGGGTGTCTTCGTGTGGATTGGTGATTCTATCATGCTTTCAAAGGCTTCCAAAGTTTCTAATGAACCAAGTGATCCATCCTTCATCCTTTCAGCTTTTAATGAGACAAAAATGCAGTCAAAAACATTGCATGCAAGCCAAAGAGTCCAATTGTCCTAGTATATAAGGATTCCTTTCCACAAACATAACAAACTCCACTGTAAGGACGGATCAACATAATTGAGAGACTTATTTGCACAAATCTTTTATAAATGGATATATTGATTGGTAATATGCTCATTTGTAGTCCAGGACAGTGAAGGATGGGGCAGTTAAAGTGAGTTTAACCTGTGGTGATGGGTCTCTGTGTTCTTCATACTGTTGAGTCTTTACTGCTTTGTAAATATTTTTTTTACGAATGAAGATATCCCCAAATCGAGATTTTGCTTGGATTTATCAGGTTGTGCTCACTTTTTGGTATAAATTGGTCCCCACTATATACTTAAGTGGAAACACACACAAACACATTTTATGGAGACTCTCCATAGGCATAATGATTTTTATACTGTACAAACTGTATATTCTATCCCCTAAACCCTCACACACACTTTTCTGCATTTTAACAGTTTCTAAACATAATTTCTTTTGTCGGCACCAACAGCCCACCTGTTGCATCGACATATGACAGTGTGCTCTCGGCAACCCGAGTTTGATTCCCGTCTTGGAGGTCCTTTGCTGGTCCCACTCCGCTGTCTCTATCCAATGCTTTCCTGTCTACTCTCCACTATCCTATTACATTGCAAAAAGCCCTAAAAACATAACTTACAAAAAATAAATATAGTTTCTTTTCATTTATAAGCTGTTTTCCTCATGGGATACAAAAATGCCCCCTTAGAGAAAAGATGCACGAAATTCAAATATACAAAAATACATCAGATCAAATTCCCATTTGAAACCTGTGGGATCACATATGCAACATGTGTTAATGTGTTCTTCATGTCACCACATTACGTTTACATTACATTTTCATTCATGCATTTGGCTTACATTCTACTATACTTTTGTGTATAGAGTATGTGACCTTGGCGTTGCTTTCACTATGCTCTAACCACTAAACTACAGGAAAGCATGTGGTTTTTGCATGGGATTCAAACAAAAATGTTCTTAAATGTGTTAAACACCTGTTGTCCACATGTCAAAAACTTGTGAAATTCTTTTCTGTAAGGGAAGGTCCAAAATTACTGGTATTACTATCTGGGGTTTACCAGGACTACACACACACACACACACACACACACACACACACACACACACACACACACACACACACACACACACACACACACACACACACACACACACACACACACACACACACACACACACACACACACACACACACTCTCCTAAAATAAAAGCAATTAAACAATTTCGTTATGATGTAACAGATAAAGAATCAGGTGGTTTGAGTTCATAGCGTAAAGCAGGAAAATGTATCTTAAACTTATAATGTGACGTTAAATGGCATTTATAATTTGTTGTATTTCCAAATTGTAACATATTTCTGAAGCATGATATTAAACTGGATTTTTTTTTTAATTGACTTTGACTTGATTTTATCCATAGGGAATTGTGGGTTTATTTATAATATAGACATGAATGTGAGTAAAAAAAGTCCAATAAAGCACAAGAATAAAATAAAAGAACAAACAGCTATCAGTCGCCTGAGGGGCCTAGGTGATGTCAGCGGAAATAAAATCATTTGAGAGGAAATGAAAGTTATTACATTCTTATCATTTTTTCTTATTTAGAATAACATGCACTGATGAATCGTGTACAACAAGACCATGAACACATGGTTAACCCCTTTATGCATGAATGAATTTAAACTCTTTTTGTGTTTACATTTTTGGGGGTTTTATTGGTATTTTAACACATATTTTCAGATTTCCACTTGAGTGGAAAGTATGTGTTTTGTTTTTGTAGTTCTGTTTTTGTGCTTTTCAGCTTGTTCAAATTTCAGTATGACTAAAATGCGGCTGTTTTTCTCTTTCAGTGTGGAACTAGATTTTAAACTTCAAGAGGATAAACTCCAGCCCTTAATGAAGAGACTGTGTCCTTTAGAAGAGCCGTCCTACCCCTCTCTGCCTTACACACATGAGGTGTTTACCTCCACACCCAAACGCAAGACCAAGACTGAGTCCAAGAAGCATGCTCGCTGGAAACTCTGGTTCCTCTAACGTACGGCTAGGAATTTGTTTGAATTTGGGAACCCTGCCTCATCAGACCACATCAGTGAGCGAAACCCGGTGGAATTGTGCTTTACTAAATGGGATAAATATGAGGAAACACTCACTGTCCGACACTGTTTTGGAACATACGCCATGGGCTCCATTAAGCAAATGGATTTTAAAAATGAATAACTGTTTTCTTGTCATGACCCTCTGAACTCTGATAAGTTTGTGAACTGCTGAATTTCCCCGGTCTCACGTTTTCTAAAGGGATTTCACAATGCTCCTTAAATTTAGACAAGTTAGTAAGGTAAGAGAGCAGGGATGCGGTATGTTTGTGTATGTCTTTAATACTCACGTGTGTTTCACTCAGATCTCTCTCTTTCCTCTCTACATTTATCTGTTTTTTTACTTTAGGGTCCCTGCAGAAGTGACATGAAACATCAAAGCTTAATGCAAGTTTGCCACAAAGATACTTTGGAGGCATTACATCAAAGGCATCTAATCAGCAAAGCACAAACTTTTGAGAATTAAAAAGTAGATTTGATACCTGAGATACCCAATACCTCTCTCTCTTCCTTCCTTCATTCCTTCCTTCCCAGATGTCTCCCTTACGGCCATTTCTTCAGTTTTATCTAGAGAGGGTTTAAATGAAAATGGATTATTATTCTATGACAGAATAAATGAGATTATTCCTAGCGAGTGAATGCAGAATCATTTGACTGCATGCACTAATAATCTGTGACTTTGTAGAAATATTTTTTCCTGGAAAATGTTGAGGATGCACAATTAGTTTGTCAGAACTGGTTAGGATGTAAATGTATGAATGAAAATTGGTTTACCCAGTTGGTGTCCTCAGAAAAGAAAAAAACTTTAATTTATGAAAATACTAGCTGTGATTGTCTTTATTATATAGATTTATGTATCAAATAATATTCCACAAGCATTTCTGCAATACCCTTTTCTGGGACAACAGAAGCATTTATAGTACAATTGTCAGCTCGTGATGAATATTTAAGCAGAGCAATTCAATTCTGGAATGTTTTAAGGTATACAACATTGGATTTACAACCCAAGCGTGAAACCTACAAATTCCACCTAGGTTTTCTATAAAGTTTATTGTTTGGACTAATGCAGTAGAAATGTTTAATAATATGACTGAGTTGTCTGTAGAATTGGACTAGACTGGTTAAACAGAATGTGTATATTACATTGTTATGCGGAAGACACAAGAACACAAAAAATAGGTCTACTGTACACTCCTAAAAATAAAGGAGCTTCACAATGCCATAGAAGAACTTTTTTTTCTAAATGGTTTCATAAAGAACCTTTAACATTCAAAGAACTTTTCTGTTTTACAAAAGGTTCTTTGTGGCGAAAGAAATGTTTAAAAGGTAAGAAAGAGATGGTTCTTTGTGGAACCAAAAATGGTTCTTCTATGGCATCTGAAGACCATAACTTAAACCACACACCACTCTGTTCAATCTTGTCATTTGTTCAATTAAATTGTCAATATCATGGCAGTCCATCACTGAAATCTTGTGCTTGTTTACCCGCCTAAATCAAACAACAGTTGGGGAGTTTAATAATGCAGGTAACATAAAGAGGGCTATGTATATACAAAATGTGCTTAGCATTTATTTAGCTTTCAACAGTCTTTGTATTAGATATTCCGAAGTTATCTTTCTTCAGTACACTCACATTTACAACAGTGTGTAACACTGTATTTAGCTAGTATTCTGAAGGATATTTTGATAACTATATATTTAAAATGAATAATAATATGTTCAATAAAAAAAAATAACTCGGTCACCTCACAACATTGGTTCTTATTCAAAGGTTTTGTGTAATCGGACCACAACTGAATGAAACGTATTCTTGTAGCATAAACACAAAAGCATCATTATATCTTGAGAAAGTGCAATTGATTTCTATTGTGCAATATTACATTTTATACAGTTTCTATCCACAGTGCATTTACAATAAAGAAACAGATGCAAAATATTGTGACTCGCCTGTTCCAATGTAAGTTCTTTAGAGCAAGACCAGAGGAGCGGGACTTGTTTTGGGATGCTCACAAAGCAGATTGCGTTGGTGATACTCAATTCATGGAGATGATTGAAGAGTGCTTTGAACAGGACTCAGCTGGATGTGGAGACGGTTGGAACGTTTCTCTCGAAAATTGATTGGCTTCAGCTTTGGCACATAACACAGAAATGCCCTGTGATTGGACGGCATCCAGCAGAACACCTGCTGCCAAGATATTGTCAGTTGCATTGACTTGAGGGATAAAAGATTCTTCTGAACTCGTTGTTTTTATATAAACATTGCTAATGTAATGCCGCTGACCCGGCACAAACTTATGACGTCAACGGAATACTTCCAGAATTTCAATGTGTCTTTCCTGTGATCACACAGCTTAATGTTAGCATTGATAACAGCCTAACCTTAGCTCATCATCACAGATTCACACTTTTTAACCTGATCTCAGGGAAATTCATAACTATTTTAAGAGGTGGCTCATTCAATGAATTCTTACAGAAATGTTTGTAGTACTAGAAAAATAAACAAAAACAGATTTAGCCACCTTGTAAAATGGTTAATATTTCCGTTGAGATTGAGTTGCCTTTTTAGTAATGTTAAACGCATTAAATATGTTAATTCAGGGTTAAAACTCTAATACAGTGTCATGCCATACATCTTTTATGTACACTGTAAAAATGTTGTTTCAACTTGAAAAAATAAGTAACCTAAGTCAACTTAAAATAATGAATTTGATGCAAACTCATTGTGTTGACTAATAGTCTTGTGTTGAATTAACTCAAAATTTTAAGGCGTGTAGAAAATCAGTTTTAACAGTTTTGTTCATTATTGACTCACCCTCATGTTGTTCCAAATCTGTATACATTTCATTCTCACATAACACATACATACTGCTTATTGACGCTGTCACACTAAAACGTCTTCACAAATCTCCAAAACTGCATTTTACAGGATATTCAATCATTAAACAATAATGAATTGTGTTGTCAAAGCTCTTTTGATACTTTATTTTTGGTTAAATATTTTAGAACCAACATGAAGGATGACCATTAGTACGGATTTTTAAATAAAAAATGAAGATGAATTGTTTGCCCGAAAATGACAACATATGAAAAAATATGTAATACAAAAGTCAAAATAACATCTAAAAATATACAATATGCAGATATACATAGAGTGCATGCAGTTGATAAATACACCATAAATGCTATATCACACCACATACAGTATATATATTTGTCAGATGTAATGTGATAAGGATGTGATAAAGAAAGTCATTCATATTTGAAGAAACATGAACTTTAAGGCAACATTTTCTCATACCTCCTAACCAAAACTAAATAGAAGGTCTGTATACAGGACTTTTTTAATCTTTTAGCAGTGAACAGATAACTTGGTCTTATTTCAAAGCCCATGGTTGGTGTTGACTCCATATGAAATGACTGTAATCTGCTCCATAGCTGCTCAGACTTTGTCCGCCTCCTGTGTGCAACAAAATCCATATTTTGCCACTGGCATTAAAAAAAAACTTTAACTGTGAAAGAAATGTCCAGCTTTCCTCTCATGACCTCAAAATAATAACTATAGAATGCCAACCTGACATAGCTGCTATAACATTCTACCCCCAAACAGGAATGAATGTGAGGATAAGGGGCTGCGGGCAAATTTTAAGCTCTGGTGTTGACGTTCCAGAATGCATAGCACAGCGAGTTCAAATCTGTATGCGAAATGTCCAAGAGCCGCTTTAAATCTGGGTTGGGGAGGGCAATGGCAAAAGTATAGCTGTCCTCACAATATTCTCGATGGCCCTAGAAGCAGAAACCGTCTGCCATACCGGGAGATCACTTTAACTGGAGGTACATCCAGGGTCACCCTAACCAGTCATGTTACCAAAAATAAAAAAGGAGAGAGGCACGACTAAAATGCATGCAGAATGCACACGCAAACAAAACAAGGCATAGAAAGATGCTGAGAGTTTCATAGCGTGAAAGGCTCAAACAGCCTTCCGTAATAAATCGAGCTTTTGCATTAGGAGTAATTACAATCGCAAGAGAGATGAACGTAATAGTCAGCAAAATCCAGATGGGGTTATGGACAACCGGTTTGGGCTAAATTTTAATCTCCAGCCTGCAATGCTTTAAAAATTCAAGGCCTCTTAAGAGCTCATTAATAAATGATGGAGGACTTGAGCTTAGCGGGGCTTTAAAAGTAAGCAGCCGGGGCCCGTGCCCTCAACCCTTCAAATGTTTATGAGGACACTCAAACTCAGCAGTGGACTTAACAAGGGCTGTCGAACTTCTGTGACAACAGGAGGTTGAGAAGCTTTAATGGAAATTACAGCGCGAGGTTAATTTGTGCGAATCAAGAAATGCTTACTCTGCATATGTGTCAACCGGCCCTGTCCGGATATCCACGCGCACCAACAGAGCCACCGAGGCATTCTGCCTTTTGTGATCGGTCCAAATACGACCGTTTTGTTTTCTGCAGACCCTGTTTTACAAAGCTAGGATGTGGGCAGAGCGAATACAAACATCTGCCTTGGCTCAGTTTGCAGAGAAGAACAGTTTACACAAGAAAGCGCATTTTACTGGGTTATTTTGCATATGGTTTGCTTAAAATGTAATAGGTTTGGTAAAAGTGTGGGTACCCATAGGAGAAACAGAATACAAATCAGATCACTTTAATACCTCAATAACTTCTCTAAAACATAAAGGAGTTTGAATGGAAAGCAATGTTCGTATTTGTCTCATATGTTCGTATTTCTAGAAAGAATGTTAGGAGAAACATTTCAAACTTAAAAACTGATTTCTAAATAAATCATTACTGCGAATTCCATTGGCTATTCAGAGCTTAGAAGGAACAATAAACCTCTGAGCAAACGAATGTTTTTTAAGGTGAAACAAATTTTATTTTTAAATTGAGAAAAAAGTACTGGCTAAAAATATTTCTATTTACATTTAGTCATTTAGCAGACGCTTTTATCCAAAGCGACTTACAGAGAGTTTAGGAAACAATAAAGCGATGTCAAGCTGGGGGAAATAATACAATAAGTGCTAACACCAAGTTATTCGTTAATTCTAGTGTTTAGTATTGTTTTTATTACATAATTTATTTGTAGATTTTTTAGATAAAACTTGTTACATACGGCCAAATTGTGATTGGTTGCTCTTAATTTGAATAGAATTATGCATGTTAATTGCACAGCACATGCCAATCATGAATTTTCTAACTTGAATAACATGGTTCATGTGAAAAGCAAACAAATGAAGTGAATTCTCTTTTTATTAAAACCATAACCGTATTATAATTTACTAAAATGTAAACTTCTGGAATTACTAAATAATTAATTATAAACCAAATCAAATAATGTCCTAAAAATTTATGATTTAGAAATTGAAATGTTGCCTCAGAAAATTATAATAATAAACAAAACTAAAATAAATTAAACTATATAGCAACATAAAAAACAAATAAATAATACAATAGAAAAAGCATATTGCTAAAAATGTCTAAATGGTGGCAATGCTGTTGACATAAGAGAAATCAAATCATAAGAGTTCAGGAAGAATGTAATAAAATGCTAGTGACCTGGATGGAAATGGTAAATCAGAAGAGCAGTTCAACCACGTCCCCTTGCATTTGAGACGTGGCCCGCTGTGTCAGACACACGGCATAATAATATGAAATGCAGACTATATTGTGCATCACAGGGTGAGAAAGAAATGCAAGTTCAAGTCATATGAGAAAGTGAGGAACATAACACTGATGTTTATACAACCATTGGTTTTCCCCTTTGACCTTAACTGTGTTTATTTACAGTAAGCCATCAACAGCTTGGTTCTTGCTTTCGAAGCCGTAATAGCCTCTGAAAGTCTCTATAGACATTAAAGCCTGTACAATTTCACGCCACTGTGCCCCACAAGCACTAGAAAGCAAGGGTCGGGAGATTTCCGTTTGATTTAGAGCTTTTGAATCGGTCCCACAAAACTGGCGAAGAAACGAGCTAAACTTTTTAGCTGTAGTTCATGCAGGGATCAGACCGGTCTAAAGGCCCAGCTAAGCCAGAAGATAGAGCATGAATAATGCATGGCAAGGGTGTGCGGAAATGAAGAGGACAGCTCCTGTGGTATCCTCCTGTTCAACCTGATCTCACGGGAAGTCGTAAGTATTTTACGAGGTGGCTAATTCGTATGAATTCATACATTATGAGTCGTACAAAGACGTCCGATTAAGCAATGCTAAAGGCCCGCCCCTAACCCCGCCCCTACACCTAACGTCGCTGGCGCAACATCAATTCATACTAAAACTTACGACTGATATCGTACGAATTAATACAAATTAGCCAAAGTTAGCCACCTCGTAAATTACTTACGACTTCGCCGTGAGATCGCGTTGTCCTGTCTCTGCTCAGTGGAGTAGAAGTGTCCTTCATGCTAGCAAAAAACTCATTCGAAAACAGTAAATTGTTCAATTTACATCGAACAGGTAAACTACAATTAACATGTTCAAATTTGAGAAGGTTTTAAGCAAAAATTACTAGTTTAACTTATTCAGGTAAGTGAATTGTCACATCCATAATGGTCCATAATTCCTCATAAAAAATGATTTAATGTTTTATAAAGAGCCATCCCTTCTCCATGTGTTGGGTATTATTGCTTCTGGTTTGTACATTTTAATTTACAGAAATCCTACAAAATGCTATCTATCAAAAACATAGATTTTTATCTTTTAAAATAGAAAACTCATGCTTAGACTGGCATTTTTCTGATGTCTGGATTCTATCATCAGGGGTTTTGTAAAATATAAACAGATAATTCGATATATTGATAATCAATACATTCTCTGAGAATTTATATTTTAAGTTTTGAATAAAAAATCCATAACACTGGAATGGTGCATTTAATATGACAGTCAACCCAAAGATTAAAACAAATAGCACATCATCACTAGAAGAATTAAAGGTTTAGTTTAAGCAAAAATGTTGGTTTTACAAAACTGTATGACTTTGTGTTTGTTCTGAAACACAAAAGACAATTAAATCAATATCAACTTCTTGCATAAGAGCCTGTAAAATGCGATCTTATGAGAACTATGATCATTTCAAACCAGTCTAAATAGTTGTAATGCGAATACTTCGGGGAAAAAAGGTTTATAAACTTTCAGCAGGGAGCATGAATCTTAAAGAAAATGTCCTGTTCTTCAACATCATTCACTTGAGTAAACTAAAGTAAACAGGACCTGGCCACTTCATGTGGTCGATAAGTGAGCATTACGGGCCAGATCTCACTATATGACAGGCAGTGGGGATCAATACGCTCTGGGTTAGAGCCATGGCAACACAAGGTAACAATAAGGTAAAGCATTAGACGGAAAAAATATGTTAACATAATAGATTGATGGCTGCATTCCTAAGGGTCTAAACCCATAAAAGGCTGTACCTGTGATCCTGCTTTAAAGACCTATTGAAATGTGGATTTTCTAAAGCTTAGTAATCATACTCCTTTATAAAAGCCTGGAGAGTTCATTTCATTCATGCCTCTCTATGAATTTGATCATCTGGACAGGAAATTACATCTCTGACGTGAATGCCACTTGGGATATTGGGTTAAGGGAATTATACAAAATCTGTCAAAAATAAAAATGATCTCCATTCATTACCATTTTGGTGGTCAGATGATTGTATTCGGTTATAACAAAAACGTATATACTCCCATAGATCCTATCACCTCTAATTGGTTCAGGTCAAACACAACTAAATGACAGCACGTCGAAAAAACAGTGCAGCTCCAGCTTTTGCAAAGTCCAGAGGTCAAAGTGTACATATGTTCCTCTGGTAAAGAGCTCCCTTGTGCAGGTTATTTTGACATATACTGTACCATCGCTCCATTCTTCCAGCTGTGTCCTTATAGATAGACTACTCTCTGTAAAATCATTGTTTGTCGTGTCTTGCGGTGAGGATGCTGGGAGCTTTGCAACATTAGCTGGAGTTTAAGTCCCTAATGAAACATTTTCAGTTTTACAACAGTCGCTGTTCTAACATCTGAAATAAAAAGCTACAGAGAAATATCTAGTCCACAGATCGGTTGGTAAGCACTGAGTAATATGACAGAGACTCACATAAAGCAGAAATATGCAGACTGTGGAAGGTAGCAGATGCATTCGGAGTATTTGCGTTTTGCAAATGGTTCACTTTAATCATTCGGAAACATTTGCTTGTGTTGAGATGAAAAAAACATAATGTCCACTTCTTTGTCTGCTCCTATTTATTGCAAATTACATCAAGCACATCACATTGTTTTTGCATAACTGACCACTTACAGCTACTTATTACAGTAACCATATCATGACACAAGCATTTGCCCTTTTCCATTCTCTATTGAAGGAATTAAAGAATTTTACAGTATAATTCAAGCAGTTGTTAAACCATAGTGACACAAGGTACTCAGAATACACAGCATTTTTCCCCATTTCCAAATTTTGAGATATATTTTACATCTCAGAAGTAAGCGCCCCCCCCCTCATTTTTTAAGTAATAGTGAAAATCCTGTCATTGTTTACCTGTACTAAACTTCTTGTCATTTTACACCTGTTTGACTTTCTTTCTTCTGCAGAGCATTTTTTTTATGTTTTAAAGAACAACAGCAGCACCCATTGACTTGCATTGGTTTTGTGTCCATATGTGATGGGGACCGCTGTTGTTCTTCAATACATCTTGTGTTCTGCAGAAGAAAGAAAGTCATACAGGTTTGAAATGATCAATTCTGAATGACAGAATTTTAATTTTGGGGTGAACTATCCCTTTAAATAAAGCTTTGCGAAGGGCCAGTTTCCCAGGCATGTGTAACACCTGAAAATGTTCAGTAGACATTTATCTCACACTTTATGCTTTCGCCAGCACATTTCCAAATCCGGTGGTACATCAAAAGTCCTTGGATTTAGAGAAGAACAGGGAATAAAGTACGGGCCCTAAACTTTCAGCGTTCATTTTGTGAATGTCTGTTATTTGGAGCATAGCACACACACAAGTAGCTACAGATGAAGGATTAACCAAGATTACAACATAATTCTATAAAAGAAAGACAAGACAAATTCACGAGCTTTACAAGTACTCAGACGCATCATTTAAAATCATGAAAACCGACATTGTACAATCCCCGCAAGAAGATCAAAGCAACAGAAAAGTGCAGGAGGAAGAGAGAGTCGTACCTGGAGACTGATCTGTTTTCTCTGGGCTTTTAGAGTGCTGCTGATAACTGCATTATGTTGCCTGAGCTCTGGCTTCTGCGTGGCTCTCGGCACAACAGCAGCATGGCAGCTTTGGCCTAAGAGAGCTGAAAGCAGTAGAGTGAAACTATCAGTGTGGAGCAGCACAGACACACAAACATCATAAACACATACTGCCATACACATAGACACATTCACACAGAAGAATTCACATTGTTCATTTAGTTAAAGTAATAGTTCACCCAAAAATAATTATGCCATCCCAGATGTACATGACTTGTATTCTTCATTAAACAAATGTTTGATTTGTTTTGAGCCATATGATCATGTTTGTCACGGTCAAAGCTGACACTCACAGATACATCAGATATTTATGATCCGAAAAAGTGGTGACATCACCAGCTGCTGCTAAATGAGAATGATATAAAACTCTAAATTTACAACTAAAAGGGTTAAAATACTATCATTATATCTTCTTACACGTGATTGAAAATAGTGAAGCTCCACTAGATGCCATATTCATGTTTTGTCATAAGGTGAAAGAGTGATTTGAAATTACTGATGTATATTTTTGGCCTTTATAACTTATATATACAAGAGAGAGGGGAACAGGACCACGAACCGGGACGCGAATTTGGATCGCAAGAAGTGCTGTTGCACATCATGTCGGCGCACAGTCCACTGGAACACTGTTCTCCACATTCTCCACAAACATATTGTTTTGCTTAGGAGACATTCATTTATCCACTTAAGTAAGGTTTGCCAGCTTTTGTAACAAATCCCGCCCAATGGCCAGTCAAAACGAACCCCTCCCCCAAAAAAAATCATCTTACCTAAAAGATTTACAGAGTTGGCAACCTCGACTAGAGTTGTGGATTACTTTTATGTGCTTTTCAGCTTCAACATTTTGGCTTCCATATTAAATAACACAATGAAATTAATATGAACTTATTTTTTATTCAACAGAAGAAAGTCATATACTGTCATATACATCTGGAATGACATGATGGTAAGTTATAAAATATTTTTTGTGTTTTGGAAAACTATTTATTTAAATGACAGTTGGGTACATTTATTCAAAGTCCATTTAGGCAAGTCGTGGCACTCGGCGGACATATTTATACAAAAATCACAATAAAATAGCATAATTCCAACAAAGAATTAAACTTGACATTAACTATAACATAACCTTTGTTTCCCAAGTGCACTAAAAATATTTTTTTCAAGGCTGCACAGTTACAGAACAGGCGCTTGCGAGCGCCTCAAGTCTCTGTGTAGAGCCCCGTCCCAGCGAACCATCAGTCTTATTGATTGGCTCTTTTTACTGAAAGGCGGGACTTTCTTCCCTAGAGCGGCCATATTGAGCATTGCAATCCCTCCACATTCATAAAAGGCAGAGGCGCATTTTGTTAATATCTATTATCTTTAACATGTAGCAACAAGAGATAAACACTCCAGTATGCTGAAAGAAACAAACAATGTCCAGTTCATAGGAATCACAATCAAAATGATATCAAAAGACCATTACCAAGACAACAGAGCACAAGGGACCTTGTTAGCACTTACAGAGAGAGAGAGAGAGAGAGGGCAAGACCTGGTAGGCTGAGGAAGTATGAACTTTTTAAAGGGGCCAAACAGTCTTGCAAACACATCGTTTAACACAGCCAGCCTACAATCCCCTGGGAGAAGTCAAGAACATGAGGAGAACATCACAGACCTCGGTCCGCTCAATGAGGCTTTTACGTTTCCACATTGATATAAATTTTTCCGGATGCTCAAGACGAGTGCTGTGGTAAAGGTGGATAGCAGTGTGAGATATAGATGAAGAAAAATAGAGTGGATTCTGACTGTGAGTGGAACGAGTGATGGAGGGCAGAAAGAAATGTGATCGCCAGAATGCAATATAGATTGAGAAGAGAGTGTGCTGAAAACCCAATTTGGAGATAGGAGAAGATTTTCCTGCTAATCTTTGTAGTATTTGAGATGAACTGGAAAAGATTGTTGTTGTCCAGTCATGTCTCATACTGATGTTGATGTCGAAATTTTGTCATCGTTTATTCACCCTCACGTCATTACAAACCTTTATATGATTCTTTCTTCTGTGGAACACAAATACGATATTTTGAGAAATGTCTCAGTGGTTTTGTGTTGTTTGGTTACCAACATTCTTCAAAATATCTTCTTTTGTGTTCAGAAGAGGAAAGAAAGTCATACAGGTTTGAAATGACATGAGGGTGAGTAAACGATGACAGAATTTACATTTTGGGTGAACTATCCCTTTAAGTAAGCTCAACACATTTTGATAAAAGGGACAACACAAGTTGCGTTAAAATGGGCACAAAATGTGTTACCACAATAACACAGATATGTGTTGTTTTTAACACAATTGTTTTTAGAGTGTGCCTATTTTGTCCCCAAACTCACACAACAGTAAGCACAGGTTTTAAGTAACCCCATCCGCCCGGTCCCCTGGTTGAGTGAGTCATATAGGGGAAGGTAAATAAAGAATGAGCCATGCGTATCTACTCGAGGTCCACTGTGCCTGACCTATTATAGCGTGACCCAGTTGTTCTCCCTCAATCCTGATGGAGCGCTCCTTACCTGGAGACAAACACACAGATGTGCAATGTTTTTTTTTTCGTGATCACACTCAACCTTGGAAGATAAAGTTGTTGAGAAATCCCTTTTTATACTCATTAGGAACTATATCCAGAGGTACAGCATACTTATAAACTGGAAGACTTCACCATGGATCTTAAAGTGTTGGCAGCAGGTTGTATTGATTTGATGCACACTACGCAGTTTTTACTCTAATAAATAGGACTTGGATCTAGAGAGCTTATCTTGGACTTAGCTTCAAATGGAAAACAAATACCTGAACGAATCCTATACTGTGATTTTATTTCAGCACAGCATTTTTTAAATGTACCCTTAAACAAGTAGTGGAAGGAATGATCGTATCTTACGATTTAGGTAAAATATCACCACCACTATCACTATTGTCCTTCAAGAAATGTGTCATGAAACAGGCAGAACTCAGTCGCAGACAATAAAAACAGGTAAAAAACAAAACCCACGAAGCGGTGACTTGACTTGACATAAACACCAGAAAAGCAAGACGGAGAGAAGCAGGATCGTGACAAAATGACTGAGAAACATCTGTCAATATGTACAGTCCACAATACCACAGATTACGAACATCACAATGACAAAAACGGGAACTTAGTACACTAAACAACAACCTTGTCATATGTTTCTGTCATGCATGTTAAAGGTTTATTTAAAGACATTCCTACATTTGGTACATAAAGACACCCTCCTTTAAGTTAAAGAGATTTAGCTGCACACATGAGATTGATGTGGTCCATTGACACCTTTCTACGCAAACACAAACAAAAAATCACATTTAAAAACTAGTAATATGTATACAGTTTACCATTTAATCCAAGTGTCCTTAAAAGAAGTGGGTTCAAAGATGGCATGTGCACATCCATCTAGCAGAATCAAACTAGTACCAGGATCTGAGTTGCTGCTTTGGAGAAAAACAGCTGGTTGGAAGTAGATGGAGTCTTGACAGCAGTCAAGGCCATATGTGTTGATTGAATTACAGACTTGAGCATGGTTACTATCTGGGGTGTGAATGGCAGGTCATCGTCCAGCGTGACACCTTCTTTGCTTTCTTCGTGGGCGAGATGATTGAGTTTTCTGTAGAAATGTCAGGAACTGGGCAGGGGCTCATCGCTGGGATGACAGCAATACTGCTTTTGATCAATTCAGTTGGATGTTCAGCGTGGTGGGAATGGACGTCAGGCATACAGTACTTTATGACTGAAAAGCTTACCTAGGTGTCAGAGGGTATACTTACACTGTCAGAAAAATGTACAAAGCTGATGCTGGGACGGTATTCTTTAAAAAGGTGCTAATGTGTAAGTTAGAGATATTTATAAATTAGGTACCAGTATTTACCTTCGAAGTACTAATACAGTATGAACTCTAGGTCATAGAGTTTTTCAATTACAGGGTGTTGTTGACCGTGTGGGGCCTTGGCGTCAAATAGGTTGTCTGGAAACCATTTGTCCAATTTTTGCTTTTAATACCTTCTCAGGTTAGATTAAATCAAAATATAAGGTGTATGGTACAAAATGGGGGAAACTAAACTTGATTTAAGTATTTGTTCAAATATGTGTTTGATCATAATATCATATCGCTGCTGTCCTTCTGAAACCTTGTATCTGTCATGGTGGGGACAGAGGACCCAGATGCAGGCAACGGTAGGGGTAACAAAAAGGCTTTTATTATAAAAAACCTGAAACTAAAACAAAAGGCCCACGATGGGGTAAACAGAACAAAAGCACGAGAACTAAAAAACACTTGGCAAAACTGTAAAACAAAACTTCCCACGAGGGGGCAAAACAGGAACAAACAAAACAGATGAGACAGAGACAATGACAAAGGCTTGACTTGACTGGACTTGACTTGACAAAAACACACCGACAAAATGCACGAGCTTTACAAAACGAAACAGCACAGGACAATGCACACAAGGGCTTTAAATAGGGGAACAAACAAGGGATAATTACACAGGGTACAGGTGTGAATCATCAGAAACATTAACAGGGAAAATTACCGGAGAACGAGGGGGCGGGGCTTAGACGCGCGACATGAAAACACGCGGCAAAAGGCGGAAGCGCCCGAGCCGCGTGTCTCCCCACAGAACGTAAACACAAAGACAAGATACTGACGCAATCCTGCCCACTAGATCATGAAAACAAGACATAAACGGGAAGGGCAGGATCGCGGAAGTATCCGGGGGGCGTGCTTCCACGAGTAACAAACACAGAGACATGGCACTGTCATGGCCCTGCCCACAAGGCTCTAGGAATTTACAAGACATGAAGGGCAGAACCATGACAGTATCTCCATATTTTGTGTTTATTGCCATAAATCACCCTTTATGTGTGTGTCAATGGGTTTTGCAAATATCAAACCAATGAAATGTAATAAAAAGTGCTTGTCAACTTTGACACACACAGTATTTAATCATTTAAAAAGTATTGTGTTTTTTCCATATCCTGAAGAACAGCGAATTTGGACATCTGAGGTTTTGGTAGGACAGCAATGATATATATATAATATTTTTTTATGTGTTTTATATCAATGCATAGAAAAATCAAATGCTCACAGGAAATTAAGCAAACATTGACTACAATATCATTAGTTATCATTATTTTGTCAATCCTCTCGTTTTTGACACTTTCCACGTGTCATTATGCCAAACCTCCTTATTTCTCTCCAATTCATCTCAAAGCTGAGCTTCAGTTTATACTCCAAGCACGCCAAATTCATACAAAAGCGTACATCTTTAATAACATGTTTAAATAAAGAGCAAAGATGTCATTTTTCCAAGTCCGGAAATCACTTTTTGCCACTACTCTATACAAGAATATCTTTAGACCTTGTTGTGTATGCCTTGCCATTAACAATGAGTCACTACATTCAGAACGGAAAGCTTCAGACTCCAGATTGCCAGAATCAAGTATAAAGTCTCTTATCAACCTCCTATGCAGCAGCCTGCTGTGAGGCAGTGTAGTGCAGTGAACTCTAGTTAGAGCTCATTTCTTGAGATGTGCCCCGTCTACCCATCAGGGGGACACAAGGGGACCCAGGGCCACTATGTCCTCTCAGCTGATCTGTGCTCTTAGGGGAATGAGAAAGGGATGTCTTTAAAGTCTGACAGTGGCATAACTCACAGCATAGAGTCTTCGTTGGTATGTTTTATTCCAGGAATCCCATTTAGCTCCTGCAAGCTCTCATGATTCCTAATTAAACTATGCAGATTATGTTGGTGTCCGCCGATCTGGTGCGAAACACGGTGGAGTGAATAACAACAGTGCTGAAGCAAACATCAAACCTCACCCTAGTTGATTTTTGGTGTAAACATTTGATATGTTATAACATTTTAAGGCACAGCGAGTGTTTTATAACAGCTGTGATTGGAGGCATGTATACATTATGATGCGCACCCCCACGGCTAAGTGGCCACAAGCGGTTTAATGCGTTTTAAAGGTTTGTCGACTGGTGATAAGCAAGATGCTCATTAGTAGGTAATCCGTGCCCATGTGGTGTAATAAATTTAGCAGCACGGGTCCGAGTAACCGTCGTGGTTAGCAGCGACTGCCATCTAAAGGAGAAATGACCCTTTTGGCTCCGATACAGTGCCTGTGAACTTCTGCGTGTCTGTGCCTGTGTTGTGCGCATATCAACAGATGTTTGTACCGACAGACTGCTTAAAAGATTTGAGGAAAATTAAGCACTATCCATTTCCAGTGCCCCTAAAGCAACCGAGCGCTCGGGGATGGGCGGTACTCCCCTTTGCCGTTCCCCAAGATCAATTTTTAATTTACTGACAGTTCAACTAATAACAAATCCAATTACACAGCGGCCGCCTCCAAATAGACTTATTGGAGCTTCTCACTGATTTTAGCGTTTTTCAAGAGAGACGGTAAGAGAGAGAGGGGAGTCTCTTTCCACCTTGTGTGATGAAAGAGAGGTGTTTACTTATTATTATTCAAAGAGGGAAGGTCCGTGAGTGAGGAAGTGAAGGTAAAGGAAGACAATTGAGAGGTTGCTTTGGGTAAACCTAAAGGTCAGTTCACGTCATAACAATGTCAAATCACAGCTTTTTTGTCTGTGAACGAAAACAAACTGCGCTGTCAAACTATTTATCCGGATATCAAAAATATTATTAACGTGGTACACACAGGTAGCCTTCAGAAAAATCAATGCTGTAAAATATGGATGCCATGTTCCATGCAGAATTACATTTGTGATGCAATCTTGGAAAATACATTTTCAGTAATATCAAAAAATAGGTTGAAAGTTTTTGTTAAATTATTATTCTTGTCTATCATCTCTGAAAACATCTTGGCAAAATGTTTTATTGCTGAAAACTAGCGATAATAATGTCAAACTGATGTTTAGGGTATGTTTTATATATTTCAACACAAGGTAATGTTTTTATATTCAATTGTTAGAATGACTTTTACGTGTGATACTTGGCTGTTGTGCTTTTATTTTCACTGCTTTTCATCGTCAACATCTTTAAAAACTTCTTAAAACTTTGGATAACCATAACTATGAACAAGGTTTGGAAAGGGCCGGAACCAAGCTTTCATATGGCATTAAAATCTAAAATATGTCAAATTTCACCATGTGTTGGGTTTCCTCAGATCGCATCTCATTTGGTTAGAGACACAAATCCCTTTTTTTGAAGAAATGTTTTAAGCGTACTGTAGATTTAAAGGCATAGTTTTCCTAAAAATGAAAATTCTGTCATTTACTCACCCTCTTGTTATTTCAATCCTGTATGACTATGACACAAAAGAAGATATTTTGAAGAATGTTGGTAACTGAACAACAGAGGTACTCATTCACTTCTATTTGTATGGACACAAAACCAATGCGAGTCAATGGGTACCACCGTGGTTTGGTTACCAACATTCTTCAAAATATCTTCTTTTGTGTTCTGCAGAAGAAAGAAAGTCATACAGGTTTAAGGGTGAGTAAACGTCCCTCTACGGAACAAAAAAAGTGACTCTTTGCATTGTCATTGCATTTGTTGAAATATAGCATTAAAGTGTTGGGTGCATATTTGTATTCTACTGGTGGTTAGTGCTTTCGATCTAACACATCCTAGCTTGATGCACATTAATGAAAACGCTATCAGGATATCAAGTCACTCATTAACAATATAAAGAAAACAACAGGTTTGTTTCGGTAATAAAGCAGGTAATAGTCAAAACACTTCAGGATTGCCAGATGATCCTCGATCATCCACAGGAGTCTCATCTATCAGAACAACAGAACTATCTTCCTGCCAGTCAGCCGCTCACATCCGCACATTACAAACCCATTATCCATTATAAATGCTCTTCAAAAGATTATTAATAGAGCAAATGGTTCCTCAGCTATTAATCATATCCGGTCTGTGGCCCCTAGCAGCTCGAATGTGGCTCCCTGAGTCACATTCTTATCAAAATCAAACAGTCAGACTGCAGGAATACAAAACACCTGCTAATAATGGCCTGAACTTTCACACCATCGGAAATTATAGTTCATGTCTGAACTGCAATCCCATAAAGCTCATTAATTTGTTGGGATATATGCTGGGAGGTCTGGAGAATCACCTGGTTGCTAGGATACATGATTAGGTGAGGTAAGTGTCCCTATGCTTTTCTCGAGCAAGCACTATCGACACAAGCCAGTTGTAGACAGACATCTGTCAGAAACCATTTTAGATTTAGCATCATTAGTTAATTAATTCAATTACTTGCGTTAAATTTTCAGATAAACAACCAAAGTGTTTTAAAAGGATGAATGATCGGTTATTAGACTTTAAGCTGCATCGCTTTGCATCCACAATGAGACAAATACAAATTTTATTATAATACACACACTGATATCACACTGAGAGCAATGAGCCGTTAAACAAAGTAATGGAGTCGATCGGCGTCCAGAAATTCCCTAAACTTGTTTTTTTTTTGGAAGATGGCAAACAGGGATGAGAGACGATCCATTGCACAGAGGAAGCTGATTTCCCAAAGGCTTCTGTGAGTGGCAAAGACTCTCAGTTGGAGACAGTGATACATGAAAATGTGTCGGTTGAGGATTCTTTCAGCGTCTCTATAGAATCTCTGTATAAACGCAGTGCCTACATAAATGATAGTTTTGTTCTCTATCTGGGTTACAGAAAAGCTGGGAAACAGTAAAAAAATACCTCCGTTGTGGATTGCGTTTTGAAAAATGATCCACGGTGCTATGGTAGCGTTTGTGCGAAACATTAATTCCAGTGGTTTGTGCCTTGTGGCTTTTTCGTATGATGAAAAGTTTATGCGACGCATGATATCATTGCATTAACTTATGTATTCTGTAAACCCATAAATATAAAGAAACCCTTGCAATTGGTTGTTTTTGCAGAAATATGGCCTTCCTCTCTTTTTTCCTTTTTTATTGTCTTCATTTATCAGCTTCTTTGTTGTTCTGCTAAAGATTCGGCTCGTTTTTCGAACCCACTTCTGTTGTATTCTTTCAATATTTCATCTTTCAGTCTTATCCACTAGGGTGGAAAAATGTGTCACCGTCGTAAAGCCATAACTTCACTATCATTAAGCTGTCAGATTCCATGCATTTACCTGCTTAATACATGCTAAAGGTGTCTCTTCCAGACGAAAAATCACACAAAGTGTCAAGGTACTTAAGGGAAGTGACACAAACCTGATTTATATCTGACAGATGTATATGATTTATGCTGTGAAAGCGGAATACGGGAAATAAGGACACTGTTTCGGATCATGTAAGCTTGCCAGCCCACCGAAGGGTTGAGAAAAACGCTTCGAATTTCTCTGGGATTGAATGGCACTTAAACAAGCGTGCAAAATGTTCAGGAAAATCCAGGTGAGACAGGTGATAGAGGAAATGGATGAGTGTTTGAATGCAAAGGTTTCATTTGTGCTATTCATTGTGTATATTAAGTAAATGTACTTAGTCTTAATAGGGAACAGCAGTGAACGCAGGGGAAATTAATTGGTAATGATTTATTATATTTTATGTGCAACAAAAAAAGATTGGCAGTTAATTATGTGATAAGTGCAATGTTATTCTGGGTAAAAAGTGGCTTTTTTCTGAATGAAACAAGATAGTCAAAAAGAACAAAAGTAGGATTTTATCCACCTGGACATTCTGTATGAAAATAACCACCACAGATAGATGGGCATGCTTTCTACATGACAGATGGAGGACTGGAAAATGTATGTTGACATCAGCTGTAAAGAAAAGTTGTTCCAGAGGCGGCTGAGTTAATACATTTTCATTTTTTCGTAGGAAATATGTTGCAAAAACAATGTATTAGGACTGTCACAGTATAAGATTCACGATTCACCAATAGAATTTCACAAATATATTATTGTGATGCTATTTTAAAATAATGCTATCAATAAAATGTGTCTATAATTTAGTTTTTTTTGTGTTTCCTCTTTAATGGACAACAAATCACATTGTAACCCTTATAGCTCTTAAAGGGACAGTTCACCCCCAAATTTTGTCATCATTTATTCACCCTCCTGTCTTTTAAAACATATATATGACTTTGTCCTCTGTGTAATACATAAGAAGGTATTTTGAGAAATATATGTTGTTGGTTTTGTGTCAATACAATAGAAATCTTCAAAATCTCCTTTTTTTGCTTTCTTCAGTTTGCAGTAACATGATGGTGAGTAAATGTTTAAATAGTTTTCACTTTTAAATGAACGATCCCTTAAAGACAAAATGTACTAAATGTACGTTGGAGTGTCAACCAGATAGTTTCAGAAAATTATTTACAATATTATCAGTAACACAATAAATATTTTTGTTATTGTCAATATTGTGCCACTCCTAATTTGTATTTAAGTCAATGGTGTCAATTTTGCTATGAAGTTCACACAAATGCAGATTTTTGAGTTAAAAGCATCACTTGTACACATTGACATATTCAGAAATTCTTATTGTTCTGCGCAGCTTTAGTGAAGAAAAAACAAGAAAAGGTACTGTACTGAGAGAGAGTGACGCATTTGGCCAGATGACCTATTCAATGATGAAAGAAACTGAATATGGAAAAAGCTCCATTGAGATGTGAGTTACATTTTTAATAACAACCTGACTACAAACAGTATGATGTCACAAGCTTTACTCCATATCACAGCAAAGGTTTAAGTGTAATTGTGTTATTTTTCCTACAACATGTTCCTGCCACATGTCATTGAACAAGCGCATGTAAATGTTATATCGTCGTCTGACTGTATCATTAACCACGGCTCTCACAGTGAACAGCAGGCTTGCAGTGATAAGGACCATGAACCCTGCAGTGTTTATGGAGTGACGCTAAACGCTATTGGCTCCACACTGCTTTACACCAATGGCACTGCTTTCAACAGCCAGTTGTTCAGATGCAGAAAAGGTTGCTTGTCTGTAGAGATCATAGCGGTGTGTTACATCATTTTGATGACCTCGTCAGTAAGAGAAGTTGAAAGTGTGAAGCCAAAACAGATGCGATCTAAGTCTGCAATGCTTGAAGATAAAAAGGAATTACATATAGCCCAATTGAGAGGTTTACGTAATCCCTCTGAAGCACGCAGAAACTGCAGGCAGGTACACAACCCTTATTAGAATGCTAAAGTAATGCCAGGGAGTGTTTTACATTAACACGCTGTACCAGACAGTAGGAAGCAAAGGAAAAGCTGAGATGAAGATGGAATTTAAACGAAGACAGGGTGTAAAGGTGCACAAACACAGGAACGCACGCACAATTCACCGAGTGGCCCCTGAGAAATAGAAAAACAAAGATTTATAAAAGATTTATAAAAAGACTGACTGTATATTCTGCAAATGTATGCATAATATACTGGTCAAAAGTGATGTCCAACTTGTTATTGTTGTTTTTTTCAAATACATTATTAAAGATGTATGTATAGGTATTTATGTTGCATAAAGTATGAACTGAAGCTCAACTTTGAGATTTTAAGGAGGTCTGGCAACACATGAGCAAAGTTGTTGTATAATATAATATTTTCATTCACGCATTTGGCCCGAAGTGATTTATAGTGCATTCAGTCCATACACATCATTTTTTATGAGTGTGTGTATTCCCTGGGATCGAACCCACAACCTTTGCGTTGCTACTGGTAAAACATAGCTCAGGAAGATGGCTACAAAATATTACTACACGAGTGGCTCAACAAATATTAATAACAGATAATAACTGTATTCAGTGCTTGCTTTATTTCCTGGGAGCATTCTCTTTTTACACCTCATATTTTGATGGTTTAATCCAGGGGTTCTCAACCTTTTTGACTCAAACCCCCCGCCCCATTGTATTCAACAATATTCAAAGGCCCACCTCCCACTCACAAAACCCCCCCACGTTTTTTACCCAAAAAATATTTGTGAGCTTATCATTACCGAGAAAAACTTTTATTTATAATAAAAATGGCCAATTAATAAGAAATATATTGGTTTTTAGATTTATTTTTTATTTCAATGCATTTGGTCTAATTTTAGTAATCTTGAGGCTCTTTAGAAGTCAGCTGGAGCCTCCTTGTTTGCCCCGGCCCCCCTGTTGAGCACCACTGGTTTAATCGAACCTGAGGGAACATTAAAAGCAAATATTGTATAAATATACCCACAAATATACCCAGATGTAAACACTGTTTTTATCTTACATGATTTAAATCTGAAAGATCTTAAAAATCTGGTCATAAATGTTCTGATGTTTGTATTATGTATATTCTGTGTATTGTGTGTTAAGAAAAATGAAACAGACATAGATAGATATATATAGATATGTACATATCACATATACTGTATATATATAGACCACTTCAGAAGACATAAACATGTATATGTATATGTATATGTATATATACATTAGTTCTATTAGTTCTACACCAATGAAATAAATAATTGTGATGATTGTCTGTTTTAAGGACAATTATAATGATTCATTACAATTAACTTATTCAATTAAGAAAATACTTATTTTCTTTAGAAATGTGAAAATTCTGTAAATAACTATTAACATTTACAATAGAGTGACCATACCAGTGGATATCTGAAATAACTGTAATTATATCAAATCATTAAAATTAGATGATTATTAAATAATTGTGACAGCCCAGTTCCCTGAATAATAACCCCCAGTGTTTTCTTCACTAACGCAAAAACTCAGAATCACTAATATTACTACTAACATACTAAAACTTATAACACTAATAATTTCTTTGATATTAAAAGGCTACACTAAAACTTGCAAAGTTACCAACTGCCCAACACTAATGAGAGCTGAGACAGATGCAGGTTCACACACCAGCATCCCTCTCTCTGTTTCTCTCCATCTGTGACGCTCATACGCATGTTTACTTCAATAACTGCACAGAAACAGCCAAACCCTCATTACTAGTTCAGAAAAGAGGCTTTCGAATGAGTAACAGGGGCTTGCGTCTGTTCCCAGTTCCGAATAATGTCTTTGTCCTGAGAGGTGTCTGAGTCAGAAGTGGGCACACATCTCAATACGAGATCAAGCATTTAAAATTTATGATTACAGGAGGCTATGCGGTGCTCCGCATGCATAAATTCAGATCTGGCAGAAAAGTCGTGGTCATAAATAATCATTCATGTCATAGGGAAAGGGATAAATTGTGAGTTACCTCACGGGCATATGTGGTCTGTTCCTGCACGGAGCTTCTGAGTGTTTATGCATTTATTTTCATGAGATGTTAAGTAAATTTGTGCGTTTGTATGCTGAGAGACCTTGTTGTGTTTTTGAATATATCATTCATTTCACTGTTTGAAAAAGGTCGTCCGTCAAATTGAACTCCTGTGTGTGAGCTGTCTTAAACAAGACATTGGTCTGTGCACAAACATCAGGAAACAAAATACATGCATGATTTATGAGCCTGTTTACAAGGCTTTGTTGAATATACGCACACACACAAAGCCCTTATGCACCTGAAATGCGCTATATAGTAGATGTGTAACAAATGTTACATCTGCATTCTTTTAAGGCTAGACGGTTGCATCAGAAGCACACGCCTGGCTCAAAGTACTTCCGGTCTGTGTTTATTGATCGGTCTGGCATAACTATTTATATTTTATTTTATTCCTATTAATATTTTATTCTTTGGTTCGTGTAACTTTGTCACATTTAAGTTTAGCCAAGTAACGGTTCTTTTGTCCTGTTATCCCAAAATAATACTGACTAGATATAACTTGTTAGCTAATGTCATTTACTTGTCACAAAAACGTTTATGTTGTTGCTTTGAAACCGTCTATACTGGTTCTGGGATATGAATAACGGCAAAAACAAATCAAAACTGTATACACTCTTCAACTTGCCCCGCATGAGCAATATCACGTGAGCAAGATTGATGTTGTAATAAATGGCAGATTGACTGTGATTATCTAACGCTTTGTGTCTACGGACAAATCACAGCTGGACAGTTCTATAAAAAAGAAATTAATATTGAGTAAATCACATTTTAGACATACTACAGCAAGCTACATTGTTTACTTTTGGTCAGGCAATGAAAGAAATTTCATTACAGTGTTGTGAAAAGCAGAATTAGAGTTCCATGTACTGCAGCAAACACAAAAAAGTGGAGCGATACTCAAAACCGAATATTCTTGTGCTGTAACAAAATATCAGCACTATTGAAACCATATTGAACGTATTGAAACTGCTGTAAAATGGAACCCATGTGTCAAGGTTGTAAGAGCCACAATGTCAGTGTATATTTGCACTGATGAAAGTCATTAATCCTTAATCCTTCATGCGATTTAACAAATCCAATCATGTGACTATAACCATTTATTTATACAAGGCCAATAAAACATAATGGAGCAATGCATAAGTGAGAATGCACATAGAGTGCAGCCCCAATGCAATTTAAAATACATGATGGGTGACCAATTATACATTTTACTGTAACATAAATAATAGAATTGGAGTTAATGCATAATTTCAATAGAAGTGGGCTAGTATTTTTTTGCTTAATATCCCAAACAGGCTTATTCACTCAGAGGTAGGCAGGATTACACACCGGTTCACATTTCTGCCGTGTCTTTGAATTCCAAGCCATCCAGGAATCACATGAGCTTCAGTAGCTAGTGTTCCTGCGAAATCAAGAGCACCACCTGCAACATCGCACTCTACTCGAAGCCAGAGGGAAACAAAAGCAGCCCGTCTTTTTCATTCATAAACCATTTCAAAGTTGCCAGCTGGTCTCTTTTCAGTCTAGACTTGCTTTCAAAATTAGCAACAACAGGAGCAACAGCACGCTCGGCGTCAATGTTCGGTTTCCCTCAGCGAGTCTGGCCACTTTTCAGGCACACATCCTTTCTGGATAGTGATTGGAAAGTCTTATGATACACAGCCTAGATTAAACAAGCTATTAGCTTATCAGACTTCCCCTCATGCATTATTCTTTCATTCTCTAAATGCTCATCACCATCAGCTGAAACCCCATCAAATTACACGTGCACTCATGACAACATAACAAAAGAGAAACGGTTGCGGTCTTCAATCTGGCCTATTCATTCTCCAGTGTTAGCATGAATTAACAATGCATTAGCTTGATGAAAGCCTCTGCGCACACATCTAGTGTAATAGATTCCTCGCCGCACACAGGATCACACTCGTATTTACAGAATAACATACAGTCTGTAGCCTAAAATCTACAGAGCTAGGCAACAAAGCCTATTCCAAAACATGCAACTTAAGCTGTTACAGACTTTGAGATTTCAGCGATCTTATAAGATCACGACCGGTCACAGTTGTGCAACATGGATTGAATAAACTTGGGTACGACGATCGTAAGTTCGCAAACGTCATCAAGGTGCGCTAGTTGTAAACACACAACAACATGGATCTCGCTTTGGCAGTTGTGCTTTTCACTTGCGTTAAAAAAAAGATGTGGTGTCAAAAAAGAGCAATATTTTATTCCTTTGAATCATTTTCACCTTCATGGCGTTTAACTTTTAGCACCACGTCGCGTCGATCCTTTCCTGTGCATTTTTCATTGGCTACTCAGTGACGCAGGTTGTAGTATGAAACAAAATCTCAGAAAATGTTTGCAAGACTGTGACACCGACCATCTTTGAATCTCACAGGCCGTTTACAAGACCACTTTTAACCAAAAACTAAAAACTTTTTATACTTTTAGGCTGTTGATTTACATGATAACAGCGTTTTGGAAAGCAAGTCTCAAAGTGCAAGTTTCTGAAAACTTTAAAGGCGGCGTTTCCCAAAAACGATGACGTAGGCATGCGCGAGTATTCCCAAAACAACAATGGCGACCTTCAATGCTGCATGTTTGTGCCGTGTGACATATTTATTATCATTTCTCCAGCAAAAAGTAGTCCTGCACAACTACAACCAGTGGAGAAATATTTATATACACAAACTATAACACACACGCCAAAAAAGTGTATTAAAAGCGCTTTAAACAGGGTATACTACACATACAGTAGTGTTTCTTTACAGCGCAACATCGGGATCCACTTGCGTGCATCATACAGCGTTTTTATTCGTTTTCCCGGATAGTTTTGATAACTACATTGTTGTCATGTAAACGTGGCCTCACTTTGACACTCAAGACCAGCGTTTAAAAGCCACAACAATAGAAATCGCAACGTTTGTTTCACGATAGTCATCTTTAGTCTGGGACAGCCATAAATCGCACACTGTGAAACTAGCTTTAGGTAGAGTTGCACATATCTTTCGTGAAAAAGGCCATCCCAGAATGCCCTGCAACAAGCTTAGTTCAAAAGTAAATCCAAAATGGCAGACAAGAATAAATGTAAATTTAAATTCCACATTGCATTTCACACTTTTAACTGAAATATAAATACACTTATATTTGATTTAATACTCAAAGCCTTTTCATTTCAAATGTAATAAAATAAGTTTAATACTACTAGTCTGATTGGCGGCATGTTTTACCAGCTACAGGAAAGCTTTTACAATAAAATGACAACTGTGTTGATTAGTAGTGTAAATACGAATGCATGGGGCTAATTTGCATACAAAAACATCTACGTGCTGTGTACTATTAGCGACAACTCTACTTAATTTACCTCTGGAATGAATTATTACGGTTCTTGGACACGTAATGACTTTTTAGGGCGTTTCTCTGTGGCATCTTACTTGATTTACTAACTGCTCTATAAAACACAAGTGGACAGACTTTAAGCCTCCTCGTGAAATATCGAGAGGTGAAGTATGATAATGTGCCCGTCTGTAACGGATGGAAGGGCTGTTGAGATGATTCAGGGATAAATCAATCCTCATCAGTGGGCGGCATGGTGATTTTTCGTAGCATCACAGCTAGCTTATTAGCGCCTGACAATAGCAAATGAATATGAATACTGTTAGCTTTGCTGCTGCACTTTGCTATGCGTTCAGATATACCTGAGACAAAAACAGTGACCTTCAATGTCAACTCAAAACAGAGGAGAAGCAGGAGCGGGGGGAATACAAAGATAACAAAGAAGGTCAACCTTTTAGATAAACAAGGTGTTATTTACATTTTGCAGTCGCTTGGATCCAAAGCAACTTGCACATTTGATCAGTTGGATCTGTTGGCAAACCCATGACCTTGGCATTGCTAGCATCATGCCATACAAACTAAGCAATGAGAACAGTATAGACAAGGAGAATGTATATGAAAGTATTTTGAAGATACAAAGATTTTATGAAACCTGAATACTGTAAAATGTTTTGTAAGCATCACTAAGATGACATATAGACTTTTTGGTACATTAAAAAAAACACATTTATTATAATTGTCACTTATTTATGGAAGTCAAAACATGTTTTTTGTACAATGTATTTTGCATTAATGATCCAGTATTTTATTTAAAAAATCTAAATTCCTATTACTTTACTCTATGTCTGCTGTCATGCAATTGATGTATAACTGATATCAAATGCTCAATGACTATCCATAGCACATGATTAAATTGTGACTAATGGCCTCAATAAAGTTTAACTAACGTAACTTTAATTAAAAGTGCTAAAAAGAACATAAAATTGGCTATTTGAATCAATATTTATGTCAGATGAAATATTTTTATTTTACAATCTTTAGAAAAACTCATTTAAAAACTAAACTAAAAAAACTAATAACTAACACTCTCACATTCTAATCTCTGTATTTCACAATAAAAACAAATGTAGAAAACATTGTCCACTTTCAACAGTAAACACATTCATCATAAAAAAACATTCTTATCGCACTTGTCACTTTCTCTCCACCTTTTTCTATTGTCCTTTGAGAAATCAGACTACGAATGCAAAAGTATAACTGCAGATTTGCTAAATAAAGCAGGCATTTCTAAATTTAGGTCATGAGTCATACAGTATAAATCAAAGTCTTTTAAGCAGAGAGATAGAAAGTCATAAGTTAATTATGGCACTGAGGACTGCTGTGTATACGCGTGAGCGTGTGTAAATGCATGTGGTTTGAATGGTTTCTGGTGAGGTAATTACCAATGTGCTTTTAATGAAGTCTCATGGGAATCACCAGACATCACATCTAAACTGCAGCTAATCAGCTTTCAGAGTTTACTGCACACTGCCCACTCAACTACTCTTCTAATAAAACCTACAGAACATGATATGTAAATGAAGCTATGTTTATGGCTTTGGATGGTTTTGTTATCTAGTGTAGGAAGGTCAATGCAGCAGATGAACTTTTAGAGAAACATGCGGTGATAGGCTGGAAGTTAACTTGAATGGACTACAATGGACTTAAAGTGTATGTCTGGTGGGTTTTTTAGCAATAAACAATTCAATCATAATTGAAACTGGGTAAATAAAGGTTTTAAATAAAGTAAAAATGTAGAAATATATGTCAGAATGGGTTGCCCAAATATAGTCTAAATTAAGACCATAGTTTATTTTATTTTTTTAAATAATTTATATGATAATTTCTTATTTTCATATTTAATATGTGCAATTTAATTGATCTATGTTTATATATTTATAAAGCCTGTTTACATCAAGAATCATACCTGTAATGACAACTATAAGTGTCCACAACAACAACAACAGACTTATCGTCTTATTATGTTCAAACCTCATATGCTGCAGTTTTGCATTTAAAAGATGTGATACTGTTAAATTCGAATGGATTATGATTTACAGTCAGTCTTTCATCATTCATCAGCTGGGAAAAAACTAAGGGTGCCTCTCAATCAGCTCCCTTGTTCAGTAGTCAGGGAACTGATCAGGGCTGTCTCAATCACAAAATCCTTCCAGTGCACTGAAACAGTCATTCTCTAAAAATCTGTCCCTCGTCGGCAGCCACCCTGCAAGAGAGCGGCGAAGTGGCCCTGACAAGATGAACTGGGCAGATCAAGGACATCAGGCCCGGCCCCTCTAGCCATAACATTACTGCTGGGTTGGAGCGGGACGCTCCCTGCACGTCCCCAGCCGTGCCTGGCCCCTCTCGGGGGACGATGTATTAGATCTCCCTTTAGCGCTCTGTCGCGGTCCCTGGAAGCTTGCTAGAGTTGGCCATACTGTCGCGTTGGCTAGAAAGGATGATCCGTCTCGGCTATGCGACCCAGTTCGCCAGACGCCCACCTGGGTCGGAGTGTTCCGCTCACCTCACTCCGAGGAGAGAGTGCTCCCGGCCTGGGGCGAAGCTCGCCACCCCTCTGGTGAACTTTGTGGTCGAGCCTGCCCTCCGGCCGAGATGTTCCCCGGGCCTCACAGACCGGACTTCACTGTCCCTGAGAAAGCTGGGGGGCTGCGCCAGCTCTCCCTGCACAGGCCCTCTTTCAGGATGCCATTTAGGTTGCTGAGGCAGAGGCGCATCCTGGCACCCTCTTGGTACCAGGATTGGTTCCTGGCAGCTGACCTGAGGGACGCGTGCTCCATGTCTTGATTTTCCCTCGACACCGGCCATTCCCGGTCTGCATGCGAGGGTCGGACGTACCAGTGCAAGTCCTGCCCTTCGGTCTGGCCCTGTCCCCTCGCGTCTTCGCTGAGGTTCCGGACGTGCCCCCCACTCCTCGACGACTGGCTACTTTAGCTCATTCACGGGAGTTGTTATGCACACGCAGGGCCCTCGTGCTCCGGCACTCCATGCCGGCACCTCAACCGGATGGGCCTTCAGGTCTACTGGGACAGGAGCTAGCTCTCCCCCGGGTGGGGTTTCTCTTATCACGGCTTGGAGCCTGACTCTGTTCCATTCGGCGCGCCTCACCATCGAGCATGCCCAGCCAGGTGCTGAGTCATCTAAAGGTTCTCAGATGACAACCTGTGGTCCCACTGAATCACTTTGAGGCTCCCTGGACACGTGACATCCTCACGGCTATCCCGCTCGAGTTGATACACATGAGACAGCTTCAGCGCTAGCTACAGAGTCGGGCCCATTGGAATGCGTGGCACCAACTGTTGCTGCAAACCAGCCCCTTGTTTAGGCGACCTTCCTCGAGCGTAGCCACGCTCCAGCAGGTCAAAGCACGTCGCCGTGACGACGGACGCCTCCCTGCACGCTGGCGTGCCGTGTGCGATGGGCATGCAGTAACGGGTTGACGGGCGGGTCCCCGCCTGCAGTGGCATTCAATTGCCGAGAGTTGCTGACTGCCCTGAACAGGGCCTACCCCTCGCTCAGCTCGAGCATGTGCTGGTCTGTTCTACAGCACTTCTGCCGTGGCGTGCTTCTGTCATCAGGGTGGCTTCGCTCACGGCAGACAGGGACAGGGCAGTTGCAACTCGCCCACCGCCTCCTCCTCTGGAGTACTGTAAGCAGGTGTCCAGCCCTGCGTGTCACCTATGTCCCAGGCAGACTGAACCAGACACCCTGGTGCTGTCTCGTCAGACCTCGCTTCTCGGACGATGGCGACTCCTTCCCGATGTGTCCAGCTCATTGGGAGCAGTTCGCCCCCCCACTGTCTCGTGAGCCCCCCTCGTGGGGCCCTCACGCCTGGACCCCATGTAGTTCTCCCCCATTAGGTGAGACCATGTTGGAAATCCAGGGCATGGCCGGCACGCATCAGACATTTGCCAATCCTATTCCTCTCGGAAGAGATTGGTTCTCAAGATCAAACCCCATCTGTCGACACAACGTCTTGTTCCCTCCATCAGGGAACAGAGGTTACAGTCGTAACCGAGACGATTCTGAATTTATCTGTATTTTGATATATTTTGTTGATATATGTTTATTCTGTGTTATCTGTATGCACCTAGGGTCTGAGAGTAACGCAATTTCAATCCTCTATTTGTATGTACTGTATGAAACATAAAAATATTAAAATGTAAAAGATTACTATTGTGTACATAAATATATAAATGCATGTAACTATGCATAGTCTTTGCATGTACAGTATCAGAATTAGCCTACTTATAATGACGAATCAAATTGGCAATCAGTTTCTTCGCTTGAGAAGCGTTCAGCATTTCCTCCAACAAACTCCGCCATCTAAATATAGCGATTTGCCATGGCGAGAGCGCAACTGCCTCTTAAAAGCAATGGGAGATGACACTCTGGTTTATTTGGAAGTTAACCTTTATGCTTGTCGCCATTGGTGTGACCAGCCTTGTCATGATTTTATTTGTACATTTAAGTCAAGATTTCTGATGTGAGACAAGCTAAAATGCGTTTTAAGTACGTCTCTTGCTCTAATGCTTTAAATGTACTGTATTGCTTTTCCGTTTAAACACTGCAGAAAGTTGAAATGAAACTAGGGTCATTGAATAACATGTTTTATTCATTAACTGAAGTGCACTGAAAATGCAATGGTGCAATGAAGTCTGTACCGAAACGTAAAGTTCAAATCAGACTGTCACAAGCATTACAAATCAGTACACAAGAACAGAGTTTATGGGTAATCTAGCTTGGCATGGACAATCAGACCACACACTTACCAATAACCACTATAAGTAAAGCAGACACAGCATTAGAATTATCCCTCATCTAGAAAGGCCTTTCTTCACAAACTGAGCGAGGATAATGTCATAAGTTCTGCATTTGATTCCTGCAGGTGTCGCATTGGTAAGAGTTACGCAGACTGGCGACAGGCCTGAATAGTTTTCTTTTTCATCCCTACCCTTCAAACACGTTTTGATGTCAAAACATCTGTCGCCAGGCAAACAAACAATGCGACCGGTGGCATATCTGGGGGACATGCAGAGGCAGATGTTGTTTTAGTTCACCTCTTTGAAAGAAAAACCTTGACTAATGCCTAAAAATACCTCATGTTACCGTGTTAAAAATGACAAAAGTTTCACATTTACTGCACACTGGACTCTTCTCTTATCTGCACATGATAATAGAATAACATTTGCAACAAATCCCTCCATGAAATTACTCAGTTGTTCTGTCTGCATAATATAATACACAAATAACAAATGTGAAGTGCTCTGGGTCTGCACTGGACCTGGAAGAATTGGCAACATTTTTCCATGTTGATAAACCAAAGGCAAAGAGCCAATGTAATTAGCTAAATACACACAAGGCAAAGAGCCAGGAGGAGAGATTCAGGCGGCAAGTCTTCGCCCAGGGCTTCCCATCCATGAGTTCTGAATGAAGGCAATAATTACATTTAAATGTTCTATTTGGATCCAATAATAGAGAGAAATAATGAGCAATTTAAAATGATTTATAATATTCCAGCTCAATGATATTATTATTCAATGTGGTTTACAGAGGGAACGTGGAGTTTATTTGGAAGAAAATTATCCTCTGGAATACACCATTGTGCATTCATACACCAAGTTCCTTCACTGATAATGTGCTAGTTTATATATCCCAATGAGCAATCTGATAAACGAAAGAAGACGGTTTAATTAAATGTTCATAAATCCGAAAAGATTCCACTCGTAATAAAGAATCACAAATGAGATCTCTTTAACATCTCAATTGCTTCTCCTGAACAGCAATGAGATTAAACAATGGGCAGCTGAGGTTCTGGCTTCACAGATTTGTCTTTTGAGCAAAAGTGATATTAACAATGTCAAAAACTGTGTGCTCTACTTTTTCTGCATATCAACAATTGTCTCATTTGTTTCAATTTTTATTTATATTAAGGGATTTCAAGTGAAAATCTGTGTATATTTAATAAACATATGTGAGAACTCCATTAAATCTTCTGAGCTATAAAAGAGCAATAACATTTTCCTTGGCCTCTTTGGGGCATTCAAGTCATATTTTTGGCAATATTTTTACAGAAAACACAGACTCATAATATGAATTATGCAAGCTGCATATGCAGCAATAAAGCCAGTGTACGATGCAGCTGTATATTTAAATCGTTTTATGGAATCAAGCTTAATAGACTATGATCACAGTCCCAGCGTGAGTTATACTGACTGGGCTTCAAAGATATACATAAAGTACATAAACACAATTCTTCCTGACACAACAGTCAAGCAAGAACTCACTAATTATGTCCAAACAGCTTCTGGTAACTAAAGACCTACAGCAAAGGTTGTAACACAGATTGGTTTCAACAAGCAAGGTTTGAAATCAATATTAAACCTGAGGGTGTGTTAGAACATGTGGAAAGCCAGCCTACCATACCAGTGCTCACTTAACATCTGACACAGTCAGCACTCCATCTCACTGTGTCCAAACTGGACATGGGATAGTTTTATAGCCAATTTTTCAGCACGGCCCGGGGAGCAAAGTCAGGTTATGACACAGTATAATGCACGCTTCAGCTGTTCAAGGCTAGTTATACTGCGGTGGATAAATGCTCTTTACAGACAAAATAAAACAAGTAGCCTGAAGGTTTTTCTGTTCCGAGATCCCTCTATATAGTACAGAGGCCAGAAATTATGTTTTGCCGGTTTGTGTGATGTTGCTTTCACAATAGGCCCTGTCCTTATACCATCTGCCATATCAAGGGACCAGAAATAGGCACCAGGTGGCACTTTCCAGCAAGATAGAGTCTGGAACTCATAAAAAATAAAGTTTCAACATATGGTCACTAAAAATAAGTGCATACAGTTTATAACTGGATTACACTAAATATCAGATCAATCTAATATGTTGTTTCTATACATATTCTCTAGGGTTTGCAAATTTTGCAAGTTCATTACTAAAGGTTTTAACAAAACTAAACGCATTAAAAAAATGTAAGAACATTTTATTTTTTTAGAGACTTACATTTACACATTTGGCAGATGCAACAAGACTTTTATTTTATGGATGTTAATGAGTACCGCTGGTTACCAACATTCTTTAAAATATCTTTTTTTTGTGTTCTGCAGAAGAAAGAAAGTCATACAGGTTTGGAATGACAAGAGGGTGAGTAAATGATGACAGGATTTTCATTTTTGGGTGTACTGTCCCTTTAAATCACATCAAGAACATCACTTTTCAAGAAACAAAGTATCCAATGACAACTAGTCATGAGACAAGCAAGAACCAATGAGGTTTGAAATTGTCTACATACTCGGCATATCATTTCTTACTCACAGATCTTTGCAAGGCCTTTATTAACCCACATTTGGATTACTTTTATAAATGTAAGTGCACAAAAGTAAGTAAATTATGAAAAACTTCAATTTTAGGTGAACTATCCCTTTAACATAAGCATACTGCATAAAGTCAATTATTTATTTGACCTTTTGCATCCCGCTGCTTCACCCCAGGGAAAACAGTGAGTGGAATTTATAGAATTACACAATTAGAACTTGCATCAATCAACCTGTCAACGTTTGGAGCTGTAATCTAGTAAACCCATCTGTTCCAGACCAGCAGTACAGCAATAAACTTTACATTGAACCCTAGGGAGTAAGCGTAAAGAAAATAACAGAAAGAAAGAGAGTGTGGAGGTATTTTCAGGCAAAAATTGTACAGCCCAACAGGACATCTGCAATACATTCCCTGACATACCAGCTAACAGAAAGTAGCAGGCATCTCTAATTTATTTCACCACGAGGTTTCACACAACAGAAATGCTCACAGAGCATAGGTAGAGATAAGTTTAGGGCACAGAGCTTAGCTTTCCAAAAACTGTTTAAGGGAGTGAAAAAGAATTAGATTTCTGGAGTGTTTGGAAAACTTCCCAGAGAGAGCGGGACAGAAACAGATAGCCTGTGCCATATTTAAGAACTGGGAGTTATTTTGGACAAAAACACACAGGGCCTTGGTGCAAAGAGAAAATGATCATAAAATAGATGTTCGTATAATAACAATTTCCTTCCATCCGATTCCTAAGGGCTCTATAAACCCCTTGCCACATTAACCGACAGCCCATCTTCAATATCACTTGGTTTTATAACAAAATTGTTGGTTCAGGATGAAGGTTCACAGGCTCATCCATCACGGCATGATAGCCTAGATCCAGAAAACATCTCAATGAATAAATCCAAACCCTTCCTCAACAAGTGCAATCGGTCACAACCGAATGGTTTCCTGAGAAACCTAATAGATCAAAGGCAAGAATAAGGGACATGGCAGAAGATGAGCTATCAGCTAAACTCATTCATTCACAAAAGTTGTCACTAAATTCCTGTATTAAGTGGATGGATTTTAGCAGTAGCAAAAATGATAAAAGAGTCATGATTCATCTAAATGGTTCACAAAGCAGCAGTTAGCAAACGGAATACAAAAGAACAGAAAGACTTTTGTATCATTGGTTAATGACTGCTGATCTGAACAAGCAGATTTTGATCTCATATTAATCAAAGGGACTGCAGAGAGATTGCATATATCATCCACACTTTAAGTCATGATAGAAAGTGGACACTAGTCCGCTGTAGTGTACTATATGGGTAAGAGAACACAGAGCTTGTTGTAAAGCTAATCACATAGTCTTGTCATGAAGTAAATATCGACATTAGCACAGGAGCGACAATGACCGTTGACGGCAGGAAGTGAGCGTGTATAGCAACGTTATGCAAATGATGTGTGAGTGCAGTGGAGCTCACATTATCCGTCTCTAATCAGTTACTGCAGCGTTTGTTTATAACTCTTACAAGAGCAACCAAAACTAGAAATGTCTCTAGACATCATACAAGTGACGGGGAACACACAGCGACAAAGTGCCAACAATGCGCCTGAACACGCCTCTTTTTTAGACCAGCACGCCCATGGGCGCACGAATTGGCGCAAAAGCATTTGCTATTTAAACAATGCAGCACAGGACAGGAAAATGAGAACTGCGTTGGACTGAAACTAGCAAAAACACTTGCGCTTTGCCGCATTGCGCCGGGTGTACGATAGAGCCCAAGGTGATCTATCTATCCATTTTTTATGCAATTTACTTGTGCAAATAGTTCAATTCGGGTTGACATGATAACAGTCATCAATATGTTTTATTTATAGACCATGTAAAAAGTATGCCTATAATAGCGCCACCTAGTGTGAGTAGAGGTTGAGATTTCAAACTGAGTCCCACAACAACTGGTGTCTTTCACTGATTTCTAAAGCCTAGATGTGTTTACTGAAAATAAAAAATCTGAACAAAACAACAGTGTTTTCACATCTTTGGTACTTGGCCCCCTAATTACAATGGTGTTTTAAATACTAGGCCATGCATATTTAAAACAAATGAACAAAACAAAGTTACATTCAGAATATTCGGAATAGAAAACAAATATGCGTCTCTAATATTACACCATACTGGTTAGTGTAACCACAAAGCGACACGTGTCACTGTGATTGAACGATCAGCCTATATCCAACTTATTAAAGTGTGCTAATGAAGACACTGCCTTTGCAGGAAAAGGAATGTAGGCAATACTGATATATTGCCTTTGGGAATTCTGCACATGCTTAGCTTACCGTGTCTCAAATGAAGATCTGTCATTTAGCATTCAGGGAACACAAGGCTGCTAAATGACATCAAACTCCAAGTCTTTGGATTTAAGTGTCTTTTCTCCAACAGCATTTGTGTAATATTTACCAGGTATGTGTAATATTTAGATATGTTAAATGGGTAACAACACATTTTCTTTCTCTGTATGTCTGTACATACTGTATAGAGGAACTGCAATAAAGCTGACTTGAACTCATTTCATTATCTTTTAAAGCAGCAGACTAGATTAATTAAAAAGGTAATTTGCTCACAATGTGAATCTGTAGAAGAACTGGATTTTAAAACAGAAATGGGAAAATGTGAGCAAATATTTATTTTTGCATCTGGGCTCAGACTTGAAAATGCTTTATCAGGCAAAAATGAAACAATTAGTGGAGCTTACCTTCATAATTTGCCTAATGACCAGATGGAGGATTGAATATCTGGGTCTCTCCACAACAATACTTTCTGTGAACATCTGTCACAACCTCTGGGCAAGGGGAAATAGATGGAAAAGGGAGAAAGAGACAGGCAAAATGTAAGAATTTTCATTCACTATCCCATGCATCTGTCATACGTTAGATACAGAGGAGTAAAAGCGGTCATAAATGTGACAGCTGGATTGAAAGAAGAGACAGAGTACAAAAGAGAAGAAAAAGAAAAATACAGGAAGTAAAAATATCTGAGGGGAAAATGGACAAGATGTCAAAGTCACAAAACCAAAGTAAAAACTTCGGAGGTATGATAATAGTTCCTTGGAAAGATGGAACAATAATGAAGGTCACTGATGCACAGCCTGGATTCCCTAGAGCACAGCTGCCTGCCAGATCTTCCCATAACAACTCCATCAAAGTGTACAAGAACAGAACAAATATAGATTATCAATTTACAACACCAACATCAGCTAAACCACTGAACAACAAGGGGTGGGTCCCATTACATCTTACTTGGGTTTATTATATAGAATTTACGTATAGGTCATGACATGAGGTCATGGTATTATAAAAAAGGTGTGGCTGATGAATAGTTATTGCTTCTTCGCATGGAAAATGTCATCAATAAGGTCAAAGGTGACCTAAATAAGGCAAAACGTCATTTTCAGCAGCTCAATACATGGTCTTGAGATAAATGGCCTGTTATCTGTCTCTGGAATGACAGATTGTTGCAATTTAAGCTATAGCTCTTTTGATATACAATTCTAAAATACAGCACATCATTTTACCTTATTACTCTGAAAGTTGAACAATACTTCATTACTTCAATACTTCATGCTTCATTTTATTGGACAAGTTGCAGTAGAAAACAATGACACAGAAATGACACTATACTGGTAAAAATGCATACTATTTCAATTGATTCTGAGAAACAATGATTTGGTATATTGACATCTAGGTGCTTTTTACTAAATGATTTTGATAGCATTTTATAAATAAGTCATACTGTACTTTTTTAATGTATGGTTTCAGGAAATGATTCTTCACTGGCATGTTGGGCAACCGAAACTGACAACACACACTCAACACATGCTTGAGGAAAAAGAACCAATTATTTCCTGCAAATTATTTAATTTACTGCATGGCTTCCCTCTGATGTTTTTCTTCCTCTATTGGGTATATTTTGGAAGTAGTGTGTTGACCCCTCGGTGTCATGTTTTTTGACAAAGTCATTTTTGAACTTGAGTGCGGTGTTGATTCATTCACAAGGTCCGCTGACTTGTGCGTCACCATTAAAGGTGATGAAAGACTCGAATGGCACGATAATATTCCTATTAGTTTTAACAGGATGCTCATATGAAAGATACTTTGCACACTTAAAAAAATATATCCTTGGCCAGTCGAAAATGCTAGGTGGCGCGTTCCAGCCTGCGTGTTTAGGAAACGGGAAGGCAACACTGATACAAGAACGCTACTTTGTTACAACTAACACCTGCAAAAAAGGACATTGTGATGCAGGATGCACTGTTCTTCTTGTGCATTCATGCGTCCAAAAATGCTTGCTTCCCTTCTGTATAATGTGAAAAAAATCAGCGTGCTAAATCATTATTTTGTTGATATCCTCAGCATGAAAAAAACAGTAGCTAAAGGCTAAAATACACTAAAAGACTTTTAAAATCTAACAGTAGTGTGTTCCAGCCTTAAGTTATGTCCGATGTACTGCTTCCTTCTTGTAACCTTTCTAGGGAACTGAGGAGCTGCCTGATTCAAAAAGGTAAACAATAAAAATACCGGAGTGTTAGTGATGTTGTTACAAAGAAATGTATTCCTTGTGGTTAAATTGTAAATTCTTTGTGTTAGTACGTCAAATGTCAACAAACATAGGGGTCATGTATTCATACCCGCATAATATAGTGGGAGGGTTTATAATCAAGACCAAAGATACACACACGTTTGATTGGATAGATGGTCAGCCGTCTCTCTAGATAGTAAGTGAAATAAATGAGCAATGTAATTTATGCTTAGCTCCACGGAGAGCAATAGAAACACACTGGAGCAGGCAATTTATAAGTTAGCCTCTTTAAATTAAACGTTTAATTATTTAAAACACCATGGGCAATGCTGCCTGTAAGTTCCTGAAATGTTCAGTACAGCTGTCTTGATTTTAAATAGCCTCTGCAAAGCCATAGTTCAAAACAAAATCTTCTACAGAAGTTGACGTAAGAGGCGATCATCTTCAACAAAACTTTTAAAAGAAAATGACATCCACTCACTTAGACTCAAATAAAAAATGAAACCTTGCTGGAGAGAATATAAACTAGAATTATTTTTCACGTTTGACACTTGAGTGCAATGTAGCAATACATAATTTGGGCAATGAGACTTAAATCTATATTTTTATTTTTATGAGAAGTTGGATCTGATTACATTGGTAATGTATGCAAAAATGTAATGCAGTGGCACCTCAGCATTTTGAAATGATTATAGAGGTAATAGAAAACCTCTTTACAGTACTTGGTGATTTTTATATTAAATTTACATTTGTAATAAAAATATGTTTATATGGCAGAAGCTACACAAGTTGTCCAGGATGAGGTTTAATGGCGAAATTTTTCATTTGCAAAAAATTTACCTCTGGGTGGGTACAAGAACTAAATTTGCTTTTTACTTTTTCCCCCACTTACTAGGTAAACCCATTTATCTTTTATGTTAAAACCTCTGTGTGTTAACTGAGATGTCTGACACAGTAGAACTTTTTCTAATGCATAATGAAAGACATCAGCAAACAAGAAAAATGCTAAAACATTTCAAATGTTCTAGACATCTCATGCAAATTTGTATTTGTTTTTCTTCTGTATATTTTGCATCGTGATTTGCACTCTTCTCATCTTCTATCTAAACCAGGTCACCAAAATCCACTGCACAAAGAAAGAAATGTAAAATTCTCAGTACGTCTCGATGTGCAAAATGATACCCTAGACTAATGAATAAGTTAAAGCTTTGTTGTGTAATGGAGGGGATGAAATTGGACACTTTTTCATCTGATCCTGTGCTGGGGAATGAACCGTACTGTGAGGCAGCAACAAGCAGAATGCCATTGACCTCGCCAATAAGAAAAGACTTACAGGACACAGAGCGTCCAGAATGAGACCTCATGGGATTTCCAAGTTCGACCACTTTGTGAGGATGGGAGAAAAAACGAGCCTTTGAAAGACAGGACTTCCCAAGAGGGTTTACGTAATTCTCCATTTCAGAGATTTCTTCCTGGAAAATATCCTTCAGGTACAAATGAGCTTGGACATAAAGTGAATAGACCCAGGCCCAAAACTGTTCTGCAGAGGCTTCATCAGCTCTTGTGAGACGTACAGTCCTGTAACGGGGCTTCCTCTGATGAGCGGCGCTCCAGCACATCTCTCAGTAGTGGGGAAACCTTTTAGACTTGGCTACAGTGAATCAGTCAATTCCTCTGGGATGTTGAGAATGGGCTGAGAGGTGGTCACAAATACTGGAAGACCCGCAGGCGAAACCGGAGCAAAGAAACAAGAAAAACAATTTGACAAAAAGCAGCAAGTAGAACCTCTAACGGGGACCAGGTGCAGTTGTGCATCATAGGCTTGATGTGATAAGACGCTGTGGGTCTACACTTGATGAGAACAGAGAATCAGGTATGAATCCAGTCTGAATTCACACTTAAATATAAAACAAGCTTTAATGATATGTATTATTTAATTCTCTATGATTTGACTGCCAATGTAGTATTATCAAAACAACAATGTTTTCTTCCTATTTAAAAAGCACTTTGTTCTTAAGAGATGTCGCAGGTAAAAATCAGGCACTGCTTGAACGGACTTGCACATACATGCAGAGTGACCTGAAATCCATTATTCACAACTTCCCCAGAAGCATTACATAAACATCATTTTCAAATCTTGATGAAAGAAGAGATTTGCTTTGTGTCACAGCATTAAGCTTTTGTTTAAAGTCTCCCCATCCTGCAGATGGTCGTGTCTGCAGTGCACGAAAGTCCAGAAATATCTGATGTGCGATAAAGGATCCGTGGAGTTTTGTTCTGAGTCTCAGCATCTAAATGTGTTGATCTGCCCTTCCAGCAGATTAACTGATCAAGTGACTAAGCTTCAGACTTTAAAGTGTTTGACTGCACTGTTCTGACTTCTGAAGCTCATTGAAAATCTGAGAACATGTCTGGAAGACATCTTAACAAATTCTCAGCCTCAGCACACTGAAGAATCAAGTACACCAGTTAAACATTAGGACACAGCTTTCATTTCTTATTCTATCTAATTGTATAGTTAAGTTTGGGCCACAACAGCGCACATGTGCAGTAATGTTTGCTTATGTTGTTGGTTTGAAACCGTTTATAATACACAAAATAACTTGCAATTTAATGTTTCAAACAGAGATAGAAGCTAAAGTTACAGATTGCAACTAGTATATTCATGCAGAGACACACGATATATTTGTCTACAAAAGCAAATGTATTCTATAAGCCCATATATGAACAGCTTTCTAGAAACATCATCAATTTAGTCCAGCATGTCTAAACATTTTAGTGTATTATGTTTCATGCTTAATGAAAAATAGTAGCGCTTCACTTTAAACAGCCATTATGAGTACCTGCTGTTTCATTTACATAGATAGACATGACAAAACCGCCCTTGCACATTACAACACACATAAATCAAGTGGCTATACTGTGATCATAATCAAACACCTTTGGGTCAAAGCAACGATGGTTTGACACAAACAGACCGTCTATCTGCCAGAGTCTCCTCTTTGTGCCTCCCCTGCTGTCATAGCTGGCTGCTGATGTGTTTATTTGTGTGTGATGGTGCTTAGAGATGTTTCCCTACCCAGCTGCAATGCCCCCATGGCACCGTCCCATTCCCTCTGCATGTGAATCAGTGTTTTCACCCATCACAATGAGCCGTGGAACAAAAGCAACAGACCACATACTGTTCACAGCTGAACGTGGGGAATAGCCAGCGATGTGTTTGATATCACATTACCGACACCATGTTTGGAATCTTTTATATGTTAATCCCACGAAAAGCCAAATAATTTGGGTGAGGAAGCAAAAATGATCCATAGTAATCCATAGGGAACTCCTCTTTAAAGGGATAGGTCATCCCAAAATGAAACTTCTGTCATCATATACTCACCCTCTTGTCATTTTAAACCTGAATTACTTTCTTTCATTGTTTTGTGTCCATACAGTAGAAGTGAATGAGTACCGCAGTTGTTCAGGTACCAACATTCTTCAAAATATCTTCTTGCAGAAGAAAGAATGTCATACAGGTTTGAAATGACAGGTGAGTAAATAATGACAGACGTTTCATTTTGGGTAAACTATCCCTTTAATATCTTATATAGAGAATTCTGCTTAAAGCTTTTCTTCTAGAATCTCATAAGAGATCAAAACAATGTTTTACAATGTCCAAGATTTCAAAGTCTGCAATCTAAAGAGATTTGAAGTCTGTGATATGATTTATCTTCAAACCCTTGCTGAGCTGTGCTCATTCCTCATTAAATATTGCAGCCCTATCCATTTTGTATATATTCAAACATGTTATTTGACTCTTTTCCTTAAGGAATATAAATGCTGTAAAACTGTTTTTGATATAATATATCATAATATATATATATAATATAATATATGTATAATATATGGTTACATATGTACATTTGTATTACATTAGATTTATGCATTTAGCAGATGCTTTTATCCAAAGCAACATCCAGTGCATTCTTGTTAACTATATATTGCAGATATACTGTATACATGTATAGACAGTTTTAAAGCAACAACATAAACAAACGTTACTGCGCATCTGCACTTTTGTGGCCCAAACTTCCGACACACATCCGCAAAGAATAGAATCCCTGCAGATTATTTCTGATAACAAGCAAACGAAATAACAAGTAAATGACATTAGCTAGCAAGTTAAAAGTGTTATTGTTTATTTAATAAAAATAACATAGAATAAATATTAATATAAATTAATATGAATAAAAATGACATAAAGTATAAATAGTTATATTATTAGCCTCTAACCAGACCGACCAACAAACACAGACCGGAAGTTAACTTTGGGCCAGGCGCTTAGGTCCGATGAAACCATCTATATATAGATTCTGTATACATAAATGCATAAAAATAAAGATGATGAACTGTAGTTTTATATTGTAGATGTTATTGGGTATAGAAAAGGCTAAAATGACACTGAAAAAAATCACAGTTCATCGATCATTACAAATTGTTACATTTCTTTACTCCTACCAAAATTAGTTATTAATCTCTAAATTTGTGACACAGCTCATCACAGATGGACAGAAATGACTTGGCAGTCCCACATCACAACCAATTTCCCCCGCAGATGCAAGCTCTCGAGTCTATCCCTATTTTCCATATAAATCCACAGATCAGGCCAAGAGCTGCGACTATTCGGCCTCCTCTGATGATATCAATCAGTCATAGTGAAGGAGCACATCCAATACTGTCCAGCTTTTCAGAGACAGATCAGCTGTTAGTCCAATTCCCCTCTCTGGTTAAACACAGATAAAGCAGAACCAACAGAAAACAAAGGTAATGAACGCCTCATTTTCTATTTTAGAGAAAATGTTTTACGGTTCTCTTCCTTTATTCCCACTGGGTGTTTTGGTTGTGGAGCTGCAGCACAGGAGAATAAGATAATGAGTTTTGTTTCAGCAGCTGGGTGGGAAAATTAATGGAATATTCGGCATACAGAAGCGTGGTTTGCATAGTAGTGTGCTTTGCATAGGTCTTTGTTTAAAGTGCATGACCTCGATGTTCACAGTCATCACACACACATCTGACAAAGGATGGGTATGAGAAATAAATGTACTTCATTACATTTGGAAAAACTTTGAATGGAGTTTTAATGTCTGTTTTGGCAGCAGATATTGGCAGATCTGCAGTAGACTGTGAAAGAGGATGTCCAGTGTTGTGCTATTGAATAATTTAATAATGACAGCTGTTATGGCAACAACAGTGAGAACACAACAGGAGAATTGCAGTGTTTGTCGGGGCATTTCAGAATATACCCGTGGAGATTCACCAGTGGCAACAGCTATTAGCAAAACCGGAGTTGCAAGTTTTGGACACGTGAAAACAGACACAGAGTGGCGTGGTCAGAGGATAATAGCGTCCACTTATGAATAATTGAATTTAAGGTGAGCAGCTGGGAGTTGGTCTCTTTACTGAGCAAGAAAAGCCTGCGTATGTGTTATAGACGTCATGCTGCGACGTGCCAGTGAGCGTTTTAAAGTTTTCCCTGCGTTTGCATAGTATGGTACATTGGCAACGAACTTTAGGGCGAACTTGTTTTCATTTTAAAGTACGCATTGTGTTCTCTGATCTGCGATGAACAATAATGGCTGATCCTTCAGAAGTATTTGCTTTCCCTACAGCTGGATATGCAAGAGACATGCGTTCAAACCAGTGGATCAGAGGTTGGAGATGCCCTTATAAGTCATCACCTAATCTTTATGAGGTAAGAACAATGTAAACAGAAATGGACGGATTAGATCAACTGGATTTTAAAGGTATTTGCTTGTGTGTTCGCAGTATTTAGCTATATTACGCCACTGGAGTTCTTTCAAGAGACTGGTTTTACGCTGGTGATGCACAAAAGTACATTAGCAATAATAAATGATGAGAGTAGAATTGCTCATTATTTCAGTCTGGAGTACAGAATACAATAGCAAAACCTAATCGGTGGTAAACAAATTTTGTGTCGCGCTGTGCGCTCAATTTCTGGTTGTTATAATAAACTTGCAGGTTGGCTGTTGTACGTGAAAACAACAGTTACTGTCATACTGTTTGGCCTTTTCCGTAAATCAGCAGCCATGCGTTGGAAATGGAATTAAGATGCCAGCTGGGTAAATTAATAATAATGTCCCGGACACATCTGTTTACTCTCTTACTTAGGATTTCTGTTCTGAGCCTCCACTGAAGGTTTCTGCTTTTATCCAATGCAACAGAAGAATGTTTAATGTCTAATTTCCTTCACAGTTTGGTTTTACACTGTGTTTGATGTGTACACCTGAGACACATTATAAATTATGTGACAAAATATTTAGTCTCACAGATTTATTTATTTATTTATACTAAATACATATTTATGCGTAATTTCCGATTGCCTTTGGATTTTTGAGGACCTGTGATTTCATTATCATAAAGCATGTCTAACCTGCCTTTTAGCCTCAGGGTGAAATTCATTTTCATAAAGAGGTAATAAATGTTTACAAATATATCAGATTTATTCATAACACCTTTAGAGGTGGTTTGTAGCCCTTAAGCTCTATCGACATGATTTCAATTCTAGTAGATTTTTATTGTAAAGACTTTTTCTGTTTGTTTTCAACTATCCTAAACATTTTTCCAAGAGGAAAATGTAGCTTTTAATATGCACACTTGAAAATAAAGGTTTTCTGTGTTGTATGTAGGGCCCTATGAAATCTTTTTATTTTTTTACCAAATTCCGTTTTTTACCAAACCCATTTCTGGGTTCTGTGTTTTCTGTCTCTTGCTATATAGGCTACAATTTAATGTACAACTGAGTTAATAAACCGGTATCTTACCAGAACATTTTCTTTAGTTTTATATATAAATATTAAAGTAAGATTTTTTTTATTTTACTAGCACATTTACTTAGTGTTTGAATAAAAATAGGTGGGAATGGTGTGGTAAAATGTGGGTGTGTTATAACTTCTTCAAGTTAACCAGACTTTTATTTTGACAGTGTTTGACAGTAGCTTTTCTCAAATGAAACCGTGAAATAATATGTTTTCGCATTCTCTTATTACTCAAGTAAAAGTAAAAGTCATCATTTTAAAAATTTCTCGAGTAAAAGTAAAAAAGTATGCAATGAAAAAACTACTCAAGCTAGTTACTAGTTCATTTGTATCGGATTAAATACTATTCATAAAATTTATATTAATGCAAATAATTTATATCAATATATTAATATTATATTTTAATCAATATTTTAACATATTAAGCAGATATCTTTGCAATACAAACACACAGAGACTAAAGATTAGACAAACACAGAACAGAGCCTTTCTGTGAATTTAATCTAGTCCCAATGTCCATGTAGCCTAAACAACTTTAGAATAATAGACAATATCAAACTAAAGTGAAACTGCAGAATTTAGCATTTACAGTGCATTTAACTAACTTCCTTCTAGAACATCTGTGGTGCTGCTCAAATGAAATACAAACTGATTTTAAACTAGACTTATGTTTCCTCATGTTGTGTTGTGAAAAACTCTTACTTGTAAACATACAGCAAACAGTGAACCACACGCCCATCAACAAGTTTTCTTCCTTCTGTTCTTCAAATGTTTATTTCTGCAAGCTCTGTCACGCGCATTGCTGCGTCTAAGGAACAGGTCACGCGTGCGCGCGCATATGACGGGCCTTCATCATTGCTGGCAAACAATATGATGTATTTGCAGTTTTGGTTGGATAGATAATAGATTCATATCCACTTCTTCCAACGCTTTTTGTGTTATGCGTGTTTCCCGCTACGTGGATAACCGGCCGCTTCAGACGATTCAGATCGTGCTGCGAATTGAACGAATCTGAACTGATTCGTTAACCTATTCAGACGGTTTTACCGATTGTTCAAATAATGAGTTTAAAAGAATCGACTCAAAAGAATCTTTCACTCGGGAATGCCTCAGTAAAAAGAGACAACAGCCTTGAAATAAACAAACGCATTCAATAATCCCTTAAAATGAAGGAACGAAGCAACGTCACGTAGTGGAACTACGTAAAAGTACAGATTTTCTATTAGAAATATACTCAAGTAAGAGAAGTAGCCTACCCACTTTTAAATTTAGTTAAAAGTAGTTCCTACAGATTTTCTATTAGAAATATACTCAAGTAAGAGAAGTACCCACTTTTAAATTTAGTTAAAAGTAGTTCCTACAGATTTTCCTAAATGTTACTCAAGTAAATGTAACGAAGTAAATGTAGCGCGCTACTACACACCTCTGCGCAGTACACGCATTTGCGCCACTCTTTCGCTCATATACACACAAGCAGATGACATATTTAAATCGCATCTGAAAATTTCTAGCGTTATTCATAGCACAATTGGAATTTGGTTAGCTATTCAGTGCTACTTTCTGGTTAAGAAATAATACATTTGCCAGATTCTGGCCGTTATACAACTAATTCCATTTTTATGCCTGGATTCCGCGATTCCATCCTTGTTTTCCGCATCATGGAAATCATAGGGCCCTATGTATGGTTCTATAAAGAACCTTTAACATTTACAAAATCTCTCTTTTGCACAAAAGGTCCTTTACTCTTAAAAAAGATGCCATAGAAAACTACTATGGCTTTGCAGTGGAGAAATGTTCTAATGACTATGAAAAGCTAAGAAAGAAATGGTTCTTTTAAAAAACGTTTGACTGAATGGTTCTTCTATGGCATCGTTGCAGAGAACCCTTTTAGGCACTTTTATTTTTAAGAGTAGCTTGTATTTATCCCTGAATGTTCTTTTAATGATTTTAGTGTTTGTGAGCAAAGAATTTCTGCATTTGTTAAAGCTGAAGTCTCTGGTCACTAAAGGTCTTATACTTCACAGGCGGCGGATAATGAGCATCCGTGGTACCTTCAGCAAAATGCCACGGCACCATGGAGGAGTCCAAGAACTAGGAGGGAGATCCCATCAAGAGAATGGAATACATCTGCCTCTTCATCTGGTTACACATTATATGATGAACCCTGGAGATCAAGATCTAGCACACCTAGTCGTTGTTTATTCCTGAGCCGAGCACGCAGTGTACCCGAAGCCCTCGATTGCTTACACAGCCCCACGCTACATTCTAGATTTTCCTCAGTCGCCATTACCGCCCGGAGTTTGTCTCCTAACAGGGATCGAATGGCTTACCCAAGCCCAAGAATTAGCCATGGCAAACCCCTCTCATTTATACCCCGTGGTGAAAATAAAGCCCTGCATGCAAAGCCTAGTGTCACTATGGTTCCTCCTAGACGCAAGCCAATTGTAGTGACTGTGACTGAATGCACACAACAGCATTCGACCAGAGAAGATTCAGTCAGTCAGACAGAGCAAACAGACTCTTCTGCTAGACTCTTCCGTTCTTGCGCCCATCTAGTGGTTATGCCGTCTCAGCTCTCCAGGTCTACTCTTTACTTGGACAAATCCCGCTTGATCCCTCTTGGACAGCCTGAAAAAAATGGGACTTTGCATAGATCTACTCTTTCCCTTTCACTCAGAAGCAGATCTCCTAATCAAAAATCGGGGATAATATTTCAACCTAAAAAGTCTTACAGTGAATGGGACATATCGAGCATTTTCGTTGATGGAAGAGAAAAGCTGTCCCAGCCCTTGATGGATTCTCCCACCTTCACCAGTAGTGCCTTCAGGAATAACACGAGCTCTGCCTCCAACATGCAGTATTCCACTTTAACATCATTGCCATTCAGAACAAGGTGCCACTCATCTTCCGCTGCCTTCAGACTGAATGGAAAGGCTAATGATGTCTTAGGGCCTCTGCAGAGCAATCTAAGAGCCAGACAGGCATTCAGCCAGCGTTCAGGTACCTATATCACCTGCCTGCTCCTCTGTAGCCATGCAAATTGATCTCTTCTCTCTCCCTCCGTTTCATTCCCTCTCTTTCTTTTACCGCCATTTATTCTCTACTATTCTATTCTGAACACGCAGTGTGATATCCTTGCTATTTCATTTCTACATCTGCTTCTCTGGCTGCATACTTTTGGATTGGTGGATCATTCATTGTTAATGAGACGCTCTCTCTTTAAAACCCTTTAAAGAATAGGAACGCATCGGCCAAGAAAAACTACTTGTCAAAACAAGGCTTTTTGAAAAAGACCTTACAGTACAGGGAATGTTTTCCTTTGTGGAATTAGGGGTGTCACAATATTATAGACGGTTTCATCGAACGCACACGCTTGGCCTGAAGTTAACTTCCAGTCTATGTTTGTTGATCAGTCTGGCTAGTGGATAATGATATAATAATTTAGACTTTATTTGATACATATTAATATTAAATAAGATTTTGTTGAATTTTATTGTATATTCATTTTGTCAAACAATTTGTTGAATGGGTCGTGTAACTTTGTCGCATTTAAGTTTAGCCAAATAACGGTCCTTCTACTGGTAACCCAAAATAATACTGACTAGACATACTTTTAACTCGCTAGCTAATGTCATTTACTTGTTATTTCTTTTGCTTGTTATCAAAAATAATCTGCAGGGATTCTATTCTTTGTGGATGTGTACCGGAAGTGAAGTTTGGGCCACAAAAGCACACATGCGCAGTAATGTTTGTTTATGTTGTTGCTTTGAAACCATCTATACCGGTATTGACAATAATTGTGATATTAATAATTGTGTTAATATCATAATATCGTAAATATCGTAATAGTTACAAACCCTCTTTTCCTCCTTCCACTCACATACTGAGTATGATTCACTGGCAAAAATAGAAACTACTAAATAAACAGAATTCAAAATAATTGTCATTCATAGACATTTTAATATCATGCTAATATTGTCTTTTTTGGCCGTGATAATCGTGTAGTGAAGATCTGATATTGTGACAGTCCTATATGGGACATTACATCGGCACGCCAGCTTAAGTGGGTCAATCAAACGTCGGCAAAAAAAGGCCCACTGGCACAAAATGGCAGTGAATTTAATCTGGCATAGTTGGTGTGATATACTGTGATTTTCTGTGCACGACTGGATATCTAGAAAGGGAAGGAAATCTGTTATTAGGAAGTTAGCTGTGAGGCAGGATTTAGGATTTTTAACAGTAAGAGTCTTGATCTGGGAATAATAAGATGCCTCTTGAGTAAAGCGGAATAGAAGATCATAGTGTTATCTGTGTTTGGTATGGAGATGATTCTGGAGTTTACATTTCTGTGCACACCCAAGAATGGATTGTAGAACCAATGGGGGCAGTGCCCCAAGGCTTCTGAATGCCAGGGGCTTCAAGCTGAGAGGTGGCCTGACACTCAAACATAACAAATGTGTTTGTAGACAAACAGTGTGTAAAAGTGTGTCATTTGGTGTAATGTTGTTTGTAAAATGAGAAATGTTATTTGTTCCAGACACCTCCGTCTGAATGAATTACAGCAGCTTTGATGTTATTTTGAATAACAGTGGCCCTTAAAGGCATGGATGTTTATGCACTTTAGTCATAAATGTTCGAAATATATCAATTTGATTGCATCATTTAACAAAATTCAACCAAGTAATGGCGGAAATCAAATAATGGTAGGCCTTTTTAGTGGTTTCATGAAGTCATTTTTTTTTTGTCTTTTTTTTGCTTAACGAGAATGTTTGTTCTTTTTTGTAAATAATGGACACTTGGTCTAGAGATTTCATGAAATATTGCATATAGTGTCATCATGCATACATGACTTCAGTTTTTAAGTTAAATATTAAAACTAAGCTTTTTACAATAACTTTGAGATTTGTAGGACATGATTGCAGAATATAACAGTATAACAGTTGCGATATACTGTACCGTATGCTCCACTTTTACCTGTTTTTACTCCCTGGCGAAAACAGTTAGCGTGACTGGAGGGCTGCCCCCATAAAGGTTGGTGCCCCGGGGACCTCATAGGGCCAGAATCCGTCCTTGTGCACGGCACTCAAGATCAGATTCCTAGAACAACAGTAGATGCACAGTGAAACGGACACAGATTTTTTAAAGGAAGAGAAAGCAGCAGAGCAAGAGAGAGAGAGAGAGCTATTATAAAGGAAATAGCATGAGTTTCAATCTTCTTATATCTCAGATGATGAATCATTGACTCCACATTACCTTGCACCTCAAGTCTATCAGTTTCTCGCTCGCCTGTTCTGGCTCTCAGTGCATATTCTGCAGTTAGACAAATTTCCTCATGACGAGTTGCAGAATAACATCCTCTCTGCAGCACAATGTGATCTGCATGTTCTGTGAGGCATGTGATGGCACGGCTGCATGACTGGGCACTGGTAAACTAACACCAGCACTGCATCGAGCACACACCAGGCTTTACAGTATTTATTATTTATATACCTATTCTTTACTGCACTTTTGCAACACCCTTTGGTTATCTCTGATTCTGACGTGCTAAAAGAGTGCATTTTTTTAAAGAATAACTTTTTTTATTTTAGAGCCAGTATTAAGTAAGATGGTGGCCTCCCCTGGGATATTCAAAAATGTTTCATCTGCGGTCAGTGCGGAACATATTGGACACAAGTGTAGAGCAACTGACCCTGACTTAGAGGATCCAGGCGACACTTTAAGAAAACAAATGAGTAAGTATAACATTTAATCAGGATGACATTAAACTCAACCCTACTTCTCTCTTATTAGCTTAATACATGTGCATGATTCATCATTGCATCTTAAGTGCCTTGCTGCTGGCAGTTGACCGACCTACTAGATTTTCCAAAGGAATGCGTGTTTGTTACAATGCTAGGGTGTCGTGAGCAGTTGCCATGGTGTTATCATGCAGTTGGCACCCAAATGGTCTCTAGAAAAGACCAAAATTTACTGATGTTTGAACAAAAAACCCTTAGTAACCAGAAGTAACAGTAATAGAGAATCCTACCTCGGCAAGCACACAGAATGTGATTAAAGTTAAAGGGATAGTTCACCTAAAAATACAATTATGTCATCATTTATTCACCCTTATGTCATCTAAAACCTGTATGATTCGTTCTTCTATGGTACACAAATAAAGTGGTTTTGTGTTCAAACAATGGATGTCAATGGGATCCAATGTTGTTTGGTTATCAACATTCTTCAAAATATCTTCTTTTGTGTTCTGCAGAAGAAAGAAAGTCATCCAGATTTGGTTTGACAAAATCTATTCCCTTAAATGCCTATTCATTGTCATTTTATCATGCATGTGTTTTAGTATAACATCTGAATTTTTGTATGTCTTTCACTGCTTCTGTGTTTTCAGGTAAACGATTGTAACAGCGAGTGTGCATGCTAAGGCATTAAGCTAGCATCATTATTTATCCGTACAGGAGTCCCTCGAGCACGTGTAAGGCCCCCTGGTGAGGTCGGACCAGTTTCCCAAACTGCTGAGAAAGTCGGGAGAGTAACTGAGTGGTCGGCCTCTCCTCATCTGATTAATTGCACCTGTGCGTCCAGGCCTGACCAGCCCGACATTAAACTCCAGTCGCTTAGCTTAAGGGTATGCTTTTATATTCTCAATAAGCATATAGCCCATTAATAGTGTGGATTATTGTCACATTAATCGTCTGTAAGACCGGTGGTTCTCACCTGGTGGGTTGCTACCCAGAAACAGGTCACAGGTCTTTACTTATAGGGACAGCAGGGAATAAACAATGGTAAAAACAAATAAAATGCAACTAACCATATAATTGGGCAAAATAAATGGCTTTATGAGCTTCTAAAAGGGGGAGAAAAGGCTTTTAGATATCTTTTGTTGTTGATGTTAAAGGCTGCGCATTCTGCTCTCAGACTTTATGTTGGTCCGATTTCATGTCAGTTTACTGGCGTCGAGTTGACACACCAACTTTCTCAAGAAACCATGAATAAAACTATGCAATGTGCCCTAAAATGTATTATATTTATAAATGCAGAATTATTTAAAGTTTGGATATACATGGTTTGTGCCAATCAGATTTGCATTATTGTAATAAAAGGAATTTTTCAATAGAATTGTCAATATAATTATTGCATTTTCTAAGGACAATTTAGTTCAAAGTATTTAAACATTTTCAAAGATTATAAAGACATTTGAGTTTATTTAAAGGGATAGTTCACCCAAAAATGAAAATTCTGTCATCATTTACTCGTCTTCTTGTCATTTCAAACTGGTTTGACTTTTCTTCTGCAGAACACAAAGAAAATTGAAGAATGTTGATAACCGAACAATGGCGGTACCCATTGACTTCTATTAGATGGACACAAAACCAATGCAAGTCAATAACATTTTTCAAAATATTTTCTTTTGTGTTCTGCAAAAGAGAGAAAGTCATACAGGTTTGAAATGACAATAGGGTGAGTAAATGATGACAGAATTTTTCATTTTGGGGAAATTCCTGTAGCTCATGGGTTCAATCCTAAGGAAAACGCAAAAATAAAAATTATGTAAAAGCATCTGCCATATGTATAAAGGTAAATGTTCTTGTGCATAATAAACGAATGCTGTACTTGTTTTCTGGTGTAGAATCCGATTCCTAAACCCAAATCCAGTTGGGAACAACTGACTTACTGATGCTGCATAACAGCCCTTTATGCCACCATTGTGCTAAAAACACTACAACTTACCTTGCGTTCAAATCTGAATGCACTGTATGTAGGAGGCCCTTGAGCTGTTTCGTCCAGATTTCATCTCTCGATCTCAGAATCGGGTGCGCCGATTGGAACAGAGGGTCAGGCAGAGGCGAAGTTTACAAACGGCTGAAGCTTTGATGGGCGTGGAGCCGGCCAACCCTAGGCGTAACTGCACGAAGCCACACCCGCTTAGCGGTAAGGTACTTTATTTTCATTAAGGTACTGGATGCAGTTAAAGGAGCTGTAGCGCAGATGTGGTTCTGCAGCAATGCAGTCAGAGTATTGCAGCTGTCGCAGTCCAAATCAGGCATCCACAGTAACACTGAATTGCTACCATCGAGTCACTGCGACAAATGCCTGCGAAATGTGTCAACAATAGCTGAAGGGTCATCGTCTTAGGATAGTTGTAGCAAGCACACAGTTTCAGGGCAAACACACTGCAGCAAGGCACATTATTGATGCAGTCACAGAGAGATGTGGTAGGCCTATACTTGAGTGCTGCAGTGAAACATTTGGTGCATTAAAATGTTAGTAATATCACAAAACGTGAGGTGGGACAGACATAGAAAGCAAACAGTTCCAATCAAGATCTCATCGCGTCTCTGTTGAGAATGCACAATGCATCTTAAAAAGTAAATCAGCTATTTCGGTGCCACTGCAGCTAACCCATGCCCCCTATTGGCCCTGTTATGATTTCGCAATAGGGATGCTATTCGAAAATGTGAAAATGTTCTTATTCAAAGCTTTATTGCGAATCCATTAGTTCATAAGCTCTTACATTAGAAGGGTGTTTTAGCAGTTAAGGGCATAGAAGCAAAGCAAAGCAAGTCAATTACGCCATAGCTAATGTGATGATCTTTACAACAATGCTACTGAAGAAAAAATAGGAAATTAGACATCAAGCTTTGTAATGATCTTTCCATTCTTTATTCTTCTTCTGCTTAATGTGTTTTGTAGATAACCTTTTCAAACCCAGGGACAGAGTCATCTCAGGCAAAGAGATGCAATGGAGATCCAGACGGTTAGTTTTCACTCAGAGAAACACACACAATATCGCACACGCTCAGGATAAGACACCAAAAGCTTATCAGCACAGGAACACAATATGACGACCTTCTGATAAGGACAGTGTTTTATGGTATCTTACTAGTGGAATATAAATCCACACACGTTCAGATGAAATATAATTGATAAAAGCATTTACATCGACACATAACAGAGATTTCTTGGTTTATTTCTCTTTTGGTCTTTGTGTGAAAGCACACAGAACCCTTTCTGGCTTTATTAGCACCATTACATGTCCTTTATGCTTGCTTGCAGGATTTATAACAAACTTCCAGAAATGACCAAGAAGAAGGAAGACGAGAAGAAGAGACAGATGTCTCAAACCAACAGAATGAAGGCGGAAGTCTTCAAAAAGGTTGAGTGCTAATATTCATACTGTGCAAGTTATAGGGCTTAGAGAAATAAGTGAGTTCTATCATTCTGCTTTCATTGTAAAGAAATACTGTACTTAAAGGGATAGTTCACCGCAAAATGAAAATGTCATCATTTCCTCACCCTCTTGTCAATTCAAACCTGTATGACTTTCGGTCTTCTGCAGAACACAAAAGATATTTTGAAGAATGTTGGTAACAGAATTGTCTTGCACATTGACTTGCATTGGTTTTGTGTCCACACAATAGAAGTGAATGGGGACCAGCGGATTTTGTTTACCATATGTATATTTCTGTGTGTTTTGCAGAAAAAAGAAAGTCATACAGGTTTAAAATGACAAGAGTATGAAGAAAGAGTTTTCGGTTTGGGTGAACTATCCCTTTATCCGAATGTTTGCAGTCTTACCGCTAAACAGAATTTCTGTATTGAAACATCTGTTCTATTTTACCAAAACAAATCCATTATGCAATACATAGCAAGCTGCTTAGTCATAACTTTGCTTTTATTTGTAATAAATGTAAATTATGGATGCCCCAAATAAGGCAACATATTCAGAATTGTGATCACACATTTTATAAGCCTCATTATAGTGTGAGTTCCACTGGTGATATTCCACTTAGCTTTGTATGAAATCCTGGGACAGTTTGATCAAATCGAAATTTGGCCATTTCTGCATTACAGGGCGAGCGCATGGGAGCAGAGGTTGCAGCTAGAAACCCTTTTGTCCTGTAAGATAGATTAAGCTCAGTAAAGGGCACAGCTGTTGGCTGTGAACTGAAATACTTGGGTGAACCTTGGAAATGAAGCTGGTGTAGAACAGATTGGACCTAGAATATAGAACAGTCAAAAATGATCAACCTTTTTTAAAGACGTACTGTAGATTTTGCTTCAGAAAACTTAGCGTAACATAACAGACTAAATATGAAAATGAACAGTTTTGTTTTTAAGTGGCATTGTTTTTAGCCATGACTCACTAGTTGAAACCCCAGCTCTAAATGACCTCTAGAGTGACTTTGAATGACCCCCGCAGGTATAAAAACACCTGAGGCTTTTGTCTCGTAATGCGTTCTGCCAGAACTGTCAACCCAAATGTTCCAGCGGAGATAAAACGTGTGCCGGTCTGTGAAAACCTTCCCCCTGGTTACAAACAGCAGGTGCTGTGTGGTGCCAGACTGCCTGAGCTCACCTTGGTGAACTTTTCGCCTCCACGCTGAGGTGTCAAGCGATATAGAGGCTTACAAGGTGGATTCATGCTGAGAGTCTGAACACAACAGTTCTACACAGCACTGCTGAAATGATCATATGTGACAGAGCAATTACGTTTAGAGGCATCATGCACCTATTTTTTAGAGAGCACCAGTAGCGGTACTGATGCAGTTGCCCTGGGCGAGATAAAAAAACATTTTTTTAACATATTATACAACAATGTTTTCATGTGCTTTAGGTTTTCTGGTGTGCAATGGGACCTGCGGGCTCAAATCCCAACCTTAAGAATTTAATTTGACAGCCAGTGATCACCAAAACTACAGTAAAAATTGTTTTTTACATTTTGATTATAACTGAAATGACATAGGAGGGTTCCAAAATGTATTACGATAGGAAAAAATGATTTACTATTGACGGATTAACACAATTTGGGTGAAACGAAATTGTGTTGGGCCACAACTTCCACTTTTAAATTTAGCTTGCTTTTGGCATTGGTTTTTATATATTATATAATAATGTCTGTATTCTCCTAATTGTGAATAAATGGTCTTTTTTACTTAAATGTGACAGAAGGCATTAGTATTTTTGTAGTGGTTATTATTTATTCTGTAGTAATTATTTGGTGTCCACTTTTTCAGGAGAAAGTTGCATTCATTCATTACAAGTGTCTTTAGATTGAAGTATGTATCAGTGGCTGAACACATTAGAAAATGCAAAATATTTTTGGATTAAAAATCTATTTAAAGGGATAGTTCGCTCAAAAATGAAAATTCTGTCATGAATTACTCACTCTCTTGTTGTTCCAAACCTGTATAAATGTCTTTGTTTGGTTGAACACAGAGGAAGATATTTGGACGAATGCTTGTAACCAAACAGTTCTTGGACCCCATTGAGTACCATAGGAAAAGTACAATTGTCAAAAGTGCCCAAGAAATTTTTGCTGTCCTACATTCATCAAAATATCTCATTTTGTGTTCAACAAGACAAAAATTGATGAAGTATTTTTTCCTACTATGGTAGTCAATGGGGTCCAGAAACTGTTTGGTTTTAAGGATTCTTCCAAATATATTTCTCTGTGTTCATCAGAACAAAGAAATGTATACAGATTTGCAACAACTCAAAGGTGAGTAAATGATGACCGAATTTTTATTTTTGGGTGAACTATCCCTTTAAGACGTAAAGTTAAAATCCACAGATAGTCAGAGTACATTTGAAAAAAACTGATTATTTACGATAACTAAAAATGTTCAAGAATCATGTATTTTTATTTTGCATTTCAAGTAATATCAATCAAACTGCAGTTGGGTTGTTTTGATATAAAATACAGCTAACTAACACAATTAAATACAATTAAAAAATATATTTTTGAAAATAAAAAAATACTTCATCCTTATCTTCTCAAACCTGCTGTTTGGGGACATTTGACAGTACTTTACTATTTCTCCTGCAGAGGGCAGCACAATTCTTCAGCTGAATCCTACTCATCACAGCACTTATTGATATCCTGATTAATTCCACTCAACACAGTGATTTATTCATGAATTCCTTTTGTTCTCCTCGGTAACAGACGTGGCTGTGATTCTTAAGGGACGCTCGTTGCACAGAGGAGTGTTGTGTCAACATTAATTTTGATGTTTAGAGAGTTGAATTACAGAACAGGACAGCTTTCGTTGGTATTTTGGATGTCTTTACTGACAGGCTGTTCCCAGGATGCCCGAAACGAGAGCTTTTGGGTCCTGGTGTAAAGGAGAGATCTGTCGTAGGTGTGTTGTTTTAATGGGTGTCAGCTCTTGTGAGGCTGATAGTTTGTTATGAAGTGTCTGGCTCACTGTCTTTCATGAAGCCCCTCGGTTTTCCAGGCTCGTGCAACAGTGATAAATGACTGATAAGTCAGGCCATAGATAGAGAGAGGCAGATGAGGCTGGGGATAATGTCAGAAAGAGAGAGAAAGACAGATAGACCTATTCACAAAATGTGACCAAAATGTTCATTTCAGTTACTGTTTTTATTTAGGTATTGTTGCTAAACAGCTTTAAAGAATATTTTAGGAAATAGGCCTATATATGTTAAAAAATAATATGTATTTTGTATAGCCTACTATTTTGCAATATGCATTATTTTCTACATCTTTTGATTTCAATGTGGTTGATATGTTTGGATTATTATTATTACCAGGACTACAAAATTGCAGATCAAAATTTGATCACAGAATCAAAGCTGCCATAACCAAGAATAGGGAACCATGCAGAAAATAAAACGAATGCCTCTGAGGGGAAAAATACATGATAGCATAATGTGGTTTGAAGACAGATAGCAGGTTATCATCTCTCCCCGGAGAGATGGCCACCCCTGGGGACAGGCAAAGAGAATTCTGGGTAATCTGTAGAGGACACAATCTCTTCCACCTCATATTTACAGCACTTGACCTAAGCGGACATGTGCTTCTGACAGGGAGGTTGCTTAGCCGGCTGTTCTTTAGTTTAAAGTTTCCTTTCCTTGTTTTCCACAGAAACTTTTGGATCAGGTCCTTCAAAGACACAGTGACTGAGAATGTGCTCACAAGATTCACATCCCCTACTCTCTCCTTGCCTGAGGCACAGAACTGAAGACAAGCAAGACCTTTGGAGCTCCCTCCTGAGAACAGAGCATGGTTTTCTGATGCATTGTTCCAAATATAAAACACCTTTTACCGGACCGGAGATGAATCCGCCGCTATATACGTTTCCGTGCCCTGTCGTGTCCATTACCTGAAATTGAAAAGATGCGTGCTGTGTAATAGACTTTTCAGGAAAGATGAATTGATAGATGCGAGATATATTTCAAGCCTCTACCTGACAGTCAAGTCCGAACTTTCTTTATGTTTTCTGCTGTGACAGATGAACACTGTGGAAGATTTAAAATCTAGTCAATTATATCTGGCAGTATTTTATCAGGTTTTGTAGTCTGAGTAAACAGGACGCAATGCCACAAACTCTGAATATCTTCATTTGCCTAAACAGATGCCCTAAATAATGTTTTCATGTTCAGATCAACATATGTTATGTAAAAAACAAACTAACTTGGCCTTCGAATATTAGAGTTGATTGCTGTCCATGTAACAGAGTGTCCTAGTTTGCTTTAGTTTTTTCTTTTTATTGAATCAGTATTTCTTTGCCATGGATTGACCTCATCAAGACTTTCATGTAAAAACTGCAGCTTTCCACAAAACTAAAATGCATTACAAATATAAGACATGCCTTGTTCTTGCAATATATTTTAATATAAAATAGGTATTTCTGTACTCAATTCTGATCATGGGGATTTACAGCACTGCACATTTAGTAAATCCCCTTTATTAACACATCTGGTTTAAATTATAAGCTTGTTAGCAGAGAGCCTCGTGATATAGAAGACAAGCAGAATGTGCAGTGGGTCCCCAGAAAAGGATTAAGAACCACTGCTGTAGGTCAGCAACAGTCGATGCAAATTCCTAGTTATGTGAAAATGTAGTAAATGCTGTCTCAGTGCATCTATGTTGCCATCTCTGTACCTGAGTATGTGGTTATTACCCATGTTATAATTTCGATGCTCTTTGATGCATGATTTCAGCAGGTGGATCCGCTCACAAGAGAAAATGTTATGATAGACAAAGGTGCATATCTTCTACTCTCTGACCCTGCTTTTGCCCTGAAAGTGTCAGAGTTTCTGGTGCGTAAATTCTGGGGTAATAGAATTCAGGAGAGAACGTATTTAAATGACAGCTTGGGTGACTTGATGATAAAGCAGAGACAAGTAATTTAAAAGCGCATTAAAAATTCTGTAATCATCGATCTGAATTCAGAGCTGCTTGACTTTGACATTTGTTTTAAAGGAAGAGCAAGCAAATGTGTGGGGTAAAGAGTGCAACAAAAATGTAAGCAAGGTCAATGTGCTACCCAGAGGAAGCCTTGAGATTGCTAAAGTGCCCTGCATACCAAAAAGAAAAGGGAAATAATTATGAATATGACAAAATTCCTTCTAAACAAACTCAAAGATTAGACTATAAAAGAACAATCAATGTTAAATGCAAGAAGTTTTTCCATGCATTACATGTTTCTTCTCAAATCAGATCCTGACTTCAGTTCATCTTAAGAGCACGGCTCTAGGACCCTGCAGAACTGCGCAACATACACGTGGAGATGCGAGCAGCGCTCAAAACAACACTTTAACAAAAGCACATCACTAAACCACATCTGTTCAAATATGTTCGTGTGTACTTTGCTTTTGTTTAAACCGTGCACGCGTGACAGTGTCAATACGAGATTTCCTCACTATAGGCTTCGGAAAGTTTTTTGACAGCTCTGTCGCGGGTTTACAGAATCTCCCTCCCCTTTCTTCCCTGTGGATTTATTCGTATTGCAGGAAGTCCCCTACATCCTCTTCTCTTGTGCCGTGTGTGCGTGTATGGGTGTGTGTTTCTGTGTCGGTATATTATGAAGGTTTCATGGTAAGGAGCCGGGCATCATGGGCATCTACCGGCGCTTGGAGAGCTGGTGCCTCATGAACGCACTGCGCGCTTTTGTGGTGCTGTTACTGGGAATGATAGCTGACAGCTCCAGTCATCGCTCAACCGACGGTAAGAGTCGCAGCTACATCTGTCTTTACACACACACAGTCCTGTATACTTCCAACAAACCGTTTTGAATGTAGTTATTGTGTAAATATGTAGTAAATGTACTTTTTTTTATTAATAATGCAATACAGTATCGTGCTGTGTACATGTGATGTTAAACACCCACTCAACACATAGGCTACAGTAATGCTGTTATGAGAAAATATGCACATACATTTAAATAAGCGTTTAAATATGCATTTTTGATAAAAGTCTGACATCTTTTGGTTATTCAATGTTTAAATGATATAAAATGAGCACCGTTTCTGAGGTAACTGTGTGTAATGCTAGCATAAAAGAGTAGATCCATACACGTCAGGTGTGACTGAAAGAAACACTTACCGTTACAGAACACTGAGGTATGAAGTATTTACAAATGTCTGTTTGTTACCTGTGTGTCTTGTGTAAAATAACAAACTTCACTCTTAAAAATAAAGGTGCTTCAAAAGGTTCTTTGATGCCATTGAAGAACCTTTTTTTGTCAAAATGGTTTCATAAAGAACCTTTAACATCCGAAGAACCTTTCTGTTTCACAAAAGGTTCTTTGTGGAAAAAAAGGTTCTTCAGATTATGAAAAGGTAAGAAAGAGATGGTTCTTTAAAGAACCTTTAACTGAATAGTTCTTTGTGGAACCAAAAACGGATCTTCTATGGCATCGCTGTGAAGAACCTTTTGAGCACTTTTATTTTTAAGAGTGTTGTCCTGCGACCTCATAACTAATATAACATCGCGTGGAGCTTTGTTCAAAATAGTACACGATCTACATGATTAGTCGGAGAAGCAGTAGTCTAACATGAACTCCAGTAGCTAGATAAAGTAGTTATTTAGTAATGTTAGTTACATAGTTTAATATTGACAATTGATAATCGTACTAGATAGTGATCTTATGGAGTGTCGTTGGTGAAAAACAGCTGTGCTTGACTGTGGGCTGGATTTACTTTTTGTGTTGAAACAGTTTTTATAAACAGTGGGATTAGTTTAAAATAGGCTTTGATTTTGGTATGTTCTGTTTAAAGCTACTGTGAAAACGCTATGAATTCTGTGCATGTGTTATTAGGTCAGTTAAGGTTAAGTGTTGACTGTTTTACCAGTCAGTTTCGTCATTTGATATCACACTTTCTCACAAGATATATCTGTTCCACACCTCTGTTACCTCCCCTTTCACTAGACACGCACGCACGCACGCACGCACGCACACACACACACACTTACAGACGTTAAAGCCGGTGATGCAAGCAGAGTTGGTGAGTGTTCAGTACGATAGCAATTACAGCGATGACAGGATGATAATATGTCTTTGAGCTTTGATTGCAGGGGACGTTTTAAACACACAGCGTGATCACAGCTAATGCAACACAATGCAAACACAAAAAGAACCCCTCAAAACATCTCTTTCTGTCACTCTTTAACCCAGTTGGGAATATTGTCCAGACACGTTCTTTTTGTATTTGTGTGTGTAGTTATTTGATTCACTGTGTATCTCTCTGTGTGAGTACTGTAGTGATTGTGTATGAAAGTGACAAGCTCGATCACCTTACCCCTCGTTCACATTACGAGCGACTTTGTCACTGCAAATCGCCAGGGGTTGGCGGTTACTGTGCGTTCACACCGCAAGCGACTCTGTTCGAGGTTGCTAGAAGGCGTTCTCAACTTTGTCGTGTCGCTAGACACGCCCACTTCCAGTCGCCAACGGTCACTGTCGCTCGTGTCGCCGGAAGTTGCCAGCTCTCCATTGAAATGAATGAGATCGTGTCGCCTCGTCGCTAGGTGTCGCTTGCGGTGTGAACGCCCCTTTAGGTCGCTAGTGGGCATTCCTACTACTGGTGACGCTTACTGCTGGAGCTGGAAGGAGAAGAATCACATTAGCTCCCATCTTCTCTCCTATTGGCTGTCGCTCCCAAAAGTCGCTACTCATTTGCATAGAGATAACTTTGTTGCGTCACTAAACACGCCCCATCTGGTCGCCAACGGTTGCTACTGCTAATGTCGCCGGAAGTCGGCAGCTTTCCATTGAAATGAACAGGATCATGTTGCTTCGTCGCTTGTAATGTGACTGCATACACACAGCCAGCGACTTTAAATGTGTCGCTAGCCTCTTGCTACGAGGTCGTTAGAAGGCGTTTTAGATTTGGTTGCCGTAGTAACAGTTATAAACAAACCCTGCAGTAACTGACGTGAGACGGATGACGTTAGCTCCGTTGCTTTACTCCTATTGGTAGTCGCTCCCGAAAGTCGCTTGTCATTTGCATAAAGTTTAGCAGCTCTCAACTTTGACGCGTCGCTAGACACGCCCACTTTGTGTCGCCAACGGTCAATGTTGCTCATGTCGCCAGAAGTTGCCGGCTCTCCATTGAAATGAATAAGATTGTGACGCTAGGTGTCGCTGGCGGTGTGAACGGGACGTTACTCCTACTGGTAGTTGCTAGACACGGCTACTTCCTGTCGGCGGAAGTCGCCGGCTCTTTATTGAAACGAATGACATCGCATCGCTTTGTAGCTGGCGATGTGAACGGGGCGTAAAGGGGGTGTTAGCCACTGGAGGGAGCTTTCTTAAAAAAACAGTTCTTTTCAGAGTAGTTCGTTGACGTCACGATACGCCGGGCACCTGTGTGTATGCGAACACATGTCTTATATTTCCACTTGTTAGCACCTCATTTCCAGCACTGACAAGCTCTTGAAGTTAGCAGGGCTGACATGGTTTCACTGTATCACACATGACAGAGGAAGTACCGAGGGCCATTAAAATGCAATTTGAGAAAGATCGCCCATCCGTGCCTAATATGTTTTTTCTGCGATGGGACTGTTCGTGTGTGCTTGTGTTTGCAATGTGTTCGTCCACAGCTAAAATCCAAAATTCCAGTGTTTAAAAATCCAAAATAATTGAAATCTGTATCCTTTATTGTCCTGATATACAATATGTGAAAATTGCCATGATACATCAGTTTCCTCCCTGTGTGCAGAGTTTTACCCCACCCTCTTGTGTGTTTATGTTGAGCGTGCGTCTGTTTAAAAACTTCAGGTTTGTTCCAGCAGTCATGTGGGTTACACTGTAGCTTTGGCTTTCATGAGCAATCCTTTCTGAATGGGAGGGGTATGAAGTTACCTCCTGGAGAGCGACACACACAGGCCAGCCATTCCTGCATACAAATGTGACCCTGGACCACAAAACATTGTCATTAGTAGCACAGGTATATTTATAGCAATTGTGTTCCACATTATCTACAGATACAGACCCACAGAATTGTGATAGATGCCGATCCTCAAGTCCTGAGCAGGACATTTGTAAATACTCTGTAAATGACAATTTGTGCTTTAATACATGAAAAGCTATATAAACAAGCAGTGTAGAATTGTATCCCTTTCCGTTTGGTTCCATTCTATCCTATTCTTGGGGATTTTAACATAAAGCCTTCAGAATCCATTTTTTGGAAGTTTATCTGTAGCTCAGTTCAACTTTTGAGTGTTTTTGTTACAATATTTTTTAGAGCATTTTTAAGGAGCCATGACCAGTTGTATGTTTATGTGTCTCCAACAATTTTGACATCTATAACCCCTGTTGTTCTGTCCATTGATCCAACCCCCCCAACACACATGCATGCACACAGACACACAAACACACGTCTATTGATTTTGACAACAGGGATTGGTTTGCACAGGCTGGTGATGCGTGTCTGAGCTCCTTTTAATCATAAGTCTTTAGCTTTGGACAATGTGTGCGTCTCTGTTTGCAGGTTTGCTTATACTGCCGAATGAAAGTGTCCGCACAAATAAAGTAAAAGATGCTTGCACCATGACTTTTTAGGTATTAGTCGCAAAATGCCCATAAATTGGCCACAATGTGTTTAGTATTGTCCTTAGGTGGGTGACAGGGGTTCGGTTTAGGGATACAGGCTCGAATATATGGTAACACTTTACAATAAGATTGTATTTGTTAACATTTGTAAATTCATTAGCTAACATGAACTAATAATAAGCAATATAGTTTTTCAGCATCATTAATCTTTGTTAATGTTAGTTAATGCAAATACAATTGTTCATTGTTAGTTCCTTGTGCATTAACTAATATTACCAGTTAAGCTTTGTTTTAATCAAATGTACTAGTAAATGTTTAAAGGTGCACTGTGTAATATTAAGGAGGATCTATTGACAGAAAAGCAATATAATATACATGACTATGTCATCAGTCATAAAGACCTTACATAATGTTATGCTCTTATGTTTTTATTATCTTAGAACGAGCTATTTCTATCTACATACACCGCATGTACACCTAAACAGACAAACTGCTCTACAGAACGTATTTCATAAATACGTTATCTCTTTCGGAAAAGAAGCAAAAAGGTTGTGTCAAAAAGGAGGGGCGAATGGTAGAGTGAGCCGTTGGTTGCAACTCACAACCTCACCACTAGATGCCGCTAAATTTCACAAACTGGACCTTAAAATTAATATGATCAACATTAAGTCAAAGTCAAAGTCAGCTTTATTGTCAATTCTGCCACATGTACAGTACATACAAATGGAGGATTGAAATTGCGTTAATCTCAGACCCCAGGTGCATACAGATAACATAGAATAACATATATCAAAAAAAGATATCAAATTACAGATAAATAATAATAATAAATAATAAATAATAAAATCTTTAAAAGTATTATTTATTGTTAGTTCAAGTAAGCTAATGCATTAACTTATGTTATATAACCTCATTGTAAAGTGTTACAAAAAAACTATATTATTAGCCTCATATAGAAACAATGGCAGTTCATGAGATGTCCTCACTAGTGAAATATCTTACTTCTTTGTTCACACAGCACTCATTAAAAGATCTGATCTTTGTCATTTTGCATCGGTTAAAATCAGATCCATTTATTTATAAAGTCTAGTCAGTGGTCGGTGTAACTTCATTGGTTGCTATAGAAATGATGGTAAGTGTCAACATGATGTCAAGAGATTTTCTGCGACAATTGCTGAAACTGTCAGTCTGGAAAGAGCAAAATTTTGCCTCTGCTCATCATGATTTCTCGCTGCCTTGCTGAACTCTCGAAGAGTGCTTAAAAACATAGTCAGTGACAGGCAGTTTAGGCATTCATGCATATAGTGTGTGCAAAACCGCTGACTTGTTCAAATCTTTAATATTCACTTCTGAATGTCATTTATTACAGGGGAAATTTCTTTGGTCAATCGTGGCCTTTTAAGATTATTTGGCTATTTAATCTGTTCGTGTAGATCTCCAGTCTTTTTGTATGGGCTATCTGAAGAGATCAAATCATCTAGAAGCTACTTGTTGATAAAATACTTTCAAACTTTAAACATGTAATGTATTATTTTTCAGCTCAAAGGAGCAAATTTAGTTTTCTTTCACATATTTTTGCACTTGAATATATTAGAACGGGCACCAGGTTGGAGACCACTGGTGTAGATTATAAAATTATTAAAATACATATGTGCCCAAGGATAAATAAGAAATAATAGGACTCCACATGTAAGAGTTCTTAACCACAGGGCCAGTTTTTTTTTTACAGGCTAATATCATGAGATGTCACTCACAGTTAACCTCTGTCACAAGGAACCATTTAAGCTGTCTGTCTTCCAAAGTAGCCTTCTCTCATTTCTGTCCTCCTGTCAAGGAGTCTCAAACTCATAAGCTACACATCAATACCAATGAGCACAGAGGGAGACAGATTATTATAGCAGGGTCGTAATGTCTATAGATTTTCTCGGTCAGTAATCCCTCTTCATTCACCCCATCTCAACACCATCACACCCGCATTAGCCATCTACCCACACACACACAAATCCTTCATCACGCTCTTAATCTCCAAGTTCTCTCAGTTTGCCATCACACTTTCCTCTTTCCATCTCTCTCTCACTTCTCCTCTTATTTGGCCAAGATTTAGCTGATTCTTCGAGCGCTGACATGGCTTTTCCAGCCTGAGAACATATGCATTCAACTCAGGACACCACTGAAAACAAGACATTTATTATTAACCTGTATGTGAAGGAATGTCTTTATTAATGATTTAAACATCAGAACTTAAGAAGAATTGAATGTAAAGATACAGTGTAGATAACACATTGAACTCACTTTTAACATTTTTACCACACGTGACAGCCCAACAACTTTTCTCATGTATGTTTAAAATAATAAATACTTTTTTATATTTTCTATATAAATAATGTAACCAAAGATGTCTTGAGCAGCAGCATCAGATTTCTTGTCCATGCAACTTTACACAAACTTATTTATGATGTTTTTAAAGATCTTTAGTTCCTGTCTGGTTCCAGACAAATCCAGCACAACGACTATAAAACACTCAGGATTCATTAGATTGCAAAATGATGAATTGTCTGGTCTGCTGTTATCAGTTCTGTCTTCAGTTAGAGAGCCCAGTGGAATTTTATTATTAGTAATAAAACACACCGTATGCACATGCGCACACTTGCACACCCAAGATTGTCTGGGGTTTGTTGTTGACACTAGACTAATAGATCTGGTGAAGTCATCAGTTCTTGCTTCAAATATTGACATGCAAGTAAAATCTTTACCATGACATGATAAAAAACATGAAAAAAGGCGTAGCCATTTGGATGAAATCGTTAAATTGGGGACACAATTTAGGATTATTGGCTATCCAGACAGCCCTAAGTTTTGTTTAAAAACTTTTTCTAAATATCTTTCCTCTGTATATATGGACTGACTCTTTCCAACAATCAAATGCCTGAGGTTTGTCATAATGTGTGAATGTAAAGCATTATGGTTACACATATTTGAACAAAACATTTTATAAAAGATGTTTTTTATCTCTACTTTCTTGCCCTCTTGCTACTCTAGCTTATGTAATGCAATGAAAGTGATTTAAACGTTCAAGTCTGAACTACCACTGCATTAAATTATGTGAAAAAATATTTGATTTACATTATCTACAGGTATGTGTGTGTGTTTAGTTTGTTTCATTTGGACATGATGTCTTTCAGTATAATTTTATATTGATTTTATAATTTTATTTTTTTCCTGAAGTCAGTTTTATGATAGTGTGTAGAGAGAGGGTGAATGATAATGACATACAGGAAATTAGGTCTAGAGAAAGGAAGTGCGGGGGTGTATGTGTGGCTATGTGTGTGGCTGTGTAGAATTATATTCAGAATGACAGGATGTGCACATAAACACATATTGCAACATGAAAGATTGTTTCTCAGTGGGAAGCGTTTGTGCCACTTCCTGAATATCTCAGATTGCAGAATTGTGGGTAATCTGGGGTCTCAGAGCAAAACCCCACCCTCAGATTGCAGTGAGCGGTGAAATGTGTGTCATTGATGTGTGTGTAGTTATGAACTGTTGTGTATTATCTCACAGCGGTGCTTTGATGATCAAATTGTTGTGCTAATTTAAAATCCAATCTTTTTGAATGTACTGTGCAAAAACTGTTGGTATCACTGTATAGCAATGGGATCAGTTATTTATGTACCATGAGTTTTTATGTTTTTGTGTTTAAATATTAATTTGAGGGAAATATCAGATTTGTGAACTATGGAATTTACAGGGCGCTTAAAAGCATTTAGTGTTTTTTAGTATCTTACATGTTAGTATCTTGATGTTTGATAAACCATCCTCAGTTTATAAAATATTTCTTTAAATATTAAATGATGTATGAATTATTATGTACAGGCAGGTGGTTTTGTTTAATAGTTATTAGATGTATATGAAATATTTGAGTTTTGATGCAATTGCACGGTCAATACATTTTTATATCAGACTGCAGAATACAGAAACTCAAATGAACGTTAAAAAGTAAATGTATTCATTTTATTTGGCAGATGCTTTTCTCCAAAGCGACTTACAAGTAGGAAAGCATAAAACATTTTGTCAACACACTAAACAGTACTGATAGTTTAAAAGGCTATGTTACTAGGAGGATTAAAACATGAAAGACAGGGTTTTTTTATAAGACAAAATATACAGTTATTGGTTAGTCAGATAGATACGGAACAGGTATGTTTTGAGTTGTTTTTTGAAGGTTGTGAAGGGTGCTGCTGTTCGAGTTGAGGCTGGTAGATCATTTCACCACAGAGGAACCGAATGTGTGAAGGTTTTTGCAAACGATTTGGTGTCACTCATTTTCCGACAGAAGGTGACGGGAGGCAGTGTAGACCTGGAGCAGTGAGTTAAGGTAAAGTGGTGAATTTGCAGTTACTGTTCTGAAGGCCAGCTGATTGAACACCAGACGTGCTGCTGCATTCTGGATCATTTGCAGGGGCTTGACTGTATTGGTTGGAAGGCCAGCTAGTAGATAATTGCAGTAGTCCAATCTTGATATGACCAGAGCTTGGCCTAGAAGCTGAGAGGCATGGTCTGACAGGAATGGTCTGATTTTCCTAAAATTGTAAGGCACATACCTGCATGTTTGAGTGGTTGCTGCAATGTGAGAGGAGAATTTTAGCTGGTCATCAAACATCACCCCCAGTTCCTTGCAGACTTTGTGGGTGTTATAGTTGAGGATCCGAGCTGAATGGTGAAGTGGTGTTCAATTGATGGTTGGGCCGGTATAACAAGGAGTTCTGTCTTGGAAAGGTTGAGTTGGAGGTGATGCTTTTTCATCCAAGATGAGATGTCCAGAAGGCAGGCAGAGGTTCAGGCAGAGATGGTGGGGTCGTCTGGCTGAAAAGAGAGGTAAAGCTGCGTATCATCTGCATAAAAGTGGTATGATAAAGGGTAAAAAAGGGTAAAGGGTAAAAATATAAAAATGAGTAGAATTTAGTTAATTTATTAAGAGAATAAAAAAAACTGGGAGTGTTTAGCTGTACGTGTGAGTTAGTAAGACAGAAAAGCTTGTGGCCCTCAGAGAGTTGGGGAAAAACATGTTGTGCTGTCTCTCACTCCCATTTTTTATGCTTTTAAGGTGACACATCTCCACATTGTTCTAGTCTTTCTTTCTCTCTCATATGCTCCCTCCCCTCTGTGTCTGTCCCCCTCATTCATAATGGATGCTGTAGTTTAGAGGTTCAGCTGAGGATGGAACGCTTTGGCCCTGTGGGGCACGATGCTTTCACTGGGGAGAGAGAGAAGCCTGAAGCCTGGAATGCTGAAGATCACACGGAGGATTTTTTTTTACATTTAAGGGTAAAAATATTCAGACAAAGTAACATTTTGTACAATGAATAACTTATTTCTGCAATAATTGTAGGTCATTGATCGAAGTGTGTCACGTTCACTCTATGCAAACTGATGTCAAATTAAGATGTTTTCTCAAAACATGCATCAAAACATTCCAGTTTAGCTTTGTTTTCATGTGTTTCATGCTGGGTTTTGTTTTTATGATGTTAATTCTTTTCGTAATAATATCTTACGCTGCTCTTGTCTGTTTACTGTTCTCCATTTTTAAGTTTTGATCATTTGAACTCCATCGCCTCCGGTCCAGATCAGTGCTTCACTGATTGTTTCTCTAGTAGTAAGATCAGAAACATTGATGAGGCTTTTTGTGTCTCTTGTCGCAGGGAGACGACTGAAAAGTACGCTAACCAAACTGGAGCATTATCACACCACGGTACCACTGCTGCTGGATGGAAAAGAGCAGCGACCAATCAGCTGGCTTCGCTCCAGGGTAAGAAAAAGCACTCCATGTATATTTCCTGGCTGCACCATTTTTTACACATTGTTTTCTGAGCTGCTAGAAAGTCATCTGCATTTCTATCATGATGTTACCAGAGGATGTTTTTTATAGTGATTTATTGTGTTGAAAAATGACTGAAAGTCACTTTATTTTTGTTTACATGAAAAAGTGTAGATGAGGAAGATTACCATATATATTGACTTGAGAAACATGCTATCATATTCACTGGTTCTGATAATTTTGTTGACGTGAAAATCACTGAAGTGAATTACCAAATCATATTCAATTTTTTTTTTAACTTTCTGGGCTCCTCCTTTATTTGAAATGTAATAAAATAAGTGCCATTGAGTTTTCTATATTGTTATGTTTCTGCCATCATAGTGGCTAGCTGTCATCATATCCACCATTAACAAAAATCTGAGTAAATGCAAGTTTGTACTGTATCAATGCTTGTGAGCTCAAATTTTGTTTAATATGTTGTGCTAAATGGTGTGATAGACACATTTCTGCTGATGTATAGAAAGTTATAGATCACTTTTAGATCAAACCTTGGATGTCCAAAAACACTGTACTTTTCAAATGATTAGATACTATCTTGTCAGAGTTGACAGCACTTTTTAATACTTTTTATTGGTTAGATATTTTGTCACCTTGGAATGATAAGGTTCGATCTGCGTTCTAAACAAATTTCAAAGTTTTTTAATTCTATTTGACTTTGTATATAAAACCTTTTTGTTTTCTAAACAAAAAAATGTACACAATTTAAAGAAAAAAACATCACACAAGTTGCAGTTAAACTAGTAAAATCATCCGCAGCTCATAGTTACAATAATAGTACACATGTTACACATTACTGTACCACTAAAAAATAGTTTCCAAATTCACTCAAATTGAACACTTTGGTGCTGCACAAAAATGATTTCGGAGAAACCATCAGACCCCTCTAAAACACAATGCACTGATAAGAGTAGAAATGCAGTGCAAATTAGTTCACGATGTATGACTCTCATAGTCAGTATAATTTTGAGCTGCAGACTTTCATCTCTCAAAGGGTAATTTATGAAAATGAGTGAAGGGCCCGGCTGCCAAATGACACCGGAGGCACAACCACTGACTGATGAGGTGATGAATCTCCAAAACTATTGTGCGGAGTACATTACATTAGATTAACTGCCTGAAGCTGTACCGGCATTGACGTAAAAAGGGCCAGGGCCTTTGTCATTAAGACATAATTGATTTCGCTCCATGAACATAGTCACTTGAGCTTCAATGAATATTACAGTCAAGCTTCTGTTGTAGCAATTCTTCCCTTGGACCTTGGCACGTGACATTCGGAGGCTGTTGTGCAAGCTGATGCAGTGAAACTACATGAACTTGGAGGCTTTGGCATCAGAAACTGAGTTTTTTCATTGCTGTCTTTGGAAGGGTCTGGACTTCTAAATCTCTTCAGTTCTTTGTCTGGAAAAAGTTCTGGAATGATGTTGAAGGCTCTGGCTTACAGTAACAGCTAGCTGTGCTCTCCAAGGCGATTGGGATTAAACATTTGCAGGTGTGGAAGGGCATTGTGGCAAGGGCAGTGTATTATAGAAAGGAAATCCTCTGCAAAGTCAGCCAGTACCACAAGTGGTTCGACTGATGGATAAAAGCTATTTTCTCAATCAGGTATAATGGAGGATGTACAGTATGTTCTCTTATCTGCTTGCTTACTACGTACAGTACAAATATGTGGTCAGTATATTACATTAATGTCACGGTAGCCACATGAATACCAATGTTACCAATAAATTATTTTTGTGTGTCTGCAAATATGTGTGAATCAAATCATACTTGCACTTTGTGCACGGTACTTACACGTAGAACAGAATGTAAAATGAAGTGCTACCCAAACTCATGTACCTTACTGAATGTGAAGGAAGATGTACAGTATATAGACACATTAGCCCTGTGCTGAAAGCTTGGCACTTTATTACATGCAAAATGACATTTGGAAGGCTTCCTCTCAACTATATGGTTTTGCATTCCATGCTGAATCAAACCTGAGCTTGTACAAAGGTGTGAAAACTGTGTGTGTGTTTGTGTGGAAGGTGCAGGGTTTGTTTTAAATTGGCTGAAACAGGTAAACAGGACACGAGGTAATTGTTTTTGTTTGTTGTCTTTCGCTTCTTTAGATTCCTCCCGCTTCACTGCGCATCTTGATCCAAACAGAAGGGCAGCGGCTGGTTTTGTCTATGGAGAAGAACCAGTAAGTTTCTCTGACAGAGTATACACAGATGTTTACTAACAATTCACCACACATGCTCTGCTCCAAAATCTAGTGAGATGCCTGCGTAGGCTGCATTTTAAAGCATGACGCGAAGGCATAATGAAAGAATTTTAATTATATCTAATCTTGGCCAAATTGTTCGGCAGGCGTGCATGTATCTTTCACAGAGAAGGCAATCGAGGCATCTTAATAAACGCATACTGTTCAATCAAGACCGAAAAGTAGTGATGAAAAAGTCCAGTGTAATTAAAATGAATCATTTTGCCCACTGTTATTGTGTGCTATGTATTTGTATGCTTCCAGAAGAATCCTTGAGGATTTTTGGCCACTAGGATGCCTTAGACTGCCGCTGTCTATGTAGGCAGTAGCGAGGCAGCTAACACGATTTTGAAACAGAGCATATGCACAGTCACGCTGCGTTTTACAAACCCTGTGCTCATCTCCAGCAGGGTCACTGAATGCTTCCAAATTCTGATCTCGTCTGAGCTAGAAACACATTTCCATTTTCTGTCATGGTGTATTTCTCTCTTCACACGCACACAATGTTAGGGTAAATAGATCTGTGGCATACAGTACAGTATGTGGTGTTGCTGGCTGTTTGTGATTTAAAGAGATCGTTCACCCAAAATCTAAAATTCTGTCATCACCATCAAGAATGTTGGTAACCAAAAACCATTGGTCCCTATTGACTTCTATTGTATACATGCAAAACCAATGCAAGTCAATGAGGACCAACGGTTTTTGGTTACCAGCATTCCACCAAATATCTTCTTTAGTGTGCTGCAGAAGAAAGAAAGTCATACAGATCCCTTTAAGACTGAAGTTACCATCATGTTTGCTCTTGTGTATGTATGAGTCGATTGCAGATAAAACCAGCATGAACCACCTTAAAATTTCATTCTGGTCTAACTCACTTATTCTGCATCTAAAACAACTTTTATTTTGGGATGCTGTCAGCAAGCACTTGGTCACTGTCAGGTGGAAACATCTCATCTCCCTTTTAATATTTTTCCATAAATGTATACTATTGGCCATCCTTCATGTTTGTTGTGGTTTTTGCTAATATTTAACCGATAAAAAGATGTTAAAAGAGCTTGTCAACTTAGACAACGCAGTGTTTCATTATTTAGAAAATACACTGCTGCTTGAAAGTTTGTAAACCCCTTGAGCTGTTCAGAGTTTTCTGTTGTTTTATCATGATTTTCTTATTCATCATCACCTGCTCTTTTTAAATTAAATGCCAGATGTATGTTGATAAATTGAATATGTTTGTGAAGAGGGAATTTTGTGAGTAGCCAGAAAACTAAGTGAAAGATTGAACTATTTTATGTGCAAAAGTAAGTGAAGCCCCGGCTGCATTGGCTGCATACATTTACCCTGTAATTATTACCAGTATTTCACTAATATTGAATGCTGTCTAATGAAATCCTTCTGTGACATATCTGTGTTGAATTTTCTTTGAATTGAAAATCAGTAAATTCATCTTTCTTTTAAATTCCATTTCTGGCAGTTAAATTTAAATCCATGATAGAAAATAGACGCTGTTCTTAAATTCTCTCTTTTGCACAGTGGTCTTTAAGTAGCCCGGTACAATGTGAAAAATCTCTCTATTGCCATTGCTGTTTCTGAAGAGTTAGAGAAAAGAAAAACCATGAGACAGACAGAAAGAAATAACCAACAAGCGAACAAAGAAACTCCAGGGACTTGTGTCGAGGGACGTCTAATATGGGCTGACCTTCTCTGTACATTAAGCTGAGTTCAATTCTTTCCCACAGAAAAACACTCAACAAACAACATCACTCATCCAGATATATAAAAACACAACCCAGGACAGATGCTCATTCTTCAGGAAGACTGTAAAGTTTTGTCCGTGCATCAACACTGTAATCATAACTGTAAAGAGGCTACAATACAAACAATCATAGGAGGGGTTTGAAATACAGTACACTTCCAGGTTGTTTTATACAAGCCTGCTTTTAAAAAACAGCTCTTGAAAGCTCATAAACCAGCAAGGGGATTGTCTGCGAATGATTAACCTTATGCTTAACAGAACAAATGTCACACTTCAAACAAATATACCTTTTTACTGATAAACTGCTTTGATAGCTCCCATCTCTATTTCCTTCTGCCTCATCTTGCACAGATTTTTTTTAGATTCATTCTTTTGAAGTTCATTGTTCTTTACCTTGTACATTACTAACTAACACACATTAACAATAAAATGCAGACCACCCATCTCCACATAACCCATATTGTACAGTTTAGTAGGCTTACAGTGTAGCTAAAACTGACTGTTCATTCAAAGGATTTGCATATGAAAGGCTTTGGACCGTATGCGGTGGTGATTGAGGCTTTAGAGATTTGGAGAGCGCTGTATCTTTGATAGCTTCTAATCACCAGCTGCCCAGTGAAGTAGCAGCTTTGCTGTGGTTCATTTGTTCAGTCCTCTTGAGATACATGTTTCTCTCAAGGCAACTGTTGAAATGAGCCATGTAGCATAAAAGCAGGTGTAGTGAGTGCACATGTAAATAAAGACTTTCTAACTCCACTAATGTAGCAGCGTTGGGGGATCTGCTTTGAAACTGTAACCTGCCAAATGTCAAGTTTCTTATAATTTTACCTAATTTGCACACTTGGTGGATTAAAATGAACTCGGGTGTGATTGCTCTGTGGTTTATTTGAGTATGCGTAAAACGGTGCAATTTGAACCTTGGTGGTAGGGTTGGGCGATGTCTACCAAATTGGCATCAGATGATGTCTACAGTTAAACATTGCCATGGATGATGACATTGGCATCTTTTCTAAGTCAGGCATGTTGTATCTGTACAGGGTGAGCTGCGCAGGTATCAAGTCACGTGCATCTAAACTTTCCAAGGCGAGCTGTGCATTTATAAAATCTGGCATTTCTCTTCTATACATGCAAGCTGCATGGTTACATTAATCTGTCCAGGGTGAGCTGCGCAGTTCTTCTCTATACATGCCAGCTGCACAGTTATCAAGTCAGGCATGTCATATCTGTACAGGGCGAGCTGCACAGTTGTAAAGTCAGGCACATCTCCTCTATACATGCGAGCTGCTTGGTTATATTAATCTGTACAGGGCAAGCTGTGCAGTAAAGTCAGGCACGTCTTCTCTATACACTCGTCCTGCACAGTTTTCAAATCAGGCGCGTCCAAACTGACCAGGATCAGCTGTGCAGTTATCAAATCAGGCGCGTCCAAACTGACCAGAATCAGCTGCGCAGTTATCAAATCAGGCGTGTCCAAACTGACCAGGATGAGCTGCGCAGTTATCAAATCAGGCGCGTCCAACTGACCAGGATGAGCTGCGCAGTTATCAAATCAGGCGCGTCCAAACTGACCAGGATCAGCTGCGCAGTTATCAAATCTGGCGCGTCCAAACTGACCAGGATCAGCTGCGCAGTTATCAAATCAGGCGCGTCCAAACTGACCAGGATCAGCTGCGCAGTTATCAAATCAGGCGCGTCCAAACTGACCAGGATCAGCTGCGCAGTTATCAAATCAGGCGCGTCCAAACTGACCAGGATGAGCTGCGCAGTTATCAAATCAGGCGCGTCCAAACTGACCAGGATGAGCTGCGCAGTTATCAAATCTGGCGCGTCCAAACTGACCAGGATGAGCTGCGCAGTTATCAAATCAGGCGCGTCCAACTGACCAGGATGAGCTGCGCAGTTATCAAATCAGGCGCGTCCAACTGACCAGGATGAGCTGCGCAGTTATCAAATCAGGCGCGTCCAAACTGACCAGGATGAGCTGCGCAGTTATCAAATCTGGCGCGTCCAAACTGACCAGGATCAGCTGCGCAGTTATCAAATCTGGCGCGTCCAAACTGACCAGGATCAGCTGCGCAGTTATCAAATCAGGCGCGTCCAAACTGACCAGGATGAGCTGCGCAGTTATCAAATCTGGCGCGTCCAAACTGACCAGGATGAGCTGCGCAGTTATCAAATCAGGCGCGTCCAAACTGACCAGGATGAGCTGCGCAGTTATCAAATCAGGCGCGTCCAAACTGACCAGGATGAGCTGCGCAGTTATCAAATCAGGCGCGTCCAAACTGACCAGGATGAGCTGCGCAGTTATTAAATCAGGCGCGTCCAAACTGACCAGGATGAGCTGCGCAGTTATCAAATCTGGCGCGTCCAAACTGACCAGGATGAGCTGCGCAGTTATTAAATCAGGCGCGTCCAAACTGACTAGGATGAGCTGTCAAGTTATAAAGTCAGGCTCGTCTTCTCTGTACACGTGAGCTGCACTGTTATATTAGTCTGTACAGGATGAGCTGCGCAGTTAAAAAGTCAGGCACTTCTCTTTTATACATACTTTTATTCAGGCGTGTCTAATCTCTTGTGTGGAAGATGTGTGTTTGTGTTTTTTTCTACTTGCTCAATAATAATTCTATGTATTTAACTTAATTATGCAACAACAAAAGAAGTTGTACGACGCTGGGAAAGACTATTGAGTGATGACTCAAATAAAGCAATTACATTTTTTAAGAAAATCTATTGAATTGGAGTTTCCAGTACTACTTGAGAGCGAAAAGACTGTCATATTGTGTTTGGTTATCGTCTCAGCTCAATCGGCTGCATGTGCAATACAATGTAAGACAAAAAACAACAGTGTAGAGCTATACCAATTGAGAAAATAGCTTGTAATTTAGAAAAGTGTTAGCTTGTTGGAGAAATGGCACTTTGATGAGCTCCAGCACGGTACTAAAAAACCAAATTCTCAGCATTATTACTTTTGGTTAGTTCTGTTATTTAGGAATTCTAATGAGCCTTAAATTTGCTGTAAATTCCTACACCTTATTATTACATTTATTTATAGATATCTAGCAGATTTATACCGTAAATATTGATGCTGTCATCAGAGGCCAAATTCTAGGCATCAGATCGGTCAGATTGTGTAGGAAGATTTCTCGAGTGGCCTATTCTGGTCAACACAAACGGCTGTTAGAGAGGAAGAGACAGAGCGTGTGCCATTCAAAAGCTTCCTTTTATTCAGCCAAACAGGACGGAGCTTAGACAAAGCTCACAAAACATGTCATTCCTGTGACAGCTACAAACATTGCCATAGAAACTCAGACTCACAGTGCATGAATGAATGGCAAGAAGGTTTATTTTAGTGTGAGAATGGCATTACTGAGTCCAAGACTAAGACCATTAGAGTCCACTTGTGATTGTGTTGTTAAAGGCAAAAATAATGATGAGGGAGTCACAAACCATCACCCCGAAACATGCACCTTAAATCAGATATAGACGTTTTTTCAACATGTTTCTATTCTCTCCTTTTTAACAAATTGTCAATAAAGGTGGAGCACCAAGGCAAAGGGGAATATTGTTGAGAATGGTTCTGTTGCACTCAATATTGTATTGCTGTGAATGAAGGTTGTCATACACCTCTTACATTTATCTGTTGCTCTACGGAACATATGAACAACAGAAAAAGATAGACTTGAGATGCAGCCAGCAATAAAAAGGGGAAAATGAGCGTGCAGTGTATAGTGTGCGAACTTGTGCAGACTTTCAATTATGGACTCACTTGTGGACCCGCTTGTGAACTTTCCATCTGTTACAAATTACTCCTCTCAGAGGCGTCAATTATTTCTTCTGTCTTCAAGCTAAAATTAATAACATGGTGTGCAGAATGTAATCAGAGGTTGCAGAGTGCATGAATGTGGGAGAGCGAGAGAGAGGGAGAGCAAAAGATAATACTAATAGAATTTAAGCTTTAAGAGATATCTTTAGCTTTTAAAGACAACCTATAACAGGTCCACTCACAAATTTAGGCAGGGACATTAAATTGGATTTCTGATAGCACAAATGGTTCTGCCCCTTTAAATAGCTGTTGGTCTGTTGCAGTAGAAGTTAAAATCTTATGTTTTTGAGCCAGATCTAGAAACGACTTTTTACTTGAACCTAGATTCCGCCTATCAATGTTCTAAAAACGTAATCAGAACAATTGCATAGCAAAACCTAGGCAAGCACCCACGACATTTTAGCACTATTAGCTGTTCCCATCATCCTTCAAATTGCGCATTAAAAAAGCACTCAATGGAAATGCATAAATTGTGCAAAAATGGCCATATATAACACGCAAGCTTTTTACGCACACATGAGGTGGGTTTTCAGGCATTTTAAAAAACGATGCTAAAGCTTCAAAATACTGGTGATGCCGCTCTATCTTTTAAACGGTAGTAACATAGTAAGTAATGTTGCACATGCACATTAATGTGCATTTGAACACTTACATCTGCCTTTTGTGGTGTTATAATGATTCAGTGAGCCCTTTATTAAGACACTTGCTTCGTTCTTGAATAAATCAGTCGTTTTGAATGAAGTGGTTGAATGATTCAGTGACTCTGTAAAAATTGCCGCCACCTACTGGCTGTTTTAGTTTCACATTTAAAAGCAAGCCTAACAATTCCCTTTTCAAACATTACTGTATAAATGAAATATGTTGCATATTTGAATTATTTCCCATGTTTACTTTAGTATTTACTATAGTAATTTACAAAAATTCCTAGAGTTAAACCATAGTAAATATTAAAGTATCCTACAGTATCTGCTACAATTTATACCATTACTACAGTTAATACTACAAAATATTGTAGTGCGCTTTAAATAAGGGTGGTAATACTGTAATATATTACAGTATAATACATTTTACAATAGTAAATACAAAATGATTAAAATAAATGTTCTAGATATTTATTTAGGAAGCTTTGGTTTATTGGGCCAATACCGTGATACTGCTGGGCATCGCGGTATAGTATCGTAAGATATGTTTATGGTATCGTGGCAACCCCAATTTACAGGTCACCTGGCACATGTAAAAGCCACATGATCATTCTTTAAAAATATTCTTTAGAAATCTACTCGTGTAATCAGTGTCTTTTTATTATTTTGGCAATGCCTCCAAAGTATCCCCCACACAACACACAAGTTTCCACTTGACATATATACACATTTAATCAGACATGTAATCAGATTTTACAGCTAATGTATATTTAATATATATTTGCTGTTCAAGATGTTCAGGTAAATCTCTTTCGCTGTTATCCTTCAGAATACAGTTTGCACCTGCTATTTTTGGAGCCAGTTACCATGTTGCCTCCAGCAGAATCCCTCTCCTCCCCTTGCCACTCCCCAATTACTTCCTAAAAGTGGTTTTGTATGTCATGTTTTCCACGCTTTTTGCATTCGAATGCTTAATATGCAATTTACCGGTTAGAACGTGACAAGGACGATCTGATATACGTCGCTTTTGACCTCTGTGAAATGGGTCGGCTGTCAGGGGTGCAGAATCATGCAGTGAGTAATGAGAAGAATTTTACATCAGGACTTCTTGTTTGTTTTCATGTGTGCATTTGTGTGTGTTCGCACATTACCCACAGTGGGTGGCATGGAATGCCAAAATAAAAAAGAGAAAACAGGAAGAGTTATGCTAATGCAATTTGGTTCTCGCCATCCCTCAATGAAGCCAGTACGGCTGTTTTGAGATATTGTATGGATTGGTCTGTTGTCAGCAAGGCTGCTGAGGTGACAAAGAATACAAAGCATGAGGATGAAACAGAGCGTTGGAAAGTATATGGTAAATTATGCTTTTCTGCATCATTATTTTTTTTCATATGGCCTTTATGAAGTGGAATGCTCAAAAGAGTCCTTGGCTGTATTTATCTAAGTCAGCCTATTCTCATAAGTCATTTAAACTTTGCGAAGTGAGGAAATGCAGGTTTGCAAGATTTTCCCAGAAGATATGTTTTTAATAGCTAACTGGCAATAACGGTACGTGTGCATTTATTCTTTTATTTGTGAAGCCTTTCCTCAGCATCCTGACTCATGGTTTGTGTGCATCTGCAATATTATCATTTTTATCATATATAGTTTCTGTATTCTTGTTTCTATACATTTTCAATCTCTGATATGATGCAAGAGCACAGAATCATTTTGTAAGGCGCCTTAAAGTAAAGTACTTTCTGCTCTGCTTGTTTGTGAGCAGAGAAAGCTTATATTATTATAGCATTCTATGAAACCCACAATGTGGGTCAAAGAACGTGCAGCCTATGGACATTAGGCGGAGAGGTTATGAGTTCACATCAGAGAAAAAACAAAAGGTTTTTACTTTGCTTTTGATTTGTGGTGTGTAAATTGGATCAGCGTTGCATGTTCGGTATGTGACCTGCTGCCTATGCTACTGTTTATCAAAGTGAGTTATTGCACGGGGGGTTAAATGTTCATGTTGTGGAACGTCGACTTCACACTATTTTTATCCGTGTAGCTTGTGACGTGTTGCTTAGACTATAAGTCACCCACACTGTACAGTTTTTATGGACCCTAGTAAGACTGTACGCTTGTTCTCAGTAAGATTCATCACAATGGCAAACAGTTTCGCTGTCTGTGAATATATCATGCTAAAACAATTTCAAAAAAATCTTTCACAATTACCAAAATTTAGCTCAAACTGCAAAACTGTGTCCCGAACATACTTGGTTTAAGCGTAGTTATGTCTAAAAACTTGCTTGAGTAACAGATTTCTTCTCCAAGTGCTGTGTCAGTCAGCTTACCCTTTAAAGGTCAGCAGTTCCGTCTCACTTCATTTTCCCAAGAGACTTTACCAGCTGACCTCTTCATGATCTCATCACTGAAGGTCAACAGCCAAACCTGGAAGTGGTGCTGTTTTATCAACCAGATGCTCTAACAGCAAAAACAGAGGAAACGCATCAGTGAAAAACAAGGGGGTTTTCAGAAAGAGAGAGAGACAGAGCTGACAAACAATGATGTGAGCATTGTATCCAAAGGGAAGTTTCTCACCAGAAGCTGATAAGACCTGCTGGGTAGTTTGAGTGATGTTTGCTGCTGAGTTGAGGACTCGTGCATCAATACATGAGCATTTTGAGACAAGTTCTTAAAGAAGCAGCAAACGTCTCTTTTATGAAGAACTCTGAAATAGACCTCTAGGGTGATCTGATTCGAAGTTATAGTTTTGTTTTCGGTTTTATTGTAGTTTACAACACAATCTCACAGAAATTCATACGTATTTTACGAGGTGGCTAATTCGTATGAATTTGTACGATCTTATGTGTACGTTTTCGTACGATTTGCTTTCGCACCAATGATGTCAGCTTTAGAGGTGGGGCGTTTTTGTATGATTCACATTGTATGAATTCATATGAATTAGCCACCTCATAAAATGCGTAAACATTTCTGTGCGATCAGGTTGATTCTTTTTAATAATCTAATCTATTTCAAAATATTCATATTTTTTATTTTCATGTTAAGTTTAAATGAATTATTTAGCTTTTGTCATTGTTTTGTGTGATTTTGTCAATTGTATTTTTTGTTCTAAATTCAGTTTTAATTTGAGTTTTTTCCACTAGTGTTAATTTTGTTAATGAAAACAATGACGAAAAATATTCGTCAACGACTATTTTTCCAGGACGAAGACGAGATGATGATGAGACGAAAAGTAAGGCCATAAACGATAACTCTATATCAGCACACAATATCGTTGACGATAAACGATGAGACTAAAATGTATTTATAAAATTAAAACTTACCCAATAACTCTTTTTAGTCTTTGTTGAAAACAATAGAAGATAAATATGACAGATTTTTGTGCAAGCCTCTGCTGTACGAGCATTCATGTTTGCGGTCGTCAGATGACAGGAGCTCAGATCCCCCAAACAGGGATGAAAGGTTAAAAAAGTATACATTTTCTGCTCAGTGGGTGACTTATTTTGTGCAATCTGGCAACCATACGCCAATGCTCTCACTGTGGAAGCGCCATTGAGTATCTCAAGTCAATAAACAAGGTCTCCAGCCGGTCTGTGTTCTCTCATGAGCTGCTCGAGCCACGTTGATCTCCACTACATTGTTTGTTTGCAATTTTGGCTTGTTACTGAATAAAGACAACCCACCTTGTGAAAACCGTGAGTCCGTTCGCGACTGCGTTCCGAGGGTTCTCCTTCATGGTCAGTCGCGTTGTTTCCGGGGAATTGTCAATATTTTGCGGGCATAAGGAAGACGCTAGTATTTTGCAGGAGAACTTAAGAGAGAGGTTGGATGTCTATGAATAGGCATATGCACTTATCAAACCTCTGTAGAAATACTTTTTTAGCTGAAGTTGAATAAACTATGCACGTGATTTGACATTCTATTATTTTGTGCTGATATAGCAAAATAACAATTTCTATCATTTTAACCATATACAGCATGACGTAAATGTGACTACATTTGTATTGGCTAAAATGTATTGTATTGACACATTTATTTAATTCTTAAATAAGGTTGGTTTGAGTGATTGAATTTCGAAACGTTTTGAGTCCCACCTGTTTTCATTCCAGTTCACAAAAGCAGATCACCTGAAAGAAATGTTAATAGCAGATATAAATAGGTTATTTTGCTTTGCTTTTTATTCTTTCCCTCTCTCATCCATCTTTGTTACATTTTGCCCCATGCTGTCTGCAGAACAGCAGGCTGACCAAACAAAAGCTTCGCTAGCTGTTTTTCCAGCAAGACATCTGGATAACGTAATGAAGAATGCTCTCCAGTGGAGAGACACTTCTGCTGCATTACTCACAGATGTTTGAAGCTGCGTGATCATTGCGCACACCGCTCATAGGCTTGCTACTAATGAAGAACTCGATTCTTTTACTTTCTGACAAAAACGCAATTGCCTCCAGTCCCCTGACTGCCGGCACTCTCAGTCTGACTAATCGCACGCAGATCAGAGGCACCATCATAAATAAGGCAGAAGAGGTTGATCAGACCTGTTTAATGAGCTGAGAAGGAGACTCTATTAAAGTCGCTCCGAATCATCAGTGTGTCCGTAGAGACAGTGAGGGAGAGAAAGAATTGACGACAGTTAATGGAGTGAAAATGGACACAGAGAAATAGCACATATTTACAAAAAGCCAAGAGCTGAAATTCTGTTCAAGTGTGAACACTCTTCTTCCTAGTGAAGTAGATGATCTGCGGTTCAAGAAAGTTCTTAATGATCGTGTACTGCCACCCCTGCTGAGAATAAAGTCACTTCTAGTGAGACACACGTTTACTTTCTGAGTATCACTCAACATCACGGTTCAATGGTCTGCTCAGGTTTGCTCTACGGCAATAACACAGCATGGAATATTAACATAAACTTTAGCTCTCACAACTTTTAGTGTTGTGTCTGTAATGGATGGGTAGGCTGCCAGACACGCATGGTGTTATGGGGTCCTTAGGCCTCTAAGCTCAGATTAGATTCGGACGAGAAGGAGAGAAGAAGCAGGAAAGCAATGTGTGTAACAAAATAATGAAACAAACAAGAAAAAGAACAAGAAAAGTAAAAGCAAAGCGAAAGAATACTGGACAATGACCCACCCATAGAACAACACGCAGATGTTATAGATTACTAAAACTATTGAAACATTTCACTGAAGTAAAAGAAGTTAAGGCATTGATGTTATTAAATGAAAATAAATAAAAACCAAAACTAAAACTGAACTAAAAAGAATTTTTGTGTTAAACAAATCACGGTGATGATATTATCTGCTATACATATAGAATATATATTTAAATGTTTTTAAATGACCAAATAATGTTATTTGTCCAAATTCATTTTTAATTTAGTTTAATTTAATTTAGTTTTCTCATTTTCTGGCTTACTAATCACACTTAAAATTGTTAACTTTAAACTTTAAACAGGTGCTGAATTATTTACAATATTATGATATGTGTAGAATTAACACAATACTCTTGGTTTTTAATATTATGGTCAATACTAGTATATTGTGACACCCTTCATATACAAATAAAAAAATATATATATATATAAACAATCAAATGAACAATAAACTGACAAAATAAATCAAACCAAAATTAACATGAAAAAACAATAAAAGCTCATTTAAAATGTTAACAAAACTACTTTAAAACTGAAAACAAAACTATAATAACAAGATTGGTTTAATTTGTGCTTCTTTGTACCAATAACTTGTAGCAAATTGTTAAACTAAGTCCGAGACCATAGTTCAATTCAGAGTTTTTTTTATTGTTTTTGGCTGATAGTTGTAATGGAAACATTTATATTTATGCATTTAAAGTGCATTATGCACAGTAGATTACTGAATGCAGAGATACTGTATGTTGCATATGTGTACATTTGCATTCGATATAAACTGTTAAGGCAAGGTGCTTTAAAGAGAGAAACCTTTTAGCAAATCTCCCTCACAGACATTTCTAACTCTGCACCCAGACAGTGAGAAATAATAAATAAAATATTTATCTTTAGCTTTGAGGATTTCATGTTGTCCTTCATCCCCGACCATCCCCCACCTCATCCTGTTATGTGAATCCTGTGTATTTTAGTGTGGAAAGCTAAATCAATCGGAGACACAGGAGTGTGTGGAAATAGAATTAGGCTTTTAGAGCGGCCATGTTCTGAGCACTCGTATTAGAGGAGAAGGAAAGAAAGAGAGAGAGTGAAAGCTTCAGTTTTTTAGTGATGGTGTCTGCTTTTCAACACAGAGAAATGAAACCTCCATAAAATAAACAAGCTTACCTCTTCATAGCCGAGTATGAGGAGAACAAAAGGAGAGCACAGCATAAAGGAAAAAGAGGACACATTGAGAGTAGTACTGTATTTCAGAGTGACTTTGTTTGAATCATACTCTAAATGTTGGCAGATGTGCTAACAAGCAAACATTCATGCCAGTGACCACTTTATTTCAATGACACATGACTCATGTATAGCTTAATCTGAATGTTTTGTCTGAAAAAATGTCTGAAAAAGTTAAAAGGCTTGTAGAGCATAGCCATTGCTAGCCGCATAACATACAGATTTATTTATTTATTGCATTCTAAGGCTATATTCATGGCAAAAAGTAGTCACTCTATACACACACAAGTCGATACTATACACAAGTCTTTTCTATACATGAGTCGGGGGGGGACAATTTGGATTCCTCAATTAACCTATCCTGCATGTCTTTGGGCCGTGGGAGGAAACCAGAGTACCCAGAGTAAACCCACGCTGACGCAGGGAGAACATGCAAACTCCACACAGAAAGGCCTCCTGTCCCAGCCGGGGCTCGAACCTGGGACCTTCTTGCTGTGAGGCAACAGTGCTAACCACCGAGCCACTGTGCCACCCATAGCATACAGAATTTCAGTTACTGCTGCAGTTATCACTTATGTGTCCATTCTGTTAGTCAGAATAAAAACTTAATGTTTTTTTCTTCTTCATTTCCACACTGCAGGCAGTGCAATGAACTGACTAAATAAGGGGGCCCAAATGGTGTTCAAGACCTCTCGCACTTTCTCGCTCATCACACTTTCCCTTAACGTTCCGCAGCCGATTTTCCTCCCATATTAGTCCGAAATTGAGTCCATTAAGAGTCTAGTAAGATAATTAAAGAAAGGAGATCATAAAGTCTGAGGTTCACTAACAAGAAATGAGAAAATTAGTAATTGTACAATTACTATAATGCAGTAGCTAGCTGTGCTAGCATTGTAATTCTGCATTCTTTGATGTACCTTGGAGTTATCGCTATTCATATTATTCGGGCCTGTCTCCGCACCGCAAGCCTCATGTTACTGTGCATGCGTTTCCCAAAACAGACAGTCCAACGCAATCTCACGGCGAAATCGTAAGTATTTTTCGAGGTGGCTAATTTTGACTAATTTGTATGACTTCGTACAATCTCGTACGTTTTAGTACTGTTTGCTTTCGCGCCAGTGATGTTAGGTGTACGGGTGGGCCTTCATAATCGCTTAATCGTACGTTTTTGTATGACTCAAAGCGTATGAATTCATACGAATTAGCCACCTTGTAAAATAATGCATTAGCCATGAGAAATGCAGGTTAGGTTAATTGAGGACTCTAAATTTCCCCTCCCCCTGACTTGTGTACGGATAAACTTGTTTATTACACGGCTTGCTGGAATGCTTGATTGTGATTGGCCAGTCGCAACATTTGCAGGTTCGTTATTCCCAGATAAAAACTAATAACTCGAGGTAACCCGGATGCTGCAAATCATTTTGAGGTATAGTATATGTCTTTAAATATCATATATGACATTTTATTTACAAACGATTAAACCAAATTGCCTGTTCAGGACATTTGAACGTCGTTTCCTTAAAACCGAATATAAATGGCTTTTCCTCGCGGAAGGAGGAAACTTACAATGGACTCTATTATAGTATTTAGTCTCTAACCCATTTATATGTTGTAATAGATTTGATATCATTTTATTGTTTTTTTTCATTAAGTGCAGATTAATTCCTAAGAAACAAGTGCATTTAGTACCATTAGGTAATACATCCATAAACAAACCCCTAATAAGATTATTGTTCATATATAACGGGAGTGTCTGCTGTATATATAGTGAAATTTAATCTATAAAATTGTTTTCTATAATAATTAAAGCTTGTGTGTGTGTGGGGGGGGTGCATACAAAATAATAATAGACGTTGGCATCATTAAATTACAGATTTCTTCATTTGCTTACTTTCCTCTAAATATAATTGCTCTTAAAATGAAATGAACGCATGTGGTTTTGGTGAGCATTTGATATACATAAATAATTATGTGCGAATGATGCTCAATACTACTATCTGAGTTTGTTGTGGTTACATTTAAAGTATTTCTTTTTAAATCAATGATTTAAAATTCTGAGATTCACGTACATGCTTCTTTTACATTTTGTATATTCACAACGTAACAGATACCAGCTGGTCTCAAGAGGCACATTAGCGGCTGTGGCCTTTAGCTTCCTTATTAGCATCCCTGACTCCCATTCCAGCTTGGTCCTCAGTTTTAATCCCACTTGGAGTGAGTCGAGTGCAACCATAACATGTGTTGTGACATTGATAGGAGTAAGGTTCAAGTGAGTAACAAATGCCAACTAGTAGGTGTGGTTTGTAAAACTCCCCGATCTCAAGAGGGGCACTAGTGACTGATGTTGTGACTGTGGCTTTTAGCCCTCTTGTTAGCATAGCCGACTACCATACCAGCCATTCGAATCCCACTTGGAGTAGATCAAGCATAACCGATTACAACAGCACTGATGCAGTTGTATTGTGTCTTCAGTAGCTCTTGACATGAAGCAAAAAAGTTTGTTCCAATCATTGCTTTGGTTCTTCTGAGCGTATCCCAGCTCCTCACCAGTGCTCTGTGTTCTTGGACGGGATTTCAAGGAGATTGAGTTGAGTATTAGAGATACTCAGTGTCGTGTATCTTAAGACACAAAGTCAGGAGCTACTTCACACACGCACACACATAGCAGTGCTTCCTGGCCTTTTGTACTGTTCTTCACACCACAGTTTTGCTTCCCTGCTGGTTTTATTAGATGATGGCACTATATGAAATGCTTACACTGCTGTCTGTGTGAACATTGCCCTCTAAAAATGCATAATTAATGTTATAGGATTCTTACTTGAAATATAACATTATGGATATAGAAATGTGGAATTAATGAAAATATTCAATGATGTGAAATTATACTTTATATTACTAGAGGTGGCTCAAAGCATCTTTATACTTTTAAGCAGGCACACAGCAGCATTAACTTGTCTTATGTAAAGATGTCTTAAGACTGCCTTTTGAGTGTCACTTTGACCTTTTGTCACTGTGCCTGTGTGTTAGGGTGACTATTTTTGTCATATTTTGTCAGACCCTACTTTGGGAAGGCAAAATGGTTCTTAACATCAAATATTAACACAGCAATGGTAAATGTCAGTGGTACTTGGCTGGCTAAAAGTGTGTTTCTAAATTCTTTATTGGCACACCACACCTATGACACGAATGTCCTCAGGCGGAACAACAGACACTTACGTCAGCTGAGTGGTGCATGCAGTGGAGGTCATGGTCCGTGTTGGGGAAACTCCAGTGAAACAGCTTTATCCCATGCATGTAAGATATAAAGTAGTTAACAAACATAGTTAGTTCATCATTTCTCCCTCCTTGACATTGACATTAGAGCCTATTTGAACTCGAATAACATTCAGTCTCTTCCAGTATCTTTCTTTGAGATTTATTAACAAAACAAAAAAAAATGAACAAAATGTTACAGGTCACTCCGATCTTTCCTTTCCTTCCAACATGACGTAACTATTTACGACTATGTTGTTGGAACTTCAATTGTAAAGTTTTCCAAAGAAATTTTAATTGCACACATTATTAATCATAATATTTAAACACATATCTACATATTAACAAGTTACGTAATGATAAATGATGGCTCTTACAAATAGGTCACTTTAGATTTTGTACATATATAACATTTAAACTTTTAACATTAAAACATATTGATATTAAAAAAAAACATTTTTTACATCAAAGGAATAGTTCACCCCAAAATGAAAATCTGACATCATTTACTCGCCCTCTTATTGTTTCTTACTTTCTTCTGCAGAACACAAAAGAAGATTGAAGAATGTTGGTAACCGAACAACGGCGGTACCCATTCACTTCTATTGTACAGCCACTAAACAAATGCAAGTGAATGGGTACCGCCATTGTTCGGTTACCAACGTACTTCAAAATATGTTCTTGAGTTTTTCAAGTGGCTTTTACCAGACCAACATGGTGTGGACCTTTTCCGTGCAAAGCGCTTGAGGCCAGTTCCATACCTCAGTTACAAAGTTTACTTTTGTAACATTAATCTAATTGGCATGTTACACCACAGCTACCGTTCCTTTATGATTCACACTTCCCTGTGGACCAAATCCCACATTCCCTCGCTCATTGCTCTGTGGCACTGAGGGAGTAACGCCGTGTTTGGGATTCGGATTTGGATGGCTGTCACGCCAGTTCAACCCGAAAAACATCAAAGCCTTTCAACGGGAAGCTTTGATGTTATTCCAAAACAACGAACTGCTCCCCTACTGGCGTGTGGATCAAATCGAGAAGAATGGAAATTGCACTGAAGTGCTATCATTACTAAAGGATAGTCTAATGAAATTATAACAAAAATGCCTTCTCTCACAACGACCATGGAGGCAACAGCCCACGTACGCGAGGGAGTCGAGTTGGTGCGTTTTACTAATATGTTAGCCCAAGGTCTAAACCGAGCAGGTTCATGATGCAAATGGGAAATGGAGGTTTGCCTGAAGAATACAAACATGGTATCTGTTTTCATATGCTGTTGTTCAGTTGATGAATGTGTAGTGTATGTATACAAGAGGATAATTATGGCATGCATAGGCCTGGAGGAGAAATCTGAAGAGTGTGACTTTTTTTCATAAGCTTCTGCAAATAACTGAGTAGTTCTACATGAGAAGAAACTCTATTTTTACCGATTTTACAGTTGGGTAAATTGTTATTAATGTCAATAAAGTGCAGAATGAAATTGGGTAAAATTTGTCCTAAAACAATAGGAACTCAAATTAGACTTTTTTGGGTGGTCTCTTGTATTTCTGACGTTCTCCAGGGTTTCTGCATACAGTATTTTCATACAGGATGATTTAGGTTAATTGACATTGGTTATAAGCCTACATAGTCTGGAACACGTGTTCTCAGGCACTCAAACACATACTGAGCTCTTAAGAACCAGCTGCTTGTCATCGAGGTGATTACATTTGGATTTCATCATGTCAGCATCGTGTCGCGTGCCACTTCTCCATCAGCAATGTCTGAGCAGACTGACCTGCGACCAAAAAACATACCCACATACTGCACCATTACACACGCACACACAAAATGCTTGCAGATACTCATGAATATTTTTTCCCAAATCTAACATTTTGCTCCCAGTTGCTTTATTCACATATTCACAAACTCAATAAGGACAGAATTCTAGTGGATGGAGTGTTTGTATGTACAGTGGTGTCCAAAATGCTGTGACCATACTGAAAATGCAGAATTTTATTTAAATTATTTACTCTGAAAATGTTTAAAATGATAATATAAAGAATTGACTATTTCTAGGTCATGTACCTAAAATGAAATTAAGTAAAATGGAAAAAAACATTTGCAGAAAATTAAAATAGGACAAACTGGTCAAAGTAAAAAAAAAAGATGCAATGTGTGCAGATGTTGAATACTGTAAAGAAGTTCATATTCATGTTTTAACAACACAATGTTTTTACATGTATTTTAGGATCAGTTCAAAATTGAATATATAATGGAATAAGCCTGATTTTTTTGGTCAGCTTTCATGTCTCTTTACATTCTGTCAGTCTTTCACATTGCTGTTGGATGACTTTATGTCATTACTGAGGCTTTATTTCATTATGTCAATGCAACAGACACTGGCCTGGAATTGCCACAATATATGTGTATCTCTTAATAAGCAAATTTCTCCTTTTTACAAGAGGTCACATTATCAAGTCATGCTGGGATAACATATCAGATTTTACTGAAACTTGTACAGTACAGTCCTTGCTATCTCTACTGCATGCTATAATTAAAGCAATTATTTAATACCAAATGCTAGCAAATGTTTAAAAATCATATGAAAATAATTCTAGAGTTTTCTAATCCTCTTGAAGTGTTTACCCCACTTTATTTGTGGGCATATGTTTACTGGGATGTTTTTCTGTAGATATTGATCGGTTCCTGTGATCACAACACATACTGTGCCCCACTTATCCTGTTTATGTGCATCTCCAAAAAGCAAGTTTACTCTAAATTTCCTGTGTGACACACTTCCATAATCTGCTCTGCAAATATGGGCCAGTGAAACTATGACAGTGCTGCAAGCCCCGTTTTTTTTTTAAATAATATATTTGATATATTAAATGATACGCATGTTTGCTTGTATGTGTATTTTAAATGCACTCTCATAAAATATTCTTCTTAAAAGCAGAGAAGAGGAGAGACTGATCTGACGTCTATCGGATGAAATGCTAAAAGGTTTGCGTGTTTGTGTTCCAGCGGCCTGTTTGCAAGCCATTACGCAGAGACGCACTATGGGGTAGATGGACAAACTGTTACCACCGCTCACAACTCGACGGTATGTTAGAGCTTTAAAAGTATTACTTCAACACACAGGAAATTCCTTTCCTATTACTTGTTGACTTATTTACTGTGAGGGATATTTATTCATGAAAGTTTACCCCTATAGTGCACTACCCCATTGATACAGCTTAGAAGGGCTCAAAAGCAAAGTTATTGATTCGTTAAAAGATTATAGACTAGCTATATAAGGTTATTCTTTAGTGAGATTGCGAGATGTTAGAAAGTGAACCCAGGCTATATTGTTGTCATTCAATAGTTAAACTGCTCTGGCTAGTTCACTAGTGTGCTCTGACTGTCTTCCCAGAAAACTGATTAATCCTGCTGAGATATGATGTTGACACCCGGACAACATGTTGACATTCTTGTCATGCTTAATTTAAATTGCCTACTGTGTCTTTTGTAGTTTATAATTAGACTAGTGCCAAGAACCGTAACTGGCAGCTTTGACAATTTGTCATCCACTCCCTCTTCCCAATCAAACATGTTGGCTTGGCTATAGTTCTGCTGGGCAAATTTATAATCATTTAAGCCTGTCCTTGTGATCGTGAACAGGCTGTTGTCTTCACGCTGAGAAGTTTTAAAATGGAGCTCTTGTAAAAGATTAGTCAGTCTAAAACAGGTAAGAATAGCTTGACAAGACTTGTCAGAGTGTAGTGACAAGAAAATGAATACTTGACTGACAACCTTGTTTTTACAAAGCAGAAAAATGTTCAATTTGTTAAGACCGCAGACAAGGATTTAGGGGAATCTGAAGGACAGGCTCATATTTAGTTTAACAGTTTACAATTAGATATAAAAGATCCTAGGTAAGCGTAACTTTGTAAGTGTTTCAAATAAATCACTTGACATTTTGACGTTGTCAAAAGTCAAGTGACTCACAACTTTATAAAGGAGGATCTATTGACAGAAATGCAATATAATATAAATAAATATGTCTTCAGAGGTGTATAAAGACCTTACTGTACATAATGAACTGTTATGTTTTTATTATCTTAGAATGAGCTATTTCTATCTATACACCGCGGGTCCCCTTACATGGAATTCGCCTAAACGAACAAACTGCTCTACAGAACGTGGCAACATCTTAGTCCTGTGTCAGCCACCTTAGTTCTTCGAAAGGGAGGGGTGAGCGGTGGAGTGAGTCATTGGTTGCAATTCGTAGCCTCACTGATAGATGCCGCTAAATTTCTCAAACTGGACGAAAATGAATAAATGCTCAAAAACCAAATTGTTCATCGTTACTTCATGTTAGCTAATGCCAATATTAACAAATACAACCTTAATGTAAGTATTACCATTTAATAATGTAAGTTTTTCCAATCTTTTGTTGTTGTTGTTTTTTGTCATGGAAGAGCCATAAAAGGCTCCTTTTTTGTTGATATCGAAAATCGTGACATTTTGAAAGAATAATGGCTGTTTTCTAATAAAAAAACCAAGACATCACTTTGCTGCCCCAGTGGAACCGTCCATTAGCAAGCAAATCATAAGTTTTAGTTTTGGCTGTTTTGATATCCTCAATCTATGGCTGTTTCTGGTACATTCTTTCATATTCTTGATCTGACAAAGCTTAAAGATGAGGATGGTAGCCACAAGAATCCCCTCCGACAGCGATGTTCTGATGGCAAGAATTTTGCTGTCAAGCGTTGATTGCTTTTGACAGAATGTTTTTGAGAGGTTTTGTCTGTCTGCGTAAGTGTGAAAATGTATGTGTGTGATGGCTGTTAGTCTGTCGTCTTGTGGCTACCAATTGGTATTTCCACATGAAAGGGCCTTTGGGGGCCACTGCCAGCCATAACAGAGAACAGTTTTTCCCTGTTAAATAGACCAGCAGACACTTCCTGGCAGAACGCTTGTGGTTTTCATGGGCAGACAACTGCTTTAGCGTGATGCTACGTGGCGCAATGCTACGCAATGCAATCCCGTCTGTCTATTAAAGGGATAGTTCACCAAAAAATTTAATTCTGTCATCATTTACTCACATTTGAGTTGTTCCAAATCTGTATACATTTTTTTGTTTTGATGAACACAGAGACAGATATTTGGTTGAATGCAGTTCTTGGACCCCATTGACTACTAGTGGGGGGGGGGAATGTTGTTCTGTTGAACACAAAATTAGATCTTTTGAAGAATGTAGGACAGCAAACAGTTCTGTGGTGGTACTTCTGACTATTGTTTTTTTTCCTACTATGGTAGTCAATGGGGTCCAAAAACTGTTTGGTTAAAAGCATTGGTCCAAATATCTTCCTCTGTGTTCAACCAAACAAAGAAATGTATACAGATTTGGAACAAATCGAGAGTGAGTAATTCATGACAGAATTTTCATTTTTCTTTTAATAACTGGGCCAACATTTTCTGGAGAGGTTCTCACTTACAGCAACCCAAATGTCTCATTTGGAAAAAACCTCTTTAACTAAATCTCAAAAGTTTTTGGTTTACACATGACTGTGTTTTTTACAGATGAATTGCTATTACCACGGCGTGGTCCTAGGGCACACATATTCTGAAGTCAGCCTCAGTACATGTTCTGGGATCAGGTAAGCACGGTATCACCACTCTAATGTCCCTGTATCCCATTATGAACTGTTCACAGTAATTGTCAACCATATTGAGTTCCAATTTTCAAAGTCGTTAAAACTATTTAAACGAGTAGTTTGTGGGCTTCGGTGTGGAAAGCTATTACACACTAAGCTGTCAAACATTTATTGCCTCTGCTAGTGTTTCCGGTGAATAAAAGCTTCAGTGTCATCCCATGCTTCATTGTCCTGAAGATAAGCACACAGTCCAATGGAAAACGTTTAGTATGTCGTGAAAAACTTTAGTGGTGTTGTAAAATGTAATTTTAAAGAACATTTGGCCACAGTAAATTTGCTATAAAAGGACGACTTTTAGAGCAGAATAGGTAAACATGAACTGTTCTGTCTGCAGCAAACTCAAGCCCCAAGGTCTCTTGCTGGTAATTACAAAATACTTGTACTGAACGCTTACTACAATGCTCAATACCTGAAAGCCTTGAAGACCTTCAGGAAGCTGTTTAATTTTTTTTTATAATACATATCACCCATAGCAAAGTCTGATGCCAAACAATAGCATGCTGATAACCTTCTGTATAGAATTCATATGCATTCAAACATGATGGTGGGATACTGAAATGTTTAGGGTGTACTGTCCCTTTAAGACCGCATCTGACACACAGTGTAATAAGGTTAACGAAAAAGTTCCCCAAAAAATAATAATTCTTTCATCATGTACTCACCTTCATGTCTTTATAAACCTGTATGACTTTCTTTCTTCTGCAGAACACAAAAGAAAATATTTTGAAGAATGTTGGTAGCCAAAGAGCATTGGCCCTTTTTGACTCCATCGAGACATTTCTCAAAATATCTTCTTTTGTGTTCCTCAGAAGAAAGAAAGTCATATAGGTTTTAAATATCATGAAGGTGAATATATAATGACAGACCTTTAATGTGATTGTGGCTTGTTGAAAGGTGCAATACATCAGGTTTCTAAAAATGTAGCTTTTTGGAGCTGAAATATTCAGTTAAAAATGCACAGAAGGTATCATCAGATGTAATTTAATTTATCATTCCTTTTCCATGCATCCATTTTGAATTATCACTATGGCTCACTATTTTTTGACTAGCGTTTCTTCTTATTACAGTATATTGCAAAGTGCAAACTCTCTCTAAATACTGTGGCCTAGTTCTGCAAAACTGTGACTCTGCATACTCCCTGCGTATGCTACTATCTCTCTAAAAGATTGTCAGTTTTCTATGAGCATGGTTATCAATTTTTGTCACAAATGTAAAGTCAGACATTTCACTCTTTGGTGAGTAATGGGTTGGAGAAATTAAATCGTATACATGTCGCCATCAATCTGGGGGAAAAATCTGTGTCCATCCATTTCCGAATGGTACAAAGACAAACAACTGGATTTATTAAAAGGAGATTTATTGACAGTAGAACTTATTAAATGGTGGAGGGTCATCTGCTTTTAATTTACATTGTAAAAATATAATACACATTATATGATATCATTCAAGACCTGTATTGACCTCAAGGTTTCTCCAATCTCATTTTTTCAATTTCGTGCACCCCTTCTTTTTGCTTGAAGCTAAATGCGCATGACATGTTAAAACAGCATGCGCCACAAGGGACTTATGTGTCAGTTATAACTTACACGTTATTGCAGGTGAGGAATTGAGCTTGTCTCCTGCGAGGTAAAATAATAAAGCCTGTCTTCGGTGAGATAAAAAATAAATGAGATTTTAAATTGACAAGAATGTTACACCACGCTTGCCTATGATGCTAGTGTGTTTTGCTTTAACATAAACACGTTTTTATTACTATTGTGTGTAGAGGTTTCATCCTACTTGAAAATACAACGCTGATGGTGGAACCAGCTTTTGAGCCAGAAAATGACACGCATGTGATCTATGAAGGACAGCACCTGCACTTACCCACTGGAACCTGTGGACATGAATACAACATATCTACCGTCAGCCATGCCAGCGTTGCAGGACTGCCACGAGCATTCAACACAAGGGTATGAATGCATTCTGTCCATAACTGTCATCGTAGCCACTATATGGTATTTTTGGTCTTGAGAATGAATTAGCATGCAGCATGATTCACTACGATGTCTTTGTTCATTCAGATTAGAGGATTGTAGTGTCTCTCTCTTCCCATGCATGCTAAAACAAGATTAACAAGACATCAAAGGTTAAAAGACGATCCCACCATAACAGTCTTGACGTTGCTGATGTTCTTGTCACAACAGAGCTGTCTAAATATTATGTCCAAACTCTATTATATTGATTCTGAATGATAGTACTCCAAAAATGTACGTAATAGCACACCGATGATATCCATATGAAATAGTAGGATTAGGATCTGTGTATGCACTGATTCGCAAGCACATCTAAAAAATGTTGAATCTTTCATCGTCCATTTGATGAGTACAAATCAGAAGATGAAGAATGTTGATATCTTCACCATGGTGACAGCCGAGTCGCTGATCAAAGTTGTAAATGACTGATGTTGTTATAAATAAGTTGCAGGGACGTTTCTCTTGAAAAACATTTGAAAAGTTTGTCGTTTTTAACAGAGCAGGAGGACAGGCAGGCTGGAAATCCTTATCCACTATTTATTCAAATAAATGCAATGAGAAAATGTGTCTGTGTAATATCATGCTTCAGAAGATTCACAGCATCAGTACTGATAGAAACCATGGCTGGCACACTCTTTATTTGCTTTTATGTTAGAAAATATGGCAAAATGTACACAACAATATACATAAATATGTTGCATATCGTCGCTGTCCTTTCCGAAACATTGTATGTCCAAATTCACAGTTTTTCAGGAGATGGAAAAACACTACTTTTTAAATGATTAAATACTCAAAGCTGACAAGCACTTTTTAATACCTTTTATTGGTTAGATATCTGCAAAACTCAGATGTCAAACATAAAGGGTTACAAATAATAATGATTGATGGCAAAAAATAAAAAGATACAAGGTTTCAGAAGGGCATCAGTGATATGTTTATGATCAAAAACATATACTCATAATTATTTAGCTCTTTATTTCAGTGATAATTCTTACATTTGGGAAAATAGGTGTGTATCTCCTTGTAGTTAAACCCATGTCCTTTGCACTGATCGCCCTTTAGAACTGCAATTTTTAAGCGGAGATAATCCTGTTATTAATTTAACTGGAGTTATACTCCATTCATTTCGTCCTTGGGGTTGCTTACTTGCTCTCTTGATTTGCAGCGTAAGAGGGATGTTCAGAAGACCACCAAATATGTGGAACTCATCATTGTAGCAGACAACAGAGAGGTACTTTTATGACATCATTGACATCAGAAACAAAGCCGGATTTTATGAAGATAATCATGTACATTTTGTGTATAGTATCACATTGCCTTATACTTATGCACTCCAAAACCATTTTGCAAACAATGTGTTTTGATTTCATACTCATTGAGAATGAAAAACGAGGGGAAATATCCTCCCGTCATATCCTTCATTGACCCAATTGTTCTTAGTCAAGTGCTGTACAGTATTTGGATTATGGTGAAGTTTTGGCTCTTTGTTTCAGGCCAAACCAAAAGCAGGTTATAGAGGGAGGGATTTGACAGGAAGTAGGGCATTTCTCCCAGATGAACAGACAGGAAACAGGAAGTGTTTTGTTTAATTGAACATTGGAGATGGAAAAAGGAAACTTTGGGCAACAAGAAAGCTGTGGTGTTATCAGAACAGTTGTCTGTATTTTAAAGCATGTGTGTGTGGGGGGTTAAAGAGATTTTGGCTGCTGTGAATAGTTACATAGAACTAAAAACACATTTTCAGAATTTTGTCTTTACTTTCTGCGAAGAAGCTCAAATTAATTCTCATGCCAAATATATTTAATAAGAATGGTTCTATTATTTTGTTTCTTAGCAAGGTTATACACACATAATGGTGCATTCACACAGGGGAAAGAAATGACAGACCAAAAGTGTCTGGCTCTTGTGTCCAGAGTGCACATAATCTTTTTTTTTTTACTTTGATTGTTGGCGCCAGTGCCTGTAACATGCCCCATTGCTCTGGAGTGCTCTTAAGTGTCTGCTGTTACATTTCTGATTGGAACGTCCCTTCAGATGGCAGTCGAAGATGATGCCACTCAGACAGTCCTGTTTTATACTTTTTGCAGTATGGCTAAGTCCCCATGTTATCTTTTGTTTCTTCTCCAGTTCCAGAAACAGGGAAAAGATGTGGAGAAGGTCAAGCAGAGGCTAGCCGAGATCGCCAATTATGTAGACAAGGTATAAAGTATTCTGAAGGTATAAAATAGTCTCCGCCTAAATGAATTACTGGTTGATCGGAACTCTAAAATAAAACCCTGATTGACAGAGATGAATGTTGGGCTGCTGAGGTAAAGGATGAGCTTTTAAATTAAACCCCTATTGAAAGACTCTACCTGAAAGTTTCTGTATATTTTTAGATTGTTTAATGACTGATGTTAGACTGAGATATGGATGTATTTTATTAGAGAATAGAGGGATTTTGATATTGTGTGCGTGTGTGTGTGTGTGTTCTCTTAGTTTTACAGGGTCCTTAATATTCGTGTAGCTCTGGTGGGATTGGAAGTATGGAGTGATGCTGATAAGTGTGCAGTGACCCAAGATCCCTTCACAACCCTGCATGAGTTTCTGGACTGGAGAAAACTTCAACTACTGCCACAGCGGGCACATGATAATGCCCAACTTATTAGGTACACAATTACATATCTATAATCACATCTATACCTATGTAAACTAGTGTGTGGGGGTATTGGGGTTTAGTCTTAGGCTATAGCTTAGAGTTAGACTAAGGCCTGGTCCACACTTATACGTTTTTGTTTGAAAACGCATCTTTTTCTCTTCGTTTTGGCATTCAGTCAACACTGAGTTTTTGTAATAAAGAAATCAAAAGCATTCTAAAAATGCTCTCATACATTTTAAACAGAAGCTTTCAAAAACTATGACATGTTTTGCATCATGTGATACAGTTGTTTCAGCTGCTTTAGCGTCAATGTTAGTTCGTACATATTTCACACATTGCATTTCTCCAAAGAAGACCAAAGAATTTTTACTTGCAGTTGTTCAGCAGTTAGACACAACTACAACTACATAGCCTCGTGTTACCCGGAGCACTCCACCTAAATGCCTGTCTATTTAAAAAGCTTAGTCCATTTCCTTTACATTGCCATAACATTTCAAAGAGGCTGAAAGTAAATACATTTTTGACAGAAATTAAGCTTGTTGAAGTGGTGAATTCCATGTAAGGGGACCCACAGTGTATGTAGCTAGAAATAACTCATTCTGAGGAAATAAAAACATGACGGTTCCTTATGTAAGATCTTAATACATCTCTAAAGACATAGGATACACACCTGTGTGTTTCATGCATACAGATTCACATACTGCTCACAATATACTGTACATATAGCATTCTGCAGTAAAAGTCAAATAGTATGGTAGTATGCTGTTCTAAGCTTATGAGTTGGTCTTGAGTTGGTTATTTCGTCTGTTCCATATTCATAACTCTGTTGCTGCAGTGGGGTTTACTTCCAGGGCACCACAATAGGCATGGCTCCCATCATGAGTATGTGTACAGCCGAGCAGTCTGGAGGCATCGTCATGGTAAGAAACCAGTCCTCAAACCCTCTACTTTTCATGACAACCTGAGTCACACAACCAGTTAGCTTGTGTTCCACACCGCCAGATTTTGCTGGAATCTCCTTTTGTTTGTTTATAATTTAGTATTTTTCAACCAATCAGTATACACTGAATCTCTACTGAATCAGAGAGAGCCTTCGAAATCCCAAAACATGCTTTTATTATGGATTTTTTGCTTTATTCATGACTCCCTGGGAAGACTGCACCATTTTACCCTGTTGTTCATGTTTAGGCGGGAGTTCTTTTAAGGTCCGGTCCTGTTTGGCAAGATGTTTCATTTTATTATTGATATGCTAGACACATCTCAGCAGATAAAGTTTGCTTTAGTATTTTGTTAGGTTCAAAATAACACGTAGCATACAGTGGGGTCCAAGAATCAGAGGCTGCGTTGAAAGTCTGGGATTCAAAATCGAATCTAAAATAAAGAACAAGACAAAGAACAAAGAAATGTTCTGATATCCATGAATAGGACATATCTAAATATATACAGTATCTCTAATACAAAATTGACCTTCTCCTCTAGTTTTGGACCCCACTTTAATGCATTTGCGTCAAGGTAGTACCACGTAGTTCTTTAAGTGTGATAATGAGTCTAACGCACACGCCGGGGATGATCTGCAAAGTCATGCACACATTCTACCAAGATGTTGCCTGTCGATCACAGCAATTGCCTATACATGTTCATCGCTTCTTTACTTCTTTATGGCTAAATAATGCACATTTACATTACTCAAGATCTATCATCCATGCCACTGTAAACCTTCTCTCTTAAAGAGACTCACACAGAGATGAAGTCTTTAGCCATAAGTCTGAATTAGGGAACTATAGTGGTGCTCTATGATAAACGATGCTATTAAGTGCTTACTTCATATTATCAGTCAATCTGCTATGACCTGTATGAGAACGAGTCAATGAATGAGAACAGAATAGAGATAGATGTGGGAAAATGGACACCGTATACTGATTTATGTAGTTTTTAAAACTGTCTGCTGTGGTTTTGAAGTCTTATTTCCAGATGTGTATTTCTCTCCCCCACACTTGCATGTGGCAAACAGAAAATAAGGTTCTGGCTTGGACTGAAAAGTCTTGAATCATGTTATAAAGCCGATCAGCTCACAAAGCCTTTACAATTCTGTATGTTGACTGACCCACAAATAGCCTAAGAAGATTAAAATTTAAGGCCTGCAAAAACAGTGTGTATTTTTTAGACCGTATTTATATCGGTACCCGAAAATTTGCTGCAGATCTATTTATTCACACAGTGCTTTTCAATACTGTATATACTTTTATGAATATAATGTGAAGCAAACTACTCACCTATACTAATTCACAATAGCCAACTCCCAATGCCTATTTTATAATTTATGGCATTTATTAAAAAGAAATACCCAATGTACAGTAGAACCCTAAAACAATATTTACTGTGTAGAGGCGCATTTGGGCAATTCCAGCGTTATGGATGTGACATTCTGAGTCAAAACTTAAAATATAAATTTTCAGCAAATGTATTTATTACCGATATATTGAATCATCTGTTCATATTTTACTAAACCACTGTTGACACTCCAGCCATCAGAAAAATGTCAGTCTAAGCACAAATTTTCTATTATAAAAGAAAGAAAAATTAATGCGTTATGCATGTGACAAAAAAGACGCATGTTTTTGAGCGACAACAAAATTTGTAGGATTTCTGTGAATTAAAATGTACAAACAGAAGCAGAAATACCCAACAAATAGAAAATAAGGACTCTTTACAGACCATAAAATAGTTGTTTTTTTCATGTGCCCATTTATGAGGAATATGGACTGTTACGGATATGACAATTCACATACCCGAATATGAAAAAAATGCTTTAAAAACTTTAAGAGAGACCTCACATGGGTATTTAAATCACCAAATATTGACATCTGAGCCAGTATGGTGAAAACCTTTAAGTTAAAACTTGTTTTATCTTAAGATTTACATTTGCATGGAATTGCCCATTTTTGCTATGTAACAAAAACTATGTCAGTGAAGTCACAGACCTGCGGGAAGTTTGGGAACTATTTGGAAGTATCACAGTCTTGGTGCAAACAAATATGGATAAACCATAAAGGACACGTCTTGCATGATTATAGGTATTCTTTCTGACCCAAGAGCACTTAAATAGCTGTTACCTCTCTAAAGGCCCATAGTTTCAGTATGACAGCTTGGCATAGTTAAATCATTTACCAGTGTATCGGTCTGCAATTACACTCAGAGGGGGGCAAGTCAATCATGCTGGAGATATACGTTCACTGACACACGCTGTGGATCTTCTATAAATGAAATGAGGCAGAGAAAGATCTCCCCTGTTGCTAGTGAAAGCTAATATGACTCTGTCATGTTCGTCTCCCTGTAATCAGAGCAGGAAATGGCTTTTTGATGTAAAGTGCAAGGAGAAAAGTGAGTCTGCGTTATAAATATCAAACGTAGCGGTGTTTCGCTATCAAGTGATTCTAAAATAGAAAAGATGTACCGATACTAGTCTTTCTAGAGTGACAGTGTACATACAGTTGTGTCAAAATATCAGTGTCGGCTGCTGCTTTTTGAGAAGAAAAATAACTACTAATTTCTTTGTTCATTATTTTTACAAAAAAAATGTACTGAAAACCTAAAGCAAGGTTTACTTAATTAAAATGTCATTGTGACAAATGATATGTGTGGCACACAAAGATGCCGGCCTCATCCAAATAGAAGTCTACATTTGGGTTCCAAAAGAAAATAAAGCACCGATACCCAGCTCACGTTTAGATGCTCTTGAGACAGCAGGGACATCCTTTACTTCAGCTGAAATGGATTTTGCTGAAACTCTGCTCGGGTTTGTCTGATGTTGAGAGTTGAGGGCATTATGAAGGGGGCAGAAGACAAAAGAAGGGAAACTAAGAGGGAGAGGTGGTGCTGTATGTGTGTTTTATGGCAGGGTTGAAAGAGATTTTAAAAGAGTAGGTGGAAAATGGGAGAGAAAGAGATCTCAACCACAGTCCTTCAGAAAATATAACGGCATTCACTGTTTGTTGGTTTGTGCGCGTGTCATACATTTTTATTCAGCAAAGTTTGGGAAAATAGCTAAAAATAATGAACACGCTTTGTAAATATATTACGGCAATGTGGAGGCAGACACCGTTGAGTCAGAGATCATGTACTTTTATTTTTAAATAGGAATGACAACTAGATTTTTACATTTTTATATGGAAATACTCTGCTGTCTGCTCATGCAAAACATTCGGCCACAATGCTAAGATGGTGCATGTGGCACTGCCATCTGCCCACATGTGACCTGTCTCATTCCCTTTTAATGTTGTTTTTTGTTGCTTTTTTTCTTTCTTTCTTTTTTTGTTAATATCCAATTTTGTTTTGAATTTTTATTCATTCATATACAAAATGTTCAGTTAAACCTTGAATGTTTTAAATGCCTTTGTGGTTTAAATGCCTTTGTGAATCGTGTTAAAGCATAGTGTTTCATACTTAGGTAAATGAATTGTGACTTGAGAATTAAAAAATCTTCTCCATTTGCTGGAGGTTTGCACATTTTGATTCACAGAAATGTATGATATATATACCTGTATATATAAAATATTGTCGTATTGTCATATCAAGATCCTAGTGTACTTTTTACACCAAAAAATTTACTTTTAAAACGGTTAACTTTTTTTTAACGGATAACGGATTTTTGTATACATACACACACATTTACACACATGTATTCACATATATGTACACACATTGACACAACATTAGGGATATAATGTGTTTATTGTTGTAATATTTATTGTTTTACCATTTCATCAAAATTGTGTCTTTGGTTTGCTAGAAGAAATGTGTGTTCAATAGGAAGCTCCAATAAAACATTGCATAAAGTTGTTTAGGATGTGACCTGTTGTGACATCTTGTGGTTTCCCAGGATCACTCTGACAATCCTTTGGGAGCTGCTGTGACTTTGGCCCATGAATTAGGCCACAACTTCGGCATGAACCATGACACTCCAGAGCGGGGGTGTGGCTGTAGGATGACTGTAGATCGTGGTGGCTGCATTATGACTCCATCTACAGGGTGAGTATGATTTTCCACAACCTCCTCTTTGTTCCTGTATACATTACTTCACAGAGTGGAGTAACTGATGTATTCTGTAGATGCATTACCCCGAAGCTCAGTTAGTCTCCAGTGAGCCCCGTTATCTAGAGAATAGTTAAATCAAGCATCATCATTCATGTACACTAGAGAGCATCTTATTGACCTGAGGTTAATTGTCCGTCTCTCTGTGATGAATTTGTGCCGTGTGTTCGTACGTCACCGCTGACGTGAAGCTGACCTCGGATTAAAACGCTTAATCTCACAGATAGGAAGATGGTTTGCTGTGTGTGCTAAAATTTGGATTTTAACTTGCGGGTGGCTTCATGTGATAGCATAGTTGCCGGTAGCGGGTTTTAGCGTGAATTGAATCAGGCATGTGTAACCTTCAGGTCAATAAGAGGGATAATTCATCTAAAATAAAAATGCTGTCGTCATTTATACACCCTCATTCTTCTGTGGAACATAAAAATATTTCGAGAAATATCTCAGTGGTTTTGTGTGCATACAATGGAAGTCCCATGTTGTACCAGAGTTCTTTACAATATCTTCTTTTGTGTTCTGCAGAAGAACGAAAGTGAATGTAATTATGGAAGTAGATTATATTTGCCACGTCCTTGCTTATTCAATCTTTGGAGACGAAACTTGTGTCATGGCCAGGCTGCCATTGTCATCCAATTGTGCTGAATACATTGTCTTCTCTTGCTGGATATTAAGAGTCAGACATGTGAAAACAAAGCCTAAGCATTTTAGTGATAGTTACAGTTTCAGTTGTAATGCACAAGTCACTAGTAATCGCCTGTCCGCTCTCAGTTGTGACCAGTTTTCAATCTGTCTGCCGTGGCTTATCTCAGAGTGGGGATGTTTTTGTTGGACTGCTGCTCGTCCCTGGATCAGAGCCACAACCAACAGTGCAACCCTATTCTCCCATTATGTGTTCATATAACAACAAGACAGCACGCTGAGAAGAAACCTCTCCGGGCTTTTTAAAGCTACCCGGGAAAAAATATTAAGCAGGGATGATTTGTTGTCTCATTTGCTTCAGGTACAGAGAGGTAGTTTACATATTTTTTGATTTATAGATTTAAATTCTCCAGCAGCATAATACAGGAATACTTAAACAGACTTTCAGAAAAGTCTATTTCCAAAATAAACCTTCACACACTGCTCAGCATAGCATCACTTTTTTTGAAGGTTTGAGAGTTGCTGCTTGGTTGGTTTGAGATTTGTTGTATGTCAGTTTGTTTTGGAGTGTTTTAGAAGGTAATGCACGTAAGGTTGGAGAATATGTTTTTAGTATTAGAGAAGCAGTGTACCAGTGCAGTGTAAGGAAAAAGCTGGCCTATTTTTTCGCTTCCCATGGGAAAAACACAGACTTCCTTAGTTTATTCAACCCTAAAGGCCGAAACTCGTGGACACACAGAGTCTGAAAGACAGGAACACAAATCAGCTAAAATACATGGACTGTACTTTACTGTACATACAGTATATTGTCTTGAGTCATTATTACAAAACAAAATGAAGAATTTTCTTTTTAAAATTTATTTTAAGTTTTTTTTAATTTACACTCATATGTTGTTTTAAACTCATATCCTCTTGTATTTTCTTTGAAAACTTTTCCATACAACATAGATAATAGACACCACAGCACCAGAAAAGTAGTTCATGCACTAAAGCATACAGCATACAGTATACGTAGCGCATGAAAGCAAGTGAATAATACTTCATTTTTGAGTGAACCACGACACAAATACTACAGACACCAAATATATTATTTTAATTTTTTTCTTTCTTCTTTACTTTTGATCCTTTGTCTCCATGCCGTTTTCCCAAGCCAAATAAACCTCCTGTAACTGGCTCTTACAAAGCACACAATCTGTCTGTGATTTATTTTGTTCCTTAAAACCTGTTTCCCCACTGTAGCTGGATGTGTTGTGCTGTTCTTACCCTGCAAGGTTCTATTTTAAAGTTCAAACATGAGAAATTCATGATCTCGCACGCAGCGTTATTTCTCTCTTTGACAGCCGCTGTGAGTTGTCAGCCCCAGTGTCCTATCTGCAATGCCTGACGAACAACACCATACAAGCTGAGATATTCAGGGCCAGAAACTCAGCAGAGAGATGAGCTCAGGTCGAAATAAGACGAAAAAGATCAAGAAAAAGACTTACAGAGCAATGGAATGCGGGATAAGAGGAAGACAAACTGAGAAACAGACAAAGATTCAGAAATAGAGATAAATATGGCAAGCTAAGAAACTAGGTAATCCTTTCACGTTTTTACAGTAAACACAGTAAGCCTCTTTCTGTAAGATCTATTTTAGCTCTGCCTGAAGCGTAAACAGGAAGTCGTTGCCGGGTGCTTGGTGATTTTCAGCCGCATACAATAGCCAACATATGCACTAACAGATCGTATAAGAAAAAACAGGCCACTTATTGAAAAATGAATGGGGGAAATCACAGTGCTCAACATAGCAACTGTAGGAAAGGAAGTCCCACCTTTTAATCAAAAGTACAAATTTGTCTTTTTTGGTCACATTTTGTGCTTTTTTTAATATGCATGCACAAAATATAGTTTATGCAATTTCTGTATCTGTTTACTATGCAAAGTATGCAACTTCTGTATGCATAAATTACCCGGATTATTTCTTTGTTTGCAAAAATATTAATTACAACAGAGCTTACTACTTGGAATGTTGTATCCCATAATGCAGTGTCATGGATGAGAATTAGCGTCATTGGGTTTACATGTACAAATGTGCCTTGGTTTACTGGGGCCGGTTGCACCAGCTGCGTAAGTTACAACTTAGCCTAGTTTTGACTTAAATGGACACTAAGTTACAACTTACACACTACTAAATATTTTTGCGTTGCACCATTCAGCTTAGTTGAAGTGTAACGTTACGTATAAACTAAATATTTACGGAAGCCTCCCGTCAGGATTAACTGTAGGAATAAAATAGCAGACTCACTGAACTAAATAAATTAAGCTCTTGTTTCACTCAACATTCTTCAATGCTTTAAACGTGATAATGCTGACATTTACAGTCACTTACCTTTTAAAATAGTGAACATTATGTGATGACATAACCTAGCGCGCCTCTGTGTGTGTGTATCTGCCTGTGTTGTGCATGTCAAAATAAAATAATTTTCTTTTTATTTTATTGGCGGTTGCCAGTAAAATTAAATCTCCCATATTACATGTCATTTATTATGATTTTATTATGCTGTATTATTTTTAATCAGCATTTGTTTATTTATCTTGTTTATTTAGAAATATTTAATAAAATTCCTATTATGTTATTAATGATTAGGTAGTATTCTATTTTATAAAAATGTATTTTTACAGTTATTATGTGATGTAAAATAAGTTTAAATCAAGAACGTTTTGATTTCAACACAACTTTTTCTTATGAATTTAAAGGCTGCTATTGGACCATTGAAGGTAAACGTCATATTATGCGACTACGCATTACTTTACGGAGAAGCTTACGAACTACTAGCTACGTTCTGCCTTAAGAACAAATGGTGCAACCAAATAAAGTACACAGTTAGTTATAAACTAGCTAGTAGTTACTAAGCCTCTAGTTGGGACTTTACGTTCCAGTTTATGTAAGAACTTACGAACGGCTGGTGCAACCCTACCCTGGTGCATACAAATGACAGAGAAATAGAATAAATAAAAAGAAAAATATATTCTTAATAAGAAAAAAATATTAATAAAGCTATGGTTTTTAGATCAATTTGTCTGCTAAATAAATAAATGTAAATGTAAAAAACCCACAAAATGACAATAATTTACCAGACTTTTTTTTTATAGCTATATATTTTGGGCTTTTCATGCTTTTATTTAGATTTTGACAGGAAAGTGTAGGATGAAGATATCGGTACAGGATTGGCACAGGACCTCGATCCAGGATTCGAACTCAGGCACTGCCCATGAGGCTACTGGCTCCGACAAGACCAGATTTTTTATTTCTCATGTGTTTAATTTAATATTTCTCAAAATACACTTATCCTCTTTAATGTCATGAAAGGGCTGGATCCAGCATCTTGGGCCATAGTGCACTCTAAGGGAGCACTTTTCCTACAGTATATCTGCCAAAGGACATTGCCAAGATGGCCGCCAGATGAACTTACTTTGGCACCAGTGATCTGTCACAGCATTAACTGGATTTTTAAGAATTATCTGCAGGACCTCAAACAGCGTGATTTGAGTTCTTTAGACAGCGCTCACCTCTCTTAATCTGTGCCTGTATCTTCAGTACAGAGCCCATGAGGGGAGAACATTTGCCTGTAATATCAAGCGCGTCAGTTGGCCTTTTGAAAAGAGCACATCAGATGCTATCACTTAATGGGGATCGCTTTCTCCTTTTATTGAGGCGGCCGCACTGCGAATTGCAAACGACGGCGTTATCTTCTAAACGACAGGCGGCACAATAGACCCCGACTCCGAGTTGCCGGAGGACGCTGATTAAACAGACATTAATTTTCTCATTTCACACCTATCGCTGATAGCATAACAACTCTGATAGGTCAAGCTCGGAATGGAGGTTTGAAAAGGTCCTGATGCAAATCGCTTTGAACCGCAGGCCTTTCTCTACCACCCAACAGGTTAATGAAGACCACTAGTGTGTCTGTGTGTGCCCAAGAGAAAGAATGCGTTTAAATAATGTATGTCATTTAAAAAGTATTGATTTCCTCATCACATTTGTCTGTGTGGGTGTGGGTAGTATTATTATGCTAGATGTTGTCATGGTTTGACCCGGAGCCAGGCTGATCTGTGTGAAGTGCATTTTGATGAATATGTTTGGAATGCTGTGATAGACTGTAGAGAGGTGTCAGCTAACATTGTTTTAGAAAACGCTTAATCTTTTTAAACAGTACTGGGTGTGCATCTGCCTGTTGACAAGATGTTGGATGACCATTTGACTTTAATACAGCTTCAAACATTCTCGCAAGAGATTCATACATCAGAATAGTATCCAGGTGAAATGTTGTGCCATTCGTCTATCAGAACATCTTCCATTTGTTTCAGGGATTTTGGAGCAGGGAACCTGCTTCTTACTCTTCTCATAATTGTACTTCTATTGAAACACCAAACAGGTTACAGATGCTCCTGCGAAATGGATTCCAACTATTTGATGTGGACCAACGGTTTGTTCAAAGTAGCTTCTTTTGTGTTCTGCAGAAGAAAACAAGTCGTAGAGGTTTGAAATGACATGAGGGTGAGTAAATTGCAGGCGTTTTAATAGGAACTCAAACCCTGCTTCTTACTCTTCTCATAATTGTGTTGCTATTGAAACACCAAACAGGTCTCAGATGCTCCTGCGAAATGGATTCCCACTATTTGTCCCCTTAAAAAATTTGACAAGTCACTCATTTCACCCATTTCTGCTGAACGCAACAACTCGTTCTGGCTCAACTTGTTGAAAACCTTGTTTAGGCATGCAAACTACAGGGGGTCCGTGGCTCACAAGGTAGGCCCCAGCTGACTTTCAAGGGGGGCTCAAGATGACTAATATTTTAAGATTAGACAAAAGACATTTATAAATAACTAAAACAAACATATTTCTTATTATTTGGCCATTTTTACGATGAATAAATGTTTTTTTCCAGTTAATGTGAAGCTCAAAAATATTTTGTTGGGTAGAAATTTTGAGTTTTTTTGAAGTCAAACCCCTGTATGATTTTTATATATACTGTAAATTATTATGAATAATAATACATTTTTTAAACTGTAAAGTTTATCTCATCTCACCAGACTCCAGTATTTTAAAAGATTCCAGAGGGTGAGAGGTACAGACAACACAAGCGAGTGCTGGAGATTTGCTTTTTGCAAGCACTCCACTTTGCACTTGTTTCATAAATGTATCAAAAGCACATGTGTTTTCGAGATGACAGCAGGCATGTAATTTTAGAATAATTTGCACCCATAATCAGCATCTGTGTTCATTGTTTTGCTGAATAGTCATGGAGATGATGGAGAAGATGTGGTTTCGCTTAGTGAATGTGCTTAGTGAAAATTATGATGCGGACAGCAGTCTAAGTTTCAGATGCATGCAGATATCTGGGTTGAGAAATTAGCTTTTTGGTAACAGTTTTGCATTCTGGGACCTGTAGTAAAGAAGGACAGAAAGCACATTTCAATTTGAGATGTTTTAGCGAGGACAATTTTGTTGTTAACTCATATTTCTGCTCATACAATGGCTTAGTGCTGTGTTTTTCTCATTGCATTCCCTTCCATTTTTCATTTGGCTACGTTTAAAAAAAAACATTTTATTTTGTGAACATTTAGTAGTACACTAGCGTTAGATGACATCAATGCTAACAACTAAAAGCCACAAGCTTGGCTGTATTTGTGGTCTCTCTTATCTCAAAAGCTCCTGCAGCCCTGTTTGTGAGTGGACTGGCAAAGACACTTGACACGCGTCCCAATCCATCCAAGTCCAAATACTGGCTTTTACTAGCTCCGTTCTGCACCGTGCCAAGCCCTCTTAACCCACTTGACCTGATGCCAACCTTACCAGCTTACCATTGAAAGATCTCCACCCCCTTCATGCTGCTAAGCTCCAGTGCCAATCCCTCTTTAAACCAAAGCCTTTTGCTCTGTCACCATTACTATTCAAACCATCAGCTGAGAACGGCTCATTGAACAAACTACAGCGTGGCTGAAATGTCATTTCTGGATCATTAGCTTTACTCAGGGTGTTTAAGATACAGTATGTGTCTCTTCCATTTGCAAATGTCATGACTTTTACTTTCAGACACCCTTACTGATTGCTCTCTTTTAGCTTTAATCTCTTTAAAGGTGGCATCAAACTTGTACGTATAGCCTCCTTGTGCCCCAGCTTGCTGCCATACTGTTACTCCTTGCATCTGTGATATGTACAAAATACTAATAACTGTGTTTTGGGGCTAGAGGACTTGTTTTGGGTTTCTTGTCAGCTTTTTTACAAGCTGATGTCAAGTAGAAGTAGACAAGGTGGATAAGGCTTAGCTTAAAGGAGTAGTTCACCCAAAAATGAAAAATCTGTCATCACTCCCCCATTTGTCATTTCAAACCATGACTTTCTTTCTTCTTTGTAATACAAACAAATAATAAAAGATATTTTGAAGAATGTTGGGAAATGAAACATTGGTCCCTATTCACTTGCATTGGTTTTGTGTCCATACAATAGAAGTCAATGTGGACCAACGGTTTGTTCAAAATAGCTTCTTTTGTTTTTTGAAAAAATAGGTTGTAGAGGTTTGAAATGACAAGAGGGTGTGTACAATTCAGGCGACTCAAACATTATCAAATACATTCTAGACCCAGGGAATTATTTTTTATTTTTTACTTTTTTATTTTTGACGATCATTCAATGAAATTGCATTATGATCCAAGCAGTAATAGTGGTGGTGTTGGTCAGGGTGCAGTAGGGACACAGAGTAAAGCATAAGGACAGACCCAGAAACCCCTGCAAGAGTTAGTGCAGACCCCCCCATTTCCATGCACTTCCCACCACAAAACCCCAAACAAGATGACACATATCCCCAGGGAGCCCAGATGTTCCTGGCAAACAGTTTCTCCTCCCCACACCTCCCTCCGTCCTTCCCTCACGTTTTTTTTTCGTTCTTTCATCTGCAGACAGTTTATTTTGCTTTACTGGCAGTGACAGAATCAGCTTACTTCTGAGTCATGACTGCTCGATTCAGGCCAGTGTTCCCGCGTGTGCTCGCTGAAAACGAGTGGCAGGGTAGTCTTTGATGGGCAGGGGTGGTGGGGAAGCGATCGTCCCTGTGGACAGAGGATGGGTGGATAGAACAGAGGTGTTAAAAGCTAGGAGTTAATCTGCAAACTTTTCAAAGACATTCGGTCAAAGGTGGATGAAAGCGAGATTGATATGGTGTGCGACTGTGCGTGTGGCCGGTCATTTCTGCACGGTGCTTTTGAGAATCATTTTTGATGTGAATGAAGGATTGTGTCATTTGCTGGCCTGGTATATAACACCCTGCATGGGATAGTTCACCCAAAATGAAAGTTCTGTCATGGTTTACTTATCCTCTTGTCAAATCTGTATGACTTACTTTCTTCTGCATAACACAAAAGAAGATATTTGGAATAATGTTGGTAACTGAACAATGGCGGTTTCCATTGACTTGCATTGGTTTTGTGTCTGTTCAATAGAAGTGTATGATGTACTGCCATTGTCTTTTTGGACTGCTCAGTCTGAGACAGCCATACATTCATGCTAATCTATTATGTAGATCTTATTATGAGTTTACTTGTAGACCCATGCAGTTTCTTTTTTCAACATATTGTGATAATGGTGTTATATAACACTTTGGTTGTATAGACTTAAAGACGGTTTCAAAGTGACAACATAAACAAACGTTACTGCACATGCACGCTTTTGTGACCCAAACTTAACTTCCAGTACACATCCACAAGGAATAGAGTGCCTGTAGATTATTTCTGATAACAAGCTAAAGAAACCGAGAAAAAACGTTACTTGGCCAAACTTGTCTCTCCAATATTTTGAATTTAGACTGCGATACCAAGCTCAATCGCTAGATGTCAATGTCCCAAACGGTTTCTTTAAATGCGACCAAACTACAGGACCCATTCAACAAATTGTTTATTTAATACAGTTATTGGCTTCAAGATGAACCACTTCACTGAGACTGCTCTGCTATCGGTCACGGAAGCACTACGGCTAGCCAAGGCGGAATCGAAATCCTCCATTCTGGTTCTGCTAGACTTGTCTGCAGAGTTTGACACTGTCAACCACCAGATACTGCTAGCAACCCTGTCATCACTTGGAATCTCAGGAACTCCTCTCTTCTGGTTCACTTCCTACTTCTCCGACAGATCCATTAAGGTGTCATCGAGGGGCTCGCTGTCCACTGCTCGCCACATGACCACTGGGGTCCCTCAGGGATCAGTGCTTGAACCACCTCTCTTCTACCGTCTACACAACATCCTTAAGACCCATCATACAGGCACACGGTTTCTACTATCACTGTTATGCTGATGACACCCAGATCTCATTTCACCCAGACGATCCCACTGTAGCTGCACGCATTTCAGCCTGCATTGAAGAGCATCACCTCCAGCTGAACCCTGCCAAGACAGAACTTCTTGTATTTCCGGCACACCCCTCAGTGGAACATGATCTCACCATCCAACTTGACAACACCACAATCAATCCTTCCAAAACAACCAGGAACCTTGGAGTCACCTTTGACGACCAGCTGTCGTCCAGTGGCCACATTGCAAAGACAACGCGATCATGCTGATTTGCTTTATTTAACATCAGGAAGATTAGACCCTATCTCACTGAGCATGCAGCACAGCTTCTTGTTCAGGCCCTTGTTATCTCAAGGTTGGATTATTGCAACTCTCTCCTTGCCAATCTTCCTGCCAAGGCAATCAAACCACTCCAGCTGGTTCAGAAAGCAGCAGCATTGCTCGTTTTCCAAGAGCCCAAAAGGGCTCCACTTTTTACCGGTCGAAGCCCGTATCAAATTCAAGTCACTAACGCTTGCCTACAGAACTATCACTAGCTCTGCACTGGCATATTTTCATACCCTCCTACACTCCAACAAGACCCCTGCGTTCAGCAAATGAGCGGCGTCTTGTATTGCCCTTTCAAAAGGGCAGTAGATCACTTTCTCGCTCATTCTCCTTTGCAACTCTTTGCTGGTGGAACAGCCTTCCAAACTCTGTCCGATCAACCACATCTCTGACAACATTCAAACAACATCTTAAAACTAGGGCTGCCAAAAGATAGATTAATCACATTCAGAATAAAAGTTTGTGTTTACCTAGTAGATGTCTGTGTACTGTGCATATTCATTTTGTATTTATGAACACAAACACAAACATGTAGGCCTATATATATTTAGGAAATATTTAGATGTATTTGTTTATATTTACCAATAATTTAAATTATATTTAAATGTTTATTAATTTTTATATTTTATATTTTTCTTAAATATATACATGTATGGGTTTGTTTTTATAAATAAAAAATGTATATGCACAGTACACAGATGATGTAAACACAAACTTTTATTCTGGATGCGATTAATTGCGATTAATTGTTTGACAGCCCTACCTAAAACACATCTCTTCTGTGAATACTTGACGAGTAAATAAAAATACTAACCCTTTCTCTTTTTCTATCAATAGGTAGTGTTCTGGTTTTTGTAGAAACTAGTAACTTGGTGTTAGCAGTAGCACTTATTGTATTATTGCCCCTGTATGACATATCGCTTTATTGCTTCCTAATCTCTCTGTAAGTTGCTTTGGATGAAAGTATCAGCTAACTGACTAAATTTAAATAAAATATAAATAGTTATATTATTAGACACTAGCCAAACACAAACCGGAAGTTAACTAGGGGTCAGGAGCACGCGCGTCTGATGAAGCGGTCTATAGTGGGGTCCAAAGATCCAAAATCACTAATAAAAATGCTTTCTTCCTATTTTAATACACACTTGATTCCCAGTAGGTTTTTATTTTATTTTCCCTTTTCTTTAATGTCTGCATGTTCTTGTCATGTCTTTTATTTTGAAGTCGTGTTTTGTAGTCATGCCCATAATCATTGTATGTTACCTGGCTCTAACTGTGTCCAGGTGTGTCTTGTTACCCTGATTAGCCTGTGTATATACGTCACAGTGTTTGATATTGTCTGTGCTGGTTATTGTTTGTACGTTTTTCCATGTACTGTATTTGTGGTCATTGTTATCATGTTTATGGGTTATATTTCACATCTGGATTACTTAAACTCACAATCAGTGCTTGGATACTGCATGTTTATGAACTGTAGTAATGGACTTGATCCATGATGATCTGCCTGATTATCCATGTTTTTCCAGTATGATTTAAAAGAAAATTCCCAAGTTTAAAATGTGGTCTTTACTAATGTGTTGTCGTACTCATACTGTAGTTTTAAAGAATAGACGGCTTCATTGGATGCACTCGCCTGACCCGAAATTAACTTCCAAGCTTTGTTTGTTGATCGGTCTGGTTAGTGGCTCTAATAACTTTATATTTTATTTCATTTAAATTAATATTTTATTGTATAATAATTTTATGAATTAAACAATTTGTTGAATAGGTCGTGTATTGTTCTTCTACTGGTAACCCCAAATCTAGACACACTTTTAACTTGCTAGCTAATGTCATTTACTTGTTATTTCTTGTTATCAGAAATGATCTGCAGGGACTCTATTCTTTGCGGACCGGAAGTTAAGTTTGGGCCACAAAAGCGTGCATGCGCAGTAACATTTGTTTACTGTATGTTGTTGCTTTGAAACCATCTAGAATTATTAACTAGAATTCTTCATGCAGCAAGCATCATGCCCATAAAGTTTATGTTTATTAATGTTTTATTCCAATCTTCTTATGCACGCTCACTCTTGCTTCTCAAAAATCTCAAGGACATCCAGTTATTCAGTAGTTTCGCATATTTATGCATAGCAAATACGCACTTTGTTGTTTCAGTTGTGTTTTTTGGGAGGGTGAGTTAGTGAACTGAAGATACCGGCAACAGACCGTGAAGAATCTTCCATGCTATTCTCCAGCGAGCAGAGCATAGACCCAAATGAGTTTCATTAGCTCTCCTCTTAGATCTCCAGTCATCTCACTCCTCCAGACTGAGGCTGTCATGCTTGAATATGATCGGGTGCTGCTCCGGTCTGACCGCAGACGCTGTAGCAAAGTCTGAGGTCATGCCTGGCAGTCGTTGTTTATAATCGTGTATCGGAAGTTTGTGAATGAACATGAAATGTATCTCTGCTGTGAGATGTCACCATACGGCTTAGTGTTCTATCACGTAGAGAGCGTTTGAATGTTAATGCCACAGCGGAAGGTCATATGCTAATTTGCTTTTGTTTTGTTGTCACGTTTGTTTCGTGGAAGCAATGCCATTGTCGGCTCTGGGAATTTGAATTCGCATGACTTTTTCTGCTCGGTTGGGTCAGTGGGGTTATGCCATTATGCGCTGTTTGGCTATAATCTCCCTAGCATTGTTTTGCTTGCTGTTGCTCCCTAAAATCTTCTTAACTTTGAGCCCTAAAAATGGTTTGGCTAAAAAGAGATTCGCTAGAAATGTCTGTTATTGACTTCAGTAGCCATTAATGATGTTTCCTCTTTCCAACAGGTACCCGTTCCCCACTGTGTTCAGCACCTGTAGTAAGAAGGACCTGGTGGCGAGTCTGGAGAAGGGAGTGGGGATGTGTTTGTATAATATGCCTGAAGTTAAAATGCTCTACGGGGGACAGAAATGTGGGAATGGATACATAGAGGAAGGAGAGGAGTGTGACTGCGGAGAGCCGGAGGTATGAAAGACCAACACACATCAAAGACCTCAGCACGCCACAACAAAGTAGACCGCTGCTCGCTTTTAGCTGTCAGGATTCATCTGAACTCATTCTGAATCCAGTTTCAGTCTTTGGTAAAAGAACTGTTTCAAATGCAATTTCATTTTGCTGTTTTAATTTTTGTAAGTGAAAGGCTTGGAATATTTGCCCTGACCTTTAACCTGACTTTTAGAAACCGGTCTTGAATTGACACATTGAGAAATAACAAAATCTTCTCATGTGAGACGTAGAAAAAAGCGTGGAAGAAATCTCAGACAGTAATGACGTACAGTGGCATGCCTCTAATCATATTACATTTTCTGTGGGAAGCCTTTGAAATTATTCCAGTGTGGAAACATTTATCTTTACACCATTGCTGTCCTTGCAATGCAAAACATTTCACAGGAAGAGATAATGTACTGTGATGGGCACAATACCAACCTGGTCAGGATTTAATTTCATTTGATTTAATTGTCATTTCTATTCAGTTTCAATTAAATGTTGGCAGTTCCATTTAAGCTGTAACACAAAAAAGTGACATAAAAACACTTTAAGTTCATGAAGACTAGGTTGAAAACTAGTCTGTTTATGAGCTGGAACTGTCAAGTCCATTACTATAGTTTATAAACATGCAGGATTTAAGTACAGATTGTGAGTTTAAGTAATCCAAATGTGAAATATAACCCATAAACATGATAACAATGACTGCAAATACAGTACATGGAAAAACAATGCAAGTCAATGGAAACTGCCATTGTTTAGTTACCAACATTCTTCCAAATATCTTCTTTTGTGTCATGCAGAAGAAGGCTGAGTAAACGATGACAGAACTTTCATTTTTGGGTGAACTATCCCTTTAACTAGTCAGCTCCAATGATCTCACCAGGGAATGACACAGGCAAGAGGAAACTGAGCAGTAGGATTTTAGTGTTAACTAGAAGGATGAGAGAAACCCCTCCCATCATCATCATCAAAGTTTGGAGAACAGTAGGTCTGTAAAGCGATTTCTCTGACTCTGAGGAATATTAATGGGCAGTAGACCGACCAAACCCAACCCAAACCTTCAACGCCTCTCCCACTACAGTATATACTAGGAGCTTGTTAAAAGGGCATGAAGGGGAGAAGAAAGGAAGAAAAAACTCCCAAAAGACATGATTGTGTGACGTATGAAGTAACATTTTATGGTTTGAGGTACTAATGAGGTTCTTTACTACCTTTATAGATGAACAAAGCTCTTCTGCCTCACTGCCAATTATTTTCAGACTTTGAAACTTCTCTCTCTCTCTCTCTCTCTCTCTCTCTCTCTCTCTCTCTCTCTCTCTCTCTCTCTCTCTCTCTCTCTCTCTCTCTCTCTCTCTCTCTCTCTCTCTCTCTCTCTCTCTCTCTCTCTGTTCCTCTTCCTTTCTCCTCTGAGATAAATGTCTTCTTTCCTTCAATTGTGTTAGGACATCCCTGTCATTTCCACTTAGGGTCATTGATGATGTCACTGACTTCTACACGTACACTTAAAGTACAAGTACGTGCCGGCTTCTCTGGTATCATGAGTTCACTCTGTGAAAGAAACACATCTCTTTTTTTTCAAATCAAAACAATGAACCATTAATTTAAACCAGACGTGTCGACACACAAATCTACAGTAACATATCCAAACATATTTTTGTATCCATGAATGCAAAGAACTGGTCGACAGAGGGATTTTCCTACTTACCCCACACCTGGAACTAATATCCAACATAATGCTCATTCTGGACAAAGGGTCAGGTTTTTTTTTTTACTTTACATTGTTTTTCTGTTACCCATGTTGTCTAATCTTAAATTACAGGGGTCGTATCCTGTGCTGTTTTATTTGCTTCCCTGAAGTCTACTTATATTGTTATAGTTAAGGTTTCTTACACCAAAACAAATGTTAGTGTAGGTTCATTGCACCAAAACAATCGTGAGTTTGCCTTAAATGACTCATTTCCACATTATTTCTGGCACGAAGACTCAAACAGCTTTTTTTGCCACTGTACCTTTAAGACTTAACCATGTAAATTACCTTGGTTTGTCTGAACTGTAGCTAAAAGTGTTGTAAATACAATTCTAAGGTCACAGGTTTGATTCTCTGGGAACATACAGTACTGTTTGAACATTTAATGTTTTTTGTCTTCTTTTTGTCTTTTCTTTAGGAGTGCATGAACCCCTGCTGTAACGCCACAACCTGTACTCTCAAAGGAGATGCTGTGTGTGCTCATGGGCAGTGCTGTGAAGACTGCCAGGTACTTTTTCAGATCCCTCTCTCTCCCACCTTCTCTCTCTCCCTTACTACATGTATAAAGGAAAGACGTGGAAATCACATTTTCTTTGCCCCATTAGTAAGTGCAACATGAACCAGCGTTTGCGCTCCAAACATAGACACTCACTTTCCTCTCGGGTCTCCAGACGCATAAATCAGTGCTCAGTTCACTTACTGACTGGGGACAGAAGACAGACCAGAGCCCTTTGCTTTGCTCTGGTACCTTGGGGACAGACCCCAGAACAGGGCTACATGTAGAACAATGGTCTTTAAATCAACAGGGCTTGTCTGGTCACATAGATGCAGTAATACCACAAACATAATAGTACACTGCATAAAAACCCTGAAATTAACCGTAATTTCTTTTCTTCGTTTTTTCTGTCTTTTTCTGTAATTTTACAGTTTTTGACAGTATTTTCAGAAATAAACTGTACAAAAAATCCTGCAAAAAAATGAAATTTTCTGGCAGCTGGGGTGGCAGAAATAAACCATATAATTATGTGTTTTCCCCGTTTTCGACCTATTTTTAAAATTACATGAAAAATCTGTAAAAAAAAACAGTACAATTCACAGTTCATTTATTATACGTGGAAAATCTGTACATCTTTAAATGAAAATATAATAATATGAATAATGGTACAGGAATAATAGTGTAGTATAAAGGAATATATACAACAATACATCCTATTTGGATTTATACTATAAGACCTGCTTTGTGGTTGATTGTTCTATTTGGTTTATTTTAACTGGAATCGCCCTTAGGTGACACTTTGCGTTCACTTTCTATTTTTTGTCTGGAACCTTTTCATTATTTTATGTGTGTGTGTGCAGTTAAAACCAGCAGGGACTCCTTGTAGAGAAGCCAGTAACTCCTGTGACTTACCCGAATTCTGCACCGGTACCAACCCTCACTGCCCTGCTAACGTCTACCTGCATGACGGGCACGCGTGCCACAATATGGATGGTTACTGTTACAATGGCATCTGTCAGACTCATGAGCAACAGTGCATCACTCTCTGGGGACCAGGTTGGTATCGCAACAGGCTGAATGTCAACATGTATTTCGCAGCCCAGTTTATTTGCATGATGTGACTGGAATTTGAATGAGGATATATTTAATGATTTTATCCAGTGTGAAAATGAAGCCAGACTTGAATGAAGGCATGTAGATCTAGGCATTAGTGACGTCATTCAAAACACAAAGTCATCGACAAGGCGGAGGAAGGAAGAAATGACATTTTAATGAAAGATTGTGTGTTTTTTCTCATGTGTACTGATAAATCATGCAAAAAACACCAGAAGTATTGAAAGATTGTACGGTTATAGAGGCATGTGCTTCATTTATCATACATTTTTGACACTGTAATTCCATATGTAGGAACTTCCTGTTGAAGTCTACGTGCATTCAGACAGCCAGCTCGAATGGTACTATGAAAGCTTGCACTGATTGCTGTTATATATTCCATATGTCTGATCGTTCCCTCGTACAGATGGATTTAGGGCACAGCGTGACATGTTATCATTTTCATGTGTTTTTAGTTTATACACAAACTGAAACAAGATGGAAATATTGTCATATTTCCATCTCTGCAGTGGGGATATGTTTTTATTTTTTCCGCTTTCCAGGAGCGAAACCCGCCCCGGGGATCTGTTTTGAAAGGGTAAACTCTGCAGGTGACCCCTATGGGAATTGTGGGAAAGACTCCAAAGGCTCATTCGCTAAGTGTGAAGCAAGGTACTGTCAGCATTTGTGCTTGCTAGTCCACGTCTACTGTAGTAAACATACATTTTAGATGAAGTACTGGCTGAATTTCTTTTTATTCTTTTTTATACTCTACAGTTGTTGTTTTTTTTATTGATACTGCTTGTTTACTAAATTTGAGTTGATTTTACTGTTGATTTTATTTTGACTTTTTAGTACTTCTTCAAATATATTTACATTTTCATTTAATGAAAATCATTCTAGGTGTATTGTGGTCATTCCAGTCCAGTGTCTGTTGAATTTCAACAAAATCAAACCTGTGTGACATAAAGTCATCCAACAGCAATGTGAAACACTGACAGCATGACAAGACACATGGGAACTGTGATCGAGGTTATTACATAAAAATAATTGTGTAACTTTAAAAGTGAATATGAACTTGCAAATAAAAACATTTTCATTTTAAAAATATTGTTAGTAGGTCACAGAATAAAACAAAAAGTCATTTTAAATAAACACATAAATACTAAATTTAGAAGAACTGAAAATGTTTTTTGATTTTTTTTTCTACGACTGTATATAGTTTGCTATACTACGTACATAGTTTGAAATTAACAACTAGTTACAAAAGTAAACATTTCAAAATATGTAGTCCATGAATGTCATTTTGGAAACAAAAAATGTTTATGAAGAATCATAAATGTGAAATGATTGTTGGTTAAGCTTGTCTAGACTCATTCACGTCACATAGCATCTAATTATTACGTGATGCCCCATCAAACATCTTGTAATGAATGTAATTTTATTAATTTCTGTGGAGCCTGTGACATTATCATTCAGCCACTGAGGCAACCCCATGGTTTCGCCTGTAATCTCCTGTCACAATTAATTAAACTCTGCGCTCCTCACACGCCTGAGAGGTTGGAAAAGGGAGATTACCTCGACACAACAAGATCCCCTTTTCCGACAAATCATACTAAGCTTCAGTCATTTATTTAGTGTGAAAACATTTAGCACTTGTTCTTCCTGCTTACTCATTTTATTGTGTGATTGAAACAGGGATGCTAGATGTGGGAAAATTCAGTGCCAAGGGGGTGCCACCAGGCCAGTGATTGGGACCAATGCTGTTTCTATAGAGACAAACATCCCGCTGCAGGAGGGCGGGCGAATTCTGTGCCGTGGAACGCACGTGTACCTGGGTGATGATATGCCTGATCCGGGACTGGTATTGGCTGGCACTAAATGTGCTGATGGCTTGGTATGAGAGTAAAGATTATTTCAGTAAATAATAAAGAGTGTTGTTTACAGAACCTTAATAGGTATTTAACTCTACTGTTGTCTTTGTTTCCTTTTCTATATCATAACAGATCTGTTTGAACAGACACTGTCAGAATGTCAGTGTGTTTGGAGTGCACAAATGCTCGAGCAAGTGTAACGGAAGAGGGGTAAGATCATTACCACTGTGTTCTTTCTCCTGCATGCCTAGAAAAAACAGATTCTGATCGGAAGAGCATGCATTGCATGTTATGAATAATTAATAACTGACTGTTTCATTATTGAAAATGTATGCACACCCCAAGGTGGTTACACTGAAAGACTAAACATATGTTACAGTAATTTTAGCTTTGGAATATTTTTTTTATATTTGTTTTTATGACATCAGGTACAACCCGCCCACAAAAACATCCGTACAGAACTTATTTGTTCAACTTATCCCTCACTCTAAAAATAAGGGGAAAAGTTAGAAGCAAAGAATTTCATACTAAATAAGATATCAGCATAACTTTGCGTCACTCATGACTTTTCATAGAAGCTTGATGCATAATATACATATTTAATCAAACCTCGGCCAAATCGCTCCCCGCATGCTGGGTGACTTGTAGCTGCAGTACTATCAATCTCTGTCGCCCCAATAAAGTTCTAGCAGTCATATTTAATTCATTTGTGTTCTATTCAAAATGTCATTCATCAACGCTTTTACCAGCGAAGCGCAGGAATGCGAATGCTAACAGCCTTTCGCACCTTCTGTCAGCCCCACAGGGCACGCACATGAGCGTGTAATGTTTTATTTCTTTCCTCTTGTTACGCTTCCTAAATTGGGAACGGGTGTCAGCTAAAGCATTGGTGATAAATGTTTTCTTATGAATTCTTCGCTTGTGTCTGTGGGCTGTGCAATTACATGATTCGAAAACATCTGAGAAGTCATGTGGCCGAGGTTTATTTCCATATTGAAGTTGTGCCGCAACACAAATTGATCATCGTTCATTAGAGTTTTGAGTATCTGTGCGCTTTGAGGTTGTGAGTGTGTTTGATTGTGTCTTTTCAAACCTCAACATCTGACTCCATTCACGAATGCTGCAGAATTTGAGTGGATGAAAACTGCAGTCATATTTTATGGTTGGAAATACAAATATATATAGAAATGATAGCTAGAAATAGGAAAATGTAATAGACTGAAGGTTTAAAAATGGAATTTTACACCAATGAATATCTTCAGCATTAAACAGCAAGATGTTGTATTGATATTGTCTGTGTTTGACATCATTTCCTTTGTATTTACAGGAATGCAACAACAAGAAGAACTGCCATTGTGAAGCTCACTGGGCACCTCCGTTCTGTGACAGGGCGGGGTTTGGCGGCAGCGTGGACAGCGGACCAATGAGATTAGCTGGTACAGTGATTGACAGCAGTGCTGTTACCCCATCAGCCCGAGCGATTTCACAGAACTAACACAGCATGATTCACATTTAATACTGCGCTCTCACGCTCCATTTCACATTGCTGCATGTAGAATTTCGGTATGTAACGCAGAAATTGAGAACTAAGTCTAACCACTTTCATCCCCTCTGTGACAACCGCAGGTAGAACAGTGCAACCTAAAAGTACAATGTACTTACAAGACCCATTAAACGATTTTTCTGTGGAAAAGCATAAGAGCATTGACAGAACACATCATTGATTTACTGTTGGAAGTCTGAGGCGCCGTCGTGTTCATTTGTTCTTCGGTGGGCACCCAAGAATTTTAAGAAAAGCTTGTAAAGATGTCTTCTCCACCCCACCTGCAATGCAGCTTGAGACACAAGGGGATGTGCATCAACGCCGACTTTGACGGAGACTTTTCTTGCTAACCTGACTTTGACTTCCTGTCTTTCTTCTCTCTGTGCCGTTCCGTGTCGTACAACAGATGTGCGAGTGTGTGTATTAATGTGCGTGCTGTCATATGTGACAACAGCTGACGGCAGCGCTGTGGTCGTGGGCGCGCTGGTCACCCTCGTCTGCTTGCTGTCGACGGGGCTGATCGTGTGCCTGAGGAGGAAGGCTTTGCTTCAGATGTTCTGCGTCAATAAGAAGAGTGCGCTTCAAAAGCTCAGGTACTGTCACTGTAGCTTTCCCCAAAAATGTTTGGATAATCCAGGATGATGACCCAGGACTCCAGGATAGTCCAAGATTTCTACTTGTACTTTTAAAACTAGAGGTCTTTAAAAGATCTATAAAGTAGTGTAATAGATACAGGAGACGTTTGCAGGTACACACACATTTGATTGAAATACACACAAAAAATTTTTGCAACAATCCTGAAGCTTAAAACTATAAATTACACAAAAATGGAAATTCTGTCATTATATACCAATGTTTTCATTAAGGCTTCTATAGCAATAACTCAAAACATGACAGCGGAGTTGAAAGTTTAATATAATATAATAACTTGTATAATATGTTTAGATCTAGATCTAAGATCTATACAGGCATATTTAAATCTTTGTTTAAAGATAATAAAACAGTTTTATTTCTTATAGTCCATAACTATATTTATGAACTTGGTAGCACAGGCAAAAGCTAATATAGGCATCCAAGTAGACCCGTTCAATGTAAACTATCAACAAAAGTCATGTGGTGCATTGATAAATATGTACAAAAACATGTTCAAATGCATTTACTGTAGGTTACATGTATTGAAATGTTATTCAACATCAACGTTTATGACTCCAAATTATAAATGATATCCAGTTTCAAAGGATTTTTTCTAAATATGCTTGCTTTGTCATTGACCCAGATATCTACATTCATCAGTTTCAATGTTGTCTGTTGAATGATGATCCACCGAATACTGAAACTATCGTTTTACAGATCGGTTGGGCGGAAGCGAGCACACAGTCCTCCACAAACTCAATCGGTCTTCAAGGTCTCACCTCAGCACAAGCCCCTCTCATTACCTCTACACTCCAGAAGTGACAATGTAAGTTGTTCCAAATGATCATATCAAGTCCGAATGTGTCCACATTTTTTTTATGAGGTCTTGCATAATTTAGCGTAATACCATAATCAAATCCTTGTCAGAACAAATATTTACAGCCCTATTTACAAGAAATTACAAGATTTTATTAGATCTCAGATTCCATAAATCAGTCACCCAAATGCTACCTTCACCGGCAAGGAGCAGCTGAGATGACTCACAACATGTCCGAGCTAATTCATTCCTGGCTTTCTGTTTGGACAGAATGACACTGAGGTGCGTAATTGATTTATAGTCCTGCATTGTCCCTCAAAGAATATTAATGATATTCTGTATTGTCATCCAAAACCTCAGACATGCATTTCAAAGCGTTTTTGTTTTGCATCAGCGTGATGCATTGAGTCGAATACAATGGTGCTATTGAAATGGTTCTGTTGGGAAGAGACGCTTTTGTATGCCTAGAGGAAGACCGCTCTCTGATTGGACACTTGCCATTGAGGTGTGTTCAAATGGCAAAGCATCGACCGATTGCTTGACCTGTCCGGGCAGCACAGCGCAGCACAGCTTCTTGTAGTAAGGTGCACATGTTTTGAGTGTGTCTTCATTTGTGTGGGTGCCATACCAGACAGCTGTAATGTATGAATGCCTTTGTGAAAACGGTATCTGGATCAGTAATAGATTGTATGTAGCGAGAGACAAACTGATTCCTCAAAGGTACTGGAGATTTGAAGATAGTACTTTCACAGAATACAAGCTTATCAATATTGCCTGCCATAGGCAAACAAGTTCCGTGGGTCCTATCAGACACAGACAGTAATAGAAAGAGAGAGTCTGTGCTTCAACTTTTATCCGTAGTGTTTGAAACAACTTTATTTGATGAAATAAATGTATATCTTTGTACCGATTCACCCTAAAGAACATGGCTGTGCAGATATTACTGGCTGTACATTTTCCACTTATTAGATGAATACTTGGTAAATAAATGAATATGCTATAAAGATTTGAGAATAAATTATTTTTATTATGTCACATACCACATACAGTAGCAAAAACACAATAGAAATGTAACGGATTTAAAGTTGCAATGTGGAGATTTTAGCAGCATCTAGTGGTGAGGTTGCAAATTACAACCAACGGCTCACTCCACCGCTCACTCTTTCATTTTAAAGCACTAAGGTGGCTGACACAGGACAAAGATGTTGTCACGCTTTCGCTTCTTGTCCGACGAAGATCACGTTTACGAAACGCGTTCTATAGATAAGTTTGTCCTTTTAGAGCTATTGTAGAAACAACATGGCGAATTCCATGTAAGGGGGCTTGTGGTGTATGTAGATAGAAATGTATCATTCTAAGGTCATAAAAACATAACGCTACATTATGTAAGGTCTTTATACACCTCTGAAGACATAGTCATGTATATTATATTGACTTTCTGTCAATAGATCCTACTTTATATGACACACTGCACCTTTAAAAGTTGTAATGAGAATTGTATTGGTTTTAATGGAAACTATTATGGTGTCTACTGGTATGTGATTGATTCTATTGGTGTGATGTTATCTGGCAGATTAATCCTATTGGAATGATGCCCAAAACACGCTCAAAAAGGAATTTTGTAATGGTTTGGGAAGTTTAATGGAAAGTTGATGGTTCATAATGATATTTTAATAGAAACCATCATCACATTCTGATGGTTTCTATTGGATTTCTAAAAAAAATCAAGTTGTTTAAATATATGATTTAATAAAACAAAATTTGACCACGTAATGCCAAGATCAACCAATTAGAACTGAGTATTCCAGTGAGCTCATCTTGAATTGTTTCCTCTTTGTCTGTCTCTCCACAGTCATCTCACCCTAGCACCGAACCTCTCCTCCCTCCACAAAACTTCCACAGTTTACGTCGTGTACACGAATTTCCCTCCCGGTGCCAGCCTGTCCATATCAGCCACCCCATGCCCATCACACTGGGTGTCGGCATGACAACGGGCCTGCAGTCTCTGCCCGCCGTCCCACTTCACAGGAATCTGCTCGCAAACACACACTCCCCGGCAGGTTTTCACACACTCCCACGCCAGCTGCCCTATACAAACCACCGGGTGAGTGCCATCAGCCACAGATACACTTTTACTGCACCCGAGATTCACTCCGTGTCTACACCAGACGCGACCGGCGCGACGCGACCGGTGTAGACACAGTGTCATACTGAAAAACCCAGCCATGAGCTCTCATCTCTAGTGATGACATGCAAGCACAAATACTGTTTAACTATGCATTCTCAGACAGAAAATTTGACAAAAGGGTCATGGAGGTTTTAGCAGTGTGAGCGCTGGGTTACACAAGATCCATTTCATAGCTCTAAAATCTAAAAGCAGATGCACAAACCCAAAGGACTGAAATAAGATAACATTAGCAAGCACATTACCGCCGTATAAATCACATTGACTTTCCATATGAAGACAGAACCAGTTAAAGATCAAACCAAGATAGGGGAATAGGGGAAAGTGATAAGAAGGACAGGGGGGTGCATGACATGTGTGAAGGTATGTGGTGAAGACAATAACTGTCGCTGTGGGACGTTGTGGGGATATGCAGACAGCATAAAGAAACGCATCTGTTGCTCCGAATCTCAGCATAGCTTCAAAGCACCAAACTGTGAGTAGGTCCAGTGCATGATGTACAACCACAAAGACATTTATCTTGCCAGATAAATGCAACATGGAGAATTTTATAAAACATTGTGCTCTGATGTGGCAAACACAAGGTTACATTTACATTTACGCATTTGGCAGACGCTTTTATCCAAAGCGACTTACATTACATTGTACTATACATTTGTACATTTTGTATAGTAAGCAAGTGGGGGTTAAGTGCCTTGCTCAAGGGCACCTCAGCCGTTACCCGCCAGCCCTGAGAATCGAACCAGCAACCTTCTGGTCATGAGTCCAACTCTCTAACCACTGGGCCATGACTGCCACATTAATACTTCAGCTGTTTCTTTGTAAATTCCTTAGAAAAATGAAAACGCAAAGACACAAATTAGACAAGCATTGGGATACAGTGTGGATATACTGTATGGAACACTAATGTCAATAGCATATCTAAGATAATTCCATTTAGATTTTAATACATATTGAAATTTTGTGATTGCAGACTTTGTTTATCATATTAGCAAGGTCGCAGAGAGAACAGCACAAGCAAAAGATTTAACTTCTATTGTTCTAATGCTGTCTAGGAGAAATAATGGCGATACAAGAGAGATCTCATTTCTTATGAAATAGCCTAAATAGTTGCCTCTGCCCAAAATGTAATGAAGAATATGACAGAGTTTTGATGAAACTGAAACAGCTAGTTTGGTGTGGCTCAAGTAAACAAACAGCAGAAAACTCCCAATCCAGTTCTTGTTACATGCTACAATGTCTTTTTGAACTTAGAAACAAAAGTATTGGTACCATGGAAGAAAATGTCCACATACTGAATTGACGTAATTCGTCAAAGTCCACAGGAATTCCATTAGTAATGCATTTGGTTATGGATGTGACTTTTGCAATCAAAACTTGAAATATAAACTCTCAGAGAACGTATTTATTACCAATATATTAAACCATCTGTTTATTTTTTTTCATCAGAAAAATGTCAATCTATGCACTAGTTTTTTTTTTTTTTTTTTTTTTTTTTTTTTAAGTCAAATAAGCATTATGCGTTACGGATGTGACAAAAAGCATGTGCGTTTTTGAGAGACAACATTAAAATGCCCAAACCAGAAGCAAAAATAACCAACAAATGAAGAAGGAATGACTCTTCATAGAACAAATAATAATTTTCACCGTTATGGATGTAACAATTCTGAAAGTGGCACTTACTTGAGTCACTATGAAAAGTCATGCTTAACAAATGCTTCACATGGGTATTTAAACAACCAAATGTTGACATCTGACCTATCACTATGGTGTTTATTGTTCATTTTTTATGATAACGTTAACATTTGCATGCAATTGCCCATATCCAGGATTTTACACAATACTGTAAGTGCTTTAATAAAAATACAAGCATTGCTTCACATTCCTTATTAAATCCTCAAAAATGTATTGCACCAGAGACCTCCATAATAAGTGCATGATTTTTGTATGAAATTATTTTGCCATTATGCCACAGTCACTGCGATAGAGTTTAACTTCCATTAATCCCTGAACATTTCTTTATTCACCAAACGCATTTAATGCCCTTTTAGTCCAAATATATCATTCATTCATGTACAGTTTTGCTCCCCAACAATAGTGTTTCATTAAGCCTTGCTTTTCAGAGCTCACATAGCAGTGGCACACAATACAGATGATGACCTCATTAAAGCGTTCTTTGTATGCTGACCTCACGGAAAGCTCTCGCATTAAAGCCTTTTACATAGAAATTCAGCGTGCTGCGTTTAGTGCACCGAGCGCCCTTTTCTACTCCACTGAGTTCACATCTGCTCTGAAAGGCCCGAAACATTTTTACCTTTTAGGTGTTCGCACAAATTGGCCTCACGGCTCGTCACACCGCCGTGCACTCGTGATTAAAAGGTCTTGTAGTGCCGTAATGACATTGCTTTCTCTCGAGTGACGCTTTACACAGGAACAAATCGCTTCAATATAACGTTCAGAAAGACGTGGAACAAAGGGTGCGAGGTATGAAGGGGGAAAAACAAATCAAATGTGCCGCAGAAACCCGAGTTTTTCAGAAAAGCCTCCAAGAATAAATAAATAATGTAGGCCTGATATTGATGGCATCACTCACTCGAGAAAAGTACAACGCTTGTTGTGTCGAGTTCTTAGGGGTCCTACACCGAGTTCTTAGGGGTCCTACACAAATCGAGGCTGAAAAGCTGTGAAAAACGAATCAGCTGTATGCCATGACCTCATCGTGGAAGTAAATTGGTAACATATGACGATTGAGTCGGAACATGTATGACGAATTGGGTGTTGTGTGTAGCATCTGGAGAGTTTGCGACCTGGTAGTGCGGGATGAGGTGGTGTGATAACAGCGCCATCTAGTGGCAGTGGAATGTGAGCACTTTTTTACGTTTCGAGGGATTCAAGAGAGTTTATTGTCAAGAAACCCAATGAAATGCTTACTGTGGCTAGGACATGGAAGTGACGACAAAAATACACAGTACAAAGTTACAATTTTATATTATATAAAAAATGTTACACCGCAAGAAAAAAAGGAAGAGACCATTTCAAAGAGCATTTTCAGTGTTTCTGAATGTACCATTTATATGCATTCATACGTTTAAGTAAAATGATCATTTTTGTTTCATTTTGTGAAATACTAGCAATATTTCTCCCAAATTGTAAACAAAATATTGTTTCTATTTGCATTTATTGGCAGAAAATGAAACTGGAGAAACCTCTTTTCAACAATAATATGTGAACCTATTTAGGAAAAGTAAAAAAAAGCGTTTTATTATCGTTTTTATGTATCTTGTCATGTTATCAGTGTTTCACATTGCTGTTGGATGACTTTGTCACTCCTGAGGTTAGATTTTGTTAAAATTCAACAGACACTGGACTGGCCACAATACACCTAGAAATGCTACTTAAATGAAAAAATATATATATTATACTCAATTTCACATCATCTGGTGTATCCATAAATGTTTTTCCTCCTTAAAATGAGTTGTACACACTTACAATCTTGTGTGTTGCCATGCGCAGGACCACGATAAACCCAGTGCCCCCCAAAAGCCCCTTCCTGCAGACCCCTTGGTCAGAAGTCACGGTGTGAGCCGAAGCATTTCCAGAATAGGAGTTCGGATACCGGTCCCTGGACTTCTACCCATCCCGATTCCAACAGTACCGAGACCGCCCCCTTCAATACCACTGCCAAACAGGTCAGTCCCACAAAAATCCTCCATTTATAAGGCAAATGATTGATCTGAGCTTAAAACTAATCTGTACTTTTCGGATGCATTGTAGACCTCTTCCAAGATTACCACAGCCCTTCTATGAACACTGACACATGGACTGAGGGGGAATTTCACCAGCATCTACACACACTTGTTTGCACTATGAAAACTCTTGACCACCCCTGCAGAACTCCACAGAGTGTCTCACACAGAAGAGGGCTGACTCGACACCTTGGTGCTGTGCCTCCTTGAAAAAGGTGTTTATTTGTCCTCAGGTACTGCAGAACTATTTAAGATGTATATTTATTGCGAAGACAAAAGATCTTGACACTTTTTTACTGTGCGATTATTGTGACTTTTTATCACAAGTTTTGACACATATGTTTAGTCATTTATTTCAGTTGATTTGTTTGTTTCACTTGTTTGTGGTAAGAGTGACGTTAGTGTTTAAAGATTAAACCAAGACCTGCTTCAAATTGACACGGACTGCGATACAGGAGTATGAGCAACATACAATCCGGATGATGAAAAAATGACCACAAAGTGCAAAAAAAGTTACTTGAATCATGAAGGATAAAGTGATGAGAGGCATCATTGTTCAATCACTGTTCAGTGTGCTTTGATGTTGTGCTCTGATGCTTCTGGGCATCCACAAACCATCTTTTCACAAGCTGATATGTTGAAATGGTTGTACATTTCACGTGTGCTTTCATGCTTCTCAGTAGTTTTATCATGTGTATCACTAGGACTGTTGCACATACTTTGTGATTTCGACAAACAGTGCTTTCTTAAGAAAATGTATATGTGATTAATATTTACAGTCCACACATGGTTATTGTTTTACAATATGTGACCCTGGACAACAAAACTAGTCTTAAGGGTAAATTTTTCCAAATTCTGAATCTGAATAAATAAGCTTTGTATTGATATATGGTTTGTTTGGATAGGACAATATTTGGCAGAGATATACATTTGAGAATCTGGAATCTCCTTTAAAGTTGTCCAAATGGAGTCTTTAGCGTAGCATATTACTTACAAAAATAGTTTTGATATGTTTACTGTGGGACATTTACAAAATTTTTATGGAACATGATCTTTAGATAATATCCTATTGATTTTTGGCATAAAAGAAAAATCGATCATTTTGACCCATACAATGTATTTTTGGCTATTACTACAAATGTTCCCGTACTACTTAAGGTTTTGTGATACAGGGTCACATATGTCTTTAAAACTTTCTTAGACCTACAGGTGACATGTGAAATGTTGACAATACAGTCCTTAAAGGACAGACCAATCCAGTATTCGTCCCAAATCTTTAAGGTCCAGCAGCATCATCCATGTCATTATGGCCTTGTTGTATGATGTATACATTCTATGAGACATTCTATGAAAATTCTTTTGATACTTGAGGTAAATATTTTGTCATGTATTTCTTGTATACTTTCTGACATTTTCAAGTCACATTAGACTATAGCCATACAGCAATTTTTTATTTTATATAACTTTAATGAAAATGTTGAAGATGAAAAAATTTGGTTGTCACATCTATAGCGATTTTAGACAAAGTTCTTCTCTTTGCCGTAACTCTCTTTGTGCCAAGCAGGACTTTGTGTCTTTGTTCCATTTGGTACTTTACCCTGAGAGGAAAATGAAACCACCATAATATTACCTTTGGTTTTTTTCCACGTATAGTTATGCCTATTTTCCAGTATTGTTGTTTTGGGAACACACCCGGCTGTCATACAGAATCTCATTCAAGCAAAGCCTATTTTTTGCGTTTTTATTGACCTATTCACAAGCATTTATGTACATTTCACCATTTTCCGTACAGTATATGCTCTCGTAATGATGTATTTAATGTTCAATACAAATGTGTGCGATTTGTAAGTCTGTCATTGCTCATTTTATACATTGCGTTGATTCCATTTTGACAGTTTTTATACTACAGTCCATTTTTTTGTCAATTTCTGTTGTTTTGAATTTGACAAGGGAAATGTGACCGCTTACTTGGAATTTGAATGGTCCATTTGAAACTGGATACTTTTGGTAATGCAAAGACCTGAACAGGACTGTAGGACAAAATAATAAAAAAGGATATTACTATTGTGGATTTTCTTTTGTTTTGTTGTACATACACTGAAACACATACATCATGGTTGTTTGACAAAACAAATGTAATGTTGGTCAAATGTTTCTCCATTTGTTCATACCGGTTGATGTTAATTTTCCAAGCTGATTTTTTTCAACAATTTTATGATATTCTGAAAGAGAGAAAACATCTTTCAATTCCAAAATCTAAAATAATAATTCTTTATTATACACGTGTGTGTGATTTTTGTGTGTACGTTACCTTTCTCCCGAATGTTTCTGCCATATCAGCTGCGCCGGCTCCATGCTACATTAGAATGAATGACTAGTGTAATCACTTTTGGATTATGAATATTATAGTGATCAAATATTTTCCTTTACCTCATTCTTCATACAGTGGTCTGCCCCATTGTCAAGCAAAAGTTTGACTAGATCTTCATGGTTATTCAGCACAGCTGCCTAAATGAGACACAATCTCTGCAGTTACTTTCATCTTGTTTCAGCTAAACTTGTTCCCTAATGCCAAACAGTCTCTTCTTCATGGCTATATGATGGCAACTACCATAAGTGGTGTCTTCCCAGCTTTGTCACGGATGTTTACGTCAGCTCCAGCTTTGAGGAGGACAGCGGCCACCGCTGCATTCCCACTGATGGTCGCCACACGCATGAGTGGAGTCCAGAGAGAGACCTTGTCCCTCATATCCACCTGCTGGTACAAAAACATGAGCCGTCATTGCAGGGACTGACGCTGCATTTAAAAGATTCTGCCTCAAATGATGCTCTCTGAATACCTGGCAAATCAAGGTTTAATGTTTAATGTTGTAATGTAATCTTTGAGTATTGACGTAAAAATGTTTCTTCATTTTATATTCTTTTTAGCATTCTGTGTGTTAGATATTTTTAATGTTTTAACTTTGTGTTTATTTTGAATTCTATATTAAATATAAATTCATATTCAAATGATATTAAATCCATATTGGATGAACAGCTGACCTCACAGCCGTCCTGGATCATGTATGTGATGACAGGCAGGTGTTCACCATCTACAGCCCAGTGGAGTGGACTACAGCCATTCTTGTCTCTTGACTGCCACGCAGCCCCGCACATAAGCAGGTACTTCACAATGTCCAGGTGACCAGCGTAACATGCCATCATGAGACTGAAAAAACAGACACAGAAAAAATGTCAAAAACATGACTGTACACAGTATACATGTGCTATACGGTATATGCTATACATTTACCTGTCTTTTCCGGTACTGTCTTTCATTTTAATGTCAGCTCCATGCTTCACCAAAATGTCCACTAAGCTAGAAGCCAAAATACAATAATCAAAGTTACAACTACATACCATATTTTGACTATGGTTTCTATTGTATTTCACAAAATAAAAGTTATTTTGCCCATTTGCATAGCAAATGCGACACAGGAGCTCTAATTTACACAAATTTACCTCGTAAAACCTTTCTGGGCAGCAACCATCAGAGGCGTGAACCCCATTTTGTCACAAACATTAACATCCACTGTGCTAAAGAGATGATTTACATGAGAGAGACAATAATGTGATTTCATGAATATTAGTGTCCATTAAGCATTTACATTATCTGGGCAGAAATAACATGTGTAACTGAAATTGAATCAGTATTCTGTTATAGTAGGGTGGATACAGTACGTTTAAAGCTTAAAATTGACTCGCAGACAATAAAGTCTCACCCAGACTGCAGAACTGTGGTCAGCTCCTTTTTATCTTCTCTGTTCACAGCCTGGTGGAGGTTCTTACCAGTGTACGGCTCTCCTGTGGTCACACCATCAGGACAATATATATATTTAAAAATAGTGGTAGATACTTAAGCTTTAATGGGATTGCAAGTCTATATGAGAAGAAAACATTTTACAAATCAAGTGACTGGAGGTCAAATGTTTTCTCACGAGCGGTGAAGACAGAGACAGTAGGGCTGAGGTGGCTCTCTCCTGAAGGTCTGGTAAACCTAAGTCTGAAACTGTAAGAGGTTCTGGGCTCCAGTTCTTCAACAACATAATGTGTGCTGTACCCTCTGTGATAAAAAACAACAAAAACAAACTGTAACAAATACGTTGCTGAATTTGTTACTTAACAAAGATTACGAAAGATTCATGTCAGTTTCCTACTGTATAGACCAATTTCCAAGATATAAACAACACTAATCCAGAAGCACTTCCTGTTTCAGGTTTTAGTTTTGTCCACAAATGTGGCTCTGGATCACAAAAACCTTAAGCAGCACAAATTTGTAGTAATAGCCAAAAATACCTTGTATGGGTCAGATTTTTCTTTTAAATGCCAAAAATCATTAGGATATTAAGTAAAGATCATGTTCCATGAAGATATTTTGTACATTTCCTACCGTAAATATATAACAACTTTATTTTCGTGAGTAATATGCTATGCTAAGGACTTAATTTGGACAACTTTAAAGGCGATTTTCTCAATATTTTAATTTTTTGTGCCCTCAGATTCCAGATTTTGAAATAGTTGTATCTCGACCAAATATCGTCCTATCCTAACAACATGACATACATCAATGGAAAGCTTATTTATTCAGCTTTCAGATGATGTAAAAATCTCAATTTTGTCAAATGTACCCTTTGTTGTTCATGGTCACATATGTAGTGAAGTCGTAAAGATGTTGGTTTACCGTTTTGATTAATTTCTATGTTGTATTTTATTCTAACGTTTGAAACAAGAAGCAAACTTTGTGAATATTAAGCCCATAAAAAATGACAGAAACAATCATCATTAGTAGAAGGCTTACATATATTTTGTGTCGTATGTCTGTGTTTTTGGGTCCATGTGCTCCACAGAGTAGCGGGTCCAGTGTTCAGGGCAACGGGTCCGAGGTTTGTTGTCTTCATGAACCCAGAACAGCTCTATACTATGATGAGTGACTTTACCAATCGCAGGCGGCTGAGGGGACTCTGCACGGTGAAGAGATAATGACTACATGCCATACATGTCTTCTGTATATTGTTTACCATAAATGAGTTTTGGTGCTATTTTCTGTATATTATGAGCTAGTTGCATCCTATAAGGCTTTATTGCAAAATTATAAACAATAAAAAAATAAATTATTCACTCATTGTTTTGACTAATTTTGCCTACAGGAACCAATCATAATGTTTTGACACGGGCTCATATCCAATAGTAGGCTAAATATTAAATATGAAGTTACAATCTGATACAACAGCAACAGCTGGTCTTAACCCTGAACACATCGGTAAACTGCAGCCTATTGCTTTCATCTTAATAAATGTCATGGATATCATGTAACAATGCACCAAGAATAACTAACCACAACCTAACCAAGACTGTTCCCGGATTAATAATTAAATTCAAGGATTATGCAGTACTTTTTAAACACTGCTGTTTGAGAACGCTTTACATATAAAAATATACAGAATTTATAATGTAGCTTAATCCATTGGACTGCATAAAGCAAAATATCTATTCTATAAATAGAGACTCAAAGGATCAAGTTTTTAGGCACATTTCACCGTATAAACGTGTTTGTTTAGCCTACTAGTTTTCATACATTTGAAGAACATTAAAACATCTGTATCCTAAATGAGAATACAACAGATTGCATATTTGTGCTTATGTGAAGTCCAAACACATACATTTATTGCATTTAGTTCAACGCAACGTCACCCACAAATGTTTTATACATTTTCTGTATAAAATTATACGTTTTTGGATAGCCTACAGTTTCCTTTATTGTAGAGGCAAAATAAACTAGACACATTAAAAATAAACTCACAATACCTGCTTTCATCGTTGTCTCTGTCGATGTTTCCTTGTAGTACTGACAGGGATAAAATGTCAACACAGAAAATGATATTTATAAGCAAAAGTCCGCGGCTGTGTTCTTACAGTGTCTCTCGCTCATGCTTTACAGTTGCTATAGCGACGTCAATGGCGCAGCATTATGGGGCTTTTTTTTACGCGCGTGGACCATCAACTTTTCTTCAGTTCTAAATTGTCCAAAATGGAGACTGCTGTCAGCTTTTTACACGAAAACAATGCATGATTATAAACACTAACCATTGTTTGTCAGTTGTAGATTCATCCTATACTATCATCAAATGCGACGTGATGGGATTACTGACCACATGACCGCTGCAAATCTCTGCCGCTGCGCGTCTGGCGCGCATTCAGTGCGCTCGCCGAGCGGGACATCTGATGACACAAAGGACTGATCTGACTGGAGCTAACTTGTTTAGGATCATGATATACATTTGACGCTATGTCCATTTATTAACAGAGTATCATCATTGACGTGTCCGGTATATTCAATTGTATAACTTACTTTGCAACGGAAAAGAGGTCGCGAGAAAATGGAGCTATCAACAGATGTGCAGAAACTATCCGACTCTCAAGATATTGATTCGGATGATCTGCTTGAGCTGAATCAATTCGACGGACTTCCCTTTTCCTCAAGATATTACCAACTGTTGAGAGAAAGAAAAGGACTGCCGGTGTGGGAAGCAAAATGCGAGTTTATGGACAGTCTGGTCAACAATCAGATTGTTATAGTTACTGGTACAGCCAAAACAGGACAAAGCACACAGGTCAGTGTTAAATCTAACAAAAGTAAGGTTTTTAAACATCAAAAATCGTTTTAAACATTAAAATAATGTGTTACATTACAAAAGGAGACAATGATCTATAATAAAGCTTTCTTTCTTTCTATCTTATCTATTCTGTTTTTCTTGCATCATATTATTTCTCTTACACTTTAAACTGAATTGCAATGATTGTTTTGTTAATCACGTGATGCCTCAACTCAAAGGTGCATGTGGTAGCCTATATCCAACACCACAATCTTATTTATAAGATGGTTTTCGCAAATGGTAATCTGTCTGAATCTCCTTTAGATCCCTCAGTGGTGTGCAGAGTTCTGCTTATCTACGCAGTATCAGAATGGCATGGTAGTGTGCACTCAGATTCACCAGCAGAGCACGGTGGAGCTGGCCCTTCGTGTGGCTGATGAGATGGATGTTAACATTGGTCATGAGGTTGGGTACAGCATCCCGTTTCAGGCCTGCAGCTCTACCGACACTATACTGAGGTATGTACATATTTGTTGAGATATGTATTTGGTTATTTGCGCTGGACAAAACCATTATTTCATTTGGTTTTACCCTCCCCCCTTCATAACCGCCACACGTGTTGCTTCTTTTCACGGGCGCCTGTCCTTCTAAACAATATAAAAGCCAACAAAGGGCAGAGGGGGCTGAGGGTCTCCACGGCAGCTGCCACGTTCCAGTGCTGCCCATATGCTTCATCACAGCTTTCAAAATAGCCGCAAGTCAGTCTGGCGAACAAAGACCCAGAATAGTGATTAAAAACAGCTGAGAGGATGTGACCTCATGAAAATGCTGACAATTCCCAGAGTTCATTAGAATCCAGTCACTTTTGCTTGTTTTCCCTTTTTTATTTATACATATGGTCATTTGGAGTGAAAAAGAATTTCATCGAATTATTTCTTAAAATTACTTGAGAACTTAAGAATGCTGTCACTGTGCAGATACTACACAGATGATGTCTTGCTCCGTGAGATGACGTCGGATCCCCTCTTGGAGCAGTACGGCGTGGTGGCCATTGATCAGGTCCAGGACCGCACCATCAGCACAGACCTGCTGCTCGGACTGCTCAAAGACGTCCTCCTCGCACGTCCAGAGCTCAGATTGGTCATCCTCACCGCCCCTCATTCCACTGAGAAACTGTTGCGGCACTATGGAAGCGTTCCTCAGATCCGTCTGGAAGGGCCGCAGATGTGTGAGGTGGTGTATGGTAGTGGTAGAGGAGGCGTGAAGGATTACCTCTGCTCTGCAATTAGACTGGCGCTGGAAATCCATCAGGATCAAGATGATGGAGACATTGTGACGTTCCTGGCAACTGAGCAAGTAAGAAATGTTTAAACACAGAAAGACCAACAAACATCCAAACATCCGTCTTTTTCACAGCTAACCAATGACAGGCGAGTAGCAGGCGAGGAAGGTGATTGGTCGAGCAGAATTAAGCTAGAAATAAATCAAATGGCTGAAACGCCGGTTGGAGCATAGTTTTGTATAAATGTACGTTTAATTTTCACTTTCAATAAGTTTTGATTGCATTTCTGGAGCGAAACAATATATTTGTGAAAACTATTATATATATATACAGGTGCTGGTCATATAATTAGAATATTGAAGACACCAAGTGTCTTCAATATTGAACCTTTTTACAATATTCTAATTTTCTGAGATACTGAATTTGGGATTTTCAGTAGTTGTCAGTTATAATCATCAAAATTAAAAGAAATAAACATTTGAAATATATCAGTCTGTGTGTAATGAATGAATATAATATACAAGTTTCACTTTTTGAATGGAACTAGTGAAATAAATCAACTTTTTGATGATATTCTAATTATATGACTAGCACCTGTGTATATATATATATATATATATAGAGAGAGAGAGAGAGAGAGAGAGTTTTGATGCCTTATTTTGTATTTGATGTTTTGTTTTTGTATATTTTATTATTATTATTTATTATTCTTTTAGTTGTCATTTACTAGAGGTACTGTAATTGCATGTTGGTAATAATTTACAGGCCACATGCTTTAATATCATTGCTAAAAGTGTAACATTTTTTATTGGATAATTTACTTCAATACATTTTTCTCCGGCTCCCATGAAATGGTCTGAACATTTTAATGCCGGTTTAATGTTATGTCACATAAATGTCATCACCCCGACTTGCTTGAGGGAAACTCGCACAGAACAGCGAAAGATCCCATTTTCCATGGTAATAGAAACTTTTCTTTCTCTTTCCATTTTGCAAGGAGATTGAATGTGCCTATGCCATTTTGCGGAGGGAGGGTGCCAACCTCGCGTTGTCTCACAGTGAAATGGTGCCTATATCAGTATGCCCTGATCAAGGACACTGTTTCTTAGATCTTTCTGAGGAGAGAAAGCTTAGAAGAATCTTCCTCACTTGCAGCCCCAGTGCAGACTTGTTCTGGGCCGTTTCAACCATTCGCTTCGTGATTGATGCTGGAGTGCAAAAAAGATATGTATGTAGTGACTATTTATTATATACAATGATTATATATCTACATTAGGCTCAATTATTTGTGAATATTTTGTGTGTTACGCAGTGTTTCATTGTTACAGGTGTACAACCCTAGAATTAGAGCCAACTCCATTGTCATTCGACCGATCAGCAGGAGCCAAGCTGAGAGCCACAAACAACTTGCTGGCCCGAAAGGTCAGTCTTAATTCTCTAGTGGACTGAATAAGCAAAAAATCTCAATTACAGTCAGAGCGGTAGAGCTGTGGTCAATGCTCCAGACACATACAGTGTGTGCTGTTGGCTTATGGGGACCCAGATCCGAATCCAATTCATATCATGTCCCATTTCATACTCCCTCTCTTATCCCTACTTTCCTCTCCATTCTTCTATAAACTTAAGAAAACATTGCAATCACACTAAAGGTGGTAAAAATGCTACTGTAAGAAGACTACAAAAATATTTTATAATTTCCTCAAACTAGTTATAAATAATAACACCTCTATGTCATTTAAAATAATCATTTTATGTGCTTTTGTTCTGTTATCTGACTTTATCTTCTCTACAGGCAAGTGTTTCTGTCTATATCAAGAGGACGCATCACTTCCTGCTGAGAGTACCCCTCACATTCTCGAGTCTGACATCACTTCCACTGTGCTTTTCCTAAAACGCATGGAAATTGCTGGTCTGAGCCACTGTGACTTTATTGACAGACCAGGTGAGATGCTATCTACTTAACTGATTCTCTTTACATGTGTTTACTCCCTTTAATGTAAATATAAACAAACACCACTGATTGTACTCCTGAAATACTGTGTAGATGCTTTTATCGGACGCACGTTCCTGGCATGAAGTTCCGGTCTGTGTTTGTTGATCGGTCTGGGTAGGGGCTAATAATATAACTATTTAAATTGTATTTAATTTATATTAATATTCATTTATAATAATAGTTTATTGTATAATAACTGTATTAAATAAACAATTTGTTGCATTTTATTGTGTATTAATTGTATTGTACAATTTGTTTAATTGGTCGTGTAACTTTTTCACATTTAAGTTTAGCCAAGTAACCGTTCTTCTACTGGTAATCCAAAATAATACAGACTAGACATACTTTTAACTTGCTAGCTAATATCATTTTCTTGTTATTTCTTTTGCTTGTTATCAAAAATAATCTTTAGAGACTTTATTATTTGTGGATGGGCCACAAAAGCACGCATGAGCAGTAACGTTTGTTTATGTTGTCGCTTTGAAACCATCTATAGCTGTGCTCATTTTTTACAGTGAATGTTTGCATGTTTCACTTGTTCATAAACTTGTTATGAAGAATCTCTTACATAAGCTATGAATCTGAGTCATCTGTCTCTGGAAAGCCTGAACACAAACAGGCTGTTCAATACTCACTGTTTACAGCAGCCAAGCAGTACTGGGATTAGCCAGGTCCTCTTGGCTCACAGTGAGTGTGCAGATGGGCATGTCCTGTTCACTGCTGGCTTTAAGAGGTGGTGAGCCGTGCTTTAGCTGAGCTGACAGTACCCTGACTGGGCGCTTTGTTCAAGAGATAACCTGCTTCCATAACACCCACGAGTCAAGAGAGGAAGCACATCATTAGTGAAGCTATGACAAGAGAATTTCTGTGCAAGAGCAACATGGTGTGAAAAACAACAAGATGAATATCTGATGATGTGCTGGAGGGATAGCCTATGTGAGGTGCTTTTGTGCCTAGTTACAAGTAAATGAGAAAACATTGTTAGTTTACTGTCGGCGTTGTACTAGTTGATCATTTCTGACATTCCTGAAGCAAGCTATGATGTTTGGGTTTAAAGACAATGGAATATCTTTTTTGTTCGAATATTTTATAAGTTGAAGAAGTTGATTATTTCTGGGTGCACTTACAGTAAATATTTTAATTTCCACCCCCTTCAGATCCAGAAGGCCTGATGCAAGCTTTAGAGGAGCTCGACTACCTTGCTGCTTTGGATGATGATGGAAATCTGTCAGAGATTGGAATTATAATGTCAGAGTTTCCTCTCGAGCCTCAGATGGCCAAGACTTTGCTTGCGTCCTGTGAGTTTGACTGTGTCAGTGAAGTGTTGACCATTGCTGCCATGCTAACAGGTAATTCCTTCTCGGTACATTAAAGGGATAATTCACCTAAAAATCATTTACTCACTCTTTCCTCATTTCAAAGCTTGACTTTCTTCTGCAGAACACAAAAGAAAATGTTTTGAAGAATGTTGATAACTGAATAACGGCGGTACCCATCTATAGTATGGACACAAAACCAATGCAAGTCAATGGGGACCGCTGTTGTTTGGTCAAAATATATTTTTTTGTGTTCTGCAGAAGAAAGAAAGTCATACAGGTTTAAAAATGTAAGAGTAAATTACTTTCATTGATACCTTTGTTCGGAATAACTGAAAAATTCAATGATAATTACACTTCTGATTCATTTGAAACCTTTTTAATCCTTTTCGCTCTATTTCACTCAGCTCCAAGCAGTTTTATTATACCTCCGGTGGAGATGAGACAGAAAGCTTTACTGTGCCATCAGAGCTTCCAGCATGCTGAGGGAGACCACTTCACTCTTATAAACATCTATAATGCCTACAAATATGCTAATGAAGGGCTATGTGAGTGTATTTGCTAATAAAATATAGACATATGATACTGCTTTCCTGTAGCTCAGTGGTTAGAGCATAGCATTAGCAATGCCAAGGTCATGGGTTTGATCCCAGGGGATTGCACATACTAGTAAACAAATGTATAATGCAATGTAAGTCGCTTTGGATAAAAGCGTCTGCCAAATGCATCAAATGTCAAATGTAAGTGTCGATGATAGATAACATTTCTATACTGTAATACAAAAGTTTCTATTTGCAGACTATATAAAGGCTTCATGCACTTCACTAAACAAGGCAATGTTTGCATCAGTCCCGCTGAATTCATTTGAAAGTTTAATATAAACTGCAAAACTTTCTCTAATGCAGATGTTTTGTCTTTTAGACTCTAATGTGGAACGCTGGTGTGAAGAGCATTTCCTGAACCTGACTGCTCTTCAGACAGCAGATGCGATACGCTCTGAGCTGACAGACATTCTTAAACGGATAGAGTTGCCAGTGTCCTTACCAGCTTTTGGCTCTAAAAGCAACACTGTTAATATCAAACGTGCCGTATTGGCTGGATTCTTCATGCAGGTGTGCATACAGTAATAACAACATAATATTATGACTATGTACCGATACGAAATATCTGCTGATACCAGTAGTTTGGTTGTTCTATTAACATGCATGAACTAAATTTTGATGATTAAATCTTATTTCTTAACTTTCTGAATGTTATTAATTTATATGATGACTATTATATTGAACATCAAACTGGTGATGCTTTTTAACATTTTCTTTACAGAGCACAAATTCATTGCATCCTGTCCTCTTTTGATTGACAGGATATATCGGCCTTGATCATCGGCCAATAGTCGATAATATATAGTCAATACATGCTTCCAATCACATTCATTCATATCAAATATCCATAATATTGTATGGAAGATCACTCCCTCAGAGTTTTTGAATTAAAGTAATAAAGGTATACTTATATTTTTATAGTACAGTCTATGATCAAGCCAGATTAGTAAATGGCAGATTACTAAAGTGTAATTTACATTTATAATGTTTTCAGTGCTCCAAATCACTTTTAACGCATTCCCCATTGTTTAATCTCTGTGTGGGATTTTCCAGGTGGCCAGGGACGTCGACGGGTCAGGGAATTACTTCATGCTTACCCATAAGCATGTGGCTCAGATCCACCCACTCTCTGGTTATGGAACTGAGACGTATAAGAAGGATCTTCCGGAATGGGTTCTGTACCATGAGCATACACTTTCAGAAAACAACTGTATTAGAACTGTCTCCCAGATATCAGCTTATGAGTAAGTTAAGACTTTGGATGACTTGATGATTTGTTTATTTATAGAAGATAAAAGATATGACGAAATGTTGGAGATTAACAGTATAAAAAAGAAGCAATGCTAAAAAGTCTATTCTTGAATATATTCTTATTTTGTGGTATCTGTTATCTTGTGTCAGGTTTATTCAGATGGCCCCACAGTATTTTTTCTACAACCTGCCACCTAGTGAGAGTAAAGACCTACTGCAGCACATTATGGATCATGGCTCAGCTGCTCCATCTAAAGGCAAAAGAAAACACCAAACCTCCAGCCATCCTGACTGTGGTGAGCAGCCCAGTGAGCGCTGTACCATACAGTGACCAAGAACACAGTGTGTTACCATGACAACAAAAAGGATGTTTACACTGCTGGTCTGTTACACAGTAACCACAGAATTTATGTGAGGAAACAAGGTATCTTAAAAAGACTGAATTGTGTTTGATTGATTCGTGAAAAACAGGGATAAAGATTTTGTATACAGGGTTTATTACATAAATGTAACTTTTTTGGATGAGGTGACCCATGAGTAGCCCCCGTCACATGACCAGGGACACCTCATCCGCTAATGTACACTATAAATCATTATATGTTCTCTACTGAATAAGTAGTTTAAATAACCTACTGCTGTGCAGTAGTTAATAAATAAGCTGTTATTGACTTAATGGTGTCCTTGATAAACTGTAGCTACTAGTTAATTTTTGTAAATAATACATAGCACATGATTGAGCCATGCACATCAGAATTGTGCCCTACAATAAACATTATAATTTAGCTTTTTGCATTGATTTTGAGGTTCTTTAAATTATGTATTTATTTGTATGGTTTTTAATCAGATTATATAATTTTATGAACATGATAAAAGGCTAAAAATTAGGTTTGGTGTGATCCTATGAAGTGTTTTACTGTTATCTCAATTCGTTTAACTAAATGTGGTTTTCATGTTTGTATAAGTTAGCATGATGCATTTTTTGGTCCCAGGGTGTCATTTTAAAATTTTCATTGTGATTTTTAAATGTATTATAATAAAAATTCTGTTAAACATCTGTTCGAAAAGTTTCTTTTGCCTTCAAGACTGGAAGGAGGAAACGGGAGCGAGTGTTGTGAGAAAGTTTAGCAATTCTTGTGGATATTATGTATCATCTCACAGCTGTTCCCACTCTACAGGTCCAGCAAACACAGATGGCAAACTCGCATTGCACAACGGACGCGACGCTTGGAGTCGCACTGCGTCGCGCGCATAAACAAAGGTTTTGATTGGTCGACTTTGTGGCGACGTCACCATCCTAGCTACAAACCTGAAAGACGCGTCGCGTACTACTGTATGATTGCGGTGGTATCTCGCATTGCGTTACTTTGCGTCTGCAACCTCTTCAAAAAATGCGGTTTGGATTTTGTTGTAGCCTACTTTATTTCAGCCCGACATATTTGAGAGTTTGCTACTATTTTGATAACTTGGGTTAAACCATTGCTCTCTAACCGAGATGGGGATAGCAAGAAGCAGGATGAAAAAAGTTGCACCTGTTTCGGTGACAGAAGAAACCGTTTGTAACGTCGGCCGTGACAGGGATGAACATTTAGGTCCCTCAAACACAAGTTTAGTTCGGATCGTGTCTTTAAGAAAAAGAGACCGGACAGACTGTAACAGTGAGGGGCAAGAGTCAGAGGTTTCGGCCGAAGATGACACTCTTGCGGAGGTGGACAGAATCCTCGCCGAGTGTGAAAACATCGATGAAGGGCTTAACAGCAGGACTTCTCAAAAGATGCCAACGTTAAAGTCATCTGGGCTTTGCTATGCCAAACGACATGCCAACAACGACATTTACAGAGGCAGTAAACATGATAAATTACAGCATGATGTTTGTGAGAAGAATGATGAAGTTAACACAATGAACATACCAACTTCAAACACTCAGGAACAGGTAATGGACTGTTTTTATGCACAAACTGAATACAGATGGATAACTAAGCTTTTTCTTTTTTGACAGATTAGTCCAACTAAGCGCCTGTTGTGTAGCACTAACACAGAGAGCACAGCCACAGCTTTGTAAGTAATGTATTTCATCAATTATTTATCCATGCTTGGTTTGACTTTTGCTCTGAAAGAAGATAGGTTGTCAGCATCATGCTTGGTTGAGAGTAGTGATCTATAATGCAGGCTATAGATATTTGTCATCATTATGTCCAGCTTTAATATTTTCTATTTCATGCTGATTTTAGATGTCATGGAACTTGTGGCATTTCTACTCTGGCCTTTCCCATCATGTATGACGCTTCAGAAGAAGACCTTATGGACACAATTGAGCGTGAATTTGGTTGAAGAACATAAAGATCCTATAAAACCGCTGTGAAAAAAAGAAATTAGCCATAAACAAACTAAGGTGCATTGTTGTGCATCATTTTTATGGTATTTATAGGTCAGTATAGCAGCCTATGTTAATATTATGAGAGATAAGGCTATATTTAACCATCATAGAATCTATGCTTAACTTTCATCTCTTTATTTTGTATTCTGTATCAAGCCATTTGCCTGAAAAAAATGGCTGTCTGGAATGTATATTTAGTTCCATTTTCTGACCACATTTCCAGAATCCACCACCCTTCTGAGAAAGGAATGTAGGCTATATCAGTGGTATGGTTTTAGTGGAGTCCCCTTAACTTTATATCCTGTCGTGAACCAGACTAACGAAAGACCCAAAACGGAAATATGGGGTCTTTTAAAGCATAAACCACGGTTTAATTACAAAAAGTCATTGGATACAAGATACAGTATAGTGTTCAGTGGTTTTCCTGTTAGATATCCATTATTTGTTTGTTTTTTTACAGGTTTATCATATAAGCATCACAGAAAACAACAGAAGATAGATCTATTATCTATAACTGTTATACATTTTATGAACATATTTCACTTGCACAGACACTTTATTTGATATAGCCAAAAGAGAACTGGCCCAAAGTTAAGCCAAGTTTTTTTTCCCATTATTGCACATTTTGCAGTTTTGGTTTCTTACCACAGTCATCTCTGGCTTGATCACTAGGAGGGACTATCAACATCTGTTAACAATATTTTTTTTAATGTTACTGTGGATACAACTGTTTAACTATCATACAGACATTTTTTTACAGTTTGCAATGTAAAATGTAAATTAGTTAAATGTTTTAAATGACACTGTTCATGCTGAGAGTTTTAATACTTAAGTTTTCATATGTTGCCATTTAATTTGTGTTGGAGGTGTTTCCACTTATATGCTGCTCCTATTGGCTGCTTTTCTTCATTAATCAGTCAAGTCACGCATTGCATTTATTACAAATACATTTTAGGTCTTGTAATAAAAGAAAGTATGTTTGTTATTATATTGTTTGCACAATTATTATTATTTGGTCTACAAAATTCCAGATATTAAGCACACACCTTAAGAACTAAATGTTTGATAGGTTGATCAGCATTTTTACATGTATTGTGGCCATTCCAGTCCAGTGTCTGTTGAATTTCAACAAAATCAAACCTCAGGAGTGACATGAAGTCACACAACAGCAATGTGAAAGACTGAGACCGAAAACCTGATTAAAAAGCTGGTTTAATTAATTAAATATACATTTTTCTTAAATTATCCTAACATGTTAAAAAACATCTTTTGACCATTTTGTCCAGTCTTCATTTATTGCAAATAAAAACAAATATTTTATTTGAAATTTGTGAGAAATGTTAACAAAAATATTCCATAAAAACAAACCTATAAACATTCAGTTAAAATTATATTCCATTCATTTGGAGTGATGTCAAAATTATTTCTGGGCTAGAGATATATATATTTTTTGTTCTCCCTTTCGGCAATCTCTTCAGATAAAAGCACCGAAATGAAATCGAAAACGGTGCAAATTGAAAAATGTCCAACTCATTGGAAACAAACAGTCAGCATATTTTATCACAACTAATATGAAAAACATATTTGCCACATGGCGTCACTGTTGCCGCGCTGTTGGAAAGTCGGTCAGTAAGGCAAGGAGGCGGGGAACCATTCTAACAGCTGATTGGTCGCGCCTCCCGGGACTATAGTTGATCTTGTAATATGATTGGTTGATGTAATATGATAATTTGTGCGTGATGGTGGAGTGTTTAGCAACGCTGCATATTTTCCAAATGAAAACTGCGGCATTTATCAGAACAATAATCCGGCCTGTCTCTCTGTGGGAATAGTAGTATTACTGGAAAACACGCAAGGTTTATTCCCCGGCTGTGGTAAGCAAGAGTAAACGAAAACAACATCATTTATTCTAGTCATTTCACAATGTCTTCCAAACCTACAGCTGGTGTTTGTTTTTCCACATCTGCACAAAAAAAATGTGTTTGGCAAGAAAAGCTGTTATGATGAGAGCTTTTTCCTCTGCATTTATGACTTCACTTGAACTTTTAGACATTAAAAACGACCTCAAACAAGCGAAACAAAACAAACTGCTCCGGTACTTTGCGTTTATCAGAGATTGCCTGCTATAGTTTGGAAATCAATTGAGTCATGAAATGCAAACGTGTCAGCTGACACCATCTCTTTGCACTCTTGTGTCCTTTAATAAGCGAATGAGCTATTTATTATTAGATGCTGAAAATCTGTCATTAGAGCCAGTAAATGAAATGACTTGAGTCAATTTGATGCTGGGATATGGATTAGTGATAATGCATTACACAAAAGATCCAGTAAACTAACAAAACAGACAGGAAGTTGATGCATCATGGGGGTGTCGGCATGTGAAGAGTAAATGTAGTTACTGGAAACAACAGGAGGCAGAACCGAAGCACGTGGTTATGAGAACTTTGAAACGCTCTTTAGCACTTTTAATAAAACCACAAAGCACATATTCGTCATTGTTTATTAAAAAAGAAGTATTAAATAAAAGAGTGTTATATGATAATCACAGTGTAGATAATTATTCACATATACATTTTTACATACCCATTTCCTTTCTCTTTATGTAGTTTACCATACATCATACATTTTCCCTAGATATGCACATAGAAATGTAAAAAAAGAAGAAAAATGATTTCTTTTAAGACACAAACATAGTACAAAGGCTTTGGCATAGTAAACAAAATGCTCCGTCGTAGAGTGCGAAACATAAGCAGCGAAGTAAAGAGAAGTCCAGTGCATAATTATGTTTTTGCGCATGAGAGAATCGTATGTCCCTGCATATTGTCAGTAACAGTCGAATTTAGTTCGAGGCCGGAAGCAACATGCTGACTGGCAGTGCTGTGCCATGGGGCAAGGCTTTCGCTGTGGTAATATTCCGCACCTCCGTTTGCCAGGAAGGGATCTTCTTGGTGGTCATGTGCCGGCGTGCATGCTTGGTGAGGTGATCGCTGCGCATAAACCGCCTGTCACACACCGGGCAGACGAACTTCTTCTCGCCCGTGTGCGTTCGCCGGTGCCGGGAGAGCTCGTCAGACCGAGCGAATTTCTTATCGCAGCCTTCCCAGTTACAGCTAAAAGGTTTCTCCCCTGGAAGAAAAATGCATGTTAGATTAAATGCTATTCCAGCAGAATTCTGAATACACCCTCACATCTGAAGTCGTTACACAATATTTACCTGTGTGAGTTCTCAGATGTGCCTTTAGGTGAGAGCTCTTGAAATACGTCTTCCGACAGCCTGGGAAATTGCAGACGTAGTTGCGTCTGCGCGAAAAGTCGCCCTGCATGGCGCTGCTCTGACTCGAGGGCACGTAGACAGGTGCTGGAGCCAAAGGGAGTAGCTTGGTGTTGCCCAGGGTCATAACAGTCTGTGGACATTGTGGAGTAGAAGACACTGGTGATTGAGGCATCACAAACATCACTGTCCCCTGAGGCACTGAAGAACCCATCAAAAGAGGCTGTGGTAAGATAGACTTCATCCCAGGGCTGGCCTTCTGAGCTGGACCCTGAAAAAACGTGGCCGAGATTACTCCTGGTTGTGCCACTGGGAACATCTGGCATATGATTGGTGGACTGGGTGTCGGGGGTGGCGACTGGGGAGATAATATAGTGGGGAGCTTAACATCTTTAGAGGTGGGCGTGCTGTTGTTATGGCATGTGGTTTCCGTTGTGTTGTCCATCGGGGGATGGCGGGGTAAAGAGGTCGCTGAAGGAACCTCAGACAGCTGTTTATCAGTCTTTGATGGATACATCGCTTGTGGAATGTTTTGGTACACTGTGCTGTCGGCCGTGTGGCGTATTACGCTGGTTGCCATGGCTCTGCAGGGTGGAGGTATGGTCTTCTCTGTGGGCTGTCTAGAAGAGGCCATCTGATTGATGGAAGTCGTGATGGGACAAGCAGATCTTGCACTGGGGAGGATGGGACACGGTTGGGCTAGCGGGGAGGGGGAACCCGGCACTGCTGTAGTGTTGGGGGTCTCGGTAAAACTGGGGCTGTGAGGCGGTGTCATACACTGCAAAAAAGCACACAATGAGAAATCCGCAAACTCTTTGGTAAACTAAGCCACCAACTCTATTCAGTCATATCACAGCAGTGGTATTATTACATCTGTTTATCTCTCAGTATCATTACAGCTCCGGTGAGCCACAGGGAAGAAGCCCGTGCTGAAGTTCAGTTTGGAGAAGTAGCTTATCTCAAGACCGCCACCTGTCCACGGTGTCATAAAACCCTCCCCAAGTTTTCAGCAAACAAATCAGGTTCTGATAAGAGCTTTGTGCTACGACATGCGGCGCCAGGAGACCGTGAGGTTCTCCCAGTGTGATTGTTAAACGTAGCATAAAGTGTACATATTTTACTTACCAGTGAGGAGAGTGAGACAAAGTCCTTCGGGGTCTCCGCTGGTTCGGGGTGCTGGACAGAATCGCAGGAGTCTGATGCTGGCGTGAGAGGGCGAGGTTTGAAGACAGTGGGTTTTTGAGACATCTGACTCCAGAAGCTCATGCAGACCAAAGCTTCAGCTGCTTCCAAGTCATTATATTCGGACACACTGCATGAAGAGTGCTCGCCACTGTGCCTTTTCCCATCCAGGAATCCTTTGCAGACATCCATCCGAGCTCCCTGAGAACCGCAAGGAAATGACAAAACTAATGTAATGGTACCATAAAAAAAACCCTTTGGATGATTCCAGCACAGCTCAGCTGCTTGGTAGATCTGAATAAGTCTTTCTCTTTGTCTTTATCTATTCATGGATCCAGAAGCAGTAAGAGAGTTTAACAGAGAAGCCCTTTTTAATGCAACCCATCTGTAGGGACCCTCTATCATCAGACTGGCACCTCCCACTGCCAAATATAGCCAAAACAGTGACGTGCTACCATGTGAATCAGCAATGAGCGAAACTTGGAACCGCTGATATGCACGGGAGCAGCTCAACGGTGCCCAAGGGTAGAAACTTGGATTGAAAGCCCCTCCCATCCAGAGTTTCCGAAGGATGACACTATTACAGGCAGCATGCATTTATTTTTATAGCAAGGTGCCATACACCTGATAAACGCATGCGTAGTGTGCATACAGTATGTGGTATGGCTATTTCAAATGGACTGGAAATGCTTATGCAAATAATACAAAGTAATATTTATCAATATGTTAATGTGTGGCAAACAATTGAAAGATTTATATAGATTTTACAATGTCTAAATGGCATTTTTTCATGTCCCACTCTTTATTAACTACATGCACTCAAAATGGGATGCAACACCTGATGATATGTTAACACAATGATTTCAGGCAGTTACAAACCGCATCTATTGTGCTTTTGCTCAGCCCAAGAAAACTTTTTTACATTTTACTACTGACGTATAATAGTGATGAATGTTTATGATTATTTCCGATTTGAAATTACTAATAAAATGATTTTGATTTGTCTGGATCAAAACGAAATTTAACATTTAATAATTTCAGTTACATAATCTAATAGTAAATAAAATAACGGTGTTCTTGTACGTTACGCTTTTTTGTTTACTATCAGATGGGAATGCATCAGTATGACGTAACATAAGTACAGACAGATACGTGTGTGTGTAAAACTTTATAAGAGTTAGGATTTATTGTAACGCTTCGTGATGCTGAGCCATACAATAGAATTGCAATGCAACATAAAGTGTCATTTAACCCAGTAACGTTATTTTTTCCCGTTTCTTCAGTTAAACACAAATAACAGTCAGCGTAAATATAAAAAAGTGAATCATTATTCTGTTCTTACCCCGCGTATGTCTTCCATATGAGCGAACTGAAGCGTTGACATCTACACGCAATGTATGAAAAAATATTACTGAAATAAAAAGTAGAGCAGAACAAAGAAACGGAGCTGCTCCGCCTGTTCAGTGACGACTCACACCGGAATTCAGTTCGCCTTTACCAGCAGCTGAGTAAAACACGTCCGAGAAAAAAAGAAAAACAAAACTCACAACAGTCTGGCGGGTGGCAACACGCCACCAATGAAAAACAAATGTGTGTGAGACCTTGACCAATTGCGTGAAGGACGACGCGTGATCGGTGCGTGATAGGCGAGCGATTGGTGGAGACGGGGTGCGTGGCTGCCGGTGGGCGTGAGGAGGGAGTCATCAGTGTCGCTGTAAACTCGTTGAACTGAGAGTCGCGGAACTGGGCGAAAGGTCGCAGCCTTTACCAGGCGAGCAAAAGTGAATTTGTTTGTTTGTCTACTCAGCGTAAACATGTAAAGCTATTCACAAAGAGCGCGAAGAGAGGATGGTAGGCAATCAAATTAAGCCATTTCCAAATTACAACCGGTCAAAAGGGTTATTTTATTTAAAAAAGTAATGTAGGCTACTCTTTTAATACGTTAAAATTGTGATTCATGTTATTGATGCACAGATATTGGTGTTGGTACAGTATTTATACAGCTGACTTCTAAATTAACTTTTCATTTTCTTGAGATTACTGTAAAAGAAAACAAATGTGCAAAAAGGCAATATTCGTTTTTTAACCTATATTCACCATTAAAAGTTCGACTTTTATATATTACTTCCTTTCTATGTCTAAAAATCACAATTGTAAAGTTAGTTATATGTACTATTTCCAGCTTTTCTTGTGTAAAAGTAGGCTACTTAAAGTTCAATATGCCACTGTTGGCCAGGATAATTATAAATGCAGTTAATATAAAATCATAAACATGTCATAAATCTTAAACATGAGCATGCAATAACTGTTTTGCTACAGTGGGAGTACAAAATAAACTCTTACCTTAACCCATGACCTGATTTAACCCCATTTAATGAAGACTTTATGGGAAAAATTAGTAATTTTTGGAGTAATCATCTGTTTATCTGTTTATGGTGTTAAAAAATGTCTTTGTCTTGACTGAATTCAGTATCAAGTGTCTTTTTAAGTACTTAGTCACACCCTCTCTGAGAGGATGGGGAGACAGTAACTCATTTGTCTGCCTTTAGAGTCAGTTGTAATGTAAATTAATGTATTAGTCAGGCTTAATAAAAGCCTTTATAGTTGCCAGATAATAATTATAGAGGACATTAATGCATAGGTCTTTAAAAAGGAACTGTGTAAGAAAACAACTCTCTATTAATGATTACTGTAATTCTGTTAAATGTATTTATTATTCAGATAATATGATAATAATTAAGTCAGAATATGAATCATCTAGGGCAACAAAATAGGTATTGACCGTTTCAGCTGAAAAAACAACAACACAGTTAACAAACATTATGACCGTCTATAGACTGCTTCAAACAACATAAACAAATGTTACTGCGTATGCATGCTTTTGTGGCGCAAACTTAACTTTCGGTACACATCCACAAAGAATCCCTGCAGATTATTTCTGATAACAAACTAAAGAAATAACAAGTAAATTACATTAGCTAGCAAGTTAAAAGTAGAAGAACCGTTATTTGGCTAAACCTATGTGACAAAGTTACACAACCCATTTAACAAATTGTTTATTTAATAAAATTAATATACAATAAAATTCCACAAATTGTTTATTTAATAACATTTTTATACAATAAAATATTAATATAAATTAAATTAACAAACACAGATGTGTGAAACATGAATATTGGTTATATAATATTAAGTTTTCAAATATATCTGAATAGTTTGAACTTCAATGCACATCATCTATTTTAGCAGCCCTAAAATCATCAAATAAATAAATGATTTAAGTTAAGAATCATCTAAAATGTGATTTAAGTGTAATGTAATTCTATAAAGACTGTAATGATATCAATTTCGCTGTTGTCCTTTTGAAACCTTGTATCCCCATATTTCGTGATTTTTATTTTTTGTCATAAATCATTATTATTAGTCAACCTTTATGTTTGTCACTGGGTTTTGCAAATATATAACCAATAAAAAGCATTAAAAAGTGCGTGTCAACTGTATTTAATCATTTTAAAAGAACAGTGTTGTTTTTTCCTTTTTAAACTGTGAATTTGGACAGTTTACTCATACACTATGTGAGATCTAATCTTAGCATGTTGAGTAGTTGAAGCATGTTAATGAACTTGATACAATGTCAGGGTAGTTAAACACCAAGATCATCTGTAAAGCAACATTTGACTAAATTACATTAACTAATGCAATATACCTGATCTATTATACATTTACAATTTTCTCGACAAATTCAATCGTAATGAACCTAAATGTGCTCATCATCTTGGCCGCTGATGGAAGTGAGGGCTCATGTCAGTGAGCACTTAGGAAACCAGCAGGTGCAGCGGCAGCACAACTTCCAAGTCTCGGCATGAACCACATAAAGCTCAGGGGCTCTGTGTTGTGTAAGCCATGCGGTACTGCTAACAGTGTGTGGGAAGTGTAGGAGTCATGATCGAAGCGAGAGGCATGTTTGTGATATAAGTGTGGCAGACTAGCAGAGGAAAGGAAGGAAACTAGAGGAAAGGTCATTATGCTATTCATGTGCATCCAGAAGCTCCCAGCACCCAAACTCCAGATCTCACATAACTGAAGTCCAGAGACGTGCCAGAGGAAGGCTCAGTTATTCCTGGAGGTGTTAATGTACTACTGTGGCTGTACAGGGTTTTTCCCTGGTTATGGTGTTTTTGTATTAATCTGGTTTCATATGTGAAACTTTGATTACGCACAGTGACAATGCTTTTACTATTTTACACACATAATTGCTTTTTTGCATTAATTATATGTAATAATTATGTTAATGATGTTATAATGATTCTGAGTTGCACTATCACTGCTTTTATCTGCATTTTTATTACATGCATACAATTATAATAATTATAGAGTTATTTCCCCTATTTGGAATGACAACCCAAATCTGTGATGGTTTATTATGTGCATTAACTATCTTTAGCTGTCATTAAAAGATATTGGATGAACATTTATGTGTGTATATGAAGGGGGAAGTTATACGTTTTGGCAGTGCTGCTCATAGGCAAATCAGATGCACGTAGAACTTCCAATGACAGGCTGATCAACAGAAACTCCCCATTTGCTTCACGTAAGTGGGTGTGTATCTAGGTGAAAGGGCAATGCTGGGGACTGAATGTCAGTTTTGTTTTACAACAGGTTTTGTTGTCTGGTATGTACCGTAAGGTACTGAGAGGCACGTTTGTTGTTTGGTCTGACGTGTTGTCCGACGTGTGACCTGTAAATGGTTACAGTGATAATACAGTCTTGTTTGGTTGCATTTTAAAATTCATTTTAGCACATGAGGGCCAGATGAAAACATAAATAACATTTGGAATCATAATAGGAATGCTAACACCGTAACTGATGTTATGCACTTTATTCTCACCTGACAGACACTGATAGAAAAGTAACATGACAATCAGGTGATATTTATGTGTTTTCAGGGTGGCAGTGATGAAAGAAGTCAAATGATCTATTAGGATGATGCCTGGAGTCCTGATGGACCAGACAGACCCTGCCAGTGGCTTATGTAAGTCTTCTCATCTCAACAGGCTAAAATCTGATGCATGTTTCATCTGTTTTGTCACTCAAGTTTCCCAGCTTGGATTACTGTTATATATCAGTGTCAGTGGCAAAGGGGGGCCAGATGACTTCCAGGGGGTCCTCAGGATGACTAATAACTTAAAATTAAACAAAATGAGCATTAAAAGATGCCAGATATTCCTTATTATTTGTCAAATTTTATATTGGATAAACACTTTCCCAGTAAAATATGTTATTGGGTAGCAATAAAAGAGTTTTTGTGAATGGGGGGGTCCTTAGAATACTGTTGAATAAGGTGGGGGAGTCAAAAAGGGTGAGAACCCTCAGTAATGTTTTATAAATGCACCACCAAGTACTGTACTCACTGCATAACAATTATATTAATTAATTTTAAAATGTAAGTAGAATTTTATTTGTGTAATTTATTTGTTTTGTGAGATCCAGCCTTGTAACTACAATATAACCAGTCATTGTGCCCTTCCAGAAATTGTTTTACAATTTGTATTGTCATAGAAAAACAAGTGCCACGAAAACACAGTGTGCAATACAACACAACCTGTGACAAAAACATATGTAATCTGTTTTCAACCACACCTTTGTTTGTTCATTATGTACATGTCAAAAGAAGGAACCGTTTAAAACTTGATGTAGTAGTCATGTTACATATTAGGACATTAGTTTTGGTTATGTTTAAACAGGCTCTTTTGACTCTTTAATAAGAGCAAAAGTTTCATATTCAGACTCATTTGATGCAGTTTGAAGACCAAAATTAGATGGTCATTGATTTTCAAGAATTGTTCTGGAAAATTGCAGATGAAGCTCTGGAATACTAACACATGTTAAAGGTTATCTTTTTAAAGTGTTTTTAGCACACCTGTCATGTTCTGTGGGTCTGTTTGTGTGCTGATGTCAGGTGTCTGGTTCTGGGCCATAAATAGTCAGGCTCTGTTAAAATGGGATTCCTGTGAATGTAGAGCAGGCCAATAGCCAAACAGGTCTTGAAAGGACCAGCTCAACAGCAAGGCCTTTATATGTAACAGATATATCTAAAACTCTGTAATGAGCTATAAATATCATGACTTTTAAGGGCTTTCGTATGAGTTATTAAGAATATTGGTCGAGTAGCAATGGCACCTTGATTCTTTGATATAGTTTAAAGGCTTCTCTCAAACACAAAGGAATTGTTTAGGCAGGCTGGTCCAGAGCTAAAAGTCTGTAGTCCTGCCAAAGCGTTAACAGTGAAAGCAAGTGGGCAAGAGATGGGTGTGTCTGTGCTGCTGTGTGTAAAAGTATTGCGGTAATCCAGCCTCAGCTGACCCGGAGAGACGTGTGGCATTGCACAGTTCATGAGACCAAAATACTCACTGCTTCCTAAGGGTAGTATGGATCTATATATTGTTTCTCTTAATGTAGCTATTTTCGGATGCCATTAGCTTTGTAGTGTTTTAACATCAGACAGCTGTTGCGTTTAGAAAAAATGTATGGTTTCATTTTGTTTTTCCATGTAAGGACAGAAAAGCGTTGCAATGTGAAAAACCCAGTTATTAAGGGAAAGAAGCAGAACATCTCTAGCGATCTTCTGTCACCACAAGTTTTTTACAGGTCGTACAGCATTTCATCCACTTACACACAAACAACTCCTCTGAATGGGAATGGATTAGGACAGGAATGTTAGCAAACAACATAATGGGGGTTTTTGTGTGCGTGCAGAAATACACAGGAAGCGCCAGCCACGTAATTCCCGTGTTGACCTACATAACGTTCCAAGAGTGTTTAACTTCTCACAGGTAGTGAGAAAAGTCATTACAACATCCCTTAAAGCTGCAGTCCGTCACATACAATGCACAAACCCATGCGACAACAATGAAGATGATTATCATTGTCTTTATGAATGTTGCATGGTCTAAAAACAGCTTTTATATCATTTAGAGAACAAGCAATTCCTAAATTACATGGGGTGTCGCTTTTAGGATTTCTAAGAAAGTTTGTTGCTTTCTGAGAGATCTTAACTAGAGCATAAAATTAAGTCAATATTATAAGGTTGCAAAAGAACAGAACGTGTAGTGTGAGACAGAAGAAGAATAAGGGAGAAAACAGAACGCAGATGGTTGACTTTAATGTGATGACGCTTGTTGAAATCGAACCAGATCTGTATGGTCTGATGTGAAGCCCACTCACAAAGAGGATCATGATGATGAAGTCATTAATGTCCTCTCACACCTAAAACTTCCACTGAATCATTACGTTGTGGGTATTGGTACTGTTTAGTGTGTTGACAAAATGTTTTATGCTCTCTTACTTGTAAGTCGCTTTGGATAAAAGCGTCTGCCAAATGAATAAATGTAAATGTGAGTGCAGTAGAACATTTACATTTAGTCATTTAGCAGACGCTTTTATCCAAAGAAACTTACAGAGAGATAAAGCAATAAAGCGATATGTCATGCGGGGCAATAATACAAAAAGTGCTAACACCAAGTTACTAGTTTTCAAGTTACTAGTTAGTAGAAGAATGCTTTGTAAGTGTTTGTAATGAAGTGTAACACTGAGGGTGCTCTTTCTTTTTGAAATATACTGTAAATACAGTTTTTATTTGTTCATTCTAATACACACATTTGTATGACAGTTTGTAGTTTTGACTTTGCTTTGTCTCCTCACTGAGACAGACGTCAAAGAGGGAAACTGAGGCTAAGGGGGTATTTAAGGCCATGGCAGATTTGAGAGACTCTCTCTGTTAAGACACCCACTTCCTGTCCACCAGACAGATGGGCTATTGGAGCACAGCCTGCTTCCATGACAACCGCTACAGCTTCAGCTAGCTGAAAACCACAAGACACGGGCCACACACAATACACAAAGTTGTTTTTATTTGATCTTACAGAAAATGTGTATTTGATACAAAAGAAATATGTACGACTAACAGTTAAAGGTAAATAACATCTTTGCATATCAAGACATTAGAAAATCAAGTATGTCAAGTATCAAGACATTAGAAAATCTAATGCATATCAAGTATGCATTAGAAAAACAAATCAGACAGTAATGGCTTAAAAGATTCCCTTTGCATAAATAGATCATTTAGAATGATTTCATTTAAAAACTTTCATTAATATATCATGTTTTAGAAAATGTTCATTTCTCTATAAAAAGTCCCATCCCAGTATGACAATAAATATATACACAAAGTTGTTTGGTACAAAAGAGTACTCGGATTCATTTAGAAAACTCAGAATCAAAAGCTGTACATTTCATTAACAAAATGATAAAAGGACATTTATACTCCTAACTGAAATATGAATTGTAGTTTAAGTGTGCACCGAAGTCTGCACTACTCTTATATACTCCGTGTAACATCAGCTTGAAGGGATAGTTCACTCAAAAATGAAAATTCTGTCATCATTTACTCACCCTCTTGTCATTTTAAACCTGTATGCATTTCTCTGTTCTGCAAAACACAAAGGAAGATATTTGGAAGAATGTGAGTAACCAAACAGATCATCCCCCATTGACTCTCATAGTATTTATTTTCCCTACTATGGCAATAAATGGGGGTTGAGATCTGTTTATTTACTGACATTCTTTCAAATATCTTCCTTTGTGTGCAGCAGAACAAATAAATCTATTCAGGTTTAAAATGACTAAATGGTGAGTAAATGATGACAGAATTTTAATTTTTTGGGTAAACTATCCCTTTAAGGGGCATCATACAATGATTACTGGGTAACAGACTAAACAAAATAATACTTTTGATTTTAGGGCCACTTTTACTTGCGTGCTCTGCTTGAATGATTTGAATGAAACTTGAATACAAAGATATAAAGGGGATTTTGAATATTTAGGCTTGTTAGTCGAGCATCACAGTTCTTTTGCATGAATACAGAATAAATGTGTACATTATTATTTTAAACCATATAAAACAAGCCACCTGCTTTGCTTTTCTATAAGTATCAATGTGCACATAAACGTATACATACTGTACACAAAAATGCCGCTGTAGTCACACTGCACCATGTGGAATTGTTAAAGGGGTAGTTCTCCCAAAAATGAACCTGTATGACTTGTATGAAGAGAATTAGTAACCGAATAATCACTTCTATCGTGTAGACACAAACCAAGGCAAGTCAATGGGTAGCGCCGTTGTTTGGTTTCCAACATTTTTTAAAATATCTTTAAAAATACAGCTTTGAAACGACAAGAGGGTGAGTAAATGATTACAGAAAATTCATTTTTGGGGTGAACTATCCCTTTAGACAAGGGATATAGTGTACTGTACTCAAATACTGCTAAGGGTAAATACAGCATCCCCAATCCCATGTTAAAACAGCAGTAATGCCTGAATTATTGCCCTTTTTAGTGGTTAGGATCTTCAGTGCTATAAAAACGTGTAAAAAATGAAACCATAGTCAACTACTGTCTAGTTGTGACTACTTTCAGAGTAACAGAACCACAGTTTAAAAAGCCTTATACTCTGGATAAAAACAATATTTGGCTCCAACTCTTCAAGGTAGTCGGCAGAAACACATTAATTTACTCTCAATTCATGTACAAAGTACTTTAGGCTCATAGACAAAAAAGGTTCTTTAGACTAAACGATGACTGTATGGTGTCCTAATAGAGTAGGTGGAAAGGTCTCATGTAACCCAGTCTGTAGGATGAACGTTTAAATCTCCGTCAGCGTCAGCTTTATCATTCCTCCCATTTCTTCCATCTGGATCTGGAAGGTGTCCTCGTTGGAGTAGTGCTTGATGATGTTGTCGTCCATGTTTACCAAGATCCTGTAAAGAGTTGGTTGGACAGAACGGTTTAGTTTCACCTGTGATTGACTTTGTGGTTTAATGTCTGATCAATTGGGATGTGTGTAAATGAATCTGCGAGTCTTACCCTTTTTTGCATTTCTTGTAGACCTTTCCCATCTTCTCGAGAGGAACTTCATATTTCTCTGAAATCTGGTAGAGAGCAAAGCATTTTCATTATTCTTATTCTTATTAAGTACATAACAAATGGAACATTATGTTTGCTGGTCTGTGTAGCAAATTCTTGGTGTATCAGGTTTGTGTGTTTCATACTGTGATGCCTTGCAAAATGTTGAATTTGTATTGTCATGCACAATTGCGTTTCATTGCTTGTTTCCTGTATATTTGTCTTGTAAACCCATTTACACCCCATGTGCTTCCTTGTTTTGTATCAGATCTCATCCATGGTTGTAATGTGAGCATGTTTTAGTGTCAGTTGTTTTTTTTGACAACTTCTTGGATTATTTGTGCTTTTCCTATTTGTTTTTGTTAATGAAAGCTGTATTTTGATCCTCCAAGAGCCTCAGTATGTAATACTTTAAGTGCATTTATAAGCACACCGTTCTCTTAGTGTGACCATACCAGAACAGAATGGCCAAAGGAAAGTGTTACTTAATGCAAACAGGTCATAACCCAAAACAAATCAATCTTGAGGGGCTCACATTGGTCCTCTCCTCAGAGTAAAATTTCAGGACATTTGGGTGAGTCATGCAACTCTATGTACTAATGGAACGGAATGTTTGTAGACCCAAGTAGAATTTCAAGCCAACTAGTATCAAAGTTCGTCTTATTTTGGGATACGCAAGGTTCAGCTTAATATGTTTCCAACCCCCTGACGTTATCCTAATATTCCCTCACCTCATTGCTAACGTGTCGCAATGCAAGTGTAGTCAATCACACGCTACACCAAAACACGCAGTTTCCCAAACCTGCAGCTGCATCCTATAGGCCAGGCCAGCTTCTGTCATTGTGAGTTTGATCTGTTTTTGAGTCGAGGCGCAGAGCTCATTTGGCCAGCGTGACTTGTGGTTTGTTTTGATTCGAACCCGTATTCATACCAGCTCAATGTTGCTATTAAATCACTGTCCCTACTAAATCACCCGGCCTTAGATTGTAATTGCAGGGACTTTTCTGCATTGACCACATGTTTTTGTTTCTTTTCTGGTTTTTGCCTAGGAGGTGCTGTGCTGCATTAGGATCTGAGCTGTGGGTTTGGATGGGGTGTGTAATTTTTGGGTGGGAGCTCTCTCCCAGAAAGAGAGTTTATGTACATAATTGTCTGTTTGTGAGCGGTGCAAGCAATGCTTTATAAAATGAAATGATATTGTTCCTTTTGTGTGTGTGTGACCTTAAATAACGTAGCACTTGACTTTCAGATTTTTCGAAAGAAAATGAAAGTGGTTAGAGACAAGTTACGCATGTGACATTGTAATGCTCATTGCTCAATATGAAGGCTTTAATCGTATTAGTTAAAGGTATAGTTACCCAAAAATAAATATTCTGTCATCATGTATTTACTCTAATGTCGTTCAAAACTTATATATGAACACAAAGGAAGATATTATTTGGTTTTGTAGGGTTTAAAGTTGTTTGGTTACCAACATTCTTCAAAATATCTTCTTTTGTGTTCTGCAGAAGAAAGTCATACAGGTTTGGAATGACATGAGGGTGAGTGATGATGACAACATTTTTTTCATTTTAGAGAAAACTATTCCTTTAAATAAGCAAACGCCAAATTTGGTGGCTGATAGGATGCAAGTCCACCCCTGTTTTCTTAATCTAGAACATGCATATGCATTAGCAGGATAATCTATATCCATCGCACTGCTGCTCACCATAGCCTAACTTATTGTATACATCCACCTGTAAATTTCTGTTTATAGGAATAGCCATCTGTACATTATGTTTGTAGTACATATCCATCTGTAAATCTCTGTTTTTAGTAATAGCCATCTGTAAATCATGGTCATAGTACATATCCATCTGTAAATTACTTCTGTAATATTTATTTATGTAACTTATGCAACCACTGTATATCCTGCACTTGCTGCTATTGCACTTCTGGTTAGACCTAAACTGCATTTCGTTGCCTTGTACTTGTACATGTGTAATGACAATAAAGTTGAATCTAATCTAATCTAAATAATCTGGACTTTTTTGTTGCTTGATTTAAACTATTTTTCTTACTTTTTATTTTTTATTTGAGATGTTATTGCAACAATGTTGGTCTTTCCTCATTCATGTAGACTCAAGTAGACAGCCAATAGCTATGGACAGACTTGTCTTAGAGGTATTCTGGGGTTTTCCAGAGCATTCCTATGCACAACTTGTTGCTAGGGTGTTTCTAAGGTGCAGTGGCTATTTGGTTTCTGGGGTGTTTTGGGTCGTAGCTTTGAGATGTAGGGGATGTTTGCTTATTTTGTCAAATGCCTATTAAAAAAACCTAACCTTTCCTCAACAAGGCATGTAGTTTAAAGTATCCTTCATGTCTATAGCATGTTTGGGGTTAAAATACTATTAGTAATACTTGTCTATGCATGCACATGCAACTACTAAGTGAATTTGGACTTTTGTTGGGAAGAACTGAACTTACCGCCTCCACTAGGCCTTTTAGTGTAGGAGTCTTCAACATGAGGGCATCAAACACTTCTTCCGTCTCCTTGCGCACATACAGCAAAACTGCAAACACAGAGAGATGTGGTCAGCTGTGATCGCTCATTCACAAACTGCACCCCCGGTTTTCTAGAATCTTAAGTCAGGCCCGCAAACCAAAATACAGCATTTACCAGAATGTCAAGTTGAACTCATCTGCTGCCAAAACTTTAGTGTGGTAGACGTGCATTTGATCTGCCTTGTAACGCATGCTTTTTGTGACCTTGTCCTTTACATGCTGTTGCCTTCAGTTGAGTTTGCTGCCCACGTAAACACCCCCTGATCCCCTTTCACCCAAAAACCTCTGGAGGACTGGGCAGCATCCAAATCCATTACTGGGAACACTGAGAGGTCCGAAGTACAAAGACACACATCTATTCCAAACCTGATGGCTGGAGGTATAGCTTTATACATGTAAACATCGATATCATGTTGGGAGGGCTGGTCGATTTTATTGACCTGCAACTATGTTCTATATTTACTATATTAATCTTTGGTTTTATATTCCTCTGGAAAATTTGGATTCTGAAGACAACCAGCCTAGTTTATTTGTAACAATTCTATTCACATTCATTTCTTTTTTATCTCTTCCTCAATGTCGGTAGGTTTCTTCAGAAATATCTGAAGAATCATTATGAAAATAAGTGTGGACATTTGTGAATTTGTCAAAGACTTCATCCAGATATGATTAGAGTGATGATCAAAACAGACTTGTTTTTGGATCTGTAAATACCGTACTGTTTTAGATGTTAAACCCCCCCTACTGTATAACAGTAAAAACATAAAAAGCTCGAAAAACGCATCAAGTCAACAGAACAACATGTAAATTGTGTCATAAATAATGAAAACTCTCATCAATGGCGGGGAAAGAGTAAAAAAATGAAAATTAGGAAGCCCAACTTTGCAGAGTAATGTTGGACAAATCCTTTAAAGCATTTCGTGCCAATGTTTTTTTTTGCCGGGGGCTTTTCCATTTTTACAGTATAGACAGACAGGAAGTGATGGGGAGGACAGAGGCTAGCAGGATCGGGAAAGGATCACAAGCCGGGACTTAAATTTGGGATACCCAAAGCGCAGTTGCACTACTGTTCACATGGCCACAAGCTCTGACGTAAATGGTTTTTGATGAATTATTTTGTACAATTAAACAGTATTGAAATCCCTTATGAGACTCATTATGGGTCTGTTAGCGATATACTTGTTTAAAAGTCCAAGCTCCCATAAGGTCAGCTTATAAATGATCTCAATGAGATAAATGGGACAAGTCACGTACGAATGGATTAAACAGAATTCAAATAGATGTAAACAGAAATTTGTCCTGCTTGTATATTATAAATAAGACCCAATGTGCTTTGAATTAGTGTGTTTTTGTGCGTGGTTATACAAAAGCAACCAAATGCAATTTCACCATGACAGGACCGGTACTATATTGCCAACAAAACTGAAGTAAACATACCTACACCTACACACGCTAGAATCGTGTCTCATCCAGGGCAGGGACAAATGATAAACAGTTCCAGTTAAAACACACCTTTTTTTGGCTCATCCATCCTCGCAAGCTTATTGGGAGGCGACGCAAACTCTTCCTCGGTGTAAGGTAATCTCTTCATCCCTGAGCTGAAAAACATGAGGGATGGTTAACAAATACATCATTACCTATGACACAAACAGCACCTGCACGTTTCCTGGAAATGTTACACGGAGAGAAAAGCTCCAGGGCACAGGTTTGCTCAAATAATGTGCATCTTGACCCCTCCCCTTTACTTTTAAACAAAACTAGCAAAAGGAGAACATAATGGACTAAAAACAAAAGGTGTTCTTACTTCTCCTCGGAGTCTTCGGTAGAGAAAGGCTGTAATGAGAAGATAACAAAACATTACCAAACATTCATAATGGCCATCCTTAGCAGAACTCAATACAACTTTATATCAACCTAATTTACTCATCTTGTCTTTTTTTTGCTTATTAGTAAATATTTTATAGAATGTATTGTACATTTTTTATATATATTCTACATACAATCTATAAAAAAAATACTGTATCTTGTGTTTGTATATGTATTATACATCCTATAATATATAACATATCTGGCGTCGGCTTGTTAGAGCAAACACCAACACAAATTCCTAGTGAACAAATTACAGCAAAGTGAATTCTTATTCTGATTCACATTAACAAGTGCTAACATGTTTAACGCACCTGTGATGAGAAGTAATGTCTTTTTAATTTCAGACCTGAATATACACAATATACAAAAGGCCCCCAGAGCATAAACAGACGAAAAATGAACAGAACCGAAGATTCAACAGGTGCACTGATATATCACTAAAACAGGGAAAGTTCACCCAAAAATTCTGTCATCACCCTCATGTCACTTTAAACCTGTACAACAGAATGCAAAAGAAGATATTTTGAAGAATGTTGGTAAGAAAAAACATAGGTCCCCATTGACTTGCATTGGTTTTGTGTCCATACCAGAGAAGTGAATGGGTACCATCGTTGTTCGGTTACCAACATTCTTCAAAATATCTTCTTTTGTGTTCTGCAGAAGAAAGAAAGTCATACAGGTTTGAAATGACAAGACGGAGAGTAAATGATGGCAGATTTGTATTTTTGGTTGAACTAGGACTTTAAAAGCATATGGGTACAGCACTGAACTGGCATCATTTTTCATGACACTGGAGCAGTATGTCAAAGTTCATGTTTTGTGTTCTTTTTTTGTGATTTTAGCGAAGAGTAAACAGCCAGGTGGTTTATTTTTGGCAGTAGACACTTTGGGTTTCAATGCCACACGGCTAACGATGATCAAAGGTTATGTTTAAGCACGGTGTCTAACATCTGCTCTCCTGCAGAATGGAGTCATGTGATTTCAGCCGTACGGGTGAGCAGGTTTTTGAACCAAAGGTGGAAGGTAAAGTTAAAGGAAGGGCTCTACCTAGAAACGGTACTGATTTAAATAGGTCTTGGAATCATACAGTTGAAAAACAGCCAGTGACAGGTGGCTGTCCTGTAGCTCAGAGCAATGCTAAGGTCTTGAGTTCGATTCCCAGATGAAATGCATCCCTTGACTGCACTGCAAGTCACTTTAGATAAAAGCATATACCAAATGCATAAATGCACTGTAAATACTGTGCATAATTATATAACACCATAAAAGTGTTAGCTTGAATGGTAAAGAATCATATTATGACACATAAGGCTTGTTTTGATTCATCCATCCACCATGTGTGGGCTTGAAAAATTCATTACCTTGCCCAGATCCCTGTGTGTATTATCTGATAACAGCCAAACCCATGCCATAAATGCCAGATTTCCTAACAGTAAGAAGTCGCTTTATTCCTTCCAACTGGCAAATCGTTCTGGTCACCTTGACCCAACAACAATCTGCTGGTTATGTGTTCTAATGTTTCACTAGGTTGTGCTTGTGATAAAGAGCACTAAAATTACTGTCAATATACTGTTATGCCAAGTGTTCATATGTAGATAGCAGTATTATGGAAGATTATATTGAATCTACTAATAAAGCGGTAACACTTTACAATAAGGTGCTATTTGTTAACAATTAGTTAATGCATGAACTAACACGAACAAACAAACAATACTTCTACAGCATTTATTAATGTTAGTACATGTTAATTTTTAAACATTTTTAAAATCAAACGTTGCGTTTGTTGACATTATTTCATGCACAATGAACTAACATGAATAACTGTGTTGACATTAACCAACATTACAAGGATGAATAAATGCTGAAAAACCAAATTGTTAGCTACTGTTAACAAATAGCACCTTATTGTAAAGTGTTACCAATAAAGCTAATAAATTATTAATTTTATGCATTTGATACACACTTATTTCCAAAGACTATAAATACACTTTTTATCACTTCATACATTTTCTGGGAATTGAACCCATTACCCGAAATTAGACACATCTGTCAACATACGGATCTGTCAACATGTTTCTCTTACAACAAATGATTGAGTTCTAGAATATTTCCCAATTCTAGATTTCTAGGTTAACTCCAAACCTCCATCATAAATTCCTATCATCCATTTACTGTATAATTACATTTCCAGTTTAGATAAGATTCCCTAGCAAGTTCAATAAGGTTTTGTGTAGACTGATAAGATTTCAGGACGCTTATGCAAAGGTTTCCAGATTATTCCCAGGAGTAATGCAGGAGCCGTAAGGTTACCGAGGTTCACTGTTATTATCATGGCAGAGCACAGAGTAAAGCTATGCAAATACTGTACAATGAGAGACTTTGCATTACGTGTCGACTAAACACTAACACTGGAAAGCTTTGGCAACGGCCGCTGTATTGTTACACTACCAACACCACACAAAATATTGTCTTATCACCTGTTGTACAACATGCACATCATAAGCATAAGTTACATGTTCAATAAAGAATCTGGGAGAAAATGCCTAATACATAGGCAATACATACCAAGTACGGTATAGAGTTTTTCTACATTGCAATGAATACTTTTTTACTTTCAAATGCAAAATAAATAACGCGTGCTACTCACATGACGTTGGAAGGTTGAGAAGTGGATGTCGGGGATAAAGAGGACAGGTTGTGTCTCAAAGTCATTCATTGTTTTAAAGATGGTGATGTCACTGCGCTTGTGCAGAAGCGGCACCTTCACATCCGCTCCAACTGTGATGAAATAAAACAGGAATAAAGTGAAAACCTGTTTAAGCCTATTGGAGCTCTATTCTTGCACCGTCTCTACTGAGTAGCACTACAGCATCAGTTTACATCTGAAGCGGTGCTTACAGTTTCCTAAAGGAGTGTTGACTTCAGGACACTTGCCCTTCCTGCGGGATTGTTTCCTCTCCTCGTCGCGGATCTTGCGTTCGGCGCCCTTATCGCAGAAGACCTTGATCTGGCAGTATGCGCGGTGGATGGGCTTGTTACTTCGGTTGTTGTAGCTGTAGGTGTCGATCTGGAGGTTGAGCGGCAGGCCCTTGACTCCCTTCTGAGATGAGAAGTCTGTACTCAGGCAGTTCACCGAGATGAAGATCTGTCGGGAAATGTCCCACATTATCACACAGGTTTCATTTGAATTTGTTTTTGAGTTGTGTTCATTTTGTGGATAACATTTATAAATTGTGTGTAAATGCAGAAGGTGAAACAAGTGTGAGAGGATAGTGATGTCTGTTTTTGCCCTCTTTTATATATAGAATAGAATCACATCACTTAAGAACTGTTTAACCTTCTGTAGATGGCAGTGCATCTCAACCTTTTTGATTTTAAGACCCCCCAACCCCCTTTTACCACAACAGTATTCCACCCACTTACAATTTCTACCCAATAAAATATTCCAGAAAAAGATGTAAAAATACCTCAACACTATAAAAATATATTCATTTTCAGTGCTTATTTTTATTCATTATTCATGAGTCATAAAGTCATTATGTCATCATGAGGGATCTTTGAAAGTTTGTTGAGGCCCTCTAGTGGTTGAGAAACACCAGTTTTTCAGAGAATTGAATATTAAGTCATTGGAATTTTAATTGCATTGGTCACAGGATGATAAAAACGAATTTGAATTGATACACAAAAATAATTTAATAATATTTATATAAGATAACATATTTTATTATATTTGAATTATGTTTATGTCAACTTATGACGCATAAGTTGACTATTTCTGCCTCATTGAAACTCCAGGAATGGAAATGCAAGTTCAAATGCACTCTAAAATCAATTCTGCATGCTGCAAACTCTTTTTTTTTTATGGTAAATACAGGAATTATTTGGAGTTTGAACTATTTAGAGAAAAGCATTTCTATTTGTTTGTGTTATGTTCAACTCTTATGTGTTTTATTATTCTACTTTATCATCGTAACAAAGCTGACAAAATTCATTTACTTAACTTTTGATGATAATACAGCATCCTACGTAATTAACAAAGACAAAATGAGAATTACAAACAAACTTGCGTTCAACAAATTTGCTCAATATCTGTAAAACGTCCACTAGGGAGAGCCAAAACCTTGACAATCATAACTACCTTTCCCTTGCAAACATTAAACATTCTTGCCATTTCTCTTCTCTGTTATCCCCTATCTTTCTTTCTTTCACTTGCTCGCACAATCGAAACCACACCTACACCTTCACACTGCAAACAGACAGCACACAGTAGGCTACGCTGTGCAAACGGATCCTACAACGCCAGTCCTATCTCATGATCTGCATCCTGGTTTTAACACTAATGCACACAGAAAAATCTTTTTTTGTAGTTTTATTATTATTATTATTATGTTGTGTACTGTAATTAAACTCCTAATGAGAATGTCAAATATATCAGTGTTGGTATGAAACAAAATAAAAACAAAATTTCACCAGGTTGTTATACAGGTATCATAGTATGCATGTGACACAGGTATAGAACAGTATTTACAAAAAAAGACAGAAAAGTCTTTTGACGAAAGACAGATTTTCATCAAAATCTGTTTGTTATTTAGCAATATGTTTAACCTGACCATTCCTGACACGCTCGTCAAACAGGATTCCATCATGTGTCAGACCTCACTTCTCCCCCGGCAGCGTTTCCTCATTCTTAAAGCCAACATATGGGCGCGTCTCTCGAACGTCTCCCCATAAATGCATCAATTTAGTATACAATAGGGCTGACAGGCCCTAATAATCCCAGAACAAATCCTCAGCCCTATATCACACATACACCTCAGAGTTCATATATTTATAACACATCTCCATCAATCCAGCATCTTCAGCTCAGCTCAACGATTGCTCAAAACTTCACCAGAAAACCAATTCATCACCCTTCTCTAGACTTCCTTAGAAATCTTTAGACTTCCTTAGTCATTTTAATGACACCTTATATTCCTTAAAGTATTGTGTTGCCTGAATAAAGCCTTTGTTTATGCAAGTAAAGAGTTTAGTATTGGGTCTATTTTGAGAATAAATCTCATACTAAAGGTCACGTCTATTTTTAAAGATTCCTAACTACAAACTTTAAAACCAAATACTAATCGACACGTCAGAACATGACCAGAACTATTTTTGAAGAGGTCCTTTTGTGATCATTTGTGTCTTTTGCTGTCATCCACAATAGCTTTTTTTGTTTTTTTTACAAGAAGTCCATTTTTGCTTTAACCCATATGAATTACTGTGGATTATGTGAAGAGGCCAGTGAAATAGGGATATTTGCTGAGAAACCAACTATAGTGCTCAAAATTACCTTTGCCTCCTCGCTGATGTCCCATGTGAATGAAATGGCGTTATATGAAATCTCCTCAATATTGCTGATGGTGTTGAAACTTTCTTTATAGTCCGCTGTGAAAGACAAAAAAAATGACGCAGTGTTAATTTTTGTAATAGGAGAGGTAATAATAAGCAAGGGGTGGGGAATAATGCCTTTGGCTGTTAAATAATCCCATGATACATGTAAAACTGACTCTATAGACCACAACTGAATGTAAATGAGCTTTACAAATGAAAGCAAGTGAAAATAAAAGCTAAATGTTTTACATGGACAGCCGAAGTTTGAGTTCATGTTTAAGATTTGAATGGTTTTTTGATGTAGATTATTATGTTGAAATGCTTGACATTATTTCTTTAGACAAACGTAACATTTTTACGTTTTCTTTGGCGAAGCAGCTAACATGTGGTCAGCAATAGGCTAAGTAATATACTTCTTTGTAACAATGCACTATACAAAAAAATAAAGATTGAATAAAAAATACCGATCTTTTTAAAAGTAAGATAATGCTGTGTACCCTTTTATGCTTTACAAAACTCATCATTTGATGTGCTGAATGTGGACCTCACAATTGCCATTTGGCTCTCCCATCTTTCAGTCAGGTCGGATCTATTGTCCCGTCCCCACCTGCAGCCCCCACTGCGTCCACTTCAGATGCCTTTATATACAGTATGTCTGCTATATGTACTCTATTACTCCACCCCTAACTACACTGGACCCAGAAAAGCAAGGACAATGACTATGATCAAAGCCCAAAAGATTCAGGATGCTTGGTGTTACTCACCAATATCAATACATCTCTGTTTGGCTGTGTGTTGTCTCGAGTGCCAATATTTCCAGTGCTTGAGTTGGTCATCTCTGCTTTTTTCTTCTCCAAACACTACCATCACGACACTCTGAAAGAAACATGTTTTCATTAACACAGAGATACTTTAAAAAAAGTATGTAATAAAACGTATTTAAGACAGCATAAAAATGTGCAATCCATGATATCATTGCAAATTCTCTTTTGACCCTTTTAACATTACATAGTGTACAATACCTGTATATGTATGTACGGGTGTATGTATATGCGTCTTTCTCTATTTCATATTACACATTCTGTGTGTGTTCAACATGTGTTCTCTTTTTGATTTTGGCTTTTCTTTGATGCAATGCAAATTGTAAAAGCGCTATAAACATAAAATTGACTTAAATTATATAAGCAAATATCAAACCAAATGGCAAACAAATGATTTTAGATCTTTTCTCATGATGACTGACAAGATCTCAAGCAGAGTTACCACAGGTGTAGTTCGCCACATTAACTGTGACAAAATATTTTTTGTAGAGATGCACTGATACAAAATTTCTCCACCAATACCGATAGCTGATTATTCAGAGCAATATCTGCGGATACTGATTTTGAAGAATAAATGAATATTTCTTAACTTTCTGAATGCTATTAATATATATAATGACTATTAATATTGAAAATCAAACTGGTGTTGTTTCTTAACAACAGAGAGCACAAATTTATTGCATCGGCTTATAGTCGATCGTGTAAAACAAATTGTTGTTTTTTTTGACCGGTGTAAGTTATTGGCCGATATGTCGGTGCATCTCTAATTTTTAGTCATAGTTTTTGACAAAATGTCTATTGTTTAATCACTCATAACTAAGTAAACAGTTAGAAAAAATACAGAATTACGATTAAATATTTTTTATTTTACATGAAACATGTAGGGCTGGATAAATGTGCTGTCAGAATCAAGTGTTCCAGAGAGTGTGTAATATGCAAATACAACACAAATATACTCATCTTACCCTGACTTTACAGATGGGGCCATGCAGCAGTTTTCCATTGTCAGTTTCCCTGAGGGTAATGGGATAGAACTGGCCCTTGTTGAGGTACGTCATTGTGCCGTCTCCAGACTTCTGTCTGAGAGACTTGGAGGCTTCTAACGTGTACTCAAAATTGTTCCTAAAAAATAAAGATTTATTTTGTATTTACACAAACAGTCCTAAAAACCAAATACACACATATTAGAATTTCCCTGTTTGCAGTTACAAGGAAGTGGGAGCTTGTCATATTTGTTGTAGGTGGACTTTCATTTACCCAAAGGCCATGAGCACCTGTAATACCGCTCTTGAGACCGTACAGTATTTAAACTGTACATTGTCACACTCAGCTGATGTAATGGCAAACTCCCAGGAGATCCTTCAAAGGAACAGCCTTGTTCTCTGCTTTACGGTAGCAGGAGCCCGCTTACCCAGACACTGTGTCAAAAGCTCCATAGTCCTCCGCCGTGATGGAAGCCATGCGTAACTGGAGATCTCCTGGGAACGAAAACACCTGTAGAGGACAAAAGAGGGGTAAGAGGGCCTGGCTTTAGCGCAAACAACCGCCGCACCGCCGCGCTTTCAGTCGGCGAGAGAAAGCTGATTGCTAAGCCAAAGAGAAAAAAGAAACGGCTCTCCCAGCTCCCTGTGTGTGCGGGGTTTTGTGGAGCTATCATTTCTAAGGAAATCCTCCCTCCATGTTCAAAAAGGAGGTTGAGAGAGAGGGAATGAGAGCAAGAGAGAGAGAAAAAAGACTGGCTATTGTGTGAGAGGAAAATACAGCACTTTATTGTGTAAGAGAGACAATGGCATAATGACATGCTACTATTTTGGCGTGTTCAAATAAAAATAGGGAGGGGGCTTGAATGCAACCGTGTCTTTAAATGAGGTATTGTCTGAGGGTGGGAGACAGGAGGGATGGGGAGTGTGAGAACGGATCACTGTGACTTACTTCTGAGGTGCCATCTTTGAAAGTTTCGGGGAAAGTCGAGTCTGGGGTGCGCGGCTGTGCGTTGGGGCTGAACTGGTTGTGGGGGAGCTGCCGGTCGAACACCACCGTGTGGCTGTCGGGTTCTGAGCAGTGAGGGTTGGGGACCGTGACGGAGAAGCTGTGCGACGGGTTCTCAGTCTTCACCTGGTAGTTGGGTACGGCCGCGATGGACACCGTCACGGTGGTATCGGGTGTGGGGAAAAGGGCTCTCTTGTCCTGGGTGAGCTGGTTCCCGGGAAGCACAATGTTTAGGGGAACCCCTTTTAAAACCTGAATTCTGTTATCGCCCGATCCCATTGCCATTTCTTGGAGAGGAGCCATTAGATTCCTATTGTAAGATAAGACAAAAGTATGACGATATAACAAAAGACGCAAGAATAATAAGATGACTTCATTGACCTTTGTTCTCAATGACCTACACTTAATCCGTATACTGTATATAAAAAAATCATGGCGAACTAGGGTCTCATCATGTCAGTATGGGAAAATGGCTTTCACTATAGCATCTTTGATGAGAGCTTCACCTTTTGTTGGGATCCACATCAGAGCCCAGGACGTCAGTCTTTGACTGGGATATTGTTCTTTTTTCCCGTGGCACCTGGGGAAAGTAAACAAAACCTGTGTCGGTCTGACCACATCCAATAGCATCAGCTTTACCTCCAATGGCCCATTATATCTGTCTGTGAATGCATTTGTTGTACTAGATGGCATTTTGCTGCTAGTATGCAGGTCAGCGATGTGTGAAGTAAAAGCATGTCAGATATTAGCAAATTTGTTTGTGAGTGAGTTGTTTACAGAGTCTAGGGTGAGGTCGCAACAAATGGATGTACGTAAATGGAGGGACAACTTACAGAAAGGCCAAACATATGAAAAGACAATCATAAACGCAACAAATTACTGTAACCATACATAGCATCTCTTGCTTTATTGCACTAAAGCGATGGTACGCACCCAAATAGTCTCCCATTAAATAAGATGTTATTATTTCCTGACAAAAAGTAGTTGAAGTGACATAATTTATCTGTGGAGAACTGTACTTTTCATCCATTAAAGAAAAGGACACATAGAGTTCCCTGTGCACTTAAATAACCATTTCTCAAAATATCTTCTTTTGTGTTTTACAGAAGGATGGTGGTGAATAAATATTCAAATTCCAAAGTGACCATCTCCAGGTTTCATACCTTATAGTAGTCGTACAGCAAACCCAAAGCGGCTGCGCTGTCCTCATCTCCGTTGATGCTCATCATGGCTTTGGTGGCCGCCGTGAGTGGGTTCTCCAGGAAGGACTTCCAGGCCTCATCTTCACTCGTGTAAGGCCTCCGCTGGCTGTAAGCCGGATCGTTCTGTAGCACGAGCACCGCCCGCTTACTGCGAGGAACATTTTAGAACGACTCATCAGTACCGGAACAACAGCGGAATAAATCTTCAGGCTAAGGTTGACCAACAGGGTAAGTTGTAAAAACAAAGAGCCAAAATGATGGAAGTTGAGCATCAACAATCTAAAGGTGTTTTGGCATTATTGGTGGTGTCAGAGTTGACAGAAGAGCAGACAATTGTGAAAGGGTTTGTGTTATCATCAGAATCTGTGACAAAACCGGCCCAAGCAACAAATCTCTGCGCAGACCGCAGCTTCCTGTTTGACAACGTGTTTCACTGGCTCTTCCAGTAAGACAACCAGTAAAGCGTCTCTGTCACCAGTCTTGACGGAAGGAGCTCTTTTCACAACTCTGTGACAAAGTTCATTAAGAAAACCGGTTTTGTCTCTGCACCTTTTCGTCATAAATATCTCTTTGTGCTATCATCTAGCCATAGTTGGCTCACAACTGCTCCCTGAACCAGTGTTTTTACACTTATATTTATGTGATGAGATTAGAGTAAAGACAAGTGTCTTTACATCCTATAATGTAAGGAGGAAATAGAGAAGTAAGATGGGTTAATGTAAATTTCATCCACCAAAATTGCATTGGTGGAGGAATCAGGCTTCAGGATTCTAGTTAAAAACAAGATCTATTGAATCCAATGATGATCAGTATGATATGATATCTGATAAATTTGTCAAGTACATCAAATCAGGTTTTATTAATAAACTTAGAAAGTGCTTTTCGTTGAAATTTCGTGCACATTTTTACTCGTATACCGCCACTCAAATCTTTAATCATAGAGTGAATGTAGGCTATGTTGCTATGACAAAACTTTGCGTCCAGCTCGTTTAACGCAAACGGATTAAGAGTAATTCGATAACGAATTGTGCCATTCTTTAACTTTCTCCCTGTTTGATTTTAGCTTTGCAACCCGATAGATCCGTTATCCCGGGACAATAAAACCTGGTGGACATGCAATCCCGCATCTAAAACAAGAGACGCGACCAAGCGCATAATTACTAATGATGCGTTTGTGAGCCCATCAACCAAACTCCAAACACTAACTGAGAAGAGGTTTATTTTTTTCACAGACACAAGGTCTCACGTTGCTTGAACAATGGTGACAAAGTTCGGTTTGGGTGTTCTTGGAAAAGCTCTTGACATGAGTTTACCAACAGAGGAATATTGTGGGTAAATATTGTGGTGCGTTTTAGTCTGGAGTGAAATCACAAGGACAAAAGGAAAACACTTTAGATCGCATTAGATTATGTTTGGATTCGCATGTTTTTAACAATGTACAAAAGGTTTAAACGCTATTCCTGAGACAACGCTAAACAGGTGTAATGTTACTCTCCTCTACCAAAACATGGTCGACAAAATTTGCCTTGACAAATCATAAAATAATATAGTATTCAAATAATTATTACATTTATACAGTATTTGCAGTATGTTCTGTATTTTTTTTTAAATAAAGACAATTTCAGGCAGTGTCTATGGTCAAATGTTACCTGTCAATGCACAGATGTTGTTTCCAGCTGTACGTGCATTAGCTCCCTTTGATATAATAAACGTTTTCAACTAAAAAATATTAGACATTTCGTTTCACATTAAGACCCGGTTATATTTAAATGTTATTCGAGTCCAGACAACCAAGCGCACAAAAATGAAACGCAGTTGTGAATTGTGCGCTTCGCTTGCGCAGCAGGTGCAGGTACACCTGTGACCGGAGCACGTCTCAACTTGACAGCTCAACTAGATCGCAAACAGCGTATCCGTGTAGCGGAATCAGCTTTAGCCTGTCTATCAGACATTTCCCAGAGTTTCTCAGACCTCAAACCTAAAATCGAATCACTTTTAACATCTATTTGAAATAATGTATTTCAGTCTTAAATCCTTATCTCGACGATGACCGAGTTGATCATCCTACAGTACTACACTATGGACCTACAGTGGTGAACTTACTTGTCATGCTCCTGTGACATCTCTTATGGTCGAACTGGACTTTCTAGTTGGTACTGTAAATCCGATCCGTCTTCTTCTATGGAGAAACGTTTGCAGGATGGGATGAGGGCTGCGTTAGAATTGCCTGTATGAGAACGGGTTTTGTTGGCTTTTCTCGCTTTTTTGGATATACTGAGAAATTGGGGCCGGTTTTACCTGTGACAGGGCACTGGATTGGATTACACCTGAGAGGAGGAGCTTAATATTCATCAACACTTCTTGCATAGGTACATCCAGTTTAGCCTTTAAAAAAAACTTTACAGTGAATTGTACAGAATTAACGGTATTAGTTTTGTATCTACTCTTAGGAAGATTCCGAAATAAGAAAATAAGTCGAATAATTGCTTTTTGCTACAGGACTTTGCCTAACAAATCATTTAACATAAGCTAATACTTGACTTAGGCGTCAACAGATTCTGGCACTTTATGAATATTTCTTTCTTAAATTTTACATTGTATGAGCTCTCTCTTAATGTTTGTATGGCATAGTAGGCCTATAAATTGAGGCAAATTAATTTTAATTTCGTTTTGTCGGTTCTGCATTTACCAAACTTTTGAAGTTAAAATTAAGTTTACAATAATTACATTATCAATACAAATGTTTGCGTCTTACACATTTTACACATTATTTATTTAATTTTCTAATTCAGTTTTAATTTAATTCATAAAGGGGTGTAATACATACAGCACCGCTATTTTACTATTATTTAACTCAAATTTGGCTTTCAAAACGGACAAATTAGAAATTTTGGGTACTATAATTATTGTTGCAGTATTAACTGCTGCTCTGGTACTACTGAAATTGTTTTGTGAGCTTAAAGCTAGCATTTTAAAAACGGAAAGTTCTTAATATTCTTAATTCTAAATAAAAATGAAATACCCTGATGTTATAAGAATTTAGCCTCCAATACTTTCCGCACGTGAGTGCAACGCACCCACAGTTAAGGAAAAGTATCGTAAAGTCTGTAAAATGAGTTTCCATGCAGCCGGTCGATTGCATTTCTATTCACACGAGATTTATGCATAACAATATTAGGTGTTGCCGATACACAACATGAGTATAGGCCCAATTCATACAAATGTAAACACCCATTCCTGGCCAAAACCAAAAAAATACACAATGAACAAAATGTGTGTACTTTGCCTCATGTGAGACAGTGAAAGTGTGAGTCTTAAAACAAAACTAGAATAGTAAACACTGAATAATCTGTTGGTCTGTGTATTTGCAAATAACTGATTTATGATTGAAACTCTTGTTCATGTAGTCAGATTTAGAGAATAAAACCATTGTTTATTTTATTTTACATTTAGTCATTTAGCAGATTCTTTTATCCAATAATTTTATTTTATTTTATGGCATAATATAAGGGAGATGTATAGGGGAAACAGTTCTCAATTAAAAGTCAGTTTCTGTATTGGCACAAAAGTATTGGGCTAAAAAGAGTCATGTAAAAAAATTTTAATACCTGACCTAATGCGATAATTTTGTCACACTGTACACTGCACATTAAGAAAATACCATAAAGAAAATTTGGTCAAGTTGTCACATTGGAACTTGCTATTGCAGTATATTATAGAGTTTTTAGCCTAAAAACCTTGAGACTGTAAAAGCCTCATGTGACAACTAGCCCCAGACTATCCTTTATCTTGCCTTTAATTGCCAAATTAATTTATCAAAAGTCTAAAACGTTTCTATATTATATAATCATCAAACTACATGTCAAGGCAGTTTAAGATAAAACAGTAATTTAGACATAATGGCTAAAAAGATACATGTTTGTCAAAACAAACATCACTTCTCCTTACCCAGAGAAGGCTTTAGAGATACTATCATCAAGTTTTCAGTTTATACTTGTAAACAGGGCTAAACACCCCTCCCCCAACACCCACCTGCTTAACACACTTTTTTAGAGTCCTGCTTCAATGTTTATTTACCTTAATGCAGATACTTGCCGAGTGTCATGTGTGCTGCCTGAACACATAAGAGACACTGAAACATGCAAATGGATTGGTCTGGTCATTTGTTCCAATATTTTGGAAACAATTAACCTACACTCTTAAAAATAAAACTTCACAATTCCATGGAAAAACCATTTTTGGTTTCATTGAGAAACTTTAACATCGAAAGATCATTTCACAAGATGATTCTTTAGAAACGATTCTTTGTAGTGGAAAAAGATTTTTTAGATTATAATTTTTTTTTGATTGAAACCTAATTGGAGAACTAAAATGGTTCTCATGGCATCGCACGTAGCACCTTTTAAAGTAAGAAATCATGTTTGTAACATGCATATGCATATAGAAGCAATAACGCAGAGATTATAACTATTTTTTACATTTGTGTAAAACACAAGAAAACAAACTGAAATTTGCTAAAACCATGCACATGGAAGACAAGATATTTTAGAGTCCTGAATTCTTGGGTTTAAACTTATTCATTTTATTATACATTACATTTTACAATTTATTAGGGTTTATTCTGTTGCTCATGGCTACACAACTGAACCAACACCCAATAAATAACACCCTAGAAAGCTATGCATTCATAGAAAATTCTTACAAAAGCCCAAGGCAAAATAATAGTCAAACACTTTAAATCTAACAACATTTAGAAACTTTTCTATGGCTTAGTATGTGAAATATAACAATGACATATTTATTAAAATTAAATACAATATTTATTAAAATTATATACAATATACAATTATATTGTATATAATATTAGTGGACAATGGAGGTTTGTCATACATTGCTTTTCTACATGAAAACTGAGTTGGAAGATTGTATTTAGTGGAACATTTCAACAAGGAAGTAGCAGATTGAATAGTTTTGTAATTGCTAAATTGAAAATGAATCAGGAACTGTATGAGAAAAGATGGTTTAATTCACATGTATAACAAAGAGTTGATGTATCCATGGGGAAAAGAAATTGCTATCTTTAAAAAGTACAATAAGTTTGCTTTACAAGTCATGTAAACTTCATGTTTTACATTTTGCCCAGCGACGAGTTGCTGTAATAAAAAAAAATAGGTTAAATTGTGAATTAAGGGCCAGAACAGGTTAGGAGGAAGGTTAGAGTAGAAAGAAATTAAGACTTTAAAATGGGTCTTTCTTTATAAAGATTTTGTGGACAAGTAAAGAAAAAGTTAGGATGAAATTTACATTTTCACAAATTGAATCTATTTACAATTCTCCCAGGATGTGATGTACAATTCCTATCTATTTACATCTTACATTCTATTTACATTCCCTCTCTCTCTATCCTCATTCATTTTTTGGTCTTGACAGGTACATTTATTTTTTAGCTCCACTCACTTCAAGACAAGGATGTCATGTAAATAAGATGCAAATTGACACCAAATCTATGGCTTGCCAGGACTTATCCTCACTTATCTTATCTTATCCTGCTTAATGTATCCTAGAGGGTCTAGTGTTTCTATTTAGCCAGGTATACCGACAGATATCCATTACATCCATGCCACATCCTATTTGCTCACAGTAACGGCCGTTCACCGCATCATTGCCATTTGACCAGTTACAGCCTCCAGACAAAAGCGGAATGTTAGGTAAATACAGGAATACCATGGAATCTCCATGATGTCCTGAAATGACACGCTCAAGTGACTAACAGCTTTGTACGTGTTCCCAATAAACAGTAAAGGTTGTTGGGATAAGCGCTGGTGTTTTGGAGAAACTCTGGAAGATGTTATCACACTGGCTTGTGTGCTTACAGTGCAAACACAGAGAGAGAGAGTGAGGGTACCGAGGGCCCGTATGCTCAACCCCTCTTCCCTGTCCTTTCATGTCTAGTTTTCTTTGAGGTCAGCATAAAGGTTGGCCGTTATGGGACAACAGTGGATTGACTGCTTGGTCATTGTGAATTCAGCTGGAAAGTCAAGAAAAAAAAAAGTCATGACAATCTTACACTTAACTTTAGTGTTAATTTAACTTAAAACATGAAATATAAAGTTCTTTGGCATGTTTGTAAATGAAATCCATTCATGTCATAACAGGCGATATCCATTTAGGTTTTGCCCAGTGGGTTGGTCTGACTAGTGAACGAGTTAATTTGTTCAACAATAGATTGTGGGATGTGTTCAGTTGCTAAAGATGTCTGATCACACAACTGTCAGGTGTAAAAGTGACCCTTTTCCCACAGCAGTGATAGTCACTTATCATTTTCTCTCCTTCAGCTTAGATTCCTTGTGTTTTCTCTATAGCTGTTAAAACCCGCAGGTTGAAACATGCTTGAACCGCAGAGCAATGCTTCAGCACGCCCTGGTACAAAAATATGACATCAGGTTTATTTGATAAGCAGATTCTTACGGCTTGACACTTGACACTGTCCTCTGAAAAAACGTATCACATGATTTGGGTTAATGCAGATTGTTTTTTTAACCCAGACAATTATCGTGTGGCAAAGCTAATGATCAAAGCAAACATGCAGTCAGATGTTTAAAACTTTGTTTTATGTTTACATATAATTTGCATATTGCACATTAGGTGTACTAGAAAACTTAATTGTATTGTATTGTATTGGCCTTCATCACATATACACAACCGCTCTATCACACTGCAGCATGTTTAAACACATGTTTTAAAAAATGTATTGTTTGTATTGTATTGTATTGTATTGTATTGTATTGTATTGTTCTTTAATTTCAGTTCTCAGTTATGTTTCATTGAAGAATCGGTTAATACATAATTCAGATCATTTCAGATGAATCTGATAAGAAATTTAAGCATGGTTTGTGACAATGTTGAGATCTTTCCCTAAACTATACCCTAAATCTGTATTTGAGATTACTAGGGTGTTTCTCTCAAGGGAGATTCAATAAAGCAGGAAACCAAGGAAAAAGTAAACCAAGCAAAAAAGCTTCCATTATTTGGTCCTGAGATCATATACGTTATTCCCAATGAGTATTCCACAATTATCATCTATTGAAACCTTAATGATTACTTTTGGTGTGGCTTGTTAAAAAATAAGGATCAGCCCAGTGACATTGCAGATTCAGAAATAAGTTAGGTTAGATCCAAAATGCAATTTTGGTAAACATTAGCACATTTGATCAAGACAAAATAATCAAAGCAAAGAAGGCAGATTTACATTTAAAGTGTTTTGAAAAACACTTTAATTTAGAACGATTTACAGTGCATCCAATCTATATATATTCATTTAAATCTGTATACTGTCAGAAAAGGTATGTCACAAAACACTCCTAAAGAGTGCATAATAATACCCCAAAGGTACATACCAAATGTATACATATCTGTACTTAAAAATGTACGGTTAAGCAATACTGAAGGCCCACCCCAAACCCCGCCCCTACACTTAACGTCACTGGCGCGAAAGCAAACCGTACTAACACGTACGACTGAGATGGTACGAATTCATGCGAATTAGCCACCACGTAAAATACTTACGATTTCGTGAGTTTGCTTTGCAGTGACAGCTTTTGTGTGTGTGTTTTTTTTTTTTAAATCAAATCCATGCTGTTTGTTTTGAGGCCATGTGCTCTATACCAACTGAGCTACATGAACATATAAACGTAACACGACAGGTGGAGGTCCTGCTGCTGCTTATATTGTGAAGAATCGCAGTAGATTTGTTGGGACATTCTCTGGTGTTTAGTTTACAAGCTGATGCCAATGCAGGATCTGTACTGGAATGCTGATGAACTAAACTTTCAGCATTCCATTTAGACGAACTCCAAAACTAAAGCCTATAAAATATCTTTTGAACCTTTATGATTTTTAAAGGAATCTAGTTGGTAGAATGGGTTTATACCACATGAAACGCACAAACCAATAAATATACTGAATGCAACCTTAAATACCTTTGTATAGGCATCTGCCAAATGCATAAATCTATATATAGCAGTATATGCATGCAAAGGTATTTTTAAAATATCACCATTTTGGCATTTTATAAAGTGATCTTCGACTCTATGAACAAATATCACTCTACCGACTCGAGGATTGTAATGACAACAGTCCACAGAATACTCCATGGAAGATTGACAATTTCTTGCTAATGTTTTCATGTCATAAGACAGACAGGTGTGGCACCTTTGAGGACACACACACACCCCATGTATAGTCACAGCATGCTAGCGTGCACACGCACCACTGTATTCCATCTGTAGCGAAACGTTCAAGCAAGAACACGAATGCAAAATGAGAAAAGCAAGTTCAAAACCATCTCCGAGTACGCCAAGGAGTCAAATGCGTTTTTTCTTCCTGTTGTACTCCACATGCACACACTCCTCCATTACTTTATTGCAGAACAGATGCTGTAGAAACTTTCATCAGATGACACTCAAAGTTCAAAGATCGAAGGGCATGAGCTCGATATGAGGAGAACGACGAAGCCGATGTGCTCTCCTTCTGAGACAAGCATTTGAACCTTCCGAATACAGCTGTTATAAAGGGCGGTTAATATTGTGAGGAACTGAGATTAGGACCTGTAGAACAACCTCACGCTACAGAAGTAAAACATGCTTCTCCGACGTACCCGGTTATTCTTCTTTAACAGATCAGTCAAGTTCTCAACGACACAGATTTCAGATGACTGAGATTCAGACACATTATGTAAGGCCGCCAGCAGTAGAGTAGGTTATGTAGGGTAAATTCTGGTGTTTCGATCACAATGCAACCTATAATCAACCTATAATCCCTTTAAATCCAGCGACATGAAGATCTCATTGCCCCACAATCCTGCGTGTGAGAGAAATACACATTGGCAGTTTGTTGCACAGATACACAGATGGAAAGACATGCAGAAAGAGTCATGGAACTAATATTCACTCTCTGCTTCTTTCATGAACCGGGGCAGGTAGGAACAGGCAGGTTTCACTTGATTCCAAGCCAAAGCCATTATTTTCAACTGATTACAGTCACCTCTGTGTGGGACGTAAACCACAAACAGGCCTGCACACACATCTGTCTCCCGTTACAATGTTAATGTCGCGAAAATGTCAAAGATCAGACAGAAAACACTTTCTTATACAAAGCCCTTTTGGAGACGTGCTAACCACTCGTTTATTATAATGATGGAGGGAGCAAATAGTCATAGACTACACGAAGTCATTTATAAAACGGGAACCATTTGCTCTTAAGGTAAAAATGTGCCTTGTAATAATTAAATTCTGGACTATGCGTAGGAAACGATGTTCCAAAAAATATTAAAACAGCGAGTTCAGATATTCCTGTCAGTCATGTTTTATATATAAGAAGCTGTTTACATGCTCCAGGATTATATACACCGGTGAACTCGTGAAATATGATGTCTGTTTGCATATGCGTAGTGTCATTCACAACTTGAATGGGAATTTTTCTTGTGCACAAGACAAAAGAAGATATTTCAAGAAATGTTTCTGTGGTTTTGTGTCTGTACAATGGAAGTCAATAGGATTCAATGTTTGGTTACCGACGTTCTTCAAAATATCTTTTGTTGTGTTCTGCAGAAGAAAGAAAGTCATACAGGTTTGGAATGACATGAGGGAGACCTTTATTATAGAGGTCACATTTATGATATTGTTGTGACATGCATACAATTGTTAATCTTTGATCATAGGTCCTCGAGATGGCAATGGGCTCCTTGGTAGACACCTTGTTTTGTGATTCAGGTGATTTAGGCCGTGCTGGGTGGTGCCTAAAATAATTTTGAGTTTTGACTATGCTCTTTTAAAGATGTTTTAAGAACGTTGGTAACCAAACCACACTGGCCCTCATTGGCTTCCATTGTCTACTGAGACATTTCTTAAAATATCTTCTTTTTTTCACAGAAGAAAGTGCCACATACAGATTTGAATGACATGCAGGTGAATAAATGATGACAGAATTAGTATTTTTTTATAAACTGTCCCCAAATACAACAAACTTCCAATGTCACTGTCACTATAACAAATACATCCCACTGGAGTATTTTAGATATAACCTGAATGTTTTGACAACACATTCAGTTGACCAGATATATCAACCAGAACATACCACTTAACTTTAATTTTCCACAAACATTGATCCAGTTATACGCTGTTCGCTGCAAAGATCAGCGTTATTTTCTTTTTTTAAATAGAAGTTAAGACAACTGTCCAGCCTAATGTACATTTTCTTTAGTAATGAGTTTGAGAAGCACTGCATGATAAATTTGCATGTAATTCATCCAAACATGACTAACAACAATCTCCAAACCTTTATTTGTCCCTAGCTAGTTGAGAATTTGGACTACAAACATTAGCCCATGCAAGACCAGTGGACATTTAAACTCAAGGCACAAGCTGATGTCTGCTGGGGCAAGTCTTAAACTGTGACTTTAGATCTGAAGATGATTTCCCAGTGTAAGACAAGCTTGGGACGACTCCCAGTGAAAAACACACGAGTTTCTGTTGAACCTGAGCCAGGTCTTTTAAACAAAGAGGGAAAGACGTTCATGGTATTACTGGAAAGGTTTTAGCCAAGGTAATCCAGTGATCACAACACCGCTGATGATAAGATCTTTAAAAACCAATTGCTGCAGATTGATTTGAATGGCAAATCGTGCAGTTATCTTGAAACCAAATTGAATTTGATGGATTTATGCACAACATGCAGAAATGCACTTTTAGTAATAAAACACTGAATGTCTTATTGTGTATTGTGCGTTGATCCAAAAATACTTTAGCTGCAGATAAAAAGTAACTGTAACATAACTGTTCAGCACTGTTTGCTTTGACAGTAACTTCCTCCAGGTGGTAGGATTTTTTTTGTTTTGATGATTAGATTTTACAAACCAAATTATCTTTTTTCTAACAACAATATCTAATGCAGTATGATTTTCATTATTATAACTGTCAAAGACATGCTTTGAATTCATTTTTGAATCTTACACCAAAAAAATTGGTTAGGCAACCCGAATTAGTCTTAAGCAAATACCACTTCAAATAGTCGCAGTCATTTTATGCTTGAGCTACAGTGTTTATTATGGTGATGAAATTCAGAAAACTACCTGCTTGTTATTCTTTAATTTAATCTTAATTTATGATTTTCAGTTTAGCATAGTGTAAACTGAGCATTTACACGAGATGTTCCAAAATTACGGGTTTTAATGTATTTCATGTTGCTGGCACAGCAGCTATACAGTTGGAACAATGTGATTTTTAGTTAGAAGATTATAAAAAATTAAGAAATATTTTACTTTAATAGGGTTTTGAACAAAACATAGAACTGTCAGAACACTTCAGTGTTTCTAGATGTGTTTACATTTTTTTTTATCTCTCAAAAAGTCATTTCCATTGCTTTCCTTGTTTCCAAAAGACACTGTATTTAAACCTTGTGATCACACAAGCATGTAATATAAAAAGTACTGTGTAAAAAACGTTACCAAAAATGACTAGATTAAAAATCCAACATGCAACTTAAAAATAAATATGCATATAAATATGTAAGAAATATTTCGTTGGAACTGGGATGGGCCTTGTAACAGCAACAGCAGTGATTACTGGAGTAACCTCAGCACCTCTGTAGATGTGAATATTTTGTTGCTTTAATGAAAACCAGTCTGACTTGTCATGTCTTAACCTCTAACTAGTCTTACTGCCCATCCCATTCTCCTTAAGATCTAAATCAATGCACTTTAAAAGTACACTGAATTGTTTCTTTAACCGTCACATTTTTGCAACAGCCACGTGGCAACAATCATTATGAGAGAGACTTTGCTTCAGGAGGCATCACGACATGGTGCTTGTAACAAATGTACAATAACTCTCATCTGGTTCTAAATCTGTATATGACTCTTTCTCTTTCCTGTGGAACACAAAGAAAGGTATTTTGAGAAATGTCTCAGTGGTTTTGTGTCCGTACAGTGGAATTCAAGATGTTTGGTTACCAACATTCTTCAAAATACCTTGTATTCTGCAGAAAAGTCATGCAGATTTGGACATGTAAGTAAAATGAATGAATGAATTTGGATGAACTAGATATGTTTGAAGTGAACTATTAAAAAAATTGAAAGGTTTTTATTTTGAAATCATGGCCTTGTTTTTAATTTTCAGATCATTGGGTAAGATATTGGTAAATACATTTCCATGAAAAGTGTAAACATTGTTTCTCGGACATGCTTTCAGAACATTTCTTTGTTTGCCCTGTAATCACCAGAACTGGGATACTGTGCAGATATATTTGATCTGGTGGAGGGTTATTATAGTGGAGCCATTTTAACCGTTTATACAATCATAAACTAACTAAAGTGATTCCACACTTATTTTGCATGTGCACAACAAAAAAGTTAATTTAATGGTAATAAATTAAGATGTTTCAAATGACATTGTTAACAATGTTAAGGAAAATCTATTTAAAGTTAGTTACCCACCACAAGAGGGCAGCAATGGCCAGTGGTCAATTTCCTTTCAGTAAGGTATGCTTGCAATAAAATATCTACATCTATTCTATTCACTATTCCAATTAAGTTTGCTTAATGTTTCAAATTATAAGTTGAATAGATAACAAATATAATAGATTATATGACTTTATATCTTTCAACAAATATAAAGTCATTTTCAGTCTGTGGTGTGAAGATGAATTGTGCCTGGTTATCAATGATTACAAAGAAAGGGTTAATGACCTGCGCAATATTTTGACTATGAAAAATCACCTTGCTAACGTAACACCCTGTGGTCCTATATAATGACAGTTGTTCCTCTTTTCCCACCAGTGTCTTATTCAAATGATCCCCTCATACAGTGTTTATGGAAATCAATAACTGCTGATGCTAAAGATATAAAACTCTCACAAGCATATCTCCATTATAATTTTGAATTTTTTATCTATAATGACAAGATACTTGTAAAGTCTAAAAACAGCAATGCTGTGCAGTTTGCAAAGTGCTTGTGAATATGTTGTGATAATAAGCCACTAATTCGGTCTCTGCTGCTCTCTGTAGGTCTGTGCTTTGTATAGCCTTTTATCTTTCATGTGCTTTGCATATTTATGTGTGGGTCTTACACCCATTCATAAAAGCAATCTACGGTTCTTCATCCAAAATATAGCTATTGTGTGTGTGTGTATATATTTATATATACACATATGTATTCTAATGTAGACTAATTTATGTAAATCTCTTATCTTTAAAGCAAGTGTTATCTACTCTCTATGTTTGTCTGCCCATATTAGAGAAAATCTAATAAGATCTCTTTATTATTTCAGTTGTTTTTCTAGACAGCAATGAAGTTATATGTATACACGGTTTCATCGGCCTCACACGCCTGGCTCGAGGTTAACTTCCCATCTGTTTTTGGTAATCGGTCAGGCTAGTGGCTAGTAATATAATTGTTTATTTTATATTTAATTCATATTAATGTTTTATTGTATATTATTGTATAAAATTAGAACTACTGAACAGTTATTTATTGTGTGTGGAAACAGAGACTAGCACGCAAGTCTCTCCTCTTTAAGTTTAAGATCTCAACATTCTCTCAAATCTTTGAAAAACTAAAACAAAAGCCATTTCAATATGAGCGCAAATATTTCTCAGCAAATGCTTCCAAAACCACATAATTTAAAGACGGGATAAAATCATATATATCATATATGATGTTATATGAAAAATCATATTTTTTACGGAATATTCTAGTGTTTCTTATAGGTGACATATTCATGTGCCGTCATAATCTTTAATCAAATATGTTGACCTCTTCCCCCCCTCAATACGACTTCTCAGAGACCGAAGTTGTATCGAAACTTTGTATTACTGGCACCTCTCGTGAATATTGCTGTTTTCCTCAATTGTAAGTCGCTTTGGATAAAAGCTTTGTCTGCCAATTGAATTTATGTAAATGTAAGTCAACTTAAAAATATCAGTTAACATTACGAGTTTGCATAAAATTCATTAGTTAAATAATATTTTTTTAAGTTGAATGAACTCGAAATTTTAAGGTAGCCAGGTTAATTGTTTTACTTTGATATTTCACTGTATATTATACAATATATTTTATTTAAGTTAACTTATACTTAGTATACTAGTTCAATACTGTAGCACATATAACTTTAAATGTATACAAACAATAGCATCATTAGTCTTATTTTATTTCACCTATAATGGATTTTAGGAGAAATATCTGAGAATGTTATATCTGATACCATATAACTGTTAACCATAAAAGTAAACGGTGAGCAATAAAACTGTTGTGGGTGTGTTTGAGTGCTGAGGTCAGTGACAAAGCAAAGAGAGTTACAGTCAGAGGGCATAAACATAAACATAAACATTGTGTCATACACTAAATAATAAGATATTTGATGCTTTGAATATGCAAATTCAGCCATATTCTCTCAAGGTACTATTTGTTATGTAAGCTCAGTTCCATTCACCTTGGTGTTTTGTACTTTCAAAACACACACACAAAGAGAAATAAAGCATTTTTCTTTCATAATATTCTCAGTGGATGTGTAATTGTTTTCGGCCCACATTCAGCCTTAGCATATGAGTAACCATGGCGACAAAGGAATCGTGTTGATCGCACAGATTTCTCTGTTTGAAATGCATGTTGCCCTAATTGATTCATACACTTCATTGTCTTGTTGTCGTCACAGTGTGTAACTTAATTATACCAAATATAATGTCACATGATTTCGATGAAACCCGTCAGAGATACCCGTCATACACGTTTGCATAGAAAACAATACGTGATGAAATCGTCCGACTGGCGCAGATTTCTACAAAAACTCCAGACTGAAAATCTGGGCAAAAATCTTGTAATGTATTTCAGTCTTTATTTGTTCCAAATCTGTATACCTTTTTTTGTTCTGCTGAACACAACTGAAGATATTTGGAAGAATGTCAGTAACCAAACAGATCTCACCCCACATTGACTCACATAGTATTTATTTTCCCTACTATTGTGGATGATATCTGTTTGATATCAAATTATATCAAATGTATAAAGGTTTGGAACAATCTGAGTAAATGACATAATTTTTATGTTTGGGTGGACCGTGCCTTTAACATATTCTAACATATACATGCTGTTTTTCACCAGGTAATTTCATTTTCGTCCATTCAGCATTTTAAATATTGGCTGAATATATTTTTATGAGGATTTCTAATAGACATACTATAATCTCTGCTTGTGTGTGTGTGTGTGTGTGTGTGTGTGTGTGTGTGTGTGTGTGTGTGTGTGTGTGTGTGTGTGTGTGTGTGTGTGTGTGTGTGTGTGTGTGTGTGTGTGTGGAACAAGTGAGCTAAGCAGTGATTCACAGTGGAACGACACAAGTAACGTCTTCTTAAACCATGCTGTTTATTAAACCAGATCTCCATGGCGACAGCAACATCTAAATGAGACCTTTATAAAAGAGCTTATACCAATAAGCATCTAGGGAGGATGAATATGCACATGGTTTTTTCTTTGCAGGCTTTTCACACCTCATCTGTTGTGCTGACGCTAAAAATGACAAATATCACCTCTACAGAAATCTGCCACATTATTTCATCTAAGCTGTCTGAAACTTCTCCCAAGACGTGATTCAACTGTCTCCAGAAGGTTTTTTGCTTAAATTGCATTCTGCGACGCTAACCCTAAAGCAGTGTTTACTCTCGGTTATCTTTATTGAAATTCATAACAAGGCAATAAACAGAAATGGGCCTGTGGGTTTTGTTGTGTGCATTAAATCTCAACATGTCATAACAAAAGGAAGTGTGGGTTGTCCTGGAGGATTGCTATAGTAACCGGTGAGGGTGGTGTTTTGCGCATAACAAGAAAGGTGGAGCGGTTGGGGGAGAATTGAAGAGGATTTGATGCACAGGCCCTTCAGCAAAAAGGAGTCGGTGTGGACATATGGACAAATGCTTTGTGTTCTCTTTAGTGTATTTTAAAACATGACCAGGTCACACACTCAGCTCTGGATAAATATGTTTGGAATGTCCCATTAAGGAGAAACGAAAGTGATTAATAAATGAAAAAGCAGCATCTTTGCAGAATGATTCAAAGTGCTGTATACTGTATGTGTGAGATGGAGGGGGCTGTGGTTATAAACACTCTCGCAGTTGTTCAGGCCAGATGGCTGTAAAGACTGGTCATCCTGTTCTCATGGTTTGTATGGATGTATGTGTGGAAAAAACAGTGCAGAGAAATCTGTAAGAATATATACAAAACTGCTACTGTAGATGTTTTATTAACATTAAAAAGTACTTCACTGGTTATATATTGTTTAATATAACTTAAGTTACCTGACTACATTCAATTGCACAGACAAAAGTCATTTTCAGGGTTATCAGGTAGAAAATATTTTTGTGGTATCATGTGATATTTTAACAGTGTGGAAAGACACTAGGAACAGAACCGCAGTGCTGGAATTGTTGTAAATCTTTTTTTTTGTAACTTCAATTATATGCAATAAGAAAAAAGGGAACAGGAGCCGGGATTTGAGCTTAGCTTGCCCAATACACTACTGCGTAAAACATACTGACCACTAAAGAGTAATTTTACTGAATTATTCTTTTTTTTTTTTTACAGATTTTCTATGTAAAATGTAAAATAAAAATGAATTTTTTCATATACATGAATTTTTCATGTATTGTTTGAAATATTTACACATTTACAAGAAAAACAGGGAGAGCATTTTACAGGGAATTACAGTTTATTTTTTAAATACGGTCAAAATTACAGATTAAAATTAATTAGATTAATTACAGAAAAAGACCGCAAAATTACAAGAAAAATTTGGAAAACAATTCATTATAAATCCTTATATCCTGTAATTTCACAGAGAAAAAAATATTTTACATTAGCCTATATTTTTGTTGCTCCAGCTGATTTTTTTTTACAGTGTATGCTACTGGGGCGATTTCTTCTAAATCTTTTAAACTTCTTTTTATTGTATTTTTTATTCTTTATTTACAGTTACCAATAACCTTAGTCATAGTCTGACTACTATCTGTCATGTTTATTAGTTGGCTAACATTGGACAAGCTAAAAGATAACCAATGATAGCAAGAGACATCTGCACTGGACATAAGAAAGGTAATAATGCTTTATTTTTATTAAGAAGTTTGTTGAGATTCCTATGCCTACCATAATCGAAAAATACTGCAAAATGCATAAATTGGCATAATACAGCTTTCCCTGTGTGACCTCTGTGATCTTTCTGATACTCATCTGGGGGCTAAACAAAGTGACTCAGCAGAACTGTAATTACAGTTCTCTTGCAGACTGTGCTATTTGTCCCTTAGCCATATACTCACAGCAGAGAGAGAGAGAGAGAGCGAGAGAGAGAGAGAGAGCGAGAGAGAGAGAGAGAGAGAGAGAGAGAGAGAGAGAGAGAGATACTACTCTCAGTATGACGTCACTTATTGGATGAAAATGCAATTATCATCAGTGCAGTTAAATGCAAATCGGGAATTTCAGCAGCTTTGCGGAGAGATTTAAATAAGGTGTGGTGAAAGCATTTAGCTGACCAGTTGAGTTGTTCTGATTCGACCCACCACAAATAAGCAAATCATATAAGCTTCCTAAGGATTCCTAAGAATTTCCAGAAGGATGGCTTTCCAAAGATTTGCTTTGGATTTTTTTCAAACAGGCTTTTGGAACTTAACATTTTCACATTTGGGGTATATTTATGCTTCAGAACAAACCAGAAGACCATCTTATTTTATTGTTAATTTAAACCCCCCTTTTTTAAAAGATATATGAAATTCCTAGTAGAACTTATGCCTCAAAAATGCAAATCCTTATGAAGGATTCATGATTACAAGCTTAACAGCCATATAGCACAAACCACACTGTTTCTATGGTGATATAAATGCATATCTATTAAATTAAAAGGCAGTGAAGTGCACAGACCAATTATCACAGGCTTCTGGAAAGGAGGTCATGAGGGGGTGAATTAAACCCATAATAGAGTGGAAAGTTACCAGGGTTTCATAGCCACACCTGTTAGTTCTCTGTTGTTCACCTTCGCTGCATCAACATTTCATTTGCAATGATTAAATTCTTTGAATGTGAATTTAATAGGCGGGTGTGCCTTCTCTAGTGCTCAGAGCTTTCCTGAGTCAACGGCACCTCAGCCATTGGCTTCCAGCCATGAGACACACCCTAAAAGTGCCACTCCTCCACAGTTTCTGAAGTAGGTCAACTAAAGTTGTAAAAGCATTGTTGTTCAGTATGATTTATACATATTGCTAACAATTTTATAAGATGTTTAATTTATACAACTTGCCCAAGAATAGGAAAAAGCTAAATATGTTATTATGTATAATATGATGATGTTTAGGCTTCTGAACTTTTAGAAGTTTGCAACTACAATATATATACATACAATTTTTACACTGTGCTAAAACAACTCTGTGTTGTTGCATTTTTTTTTTTAAATAAACCTACACTTTAAAAAATCAGTAAAAAAACAAAAAAATTCTGTCAGCTAAAGTGACAGAAATATACCGTAAAATGACATTTTTCCCTGTACAATTACAGTATATAAAGATAATAAATTGTTTTCCCCATTTTCCCTGTAAATTTACAGTTAAAAAAAAATAATTTACCATATTTTAAAAAAACATTCTGTAAAATTACTGTTTTTTTAAAGTACTGTATGTACCCATCACATGCTATCTTTGTCCATGTTATTTACGTAACGTTTTTTTTAGGGGTGGGGCACAAACAGTTTACATTTACAGTTTTTCTATCATTTAAGGTAAAATGTGTAAAAGAAAAAAATGAATTATGTAAATTGGTCTCTATTTATCTCAGTCTCATGCTACATAATTATAACCTGTAACACTTTTGTTACACAATATGTGCTGCTCCTTTTCCTTCAGATGTATGTGCAATCTGCATCTTGTCTTGCTACTCAGCATTGTTGCTGACACAGCACTCGTTTCCAAGAATTTGTCTAGTTTCTATGTGTTTTATGTAATTCGGTTGTGACCTCTGGCTTGAGAGTTTGGAAAAAAGTATAAAAGAGAAGGTAGGGAGGCTAAGGAGGAAGAGAGAAAGAGCAAACGAGTAAAAAGGGACAAAAGCGCTCCGTCCCACACACCAGAGTTGTGCAGTCAATTCTACAGCAGCTAGTAGGAAGACACCCCCACTTCTTACATAACATCTCTCCACCTCCACACTGTACAGAGAGCAGAGATTATTGCCTCTCGAACAAGTTATCTACAAAGTATGTCTTCCTGACAGCTTTGCACGGGACTTTAAAACCGCTATCTGTGCGCTTATGTCGGGGGTTTTGTAATTGAATTGATGATGCTGTTCATTTGTCAGACATGCCCAGATTCTGTATTCTTCACACAGGCTAATTGTGTCTGCTTTCGGTCTGTCTGACAAAGTGAGTCACAGTGAGAAACTAACTTCTGTGCACCCCACAGGTATAAGCCTGTGCTAATATAATTATATTGAGAAAAGTAGTGATATTATGCACATATCATATACAACTGGATTAATCCGTTAGATCCAACTATGACTAGGCTAAGATATTAAATCCTACAGATCAAGGGTTTAGATTAAGTAATATATAAATATATACACAATAACTAAGAGTCTATTTCAGTAATGCTGCAATCTAAGCTCTTGGATGTGACTCTGTAGCACATTGGAACGGGGAGGCAGGTTGGAACAAAGCAATTGAATACCACAGACACACATTTCAGACTTTCCTGAACACAGCCTAGAAATGGTCCTAGAAAGATTTGCTAATAATTGATTAAAAATGTACAAGCCGTGGAAAATAAGACACAATTTTTAGTTTTTCTGAATGTAAACACATAGGTAGGCCTATATGTTTAGGTTAATGATCATTTTTGTTATGTAAACTAGTTCAAAACTGGAGAAACAGATAGATGCTCTTTCTTCAGATCTCAAATACAGCAAAGAAACAAGTTTATATTCACTTTTAGGCAATACAACATTAATATACTGTATGAACAAGTTACAAAATTCTTTTTTTATGCGATAACCTCGAATTTTAATCACAGTTTTCATGTGTCTTGTTATGCTGTCAGTCTTTCACATTGCTGTTGGATGACTTTGTCACACTGAGGTTCAACAGACACTGCTGGAATGACCACAATACATCTAGAAATGCTGCTTAAATGAAAAAAACAAGATAAATGGCTAGATGACTAATGGTTGAAAACATGATCGAACCTTTAGGACTGTGCTAAGGATAGTCCATGCATGCAAACACACACAGACACACAAATGTCCACATGCATGCTATACACATTCAGTTGTGTGGCAAGGTCCTCCGAGCATTATATTATTTATACAGCAGTGTTCATTTTTAGAGAAATCATGAAGCATTGTGTGCTATTCCATACATAGTAACACACAACCCTTAAATCTAATAATAAATTAACCCTGTATTGTGTATGTTACACAGATAAATATATATATATATATATATATATATATACACAAGTAGGTTTGTCAGTACAACGTTTACAAATGTGGGTTTAAAAGAAAGCAGAACTTAAAAAACAATTCGCGAAATAAGAAATAAATTCAGAATAAGTGCTGTGTGCTTTTCTTTCTGGAATTACCTGCGAAAAATATGTTACATGAAGAAAATTTTGAACAATTTGTGATGTCAGACAAAAAAGTCATTTGAGTCTATACAATTATGATACATAAGACCATAAAGATAAATAAGGTCCATTTTGATTCCATATTAAGTTAAACATTGAGCAAATGATGCAAGACGACAGAAATAAATGGTTGAGTCTGTTATGTCTTTGTTGCCTTGTTAAGGCGGCAGAATAGTTCATAAGGATCCAACGCAACGTTCTCACCCACAGTGATCACAATGGTGAAAGGACAGAAAATTAGAGTACCGAGGGCCAATTACACCCCCTGACTCCTACACTCACACACAGGCATGCAGAGTACAAAATACAACCTCGTCTCATTCAATCAGATTGCCTACACAACTCCCCGAGCACACCCACCTACGAATCTGCTACATCCCCCCGGTCTCCTCACTTTCAGAGGAAAATAATCAGTTCTGTAGATGCGTACACTTTCAGTATAGCTTTGATGTATCCGCAGAGACGCGTTATTGTATTTTTCATGTGTTAATCAGAACAAAATGTAATAGAAGTAAAGATGGAACCTATCTTTTCTCTTGTAGCTAAACTATGTGAATAGTTTTGTCAAATCCTTGTTAAAAGACAAGCTAGGGAATTCAAACTATATTTTAATTTTCATGTGCCCTTTTATGAGGAATATGTACCATATGGATGTAACCATTTTTTCAAGACTATGGAAAATCATGATTAAAAATAAAAAATGCTTTACAAACTTCACATGGGTATTTTAACCCCAAATGTTCACATCTGTGCTATGACTATGGTGAAAACCTTTTGTAAAAACATTTGTTTTTAGATTGACAGTAAGATTGACATTTGCATGGAATTGCCCAGCAATACTGGGTCACTCGGATTTGTTGTCTTGGAGGCTGATATTTATTGGTATAACACTAGAAATTTTGGTAGAAATTACAGTATTACTGGCAGCAGTTTGCCAGTAACTTACTGTAGATTTATATTTATCTAATTTATGGCAACAGTTTGTTCAAAGATAAATGAACATTAAACATTAACAAGTCTTTTTCTTTACAGAAAATAACTATAAAATAACAGCCTCATCACAAGCATTCTGTGAACCAGAAATCCTTCTCCACCCCCTTTTTCTGGGGGATTTGAACAATCTTTTTTTGCAGTAAATTACATTAATTTAAATCTACAGTATGTTACTGGCAAACTGCTGCCAGTAAGACTGTAGTTTCTACAGAAATTTCTAACAGTGATACAAAATAGCACTAATAAACAATATATTTAGAAAAAGAACGGACAGCATAAAGTGCAACACTGGCTATTTCTCAGTTTTGTCTTGAAGAGCTTGGTGTTCTTGCTTATTGGGTGGGTGGTTTGTTCGTTTTACAGCTAGTTTAACACCTCGAAATGAGGCTGAAAATAAAAACACCACAAAGTAGTGTTTTCTGTGTCTTCTGTAGTTTTCTTTGTGTAATCAGAAAAAATAAGTGAATTTCATTTTATTTACATTTAAGCCCCATTAACTTTTATAACATAAAAGAGTGGCTAGGATATTTACAAAGATTAAATAAAGATTAAAGTAATACAGGTTGGAAAATCATGACACAGTTTTCATTTTGGGTGAACTGTTACTTTAAATGAATAGACCTCCCAGTTCAGGCTCAGAGAGCACAGTCATCATCAACCATGTGCTGGTCTTTATGAGGATACTCAAAAGTGCTGCTGTCTGTCTACTATATAGCTTTCTGTTCCTGTTTATTGCAACAATACAAATTATAACACCATCACACAATATATTTATACCTAGAGTACACAAAAACACAGCCATTTTCAGGACTTTGTGACATGCTGGCAAATGTCTTTGTTCCTCTTTGTCAGAACACTGACGCCAACATATTGATCCCCCCCTCAGGCGGTGTGACCGTGAAGTTTGATCAGTGAGCACTGACAGCAGTTTATCTAACACTGTGTTTAGAACGAAAAAACCCAAAATACCTCCATTTGCAATGAATACTAAATGTGCCACTAAACATAATAATGAATATTGAAGCTTTTTCCTTATTAAGTTATGTCTGGTCTTGGCCCATGCAGGCTGGTTGAGTTGTCTAAAGTGAACTTTTTTCCAAACAATTGATCCAAAACCATTTTTAAGAATTTGAATACCTACATGATATTGATCTTTGAATTGGCTTTCCTACATTTCCTCCATTCTTCTATACTCTGGACAAGTATGTTTACCTGTTCAGACAAAGCTGTGATGTCAAAATTTGTCATTGTCTTGCCCCACCCAATTACACACACTGTTACCTCATAGGAAATGGACTGGGAAGCCTAAAACATGCTATATCATTTTTTGGTATATGCATTTGTGGGTGTCCACGTGTTACATCCTTGGGATATTAAAGAATGCTTTCTGACTCTTCTGCCTCAATAATTATCATCTATAGAAATGAAATATTTCCTAATTCTCCTCTCTGTGAACTTAATAACTATCTTTTTTTCTACAAAAAAGCACATCACATATAGCCTAGACAATTAGTACTGTGCTCAGAACATCTACTTTGTCTTTATCACTTCAACTAGCCATTAACATGAACCCCAATTGTTTCTCGCATAATATTAATCAGGTATTTGGGTCTCAGTAGATAAACTAGAACTGCTGCTGCTGCATCCAGCTTCCAATCATGATGCTGATGGTGATGCTGGGTATGAGTAGGAGGAGGGGATCACCATAGCAATAGTGACGTCACCTCCCTTGCTCTAATTGGAGGAAACCCCGTGGCTACAAGTCAGAGTTAACGGGCCAACCTAACATATTCCCATCAGCCCGCCTCCATTCCCCGCGCTAAGCGACTATTGGACGATATTGTGCAGAATAACGAGTGACGGACGGAAATCGCGGGATCTGATTGGCCGACGGGCGGGATTAGCGACGTCCTACACTAACACTTTCGATTGTCTTTCACTAGTACATTTTTTCCTAACCATCCGAGCTCAAAGGCTATCAATCCAGTGGAGTGAACCATTGATCTAGAGGTGAGATGTAATTTTAAATATTTCAGCTTCGAGGGATTGTGTTTATTTGTAGTACGAGAGTATATGTTATAGTTAAATGTTTTATATTATGCCATTGGACTGCATAATCGATTTAAACGCGCTGGTCGGTCGAGGAGCAGGGGGGGGGGGGTGCCAAAATGCGTCCGAATCGACCATGAAAAATGTTGATTTGCGTTAAACAATAGAGGAAATGTAAATGTACACATTTTAAATACGATTTGGTACGTCAGACGCACATTAATTGTAAAACGGGATCTCACGTAACGTTAGTGCAGTTGACGAGCCCCGTGGCTGTGACATTAAGGCGGGTCACCAGCTAAATTTGCTTAAGTCTATTTAGTCAGATTTGATTTGCCATCGGTTGACGCAGATAGAATTGTAGTAAAAATAGAAGCTAATGTAAGTTAATACATATTTCTGGTGGTTGATATAACGTTAGTCAAACAACGCCTTGCTTGCTTGCTGTATGAGCCTCGTTGCTACGGAAATCGGGTTTGATTTTATTGACTCGTATTGACTGGGCGTGATGATGATAGATGTAAAGAACTGTAATGTCCTATTTTGAGTGTTTAATAGGTAATGTTAGTTAAAGCTAACGGTCCGTTTGAAAGATTTGTGCATATTGAGGAGGGCAGGGCTAAACGATTGCACTGACACAGATGTGTTAACGCACACACCCTAGCTGTGTCTTCAAACCTAACGAGCTGCCTACCTAGGCACCATTTATGGCCATCGAAACGCGCCAGTGATGCCCCAAAATGTTTAGTAAGCAAGCAGCTTACCGGGTTTTCTCAGCTGATCTGAATGTGAAACATTAGCATTTGAAAAGAGCCTCTCTGAACAATGCATGACGTCTTACTGTTATAACGTCTCCCCCTCAGCGTAAGGATTTAACGGCGGTTCATTTCCCTCCTTTGACCGGTCGAGTGTCCCAAAGACCTAGAAACACTCACAGACTTAAAAAGCGGCAGGATGGACAGAACAGAGCTTATCCAGAAGGCGAAGCTGGCTGAGCAGGCCGAGCGCTACGATGATATGGCGTCCTGTATGAAGATGGTGACTGAAGCTGGGTCCGAGCTGTCCAACGAGGAGAGAAATCTGCTGTCCGTCGCCTATAAGAATGTGGTGGGCGCCCGGCGGTCCGCTTGGAGGGTCATCTCCAGCATCGAGCAGAAGACCGAAGGCAACGACAAGAAACTGCAGATGGTGAAGGAATACCGGGAGAAAGTGGAGGATGAACTGCGGGATATCTGCAACGATGTGTTGGTGAGTGTTTAGGCATGTTCATATGGTGCAAAAGGAAAATAATTTAGGTATTCCGGTTGGTCTAGAAAGAGACAAATTGGTGGTAATTTGCTATTGCTATGGATAAATAGCAAGAATCATTTGCAATTCAGAATGACAACGATTGCGATTCAATATGCAAATGTCCAAATGACGTCATTGGTGTTAGTTACGTTTTGAAAGGGGACGTTTAAACAATGTAATTTAATGGTACAGTAAAACGTTAGTTATACTCTACTGTTTATATTACGTGACATATTTACAAAAGTCTAAAGCCTGAACGGCATGTTTAGGCTGAAACGCAAGGAATGTTACTACAGTACTGATCAGCAAACTATGCAATGACGTAATGTGTGCCCAAGTGTTTACGGTTCCTCCATTGGCCACGTGCATTACAAAGAACATGGCAAAGACTATGTCCTCTTTTCTCATATAGAAGCAGCCCAGTTTTGGCTCTCGCTGGAGACAAGAGTATCTAAATTTAAGGGGAGAATGCATGGTCTTGCACAAGGACAGCTGTACTTTTATATCTGGTGTTTGTAAAGATGAGGAATCAATTAGCTGTGCAGGTTTTATTTCTGCCGTTTGCTTTTAACCTCAGCTTTGATAGAATTGCAATGACATCACAGAGAAGCATTTCCTGTCGGACAGTACTGCGCAAAATAAAATATTTGTTTATATAATCAAATCATGTGCCCGCCTGTGTCTTTCCTCGCAGAGAGAGAGAGATAGAGAAAAGAGACTATCAAAGTTCAGCAGTAGGTGTGTGAAGGTGCATTCATGTCGACTTGAGTAGTGAATTGCTGTTGGGCTATGCAGTTCCTCATTCTTGAGGCTTTTGCTACTGGTGGAAAAATTCAACGTCAGCCACTGAGAGACTTTGCTTCCTAAAATAAAATGTTTAATGTTGCCCGAAGGAGGTTTGCAAAAATGGAAGCTATGGTTTGTTGTCTCAAACTGAGCTTTAATGGTGGAGTGAGGCTTATAGGGAATTAGAGAATGTTGTCAATTGAAAGATTAATCTCACAAGTTTCAGATTTGATGATTTTTATGATTGTAAGGTTCTTTAAGATTTTCTGTAGTGGTTAATTTTGCAGTGGTGGATGCAAATACTGAAGATATCTATGTCTTATATATACATAATACAACTTTGTTTTTATACTATATGTTTAAAATGTATAAAAACTGAACAATGTTATAATGGCATTAGTGAAGTTAACAGAACTAATCATAAGTGCAGATGTAATGTCAATCCAAAAATTGGCCAATTATGAGTCTTATTATGCTTGCTTTTTGAGTCTTTCCACAAGATTGTTTTCTACATATTGTGAAACACTAGAAAACATGATTTGCATAGTAATTGATTTGCTTCGTTCCTGCAAGTATCCAAACCACTCCACCAAAATGAAACCTCACCATCAAAGCTTTTAACTTGCCTTTAAGGCACCTAAAAACCAGAAAGTGCTTCACATGAAAAGAGAAAGTGGTTACAGTCACTCTAGACTTTCTTGATTCTAGTTTTCTTCTGGTAAGTCGGTGAAATTGTCAGTTTTGTTGCAGTGCAGTCTAGATCCAGTTGAGAGCAAACTGTTTGTGCAGTGAGTCATGACTCTGGGCCAGTTGGTGTGCACGGCTTTAGTTAGAACAGTTTTTCCCAGCTTGTCTGTGAGGACTGAGGGTGTGTCTGTGACTCATCTCATTGCTGAGTCTACTCTGGGATCAAGGTTGGTCCACAGCCCCACCTGACAGGCTGCCATATGCTGCCAGCTCTCATACTCTTCGGTCCTGTAGCTGCAGTCAGATGTGTGGCCCTGGCAACACTGGGTCATGGGTTTAAAATGGGTATCTGATATGCACTGTATGTTGCTTTGAATTGATGGATAGATAATGATTAGTGCATGCACATGCACTGATAAACTGCCACTACATACCACTGAAGGTTGGTAAAAAGTAAAGGGTCACTTCCTTCCATGTAGTTGGACTTTTCCACAGTGCTAGTGTAGATGTGTTGTTCTCTATTCTTAAGAAGTGTTATGTTCTAGACTAAAAGCTGCATGCAGGGTAGCACTGACCTTGTTTCACTAGAATGGTCATTCATGACTGGCAGCTCTGTGCTGAGAATATTTGACAAGTATAAAGAATAAAATAAAAAAAAGCTCTGGCAGACCTCCGCTCAGACGGACAAGAAGAAACAGGCCCTAATGCCTGAGAATGTTGCTTTATGCTCGTTTCGTCTTTGTCTGCTTCGACGTTTTAGGGTGCAGTCTTCGATTCAAAACATTATTCACATTAAAGACAAAATGAAAGTCAATTTCTGTTTTTGGTTATTTTGTCATGCTGGAACCAGGATTGGAGGTGATGTTTTCTGCACGTCTGTCTTGACAGTATGTGTGATGCATACTTCGCAGGCAGGCTGTGAAGTGTAGGAGGATAGAGAAGAATTTTAAAATGTTGATTGTGGATTGTCTAAAATGGGCTTGCAGTACCAGGCTAAGGAGTGTTTTTTTGGCAGTGTTGGGTCTTTCCATGGTAATCTGTTCCATCTTTGGTGGTTAATCTGGTATTTACTAGTGCCTTAATGCTGCTGCTTTCACTGACAAAGATTACTGGTAAAGCAGACTGGTAGTCATATAATTTCAGCGCTAGAGACCAGTCTCTTAGAAACAGATTAAGCTTAATCCCGGGCTGAAATGATGTTTGAAAGGAAATCCATTGAAACGAGATTTGAGTGGGAACGGAACTAACCGGCTGGTAATCTGATAATTTAGCCGGTATTTAAGATGTTCAGGTCACTTGTGCTGTAGAAGTGTTTCTAAATGTTCAAACTGTTATTCCCAGGCCTGACATGTGCTATTTTCTTCCCATAGGAGCTTCTGAACAAATATTTAATCGAGAACTCCACGAACCCAGAGAGCAAAGTCTTCTACCTGAAGATGAAGGGCGACTATTACAGATACCTCGCTGAAGTCGCCTCAGGAGACGACAAGAAAGGTAAGAATGCATAGCTGTCATGAATAACGGAAAACTTCAAATAGAGGAAGTTTGTTGATCAGTCTATATGTGTGTGTGTGTGTGTGTATATATATATATATATATATATATATATATATATAACTGGATTAGAAACAAGAACTGGACTTTCATTTTACTGCTTAGTTTAAGGGTTTGGTGGAGTGGCTTTCATTTGAGTATTTAGGTAGCTTGCATGTCTAAACAAGTCTTTTTTTTCTTTCTGCAGCAACCATAGAAAACTCTCAGGATGCTTACCAAAAAGCATTTGATATAAGCAAGACAGAAATGCAACCCACACACCCCATACGCCTGGGTCTGGCCCTTAACTTCTCTGTCTTCTTCTACGAGATCCTTAACTCTCCAGAAAAGGCCTGTGCCCTTGCTAAACAGGTATATTTGAAGTCTCCATTATGGCTATAAAACCATTATAGGTGTGTGGAAATTGTTTTTTTAAAATGATTTTGCTCAAATTCAGGCTTTCGATGAGGCCATAGCAGAGCTTGATACGCTGAACGAAGAGTCCTACAAAGACAGCACTCTTATCATGCAGCTACTGAGAGATAACCTCACAGTAAGTAACAAAGCAATGTTTTTAAATACATTAAGGTAAAACAAGGTGCTATTACATATGGTGGTGTATCTAAAATGCATTATGTAGATCGGAAAACAATAGCACTTTACTTTCACATTTCTTTTTTCTTCTAGTTATGGACATCTGACAATGCACCAGATGAGGGAGAAGGCGGCGAGGGAGGAGAGAACTAGAACCTGCTTCTTCAGCACAGAAAACAACCTTTATACACATCTCCATTCCTAATCACTCCATGTCAGAATTCGTCCAGTAAAGAACAAACCCGTAATTAATGAAATTAAGGAAAAAATAACATTAAGTCCTTTTCACGGTGCAGCTTTTGGGCAAGGAAAGAGATATTTTGGGGGGACCCTGTTCCTTTGTTTGTCTTGGTTTACCATAATGTGCAGTTTCTGCTGTTAGAGGGGTATGACTAAATTCATTTTAAACAAACATAATCTTAAAGTATAGTAAAATAACGTAAAAATAAGGACATGCATTTCATCACAAATAAGTCTGAGACAAAAAAAAATTGCAGGGATATTAAAAGCATTTAGATAACCGTTGTCTTTTTCGCCTACTGTATCTGGTATTTTAACACCTTGTGTCACCTCAACACTACCCAGGGTTGTGCGTTTCTGCTGAAATCAGTGGACAATCACATTTTAGGTAGTTCAATATGAAAATAAAATAAAAAAATTCTGAACTGTTGAAATGGAGTATTTCAAATCGCTTTTTAGATTTTACTTTGGAGCAGTGGTATATTGTTTCTAGACAGTCCTCAGTTTATAAACGGTTTAATATATTTGTTTTCTTTTTAATGCAGTTGATTTTGGCCTGTTTAGTGTTCCCTTTGCTTCAATTTCATGGCAATCAAAATCATCCGTAGATATTAAAACCATGTTTTCAGGGCATATTATTATTTTGTTAGATTAATGCCCCCACAAGCATGCAGATCAATGCTGACACGATCTGTGGCACAGTTTGGTAGTACGGTTCTCATATAGTTGATTTCACCTATAAATGATCCACTCTGGAAATTACTGCACATGAAGCATGTTATGAATAATATGAAAGCCCAGGAAAGTGTGTCTTTTTGCTCTCTGATTGCTATTGGTTAATATCAGTGTTGGTGGTAAGTAACTAGCCTGTGCATGTCCTTAATACAGCACACTGGAATGGAAATCAATACCATATTGCCAATATTAAAGTTTTCTTTAGTACTTCTTCAGTGGAATGCGCACAGATGTGTGTTTGTCCCGAAAGTGTCATAGATTGGAGCGCTATAATGTGTTTTGTTTCTCCTTTTTGTCCTTTTTATTGTGTATTTGATTTTTCTTATTTCGCATACATTTTAGTCTCACAAAAGCCTTGTGAAAATGTTTTATGCCCTATGTATGTTATGTAACATGCTTAAAAATGACATTTTATAAACCAGATTACTGTTGTGGTTGTATCTTATTTAAGGAAACCTTTTAATAATTAGTGTAAAGTTGAAGTCATTTGGAAATCAAAGTAGATTTGTGGTTAGATCAATTCAGATAATATATAGACACAGGTCATATACTTTAGGAACACAAAACTAAATGTCAGTATGAATTGCTACATTTTTACCAAGTATACACAGCACCGTTTATGCGGGTAATTAAATATTTTTATCTCTGTTTATTCCAAGAAAAATTCATAACAAGAGCTTGTATGACAAAAGACGTATAATATGAAATTATACTTCAAGACTTAAAAAATATCTGTATCACTATTTTGTCATTTATTCACTTAAAATGTTTACTCCAAATAAATATTATAATATACCTGTTTAGTCTATAAGGCTTTTTAATAAGAAGAATTTGTTAATGCATTTATTATATCATTTTTTAAGTTAAATATGAATATTTCCTTTGACTTCACATGATCAAAGATACTTTCTAGTAATCTATAATATATTTCTACAAACTCTGAAAAATAATTTGTATGTATACGTTTTATTATCTTAATTATATTAGCCAATAAAAGTTAACCCGCTTAGTTTACTGGCTTTTTATGCACGTATTTGAGAAGCGTTTACATGGGCTTTTATTTTGAAATGCAATGACGACCGGAAGTACATTATACGTTATCGCATAACGTCGTTTTCACGTTCACGTTGGACTAGATTTAAAATGTTTAACAAAAAGCCTCGCAGAAATTTCAGGCGAAGGAGAGATGAATCCAGTGAGGAAGACGAGAATAAAACAGTCGCCAGCAGTGACGCTGGACAGGAAACGGAGAAACCGAGCCACACTTCAATAACAGATTTAGCGCGAAGAGGGATTTCAAGCGGTTCAAAATCACGCAAATCTGAGTCTGACTCGAGTGATGCGGAGGAGCCAGCTGTCATTCCACTGCAGTCTAAAGACAATAAACACTCGTCCAAAAGCAACTCACTCAGCTTCCTTGAGGACAAAGATTGTAAGTATTTCACTGGAATCTCTTGCATGCATGCACTTGCCTTGAAAACAGACTCTTAACAAAGCTTTGATTCAACCTTTGCAGCCACTGAAGGACGTTCCTTTAAAGTGAAACGATCAGTCAATAAAGAAGTACTTTTCCAAGCAAGGAAAAGGGAGGATTCTCCTGTAACGTTACCAAGCTCTCAAGGTGCGTCTGTTGTTTTACACTTACTGACATGTCGTGTTGTTCGTCTGTTTCAAAGGTCGCTAACACATCACTTCGTTTGTTTTTAGTTAAGAACAAGGTGGATGTCAGTGTGCAGTCTGACAGTGATGCTGATGCTGAGGATGTACCGCCTGACAGTGATGATGGAAGCTCTTCTACCATCTCAAGTTCATCCAGTTCGTCAAAACCACATACAGGTACTCCATTATTTATCTCAGATTAAGTTGTGTAACAGTAACCGAAGAAAACAACTAAGTGACATATAAACATGTATTTAATGCTAACAACATGTGATGCATCTGAGTGCAAGTGCTTCAATTTGTTGTTGGCTGCAGTTACCATCCCAGATGCTAGAAAGATTCATGCTGCCAAAGAGCAGAGAAGACAAGCCCGAGCCCGACAAGATTACATCCCACTGGATTCGCCGAGCACTCCTGGAAGCTTAATGGAAGAAGATCGGAGCGATGCTGAGCAAAACAGCGACAACGAGGCAGACGATCATGAACGCAGAATCGAGTTTGCACCCAAACCCAAGACTCTGAGAGAGCGTATGACCGAGAAGATGGGTGAGAGATGTGTGTGTGGTACTGTAGAATTGACCATTTGTAAATGTGTAGCATTATTTTCTAAAAGTACAATATGTGAGGTGTTGATCTGTGTTTTTGCATTTTCTAGGGAGTGGTAGTGAAGAGAGTTTTTCAGATAGTCAGGAAGAGGAAGACCAGCAGATTTGGGAGGAGCAACAGATCGGAAAAGGAGTCAGCAGACACCAAGTGAGACTCTTCACTGTCACATTGAAGCTCCTTCATGTTCCCGCTCCCTTTACAGTCAGCTCGCTAGATTTTTGGAATGGAGAAAAAGTCCCAGTTTTCCCTGTTGGGCTGTTAAGAATTTGCACATAATTCAGCAGTTTTCTTGTGTTTTCAGAAGCGATATCAGGCTCCTACGAGACCAAGCAGACAAAAGAAAGTGGACATCCCTGAAACACTTCCTCCAGTCAGCATTGGTGTCATAAAGAAAAGAATCGTTGGAAAGTAAGCTCTAGAAATGCTTTATATTTCTTCTTCATAGTCTATGAATAATTTCTATGCACAGACTATAAGTATGCACACAGTTTACAGTATAAGAAATGCAGATCATTTTAAAATCTTTTAATTCATTCTAATCTATAGATTAGATTCGCTGAGGGAGGTGCACAGGGCGCGAGAGGCGGAGCTAAGGAGGATTCAGCTAGATGTGGAAATGGCCAAAAGTTCCTTTGAGAGCCTCGAAAATCACCCTGCAGATGAGCAGCTTCGCTTCTACCGCACCATGAATGTGTTCTCACAGAACCTGCTGGAATGCCTGTCAGAGAAGGTAAGCAGCGGTTAATCCATTGCGCTTCATTTAATATTATTATATGCAGTTTAAATGAGATCCCACACACTGCATGCCTTATTTTTCAGATGGCTTTATTAAACTCGGTTGAGTTGGACATGCACAGTCTCTATATTGACCAGGCGGAGGCGATGTCGAGTCAGAGAAGAGAAGCAGTGCAAGAGGAGTCCTCTCGAATTCAAAAGTTAACCTGTAAGAACCTGTAGAAGAGCATCACATCCTATGCTGACAAAAGCTGCAGCACATATTATGTGAAATGTATTATAATTAAATGGAAAAATAATTTGTCAAGACCAAACATTTTACAAACTGTTTAGAGTTTGCAGATTTCATTCACTTTACAGACAGACAAGCAACAGCACAGATATATGTATACCTTTTGAAATTTTACTAAAAAAATTTATATGAATTTATTCAATTCTTGGAAGAATATTTCCCAGAATAACATTTCCTACTGAATTAGTGATATGCAGAAGTTTTTGTAGGCAACTAATAGTGCTTTGTCTGCCTTTGTCTTTCTAATACTGTGGATCTGTCATAGATAATACTGATTCACAAAGCAATGGTGACGCAACTGGAGGTTCCAGTCCAGCTTCGCAGAGGTGAGACACTTTCACTGCTACTAAATGTCAGTTCTTGGAAATCTGAATTAAGCTTGACATTATCAAATTCTATGTGGATTGCAGTCTTTGTATGCTTTCTGAGATCCTAAAATCCTTAAATTATAGGCTTCATGTTTTCTATTGTCAGTTGTTCAATTCTCCATGTGTTTTCATGTCTTAGCTTGCTTGACTATTCTGATGTTGAGTGTTTACCGTCTGATTGGGAGCCGACGGCTGCTCAGGAGGCGGAGTTACAAAGTAAAAGAGGTAAGGGATGCTTAAGCCTAAAGCCTTTTGCTTGTTTAATGTTCATAATTCAATGTTACTGCAACCAAAACATTGATTTGTTTCATTGAACAGCTGACCTACTGAAAAGGGCTCAGGTAATATTCGCAGATGTTCAGACGGACTTCTGGGACGTGAAGAGAGTCCTCTCCAGATTTGATGAGTGGCGTGTCTCATTTCCAGAGTCCTACAATAACGCCTACATTGGACTGTGCCTTCCCAAACTTCTGGCACCACTGATCCGACACCAGCTTATTGGCTGGAATCCTCTTGAGGTGCAATTTTACATTATGCCTACAGATGACATCACTAAATAATTTTTATGGGTTATACTATACCTGTATTTCAAGATCCTATCAAGGTCCTTACGAAGATCGATCCATTTCTTCCACTTATAATCTGTTCATAAATGACTTGCACACTTAATTTGATTCTTGTTATGATTTTGATTAGGGATGCATGTATTTTTCCTACAGGAAGAGGGTGAGGACTTTGAGGCGTTACCGTGGTATTCTGCTGTTGAGAGGTTCTGTCATGGTCAGGGTTATGAAGAATCCGAGAACATGGATAAGAAGACACTGCCCACCATAATCGAGAAGACCATCCTATCCAAAGTCCAAGGTGATTCATTTGCGAGTACTTGAAGGGTATCTGACTTAAGACTTGTATGCCATAAAACATAATAATAGTAATAAAATGTAATGATGTCCTTCTATTAAAACCCATAATATTTTTATTATTTAAAAATGTAATGTACATGTAATACACATTTTAGCCTACAGAGGCTACCATTACTGACTCGTGAGATAAATTGGTTTTGAAAGTGATATGGAAACAGTTTTCTGTTTTATTTACTCAAGTTTTCCTGTAGGTATAAGGTGCTGTAATGAAATACACATGCAAATATATTGGTGTATTTTTATAAACATATTTATAGACATATTTTGAAAAAAATGACAAGAAGCATCCCACCTGTAAAACCACCATCCTCCCCTTACCATCCCCATTATAATTATATTTTAATTATTATAATATACATTTTATAATGCAAATCTTCAAATATTTGACTACACTATCCCCATTAAAAATGGTAAAAAATTACAATTCGACCACTGTGCATACATACAGTACAACACTAAATGTAATATATATATAGGCCTGGGTACTCTTTAGGCTTGCAGATCTATAATGCCCTTAAAATGCATGTACAGTATCATATATCTTGAGCTTGGAAACTGAACATTTCCTGGATTAATCTAATAATTTTGCTTGATTTTCTATTAAGATGGCCAGAATGTCTTGTTCTGGCTTTCTGATTATTGATTTTCTAGGGAACACAATCCTGATGTTATCTTATTAAAATGTATGTTGATGTTTCGGGCAGGTTTTGTGGAGCTGGTGTGGGACCCTCTGTCTACACGGGAGTCTAACACCCTCACAACACTGTGCAAGAGAATACAGGAGGATTATTTTGTGTTTGATGGTGAACCAAGCAAACCTGTTAAGGTATTGTTGTACCACACAATTTCCTAGTTTTAAAAAATGTGTTTTAAGCATAGTGCAAACAACCTCTTATTTTGTCTCGTAGGCCTTTGTAGAAGCAGTTATTCAGAGACTGAGGAGTGCAGTAGACAATGATGTTTTTGTTCCATTTTACCCCAAAAAGTAAATGTTTTTCTTATTTGTTTGTTTTGGAAAGTCATGGTTTGGCAAATCTGTGGGTTTTGTAAGATAACTGTTAATGCAGTTTGATGTTAGTTTGTGTACACAGATTGCAAAACAAGTTGCCTTGATTTAATCAGAAAATGTATTTGTGTTGTATGTTTCAGGTTTTTAGATGACAGGTCGTCACCACAGTTCCTGTTTCAGAACAAACAGTTTTACTCGGCTGTAAAGGTATGACATTTCACTTTTCGTCATAGCAGTGGACAACATGTTTATTTGGACACAAATTTTGAAAGTAATTTATTTAAAATCTCATAGCTTTTGACATGCTTTCTTTTTCAGTTGCTTGGTAATATGGCTTTATGGGATGGATTAATTCCTGAGCAGATTCTTAAAGAGCTGATGTTGGAAAAACTTATGGGACGTTATATGATGATAACGGTCCTTAATGATTCCAGTCCAAAACACACCATTCAGAAATGCAAAAAGGTGCATATGCAGATTTCTTCAATATAATCTCATGGTCATATGCAATCTACTAATATTTATTTTCAGACTAACTTTTATCCATATAAAAGATTGCAGATTGTTTTCCAACATCATGGTTTATGGAGGTGGACACTGCATCACTACCACAGCTACAGAACTTCAGCAAACATCTTCAACAGGTTGCTCACATGATATGCAAGGACAGCAGTGACCCCAGCAGCACTCGGTAATGTACAACATTGTTTTTCTGCGTAATGCTCTTTGCAGTCACTTATTCAAAAATTAGTGGTATTGAATAAAATGTATAATTGTATAGTTAGACTGACAGTGTGAAATGTTTCTAATATAGTTCTGTTTTTTTTCTTGCAGAGCACTTTTATCTGAAGTCTTGTGTATACTCCAGAACATCAAGGCACATGACAGTATTAATACTATAACACACAAATATCATTGTGAAGATCTGTTTAAAGCTCAGTAGCTCATTATACTTATAACATCTTTTAATATGTACATGTATCATGAATAAAATATTTGGTCCATATGGTTGTAGTTTGCTTTAACCTTGTGTGATTTCATCTGGGGTTTTTTTTCCTTCTTTCCAAAATGCTTTTGATTGTGCATTCCAATTAATATCAATCAAACTGCAGTTGTTAAGTTTTGATTTAAGCCATAACAAAAAAAATACAGCTAACTAACACAATAAAAACATGATACCATAATAAAAAACATGAATTTTGAAAAAAATTTAAAATGCGTTTTGGAACCAAACTCTTCAAATATACAATGGTTTAAAAAAAATTAAGAGACCATTTCAATGTGTTTAGGTACAATTTTGTTTCAATCTGTGAACTACTAACAATATTCAAATTGTTGGATCAAAATAACAGAAAATATGCTCTGTATTACACAGTAATATTTGTACATGTATTTAGGAAAAATATTTCATGTGTGATAAGGTTTTCATGTGTTTTGTCATGCTGTCAGTCTTTCACATTGCTGTTGGATGACTCTGTCACTCCTGAGGTTTGATTTTGTTCAAGTTTAACACCATACCGGAATGGCCACAATTCATCTAGAAATGGTAATTAAATAAAACTTTGGAATGGTCTCTTAATTTCTACCGGGGCTGAATTTTAAGTCATTTTAAAGAAATGAAACATTATGCATGCCACATAGATTAATGTATCCTTTTGCCAGTTCTGTTTAATTCACTTCGAGTATATTTATTTACTGTATAGCATTGCTGGGACGATTATCTTTACATTCTTTAAAAATAAATATATAGGTCTTGTTTATTTCTCATCAGAGACTGAAGAAATTCAGTAAATTGGCTAATTATTCTATTTATTGATTTTTTTTGTGCCATATTCCCCCTGCCCATATATCCCTGTGGTTCCTGTTTATAAGGATGACTAATGACATCATGACCTCTAAACCAAAACTCTTGCATTTCACTGAATGGGTCCTTAGAGACTACATGCATATGCAGGATGCCATTCTATTAGATGAGAGTTGCACAAATAAATCGTGTTTATATGTTGCAGAAGAGATTCAGAGCATCCACCCCATACTGAAACTTTGAGCCTTTCTGGCAATCTATGTGGAAGTTGCCCTATAAGGTCAAGGTTGTCTAATGCAAAACCACTGAATAACAAATGTTCTGATTCGAAAGGCTGTTTTGGACTAGAACGTTGCAGTGTGAGAGTGGAAGATCTCACACCTCTAGACTAGTCTGTCACAGCCCTGTGAGATTTCACTTTTATTCTACTGTGGTGAAATATTTCATATTCTCATTTTTCTTTTTTTCTATTTTTTTCCACTTCACATGTAGTTTGAGAAAGTGCTTCACTCCGCAATCTTGCTAATGCTGTGCAATATTTTGTTTTGTTTTGTTTGACCCTTAAAGTGGGGCTTTGTAAATGTAATAATGGTATTAAAAAGCTATGTAACAGCAAAGAGCTGTTAAAAAAATAAACAGAGGAATGGCGAGTGGCCTCTCCTGAATATGCAAAATAAAAGGAAAAGGAAACTTGAGAGGTGACAGCCTATTAAATCCCTATTTAAGCAAAAAATGACCATTTCTACTTTGTAACCTAACATTACTAGCTTTGTTGTGAACAATCGATCTGTGCATGTCAATTCACCTTACTAGTCTTCAGAATCTTTCTTTAGAATGTTGTGTCTACATTTCTCATTTAATGAATGCTTATATCCAAAGAAACTTAGGGTCTTGGACTCGGGATAGGGGCTTCCAACCCTTACAGACCCAGAGACCCCCTCTGTCAAACTTATTTAGAATGAATATATCGATATCTTTTACAAAATATCTTCATTGAACAGGATCATCTTAATCTTTGATGATACTTAATATCCTGATGATTTTTGGCATGAAAGAAAAATCGATCATTTTGACACATACATTGGGTCTCATTCACTAAGCATATGTACGCACAAATTTGTGCGTGAAACCTACCAACGAACGTTTTCACGAAGAAATCATGATTCACTAAAAGTTTAGAAATCAAAATGCATTCTAAATTTAAGAAAAAAATTACACTCTTAATAATCTCTCTCTGTGTATTATATATAGGATGATAGTTATATAGCTACTATAAATAATTATATTAAATACGCTAAAATGTTTATTTCATTTTCAAATTATTTCAACATATAAAGCGAAAGTAAGAAAAGCTGTGTTCGACTATAGCTCAATCTCGTGTTGTGAATTCGGGAGAAGTTCAAATGTGCGTATAAATACGAATAATCTACGCAAATATTATTGAATGAGACCCAATGTATTTTTGGAGATTACTACAAATGTTCTCGTGCTACTTAAGACTTTTTGTGATTTGTAAAATGGGGTCCAATAAGTGGAAAGTAAAAGCTGTTCTGTCTCTGTATTAGCTGTGACCCTTATAAAGATTTGACCCATGGAGAAGAGCTGAACTAACAGTTTTTATGAGGTCCCTGGTTGTCTCTTATGGCGACTCAAAGCATTTCCACTCATATAATTGAACTTGTATTTAACAGTATTTTACAACGGTCATTTTCTAGTTTAATAACATTTTCCAGCAAAATTGCTGGGTCATGCATGGATTTGTGTCCGTGAATATGGAATTTTCAATATACCGCTGTGAAATGTGTTCATTGTACGAGTTGGTGCTAATGATACAAAACATGAGCTCTTAGGCCACATATATGTCCAACCATGCATGTGCTATACTGTATATGATTTAAACTTATTTGTTAGTATTCGATAAGAATGGACAATTACGAGGGACATTCTCATTGTACATATTTGGTTGCATAAACATTTTGCTCTTTTTGAATGTGTGTATCTACACGTAAGTTTTGTCAACGTTTAAGAGTATGCAAGCACATACAGTAGATGCCTCAAACCTAACACACATGGACTAAAAGCCTTAAAACTTTCATTTGGTTTAAGGTGTCTTTAAAGTTTCTGGATAATAGACTTTCTTAAAAAGCCCTGCTCTTGAACTTCCATTACTTCAACATATTTGACTGGTGTAGGGGCCAAGTCAAGGTGGGCAGTTCAAAAGCTCTGTTCCAGGATTTGCAGTGGTATGAATGTTACTTGCCAACTGGATGGTAAATGTACACTTAGCAATCAAATCACATGAAATGTAGATTTTGATCAAAGGCAAGGATTTTACATGCATTCCCTATTGAGTTAGTCGTTCATTTTAAAATCCACGTATATTTGTGCTAGATTTGGGTCTCAGAAGACTGCAGTATTTTTGTCCCATTGGATATTATCCTAGTTGTGCCTCACTTGATTCATATATGTCTTACTCATTTTGCTACACAAAATACCTACAGAGGTTATCCCAAGGGTAGAATTTGACGGGGATTCAAATTTTCCGCTCATGGTCAAGAGGGGGTGGTAATCCTTACTAATGACTTAAACAGACCCAGAGTTCAACTTTTGTAAAAACAAAGACCGAGCTTTTTAATGTGAATTGCGAAATACGTTTCTTTCGCATTGAAGTTTACTATTTCTCCATCTTATGAGTCACATAGTAAAATTATATCATCAGCCTTATTTCTGCAACTGTAAGAACCTTTCGCTTCCTCTCTAAAGATGACTTGGGAGCAGAAGTTTGTCACAAAAAACTGAACAACAGGACAAATCCGGTCATATATATTCTAACATTTGCATAAACAGATAGGAAATATTTATATGCTAGTTTCGAGGAGTTCATATTTTGGTGTGTCATCCACACAAGGACGTGAGTAATAGGGTGTCTCTTGGCAAGGCTGTTGAACATGAGAGAGTTATGGGCACTCAGGGCTAATGCACTGCGACTGTACTGTCAGAGCTACACTAACACACACTGTCTGGAGGCAAGCAAAGCAGCACACCAATGTCAAGCACTGTTAAAATAACCCAAAATATAATCGTGTCTACGGCCATGTTCTGAATGTTAAATCATTTGTCCGCTATATGGAAGTCAATGGGGCCAGGGTTGTTTGGTTACCAACATCCTTCAAAATATCTTTGTGTTCAGCTGATAAAAGTCATACAGGTTTGGAATTAAATGATGAAAAGGTAAACATCTTAACTGTTACTTGCTTTGGATGAAAGCATTTTTCAAATGCATAAATGTATTTCTCTGCACTAAGAGGTATGTTCACATACTATCAATAAGAAAAACATCATCAAGACATGTCATGTGAGAACAGACATAGCCTGCAGGTAAAGTGGGAATTGGGGCATATAAATGCTTGGGTGGGCATTGTTCAGACAGCCTGTCAAGAGACCAGAATAGCATCCATCTCTAAACATTCAGTTCAGTTGGCAGTATTTGCATTTTTTCTTTTAACACGGTATACATTTCTCTTTTATATATTAAACGTTTTAAGTAATGCCACATTTCAGCATTTTAAGTCTTTATGGACAGAGCCCCTGTTTCCAGGAGAGTAAAACATAATTGCGAAGATTTATGTATTATAGAGTTGAAAATATTTGTTTGTGGTTGCTAACATCACTTACCTCAGATATAAAGATTCCACATCCTAATAAATCTTGCAGTAGTAAACCACGTTTTCTCTGTCACAGAAAGCAAACTGCAGGTCAACCTCAAATGCTTCCTGCATCTGGTTCAAATAAGAAAACACTATGTAACATAAATAGTTGATGCAACTCAGCAAATTTGATCTTCTTAATCCAACAAGTTTGCAAACTTGAAATATGTCTTACAAACCAAAACGTTCAGAGGAATTACCAGTATTTTCCATGATATTTATTTCTGTGGGACCACAAATACTGATGATTGACTTTTATATCCCTGTCACAGTTCTTACAAGACAGAATTATTGGTTTATGTCTGAAACAGTATGAAAGTTTTTAAATAGCTATGGCTACTCTGTGTTTATAACGTTTATGTGTGACCCTGGACCACAAAACCAATCTTAAGTAGCACGGGTATATTTGTAGCATTAGCCAACAATACATTGTATGGGTCAAAATGATCAATTTTTCTTTTATGCTAAAAATCATTAGGATATTAAGCAAAGATCATGTTCCATGAAGATATTTTGTACATTTCCTACCATAAATATATTAAAACTTTATTTTTGTGAGTGGATGCAGCAAAATCACTAATAAAAATGGCTGGAAACACATCTACAAACTTCACTCGCTGCTGCTGTATCTCAAATACAAAAAATTACCCTTGTGACTGGTTTTGTGGTCCAGGGTTACAAATATGGAGTAATTTTTCAAGTGCTGACCCATCAGGGGTTCCGAGTCAAATGCAGACGCACCCTGTCAGCACGGGTTTGTTGACTCTGGGCAGAAGGGCAGTAAAGTCCAGCACACGGGAACCGGGACATCTGAATTGTGCTGCTTCAGCAGACCCCTGTGCCAGTTGTTCAAGCAGGACCAGAACGACGGGGATGGGATGTTTTTTAAAGATGTGGTTTATGCTGAAATTACAGTCATCAAGAAGGATCCAGCTGACTAAAATTAGAGATCAGAAACATAATAAAGCTGGTGAGTCTTAATGTTGTAATAAACAGACTGTTAATGTTTATGCTTTTAAATCCATTTCATGGATTTGAGAGATTAAAAAAATCATCAAATTTTGACTTAATGTTTTTTACACCATTTGGCAATGAGTGTGTAAGATGTCATCTCCGGTTCGGATAAGAACAGTGCTCCTTTTTTTCCTGAGATGCTTTTCGGTTACGTAAAGCTTTTGCACAATCATGCTAATCGAATCATCTCCATGAGTGAGTTTAGACCTCAGTAGCAATCTGCTACATAACGTGGCTTCACAATCTTTTCCAGTCTATGCTTCTCATCTGCCCGCTTGCTGCTTTTCTTTTGGTTTTTATTCACTCATGTGGTCATGTGCTGTTGGGGAGCTATTAACACACTCATTAAATGCTTAATTACCTTCCCTGGGACAAGAGGGTTTTCCCAATTACGCCAGGCCCTGTGAACTGGTTTGTGTGGCTGCGTTTTTCAACCTGTATGAAGAAAAAAAATATCAGAAGATGAGCAGGATGACATGGAGCTCACGGTTTTAAACGTCAGCAATGTACATCATACTATTTTTCTTAATAATTATAATAATAATAATAATAATAATATGTTTAATTTATATAGCGCCTTTCCCAAGCTCAAGGACGCTTTACAAGGTACACCAGTTCAACACAAATGAATACATTATACTAAAATACATATTCCTATTCGTCAGACATTTGCCCAGGACGAGGGGTCACATGCAGTTGCATGAGAGTGTAAGCACATAAAGCATAATACATACAATACATTCAAGGACATAATACGTATTTACTGATAGTGAAGGTTGAACAGTTTTAAGCATTGATTTAAATTCAGATATTCTTGTAGCCAGCCAACGTAATCTCACAGGAATTCATAACTGTTTTACGACGTGGCTAATTTGTATGAATTCGTATGATCTAATTTGTACGTTTTAGTTTGTTTAGCATTCATGCAAGTGAGGTTTAGGGGTGAGGTTAGAGGGGCTTCAGTATAAAATTTTTCTAATAATTGTACGCTTTTGTATGATTAGATAGTAAGATGTAATATAGTTTCAAAATCCCATAAGATCAGGTTGAGCCAAAAAATCTAGTCAATAAACATTTTACATGAACACTGGAAGAAGGATGTGTAGGTGTAAAACATGGTTTTGTGCAGCAAAGCTCTCATGTTTCTTCAACACTTTGTTGGTTGTTTTATGGAGTATATAAACTAAATAGCATAGGCCCTTCAGCAAAGTGGCGTTTCCATTACCCTTCAAATTAAACAAATTGAAATTGTGAATTGAAAAATACACTTGATGGAAACACGTGAATTGCACAAAACTCCTATACATCACAAAACAGGTTTAGAGAAAGGTATAACTCGCAAAACTGAAACAGAAACGCCTTTTGCTTCGTTCCTGCGGTGCGAAAGCCCCTATTGTGATTTCATAGTTACGAGACGATTTGCCGGACGTATCTGCTTTTTGTTGTGTTCACACAGCAGGAACCGGACGGAATTTTAGTTCCAGAGAACCTTTTTGGAGGAACACTTTAGCTCCTTCTCTGAGGCAGGGTCTAAACCAGCAGGACAGAATGATCCATGACGTAAGCAAACGCTGGTTGGCCCAACTTCTCTTGTTGGTTGTTTGTCGTTGTTCGACAGACACGCTTAAATGATGTTGCTGTCGACTGGCTTACGTCACAAAATAGTTCCTTTTGCCGGCTTGAATGTGATCGGGGAAATGGCCTGAGGAAAAATTACAGCCCTCCTGAACTTATCCGGTTGGAAAGCGCCTAATGCCATAGAAGAACCTTTTTTGGCTAAATGGTTCCATAAAGAACCTTTAACATCCGAAGGACCTTTCTGTTTCACAAAAGGTTCTTTGTTGTGAAAAAAGGTTCTTACGATTATTAAAAGGTAAGAAAGAGATAGTTATTTAAAGAACATTTGACTGAATGGTTCTTTGTGGAACCAAAAATTTACGGCATTGCCGTAAAGACCTTTATTTCTAAGAGTGTAGTTTATAACCAAATGACTGATCATTTTGTGGATAGTGATGATGGATCTGATAGAAGATCAGGCTGAAAGATCAAAAGCCGAGGTCTCCATCACAGTTGTAGAGAGACAGCTATAGTGGTGCCATGCAAAATGTCCTGTCTGACTGTCTTCCTATCAGATTAAGAACAGAGTTGCATCTAGAGACAAGTCAAACACTATCTAAGGACTTTATGGTCTATAAAAGCAACAGATACTTAACTTGATGAGAGTGCACAAAGGTCATGAGAATGGCCATTGTTTATTTAGTCAAACCTAAAGCATTATAAACCACTTCAATCTGGGTATTTACACACATTCCTCAAAAGTATTTTTACACTGCGAAATACATTTCATTGCTTTATACTACAAACATTAATGCAATGGCATCCGCAAACAAAACTAACATTTTAGGCTGTTGTATTAGACTTCCACAAAATGTATGTGTGGTTAGCTGGTTCTCACTCCTGTTCACAAACTCACACATACAAGCATTAAAAAAAAATCCTAGAGCCCCGGGTCAGAAATCCCATCGAAAGTTAATAGGCAAATTTCAAAGCCAAGCTGAATGAAATTCCCATGTCATGTCGTGTTCTCTAGTCCAACCATCCCCCTCCTTTTTTTCTTCCAAACTCACTCTCTCTCTACTTCTCTCTCTCTTTCACTAGACCACCCTCTTTCTTTCATACTCGCTGCACTCCGAAGCTCCATTCTGACTCGGCTGTGTCTGTCAGAATGCGAACACTTCTGCCTCCTGCCTTCTCCGTGTCACATTCCAGCTTCCAGCGCACAATGTCCTTCTGACATGGGTTATAAAGACAAGCAGAGATCCAGTGCGCTTGTGCACACGGCGTTATGATTACCTTTTACCTTCAACCACTTTTTCGAGTACTTTTCTCATGCAGAGGCATGCAAACTCTTTAGGTGAACAGCTACCTTTGCATTTTTCCTGTCCTTCCTTTGAGTTCTCTGGACTTTTATGGGACTAAACTAACATATGCACAGTGGAATACTGAAGAAAGAGAGTGGTTTCACAGTTTTAAGTCAGATAAGCACAAGAAAGGACAGAATACGTTGGGTGAGTTTCTAATGATCTAATGTTGTGAGGATGGTTTTGTTGGCTTAATTCATAGACTTTCAGAAAACATGTATATTACTCATACATGATATGTCTTAGTATCTATGTGATGTTTGAATTGATATGAATGTGGATTATCAGTTCTGGATGAGCATATACAAAATATGGAGAATAGGAGAACTATGGGCTGCTGCATACAAGTTATTTTACAATGTTAATGTTTGTATTTAAAAGCACTTAGAATGTCAAATGATTATATTCATCACTATAATATATACTCTATAGTATGCTAAAGCTATGCATTATTAAATCAGCAGACCCAATTGGTTGTGGTTCAGGGTTTTCCAGCATTATTTAATCTAGATCTAATCGCATACCTTATTTTTCTGACTGCAGATTGTTGGTTTTGGAATGTTTTGCCCTTCAGTTGTAAGCATTAATATGAACTGTATTGTAGTATAGACAGTAGGGGTGTCACAATATACTGGTATTGTCACTAACTGTGATATTAGAAACTATGATCATGGTGATAACATGAATATTAAAAACTGTAATTATGTGAATAACCATGATATTAAAAACAACACTACACTAATATAACAGAAAACACAAAATAAACAAAATAAAGGATGAATTTGACTGACAGCATTATTCATTTATTTAAAAAACATGTCAGTAGCTATTATGATAAAATATCTTATACAGTGAAGTACTATAAAAAGCTGATATTATGACACCCCTAATAGACATATGTGACCCTGGACAACAAAACCTCTTAAGGGTCAAAATTAAGATTTTACATCATCTGAAAGCTGAATATAAGCTTTCCATTGATATATGGATATATGAGTATTTGTTAGGATATTTGAGATACAAATATTTGAAAATCTGGAATCTGAGGGTGCAAAAATAATAGAAAATCACCTTTAAAGTTGTTTAAATAGCATAGCATATTACTCACAAAAATTGTTTTTGATATATTTACAGGAGGAAAATTTACAAAAGATCATTACTTAATATCTTAATGATTTTTGCCATAAAAGAAAAATCGATAATTTTTAGCTATACAATGTATTTTTGGCTATTACTATTACTGGTTTTGTGGTCCAGGGTTTCACACACATATATACACACATATATATATATATATATATATATATATATATATATATTTTAACACATTACACATTCTATAATAAGAAGTCATTTAGAATGAATTTGTTGTTCTGAAATGTTTCACTATCCTGATTTTATTATCATGGGATATGTTGCACTACTGATCTGGGACCATTTTCTCTTATTCCACCTCATATACACTGATATAAATCAGTCTGAAATACTGGTCTCAGATCAACAGCCTAAATAAACTTCATCATCGAGCATTGTTAAAGTTGAAAGGGAACACCTTTGCTCTCTGTGTTAAATGAAAGCTGTTGAATGACTCTCAGGGGTGCCGAGCTCTGTTTGAACAACGGCATGCTAGCGGGATTTCCTTTAACACTTCAGATTAGATTGATGTTTTTCCCTGCCCGGCAGGGCCATCCAGGGTCAACATCATCCCTCAAGCATAACCAGGCACCCACTGAGTACTACATCTAAACATCAGTGTTGATTATATTATTTTTAGACACTTTAAAAATAAAAGCCAGCCATTTAAAGAATGATTTTACCAAAAATTAATTTGCCTAAAACATGACTTTTTCTCCTCTATGTAGTCTTAATAACAGTTGGCATAGATATACAGAAAATCCCCATTTGTGTTTCCCTGAAGAAAGTAAGTCACACAAGGTAAAAATAACATGAGCGTGAGTAAATGATGACAGAATTGTTCTTTTAAGAAACTCTTCTTATAAGCCAGAAACAGTTTAACATTAAGGTATAAGGCTATATATATATATGCACATTGCGCCACAGACACCTCAGATTGTTCAGCATTATTCTCTTATCTAAATGCATCAGCGGTTTCCACTGATAACAGGAGCTTCTCTGTCCCTGCCTTTCTCCATTTTAAACATACAACCACCACCCACAAATACACAAAGATCTCAATGTCTAGACCATCATTGAACCACACAACTAACTAGTCAATGGTTAAAGTGTGGAGTCCGTGTGGCCACTGACCTCATGACCAGAAACACTCCTTTCTCTTTTTTCTGTCCTGCTGTCGCTTGCTTTGGTTCTCAAGGGTCCCTAATAGAAGGACCAGATGTTGGCAGAACTTCCTGCCACTCTTGTGCTTTCAGACAGCTGCTTTGTGTCAGCTCGTGTCCCGGTGCCTGCTCTCTGAGCTGGGAAGGCAGTAATGGTGGCCCAGTGGCCCTGAACATACACTGAGGAGCATTGTTTCGTGACACAAGCAGCCTCAGGACTTGCAGGAGACACACAAGATTCACTCAGGTCGGAGGGAGTTGACCATGTAAGTTTGGTGGCCATTGGAGTAATAAAATAAGAAAATGTGTAATGGCGGCACACAAGTCAACAAATCTCAGTGCCAATCCTAGGATCTGACGTTGAAATAAAGTCTAACATGACTTATCTTGGCTAAATATGACTACGATGATTAATAGTTTTTAGTGACAAACGTATCGTTTCACTTCAGAAAACATTTCTTAACAACCTCATGTTAGGTTAGAGTTAGATGCACAGATGATGGACAAAAACCTTTTACAAACCGTTTACAAACAGCCAGGTTATTATTTGTTATTACTCCAATTGTGTTTAGTTGAAAAAAGGACACTTATAGGATGGCATTGGGTTGAGATTTTTTTAAATACTTTTTAAGGGGTGAACTATTTCTTTAAGGCTCGAGATGTGAAGACGCGTTGTGCCAGGTTTGATGTCAGAAACGTCAAATGCCACTTGAAAGCAGTTGATGTCACAATTAATAATATATACTGTAATGTCTAGCACATTCGAATACATCTTTTAAGGAGCTCGGTATGTTTCTAAAGTTGTTTATTATGCTCAGTTTTATATTCCTTCTTTTGCAGTTTGCCAAATTGAATTTTCATCTTTTTCCTGTTGGCTTGTAGGCTAGTCACTAAGCAATCTTATAGTACCACAAAGTGGAAAAAGGCCTCAGTCAGTATGAATTAACATCAAAAGTGCTTAGGATCTTGGCAGGAGGCATGCGGTCATTTATGAGCCCCTTTCCCTGTACATATTAAACTCGCTTTGCTCTAAATCTCAAGGATTTACCTATATATTGTAGGAGATGTGTTTTGTGTGGCACTACGGCCAGGCTGGCAAGCTTTCAGTGTTCAGCATATACCAGCACTGCCAAAGGCTGCAGCACTACGTAATTAAAAATAAGAGAACAAGTGGCTGTGGTTAAAAACCAAATTGCAACTTAAACTCAAACAATGGACCGTTGTGTTCTGTTTTGGGAATTACATCATTTTTAAAACTCCTGCCACAAAACTGCAACGTAAGCCATTTTTATATTTAGATCCTTATCCTATTAAAGTAATTGCATAAATATGTCCCTCTTTTGAGATATTTATATTTGCTTGTATTTTATAGTCAGTACATTTATTTGTTTCGTTGCAAAATAGCAAATTTAGCACAACAGGACCCGAAATGTTTTTAGCAGTTCTGTGGAGAAAGCAGAATGTCTCACCTGCGTTACATGGATACAGACTTCTGTTTATTTTGTCAGGACAATTTAGCGCAAACTTAAAAGCTGATCGTATTTCAGTTCCTGTGTTGTTGGGGTTTTTTTTGTTTAAGCTTCAGCATGCATAGATATAGATGGTTTCAAAGCAACACATAACGCTTTTGTGGCCTAAACGTAACTTCCGGTACACATCTGCAAAAAATCCCTGCAAATTATTTCTGATAACCAAAAGAAATAACAAGTAAATGGCATTAGCTAGCAAGTTAAAAGTATGTCTAGCCTTTTCGGGTTACCAGAAGAACCGTTACTTGGCTAAACTTAAAGGCGCAGTTTGTAAAATCCACCGCTAGAGGGCACACGATCAAAACAATAACAATGGTGTAACTTGATAACGCTGTGAAGAAGCGTGGAATGATGGGATCTGTTGTCTTCAACTCCACTGCTGATGGCCATAAATCAGACGAAATCAGTAAAGGCGGTAACTAAGGGTAACGCGGATATGACGCCATTGACAGGTGACTGCACAGCCCCATGTCACTGTTTAGAATGGCGACTTTCTCACGATTTACAAGTAGTTGGAAGCATTTGAGATATTGTAAGTACTCGGCTGAACAAAATATATAACACTGGCCTAGTGGTTTTTGGATATTTTACTGCAAAGATGTTACAAACTGTACCTTTAAATATGACACGTTAAACAACCCATTCAACAAATTGTTCATTTAATAAAATTAATACACTATAAAATTGCTTACTTTATACAATCATTATATAATTTAATTGGACAGTGGCTTCCTTTTAATCTGTGAGTCATGTATTTACAGACGACTACACGTAAAATTAAAAAGGTGGAACCAGGGACATTTTCTGGGCCTTTGGGACAAGAAATGCCTACTTAACCTATTCATGGGCACCTATTCAACCTATTCATTCATGGGTTGCATGTTGCAGGCCCCATAAATTCAAGTATCGGCCCTGGCCCCCATACACCCAGGACTGTAAAGCCAATATAGTGAATCCTCCTGGTCACATGGTGACTTTGTCCAGATGTTTTGATGGTAGGATTCCGTTAAAGGTTCATCAATATTAAGTTAGTATTATTAACTCAAGATCCAATATCAAGATCCCAAAATATTTCAATGTATGACTTACGCAAGTAAAACAAAATAAAACTGAGGTTTGTTCAACACTTAATAAACACGACTCTCAGTCAGGTCAGATGTTGAAAGTGGAAACTGTGTACCATGTGTGCTACGATGGCAAGATGCCTGCTAGCTTGTTTATCCCGTAGGGTCTCTCTCTGTGTGTGCATGTAAATCAATGTGTATTTGTGTGATCTGTCAGTAAGGGCACATTCTGGCCTTTAGCTTGCTTACGTGGTAAAGCTACTCTGTGTTTTCAGAAACAAAGGCTTTGTGAAGGACAGTGGAATGATATGAACCTTGCAATTGATAGGCATTATTATTTTGATGATAGTACATTGTATTTGGTGGACACAAGCATCACGGTTTCAGTTGGCTTTACTGTAAAACAGGTTAAAAAAGACGTCTAACATTACCTAGCAACCACATTAACACCCTGACATTGTTGCGATAGATTTTCATTGTCACCTTCTTCATTTAGTTGAGCTATTTCTACGCATAAAAATGCAGTGCTTTGCTTGTTGAGGTTGTAGTAGGTTTGTGTGACACACTAAATACACATACTGTACTTAATGTTCATTCGGTTGAAATCGTCTAGTAAATTACTTCCAATTGAAGGGAAATTCAAGCTGAGATTCTGTAAATATGGAGATCCCAGTCTGTCTTCATATGCAATAGCCCCTGGTTAAAGATTTCTGCCCGAGTGACTTTATGTACATGGAGGTGGCTCATTCCATACCCACAACCCACAATTTTTGAAAAGAGAAACATTCACAGCAGAAGAAGATTCTATGTATTGCCAGTAGTTGCAGCCAAGGTACACAGAGCCATGCAAACGTAGAACACACACATTCACATCCCATGGGGCGAGTTTGCTGGACATACAACATAGTCTTCAATTTTAAGTGCACAGAAATAGCAATTCTGCTAAAAGTCCACCAAATGTTCTGTAGTCATGACGCCAGCCTAAAATGTATATATTATTTTTGTCTTGCTTTTCAGCAAACACTGCAGCATGTTAAACACTGCTCTTCTGAGTATCTTATACGGTGGTTGTGGTTTGAAGCGAGTCAGGACAAACATTGCAAAATCAGTAAAAAATGGCAACATCATTCCACACTGCTTTGTTTTTCATACAGATATACCTCTCACCATGAAAATAAATGGTTAAATGTGGCTTTACAAAAAAAAGAAAACCCCACAGTGATGTTAAATAATAGTAACGTTGTGTCTATTCCTTGTCTTGTCAAAGCAATACAGAAATGACTCACCATCTGTGTGGGGTTACACAGAGTTACTAAAGTACATTCAGATCATCCAGTTTCACTGTTCTGCTTCACTGAACTAACAGAGGCTGAGTTGGAGAGAGCCGAGGCTGGCCCTGCATTCTGAAACCTAATATTAGAAAGGAAAAAACAGGCTTAGAGGAAGTGTAGCATTAAGGTTGGCAAATGAATCTGCCCAAAGTCATGTTTTGTGATTATAATGAGGGTGAGGCGGTGTGGCACAGGCAAATGAGAGTCAAATAAATCAGGACCATAAAAGATCTGAGGCCCTACAATGAATTACTTTGATTTTTTTTTGTTCCGTTTCGATAAAATAGCTTGCTTTTAGTTTACAACTGGTCATTTTAAGTCAAACTATATGTGACCCTGGATCACAAAACCAGTCACAAGTAGCACGGGTATATTTGTAGCAAAAGCCAACAATACATGGAATGGGTCAAAATTATAGATTTTTCTTTTATGCCAAAAATTATTAGGATATTAAGTAAAGATCATGTTCAATTTTGTACATTTCCTACCGTAAATATATAAAAACTTAATTTTTGTGAGTGGATGCAGCAAAATCTCTAACAAAAATGTCCGAAAACACATCTACAAACTTCACTCGCTGCTGCCGCTCTTTGGGAATCACCCACTCAAGTTTGGTATCCATGTAAAGCTTTCAGGTTCATCTGCTCTCCACAACAGAGAGCGTTAAAACAAACCTGTTCTAAACCTGCTATAGCGCCTCTGGTGGACACTTTAAAGGTGATTTTCTCATTATTTAGATTTTTTTCCACCCTTGGATTCTTGTCCTATCCTAACAAACCATACATCAATGGAAAGCTTATATATTCAGCTGATGTACTAATCTTCATTTCTGCTTGAAGCTGACAAAATGAACATTTAGCAGTGTGGGAAAGTTCTTTGCCTTTCTTTTACGATAGTGCTTTTGTTAAATCTGTAGATTATGCAGAGCAGATTAAAATGTGTGTGTGAAGGATTATGTGTTCAGACATCACACATCTTGAGCATTCACATGCCGGCTTTCCTAATTTTTCTTTACGAGGTGGGAGGAGATGGTTACGTGGGTTAAGTGGTTTAAACCAATCCTGGATGAGACGAAAACTGCACAAAACCAAAAACAGTCATTAGTGGGAATTTGGCTTGCTTTTCGTCTGATTAAATGATCACTTACACTTTTTGCTCTGCTTTGCTGGTCATTCACTCCCCCACCTACATTTGGGTTACAAGTCCGACTCTCTAACCATGCTGAAAAACTAAATTGTTCATTGTTAGGTAATGCATTTACAATTGTTAACAAATAGCACCTTATTGTAAAGTGTTACCATATTAAACTTCATCAAGTCTGTTTGACTTCTGTGATGTACTACGAAAGATACCATACATTGGTTTGACAAGCTTATTTTTCACTTAAAATCATTTTAAATGATTTTTTTAAATTAAAGCATTTTTACTTTTAAAGCATTTTCACTTTTAAAGCATTTTTACTTTTAAAGTTGGCACGGAAGTAACAATCACATTCTTTTTCATATTATGACGTATATCCGAGTGAAACGGCTTCTGAAATAAGAGAAAATGTAGAACGGGACTTGATTTCCCACATCGAGAACTGATTTGATTGTTGGAAGATCATTGCTCACAAAACAAAATATAAATGCGAGTTAACAGTCAATCGTGGAGGATTATTTCTCACCGGACTCACCATCGGCACCCACACATGAAGAAAGCGCCACCCTCATGCCATTCCTTGTGACCAGAAGTAACGAAAAGTCGTATTGAGGGGGGGGGGGAGTTCAACGTTTTTGATTATGAATTTTAAATATATGCTAAAATTGTAGCATTTGGAGGTACACTAGCATATAGACCGTTTTATAGGATGATTAAAGTGAAATTACCTTTTGAATCATTGTTTTATGCACTCTTGGTAATCTCTGTATTGTATTATAGTCTTTCTTTTTCTTTGCTTCTCTAAATATTATTCAACCAAAGCTTCATTTTGTCATCCCTTGTGATCAGAAACAGCTGTTGGAAAACTGTGTGTAGTCCTCTATTTTTAAACATTTCTTCTAAAAATAGAAATCTGAAACTCTGAATCCTCTTTATGTGGACTTGTAATCTCGATCTATAAAAACAATGATGAATTCTGACTAGCCCTGTTGCGCTTTCATTTCTCAGCTGGATCTCTTAAGTTCACAGTAAACAGGAACTCTTGTGAGAAGATATTTTTATAAGGCAACCTCATAAGGCAAGAACCGTTTAAAGCTCTCTCTGATATTTAGGGATTTAAGCAATCCTGTGCTTGTACTCTGTTTGTTTTCCAAACCATAAAGTTTATGTAATGTTTTTCCACAAGATGGGAACAATTTCAAATGGTCTGTTTCTGTTTATTATGATAAGAAATGTTTGTAGGCAACAGAACTCTGTCATGCAATGTCTTTTACCCCTAAAGATACATTAGCAACAAAATGTAAAAATAGGCACGCTATTACTTTTCATAACATCATGTTTTCCCTCACACCTCCTCGAGGAAATTAAGTTCTTAACCACTTGCACAAGGCACCTGTTTATCCATCCTCCTGTCTGTTTCTTCTTCATAAACTGACACCCATGGCACAGGAAAATGCCTGACCAGCTAAAAGTGACCCGATGGGTCAACAATGCGTTCCTGCTGCTGGCTGCTTGGCTTGCATGTGGGAGGTCCCGTTGACATTGACTGATTTAACCCTGGCTGTGAATACTAATGGCAACAGTCGTCCATCCATTATTGTCTTAACGTAAATATCATGTTATCGTTGAGAAACAGGTGCTCAAATTCCTGCTAGAACTATCAGAGCAATTCTTTTAAAACAAACATATAATTCGTTTTTGATTTGTGGCCCTGTGCAATACAAAATGGGTGGGAAATGATCCCGCTTAACTTCTCCAACAGGGAAAGAAATTATTTCAGAGTTACTTGTTTGCTCAACGTCTATTTATGAAGTCAAATGAAAGAGTATCGGCTTCTGCCAGCTTTGAAGCTCAGATTCAGGCTTAGTTTGGCTTGGTTTCTGATTAAAGCCAGGCTCTGCTGGTCAGGTCCCTGAAAAACTACAGGCTGCTGGCTTCAATAAAGCCCTGCCAAAATGAACCACTGCTTTCCTCTCTTGATTGCGGTACAGAATGGCAGATCTGTTTGGAGCGCGGCACTATAAAACTAAAAACGTTGTTGTAATGGACGGAGGTGAAAAGATGAGCGTGCTTTGAGAAGAACTATATGTTTATTATTTAAAGTATGAAAACAAGGCATGACAGTATTTATAATTTAGCAGTTAGACCTTCTCTAACCTCACCGTTTGTGTTACGTTTCTTTATCTTGTTTGTAGTCAATGCAAACACACGAACAAAATGGTTTTCTGATTGACGCACTTAAGTCATAACAACAGATAACAAGGTGGCTTGGATTTGCATTGTTTCATTATTTTTATCTTCAAGTGTTCAGTGTTATTTCTTTATAAGGTGTTGTCGGTGTAAAGTTAAAACCTTTGATGAAACCCTTGATTTTGGTTAATTAACCTTGATTAAAGCTGATTGATGTAATTATCCTTTTTGGGTTTTAAGAATTCATTATTATCCTCTTTTTTTAACCTTGTAATGATAACCAAAGAAAGTAAAAAAATACTTTAGATCTTTTCAAATACACTGACCGGACACGACAAATGAGATTTTCATGGGAAAGGATGGAAACAGTCTGGGAATAGCCCAGTTTCCAAAAACACTTTACAACAATATTTACCAAAGTCAGATAAGTGACAACAGATCAGTTTTATGCTGTCTGTACTGTACTAACTTTAGAAGGTTTTTTAGTCAGTGTGGTTTTTAGCGATCAGTCTTTCCCAGACATCAACCAGTTACAACACACGTTATTGTTTTGGGTTTTTGCGTCTGGTAGGGAGGTTTTGGTCCTGACTAATCGCTGTGGTTGGCTGGAGGAGTGCGTCTACCAGAAAAGCACTCATAGTGATACTGTGTGATGTAGAATCTCTGACTCTGAATACAGATGGGGGAAAGGACATTTTTCCATCCACTGATGGTCTTATCATTGCACTGAGGGGGCAGCTCTGTTATATACATCATTATGACTCATAGTCTAAGGTAGTCCTTTATTTAATGTTTTTTGTTCTCCTTTTTTCTTTCTCTCAAGATCTGTATTGTGACATTAAAGTTCTCTTAAATGGACTGCAATGCAATGGATACAACATCCAGGTAAGAATTGTTACTTAAAATAATGCTTTCTCATGTTTTATGAGTCAAATAAACCACTGAACCACAACCAGGAATTTGCAAAACTATAATGTTCTATATTATTGTAAAGTTGTGTTTGGAAACAAATCATATAATTTATGTCAGACCTGAGCACTAGAGTTTTCATTTACAGTAACTCATGTGCTATAATTTTATGTGAGGGAGTACAGACATTACCACTTCATAGATTGTTTATGAGATTGCTTTGGGGTATTATTTACCTGAATATACTGTTTAAACATTCACATTATGGCATAAAGCCCAGGGGAGAATCATAATTAAAAGGCAGCATTGAAACGGAATGAAAAACATAATCTAAAGGACAGACATGACAGTTGAATGGGCTTAGGAGTACTAGGTAACAGAATTTCAGGTTACTTCGACTTAAAGAGCAGCCTGTCTTTATGAGACAGGACCAGAGACTCTGCATTCCATTACACCCACGTGAACCACTGGATCTGGGTCCCGTTTCTACCTTCAGCCTAAACTACTACTACTGTTCAACCACAATGAACCATGACTTTGTGTTGACCCCCTTTATTCTGTGATTTCCTTCTCTTGGGATGAAAATCAAACATGCCAATAAATCCTGGCAATTTAGCAGTAAATTTATGGGAAAAATTCCTATATGACTAAATGTGGTTTACGAGGGCAAAGAGAGATTGTCAGAGGTAGCAACTCTAAATAATTCTTCATGAAAGGTTATAATTTCTGTTTTCTCAACATTGTCATCAATCTTCTCAGTGAATAATAATGTATACAGTGGAGCAGAATTTCAGTTCTTTGTTGATCTTGTGTGACAGTTTAATGAGAAGAAATTAAAGTTAAGATTGTTACAGTGTCTGTGGTCATAAGGTAGAGTATTATTCCACTGTTTGGAAAATTCCAGCCTGTTTGAGTGGGTCTGTAAAAATACTTTTCTCTGCACTGCTGATGCTATGTAGGGAGAAATCCCAATATAATTAAACAACAACAGTCTTTATAAGCTATGGTTCAACACTTCTCTCTAGTGATTAAAAAAATAAAGGTGGGTTTTGACTTGGATCTCTTTCTCTCTTCACTTTCCCCTTAGTACTACAAAATAAGTTATCAATAGAGTGCCTATGGATGAAATGGGTACACCTTTCTTTGAAAGGCAAGCCACAACTGAGGAGATGGCCTTAGTGAGCAATGCACTGGCTGCTTACTCCTTCATAGCAGGTAATAACATGTTTAATGCCTTACTACTACTCCTACTACTTCCTGGCTACTAACCACTCTAAATACTCTTCCTACATTCCCACTACTACTCTACTACAATTATATTACGTTTTCTACTAACCAACCTGCGACCCAAATAATACCCCTCTACTGCTGTACTAAAACTTTACTAACCTAGCTGACTACTTTTCAAAGAAATGTTTTAACCATGTGTCATGTAGGAACAGTGCACCAAAAAAATTATAATTATGCCATTTTAGTCTATATAAATGTAGACTACTTGAGTAGAAAAACTATAAGTATTAAAATGTGAAAAGTGTTAATGTAGACAATTAAGTGCACAAGAAACCTGTGGTGCAAGGTACCAAATGAAATACAGCATAACAAAGTGAACTGTAACACAGAAAAACACACATCAGTCCCAAATATTTGTTTAACATCACATCACCAAACAAGAAAATAGGGTCTTGTTACATCCGCTTATCAAAGAAAGCAGAATTTCAAAATAACACTAATATTGATTTTGAGGTATCAGCTAACCAAGTTAGTTGTTTTCATTTGTGGCGTTTTATTTGATTATATTAAAATGCCAGTGAGAAAAAAAAGAACTTTTATACATCAATATGCATATAGTCTGTATGTTTACTAAGTTAATCTTTACTATCTTTTCCTAAAAGCACTTTAAGTAAAACTACAGCTCAACAGGTAATGAGTGCATACAGACCTGAACTGGATGCGATGAGACCTGTTTTCTGGTTTCTGCATTCAGCAAAATGCCTATTAAGATAAGACAGCACATCAATAACTTTAAATCTCTTCGGTTTTAATACGGTTTCAAAGCAACAACACCACAAACTTTACTGCGTATGCACGCTATTGTGGCCCAAACTTAACTTCCGGTACATCCATAAAGAATAGAGTCCCTGCAGATTATTTCTGATAACAAGCTAAAGAAATAACAAGTAAATGACTTTGGCTAGCAAGTTAAAAGTATGCCTAAATTTTGGGTTACAAACACAAACCGGAAGTTAACTTCGAACAGGCGCTTGCGATGAAACCGTCTATTGAAGAATCATCATATGACAGTGGGATTTTAGTATAAATATTATTTCAAGTTAACTAAAAAAATAAATACTAACTCTTTGTTTTGTTTTGTGCAGATCACCCAGAACGTGCGGCACTGTATTTTGTGTGTGGGGTGTGTTTAGGACTGGTTCTCACTCTTATCGCGTTAGTGGTGCAGATATCCTGTAGAACTGACTGTAAAACACAACGCGCACCGAAGAAAACGGGAAAACCTGCGGAGAGCACCAGCGACACGAGCGACAGCGACTCGGACTGGGACAATAGCTCCGATTTGTCGGCACGGCGACACCGCCGTTTCGAACGGACGCTCGGTAACGTGTTTACGTCAGCCGAAGAGCTGGAGCGAGCACAACGATTGGAGGAACGTGAGAGAATCATACGAGAAATCTGGATGAACGGACAGCCGGATATGCCTGGCACGCGCAGTCTGAACCGTTACTATTGAAGACTCTGGTGGGTTGAGATCGTCCAAGGAAATATTCCCATGTGAACAATTAACTGCTACTTCTTTATTCGGATGTAGTAAGAGATTGGGAAATAAGCCAAATCAACACTTTCTATTGTCTGGAAACATCTAGTTTTTCTGGTGGCAACGTTAGGGAAGTTTTATTAATGGGTTGGATGAAGAATTCATCATAAAATTATACAAGTGGGAGAAAAAATATATGCTTAAGCTTTAGTTATGCTTGACTTGAAATACTGTACTTTTATTTTGAATTTTGTCTGACATAATTTTGGATACAAAAGTGGTTTGCTCTCATAGACACACAGTGTGGATTTGACAAGACAACTCGTCTTATCCTTTCATATTATCTTTTTAATGTTATTTAAGCAAACTGTTATATATTACAAACTCTTATAATAGAAAAGCTTTGTTACGGAGCTCAGGGTCTTCATTACATTTTTCTTTCATAATTTAAAAACTAACCCACCAAAATGATGCCCGGTCTGTGCCTTTTTTTGGAACAATTCTTGACCTTTAAACAAGTGTTTTTAAAAGTGGAAGACAATTATTTCTATTTATATGACATATTCATAGTTAATATTAATTTCTATGTGGTGCTAATCCCCTGTAGGATAAGACATGTTTGTTGGTGGGTCCACTCTCTATCCTTTAATGAAATAAAATCAAAGCGTTACCAATTTTTTTGTTTCACAACAATACCCACATACTACATTCTTAATGTCTCAGTTATAGTCAAAATACAATAAATTTTAGCCATCAACACTTGTTGTGTAGATTCGTACACCTCCCTCGTGCTGCCAGAACAGCGCTGATGCTTTTTCTTTTCAACATCTTGTGTCAGGTGAATTTTAAGCATTATTTATGCAGATTCTTTCCTGCAAGTATATGGCTGGTACCTGCATACTAGAGATCTGTCATAAATTCCTGTAGCTTAGTTGGTAGAATATTGCATTGACATTGCAAAGGTGCCAATTTTATTTTTAAAAGTATTATTGAATATAAATAAATACATTAAATCGCTTTTGTTTATTTACAGCACATATTTAGTATTGAAGAGATTGATGAAACCCAGGCTGTCTGGGTTTTACTAAAAACCTGAAAGAACACCTTTGACATGACTTGCAGGCAAGGCAGGGCAGGGCAGGGACGAAAAAAATCAGCCCACATACAGTACGATCACAAATACCACCCATCTTAGCGTGCACTTAAATATGCATTTCAACTCTAAACAATCTAAATGAGCTAAACAATCATCACTCAAACCCATCAATGACTTTTCAGAATGTTGCAACAAGGATAGAAACAAATTACTGGCATTTCTGCAAGATATAGTACTAGAGAGACAAAATAATATAAAATAAACCTACAAACTACAAAAACATCTTTTAATATCCACAATCAGAAGAAAGTAGATATGGACACTTACTGAAATGCAAATTATACAAGATTTAATACAATGTAAAAGTAACAAACATTCTATGAAGAAGAGATCTGAGACTTTAAAATTACAATAAAAGCTATAAATATTGTTTTAAAATATATGGTGTTCCCTTTACATAAATATAGTTTCTAGCACAATAAACATTTTAAAACAAGACATTTAAAAATACACAAAACATACTCAAAATACATTAAACTACCCAAATGCCATGGTAATTCAGATTAAAAAAGAGCAGCAAGTAACTTGAAATGTTGAAATATATGTAAACTAATCTGATTTCACTGAGATTATAACTAGTCGTACCAATGAGGAAAGACACTATAACAATAAAATACAGACAAAAACTTTTTTACTAGTAGCTGTAATGGTTAGTATATGATTGTGAAGACAGAAAAGGTTAATATACTGTATTGCAATTACCAAACCAACCTTTTCCACACATTTTAATAATCTAATATTAAAAATGTACCTGTCTCCTAGCTCCCCCTGTTAGAGGACTTGTATTGTGCATGGTTTTGAGGTCTGGTATTGGAGTTGAGGTATAGCATGGGTTCCTGTTTAATAATTCTTTGGCAGTCAGATGCAGTGTAGCTCCATTTATGATGGGACTTATTATAGTCATGTTCTCTTTATCTAAAGTACCATCACCAACACTATAAGAAGAGTGAGGTTCTGCACTGAAGTAAACAGTACTGCTGCCATCTACAGGGCATGTGTTGTACGCATCCCGCATCTTAGATCCGCCCTCTGGAGACTCTCTGAGTTCAGCATCAGCGAGTCTTTCGACATGTTCAGCATCCTCTCTGTTTTTAACGACATGGTCAGGTAAACGTTCAAAATGTTCATTTACATCCAAAGCCGGCTGATTATGACTTTTTAATCCAGAATGCAAATCTGTCACATTATCATTCCCTGGTAAGGCTGAAAGTGTTTGAAAGAGGTGGTCGATCTTGCTTGGGGTTCCAGTTTTGAGAGCAAGGTAAAGTAACATATGATGATGGTGCCCGCAGCCTTCTAGAGGTTGAGTAGAACAGGCTTCTTCATGCTTCTCGGTAGGAAAACCAGTGACTGAGAATGTGCCATGTCTATGTGTGCTGGATTCAAGTGTTGTCTCTTTGCACTGTAGATCAGAGGCCGTTCTGTCAATAGCGGTCATGCTCATTTGAAGTCTTAAGCTCTGAAGGATCTCAGTAGATTTTGGATGAAGAAATCGGTAGTGAAGAATAACAAAAATAACACCTAGAAAAACAAAGAAAAATATAAACTGTTGCGTTATTTCAGCACATTGTTCCAAGTTCTCCGAAGCCCAACTGGTAAAGCATTGAGTTTACAAAGGTCCACGAACACATGCTAATAAAAAATGCATACCTTAAATACACTTTAAATCACTTTGGATGAAAGCATCTGCTAAATGCATAAATGTAAATTAAACATCCTTACCAATGAAGAAGCTGCATAAGACAGCCACAGGAATGCTCATACTATCCCATGAAGGTTTACTAAGTGAATCTGAGGCCAGAAGAAGAAGGAAAGTGTTCTCCAACAACATTAACTATGACAGAAAAATGGCACAGGTCAGGGATTTAATTTCAATGTGAAAAGAAACTAAATAGAAGCTTGTTAGTCTCGGTTATTTCAAATAATGTAACATTATTCCGTAAAACTGATTTCTGCATACACTGAGGAAAACCTACCAAATAGAACCCAACCATGCGATACCGTGATGGGCCATCTTTGACGTTGAAAAACAGAAAAATGTGTATAGCCCCCAAGATTAAGTTGAAGAGACGCCAGGAACTACAGTTAACACAGATTTCTGTCTGCTGGGACACTAGCCAGAATGTCATAATGAGCCAGTGGAAACCTGAGCAGGGATTTAAAGAGATAGTCACAATGAATGAATGAATAGATGAATGAATGAATGCAGGCATTTATTACCAAATCATCATCTTCCAGGTAAGAGTTGTGCAATGACAAATTATGCAAAGGTGCTCAAGGCTATCACGTAAACTAACTGTGAAAGGCTTTGTGTTAAGAGATAAAAACACAAAGTAACAATATTTAACTTGAGAGTGTATTTATTTAACGATTGTACGCACCCATGACTCCACATGCCCACCAATGAAATATACTGCAGAAAAACATGAGGCTGGCAACTCTGGCGCCCAGCATGCCACCTCTCCACATGAGCTGGCACACCATAGCAGCAGGGGTCATGTGCAAGTGACCGGGCCGGAGCAATAAGCATGATCGGCTGTACAGGACCAGGAACCAGGACATATTTAGCAGGCTCAGCCCAACACATAAGGCCACTGTTAAAAGCAAAGTAATAGTTAATTCAGTGATACACATTGCCTGATTATATTATTACTTTCACAGCAAAATGTCGATGTGGTGCCAGGTGTGCTTGTGCCAAAGTGAAGTCATATACCTGGTGTCAGTAAGCCGGTGTGAAGAGTGAAGAAACTGTAGGTCTGCAGTAGACTTTGAGGCAAACTGAGTGACAGGGATTCGATAAAACACAGAGCAGACACATCTGCCTGTTGCATTAGCAATGTATCAGAATTAACCTGCCTTTTTTGAGGCTTCATGCATCCCCATAACCTGCAAATGTATCACACAACATCATATGTTTTATTATGAGAGATAGCATAATTAGGGGAATCTTATGAAATCTGTTACAACATGCTTGGGTCACATGAAAATAAAAAATATATAAAGGAAATAAAATCTATTTCAAGACCTATTTGCATTATCATTTCTATGACAATACAAAAACTACATAAATACAATATTTGTAATATGTAAGTACTTGTACTTTATTTGTCAGGGTAATGTGTGTTGTATTGCCTTTATGCTAATTCATATATATACATTGGATGCACACGCTGGCCCGAAGTGAACTTTCGGTCTATGTATGATTATAATACAACAATTGAGTTTATATTAATATTAATTTGTATTAATATTTTATTGTACATTAATTGTATTAAATTAAAACTACTCAACAGTTATTGATTCTTTGCCACATAATGTTTGTTTATGTTGTTCCTGCTGAAACCTTCTATACAGTTAGGGTCCCTATTAAGAATAATGGGAAATACAAAAGCAGTCAATATATATATATTTCACCTGTGATAGATCCCCAGATGCAGGCAGTGCACAAATATGACTGAAGGCTTGTTTTTGTCTGTATCTGTTATGAACCACTTCAGACTAAGCAACTGAACAGCAGTGGACGGCAAACAAAGACCCAGAGTCAGCCAAGCCAGCAGCTCTTTCTCTATCCAGAGGTAGTGCATAAAGCAGAGAATAACTGAAAAGACAAATAACAAAATAGATTATTATAGTTTAGAAGGAACTTTCAACTTTATATTAACATGACCAACATATAATGTACATTCCTTTCAAGGTTTATAAGGCAGTTTTTACTATTTTGACAAATTAATGTATGCTACAGTTTCGCTTTCGCTACAGCTTTTTAATAACACATGTATATTAGTCATTCATAAATATTTGATAATGCTTTACAAATTCATCTGTATGTTTAGCAATTAAATGTATAATGCATAACAATATAATCTGTAAACAATATTATAATATAATCATGTTTGTTAAAAGATATTTTAATAGCTACAAGTTCTATTCCTACTATTTTCTGATCCTGTAGTGTCTGTGTCTAATGTAAAGCAGCTGTCAGCGTCCAGGACACGCCCCCTCTACTCTCCATTCATGAAAAAGGCGCTCAAATACAGTGAAACCATAGCAACAGTAATGTACGAGTAATAAAAAACACGTTATTTTCTGACACAAAACGTCCAGCAACACAAGAGCAACATTCACAACATAACCTAACCGCAGTATCTAACGCGGTTGGCAAATTTGGTTTGAAGGCACAGTATGCGGTCTGGAAAGGAATGATTCAACGGAAAATACTTCTATAGAAAATAACTTACGTGCCACTTTCTCTATTAAAATAATGACTCCTGAAAAAGAGTACAAGAATACGTGACTCCACATGATCTCTCTTCCTTTCTGATTTTGCATCGTTGCAGGACACCTTCCTCTTTCAATAGTTGTGGTTTTAAAGGATGGTATTCTCGGCGCTTTCCGCTTTGTCTTCAGTGTTCAGTTTTTGGAGACTGCCGCTCGCGTGACGTCATCGACGATGTAACCAAAGACAGCATGTCTTATCCTTTGAGCAAAATTTGTTATAAAAGGCGACTCGGTTCTTTAATCTAATATTATACAAATATTATATAAATACATCTGAAGATGCGTAAACAAATTTCCTTGATGAAATTTCCTTGATGAACATGAAAAATTTACCCGTGTAACTTTTACGTTTGAATTTGTGTAAATGGATACTGTTCAAAATGTTTGCAAATTTATTTGCTAAATTAACAAGTTTTCATGTTAAAAAAGCTAATACTTATGATGGAAGTAAAAACCTCCACAGTAAAAACAACCCCAAAATAGTCGTGAGTTGTACATAAGAGAACTAACCAAAAGTCAATGATAATTACATTTACAAATCAAACAGTACTATGACTAAAGTTACTCAAGAAAAAGAATTTGTGATCACGTGAGAGTCATCAGATCTACGCGCACATGACTAATCACGTGATCGCCCCTCTCTCTTTATAACTCCATCAACTTGCTTTGACTTATTTATTTCCGCTCAGCTATAGGGAGTGAGACACTTCAACTCGCACAAGGAGCAGAGTCTGCGGACAAAAAAAAGCAGGTATGACCTCTTTGTTTCCAAAATCATAATGTACATTTTTTGGGATGTGGATCATTTTATATAATTTAATTAGTTAAAGTGCCGATTTGATAGTTGCTAATAACACGCTACGAATAGACAACACGAAATGTTTATAGGAGAATAACAGCTACATTTGATTATTATTCGTTTCAGAACGCTAGTCACTTCCGGTTCCTTCAATGTCAATCTTGCTAGAAATGGACCGTTTTGCCGTTAACTGTTGTGTAAACAGAGCTGCTGTTAAAACGAAAAAATGAGATGAGGATCTGAAACGCATGCGTTAATGCTTCACTGGTTGTAGTTGATATTTAGCTTCTTTATGAATGCAATATTGGCTTTCAAGCTCGTTTGTGTGAGCGTATTGTGTAACTTGCTCTGCAAATACCCCCCCATATTAGCAACAAAAAATATCTGTTTCTGTGTGGCGTTAAGCGGCCTCGGCTTCTGAAAGTGCTTACAATAGTACAGCTTACAGTCTTGGACCAATAAGACAGATTTTACCCGTAAACCGACAGGTTAATACAATAATTCCGCTGACTCATACACAGTAATATCACAACACATGATGGATGATGTCAATAGACCGTTTTAAGGAAGTGAAACCTGACTTGTATAAGCAGAGCAACAGTCAATGTCATTCTATCAATTCAATGCTTCCATGACTTGCGTGGTTTTATTGATCTAATTTAGAGTATTAATTAAATATTTTTTAAAAGGAGGCAAACTAAATTACACCATGTTTTACTCACCCTTAAGGCATCCTACCCTGTATATGACTTTCTTCTTTCAGACAGTCCGAGTTCTAATACCATTTATACTTTTTCTTCCAAGCGGTAAAATGGGAGTAAATGGTAAAGTGTTTTTTTTTTTTAAAGCTCCAAAAGTAAATCCATCGATCAAAGATCTGTTTGACACGGCTCTGTGGTCTTACAAAACGACATCTGAAGCGAATCAATGCATTTGTTTAAGATAAATATCCACATTGACAATGTTGTCAATGATAATGTCTGACATCTGTTTGTTGTCCCTCGTGTAGTTCCGGCAAATGACGCAGGCGTGACGTACGTTCCTTTGACGAATGCAGCATTTTTCGATTTGTTTGGCTGATTCCAGTCATTTGCCGGAACAACACGCGCAGCCGAGGGATAACAAAAGTTTGACATTACCATTAATAACATTGCCAATATGTATATTTCTCAAACAAACACATCAGTTTGCTTCAGAAGACCTTTAAGATCAGTTTGCAATTCACTCCCATTCTACCGCTTGGAAGAAAAAGGATAAATGATATAACTCTGACTGCATTCGTCTGAAAGTAAGTCATCTACACCTAGGATGCCTTGAGGTTGAGTAACACATGGTGTAATTTTAGTTTGCCTCTGAAATATCACTTTAACCTTCTCTTGTGAAGACCAATCTTTAATATCTTCCCTGGGAAATGGACACACACATTACAGATTAACTAGCCCACACTACTGTACTGTTTTCATACCCTCATTGCTGCTAACCCACGAAGCAGTTGACTGTGTTTGTCATGACGTCTAGAGCTTTCACTTCTGCGTGACTGCAGTCTGTAGTGCACACTGCAGTGGGCAGTCAGTGGTCTGTTTTTATTAAGTGTCCTTGAAGTGCCCTTCAACCCATCCAGTGTCGTGTTTGTATTTGAAAATGATGTTTGGTTTGCTTGCAGATTTTATTTGCAATTTGGTTCATAAATAAAATAGGCAGATGTCCTGCAAATACTACTGAAATGATTTTTAAGAGCAGTTTGGTTTGAAACTGTGCAAGTGAAAATGTTAACTTTTTTCCTTTTAGGATGTGGCAACTGGCTTTCCTGTGTGTGATCTCAGCCCTTTCTGTTAGCTGGGCGCGACCACGCCTCGCTCCCCTCTCCCATGAGATGGTCAATTTCATCAATAAAGCCAACACTACCTGGACGGTAAGACCGTATTGTGTTGTTGTTACTGATGCTTAAAGCATTCTAGCAGGGAAGATAACTACCTTTTTTGTTTACTTTGGAATGTTTAATGTGAATATGTATTTTTAAGGCTGGCCATAACTTTCATGATGCGGACTACAGCTACGTGAAGAGGCTGTGTGGGACTTTTCTGAAAGGACCCAAACTCCCTGTCATGTGAGTTCATTAAATGTGGTGTGGGGCGAAACTCAAAGGAAGAGGAAGTACTTTTGGTTCACATATGACTTCTGTTGTATGTTTACTTGAATACTGCTCTCGGTTCTGTCTTCTGGATCTTAAGTAACTCATTGTGTGTCTGTGTCCTGACATAGGGTGCAGTATGCCGATGACATCAAGCTCCCCACTAGCTTTGATCCCAGAGAACAGTGGCCCAACTGCCCCACTTTAAAAGAGATCAGAGACCAGGGCTCGTGTGGGTCATGCTGGGTGAGAACTCTTAAAGTGGTGGTAATGTTAAAAAAGGTGTTGTATTCGTTTTTCTAAACCAGTTTTGTGTTTTCTGTAGGCGTTTGGGGCTGCAGAAGCCATCTCAGACAGAGTGTGTATCCACAGCAATGGCAAAGTGAGTTTGGAGATCTCCTCTCAGGACCTGCTGACCTGTTGTGACGGCTGCGGCATGGGGCAAGTCTACTAATAAAGAAACTGCTAGTTACCTGTTGGCCAGAGATGTCAAGTCTCTAATTTGTCTTTAATCTTTTCAGATGTAATGGTGGATACCCATCTGCTGCTTGGGACTTCTGGACCCAAGTGGGTTTGGTGACTGGTGGACTCTATGACTCTCACATTGGTTAGTGTCTGCTCTGCTAAAGTTGAGTTTCTTCAGAATGCTCAAGCGTGTGGTGACATGACTATATGTTTTAAGGTTGTCGGCCATACACCATTGAGCCCTGTGAGCATCATGTGAATGGCAGTCGCCCACCCTGCAGTGGAGAAGGTGGAGATACTCCTAACTGTGACATGTCTTGTGAGCCTGGCTACAGCCCATCTTACAAGCAAGACAAACACTTTGGTAAGGATGGTTAGGCAAATCTGTTAGTTTGGCACCAGTTTTTGTTTGCTCCAATATTTGTTGCCTTTAGTTGAAGGCATTGGTTTAAATCTTGCATCTTAAAGGGATAGCTCACTCAAAAATTATAGTTCGTTGTCATTTACTTACCCAATGGGTACTGCTGTTGTTTGGCTACCAACACTTTAAAATATAATTTGTGTACTGCAGAAGAAAGTCATACAGGTTTGAAATTACAAGAGGTTGAGGACATTTTTGCAAAATCTTTCTTTTTGTGTGAACAATCCCTTTAATTCTTACTGTAGCGGTTGCTGTTTTTGGTTTCGCAAAATGTAAGTTCTTTGACCTGAACTTCTCTTTTTGACTTGTCTTGTAGGAAAGACTTCGTATAGTGTTCCTTCTAATGAGAAAGATATCATGAAGGAGCTGTACAAGAATGGACCAGTAGAGGGAGCCTTCACCGTGTATGAAGACTTCTTGCTGTATAAGAGTGGTAGGTTCAAATCTTTCTTGTACATTACTAGAGTACTTCAAGTGTATTGAAAGTAATGGTTATTTAAAAGTTCCTTTTAAAATCTTTTTCTAGGTGTCTATCAACATGTGAGTGGATCTGCAGTGGGTGGCCATGCTATCAAAATCCTGGGCTGGGGAGAGGAGAATGGCACCCCCTACTGGCTTGCTGCCAACTCCTGGAACACTGACTGGGGTGATAATGGTGAGGATTTTTTTTTGTTCACAATATAAATGTATTCTTTCAATGGAATTTCTAAACTTTGCATTTTTGTTAATAGGTTACTTCAAGATTCTCAGAGGTCAGGACCACTGTGGCATAGAGTCAGAAATTGTGGCTGGAATCCCAAAGTAATTTCAGAAAAGGGGGAGAGCGAGCGAGAGCGTTCAGTTCAAAAGACAATTAGTCGCCAATTTTAACTTAAGCTGACTGCCGTTATATATGGCCATGGATTTAATTCAACCATTCCTTTTTGTAAGAGAAAGGAACTTTAGATTGGGGTCCTCTATGAGGAGGCACCTTTTTAATAGTTTTTGATTTCGAAGCCTCCATGCACCATTGAATGTGTAATGTTGTGCGGTTGGAGTCCAGCTTTAGAGCATTGTCTACAAAATGTTCTCGGCCTAGCAATGCTCTGTAATCACCTGCAGTGCTTTTGACTTTTTAAAATTGCGATTTGGGTTAAAAGGGTTTTTATTTGATTTTGTATTGTTTTAATGCCATTTGTCTATGTAATAAATATAAAATGTCATATTCTCTGTGGGTTTTTTTCTACATCAGCTAAACCAGTGTTTCTCAGACTTTTTCTGATGTTGTTATAAGGCTTTCATTTAAATGTTTTGTTTTGAATGTCTGGTCAATAAACAAAGGAATTATTAGAGATTGGCACAAATGACCAAATTTCCTCCCAATTGTTGCACCCCACTTTTCATGTCTCTGTTCCCCACCAGTGAGGCCCACCCTACACTTTGAGAAACGCTGGGTTAACCGTTTAACAACTGCAACATGAATTCCATTTAGATCATGATCAGTCCATATACAGTACTCAGCTGTAATGAATGCAGATTTATGCATGGTAATGTCAAGGTAACATTAATATACACTTCACCACTGACTGGTTTTGGTTTGGTTTCAGTCCATGAAAAAGCATGAAACTGTCAAGTTGGGTACAAAAAATGAATGGTAACTGGCTCTTGGCATTGACTAATTTTACTTTCTGGGTTTGCATAGTTGGAACAATGAATTGGGGTGGTTCTCTGTGAAAATCTTCTGTGCTGTTTGGTGGACTTTGAAGAGTTCAATTTAATACATGCTTTTAAAAACAATGCTTTATCCAAGTATAATTATGGTTTCTAAAATATGTCCGGTTTGTAACGGAGTGGTGAATTCTGCATTACTTTGGGTGTATTTCATGGATTTGCATGTTCTATTTCGTGATCATCTTGCAACTTTTCTTCTTGAAGCTGTAGTCCATCCTGCTGTTCTGTTGTCTGGTTTAGATCTCTAAGCTCTTCAACCTGTTGGTGTTGTTGAGCTGGTTGTGTCTCATTCTCATGTTCTAGTTGTTCCTGTTCAGGCTCTTGGTTCTCTTGGACCTCTGCGGCTTGTGGGTGAGTTTCAGGAACTCCGCCCTCGGTTTTTGTGTCCGTTTGTTTCCCGATTGTTGTCTCAGCTTGAACATCAGAAGGCACAGTGTTGTTTTCTTGCTGATGGACAAGCGTGGATGAAGATAACAGCTCAGAGGGAGCCAATAATCCATCCTGGTTCAGATCCTGAGTTTGCAGGAGGTAATCCACCAAATATACTACCTAAAAGTTAAAGTTCAAATCAAAATCAAATCACCTTTATTGTCACATCACCACGAGTGGTGAGTGAAAGTCTTGGGTGCATGCTCAATACAAAGCATAATGCAGTTGAACAGACAAACAACTGTATGACTAAACAACCTTGTAAAGTGAGTGACAGTATGTCGTGCAGGCAAGCAGTGCAAATTATAACCGATGGACTGTACAAAAAAGACAATATACATTTACACATATGCACATTATATATATACACAAGATATACACATTGGACGGTGTCTATAAACATTAAATATAAAAAAATAACAGAATATACAGATATGCACACGGAGTGTATGTGTGATGGTTCAGCACATAGTGCAGATTGTTAATGGATGGTTATTGCATTAGTCCATGATACTGTGGTGTATGGTATGGTGAAGAGTGAGTGTGTGGAGTGTGTCAGTTAAAGTGTTGAGTTTACAAGTACAAAGTTGACAAATATCTAAATTTTTGAGCTGTAACAAAACTAACTCTTTAAAACTAAATGGTACTTACAGAGTCTGTTGACTTTGGTGTTATTGCATGATAAGAGAGAAAATCAGTCAGGAGCTGCATCAATTCAAGGCCATCCATCTGCCCACTTCTATCATAGTCGTACAGCGAGAATATGAAGAACACCTCTGTGACAGAAAACACACCACACGATTTGTCACATTTTACAGAATTGGTCTCAAGAAAATATCTTCTCCGTTTAGCCATGAACTTTTACTAAAGAGTGATACAAAATGTGTGACTTGAAATAATAAATCTACAAACAGAAAGACAATGTTATTAATGTTGATAAAATATTAACCTTGTTCCCTCGTGTTGAGCTCTGGACTTGTCTGACCCTCTTTTAAGGTGCTCTTGATGTAGCTTTGCAGAAGCCTATTATACAGAATTGCAGATCAATAAAAAAAATGGCTAGTTTTGTTTAGTCCTATATGATTATACCAGGAGGTAAAGAAAATACAGACACAACCTGTGTGCACAATACAAGTTTTTTTGTTTCATCATTAAAAATAAGTCAACAAAAATGCATTTAATTGTATCACTCATTTGATATTTGCGTATATAATAGCATGTAAGTTTGTGTCAGCTGTAAACTTCTCACTGATGTGTTATCACTGACGTGACAAAGGACTTTGAACCTCTGTGCAACTATATTACCTTACTTGATAACATGCATTCAAAGACAGTGATGCAAGACTCAGAAAAATGTTCAGTGTAAGTCAAAACAAAAACCTGCGGTTATCTTCGCCGGATCCAAAGGGATTAGCAAGTTCTGGTGTGAGGACGGCATCACTAATAACAGAGAGCAAAACAAAATCAGAATACATATTGGCCAAGTTTATTTCATGTTTAGGAAAACGAATGTCATAAAGATTGTTTTCTTGCTTTACTGGAAATCTGTTTAAATACACTCATTCGTCATGAATAACAAGTACTGTATAGACCCGGTTTCACAGACAAGGCTTAGCTTAAACCAGGACTATGCCTTATTTAAATTAGTCACCAAGTCGCTTTTATAAACATGCCTTATAAGAAACATTATTGGTTTACATCTTGGTGTACATCAGTCTGGAACTAGTAAAAAAAGCATGTTTTCATTGTGGTCCTTTAAGATCAACACAAACTTCACTTCAAGTGACTGATACACTGGCATGGTACATTATTATAAATACATTACAACTAAATTTCATATACACAAAAATACAATCTAAAACAGCTTAAATGCATAGTTCATCCATAAATGAAAATTCTGTCATGAATTACTCACTCTCTAAGTCTGCATAAATGTCTTTTTTGCTTGAACACAGAGAAAGATATTTGGACGAATGCTTGTAACCAAACAGTTCTTGCACCCCATTGACTACCATAGTAGGAAAATGACAATGGTAGTCAAAAGTACCCCAGAACTTTTTGCTGTCATACATTCTTCAAAATATCTCACCAGTTTTCAACAGAACAAAAAAAAATCATAAAGTAATTTATCCTACTATGGTAGTCAATAAAGTCCAAGAACTGTTTGGTTTTAAGCATTCAACCAAATATCTTCCTGCATTCAACAGAACAATATACGAATTTGGAACAACTTAAAGGTGAGTAAATGATGACAGAATTGTTATTTTTGGGTGAACTATCATTTTAATATAAATATATTTGTAACTTAACTAAAAGTGGCCATACTTGAAGTAGCCTTTTTAAGCCAAATACATGCAGTTTAAACGACACATGAGACTTGAGACTCGGCCTGGTATTGTAACATTTTGCATTATAGTAGCCTATAGTAATGTTAACGGTTACCTACCTGGAGATAATTTGGACTTGTGGAGCACACATATTCAATGAAGGCAGGACGAGCAGGAACAGAAGCCTTGCTATGATCATGCCGCATGCTGCAGTGGATCTCACACCTGTCACAGATAACCAGTAACGACTATTAAACAAGCAATTCATAAACACGACCTTCTTAGGACGAAAATGAATTGTGTTGAAGTACTCAAGAATAACAATACAAATATATTGTCTAAATCGACAAAAAACCCGGTCGTAGCTGCGGACATGAAGAGTCAGCTGACTCATGACAGCTGAGCCAATATCTACTGCGGCTATTCAGTCTATTTTCCTCTGTGTCGTTACACAAACGCAAGAAATTCTGGCCTAACTAATGTTTATCAAGGCAAAGAGCAACATTTGTACATGATTTTGATAATCGAATAATAGGTAAATGCGCTCATAGCCTACTGTACCTCGCTCGGTAGCAGTCAGTGGTCTCTCCATGATTATGCGTTCTGTTAAACCGGCTGATGCGAGCATCATAATCCCTGTTTTTATCTGTGACAGGGTACACGTGGATTCCGTGAACGTCTCTCCCTGTATAAAAACGTGCCCCTCCTAACGCCGCACATCAGCTATCATCATCGCCACGTAGATGCGCTGCACTGCGCTTTCAACACGGACCGCCTCTATACATTATTTTATGCGACACTGGCAAAATCCTCAAGCATGTAAATACTTTGTGTAGATGAGGTATTGTTATGGTAAGTATCTGGGATCAAGAGAACCGAAACAAAAACGATATGCGGTTATCGCACCTTAGAGGAAATTGTACAAGGCGGACTTTTTTATTTTAATTTTTTATAATTACATTAGATACTCTGCATATTACGCTTGTATATTGCACAATTTTATTTAGTATTTCGCCTCCACTAGCAAATTTATTTCTGTAAGTATGTACCCCCTGCAATAAAGGTTTCCGTTCGAAATTTTGCCAATTTAACCACAAGGTGGCGCACTTCTATTGGTCCTCGTGCATTAAGATTTGATAAATACATTTTGATTATTATTAATAATAATGATAATCATCATAATACATATTTTTAAATGTGCAGATACGCATGATTCATAGCTCGAAATTGTAACTTAGGCGACATGTTTTACACAGTTAGTGCCACAAGCGGTGGCAAGTGTTTTAACATCTATATATCTATGGGGTTGAGTTTTAGAGATGGGGGAAAGTTTGAAAAGTCACTGTAATCAACAATCCAATTTATCTACACAATCTGGCCAAATATAGACTTTTTTTAACGAATAAACACAAAATAATAACCTTTCAATAAAAACTGGGGTATTTTGGGGTTTTATAATCCCAAGTCATGGATACATCTTAACAAAAGCAAGTCTTAAGTCACTAGGAATATGATCCAATGCACATTAATGATTTAAATTCAAAATAAACTATGTATTTATAAACAGCTATGAGTACAATGGTAGTTTGAGGTAAAGCTCATAATTTGTTTAACATTTTATTCCAAACAAAGTGCACTTAAGCTGCATGTTGTATTAGTATGTGCATTCCCTACTTGAATCCACAACCTTTGCAGCCATGCTCGACCAACATTATGAATATTGATTATGAGTGTGAAAACCTTTTACTTAAATGGTAATAATCTGATCAGATTTTTTTTGTTATTTTAGCCTTATGTAACTTTCTGAAGTGTGTGTTAGTTCGAGTTCTGCCATGTGTGTTCATGAACTTTATACTAAAACAACAGTTATTTACACATAAGTGTTACTCAAATGTAATCGAACATACGCTGGAATTTCGTTCACATGTAAGCCGCAGAACATTTCATGTTTGCTTAAAAGATTCATTGTTTGACTGTTAATAGGCCTACAGAAGTCAGTTTAAATACTATTTTCCCAGTATGCATTTTATTTTATTTAAGACACCTGTAATTTCTTTATCAAAAATTATTTGGGGAAAATAAATAAAAATCAATAATAAATCACTAAATTAAACATGGGTTTGTTTGATGTTGATCAAATTAGCAGTAATTTCTTATTGGATTTACTGAATAGTTGTAGTGCTTAACAATAACTTAAGCAGTTTTAAAAGACTATTTAGAGAATAGAACTGAAATACTTCCTGTTTTTATCAGCCAAAATAAAATTAGTACAAGATTAAAAAGATGATGTGCTCGCACCATATTCTCACAGTTATGACTGGTGAGCACAACCTTCCTCAACATTATGCATGAACTGTTCTTTTCTTTCTTAGATCCTGCTGTCTGAGCAGCAAACAAAAACAGAACCCATTCAGAAAGTGGGGCTGGACCAGGGACAGAGTTATATCACAGTATTATTTGAGGTCAATTGGGTTTCGGTCCTGATTTTCTTTTTAAATAACGTACATTTATGCATTTCGGTGGATGTGTTTATCTAAAGCCTTACAGTGCATCAAGGAACATTTTTCTGTTTGTGTTCTCTAGGAATTGAACCCCTGATCTTGTTGTTGCTAGCACCATGCTCAATCGGCTACAGAACAAATTAGAAAAGCTTTTACTCACTCAAGTTGAAAAGTAACCTATAACAGGTGCTTTTTTTAATACCAGGATTTTCAAATCAACATAGGAAAAACATTATACAAATCCAAAATTTCACTATGTTTTATTAATGGAATATTAGATCTCTGCCACATTGTTTTTTTGCATCTTCTCGCATGAAGCTGTGCGAATGTTTTGTTTTCTCACCAGACTTTACCTTTGGGAAAGTGAACTGTGTGAAGCTTGGCTGTCATTCAGCTCTGGATTAGTCAACTGACAACAGAGAACTGCTGCATCATGGGAAGTTACTGTACAGGCTGTCTGCCTCAATGCACGGCATTGCTCCCTTGAGAATTCACCTTTTGATAGACAGTTTAGATCTTAACGTGCTGAGGTTTGATGTTGGATCAATAAAGTACACTAAAAGTTAAAGATAAACATTATACTAGGAGTCAATTCGAATACATTCAATGTAGCACTAAATGTAAAGTGTTTAGTATTATACACAAAAAACAAGAAATTATATTTGGCAGATGCTTTAAAGCATTCAAGCTACTTTATGACTAATGTATGCACATCCCCAGAGAATCAAACCTAATTTTGCATCTACAGTATGAAGTAGAGATGAAAAATAATAATATTTATAATTTCAATCGTCGGGTACAATTGTGTGGGAAATGTTAGCTTGATGTCATCTGACTTTGACCCATGTAAAGGTGAATACATGAAGTAACCTGAAATTTTATGCGTTAAAGAGTAATTTAAAACCTGAATGACTTTTATTCTTATAAATGTGAGTGACCACACAGCATTAACCCCCAATGACTTCCATTGTATGGGCACATGTAAAAAATAGTTTTAAAAGAAAATCAGTGAACCGGCGCAGTGTTTATTAAATAATATATTATATAATTTCATTGACTTATTATGAAGTTGACTTATAAATAAGAAGAGACACATATTCAGCTTGATATTTGACACCCTCTTTCAACATTCAGCCTTCATATTCATATACTGTATTTCTTATATATATATATCAAATGTACTGGTGTTGTTTTCGTTCTGCCGGTAATGTTGTCCACCAATTGACCTTAATGAGACTATAGTGGCATAGCAAGAGGATTTATTGAGTGGGAATGATCTTTCACACTGTGGCTCTTGTTTTCTTTAGACCTTCAGACATGCTTGCATAACATCTGCTCATGTTTGAAATTCACAGTAGTGATTGGTGGTAAAATTTACTGTAAACTGACTGTATCCGGCACCACGGTGGAGCGAGAGAATGGGAGATGTCTGTGGTAGGATTAGCACTTGTTTAGGGTGGCATTGATGTTACCCACAAGCGCTCAACCCTCAGAAACCTTAAAAGTCGAATTGAATTGATTTTGCTACTGAAGTGATAAAGGTTTTAATTCCTAAAAACCCCTTTAAAATTCTTTTAATTTACTAATATCGTTTTTTGTAGTTGTTGTGTATTCTGCTTATGTACGTGCAAAGCAGTAAGATGTGAAACCATTTAGAAACATTACAAATAATGTCTAAAAAGTGGTCATACAAATGCTGTTGAAAAAAATGATGGTATTGGCATAACAGAAGAAAAATCGCATAATAACCCAGAATCTTAGCATAGTTGATATGGATTAAACTATAGTATGTAGTTATGACAAAGACAACTCTTTCAAGATCAGTTGACCCCTAACAAGTCATATTTTATTAAATCCAAGATTGGGTAAAAAAGTTTCTTCATCGCACTGAAATGCGTACGTCTTGCTCAGACACAATAAGCCTTTTTGTAAACTGATCAAGTATAATGTTTCATGTTTAATACCAGTGTCAAAAATAAAGCTTTTGCAAAGAAAGTAAAACACTAAAACTGTTTTCGTGCACTAGATCTGTATCTGTGTCTTATTCAACCTGTCTAAATTCTATTCTCTTATTCGCTCAGCATTGACACAATGCCTACATGCATTTTACAGAACATTCATAGTCTTTCCTCCATTATGTCCAGAAAATTACTTCATTATGACATTATGCTATTAATAAAATGACAGGAAATAATAAAATAAATTGCAGCTGAACAGTCCCAAAAGTTATAGCTCATATCTACAGCAGAGATGAAAAATTTCTCTTTGGCCATTCTTCTCTGTATCTGTTTCCACAGTTAACCGAGTTACATTTGGCTTTAACTATATTACACTGAATTAAAATCATGTGCAGGCTAAAGGCAAACAGAGGTGAGACAGTATAATACAATGTATCAGACAACTTAGTACAGTAGACAAACTAAACAAAATGTCATCTCATGATCTCATCTCATGATGAAATGAATGAATGCTTTGTGACAAATATATAAAACTGAAATTCATTTTTCAGGAATACAAAATCTGAACTAGTAGTAAAAAAGCATTGTGCTACTCTAATAATACAATGAAAGTACAGTAGGTGATATACATAATTTTAACTTGCATTCACAACGGTCCACCCACAGAATGTGAATGTAGATGAACGTGCTAATGCATAATAGAAGCTAAGCTGGTGAGCCACAGGAGAACAGCTGTGTCAATATCATAAACAGTCACCTATGATACCCTGTAAGAGATGCTGAACAGACGCTAACACATGCTGTGTTCGGGATACACATCCAAAAAGCAATTAAATTCCTCAGTGTTTGGACACGATGAACAAACCTCTCCAAAAAAACAATAAATGAAACTCAATTTCACTTCTCTGTATCATTCGACATGTAGCAGCTGCCGGCAACTTCCCGATCCTCGCGATATTTAAGGCACAAATATAATTCGCTGTTTTGAAAGCTCCTGACCTGTCTTGCTAGAGAATACAGACTTTATCAAATGTTATCTTAATCCCTACAAAATGCAGACAGATTAATTTCACAAGGCATAAATTTACCCTCCCAATGATTCTAATACATTGATAAAGGTGACAGCACATTCATATACATCCAGAGAAGATAAGTCTAGAACTTCTTGATACAAGTAAACTTATTGATACAAATCTTCTACATTTCACCGTTTTTCACCGAGTCTTATTTGAGATGCTCAATAATGGAAATCTCGCTGCGGTCTGGGAAATCCGGGGTAAGTCCATTCAAGTAGAGACTGCCATTTTTGGTCAAGGCAGGCTGATCTTTCTCTAGGTCGTCTGTGAAGTTAACAGACAGGGTCCTCTTGCATGACATCAAGTCCTGACCCGGGTTTTGTCCGAGCTCAGAGGACAGCTTGCGCTTGATGTATGCTGCCCTCTGAAACTTGTCGTAAATTTCCACGCTCAGACGGCGCCGCGTTTCTTTAAACTCCGCCGACACATTAGCTGTCCATTCTGCAGCGTGCGCACGGAACTCTCCAACCTAACAGAGAGTGCAATATACAGTGGGTCAACACCAAACAAATCAAGGGTGACGTGTTTAGAAATGTGATGTATATGGGTCAATGACGTATAGCGATCACTTATCACGTGGTGCGACCAATATTATCAATAATGGTATTAAATAAAAATAAAATATAACTAATTTTTGTGGCGGAAATATGAATCTCTGATACTGTGTTTAAGTGAATGGTATTTTTAAAACATTTGTATCAAGTGTATGCGAGTTTCAGGAAAAATAAGTTTGTTAATTTTGTTACTTAAGAAGACAAAATATAGAACAAAAATATTTATTACTTACCAAAACTCAAAGAAATGCAAATATTTAGTTTCAAACACTTTAAATACTAAAGATTTGTAAAAAAAAGTTAAGCATTTCAAGGAATTTAGTTCATTTTAAGACAAATCAAGGTTGCACCACATGATATTTTTAAGGCTATGGCTAATTCGTAGATGAATCATAGAAAAGACAAAAGGACAAAAGCACGCTCATCTTCTTTAAAAGGGTGCTTGACCAAAAAACGAATACAAAATATGTACTAGTAATTTTGCACTAATTGAATTTTTTGGAGCTGTGGTGTGCTAACTGTTTTGCATATCTTAGATGAAAATCATAGATGAAAAATCGCTTAATTTAAATTTTAAAATTTTCTTAATTTTTATTGTTTAAATAACTGCAATAGATAGTATTATTTATTTGTATTTTAAAATCGGCATGTCGAAAATCCTCAAGTATTTCATGGGTCATGTACTTCAAAAAATATTTTTGCGACAATAATTCATCTTGCTGATTGTTACACAGAAATAATACAGGCCCCCTAACATGCATATTAGTCTATTTTATTGAGAAAAATAAGTCAATGTATGGTGTGCTTGTGGCTTCTCATAATATTTTCTCATAATAGTTAGTCATGATGCAAAATGCAAAAAGCAAAGAAGCGAGTGTTCCACACAGCACCATGGCAACATTTACAGACCCTGAAAACTGATGTATTATAGATGAGAATCAGGTTGAACTGGGTCATTTAGACCTGTTACTCCAAACCTGTACTTTCCTTTTCACCTATTTTCAGCGAAATGTGTTAATGGACATCAGTGTAAGTCATTTTCAGCTTCACATTTACAGTTCTCTGCTATTAATTACAGTCAGTTCATTGAGCGGCTGTGGACCTAAAGGCCTAGATAGCTCCCCTTTTTGTGAAAGGGACAAATCGCAACTTCTAAAATTTAGTGCAGTGTATAATATCAGAAAATTGCTTTTATGACCTCACAAGAAATGAACAATAGGTTGAGAGAAAATGGCTTATTTTGTGGTTCAAACAAAGCAGGCCTTCTAGAACGTAATCCTCCAATGTGACACCGATTCATACAATGCGCAGTAAATGAAAACAGGGCTGAACAGCCATTGGCTTTCTGAAAATTTCATACAGCGAGCTTTATAAAATATATACTGCTTACGCAAACACAAAACATGCCTTTTATTTATCATTTAGAAATAGAATAGAATAGATTTTCATTTAGAATTTAGAATAGATCAAGGTCATGTGCAGTTGAGTTGAGAAAGGCTTTTAAAGATGCCATAACATACCTCTTCTTTTGTCTTCTTGGATATGACCCGAAGCCAGTCTCCGATCATGCTGAGAACTGCTGCAAAGTAGGCTAAACCCACCAGGATCCAGAACCACACTAAAGGCTTATAATAGTCCAGATATTCAATCTCAGATCCTCCTGGGTTAAAGAGAAAACAGCCTGTTTAATTTTTCACATCAATAAACTGAATCATAACTAATAATAATCAAACCGCATCCATGAAACTATACAAACCGATATCAGATGTAATTTAATGTTAGTGAGTGGATATAACATATGTTTTCTGCCAACAATGTTATTTACTTGTTGATGTGTTGCCTTCGAAAAATGGCAAATAATAGTCATTAAAATGCAGAGCAAGGCTGCCAAGCAGCAACTTCAATCACTACCTGCCACAAAGTCTCCAAATCCAATAGTGGTTAATGTAATGACAACAAAGTAGATGGAATCCAGAGTGCTCCAGCCCTCGATGTGCTGAAAGATGAGTGCGGGGATGGCCACAAACAGCAGGCACCCAAACAGGATGAACAGGACTGTGGATGTCACACGGATTTTGGTTTGGCTCACATTCCATTTCTGAGAGGGAAAGACAAACAGAACAGGTGAGAACAGAATAATGACCACTGAACGTACAGAGTTACACAATTCCCACTATCTGAAAACATCACTCTTCTGCAACTGCTGCTAATGTGAGACTCCCACATAGAAAACCTTTTGTTTCAATAAATTCAATCCAAATTATTGACCTTTGTCAATACACCTGTCAATAGAACCCAGATTTCTCATCTCAGAGTGATTTCCATATTGATCATCTTAAAAAAATGAAAAATATATCTGCACATCTTTTGGATTACAAAGTTACAACAAAAACTTTCTATCATCCAGCATCATCGACTATGTTCAGGGAAAGTCCTTTAAAAATAGTATCTTTGTTTACATAAAGCCAAAAAAAGTACCGAACATTACAAAGACTTCTTTATGTCAGCGAGGTAGGCAGACTTATTGCCTAAAATTAATAGTCACAATATAGTCAAATATGAAATAATCCTTTTTTTAAAGCAATAGAGTCTACATTTTCTCCATTTAAGAGAATAGCAATCTCCATTTAATAGAGCAATGTTTTCTAGCCATAGAACGATAAAACATTGACATCCAATCAAAATCCATTAATTCAAAGGACTGTGCTTAAAGAAAACACTATAACGTTTACTGTAAAAAATGTCACTTTTCTTGTTAAAGAGTACATAGCTTGTGATTTTTAAGGGCCTATTTTGGTTTATGGAGTGTCCGACAACAGGTTTATGTACATACATGGTGTAAAAACACTATTATTTCGTAATAATAAGCCGTTTCTATTAACTTTCTTTTTGACAGACTCTCAAATGATTCGTTCCGCGATTCATCTCTCTAATCTGTGCCTATCCGCTAGCCTAGTCTGATGTGATTGGTCAGATGGTCTAGTCTGCTGTGATTGGTTTAGACTATTTCTAGTGACCGGACTAGGTCACGAATCGTTTGATTCAGAGTCGACTCCCTTTTTTCCAAGCCAATAACTTTGTTAGTCATTCACCTTCGGATTTACAACTTGGCAGCCTGCCTACATTCAAACACTGCAACATTACACATGGCATGAAATGTAATTTTGATAATCTCGTGGTATGTACTCTTTAAGTAAATTTAGTCTGGTTTAGATATTTTTAGTCGAAAACAAAAATGTTTAGCAAGAAGGTAATTTTTTTGCAGTGTAACTGTGCAAATGCCAGTACTGAGACCAGTCTCTTCTTGCTCATTTTGAGTTACACAGGTCAAAGCTTAACTCATAGTTGGTTTGAAAACAGTACTAATAGGAAAGTAATATTACTGTAAGTAGCAATTAAATTTACAGTAAGTTACTGGCAACCTGCTGCAAAACTACAGTATTTTTTTTACAGTGAATTACTGTCCTTGATGTTAACATGCCTTAAAAAAAAGTATACATTATAAATCTTATAACGGTAAATAAGTACAAATGTCATGTCTTTAAAAGACCATGTTTCCTTTGTGCTGCAGAATAGAATAAATGCACCAGCAATAAATAATTCACTATGCTGCATTGACTTCTGACAAAGAAATATTACTTTTTTTATAGAAAACATTCACATTTAAGTACGAACAACACAACTCAGCCTAAATATATATGTGTGTGTGTGTGTGTGTGTGTGTGCAGAGAGTGTAAACAAGATCACCAAAGGCACTTAAGTGATTACATTGAATCATCAAACCTGACAGTGTTCTGCAGCACAGAATCAGTCAGTGTGCATTTCTGCTTAGCAATTATTGAGTATAGACAATCCAGTCAATTTTAAAGGGCTAAAGATTAAATGGCTTTGTGATGCATAGTTTTTTGTCAGCTCATGATTTTGTATTGTGAAAAAGACATGCAGATGTGAATTAGCAATACTGCAGTAATCCGGCTTGTTTACATATATTATGTTCATGAGCATGCATTGTCTCTATTTAATAAATCAATCAATATATTTCACATAATTAGTGTGATCTGTTTTGATTTATTCATTTGTTTATTTATTTACTCTTTATTGATCATTGTTCCAATCAAAAAGAAAAGAAAAGGTAAACAGTAACGTTGAGGTTTGTTTTGATAAAACACTTACCACAAACATCTTTTCCACTTTTGCAATTCCTTTGCCAAATATGGTTCCTAGCTGATCGCCCACTCCAGCCAAGAGAAAACCGAAGAGAGGAATCCCCAGAAGAGCGTAGATAATGCAGAAGATCCTGCCTCCCTCTGTGTGTGGAGAGATGTTTCCAAACCCTGCAAAAAACAAATGAAATTCTATAAGACTGTAATCATGCATACATATTCAATGCTGAGTCCCCTAAATCTTTATAATTTCTTTAAAATATTGACAATATGACAGATGTAATTGTGACTAATTGCTTATTTCAGCAAGTCATGTGTCTCTTAGATTGGTGAAAAGCTAACAAGGCTAATGAGGGTGTTTTAGAAGAACATAATTTGATTCAGTCTGCAGACGGTTCTATGAGAATTCAGGTTGGGACAGAAAAGATTTGAGAAACATTATGCAGGTCACGGAGTGTCTTTGAACATTCAGGGGAATTAGTTTCAAACTCTAAATTTAGCCAGAAGAGACATAAACATAGCAGATCAAAAAACATTTACACGCTAATAGGATGTATTTCAGGAACACAAATGCTCACATTTGCAATAAATTCAGAATTAAAATATGAGAGTATGAAAAATAAGTGCAAGTGCACCCAGAAAGTATCACGGTCAGGTTATGAATTTTACATGATATCAGATTCAGCCAGGAGAACTATTCCCATAAAAAAGTGTTTTTAGATTTCTCGAATTAAAATTCAAGAATAAATCTCAGGAAGTCTAATTTTAATGATCAGTTTAATGCCAAGTATTCAAACTTCAGACTAGCTGCATTACTATATAAATCTATTGAATTATTAAATGTGCAATGTGAATATTAAAGAGGATCTATTGACAGAAATGCAATATAATATACATAACTGTCTTTGGAGGTGTATAAAGATCTTACATAATGAACCGTTATGTTTTTATTATCGTAGAATTAGCTATTTTTATCTATACACCGCGGGTCCCCTTACATGACTTCGCCATGTTGTTTCTACAGTAGCCTTAAACAAACAAACTGCTTTACAGAACATGTTTTGTAAATACTTTATCTCCTTCAGCAAAGAAGCGAAAATGTGACGTGTGTCAGCCACCGTAATGCTTCGAAAGGGAAGGGTGGAGTGAGCCGTTGGTTGCAATTCGTAAACTCACCACTAGATGCCGCTAAATTTCACAAACTGGACTCTTAAGGAGCGACTGCACAGACTGCTGTTGTTAACTAAGAAACTATTTGTAGACATGATGACTCTACAGAGGATGACTTTTACTCAAGTTTCTAAAAAAAGTACTCATAAGAGACACAATGGTTGCACCTACTAGGAACATACCAAGAAATGTAAGCAATTATAAGCCCATGGACAGGCCCACCCTGTGTGAAGTGGAACAGCGGGGGGCAATTTCACAAGAGCTTCCATCCAATTATGTCCCAGTTCCTTGAAGCTCATTAACAATGGTCAAACGCTCCTCTTGCAATCTGTTTTTAAAGCCTAATTAAATCAAAAACCTTGAAAAAAACATAAAAATTGGTTTTGTGTGAAACAACCAGAATTGCACCAAGCGGAAACAAGCAACAGTGATGTCTCTACACACTGTCTTGTACTCGGAAAAGCAATACACATCTGTTCATGGTTGAACAGAAACAGTGTACTTATTCTAGTAGATTAACTGTAACATAATGCCATTTCACTTCCTAAGAAGAGTGGCTGAACATTTTCAATTATGGTTATAAATGGGAATAATCTGTTCTCTGCGAAAAATGGTCTAAATTAATAAGAAATAGATGTTTTCCTACAGCACAACACAAGCCAGTCTGACACATAAAGCAAAACAGTCATGCCTCCCTCATTAGAGAAACAGCTACTATCTGAACGACTGATGTAAACCTCATGTAACATTGCTGTCTGATTGACTCCAATGAGAACACAAGTGTTTCTTCTGAGAGCACGAGCGATGGCAAATATTCTCATTCTGCGCTCAACTGATTTCTGTGTATTAGTGAATAAAGCGCTCTCACAAACAGATGGTCAGATAAGCACTCTCCAAAGTGCCTGTGAGTGTGTTTTTGGTGGTGGAGATGACAGGGGTTCACAGGGGGTGCTGACAGGTTCATTCAAATGACAATAAATGGCATCATTTTGTTTGTCTAAGTGACTAAAAAGAAAAATGACCTGGTCCCTATTGATACACAAATTAGCAGTTTTGAAGGCCAAGCCTGTGAATGACTTCTGTGGCGACACAAAATGAGAGAGTGTAGGAAGGTGTGGATTCATGCAGTTAAACCCACTGTAGCAAAACTGCAATTAATGTGCAAAAAAAAGCTATTAAACCAAATTAAGCAATGCATATTTTCTCTAAATAGGGGTTAAAGCTACACACTCACTAAGATGAGCTAAATCTACAGAAAAATTCAACAACATGTTCACTTCCTACTAGCATTAGTAGACTATTATTGAACAAATTTAGCTATTTCTTTGTGTCTAACATGTTTTGATATAAAAACATTGCAAAAAAGTTACATTTGAGAAAATATGAGACATGCGTGTCATGTCTGAATGTTGGAATATCTAATATGCTCTACAATCTTTAACGCTTTTACTCAGTGGAGTAAATATTAAACTTATGATTCTTTTCAACAGCCAAACGCAACTTTAGAATTCAGGCCAAAGAACGTATGCAAGAGCATTATAATTTTGTTGTTTTGACTTTGTCTTTCTGCAATATAATATACATAAATATGTGTATAAAGACCTTTTATGGTCTTTATGGTTTTTTTAACGGTTCATTATAAAGGACATAATGAACCGTTATGTTTTTATTGCCTTAGAATGAGCTATTTCTATCTACATACACCGCGTGTAGCCTTCGCCATGTTGTTTCTACAGTATCCCTAAATGGACAAACTGCTCTACAGAGAAGGCAAAGAAGCGAAAATGTGACGACATCTTTGTCCTGTGTCAGCCACCGTAGTGCTCCAAAAGGAAGGGGCAAGCGGTAGAATGAGCCGTTGGTTGCAATTCAAGTTTCACAAACTGGACCTTTAATGTCAATGTTGGCACTAATGTTACTAATGTTATAAAATAACACAATTATGTTAGAGGTTTAGCATGCATTAAATAGGATTAATTAAATTGCATTTGCAAGGTATAGTTATAGTCATAAAAATATTCTGAAACCAGTTACTTTACCACTCCTCTACATTTGATATTACATTACCATTATCACCATCATCTAAAACCTGGAGAAATGATGTGAAGTGGAACAATCCAAGACCTTGATGTCTTTCAACTGAAAATAAAAGGTCAAACTATCAGGCATGCTTGATTCATTATTACATTTTACACTTCACATCCTTGTAACTGTAAGGATAGAGCGGAGGGTTGCTGTGTGTGGGGAGGGGTGCTCTTTAATCCACTACTGGGCTCTGCTCCAGCAGGTTTCAAAGGTGTTGCGCACATGTATTCAAGAACGGTCAAAGCTGTTGAAAGGATTGCTTATTGTTCATAATTAAGCTTATTAAATAATGCTAACACAATTCCCTGCATATCCTTGTTGATTACTTCTAAATTAAAACATGAAGCTAATCATTATTTCAGAGAAATGCATCTGGTGCAATGTATTGAGAAACTGTCACATGTCTGTCTCATTTCACACAAACAAATTAAATATGGCATATACACTGGCTTTCAAATTTCAAATAAAAAGAAATTATGACTCAAACATGATGAATATGAATCACTATGAAGTTAGGTCAGTTATGTCATTGTTAAATGTTTAGTGGAGTGTTTCTATGCTGGGTTTATAAGCCAACCGTTGGATTTTCAACCCAAATTGGTGGGTTGTTTTAACCCATTGTTGGGTCAAATGCAAATATTTTCCGGTTATGTACGGTCACGGTGTATGTTGTGTTCATCTTAATAAGTAAGTGATCAAAAACAACTACACTCATAAAAAAGTAAAGCTGTTACCTATAGTGGTGATGACAGTCCCTGCAAAGAAGAAAGAGCTACTGAAGTCCCATATGCTGGTCTCATTGGAGGGGTGACCTGACGGATTGACCCCCGCACGAATGGCAGCCACCACTTGCTGTGGATGACAGAATTGGTATCAGTAAGAAACTCCAAGACCTTCTACAAACTTAAAAGCTATGGTATGAATTAGGGCTGTCAAAAGATTAATCGCGATTAATCGCATTCAGAATAAAAGTTTGTGTTTACATAATAAATGTCTGTTTCCTGTGCATATTCGTTTTGTATTAATGAACACAAACACATACATGTAGGCCTATATATATTTAGGAAATATTTAGATGTATTTATTTATATATATATAATTGAAATTATATTTAAATGTTTATTAATTTTTATATTTTTCTTAAATATATACATGTATGGGTTTGTTTTTATAAATACAAAATGAATATGCACAGTACACAGACATACATTATGTAAACACAAACTTATTCTGGATGCGATTAATCGTGATTAATTGTTTGACAGCCCTTGTTTGATTACAGAGCAAAAACAATTTTGTCAATTTACTAGCCCTCGTGAAATGTTGTAATATTAAAATACATACACTAGGAATACAGAGCACATGTATACATAAACTACATTTATGGTCCTTACACAAATTTTGATTCCCTGTATGGAAAATTGCAGCTTCAACTTTTGGCCAAAAATCTCTTTTACTGTTTCACAGAAGAAAACAACACAAAGTCAAAATCACCCGCGATTAAATGACAGCAAAATTTTGTTTATTTAGAAACCGAGAGCCATATTTCCTGCTTCCCGTCGCTGAATCACATTCAGTACTGCATCGCTATTACTGTATTGCAATTAAGCTTCAGTTTCTATTATGAAGACAACCAAAACACATTTGAATTGGAAGCAGACAGCATGTCTCTGAATGAGCAGGATGGCTGGCTCCAGTTGCATTCTGCGCTGCAAACAAAGGCACGGATCTGTTCTTTATCTGTGTTCCACAGCATCTCTGGATGTTACGTCGCACATAACTGCACCGGCTGGCTGCGAGTTTAGAAAAAGTTGATCAGTAATTTCATTTCTTATAGTAAACGGCTGCCTTGTCAAATGGTTTCTGTGTGTGTCTGTGCAGTGTTATACATGTACTATATTTAAGACTGTGCCTTTTCTTTTAAACAAAGAATCTTGACATGACTAAGATCAATATTCTGGTTTCTCTGATCGGTGGGTTTCCGTATGGAATGAAAGTCCTCTGAATCAGGGCCAGATTTGTGTTATACTACGACTTCTTATATCCTCCTTATATCCTTTTCAGTTTCAGTTTCAAGTACTCTGAAGCTATTTTACTTTTCACATGACATCACTAAGCTTGTGTGGCCAACTATAATGTATATAATATTACAAAACATATAGCTAAACTTGCATTTAGACTCTTGCTTAATTTGGAACATAACACCCTTTGATGGATAAATGCATTAAATATTGAATATCACTAATAGTAAGTAAAATTGGTTGAAATGGCAACTAACATTGACCTTAAAATGATCTAAAAACTGCAGTTGAAGGAAATAGGTTTACTAGGTTAAAGTGTGCAAAAGTTATTTTCGGTCAATTCAAAAGTATACTGGCCACGACTTATTTTATAAACTAGAATAATCAAAGAGCAATGATCGGTGCTGTCCATGGTCCTTAACACATTACACGCATTATCCATACACCGGGATGCTCTCCCCAAAGTTGTGCTTTAAAGGTGGTCACAGCACAACCTTATCACACTCTTAATGCACACTTCCTAAAACAAATAAACATCTGCACATGAGCGTGCAGGTCCTCCTGACCTACATACTGCAGAGATGCTGGAAGAGCCCTGTGTATCACAGCTGCTCCCTCAATGCCCACTGCTCCCAGTTGGCCGCGGGACAGCCCACACAAAACAGAGAGTCAAAGAGTGGCCAATATTTCCAAGGTGACGTTTCTGTAGAGTCAACATCTTTTACGGTACACTTGCTGTACTAAGTGCTGCTACAATCACTATTAGACTTACTGTGATTATAGAGATTGGAAGTAGGTGTGTTAGTTTGTAATTTGTCGTAAAGGGCAAGAGGACGGATTTGAGTTGTGTCCCGGGGTTCAAATTATAGGCTGTCAAAGCACTACAATAATATTTCTAGATGGGACGTTGCTTTGATGTATCACAATGCATAAAAGGGATAGTTCACCCAAAAATTCTGTCATCATTTACTCACCTTTGAGTTGTTCCAAATCTGTATACATTTTCATGCTTTGATAAACACAGAGAAAGATATTTGGACGAATGCTTATATCCAAAAAGTTCTTGGACCCCATTGACTACCATAGTAGGAAAAATCTGTTTTTTGTTTTTGTTCTGTTGAACACAAAATGAGATATTTTGAAGAATGTAGGACAGCAAAAAGTTCTAGGGTACTTTTGACTACCATTGTCATTTTTCTACTATGGTAGTCAATGGGGTCCAAGAACTGTTTGGGTTACAAGCATTTGTTCAAATATCTTTCTCTGTGTTCAACCAAACAAAGGAATTTATACAGATTTGGAACAACTAGGGAGTGAGTAATTTTCATTTTTGGGTGAACTATCCCTTTAAATCACATGCATGTACATTGTCTCAAATGTAACAACACAATGCACATGCTAGAACTTAAATCTGGCATATACTCAAATCTGCAAGATAATCATTTCACTTTATATTCAATCTCACTATAACACAAATGTAAATCCAACAGGCTTCAGCAAGTAGAGCAAATTAGAGATGTAATACTTTATCAGGGGCAGATTTAATTACCCCACAGTCTTAAATGAAATCACTATAGCTAAATTAAAAAGAAAATTGGCAGGAATCCTCTTTTGGGAGAACAGATAAGTGTGAATTATGTGTCATTTAATTATTACACAAATGCAGTGAGAGTCTGAAATTTATATAAGGATCTGATATCAGTGTGATACTGGAAATCCTTTCTATCCCTCTAATTTAAAATGAATGGCATCTCATTTCACAAATGTAAATCTTGGGACTATCAATTGGACTATTTTCCCCCTTTTGCAATATAGCCTATGACAAAAATCAGTTTCTGGCAACTTGACAAAAATGAGTTTATCTACTCAATGTCCAACAGACAAAATCATTAGTTTTGAATCGATACCCAAAAGAGTCATTTCTACCCACACAAACACTTTTCATTCTAATGTCGAACGACTACAGTTCGTACCTTCACCAGATCCTCCAGCTCAGAGGTGTTGACGCAGGCATGCCTGGAGAGGAAGTCAATTTTCTCCTTCACGATGAGGTACTTCTGCGAGCTCTCCTGGGGCTGTTCCAGGACTTTGAACACGGTGGCTCCAATGATCAGGTACAGAACTACCAGCAGAAAGATTGCCAGTACGGTTTTCCACTTCATCACGGTGGTTATGGTGTCACAGTCATCCCCGAGTTAAACACGATTGGCTTGGAGGAAAACGACAGCCGTGGTTTGGTGTTGTGCGTGGCTGATTTGGGATCTAAAAGATCAGGTGCGGCCACTGGGGAGAACAAAGGGAGAGAGAGAGGAAAGATGGGGGCGAGTGAGGGCAGAGTTAAAAGAAGCCACTGCGATTCTAAACCGGATTTTATATCCATTTGTACAAGCCTTCTATATCATGGGCACTTAAAATGTGTTTATTTTATTTGTGATTTTTCCAAAGCTCTATTAATAAATAATAGCTGCTGTGAAAACCACAGCCAGCTGCAAGGTTTAGTTTTATATATTGTCTGAATTAGCATAGCATTGATCTCTATTAAAAATGGAATGTGTTGGTGTCATATGATTTCCAATTGACTGTAGGCTATTTTGGAGGAAAGTTTATTTTCTATTTAAAACTACCTTGTGGACTAGAAATTTTGGAAACTGGCCTTTCATCTGGCAGGATAAACATTTTGTTCTTTCTCACCTTCCTACCTGTGTGTCTGTGTTCCAGCCAAGTGTGCAAAGCCTCTCTAGCAAACCAGTGACAAAGTGAGCGTAATATTCTCACCAGGTTCTAGTATGCGAGCGCGTGGAGCTGTGATCTCGCGCATGCAGGTTAGCATAAGTTTCAACACAAACGTGAAACTGGAAATATTCCCTTTGCGCTTGACTTTAAGTCTTTCTACGATCTATCAGTTAGTGAATTCAAGAAACACAAGGATTGCGCGTGTACTTTTTATCTAACGCAAAGAATATCAGGAACTTCTAAGAAGACTGTCAAACGCAATATGCAAAACAACAAAAAATATGCAAAGACACATTGCGCACTTACTACTTTGTCAAATCTCTTCTTCTTGCTGCCTCTCATCAGCTTTCTTGAGTGTCGCTTCACGTGAGTTTCTGTCTTGTCTCCTCACAAACACACGAGCGCGATCAGGCTGTTATTCACGACACCAAACGCATTCGCATCTCTCCGTCGCCTCTTCTGGACAAGCATGGCTCGGTCCCGTTTTAAATCTCCACCCGGCCAGTATTTTGGAGTTGGGCGCTGGATTTCGTGGTTGAGTAAGCATTGAAGTGAGAAGGGAGTGTCCGACGGGGGCACACGCATAATTGGACGGGCTGTTCTCATCAAGCGCGCGCTCACAGTCCGGCTCGGCTCTCGCAGGCGCGCTCTCTTTGCGTTATTTAACGCGCGTCAGTCTGTTGCAGCAGGTCGCATCGTGTGTGAATAAATATCTGCTGACCTGCTGTTTGTTTCTTGTTTAGGTATGAGGTCGTGATGAGTTTGGGAGTTGTGATTTTTCTAGTATTAGAAACTTTGATGGCGAGATGTGCGTATTGAAAGCAATTAGCGAGAGCATTGCGTTCACGTCACAAAAATTGGGGGTTCGAGTCCCAGCACACATATGGACAAAAATATGTAGCCTACATTGTATGCACTGCAGGTAACTTTCAAAAGAAGCATTTGTCAAATACGTAAATGTTGAGAATTTTTTAAGTTGATAGCTGATGCAACAACTTTTATATAATGCTGAGTGTATCCATAAGGCATCAGTGTTGAACATCAGATGGGAGGTATATCTATATGTTCTCCAGCATGTTGTGAAGTTTCTGGTTCAAGGAGTTTACATTTCAAATCTTTCAGCTTGTTTTCTACGTCAAGCCATCCACCAGCCTAATGTCATATTGATGTGTAATGTTCCAGCTGTGATAAAAAAAAAAGTAATACATTCCTAATAGTAACCATTTCATTGAAAAGATTTAGGATGCCTTATATCAAATAAACAATACATATGGCAATATACTGGTTTGCAATGTGTATGCATGCAGGTTTGTTAAGTTTGTTAGAGACTATTTTCAAAATCCAGCTGTGTTATTGAAGGAGAAAAGGCACCAGATTTGATTTCCTATATACTCTGTCTTCTGTTTCCTTTTTCCTTCACCATTGTCTTTTCACCTTGGTGGTAGCACTTTCTCTCAGTAAAGTGGCTAAAGTTATGGTTCCTTTGGGCAGTGACAGACCTGCATCAAAGGAACATGTGCATTCCAAACACCTACCCGTTCATATATACACAGGGTTTACAAACTTCCTCCATCACTCTCTGTTAAAATGACCTATAATACTGGCATGGTGTTTCTTTCAAACAAAGTCAACTTTTTATGGCTCAGTTGCAGTTTCCACAAATAGAAGCACATTTTTTTATATAGTAAGGACTGATGTTTGAAGTATGGGTGCTATTTTAGCACTATTTTCAGCACAAACATATGACTATGAACATATTAAACCAAAATGTCCCTTTTACATACATCTTTTGTTTTGTCAGCAGTTTTTTCCCAGTATTTAAGAATCAGTAAACAAGGGATTCTGGCAACATCACAAAACAGAACGTTTATCAATACATACGTAGCTTAATTATGAACGCATTTGATCTCACGCAAACCACAAAAATACATTATCAATCATTTAGTCATCTAATGGATGCGAATGTTTGAAAATCACTGTGGTTTTGTTTGGCTCTGTTTTTGACTTTAAGATCATCTAAGACCAACATTTTTCATGTCTCCAGTGCATCTGATCGTCTATAAGAAACAGTAATGCAGTAATCGTGTGTAGGAATAGGAAATGACCATTGACTTCAGTCAATTTAGTTTAATGACCAGCGCATACAAAAGCTCTCATTAAAAAAAGTAATTCTTTGATCCCTGTAGAGAAGCATGTTTACACTTTTCCTGCTCCTAATAAGACATCATTTCAGAAGTCAAAAAAGTCTTATTCTACTGTACATCAGATGCAGTGACCGGAAAAATGATTTTAACTATGTGGTTTCGTGAGGCTGTAGTCCAAACTACCAGCAATTAGCAGTGAACACGTTCAAGCAATGGTCACTAATGCATTCTGAATATATTGATACACAGTTCAAATGAAAGAACAGTTCGCTCTTGTCTGTATGTATTTGTGGCTATAAAACTATGCTGACAATGTACAGTATGTTTATTTACTGTATGCCTGAATATATTATTACAGATACTCAGCACTCCTGCTTGTTGCAACAGAGGCTGCTCCTGTGGTAAAGATATAAAAAAAACCATAAAAAGAGGTGAGCAAGATTTTTAACATTCATAACAAGCTTTGGTCCAGGTCAAAGGGCACAGGAACTCAGGGACATACTTTTTATTTATAGTACACATCCTTCCTCTCAGCACTCTGATGCTGTTGTGGCTTTGCATGGGTAAGACTGGGTATTATTTATGGATTATTTATTAGCTATGGTTCATAAAGTAAAGCAAATATGTCTAAAACATTCGTAATGTTTAAAACACACAACTGCCAATTGGGTTTCACTCTTAAAATGAAATATATAAAGTTTAGTTCACAGCACAATGGTTTAATCTCATCTGTTTTCACAATTCAGTTCCCTCAAACTCTTGGGTCAAATGTTAAACTGCTGAATTCATCAGCATCTCTGTGACTGATGGAGAGAACATCCCTCAGCTTTTGAAAATAAAACAGCGCCTATTCTTTTTTTTGGGGGGGGGGGGGTTGCAGTATATAAATAGAGGACAGTTTTTCTTATCTTAGCTAGATAACGTTGTTGTAATCCATGTTACATAACATTTTGAGCCCCAACCCCTTGACCCAGTGTGAAAATATTTCGCTTGTGTTCGCCGTGCACGTGAATGAGCTTATGCTATGCCAAAGAAAAACACGGACAGGGTGACCGTACAGTTTGGGGAATGGGAAAGTTCTCATGAGCAGACGTTGACTTGAACCATTATGTCAGTCTGTGACAGTGTCAAAACACATTACATTGAAACAGCACGGGTGACAGAGGTGAAATATTTGGTGCTTTTGTTGTTTACTGACAGAGAACGTGAATTGAAATACTGTAGAATAATCTTATTTCTATTGTGCCACTACATACGCTAAAATAAACCATGTTTTTATTATATACCACAATTATTTTGTGTTTTAAAAACTGTAGGAATACAGTGATTTACAGAAATTTAGTGGCATCTAGCGGTGAGTTTACGAATTGCAACCAATGGCTCACTCCACTCACACTACGGAGGCTGATAGAGGACTAAGATGTTGTCGCGTTTTTGCTTCTCTGCTGAAGGAGATAACGTATTTATGAAACGCTCTCTGTAGAGCAGTTTATCTGTTTAGGGCTAAAAACATGGTGAATTCCATGAAAGGGGACCTGTGGCATATGTAGATAGAAATAGATCATTCTTCTAACATAATAAAAACATAACGCTTCATTATGTAAGGTCTTTATATACCTCTGAAGACATAGTTATGTATATTATATTGTATTTTTATATTGCAATTTTACACACTGGTCCTTTTCATCCATAAACATCCATCTCGATGTTGAAGCTTCACTTTGCTATAAAAGTGTTCAGGCCTCTGCAGGGAAACCTTCCTACAGAACACATAGTATTGAATTTGAACTGTAAATACACCCTAACTCCCAATAAGTGTTTTGTCTTATTTGTTTGGTGGTAAAGAACAAATGAATTTGCAAAGAAATGTTGCCATTCTGAAACATTTCGATTTGTCACCTCTGTCTGAGCTTTAGGATATGAGATTTATCAGTAACCTCCAGTTACTGTCACTCTCTGCTAAGCTACAGCTACATAAGGAAATTCAAGGACTAGGATGGAGATTTGCTGTCACCTCTGGTGTTGGAAGGGATGTGAAATTGGCACATGCTGTTCGACCACGTGCCAACAACAGTCAAGGATAATCCCATGATAATATGATTCAGCATGACAAACCTGACTGCTATTAAACCGTCAGAGACATCGGACGGAAAGAAAAATGATTCATGAGATCTCTTTAATATCTCAAATGTTAGATAGAAGAGATTTTCAATAAATAAAAAAACAATTTTTTCTCCTCTGATCTTAACATTGTCTCACACCGTGTTTAGGTTTGTCAAGATATTACTTTTTCCAAGGCTACATTCTGAGCTATGCTGTGAGTTAAAACTCTATAATCTTTTGGTTTGTCAGTAACTGTGTTTGGTGTTTATGTTTATTTCTCATAAAGACATGTACTGTATAGAATAAACTTCTAAAACAAAGTTATCATATATGAAACGTTCGTGTGAAGTCCATTAAAGTGATAGTTCACCCAAAAACAAACATTCTGTCCTTATTTACTCACCCACTTTATTTACTCATTTGTGACCATGGATCATGGTCTTATGGGTCAATTTTTCGAAATTGACATTTTTACATCATCTCAGAGCTGAATAAATAAGCTTTCTATTGATGTATGGTTTGTTGGGATAGGACAATATTTGGCAAAGATAGAACTATTTAAAATCTGAGGGTGCAAAAAAATCTAAATATTGAGAAAATCGCCTTTAAAGTTGTCCAAATAAAGTCCTTAGTATAGCATATTACTCACAAAAATAAAGTTTTGATATATTTACGGTAGGAAATTTACAAAATATCTTCATGGAACATGATCTATATACATATCCTAATGATTTTTAGCATAAAAGAAAAATACGATGTATTTTTGGCTATTACTACAAATGTTCGCATGCTACTTAAGACTGGTTTTGTGATACAGAGTCACATTTCATTTTATACCGTCCTGTATTACTTACTGTTTTCTGCAAAACACACAAAAAAGATATTTAGAAGAATGGTTGACTTCTATTGTATGGACACAAAACCAATGCAAGTCAATGGGGACCAACGGTTTCCACTTAACAACATTCTTCATAATATCTTCTTTTGTGTTCTGCAGAAGAAAGAAAGCCATACAGGTTTAAAATGACACGAGGGCGAGTAAATGATGACAAAATGTTTATTTTTGGGTGAACTATCCCTTTAAGTTAAAAGAGCAATAAAATCGTTCTTCTTTAACATCTATAGCTGGCTTGTTTCTTAAATTTCCTCTGACATTGACACACAATTTTTGTGTGTATTTATTTATTTATTTACCTGTTGCTGTTATCCCGTGCATGGTTTCTATTTTAGGCATGCGGCTGGCAGGAATCCCAGGTAGAAGCAAGGGAGGTTGCAAGTGTTTAAATTAATTGAGTATTTCACTGACCCCTTACTAGGGTGAGCTTTCTATTTATAGTAAGGATGGATGTGTTGGCTCAGCATCAATTGGTTTTCTCTCAAGATGTTGCTGACTGAGAGGGAGGTATGGGGAAGCATTTTAATGAGAGGTAGAAATAAAATATCAATGAGAAGCTGAAACAGAGGCAGCAGCAGGGATAAGGGAAGTACATTCTCACTTTCTGTGAATTGAATGTAAATGAATAAAAGCCATTATGGACTTGAACTCTGAGCCTCAAGATTCAAGAAATGTGGGGGTTATGTCTGAAACATCAATATCAAAAGATACTTTAAAGTTTTAAAATGTGAATAAAAACATACAAAATTAATTTTGCAGACGTTATTTATTTAGTCATTTTCACTTTTTTTGTGCAACTTTTTGCCTTTTATTTGTAGAGTACAGTGTGAGAGAGGACAGGAAGCGAAGTGGGAGAGAGAAGGGGGTGGGGTCGGGAAAGTGCCACGAGCTGGGAATCGAACTCGGGTCACCCGGAATGCAACCGCGCGAGTGTCGGAGTACTGCCCACGAGACTTTCGCAGATTTTTTGAGGGTTTTGATAGGTTTCCACAGGGAAAATCTAATCCAGATTGAGTAAATTTGATTTGTGTTTCATTTAGGAATCATACTGTTCTTCTTGATATTGAATTATATGAATAATTCCAACGTGCACAGACTGAAATATATCAAATTAAAACTAATCCACACTCGCAGAAGGACCAGCTAGTGTGTACATTAAAACCAAAAAGATAAAAAATCACATAATTTGTGTGACAAAATGTCACATTTTCTTTGCTGGGTGGAGCTGCTCAAAAAAATGAAAATTTCTCTTTTACTCCCACACATTTTACTGTATTTGACACAAAATATCTCATACATGTTTTGAACAACATGAGTGTAAATAATTGATGACAGAATTTTTTTTTTTTGTTGACTTACCCTTTATGGCCAGAAGAGGATTACCCATTCAACAGAGACAGTGCTCTTCAGCAAAGGGCTTGCGAATATCAAGGGCTGATCAAGGTGCCTGTTTCTACAATGAGTATATGTTTCACAGCATATATGTGTTTTCACAGTTTTGTGCAGGCAATGTCAAAATATAATCAGATAAGCCTGTGCAGTCATCAAAATAAAAACAGCAAGTATTGATTTTTTCCCTGGTTCATTTATATATTGGCAAGTCCAATAGAGCAAAAGACAAACTCAGCAGTGATCTGATCAGGAACTTTGCCAGCTGCTAGTTTGGGGACCTTCTTGACATGAAAGCACAGGCTGTTTTTTTCTCTACCACAAATATAAGTAGTGATTAATTCTACAGGTGATCCCCAGAATCCTTGACTTTGATCAAGAAATCATTCTCAGCACAGTCGGTCATGTTATGGAATTTTCACCAGGTGCGCTAGAACATAATTTTGTTTCATTTGCAGCACTGGTGATACAGGACCTCAGTACAGTGCTTTTGATGGAGTGATTTTTTTAGTATGCTATTACAATAAATTTGGAAATAAAGTGGGATCTTTTTATGAGCTTTCAGCAGAAATACATCAATGCCACTTTTCACTGAACAATGCTTGCTAGATGTAGACAATGCACCATCAGGGAAAAGCAGAGGTAAGCTTTTCATATGCACTGTAAAAATGATTTGTTTCAATAAAATATTTAGTTAATTCAACTATTAATTGAATTAATATTAGTTAACATAACATTTTTAGTCAATTTAATGTAAAAATATTAGTTAAGGCAGCTGGGTAACTTAACTGTTTTTACAGTGTGAGTTGTTTAGGCTACAAATATATAGGTCTTAAGTATATAAATGCTCAATGATAATTCAAAAGAGTTGTCCACAAATCTATCATCAGTCAATACATTTTCAGACAAGACAAATACACAAACACAAGCATTTGTAAGGTAGGGTGAACTTTAGTAAAGAAAGAAATGGCGTAATTTAAACATGGAGTGATTGTTTTTAGATAAAACAAGGAGAAATGAGAAAATAAAATTAGGTCAATATAATACATACACAAAGACAAAACAAAGGAATCGTTCACCCCAAAATGAAAATCCTGTCTTCATTTACTCCAAATCTAAATCTGTTCCAAATCCAAACCTCTTAAAAAATTAGCATCATACATTTCTTTGCTCTGTTGAACACAAAAGATGATATTTTGAAGAATGTAGGAAAGCAAACAGTTCTTGTGCACTTTTGACTACCATTTTCCTACTATGGTTGTCAATGGTGGCCAAGAACTGTTTGGTTACAAGCATTCAACCAAATATCTTTCTCTGTGTTCATCATAACAAAGAAATGACAGATTAGGAAAAACTTTAGGGTGAATAAATGATGACAGAATTTTTAATTTTGGGGTGAACTGTCCATTTAAAAACAACAATAACACATCAGTTGTTTTGTGTTTAAAATAGTACAGATAAAAAACGAATTGAAGAAAATGAAAAATGCGACAGAAGATAAGAATGAATATAATACAGCTGCCCTTGAAAATTATATACAAAAAGGTAAAAGCCAGTGCATGAATCGAATGTCAAAGACATTCTGCAGATTATAGAAATAAAATAACTCTGGAAAGTAACGTGGCATCACAGCCATTCACTGGACTTGGCAGTTGTCGCTTTGTTGTGCGGAGACATTGACCCTTTCCTGTCTCTCAGGGGTCTTCCTGATGCTGCGAGAACGTCTGGACATCATCTTCTCTGCACCAGTCACAGAATTTTCACAGGTCTTTGCTTGAGGACTGTTAGTCAAAACAGCAGCACTGTTCTGGACTGCCTCAGGCACCTGGCTCTGAAAGAAAAACATGATGTTAGCAGACTGCAACACCGGACTGTCAGAAACACCCAGCAGCAATAGCGCAAGTTTAAATGTATTCACACTACATACATCTTTAGAGAAAGTGCAAGCAGTGGACAAGGCATTTTATCTTTTTCGAAAACTATTTTTATGAGTTAGACAATAACATTGACCATTTGCGCATCTATGTTAACCGGAAGCTGCGATTGACTTGTATTGTGACACATTTCTGAACTAAATAGGATTTTGAAAGAGAAAAAAAAAACAGATTTGATGAAAAATTGTGTAAAAAACTATTTTGAACTACATTTTGACTACTGTACTTGAAAGCCATCACAACAAATACATCCAGATATATCAAAATATCCTCCAAAAATAGAAATTTATACACAACATGTTTTTTCCAGGGCAGGAACCTATGCTGAATAACGGCTGAAAATCGGTTGCGCTCATCCCCTCCTGCACCCTGCCAATGGCTTGCATCTGTTCCACTCCAAATATACTTGTTAATTGAGAAACTTCAATTATTCTGTGATTGTTAAAAATGTATTCACAGGCAGGAATGTAAAGCAGGAATGCACTTTACAGCTTTGTCCTTGATAAAATGTTAAGTGCCGTCTCTATAAAGGGTCTCTGGGACATTAGAGAGTTACTTTGCAGCATGTGGTCCTAGCCTCTTTTTGAATTCTTGAAAGATAAATGGGCAAATGTCCAAGAAACGCTGACCCAGGGTAAGATGACATGAGGGGAGCGGAGAAGGAAGTGAGATGACAGGTGAGCTTTAATGCCTCACAGCACTTAAAGTCTTTCCATCTAATCTGAAATGTCATGCGCTGATTTCATACAATCAACTGGTCATTATTGCAAAATGAAGCCGGATGGACAAGAGAGAAGACGACATAGTTATTGTCATGGCAACCAGATTTGTAGGCTTTTTCCATCACAGCAAGTAGTTATAAATAATAAATAAAAGACATTGTGAATATTCTAAGTTAAAGAATAAATCAGTGAGCGTCTGGTCACCTAATGAAGAGACTGTGAGGGTCTATGGCACCCTCCTGTGGTTAAAGATCGAATGTTTTCAGCCATTTCAAACACACTGGGAGTTTGTATTGCAAATACTACTGTGTATTGTTCATTCTGTGTTTATTCTTAACAACATTTTATATTATACTGTTATAGCAATAATATATGATTAGGTTATATTATGAATATATATATTTTCTCATTGACAAGTAGATTATAGGTGGAACATTGTATTATAGATGGACGAAGTTAACTTCTGGTTTGTGTTTGTTTATCGGTCTGGCTAGTGGCTAATAATATTACTTATTATTTACAACTTTAAAGGCGATTTTCTTAATATTTAGATATTTTTGCTTGTATCTTGACCAAATATTGTCCTATCCTAACAAACCATACATCAATAGAAAGCTTATTTATTCAGTTTTGAGATGATGTAAAAATCTCAATTTAAAATCCAGGGTCACAAATAAACAATTTGTTGAATGGGTCAAGGTTTTGTGTTGAGGTTTAGTCAAGTAACGGTTCTTCTACTGGTAACCCAAAATAATACTGACTAGACATACTTTTAACTCACTAGCTAATGTCATTTACTTGTTATTTCTTTTGCTTGTTATCAGAAATAATCTGCAGAGACTCTACTCTTGTGGATGTGTAGCAGAAATTAAGTTTGGGCAACAAAAATGTGCATGCGCAGTAACGTTTGTTTAGGTTTTTGCTTTGAAACCGTGTATAAAATCAATATTTCTCTCAAGGTATCAAGTGAATTTAGATTAGACTGGGTTTATAATCGATTCATTTTTCACATTTCTGTTCTCACCGTCTTCAATGTGATGCCCTCTGCTGTCCGTTTGGAGATCTGCACAGATGGTTTAGCGGATGTTGGGCTCTGCTGAGCTGCGGCGATCCTGGCAGCCAGGCGAGGACTGCATCGCTGCACTGTGGTTCTCCGAATGATGAATGGGCTCATCTCTCCAACAGGGATATCTGCAAAACCTGAGCATAAAAAAACATTGCAACTGCAATCAATGACTTGAAATATGCAATAAATCCAGCTTTTAAAAATGCAACAGAGGCATTTCATGCATTGATTCATTTCTACTGTTTAACAACCAATGGCCAAGTCTAACCTGACAGACTGATTGTGATAATATTTCTCACCTTTCTGCACCAGTTCAGGCAAACCCTCTGGTATGAAGTCCTCATCCTCTTGGGCAGCATTAGGTGTAGCCCCTGCAGCTTTGAGTCTTTTGGCGATGTTGTGGAGAGCCTCTTGTGCTTTGTTTGGGGTGTCATCTCCTCTTTGTCTTTTCACTGCTGGCATACTGTCTGTACGCTCCACAGGCTTATTGTTCTCCAGGTCACTTTTCTCAGACCTGAGGGACCTCCTGCCCTTGGACTGGGTGGTCTGTTGTTTAACCTGGTTCTTGAGGCTTTCGTTGGTCTCTTCTAGCTTGTGAACTTTGACCATGAGGCTGCAGTATCTATCCATGCTCTCATCAGCCTCGCGGCTCTTCTCCTCCAGAGCTTCTCTCAGTTCTTGGAGCTCCTCCTGCAGAGCATCACTGCTGCTGTTGTCACCTGCTAACAAAAAAGATGTTCAATTCAACTTCTGACAAGAAAATACTGAGAAATAATCCATCTTTGCAAATATAGCAATATAATTTAGAGGCTATATTTAACAGTGTGATGGTTTAAAGGTCTAAGACCACAAGTGAAGTGCTTAATATGCTGTGAATACAGTTTCTTCTCATACTTTGCTTCTGTGGAGGCTGAAGTGCTGCTGTCTTCTCAAGTTCTTCCTGCAGTGCCTGTTTCTCATTCTCCAGCTGCTTACATGATTTCATCCACAAACTGATCTTACTCATAGCACTGTCTTTCTCCTTGGATAAGCATACAACCTTTGAGTCCAACTCTGCCTGCAGGGACAGAAAACAAGTTCATTTTTTCAAAACCACCACAAAATATTAGCAATCTTCATTTTTTATTCATGTTTTAACGTTAAAACGCTTTTATGCATACACATAACAAACATGCTACAACCTTGTCTGACCATGTCCAACTTAAAGTGTTCACCCATAAATACAAATTCTGTCATCACTTACTCACCCTCTTGTCATTTCAAACCTGTATGACTTTCTTTTTGTGTTCTGCAGAAGAAAGATAGTCATATAGGTTTGAAAAGACAAGAGAGTGAGTAAATGTTGACAGAATTTTCATTTTTGGGTGAATCCCTTTAATTTAAGAGAACAGGAAACATGAAAATAAAAAACAAACAGCCAAACCTTGTCCTTTTCACAAGTTTCCAATTTGATCTGTAATTCCTTTAAGGCAGACACCACATCTGCATCCTGAGACCTGCAGCTGCTGAGCTCGGACAGATATTGTGCAGACTTTTCCTCAGCTGCTGCTATTTTCTCCTTTAATGCACTGACATCAATCTCATGCTGCAGAAGATAAATAACTTTGTCACAAGATTTGTCACATATGTATGTGATGTGTGTAGTTATAAGCTAAACAAACAGCAAGTGAGAAATGGTATCACATCCAGTGTAGTTTTTTTAATTATTGTCAACAATCCTACCTCCAACCACTTTGATAAACCATAGAAACAAAACAAAAACACATACCAGCAAGTACACAAACAACACCTAACACAAGGCTGTATATTAGTATAAATAGGGTGGTAATGTCAAAGTCATTAGATATTGATATAGTCAATATATTTTGTGATTAGTCAAATTCTGCCTTTCAATTATTCTAAAACCACATTCAAATTCGCAAACTATTAAAATGACAAATATGACTAAAACCTTAATAATAAAAAAGCTCAATAGAAAACAACATTGTTACAAAACCAATCCACCCACCTTTTGCTGTACCTGTTTCAGGTTCTCCTCATATCTCCTGTTGTTCTCCTGCACCTGAACTTCATGTTGTTCTTGGATCTCAGACAGTTGTTTTTCCAGGTAATTCTTCTCTAATGTCAGAGCTTCTAAGCTGACCTGAAAAATTCCATGAATATTGTGTAATGTAAGCATAACTGAACAATCACAAATTCCCTGAATCATGCAAATTGTAAAAAATGAAGAAGAAAAATAACCTTGTATGTGTCAGCTTGTTGTTGAGCCTCCTGAAGTTGACAAGTCAATAGATTTTGATTATTCTCCATTGTGTTCCGTTTTTCGTTTGCTTCGCAAAGTTTCTGCTGATGTTGCATCTGAAGTTGCGAACTGCTTTCATTCAGTGCACTTAACTGAAAAACAAAAAAATCTATGAATTCATGTGCAAAAATATGATCTGCAACATTAGACAAATGATCTTCCCTGTTAAAATAACAGTCTAATCTGGTTTGCTGATGTAGAGGTGTTTCAGACCAACCAGCTAAGACCAGAACACCAGCTTAGAATAGTTTAAGTTGATTTTTACAAGTAGAAACATGAACAGGCAAAGGTACCTTTTCTGTCAGTTCTGTGTTCATGAGCTGCATAGCATTGAGTTGGTTCTCCAGAGATGTTACACTTGTCTGCATGACCTCAATCCTTGTAGATTGCATCTGTTCCCTCTCCTTTAACTGTGCAATAGTGGACTGCAGTATATCCTTCTCATTTTGCAGCTGATCTCTCTCCTCCTGAACCGAAGACAATGCCTGCAGTACAAAGACTTGTGACTGAAGTTTTGCCTTTTCTTTGCTGAACTCCTCCTGCTTGTTTTCTAGGTCTTTCAGAAGTAACTGGTTGGATGAATGGATCTCCGTCTGACACTTTTCATATTCAAGGACTCTCTGTGCAAACTGGCTATTTTCAGATTGTAAAGACAGCACCTGAGAGGCGAGATCCTGAGCTTTAAGCTCACTGGATCTCAGTTCATTCCTACAATGTTGAAGTTCCTCCTCCATGGCACCAACTTTTGACTGGAAGTCCTGAATTGCTTGTTGTTGACTCACTGTCGCCTCCTCCATGGCCTGTTCAACGGATTTCAGTTTCTGAGAAGCTTCTCGATTGGACAACTCCAACTCCTCAATGAGGCCATTCTTTTGTTTAAGTTCCTGCTCAAGTTTGCATTTCTCCTCCTTGAGGTCTCGTAGTGCATTGGTCATCTCCTCAATTTTCTTGGTGAGCTCTTGTTGTTCTGCCTGTAGTTCCTCGAGCTCAGCTTTGGCGGTCTCTGCCTGAAGAACAGCATCTTCTAGAGTCTGCTCAGAAAGTTCTTTCTCTCTCTCTAGCTTTTCTATATTGTCCTGAAGGGCATCCGCCTTCCTCTGCGCATCCTTGAGCAGCTGACTCATGTGGTTCTTCTTCCTCTCGTCGGACTCGATTCGAACCTTTAGTTTTTCAATTCCCCGCCTCATCTGAGCTACTTCCTCCTGAGTAGAAATCAACCTGGAGGCTATTTCGCCCTTTTCCAAGAGGGAGGATTCCAGGAATTGGGATAACCTGACATTCTCATTCTCAAGGGAATGGATTTTGGAAGACATATTTTCAGACTCTCTTGAGGCACAATTGTCATTGTTCGTTAGATTATTTAATTCGCTTAACAAATTTTTATTCTCCTCCTTCAACAGAGTCACTGTATTTCCAATGTTTTCTGATTGTTCCATTACCTGCTCTTTTTCTTTAAGCAGGACACTCATTTGTTCAGACGCCGCCTCTATTTGTTTCTTTCTATCTCTAATGTCGTCTTCTAGCACTTTTATTAATTCTCGTGCTTCGCCGTCTCTCTTCTCTAGAAGCTCAGCCTTTTCTTTCCACTTCATTAGGGAGTGATTTTCACTCTCCCTCTCCTCGGCACAAAGAACGAGCTCTTCTTTAAGCTGCCCACCCTCTGCCACGGTGGCACTGAGTTGCTGTTCAAGGCTACAATTTGTCTTCTTAGCTGCTTCAAGCTCCGCTGCCAGTTTCTGTTTTTGGTCTTGCATCTCTTCAATGTCAACCTCCATGGACAGGATGTGCCTCTCCAGATTAGCTTTCTCAGATCGCACCCGTTTGAGTTCGCTCTCGGTCTGGAAGTACATCTCATTCCACTCACCTTTAGTGACCTGCAAGCTTTCCATCATCTCCATAACATCTGACAGCTGGCATTTGGAGGTCTGCAGTTGTAATGTCAACGAATCAATCTCATTTGTCAATTCTACAATGTGGTCGTTTAGTTTTTGGTTCTCCTTAGTGATGGACGTAACCTTGTCTGTGCAGTTTGCCTTTTCTACTTCCATTTCACTGATTTTGCCCTCCAGCTCAGAGCACAAATCTCTTCTGATCGTCATTTCAGATGTCAGAAGTTCAAACTGAGACTGCAAATGAAAAAGTTCCTCTTCTCGCTTCTCTAGAGTTTCCTTAATTGTTCGAAGTTCCACAAGTGATTTTTCACTTGTTGAGTCTGACTGATCGGGATTTTCTATTATGGTCTCTTGTTTGTCAGATTTATTCGTTTCCACTCCCTAAAAATCAATAAATACATATTAAAATAATATAAATATCCTATATAAGAGATTAAATCAAATATCATTTTCTTTGTGTTGTCAACAGTGTTATAACTAGTGCTGTCAATCGGTGAAAAAAACAAATCTGATTAATCGCACATAACATTAATGCTTTTAAATTCTAATAATTTCACATTTAATCTCCAAGTTAATGTAGAAACAACAGAATTCTTGCATCATTTTAGGAATGAAAGCCAACATTATGATATTAGCAATGCAACTGATGTCTCTATTAAATTGATTATTTTTTTCTTTATTTTAACATTAATTATAGCCATTTAACATTGAAGTACAGTATAATTGAGAGCTATCATGTTTAACAAGTAGGCAATATACAGAAATTGAATTAAGTTCTCAAACACTTTACAGTCTTTAATGCTAAATGAAATACAAAAGAATTCTCATTAAAGCTACAAAACACATTGGTTTCTTCTTTTGTTTTGTTTTTTGATTAACATTAATGATGGAAGTTTTAAGAATGCGGCCCCTTTAAGAGCTGCTCTACGCAGATCTGACGCCTTATCCCATTTTCACAATTCTTTGGATTCATTTAGGATTTTATTTAACACGTTGAAGTCTGTGCTTACGGAAATATTAGACAAAACTACCTTTCTAGCATATTATTGTGTGTTTTGGTCATTGACGCACAAAAGATAACTTAATACTGGTGCGCAGATTCTAACAGAGAAGAGCCTTTAGCCTGTGACTGTATACGGGATCGCTGTCTCATTGCGATGAGCTGCGACCTACAGCTAGAAGCTGTCTATCTATACTGAACGCGTCAGAGCAACGTTTGAAACAAGAGTTTCAAATCACACTTAAATGGTTTAAAGGCCTTTAGATGAATAAGAGGCATGATTATAGAATGCAAAAATGGATGTTGCGTTAAATATTTTGTTCGCTTTGATCTGAAAAAAAAAAAAAGAATCGTATGCGTTAACGTTGACAGCCCTAGTTATAACCCAGAATGACTTAGGTTAAAACAAGAAATGACAATACAAGGTACTTTACCAGTGAGGTATCAGGTGCCAGGATAGATGACGACGCAAGGTCCAATTCCTGCAGTTGTTGCACGGTCGCCTCCAGTTGTAAGGACAAGATCTCTGTGTGCTGTTGTTCATCCCTAAGCTTGGCCTCCAACTCATGTTTGATCAGGAGCATTTGCTCCTCCATGTTCTTGATCTCCTCAGCATGCTGCAATTTCAGTTGCTCAATTTTAACCACCATCTGCTCCTCTATAGTTCTGACAGTCTCCTCAAGAACATGAGATACCTCCTCATGGTCATTGGATTTATTCTGTTGTTCGTGCTGTAAATGTTGGCCATCCTCATCGGATGACAAATCTGTGGCCTCTTTTTGCGAAGCTGGTTGTTCATCAGTTGAGGAAACCCCCACAAGAGAAGTGTCTTCTTCAAAAGGCAAAATAGATGTGTTTGCAAATGGCATTTCACAAATATCTTGGTCATTCTCATATGCAGTAGGCTCTTTGTCTGGATCGGAGTTTACTGTAAGAGTTATCTCAGACTGTAGCTGTTCAATGTGAGATTGAAGTTGAGCAATCTCACACACCAGACAATCGTTTCTCTGCTTGAGATTATGCATTTTCTCTTGAGTATTCTGTGCATCTGCTTTTAATTCCTTGAAAGCCGATTCCAATTTATTTTTTTGCTCCAACAGATGATTATACATTGCTTCAAGGTTTGCCTGCTTACAATTTTCTTGCTCTATGGAAACTTTCAGTTTTTCATTGGTTAGCCGCAGAGACTCCAACTCGGCGACTAAAGCAGAACTACATTGTTGTTCCTTCTGTGTTTCCTCCAAACATGCAGATAGCTGTGACACTTCAAGGACGCTCTTTGTATAGTCTTCTTTAACTGACTGAAGTTCTGCTTGTAAAGTGGATATCTGTGCTTCGCTTTCACCTAACTTCGCTTCAAGAACACTGATGTTGGCACGTAGCTCCTCTACTTGTGAATCAAATGCATTAAGGCAGGTTTCATTGTCCTCAAGGTCCATTTGCAACATTTCGAGCTGCACTTCGATTTTGCTCATGTTTATGTTTTTCTCTTTCAATGCCTCTACGGCTTTAGCTTGCTCAGATTGAGCCTCCTGAAGTTTTTCCTTTAATGTTTTAATTTCACAGGATTTTGCTTCTTCTTGGCTTCTCAAGACTGTCAGTGCAGCTTTAAGATTTTCTACTTCCTGCATGTGTGGCAATGAATTTATTTTTACATTTTCAAGATCCTTTGAAACATTCTGATAGGATTCCGTTACCTCATTGAGTTTATCATTACATAAGTCAAGGTCTTGCATCAACTTTGACTTTTCAAGAGCAGCCTCTTCCAGTTTTTCAGAAGCACTCCTGACCTCCAGACCTTTGCTCTTTAATTCTGCACCAAGAATATCAATGTGCTCTTCTAAACCTTTTTGTTTCTTTACATGAGCTTCCATTTCAGAAACATAAACTTCAGATTCCCTGCTATGTCTTTCAGTGAGCTCTTTGAGACGTGTCTCTAACAAAGCTTGTTCCTCAGATCTGTCTTGTAAGTTTTTTTCCAGACTTACATTCAGCTCGATTGAAGAGTCGTACAATTTTTGAAGACTCTCTAGGGAATTCTTTAGAGTGCCGCACAACTGATTTGAGGTCTCAAATTCAGTTCGTATTTCCGCAAACTTCTCGATCACGGCATCTTTTTCAGCAAGTGCTTCTGACAGCAGGGAGACCTGATTAAGTTGGTTTTCTTTCTCTTGGCAAACAACACTGTTAAGTGTTAGGAGACTTTCATACTTTTCAGACAAATCCTTTGCTTCATTTTCAAACTCCTGTAACATCACTTTAAGTTGTGTGTTCATCTGCTCTAAGCTTGAAGCGTTTTTTCTTTCTTCCTCTATATTATTTGCAAGATTCTCTGCTACCGTCTTCTGACTTTCTAACTCAGAGGCTGTCTGAACTTGCAGCTCTTTTATGTTTTCTAGAGCATTTTTAGTTTTCTCTTCCTCAGCCACAAGAGTATTAAACTGCTCTTCTAGAGAACTAAAAGACTTGCACTTTTGTAGCAGAGCTTCAACTTCGTTAACAAGTTCCTTATCTCTCTTTTCCACCAAACACACTTTCTCTACAAGACCGTCTTTGATTTTAGAAAGATCCTCATACTTTCCCTGAATATCTGTATTTGAAATTTTTTGGGTTGCCAAGTCTGATTCCAGGGATGCAATCTTAAGAAGCACTTCCTGTTGGCATTGTTCCGTGTTCAACTTCGCCTCCTCCAACTCTTTGTTTCGAGCAAGACTGTCTTCATACTCTTTCGTCAATGCACATTTCTCTTCTCTACATTTTTCAAACTCCTGCTCTCTTGAACGAAGAGATTCTTGAAGATGTGCAATCTCAGTTTTGTTCATCTCAATAATGGAGTCCTTTGACTTTGCCAAGTCACAGGCGCTTTCATACTCTGCTAGGAGTTGACAATGGGCCTGCTCCATTTCCTTAACCTTATTTGTTTCCTGATGCAGTTTAGCTTCGAGTTCGCTCACCTGTCCATGCATTACAGAAATCTGCTGCTTAAAATTGTCCATCTCCTTATTATGTTTTTGATCCATCTCACTGAACTGATGTTGCAGTTCCTCATATGCTCTCCCTTTCTCCTCCAGCGCTACACACTTGTTAAGCAGTTCCCCTTTGAGTGCATCAATCTGGCCAGAGAGGCAGAGCTTTTCATTTTCAGAATCTTGCAGCATCTTGTTGAGACTATCGTGCGCGTCATTCAGCGTGGCCAAATCTCTTTCCAGACCTGCGATTTTACATAGCATCTCCTCACGGATCGATTCAGCATTATTGATCAGCTGTTCTTTTTCAATTTTCCACTGCAGAAGAGCCTCATATTCTTTCTTGATCTCAGCAAATTCTTTCTGACATGAGTTTGTGGTCACTTTGAGGTCCTCGTTTTCTTTCTCCAAAGCACAAATCTTATTAGCTTTCATTTCAATTTCATTAACTAATTTTTGCAATTCAGTCTGAGTCTTCGTGCTTTTCGCTTCAATTTCAGCAAGATTTTTCTTGGTATGTTCCAGCTCCTGAGCACATGACGCACTCTGACGGTCCATCTTTTTGCGAATTTCAGTCAGTTCTTCACTCTGAGTTTGTGTCTTAACTAAAAAAGAAATTACATAGTTTATTATTTTTTCAGGTTTGTTCCATTCTAAATTGAATGATTGTTTTGTAGGGATATAATAATGCAAAAATACACAGAAACATACCTTTTAAATCATCCACCATTGTACGGTTTTTGGCAAGGTTTTGCTCAATATTTAGTTTTTCCTCTTCAAGTTGTTTCACCCTCTTCAGTCCTTGTTCTAACTGACAACTGAGAGTATTCTTCTCTCTCTGCATTTCCTACGAGGAGCACATACAACAGTTATATGAGCTACACACGCTTTAGTCTGCATGCATTATTAGATAAAAAAAAATAACCTAAAGCTGTTGTTTTCAGATGTAACAGTATGTTCTACACAAGCAACTCACATCAAATTTCTTCTTTATCTCAGTCTCTTTCATCTGACTAGCTTGAAGGGCCTGCTCAGACCTGAGATGTTTCTGCTTCAGCTCCTCCAGGTCTTTCTCCAGTCGATTCTTTAGAGCAGTCACCTTTGATACCAACGTTATAGTTGTCATTATAAGCATTTGGTTATGAAAAGCAATTGAAAACAAACAACAAAGTAAAAAATTAAAGCGTCACTACATTAAAAACATCAAATGTTTTTCACATTACCTTATCCATTTCAGATTGCAAAACATTGTAGTCTTTCTTGGCTTGTTGGATCTCCATACTCATTTTATTTTTCACCTGGTTAAACTGCTGATCAAGAGCTTGATGTGCGCTTTGAAGTTGTGCGAGTTCCTGAAATAAGAACAAACATTTGTTGTTTAAAGACCATCCAATATCCTCAAATATAAAGCAATGTGTTCACAAGCTATATTTGACATAAAAAGGAAGACACTAGGGAGACCTTCTGACTCTCTCTCTCCTGGTCTTTGATCTTCTGCTCCAGAGATCGATGCATCATTTCCGAGTTGTGTCTCTGACAGTTCATCTCCTCTGTTACTTGCTTCAGCTTCTGCTCAACTGAGGAACACTAAAGAACCAAAGCAACTATGTTCAATGTTCAGATCAACAAATGCTGAGAAACATAACATGCAAATATTAAAAGGACCTAAAAATGAAAATTCGTTGAGGGTGAACTAACGATTGCAGAATGAAGATCCAAATGTATATAATATCATGAAGTCATAAGTAAGGGATATTCAAATCTACATACTTTCAAATTTACCAAAAGACATTAAGCTGACCTACATTACCTTAGAAACTGACTGCTCATATTGGCCCGTTGCCTTTGTGAGTTCATCTCTGGACTTGCTCAGGAGTTTGTCTTTCTCTGTTAAATCTTTTCTAGCCATCTCAAGTTGACTTTGAATTTCACTGAATTTATTGATCTGATTCTTCACATCTTTCTCTTGAGCCTGAAGACGGAGCTCTAACTCTGAAACCTTTGCCCTGAGATCTAGACAGCACAAGAAAGCAAAAATGACACAAAGAATTTTATTATTAGGAATATTACTGTAGTGCATGTTATCATTTATATAATGAAATTAAATCAACCCGAAAGGTCAGACAAACCTTGATTTATATTCTTAAGCTGTTCCATCTGCTGCGAGCCAGTGGTGTCATTCTGAGTCGCTGATGTGAACTGCTGATGGGGTTTTATTGGTGTGTCATCATAAGACCATGAGGGTCCATTTCTTCTCCTAGAGGGGGTCTCCATCATAGTCAATGACTGATGACTGTGTGTTTGTTCTTGTTGCCAGGGAAAAATAGAGGAGCCTGACTGTTGTCGTGCAATGTCTTTATGGCTCATTGAAGACTGATTCAGAAGCTTTAAATGTTACAAGAGAGAGTACATTGTTATTACTATTTAGTAAATAAATGTAATAAGCCGCTTTACAGCAGCAACTGCTTGACTTACTTTAACATGCATGACTTTGATTTCTGCTTCCAATCTTTTCCGTTCCTCAACTTCTCGATTGTATTTTTCCTGTAAGTCGCCTATTCTTGAGTCTGAGGATGCAAGTGTGGTAAAGTGTGTTGAACTGATTTTCAATTGCAAGTATTTGTATTTGCAATAAATCGTATCTTACCTTGCTGCCAGTGATTTGGTGTTGCAAACGTTTTTTGTGGTGTATTAAACTGTGGGACTTCTGCCGCATGTGATGTTTGGGACCGTTCCCATTCACTTTTATATCTAAATGAGAATTTTTTTTTTATTTCAGTTGAGATGAATTTGGACAGTTCATAATATTACAAAGTTATTAAAGCACCTTATCAGCATAAATGACCTTCTGCAATTAAACATCAAATAAGTGCAACACAAAATATTAAATACAATCTACCTACCGTTTAACATCTTGTTCCAGTCTGTCAGTTTGTTTTTTGCACGAGTTGAGTTGCCCCTCCAAATAATTCACCTGCTGCTCCTTCACTTGGAGGTCATGTGTAAGTTTCTGTTTCGTCTTTTCCAGACTTTCACAAGACTCAACTAAAGACTGGTTTTCCCTTTTAAGAGAAGCGGCTTCACTTTTCTCACTGTCCATCTACAAGTTAACACAAAACACAAATGATACAAATCTCATCAAGATGCCAAACCTGAGGTGCATGAGGAAATCCGCTCCACTGCTTCCCATGTAACTGACCTTTTGCCTCTGTTTCTGTAAAGTAGCTTCGAGGGAATCCATCTGAAACTGCTTCTGTTGTCTTTCTTTCTTTAACTTGTCCAGTTGACTTTCCATCTCCTGGATCTTTAGTAAGGCCTTTCCTGGAAGGCCATCCTTCCATTCTTCCACAGCCCAGCTCATGCTTACTGAAGATGTGGTAGCTTCTCACAAATAAACTAGCATTATCTGAAAAGGCAATAAACGTGTACTATAATGAGCACGAGTGTGAATCCACATAGTATATACTATTGAAACAATAACCTGAATGCACTAACGTTAAGTCTTTAAGTCACTTAAAATCGTCTGCCAAATGCTTCGGTGTAATAATGTTAATGCACGCACCTTCAAACATGCACTATTTCACCCCTGCTAACGTAACGTTAGTCCTCATTTAACTTACGTGTGGGTCATGTTCAGATTGTCTACACTCGCTAACGTGTTTGTAAAAACATTCAAGTCTAAAAACAAAAACAATCTTTATGAAAGAGAGACTATTAAATGAAACCACGCATCAACAAGATTAACGAAAAACGTAACTTAGCTATAAAAAAATAAGTTAGGCTACCAACGCGACTGGACAGCGATCAGAAAAAATTCAAAGAGCAAATTACTTTTAAACAATCAAAAGTTTGAATGTCGATAAAATACTACAACTGAATACATTCAACACATTAGATCGAACGTACTTACCTGAAAAATATGAGCAACCCCACAGTTATCCGCAGTCACTTTCCTCTATGCGGTCTTCTTCTGTTACTACAATTGAAATTTTAAAAAAGGTCCAACGTTGTGGATGATTTGAACGCAGCGCCGTCATTGGCCCATCTAGCGCATGACGTGAAGACAAAGCAGACTTTTGATTGGACGTTCTTGTACGTTCGAATTAAACTCCGCCCATTATTTTCTATTTTATGATCTGTGCTCTGCTTGGTGTGCAAATGATCTATCGAGTGTGGACACAACAGAGTTGGTGAAAAAACAACAATATTAAAGACACATTGACACACGTTCAATACGAATACATCTAAAAAGCTATAATTGTGCTTTATTGGCATCTGAAATTACGCTTTGAATTAAACAAACTGAATGCATCACACACACACAGATCTATATAATGACATTAACGTTATATAGATCAGTGATTACACACAATGTTTCTAGTTTTCGCCTTGCTGTTATGCTTTTCTAAAGGGTCGTATTTCTGTTCCTGTTTGTCTTTATGAAAGTCTACTTGACGAGCTACTGGGAAGTGAATCAACATACTGCCAAACACGTGCTTTAGGTCACAGCAGATGGTATGAGAGCCATATAGGGATTTCATCACCATGGTTACTGGCAGCGATACACTACTTGTTAGTGTTACGACAATAGCAGATGATTATGATATAACTTATTGAATGTAATCAGTGATGCATTCATCAATGAATGTGTTGTTTTAATATTGTTTAGCATCTTGTAAAAATAGTAAGAATTCAGTTTGTGTTCAGGATTTGATTAAAAAAACGTCGAGTCAATTTTTGTCTTCAGGAATTTATTACTGTAGTGTTTCCACATAAAATTTCAAGCATGTGGCAGGATCTGCATTCATTTTTTTGCCCATGCTACCAGTCAAAATTGCACAATACCAAACAAACAAGAAGCATTTAACAAACAAACAGTTACGGACAAAACATTTCGACTTAAATGTAATGAAAGTTTGAAAGTCCAATATTTTAACAGTATCAATGATATACTCTGACCTATGCAGAATGACAACCATGCAACAATCTATCAAATAGACCAGTAAAATAGAGTCAGGTAAATTTCACCTTTTGTGAGAATATATAAATGATTTACATTCATTAGTTACTCAAAACAGCAATATTGTTGCTACATGAGAGGGCAAAATATAGTTAAAAACCTGGCATATATGATATGATTCTTAAATCTTAGCCCTTCTTCACAAAAAAGACAGACCAGAACATTTTTTCCCCAAAGTGCGAACAAAACAAACAAACAAAATATCTGGGCCATCCTATTTACAAATTCAAAATTTGTTTAAATGACATCTCAGATTAACAAACAATTTTGACATCATTTTTGTTTTCCAGGGAGAGGTATAAGACATGCCAGCATTGATGCATATTTCTCCTCATCGTCACATTATTTCTGATCTTCTATTTCTTTCTTAACCTCCAAGATGTATGGATGTTCTTTACCATGGGCAATATCCATGATCGCAAGAGCCTGTGACAAATTCCTTAAGTTCAGTCATGACACAATTATGAAGCCTAAAAAAACTTACATTTATTATTTTAACATTTACATGGCAAAATCTATATCTAAAATCTCATATCAGAATTATGTGAAAAAGCCACTTTATTTATGACTAGCCATAAATACTTCATGCTTCAGATTTGCTTAATTTTTTTTTCTTTTAATAGGATACAAACACCCTACCTTCTTTAAAGCTTTAACCCCTTGTGTCTTCTTTTCAAGTCCTAGATACAATCGTCCAAGTTTCAGGTACATAGAGGCCACATTTAGCGAGTAAGCAGGATAGTGCACACTAAAAAGAATAAAAATTATTAATAAAATGGACACATTTATCCTTTATTACAAATGAAACTGTCTAAAACAGAATTCAGCATTACCTGTAGGGCTGGACAATTTTCTCGCCATACTTCATTGCTCCATCCCAGTCCTGCATGTAGAGACAGACACCCATTGCCTGGTACATCATGTGTAGCATATACACATTGGTGTCTGCAAAAATTGAACCCATTTTGTCCAGACTTAGTTCACAGATCTCTAGCAGTTCACTGGGGGGTACTTTGAAGTTAAAGAAAATCAATGTCTCATAAAACCACTCCAATAAAATGTGTGTATTTTGTGTCTACATTTTTGGTAGATTGATTATGAACATCTTGCTTCTACTTCTTTGCAAGACTGAGCAAGCAATTGTAAATTTCATAAATAAAACTGTTTTGTGACATGATCTATCCCAAAGGTTAATATGGCTTAGTCAGGTGGAGGCTAAATATAACCCACTGCTCTGGATTGCTGTCACATACATAAAATATTACCCAATAGCAAATAAGTACAAATGTTTGCAAACACACGCCAATGGTACATAATTACAAAGGCCTACGAAGGATATTTTTGTAGTGCTTGGCTCTCCTGAACTCCTCAATGACATTTCTAGCGTATGCCACCATCTGTCTGATTTCATCATCATCTGGAGGTGTGCTGAGCTTTTGACGGATCTCCATTTTGGCCTTGTCCTAAAATACAAAAAGGTTATTTATTACACATACACTGAATTTACCGGTTTAATACTGTTCATTTTCATCTTAAAATACATATGTATATCCTGCAACCAATGTATATCCTGCACTTGCTGCTATTGCACTTCTGGTTAGACCCAAACTGCATTTCGTTGCCTTGTATTTGTACATGTGTAATGACAATAAAGTTGAATCTAATCTAATCTAATCTAATAATCCTATTCAAGTTCAATATATGAAGACGATGATAAGTCTCTTGTCGATTGAAAAAGTGTTAGCACTGTGACTCTGTGTGCTATCAAACATCGTTCCGTTTGTCTGAGCTTAACCATCCGCCTGAAGCAGCAACATTAGCTAACCTAATAAGTCGTACAGAGATTCTAGCTGGTGATACTAATAACACGAAATACCTCAGCAATAGCACTTTAACATTATACTATTTATTAATAGCTCTGTTTAGAATAAACTGCATACAAATACCATTTAAACAAACTCACCTTTGATTTCGAGGTGCATTCTTTGCAGTCACAGGTAAAGAAATAAGAATCTTTCAACCTTTCCATTCTATCCTCTGTTGGATACAGGAGGTCTATATAGCTGTTGAAAATCTATTTAAAAGAAATGAAAGAAATCGAACTGTTATTTGCATGCATGAACATTTACTGTTAATAAAAAAAGCAAGGATGATTACTATTATGTTACATTTGCATTACAAAACAATGATAATCCACAACAAAGCCCACTTGAATGTATGGCTGGTTTTTTTCTAAATTTAACATTACCTAGAAGTATTTTCTACGGAAGAACAATGTGACAAGCAGCTCTACATGTTATTGTGTAAGTGGAACTGCTCCTTTAAATGACTCATAGGGAATGAATCATCATGGAGCATGTTTACATGTTTTTCCGTATCTCACCTCTTCTCCGGGGCTGATCTCCTGCACGGCTCTCACCTCAGCCACAGTACCTTTATATGTCACAATCACATTGGGACTACAGCTGTGATTCATAAGAGCAACGCTAGAACCGAAAAAGAAAACTCTGTAAGAGTCTCCGTGTATAAACACACAAGTGTCCATGTTTGTACATTCAACTACAATCAAATACATGTTTTATTATTTTCATGTGATGATTTTGAATTCTAACAGGCTTACTCTGGAAATACAGCAGAACCAAGATGTGAGAGCTCCTCGTCTTCAATGGTGAAGCCATTACAGTTCACCTGTGATGCAGAAATGGAGAAAAATCATTCTCATTACACAGCAAACATAAGGCATCTTGTTTTTATGACTGGTGTAAAAATAGACAAGTAAAAGATATAATTGAACCTGTGTGCAAACTTGAGAATGTATGAAAGTGATGATTAAATTGTTATAATGACACATCAAGCACAGTCAGAAACAGCAATAGTTGACTATAGTGAACCTACATGTGAATGACTATTGTGGTAAAAGCTGTTGACAGTACCTGGGCGAAGAGCTCGGTAAGTGCTGCATTATCAGGGAAATCAAGGTGCCGGCTGTAAAAGTGATGTAACGCAGCGATGTCTGTGTCGTTCATCTCATTCTTTTCATTATCCAGCTTGTCCAGATCTGACAACATGCACAAAACAGACAATTATTATTTCTTCATAACAAAAGCTCAAGGTTCTGTAGTAATCAAGGCTATGCCATCACAGAAGAATAATAAAACATTGAATTTAAGGACATTAACAGAATCAGCTCTTTTTATTCAACAGATTTTATGTCGCCTTCACCTGGCTCTGCCAGTTACACTCTAAGACACAGAGCTCTAGTTCTAGGCGTCATATATCTGAGACGGGTAACAGGGCAGCTGTTTAGGGTCATTAAACAGGTGTGAAAAGCCATTTGCCTTAACTGCAGTTGGGTCTAAGAACATAAAACCCTCTTTTAACGAATAAAAAAACACACAGCATTCCTTTTTAACTTAAATTTGCTGGCTTGTTATTGGGCGTCTGAACTTACGTGCTTCCAATTCTGTAAGAGCCAAAACTCTTTCTGATGGAGTCCTTTCTGTCAGATACTTCTGTAAAACAAAAAAGTAATAAAAATGATAGCCTTTATTAAATTACAAATTTATAAAATTTCTTTTGAGCTTTTGTCATATAAGAGGTCTTGGTATCATAAATACATCCTGCGAGTTTTGCCGCTTAAAACATCCTCCTTATCAATACCAAAAACATTTATGCAATCGTTCTCTGGAAAAACGTGAATGTAAAATTTCATTTACATATCATCGCATCAGTCACAAATCAGAGTCAGAGTGAATTACTTTTTTATGTATGCTGTTTGTTTGTATTGTTTTTGAGAACAAAATAATAAAATGTAAGAAATCAAGTCACAATCTCTTTAAATCTCAATCTCAGTTCTTAAATGAATGTCTTTTGTGGTCCACTAAAAACAAACAAACAAAAAGCATACAAATCTGGAACAACATAAGGATGAGTGACAAGTAACCTAAACATTATTTTTGGGTGCTGTTTCTTTAAAAGACTCACATTAAAATTAGATCTGACCAGTTGACAAACTGTCACGCACACAAGACAGAATTTAATTCGCATTCACAGAACCCTTGTTTCATTGTTTGATGAGATGTAGCAGTTCTCAGCAGTAACTGTCTCACAGTGTTCACAGTGTGACACAAAGCTCCATGTGCTGGCTGAGTGAGTCACAGATAGAGCCACTGCGACTGACGCATCCGGGCGAAAGAGACATCCATGAGAAACACATGGAGACACCATATGTGCCAGAGCAGTGCTGCAAATCCTGCATCTAAACCTGAACTTAGCCTAAACCATCAGCTTAACATTTAAGACATTATGCATTGTGGATATTTGGTTGTCCCCATGCTGTAAATATAACTCTATTTTTTCTAGGCCTGACTATACATGCATTTTGGTACCAGTGTGTCTAAATAAGAAAAACGTCCCATCTGTTTTCACACCTGTTAAAGTTAGTCACCTATACAGCATAACAGGTGCGGTAGAAAAGATCTGAGTTCCTTCAGACTCACCCAGAGAAAACCAATTGAGAAACCAAATGAGATGTTTGACAGCACACATTGCTCAGATTATTTGATCTTAAAAGAATTTGATTAGAAATTGAGTGCATATTCAAATCTATGGTTTTTGGTTGCAAAATCTATGATGTCTCATTTGGATACTCTAGAGGAGACACACAAGTGTTTAACCTTAAAACGTATCCAAAAGTCTCCATTTGCTCTACAATTAATTGTCCATGAGAAAGAGTCGAGACATTAAATGAGATGTGATCTTGCAAAGAGTTTTTAGGCATTAAGAGAAATAACCCCAATACCGATATCTTTCATGTAGATCTAAAGGCATTCAACTGATTCTAACTTAAATGTTTTTCAACCACCGGAAGAAAAGTTACAGTGTTGCAGCGCTGCTGTGCTTTAACACTCGAGCGAAGAATGTGACTGCACTAGACCTCTCTGCCTCTATGAAATAAAGTACTTGTGAGTCAATTGGCTCTAGCTATAGATGGTATTACAGCAGAATAGCTGGAGCCAAAACTCCTTTTAAGTTCTATTAAGCAGTACATTTCTAAAGAACACTCAAAGAACTGTTATCACTATGGAGTAAATCAATATTATAAACAGAAATAAGCACGAAATCATTCATAAAGGCACAGTTCACCCAAAAATATGATCTATCATGTAAAACGAGCCTGGACTACGCATGGATCCGAAGTGTAAATTATATACAATTATTACACGGCTCGTTGGAATGCTTGATTCTGATTGGCCAGTCGCGACATTTGCAGGTTCTTTATTCCCAGATAACAACCGCTCAAAACGAATAACACACGGTAACCTGGATGCTGTAAATCATTTCGACAAGTACAATTTAATATTACACAAAAATAAATGGCTTTTAATAACATATATGACAAAATATTTCCAAATGATTAAACATGCCTGTTTTTGACATTTGAACGTCATTTCTTACCTTAAAACCAAAAGTAAGCAGCTTTCTCTCGCGGAAGGTCTGCATTCGGTAAAAATGAGCTAATAAAATATTTCAAATTCACATTTTTTAATGGCCATTTTTTTTCTCATGTGGCAAGTAGCCGTGTAATAAGCGGGATAATGTACAAGCCAATATCACACTGTCGGGGCTTATTTCTGCGATAACAACTGGCTGTCTGTATATTATTCCTTACATAGTAAATTACATATGTTGATGTATATGATTATGACGTCATTTAAAGCCAGAATCTGCGCCGTAGTGAGCGAGAGGTGGAGCCACGGTGTCAAGATCCCACCCATATTCCCTGATGACTCAATCGTAAACTAAGAAATCATGTTAGCACTCCCCTTTTTATAACATCTTATAACTAACAAACTTATTAGATAAACAAACACATCAACATACTTCAGCGTGATAAAATGTCTACAATGACAGAATTCACAGAAATCATGCAAACAATAATGCTAATAAAACAGAGATCACCCTCACCTGTTTCTGAATGATTCTGGCAACCAGTCGCACTGTCTCTGATGGACACCAATTCTCCCCATATGCGCACATGGCCGAACACTCCAGCTTGTGCATGGACCAGTCTCCTTTCTGAGGGAAGTACAAGGTTTGGTTTATTTCACACCATATCTCACTTATGAATTAAAATCAATATTACATTAAAAGGTTATGACACATACTCCAGCAAACAACACAGCACAATTACGGCATAATACAACGCAGTAAGAAGCCACATCACATCTCTCATTTTGAAGATAATATGCATTTGATATGAGCGAGCACGGGTTGGCGCGCTCCGTTTTGATAAGTCATGCATTCAAATTGAAGGAGCCTCAAGATGAATATGACAATTCCTGAGAGATGAGGTATTGAATTAGCCTCAGGTTGCCTTACAGGCTACGGGGCAACAAATAAACCAAATCCTATGTTCTGGCGAGCAACCACAACCTGATCCTTAATGCGTTTGAGATGGATTGTCATAGCAACAGCGAGGCCAGACCGCCTTCCAGCTCAATTTGGGAAACAAGCAACACCCAAGTTCCTTAAAATAAACAGATTACATAGCCTTGATGGTAAACACTGCCATAGCCTTTCACAATGAAAACATTTTTTTCCCTGTAACGGTTCTGTATGCGCCGGTTCCATCAGCTTAGTAAACAAATTCACGTGTATTGCACTGCCCACGGGGAAGCTTATACAGCGACATTATTTGCAACATTGGTAAAAGACAATTGCGCTTAACAACCACATGGGGAACCTGTAAGCAAATGTTCTTTAGGCCTACTTGAATACTAACATAAGCGGCATGAATTAGTTATACCACAGATAATATATAATAACAAGATGTGCCACTGCTGTCACTGTAAATGGGGAGGGAACGCACCGTGAAATAAGGTCGCTCTAGCGAAGGAAGTCCCGCCTTTCATGTAAAATTATCCAATTGTCAATCGTTAAAAACAAACAATTTTCTCTCTCTCTAGCGCAATTTAAACCTAGGAAATAAAAAGTATGTACTTCTGTAGAATAAGTGTATTGAATAGAAAAAGTCATGGTGAAACTACCCACAATTCTGAAGATCAGCCCACCAATCAGAGAAGTCATATTAGCATGGACCACTCATCTTAAGCATTGCATATACAGTAATGAAGTCTGATTCCTCAAATTGTCAAAGTATGTATATACTTGTAAATGCTTCAATATTTAGCAGTAAGCTTAAACAAATAGTTCACTTTAGTATTAAAATGTTAGGATTATTTACTCAACCTCGAGTTGTTCCAAATCTAAATTCCTTTGTTTGGTTGAATACAGAGAAAGATATTTGGAGGAATGCTTGTTAACCAAACAGTTTTGGGGTCCCATTGACTACCATAATATGAAAAATGACAATGGAAGTCAAAAGAGCCCCAAAACTTTAACCTTCATACATTCTTCAAAATATCTAATTTTGTGTTCGACAGAACAAAAAAATAAAGTAATTTTTCCTACTATGGTAGTCAATGGGACCCAAGAACTGTTTGGTTACAAGCATTCCTCCAAATATCTTTCTCTGTGTTCATCAGAACAAAGAAATTTATACAGATTTGGAACAACTCGAAGGGGAGTAAATAATCATACAGGTTAATACTTGAATTTGACAATTCTGTCTAATACCACCAGTTACACAGAAATTAGTCACTTTTATTAAATGTGACTGCCCTTTTAATGTAGTTATACATGCTAATTTCAAATGAGTGCTTTTTACATGTAATTATCACTTACAGGATCTTAAACATTAGGAAATAGATGAAAAAGAATAGATGTCAAGCAGACAAGCAAATATCCATAGAGAAAGTCTGAATGGGGCATTTCACGTTAATGATGATAGATAGGGTGATTCTAATGCTACAACTTGTACATTAAATAAAAACAGCAGGGACGTGACAGAACGGCCTTGTGGTAGAGTGCAAATGGATTATTGATGATCTTTATTTTCTCTGGTGGATTTTCAACTGAGCTTGGCAAAGATCAATTACAAGGCTGTTGTTCTGGCTGTGGTCTCCATACATTTACATTTACATTTAGCAGGCGCTTTTATCCAAAGCGACTTATAGAGAGTTTAGGAAACAATAAAGCGATGCCATACACGGGCAATGATACAATAAGTTATTTACTTGTCAAGTATACATTTATAGATTTGGCAGACGCTTTTATCCAAAGCGATCCCAGAACTACAGCAAAGAGTAGCGAAAGCACAGTGGTTAGGACCCCAAACTGGGGCACAGAGGTTGCAGGTTTGATTTCAGGTAGAGGAGGTCCATTAGCTATGGAGTTGTGGAAACACTGAGAATGTGCTACTCTGGCTCATAACCATACACCATACACATAAGAAAAGCACTTAAACTTGAGTTGCTCCATTGGGACCTTCCTTGCAATTAGAGTACTCCTGTGTAAGTACTAAGCTTTGTAAAAAAGCTTTCTTGCTATTTGCTGACAGGGAAAAAAATATCTTTATGCAAACACCTAATGGCATGCTTAAAGGAACAGTTCACACCAAAACTAAAATTCTGATAATGGTTAGCATTTTTGGGGCCAAATAGGCATTCGTTCTTATGTATGAAAATGTTCACATTCTGTGTATCACGCAAAAAATAAAAGATAGGGTTGTTAAAAGACTGCATTATGAATGTATTAAAGTGTTGCTTTTGTGGGTGAACGGTTTCTTTAATGAAGATAACACAGCACATCTAAACACAAAGATTATGACGACAGCACAAACATGCTGTGGGCTTACCTGACATTCTACATTGCAGTAGAAGGCCTGTTTACATTTTCCACATTTTGAAAGCCCTTCTCTCCTGTGAATTTAATAATCAAATAGTTATAAGACAATCCTCAATTGCCAACCACTGATTTATAGAACACGTAATAAAGTGTTTAAGTCTTACTTCTAGTCCAAGTCTACATTTCTAGCAACCCAAAAAACTCTTAATAATCTTAAAACGATACAGTGTTACAGTTCACATTTAACAGCATAATACAATACAGACAATGTGTAGACAATCTTTTTTAAAAGGTAGATCACATTACGGTGTCCAATAACCTATTTTACTATCTGGAAAACACGGCTTTTCCTTAATGTTCATGGATAGCACTCACTGCAGAGTACATACTGCAACATTTGAGACCTGGATCTGTTGGATCACTGTATAAAGTGGGTCAGCCTTCAAAGAGCATGACCAGCAGCATTTAAATACAGTGTGAACAGAATACAGTTGCCAGCCATCTTTCATACAAACAGAAAATTCAGATTAGCTGACATGCATGCAAAAGTGCAGTATCATAAAAGTTAACATACATGTACTACTACTATTATTATTATTATTATACCATTTAAAGTGCTTAAACCTGAAACTGTGAATGCATGTCATGTTAACATCCATGCACTACAAGCCAGGAAGTATTCTAGTCTCATGCCTAACAGAAGACACAAAGTAAAGCACATAGACTTATATGGAGCGCTGACCTGGTAAAGCAGAATTCGCAGTGTCCGCCTCTCTCGTTCACCGTCAGCACGTACGCATACGCCGGACAAGCGAACACGAGATCGCCAACTTTAAAATGCTTTATGGCTACGAGTCCCCGGCCTTTACCAGGGCTCAAAAACCGTTCAGTACCCTCGATGCCCTCGGTTTTCATCGCTCTTGACTCGTGCACGTGTTTCACTTCCTGTGGCCTCTGACTTTAACTCTGTGCTCGATGTAAGCGATATGTCGCTCTCACTTGATTCTGTCACTGACTGCGGCAAGTGTAGTGACGCCACCGACACACCACATGTTCGGCAGAAAAACTCGGAACAACCAGCGGCACCAGCAGCAGACGGACGGCTTACGGCAATACAACACACGCCGAGCGGTCCTAACACCCGTTGCATTCGCGATACTGAGCGTCAGCCGCCAGTGCCGCCACATCCTTTTGGTATTTTGCCTCGTAGCTCCATCGCGTGGTCATCTTGCGAAAGTGCAAGTCACGACCATTAGATTGTGCCGTAAAATTTCTGAGAAAACAAACTTTATTCTGTTATTCAATATGTAAAACACATACCAAAAAACAGTTGTATACCAAACAAATAATGAGCAAGCAAACAAACAACAGTCTAAGATAGATATATACAGAGATACTAGATAAGGCTACATCACAGTACATCTTATAGTACATCATACATATATTTCCAGTAAACATTCTGTAAATTTCTGTTATTTTAAATGCATCCATTTCTTACATAATTGCAAATAAAAAATTATTTATATTTGTGTAATAAACAGTTATTATTCTTAATCGCGATTAATCGCAGTCAGAATAAAGTTTGTGTTTACATAATATATGTCTGTGTACTGTGCATATTAATTTTGCATTTATAAACACAAACACATACATGTAGGCCTATATATATTTAGGAAATATTTAGATGTATTTATTTATATTGACCAATAATTAAAATTATATTTAAATGTTTATTAATTTTAATATTTTATATTTTTCTTAAATATATGCATTTTTATAAATACTAAATTAATATGCACAGTACACAGATATATATTATGTAAACACAAACCTTTATTCTGAATGCGATTAATCGCGATTAATCATTTGACAGCCCTAGTTTTTATAAAACTGTTTCCCCCACAATTATTTATAATACACAATTGTGTGGCTCTTTTATCTCTGCTGCCATCTTCTGACCTGTTTTGCTATATTACACATGCAGCTAAATGTCATTCAATGCCTCCATCTACTGGTAACAAGGAGTAACACTCAATGAGAGGGACAAATAATTGAAATTGTTTACATTTATTCGTTTATTAATAATTCAGTTGTTGATTTCTCATGTCCTGGATATTGTGCTTAAGTATTAAAAATACAGAAACATGTTTATCACCTCAAAAGACAATTGAAAGCCTGAATGGATTCTTCTGAAGAAAATGTGTTGTTGTTTTGCTGTGAAAAGCACAAACGTTGTTTTCCATATCGATCTGAATGTATTCTGGCAAAGAATTGTGTTTGGAGAAATTATTCCAATAACAATGAGGAAAACGAGCCAAATGGTTAATACCCGCATGACAAACAAAATCTAACCAAAACATCAATGAGATGTTTCAAAAAAGAAACCCTAAAAACAAAGATGTTCGAGCTTTTTATTTCAGAATGGGTTGAGCTGTTCCTGCATTAAAGGATGGTAAATGTAAGGCCGGTATTCACATGCAAATCATCAATTAGTCCAATTGGCAAAGTTACAGAATAGCTCTTTGTGTTAAGTTATCATCACAGTGGGATAGAAGAGTTGAATTATTCATTCTTTTTGTAACAAAAGCTGTAGCTTTTGGCTCCCAAATCAATGTACACATATATTTGTCCACATGTTGCAACATCACAAACTGTGAATGTGCACAGAACTTTTTTCTTTTGCTTGTTTCCTTAACTGTATTTCATGTCAATGTTGCCATAATGCTTCTAGACCCTTGTGGAGGTCGTTGTCAAAGTAACCTCTTCTTTAAGTAACCAATTAATGATTACTTTTTTTAATAATAAAATGATAATAACAGCATTTCTGTTATCAATTATTGGGACATTAATTTAGCTTTTAGCATTAATTTAATTTATTTTATTGTGATATTTGGGGAATCATCTAGGACTCAAACATGTAAAAGTTCTGCTTGGTAAACATGTGACCATGAACAACAAAACTTCTGAAAGCTGAATAAATTAATATATAGTTTATTGGTATATGGCGATATTTCACAGCAATGCCATAGAAGTACCATTTTTGGTTCCACAAAGAACCAGTCAGTCAGATTCATTTCTTTCTTACTTTTTTATAATCTGAAGAAGCTTTTTTCACCACAAAGAACCTTTTGTAACACAGAAAGGTTCTTGGTAAAGATTCTTTATGGAACCAAAAGGTTCTTCTATTGCATCAAAGAACCTTTTAAAGCACCTTTTTTTAAGAGCGTACAACTATTTGAAAATCTGAGGGTGCAAAAAGAAATCAAAATATTGAGAAAATCTTCTTGTCCAAATGATGTCCTTACCATAGCATATTACTCACAAAAATAAAGTTTTGATATATTTACAGTAGGAAATTCACAAAATATCTTCATGGAACATGATCTTTACTTAATATCCTAATGATTTTTGGCATAAAAGAAAAATCATAAATTTTGACCCATACAATGTATTTTTGGCTATTACTATACAAATGTTGCTGTGCTACTTAAGGTCACATATAGCTATAAGATTCATTTGTAAAAGTTGTCCTGTACTCTTTAAGGATTAAGGGTTACCAATGAAAGTACCATGCTTCTCCGTATTACATAAAATCACCTTTTGGATAAACACAAGAATCTGACAGACATGCACCGGATGCGACGGATTTATTCAACCCCGCTGCCCTGCTTTCCCAGTTCAAATCTTTTTATTTGTTAGTAATATAATCTAAAGACACAAACGGTTTAATACCATCAGGGCAAAGAAGAACACACCTATCCGTTTGTGAATAATACTATCATTTCAATTTCTTGCCTTGATTAATGTGTGACCCAGTGTTTCTTGGAACACAACCTCCTTCTATTTGGCATTCCCCTAGTCTGCATGTCCCAAATACAAAATCATTTTTGATATTGGCAAGGGCAGAGCCTATGGGAATAATATTTTTTCTAATAAAAGGAAGATGGATTAGATAGTCCGGATTGTCATTTTCAATTAAAGAAAATGATAAGGAATGAAAAAATATAAGTAGATTTAGTTCTCAAGAAGACTCAGATATGATAAAAATGCTTCAATCAGTGCAGATCAAAGACAGCAGTCTGAACCCTTAAATCTCTCCATAACAAACATGTAGGGCTTAATGCTACGAGCTCATTTAGTTTGGACCCGGAATGCAAGAATATTTTTCCTTTGTTTTCTGATCTTTCCGCTTTAACCTTCTCAGCTTAAATGAATACAACATCAAATCGTTTTACTGCAAAATATGCTTGGAAATGCACTGATGTAATTAAAGACTGCATATGCAGTTATTTATTACGCGTTCTGTAAAGTGACCGCTATTCACAAAAGTGCCCCTAAAAAATCCCATCTTCCTTTTACACACTCTTCATGCCAGGGTTCCTTTAGGGCACATCTTAGTTTCATAGAATTATAACAGCAGCTGTTGTAGACATGAGTAATGTGCAATTGTTGGCCCATAAAGCGCTTTAAGAAAATTCCCCACACTGCTCTGTTATTAGTACGCGCTTAGATTGAGTGCCAAGCCTGTGGCCTTGTATCAGCACACTGATCTTTGCTTTCACTATAGAGCCCTAAATTCAACTGTCTGATTCCCTCAAGACAGGTGCAAAACTGATCTTAAACAAGCTGGTGATGGTCTCAGTTCCTAAATCTATCGATACAACTATGCCATGAGTGACACAATGAATGTGTTACTGTTAGCGCTTTTACACCTGAGCAATTTCTTCATTTTTTGTCATTTTTCTTCTCGCATTTAATTCCTCCGGGTATTATTGTGCCAACAGTGATTGTATATATATTACGTCAATACAATAATCAGAATGTTATCATTGTTGTTGCATCATTTTATGTGTTTAATAGTTTTTAACAGTATCACATATACTTGCTGTCATCATTCGCCTCAATTTTTTAGAGTAGGACTCTCACGATATCAGATTTTTACTACATGATTACCATGCACTGTAAAAAACATAACTTTACATATAATTCTCCATATTTTTTTTTTTTTTACAGATTTTTCATGTATTTTTGAAATATGGTCAAAAAACGAAAAAATGAAACCTGGGAAAATATGTAATTTTACAGGATTTTTTTTATTTTACAGTTTTTTTCTGGTGCCTCAGCTGTAAAATTACAGAAAAAGACAGCAAATTTACAAGACAAATGGGAAAAACTATATCACTATATCCTGTAATTTTAAAGGACAATTTTATTTTCACAGTGTGGCCAAAATATACTTTTACATTTTTTAAATAAAAAATAAGAAATAAATGATGTCACCAGTGAAACTAATCATTAATTTTGTTTATTTGATATTTTATCTATATATAATCAGCTCATCAGTGTAAGGGTTTGTAGAAATTTAGCACAGAAATTCATTAAAGATTAATTTCACTGGTGACATCATTTATTTCTCTTTTATTTAAAACTATTGTAGGCTAATTATATATATTTTTTAATATGTAATAATTTGTGTTTTCCACATTGTGTCTTCTGTAAAGCTGGTAATCATGGTTTTTAAATCACGGTTATTGTCAATAGTGGTAGGCCTATATTGTGATCCCCTATACTATAATAAGGGAATAATGTGTGTGCTTAACAAGTCTACTGTAAGTTGAACCAAAAAGGATTACTGGATATGAAATAAATACATTTAGATGTAAAATTTAAAACACTGCTGAGCTGATGAGAGCAGTTTTTTTTCATTCTTCCACCACAATCATTTTATTAATATGGGTAAAAAGGGACATCTGGACATTTAAATGCGAGCCATTATGTGTGCTAAACAGATGCTGTTTTATAGCCATTTACAGATGTTCCTGTGACCTGTTTCATATGGATGAGGACATTTCTTGTTTTACAAGATCAACACTGGAAATAAATAATTTCCAACCATTAAGATGGCATATTTGTCCCCTAGATAAATATTATGTTACGATCACTTTCTTATTCAAACGATTTCTGCTTGTTTTAATGGCACTTCTTGCGTCCTCTGTCTTGCGTTGACACGAGGAGCAGTCAAGCATGATTTGTTGTTCTTGGTCTAAAGCATTAGGCTTGTTCCAAAAATCATCCCATCATGAAGTAGACAGACCTAATATTATTGAACTGGTCCTGGCGTACAGATTTGATGAATTGACCATGTTCTTGTGTGCTTATCTTTTGATTGAATGAAAAGGATGAGATTGTCTGAGGAGGGGGGGAGGCTTCTTTGTGGATTAAACACAAAGACCGAAGCAGCCTCGTCAGAAAACATTACATTTTACCAAATGTCTTCATAGTGTCTGGGTTAGATTGCATTTAGTTTATTGCTGTTACATGACAAAATCCTTTCAGGTTCTCCTGGCAGAGGTGATGTTTATAAGGCATTGTGTTATAAGGTTGTGTAACCCCTTATTTACTGTGGATCAAAAATGATCTAGTTGCTTAACCATTTGCGGTTTTGTTTTTGGAGCTTAGTTTGTCCTAGATTCCAGACAAAATAGCTTGAAATGTAAAGAACAATTGCATGAATAAAAGAGTAGATACTATAACACTATTATTTTCAACCCAGTGTTGGGTCAAAAGGGACAAACCCAACCTATGCTGGGATGTTTTAAACCTAAAATGCTGGGTTGAATTAACCCATTGTTGAGTCAAATATATATATATATATATATTTACATTTTTCAAGTTAATTTAGCCCAATGGTTGGCTTTGTCCCTTTTTGACCCAACACTGGGATAAAAATGGGTTGATACAGTGTTAACATTATGTTTGTATATCCTGAAATAAAGGAAACAGTTTTTTAAAATGATACAAAATGTATTTGCTGAATAAATGTAAATGTCCTGAACTTAAAAATGTAAAAGCACCCATATAAATCTGCCCCAGTGCATGCTGGGAGGCCAGCACAAACCACACAATCATTTTTGTACTAAAGAAATGCTTTGTTGTTGGTTCTTAAAATAACTTAATATAACTGCTTTGGGTTTATGAGATACATGTTATAATATGAACTCATGAAATAATGTTTTACAATATGCGGACACATACCGTACAGCCAGTTACTTTATATAGTCTCGTATGTCTCAAATAAGGTATCACAAACACTACAATGGAAAGTATTGTACTGCTTTGTTATGCCCCTAGACATCTTTCTGATAAAAGCTACTTAAGAAAGGCCCAATGAGGGCATAAATAATTGAGGTCGCCAAGAATAACAGCACGACGTACACAGTTTGTCGAACAGGTACTGAATTAAACCGGTTTTCATGAAGAAGTCATATGACGCCTATCTGACTTCCTCTAGCGGATTCTTGCGAACATATCATGTCATGTCAACATGCAGATAGCGATTGAGAATGTGCTTTACTGCGGTGCCAGTTGGCATGCTCTTGTGTTCTTTCCGTGTTGCTTATGCCTCCACAACAAGAGCTCTCCTTCCCCTGACCTTCTCATAGTCCAGACGTTCAGGGTTTCAAGGGAACAATGTGTCATTGTCTTATTTATGGCGCGTGCGAGCACGCGCGCCGGCGTGTGTCTGCGGGGCAACATCTTCCTGGCATCCCAAGAAGCAAGTAGGAAAAAAGCACCACATTGTCCATCTCCATCAATAGCCATCCAAAATTGGACTTTGATGGACATAGCCCAAGCGACAACTGCACGGTGGGCTGACTAAATGCTATATGCTGTAACTTCTTCCATAGCTGCCTCTCCTCTTCCGTTTATTGTTGGCGAACAGCTGTTGGATACCTGGGCTTGATCCGCATTGTCTCTTCGAACTAGCTTGGCAACAGTTGTCGAGGAACACAAGCCACGGATGCCATTAGTGAGTCTCTTCTCAAAGATAACATTTACGTCTGATGTCCTCACCGCAGCTGATCCTTTCTCCCGTGGACGCTTTGATCCAAGGAGCCCCGGTTCACCCCAAGCATTAACTTATTACCGAGATCCTCTGTGTTTATACAATTATTACCTCCGGTGATCCTCGAAAATACGATTAAACAAGGACAGATGGTGTGTCCGTCACTCTTCGTTTCTCAAATATCATTTGGGAAACGTCGAGCAGGTCGGAAGATTTGAGATTATTGCCATCTCTTTAGGCCAATTAGTACCTCAACACCCCCGGACCGCCCTTTCACCCATCATCCCTATACCTTTGTCTCCGGAGTAGCGGAATGCTTTGTCTCTGATATGTTACGTGCAGAATTTCTACTGCGGGAAAAAGAAAGGTTATTTATAGCGAAGTACAGAGGAGGAGAGTTCTTGGAGGGGTGTCTGTTTCATGATAAATGAAATTCCTTGGCCATGCCCGCAACAATTGGGCTGAGAGAGCCAGGCAGCTTAAAGATGAGAGTTTGCAGGCTGCAGCTGTCCGGTTTGTCATCCCTTGTCTTATGACACCTCAGCCTTCACACATTTATCCCGCAAACAAAGGTTACAAAGAACCCAGATAGTCGACGTCGGCCACCTCAAAGACCTTTTGTCAAGCGTGGTGACATGTGAGCTGGAAAAGGAGTTACGTCCGTAGTTTCTTTGGCGTCTGTTTCGCTCTGTCAGGAGCGGCTGTGCCATTAAACTGGAAAAATAATAGAGACGGGTGACCGTATTTCACTTACGTGAGCTGGAAACGGTACTTGAAGAATTTACAAGGCTAGGGTTATCCAAAAACTGAAAATCTTCCCTCGTGTCAGTCCAAACCTGGTTATTTATTTCTTACGTGGAACACAAATGGAAACTTTCTTGTTTTTGGAACAACAACATGAAAGTGAATAAAGCTTTTTCCTTTAGGTTGCCCAGTTCGATAACCAAAAATCAGAAAACAGACTTGTTTCTCACAAACAGGGTTGTAAATCACAGTATCACCAATGGCACAGGGGAATTTGGTACACCAAGTTTAACTTCTCCCTTTGGCTTATTTTAGAATAATAATCATACCCAGAAATAGTTGCTGAGAAGGAAGACAGGTTTGCAATAATCCCTCTTCTATAAGGTAAGTAATAACCTGCAAGGTTAAAAAGATATTAATCTTTTTAGCTTACTCGTAAGAAGATTTCAAATAGATTTGATTGTGGCATTTCAAATGCAGAAGGAGATTGGTAAAGTCAGGGTGGGTTTAAACTGCGCTACCATGATGCCATTGGTTTTTATACGGTGGGTAATCTCTAGACATCTTAGCATAGTCACCGCACATCATTGCAATTCATCTGTACATTGAGATGCATTTGCCTCGTTTTTTTTAAAAAAGGTAATAAGAAGACGGCAAGCAGCTCTTGATATAGATTTACTATAAAATAAACCTTGTCTGAATTGATAGTGAATATCCACTTACTCTCTAAGTAGATTTAATCTGACTATCATAGACCCTAATGAAATTTCCCCACATTAATACTTTATGATCATTTAATCTTCAGTAGTTATTGAGGTTGACTGGAAAGTATGAGTGTATATTATAATATTACAGGCCCTTTGGATCTCCTATTCTTTTAAGAGCTAATAGCAATATTCTATTATTCAGAAACCCCCAAGATGTACTGCGTACTACATTCGCTACCATTTAAGTTGTGCAGTATTTTATTCCGTTTATCTCTTTTATTATTTCGAGTCTAATCATGAAGCCCTCTGTGCTCTATTAAAGGTGCAATGTAGAGATTTTAGCGGCATCTAGCGGTAAGGCTGGGAATTGCAACAGAAACAACAAGGGGAATTCCATGTAAGGGGACCTGCGGTGTACGTACATAGAAATAGCTTATTCTAAGGTAATAAAAACGGTTCATTATGTGAGGTCTTTATACACCTCTGAAGAAAGAGTTTTCAGTCAATATATCCTTAATATTACACAGTGCACCTTTAAGGAATCTGTTTGGTGATGGCCTGTGTCATCCTGTCATTGTCTAACATGTATAAATATCAGCTATATCAATCACAAGCTCCGATTAAGGGTCTGTAACCCAAGCAGTGAATGAGTGCCATGGAGTGTTTGTGGAATGGAAGGCCTCCTTTGTCAAGAGGAAATCTCCTTCTAAGGCATGCCTTGCCTTGATGCAAGTGGGGCAAGGTTGTTCCTCAGAAGGTCCAGAACAAGCTTGTAAAAGATGAAAATAAAATGCACACTCCTTAGGCGCATAGCAGGCATTCCATTCCTTCTCATCTTCAGAGACTGCCTGCATCTTAGTTAGCCATTGTTTGAGAAACTCAATGCCTGGCATGACAATTAGCAGGGATAATAGTTGAAGCTTCTTTCGGATTTGCTTGGCATGCAGTCCTTGGCCGTTTGTTTTCTGTCACCTTTAGAAATACATCTTGTGCTTTGGAAGAACAGTAGCTTTTACAACGTTTAATTCCTGAATGAAATTAAAAACAGGAACACATGGTTTTGTGTCCATACAAAGGAAGTCAATGTTGTTCGGTTAACAACGTTCTTCAAAATATCTTCTTTAGTGTTCTGCAGAAGAAAGAAAGTCATATGTCAAATGACATGAGCATCCTTAAAGGGACAGTCCCATCCAAAATGTCAGTAACCAAACAGATCTCATCCCCCATTTACTGCCATAGTAGGGAAAATAAATACTATGAGAGTCAAAGGGGGATGCGATCTGTCACTCACATTCTTACAAATATCTTCCTTTGTGTTCAGCAAAACAAAGAAATGTAAACAGATTTGGAACAACCTGACGGTGAGTAAGCGAAGACAGAATTTTCATTTTTAGGTGCACTGTGCCTTTAACTCTTATTTTGGATGCACTATCCCTATAAGCAGGCCTGCAACTATACATTTGCATGCACACAAATGGTTTGACAGAAACTCTGCTCCATAATTCCACAAAACTGTTAAGTGGCCTTATGCTGACGCTTATCTTTAAGCAAGGTTATTCCTCTGTACAAAGTACTTGAACATTACATTTGAACATACTTTGACTTTTAACTCTCTTTGATTTTAACAAAGCACACAACACAAAATGTGAAATAAAGAAGGTTTGTACAGAAGTCTTCACATCAGAAGGCCCTGCTCGAATGAAACAACAGATAAGTAGCTACAGTACGCTCTGAGGGTATATGCACTGTGCACGCACACATCATACATATCAAGAAAAAAGATTCACCCTTAGAGAATACCGAGGCACATTATCAAATATGAGTCAGCCTTTGCTTAAGATAACTCACTCGGCAGCTCTGAACATGCTAATGGAGAAGCACTTGGAAGTAAAACAGAAGCCAGTTGAAAGTGAAATGCTTGTGGCGATTCTCCCTCTCTGATTTAAAAGGTCCGGCTTTGAGTTGGCATGCTGCAAACGCTCACTGACTTGAAAGACCCTATTGACTTTTTAATGATCTTATGCGGCTCTTAATTAATGACTGGCTTGTGGTCTCCTCCCAACAACATTGTTAAAGCAAGAACACACTATTAGTAGACGTCAGGGTAGTGCGTCTGCCAGCAGGTGTCACTAAGTCATCTGAAACATTTTTAGAACGGGAGAGACTGGAGAGAGTAAAGGTGTGCTGTATGAGTATGATGTTTGAAATAATCAAGAGTCATCAATGTGTATGTGAACATACACGTCAGTAGCAAGACCGTGGCAACATTTCTGAGAGGAAGTATGTCACATTCTGTCTGACAAAGCTTGTGATTTTTAAAGTCCTACTTTGGTTCATGGAGTGTCCAACAACAGGTTTATGTACATACATGGTGTAAAAACACTACTATTTCTTAATAATAAACAGTTTTATTACCTTACTTTTTGACTGACTCTCAAATTATTCGTTCCGCGATTCATCCGTCTAATCTTCGCCTTTCCGCTTGCCTAGTCTGATGTGATTGGTCAGATGGTCTAGTCTGCTGTGATTGGTCAGATGGTCTAATCTGCTGTGATTGGTTAAGCGTGTGTGTTCAAGTTTTCGCGGGCAGGCGGGGACTATTTCTAGTGACGTAGCTACACGTCGGTTGGAGAATCGGACTAGGTCACGACTCGTTTGATTCAGAGTCGATTCCCTTTTTTCCAAGCCAATAACTTTGTTATTTATTAAATTCTAAGAGAGACATTATTTTTTATTTCATTCATTATATTATAATTATAATATTATTTTGAACCAAAATTGCACTTTTACACCATTGTGAGAGATTCTTGGTTTGGTGACAAATGACAGATTAATGGCATAGTAAGGTATTGTTAAAGAGATAGTTCACCAAAAACTCCTCAAAAGACTACAAAAAGACTCCTGTCATCGTTTATTCACCCTCACCTGGTTCGAAACCTCTTTATTATTCTCATATGTGAAACACGAAAGAAGATATTTTGAGAAATGTGTCCATACAATGGAAGTCAATGGGCGCCAGTGTTGTTTGGTTATCAACCTTCTTCAAACTATCTTCTTTAGTGTTCTGCAGGAGAAAGAAAGTCACACAGGACTTTGAAATGACATCAAGGTGAGTAAATGATAAAATAATTTTCATTTATTAAATACTAAACCACAATTTCATTTTGAGATAACACCAATAAACTTGACAGACTGCTCTTTTGCTCAACCTGTGGCACATATGAGACATAGGCCTATCGAATGCAAAACACTGACCTACCATCTACTTGGGCACTTTTGGCTATGCTGAATATAAAATCAGGAATTCTGGAACCCTCCCTGCTAACATCTGCCAGTGAATGGGTTTGAAGTTGTAGAAGACACTCAGCAGATTCCTCGGCATGTGTGAGGTGACAGACCCATCTGTCCTCAGAGGGACCTTTCACTTACCCATTTACCCCGAACACACTTCCGCTGTACGTTCTTGATTCTCCCCTTGGTTGCCATTCGGCCCGCACTGCCATTTCCAGTAATATTGCTTCAAGCGCGATCGACTCCGAGCCTCCTCATCAGAGGGGCAAATGGACAAAACTTGTTTTGGCAAAAGGTGTCGATTCTCTCATCGGGGCACACTTTCGCTCACTTCCTCTATCCCTCTCTCAGTATCTCTCGCTCTTCCGCACTTGGCTGCCCGTGGCGGGCCAGTTGGGTACTTGAGCAAGGCAGTATCGCCCCACCAGCAGCTCTCGTAACAGCCCCCCAGCTGCGAGAGAGCAGAGCCCTCATAAAAGTAGCAGAAAGATGTATTAAAGGTAGTAAATATACACATCCAGCCCAGTGAGCTGTGAAAGTTGTGAATTGGTTTTTAAAGCTTTGTTAAGACCAGAAAGCACAGATGTTAAAAACAGGTTCAGATGTAGCGACAGATGGTATTTGATTATGAAGCAGACTGTTGGTGTAATGCAAGGATGCTGCTTCAGCCCTGCTGCAAGGAGCCTGTCGGCTCTCAGCTGAGGCAGGAGGCCCCAGAGGTTCTCCTTTCACGAGGAGGTGGGACAAATGGACATCTTGTAAAAAAGCGAGAAGCCCGAAGAAACGAGCTTGGCAAGTGCGGCCGAATCTGTCCGGAGTTGTCCGGGTTCAGCGAGGAGATCTGGATCCAGACCGATGCAGCTGCATCCAAAGCTGTACGATGCCAGAAGGAATGATTGTCTTTTCGCATAAAGGCAAGGTCACGCACGCCAGTTTGAAATAATCTAAACAAAGTGCCCTGATCTGAGGTCAGACGGTGAGCGCAGCATTAGTGCTCATTCATTCAAAACTTGTATTCCTTCCCATTTTAAAATCATTTGCTAGTTAATTAATCTTTATTCACACACATTTTTCGCATGGCAAGTGTCAGCATGTTGTCGCAAGGTAATAAAAATTCATATTATGACCAGGATGGGCTTGCGAGAATGTTGAACAAAACCTTTATCCGCTCCGCTTTAATAACAACCAATTAATAACAGCGATCGCTCTTTTCTCTGCTCGCGGTAGCGACATTATTCTCGTGTTATCTCTTTAGGGAGGGGAGAGAAGAGGGGATGGTGGTAAAATTTTCAACAATGAATGGGCCAACACAAACACAGCTGTTTTATTGTTGAGCTGTTAAGATGTGCTTTTCAAAGGCGCGATGATGAAATCAAACAGAAGGGAAGCGGCGAGCGGCTCCGCTCGTCATTATGGCACGGAGGGTGGTGGTGGGGAGGGCTGACCCCACCTCCTGTTCAGCGGAGCCGCTGGAGCAGTCCGGGCCCACTAAAGTGCCTCTTTGTATCAGCCTATAAATTACAGCAGCGGCCGCCCCGCTTCCCTCCACGAGCCACAATAGCTCGCGCGCTGCTCTTTTCTCCCGACTCCCCACGCGCACCTCTTTCCGCCTCCTTTCTTTGCAATTAAGACTGGACGTCGACGTGCGTATTTCAAGCATTTCAAATTCAGGCTTTAGATAGTTGATATTAAGCAAGTGGAAAATGACACCATTCTGGTCTTTTGGCAAAGACAACCTAATAGAAAAGAGACTGCAGTGATATCTGATGGAGAGAACGCAGGCTAGTGAGTCTATTACGTCTGAATCAAGGCTAGAGTAAATATACAAAGAACAAAGTCTCATAGGAGAAAAAGACCTAGACGTATATTACGTCATGTCCTACTACAATTTAATATCAATGTACTATAATGGCCAAAAGTTGTGTAGTTGTGCTTGGAGTAGGCTATACGCTATAAAAGATTTTTCTTTTATGCCCAAAATCATTAGGATATTAAGTAAAGATCATGTTCCATAAAGACATTTTTATATTTCCTACCGTAAATATATAAAGACTTTATTTTTGTGAGTGAACAGCACCTCTGATTAAGAACTTCAAAGGTAATTTTCTCAATATTTAGATTCTTTTTAAACTAATGTTTTTCGGCCACATATTTCCCTAACAAACCATAGCCTATATCAATAGAAAGCTTATTTATTCAGCTTTCAGATGATACAAAAATCTCAATTTCGAAAAATGTCCCCTTAAGGCTGGTTTTGTTGTCCAGGGTCACATACTGTTGAGTAGTTCGAATTTAATTTTATACAATTATTATACAATACAATAAAATATAAATTAAGATTTATAAACATTCAATTGAAAATAAATTAAAACATAAACCGGAAGTCGACTTCGGGCCAGGCACGTGAGTCTGATGAAACCATCTATATAAGGAGAATTCATAAAAAATACATGTAACGCTCACGGAGTCTAAGCGAGGAGAATGACTCATATTAAAAAACAAAGATCACCAAAATATAAATAACAGATAAAATTGTAGTCAATATGCTTTATTTACAGTTTTTTGTTTTGCTCATTGTTGTGTAGATAAAATCTACATTCTCTGTCTTTCGGCCAAATAATTAAGAGTTGTCAAATAAATATTATCAATTGTATTTTTGCATTTTGTACCATAAACCTTCTATTTAGTTGGTTTAATCAAAGTTGAAGAGTCATTTAAAGCAAATATATTGCAAAAATGCCCTCTGGACATCACTTTTGGCCGCTACTGTATGTTTAATAAAAGAGAATTTACCCATGATTGCTTCTAGCATCACAAACTTCAGACAAATTCAATTTGGATACATTTTGTTATTGCATCTGAATAACATGCTGACCTTAATGTTAACAAATGGCAAAAGGAAACACCTGATCTAGGACTTAGTTTTTATTTTGCACAAGCTTGCATATATACTGCACATACATTCAGTTTCCGAGGAGATGGAAGGCACACGAGGCACTTTGACTACTGTATTGTGTAGGTGGTAAAAAGCAAAAGGTAAAAGTCTGATTAAGTGACTAGAAATAAAAACGTCAAAACACACATTTGTTTCAACTTCCAAACAAGATAGATGAAAGGCTTTGTTGTACACTTTTCTTTTTCTCTCACTTTTTCATCATCAAGTGTTTTTGACTACAGTGTTTGAAATTACAATGGCTAACTGGACATAAGTGTCTCTTTATGTCTCTACAGAGTTAAGGACCTTAGGAGGGCGTTATGTTGATTCTACCAAATAATATTACAATACATCCCCAGAAATACCAAAATTGTACACCATCACCAAATAAATTATGATAAATTAAACCAATAAATTATGAAACGTCTGCATGACAAATTGACAACAAAATCCACAATGCTATTCCGTTGACAACGTATGTGTATACAGATCAAAGAAGTCATCATGAGTATCCTTCAAAATGTATGAAATAAAATGGTAACAGTTTCAGCTGGAATTACCATACTAGAATCAAAGAATTCTTTCATACAAAAAAGCAATGCTATTTACATCATATTGCTAAATCATAGAAAGGCAGTGTTTCTCATTTTCTGTCTGTATTTACACACGTTTAAGCCAGTGAAACCATGTTTAAAACCCTACAGGGAGCACACACCTCATAAATACAGCATCAAATCTACAAAGAGTCAAGATTCTTGTACAACACATTGCATTCAATACAAATAAGTGTTTCCCTCCCAGAAATATAGTCATATACAAAGTTTCTTTCTTTTTCTTTGTAACTTCTCTTTCAGTGTCATAAAAAACAGTCCCAAACCGTGTTTGGCAATTGATTCAGATCTTTACAGATTTGTGATCACAGATTTTCAATTTGATTAAAACAGCTAAAATGATGATAATAATATGTAAATGCTCAATGGTGAGATGAATGTACTGTATACCTAAACCTGATCAGGTTTTCTTTTCAGATCTGCAGGATTTCCAGAACAACTGACCTTAATGGAGTGCGAAATGTACACTTAAACGGCTACATTTAGGATTTTAGACTAACGCAAAGCAACACAGTAAATGACTCTGTGTAACAACAGATCCGTCTCATTTCTGTTATTGACGGCAACCCAGAAGTAGAGCTGAGGTGAAGGGGAGCAAAATATGAATAAACCATCCGACTGACAGCCAACCAAACGTCACCACTCGAAACATTTAAAATATCATAACACTTCTAAAAATACAATAGCAATTACATCAAGACAAAGTGTTGAGATGTTGAATGTAACCTGCCTCTGTTTAACAATGTAGTACAGTGATAAATACAAATAAAACAAAACATTAAAGAGAAATAAAAAATAAGAGAAAGAATATGGGAACTAAACTAACATCCTATCATTTGTGTATTCACACACACAATGCAAACATGCAAAACTGAACACTCGCTCTCACACACACTCACACCTATGCCCGCACACCGTCTCTGTGCCATGTTAAAAGTCTTAAAAAGTATTAAACATCCAATCCATTGGGTACGGGCCATGAAAGTAATCTAAATGTGGATCAAAAGCTATTGCTGCTGAGTGCATTTTGTTTCAAATAAGTAAAATATAACGCTTTTATTTCAATTTGTGCTAAACTTTACATGTCACTAAACTGTAATGTTTTCGTTACATTATATGTTTTATTTATTTATAACAATTTGTATGACAAAAAGCTGGTAATATCCACATTAGGTACAAGCAATTCTAAGCTTTATTAAGTGTGTAAAGTACACAACGCCAGCTTGTGTGGTTTACTCAGCATCAGCCAAATATATAAGCAATACTTTCTGCATCAAAAACTGTGTCTCTCACTACCACAAACACAAAATCTCTTACAAGTTTATAGAACTGTTTATTCATCTCACAATGCATGTAAAAGAGACTTGAGAACAGGGCCCAACACTTCTCTTGATCAACTTCTAACATTGTTTCGGATTTGTTTTCCTCCTCTTAACAATGCATAGTGAAAAGCTTGCCATTTTTGCTAGTCCGGGGGCTGTGGATGATGCCAGCCCTGGCGACAGTATGACAGCACCTCATGCTCTTTTGTGCCCATTAATCTAGAAGTCAGCAGGTTTTTTAAGGCATTGTGCTGACAATAATTGCCGGCCTGCGTTTCAATTCATCAGCTGGATTTGCCCAATGCAAACGGCACGGGTTCTTCCAGAGCAGATCACATGTCCGGCTCTTGCCCTCTACAGCCAACTCTTATTTCTGAATGGCTTCATTTTCTTTAGTGGACACTGCTTTAACAAACTAGTAGTTTAAGGGACATGTCATTAAAATGAGATTCTTTTTTACTTGTGTAAATGTTTTTAAAAAGACAACTTCAGTGAATGTGATTCATATAAATGTACAACTCCTCAAACAAAGTTTCTCTAGCATGAAACTTGCATGAAAATGTGACTACTGATAAACTTTACACTGCCATAGCTTCATTGGATGATTGTGAATATTAAGCAAATCTGTACATTTCTAACAAATTATGTACAATCCAGTAGGTAGATAGAAAAAAGAAAGTTTTGTGCTAATGCTCTGTATTGTGCACACCAAACTCAATTCTAGCAGGTGGACAAAATCAACACCAGCGATTCGCTCTTCTTTTCGCGGCCGGGCGAGTGTTTATGAACCATACGCATGAGAGGGATGTGTATTTTGGTATTTGTTTGTATGCGCGTGTGTTTATGTTAGCAATTTTGACAGTGTGCTTTTTATGAGCGAGAATGGTTTCTCAGTGGGAAGGCGTCCATCTTTTTGTGCCGCACTGGCTTGCCCCAGTATGAAATGGCCATGTTGCTTAGTTACAGGAGAGGCTGCTCCGTCAAGGAAAAAACCTACGACTAGGCCTCCCTCCCTAGAGCCAGTGCTATCAATGTGGACACAAAACACAAGAACATTGGACCCTAGCCAAGACAGAAGAATGGCTAAACCAAAAAAACATATGCTGTTTCTTTCAAGAATAACAACAAATAGAATATATATTTATATCATATATATGAATTTCCCACATAGAAAATGTATACCCCTTTTTATTAGTATTCTTTTTTTTGTCCAAAGAATAATTTATTTTATGTAGCATTGCCATGAGAAACAAGAATATCACATGTCGATTTTTTGTTTTTCCTTCGTTTTTTGCAGCAAGCATTAATAACATTAATGGTAATAATTATATTAATCATAAATAATAATTACATCTATACAAGCTACAAATGCAAGTCTTATTCAGCAATAGTAAAACCATCACACATTGCAAACATCCTGGGGTGAAACCTCAACAAAATAACCAATAAAAGAGAGAAAATCAGGGCGTCAGTTCCATTTGTTTACCATTGTGTGGTAAACGCTGTAATGCCCGTTTCAAAGGCGAGGAAAGGAGGGGGATCGAATACAGTCAAAACAATCAATTTTATAGACTTCCCCCTCAAAAAATGAACAGCTAAGTTGTTCAAAAGTAGCCGGGGTTTAAAAATAGGAATGCTACCTCTTACTTCATAAAGATTCGGGAAAAGAAGGGCTGATACTTGATAAGCAATTGAAATCACTACTCATGCAGAAGCTCCTGCAGACAATTGGGAGATTTGAAAATCTCCGGGACCTCGCTGTCCAGCTTGCAGATGACCTTGTATATGGCCTTCTTCCAGGAAGGATCAACATCTTTGCCTGCCACAATGGCATTGAAAAACTCCCGTAATGTGATCTGTGCCACTTCCAGGAATCGCTCCGGAACCTGCTGATACACAAGGAGACAATGACATTAATAAACGGATTACGTTTCAATCTCAAGTCTCTGATTCAAGGAAGAAAACACAAGAAAACTAAAGAAATAGGTAAAATGAGGTTTTGCGCAGAGGATCGGAAGAGACGGGGACGCAGACGCTTCAGGAACCCAAAGCCCTTCTGCCAGAATCCGTGCAGGCAGCCAAGTCCGAAGGGACGTGCAGAAAAGCCCCAAACATCATCACTACACGAATTCCTTTCTTGTTTCAGTTGCTTTAACATGTTCTGGCAGAGCTAGAATGCCTGCGCTTTACCATTCATTATAAAATTATTCTGTTATATTAATTATCTTTGTGTGTTTTGTCTAACTGTAACATTGTGTTGACAAACAAAAAACGACATCTACCATAAAATAACTTAATTGCTTTCAAATAAAACCGACCAAAAGACCTTTTTTAATTGGAGTTAGTGAGGCAAACCATCACACGACAACAGCACGCAGCGAACAGTGCGGTCGAATTTTAGAACTTGGAAAAATTCATGAGGTTGTAACCAAGAGGAACTCATTGGGTTAAACATTACTTGAGCTGTTCCTCTTTTAGAGATTACTTCCTAGAGGGAACGAAACATAATTTGTTGACTTCCCCTTATTTGACATAAGATTGTAAGCAAAGTCTCATAAAATGTCTTTGTTTCAATATGCTTCCACTTCTGCAAGGAAGAAGATGATCTTGCCGCTGACAGCGGCCAATAAAACATTATTGCTTATCAACTTAAACTGACATGCAATTCTCAGGTTTTATTGCTTGGGCACTGAAATATGGTGTTAGCCACTTAACAGGAGAAAGAATTCAAGGATAGGAGTACTTAATGTACTTGAATGTACCTAAATATATAGAATATGGGCTACATTAGGCTTGCTATATTGCCTGTAAGTGCTCACAGACAAGGTCTGTACCTTTAAACCCCACAGCGGCGCTTTTTCAACAACAACAATAACAGCCAGAAGGACACTACCAAGGAGTTTGTTTCCTACAACCAGAACACATCCTCTCCAGCATGAGCCACAGAGAGTCTGTTGTTCGTGTGAGAGGGCCAAGACCGGGGGCGTACTGTAGACTGGCCCTGTGATCTCTTTAGCACCAGTGACAGTCGCTCTCCGCTAACACTATGGAGATGATTAGCCAGGCAAAGAACTAAGTCACCTCCCCTACAGCTAGACAAGACGCTTCCCAGACACGGTGCATACTGTGCCACACACACGCTCGCTAACACCCACGCGGTCAAACACAGATGGGGAAGTAGCATGCAGGCGCAAAAAAACAACAACAAAAAGATAAAGGTTGAGGACCAAAGGACCAAATCAGGACCAAAACGTCTAGAAAAGATGAATATTTAACTGCTGATGTAAAGGAAAGCAAGCCGATGTGTTTTGCGGATTTGCGATACATTTGATTTACGCTGATTTATTAATGCAAACCTTGAAAGCATTGTATGTTGGCCAAATATGTATATCGTCGATGTCCTTCTGAAACCTTGTATGTCCAAATGTACTGTTTATCAGGAAATGTAAAAACACTGTGTGTCGAAGTTGACTTTTTAATAGTTTTATTACAAGACCCAGTGGTAAAGGGCGACTAATAAAAATGATTTATGGCACAAATTTGAAATCATGAAATACGGAGATACGAGGTTTCAGAAGGACAGCAGCGATATGCCACTTTCGCAAACCCTGCTTTTTTCTCCACGTCCTTGCGATGCGAAATCTCCCTTAAAATCAAAGCGTTCTCTGACGCAGCGTAAACGTGTAGACGCTCCAACTTGTTCTTGCTTTAAAAAAAAGTGCACAACACCATATCACACACTGCAAGGTTAAAAACCTGTTGCAGGTTTTATCAACGCAGCCCTCTCCTGTGGACGAGGATGAGCGCTTAGTTTGGCATGGGTGCCATCAATCACCGTCTGACTGCTCCTCAAAGACCCTGCCAGGTGAGCAGTTGTCTGGACAAAGAATCTCATCCATGCGACCCACACCATCCCCAGCTCCCTTTTTTTCCATTAAGTGTGTTAAATATCCTGTCATCAAAGGCATACCCTTGTCTGGAAGGCCTTGACCGGTGAGTTAGCTTAAGATGTTTGACTCTGCCGCCACAATCATAAGTGCTCGACTCCTCATTGTGATGCGGCATTAAATTATAGCATGGCTATAAATACCCAACTTATAAACGGCTGTAAAACTACATGGTGCGATGCGTCGGACTGAAGCTGACGTCTTGATCGAGTATGGTAGCTGACGTCCGTCTCGAACGGGTGAGACTTTTATGTACAGTACACTCCAGTACAGTAGTTCCCCCCCCCTCCTCTGCTTTTTTCTCCTGGGGCAAGATCATAGCAAGGGAGGGGACGAGAAAAGGAGATAGAAAAAAAATCCTGCCCAAGTGCTTTTGGCCAGAACTGTGTCTCCTTCTCTCTCTTCTCTCCCTGAGGGGCACAGCCTTCAGGGGTCATTTGTTTGATTATGCTGACTGTCCCTAGCCTCGGCAGTACACAATAAAGGCCTGACATAGCAGCCTGTTTGCCTTCTGTGTCCTGCAGATACTCATCACAAGCGTCAGGACATACCAAGGTTAGTGGTCACTGGGACGGCGCTCGTAGGCGAAGGGCTTGCCAAACGCACTTGGCTGATGAATGAATGTCACATGGAATGGAGGGGGTGAGAAAGAAAAAGAAAAGAGATGGTGGGGGGGATTACAAAGGTTATAGATATCCAACCTCCCCGGCACCCCGTCTCACAACAGACCCTCTCCTGTGTTTTTTTCACTCTTTTCAGAGTCCTTCTGCTTGGGGTCTGAACATTTTTTTTAACAGCGTGCTTTAAGACCTCAACTTTAAAACACAAATAAATGCTATGAATCTTTTGATTGGTGCATAGCAGCCTGTTTTTATTTAAAACTTCATATATTTGGCTTGGGTCACACAGACTGTCTCCGTCATATCTGCCCCCTGCGTTTAAAGTCTGAGAAACATATTAAAAGCAAACGATTCAGCTTTATCTCTGATAAAACAAATATCTCTGACCACAGAGGTGCCTTTCTCTATCTCTGTGTGGTCTCCAAAGGGACTCGATCTCCCTCTGACACTCCTCCATGTGATGCAGGTGTGCGCACCTGTTTATTGCTAATGTGAAGATTTCATAGCTAATAGGTTTCCATATTCTCTTTGGGGCCGAGATACACACCAAAATGCGATTCCTTTGCGTAGTCTCTGACTTTCGCGTAGGGTAAAGCCCAGGAGTGCTGCATAGCTAAGAATATTCCTGTGAGGAATTTCTCCAACTCATTTTTTTTACCATAAAAGGGCAGTAAAATGCTGACTGGGGAAGAAGACAATGTCAAGGAGAAAAGGGTATTGGTATTTTGGATCCTCTTGACTGCTTGCCTTGGAAAGAGAGAGAGAGAGAAAGACACAGTGAGAGAGAGAGAGAGAGAGAGAGAGAGAGAGAGAGAGAGAGAGGGAGTTATTCTTGTCACAAACCCTTTTGTCTACATTTGCTGACTGCTTGCCCATAGCCAGCAGCATGCTTTAACTGTTTTGTCACCTCCACGCCGTGCACGGATCAGCTGTTGTTCTTTTGTTACGGCTATTGTGTGGGCTAAGCCTCTAAGGCCGCTCTGCTGTGCGGTAAACACAGCTGAATCGCACGGCAGACAATTCCACATCAATATTTCATATGCTCTCTTTAGGACTCCTGATTCAGTGAAGTTGAGAGGAAAAATACGCCGGGCTCCGTTTATATGGCCTGCTGAGCCCTCGGAGAAAATTAATGCTAATAAAGGAAACGTGACGTGTATGGTGGTTGCCGTGTTTTGTGTGTGCTGTCACATGGTGTTTTGGTTTTTGGCTGTGGGTGATGTGAAAGTGTGAAAGCGTAAGTGATTACTCAATTATTTCCAGCAGTTCCGGGTTCCGATCGTCACTTTGCTATCTGTGGTCATGTGTCATATCTTAATATCACAGGCCACAACTTGAACCTTAAGGGAAAGTTTGTGTTTTACTTAACCACATGGCATTTTAAGATGTTCTTACATGGAAAACAAAAAGAGAAGTTGAGTAGAATTTTGATGCTTCTCTTTTACACACAACGAATGGTGAACCACTATATTTTAAGCTGTAGAATTTATTTACAAGATGAACAGACTTGAAAAATTTCAGCTGTCAGAATTTCAGTATTTTCAATATACTTAAACATAATAATGTACCACAAAATGAACTTGAAAGGGGAAACAATTTTAATAAATGACGACTTCAAGGACAGGTTTGGATTGACATAAAAATTCTGTTATCATTTATTCACCCTCATGTCATTCAAAATTTATATGTGGAACACAAAAAAAGATATTCTGAGAAACGTCTCAGTGGTTTTGTGTCCATACATTGGGGTCCCAAATAGTTTGGTCATCAATTTCTTCAAAATATCTTCTTTTGTGTTCTGCAACAGACAAAAAGTCATATAGGTTTGGAAAGAGGGTGAATAAACGCTAAAATCATTTTTATATTCGGGTGAATTATCCCTTCAGTAGGCCTATATAATGTCAGAATTTTTTCAAACTATCCCTTTAAACCAATTGCTGGATTTGAACACTCATAAAAGCAAAAATCTAATTAGGATTATCCATGCTTATTCTTCACTCTCTGGATCACCCAAAACCACTTAAGAATAAGGTTTGCAATTACGATTCTTTTTATTTGAGTATCATTACAAATAACAGTAACTGGCGAGCGGTTCCTGCCCTCCGGCTTGATCAGTTTTCTGGCAGCAGTGCATCCTCAGCTCTGCCGTTGCCAAGGATGAGAGGACACACAGACCGTCTTATGAAAAGAGGGATATTATATCGCCCCTCCACTGAGAAACACAAGACAAGAGGTGAAAGGGGAGGGGCCGGGGCGGGAGACGTGTATAGGAGCTGTGATCAGCAGTCCCCGGTACTTCAACTAGCATTCATTCACCCCGGCGTGCATGCACTTGGACCCTCTAAACAAACTGCCCCCAAATCTAATCTGTTTGTTGGGCAAATATTGATCGAGGAGAGACTTACCTCCTGATAACTGCCATACAAATCAAGGACTGCATGGGCAGGGGCAGGAGGGGCTAGCTAAAGCATGTGTTGGAAATGTCACGGACGAGCGCGGCAGATGAAGACACGATCTGTGAAACTTTTGTGTCTCAGAAGGCCGCAGTTTGGGGAACTGAGAGCTCGGGATCTGTTCCCTGCTAAGAGTTTTTTGCTTGAGGGGAAGGTTCTTGTTTCCTCACGAGAGTTAATCATTAGAGGAGAAGAGTCTACTTTCCTTTTCATTGTGGCTCCCGTGTGATATTGGCTCTGTTTGGAGATTCTGTTTCTGCCGCTTGTATTTGCTCAGTCTGAGCCGTCGAGTCAAAGGTGATACATTCACCTGCTGCCCAGTAAGATTTCTCAGAGACTGTTTAAGAAAAAAAATCTCCCAAGCATATGTCATTTTAATTTTCAAATAGACGACATCCAAATCTACAAATAGTAAAATTGTTTAAGTGTTGTCTTTCCAAAACCTTGGATGTCTAAATTTGCAGAAAATAGAAAAAACACTCTTCTTTTTTATTATTATTAAATACTGAGTTGCCAAAGCACTTTTAATACTTTTTATTGGTTTGATATTCGCAAGACCCAATGACTAACAATAATGATTAATACAAAAAATAAAAATCACTAAATATGGAGATACAAGATTTCACAAGGACAGCAATATTACAATACTATAATAAAACAGCCGTTAAATGTTTTTCAAACCAGCCGTACTAAAATCAGGAATTACTCTAAGAGAGAGAAAGACAGGAGAGTAGAGCAGGAGGTTGGTTTTTTCAGGAGATAATGGATTGACAGAGCAAATAAGTCTCAAGGCCAGGGGGCTGAAAGGATAAGAGTCCACCCCACTCACCAGCCACCGCCCACTGCCTCTCAGTTTGTCCCTCTATCGCTGCCTGTCTAGAGTCTGAACTTCAAAAGAACAACATCCCGTGGAACGAGAAACATTTAGCCGAACGCTGGACATTCGGCTCCAGCTAATCGATAGCGCGCAGAAAGCAAAACCTTGCCGTTTGATAAACTCTTGGCTGGCCTGTCAATCAAGCAAACAGATTGCGTGTTTCCCTCTCTGATAAAGATTCTTTCAAAACCCACTGTGATGCAACTGAGCCTCACAAACTGTCCTGGCAACCTTGAGGCACGGCGTAGGTTCTCTGGACAAACATACGCGCGGCGCTGCTGATTCTGCATTGGCCTTGATGAAATCTATTTTTCATACTTAAGAAAACTTTGAGCAAGCACCATATGCCCATTTCTCAAGGCACGCTGGCACATAGTGTGTGTGGGGATATATTTGCTCTCACCTTTAAATAAGGTCATTCGGCACTTTGTTTTTCACTGAAGACAACACTGAAACAAGCGTTATTAACAAGAGCTCTGATTATGCTTTTATGAAACGTTTTTAAAGGAACAGTACACCCAAAATGAAAATTCTGTCATTTAGTAACTGTCGTGTCATTCCAAACCTGATTTTCTGCGTTCAGTAGAACACAAAACGATTTTTTTATATAGCTGAATTGCTCTTTCCATACTATTAAAGTGAATGTAATAAAGGTAAGATTTTCATTCAAATGCGAATTTCTTTTAAGATTCATAACACTGTTAAAATATGAGTCACATGCCTACTTTTATTACACTTTTATAGTGTTTTCTTTGTCATTTTTAAAGCATTTAAACCCCCGGCCACCATCTAATTTCATATTCAAAATCCTTCAGAGTTTCACTTTTTGGGCTCCATTAAAAGAAAGAAAACTGGGTTCAGCACAACACGAGGGTGCATAAATAATGACAGAAATATCATTTTTGGGTGAACTATCCTATTAACCCCTCCTTATAACTATGCTTACCAACGCAAACAATGCCACAGCGACATGTGCACTTCAAATTCAGGGGCAGCGGATCTCTGACCTAGAGGAGGGTCTGGGTTCAAGCTTGCCTGGGCTAAAGGTTATGAAGTCATTTGTCTCGAATTGCAGCCGAACCCCGTGAAAGAAGAGAGCGTTTGAGGGAGGGCGAGAGAGAAAGAGGGACATCTGGAGGAGGAGGAGGAGGGAGAGGGAGGACAGAATGGCCTCAGGACGGGAGCAGGCAGGAGGAGGAGAAAAGGCAGCTTGGAGTTGGGTCTTTCTTGTCTGGATGAAGAAAGGATCTGGCACCGAGACTAATGAAGAGAAGAGGGAGGGAGAGACAGACAGGGCGGCGTGTGGGAGATGTGCCAGGGTTTGGAGAAAGCTGCGCACGAGTGCTGCAGATGTGTTCGAACCCCCTGGAGCAAAATAATGACATAATCACCGGTGGTGTCACTGAGCAGACTGCACACAAGGTGACATGGGAGAACACGGAAAGAGTCTGCACGCTCGTGGAAAACACAAGAGCTTGCGTCGTAGCGCTCCCGAGGCTCGATTGTTAGACCGTTGCATTGCGCGAAGGTTATTTATTCGATTCTGAGGAACACACATATTGATAAAACATATTCGTTTGCGTTTGTGCCACACCGGGGACTTATCTTTAAAAGGAAAGAGTTCTTGCAAGCCCTTTAAAACTACTTAAAGGCCTGTTTATGTTCTGTCACAGGTCCCTTCATGACAACAGAATTCCAGCCCATGGCAGTCAGCACTTAACGCTGAGAGGCAATTAAAGAAAGTGGATATTCAGCGCCACAATGTCACACTTTAGGGCAGGAAGCATGTGATGCTGTTGGTGAGACACGGTCAAGTTCGTCCTGTGTACTTGGTCCGAAAATACCCATTAGATGCTATTTTCCTACATGGTGTTCTTGAGTAGGTTTGATATGCCGTCAAGACAACCTCAGGCGCACTTCGAAACAGCGCCAAGTGATAAAAACTTGTTCGTGTTTTTCTTCCAACTGCCCTGTAAAATCTCACTGCTCCACAATCCAGAACTGCAAGTCAGGCATCAAGTATTCTCTGACTCTTGGTTGTAGTTATGAACACATTGCATCATGTTTGTTTAGTTCACATTTTATTATATTTCAAGAGGAATATTTAATCTTCCGCGCCACTATCTCTAATTTGTGTGCTGTAGTTTTCTTTGGCTGCTATTGAAGACTGGAGGGCTTGGAAATCCCACTGTGACCATTGGGATGGGTCACACAACTCAGTGACCATTAATAAGTCATTTTGCCAGGATGAAACACAAACGCCTAAAAGCATTACACAGACTTATCTAATATCTATCTCTTTCTCTCTGAGTAATATAGGATATAGTGTGCCTAAAGCAGTTTGGCATTGAGTCCCTCTTAACTGCCATCACCAGACATTTAGGGTAAAAAACAAAAAACTTTGTTTGGTAACTGAAGCTGGAAAAAAGTCTATATATCAATGGATATTTCGCATCCTTAATTTAATTTGCTTAAATTGAAATCATAAAAAAATAAATTTTTATTTATTAGTTTTACTCTACATCCAAAGTCTCTTTACATTATACATTGCTTCAAAGCATTTAAAGGGGTAGTTCACCCTAAAATGAAAATTCTTCCACTCTTGTCATTTCAAACATGTAAGACTACATTTCTTCCACAGAACACAAAAGAAGATATTTTGAAGAAATGTCCTTTCTATTGTATGGGTACAGCTGTTGTTCAGTTAGCAACATTCTTTAAAATATCTTATTTCTGCAATAAAAAGAAAGTAATACAGGTTTATAAAGACAAAATGACGACAGAACTGGGTGAACTATCTCTTTAAACATGTAAATATAGTATACGGCGTAAAAGATTTCCCAAGGTGTTCAAGCAGGTAGGAAGCGACCTTGGAAATGTTGACGTTGTTATTTTGTAGTTAGCGAACAGAATATTTGTCTCCTTTAACGCAAGTTTGATGGCGTGATGATTATACTGTCCCTCGGTAAGTACGGTGAAGGCCATTGAATATAATGTGTTGTACTGTAGAGTTCTCAGGTCACCTCCACTAATGATTAACCAACCTGCTGAGGAAGTTTAGTTCCCACAAGAGCAGCATGAGAAGAAATCACACAGACCGTGCTTGTGATCCCATCAACAGAGACATGGGAATAAACCCCGCAGATAACAAGAAACGGATATTTCCTTAACCGGCAGGTATCGGGGAAACACGATTAATGTAAAGAACACAGCCTCTGCCAGTCCAATTTGAAATTATTAGCCAAGCGGCCATCACGGTTCATTCAATAAAGACATAAAAAGTATGAAAGCTTATTCTGTCAGCAGGCGCGATGGGAACAGAAGCCAAGTGTCGTCCTATAACCAGATTACCGGAGCTCTTCTGACGTGAGACATGGTAATAACTGAGCTAATATGACGGGAGTTTGTTTTCATAGCGCTCTATTACGTTCGGCTGGGGACAGTTCAGTGTGACAGCGAGCTGCCGAGCGTGACATTTATAGCGAAGCTGTAGTGAAGAAAGAGGAAACGCATTATAGTCTCCTATCAATCGGCTCGCAAATGATGAATTGATTCAACACTGAGGACATGCAACATAAGCCTGTTAATATTCACAGCACATTACTTAACCGGTAAAGAGTCAAATAACTGTTATTAGAAATAACATTCATAATTGTTCGTTTGTATTTCTCAAAGCAGTGTCATGTTTTACTGTACAATACGTGTTGTCATTGTCAGTGTCAGTCCATCAGACAGTATGATCTAATGAGAGAGAGGAAGATGATCGTGACCCAAGAGCCCTTGAAGACAATAGTCTACATCATCTGACCACATGACTCTCGATATCACATGACGGGCTCAGGGTTCACCACAAAACACTGATTGTAAGGGGGTGCCATCCCAGCTGCATGTGAGCTTGCCATACAATGGGCACCAAGTCAGACTTTGTCTTGAGACTTCTCTCCGATTTCATTCAGGACTTTCATTCCAGGGGATGAAATGCTTTTGCTGCATACAGAATGCTGCCTAAAATCACTTATATTTGATAAATGTGTATTTTTTGTGTGTTAAACGTCACAATTGACTTACACAATAAAATAAAATGTGGTAAATCACTGTTTTGTTATTGCCTTGTTTTTATTTGAATGTACAAAAACTTTAATACGGAAAGATTTTATATTTACAAAACATTAAATAAGCCAGGCATATTTTTTTAAAGAGAGCAAACACTTGGGAATCCCAAATATAAAAAAAAAAAGTAAAAAAGCAAATATTATGACCAGGATACTGCTTTGTTATGATCTTAAATGCTGGTTTAACCAATGCTGTGTGTTTTGGGGGGAAACCTGTTTTAAAACTCTTGTACTATTTTGTAATAAACAACTTCTGTACTTCAGTTTGGTGCCACCTGTGTAGATATTAAAAAGCAGTAATGCTATTGGAATAAACTACACCATGCTACAGTATTTAAAAGAAAAACTATCCCAAACTTAGCCTTTAAACGCCCACCGCTATCTCTAAGCACCGTCCGCATCATCGAGTGGAGTTATAATGGGAGCGTGAGGTGAGCTGGCAGACCACAGCGCAGGTCAGTGTTAGGTCAGTGAGAGGAAGAACTGAAACCAGAGCCCGTTCCTAAGATGTGCTACAGTAGCGTGGCACAAGCTAGCAGCTCAAAGATAAACAACAGTAAACTAGCCCTCCGTGGGGGAGCTGTGTGTGGACTTGGGAGGCCAGGACCTCCTGGCAGTCGTGATGGCAGCTCTCTACGCACTTATTGATAACCTTCTTTTCTCATGAGGCAGGGGAGATAATACACTCCTGGAACAAGGGTAAAGGGAGATGAATGTTAGACAATAGACGGTCGCAGTAAAGGGACCATCCGCACGGTCTTTGAACTTTTCCCTGTCTCCAAAGGACAATTAATAATGAAGGCCTTTGGGGTAGGTCACACCAGGCATGGACAAGAGGAGCGCCAGACACGAATGAGCGAACGAGAGAGGAAACAAAAGGGAGGACATGTTGATGTTGGGTAATTGAGCTTTTTGGAGGGGTGGAATCTGTGTAATCCGGGCATCTTTGCCTTATTTAGATTCTTTGCTTTTCTTGTGGACATTTCAGAGGCGATGGGTGAAATAAGTTTAGCGATGTTAAAATTATTTGCAAAAGGGTGGTTAGGTTGTTTTTCCCCACAAAAAAAGTGCATCGCTCTGTTTGTTTGAGAATTCCAACCAATGGCGTTAGTTTGGGGGCGGGACTATTTGTTTTCTGAACAATGGCAGACAAACCCGCTTAAAATATTTTTTATTATTATTATTATTTAAATGATTATTATTATTACCACAACTCCTAATAATAATGATAGTAAATAATAATAATAATTTGTTTATTTATTTATTCATTCATTACTATTGTTATTGTTGCAAATCTGTTACGCGAGTGATGCAAAAACGATACACTATACTATACAAATAATTGATGTAACAGTATCTTATTAAGCAAGCAAACAAAACAAATTCCGGGTGTGAAAGATATGCAAACAAACAAACATAACAAAATGAATCTTCAAATCCCAAAGTTTCTTTCATCCATCACAATAATAGCCTCGGACACCTGATAGCCTGAAGATACCAATACGAGAACTCTTGAAGTCAAAGGAGGTCTGTCTGGGTCTGCTGTGGGGATATGGCCACCAACACTTTTTCAAAAAGGCTCAGAGATCACAGGGAGCAGAGAAAGAGAAGGAGAGACTGAGCCTCCTCTGTGTTCTCCTCAGCCGGTTTATGGGAGGAGGCTACAAGGACTGAAGACAAGGAGAGTCTGGGGCAAGTCAGGGAGAGGCACTCAGGGGGGGTTTAACAGAAGAGCCTTGAACTATTTTGTGGGCGAAAGATGAGACCTTCCCAGAGCTGTCATAAAAATGTCTCCTTATCCCAGCGGAGCCTGTGGACCCCACCCCTCTTACAACTCTTCAATGGTGCCTGTGATGTGATACAGTAAGTGTGAAGACGGCTCCTGAGAACCAGATGCCACAATTACAAGGCCAGGAAACGCCACTTTGGCTAACAATGCTTAACTGTGCAGCGAGATTTAACAGGTGTTCGCCTTTCTTTGTGCGCTTTAATATTAAATGCTCTGCCACTTTTGGAGACTTTAAAGGAACAGGACACCCAAAAACAAAAACTGAACTGTATTTAGTCACGGCCATGTTGCCCCAAACTGATGCTTTTTTGTCAAATGCTAAAGGAAAAACATTTATGATTTTACGTAAGCAAATGAGACATGTCAGTTTGAATATGCAAAGCGGAGTATGATAATTCACATTTATTTCGACACCTGTCTTACACAAACCTACCGTATGGCTTCGTTTACAATGTAAAGTTAAAAATATGAACTTCACGGACATAAAAAGTGCTTTCCAGCCTTTTTGGCTGTGCTATTCCTTTATGAAAATACCCTTCTGATGTTTGTATTAAGCAATGCAATATAATCAAATTATGTTCCCATAAAGCAGTTAACCAGACCTGTTAGTCGTGATCAAGTCTGCTTTGTACATACACAAACACCTTCGGCTAAAATATAACACTTGCCATTTTGCTGGCAGCTCTATCCAAGACTAAAAGAGAGAACACGAGGAAGAGGTGATCCTGTCTTTTCTGGGAACCTTTTAGGCTTTAGAAATCTCAGGCCGTCTATGCAAATGGCCTCGATTGTGTTCATTCGTCGCATTGTCCGGTTAAGAAAAACAGAGCGGTAATTAGGAGAAAAATGATGGCGTATTGAGACAGTGCAACCGGAGGAGGAGTCGAATGAAGGATAAACAACTTGAAAGAAAACAGCAAGCGCAACACAAGTGCATTGAAGACAATTAATGAAGCTCCTTTAATTACGGCCTCTGCTCATTCCACCATGAGGAATGTGACAATTATGTCATTACCAAGTTGGTAATGGGAAAGAAAAGGGTGAGTAAACTCGAAGAGGATGAAAGACACAAGGCGGCTCGAAAGAGGGACAGAAAGAAACAACAAAAAGAAGGGAGAAGGAAGCACATTGACAGACTAGATTAACATCAAACGATCAGCACAACAGAGGGTATATTCATTCACGAGGAGCTCGCAAGGTGGAACTTTGATGATGCTAAATTTGGCAGAAAGAGCGACTTGCTGAATCGGCGAGGGTTCCAATTTCATGCCTTGCAGTCTGACAGGTGGAGAAGAGAAAATTTAGTACGAAAAACCCTCAGCATGAAGTGTCCCTCTGCACCGCAAAAGGTGAAAAAAAACCTGACCTCTCTCTGCGGCACGTACTTACTGTGGGATATTGTCACACGCTAGACGAGACGGTAGGGAAAAAAGGGAACCGACTGGGCTGGCGTTCTCTCTGAGAATTTGCATTAAAGATCGAGTTTTCCTTGCATGGAAAATGAGCATTTGGGAAAGTCTTTCAGATAGTCCTGCTTGTACACCTGTGCAGCCTTTGTGGCTCTTGATATGCAAAACAATCTCTCCCTCGGTTCTACTTCTCCACCAACAACAGTCTTATTCATGGTGCCCTGCGTTTTCTTCCACAGCCATGCAAATCTCGCATTTATGTATGAAAATAGGGATCATGCTTCTAAATATGTTCCTGGTTGCAAAGGTGTGGTGCGCAGCTTTCTCTTTACCTGTATTTTCAATAAACCTTGACTTTGACCTGATCCGAATGAAAGGGGGGCTCGGGGGAAGGTGGATTTTTGCTAATCGTCAGCTAAATGATGATGATGTTGTAAGGATAGTGTTTGAATGACCAGAATCCCAGTGGGCAGATATTGATAGTGAGCTGAGCGGTAAATGTGAGCTCGGCAAATTGTATTTGACAAGGACGCTTGGACCTGAAACGCTGCTCCCCTGTTTGCCTCATCAAACAGACAGATGCATGGCTGTGTTTCGGCCAAAAAAAAGATAAATTCCTTGTTCGCGTTATCCCAGGAGTACGGGAGGCGCGGGGGTGGGGTTTACAGGACGAACAGCTTGCCATTCATTGTCTAATCATATAAAGAGATCATTTAGCTGCGTTAATTTTAATGCTGTGAACTGTGCACAACGTAGCATGATAAGGTGAGTGAAACACGGTGGATATACGCACATACAGAGAAGTATCGGACGAGGGCTCACCTCAAAATCGTTGGCCTTGTTGTAGTGCATGTTGAGTGCGCGGAAAAGCTCGCAGTCTCGGCTGACGCTCAGCTCTTCGACTCCTGTCACACCGTCATTGATGGCCTGGCGGGCAAACTTCTCCATCTGGATGTAGTAGAACTCACGGAAGTTGCTGAACCATTTGATTAGCTGAGATGTGATGCAGCGGTTGAACTTTAAGAGAACAAAATAGAGAGACATTTGAGATTTGTTGCTGTATATTCAATGAGCATAAAAAGCTTAAATATAGAGAGTTGAAATGATCTTAAAGGGATAGTTCACTCAAAAATAAAAAAATTCTGTCGTTAGTTATTCACGCTCTTGTCATTTCCAACCTGTATGACCTTCTGTCTGCTGCTGAACACAAAAAATTTCGAACACATTCTTCGAAATATCTCCTTTTGTGTTCTGCAGAAGAAAGAAAGTCATACAGATTTGAAACGATAAGAGGGTGACCAAAACATTTTTGTGTATTTTTGAGTGAACTCGTTTTTTTCTAAACTGTGCCACAAAAATGTTTTTGGTGTAGTAAGAGTTATTAAAAGATGGTTTGTACACTTCCTTTAGAAAATGACGCCTACACTTTTTCTTACTATAAACGCTTAAAATCAAGCATGACTAACCTCTAATCTGGTTATCCAGTTACACCCTTAAATGTCAGAGCAACAGATAAGACATTTGTTTCTACAAACGTGTTTACTTCACATTGTCCTTGAGGATGATAGGTAAGCAAACACAGCCGCAGCTGAGACAGATCGGCCAGGGGGCTGCTTTTTTCATACCAGGCTTACGCGGCCGGTGCGGATATTTGATGTTGTGCGCAAATGCAAACAGTTCAGGGTTGAGTAGATGAAATTATAATTGTGTCAATAACCCGTAATGCATTGACAGCAAATTTACATATCAAGTAGCTGAGTTAATTCCGATACGCCTCAGGGCTTTTTCCCACATTATTAATCGAGTCAAGTAAATGATCAAGTAAAGGGTGAAATTGAGTGAAAATAAAACATCAAAATTAAATAAAACCCAAGTTTAGAATACAGGCATTTACGCCGAATGCTTGTACTCGAATAGCTCGGCAGCTCAGGGCTGGCCTTCGTACGCTGTTGTCGGAGCTATATTTGGAGCGCGCGAGCGCCAGTAAATACACGGCGCTCGGTTTGCCCTGTGTACTTGCCCCATGACCTCGGCGAATGACCTGTGTGACAGCCTTTGTACGTGTGTTCGCGCATGTGTGTGTGAAAGCAACGGCTGCCAGGGGTGTGAATGTACAGGACAGCTGAGTTGAATGTAGCCAAGTTTAAGCTATAAATCCGCCGGGCTTTTTGCTGGCTGTTCTGACATGCAGCCTCCTGCCTTTTGTCATTACGGGTGTTCATCAAGCCATCATTGCCTCTGCCTCCCCTTCCATCCCCTCAAAGAGCATTAATCAAAAATCAACAGCAAGCACTTATCTATCTGTGGCCATGAGAACATGCAGGCCCCTGTTTAGATGACAGCTGAGGAGAGAGAGGAAAAAAGGAAGGACGGAGAACAAAGATGGGGGAGGGCGACCGTGTTTTCTAAGGGTAGATGTAATTACCATGTAGAAACTTGCCTCCGTGCTTGCAAATTTAAGATAATGACAAGAACAAGATTTCATAGTGGGGAACCCGAGTCGCAGAGGGACACGCCGTGCCATCAGGTTTGCCCGAAAGGGCGGCCGGGAGCGTGATTACTGTAGTGCTGTGAGGGTTCTCCTCCCATAATTCACCAGAAAATGATTAAGTCATCATCCAAAGGCATCAGTCTGGAGAAGTTCAAACACGTACTTAACCTATCCAAGAATTATACATTTGGCCTCCGAGTCGCCTCTGCCTTCTTTCAGCCTAACAGCAAGCAAGAACAGAGGTTTGAAAAGACTAAAAAAAAAAGAACAACCAGGCTATCTGATCTCTTACTTACCCCCATTTCAATAGAAGTTAAACCTATTAGGATCTGCTCAACTCGAGGGGGCTCTTTTTTCCGCTTTATCTGCGGGCCGAAATGCACTGTCCAAATTTCCAGACACTGAGATAAGGACCCCCGACCCTCGGTGACGACTTATTCTAGCCCCCCACCACCCCCTTAATTCTTTTAGAATAAGAAACAAAACATTACAAAATGATAGCAGGCTGCTCACTGGGGAATGAAAATTGCTTTGACATGGAGATTAGGCTCTTCCATTGTCATAAGACATTGTCTCATACGAGCGGGGCTCGCAGAAGGGCTGGATAAAAGGCGAGAGGGGGGGATTTTTTTTCTAGAATGGCTAGTGGATGACATAATGGAGAGCGCAGAAAAGTAAGTCCGCATGACATCGTTTGGCAGCGCTTTATAAAGGGAGATTTAAAAAGCATTGTTGCCCAATAGAAATACCAGAGATTCAGGGGACAATGGAGCCGCGTTGCTGGAACGTGACAACTCAGCAATTAAGGATCATGTCATCTGCTTGTCAAACAAAAATAACCAGAGGAGCTCTAGCAGCTCTCAGCCACCCCAAGCACAGAACAAAACACTAAACGAAAAGTTGGGAAAAAATTCTAGCAGTGCGATCTGGAAAAGTGATGTAAATTTTGGAACCGTTGTGACAAAACTGTTTTACAAAACTCTGTGAAGTGACACTATATAAAATGTTTCATATAAAAAAATGAATTTCCATTTCGCTGTTCTAAGAACACCAAACCCAATGCATCCCGCGGGACACCTCATCCTGTTATTCTCAACTCCCCTAAAAACCTTCTATATCCACTGAGCACACTCAAAAGATTCATAAAACAAATCAGTCTGACGCCTGTAATGTGTCCGGGCAGCAGTTGACTCAGAGAACAAGGGCGTGCGTACGGGCGAGAGCGTTTCACACACTCTTGCTCACGAGCCTGTGAAAGATTATTCCCCCTGTGACAGAGATCCCTCTTTCCAAGACACCGGGGGAAGACTTGACCCGTGCACGTTTCCTCTGCTAGCCGGGGACAATACGGGCTTTTTGGTGGAGACGCTACTTATACCGGGTCTATACATTTTAAGTCCCCCTCCCTTCACACAGCAGGCACTTAGAATGTGAATCTGGGAAAAGTTTCGCTCTATAGAGGGAAGTAAGCTAAGTGCTTCGTAGGTTACTTGATATTCGGCTGTTAATGGTACGCGGTATGCTGTAGGTTTAAAGGGCCCGGTGACAAAGTCTGGGTGGCTAAAATAATTTCCCTGACCTACGGCTGACCTCACCGGAGCTGTCCGGCTGAAATGTATACGCTTTGACCCTGACAGGGTGACGTAACCCGACTCACACCCGCTTTGACTGCTCATAATCAGCGTCGCACCATCTTCCTGCTAATGCTCCCCTTAACCTTTCACCTCTCTCTTATTTAGCTTGAAGGCTACTGTAGCCAGAGCAGTAGACCACCAGGTGATGTGAATATGCCATATCAGATTTATGATAATTCGATTGTGAAGAAATACAGGGGACGAGCTAAAGGATGAACGGGGTAGTTCGGCAGCAAATCACATTAGGAAAATTACGAGCCGTCGCAAACGCAGTCTCTGTGTTCTGTGCTACTCTCAGTGATAAATTTGATAAGAGGTCGTGATTACTTTAACAGTTCAGAAAACGATTGCGAGCGAGATGTCGAGGAGAGACTGAGGTATTATACGTTACATAAGAACACAAATCACTGGATTGTCTCGGTTTCCTGTTGCTTTCCTATGAAAGGAGGCTGTATAAATCTCTTTATGGCCACGGGCTCACTCTATGAAGTCATAACTGGGAAATGTTCTTGCTGTTGTCGGAACTACCTGGAAGAAACAGCTTCCTCTTCCTGAATGAGCTGTTATTATTTGAGATAGTTAAAGTTTGATTTAATCATTCAAATTCTCCTTGACATACTGTTTCACGATGTACAACTGAAATGTTACTGTTACACGTATACACAATCACATCACATTACATCACACACACATTAAAATAAAATAAAAATTCTTTCAGTATTTGCTTTTGAAATTTCTTATGATTAAGTACATTAATTTAAAAAGCATATTTTTTAAATAGGATACTTTTTCATTGATCATATTCATAAAATTCACATTTGATGTATTTAATTTACAAAAATATTATGATAGTAAACAAGGTCATTCTAAACTTTATTGTCAACGTTAAACGGTTTTAGTTTTTTCCAAAATCATCCCACTATAGACAACTTCGGTAAAACAGTTGTCGAATCAACCTATTTCCCACAGTCATTACTTCCTATTTAGATCCCATCATTACCATCTTAATCACTAATTCCTGTAACTTTCGTATGCTTATACAGCCATAATTAGTCACTAATTTATGCCTAATTCCCTTACATACATACTAGTTGATCCAACAAACACATGCCACCCATTGTTCCCTTCTGTCCCCTCTAAAGCCATCTCTACCAACACACTGACCTTGTTTCGCGAAATGTTAATTTAACGTGTTGAAATTTTCACAGCCTTGTCTAAAGGGAGATTGTAATTAGGGCGTCTTTAATTTGAAGCTTTGATTAACTTTTTCTTTTGAAAAGTGTCTCAAAATGAACGTACGGAAATACACATTTTAAAATGCTTTTTTTTCTATGAAATCTGAGTTGACTGGGCCTTTTGAATTATGAACTCAAATGTTTCAAAGAAGAATCATTCCACTATAAATAAATCTCACAATACCATAGAGATATTATTCTCTATATTTTATTCAATTATATCAGTACCTATTAAGTACTCTAAGCGCTTACAGTGCGCTAACAGTGAGGGCGTTCTCATGAGTATTAAGCTGTTGGCAGATTTAGACGGATGCAACAGAAGCATGTGTGTGAGGATAAGGTGGTCACCCTGGATCCAGCACAGGGGCAGCTGGGAGTGAGAGGAGCCTGCTCTCCTCATTTAAATAATGTGGCCTGAATCTGTCACATTATTTCTCCTCCGTATGCTCCCTGTATGACGCATCAACAACAAATTAAGTTGTAAATAAAAGACAATCGGCAGCATTGTTTTGTTTGTGTTGTTGTGCTCCATTTTGTTTGTTGCCCCCCCAAGCCCCCTCCCGCTTTCGTTTGTTCGTTTTGACCCAGCCTCAAATTTTCTCAGCTTTTCTCAGCCCTCTCCCACAGATCAACTGCAACAGTTTGTGAACTTTTAGAAATTATTGTCCCAACAAGTTGGACCTATGCCCACTAAATATTAATGACATCACTGAAACAGAGGAAAACATATGAAGAGAAAAAAATGAAAGCGTAAGTGAGTGAAAGGGAAAGTGGGTCTTGCGCTATGTTGTGTTGTTCTCTTCTAGGAGATTAAGGCCAGTTATTTTAATTGGGGGGTGGGGTGGGGGGGGCATGCCGTCTGTTTGGGACCCATCTGGACTAGTGGGATGGCGCTACTTCACACGACATAGTTAACGGTCAACGGCGAGCTTACCTTCACGTCTGAGAAGAACATCTTCAGCATGTTGGAGCTGGGGTAGCGTGTGTAGAAGAACATCAGCTTGGCCTTCTTCAGATGGTTCGGAGAAAGTCCCTCTTGGATTTGGAAATTTGAAAGTTAAGGTGCATACATATACTTTTTACAATGTATTTCTGCATCAAATATAGACATTCATAAAAAATAAACTAGTAGCAATACTTATTTATGATTACGACTCTAAAATATAAGCTTACAATTAGCCAATTGCCACCCCTAGGAATGGATTTCTATATAAACCACATGACAAATACTGACATCAATGCAAACAGCATAAAGATCCTATCCGTAACAATTTCCTCATCCAATCTCTTCATATTAACACCTAAAAGAGTCAATGTAGCATCACTAGTCAATAAACGTCTGCTTATCCCAATAAAAAAGCTATTTATCTGGAGGTGGCATTGCCCTCTAGATTGGTAAACAGAGGGCAGCTGAGGGGAGTCCCAGGAGAGACCGTGGCTAACCAGAGCCATCTACCCATTACAATTAGCCCCCCAGTCCTCCGCCCTGAGCCTCCTGGCACGGCCCCCGCTCTGCCAGTTAGGCCGGCTTTAGCCACATCTGCGCTCCAGACTGGCCCAGCCATTTCCTCTGCAAATTAACGGCTTTATAATTTATCAAAAATGAAGATGCATGCGGGGCTAAATCAATGGGCCCCCACAAGGTCAATTAAGAGCCTCACCCAGCACTCTCTCTCACTGCACCCCCCTATAAAGCATGATACCAACAACTCACGAGGTACTAGCCTGTGTCCATACACAGTAAACGCTACCTGCTGGTGCAATTTGCTTACATAGAGAAGGCAAGATGTAGCTCAAGAATGAATAATTCTACTTGAAAGAAATGACAAAAACAGCCGTCTGTGGCATTTGTGATGTTTAGCCTCTGTAATAATGGTGCATATGCAGATTGACATGGTTCTTGTGCCAAGAGAGGAGGCGAGGAGGAGAACCCTAGGTGACCTCCATTAGGCTGATAGGGAAGACCAAAAGAGCATTACTCTCCTTCCTACCATCTGTCATAATGCATACAGCAAATAACAGCAGTGTACGACAGAGCGAGATACAGAGTCAATCTGTCTTTTTCACAACCAGTCCGATTTTTTTAAGAGGCCCGCAGCTCATAAACAACAAAAAAAACAAGAGCCCAAGTGGTATGGCATCTTGGTGAAAATAATTTGGGCTGTGCTTTCGATTGTAAAAAAGGCCTGTAAACACCTTTATTTCTTTTTTCCTAAAATTTTAATTGGGAAAAAAACCTGAATAAAGTTGCGAAGAAGTCTACGCTGAATTGCTTCAGCAAATCCGTGGTTGCCCCTGTGCAATCTCCTCTCAGTATTTACAAAGCGCCGATCATATTGGTTTATTCTACCTTCTCTCCGCTCGGTTAACAACATTCATAAATCCCAGGTATCTCATTACTCCAAGCCATTAACATTCAAGTCATTCACTTTTAAAGAAAACAAACATTCTCAGATCTTGGGAACAATGCGCGAGGATGACTCAACGGGTTTGACTCACGAACGCGTGTTTCCTACAAGTAAAGCTGGCTTCCTAGAAAAATAGAGCCGTTTCTAGGATACGTAAATATGCGAAATGACAAAATACACCGTGTAAACACTGGCCCACTCGGTGTAAAACAAGCCGCTCCACAGTCAACGTCAATGAAGGCCATAATGCAAACATGAATATGAAGTATTTCAGGGGAGGAGAAAAAGAGGCAGCTGTGGTTTATAGCCAAATGAGATACTACATAAACAACACCGCCATAGATGCAGTGCATCATCTGGCTTTTTTAGGTTTGGTTTTGTATTAAGCGAGTTGCATGTAAGGTAGACAATAACTACTGAAATGTGATCCAACAGCCAGGTGTAAGGAGAGAAAGGAGGAAAAAAGGACACAGGGATGATAAATCCATAAATTAATGCTAGACATCTGTTCGGCAATATGAAAGATTAGAGCAACAAATGTACTACAGCTGAGCCTTGAGCTCTTGTTAAGAAAAAACAACAGGAAGTACGAAGCGTTTTTGAAGAAAAAAAAACCTGTCAGCAATAATCTTTTGACTTTAAAAGCGCATAAATCAAAAGAGACACAACTCGGTTTTGCAGTACCAACAGCAAAGTGGTTTTGAAACGGAGAAAGTCTTTTATTAAACCACTTTGGCAACCAAGTTTGAAAAGTGATCTGATTGATCTGTGTCTTTATAGAGCGAGCTTTTTCTCCTCGCTTCGATTTAATTGATGAAACATGAATCTACGAGCAATAGCTGCTTCAGCACTTGAGCGTGGAGTTCGAGAAACCCTGAACCTCTGTCCTCGTCAACTATATTAGACATGCAAACTGGCTTCACCTGCCGCCCACCCCCACTCCATTCTTACAACAACCCTGTGCCAGAGCTGTTCGGTCTCTATATATGCAAATGATGGGGGAAACAGAACAAGGCTATTTTTCTTGAGATGCAAAGAGAGCACGTGACAAGGAAGATCATTCTGCCCATGGCTGAAGATAATTGGCTGCTTGTTTCTTCTAGAATTTGAATAGAAATTCATATTTGATTAAACACCCTATTTTGCAAATATTGATGTTGTTGTTCAGGTCTCAACTGTGCAGGTGCACATGTATACTCAAATAATAGAAGCCCTCGGAAGCTCTGCCGAAGAGTGTTTGTTTAGCTTTCTTTTGTAAGATTTTGATGAATTATGACAAACTTCCCCCAAAAAATATTTTTATTATTTTTTATTAATCAAAATGTAATTATTAAAATTGTATCATTTTATTCGTTTATTTATTTTCTAATTCAAACTATTTGGCAAAATGTTGTGAATAAAAAGCAGCTCTCTCCAAAGACCTGTTCACACCAGAAAAAAAGATGAAGGCAACAGCAAGCTAGAAACTACCTTCACCTACAGCAAGCCGGTAATGGGCATAAGAAATGAGCGTTGATGTTTTCTCAGTGAACACATTATGCCAGTTAAAAAGAAATATTTTTTACTGGCGTATTTTCCATATATGGAAAATTGATTTTTAATTATGAAGCTCCACAATGGGGATATCTACCCTTGTTACCTAAATAAAGACAAAACCTCCTAAACTTAGCACTCCTCCACCGAGAGATCTTTTACCATAACAAATCTTTTACCACAACTTTCTAAGGCCTCTAAGCAAAAGATCCCACTTGTCCTTTTACTTCCCGCCTTTGAAATATGATTTGCTTTGAGCATTTATGTACAAAGTCTTGCGTGCGCTGTGATGAAAGAGGAGGTTTTATTGTGCGTCTCCCTGTGATAGTGTGAGAACAGAGAAGATGGGAGGTATCTTAGCCACGGCGGGGCCTTTTTAGCACTTTTCCGTATAGCGCACACTTAAAAGCCTCCAATGGCCGAGTTCTTTTTAATCTTCGGACTACTAGAGGAAAACAGGTTTTCAAATGTGCCAATTAATAGAGATTCATGAAACTGAGTTTCTTTCTTCTTGTCTCAAGGCATCTGGCATTCAAACAGAATAAAACATTTGCACTCTCGCTAGAAATGACTAAAAATTAAGTGAGTATATATTTAATCTAAATAAATACACACATCAAGTAAATCTCTTTTGTAAAAGGATATTGTACTTCCTGAATATGGAGAGATATCAGACATGTCCTGAAGATCTCCGCACTCTGACTTGATGAGGGACAAAGACAAGCCTTCATTGCCCGGGTGTGTTGGCGAGATGGAACGATGGTGACTGAGGTGGTTGGATGACATCTTGGTCCGTAGGCTGGTGGTCTCTCTGGACAGATCCAGAGACTCAGGAGAACACCTGTCCTTTCCTGGGTAAGGCCCTGTTGGGGCACCTAAGGGGCTCTGGAATGGGTAGCCCATTAGAGGAAGAGGGAAAGGATGGCGGAAGGAGGGGGGACTAAAGCCCATTGTGGAAGATAAAGGAGAGGGGTGCAGTGAGTGATGATGGTGACCCCCAGGTGTGGGCAGAGACCCAGTCTGATCTGAGGAGCTCTTTCTCACCACCAAAGGCAGGGCCTCTGTTTGGTCGTTTGAATTAGGCATCTGCATACTGGCAAAAGTGTCCAGGGGATTAGGAATGATGACATCACCGAAGCATTGCAAGCGCTGGTTGGCAGTGTGGAAATTTGGGTTTTCTCCATTGACTGCGAAGCGGTCGGGGGGCATCTGCAGGGCTGGGAAAACCTGAGGAACTGGGCGTGGAGGCTTCGCGAAGACCTTCACCACTGTGTCCACCACCTGGGACATTGCTGTATTTAGCTCTTGTTTTAGCGTCTCTGCTAACTGTTTACCCTCTGCGTGCATGCTGGTTGGTCCCTGGCTCTTTCCTCTGGGCCCGTCGCGTTTGGGCTTGTCGCCGTCCGACATTATGGTCTGCTCGCGAATGAGCGCGCGTGCTCGATCCAAGAAGTGCCCTGGATCCATGTCAGACATCTCGTTGTCGGAGCGGTCCGGGACAGAGTCGTGAGCACGATTGTCCATTCCATCAGAACGCATGCTGTCTTCGGAGAGGTTTCCATCTTCGTCATTCTCAGAGTCAGTGCTGTCGTAAATCTGATAGAACTTCTCCTGCAGTTGCCGAAGCTGCTTCTGCATGTCCTCCAGCTGCAGTTTAAGCTGTCGGCGTTCCTCGTGTTTCTGCTCTTTGCGGGCAGAGACCAGCTGCTGGAAACTCTGTTGCTGCTGCTGGGGCAGCTTCTGCTTGCGCTTGTTCTCCCGGTAGTTCTCACGAGGACTAGGGGGCTGGGCCACCCCCTCTCGCTCGTTATCGCCGGCACGGAGCGTGACGCTGGGTGAGTGGCTCATCCCGCGGATGATGTTCTCCACCCGGGCTCGTTTGGCCCTGAGATGCTCATCCGTTAGCCTCTCCATTTCAAACTGGGTCATGGGGGGCCTGCTGAATGGCGACAGGCACTCCTGAGGGCTACCCCGCGAGGAATTGCTGCAAGCATCCTCCTGCTGGATCTCGGAACCGGTGCTTGACAGGCCACTGCCCTGGAAATTAGGCTCAATGCCACCGTTTTTGGTCAAATTATTTTTCAGAAGCTGAGAGATGATGGTCGCTCCCGGAAAGGGCATCATAGAGTCTTCGTAGGAGTTCGCTCTCTTCAGTAGCTTGCGAAGCACATTGGATTTCTCGCCGTCTGCGTGTTGCACCACTGAACACTCGACATCATGCTCGGAACCGTGGGGATTCATGGCACTAAGAAAGGTTGCTTTATCTCGGGTAAAAACCACAGATGCTGTCCCAACAGTCCTCTTCACTCCTATGTCAACTCTTCTTCTCTTGGTTTGTCTGCTTAAGAGGGCTGTGCTGTCATGGTCAGGCATCACTGGAACTGTTATTGTGCCATCTTTGAAAGCCTGTCAGCTGGGCACAGCTCGAGAACCCTGGGAACCTATCCAAAAGAAAAGGACCGATGAATAATTTTCTTTATATATCTCCAAGTTTTTAGCGCCCAATCCTGAATACAATCTAAAATAAACTAATGCCTTAGAGAACACAATGTCCTTAAAAAATGACACAGTATGTAGTTACAGTTTGCTGACCAAAAGATAAAGGAAGAAATAGTAGATTTAAAGCAGATCTTAAAAAATGTAAATAATCTTTGTGAAATGGAGCATAAAAAATAAAGTCATACTTGAGTCTGTGTATATACATGCAAAATTTAAGGTATGCTTATAAAAACAGCATTTTTAATCCTCTGTAAAAACAGTTAAAATCATACAGCTATGGTTAGCCTGATACATCTTGCCAATTGCTTTATTGATATATTCACACAGACAACTTGAAGTCTTTGTTCATTTTGGTAACTTTGGAGGGGCCCATTTTCCAAACTTTATATTTGCAAATTCACAAATCACCCTTCATATCCTTTAAGCTATATCATAACACAACAGCAATAAAAGAAAAGTAGAACACATGTGCTGCCCAAATATTTCTTTGTGCTGGGTCAAACGAATTCGAGGCTAATCCTTTTTTTTGTGGATAATACAGAGTGTGTATCAAATGCACGGTTTACAAGTTTGTAGACGTCTGATTTAGAGGTAAGTGTCACTTATCTAACATTACTTTTGATATCATATAAAATAAAATAAATGTCAGTTGTATTTAAAATGTAATAAAAAAAGAAAAGAAAATGCACTTTGTTCAGAATAAAATGTAACGGAGTTAATCTCGCGCTGAGCATAACTTCCATTTTGCTAAATTAAAAGAACGCGATTAATCCCACAATACAAATAAATACAAAAACATAGAGAAAAGAAAAAAAACGAATGTAATGTGATAATGTCTTCAAATTGGTAAACACAATGAGCAGTGAGGCCATATCAAATTTTACTACATTTGTAAATTATGTGGCATATATCATGCCATAACTTAATGTAGTTCTAAAAACGCACCAATTGACATTTTAAGATATAACAAATGAGAAGTTGAGGTTTTCTCTGTCCCTGAATAGACAAGTCAACACAACAAGGACACAAAACTTGTTCGTTTTAAGTGTCTTTGACCTTATACAACCAATGCGTCTTACGCGCACCTCTGCTTTCCTAAAATTTAAACCCATGTTCAGCCTAACCCTAAAAGTTACCATGGAAAGAAAAAAACTCTTTAAACTGTTAAGAGCTCTTGATCTATAAATACATGAAGATTTGGAAAATTCTGTATAAATAGCCAAGTGGACCTAGGTGGTCACCAGTTACAGTTCGGAAGGCGCTTTTATTAGAAGAGCCAAATAATGCAAAGAACATCAAACGTAAATTATTTTAAAGCACTAGCACGTGCGTGATATTGAAAACTTTGACACTATCCTAAACACACTTCACAGCACTATACGCTGGCAGTTCTTTCCCAAACATAAGATTTTACTGTAAGCGCAAAGCCTTCTGCGGGAGCAATGCTTTGATGTACCCTGATGTATCACAAAACGATGATGATGATGAAGTAACGCGTCAAACTGGACTGTCAGTAAAAAGTAAAGGCTCAGTATAAGTCTATGGTTAAACTCAGCGAGCGAATCTATGCAAATGGCAAGGAAATTTGTCATTGGCATAACACAACAGGCGATTAGCAAAAAGCAAATAAATATAATAAAGATACAAAAAAAATGTAAAACCGTCAAAAAGCTAAAAAAAGACAGTTACGGAAGAATTACGCCAAGTTCAGAGCACTGCGTAAATGTTTTACGTTGCGTCCCCAACAAGCGAAATTACAAGAGCGCACGTATACTTACTTTACGATCAATTTGGGAAAAACACAGAGATGCAATTCCTCCAGAATGACACGAATTTATGGTGAAGTTCACCTTAAAATCTGCAAACCGTGCAGCACGAAAGATAAAGCGATACGGCGCATCACATCAAAAGTCATCCGTAGTCAACAAAACTCAGCGAGAGCGCATATGGAGCTACGTGAGGACAAGGTTACTTACTCTGAAGATGAGAGCGAATAGAGCTTCTTCGCGATAGTGTAACGGAGAGAATAGAGAGGGTTGTTCGCCCCGTGATGAATATTGTAATTTCTCAGGACAAGCGAGAGCGGAGAGAGCGAGACAGAGAAAGAGCTCTTGTGCGCCGCTCCTCTCTCTAGATGAAAACTGTGTGTCTCAGCGCACGCGGCCAGGAGGAGGCTGAGAGCGCGCGCTCGCACCAACAAGATTCACTTTAAGACGCGGCTGAAGGAAGCAGGAAGACGGCGCGTCATAATCGTTGTGATGTAACGTTCGCACCTACCAATAAGAGCAGTCCGCTGGATTTAGAGGAATACAAAACAAGTGAAGTTCCGCGCGGCGTGGCTGAAGACTCCGCTCAGGCAAAAAAGAATGATACGGAAACCTATCTTGGCATCCGAAAAGATGTGGGACGTCTGTAAGGATACGCACTTTTTAAACGATATGTGTTCTCTGTGTGGATTTTGTTCATTACAGTTATTCTGTATATCATGTACAAAAGCACTTAGGCTTAACTGTCATCTGATATTGTTGTTTGTGCTGATTGAAATGTATAGGCTACACTCCTTGTCTGTCAAGCAGCTCGATGCATTTGAAATATAACTCATACCCAAGTGCACCGTTTTGAAACTCAGTGGTATTTGCTACGAACTGTGTAATGCACTTTTAGATTTTATTTTCGAGAAAATTCACTTTAACAAATTGTCCTCATCAATACGCAGATTATGGACTTCATAATTTAGTTAGGCTATATTATTATATTAAGTAATCCGTTATCCGTTTAAAACCATGTTTTAAAATCAAAGACAACTCACAACATTAATAAAATGCGGTATGCAGGGCCAGAGAAATGACCGCAGCCTCGACCTCCTGCGTGCCTGCAAAAATCAAGTTCGTGAAAACAGTTTCGACTGTTAAGGTTGCTTTGGGGTTAGACGGCTTCTTTCTACTTAAGACCTTGCTCTTGCTTTTAAATCCCTCCTCCTACGAAACGCGACGACGCGGCCAACAGTTGATGAAGAAATATACTGATGCTTTGGCATGTTCTCTAATTTGACTTACTAATTTGAATACGGTTGAATAGACTTCTGTAGTGTTTCTACAGAGACAAACTGGAAAATGATATCAAAACGCGAAGGTTTCTTTGATGTTAAAATATCTCTGATATAAGTTATTAATGCGCGTTCATATAAAGTAGCCTAACAACATAAATATATGTATAATGTATTCTGCTCAAATTAGAATAATATTCAATATTCATGTTGTGAAGCTTCTTTAGGTTTGCTAAACTTAGAAAGTGTTAGGACTGTGCAACACACACTATTAATTCACTCCTTATTTCATAGATTTAAACTACACCATGCTAAAATAAAAATCTTAATAAAAGAAAAAACAAACCTAAGTTATTTGGACATTTTTAGAAAGCCATTGGCCAATCAAATGATGAATTCTCACTGTCCTATCAGGTGCCTCACATGTAAGCAGATTTCTCAAAGCCTTAACCTACTTTTCTATAGTCGCTCTGTCTGTTGTAATTCAAAATTCATATTCAAAGCACTTTATATTACTCATGTTGCGCTGTAAACGTAATGTTTTACTCCCTTTGCATTTCTGGTTCTTAAATTCAGTGCCTCTGGTGTTATACAGCAAACAAAAGGTATGTGTGTCTGCAGTTTCGTGAGTAATGGTTGAAATATCTTTATTTAATTACAAATAATTTTTTTAACAATATTTTATATAAAACACCAAGCAGTTTTGTGATACCCGGCGTTTTCCCTTTAATATTACATAAAATCCCGCAATTGCAAAATCCTCTAAAGCACATTTCAGGGGTCTCATTCCAAAGCATGTTTGGACTGTAAGTGCAAAAGAAAGCAGCGCATCTGTTTGACCTATTAATGACATTATTTACTGTAACAGTGTTGATAAAACGTGTCTATAAAATGTGGGCTGGAAATCTTTGCAAATAATTTATTTGCAAATAAATGTAAAATAAAGTCAAATATTTATTCTTTTTTATTAATAATATAATTATAATTATTGTTTTAAAATTATTGTTATGAATTATTATTACCGATGATTTTATCTTTCATTCTTCAACGAGGTTATATGCTTCATATTTTAAAAAACATTTATCCCTTAAGATTATAACCTGAGTGCGAGTAGCCTATTTTCTCCGTGTTATACGACAAATGTATCTCTTTACACCCTGCGCTGAATTATACTTTTTTATATTTAACCGAAAAAAAAACTTTCTTCAAGTTTAGATTCACTCTCACAGCAACAGCCCGTTTTCTTTTCCTTAAACGGGGACAAAGGGAAAGGCGTGTTGTTCAGTCAGTTTCCATGTCGCAAGCAAATGTTATTGTGGGTGAATAAATGACTGGGAAGACAGGATTTTTGTTGCAATGAATTTCTTTTCCAAAACAGGTGTTCCAACTTAGTTTGTTATGTGAGCATCTTTCCCCAAAGGCACGCTCGGAGTGCGAGCTTAGTGGAAAAATACACGACAACATCACAGCGACAGTGTTTGGAGAAGGAAAACGCCTCTTAGGTGTAGAGGAAACCTGTTTATTAACACTACCACCTCTGATCTCTTGTTCACCTTTCTGCTGGACACTCAGATTCAATAAATGTCTTAGACTCGCATGTGTTTCGTGAGGGACGCCCTCAAACATCATATCGGATATCATATTGAATATCAAATATCTTTAGAAAGCCTTTATTTGATTTTACGCCACAATTATGTGCCATTCTATTTTAGGACGGGGCTATTGTTGCATTAAAAGCTGGAGGTGGAAAAAGAACGGCAATTCATTTACAAAGAGACCGCAAAAATGTAACTTCATCTCAAGAACACACAGATTTCCAGACGCCGATTTAAAAACGTCCTCACCTGTTCTCCCAGTCTATTATTTATTCGAAACACAACGATTATGAACATTAAAATAAATGGAATATTATCGACACGTGGGAATAATTGTACGGCATTTTATCAGCGCAGATTTTGTGTGTTTATGAAGGGGCACGAGGTAAATTCCTTTAGCATTGCGAGTTTTGTGCCACTGAATTTCAGTATGCATTCGCTTTTTTAACAAACGCTTTTTTAAAAATTTCTCTGCACTGTATAAGCTGTCTAGTAATTTGAATAGACTTCGACGTATCTGAGTAATTTTAGCAAAACTAAGAGGGTTATGATTTTTTTAGATTTATGCAAAGTACAGTAAAAAACGACTTTCTACATGCTTAACTGCAGTGGAAAGGCTGTTTTTAAGAGTTCAGACTGACCTTTTTTGTGGCAGCATGGGTCTTCTGTGGTCACTGTTGTCTAAAGGTCATCTACCATAAGGACAGCTGACACAGAGGTGCTTTTCTATTCTACTTAATGCTAAGGATAAGTTTGGGTTGTGCTGTTTCCAAGACGTGTCAGTCATCCATAGCAAGCTGCTGCAGTTTGCATAACTGACTGAGCGAGGCTTTGTATAACTTTAATCCATCCCGCGGTTAAATCATACATTTATTCAAAGGACCAAAGTTGACGGCCCAAATAAATTAGCAATTCAGATGCAAGATCAACAAACAAGGCCAAAAAAAAGAAATCAACCAGGCTTCGTATGTCACTTCTGTGGATTACAGATGTCCTGGGGGCTATCGGTAAAGAGGGGATCAGGCAGACAGACTGCCAACAGATAAACAGTATCTAATGTGGACACTGATGTTGACCTGCTACCTGAACCCTAACCTTAACCTCTGCAGGAGAAACTGTTCTCGTAAATGTAGAAAGAACGTCCTCCTATTGTCACAAGTGTGTGTATTCTGCATTGAATGTTGTTTACCCAAAGTCTATGTGCCGATATGGCAAGCAAATTTGTTTCTTTGTCTCTAATTGTAAAAAGAGCTGCATAATTGTAATATTAGTCCTGTTCCATAATATTCCATCACGTCTCCGAACAGAACAGATAATATTCTCCACCTTGCTAATCACGCTAAAATTGAAAGGCCATATGAGGCTAAAAGAATAGAAAGGGTAGAGATGTAATATGACTAGATTAGGGGTGGAAGCACACAAGAATAGATATAAAAAGGGGAATATTACTGCACTGTAGATGCTGTTGTGCACAAATTCAGTCAGCTTCCAGGGGCCATCAAGATTCAGGGAGTAGCTATTATTCTACACATTAGCGCGGGCTAGCTAAAAGCTCTTATGCTTGAAGGGGTCTTGGAGGTCTTCAGGAAAAAGGATGTGCCACTAAGAGTGGGCAGTGTTTAAGAGACCCCCGGTACTCCGTGAAAATGGGAGGCTCTCGATGTGACAATGTGACATGCCGGATTCATTTACAAGACTGCTGGAGCACAGAATCGAATGCGGTATTGGGACATGGAAACGGTGTTGCGACACGTAACCATTACCATGATCCGCAAAATAAGGAAAAGAAAAAACGAGAAGATGCGAGGTAACTAAATATAATGGCTTCGGAACATCTCAGGGGTTCAAAGTGTGGCCAGTTGGCAAGATAGCTGAGATATCAACTCTAATGCGGACAAAGTACAGAGTCAGCAGGGCTCTTATGGGACTGATGCACGCCAGTCTGTGCTATCAGATACCGGCTTAATTCCACACATTTACACCTACTGTTTACCAAAACCGTCTCTGGTAAACACTAACAATCAATGCTGCTTCGTACCATGGAGCCAAGCCACAATGCAAACACATCCTAAGTTGAACGGTATCTTTCTAGAGCGTAAAAAGGGGATTTTTGTGCACTGCAAATTTGGCAAGGTTAAAATAAATGAGATTGAAAACAAACAGGAAGGAAGGTTGGAAAAGCCATTAGAAGTAAACATGAAAGTATAGTGGAATAGAATTAAATTGTACATTTATTTGATCCATAAATACAGAGATTAGAAAAAACCCAGCTAGCTTAATTTTGTTATTTTGAAATGCTTTTAGTTTCAAACAAATGTTGAACCATCTCAGAATTGCTCTGTTTCTGTTCGTCTCAAGGCACACAAAACAATTTAGCAAGACTGGTGAAAATTATTCATTTATGCAACCTCCAAAAACAATCCACCGGTTTAACCGGTTGCTTATTCCGCGGCGCATTTATTCGTTTCTCCGCTGCGATTTCGCCGAAATTCACTGCAGAGGTCTTAAACTTAACACATAATTACACAATCGTGAGCCCTGCCTGTGATAAGCTTTTGAATGAATGAGTAGCCGCTGAGACTAAATTGCTCTCGCTCTCCCGCTCCCTCCTGATGTGTCTGGCCGTTAGGTCAGGGTTTGAGGCGAGTTGGCAGTGCAGAGAGGACCAGGCCTGGCCCCGTGCCTCAGTGCCTGCGGGACCCTACCCGGACCCGCATGGCCCCTCTGGCCTCCAGAATGAATAGGGGTCTTCAGACATCAGTGCACTGAACTGAAGCAGCCTTAACAGCAAACAATGCTATCTGCCTCCTCTCCACTCCAGTTCTCCTGCAACTTCACTGAACGCATCCCAGTTTGTCAGGGGGCTTATGTTTGTTTTTGATTTTACATGTTTCCCACTCTAGAGTAGGAGGAGGAAAAAAGACGGGGAAAGCTGGAAATGGCCCTAAAATGCGCCGAGGGGAGAAGACCTTTTGAAAGGGTTGTTGCATCATGGCGTTAGCCTTGATGAAATTGTCAGCTCATGCATGCGCTTGTGCGTCTGAATAAAATGAAAATAAACACCGGGTGCTATTTAATGGAACGTTTTGAAGAGCAAATTTGCAGAGATAAAACGGGAAGGTGAAAATATTTATAATGGAGACGTGTGACATGCTTACAGTTTAATCTCTTTATTTACCTTGTATAGAAAATTGTGCAGAAATCTTCGCAGAGATTTTGCTCCTATACTGTATTTCTGATAAGAGGTCCACAAGATTTATTGCTCATTGGTTTGTATTGAAATCCTCACTGAAAAAAGAAAGTACAAATCTGCTGGATAAACAGTGCCCTTCTAATAAAAACACATTTTTATGGTTAGAATTTGTAGCACTATTTGAGAATCTACTAAAGAAGCTCAAAATATGAATACGAAGATTATGAGATGAATGTATATAGCAGTACGAATTGCATAAGCATCATCTACCACAATGATGATGTTACAATACAATTCTGCATGAAAATATGTAATATTCATATTTTAAAAGTATTCACATTTGTAGTTCTATAGTAAAAATAAAAATACAGAGAGTATGAATAACAATAAAAACAACAGACAATTAGTAATCCTCTATTTATTTATTTTAATCAAATTGCTGAACACATAGATCATTACCGGGGCAGATTTTTTCCCATAATATCTGGGCTAAAGGATTAATTCAGACGTAGAAAAAGTAGGCCAGTCATGAGCTCTACAGCAGCGCACTTAATGAAAATCAATTAGGATTATCCTTATTCTTCCCTCTATGAAATCACAATACACTTTGCCTCTTTCTTCCAATAAACATGCAAGGAAAACCCCCAGGCTGTGTGGACCAAGGATATTCCTCCAATGCGTAATATAGCAAAATATGTAAATAATTACTAATTATTATTATGTTCACTCTACCCGAACATAATCTGTCTTAAAGGAAGCCACGTTACCTTAATGTACCGCACACGTAATGGTTAAAGTCTGATTATGTTAATGCAAGTCTATTTCTGAGTGAAATAATACGCTCTTTGGTTGGGGCGGAGCTACATCAGGCAGGGCTATAACAAGACAATGTGTATTTGTTTACAGAAATGCCTTAAATGAGAATTTGGTCCCTTAGAACGGTCAGAAAATTAGAAAGGTAGACTATTATTGTTCTTGGAGTTGAACAATGATAAACCTGTATAAATAAGATGAAAGAGACTGTTAGGTGTAGACGTTCATCACAATAGAGATGGCTAACACGCCTTATTGCATTCACAGTGAAAGCCAAAGTCGCATTTGTGTTCCTTTGAGATCACAGCTGGACGATGAACTCCAGAACAAATGAAAGGCTGCTGTGGCATCTTGTGTATGGGATATAATAAATATGACCCTGTCTTAAGTAGCACAAGAACATTTGTAGTAGTTGCCAAAAATACATTGTATGGATCAAAATTATAGATTTGTCTTTTATGCCAAAAATCATGAAGAAATGAAGTAAAGATCATGTTCCATATAAAGAGATTTAGAAAATTTCCTTCCATAAATATATCTAAACTTTTTGTGAGTGGATGCAGCAAAACCGCTAACTAAAATTGCCAGAAACACGTCTACAAACTTCACTCGCTCAATGTTTTTATTTTTTGCACCCTCAGATTCTAGAGTTTTAAACAGTTATATCTTGGTCAGATATTGTCTTATCCAAACAAACACATATCAATAGAAAGCTTATTTATTTAGCTTTATATTTATGTAAAAGTGTATCCTAAGACTGGTTTTGTTGTCCAGGGTCACAAATGTCATTTTGAAGTGATGGATTTAGGGTTATTGTCAAGATCAGTAGCATTTAAAATGTCTCCGTGTTACACACAGCCTCAACGATAACCGATCTGAAAAACTAGACACATTCAACGGCAATGTTTTCACTTAGAACAGAAACGCATGCTGCATTTATTCGGGTCATTTTTTATGGCTCTGTAAATGGTGAGGGTTTTTTTGGCCACCCATCCGCCGTATTAAGCACCCCACCTGCTGATGATTACCCATAAACACTTCTTTCTGCTGAGATGTACCTGGCAATTAGTCTTTGAAATGCCCCATGCTTGATTTACCTTTACAGTACAGGTGAATGGTGATGCACTCCAAAAGCTCGACCTCTTGTAGTGCTTTCTGGTTTGTTTACAAGCTTTTTTGTTGTTGTGGTGGTGTATTAAACATAATACTGATTTATTCTGCTAGAAGATTTGCTTCTATCCTATAATTACAATATCAACCTGACATCTATATAGTAGTATAGTATGTTTAGCATCATAGATGAGATGTGTAACAAAACCGACAGTGCTGATCTTAATAGTATTATTCCGGAAATATTTTTGAGGTCACTTAACGTTGCCGTGTGCATGTACCACAAAAAGCCACAGTATAAAAAGACAACAGGTATTGTGTGTGTTTGTGTACATGCAAAATCATATTTCTTATACACTGATCTACAAATATGACTAATCCAGAGAACATTAAGTTTTGTGTCCGACTGCATTGTCAAAATATTATTGTTCAATGACAATTTCTTATAGTGAAAATATAACGTTGTATGCCATGATCACAGATTGATTTGCTTTGGAGGCACAGTTGGTAAATCTGTTTTTTATTTTCGAGAGATAATGGACGATCAAGATCGGGAGAGAGAGAGAGAAATTAGGCATATGTTGTTTCTTATGTTAAGGTGATGTTTTGTTCTGCTTGTAACCAGTGTTTGAACATATGACACACATCATATGAGAGTAATGCATTATCCATGAGCTCAGCCTCTCTGAGGAGCCAATCGACTTTCTCAACCTGCTCCTTCTGGAGAAAAACAAACAACAGGTGCATCTTTCATGTCATGTTCTGTCTGCTGGCATCGCATGGGTTTTGTGGAGCAAATTGTTACAGAAATAAAGTTGAATTGTGAGCAATTTTTTGGGGATCTTATCATTTTGTTTGAACCGCGAGTGCTTGATCTTTTCCGACATCCTCCTGGTCTATTTCTGTACACCTGATTTAGGGGCTTTCAGACATCAATTTTGCTCAGGTATAAAGAAGACCCCCCCTCCCGTAGTCATAAAGCTGCATCCTTCGTTTGAGCTCTCAAAGACTTCCTAAAGGGAAAAGTGCCCATTTTTGCTATAAATCATCGCAGTACGCGAGTGAAGGGCAATGCGCACCTTGTCTGTCCGCCACCATGAAGCGTTAAGTAAACCATAACATCCTGCATATTGTGTGCCAGAGGCAGGAGAGGTCACTTCCGTCTGTCTGAGCGTGTGAGCACGTGTCTAAACTCTGTCTTGAACGAGTCTGTCCACTTAAGCCATGTTGAGGAAGTTTTTTTAACTCCCACTGACTACTTCCTGTCTAAAGAGTTAAATAGGGGAAGTGGTCATTTAACAGAAAGATGGCCCTCGCTCTAATTTTGCGACTGCTTTGTCTGGTGCAGAACTGCTACCTGGGGACTAATTTTAGCTTCACAAAATACTCCCCGCAGGCGAAATCTTGTGTTTTTGCAAGGGAAAATAATAGGAAGACTCCCTAATTACTATCCTATGATGTCTCATTCTGAGGGTGAAGTTATTTGATAGATTAAAGTCAAATATCACTAGAAGCAGTTTTGACTTAAAACGTTTTATGGGCCAGGACGCTTTTTAATCAGTTGGGTAACGTTTAAAAAACACAATAAGAACGTCTAAACTTAAAATATGGTACACCCATGGTTATTAAACAGATAGCTATGATTCTGAATTCTGATTGGATGAGCCACACTCGAAGCTGTTGATAAATGGCTACAAATGCACACCTGCATGTGCTACGTTACTTGGTGGAACAATTAATTCACAAAAGTAAGGGATCCAGAAAAGTACATCCAGACAGTTGTTATGTGAGGGATAATGTACAGGCAGCCGGTTGTTATTGCAGAAATAAGCCCCAACAGTGTGATCAGGACCCAATGCGAAGCAGAGGTCCTTATTTTGCGATAACAGACGGCTGGCTGTACATTATCTCGCTTATTACACGGCTACTTGCCACATGAACAAAAAAACTAGACATGAAATGTCAATTCGAAATATTTTATTAGCTAATTTTTACCAAATGTCGATCTTCCGCAAGGAAAAGCCGTTTAGGTAAGAAATGAAGTTGAAATGTCACGAACAGGCAATATGGTTTAATCATTTGCAAATATAATGTCATGTATGTTATTAAAAGGCATATTTATTTTAGATTTTTGTGTAATATTAAACTGTACCTGTCAAAATGATTTTCAGAGTGTTATCACAATGTGTTATCTGAGAATAACGAACCTGCAAATGTTGCGACTGGCCAATTAGAATCAAACATTCCAACGAGCCGTGTAATAATAAAAATTATTACACAGCGCTCTGGAATACTTGATTCTGATTGGCCAACCGTTACATTTCAAGGTATGATATTCCCAGATAACAGATAATCAAAACTAATAACATATGATAACAGGCACAGTTTAATGTTACACAAAAATTAATAACATATATGACATTAAATTGACAAATGATTGCATGTTCGTGACATTTGAGCGTTGTGTAAACAGGTTTTCCTCTTAAGATCTGCATTTGTTAAAAATGTGCTAATAAAATATTTCAAATCAATATTTCATGTTCAATAACATACTTATTGGTATGTATTTGGTAGGTAGGTAGCCGTGTAATAAGCGGGATAATACACAGATAGACGGCTGCTATCACAGAATAAACCCCTTTAGTGTGATACAAGAACCTGCACTCATTCTGCCTGTACATTATCCCTTACATAAACCCTGACACAGGTTTTTTTATCAGCTTATTTGTATCAAATACGAACATTCCTTGTGGATATAACATTTCTTCTTTAAGCCAAGGCACAATGTTAAAACAACATGCAATTCAGTTTAATCATTTGTAAGTATAATATCATATGTTATTATTTAGGCATATTTATAGTTTATTTATTAGTAAGTAAATTATTTGTATGGCCAAGATTACTGGCAGTTCCTGGATGACGTTGTGCTTTTAGATTTAGGCAGTTATCTGGGAATGTTATCTGTTACAACTGGCCAATCAGAAAGAAGTATTCCATAGCACCAAGTGATAATTATGAATAAATATTTTATTTTTGTTGACAGTCGCTGTAACGCACAGCCACCTATCAGACTATTCTGTATTATAATCTGTATTATATGTATCAGCACGCAGAACATAGTAACTAACTGGAAAAAAGCGGATCGACCTCTCCCTGCCAGCTGTGGTACAAGCTACTTTTGAGGAAATCACATTCTTTAGCACAGAACAGATCAAACTTCCCAGAGAGTGAGAATTATTGCACATCGTCCCCAAAGAGGACATTTTCCCTTGATCCTTGACTATGGGTTGAGGACAGTCACTTACGTCTGAAGTTGTGACAAGCCATAATCCCTGGTGATCATATCTCATGAAATAGAACAGAGGAAGAGGAATCATTTTGGAGCATTGGCCCATCTGCCACAATCACCCCACTCCAAATAACTTGGCATCAGCATTCTCTTTCAGCTCACAAAGACACATGAGTGGCCGATATCTTGACCCACTTCATTGGTTTTTCCTCTGTGAGGACGTCAGCTGAAATGTATTGTATGTGTTTGACTAAGGAGAGCCTCTTTTTGTTTAATACTTCTTTTTAAGATTGTGTTGGGAGGATGCAAGTGGAATCAACACAGGACAGGAAGGATGTTAAAGGGGATTATGTATGTGTGGCATAATGGTCCGGCTTACTCAAACAGACATTGACTTCTTTGGGTTCGGTCAGTCGTGTATAATGGGCATGACACCTAGTTTATTTTGGATGATGATGTTATTTTGAGTGGTGGTGTAAGAAGAGAGCAGAAAGATTGTGCAGTGATAACCTCTTTGTTCAAGCCTTTATGGGGAAGTGTTGGTCAGTTTACACAGGGGAAGAATCTTGCATCTTCCTATTACTGTCAAAAGGAATAATGTTGTAAAACGTGATGTCATGAGAAAAGACAATAGTTTTATCTTTTCATCAATGGGGCATATTCTTTTTAACCTTATCAGAATGTTTGACAGAACATATTTCACCATACACATTTGGGTTTAGGCACAAGCTAGTTTTAATAGTGGTGTTTTGTTATAGTAAGTAAACATCTGTCACATCAGAATTATTAAATGTCACGAGGGAGAAGTCGTGCATATGCTTCACATTATGAATCTAAATGAAGCAATAAGCACGCCATACATGATGATACAGTAATTGTCATTCATATTATTTTCAGAAAACAATGCTCGGGGAATGAAAAGAATGAAAGAAATGTTTAAAAATATGATTACATAAATTAAGATGACACATTATTATTATTTGTTTAATATGCGTGAGATTGGAATATATACATCATGTAATACTAGCCTTTATTTACATCAAAAGTACACTACTTAAGGTAAGTTACCTGTTATCCAAATATTTTTTCTCCGTTTTTAAATTTCATAAAAATCTGTGTCAAGGATGCAAAGGATCTCTTGAGCAGAGCCAAAATGTTACTTCTCAGCAAAGTAAATGGATTGTGCCAAAAAGTGTCAATTAGTTTTAAAAGGCCCGAAAAAGCCCGCACAATGGTCCTCTTAATGTATGTGAACTACACTTACCAGATGTCCTTTTTGTTTCAAACAGCTGCCTTGTTTCATGTGAGATTGAACGGTTAGAGTGGTTTAAAGTATCTTTCCCAACCATTAGTCATGGCTAACTCATTAAAACAAATACTTGATTCTTCACCTTTACACCCATTCTTGTTAAAATAGATGAAATAACCGAGAAGATTCATCCATCCAAAAAGCTTCAGCAGTGAGTGGAAGATACTAGTGGCCATATCTGAGAATTAGTCGGTTCCTCTTTTCGATTGTATCTATTGTCTAAAGGAGAAATACGGTTTGTAAAAGCAACACGTAGAACAATGAAAGCCGTATTCGTGGGCACCACGATATTGTGTTGTTACACAAGCCTGCACAGGCGAGCGAACTGAAAGTACGACGTTATCCCCATTTCTCTGTTTTGCTTTCTGAAAGTACTTCATAAATACAGTTTAAGGGTCAAGTAGGTAATTTGTGACAGTCATGGACCCTTTCGCTCTATATATTAGTCTGGAATGTACAATCTCTCGGACAATAGAGACTTCCCACACTTATGCCCTGACGTCCTCGCACACCAGCGCCACACAATATACACGCATAACATTTTTTTTCATAAAACGATAATCACTCAAATCCTGATTTTCAATCCCTTGGCTCAAGCCGACAGTTTAAATAAAATCACTTCAATCCCAGGGGTAGGAGAAATGAAAAGGACAAGGATTAAAAATGGTCAGACCTCTTTCTTCTCTCGTACTCTGCCTGGCTCTGGATTGGATCACGACCCTTCTGTGTGCGGAGCTTAAGAGCAGACGGTGAGCTTTCACTTTTTTCTATTTTGCGGAGCAGGAATGGGCTTACAGTATTTACTGAGGGACTGGGAGGAGTGTGTGCAACACGGGGCTTTAATTCCATAATCCCACATCATTAGGGTTAATAGGAGACGGGACCACAGGAAGCAGGAACACGGACATTTTGTCAGATGCTTTGGAAACGAAGAATGCCAGTTGCTTTAGTACCTTAACATAACCAAAAACGGTCTATGAAACAAAAATTCCTGTTTTCTAAGAAGAATTTAAAAGCTGTTTGTTATATTTAAAAGCTATTTGTAACTGATCTAAACAATAAAATGTTTTGTTTAAGCCACTTGTGAGGTTGATTCATTTATATTAAAGAACAAAAAAAAGCAATTTCTTTAGATGTCCACATGAAGCCTTTTCAGGTCATTTTTTACAGTGTTGGATTCTTTGGAACATGCAGTTATACATTAATAAACCCAAGTTAACAGGTTTTCTTATTCCAATCGGATCTTTAAACAAGAGTTTTTTTGTTTATTTACGCCGTTATTGCAGATCAGTCTAATTAAAAACTGTCTCCATAATCTCCAAGCCTCATTTGCATATCATATAAATAGTGCATTGTCTTGAATCACTGTCCTCATCGAGCTACCGTCCAAACCACTAAGTCCTTAAGACACTCAGTATAATTAAAGGTTAATTAAATGCTTTGCATACTTTAATAAAAGGCTGTGTGATCTAGTTTACTGAATCTATAGAATCAGACCTAATCTTGAGTAATGAACAAATAATACATTTTGTAAACAATGTGCGAATATAGCATATCTGCCACGGTTGTTTCTAGGTTATCATGGGATAATCCGGTGAAGTAGAAGTTAATGTATACTTTGCACACACTCCAAATTGATGTCTTTTATGGTCGCACGATTTGCACACATAAGGTCAAGAATGTCTAAGTATTAGAAGCGGGATAGGATGGATGGATAAATGGATGGGTGCATGGGGGATTCCACTTTTTTAGACATCTGTCACAATTTGCAACTTGTATGCTTTTTTATAAGCTGCAGATTTCTTGCATGATTGCCCAAGAACTGAGATGTTAAAGTGTAGCCTATATTGCACATTTCCCCCCCCCATATGAGATGAATAATCTTACCCCACCCTCTCCACTCTCACTGAGAACTTTATCACGGCTGTATGTTGTGGCGAAATCCCTTTCATCGGATCCACAGATTAAGGCATTATTCAATTTATAGATAATACAGTAAAACAATGATAAAAGCCCCTTCAGGACAGGATGGTGGCTGCTTCCTGACCTGTGAAAATCTACCAGAATGAACTCCCAGGGCCTGCTTACTGTAAGTAGGGCTTCTCACTCGTGCTTCATAATGGTTTAAAGCAACAGGGTTACAGTGCTTTTAGAAACATGCTTGGGTATGAGAGGCTGGAGAAGTTTAGTTCTAGTTCCAAATCTATTTATATTATAAAATTACTTATTTTAATAACACTTCCATAAGTGTATACCTAAAGTGCTCTATTTTCACACATTAAGTTTGTACTAACTGTATATACAACTATATACTAAAATATAGTCTTTTCTTTAGTTCTTCTATTTACGGTGTTCCAAAAAAACCTTACGTTTATCTTTAAAAAAACAAAACAATTTTTTTTTACATCACTTTTTTCACCTGGGTTACACTGTCAACACACCAAAAATTAAACATATTATTAGACAAATTAATTTTACCAGTCAATCTCAATCACAGGCAGCTGTATATAACAGTTCCTTTCTGTCATGTACTGTACAGTTTACCCTCTGACACATCTTTTCCCACTCCACAAAATTAGACAAAAACAGTAGACAACAACCCAAGACGACAGTATATGATTTCAAATCGTATGCGGTATTATACTGTAAATACGGTAAAGATCATCGTCGGGCCTTAAGCCTGCTTAGACACAAACATTGCTGAAATCCTTATCTCTGCCTCTCTCACAGAATCCATCTCAATGCCATCTGTTCTTGTTTCTCTGAGGAGCTTGACGTTTAGCATGTTCATTAGAAAGTAAAAGCCTTTTTTACTCCAAATCTTCTGCTGTGGTTGCCTGTGAGGGTCACGGCTTTAATATCGTCCGCAGTGGCTCCTCTTACTCTTGGGCAATATGTCAGGGGTAAGTTAGCATCTGCTTCTTGAGTAAGGATCTGCGATGGCCTTCTGTGCCAAGGATTCTCACATACATGACTGCCAGTGAAAGCTAACGTCTGCTCACGGCAGATCTAGAGAGGCTATCTGTATGTTTGTGTATTTTTTACTGTAATACAGATTTATAATGTGGAAAACCTGTTGTTTCAGTAAGTAATGCATTTTAAAAAGATTTTATATGAGACAAAGTTTAAACATGTCTACACATTTTAGAATAGTGACCAATATTTGAAGAGTTTGGTTCCAAAACGCTATAAATACAGCTAACTAACACAATAAAACACAATAAAAACATGATAACATAATAAAAAACATAAATTTTGAGAAAATGTAAAAAGAGATTTATTGCGTTTTGGAACCAAACTCTTCATTTGAATACTTTAGATGTTAACTTTAAACTTTACATATTTTATAAGTAGCCTACATTTTTATACATATTTTAAGTACCACTTTTTCATAATACAAATTTATACCGTACACTCACAATTTATAGATTTCAGCAAAACTAATTTCAAGCATTGCTTAAAGAAAGGTGTTTCAATGGTCTAAAAGCGTATGTGCTATAAGATTACAAAGCATAATTATCTCCAAAACTATTCACCTTTATCCAAATTGACTTACGAATAAAAGAGTATTTAACATAATATCTTTTCTATGATTGATTTCTTATAGAACATACACACAGCTTCCACCTGTTAGTTCACCTTTTAACACCTTAAAGCAAGCCATAGAGAGCACAAGGCTAAAGTAAAATCAACAAACATCGCCTTCTGACCCGACCTTGACCCGTCAGCAGCCATTAGCAAGGGTCTTCAAATGAACCTGAACCCGAGGAAGCGCTTGCCGGTGAGTCACTTACAGGAAGAAAGACCCTGCACATGTTTCTGGGAAGTTTGACCTTAAAACAACTTGATCTGAAAAAGACCATCCAAACAAATCAAAATAAATGACAAAATTATATTTTTTCCAAAGTATTAATACCTAGAATTGATCAACCGCAGTAAAGGTTTTGAAAGACTTGGGCAAACGGCTCTGTGCAAACAACAGGAAACAGCGCATGTCATCGGTACAAAGTCCTCGACAAAGACGAGCATTGCTGTTATGGACAGGCTTTGAGCTCAGATGGAAAAATCACATGAAAGAAAACTGCATCTATAATTAATAAGGAAGAACTTAATTATTATGCATGTTTGAGAGAAATAAAAAAATCCATTAGAGACAAAAAGAAAAAACACAGTTTACGCTGCTTTTAAAAAAATCTTATTACAAAGACGAGGAGAGGGGGCACTTGAGCTTTTAGTCTTAATTTAGAGAAGTCCTGTTAAGGGTCCGCTCCTTATGTGCAGTACTTTACCATTATTGTTCAGGCCTCCATTGCTTTCTGCATACATATGAATCCTGCCTGAAAACATAATCTAATTACCATAAATGGCCTTAGATTATGAAGGTCACTATTTCCCACTATGAGCAAAAAACATTTCACATTTACCGTGCAACAAAGACGTAAGGAATAATAATGACAGCGAGCGCGCCGTGGTTATACCAAGGCTACTCAGGACTTGTTGACTGCAATTAAGTTGGTGTTTTATTCTTTCTAAACTGAATCTCAAAATGTTCACCACTTAAGGGTCTTTTTAAAGTGCTTATCTTTTATTCTATAACCGATGTGTTTTTTTTAATTCTGTGATTTAAGAACCACAAGAATGTAGCGATTGTCCGTCAGGGATTTGACGTTCTGCCGTAATGGTTTTGCTCTCGGCGAGTCAATCGAAATATCTCTGATTACTCTGAGCTACAACACCACACGTCATAAGGAAACATGTCTTCAATAAGTTATATTCTCCACCACCACGTCATTCTAGTGTCATATTGGAGTGAAGTCACTTTGAATGATTCAAATATTTAACAAAAGACTCATCTTTTAGAGATAAAATGAAAATTCTGTCAACATTTACTCATAAAATCTTCAGTGTATTGCCATTTTTATTTTACTTTTTGGCCGAAGGTATGCTTTTCTACAGTTTGAATATAAAGAATATTTGACTGTAAAGCTCCAAAAATGACAACATGCATATTAAAAAGTCTAAACAATGGTTTGTGTGCTATATTCCAAGTCTTCTGAAGTTTTGTGAAAGAACAGGTTGAAAGTCGTGATTCAAGCTGTATCATAGTTGCTTTGACATCAGGAATTTGGCCACGTGTCTTATGACCAAATGCAACACTCCAAAATTTGCAAGCTTCACAGCAACTCATTGCTATAGTAGAGCTTTAGAATATAATGCACAAGTTTTACTATTATTTATTTTACATTCATGTATCATGGCTGTACATTTATTAGCCAGATTTTTTTACTGCATGTTTAGGGCTATGGGTGGGCTGGGACACAAAATATCTATATAATAGTGAAACAAAAGTCACATTTCTCCCTTCTGAGACAGCCTTGCATTGCTCAATAGCATCAGAAAAAAAGACAACCCCATCTCACCTACAGTACATTTACAGTGTAGTCAAAGACAAATATATATTGCATTTCATTTACATTTTAGAGAGGTGGATAGTACTTTTTACTCTTCTACTTAAGCACAAGTATATGGAAAAATTACTTCACCACATTATAAAGCATACACCATAGTCTGAACTCCACTGAATTTCATAAATACATTATTTGTGTGCTTTTTTACTTTTAATACTCAAGTATCTAGTACTTTTTACAAAACAAATACTTGATAAATAAAAAATAAATTAAAATAAGTACTACATTTTTAACATACCAAAGTTTTAAAGGTATAAAAACAATATGTATTTATTTAATGTAGTGGAGTAAAAAGTATGACATAAGCTTTGTAAATGTAGTAAATGTGGTAAAAAAGTTACATTTTTCCAAAATAAAAACACTCAAGTACTTTCCACCTCTGACATTTTTTCAGTTAGTTTGTTCCCTGGGAATCAAACACCTGACCCAATTGAGCTACGGAGACTTTTAACAGATGACATCATTGAAACTGAGATCAAGAAGCAGATTCACTCTTCAGGATTTGTTTCGGTTGTGAAAGGTGTGTACCATTTCTCTCCCTCCTCCAAAGTGAAGAGATTAGTGTGAATAAATAGTGGAGAAAAGGGACTCAGGTGCATGTGGTTTGGGTGATCTCACCCCGTCACACATGAGCACACATGACAAAAGTGCCCGAATGCTGGCTCGCCTTCAGACCTCTTTGTCTTGTGTGTGTGTGTGTGTGTGTGTGTGCGTGCGCGCGTGCGCGTGTGTTCATGAGACTTCCTGGACCATGCCAAGTGAAGTAAGCTTGGGCCAACACCTCCTGACATCAGCAGATCTGCACAGAGAGAGCCGAGGAGAAGATTGGTGCTACCCTGATACAGAAAAGCATCCACATGGCCTATTCAATGCAAACCATTCCAGTGGCTGCAGATCTGTTTTATTTCTAATTTCAGTGACAGCAGGGCATTAGATGGAGTATTGAGACTAATTGAAAATACTATTCCAGGCATGCCTGAAAACCACCTGAAGCACATTATTTGCTTTTTTATTTCAACTTCATGAAAGATTCGAATGACACGACCTCAGATTAGATTCATTTATTACCCCAAAACATTCTTCCACTCAGAAAGAATAACACAGCCGCAGTCACGCTGTGCAAAACACTGTAGTCCATAATGATCACACAACAGGAAAGATCCCGTGGAGAGATCCACCGCCCCAGCTGTCAACACCGCACACGAGGTCCCGTTCCCCAAGCCGATCATGTCAATTCTACCAGCGTTCCCAATGATCTCAGGAATCCACGTAATTAAGTTATTACGAGTTAACACGCTTTCAGGGGCGGCACACGGGCACATCTGCGCACGCACGCTAACACAGACGCGTGCTAAATTAGACCATGTATCCTCGCAGGGGTGAAGCTTAAGTTGAAGCCCTAAACTAGATCCGTCCCCCCAAAAAAACTAACCTGTGAGCCAGGCAAGGCAGAGTGGTGCACTTTTGATAGGCCCTGTGTAGTTGTCAGGCCCTTTGATGTTGTCGGATTGATCTGGCAAGAGCTGGGGGCTCTTTGTTTCCCTCAGCGTCCCCGCGAGCTGTCTGATCCCACAATGCAGTGCGACACCGAATCTCAGGGGTTACCATCATCTGGGCAGGCTGGGCGGCTCGCGAGAGAGAGCCTCGCTGGATTTCTCCCACGTGAGCGGGCTCTCCAGATGGCCTCAAAGAGTCAAGCGAGCGGCTCAGCCAACATTTCAGCCCCGACGCGCACAAAAAGGAAGCAAATGCACTCTAAATATTTCATAGATATTCCACATTCCCTCAATGAAGGAATGACAGACATCGCATATCATAAATGCGAATAAAAGCCCGATTTTGATGAAAGATTAATCACATCTTTCGGCGTGTTTTTTTTTTGAATGCGAGCGCTGTTTACGAGTGGAGAGCACTCAGAGAGAGCCCCGAGATGAAAGAAGCACCTTGGTTGATTGTTCGAGAGCGCCTTTGGATGAGAATCTGAGAACGAGATCAAATAGTTGTGCATAGTTTGATTTAGTGACTTTTGCGACCGCTGGAGAACGGACTCGCGGATGGCCGTTTACGGGAGGGTACCTGCACGTGACCAACCAGCACGTGGAGAGGAAATCAATAACAAACCAGCCGGACGTGGGCGCACCTAGACGATCGGAGGCCAGGTCTCGAAAGGGTCTCATCCAACTCTTTCGGCGGAAGCGGTTTCATTCACGGTCTCACGGTTGCCCTTTTTCGTGTCGGATATTTCAGCCGTACGTCAATAGTGGCGCCGATGCTCAAAGTAATTGGTGCTTAATTTGTACATAAACAGCAGAGGCAGTTTCCATCACAGCCTGTGTCTTTAGAAATCATTAATCTCTAATTAGGGCCAGTTGGGACCAGCAGTTAGAAGGTTAAAGAGGTTCTGACAGCCCTAATCATTGCTCAGGAAGCTGAAAATATATGCAAAGTCTCAGCAGATGGGGCGAGATCAGCTTCTGCCAAGTGATAACTGTTATTCCTTTGCACCTCCAAAGCTGTCATCCTAATAGGCACATTTTGAATTTATTAATGCTCTAGTTACAGTGTCTGCACAGTCTCTAATGGTATGTCAGCCGGAGAGTGTAAACCAAACGATTAACTCGTATTACCTGGTAATGATAGAAATGTTTGTCATGATTACACTCCCCTCACGCAAATTAGCGCAAGAACGATCAGACCCCTAAACAGCTCTTGAGCCAAATATGTGTCTTGCATTCAGCCGTTTTTCCCCCTCCGCATCTGTTTGTTGTGACATACTGCAACATGCTTATTTGTTTTTAACCCGCTCCTTTCCGAAAAGAAAGAAAACAGCTTGGTGCCGAGCGCTCCAGGCAAGAGAGACCCCGACGAATTAGCGCGTGCACATTTTCCGTCTGTTGCAACATCTGACCGCATTCTTTCTTTCGGCCTCTCAATTGTAGCTCAAATTTGAATACTTAGCTGCTGGTGTCACAGATGTAAAATGAACAATTAACAAGGCAACTAGAAAGAAACAGGGTACTCTTTTTTTGCGTCAAACAGGTGGCAGTGAGAGGCGTGCTAGTTAGCTTAGCATCGGTGCTATCGCTCGGCCAACGACGACGCGCACTGAAAACTTCGCTCTGGTCTCTGCTCTTTCCGTAACCAATAACGCAAAACTCACAGATGAAGGGTTGAAATGCTGGTGGAGCAAAAACAGATTTCGTTCCCGGATCGTTGGAAAAAAATAAAAACAACAAGGGAAAAAAGACGATTAGATGAACTAGACTAACTGGTGAGAATAATTGGCATGCTAGTAAGCAGAGTGCATGCAGTGGTAATTATACACTGCAGTTGTCCGTCCACAGAGCAGGTACATTAACTGGCTAACGGAAAGAGCAAATTACACTGAAAGCTTTCCTCACCTCAGCCAGTGAGGCTTTGAGATAATAATTTCTCTAAAACATATTCCACTCTCAAATACTCTCCTCCTTTCATTCACGACACTGGATGCAGCCTATACACACTGTTGTGTTGTGCCGATGATCGTAGACGTAAGGTAGTAAAAAACTGAACACTATAATGCCAACATACAATTTGAATTTTTACTTTTTACATAAGGGTAACACTTTACATTAAGGTTGTATTTGTTAACATTAGTACATGCATTAACTATCATGAACTGACAATGAGTCAGTACATCAATTATTCATGTTAGTTTATTGTGAATGAACTAAATTTAACAGTTACAATGTTTGATTTGAAAAATATATTAGTAAATACTGAACTAAGATGATTAAAGTTTTGTTCATTGTTAGTTTATTTTATCTAATGCATTGACTAATTGTTAACAAATGCAACCTTATTGTAAAGTGTTACCTTAAAAAAAGTTTTATTAAGTGGCAGCAGGATTGGAAAATGTTGAAAAAACCCACAGAGTTGTTGTATAGTTTTGTCTGGTTTGATCAGTTCTAAGATTTTTTTCATGACATAATCGGAGCAAATAAAAAAGTTAGAATTCAATATTAAAAACAAAATGACAGACAAGCAAATACGCCCTTTCTGCCAGCCGACCTGAAGGGTCTTCCTCCTGCTCATGAACTCTGAATCTTTCGGCCCCTCGTGGGAGGGAAACAGCATGAGAAAAGATCTGTAGCTCAGATGAAAGAAGAAGTCTTCTAAGAAGCTCGTGTTACACGGCATCACAATAACAAGGAGCTACTGTTTCCCTCCTTCACTTCTTGCACATTGTTTCGCTTTTTGACACCTCTATTGACGACAGAGACAGGATGTGTCCCGTCACAATAGCGACTCAGCAGAAACTGCTGCTTATCTTTATTTGAAATCTTGTTTCATGTTACTGTACGGTCCTCGGCTCCTCCAAAGAGGACTGCCCTCGACCGCGGCACACCAGCGACTTTCTCCCGCTCTCATCTTTTTCACAATGATTAAGAGAACAATGTCTCACATTATCAGCAGCTCAGAGTCTCTGTCACTGCAGGCTTTCAAGCATTTTAATACTTCTGGCGGTGCATGAAGAAACCAAAGTAGCGGACTTGTCTTCCACTCGACTTGAATGGCCATTGTTTGGTGGGCCTGGTTTTTTGTGCATGTCCGTCAACCTGCGGCCTCGCCCTGAAGAAACCTTCAGTCAGCGTGTCCTGAGCTCTGAAAGATGGGATTCACATGGTGTAAAATATTTATGCAAGAGGGGCAGCACTATCGGTATGACCCGGTGACCCCTTTTCATTACAGTAGGTTGGGGCATCTGTAACCAACACTTTGTTACCTCCCTCGGCTTAGTTGTAATGTTGCCCTTTAGGAGATCAGGTGTCATTCATTGACAAGTTGACCAAATTAAAATACAAAGTTTGAACACACTCATTCAATAATATGATTATTAACTAATTTGTAGTAGATATGAACAATACAAAATAATGCAAAACACAAATGGAAGTACATAATACATAATATGTCATTAGGTTCTTCAAAGTAGCACCCTATGCTTACATTTCCGCACATTCTACCAACAATCCTAAAGAGGCATCCTGTGATGTTTTTTAAACAGTATAGGGTATATGTTGAATGTCATGTGACTAAACCGGTAAACTTCATTTCATTGGAAAAAGTGTATTAACAGTATTAATATCAGTGATATCTATGGACCCTATTGTTGGCTTTACAATACTGTCTGATTTCTAAACAAAGTTGTAATTATGTTAAAGCTGCAATCTGCAACTTTTGCCTCTATATCGCCATCTCTGTTTGAAACTTATAATTGCAAGTTATGTTACGTTATAAACTTTACTTGGGTTGATGTCAAACTGACATTCCCTGCAAAATCGTGCACAACCTCTCATTTTAAGCTTACAGATTCCGACATTATGTATTTAAAGCATTTTAGATTTTTGTTTTTAACCAAATAAATAGATTGCAGCATAAAGAAAATGACATATAGATGCATCTAAACTTATGATCACAAGCCTTTACAATCCCTCCCCAAAAAATCAAACATATGTGTTTAGTGCATTACACTTAAAAAGTTTACCACAAATAATGTAGGCCTACCTTCAGAAAAAAAACTGTCTGTATACATCATGCTTTTATCCGTTCTGTCGTGATGCTGCATATTTCACTCATTTTTCCTTATTGGCTTAAGAAATGATGTGCAAGAGTCACTTTATATAAAAACAAAAAAGATTTCTAAGGAAATTCTCTTCAAGGCTATAAGACAAAACGTTATTGTGTACCGCTGGCACTTGAGAAATGCATCTATGCAAATATTTTTTCAAAAGCATGCCTGTTTTGTTTTAATATCTGCCGTGCTTTAGTGTCATCTTATTTGTAGAATAAAAGATTCCAAGGACATTCTCAAAGGAACAAGATGAAATTGCACATTTTGATTAAATAGCATAACCTTTAATTAACTCCTTTATTCCTGTTTACTTTCTTTCATATCCTCCTGTTTTTGTTGATGATAAGTATGTGACTCCTCACTGAAAATGATGAAAATAAAATTTACTTTATATTAACAGTTTTGCGTGTGGTTTGGATAAGATATTTTACATTTTTTAAATTTTTACTTTACTGATCTTCAATACTTGAAACCTAAGTTACTATTCGGAATGTTGAGATCTTTTATACCACAAACTTTTTCGAACTCTAATTTGCTGTATTGTTCCAGATTCCCCCAAGGCAAAGGTAAATGAAGGTTAGCTGTGGCCGATGGCTGAACGGCCAGAGAGAGAGGGAGTGAGATGTTCATCATGCTTTTGCGATTGTTCTAGCTCACATCCCAGCATGCCGCAGCTCAGTATGAGTCTGTTACAGCAGGCTTTAAGTTCCACTTCTTGTGTAATTTATCCATCAAACTGTCCACCCCGTGTCCCTGAACTTCTCATTTCCAGTCGCGCGTCTACTGAAGGCCAAAACACCTGCCGCTGTTTCTTATGCGCGTTTTAGATCTAAACTTCTGTTATTTTATGGCTCAAAATTCACAGTGAGGAAACCAAAGTCATAGAAAGTCATGATATCAAATTAAACTTCATGTTTAATGACAAAAGTGCAAATTCTATTTATGGTTTTTTTTGTCTCTTTCCACTTCTTGTGTAATTTATCTTTAATACATGGTATTCCAATAGGAGTATAAACAGACTCCACTGTCCCATGCCTTTCAACTTTTGTGTTTGTAGAAAGCCATTATTTATCCATCAAACTGTCCACCCCGTGTCCCTGACTTCTCATTTCCAGTCGCGCGTCTACTGAAGGCCAAAACACCTGCCGCTGTTTCTTATGCGCGTTTTAGATCTAAACTTCTGTTATTTTATGGCTCAAAATTCACAGTGAGGAAACCAAAGTCATAGAAAGTCATGATATCAAATTAAACTTCATGTTTAATGACAAAAGTGCAAATTCTATTTATGTTTTTTTTTTGTCTCTTTAAAACATTTTCTATTATAGATATGTGTGATAGGTGTATCAGGTATATATCTAAAATGTGACTTGATGTATAAACATGAAGCAAACTACATTCTTTACTTTAATAAACATGGTATTAAATAGGAGTATATAAACAGACTCCACTGTCCTTCATGCCTTTCAACTTTTGTGTTTGATTTTCTAACATAGAAAGCCATTATAAAATAACTTAAATCCATTAGTTATTACATTGGAAATAAATAAATGTAGTAAACAAGATGACATTTTAATGTCTTTAACCCTCAAAGTACGCAAATAGCACGTTTTGATTAGATTCATGGTAATTCATTTAATGTATATTCATAAGGGAGTTTACATTAAGCATATTACATACAGTACAAGTGCCCCACGTTTCTTTATGACTGAAAGCATTTGTCTACTTAGAGGATGTGAAAGGTCCTCAGATAGATGCGGAGAACGGCAAACGTAGTCCATAGCTAATTAATTCATCATTAGCCTTTCTTTGGTAAACACAAAGCCACAATTGCCGTGCTCCTTTAACCTTGAAGTTCACGAGCGGCCAACTGTGATAATCTTTCCCACTGCCGTTATTATTATCAAAGGGCTGAAAGAGTGGCGGACGGGTGTGTGTGGGTGTGCACGTACACGCACACACACACACATACGCACACGCTCAGAGCGCGGATGACAGTGTGCGAGTGAGTAAGAGCAAATGGAAAAAAGCAAGAGACATTTCAGGCTGTCCTTAGCACGGCCCTTTTGTCACAGCAGAATCAGATCTGCATTGCCCGTGCTCATCAGATAGCAAGCGTTTAGAAACAGGAGGGGGATATTGACTTTTCCTTTCTTTTCCCCCCTTTTTTTGTTTAAATCAGTGGCGAGGCATTTAGCGCCTGCAGGAATGTCAAATCTCCAACCTGCATTTTGATGTCTGTGCCCCAGGTTAGGTCTGCTCTGGCATGCTTGGAGCTCTCTTGTTTGTGCTTTAGCATCCATTAAGCGTCCTTGACTCAATGTTACCCGGGGCCTTTACGGTCAGCTCAGGGCGTCACGGCTGCACAGCAGGTCTGGGAGGAAGGTGCAGGGATGGAGCGGATATGAAGACTTGCCTGCGATGAGTCTCAGTTAAACTAATTACTTTTGACTTCGCAGGTCTTGATACAATAAAGATCAGCATGATACAGAATGAATGTAGTCAGAATTAGTTTGACTGAATGGAGGCTAACATAATATGTGCTTTTATTTTGATTCATTGTAAAAAAAACTAGACAAGTTTCAAAGTGCACGCCAATGCGGATAAAAGATAAAAAATATAAATAATAGTAACACTTTAATATAGGGACCAATTCTCACTATGAACTATAGTTGCCAATTAGCATGTCTATTATTTGCATATTGGCTGTTTATTAGTACTTATAAAGCACATATTCTGCATGACCATATTCTATATCCTTAATCCTGCCCAATACCTAAACCTAACAACTACCTTACTAACTATTAATAAGCAACAAATTAAGAGTTTATTGAGGCAAAAGTCATAGTTAATGGTTTGTTAATAGCGAGAATAGGATCTTAAAATAATACAAATAAAAAAATTTTTTTTTTTCATTTTTGTGATTATTTCATTGGATTAAAGTCATGGACTAAATAGTGGAATTTAGAATAACTTATTCAGAATAAAGACTAATATATTGTGAATTTATATAAATGTATAAAAGTGCATTTTATATTTAATAATTGTGTTAAAGGGATAGCTCACGTAAAAATACAAAATCACTTGAGGTATCGTCTTACTTACCCTCAAGTGATTCTAAACCTGTATGAGTTTCATTTTTCAGCAGAACCCAAAAGAAGATATTTTGAAGAACGCTGGTAACCAAACAACATTGAGGCCCGATTGACATCCATTGTATGGACATAAAAACACAGACATTTCTCAAAATATCTTCTTTAGTGTTCCACAGAAAAATGTCATGCAGGTTTTAAATAACATGAGGGTGAATAAACGATGACAGAAGTTTCATTTTTGGGTGAACTATCCCTTTAATATCACTATAAATGATGAATTGTGAGCTTACAGCTAAGAGGCCAATTTAACGGATAAAACCAGAAAAAATGCTATGAAAAACTATCAGCATTTTCACTAAACATGCCATGTTGATCAAATTTGCAAAACGTAATCTACAAAAGAAAACATCAAAGTGTACTTGCAGACAGACATTTAAGTACAGCAGACACGAACTCGCATACCAACACCTGTTGTAAGCACTGATGCATTCGGTAAGCTGACATTGTATCATTCCATTATTTTTCCTCTGCCTTTCACAAATGTATCCATCCTGTAGTTGTTTTAGTCAGACACACCCCTATTAGTTTCTGTGCTTATTATCGCTAAAACTGTGTGTGCATTAGCCCACCAGCCCCATTCTCAAAGCCCTCATTATGCCCCGCCGCCATCCAATGCTACAAAAATGGTAATAGCGCACAACTCGAAAGATGACAGAGAACCGTCGGCATGATGACTGTGTGTTAGCGGAAAAAAGAAATATCCTCGCAAAGATGATGAGAGCGAATTCAAACTGCCAGCATCCTTCTTCCTTTCACAACCCCTCGCCGCCACCCGTGTCCCCGCTACCTGCCAACACCCTACCGTCGCTCCTCTACCATACCTATTTCATGTTGTTTAATGCCCCCCTCCTCTTTTGAAGTTTTAAAGCAAGGTTCAAAAGAGCCAGGTGCTGAATCATAATATTAAAGCACAGGAGGGAGGGGGAGGGGGGCTTCATAAAAGCAGGAAGATCTGAGCAGGCCAAGGCAACAAACATGGCTTTCAACTGCCTTTCTGTCGGCCCCTACTGCAGATGTCACCAGTTGTTATCCCCAGCAGAGACTTCAAGCGTGGAGCAGCGCCCCTGGCTTCATCCGCGCACACGTTTCAAGTGTCAATCACGCGGGGGAGGGCTTCCTGGTCACTGTCCTGTGAAAAGTGCCAACATTTTGCCATTGATTTAACTCACTCGATACACAAAGATGGAGCCAGCTTTGTGCGCGAGGGGTGGGGGGGAAAGACCCTTTGGCAAGGTTATTTAACCGAACAGTGGTTTTGCACTCGGCGCTCCTTGGTTTGACTGCCACATAACAGCCATCTATGGCTGATCTGAGCGAGGGAAAAAATGAAAGGGGAAGGAAAATTGTTTGGAGGCGAAAGAACAAGCAAACTGAAAGGGAAATCGTGTATTGAGACAGATAGTAACATTGTCTGAGACAACAAAACTTCCTTTTAACCTCGTTTAGCCTCGAAATACCTCCTGGGAAGCGGCATTGTGGAGGTTTCTTTAAACATGTTTAGCACTTCAGTGCCTCGGAAAAATGAAACAGATACTTCATGCGCTCGGCCGTCGCTCTGCGAGGTTTTGCTTGTTGATTGTTTGATGTTATTGCTAGGAGAAACATCAAACAGGAAAGAGTGAATAGTCTAACGTTGAGACAAATGCCTCGGAACAGACACTTTTTTCCAGGGCTGTTACAGGCAGTGCTTGTGAAGCTGTCCGAAGAGAAAGAGCCAGACACAACCAAATTCAACACTATTAAAAGCTTTTGCACGCCGGTTAACGGCCTGTATACTAAAAATCACAGTTACTTTGCTTGTTTTTCGCTTTAATGCTAAACACCCGTCAACACACTCCATATTAGCTCCCAACTGATTCATGTGGTAACCCTAGCCCCCGCCCCCAGGACTTTTAAGATGGTAACAATCTCTTTCCCCCTTTCTTTTCACTGCACAAGGCCATCTGTTGGGAACCCGTTTTCCTCCCACAAAAGAAGAAAATAGGACCACTGACACATTTGACCTTGGCATGTCCTTTCACCTCCTTGCACCTCCCTCTCGGGGGTCTCGCCAGTAAGGACACTGTCAGTCATAACGGGACATCCTGGATAAATAACCGCGGGTACAGTTATGGATTTCCCGTGTTATATTATCTTTCAGCACCCTCACTTTGGGAAGAATTACTTCAAGACTCCATTCAGTTGACTGCAGACAAACAAGTTAGAAGCCTTGCTGTGCTTTTAACCCTTTGGTTGTCCAAAGTAGGCCTGACCATTAGGGAAATCTGGAAGTGCAACTAAATGAATGATAAGCAGTGAAGCAAAATAGAAATATTCACAAGGTGTTAACTGTAAGAAACTATTTTAAGCAATGAACACAAATCAAACACACGTTTACTTAGGATAACAATCAAAAGGTTGACATTCGGAAAAATTCATATATTATATACAAAATATACAAAATTATATATTGCAAAATGTAAAAACTGGTCAAGAAGCACTTCGTTTAAAGTTTTTTTTATTTGTTATGGTTTTCGGATATTTGTTTGATGTTTTGATTTGTTATAAATATTCTGTTGGTTGTTTTTTTGTTCAAATGTTTGTGTAGCATTAAACTGAAACAAAAAATTATTCCAAAGTGGTCTATAGACGGTTTCAAAACAACAACATAAACAAACGTTACTGCGCATGCACGCTTTTGTAACCCATACTTAACTTCTGCTACACATCCACAAAGAATTGAGTCCCTGGATATTATTTCAGATAACAAGCAAAAGAAATAAAAAAAAATAACATTAGCTAGCAAGTTAAAAGTTTGTCAGTATTATTTTGGGTTAGCAGTAGAAGAACCGTTACTTGGCTAAAGTTAAATGCGACAAAGCTACACGACCCATTTAACAAATTGTTTATTTAATAAAAATTTTATACAATAAAATATCAATTAAATTAAAATGAAGTTATATTTTTAGCCGCTAGCCAGACTGATCAACAAACACAGACCGAATGTTATCTTCGGGCCAGGCGTGTGCATCCAATGAAACCATCTAAAGTCTAACCCTATATCCCACACCCTAATCTTAACAAAACCTTTCGCATGTTTACATTAATTTTTACAAAATGGAATGTCACCAAAATGTTTTATCAGGTTTTGTTCACTATTGCTCTGTTATTCATTGACAAGTATTAATCAAATAACGTATTGTACATTATATATTTTACAATGACATGTAAGTCATTAATGATCAGGCTATAATTTAGACTGAAGGCCAGATGAAGATGACCTTAAAATGAGAGAGAAAAGTACTCAAACATTTGTTTTTATACACACGCACTTTTAAGTCAAATTTGATTAAAACCATGTTTATCTGAAGACCAAGAGCATCACATCAAATGCACAAATTTCTCTTCCACACCTCATTCAACTTTTAAAGCTCTTTTTGCAAAGCCCTAGCCTAAATCGGGAAATTTTATGTGAATTCTACAGGAAACTAGTTGTTTTCAAAGGGGTTTCAAATTAAACTTTGGCAGAGGGACACGTGCTGACAGATACAGGAATATACGTCATTAACCATATTTGGCGACGCCCTTTCAACTTTATGGGTCAAAACTGAAGTGTGTTTATAATGACACCGGACTCCTGCGATGAAAAACGCTACAATTATTCATGTCACGAGAATTTTTTCAGCTTGACTTTCTAACACCGACTGGGCACATGAAGGGGTTCCTGTCGTTCTTGTGTACCCTCGCAAACACACGCTTTCCTGAACCCAGCTTGAACCGTGCCAAGCTGGCCAAACACAGTCAAACAGAGCAATCCCATGGGCCCGTATTTTACAGGAGGCCAGTTGCTATGTCACGTACCTCAAACGGAGATGATTGGCTCGAGGAGTGATGCAGAGGATCTTGGGGCTGCTTCGGGTTTCGCCGTTCTATAAAATAGCAGGAAGCATATATCTGTCAGTCTCCATTTAAAAGTTCACCTGTAAGGAAATGTTCTGGCCAGCAGTGCTGACACAATCACGGCGCCTAGCAACACATCCTTCTGATCCCCTGGCTTTTGTGATATGACATGCTTCTGAACCGCAAAGTTTCCTGCTTCGTGCACAAACTGTCTCAGCCGAGTCTCTTTTGTCTGGCTCTGTTCGGCACGTAGGAGAAAAAACGAGAGAGAAAGAAAATGGATGGACGGCATGAACGAAGGGAGAGAGGAAAAAGAATAGGAGAGACGCCGATGTCCGTCATTGTCCGGCACAGTGTCCTCTTTTACCAGTGTCACATGAGGGGTGTCTTCAGAAAATCACATGGCTCTATTTGTTTGAGGGCCAAGAATACTGAAGGTTGTGATATAACGATTCCATTCTTCTGCCAACAACACATATTGAGTGGTTCCTCTAACCACTGGGAGGACAACGCTAATGCCCTTTCTTTGTTTGCCGAGAGGTAGATTTCAATTACAGGGGTGGGGAAAGAACTAGTTGTACAGTCATTTTTTTTTCACGTAATTTCACGAGCAGGAGACTGTTATTGTTTGACACCACCGCGTACAGCTCGGGGTTAATGCCGCGGGTGTGTCGGGGCTGTATTAGAGTAACAAAATTGTTAGGTGACTTGGGGGCCTCGCAGTGTCCACCTGGCTCCTATCGCTGCCAAAGTTTGTGTCACACCTCTGAGATCGCTCAGCCCACCACCTCGCCTCTCTCCCCTGGCACACGCCTTGTTTTCACTGTTGTTTTATTCCCTGTAGAGAGGGTCAGCCAATAAAATGACCTCTACGGTCCTCCAATTCCTAAACCCAACCGGCTAAATTTGTAAAAGAGGTAGGGCTACTAAAATGTGGCAGGAGGAAAGAAGGGATATTGTTGCACTAATGCACGGGATATATATGCACTACTGGTCAAAAGTTTGGGATCCTATAAATCTTAAGGTGTATGTTTCAATCTTTTGAAATGACTTAAAATCATTATTGTGCCAACATATAAATTTTTGAAAAATATTTTTCACATGGATTACTTAAACCAAATAACAGATAAAAAGAAGCAGATAAAAGTCCAGCATAGATTGAAATTCCTTCAATACGATTGAGACCTCAAGAAGCTGGAATAAATGCAAAGGGTGACTACTTTGAAGATGCTAAAATATAATTTATTTATTTTGGATGTACTTAGTCATGACATAATTCCCAGTTACAATTGCACTGTAAAAAATGAAAAGTTGAGAAACCAACTTCAGGGCATTCAAGTAGTTCACCTCAATAAACTGAATAACTCTAAAGTAACTTACAATGACAACAACAACAATAATATTGCCAGCAAACACTAAAACAGCAATTATTTTAATAATTATAACTAGCGAATTGAAAATTCTGCAATGCGTGCTGGGATCTTTTATACACTTGAATTGTTTGTTGAGATTTCACAGTTTGGCATGTTGGTCAAACTTCTTTATGTGCTTTGGACAATCACTTAAATATCTAAGTAGTCAACAAAAGAATCTTTGTTAGTACCACATTTAGACTAATTTTGTTCTGTATATACATTCTTCTACTAAAACATTATTAAATTTGTTGGAAAAACAATTTGAAGTTGTATTTTTAACAGTATGTGTTATTCCATGGTTTTGATGGTTTATTCTAAAATTTGAACAAATATAAATAATAAATGAGTAAGTGATCCTTAACTTTTGACCGTTAATGTAACATTATATATGTTTATTTACACTGATATTAAAGGTCAAAAGCTACTCACATATATTAATATTTTCCCCACATAATAGTAAACTGAACTAAATAAATAAGACATATTTTATCATCATCATTGTAGTCACCCTCTGCCAAAAACCTTTGAAATAAAACTAATAATAGAAATATTATCTATTAAAGAGTAAATAGCATCTGTTTTTAAGGGCCTACTTTTGTTCATGGAGTGTCCGACAACAGGTTTATGTACATACATGGTGTAAAAACACTATTATTTCGTAATAATAAGCCGTTTTTATTACCTTACTTCTTGACTGACTCTCAAATGATTCGTTCCGCGATTCATCTGTCTAATCCCTGCCTTTCCGCTAGCGTAGTCTGCTGTGATTGGTCAGATGGTCTAGTCTGCTGTGATTGGTTTAGCTCGTGTTCAAGTTTTCGCGGGCAGGCGGGGACTATTTCTAGTGACGTAGATAGATTGGGGTTAAAGATTCGGACAGGTCACGACTCGTTCGCGTGATTCAGAGTCAACTCCCATTTTTACAAGCTAATAACTTTGTTATTCGTTAACCTTCGGATTTACAACTTCGGCAGACTGTTTACTTTCAAACGCGGCAACATTACACAAGGCATGAAATGTAATGTTTATGATCTTGTGGAATGTACTCTTTAAATAAACATTTCTATTAAATACAATTTTAGTTTTTCTGATTAAATAAACTATCATGTTTAACATAACTGCACACAAAACTAATTTCAAGCATTTTAGCACATACATTCAGATTAAAAGGAGATTAACGTTTTACCCAAGTGACCTAAAGTTTGTACAGAAGTGTATAAACACATTTGTAACTTCTAAAATGCATAACAAATATTAACATACTACATTTAGAAATACATTTGAAAAAGAACTGTTGTACTGTACATATATCTGTACAAGAACCCTCTGCACGTTCTTCACGGATTGCTAAGGCATTAACAATTGTTTTCTTTCTTTAGCCATGCCTATAAACCGTATTCCCATTTGTACGCTTGCACATAATAAGTGCATTTTAAAGTGTTTGAACTGAGGAAACACCCCTTAACAGGTTCTATAAATATCACTAAATACTGCAGTATGAATCAGAGTCATGGTGCTTTTTCTCATCTCCTCAACTGGCCGTGTATTTCTCACAATGGCAAACGCTCCTTGTACAGTGTGTGTGGGTGTGTGAGCATCTGCATCTGCCTTCATCACACAATAAGAGTTATAAGGTAGCAAGCCTAGTTCAAACAAAGACTCTTCTGAAGCACCTGAAAACATGTCTGAGTATACACATTCAAAGGGCACGGCTATGACCTCATCCACTGGCTTTTTTGTGGCCCTCTTCTTTTCTTTTCTTAAGAACCGAATCTACAGTAGTCTCGACCTCAGACGACACGCCCACAGTCTGTTCACTGAACATCTGATGCACAGAGACGATTGGCTGACTTTACCTACCTTCTGGAAGCAAGCAGACACGAGTTAATAAAAACAAAGTCGGGTTAAAAAATTTTGAATGTTTTGATAAAGTTATAAAGAATAAAGTTAACATATGGAAGTCTATACACACCTATTTTTTATTTTTATGGTGTTTTTAGACTATGTTTGATTAGATAACCGAACCAATATTAGAATGAACTTTTCCATGCCAGTCTTATATTGTGCATATTGTGTGTAATCAGTTTCACATACAGGTCCCTGCCCCTACAGTATTAACAAAATATTTTCCACTTTTCCTGCCATCTTGGATTTTAGGATTGCATTCACATAGGATACGCCTGGCAAATAAGGTACACTGTAAAAAAACATAATTTTTCCTGTTATTTTCTTTTACAGATTTTCCATGTATAATGTAAAAAAATCATTGCAATTTTATGGAATTGTTTTTTCCAGATTTCATGTTATTAAAATAGGTAAAAGAAAAATAAACGGGAAAATATTATTTTACAGATTATTTCTGGCACCCCAGCTGCCAGAAGACTTGAAAATGTGGTCAAAAAACTTAAAATTACAGGAAAAAGACTGCAAATTTACAAGAAAACAGGGAAACTGTAATTTTACAGGGAAAACCGTAAAAAAAAATCTGTTATTTTACAGTTGATTTCTGACAGTATTTTACAGTGTATCTTTTTGTTACAGACATTACATCAAAAGCATGCCTATGACGCCTTAAAAAAGTTTTGGAACAGAGCAAGAACTCATGTGTCTTAATGATAAATGGCCAAGTGTTGTTTTAAATGCAGCATGTAAAATGGCAGGACTCCCTTCAGGATCACAGATTTGCTAAACAGCTGACAGTTATGGGCTAAAAGCATGGTGCTGGCTGCATCTGCGTGTGCTCTTCCCCTCCCGAACTCAGCTGTCGTGTCTATTTACATGTCTATTTTCACATGACAAACATGTGAGCTTTACAGCTATTCTTTCAATGATCAGGGCAAATTATTCGTTTTACAGCCCTACAAGGAGGAAGAACATTAGAAATCTTACCAATTTGAATAGGGCTGCTTAATGGTCATGGGGAAATACATGAAAAAAATGACTTATTGCAACAAAGTCAACAGCAAGCAAGAGGTCACCTCGACAAACTGACACACAACTGGATTGCAAAATAGACTGTAGGCCAGTGATAGGCCTATGTTCAATGAAATAAAAACATGCTTGGCTTGTTTTCCATAACAATGACTTAAAATGTTTTTAATGATGCTGGATAAATGAGAAAAAAATATTTGACAGATTTATTGATGTTTCAAAAAATGCTTCATGATGAAATTCATGCAAATTTAAGGGAATAATACTCACAAAAGTCTACAATGATCTAACCAAGAAGTGGATCTGTTTCTAACATCATGAAGTCATAAATCTCTTCATGGAAAAAAGAGAAATAAATTAATAAAACCTAATTACATGCCAACTATTTTCCACCTCTCTTACCTCCTTCCTAAAATTTCCTGTTTGGACTCACATGAAAGTTGGAAAAAGAATCTCCTTTTTTCCATTCAGGTTGGAGGGGGGTCAAGGGCAGGTGTCGCAGTGGCACACAGCTGCATCCAAGAGCTGTTTTCCACCTCTGCTCAACCAGAAAAACAGCTCTGTTCCATCTACATCTCAGCTTGGAGATCCGCGTATTTGTGGAGATGATTTTGACGAAAACACAGGACATGGGACTTGCCACCGTGAACTTTATTTTCATTAAAGACCTGATGACATTTTAAAGGCGGATTTTGTTTTTGCTGAGCTGTTTTCGTATTATCATCGCTATTATATAAAAGAAGCGGCATCAAGCGAAAGCCAATTTTAAAAAAGAACAGCTCTCTTGACCCGTCATCCAACGCTGACCCTCCATTATCTGCTTTTATCTCTGCTTAAGTCCAGCTGATCTCGGGGCATTGTCATTCTCAAGTGTTTAAGACACTCTTCCGAACCCAAATGTACAAAGCAGATGTGACTACCATAAGCTCCAGACTCTCTCCCTTCCATGTCTATAGCTGATGTCTTCTGGATGAGTTAGGTATTAAATATGAGAACGTTAACAGCTGGTTGTTCATCCTTACTTTAGTGCATTAACCTCTTTAGCTGCTTTTTGATTCCAGGAGAAGGGACGCTGGCAGCGTCCGGGCTTTGGCAGGGAGACAGGCGGTAAAGTCCAAAGGCAAGAGAGGCGACTTCGAGGAAGGTAAACATGGGAGGCGGCGGCAGGCGGACCGGAGGAGGTGAACGACTTGGGCAGCGGTCACCTGCTTGCTCGCTTGCACAAGAAAAAGCAAAGGTCGGATTCGCTCAGGCAGAAAAACGCTGCACTTTCTTCTGCTTATTTGGCTAGTAGGGTGACAGAGCCAATTTTGGAAGGGTTCCAGGGACAAACATGGATAAGACACACACTGAAACACACACACTAGCTCACAGCGGAGGAGGATGGGTGATATCCTGCCTGCTGTGGCCGGCCAAATCAGGGCTCCGCTGGAGCACTGATGGGTAATGAGGAAGAAAGAGCACATCTGCACAGGGATGCCGTGCCCTTGGTGCTTTTAGTGTATTACCACACCATAAAGACACTGCGCATGTACTCTCAGATGACAGATGATCATTACCCATTATGGACTGTACATTTGTGATACGGTTCATTTATAGTAGAATGTCTGGTTTGAATTTTGTCATCTATAATAAAAGCTGGACTTGACGCGTTACTTTAAACTTCTAAAACAGAAGGAAAAGTTCAGCTGAATATTAAAATGTCATTATTAATCACACTTATGTTGTTCTAAGCATGTATTATTCCAATTCTAACGCGTGTTTACGGCAACATTTTTACATAAAGCTCCATAAGAGACAAAGAAACTGACTAATATTTGTGACCCAGTCTCTTAAAAGCAAGCTAAAGTCAACAAGCATCAAAGTTTGATTTCAAGCATTAATTTCACAATGATTGAGTCAGTATTAAAGATATCAAGGTTATGTTTTCACATAATGTTCTTTACACTATGTAGGATGATTTTATGTAGAAAACATGAAAATGACTGGTTCACATTTTATTCGCTATTCAATGCGAATATGGGTTGGAATTGTAATACACCATAAACTGCCCTTGTATACTGTAGAAAAAGGAAGAAAAACAGCATAAAGGTTTGGAATAACATAAATAGCGCCACAAAATCTTTTAGTTTTTAGGTGAACTATTCCTTTAAGCCATGCCCCAGACAAAGTCACACCCTCCATGTTGTCTTTTCATTTGTTTAAAACAAAGCTGCGTATGGGAAATATGATATGATAGATCACATCAACAGCCCGGCAAATCCTGCTCGGGGCTGAAAAAATAAAAACAAATATGCAAATAAAATGAGACGAAATAACGTCAGACCTCGCAGGAACAGTGAGGAAAACTGCAATGGCTCACGAGGACACAGACACACAAAAAAAGAGCTTTTGAATCACCGCAGTCCAACTCAGCAAAAAAACACCTGCCAGTCACAATGTCCTCGGCTTCAAGACCAGGGTTAAAAAGCACAGTCTCTTTGAACTTGTTCCTCCTGAGTAAATATTGTCTTATCAACGTGTCCCTAATGGACTATCCTCTGTCTTCCAGCGAGGTAGTTGTAAAGAAAAACAGGGCTTGAACAGAAAGCTCCTTTGTCATATTTTTTCTTTATCTATTGTCTCTATATTGCATGCATTATCGTTTGTGGTTAAGGTCACCCTATTGAATATGACTTGGCAGGTGGTCATGTTTGCCAACATAAGAAAAGTGAGCTTCTGTCTTAAGTGTGTCAACAACCTCTGAGTTTTATGAGAACAGACGGGGGGGAGGGTGAGAGAGGGAAAGAGAGAGAGAGAGAGAGAGAGAGAGAGAGAGAGAGAGAGAGAGAGACATAAAAACAAGTTATTTACAAAGAGGGACATCACGGTATTCTCTTTAAAACAACACAGCTTTTTCCTCGCTGTTGTATAGATAATAAGCACAAGCTCACAGGGCCGAATCACACCAGGGTTCGCCTTAATTTGCGGTAATTCATTTGGTCACAGTCTGAAATGTGATACGTTGATCCCACGAAGAGGGAAATTACAAAAAGAAAACATAGCGCACTAAAAAAACCGTACAGCTACCGTCAAGGGTGGTTTCGTGTGAATGGAGCAACATTTCTAAGTGGATGTAATTCCATGGTGATTATAATAAGCGGGTTAAGATAAACCCGGAGGACGCTGGCATAACGCGCGCGCATCCATTTGTCATGTTTTTCCTTGTGCACATTGTGGCAAACTTTACAAGTGCTCTTTTACTTATCAAAGAGTGTGCGGATACTTAATATCCTCATGATGATTCTCCGAGCATAAAGAAAAACAATAAGGATGATGGATGGAAAAAAAAATGTCTTTGACATCTTTGTCCCAGCACATCCTCCGCCATTGACCTTCTGTACAAGATGCGGTGAAAAGAAAATCCTTCTCAAAAGATGAGCTGGTCGTGGAGGAAGAGGAGAAAGGAGGAAACAGAGACTTTTTCACCTCTTGCATGTCGCTGGTTTCCTCATTGGAGAGGCCCGGCTCCTCACCAGCTGTCATCCTGTGTGAGAGCAGAGAGTCCGGAACACCTCCTTCATAGCTCAGCAGACTCTGCAAGATAAGACCCCCCCCCCCTCCCACACACACACTGTACTGTCAGACACAAGCAGGTCTTTACTGTACATTCAACAGTGGGGCACTAAAAATACAAATTACACCTGGAAAAAATATATTTTTATGGAATAAATTATGCTATCAGTCAAATTCATCTAGAATTTTATTTTGTGTTTTGTCTTTTATTTAGTCAATAAATAACACTACAAATATAAATGTACAGAGGCAAAGAGCTTGTAATAATTGTGACTCTTAAAACAATAAGATATATGTATATATATTACAGATGGACCTATACTACATTTCTCCTCTGATACCATTTGGTGATTATTCAGTTTGATATCTGCCGATACGATACATATATATATATAAAATGACTATTCATGTTGAACATCAAACTGGTGATGAAAAATAGATACTGATAATTGCATGTAATACTGGTGAATCGCTAATGTGTGTGTGTGTATATATATATATGTGTGTGTGTGTGTGTGTGTGTGTGTGTGTTGTGTGTGTGTGTGTGTGTGTGTGTGTGTGTGTAGATGATTAAAACTGTAAAAATATATGCTTTTTTATGCCAATTGCAGATGGCATGGGGAGGAATCTGCTTGTACAGTCTGACGTCACGCACCACCATATGTAGAACGTCATATACTGTTTCCGGGTCCAAACGCTCTATCGGATGCTATAGACAAACAACAAAAAATGCAAATATGCGCTGATGGCGAGCTGTAAAACTATCCCAATTGGCCAGACAGCGATTCACTTTTTATCATTTATAAAAACATTGATGTCTGATATTCCTTAAGCCTTGGGACTGCAGTGTTTACTGTGAGTTTATAAATGTTTTGCTTAAATATGCGATATAAATAAACAGTGCTTATAAACATTATTTAAGCTGTAGCACCACTTCAATTGAGAGGAGGCTTGCAAACGGTATTCCTTACGTCACCACTTAACAAAAGGATACCGAAGAGCAACTGATTGGACAAAATCTGTATAGTGCAGGATGAGTCATCGATATTGTTGGTGCACTTTCCCAGAAAACAGTGACTACATTTTAATCTCCTAAGAATATTTTGACAACATTTTGGAGTACACTTACATATACACATGGCATCAAAGCTCACACACATGGAATAAAAGTCTTTAAAACATTGGAATTATGTTGACAGCTCTACAGTAAATCTTTAATCTTGAAAAACAACAAGTCGAAGTGAAAAACCTGACCAGTTTGTGAATTCTTTGGAGTCTTGGGGTTTCCTCTAACATTGCAACAAGAGATAGGCCGAGAGATAGAGAGCCAAAGAGATACGGAGTGAGAAGAGAAAAAATAGAAAGGGAGAGAGCTGTACTAATCTGTGTAAAATGCTCTCGAGAATGCAGAGCTCGGGGGAAGAAGTCTCGAAACACAAGCTGAGACATATGGCAGCCATCATCTTGATTAAACTCTGGCAGCACTTGCCGTAGGATTACAGTGAAACGCTCGCAAGACAACTTAATGAAGTGAGAGACACAGATCAGAACTGTTCACCCTTATCTTGTGAAAATGTGTCACTGCTGTTTAGCCTGCAATAATTTGATAATGGATTGTTGGAGGGAGCATGTTTGCTGAGAAATGCCAAGTCCATACATTCGGTCACATTTGAATGAGGGATTCAGAATAAAAACAATGCAAAGATTACACACAGAAATTTCTCAATTCAAATGACTCATTTTTATTTTAATGATAAAACCTTTCAACTAGTAGCAAATAAAACGCATTGGGCATTTGGATGTGTAATGTCACGCCATATAAACTAGATCCCAGTCAGAGAAGACTCAGTTTGTGCGGCTGAAGGCAATGAAAGCCTCCTCAGTGTGAATATTAAGGAGCAGATGCCCACCTGACCCACAGAGCAGTCTTTTGGACCAGGAGACACCCATATGTTAGAGGAGATGATGCCTGCCGAGGATTACATACTTTACTGCCACAGATCTTACTGTGAGAGGCTGGAGGTAAGACAGAGAGAAAGAGAGATTACACATTTATTATACACTCATTCATTACAGTCTGTATCTTTTGTGGATGCGACTATAGTACTACAATTAACCAAGTGCAGCGCAATAAGGTAAAACAAATAATAAAAACAACTAGAAAGCAGCCAAGCAATTAGAAAGTCATTCTGCTAATAGGCTGCAAGACTTTTCCCAGGACAGCAGGACGGTTGTTTAATCTAACAAGACATTAATAGGTCACAATTTGTTTTTGCAGGAGCTGTTTTTCAACAACAACATTCTTGACCTCTAAAAAAAATGCTGCTGCAAAAACATTATCCCCGAGGCAAGAGCTGAGAGGAGAAATTGCTGTAGTCTTCAAAATGAACCCTGTACGCTCATCTGCCATCAGCAATGATCTCAGCTTTGACTTACAATTAAAGACATAATGACAGGCTTTAAGAAAATAAACACATTAATAGAGAGACAGACTCTATTTATATCATCAGAATGACTTGTAGTCTAATCTCATCTAGTTTAAAAGGAAAGCATCAAACACATTTTCATTTTTACATTTAGTCTTTGTTTTAGTGTAAAATCTGACTGATTTAAAAAAAATTATCCTGTATATGCAAATCCTGTATATGCAAATGTATTTGTCTTTATCTGGGGAAGTGCTTGTGTCATTTACATTTAGTCATTTAGCAGACGCTTTTATCCAAAGTGACTTACACATGAGGTAAACAATAGAAGCAATTAGATCAACACAAGGACAGCAATACATAAGTGCGATAAAACTGGTCTTAGCAAGCCTACCACAATATACAAGGCTACGTTTTTTTTTAGGATAGAAAAGATAGAAAAAGTACAAAAAGAACTCTGAATTAGTGAGTCAGGTGTGGGCGAAAGAGATGTGTTTTTAGCCGATTCTTAAAGATGGCTACAGAATCTGAGGATCTTGTTGCAACAGGCAGATCATCCTACAGACGTGGAACAGATCCTGCAGAGAAGGTCCGTGAGAATGATTTTTTCCCTTTTTGGGGTGGCACCACAAGACGTTGCTCGTTGGCAGAGCACAGGGATCTAGAGGGTACATAAGTCTGTATAAGCGAGTGAAGGTAAGGGTGTGCCATAAAGTTTACTAAATGTAACTTACAGTACACGCACATAAAGGCGGGGTAAGAGATTTCTGAAAACTGTTGTTATTTAAAATCGACAACAAAACACACTACTTCGCAAAAGGAACACGCCCCTTCCTACATTGCTCCGCCTTCAGACGTTCTCTCCATAGATTCTTCGCTAAAAGCTTCGGCATAATACCGCGGGTCCTAATGCGTCTCCGCTGTAAAGTCTTTATAATCAACGTGGGTCCTAGCTCCTGTTGGACCTGGCTTCTTTTTATACTTCAAATCCACATACCCTTTTCTTTTATGTAATAAAAAAAGACATCGCTCTTTCTACAGTCTTTACTGTATAATAAATTAAGTTTTGCAATGCAGGCCTGAGGTCAAACGCGCCAACAGAACGAATGCCATAATTTCTGTGACTTAGCACTGATATTCTATCTCATTTAATTGCTAATCCAAAAAATATTCAAGGCAACTGTTACTTAAGTTTTAATAGCAAGTTTAAATAATTGTATTTTTATAAGCAGTGAGTTTTAAATTTTAAAGGTTTGTTTCAATTGCTGCTGTTTGTTACAAGGTTAAATTATTATTGTTAAACTAAAGTGTTAAAGGTCCAGTGTGTCGTTTTTTGGAGGCTTTATTGACAGAAATGCAATATAATATACAAAAACAATGTGTTCAGATGTGTATAAAGACCTTACAAAATAAAGCGTTATGTTTTTCCTAGAACCAGCTATTTTTAAATACATACACCGCGAGTCATCTTACATAAAATTCACCACGCTTCTACAGTAGCCCTAAACTGACAAACTGCTCTACGGGCGCATTTTGTAAATATGTAAACTGTTTTGGAAAAGAAGCGAAAACGTGACGACATCTTTATCCTCTCACGCCCTCCGTAGCGCTTCGAAAGGGAGGGGGAGGGGTGGAGTGAGCGCTTCGTTGCAATTCGCAACCTCACCACTAGATGCCACTAAAAAAATCCACACAGTGGCTTTAAGGAGTTATGTTATACTTTGCTTACATTTCACTCATGCTGTGTGACTGTATCATTAGACACACTACTATTGCACTATAATGCTGTCGCTGCCACCTTATGATAAAAGATTGAAAAATGGCCTTTATTTTGTTTGCAATTAATAAATACTGCTGCCTGCCAGCTGCAATCAACAATAAAACATTGTTCCATATTTTCGTCTATATCGTCATAAGTATCATTAACGCAAATATTCTTGAAATATCATGATATCATTTTGAAGCTATATTGCCCACCCCTAGCGGACACGCCCCTTACTGCTGATTAGCTACAAGTTTATTTTGGTACTTGGCCCGACTCGACCGGTTTTGAAAATTTACTAACCCCACCTATAATCATTAAGTACAACTTTTTGATTTTGGAAGTACCCATAAGCAATAAAACTTGAATTTTATCAATCTAAAATGCATAGAATAGATACTTGGACTATTATTCCACAATTTGACATTCCAAGGTCAAGGATCATGATTATGATAACACGAAAGCTGGTATAAATAGAAAAACATTAGGCTTAAATGTAGCATTTACAAAGTTCTTTTTACCTTCTGCCAAAGATATTCTAAGCAGCTCATCTCCCTCTTACGTGAACATCATGCCGTTTAAACAACACTGGCATAAAACCAGACCCAGCAGGGGAAAACTGGTTCTTAGAACACTATTTTAACCTCTAAGAGGATGAATGATGAGGTCATGTGGTGCAGATTAGCATAGCACATTTGGGTTAATTTTGTATTATTAACTTTTTTTTACAAAAAGAAAAAACATACAAATAAGTACATTTGTCCAATCAGATCAAAAAATCGACATATTAATGTATGTTATAAAGACAAGTGCCTAACATTACATAAACGTCTACAACCCTGTGATTTGGCTGTACTTCAGCTAGACAACGTTCAGACCTTGTCACTTAAATCGAATCTTCTGAAAGGTAACATATCAACCCGTGTCTTGAAAACATCACCCGTTTTTTTCCATACGAATATGAAAGGCTTATATCAACTCCATGACTCTAATTCCCTCTGTCTGTTTGACTGATCCCTAGAGACAAGTTGTTGACCCTGTGGTTACATTGTGATACACGGTCACTAAGCCACGAGGCTCCAGCAGTCTTTCCATACTCACTGGACGATGAGAGATGGGGAAAAGACAGATAGACAGAAAGAAAGAGAGAGACAGGGATAGAGAAGAGATTTGGGTGCTTAGGGATAAAGAGGAAGAGAGTGACATCGTTTTATAAGCAAGTTACCATGAAAAATTTGTTAGCAAAATATTTGCACAGGAGCGCGCTCTGGGCTGGGTAGATAACCTATCTGTGTTTGACTTTAGCTTCCCATGCTCTAAATACTCATCTTCTGCCTGTTTGGCTTATTGATTAGTTTGGCAAGAAACTAGGCCTCTCTAGCAGTGACCAAGGTCAAATGACACACACATTTGCTCACTAATGCTCAGGCTTCTGTTCTCACACCCACCCACAAAGCTTTGTACTAACCCACATACAAACACACACAAAAAGTATGTTAAAATGCAAGAATAGAGTCAAATGAGCACACTCTGGGTCCTTTTGAGGGTGCCTAAGGTATACAAACACAATCTCATGGCAAAAACATTTTTACAATGTGGCTCATTTTGGCGTACAATCTCATTTGTATATCTTAGTATGATTTGCTTTTGCTGCAGTGATGTTAGGATTTCAATATTGCTTTTTTCTAGTAATTGTATGATTTTGTACAAATCACAACGTGCAAATTCATACGAATAAGCCACAACGTAAAATAATTAGGAACTCCCGTAACTATTTACCAGGTGACTTATTTGTACGTTGTGAATTAGTACGATCTTAATCCAACATTTTAGTACAATTTGCTTTCATCCCAGTGACGTAAGGTTTAGTGGCGGGGTTAGGGGAGGAGTTTAAGTATTGCTTTTTTCTAACAATCACATCGTACGAATTTGTGCGAATTAGCCACTTCGTAAAAGATTTGGATGAACTATCAACAGCCTTCTTGCAGAGAAACCTACAGATGGTACCATTTAGCAACATTCTCAGAGAATTGGGCTCTAGTACTGCTTTTTTCTAACAATTTTGTTTTTGTACGATCATACGAATCCATATGAATTAGCCACCTCGTAAAACAGTTCCTGTGAGACCAGGTTGTATATATTTTAAGAGCCTCAAAACATTTGGATGAACTGTCAACAGCCTATCAACTTCACGCAGAACTTTCTCAGAGACTAGATGTGCTTAAGTGCAATCCAAAGACTTCGAAGGCCTTTTTCATTCAGCATCTTCTACTTTTAGAGTTAAACGACACTGTAAACATGACTCTGAATTGACGAATAACTGAAGTTAACACACATGTCCCTGCCATCACTTAATGTCTCCCATTTTGATTGCGAATATCTGTAAAACAATCTGCCCCACTCCCGTTCAAGTTTGATGGCCTCTTCTTTCTCAAGTCATGCAGACTAATGTGATGCGCAATTAAAAAAGATCGTTTGAATCTTCCTGGCGGCGATGGCCTCGGCTTACTTCCCTGCCCGACCCCCTCAGTGCCGGACACAGAAAACAATGACAATCTCCTACATTAAACTTTCTTCTAATCACTTCTGGGCCGGCATTAGAGGGTAACGCTGAGTGACGTTACTAGGGTTGGCATGTTAGCCTCTTCGCACCATTCACCATCAGCGACTATTCTTTAATTAGCCTGGGCGGAGTTTGTGTGCGGAAGGCACTCGTTGCTCCTCTGATCAATACTATTGAAATCTGAAGGTTGTTTTGCGGGCATCGGGCCTCAGATTGTCAATGTCATTCCCATCACATGTGCATTGCCCCTAAGCCTTGTTCTAGACTGGAAGTGTTAGCAGACAGCCCGGGCAACGCTGCGAAAAAAAGTCCTTAATTCCAAGCACTTTGATTAACCTCTGCCAGCAAGGACTTGTCCGAACTGACTTGACGTACCCATGTGATGCCCTATTATTAGCCCGCATTGAGCCATACCACCCTCCCAACCCCTGAACCGACGCTCCCTCCCGTCAGCTACCCCCCAACCTCTAAGTGTGTCCTTATGTAGCTGTATACATATCTGCCTACTTGCAGTAGGGGAGCGGGCACATGACCTCCCATTGTGAGGAATACTTGGCACGTGGCCCTGCTCCTCAGTTAGAAGCATTGTTCTCTTGTAGAGGAGAGTGACACTGCTGGAGAAGATACTCGCTGACATTTTCGACTTTTTAACCACCAACAGCCCATTAATCAATGGCCGCATCTGTTTCGGAGGGAGAAAGAGAGAGGACGACAGAAAGACAGAGATGCCCATGTAAAAACACTAATGTTAATCCGGCCAGGCAAATGAGTGGAGGAGCCAAGAGAGAGAGAGAGAGATTTGACTTTGACTCGCGCTGGGAGGGGGCTTGTGTCAGTTCCACCTTTGCTTTATCTCATCAGCCCAGTATTAGCACATTGCATTTGCCACTCAAGTGTTTAGCATATATGTAAATTTTATAGCCCTCTACATGTTTGTCCCCACTGACAGCCAGAAAAATGTTTGCCCATGAGTTTGTGTGTGTACGTCTGTGTGTATTGGACAATTACTTTTCCGACAAAGTGCATCTGAATGATGCTCTGCAAGGTGTGAATGTTGTGTGTGTGCGTATGTACTGTGCATGTGCCCACCAGGGTGTTAGTTTCCGTATGCGTTCTGATGATAAGAGAATAAGAGCTCTCAACAATAGAACACTTGAGTGTGTGAAGAAAAGAGAATTGCAAAGGACACAAGATGGCGCGAACAAAAATCTGAAGACACCTTCTTTCGCTTTGAAAGGAATCTGCATTCATTCAAAGGTTTCTTTCTTCTTTAGGTACAATGGTTTGAAATTTCCTGAGCAAGTAGGGCTCTTCTTTACCCTTCAGTTCTAGATGCAAGAGTGTTTTGTAGGTGTGAGACATGGGTGACCTTTCTTTGATAGTCGCTGTGATATACGACGGGCCTAAAAGAATAGTCTGTCTCGTGCTTTGCATTCAGCTGGCATGAGGCCTTTTTTCCTTCTGCAAAAGCCACCTCGTAATGTTTTCTAATTTTATTCTATTTTAGATCCTTACGGAGTCCTGTTTTAACACTGTTTCAGAATCATGCCACACATTCTTTTTGCTAATGACCTTCACCGAAGGCCTGCAGGAAATATCTAACATTTTAGAGTAGATTTGGTTTTTACAACACTTCTTCATATTTACCAAGGATAATTTAAAACAAAAAAAGAAACAAAAAAAGCATTTGGATATGCTCAGCAAGTCACACTTAATGTCTGAAAATAATTTTTTTTGAAATTACTTGTACTTGTAGAGTAACTATTACAATGTCCTTAAAATTACATTTCATGCAGCGTGTAATGTTGTTGTGTGTGCACGTAAGCAGTCTGCCAAGTTGTAAAGCTGAAAGTGAACGAATAACGTTCTATAAAGTTATTGGCTTTGGAAAAAAGAGTCAACTCTGAATAACGCAAACGAGACTTCGGTCGTTCTTATTTCATTTCCGTGACAGATGTGCTCTTTAATATGACCTATGTCGTACCTCTGTACTAGTATAGTATGCAAAACGTTGCAATACCCTAATGGCTGTTTCTTCTGATATTCTGAAGTGTGCATCAGAGCTAAATATCATCAGATTTCAAATGTTACTAGAGACTGTTATTTTTAAGAGAGAATGTTAAAAAAGTACAAAGGGTGTTCCTTGTGATTTAACTACTTAATACCTGTGTAAATTATCTTTTTGAGGTTGTTGCTAGTGTGTCATAAGTCAAAGAGCATATAGGTCACATGACAACTCAAACATGGAGCACATAGATTTTTTAAAAAATTCTTTGAAATTTTAAGAAGCCCTGGCCTCCTAGCCTTAAAAAATATATGTACATTTTCATAATAAAAAACAATTTGTATATTATTACAAAGCATATTATTGTATGCAATACATTTCTTTCAAATGTATTCATTCATAGTCAACATTTTTCTTATTAAGAATATGTTTTTATGTTTATTTTATTGTATTTATCTGTCACTGTTATGCACCACTACACCAAGGCAAATTTATTATACATGTAAGTCTATATAGATTGGGATTGATTTATAGCCTTGAAATTATTCATGCTTGTTCACACAATCCTGTTTAACAAACATACTTTGAAAATGCAGCGTGCAAAAACAATATTCTATTATCAGTAAGCTATTACATTCCACCTGCAAAACGAAAATAACATAGATTTGTTCAATTCCATGACAAAAGGCCAGAAAATAAAACAGAAAGAATGTTACTAATATGGGCTATTTTAGAATCTCCTCTTTAAATACATTAGGATCAAATAAATTAATATGCATTGGAACAAAACAACAAAAACATTTTAATTGGGTTATTTGAACTAAATACTATTTATTACAACTTTTTGCCTTATTAAAAAATATGTTGTACCTTTAATGTATTGTGCTTGTTAGAAGAAATGTTTCAAGTCCTGTGTCCAAGCCCAAATCAAATGTCAGATTCCACCTTTACAAGCTGCTAAAGAGGCTACTTATTAACAACATGCCTAGGATTTGGATCCTTCTTGTACTGGCATTAAACAGGTCTCAAGAACATAAAGATATAAATAAACATCTAAAGGCTTTTTTGTGATCTAGCCTATACGTAAGAATTGCACAGTACTGTACATCCACTAGGAGTTCCATGAAGTTGAATAAAAGTAAATTGCCATGTTGCCAAAACACAAAACCTGACACCACACGACCAACACATAAACAGTAAATATACATTTATTTTTATATTTAATTATTTCCCCCGGTACAAAACATATGCATATAACATCATCACTAAAATCTGGTATTATCCTCCTAAGGGGTGGGCTGGAGGTCATGTCATATCTTGCCTAGGGCACCAGAATCACCTTGAGATTTTAGGATTCCTCGGCCTCAAATTCCCAATATATCCCCTGGGTGCGAGTGTGTGTTCTTCCCTTCTTGTAGAGATTTAGAAGATCATGATCAAGTGAGATAAGGGTGAACAGAAGGAGTGATTATTGGAGATCACAGACCCAGTACAGACGAAGGATTAGAGCTCAAAGCGTAGTTTACGCTCCTCTTCTCCACGCTCAATTTCTCAAGTCGCCGCTTGCTAAGAATTGGACTAACACTCAAGGCCACATGTTGGCAGTCACACTGTCCAAACATACACAAACAGACGCACGCGCCACGTTTATTAATAGACGAAACAGCTGCGGATCCTCTGGCTCTCACCCGATGAGAGGAATTCCCAGCATTCAATAGACAGAAGTGTGTTAATCTGTGATTCTTCACCATAAGCAGAAGACAGATGGATTCCTTCACTCTATCACTTTTCTTTGCACGTGTGGGGGGATCAGCTAGCAAGAGGTGAGGGTATCTACTGCTAATTAAAGGTGCTGGGTGGGAATTAAAGGGATCGCTGGACAGATGGACAGTCTCAACCAAGGAGCCACTAAAATTGAGTTAATAGCTGCTAGCTTTACAGTACTTTCTTTTAAAGGAGCAGTGTGGAGATTTTAATGGCGTCTAGTGGTGAGGTTGCGAATTGCAACCACTGGCTCACTCCACCGCTCACTAATTAATGGTTACTGTGAAATAAATGGTTACTTAGTTACTAGTAAGTATTGTTAGAAGAAATGTTTCAAGTCCTGTGTCCAAGCCCAAATCAAATGTCAGATTCCACCTTTACAAGCTGCTAAAGAGGCTACTTATTAACATGCCTAGGATTTGGTACCTTCTCGTACTGGGATTAAACAGGGCTCAAGAACATAAATATATAAATAAACATCTAAAGGCTTTTTTTGTGATCTAGCCTATACGACTTGCACAGTACTGTATATCAGTTTTTAGCAGTTTGTCACGAACCGCTCCGAGGCACGAAGGTTGAGGATCTAAATGCAGCTTTATTAAATGAATAACAAGGGTACAGGCAGGGGTCGGGGCTGGCAGCAAACAGGCAAAACGGTGAAACAGGCAATGGTCAGGGCAGGTAGCAAACAGACAGAAAACAAGAAAATCCAAGTCAAACATGAATAAGCCAAGAAAGTAAACCGCTCAGAAATGCAGTGTGACACAAACAAGACTTCGCAAAGAGTGACTGAGTGAACCGGGTATAAATAGACAGAAGTGCAACAGATAACAAGACACAGGTGATTGCAATGATGGCTGATGAGTCCAGGCAAAGCGTTGTGGGAAATGTAGTGTGTGTAATGGCAGTCCGGGTGATTGGGAGACTGCCCTCATGTGGAGCACTAGGGCACTTTCCGCTGGTGAACGTTACACAGTTTCACGAAGTTGAATAAGCGTAAATTGCCATGTTAAAAAATTCAGGTAAAGCAGGTAAACCCCTCCTTTTTGAAGCACTACGGTGGCTGACACAGGACAACAATGTTGTCACGTTTTCGCTTCTTTGTATTTACGAAACATGTTCTGTAGAGTAGTTTGTCCATTTAGGGCTACCGTAAATGACAATGACAATCTATTACTACATTTACCATGTATATTCATCACCATGTATATTAAAAGCGACTCTCACCTGTACTAACTGCCACTTTTGTACTTGGTTTCACAGCAACTGGTAGCAAGACTGAACCAGCTAAACCGGTTTTAAATGATGCCTCTTTGTTTACCGCACCACCACCGATGATTAAACATGTCTTAGTGGCAGAACTGTTGTTTCCATGAGCTCAGATGTTAACCTAGTGAAAGTTCTTTGCCATGGCACGAGATCTTTTTTCTCTCTCGACAGGGATCCTTAGTGGGTTTTGTTGAAAACTGACCCCCATTTACTTGTACCCACTTTATTACAGGTGTAGAAGGGTAAAGAAAACCAGCTGAGGTTAACATTCAACCTCTAGATACCAGACTAATCCATCTATTCCAACCCCATTCTCTCCCTGAATTATCACCTTTTGACATCATTTTTTAAAGTCTGCTGTCAACCGGGTGGAAAGTACAACACTGAAGAACTGAAGAGTAAAAGAGGTGAGAGAAAGTCTTTTCTTAAGTCCTTATCCCCATAACCATGATTAATAGCCCAATGCACCTCAAAGTTCATAAACTTCCCAACCCGCTGATAGTTTATACAAGCTAAATGATTTATCTCCAGTGCATGCCAGACTGCTCATTCCATGTGACGGATATTTCCAGAGTCCTTGCTTGGGGTTGCATCTTGTAAGGTGCAAACTTTATCAGGGTAATACTGTAATAGAAACCCCCAATACACTTTGTATAGTATCCCTTTAAGGAACTAGTTTAAAGTGTAGTCAGATTACTCCTGATGTATGTGACAACACCATACTATAAGCTGCAATGTGCCAGACATGCCGATGGAAAACATAAGATCTGCTCAAACTATCCTATAACGGATGATTAACAAAGCTTTGGGTGGCTCCCAACTAGCGGAAATATCTCCAGACTTGGAAATATCCTATCAGCCCTTTCATTGAATTCATAGCCCACCCAATACATTTTGACTGCTTCTCACCAACTTAATGACCGTTGGAGGAATCTGGCTCCTTCCTAATGCCTCCGATAGTTTCTTTCTACGTTGGAACCCACATCAGAGGGATCTCTCAAACACCTGTCACCCCAAACAGCAGCGTTTTGCGAGTACATGCTCCATCACTGTCACCCTCCCATCACCTGCCTGTTTTGCCTTATCCTCCTCTGCTTTCATTCATCAACATTTTAGGTGCCGCCTTTGACAAGGTCACATCTATTGCTTAGATCGTACATCATATTTATGCTAGGGTGCTGACAAACCCTGTGATATTGGACGGTGCTTATTTGTCTATTTACATTCTAAGCTTGTACGCGGTCTAAGGAACATTGGTGAAAGAAATGTGCAAAGGTGATTTTACGGAATTGAAAGACTCTTGAAGGAAAAGGCTAACAGCTCTTCCTGATGAGGTTGAAAGACCCGGGCGTATAAAAGTCTTTGCCAAGCTATTAATGTGTGGTTGTAGAGTGACCTTCAGATACTTTTAGGCACTTTATCCAGCTTTTAGGATTCAACTGATTTTAAGCAACATACATAACTCTGAAGTTATAGAAGGAATTTGGGGACAGTGTTATGCTTTAATGTTGCACTTCTTAAATGCATTAAAAAAATTATTAAAAACATAAGGTACATATGTGACCCTGGAACACAAAACATAAGTAGCACGGGTATATTTGTAGCAATAGCCAACAATACATGGAATGGGTCAAAAATATAGATTTTTCTTTTATGCCAAAAATCATTAGGAATGGGATATTAAGTAAGGATCATCTTCCATAAGAATAAACTTTGATTTTGTGAGTGGATACAGCAAATCGCAAACAAAAATGGCCAGAAACACGCTTACAAACTTCACTCGCTGCTGTCCGCTCTTTGGGAATTGCCCACTCAAGTTTGGTGTCCATGTAAAGCTTGGAATTTCAGCTTTCGACTGGTTTTGTACATATGTCATTCCAGACACAATTTCTAATGTAATATACTGTATGCAACAGAAATCACTGTTGGGCTAACATACTGCACAAAAACACATCTAAATGATTTTATACTGATACCCACTCACAGTAGTTTCCTATAGAGCGACCTGATAACACAGCGCTGTGAACAGACTGGAATAATCCCTATTGTACACTATAATTCTGCAGAATGTTCAGTCCTAATAAAAGAGTCCATAGCTAAAATGACATATCAGGGCACTCTTTAATTAATGTCCTAATGAAGTCTCCACTTAAAATAATTGGCTTGGCATGATTCGCTTAGTGCTGAAAGCGTCCGTCTTTGTCCTAGTTATGATTTTCGTTTTTTATTTTTTTGATGAGTGTCAATGGCCTGTGTGTAAAAAAAGATCCCATGAGTCAATCATTTGTTGTCTATAAAATAATATCAGTGTAACTCACATTGTATGTGAAAGACTGCATCAATAAATCTATTATCAAAATTTGAGTTTTGTGTACTCCATGTCTGTTTGCTTTTAATGCCTTTTATATGCAGGTATACTTTCTGAAGCTGGCAAAATTATCATACCCTGTATACACAGCTGGAAAAACTGACTGATGTTAATCTTGTGCTCATGGACATTCCCAAATGTTTTTCTACAACATATCATCAAATAGGGAAAGAGTGTATTCAATACTTCGACAAAAAAGATAACTTGAACGGTGCACACCATCTTATAAAATAAAATGAAACAAATTAAAATTGGGCATAAAGGGATAGTTCATCCAAAAATCAAGGTTTACAAATTTTTTACTCACCCACATGACGTTCAACATGTTTTAAGAACTCAGAGTATCTTTGAAACACAAACAAAGATATTTAGATCACATCCAGGTTTCCAGGCCTGCTCATAGACATCAATGTAATAGCATATGTTAAACATTGTTAAATTGGTCCATCTGATCATAGTGGTTCAATTGAATTTCTATGAGTACTTTACATGCGCAAAAACAAACCAAAATAACGACTTTAATCAACATTTTCTGCTCCTCCCTGTCAGTTTACGTCACGTTCATATTTGCGCATCCAGGTTGTGCTCAAACGCATTTCTTATTTATTTATAAGTGTGCCGTGATTACTTGTTTTGTCAATATAAGCAACTTATCTAACGTAAATATTATTTATATTTTGTTTCTTTTTTTTTTTTTGCTTGGTGTGTGTCGTAATTATTAGTTTTGTTAAAGGCAACCTATCCAACGTTAAGGTTTTTTATATTCATTTCTTATTTTTTGCATGGTGTGTACAGTGATTATTCGTTTTGTTAGGTCTGTGTTTTGTGTGTTTTTATTAAGAAAGATATTGAACGAACCATTAATTCAAGCAACTGCCATTCCCAAGTTTTTTTCCCAATTTTTTTCATTTCCTGAGAAACAGTGAATTTAGACATCCGAGGTTTTGGAAGGACAGTGACAATATGTTTCATAACTGCACTGTAAACTAAAACTATTGGCAATTTAAAAAAAGGGTTTGTACAGGTACTGAACAGAAGCAATTTTATAAAAAAATCCCCATCCCCATTCTCTACCTCTACACAAGGTCACTCTCGTTCTCTGAAAGAGTAAATGTTTAAGATATGGACTTTATGGTTATCATAGTGCACAACTTCAGTAAAGACTGGTCAAACTACGTAAAAAAAAAAAACGCATTCACACAAAGTACATATTCACACAGGACCACTTATGTTCACAGATGCACTTTATGATTCGTCATATTTGTCAGATACTTAAATGATTTCCCAATACACATACACCTAATTAGCATGTATTTACTGTAAATGCTAAAAACATCACATAAAAACTACATAAAACACCAAATGTAGTGGCAACACCACTACATTAAAGCAAAAACATCCTATAAAAACAACTATAACTCAAAAGTAGTTTAGAAACCATCAGCGCTTAAGCTGAAGGCACAACAGTCTGCTGAACCAAACCGACAGCATAAATTTCTCATGGAAATGGTTTTCAGCAGTTGGACTAAACCTTCCACATTAACAGCGTTCCAAGCCCAACTGCATCTGTTTAATCACAGGGGACTTGTGTCCTCATTGTCATCAACCTGACACCTTAAAACAGCAGTCGCATCTCAAGAAAGGATGCAGCTGCTTGTAAAGGAATTGTAAGCTTCGCTGATCACAACCCGGACAGTATCTCACAGGAAATGTGTCAAGGCCAGGACAAACAGAAATTCATACCTCTTTTCCACCGACGAGGTATCGGAAAGCAATCCGCACGTTTCAGAACTAGAAGGCTTGGGCTTGAAGAAAATCAGAGCTGCACCGGCCACCAGGAACCAGTAACTTTGTTGTGATGCATCCACTTCATTATCCTGTTCATAATAAAATATAAAGAATTTACAGCGAAGTTTTAGTTTACTTGATTTCAAGTGTATTATTTAAAGTGAAAGAAAGTCTGCTATTTAAACTGTGGGCTGGTTAAAATATCAACACAAGCAGTGATAGACCAATTTTTTTATTTATCAGCATCAGCTGCTATTGGTCAATCGATTTTTTTTGTCGCCACCGAGCACTTAGCAATAACACCTTGCTCCTCAAGAAAAGCCACTCAGATGAAAAGCATGGATACAAATATTGATGGATTAGATACAAAATATTATATGGTAAGGAATAACAATATTGATAATTGAATTCCTAGATATGTTTGTCATATATTTACTGTATTTAATATAAAATAATATAATGTGCAGAGTGCACCTTTAATGGCCCTTTCAGTCCATTTTAATGCTAAGCAATTAGCATGCTACTAACTTAGCATGTAATGCACAATAAATGTTCATTTAGTGTCTCTAATTTTCTGTATGCCTCTTACTGTAATTACATTCGTGCTACATTGGTTATATTGGCAAATGTCAATAAAATGCAAGCTAATTCTTAACGTTTATAAATTTTATAGCACCAGCATTATTAAAGGGATAGTTCACCCAAACATGAAAATTCTGTCATCATTTCCTCACTGTTTTGTCATTTCAAACCTGTATGACTTTCCTCCTGCAGCACACAAAAAAATATATTTTGAAAAATGTTGGTAACCAAACCATGATGGTACCCATTGAATTCTATGGACACAAAACCAATGCAAGTCAACAGTTACCGCCATTATTCGGTTACCAACATTCTTCAAAATATCTTCTTTTGTTCTGCAGATCAAATAAAGTCATACAGTGTGAGTAAATTATGACAGAAAGGGATATTTCACCCAAGAACAAACATTCAGTAATAAAGAACCAGAATCTTATTGTAATGGGTTATAATGTGTTTTAAAGTATGCATAGCAAATCTTACTAAATAAGCCTGTTACACTATTGTTGAAGTTACAGAGTGAATGACTGCTCTCGGAGCAGCTGGATGAGGAGAAGGTGCGAGCCGCAGGACCGATCGTACAGCCCCAGCTGCGGTGACCCGTCTGTGCCGACTGCCTGCAGCTAGCCTGAGGGTTGTGAACGCCTGAAGGAGGTCCTCAATGAACAACAAGTAAATAAAAGATAGGAGGGATGTCAGGACCACAAAGGCCATGGTCAGGAGACTGAGACTCCCTATGCGACAACACAAACATCTGCATCACAATCCAACAGCGCTTTTAAGAGAGACCTTTTACTTCTCGCCTGTTAAGTTCAATGCTGGATCAGAGCTGTACTGTGATATTATAAAACATGACTACATACTTCACATATTTTGTATTAATTGATATCAGTAATATCAAAGGCACATAAAAATGCCTTTGCAAAGACTCATCTTACAAGCCATCTAAATATGGGTGAAAAACTGTAGCCAGGTGTTTGGTTAACAGCCATTTACATTTGTGCAGTTGGCTTTTATCCAAAGTGTCTTACAGTGCATTCCAGGTATACATTTTTTTATCTGTATGAGAACTTAACCCACAACCATTTAACAGCAAACACAATGCTTTATTAGTTATGCTGCAGGCCCACACCTTTATTTTGACATACCAAGTGAAGAAGTGAGGGGTGGTTGGGCAGTGGTCACATTCTTGAAAATGCCTTCGCATTCACAAGCAACTTAGCGGATGATCAGTCGTGCCGTATCAGCTTAGATCTACACAGCCGAGGACCGAGGCGTGAGATTGTGCATTTACCTGGTGCCTCCCCCATTAACTTTAGTTATGCAACTGCGTCAATCCCAGCACCTTAATTACTCTTGTCCTTTACAAATTAACAAACTCATTTCTTTCCCAGCATAATAACCAGATGCCCTATAAGAGCTCCTGTCACCTCAATTCACTTCTAATTATCTCCATTTCCTCGTAAATCATTTTTATAGTGGCAGTAAAGCAGTGCAACATTGTGAGCAAGCCAGGACAAGACATTTAATGGAACTAATAACTTATCTAAGATTTTTCAATTTTTGTATAATTATAGTGGCTACAGGTAAAAAATTTGAAAATGTACATAGTAGTAAAGATGGTAGTATTAAGAATCAGAAAAATAGCACAGAAAATGTTTGAAAAGGAGCCAGTATACTGTTAAGTTTGTCAGTCCTGCTCCTGAGATAAACCTGCAGAAATGTGTTCCAGCTGTAATCAAATACACCTGAATGAAAATCTTTGGATTGACTTTGAAAATTACACGCAGGTGTTGATTGAAACTAAACATGAAGATCGATCTTGTGGAGCAGAGATGGCATAACTGATAACAGATACTTCCAATTTTAACCTGTAAGTGGGATACGAGTGGGAAATGAATGATTATGTGCAAAAGCCATGAAATGCGTGTAAATAACATGCTAGGTGCAAACTCGTAACATAAGTACGCAAATTGCAATTTTACGTGTATCTACGCCAATCTTTGCATGGAAATGATACGGAGAGCTGCCATTTTGAAACATACATGAAGAGGAAACACTAAAATAATTCAGATAATAACATTAGGTTTTGGGTTAGGGGAAAGGTTATAATATTCACGCACACTAATATTAGGTTTAGGTTTTGGGTTAGGGGACAGGTTAATAAGACAAATATGCATGCACGCTAAAATTGGCGTATCATATGCATGCAAACATTGGCGTATATATGCACGTAAAATTGCAATTTGGCGTACTTATGTTACGAGTTTGCACCTAGCGTGTTATTTATACGCATTTCATGAGATCGGGCTCGAAAAAGCACTGATCAATATACATTAGCCATATTGGATAGCTCAAGCACTAAAAATGAAAGAAAAGATAAACAGAACTATTTTAAACTATTTTATAATTTGTATATTGAGCTGTATTCAGTATATAGTTACTGTAGTTGTTAAAATCCAAGAAGTGCATTAAATAAAGTGAAAAGTCCCCAGAGGTAGGTCTCATAGACTTAAAGGAACAGTGCACCAAATGTAAGTTGTCATCATTTACTGACCTTCATTAATTGAATTAGTAAATTGAATGTTTTTGTTCTGTTATCCACAAAATATTTTTTTGAAGAATGGTGAAAATCAAATCTTTTCTGAAATTTCCTTTTCCTATGGTAGTCTATAGTGCCCCAGAACTGTTGTTTACAAACATTCTTCCAAATCTCTTTTTTTTTGTCTAGCAGAAGAACTGCATTTATACAGGTTTGGAACAACTTTGTGAGTAATCTGTAACACATTTGTAATACATTTGCATTATACCCAAAGGACCCCAAATACAATGAAATACACATTGACCACGTATATTGCAGTGATAGATATTTTAGAAGTTTTTAATTTTTAAAATGTAAAAAAAAGCATTTGAATCTGGTTGTCAATCTTAGTGAAATGTCCATAGTCAGACTGATAAATGAACCTGTGGTTACTTTGCAAGAACACCTGTGTCAACTTAAAGGGAACTGACATTATATATCCACTAAAAAAAGTCATTGCAAAAATGGTGAAGTTACAGGAAACACTACAGTTCACCAGTAGTAATGCACTTTTATATTTAGTTAACTTATGCTTGACATTTATACATGTTAATTTCGGCTCAGGTGTCGAAATACTTTTGGGGCCATTTGCCATTAAAATGTAGTCTAAACCACAGCAGTACTCAAAAGGAGCAAAAACGATATTTACTGTATTTTGCATCTCATGCAAATTATGTAATGCTTCTTTTACTTTAAATGGCCTATAATTGGTTGATTTTGCATCGGTGAACATAAATCAATGCTACAGAGCGACACAGCAAATCCAATTGTCTCTGGGTCATTGGCCTGTCCCTTTATACAGGTTGGGGGTTGTTGGACTGCAAAAGGATAAAGACTGCAGATATGAATATAACAGGAGTTTGATCAGCCTAACCAGTGCACTTCAAACATTCATGAAGGGGCCTTTTGCGATAATTATTACCCTTCTCTCTCCATTTCAAGACCTTTGGTCACCAGGGACCATTTGAACAAATTACAATGGCTTCTTCAGTAAGCATCTCTAAGACATGCTAAGGAGGATCCTTTAGCCTCCAGCAAGATGCTTTCTTCCATTCAAATGCTTTCTGCAAGTAATTGTATGTCCTTAGCAATCCCCTAATGACATTAAAAGTCTCATTATAAACCATCTCGAAAAGGCTTTTAGCTAGAAAATCTTAAGCAATAGAAAGCTTAGCTCCAGGGCTTTGAATAAGATCCTTATGTGAATTAAGTGTCATTTACTAATCCAAACTGTAATCTCATAAGCATTCTCACATTTTACACTGCTATTTCCTTTGAAGGAATTACTAGTTTTTATTGCATTTTTGTCCTAAGTATATTGTCTTTGGTTGTTTTTAGGACTATTACAAAACACACCCAAGTTGACTTTCATTTGGTTTTGGTCCTCTAAATGAAATTATTGAAACATAATCATCTCCATCTTTTTAAATGCATATGGCTATTTTTGTGATGATAACCTCATGTTGTTGTTTTTATTTTTAATAATTGATTTAAAAATCTATTCTGTAGACACAGGCATGACATAGTAAACAAGGACAATGATCAGGTCCAAACAGCTGTCATCAACCAGACCTGTAGAGGTCAAATCATGTGGTCTATTTTAAAAAGCAGTAAAACAGATCCCTTCAATGCTGTTGCCATACTATCAATCCAAATTGTCAATCCCCAATATCTGTGCTTTAGTTGTGGTGCAAACCTCCGAAAAATAATGAATTAATAACAAGATCGTATTCTAGACATCTCAAGCTTTTGAGCTTCATCAGATTAAATCAGATTTGTCTAATCCGGAACTGCTACCTTCCTTGCCACCAGCAAATCAGTCAACGGATTGATATAAACTACAGGAGGTCTCAAAGCATTACATTAAGTACGCTAAATAGATATTGATAAATCTGATAAATGTTATCTGAAGATGCCATCCAAGCACAGATTATCTGTCTATCCAGGGCCTTAGTAACCTCTTACTGTACATATTAGTGTTTAGCGTCCATTTTAACAGATAATGGTGGCAGGAACTGCACACCCCCACGGAATGAGTAAGCATTGAGCACTTTCTCTTAGGAAGGAAGCTGTACTCATACTAGTGCACAGCACAAGAAGCACACTCACTTGAGCTAACATTAGTATCAGGTTTGCCAACTCTAATGCATTCGCCTTGAGACTCACGAAATTGTTTTCTCATGCCACACATTCTTTTCTCATGCAGCGTCGCACTTGCACCCGCCATTTTTTTTGTGGTGTGTAATAAAACGTGCGAAATAAATGCCTAAAAGTACAAAACCAGTCTATAGCTGTATTTTGGTGCTGCAAACTTTTTTCCTCAGCAGTCTAGCAGTAGATCTCAATGTCAAAATAAGGTGGCCATTGGCCAATCAAATGTAAGAAGGCGGAGTTATTGTTATTGTATAACGTTGTGGTGACCAATCAAATCAAAAGGTTTAAAGGTTTGAGTGCAACGCAACAACGTTAGTGGCTAAACATATATTTTACAATATAATGGTGACAGCGCACTGCACGTGCAGTCATGCATGGTAGAATGTTTGTTTGTTTGTTTGTTTACACATATAACATTTAACCTTTGATATTTTCGGGTTATTTTATGATAATAATGTGCCAGCGATAGCAATTTATTCATTTGTATTAGGGGCAGACAGCAAAACATGTTGAAAAAAAAAAAAAATCATACCTGTATTTTGAAATAACAAGCCACAATCATGTCCTGTTTCTCTGAGCAACCTTACCTTTTAGCGATGTATTCATATGTGTTTACATTTTATTTTTAGAGATAACAATGGTTTAAAGGGAAGGTTGAATGGTGTTTCATGCATTCTGACTTCTTTACACTATTAAACTGTTGTCTTCTCATGCTTAACATGGTGTTAAAAAACGAGTTCGACGTATGACAGAGTATTTATGTGCTAGATACACTCCCCCAGCACTACAACCTGTTTCAGAAAGCTTTTTATAGGTCTGGACCTCTGTTTCGAAACAAGGAACCTATTCGTTTTATTGGTCAATTCTCCCGGAAAAGCACCCCCCACTTTTTGTGCAGTATCTCCATCCATGCAACAGCCGGCGGACGCAAGGTTACGCAAAGGCTGTGCGTAATCGTCTTTAGCTCCGCCCTCCGCCCCCGGGCAGTCGGCTTTTTCCGGAAAAGAATTGTACAGCTGTATCTGTCTTCTGTAAATGTGAGAAAACTAAAGACTTTTTGGAGATATGAAGAACACAATACTACTCTACAGGTACTCAATATTAACATAACATTGGCAGAAACTGCGTAAAAAATGATAATTTTCAGCATTCTAGCAGTTTCTATGCCAAGCCGGAAGCTGAACTCGCAGTAAACAGCCGAAGAAGCGCAATGTCTGATTCTTCAACGAATCGGTCTTTTGAACCGATTCGCAAGTAAAAACCGATTCACATAATCAAACTTTGTATTAGTCTTGTATTTTGTTAATTAAGCTTAATGGATTTTGTAGCTAAATGTGACATACTGGGCTCATATACTGGCACGCGGCTCTTATACAGTTACTGACCGGTAGAAGCACTTGTTAATTACATTTAAATGTAAGCCTTACTTAAAACAACATCAGACTGTGAGGAAAATATCAGGAAAATTGGACCACCTCTCAGCTTCTAGTCCAAGCTCTGGTCATATCAAGACTGGACTACTGCAATTCTCTACTAGCTGGCCTTCCAACCAATACAGTCAAGCCCCTGCAAATGATCCAGAATGCAGCAGCACGTCTGGTGTTCAATCAGCCTAAAAGAACCCAGGTAACACCCCTTCTGATTTCACTCCATTGGCTGCCAGTCAAGTTAAAGTTCAAATCGCTAACACTGGCCTTCAGAACGATAACGGCAAATTCACCACTCTACCTTAACTCACTGCTCCAGGTCTACACCCTGCCATCACCTTTGGTCGGAAAATGAGCGAAGCCTTGTTGTTCCATCACAACGGGGCACCAAATTGCTTGCAAAAACCTTCACACATTCGGTTCCTTTGTGGTGGAATGATCTACCAGCCTCGACCCGAACTGTAGCATCCTTTACAACTCCTTTTCAAAAAACAACTCAAAACATACCTGTTCCGTATCTATCTGACTAACCAATAACTGTGTATTATGTTTTGTCTGAATTGTTTTTTTGTAACATATGGTCTTGTAAACTATCGGTACTGTTTAGTGTGTTGACAAAATGTTTTATGCTCTCCTACTTGTGAGTAGCTTTGGATAAAATCGTCTGCCAAATGAATAAATGAAATATGTAAAATGTCACATGGAATCATAGTAGTCTATGAGAATGATTTCACATCTGAATGTTAATTGAAGCAGAACAAAAAATTTGTATGTGGAGAGACAGTAGGCAGTAGTGGGTATAAAAATTAGCAATGGATAAGTTTGTGACATGGAATGAAAAGAAACTGGAAATTCAGCACCAGCAGACAAAACCAAGACAGACGGTGGACCCAAAGTTCATTATCATTTTGTTTGGGCAATAGGGGACAGGTGGGGCTCGGAACCCTTCCTTACCTCCAAAGTGGGCGATGGCAGAAAAAGTTTGAGAAGCACTGATGTAACCTAACCTAACATGCCTTCATCACTTAATAAACAGTGATGTTGAAAGACAGAGCCCCCTATATCACCTCAGCCTCTCTTCTCCTTCACTTCACTCTCACGTGGACATTCTTAAGAAAATCTATACTTGTTTTGGAGAGGGAGGAAAATAGATAATATCTTCATTGACAACTAAATGACATTGTGTGTCCCTCGATAAGAGATTGCATCTGAGTGATCTAATCGTTTGAAATTCACTGTTGTTAATTATGGGCAAATAGAACAGAAAGACATAGGCATGATTTAAGGTAACCAAAAGGTCTTGTTATTGGCCTTTGTTTGAGCAATTTGTGGATATTGATCTACGATGGCGTGCGCTGTCCAAGTTGGACTGCAATTTATCTATGAGTGCATTTTGCGGTTGCCTCATCAGGCCTTTTAAAAGACACCATTATTGTGGATACATTCATAGAATAAACCCTTATGAATTGCCCCTATGATATTATTATCGCATCCTGTTCCAGTGCCATCAAACTAGAGACCACCATGATGAAGGGAATCCCATTTATGGCGATAATCTATTATTACATTAATTGCACATTTGTCAAGTGGTTAATGGAAAATAATTAATACAGAGACTAATTTAGGTTTACATCACTGCCACATTTATGATGACCAGTGGGATTTAGGGGTGTGTAGGGGGTGTTTGTTTGTGCATGTTTTCCACAGGTTAGCATAACTTGTAAATCAAAGCTGTTTGTTTCGTTCTGTGTGTACAGTAATAAATTAGCCTAATTTAGCCCTTGCCTCAGATCGGTGAATGATAATTTATAATGCTATAAGTTATAGTTTACCCAAAACATAACAATCCTGAAGTCAGGTGCAAAAGTTCATAGAAATCATCCATAAAGACTTTGTACTGTATGAAGTGCTGGAACAAAGCATTGTTCCAGCCCTAACTGTATGCCTTTTGCAGTCATACAACAGCTTTATGTGGGCAACAGACCAGAATGTAATTCAATAAAATAGTTATTAAAATATGGTGCCAGCTTTCTGTGATGCCAAATTTCATTGGTTTATATGCATCTTATAGCCCATAAATCATAAGAAAGAAATATTACAGATGAGATCTCTAAATTAATTTAATATTACTCTTCTTCAACAATGTATTTAAACAACTGTCTTATGTTTCTGTGTATAAGCAATTTTAAGGGTAACATTTGAGTCAAAGTTGACTGCAAAAAATTCATATTTATTAAATTGGAGAAAAATATTAACTTTAAAGTTTCACCAAATCAGTTATTTATTTGAAATAGTTGAATTAATGCTGTGCTGGAAATATTCTAGTGTTCTTTACATTTACATTTATTCATTTGGCAGACGTTTTTATCCAAAGCGACTTACAAGTAGGAGAGCATAAAACATTTTGTCAACACACTAAACAGTACCGATAGTTTACAAGGCTATGTTTCTTGGAGGATTAAGCTGGAGTAAACAAGGGAGAAAATGAACAACATGAAAGTGATTTTTTTATTAGACAAAACATACAGTTATTGGTTAGTCAGATAAATCTGGAACAGGTATGTTTTGAGTTGTTTTTTAATGTTATGAAGGATGCTGCAGTCCGGGTGGAGGTAAATAAAAGGCTGCTTGAAAAGGTTCTTTGATGCCATAAAAGAACCTTTTGGGTCCATAAAGAACCTTTAACATCTAAAGAAACTTTCTGTTTCACAAAAGGTTCTTTGTGGTTAAAAGAAGGTTCTTCAGATTATAAAAAAGTATAAAAGAGATGGTTCTTTAAAGAACCTTTCACTTAATGGTTCTTTGAAAAACCAAAAATTGTTCTTCTATAGCATTGCTCTGAAGACATTTTTAAGTACCTTTATTTTTAAGAGTGTAGGTCATTCCACCACAGATTTTAAACTTCTTTGTTATGCATAGAAGTACCTTTTTTTGTCTAAATGGTTCCATAAAGAACCTTTAACATCTGAAGAACCTTTCTGTTTCACAAAAGGTTCCTTGTGGTGAAAAAAGGTTAAGAAAGAGATGGTTCTTTAAAGAACCTTTGACTAAATGGTTCTTTGTTGAACCAAAAGTGGTTCTTCTATGGAATCACTGTGAAGAACCTTTTAAGCACCTTTATTTCTAAGAGTGTATATATTTAGAAAATAATCTATTTAGAAAAGAAAATGCCAAGTACTTTTTGGCATCACAGAAAAGAGGACGGTAATGCTAAAACAAGGTGCCAAATTATGAAAAATTAGATAATTCCATCTCTTCCATCCTAAAAGCACTTCATAAACCTTCCTTTTTTACACTTATTACCGTGGATGTGGTTTACAGCAGTGAGAATATCTGACAGGAAAGAAAAAAGAACGGGAAATGGAACAATCTGTGTTTAAGTAAATAATTGAATAAACTCAATTTGGGAAAGTTGGCAAACTGGGTCTAGGTAATGTTTTCACCCTGGTGCTGAAATAGTTTGAGACTGCATCGCACAACACCAGCCTCATCTTGTCGGCTCTGGAGAGCCCTTGAGCATGTTATTAGCTTGGTGTTCGCCTTGCCATTTTCCACCCGAGGCAGATGGGTAATTACCGAACTAATACTCTGATTGAGAGGAATCAGATGCAGTGGCTCACCCAATTAGATGATACATTAGCTTTCTTTCTTTGTAAGCAGCTAATGTGTGAAGCAAAGTGGCATTTCTAAAGGGGGTCAGAGTCTCAAACAAGCGGCGAGTTGCAGATTGTGGAGCTTCTCTCTCTCAGTCTTACTTTCTCTCACCCTCTCTAACTCTCTCCCTCTTTCTCTCTCTCTCTCTCTCTCTCTCTCTCTCTAATGGACTAATAGACTGAAGTCTTCATCACCCGAAATGCATGCGGAATGCAAATCAGACCCCCCACTCCCAAACAAAAGAAAGCAGAGTATATTCATGTCTGGTGTGTCAGCTACAACATCAATTACACTGGAATACACTGGAGCTAATGAAAGACACACTGTAATTGTAATAATTGTGTTCTTTTGTCAAACATATTGTCGTAGTTGTTGTTTTGGAGAGTTGAAGAGTTCGTGATTTAGAGCAAGGAAAAAAGTTAAGCAAGTATAAACCAAAATAAAGAAATATATTTTTGATATCATTACACACAGTGACAGACAGGCCCAAACACACACACGCACGCACGCACGCACGCACGCACACACACACACACACACACACACACAGACAAACAGAACTATGTAAAAATTTTGAAATCTCCAGTCACTCGTACAATATGCCGCTAACACATGTGGCGCTTTTAAGTCCAAAATATTCTCATAACCCTGTTGTAGCAGGAATTATTAGTGTCTCTGAATGATGCTTCCAGAAGAATTACCACATCTTTATCTTTGTTTTAGCTCGTCTCTGGGTGTAGCCATGCGGTTGATCTCCAGCCAAAACACATTAGAGCACATCTGTCCACTCACGCACGCCACTGCGGCCAACTCTTCCTCGCCATATTTCTGAAGAGCCCTCATTGCTGCCATTGTTCACTTTGTCTGACTATTTGCTCTATTCTCTTCAATTCCCCTCCTGTTGATGCTCGGTGACAGCTTTCAAAAACAGTGCATGAATGCAAAAAGCTACAAAGCTGCATTTTTTGGTCTTTTTCTTCAGCTGTTTACCTCTTTTAGGTTCTGCTTTGTGGTTTGTCTCTTACAGCCGCATACCAAGTTATTAAATTGTTATTAAAAACATGCATTTTTAATAAGGAAGTAAATGGGAATTCAACAAGCTCGGTGGTTTTAGGCAAAAATATATGGATATGTACAGTGTCCTACTCTATGTTTCTAATATGTGTTAAAGTACTTTTGCAATCTGGATATGTCTGCTATATTACAGAGCACAGGGCATCTGGATTTGGAGAGCAGAGATGCTCTTACCAGCTATTAGAGAAATAGTTCAGTCATTGTATGATCATTGTAGAGAGCAGTTACAGCCCTGTGCCACCTGTCATATTAGAAGGAGGGGTTGTAGTATGTACAGAAATGAATGAAACATGAGAAATTTACAGAACAAAGGAGACAATAATATATCTAAGTACAAAAACCTTTGCAGGGATAAGACGTAATATTAATATTAAGTATGTATTCATCCAAAGAGGTTGATCTAAAGACATAGCACAATTTAATATTTTTTTTAACATTTTGCACGTATGATCACATATAAGTCACATGACACGAAACCCCGCATCACGTGACAAAACTCGCCGGTTGTGAATTAGTTAATTTAATGGGGTGATTGACACCTCACGGTGTTAATATCAAAACTAGGCTTGTGTTCAACGAGGGGTGTGTAATACAGTAAATGCCACTCGTCTCGGCATTAGTGAACCTTACTTGCTTTTTATCATAAAAAATTAACAGGCTCTCAGGCACAAAGGGGGTGTAGTTGAGACTTGAAGTGTGAAAAAAAGTTATTAGAGGGAGAAAGTGCATTGGAGGTGTCATTATGTGGCCAAATGGCCTTCGTGGAAAATGGCTCAGCACAAAAGAGAAAAACCCCTGAGGACATACTCAAATATTGTTACCAAACAATGACCCTGAGTGGCTCCTCGCCATGCAAATGTCAACATTCACACTTGGAAACATATGTGCGTTTTATTCCTGACGTTGAGTGCTACCTAAAGAACAATTATTCGTGTAATCTCGTCTGGCGGGACGGCAAATTGGGACGTATTTCTCCCTGGCGGGTAAAAGGAGCTCTCATTATGAAATACAAAGGCTCTGTTACAGATATAATAGAGGCTTATAAAAAATATTTAAAAAAACAGAAGAACTTGGTTTTGTATTCTACGGTCATGTTTTATTTTTTCATAATATGTGTGTTGCTTTGATAAAGATCACAGTCAATATTTTGCCATCAGAGAGAGAAGCCTGCTGTCAATAAGAACAGGTCCCTTTTGTTTGGATAAAATAATCACTCATGGTGATATTGATATATTCACACTATATCCGTGCATGACTATAATGAAATGAAATTTGACAAAGGACATTTGACCTGACAAAATAAGGCAAAAGAGGGACTTTTTAAGTGCAGTTTACTTTTTATAGAAAAAGAAAAATCTGTCTAGGAAATGTATTTTGCTTCCAGTCTTCTTCTAACATTTTTCTACTCCGGTTGAAGCCCTAAGTATCTGTCTTTAGATTTTCAGAAAAGATCTTAACAGTAGCAAGGTTTCCATTTCAGATTTGCGCAAAACTGAAGCGATACTTTTCTAAATGTACATTAAAAAATATAGTCGAATGACGGCGTTTCCATTAAACGATGTATGAGTTCAGGGGTGCATGGTGCCACCTACCGTGATAAAAGAAATGGCTATAATGGCAATATGTTCAGTAATTGTATAGCATTTTAAAACATTTAATACAAGTGACACTAAAGATGAAGGGATGCTTACTCATGACTTGACACAGTAGTGTCTGTATGTCTCCCGTGTTCCTGCTGTTTACCGCCTTTTCATTCACAAAACAACCTGAGGTCAGTCTCCTCATGTTTGGATCGTGCTTCAGCCCAGGCAGAAAATCAATAAACAGTATTGCCCCCTTCGGCGAAATGCGGTTGCGAAGCGTAGGGACACTCCACGTCCATGAATCAGAAAAACATCTCGTCCAGACAGCTCGTAAGTGCCTGGTTTGTTGCTATTGATTTTTCTGTTTATTCTCTCACAATAACTTAACTTCTCTTGTGTAATGCCACCCTGCAGAAACCCCTTAACTTCCTTGTTATTTACAACTGAGGACAATGAAGATAAATTCATTTGAATGTTATTTACATTAATGCATTTGACAAACGCTTTAGCGACTTACATTGCATCATACTATACATTTGTTTTCGGATATGTGCAATCCCTGGGATCGAACCCATGACCTTGCCATTGTTAGCTCCATGCTCTAAACACTGAGCTACATATTATATTACATAATAAAATATAACTTCTGCAGGCAGCACAGAAAAGCAAACTTTTAGTTTTTAGAGCACGTGGCTGCTATGAAATTACTTTTGATTGTAACAAACTGAGCATTTTTGTGCCATCAGCCCTCTATAACCAAGAAAGACATGGCTTCCTAATTGTCCCAATGAATATAAATTAGTTTAATTATGTCGATTTTATTATAGATTGCTATTATGTGCTTTTAATAACTAGTGCGTTTATTGTCCGTTACATCCACCTGTATTGGCATCTGGAGAAAGCTTGATAAAAGTAGAAAAAAGTAACTTTTCAGGTTATGAAGTTGTCTAATTAAAGATGTTACTTTGGGTCTTTTGTATGTCCACATTAGGAAACTGTATTATTTGCGTTCTTTCTTTTCTTGGGATTTAATGTGAGGTTCTAAATTAATTAATGGCGAATTCAAAAGATGGCCATCACAAAAGCTCCTTGCATCGCAAGTGCGGCTCCGGAAACCAAGCTTTCTGCTGCTCCTGTTGTTTCCCCTTCCATTCAACTGTAAATTGGAAGCGATGTTCAGCAACTCACGGGGTAGGGTGATATAATTGCACATAATTGGCGAAAACTGGGGGCAGAGAAAAAGGAAAATATTGAAAAGGAAAAACATTACATTTAAAAGCAGTGCCCTTGTGATTAGTGCACGAGAGAGCTAAAGTCTTGCTCAGAATGCCTTCCATTGAAATTCTACTATATACACAGGGTCATTTTTTAATAAAGTAAGCAGAAAGGACTTTGTCAAGACAAAGAATGCAAGTCAAGACTTTTAGTGCCTAAATAATGCTAAACTGGCCAAAAGGAAACGTGCGATAGACAGAACAAAGTCACAGAAGAGACACAAAATAAATAATCAAACTAGTGGCTTAATAAATAAAGGACCTGCTCTTTTTATATTCAACATCATTTAAAGATTTATTGAGCAGATTTTACTTTCTGACTCTTATCTCTGTGTCTTTTATTAATATTTAAGGTCAAAAATAAAACCACAAGCCAAAAGGCCTTTGGCGTTCTAACAGTCCTAGAGGATCAATTCTGTTATTTTGTAATCCTACCAAATGCACATTTGCCATAATGATTGTTGTCTTAGTCCACTGTCATGTATCAAAGCACACTGCTCATTGATAATGGAATATATCGGACAGCATAGAACATCTTGACGCTGTGGCACAGTGTCCCTAAGACCCTGCCTGAGGCTCCACGCAGCTCCAGAAGGTCAGCAACCACCTCTCTACACACCTACCACTGCAGTGATGACTGCTGCATGATTCAAGACTGCACAACGAGGTAGAACGTTTGTCGAACCCCTCCAGACTTCACTTGCAAACTTACCGAAGAGGCAACCCATCATCCATCAGCTTTCCATATACATGGTAGCCCCTTCGCTTGAAAATTACGTACAGCTAGAAAATAATTGGTCTCAAAGGGCATATCTGCTACCGACTGTCAGGTGTGATTCGCCACTGTCACGTCTACGTTGACCCAAGCCTGTGTGCCACTGTGCCAAGGAAACCATGCATTGTGTGTGTGGACAGCTATGTTGTATTCAAAGCACATGTGGGTCTGGATGGTCTTGGTTCTTTTGTCTGATCTGAAGCAGAGTGCTTGCCAAGATAAGGAGGCTCCAAGATTTTGTCCCTTTGTTCTTCGTCTTATTGATACGATCCAGTATTTTTGCTTTTCCATTTTTAATGGTCCCTTTGGGAAAGACGTTCCACGGTGTTGAGAACAAAACTGAGCACTGGAAGCTTCCCTGTCGAATGCTCAAATTATTCGCACCTCAAAAGAAAGCTGTTTCTATATTTACAACACCCTTCTGAAGCACTCCACGCCATTGAGACAACTTCAGCGGCATTGTGAACATGGTCCCGAAAGCTCTCAGAGTTGTAACAGCTACGGCGTCCGACACTCTCACAATGCGGAACGGCACAAAGGCCCGAAGGTGCGAGTGACGTCGCTCACAAATGTAAATGAGCGATGGAAGCCCTTGAACAACTGCCACTATAGGAGGAACCATTAAGGAGCCGGGCCAAGAGCATCTTCCCAAGCCCGTCCCTCCGTGCTGGTCCTTCTTTCCCCCCTTCCCATCATCACTCATTGTGTAAATCTCCCCTCCCTCCTCAGACAGAAAGCTCTGAAAGCTTCCCCCATAAGACAGCCCCATTCTCCAGCATCCCCATCATTTGCTTATCTAAGTGCCCGTCCTCTGTTTACCAGGAGTGGCAGACAAGTGGTTCTAGGGATTGGGGTGGGGGGTAGGGGTGATGGTGATGGTGGCGGTGGGTGAGGTCGTTCAAGGAGGTGGAGGGAGACGCAGTGGAGAAAATGAGTCGGGTAAGGAAAATAGAAAAACTATTGAACAGACAAGTACTGTAGATGCTAGCATACTTCACGAATACAGGTACTTTGTGTACACAGGGCCGCCCATCTTAGTGAGCTGCTCTCTGTTGATTTTATAATACCCCCTCATTTCCTTTCTTGTGTGGAGCACTCTGTTGTTATACCCATTATTCCCTTTCCAAGAGCTTTCTCACATCCTCGCCCATCATTACAGGATTCGAGTGCTGTTTATGCGCTTTCATTTTCAGACGGAGATCTTAATAGATTGAATTGATTATCTCTCACACAGCGTTCATACTCCAGGGTCCCATCTACAAATCCAAGACATTATTCGCTCATAGCTGTGAGGGCTTTTTTGATATAAACGTATCATGTACTTTTCAAGAGAGTTCTTCATTTGCATGGGTTCTTTTTAGAAGTGATACTATAGAGAATAAGCTTTAGTTTTATCTTGTAAAATTACTTTTTTTACTATCAAAATAATTTTGTCGTAATTTATTCACCCTCATGTCATTGAAGTTCAGTGTTGTTTGGTTAGCACCATTTTTCAAAATATCTTCTTTGTGTTCAGGCCAAATTGTTTTCCATGCAAAAAGTCACAACATAGTTTACCCACTGACACATCTTACCCCACTCTGCCCCGTTTATTAAAATATATATAAACCTAAGAATGTATTGTCCCATCTATCTTGCAAATGTTCCAGAATCTTGTCATACAGAATGCACAATCAGCAACTGTATCGTTTATTGACCTAACAATGAATGCAAATCCACCATGTATCTTTTTTTAAGTGGGGAGACCTGCAAGCTGCTGGGCTACACGTGATCTCATGGCTCTTGAATGGTTGAGACGGGGTCTCGTGTCACCACCCTGACCCATCCTTCCTAAGTGGGCAGGGCCATGAACTTTCCAATTACAGCTGAGATCCAACCATCTCGCTGTCATTACTTTCTCAGGCAGTACGCAAACCACATCTCCCTTCTGCTCGGTACAGCAGAACGCAAATTCAGATCGATTTTAACCTTCGAACACCCGCAACAGGAACACGGCAAAGTCTTCCGTTTGTCTCCGTTTCTCCAGAAGTCTCCTTTGTGAACTTCGCATCAAAGCTTTGACGAACAAAAGCGGCCAGCCGTCTGACAAAAGACAAGAGCGGATGGTATGTGGAGCCATCTGTTTTGGAGGACACCCAAAATCTTGTGTATGGGCCATACTTAGCTATCCCACAATTCCATTCCAGGAGTGCACTAGCCTCCTATTCACGCAGCGGGCCATATACTGCCCATCTCTTGGCTGGCATTTTTTTCCCTGTTACAATTAAGTAATTTATTCCTTTCTTCGTCCTCCTTTTTAATGAATCCAAGCCACAAACAAGCCCCAGTTGCTCCTATTCAAGGCTCGTGATTGCATCTGGCAGTAATTGCTGCAAAAGCTGAAGTGGGCACAGGATGGAAGCACATTGTTTTGGGGGTAATAGGTGAAGACCTGCCTCTCTTGACCTGTAATACATTAGTGTCAGTGAACATTTGGCAGCCCTCAAATGATTAGCAATGAAGATGAATTGAGAGAAAAAAGAAAGAGAAAAAGAAAAAAAAGGTAGAAAATCTGCCTCATTTGAAACACTGGAGCCTGCATACATTTGCATGCTGATTAGTTGTTCTTTTGTCTGTAGTCCTAATTATTATGACACATAATGTCTTCATCATGCAAGATTCAGATCTGTCTTGTTCAAAATTATGTAGGGAAGGGGGGAAAAAGCGTTTATTGATTCTACACGGAAGTACTTTCTGTTGCGGCCGCTTTTGTTGCGCGTCTTCTTTTTTAATGTTTCCCATTAATTGAACAAAATTGGATTGCCTCTGACTAGTGCATTTCGGAGCGAGTTTTGAAAAATCATATTTGTTTTGCTCTTGTTGACAAACACACAGGTAACCTCCTCACTTTCTGCCTGCCTGGATATGCATTTGGCTCCTTTTTTTCCATCCCTGGCTGGGGCGTTGATGCCTAATGCATCCCAGAGCCTCCGATAGGTGTGCTAAAATAAGAGCTGCCTTGCTTAAATCGTTTGCTATTTTGTCTTCCCAAGCACCTTCACGACACGTTTTTAGATTAATGGGTTTTTATTATTTCCTAATTCCCGGAGATCGCTCCATTTACAGATATGGGGGAATAAATCTCCAGATTAGAGATTATGCTGAGTGCTAGATTTTGGAATCAGAGTGTTAAGGCTGTGTGTCTTCATCTGGCAGGGGGAGATGCGGACGCTTTTAGCAGCAGACAGGTCTGAAGGGGTTCACGCGCTTTGCGTCATTAATCTGAGCCTCAGAAGCTGTTGTTATTCTCCTGAAATTTGCGGAAAAAATTGTGCAAGCATACATGCCTGATGTGATAGATAGAAGATCTGATTATAACAAAACAATGTTTTTTGTAGTGGTCGAGAGATGTGGGCTTTTTAATGGCCGATGCTGATAGCGATTTTAAGAAAGCACTGTTGCCGATTGGCCGATATTACACAAATGCAATTAAGAGAAATTTGGTCAAATTAAATGAACAATTATTGGGTATTTCATGCCTAGTTATTAACAGACTTGAAATCACCAAGAGGTCCACACATGGCGTTATATGAATAGTGGGCAGCTAAACATGGTTTAATATGAATAAAATATAGCAATTTAAACATATTGATACTTACCATACAATTTTTGTATCTTACACTACCCATTTTACTGTGGTTATATTACATTACTAAGTGTTACAATTGCCTGCTTTACATCTTAGTGCCATTTTAGTGCTGTATGGCATCCAAACAGAAAAAAATATTGTCCATTTGTAAAAATATATCACAAAAAAAAATCAAATATCAGCCGATATATCGGCCACAGCAATATATCGGTCTATCTCTATTTTTTAGGCTTGTACCTTTTTGTTAATTGACAATACAGTGTAACAGTTTAATAAACATATTTTACCTAATTCCCCCAAAATAAAAACATCTTTTTATCTGAAGAAAGACACAAAACAATCTGGAAATTTTCATTTTGGGGTGAACTAATTCTTTAATAGAATTCTCTGGTATAAGTATTAGCTTTGTCTTAGATCTTTAAAATTCTTGGAAACAGAAAATTTGAAACTATTGTTCATGTGCAATAAGACTGATGAGTGATAACAAATATGGATAGCCCTGCACAGATCAGCTGGTATGACTTGAATGTTATTATGACAAATTTAAGCACAATTTGTAACTAGGCCTAATCTAAGAAGACTCAGTAAAAGTCTCGCTGCTCTCAATTTCATACCCATTAAACAATGTGTTAAGCATTGGAATATAAAAAAGGCTCAAATATCCAACAAGGTACAAAAATACTTATCAAGTAGCAGATTCAGTATGTTCTGTCCTCTTCAGGCATGAAGTTTACAATGGAAATTCGACAGCAGCAGGAGAATGTGTGATGGTGTGTACTGCAGGAGACAGCAGAGGGAGCTCAACAGAACGAGCTTTGCTCCTCAACACGCAAGTGTACGCACACACACGCACACACACACACACGCACACACACACACGCGCACACGCACACACACACACACACACACACACACATTACCTCCTCCTGCTAATATGTCATCACCAATCTAATCCTTGATACTTGATATAGACTTTTCCATCCTGAGGAAAGTCATTTTAAACTCATCAGTAATTTGACTCATCAATTAAACATATTGCAGATATAGTTTTACCCATAATTCTTAGCTAAACGATTAACCCATTTAACTATATGTACAGAAATGATGTTATCAAAAGGATTTTACATATATCATCGGACTTTACATTTAAAACTGTGCGCAATATCTATCCGGCGTGTTGAATACACTGTGGCGGATAAAAGTGCTGCATGGCTGAATGGCCGTGCGTCCTAAGATCCCTTCACAGCCACTGCCGTGTCCCAGAGGAGCGGCGGCACGCACACGTACCGAGGCGCAGGGGTAGTAAGGTAGTCTGCAGCCACGTCAGCCAGTTAATTTGTTTACTGCCGGCATTTAGCCATCCAACGCACTCCAGAGACACCTGAACACTTGGTAAAGACAATAATTATCCGGCCCACTGGAGGACACACACACACACACTCAAATCCCTGAATGCCGTCTTTTTTAACTAAGGTTATTAACTGTTCAATAGATTGTTATGCAGGGTTTTTTTTTACAACTTCAAAAACACAGCATGCCACAGCGTACTCTCGGAGGGCCAACAACGCTAACCGAGCGCACGGCGCTCCTTCTTCCTCCCATGAAAAGGTCTTATTGCAGTTGTGGCCCGTGAAATGCGCTTTATTTGATTATTCGTGCTCCACTGTACTCGCTTCTACAAGCGGCTCATTTTACCATCAGGAGACTCCGCTTTCGGTTGAAAACAAATGTTACAAATTAATGATCATTGTTTAACATTTTCACTCTTTCATATGTGGATTAGCATTAGTTGAGTCAGGCAATGGACTGAGAAGGCAGTACAGTTATAGTGTCAGTGTTCAACAGTGGGAAAGAGGGAAACATCTGAGGCAGACAATTGTGATAAATGTGTTTGTCATTACAAATCTTACTACAAAGTTCAAGTGTGATGCTTTAAATGACTTAAGACAAATTCAAATAGAGAATTCGATAATGTATTCATTTTCCGTTCCAATATACAGAGACTGTTACATAAGTTTGAAGATCTAAATAAGGTTTTTCATAACTAATTTTAATTCAAATGAGTTCCTTAAATTACCTGTTATCATGCACTTTTAATCAAATATAATGTTTAAAATACTAATAGCGTTCTGGAGCATGTTTTTATTGTAATAGAAATGTACTTTGTACTAAAAAGTACTAAATGTACTAAAACAATGTGAATTGTATTGGTCATTAAGATTAAAAATATATATGCAAGGGCAATATGCTTATTAAACGTAATTTGTTGGTGTTTATTGCTGTAACCTTTGCCTCTGTATCGCCATCTCTGTTGAAACATAAAATTATTTACTTTCATCCAAATGTGTGTGGCTTGAAGTCAAATGATGTCAAACTAACTCCTGCGAAATCGAACCCCGACAGCTCAAATGATATTTCTTTGAACAATGATCTTTTATGTATGCAAACACACATACATTTTTCCTGGCATAACATTACGCAAAGAATTTTGCCTGTTACCTAATAACATCACTAAATCAACCATGCACTGACCCTTATAGCCTAAGCAGGGTCATTAAGGCTATGGACCTAACTACTGAAAAAATACACGTTTCTACTTAATAGCATGCTAAAGTGCTGGTCAAGGAGGCAGAGATCATCTTGGGTATCCTTGATACACAAAGCAAGTGTACGGGGACTTTGCTGCACTCAAAGTAAATGCATTTTTCAAGGCCTAGTCTCCATTGACTTTAGCTTTTTAATGTCCCCTACATTTTCCCTGTTCAAGCACAACAAATATTGTGGCTAAACCCATCTGTAACGACAGAGGTCAAATGATGGAGTGAATAGATACACATTCAAACAATGACATCAGAGCTGATGTTGCTGTCATACTAATTTTGATACATAAAACTAACACGAGTGGGATAATGTTTTCTCAAACGCCACTGTAGGTCTCTCACTGTGGCGTGTGCGTCTACATTACTGGTATGTTGTAATTCAATTGTAGGCTCTAATGGAAACACCTGATAATTATTCGAGATTTGATTGTATTCGAAGCAACACGGAATGCCGGAGACATGGTGCGCCGACACAGCAGTGCTCATGTGGACGACGCCGGTTTGAGTCCAAACACGTGTTGTTTTCCACTCCCATTCATTTAGATGCACCTTTTGTGACCATTAAAATAATTAAAAAATGATGACTATGATTCATCGTCCATTAGGATAGTGATGGAGATAATCTATCCCCCAGGCATTATGTGAAGATTTGGGGCAAGCCTTTTATCGTAGCATCCAGCTGTCTATGCACCAGCAATCTTTCAGGTTATTACAGAGAAAAGTCAAGGAATTCTTTATTTTTAAATGCTCCAAAAGTTTCAATGCATTCTGCTAGTTAAAAGTTGAGCGCATTGTCTTTGATTTTCACGTCTCCAAGGCAGTAATTCGAGGTTGAGGAAGGTGGAGCGTAAAACACGGAAGCTGCCCATTTTCCTCAGGATGATGAAAATTGATCCAACATTTCATATCATAACTGTCATATTATTTTCATTATTCCTGCCTGCAAGAATGTGGTATTAACACTAATGCAAACTCAGGTAAGGTAATTGCCACTAATGGATGTGAAGGACTCCAAAATTGGATGTCATTAAAGCCGTCAACACATTCTCTGGATAGTTCAATTGTGTGGCTATGCACTAAGAGAGGGAGAGGGTGGGAGAGAGATTGGGAGAGAGAAAGAGTATTAAGCATATGGCAGTATGGAGAAAAGAGGTCAGAAAAAGCAAATTGGGGTTATGCGTGTAAGAAACTTTCAGACACAAATCACATGTAATAAGATTCTTTCTCACAGCTGTAATCTGTGTGTTTTAAGGCAATTTGATGTTACAGGATAGTGAAAGTAGCTGTGCAGAGAACCATAGTAACCATATGCTGTTAACAAAACCAACAATATGGAGGAAAACAAATAGTACACACGGTGGTTTATCTTTTCTTCAAAGTTTGACAAGAACAAAGTTGAAACTAAATTATGATTCACTTTTCTCCCCTCAGTAAAAAGTTAGAGTTTGATCTTTTTCATAGAAGTTCTGTGTCAACATTGTATCAGAAGTAGACACAAATACTGCAATACTGAAGGGGCTTCAGTATTGCTATGTTTCTGATAATCGTATGTACGAGTCGCAAATTAGCCACCTCGTAAAATAGTTGTGAATTTCCGTGAGATGAGATCAGGCTGAAATATCACAGTTGAGTACACTTTAAAGGTTTATCTGAAAAAGTTCTAAAAACTATTTATATTTATATTCATACTAAGTATATATATATATATATTTACCTTTGGACATATTTTTAACGTTGATGTCTTTTAAAGTTTTTAGAGAAAAGGACATTTGTGTGTGTGTGACATTACTATAGTCTAAGAAGCATGTGCTCTATATGAGAAACAACAGAAATCTCATTTGTAATTGTAACAGAGACCATTTTTTCTTTTCAAAGAGAGCCATAAAGCTTGGATGTCACAAATACAGAAGGTGATACATACAACAAACTCGACAACCACGCTAAAGTTTGTTCGTTTTCGTACATGCACATTCGCATTTGAATTGTGATTATTAACTATCACTGCAACACTGTCAGGCGTTCAATGGTTGGTGACAGAAAAAGTACAACTATTAAGCGAAATGGATATCTTATGAAACAATGAATAGGAATTATACAACCAACTCGGTGTAATTAACAATCTAAGCATTTTGATTAGTGCCACACCAATGTCATATATCTCCCAATTAAACTTCTCCCGATCTCACGGGGCACGTTCATGTCATTCCTTACATGTATTTTGCGTCGGCTCACATAAAAGACAAGACAGTGATCCCAAGTTTTGCTCAGCCTCTTTCAAATCACAGTATGACAGCTATAAATTAAAACATCATCGCCAGAAAGGGAGAACCATAAACAATGATTTTCAGCCACATTCGCACCATTTTTCCCGTTGCTTAAAAACAAGGATGAGGTAAATGGCAGAGGAGGGAGAGTTAACCGGAGACCTCTCCGACTGCTCCTCAGAAGCGACTCGTGAAGGGAGATAATTGACGAGAGGGAAAGAATGGATTCCTACTCTTAAATAACAGGATTCGCGGTAACCTCCTGCATTAAGGTGCCCGTCGCCAGTTAGCTGCTAATGACAAAAGGACACTAGGCGAGTGTTCTACCCTGCCACTGCAAAGTGTGCTCCGATATGTCTCCTATTCATCTGCGGTGGGTAATTACTTCAAACCCTATATTACCATGGTAATGAGATGCTACAGCACTGTCAACCCCTGCCAAGCAAAAACAAGGCGATCTAGAAGAACTTCAAACTGATCTTTTGTCTGTCGGCAGGGACGAGCAGTCTAGTTTCAAAACGTTGCGCTTTGGAAGAATTTAAAAGGTTTTCGCTCAATGCTCAAATAACTATTTCGACGTGACAATGGAGAAATCAGTTACGCATTGTTTAAAACTTGACCTGCTTTTCTTGGTTTGTTCATTATGTACCAGGCTATTTACTCATTGGACTAGTTGTATTTTAATGAAAGCCTTCTTGCAACATTTGTAACACATTACAGCTTATTAAGATTTGTTAAGGTGTCAATTTTAGCTTTTTAACAGGGAGCATTATGGGTAATTTCAGTGTTGTGGATGTTACATTTGAAATAGAAACTCTGGGAATGTATTTATTAACAATATGTTGAATAATCTGTGTATATTTTCCAACACGATCTCGCGTAACTGTTTTACGAGGTAGCTAATTTTGGCTAATCCGTTTGAATTCGTATGATCTCAAAATCAAAGATCTCAGAAAATCATACTTTTAAAATAAAACAAATGCACTAAAAACTTTAAGAGAGACTTTAAACCACCAGTGTTGACACCTGAGCTATCAATATGGAGAAAACGTTTTCATGAAAAGGTTGACTTTTGCAAGGAATTGCCGTTAAACATAAACTCACCGTACATGAGTAGTAATTTTGTCTATTTTATATGCTCTGATTGTCATCATTTCACCATCTAACAAAGAAGCAATGTAGTTTTTCAAATAATATGAGCTGAAATAATAGAAGATACATTAATGTTAAATAGCATTAGGTGGAGTAGAGCATGTCACACTGCTCTCTTAAAAATAAAGGTGCTTCACGATGCCACAGAAGAACTTTTTTTATGTTCCATAAAGAACCTTTAACATCCGAATTATACAAATGTAAGAAAGAGATGGTTCTTTAAAGAACCTTTGTCTGAATGGTTCTTTGTGGAACCAATCATGGCTCTTCTATGGCATCACTGTGAACAACCTTTTGAAACAGAAAGAACAAATTTGCATTGTATCATCATTTTTAGGCAAGTATGAACTGTCTGATCTATGGATGGCAACAAAAAGTGTTGTAATGGAAAGGATCATATTCGGGTTTATTAAATATCTCCTTGTGGGGCCCCCTAGGCATGTCAAGGCCCTGGGCGAGCGCCTTTAGCAGTGCTTCTTAATCCCGGTCCTAAGGACCCACAGCACTCCACATTTTGTCCCTCTTCTGATCCATCTTACATGTGTCTGATTTTGTCAACAGAAGGCCTCTCCGAAAAAATCATATCTTTTGGAATAAGTTTTGTTTGAAAATACCCTGATATGCTGCCTACATAGGTGACTTATATGGTTTGAAATAGAGCCTTGGACAGGACATCATTATAATTGTCATTCAGACATTCATAATGTCAAAAGAAACAGGAAGGGTCATATAAAAAGAGATCATTATGGAGATGAGTTTAAAGGCCATTGAAGCTCAGGTTACAAGAGCTAAATAGCAAGTGACTGTTGCTCTAATAATCTGCTCAGCTGTGTAAATAAAATATCTGTTCCTCCGAGCTCGGCATGTGTATTATTCACTCAGTGAGGGGATTGGTCTGTGAATCACAAGCACCTCTGTTGTTGTTTCATGACGTGTACTGTATAATCTCTCCCAGACTTCATTGTCACTTTTAAATCTTTTGTGTGACTGATCAATATTGTGCTCCAAGGCACTAAGAACAAATTTCATTTTGTCAATCACGATAAATATTCCTGAAAAATGTATAAACGCATGCGCCTGGCTTGAAGTTAACGTCTGGTCTGTGTTTGTTGATCGGTCTGGCTAGTGGCTAACAATATTGCTATGCATATTTTTTATGTATATGTATACTTTATATTAATATTTTATTGTATAACAATTTGTTAAATAGGTCGTGTAACGTGTCACATTTAAGTTTAGCCAAGTAACTGGTAACCCAACTAATATTGGCAAACTCGCTAGCTAATGTCATTTACTTGTTATTTCTTTGGCTTGTTATCAGAAATAATCTGCGGGGACTCTATTCTTTGTGGATGTGTACCGGATGTTAAGTTTGGGCCACAAGAATGCACAGTAACGTTTGTTTATGTTGTTGCTTTGAAACCGTCTATAATGCACAGTAGTACAATACATTTACTACTAGGAATTAACAGATTGTCTTTCATTCAGTTGGTGTGATTTTGTTGGATAAAAAGTACACTTAATTTTTGCTTTTGTGCGATTGTTCGATTAATTTGAAATCCTTTTTTTATTACAAACGGATCTCGCTATGGATGCATACCCAGAATTGTTTCACACAAGATGGCTCACAATAGCTAAACGTGCGTTTTAAAAACTGTCCTTTATGTGTCCTTTTCACACACATATAATGACATAAAAAGACGTGTAGCAGGTGAAGGTTAAATAAAGAATTAGATGGAAAAAACACTGTGTATAATTACTGGCCCCAGTTAATTTCTGGAGCACTAATGGAAGCACATGGTGAGGTGAAATGTCTTGGTTGCATCATTTTATCAGCCATATTTTCACTGAATTTCTCCGTCTCTTTGTCAAAAACAACCCACTCTGTGCTGCCGATTGTATCTCGTAATTATCCCTTTTTGTTGATAACATTCTACATATTGTAAGTTCAGGTCTGGAACAAGACAAAGCAGAGCCATTGAACCCAACAAAGCAGGAACCTGGTTAATCCGCAAGCTAGGTATAGATAAACAGGAAATCAAATTATATGAAATGTACAGTATTTCTTTTCTTATGATCACTAGAAAGAGCAGTTTATGCAAAAAGGGTTTTTTTTGTCTGAAGTTGTGTGGGGGCCATATACATACAACCACTACACATCTGCTTTACTCACAGCCAGCATGTTGTTGTGTGTAATGATTGAGTGTGTTTAAAACACTTCGCCTCGCTGTGTTCACACTGGATCGTCCCTAGACAGAAATCCAATTAGGCGGTTCTGGTTTATCCTCATCTGATCCTTTCTTCTCCAGCAGAAGCGAAGGGAGCGAGGGGCCATCGAAGCAGGTTTTCTTACAGCAGGAGTGGGACTCGGGCCCACCAGCTCCGGGTCTGTGATCTCAGTGTGCAGGACTGCCATCGGCACACTAAAAAGAAGGGGGGGGTGTCTGATACAGACATCACATCGCAGTTTTACATTAGTTCGGTGGTAGAGTACTTGGCTGTGACTGTGTGTTTGTATATGCATGGCTAAGAAAACTATTAGATATCTGTAAGTATGTTAGATTACATTCATAAATCAATGAAATAATTGTTAGTATAGTTTTGCATGTTATTGCATGATTTTCAACTGAGATTACTAAAATTTTAAAAATAATATTTAAATATTATAGTTTATATAATGTTTTGAGAATTTAATATTAATATAATATGTCACATATATTGCATGCACTCATATTGACAGAAACAGAATGCTTTATTGAGATACTGTACACCTGCACTGTTGTATTGCCCCGTTACAATAAGTGCCTCATTCTCTCTACACCCGACATCTTGTGCCTCTCAAACCTCACCTTCCTTTAGTACAGTATGTCTGCCCTGCACAGCAGAGGTCCTTTACTCCTGAGCTCAGCAGAACCTCCATTTGTCTCCATGTTCTCTTGTCTCCAAGTGTTTTTTTACCAGGCAAAATTTCAGATGAACTTGACAGCGGTCATCATGCAGCTGTAAAAGAAAAGCATAACTGTTTTGCGTTGCAAAAGAAAAAAAGTAGCAAGTTTTAAATGACAAAGTGGTGGGTAGATAACAGGTTGAAGAAATTGAAAGCTCAATGAAAGCTCACAAATGTGAGTATGAATGGGGGAAATCTCTTAATACATCTCACGGTGTATCAGACTGCAAGTTCAAAAGACTTTTTATGTTAAGGGAGAAAAATGAAAGTTTACTAGAAACCTGATATACTATGAATATGTTTATCTTTAGTGTCTGTGCTAGCTCCAAAAATCCAATATGTCAAATGAGAAACAGGAAGAAATAGATGGAAATTTCTTTTAAAAAAAAGGTAATTGCATTTATTAAATTAATGAAACAAAATTGTTCACAAATAAAAATGGAGGTTTAAACTGGCCCTGATCTCCGTGGCCGGTCGATATTATCTGCTTCTATTTATCTTCCCGCTTTCATCAAAGAACAAAAAAAAAACACAAATTTGACTTTGAAAAGGAAAAACAAGCAGCAAGATGTTCGAACCCCGCCCCTTTCCTAACTATTCTCGTCTCACCTTGAGCTGGGTCCACGTAGACCATTTCCCCTGTATCCTTCCCTTCTTTTTCCTTCCCTGACAAACTAACGCGAGCCTCTGCAGTCCCCCTCTCCGCACCGTGGCACAAACAAGAGCTGTCCAGACATCACTCATTAACGTGCCCCCCACGTCAGGCTCCATTAAAAATAACCCACCCCGACAGCCTCAGAAAGGACGGCCGTACCTCCCGAACACCTTTTAGTCTCTCCCTGTGCCCACGCCCCCACCCCTTCTTTCATTAGGCCTGTTTTGGAGTGTGCTGTGGTATCTACACCATAACTAAGGCTGTTAGCATCTGTTTTACTCCAAGCAAAGTCAAAAGGTGCAGGGCTTTGAGGAACAACCCCCTCTCCCGCAAGGATTCCCTCTCTGGCGCCTCCACCTCCCCTCCCTCTCTTCCTATTACTTTGCATACCCAGAAATGTCACCTTACTCCAGCAAGCTGTTACCATGCTGCCTCCATGCCAAAACAGCCAGCCTCAGAGGAGGCTGATGGATCCTGCATTTTTCAATGATGGCTCTTAAAAGGCATTAGACGCCCGAGGCACCTCAGGCTTGGGCAACAGAAGAAGATGTGATATAATGGCGCTGGAACGGAGGACCGTGCCTCAAAGTCAAACCCAGCATGCGACACTAAGGGTGGTTTGGAGGGGTTGCAGAAAAAATGGTTCCTGACTGCTGATATCTTGGCCGTGTACACGGTTTGGACAATCGCAGAACAAATGCAAGCGGATGAAAGGGAAGCGTTTATTGCTCTCCTACGAAAATTAAAGACGTAATGCTCGGATAGATCATGCTGTTTTTTAGTCATGAACATTAAAAGCAACTTTGATATTAAAAAAGAATAAATCGGTCATATTTTATTCACCCTCATGTCATTTAACCCTCCTATTATTCTGAAATTGTAGCAATGATTTTAATAAGTGGAGTCATATTCACCCCAAATATGTTAATCTATAAAACATTACTCAATTTTAAAACGTAAACTGTTTGTATTTACACACTTACACTCCTAACATTTAAATAAAAATAATTAGAAACACAATCCCTTGATTTCTATATGTTCACGCCGTGTCTACAACGAACGTGACCGCATCCAGTGTGGACAAAATGTTTAATTATAATGGGTTCCAATGCATCTCTAATGTATTTTGCCGCGTCCGGTGAATTGCTCCATTTACATTAAGTTCTTTTAATACCAAAAGTCAGAAAATAAAAAATAATCAAAATATAATCCGAATGTTTTCTGAGATGTCAAAATTGCTGTGGGGTCAATTTGACCCCAAAGATAATAGGAGGATTAAAACCTGTATATGACTCTTCCTCGGTGAAACTGTCTCAATGGTTTTGAGTCCATACAATGAAGTAAATGGGGGTCAGTGTTGTTGTTCAGTTACCAACATTTTTCAATACTGGTTTGGAACGACATGAGGGTGATTAAATGATTTAATTAATCTTCATAATGAATATTTTTTCCAGCAAACAATAGTCAATTGTCAATGTGTGTGACATACAGTACTTAATTATTTTTACTTCAAAAATATGAAGGAATAGCTCAAGGTCACATTTATTCAAGGCGAAAAAGTTAGGAAGATTCCAAACATGTCAAGTTCAATAGATTCTCTAAGACAGCAATTTTTAAGAATTTAAAAAATTACCAATTAATATTAAAGGGATAGTTCACACACAAATGAAAATTAAGTCATCATTTACTCACCCTCTTGTCATTTCAAACCTATATGAATTTCTTCTGCAGAACACAAAAAAGGATATTTTAAAGAATGTTGGTAACTGAACAACGTTGGTACCCATTTACTTCCTACTGTACTGTACTGTATAGACACAAAACCAATGCAAGTCAATGGGGACCGCCATTTACCAGTCACCAATATTCTACAGAATATCTTCTTTTGTGTTCTGCAGAAGAAAGAAAGTCATACAACTTTGAAAGAGTGTGAGTAAATGATAACAGAATGTTCCATTTTGGGTGAACTGTCCCTTTAATTATCATTGTTGAAGTAACTTTAAGGAAAAAACTAAATGTGTGTTTTGGTTGTTATAAGTGTACTTGGATATGTTATTCAACCACAATATCGGTACATTTGATTTTTAAAGTGACTAATGATACAAAACGATGTTCAATATAATATACGTTTAAGACACATATTTCAGATATGGTATTATTCATGCTTTGGGGCTGCATAAATACATTAAGTTGTAAAACACTTTTGTAAGATGGTTTAGGTGAAGTCAATAATTCCTAATTTACATTTTGTCCAGACAGAAGTGACACTAAAGTCATGGTACTGTATCTCAACCATGACTTCAGCTCATTTATGCTTGTAGATTCATTTTTCTGATATACACTGTAGGTTTCAGGCATACACTACAAATACTTTTGGTTTCAACAGTCATAAAGAATATGAAAAATGGAAAGTTGAAGACACAAAACCCAGTGGAAGACCTGTGAGTCTGATGAACAGTACTTAAAGGTCATTTCCTTAAGGAACATGAGGAAATCCAGTGAAGTGCTGGCTCAACATTAACTAGAGTCATTCATCACCAGGATATAGTCTTCAACTGTAAAACAAAGTCTCATAATAAATGACGTATAACAGCTAAAACAAGAAACCACTGCAGAAAGGCTTGAAAGGGGCAACAAGTGGCAGAAAGTCCAACTTTTCGAAAGTTCTCCAGCGTTTTTTGTCATCAAACTATTAAATGATCCGGTCCTCTTATAGGTGTTTGGTATAAGCGCAGTTAGTAAGCAACAGTGTCGTCCACTTTTAGTATTTTTACCCCACAGAACGCCACGTAAGCTCATCGTTTTAAGATCAACCCAAAACGACGCATTTTTCCATCACTTCATCAATTACAGCCGAAGAACAATGGCAAACAAAATAATTTGACGTTATATTGTTTGGCTAAACCCTCTCGTCGGAGCAATAACAGTGCGGAGTGCTTTGTGTGGGAGTTTCCTGAAGAACTGGAGGACTCTCATGCACAAACGGCGCTTCAGGCCGGCTAGAGGACTCTTTGAAAGTGAAAAATCTGTCTCCTCACTAAAGGTCTCCCTCGCAGTAAACACTATGTGATACCAGTAGTGAAGGACGGTCATGGAGTGGCTAATCGGATGGACACAGAGAGTCTCTCCGGCAGACCGGGAACAATGCAGCTGCGGCTGCTTAAGAGTAGCGGGTCCTGAGGCGCGCCGCTGAACTGCGACCTTGCTCGTATAGACCGGTGGCTGCCACTACCTCTTTGACAAAACTTATGATTCATATAGCCCTAGTGCACTACACTTGTTCCCTCTATCCATTTCTCTCTTTCTCCGTGTCTTTCTCTCATTGCGTGACCTTTACATCAGATAGCTGATAGTTATAACCCCCCCCCCATGTCCTAGATATCACAATAGCCTTGCCTTAAGTGAGAGCAAAAACTCTCGATGACTCGCTCGCAATCACACACACACACACATGTGAAAAAACCGCGACACGTATTGTTTCCAACCTCTGGCAGTGCCTTAATTAGACCACACTAAGGCTCCTCTACGGTGTCTCTCTCTTTCTTTTTAGCAGTATAATTAGATTAGTGTCGGAGACCTGGTGTAATCGCTCGGAGGGGAGATGAAGGAGTGGGTGCGACGAGCGGAGACAGGTGGCCCCTCTGTGCTCGCCTTTTTTTCTCTCTCGTGCTCCGCTGCAGGACAATACGTGGAGACAAGACAAGGTACGGCCCCAACCCCCCCTCCGGTCCCCTTGACAGGTGCTGCTCCTTTAGTGCAGGTGTTTTGTAAGAGCGTCCTGCTTCAATGGGGGTGTGGGAGGGGGTGTTGGTGACCTCCACCCAAAGCATACTACTCTTATTCAGACAAGACCAAGTTCCTCGAAAACAAAAAAGGAATAGGAATATTTCCTTGCTTTTTATGAGGACTTCTTGGTAAAATGGTTTATTTTAATGTCATTTTTTATATAAAATCATACACAAATGAGACAGTTGTTTATATACAGCATTTATTGTTTTCAGATTTTGGCATCTTAGCAATATCTCGACTATATCAGTCAGGGGCATGGTTGACTTTTTTTTTTTTAAAACTGATGTTCTGAGATGTTTTGAAAGCCGGACACTTCATTTGCTCTCCATTCAGTCGTACTGATGTCTGCAGAAGAAAGTGACTTTTTAGTTTTTATAATGAACAACTATTCTAAAAAATATAGACGTTTCAATGCCTGCAGATTATTTCTGATAACAAGCAACAGAAATACCAAGTAAAATCACATTAGCTAGAAAGTTAAAAGTTTGTCTAGTCAGGATTATTTTGGGTTAACAGTAGAAGAACGGTTACTTGGCTAAACTTAAATGCAACAAGTTTGAATGATCCATTTAACAAATTGTTTATTTAATAATATTAATGTACAATAAAATGCAATAATTTGTTTATTTAAAACAATTATTATACAATTAAGTATTAACACAAATTAATATATTAATATAAATGAAATAAAGTATAAATAGACAAAGCAGACAAACCCGATGTCCAACAGCATATCTTCAAAAAATGAGGAAAGATTGTCATGCACAGATGCTTCAAATGTGATGCCCAAACAAATTCATGTATCTAAATTGAGTCTTTCATTCCGATTTATTTTGCCGATACACTTTATTATATTATAGAACCCCCCAAGAGATGAATGACCCCTTTAGGTCTTCTACGTTTTGGGGGTATCTTAAAATCTGACATTACTCTTCAAATCTCATTTTGCCCCCAGAACTCAAAGCTATTCAAGAGACCATTACGATATCTAAAATAGGATTGGGATAGGAGATATGTGACCCCTGGGATAAATCCGGTTTTCCAAAGAGTGTCTAAAGTGGAAAAGAAATTTCACTTGGTTTGTATGACATCTTAATAAGTGACCAGAAAATGTGTACACTTCAATTCATCAGAAAGGACACTGTATGCATGAGGATGCAAGTAATATCTATAATTGTATAACAGTGAGTCTCATTGCATTGCTATTAGCAAAATTTTGTTATTAGTTCACAGAATAAAAAAAATTATAATTTACCAAAACATCCATATAAACAGTAAATCAAAAAAGTGAAAGTGGTCTTTGACATGGTCTTTTACTTTTTCTGCAGCTGTATGTTATTAGATTGAGGGATACTTTATGCAAAAAATGAAAATGATTTAATCATTAATTCGCACTCTTGTCATTTCAAACCTGTATGACTTTCTTTCTTCTGCAAAAAACAAAAGAAGATATTTTGAAGAATGTGGTGATCAGTACTTGACTATCAGGAGGTTATGATATTATCAAAGTGCTTGTTCGCCGACAAAAGTGTCCGAGTGGCTTTGTTCCAACTTAGAAGTTAAACCCGCCAAGCTTGAACCAAGGCGTAATGCTAATGGAACATGCAAACTCATCACAGGCCAAATATTAAACATCTGCTGAAGTGCTAATATTGACAGCCCCAACCTTTCATCCTACAAGACAGACTTTCGAACGCATTATTGCAATCTTAGCGTGTCCTGTAACCTGACCAGTTAACACTCAACACGTTCAATATGATCCCAAGCAGACGTCAACACTATTCATAAAGAACACGAGAGTTTGTTTTCTCCTGTGTTGGATGACGTGACAGTAAGACAGTCACTGGGTATTTACTCAAGGCTGTAGGCTCATTGTTATCCCTTAGCCTTACCCTAAGGTCACAGGCATTGACTTAATTAAAATTGACACACTGAAACATCATCCCAACAGCTGGTTCAACAAACCTGTCAAAACACAATGGCGTGCATCAAGGTTTAAGAAATATGGAGCTAATGAACCATTTCCTTGATCCGTGAATAGGTTTGTAGGAAATTGAATAAATTAGCCCCTATATCTAGATACAATATACAGTACAACAAACATACTGTATTATATACACTATATGTCTAATATGAATTGTAATATAAAGTTACATTAAAGGTGATGTGTGTATTATTTAGGAGGATCTATTGACAGAAATGCAATATAATATACATAACTAATGTGTGAATTCACCACGTTGTTTCTATAGTAGCCCTAAACGGACAAACTGCACTACAGAGTGGGTTTCGTAACTACGTTATCTTGTTCGGCAAAGAAGTGAAAGCGTTGTGGCATCTTGTCCCGTGTCAGCCACCGTAGTGCTTCAAGCTGTAGGGTCAAGCTGTGCAGTGAACCGTTTGCAATTCGCTTCGCCGTTTACATGAGGTGAATTCGTTTTAGTACGATCTGCAGTGTCGTTAGGTTTAGGTTTTTTAATAATCTATTTTTCTGATTTACTTCATTTGAATTCATGCTTATTATCTCTTACTGAGTTACAAATACCTGTGATATCGGGTTTAAAACCATAAAGCAGTAAAACAATAATTTTTATTACTGTTTAATGCTGTCTGGTCTGTGCAAAATTCATCTTTCGCAAATCCGCACACCTTGATGTTTCAAATGAATATGGGCATGCCGGTCAGCTGTAAATGTAACTTTTTGTGGATTTTTTCCCCTCCTATCAGACACAAATACGCACACTCACACCAAAAGCGTTTTAATTAAGATTTCATGTATTAAGACGACTCCTCCATCATTATAATTGTGTTTCACTGGCCTTGAAACTTGTTTAGGCGAGGATCTTGGCTTTATTACAATATTTTTCGCGAGTCTTTCATGCAAAGACCGCGTTGATGACGTGCTTTTACCCTACACATGACTCTTTTGAGAACATTCTGATGCTTGATAATGAGAGCGTCCCACTTTCATTTGAACACAGCTTTCATTAGTTAAATGCCTGCTCCTTGGGGGACGCAAGATTTTAATTATCAAGAGGCCGTTAATAATTCGGACCGCTTTGAGAAGCACGCTTGGAATATTTTCAATGGCAGGCTTCATTTGTCGTCTTCATTCTTGCCGTTTTTGAGGAATTCAACTTCTCGAAAATTAATTTGAAAGAGCAGCTTTTCAAGGCTGTGCTAAGTGGTTAAATATATATAAATGAAGATCGCAAATTAAAATTAGACCACATGTTGTCTTTGATAAAGAATTTTGAATATGTTGCTACTATGGAGTCTATTTAAAATTCGAGGAAAACCGCGCACATAAGATTTTATGTTTTATCTTCTGTCTCTTTCTTCATAATTTAAAAGAAATATGTTCAAGCCACTCATATATGTTTTCTTTTTTCAATCAATTAGCTTGCAACACAACAGACATATCATGCCCAACCACGAGCACTAGCACAAGATCACTGAGTTTCTTCGTTGAGTTGCCCTGTGTCTGCAGGCGCTGGCTGGAAAATGACTCCTAGCCGTTAGCTCCCGATGCTAATTGTTTGTATTAAACAGTGTCTGACAGGAGAGAAAGTGCGGAAAGGCGCTGCGAGCAGCGACAGGTCGTGTTAGCGTGGTGACAGTTGACTGGGCAGCCTGGAGCAGAGTTGGAGAAAGACTCTAATCTGCCCTGCCTGTTCCTCTGGTAGCCCATGGCACCTCTGAGCTCTATTACACAGAACAAACCTCTTTCTAGGAAAAGCCGCTGTACTTACAAGCTAATATTGGGACGTCGCTAACGTGAAAATGATAAACATGACATCTGCTTTTTCCATTAAGACATTTCTTCTGTTCTGTTGTTGTTTTTGTTTACTGTAGCATGGTAATTGTTTGCACCATATTTACCATAATTATAGTTTAAACTGTAAACTTGTAAGACAGTAATATGGGGTTGAAGCTTCGGTATGGTGGGTTGTGCACAATAATATTACTATTAATATTTTTGCTTTATATTGTAACACAAATTGGAGTTTGTGTGCTTGTTTTGTACAGTCTCTGTATAGCTGTATTATCTTAACATGGATAAACACTGACAACATTTCTCTTTCATTTTATTAACAAGGTGGCCCTTTATTTTCAGGGTGAACTATCTCTATACAAATGGAAAAAAATGTACATTAAATAAACAAAATATAAAGTCAAGAGTGCTGGTTCATTTACAATTTTATGACACAATGCAGCAGAAAATTATGATCCGATATACAGATCTATCTGTTCACTTAAAGGGATACCCAAAAAAATCTCTCTCTGGTTGTTCCAAACCTGTATAAATGTCTTTGTTTGGTTGAACATAGAGAAAGATATTTGGACGAATGTTTGTAACCAAACACTTCTTGGACCCCATTGACTACTATAGTAGGAAAATTACAATGGTAGTCAAAAGTGCTCCATGTTTCTAAAAAAATTCAGCTTAGTCAACAAAAATTCCTTTGAACAGCTTGTTATCTTTGTTTGATTGTTGTATTAAAAGCACACACAAGACAAACAGAGCCAAGTACAGAAACCAACACGTCACAGCTGCATGCAGGGAAAAAAGACACTAGTAAATCAGTGTTGAGGAGTGTGGAAATCTCCTAAGTGATTTTCTGGGCTGTTACACATGCTGTGCGGAGGGTTTCGTGCGATTCCCAGCAGTAGTTAAGGCCGCTTTAGGCTAGTTTATGTTTCATCTTAAGAAGATAGCAACACAGTCCTGTAAATGTTTGACTATCTGCGGCTGAGGGGAAATAGAAGCTGCTCAAAGGAATTAAAGCAGATCAAACAAAAATTTGTCTTTTCTTATTACTTTAATGCGTAACTACTTCCGGATTAGTTAAAAGATCAATGAAGAACATATGGAACATGAACATTAGCCTTTTGCAGTCTATGTTAAGTGTGTCTACAGAAGCTCCAGGCTGAGATGAGATGAGAAGAGAACAGAGTAGCGGCCACTGACCCTCTCAGGCCTCTTGCCCCAGCAGATGGAGGAGAAGGCAGAACGGGCACACAGTGTTGGCACTGCCCATTTTGGCACCACTGGAAAGTGCCAAAGCAAAGCAGAAAGCCAAGACGTGTATTCTTTGTCTGTCTTTATAAACACAATCTCCCCACATCCAATGGGCGACTGTTTTTCCTTTATGGCAGACTGTATTTTTCACTCACAGACAAAAATTATTTGGGATGAAATAAATGGGAGGTTCTTTTATTCATTTAAAGGAAAACTGGTATAAACGATTACGGTGGTTGACAAAGCCGGTTGTTAAATATTTGCTTATAGCATGTGTACCGTAAAAAATATGTTTTGTTTGGTTAAGCTTATGTTGTGGATCATCATTACATCATGTTTTAAATGTATGTACATCATCCATGTACACCTCAGTTGACTCACTTTTCTCAATCCATTTTGAACATATGTAACGTATATGCAACACAACCCCTCTGAAACATCCCGTAGCTCCGCTTCACTACAAAACTACAGTAGCACTGCAAGAAAGAAAGAGATGGAAAGGCAGACAGAAGAGAGTTTTTTTCAGACTCCTTTGGAAGGAAGTCTTTGCCAGGCCACCTGTCTCCGAGCATGCCAGCTGTACGTTTGCGCTGAGGAGTGTCACAAACGCTCCACGCTTCCAGCAGCACATTAGCTGCAGTTGGCACTTCTTCTTCATGTGAAGGAAGAAGTGGTGAGAATCAGATGGGTACATTTTTGCCTGGGGTTATGGCGGGGAGGGGGGGTGAAGGTTGAGTGGCTGTTGGGTTTTTCTTCGTTTTTCCACTCTTTTGGGTTTGGGGTTCAAGAGAAGCAGTGCCAATGGATAGCGAGAGACACCTGGTGTTGCCTTCAAGCTGTAGCTAAGTGGAAAGGAGCGAGAGAGCTTGGAAAGAGGAAAAGAAGTTGTTTCGTGTGCCTTACCTCGGCTACCTCCACCTTCTCTGAGAAACATCCAGACGAGGAAATGGTGCCCAAAACTTCACATGTCTTCTCGCATACGCGTCCAAGCATTTAATGCGGAAGGCCGAGCAATGACGGCGCGACGGGGGGAGGTCCAGTCAACAAAGCTTTAGCATGCAGGATGTAAATGGCTAGATTTCAGTAAAGTTTTTGAAAAGAAAATCAGCTTTATTAGTTGGACCAAAATCGACTTTTTAGACGCTTTGTTGCGGGATAAAGAAAATCGGAAGGATTCAGGGTACTAAATGATTTCAAGTGTTACCAAAATAAACAACACCGTTCTTTTGGAGTTCAGATTAAAAGAACATACGTCCGCTCTTCGCCTCTTTTTGTGTTGTTTGGTGTTCTTTACCGGCCCACTGTATGGCCCACTACACTCGCACTGACAAATTAACAGCAATCATCTCCCGTCCCTAAGGAATCTGAGTAGTCAAGATAATTGCAGCAACATTTGCCAACAACTCTGACATAACCTGACATTTCCAGGAAAGGTAAATGGCTAAGGCACGTCTCTAGAAAGGAGAGATGAGCTGATGAAAAGCCATTATGGACACAATAATTGGCTAAATGGCCATCAAAGTTAAGAGTAAGATGGATGGCGGTGGTTATTGACAAAACAAATATTGGCAAAGCTTTTTAACACGCGCACAAGTGTGCGATGCGTAATTGCTCTGTAAAATTAAAATAATGAGGTAGTTAATTTTTGGATGATATTCATGTGATACGTCAAGATTTAATGTTACATAAATAACTGAATCTTGTTAAGAGAGTTAATTCATTCATAATAAAAATAATGATGCTTTGCTACTTTATATATTTCATGAAAACTGTGATTTTTTATATGGTGCAAATATGAAGGGCATCATATACTGTCAATTATTAACAAAATACAGTAATGGCCAAAAGTGATGTCCGTGGGGGCATATTTGTGCATATTTGTACAATATTTGATTTTAATGCTGCCTCAGGTTAGATTCAACCGTCGAAATATGAGGTGTATGGTACAAAATAGACAAAACATATTTTTCATACGAGTTTTATTCCAATATGCCAAAACTGCATAGATAAACTAAAAGACCACAGGATATAAATCTGACATTCATTACAGTTTTATCAGTTATTAATATTTGTTAATTCTCTCTTATAGTTGTATGTTGTACTTTTCCTGGGCCTTGGCTTTGTGCATGTGTTGTGTGTAATGTTTGGCCAAACCTTCTTTAAATTCTTATCAAAGCTGATCTTCAGTTTACACTCCAAGTACAACAATGCAACATAAATATAACATTTTTAAAATACTGTATATTAGAATAAACAGCAAAGAGATACATTTTCAAAAGTTGGACTTCACTTATTTTAGCCTGTTGCACGCTTAAATAAATTTCTCCATGTCATCTGAATTTCCTTTTTTAAACACTATTTTCAGCTAAAACCCTCTGATGTGTAGCACAAAGTTCCACTTGGAAAAGAAAAGAAACAACATAGGAAAGAAAATTAGATAACATTTTTGTTGAAATAATATTTATTGTAACTGCACTATGGGAAACATGATGATCAAATACAAGTTGCATAGTGTTCAAATATACTGGAATCTCATGAAATTCAATTTTCCCAACAGCTAAAAACAAGATCTGTGGTGCTGTTATCTGTTCAGTGAGAGAACAGATGTGTTTCTTCATACAGTTCCATGAGACAACAGGATACACTGTAATGACACAGTGTGTTGTTGTAGCCGGATTTTTCCCTTCAAATAAACGCAGAGAAAGCAGGTTGATGGGAATTTAGATCATTCTCTTAATCTTCATCTATTCTCTCTTCATCAAATTTTTTTGTGATCGATGATTTGTTGCCACCATCTGTGTGTGACCTGTTGTAGTGCTAATAAACTTCCCCACAACTGACAAGAAACTAAAAGAAACAACTTCTAAAGAATTTCTGATAAGTTCCTCTTCTTATGTGTTATCAACTTTTGTAATCTTAACTGCTAAAACAGAAGTAGCCTTTCTATCACAAACCAAAACAAGGCTTTCATACATCCCCCCCCCACACACACACACACACACACACTCCATCTCTTGTTTCACTCTGCATTTTTCTCATTCTCCCTCTTTTCCTCACCTTCCTGCATTTCATTTCGCAGAGGTGAAACTGAGTCCTGGAGTCTGTCAGGTCTCGTTCGTGCCTACTCAAAGGTGAAAGGACGTGCCTCCCCTGGCCCGGCGCCGGTGGGTTCTCCCATCTCGCACAACCGTTTAGAGAGATGGGACAGACAGTAAGAGTGACAAGGAGGTCAGCTCCACAGCTTCCGGGGAGAGCAGATGGCCCTCGGTGTGGGCTTTTTTGTCCATCATTGTTTTTCCTTCGCTTCTTTTTTTTCCAGGGGAATGTGTTAAGAACACAATGGCCTGGAGTGAGCGAGTCAAGCTCCTGGCAGGGAGAAGGCCAGCGAAGAGCTCTGGATGTTGGGTCTGAATCCCCTTTACCTAAGGGAGGGACTAACAGTCCTCTTCCAGCCAAGGTTACTAAAGACCCATCCAGCCTTTACGCTGTTTAACCCAAAGACAAAATAATGACCTGGCGTACGCTGCAACATTCAAGGGTGTCTTGTCCTTTACTTGGTATTTTTAATATAGGCTACCAAACAAAGCTGGTGCTTGCTCAACTTTTTCGGGCTATTGAGCACCCGCGACACAATTCCCGAAAATGTTATTGCACAGTATGCAGTCCATTTTAGTTTACTTAATCCATTTGTATTTAGACTCTGTGGAATGTTTTCATTGTTGTTAGCATAGCATTGCTAAAACTGTCAGTGCATAACATGCTTTACCTAAAATGTCTTACGACTAAATTGTGTTTAATGTTCTGTTGTGTTGGGATTGTTGAGGATGGTAGGTAAAGATTTTTCTTTTTGCTAAGACCATACATTACAAATAAATGCTAACATGTTAACTAAAGAGAAGCTATCTGCTTTGACACAGGCAGTTTTAATAAGGTTTCAGATAGGTGTCATCTGCATAACATAGTTTGGATTTTGAACGTAAAAACATTTCAAATACGTAAAATCATTCTCCAAATCTGAATTATGTTCATGCTTGCATCAGAGCTGCTATGAAACATAATAAAGAATTCTGAATGTTACAAATGAATGTCTTCTGTCATATCAGAAATTGTACAACAAAACAAAAAATGGTCTTTCTCAGAATTTGCATGAATTTCATGTATATAATGTGTTTACGTGTTAATTTTATGTATGTAACACATTCGTATGAGAGTGAGCGAGAGCAGTGCTTAGGCTATATTGTACCATCTGACACAAGAAGACAGGTGCAGTCAAAGCACACTTCCCAGGAAACTGCTGGGTGTGTCTTTCACCCAAAGTGACATCTGCTGACTGCGTTAAACTTTAAAATAACAAACATCCACTATAACAGCGTCTACAAATGATAAAGCCTGGAGCAAATTCAAGACACAAAAGTGTATGCGTCATGTTTGAAGAGCACTTTTTTGTCTTTTAGATTTGAAAGATTATAAGTGGCAATGAAACCTCTAAACACGCACGCAGCCATCGCTGAAACTTTAAGCAGGTCACAAACCCTCGGGCAGTTTTGCACAGAACATGGAGAAAGTCGTTTGCCTTTGTCAGGAACAACAGACTGCGGCGTCTGCATTTTAAAGGAAGTCCTAGATAATTGAAACAGGGAAATTTGAGAAGTGTCCGTGAACTGCTTTTGTGATGACGGTTTAGTTCTTCTCCTTTCATGCATGAAGAAGTTCCCTTTTGCTCTTTTAAGATTATGAAGAAGAATAAGAACCAGCTCACTTCTCTGAGAAGTATTATTGGTTTGATATGCTTCTCCAAAAGTGAACCTCAAGCTATTGCTGAATTGAACCTAACTGCTCACATTGGTGAGCGAGGTTAAAGAATAGTTACGTTCCTGTGGGACTTTTTTGATGAGAACATAAAATGTCTGGCTCAATTTCTTTTAACATTATATCTGCTATGTATCGTTTTGACTCGATGTGAAAAAGATCGTTGAACTATTAATGTTAATAAATCAAATGATACTTTTATTTTACATTGATTGTAAACATATCACTAAGGATTAACATCAGTCAACACTTATCGTATAACCATCACAAGGGGACTGCCTTCATAATATACGTATTTCTTTAAGTGTAAATGATGTCTCTCAGGAGATTGATCACATATGCACAGTACACAACTACACAAATCCATGTCCGCTTTTGTGACGCATCTGGAATGGCACATTTGCATTATGTGAAAGTACAATATGTTGCCCCATTTTGATTTTAATGAACACATGGATAGGGCACCAAGGGAAAAATATATTGTACTTCTATCTTCAGGTAAAAAACAGTGAGTCATACATAATTTTTTCAAGTACAAAAGCTATCACTGGAACAGTAATATGTATTATTTAGTTACAGATATGTATACATTTGTTACCAATGCAATGGTGTACCGCCCAAAAGACAGCTTTTGCACCTTTTTCTGACATATACGTTTTTATTTGAAAATGTTTTTTATAGGGGGTTTAATTTTGCTCAAAGATCTGAGGGGGCACCTTGATCAGGCAAAAGCTGATGTAAGGGTCCGGGGATGGGTGTGAATAACCTCCATGTCTTGTTAGAGAGAGAGAGAGAGATTGGGGGAATGTTACTGTATCCTTCAACAGGGGCTCAGGTGTGGCCAAATATCCCCAGCACCGCTGCTTCTCTATGCACGCACCCTCCATTACGCACTCTCTTTGAAACTTGAGGCCAGTTCACCTCCAGCCACATGTATTTTGCTGTTCCTCTTTCACTGCCATCATACTCGGTTGTGTGTGTGTGTGTGTGTGTGTGTGTGTGTGTGTGTGTGTGTGTGTGTCTCATGTACAAACCTATCAGTAAAGCTCAAATAACTCATCATCAGCACCAAACCACATGTTACTTTTTAACTTTTGTTTTTTTTAAAACAAGCATGAAACTAAAAATGAAACCTGTTGTTTAAGTTCTTGAGAACACTATTAAACATCTTGGTGGAGTGTTTAGAATTCACATGCATTTAGATGTATTTAATACATTTTAAATAAATTATGAATTAAAAATCAATTTAAAAAGTACATTTATCTGATAATTGTTCTTATGGGAAACGTGTGAATATGAATACATTTCTGTATGCATTCTGCTTTGACATGTGCAAAAATAGCAGCATTGTTTTCTTTACAAAGAATACATATTTTAACAATAATTATTATTATTAACAGTCCTAATATATTTTAAGTTGTAATATTTCGATTTTAGGTTTAACATAGCAATACAAAATATTTCAAGTTCCCCTCAAAACTTCTTACTGTAAATAACCCCGGTAAGGAATCTCCAGTCATATGCGAATGACACGTACGCTTCTTTAAGCCACAAACAAGAAAAAATTAAGTCCAGCGTGATGCATTTGTTCATAATAGCACCTTTCCCTTTTCACGGGCGCTGTGGTTATCACCCGTCTCCCGGGTCACCACGTGAAGATAAGTGGACAGTCAGTCAAACAAAAGCGACATGAATTCTGAATACATATTCACACAAAAGGCAAGTCACGGATGTGAGACACACACTCATCACACGCTCGCCCCTCGCAGGAAACACAAAAGAGCACACCAGCATGTTTGACACTCTAAAAGACTGAAAAACGGTGTCTCGCCGGTCCGGGGTGTCTCTCGTGACGCTAAAAAGTTGTTTGTGTTTTTATTGAAAGCTTGTCGTTGCCGCTGGTTGTTATTTTAAGACGCCAGACAAAAAAAAGAGGGGCTTGTTTTTGGCAGGAACCCGCAAAGCTGTCAGCACAAATGGAATCTTTTATCTTTATCTTGCTCTGAAAAACACCAGAGAACGTCCAAAATGAGGGATTGTTGATGAGGTGGTAAGAGCCCCGGTTGGGGGCACGCAGGTGGGGGTAAATCTGCTAACTGCACCCCTGAGGGTTGGGCTGGGCTGGGGAGGGGTCAAGCTGATGAAACAGAAGCTGGTGACCTTCTAACCCCCAACTAAAGGGCAGGAGATCAGAATACCACCCGGCTGCACTGGAGAGCCTGTAATGGAAATCAAAATCCTGAAAATTAAATGACGATTTAATTAATGCAAAATCTGCTGCTTAATGAGACACTGAAAGCAGGTCCCTCTTATAAACCCTTGCATCCTCTGGGGAGTGATACACACATATTGTATTTACATTATCCTGCGCCCACACACATACACACGTGTGCGTGCCCACACACACTGTGTATGTCAACGGCAATCACACTTTTCGGTTTATACATGCATTTACATTTAAATTCTATAAATTCAGGGTGGTATACATCATTGAGAACCGTTTTCCTAAATATTCAGAATAGTTATTATTTATTATGACATATTTGGGGTTTTAGATCTATGGTTATAAAACGGTGTGTGTAATTTTCCAAACATTAGAAAAAAATTGTTCAGGTTCAGATTAACACCTATTTTCATTTTCGGATTTATATAAAAAAAACGATGTTTTACATTTAGAAACGACTCGTCTTGTTATCTTCTTGCCAAAATGCATCCTACTGCAGGGAGTGATAATGTCCCGTACCCCACTGTTTGCTTTTTTGATAGAGTGGATCAGTGCATGTGAAGCATCACTTCAAACACGGCGAGATAATCAGACATGTACACACATGCTGTCAGAAGCATCGATCCAAACTCCACACAACAACATATTCGGTCAAAACGTTGCTGTTTAAAAACTTTCGCACCCTTACCCACAGTGCTGCTGTCTCTTTAAGAAAATGTACAAACAAATGATGTCTTCCTTAGTACATACATTAACATTCTTGTACTGTTCTGAATTAGTACTAGGGCAGATTAAAAAGGTGAAACTAGGTAGTAACCCATGGTCTGTGTTTGACATTGGCATTTACTGGTGGTTTTAAACTCTGTCTTGTTTTGACAGATAGGAGCAAAATTAGCACTTGACCTATCTGATGTGACATTCCACCCCACCCTTTCCCTTACGCACTGCACAAACGTTTTATGAGGGTGGTATCCTACTCTCTCCACAGGGTTTCATTTCTGAAAGAAAAGAGGGGATGAGAGAAAAGATGAGATGAGAGGGGAGGTGAGAACGTGGGTGTTTGCTTCGACACGCGCAGCACATGTCTCCCCCTGCTGGTGAAGGGACGACATTGAGAAGAACGTCTTGCGAGAACTTTTCGTTTGGGAAAGGTAACAAAAGATTTCTTGTTGACATCGTGTATCATAAATACGTTTTTTAGGAGTCAAATATTTATTATTGCATATAATTTCTACAATGTTTTATTTAAATGCCATTATAATCAATATACATAAGAATAGAGTTTAGTTACCATAGTCTTAGGGCTCATATTTGGCCTTGGGAATCGGGATTCTTGCTATTTTTGGTAGGAAAATATGACTTCTTGCATATCATAATTTATTTGACCTGTAAAAATAAAGGTATATTAAAAACCAAAAAATGCTAAAAAGGATTTTTCACAGCGATTGCATATGCAGAAGAACAGTTCATTTCCCAAAAATGTACATTTCTGTCAAATGTTTCTAAAATAACTCCTTACTTTATTGTTGTTCAAAGCGTGTATACGACTCTATCTTCTGTGGAATGCAAAAGAAGATATTTTGAGAAATGTTTCAATGGGTTTCTGTGCATGGTACTCAATTGGGGTCAATATTGTTTGGTTATCATTCTTCAAAATATCTTCTTTTGTGTTCTACAGAAGAAAGAAAGTCATGAGATAAGAGGAAATATTGAAATCATTTTTATTTTTGGGTGACCTATCCCTTTAAATGTTCTTTATGAAACCACATGCCAAAACAAAGATATTTAGGAACTTTTATTTTAGGAGTGTATTTAAAATGTAATGCAACACGCTCAAACATTACACAGTCAATGCCTACAATTCTATAGAAGACACTTTAATGTGATAACTAGATAGGATGAGGATGGTTATTAACAATGTATCCAAAATGCAATGAACGCTTGTCATTTGTTCGAGATGTGACATCCAGCTGCAGCTTTTTCCTGTGTCATACAGGAGATTATAATGTAACTGCTGTTTCAGCCTTGTGCTACTTTCCCCTCTTGACCTCAGATGTCTTAGTAAGACTCTACCATATGCCTGAGTGTCTTTATTAAACGCTCAAAGTATTCCAGCATGCTTTACAGCTTAAGGCTATAGCCATATTTTTTTAATCGTGCTTTCAACTTAATAAAAATGACATACGTTCAGCTGTCATAGCAATCTCCTTAGCTCAACTTGAAGATTTTTGTAAGCGTCTCTGACCACCAAAACAAAGTCATTTCATCACTGCAAGCAATCCCAAAAGTGCTTCTTTTAGATGATTGAAAAATCCATTGTCTCTGTTTCTCATGATTAAACTAGTTTTAGTGAAATTAGGACAATGTAGACTTGCCCTCTCTCTAAGATTCTTCTTCATTTTACAGAGAAATTTGATCAAAGAAAAAGCACAGGCGGGGGATTTGAAAAATTCGAGTGGCGATATTCATTTGCCGAGATGATCGGCGACTACTTCGCTTGATTTAGATAAAGTGGTCAATGTGTACAGTAATCTCTGCTGGAACAATGGTCACAGTCTTAGCAAGAGAGATGGATCTGACATTGGGGAAAGTGTGTAGTGTGTGTTTAAAGAAGTTCATATACAGAGCAGAGGTGTGATGGTACATTCCTTAGGATGTTTGACATTGAATTGCAGACCTTCACTTTAAGACTCTTTTTTCCTTATACTATATGTTTTACATCATATCTCTGCCCAGATTTGCCAAATAGCAAAGTTGTCAGGTTGTTGTGTTTAAAATGTATACTTACATTCTTACATTTCTTACAATAAAAACAATACAAATACTGTATCTATATGCTGTCAATATACAATAGCTCGTGTTGATAAACATTTCTGATTTCTCGACTGGGAAAAAAACTTGTTTTATAACGTTATTGCTTTAATGTCTCATTTGTGTTGGTTTTAATTTTCTTCCTGAATTGTAAGAGATTTTTTTCCCTATACAGTCCTAAAGTCCCAGTCCCTCAGCTGTGTTTTGGGCTGTGCTTATTTAAAACATTAAGTTTAAGATGTAATATCTTAGCTCAAACATTTTTTATATTCCTACCAACTATGAAAAAGTTATATTTGTCTAAACAAGTAAGGGAAAAAATCAGATCGAACAAAAAGTTCATACTTGAATAAAACATAAAAGCTATATAGAAGCAACTTTTCCTTCTTGTAAAGAACAGAGTATATGTTCACTAGGACGATTTACAGCCGCGCGTGTGTTCACAGGACAGGAGGCTCGAGGTGCGCGCGGAGGGGTGAGTGAGTGAGTGAGTGAGTCTCAGGTGCGAGTCAGGAGTTTCAGCTCAGCGGCTCTCTGATCAGCCAACAAGCACATCACGCCGCGTTAGCGCTGGGTAGGTGAACAGACTGTCGCATCGTGTAAAGGAACGGACATTGTTTCCTGTGGTTCTAATGCCAGAACTGAGTGGGGTGCAGGAGTGTGAGAGAGAGAGGGAGTAAGATAGATAGATGGAGAGGGAGAGCGTGTGCAGACAGATGGAAATGACCCTGGCAAGGTATCAGAGAGAAGCGGCAACAAAGACCTTTGTTTAGTTGCTTTCGAGTCCCGTGTTTTTCGCAACCCATAAGATGACGGACATGCATATTCATTCGCTTATTTGCATGCGAACTTCTAACCGTATCCGGATTTGAATTACGTTTTTAAAATGCTGTTTCATGTCGCGCGTAACGAAGCGAACCACCTTAGGCAGCCTCGAGCGTCTTTCGAATTAAACGCGAATGTCCGATTTTTTCTCTTTTCAAGACTTCGTGTTTGATCGCGTCTTATAAGTATTGCAGCTATTCAAACTGGTGTGAATATTTGAATGCGGCTGCCGTGAACGTGTACAAATACGCGGTCGTATCAGAAGAACGATGTCACTTTAAAACAATCCGAGCTTTCTTGCCTCCAGGGTTGTAATGTAAAGGCAGGCCCGGCGTACATGGCAAAACACAACAAGCTATTTCACACTACCAATTAGCAAATGTAACATGCTGGCTCTCAAAGCCCCATTAAAATCGCCTGTGGCGTAGGGTACGTCCTCCGTTTTAATAGCTTCTGAAACCCTTTCTGTTTCAGCAGAATGAGCCATTGAAACCTCAAACAGCATAAAGATGGACTAGATGTGTCGTCGCTGTTCTGCCGCATACACTCGGACATCTGGTCAGTGGGACATTTGAGAGCGGGCCTGGATCAGAGAAGCAGGACACCTAGACTTCTGTCCAAAGTCAAATGAGTATTTAGAGAGGCTTAATATGAAAGTTTAAATGGCTGACTTCACTCTAATGCTGCCTGGTTTGTCAAGTACCGAGAGTCAGAAGTTAGTGACATTACAGGAAATTGATCTGGCAGTGGAACAAGACTGACACCAAATGCAGCAGTGTGTTAGCAAGCAGCAACTCCAACTTCAACAACTCCAGCTCAACCGCCAACAAAAACATGATTTCGGGGCTTTTAGATGTAATATAAACTATATAATTGAAAAAACCTTGAAATGTAGCATTAAGTAAATTGTGGGTATCCACCTGCATGCGCAGGTACTTAATGTGCACAAACCCTCTGTTTAAGTGGGATGTTTCGGATAAGTGAAAGCGAGTGAACAAACTTTTATAACATGTTGATTTAAATGTAAATGTGTATGCATAATATAAAGTGTTGTAAAGCTTCAGCGGAAGTTTTGCATATATATATATATATATATATATATATTTTTTTTTTTTTTTTTTTTTTTTTATTAAATATTTTATGTATTTTAAGGAATGTCAAGAACTCGAAATTATTGAAGTATAAACTTATTAAATGTGACAAACTTTGCCGTATTAGTCAAGCCCCAGTACATGCTCGCACATGCTTCTGATAGAAAATCAAGATGTTTCTGAAGTAAATAGTAAGAAAGCATTCAGAATTATTTACTTGATCAAATAATTATTTTGACACCATCTGACAAATCCTGAATACATAATATGTTCTGTGACGGAAAAAGATGTGTGAGGAGCTTTGATTTCTCTTTCACCCGCTCCATTTAGCCGTCGTTTTTCAATTCACTCTTACGGATATAAAAAATGTGATCACAGGCAAGTGTCCATCTTAAAACAAAACAAAACACACACACACACACACACACACACACACACACACACACACACACACACACACACACATGCAGAGGAAAATATACACATATCCAGCAGAAGTGAACTGTAATTATTCCTTTGTAGCTAAAAACAGTATCATTAAGAATAATGGCTTCATTAAGTACTAGAAGCTATTACTGTGGGTGAATTTGCTGCATTGATAATGAGGCTTCAGACAGGAAATGAAGATACTAATTATGGGATAAAACGCCTACTCAGTTAATTGGAAGCAAAGAGCGAAGTGAAAAGAAAAGCATTTGCACGGAAAGGAAAAAAACTGTACAAGATAAGTTCTTGACCTTTTTCTAGCACAGAGTAATGGTACAGTACAGATCGCAAACTGTGATTCAGCTCTGCTCTGTCATCAGAGGCTAGGACCTCATGTTATGCCTAGAAAATGACATTGTTGTGGCATGTTCTCCTTAACAAGACACATGCAAGTTTAGACAGTTTTTGAATATTTGGCATTTTAATGGGCCCACTATTTTAAAATTAGATTTCTAACTTTTCTTCTGATGTCACTTGGCTGTCTAGGCTTAATGTTAACCAACAGCCAACCACTGTAGCTTTAGCATTTGGATATGATTTTGTTCTTTGTGCAAAATGGCCATTTTCAAAATTCTATAGCTTCTCAATGGAAATAACTGTTTCTGCACTACAATTTTTAATATTTAGTTGAAGTTGGAAATAAGTTACATTACAGAAACAAAATGGGCTCAAGTTGTCTTAAACCATTTGTTTACTCAGGTATTCTAAAACATTATTGCTTGAATTTCATGAAGCGCAGCATGGCGCTAGCAATGCCAAGGTCATGGGTTCGATCCCAGGGTTTGCATATACTCAGAAAAAAGTATAGTATAATGCAATGTAAGTTGCTTTGAAAAAAGTGTCTGCCAAATTCATAAATGTAATGTAATATTAAATAAATATTTTCTATTTGCAGGTCTTAAAAAGTTGAAATAAAGAGGAATTTTTTGTTGTTGTTAAAAAGCATAGTTTTTCCTAGTTTATAGGAATTTATACAATTATTTTCCCCCATCATTTAAACAAAGGAACAGTTCACCCCCCCAAAAAAATCCTGTCATCATTAAATAAAATAATGAAATATATTTAGAAGAATGCTTGAAAATAAAGTAATTACAAATTACGAACTTTTTGAAAAAGTCAAAAGTTCCCCAGAATTGTTTGCTTTACATTCTTCAAAATATATTTTTTGGTGTTAAACAGATCAAATAAATTCATACAGATTTGGAACAACTTGAGAGTGAGTAAATGATGACAGAATTTTCATTTTGGGGAGAACTGTTCCTTTAATTTGAATTTAAATGTGTTTATTATTTGTTTAAATAAAACAACACATTGCATGCCACATTAATAAATAGACTAGACAAGCCCCATCCTTGTTTCTTAATATGTAAGGAAGTCAAGGATTCTGTCTGTAATTCATCTATGCATATTTTTCAGTCAGGAACAGCTGTCCCTATGACAATATCTCGAAAACCAATGACAGGTCTTCAATCCCCATCTGTGTCCCAGTCTCTTTAAGGTGTCAGACGCTTCAAGCAATTGTCACTGCCCAAGACGTAAGACTCTTAACCTCACCTGCTCTCTCTCTCTCTCTCCTCTCGTCTTTTTTGTCACTCAAGAGAGGTGCCCAGCGCTGGCATGTGCCCGAAGGCATCAGTGTTCTACTTATACTTTCTTTGCCTCAGTCAGATACTCAAGAATGTCCTTAAACTTTGCAGCCCCAAAAATGACTATTAACATAATTCAAAAATACATTATGTGTGCATGGGAAGATATGATTGTTAAACATTTATGACAGTAATGTGGCTGACATTAGTGAGGAGTTTAGTTAAATAGTTTTATATTCTGATGTGACTCATTTTATCGTTGTGTACTTGATTCTGATCACTGATCATTCATGCCGTTTGTATCGCTTTTTAGCATTTCTCATTTCATACCAAAGCCATCTAAAATAGCTAAGTGATCCTACCTCAAATAATTCCAAATTTACTCTAGGAAAAATGGCTTCTGTATTCATTTTAATATTTGTTTCTCATCCTCAGTTAAAGGATGATGTTACATTGTAGCTACTGTAAATATGTTAGCTAAATAATCTATAATAAATGTTGATTGTAAATTTAAAATGATTGAGTAACATTGAAATATAAAAGTAGTGATCGTCTTGCTAAGATGATTGTTTTTCATGGTAGAAGCTTAAAACTAATCTTACGAGTACAGTACAAAAGAAATCAGCAGAAACCTCAAATCAATCGTTCATGTCAATGTAATTGATTTATTTGTGCTGTAATATATGGCATAAGGTACATTCAGCATAACATATCACCCTGTTGTAGTAATTCCATCATAATATAACATTTCCAAAAAGGCATTGTTTTCCAAGCAAGAAATAAAAATAGTTAGCACGGTTCCAAATGCGCCTCACACCGATGCAAAACATGGCATGTGAAATGGAATGTAAAAAAACAAATGAGAGAAGGTCAGCCAGGAATTCAAATGGAAGACATTTGCAGTTCCAACAAGACCGGGAGTGTGAGCACACATCTGAACCTCAGTCCTTGCTGGAATAATTGCGGGAGCACATCTGGTGCACTTTGAAAATGAATTGGCCCAGCACTGCTATGATAATGACTGCACGGTAGTATAATAAGTTAGGGAATGCTGCATTTCAAATGTCACCCTGGGTCGGTCCAGCACTTACTTAGTTCATTTACTTGCATAGAGTTTGATTCCAGCTCCCTTAGCCACAAAGTCCATTCCCTGCTGCATTTGTTTTGCTATTACATTTAGCAAAACACATATTTTGCCATGGGTATAGCGCTTGTAGTTTTAAGCAAACAATAAAGTAATGTTTTGTTTTTTGTTTGTTTGGTTTTTGAACTTTTTTGTAAAAGTGGAGAGATGATAGAAAACAAGTCAACACACAAGTTTAATGTGTGTGAAGTTTAGCATGCATGCTAACTGCTAGTCCACTGCTCTGACTTAAGTAATATGAATGTACATTGAAACAATTGACCTTGTGTCAGTCGAAACCCATGTTATTCTTTCTTAAACACGAAAGGAGACTTATAAATAACTTCATGCAGCTTAATGTTTACAGTTTGGTGTATCTATCAAGCTCCAAAAAGTAAAATATACTTTACAATTTAAATGTAGACGTTTCAAAGCAACAACATAACAAACGTTACTGCGCATGCATGCTTTTGTGACCCAAACGTAACTTCCGGTACACATCCACAAAGAATAGAGTCCCTGCAGATTATTTCTGATAAAGGAAATAACAAGTAAATGACATTAGCTGGCAAGTTAAAAGTATGTCTAGTCAGTATTATTTTGAGTTAGTAGAAACTTAAATGCGACAAAGTAAACAGCCCATTAAAAAAATTATTTAATACATTGTTCATATAATAAATATTAATATAACTGAATATTGATATAAATTAAATTAAATATAAATAGTTAGATTATTAGCCACTAGCCAGATTGATCAACAAACACAGACCGGAAGTTAACTTCCGTGCATCCAATGAAACGTCTAAATGTGATTTTTGTGTATATTTAATGGACAACATAACATCATTAGGTTTTGGAACAACCTGAGGGTGTGTACATAATGTCCGTATATTCATGTTTGGGTCAACTATCCAATGAGTGCTTTAAGAATATTAGAATATTATTAAATCTGCAAAGAAAAAAGCATTTGTAAAGCTTTAGTGGCAGTCGTGGCTCAGTGGTTAGAGAGTTGGACTCATGACCAGAAGGTTGCTGGTTCGATTCTCAGGGCTGGAGGGTAACAGCTGAGGTGCCCTTGAGCAAGGCACCTAACCTCCACTTGCTTACTATACAAAAATGTACAAATGTATAGTACAATGTAATGTAAGTCGCTTTGGATAAAAGCGTCTGCCAAATGCGTAAATGTAAATGCTTTAATGATTGATAGAGAAGCCTGACACAGCATTGGTTTAACCAGCATTGGTTTGGGGTGGCACCTGTTTGTTTGTTCATGTCAGATGTGGGGTATTCTTGAAACTTAAATTGGTCATTATTAGTCTAACAGTCATTATATTTGCAGTATTTTTTGCTACACATCAGCTAAATATTAAAGCTGTGGCAAATGTAAATAACCTGCGGCAAAACATTCCCTCAATCTACACATCCACCATTTGCTCCAAGTCAACACATTCCTTCATCCATGTTTCCAAGTAACTGTGCCAGTTCAAGTGGCATACTTTCACTTTAGGCCTCAGTGAGAGTCCATGTTGGCTGTTGATCTGCAGTGGGCCGGTTGTGCTCTGTTAGATGCCCTGAAGGCAGCTACAGTCCCAGTGAATACCACCAGTCCACTGTGCTTTGCCTCTGCAGGCTGGCAAGCATCTTTATCAGCTCACTCATTATCTCATCATCCACGCTTGGTATTCTTGCAAGAAATCTTGTCAGGCTGTTACTTACCGTCCAATTAGACAGCTCATCTGCACTCTCACCGAGCTGAAAATCTCATGTGCGTGTTTGCGTGTGTGCGCTAATGACGACCCGCCGCGCCACCTGCCGCAGGGAGCGGTGGCCCTGTGTCACGACGCCTTCTCCATACAACATCTGGCCAGGCCTAAGGCACTGGTAGAAGAGACCAGCAGTGCAGAATAAGGAGGAAGTGGGTCCCCTCATAGCGGCGCACAGACCCGGGCAGGAACCCCTTCTGTCAGATAGCGGCGCCGTGGATGTGCCATTCCCCACGATGCCTTCTCGTTAGTCCATGCAGTAAATTAATACAATTAAGCACAGTTTTTCTCCAGGGCCACGTGGGTATTGTTCTGAACGTGTGCACGCTGAAATCTCAATCCCCAAGCCCATGTGTTTTACAAGGAGAGAGAGAGAATGTGGGATAAGGTGAGCCGAGGAGGCCAGCCGTTCGCTTTCAATGTGACACAGATGCGTTCATTTGTAAGATGAGCATTAAGTGCTCGCTAATTCATCTATGTTCGGGTACATCTGGCAGACATCAAGCAAGGTAAATTAAACAGCAAAGTTGCGCTCGCGAACTTAGCAAAACGCTCACGCTTCGCCTCATGCGAAATCGTCCACCGACGAGCCGGCGTTAGGATTTTCACCTTGACCTTCCTGCGCCATCTTTGAAATCGCTCGCGCTCTCCGTACGTGACAGCCGAGGACGTAATGTTGTGTGTGAATCTGGCCGCTGAAACTTTGTCCGCATTGCTTTGTAAGACGTTTAACCCGATCAATGAGGAACGACAGCACCTGAGCTTTTTTCCACGATCGAGTCGATATCATTGGCCACCACTCCCTGGGTACTTAGCAGATGTAAACTATCCCACGGTCAGGCTCATGCTAGTCTTAACCTTCATTTGCTCAGTGTGTATTTAAGTGTGTCTTTTTCACCCCGCCAAGAGCTATGGAAAGCGATAGCAGTCAACAAAAGACACAAACAGTGTGAAGCACTTAAAACAAGCGCTCCTTTCCAGGCGTGCGCTACTTCCCCTTTGGCTAAAAGCTGCCAGGACACTGGAAGTACCAGGAGAAGGTGGTGTAAATAAAGCCACCCCCTGAAGCATGTAGCTTGCATCACACTGTGTCGGCTCTCTCCAAGTATAATAGAGGTGGAAAAGCAACAGAGGCCCGAGAACAACGACGGCATGTGAAGCGCAGAACGCAGTTTGTGAACAAACAAGACGCGCAAAAACAGTGGCTGCAGTTAAACCGCCGCAGCGTATCGCTAGGTCCTTGGAGACGGCGTCGCCGCGCGGCGGCTAAATGTTGTCGGGTTTCGCGGTCGGGGAGGATGGTCTTTTTTGTCCCCACCGAATCCCCCCCTCCCTCTCCGTCGTTTCCTCTGCCCCTGACAGAGAACAAAAAGGTCAGTTGTACCCTCGGCTGCCTTTGGAGCACGCTGCGCGCCGTGTTTATCAAGCACGCTAATCTATTCTTGTTACTCTCCACTTCAGAGGCAGGCACTCATCTGCGCCCTCCCTCCGCCCCAGCCTCCACCGGTCCCCCAGGGGCGGCGCTGATGGCATCTGGCCGGCGTCCAGCCAGCGCGGGAAAGATGGCACAGTGCTGCCATTAAAATCAATTACATGGGTCAATGTTTTTATTAGAGGATTTCGACTCAAACTAAGTCATCAGGATGGCAACGCGACTGCTGTTTCCCCCATCACAGACCCCCCTCCTCACCCCCGCGACCTTTCTGTACCCGCCGCTAAAGACTCAGTGAAGTGGAGGCAGGAGGAGGATCTGAGGCCATCGAAGGTCGCGGCGGATCTTTTGTTTTGGTTTATGCGATGCCGTGACTACAAAGCAGGTGCGGGTCTGATGCGTGGTGACGTTATTAGCATTTGAGTCTGGGCTATAGCTTGTATTGCTTTAAGATATCGTCTCTACTTGAGAATGAAAGAATAGGATAATCCCTTGTCTTGGTGTACGCACGCTGCCCTTGCACATTGGCGGATGATGTTTTGAGACGGTTCTTGTATTTTTCACATGTTGAGTTATACATAACGTATGCTGTATAAAAATGTTCACATACACAAATAATTCGAACTTTCCAGAGAAATAAAAGTCGAAATATAACTAACTATATTCTGTCCATTTCGGATTATTTTGTATATTTAGTTGCTTTATAGATGGTTCAGCGGCAACAAAATAAACAAACGTTATGTGGCCCAAACTTAACTTCCAAAGACCTCCGCAATAAATACAATTAATATACAATAAAATATTTATTATAAATTCATATTAATATGAGTTAGATATAATATAAATTGATACATTACCAGTCACTAGCCAGACCGATAAACAAACAACGTCGGGCCAGGCGCGTGCGATAAAACCGTCTATACAGATTGATCTGTTTTATATTGTTTTTTACCAAATGCACAATACTTCTACCACAGAGGTTTATTCATAGGTTTGTATGTGTTTATATCACCCCTAGATCACTACAATAAGTACCAGATGTGAGTTGTCCCACCTCCAAAGACAAGAGACTTATGGTATGGACAAAAGAAACACGGTATGCGTAAAACACAGGAAAATTGATACGTAACACATTAACGGAGGAGCGGTGTGGCCTTGAATTAAATGCATTACTGTTATTACAGTGACAGTTTTTTTTTTGCATGTTGAAAGCCAATTACTCAGTGTAGAGTTTCGAGAGCATTTGTGATTACTTTCCTATTGTTGTAGACACGTCGACAGAAGCAAACACACACACATACATACATACATGCCTGTTAGGTGTGAATCCAAAGAGGCGCTTTGACCAAAAGAACACTCATAGTCCATTGTGGTCCGTCTCTCTTTTATTGGAGTATGTGAAGTACTTGTGGTGAGCAGGGACAAGTAATTCAGCAGGACCTGGATTCAAACCGCAATTATTCATCTCATGGGGCACAAAAAGACCCTCTAGACAATTACTGATGTGTTCTTATGCCGCACAACTAAATTCCACATCAATTGTTCTGTTATTTGTTTCAATTGCCCCGTTCTGGCTGTTTTTCTTCTTCTGAGTGTGATATTATTTTACGTATTATCAAAATGAAGGGAAGTGTTTTTATGAGGATGTTGCCATTAAAATCCACTTACAGTAGTTAAAAACTCAGTGGGTGCACGTGCCCAGTCCGTTTGAATGGGCACGACCCTGATGACAGTTTGTCTGCCCTCTTTCTTGCTGAGATCTTGTGTGTCTCAAACTGGACATCCAGACAGCTCTCACACGCACGATCACGCTTCCCAAATAGGGGGCAGTGGGATGGGGTCAAGGAGGTAAATAAATTCCCCTGTCCGGGTCTTCCAAAGTCATCAAGGCCAACAGCCAGGGGGTGCGGGAGCATTCCTTTTCCCTGTGGAGATCACCCCTCCTGTGCTCTGCAGAAGGCCATGCTTCAAACAGACCCACTCGGAGCCCTGACCTTTGAGAGAGCGCAAAGAGAGAGTGAAAAACTGACGCTTATATGGATAGAGAGAAAGAGCACGAGCAAAAATGAGAAAGAAGCATGACTCCATATGAGATTTCTCAGCAGTGACAAAAATCTGTCAATAACTCAACATGATAACTCTACATTCTTCCCCGAGGCGCTGATAATGGCAATTTGGAAACGATCTACATCCAGAAGACTCTGATCTGCACACACACAACTGCCAGACTATATGCTGTGACTAAGAAATGCTCAGAGCACGTTTTCATCACTAATCCTATATTGTAGCTCAACTGGTAGAGAATGACACTAGCAAAGTACATAAAGTATATAAAATATATCCAGTGAATGCACTTACACTTTAAATAAAAGCAAATGTACATATTATCTGCTTAAAAATTCTGTTATCATTTATTCACCCTCATGTCAATCAAAACCTGTATACAGGATGACTTCTGTGGAACACAAAAGAAGATATTTTAAAAAATGATGAGTGGTTTTGTGTCCATACAATGGAAGTCAATGGGATTCAGTGTTGTTGGTTACCCACATTCTTCAAAATATCTTCTGTTGTGTTCTACAGAAGAAAGTCATACGGGTTTAAATGACATGAGGGTGAGTAACTGATGACACAATTTTTATTTTTTTGTGAACTATCCCTGTGCCTTATTGTGTAATCCCACAACTCTGTGCATGTGGACAGGAGTAAATAAATACATTCATGTAATATTTTGGTGAAACCAATGTCCTTCATACACAAAACTCTGTGACATCATCAACTGACAATGCCTTAACATTTAAACCAAGATCAAGCTCTTCTTCAATTTTACAGGTCCCACAACCCTTACACCTCCTCACGGTCACCATCCTCATCCCGTCGGGCTGCTCGCAGCACACGCAAGTTTCTCCGTTGTCCTCGCCTGGCCTCTGACCCACTCTGCCGATCTTTTTTTGACTTCTAAACAGGTGTTGGCTAAATGATTATAAATTGGTGGCTGAGTAAACATTCATCGTGGATCCGTGCAGGGTCTGGGCTAATATAATTAGAACCCAAACATCAGGACAGTGAGACCGCCCCATCTGTCCATTCTGTCCTCCGCCATGCAACTTTAAGGAAAAACGGATGAAAGGATGGAGAAAAAAGATGAGCACCCGTCCCCTGTCGCCCTCTGCCAAAGCATCGAACAGCACGCTCGATTTGTGAGACGTGGCAGCTGGCCTATACCTGCGAGCATCTTGAGGAAGGACGTTAATTGTCTGGAAGTGCGTGTACGGGGGAGTGTGTGCGCGTGTACGCTTCACTCCACAGCCCAGAGGATGGGCAAGGAGATGGCAGGTTCCTAAGGGATGAGGAGGAGATGTTTCTCAAGGACACACTGCTCATCTTTCTATCTCACCCTCCCTTTATCCCTCACTTTCTCCCTCGCATGTGCCTCACCTTGCCTGCATTAAATTACACTCTGTCAAAAACTTATTTTGGGCCCCATCTCCCAAATGCGCTTGACTTCATAAGTCACTTTCACAACATGAGGGAATATAATTCAAGCCAATTTCAAAGTGTTATCGCTTAATTCTTTTAAATAAGGGCAATAAAAACAAGCCATTGATGAAAATAACGTTCAACCAAAATTGAAAATGATGAGCCTAGACCAACTCAGATGGTTTAGTGCTTGACAAGCGTAAATGAAGTCATCTTATTGATGGTTACCAGGTAGATTAAAATAGTAAAGAATACACCACCCATGATCCTGCACAGAAGGGTACAACCAACCAGTTATGGCAAATTGAAGCAATGCGTTATGGGATAAAGATGGTACATTAGCTGCATTCCAAGACTGTATACATTTACATTTACATTTATTTAGTTGGCAGACGCTTTTATCTAAAGCGATTTACAAGTAGGATAGAATAAAACATTTTGTCGACACATTTGTATACATCACGGAGGCATAACGCAGGCCACTCCGTTTCCAAGTCTCCTTCAAATGCCGCCTTGAAATGTGCCCTCCTTTTCCTGGACTGCGAAGGACAGCCTACCTTATGATTCATGCACTGTTGACAACTACATTAGACCGTCATCTTTTGGTTTGACTTTAGTGATTTTCGAAAAGGCCACGACTTTGAGGTCTAAATCCTTGTTTTTGAATCTCTGAATTGGGATGCAGCTTTAGTCTTATATCCGTGTTTTACTTCAAATCAAAGTTTGATGTGATTTATCGCAATGCTTATTGGTTTGCTTTGTGTCCTAAAAGTCTTTTTTATTTGTAAATCTTTGTGTAAAAATTATTTTGTAATATTTGTAAAATTATGAAAAAAACTAAAACCAAGGATGGCACTGTTTATTTACTCTATATATACTCTCTATTTCCTGCTGGGAACAACCAAAAAAATCTGTTAAATCTGTGCTAAGCTCTTTCATGGTCTAGTTTTCCTGTCTGCTCAGACTAGTTTAACCTGCTGGTTTAAGAGAGGTTTCAGGCACTTGTCAGACCAGCTTGAGAACAACTAGTAAATGGATCAGCCATTCAGAGACAAGCTCAACTAGCTAGTTAAGACCAACAAAACTACTTAGGCTTGTTTTTGTGTTTTTAAGCAGTGGGTGAAATACTAGACAACTGCTTCTTGTTGCGTTTAATAATATCTCTGTTTAGTGTTAAAATCATTATTCAATAGGATAAGTCATATTCAATAAATATGTATAAAATTGTCGCTGTCCTTCTGAAACCTTGGCTGTCCAAATTAACAGTTTTTCAGGAAATTGAAAAAAACACACAAAAAAGAAATTTTGAATTAATTCAACTTAAAAATATTAGTTAACAAAACGAGTTCGCGTGAAATTCATTAGTTAACTAATAATTTTTAAGTTGAATGAACTCAAAACTTGAAGGCAGCCAGGTTACTAACCTTTTTTAATTATCCCCAAAAAATATTTTTTACAGTGTGTACTTAAAGGCACAGTTTGTAAAATCCACCGCTAGAAGGCACACGATCAAAACAATAACAATGGTGTAACTTGATAACGCTGTGAAGGAGCGTGGAATGATGGGATCTGTTGTCTTCAACTCCACTGCTGATGGCCATAAATCAGACGAAATCAGTAAAGGCGGTAACTAAGGGTAACGCGGATATGACGCCATTGACAGGTGACTGCACAGCCCCATGTCACTGTTTAGAATGGCGATTTTCTCACAATTTACAAGTAGTTGAAAACATTGAGATATTGTAAGTACCCAGTTGAACAAAATATATAACACTGGCCTAGTGGTTTTTGGATATTTTACTGCAAAGATGTTACAAACTGTAAACTGTAACTGTAACTTTTAATGATTAAATACTGTGCTTTTAAAGTTGACAAGCACATTTGAATGCTTTTTATTGGTTAGATATTAAAAATCAAAGAGTCAAAGATTCTGTTACTGACATACTGTATATTACACTAGCAACACTTTGCCCACAACATTAACCAGCTTGTGGCAGTCACAGAGTGATATAAAACCAACAAAGACCATACTGGAACCCAAGCTGTGTTTTTTCAGCAGGGCACAGAGTTGGCTTATCTACAAACCACCACTTTGATCATCTGAAGGCATTTTCAATACTTCTACTTCACTTTGTTTTTCCTCAAAGCCACTAGCCTTTTTCACCCACTGCCACCATGTGTCTTTTGGTCTTCCACCCCCTCCTGCTCTTTCTCGTACCAGAAGAAGCTCTTCTGCACCGCTGAATCTTCCTCTGAAACACTCAGGCAGAAAAAAGTTGGGAAATGAACACCAGTCTGACCAGCGGAGGCCTGAAGGTCTGCCATCTGCCACCACGGCTGAGTCGCGGTGGCGGCCACCTTCAGAACATATGCATCAAAGCCTTGGGTGAGTGGACTGAAGGAGTCCCGCAGAAAGCCAGCAGAAGTCCCGCCCCAGGGCTGAGGGACGAAACCAGGCGGCTCGGCAGAAGAGGAGCTGACGGTCTCTTTTTCAGCGGTAAGGCCCACCAAGGTCAGAGGGACGAGGGCCCGTCGGCAGAGGAGGAAGAGAGCTTGGCAGCGACTGTTCTCTGTGTCTGTCGGGGCCTCGGGCGTTCTCCTTAACAAAAAGCTCACAGAGGGGAAAAAGAGCGAAACTCTTTTATCCGTTTTTTTCCTCTGTCGTGCTTGCAGAATGCGAAGGTGGTGCTGGGAATGTGGCGAGAGCGATGAGGCTATTTGTTGCAGTTACAAAGAGGTTTTTGTTGTATTGTTATAGTTGTTAAGTCATGTTTGTTTGTGAGTGAAAGATTAAAGATTATATTAAAGATTTAAGTGCTTAAAATGCCACAATTCCATTGTGTCATGTCCTGACAGATTTCCTGTCTTTGGAGAGGGTGAAATGTATTGGAGCGTCTCCTCAGAGACAGATGGGTGTTTGTGGGTGGCAGGGCTGTGGGCAGTACTTCCTGACTTAAGGGTTAATAGCCAGTCCACGGGGCTGATCCACCTGCTTTTTAATTAGTGTTTTCAGTGCTCATTGGTCCATGCTCATGTGTCAAGTTTGTGTGTTAGTATTACAGATTGAGCAGTCGAGATAAAGTTATAACCTAAATAACTTTGACAGCTGGTTCAACAAATAGCTGTCAATTAAGTCTGTCAGTTAATTTATAGAAATGTGACTTAATTGTCAATTAATTAAACAAATGAACAAAATGAATCAAGTATGTTAATATTTGATTATGTAAATCCTCAAATAATTATTTTATAAATAATATATTATAGAATAAAATGATTGAAATGCCACAATTCCTACTGATTTCCTATATTTTTTAACAAAATGAATCAAATATGTGAATATTATAAATATTTCATTAATAAGTGATTTTTGTGGAGGTCGAAAACACTGAGTTGACAAAACAAGAAATGGCTTTAAAAGTCAATATGTTGATTTATTTTTATACAATCAGTGGGTCTACAAATATTAGTTTATTTAATGGCTGATCAGGCACTGATCAGGCATAACATTATGACCACTGACAGGTGAAGTGAATAACATCATCCTTTCATCACAGCTCCTATTAGTGGTTGGGATATATAAGGCAGGAAGTGAACATTTTGTCCTGAAAGTTGATGTGTAAAGCATAAAAATTGGTAAGCGTAAGGATTAGAGCGAGTTTGACAAGGACCGAATTGTGATGACGACTGGGTCAGAGCATCTCCAAAACTGCAGCTCTTATGGATATTCCCAGTGTGCAGTGGTCAGTATCTATCAAAAGTGGTCGAAGGAAGGAACAGTGGTGAACCAGCGACAGAGTCATGGGCGACCAAGGCTAACTGATGCATGTGGGGAGCGAATGCTGACCTGTGTGGTCCAATCCAACAGACTGTAGCTCAAACTGCTGAAGAAGTTAATGCTGGTTCTGATAAAACAAGGTGTCAGAATACACAGTGCATCACAGTTTGTTGCGTATGGGGCTGCAAAAGCGGGACCAACACAATATTAGGAAGGTGGTCATAAAGTTATGCCTGATCGGCGTATTACCTTTGTGTATTGCAATTAAGCTCAAATGTCATGAATATACTGACAAGGATAATAAAAACTCTTTATTATAAGAAAATGAATTTAGAAATGTACAAATAGGTTTTCGTGGGTCTCAATATACACCCGTCTAGATGGGTTCTAGATAAAAAATGTTTGGGAAACGCTGGTCAGGGGGAATTGAATGTCAAGGGGGATGTTCCAGCTGAAACTGCAGAAGATTTTTTTTCTCTTACCCACATAAGCACATTTTATTCATAAATCCATAAATAGTGGATGCTATCTAAAGTTTATGGTGAATCTCGATCCATTTCCACAACTGAATATAATTAAAATAAAGTAGAATAACTATAAGGGGACATAAATAAAATTGGTCTGATTAAGGCTTTCGATCATCCTCATTGCCAGAAGACATCCTCCCATGAATTTGTGGAAAGTTTCGACATATTTTCAAGATATTGGTATGTTCAAATTAAATTAAATAGAAACAAACTTTCAGAATGAGAAAAAATTTAGGATGCGCATGCTCTCCCCTACTTCCATCCTTTCAGAATCAAACAGTGACTTTTTGTCAGACAGCCAGAGGGGTACAGGTGAAACGTTTGCCCTATGTGCCACTAAATAAATCAGTACAACCTTTGGCTTGACCTTTTTTCATCCTGCGAACTTTTCCTGACCTTACAAGACATGCTCGGATTAAAAGCTCTTTTCTTCTAGCTCACCGGTGACCCAGCACCTCCGCCCGTCCGCGCCCCACCCTATCTCCCATCTGACTTCACCGCCTCCCCTCCCCTGTAGGCAGATGAAGTTCAATCCGTCCCTACTTTTGTTTCATATCCTTAAGATCTATCACTTCAAAAGCTGCGGCTTGCTGCGGCCGCCACTGAACGCCGCAAGAGGCCACTCAAGAATCACCTCCATCAACGCTGTCAGGACCCTGAAGACCTTCAGCTGCACGCTGGGGGACCCTCCGTCTGCCTCGGGGGGCCCCCTAAGCCCTGTGGCACCCGGGGGCCCTGTAAAGGATATCAAAGACGAAACATCAATGGGAGTCTCTTGAAGGATGCGCAACAGAGCCGGAGAAAAGGCCACGGCAGAAAATGGGATGCCATGATACACGGCGGGAATGGAAGAGAGAGGAAACATTCTTCTTTTGAAACACCCAAGTGAGGATCATAATGCATAATACACATAACACCCTAAAGACATCATTTAGGTCAACCTTTTGTTGACATTATATGAAATATTAAATATTAATGATCTAATATACCAACTAAATGCACAATTATACAATATTTAATTTCTTAAAGTATCATGTATCGTATTATACAGTATCAGTCAAAAGATTTAGAGCGCTTGAGTGAAATGTTCCGAAGGTGTATGCTTAAATGTCTGAAAACAGTTTCCTAGATAAAAATGATAACTTTATTTATTACAAAAAAAATGTTTTTTAAATGGATGACTTTGACTGAATTATGAAAAAAAGCAGCAAATAGAAGCACAGAATAGATCTTTCATATTGTTTAAAAAGAAAGAAACCCTTTTTTGTACAGATTTTTAAGTCTCAACATAATTCCACAGTTTTGATTAGCTAACTATTTTTCTAAAAATCAATTTTTTGCCGGATGCACACAACTGACTTTTATTGTATAATAATTTTAATAATAAACAATTTGTTGAATAGGTCATATATCTTTGTCACATTTAAGTTTAGCCAAGAAAGGGTTCTTCTACTGGTAACCCAAAATAATACTGACTAGACATACTTTTAACATCAGCTAATGTTTTAACTTTAGCATACTAATTTTAGCTAATGTCATTTACTTGTTATTTATTTTGCATGATATCAGAAATAATCTGCTTGTGGATGTGTAGCAGAAGTTTGGGCCACAAAAGCACGCGTGCGCAGTAACATTTGTATATGTTGTTGCTTTGAAACCTATGTTGAAACCTATATCACACACAATGATACTTTGGATAAAACAATGTTTTAAAGCTTAGGATTAAAAAGTTTTTTATTTAATACAAATCTTAAGTACAATATCAATTGTGTATAAAAAAGTTTTCAAACCTCTAATTTACCCAAAAATGCAAAAAGTATGTTGATTAATAGTTTAAGTTAAGCTGTCGGGTGATTTTGCACAAATATGTCAGTTTGATATCATGTGACTCACCGAACGATACGCAAGTACACTCTTAAAAATAAAGGTGCTTCATGATGCTATAGACGGTGTCAAAGCAACAACATAAAGAAACGTGACTGCGCGTTTGTGGACTGCACTTAACTTCCGGTACACATCCACAAAGAATAGACTGCCATTTTTCTGAAAACAAGCTTAAAAAACAGAGAAAAAACGTTACTTGGATAAACTTGTCAATGTACCATACGGTTTCTTTAAATGTGGCAAAGTTACACAACCCTTTTATCTATATAATAAAATTAACATACAACTAAATTATTATACACAAAAATTGTGGAACCAAAAATATTTCTTCTATGGCATCACTGTGAAGAAACTTTTTTTAAGTGTAGCTAAAGTAACGTGCAACATTACGTTTTAAACAGAGATGGCGATAGAGAGGCGAAAGTTACAGATTGCAGCTTTAATTCATTTAAAGAAAACAAAATACTTTTCTATTGAATAAACATCCACCCCCAAACAATGAAAAAATGAAAATCAGTCAATAAGTGATTAAAACATGGATTACATCTTCCAGAGAAAGCAGGCAACTGTTGTGAAAAGGCAATCCTCTCAGTGTTTTGTGATGGCCTAGTTTATCTGAAAGTTCTCCCCAAGCAGCGGCTAAAGGAGTCTATCCAAGCATTTGGAAAGCTGCTAAAGGATCACATGCCTCAGATTATGATCCTCTGCTATTCTACTCCAGCCTTCTGGGTCGCCCTGCTTACACCCATTTTTTTTATTCAGGCAAGTGAACAAAGAACAGATCTGGCATTGTGGATTAGCAACGTACCTTTTTTCACCTGACTTGGAAGCTTTTAGCAGAGAATGTTTTATCGTACTATCCTATTAATATGGCTTCTTTTGTTTCCGCAGCCCGGTGTCCTATTTAAACCCAATATAGCGGTGGATGGAAGGGAAGAATCAGTGATCTGCTTGGCCGCTCGCTGCACCTCCCCGCAATCCTTCGGAGGGCGCAGGAGGATCACGGCAGAAATACACTGATTAGCCGATTGCTAACACCTTCAGGGGTGTCGGAGGGCCTCTCGGAAAGCATCCCGTCTTGTGTTGAGCTCAGAGAGAATCTTCTCTCCGCATGTCCCACCGCAGTCTGCTGCTGTTGTGATAACATTGTTACCCGATGTGAGTGTGTCAATAAAGCGGTTGCTGTAAATTTACAGATCGGTCGAATGCTCCCAGCATCGCAGCTCATGATTGTAGCGAAGGAGGATGGAGGGCAGGCAAGTGAGATGGCCATGTGTTTGTGAGAGGAGATGGCTCCCCTCACAAAGCCGCACACACACACACACACACACGCCAGACTGCACCGGCCAAGATGAGCAGCTTTTTTGGAGCCAACGGAGAAAACATGGCACAGTATGTTGGGAAGTCTGGAGGTGACGAGAGAGGGAGCTGATAAAGGATGACCCGTGAAATCCTGCATTTGCAAACAAACACACGGCTGTTTGATAAAGCTTAGCGCGACACAGCAGGCGCAGAGAGAGAGAAAACAGATATTATGATGAGGCCTCTCTTTCTGTCTCTCTTGCGATGCCGAGATAAGGCTGTGCTTCTGATATCATGCCTAAACTTTCAGCCAATGAGGGATGAGTTGAGATTTATGGGCTGAGATGGAGTCTGGTTCATTAATTTTCATATTTGAAATGTTGTGAATGAGAGTGTGTGGGGGGGAGGGAGATTTACTGAGAGTAAAAATTGAAATTTCCTAAAATGTAGAACCCAGCCACAGTTGTTCCCACATTAAGAAAGGCTTAGTAAACCTAAAAATTGGGGGTTAGATATAAAATATCATTAGCTCATAAAAAATGTGGAAAACAAATGTCAGGATTGGAAATTTTAAGGGTTAGTTCATTCAAAAAAAGAAAATGCTGCATCATTTACTTACTCGAATTCATTTCTTTGTGTTGAACACAAAAGAAAACATTTTGAAGCATGTTGTCAATAGTGCCCCAGAAATGTTTGATGGTTAGAAACATTTTTCCAAATATTTTTCTTTTTTTATACAGGTTTGGAACAACTTGAGGGTGAGTAAATGATGCCAGAATTTGAATTTTTGCGTGAACTATCCCTTTAATAAGGGGCAATTTTTAAAGGCCTCACAAATATGGATTATAAACCAACATTTGAAGACATTCTTTCTATTAGAAAGGAAAAAAATAAGCCAAATTATGAAATTCTTTCAATAATAATATCAGGTGTAGGGGTTTGTGTTGGTGTTAAGTGTGGGGTAGTATAATTATATCATCAAAATATAAATAATGTAATATTCTTATTTTATTCATGGGTGTGTGCGTGCGTGCGTGTTCAAATACTGTGCTGGGGCAGGAGGAATTTTTTTCCCCATTATCTGCTAGCTAGTGTCGATTCACAACATCTAAACCCTTTTTTGACTTAATTCCCATGTCCCAGAAAAGTAAAAACCAGTGCTGTATCTTGCCTTCTCATTCTTCTTCATTCCTATGGCACCCCAGTCAGCAAGTCTGCCACATGGCATTCACTATATATACAAACACCAATCTCTGCACCCAAGGCCCCGAAAAAGTATTTAGACACTTTTAGGGATAGTTCACCCAGAATTGAAACTATCATTTATGCTCACATTTGCAACAGAAATGACTTACTTTCTTCAATGCAACACAAAAAGGCAGAATAGGTAGCCTATGACGGCCTCGGTAACTATTCGCTTTCAGTTTCATTTCATGTTTTACCATACGACTCAAGATTGAAAATTGAAAAAAACTAATACTGTATCTGCTTCACTCTTTCATGTGGGGCATGTTCAGAAGGTCACTATACTGTAGATGACATTAACGTTTGCAGAGCCACGGGGTCTTTAAGAAAGATTTTCAAATGTAATTACTCTTAACCAACTTGCATCAAGGTCACTTTTAGTTTATGTGTGAAGTCAGCTCACACCACGGAAGGTGCACAGTAAAATCGTCGCCTTGGAATTAGAAGATTATATCTGAGAAACATTCATTAAAGCAATACATTTACAAGCAATACAAACAATTTACTTAGAATTTTTGTTAATACATGAAATAAGTGTTGTAATAATGTGTAAAAACGTTACATTTATATGGTTTTTATGACACTTTTTTCATATTTTAGGACCCTTTATATTTGTTTAGGTGAAGCATAAAAGGCCGTGCTAATTGTTGTTATCTAAATGTTTTATCCACAGAAGGTGGGACAGGTAAAATTACTTTTTAGAGATGGGTAGGCAATGGCTGAAATATTGTAAAAAATATTTAATAATATTGTAAAATTTAAGGAATTAATCACATTATGAGAGTGTATGTAAACACAGGAATTAGGAAGCTAGCGCTGCTGGCTAGTGTTGTGTCTATAAATATAAAAAATAATCTCCTCAATTTTAAACAAAACAAAATAATACTGTAGTTTGAGCTGCTCACCTTGACAAGAGTATTGATAAAACAGTCAACCTTGATGTTCTTTTAAACATTGTTTTGCATTGCACTGTTTCCTCAGATATTTCCCTGTCACTGAGGTAGGGGTGGGAATCGATTCCAAAAAGAATCGATTCCTCAATTGCAAGGCGTTGGGAATCGACTCCTCTTTAAGAGCCTTCATAGGAACAAGAACCACCCTTTAGTTTGCTGATGTCATTTTTTTGTCAAAACCAGTACAGACTTCAGAAAAAACTGATGGATGAAGTCTAGAGCTGTGGAATGACATGAAAAAGCTGGACAGAACTTTTTCAACACCTGTCTGCACTATAGCATACTTTCATTTAACATTATATGACAAAATATCTTTGTGTACACTGCTGAATAACTTGAAAAAATTGTTAATCATGTAATTTGACCTGTGCTTTATTTTGAAAACAGTAAATAAAAAACATAGAAAGATTAATAATGGTATTATTAATAATACATTGGAATGGTTTTTGTTATAGAAACAATAAACAATTAAATAGCTTAGATAATTGTATTGCATTAAAAAATTTGTATTTTTTTAAAATAACATATTAAACCCTGTAGTAAACCAAGGTAAACAAATGGGAATCGAAACAGCAGCTAGGAATCGATTCTTGGAATCAACTCTTTCGATTCCAAAACCAGGAATTAGAATCGGAATCGATTCCAAAAATGTTCCTCTTGCGTGCATTCAAAGTGCTGATTGGCTTGCAGAAAGAACCTTATAGAACCAAATTCTAATTCGATTTTGTAGAAAGAACTTTTTTGTTTTCTTAAAAAGTCCCATCATTTACACATTTAGAAAAAAAACATGGCATAATGTAAATAAGTTGTCACAGAATATGTGAATAACTCAATTTTGTCAGACCAAAATGTCAGATAGAACCTTATAATACTAGGCGACGGAATAACCACAGCCACAACCACGAAATTAAAGTATACCACGTATCCAAATGCTGTTTCTCTAAAACATTTTGTGTTTTTAATGTGCAAAATAAAATAAAATACCTAATGCAATGATGTTCATACAATACATTTTGACACCTTATAATGGCCAGTCAGATAATGCAGTCTTTTTTCATGCTGTTCTTTTTATTCGTTCACATTTAAATAAAGTGCATTCCCATCCCTCATGACGATGTCTAGAAGGCTAAAAGGCACAATCTGTTTCCTTTTGTTAAGATCAGCGTTAAAACAAAGCCATCTCTGTCATCCACTCTGCTATAGGACAAACAAAATGCTGCTTGCCTGCATTGCAATTAAGATCTTTAAAAAGAAAAGCAGCAATGGATAACAACAATCCCTCGACTGTGAGCACCTACGATTTGCACAAATAAGCATAAAAACAAACAAATAGTCCATTATCTCCTTTTGAAATCTATAATGTGTAATTTCTTTATCTTCCTGATTATGGTACTTTGTGATGCTTGAATGGGAAGCCTTACAACCTCCCCCTTTCTCCCCACTACAACAAATCGCCAAAAAAAACCAAAAAACACGGAGAGTGCATTGAGATCCATGTGGGTAGAAAAAAATGCCGGGGTGAGAGCGAGTATCAGGGTGTAATGATAACCTTGTTGGAATGATCTCTCCGCTTGGGTTCCATTTTCTCCAGCTGCACCGCTCCGCTTTCTCTGCATGAATGAAGGTAAATCTGCAAGAAACCTCCCACTTATTTAATTTTCAGCTCACTTTCCCATAATTCCTCCCCCTAAAATTGTTTGCACAACAATGCTACAAAACATCTGCAAAAACAGATAATTAATGTGTCAAGTCAAACTAATGCATTTTATATGAAGACTATGCTTCGCTGGTTGTAATTATAACACATTTCTCTCTCTCTCTCTCTCTCTCTCTCTCTCTCTCTCTCTCTCTCTCTCTCTCTCTCTCTCTCTCTCTCTCTCTCGCTTTTCCCACATACACCTTCTACCCCTCGGAAATGATTACTTGTTTGATAATGGCTGGCATCACATGGAAGCACTTATTCATGGAGTGTGTGTGCTCAAATGTGTTAGTCACCTCCACCTTGATGGTTCACTAAGCAGAAAATACACAGTGGCTATGTCCAAACCTGTGCTCTGTGCTCATCTAAAAAACCTGTGTACTGTGTGTCATTCCCAAACAAGTGCTGCATGCGCATCTAAAAACTCTTTACTTGTCTTTAAACATCTGCTTTGTGCTCATCCCCAAACCCGTGCCCCAAGTGTTTGTCCTTTCCCTCAGAATACTTAATTTAGTTTTATAATTATTAGCATATTATATTTATTAAATAATGAAATATTACATTATATTTTAATAATTATAATATATTTGATTGGATTGTTGAGTATACATTTAAAAAATGCAGAATTACCTATAAAGATGTTTTTTATGGTAAAGCAATGAAATTACATTCAATGGAAATTATTTCAAAAACTGTTTCATACGCTTTAATTTCACATAAATTACATGGTTTTTTTTTACAAATGTATAACTTGTACACTCTAAAATGTAAGGGTGCTCCACAATGCCATAGAAGAATCTTTTTTGTCTAAATGGTTCCATTAAGAACCTTTAACATATGAAGAATCTTTCTGTCTCACAAAAGAAAATGTGATTATAAAATGTGAAATGTCAGATTATAAAAAGGTAAGAAAGAAATGGTTCTTTAAAGAACCTTTGACTGAATGGTTCTTTGTGGAACCAAAAATGGTTCTTCTGTGGCATCGCATTGAAGAACCTTTTAAGCACCTTTATTTTTTAAGAGAGTATACATAAACATATACAGGTATTCATACTGTATACATCACATTTCAATATTATAAAACACAATGTTATATGCCAAATGACAATATGTGGTCTCCATCTCTACATATTTATATTCCACAATATAGCTATTATTTTTCATTTACAATATATTTATTGTTTTTAACCTGCTAAGCCTGATTTACAAAAAATGAGCATGTACAAATCATGACAACAGTGTTCATAAAAAACTTTATCAAACATATTTCTTATATCGCACAAATCATTTACACAAATAGTTCAGTCACCGTACAAATTTACAGCTCCAGGTGTGAGAGTCATTCATTGAGTGCAGGAATCTAAGGCAAGCGGGTCCCCGGCGAGTGGCTCCTTTTCACCCGATCTGCAGGACGGGAGCCGAGCGAGCCAGCGGCACAGCAGGAGTCAGACCCTCCTGGGGTAAAAAGCAGCTCCTGCTGCCTCCGCTACACAGCGTGGTTCCAGAGCTGGGGGTGAGACAGAAGGAGGCCACTTCTATTGGGCAGGAGGTTCACCGCCAGCCAATAGGACAGCAGGGAACAATCTGATGCCAGGTGCCTCATCTCCAACTACAGGTGTCTGCAAATACATAATCAATTTTGTTATTTCTCACCTACAACTGGGAGCTTGGATCGGTGTTAGACAGCTTGAGGTTGTTGTAATGAGCCCGGGGATGGATAGTTGAGAGAACCTTGTTATACCTTGAGTTTGAAGCTTTTTTTGAGCATATTTATAATTTATTGGACATTGTCCTTTTTTAAGATGGATATATTTTTATATTTATACTGCATTCGATCCATATGTGTGTTCCCTGAGAATGAAACTCAGAGTTTTTCCAACAAAAGATATTTTTAAAGATCTGTCCTAAATACAAAGTAAAATTCAGATCTCTATCTCCCTTTTCATAAGCCCTGTTCATGCACATACATATATAATGTGGTGCAGGTCATTTCTTAAAGCTGCTTGGTAACTAAAACATCATTTCACATACAAACAGTGCTGTGGACAGATTTTGGGCCATGTGTCAAGCCATGCGCTTTACTGATATATGTGCTGTAATAACTCTATCATCTATCAAATATAGCAATTTAAAGTCCGTTCTGCATCATCACCCAAATACTAAGGTCACATGCAAATGAATTTAACACAAATTACATGTGTTAGCCAATTAAAAAGGAGGTCAACCTCAAGGGAGGGCCTTTATATATATAAATACACCCCTCTGTCTGATGTCTAACAAAATCATTAAGTTAATAGAAAGCAGAAGTGCAATGTTCAATTGATGTTGTATAGGTCTAGTGCAAGGAATATGCTGGAAATATATCACAGCATGCTATTATATTTTTAATTATGTATATATATATATTATATGTATATAACACACAATTGTATGTAAGTATTATATGTATGTTACACACAACCAGTTGATACAAACACAGTGAATCACCCAGCATGAGAAAACATTCAGATTGAGGAGGAAATGAAGAGAGGGCCTTCTAACAGCATTTTGCATTTAGCTGTGAAATCTGAAAATAAACAGAGGACTGGATTCAATATACTTTTGTTTTATTGTCTGACTTTACATTGTCATGTTTTGGCTATTGAAAACATGAATGTGTATGTTTGCATTTGTGCCAGCATTATTCTAAATGCATTGATCAGTCACCACCAGGACTGCAGATCAATGTTGCAATAGGTTTCTTGCATATTAAACATCTCGCGCCAAACAAAGATAAAGTAAATGAAACCATAATGAATCATTGCTGCAGTATTCAAAAGCTCACTGGAAGAAAGGAGGTTTGTTTGTTCAGATTTATGATCAATATGAAAACTTTGCTTTTAAACATGATGTGAGCCCCAAAGTTTTTTTTCTGTAAGTGGAACATTTGTGAAAATAAATGGAAATGTACCATACCAGAGGCATTTACTACAGGTCTTAAAAGGACCAGGAGATTATTTTAATGGCATTTCCACAAAATGAGATCCACTCACACATACAGCTGGGCGGAGTTTAATGTATTTGCTAAAATTCTGCATGTACCTGTAAGTTAAAGGGTAACAGTCAATGCGACATAATTGTTTTTCTGTCTGGTTTGCGTTTTTAGCTCAAATTAGCAGAATTTGTACAAATAACACATGTCGTATCTATAGACGGTTTCAAAGCAACAACATAAACCTTTCTGCGCATGCACGCTTTTGTGGCCTAGACTTAACTTTCGGTACACGTCCGCAAAGTCGCTGCGGATTATTTCTGTAAACAAGCAAAAGAGATAACAAGTAAATGACATTAGCCAGCAAGTTGACTAGCAGCATTATTTTGGGTTACCAGTAGAAGAACCGTTACTTGGCTAAACTTAAATGCGACAAAGTTACATGACCCATTTAACAAATGGTTTATTTAATGCAATTATTATTCAATAAAATATTATTATAAATAAATAAATACACTGTGCTCTTATCTTGAAATGTGATTTGCAGATGCAAGAGATCAATGAATAGAGAGTGCCAGTAACCTCATCCCTAATTACTGATTTTGCGCCAGCAAACCGCATCCATTAACCATTTAATCCAAATCTTTTGCCTGTATTGAATGAGTGTTGATTTATTTGATGTGTATTAGCCTTTTTAATGTTGAAGGAAGATAATACACCTGTGTAGCAGCCAAAGATGCCTCATTGATACAAGTGCTCTAAAACTGAACACAATGAACTTTTTGGCACACTCGACTCACCGAAAGTAATTTATGACCTCCACACACAGAATTTTCCTTGGCAACACGAGAGCGTTAATTAATATGCCTGAGGTAATTTGCAGGTGCACATCTTGATTTATTCTTAGTCCTTTCAGTATACAATACCCCTGAAGGAACAGGGACAGATAAAGAATAACATTTTGAAATCAATTCAGTCAGGTTATAGATAAATATATATAAAAGCAATTTTAGATGAAGCGCACTTTAATAAACTGACTGTCCACCCTTTATTTGGGATAATTTATTGTGATAACAGAGGTTAAGCGACACACTCAATGTTTTATTAATCAACAATATGCAGATAGTTACCGACACATTAAAAACTAGAAACAGTTCATTAAATCAAATTAAAGTGCATACTTCATCTGTTTTTGCAAGCTATTATCAGCTCATAAATAATACATAGTACATACTACTCATGCTCACAGTTCTGAGTACAGCTCAGTGTGGAGATTGAAACACATTGTCTTAGAGAGACCTCTGCTGTTCGGAGCTTATAAATGCAATATCAAACCAGAAGATATTTTTCATACCTCCCTGAGAATGCATCAAATGGTTTATTCTCACCTGAAGAGTAAACCTATATACTGTTTCAGCAGAAACATTTATATTAAAATGAATTTATATGAATATTTTATTGTATAATTGTATAACTTTAAATATAACTTTGTTGCATTTATAAGTTTAGCCAAGTAACGGTTCTTACATTTATATTTACTGTACATTTATGCATTTGGGCAGACGCTTTTATCCAAAGCAACTTACATTGCATTACACATTCTACATTTGTTTTGGAGTATGTGCAATCCATGGGATCGTGTTGCTACAAGAAAGCCATCTTCTACTGGCAACTCAAAATAATACTGCTAGACATACTTTTAACTTGCTAGCTAATGTCATTTACTTGTTATTTTTCATTTGCTTGTTATCAGAAATAATCTGCAGGGACTCTATTCTTTGCGGATGTGAACTGGAAGTTAAGTTTGGGCCACAAAAGCATGCCTGCGCAACTTTCATAACTTTCTGTGAAACTTAAGTGAAAAATGTTGCTGATGTGTTGATTCTGCTTTTTCCATACATTAAAAGTCAATGGCGACTGGGGCTGTCTCTCTCTAATATTTTGTTGAACACATCTTTTCATGTTACACAAAAGATGAAGTCATTTGGGTTTGCCATAACATATGGGTAAATGAAAAATAATTTGGTTTTGGGTAAACTGTCTCTTTAAATCCAATGTTCAATGTTCAATATATTCATATGCATCATTTTGAAGCAGCTAATTCAGTCAATAATGACTTACAAACTGGGCTGTAAAGCCATGGATATAACCTTGCAGCAGCATCTCATCCAAATCTTCTTTTCACAGATTAAAAATGCATCAGCCAGCTGTGAAACCATAATGAACAGCAAGAATATGTAAATGTTGCTTAAACATTGTGTTATTGTATTTCATTTGGTAGAATCCCAATGGCCATGTGATTTAGCCAAATATAACTGAAATATAATCAAGATATAATTATGTTCCTATAATTATTTTCTTTTCTTTCATCAACTTTTTCATCCAAAGTTATACACCACTGACTCTGAGAAAGGGAGCAAATAAAGATCACCTAATGTAAAGGATGAATAAAATTAGCAACACCCTGCATGTCCTGGAAGATCTCCCAGCACCTGCATCTCTCATTGACTTCCATCTCTCAACTCATCAGTATTCCATAACAAGAGAGCATCTCTGTTTTGGTGCTCTCCCTCCTGTGTCTCCTCAGACTGATGTGGAGGACGGCGAACAAAAGTGGAGCACAATCAGTACCGAGCAGCTGCTGGCATCATGACCCCCCACCCCCCAACCTCGCTGTCTCCCTCTCTCACACACTGTTTCACACTCAGACACACACACACACACACACACACACACACACACAATGACCACATAACCTTCACCAAACTGGGAATCTCCCTAGGCAACTGAAGGGGTTCTGCTCCAGTGGGACTGTATCCCAGTAAATCATCTGTGTCATGAGCTTACTGTACATGCACACACATTCACCTACTGCATGTCTTTCATATTGGATGGGCTAATACTTCACATTCTGTTGGATAGATAGATACTGATCCTTTAATATAGTTTTGTAGTAATATAGTACATTTCTTTAAAATATTTTTTAATCTTAATAATTACTCTAGACATAATTTTTTATGATGTATTACTCTTTAAAATAATTGTAATTTTAAAGTAATGTGACTTGTATATAAATATACTGATAAAAGGCCACAAAGGTAGCGAAATTCAAAAGTAATGTTGTAAATTATTATTACAATGTAAAAAATCTGTAATGTGACTCATTGTGCAGATAGATTGATCTGCATAGAAGAAAGAAAGAAAAAAAGATATATTTTAGAGATTGAATAGCAGAATTGAGATTTTGAAAAAAATAACACAAATAATAATCTAAAAAAAGTTAATAAATATCCATAGGATATATCATAATATTATGATTCGCCAAAGTATAGCTTTAACATAATACAAATACATTTATTGTTACAAATTAAAGTAATGTAAATTATTATTATTCTTTAGTAGTACTTAACTTATTATTACTCTTAAGTAGTATTATTACACTTGAGCTGTTAATAATAATAATAATAATCAACTAACTTATTTTAATTAAACCTTGTTCATTTTCGTAAGAGATCCTCCTACAATTGTTTAGGGTCACTGTATATAACACAGGGTCTGGGCCTCAGATTTTTTGCCTTTTAAATCCGGTAGATGGCAATCTTACCTCACAATGGTTGTAATTATGTTCTTCCCCCATGTTTGTATTTTAATCCACATCATTCTATACATCCACCTTCAAGTGTCACCTTAAGGAATCATGGGAAAACCTGTTCTTGAGCAAACCTGCACTGACACGCCTCAACAGCACATCAATACTCATTTTCACAATATTTCACTGCTAAATCACAAACAAAATAAAACCGCGTTCGCACGCGACAGTGGTGTAAAAATGTGGTTTGTTTCACAAAATGTAACGATTATATCTTGAAATGTAGCGTTTCATTGCACATCGTCTCAAGAGTTGTTTACACGCTCTTCGCTGGGCGGTGAGTTGGAGGAAGAACCTCTTCTTTTGGCATCTCAAGAAGTCGTTTCTCGGCCAATGTGCTCAAGTTTTCCGGGTCTGGGAAAGAGGACGACGTCCAAGTTACGTTTCTAACGCCCATCGGGTTTTATGGGTCAGATAACAGGATTTTATCGAGCGAGGTTTTGCTAAGCGGTAGCATACATGTAGGCTACTGCTGTGTAACCAGCAAAACAAACCCGTAATTCTTGCGTTTAGGGATAGAAAGGATTGTTTAACGTATGCTGATGTCGTATGTTTATGGTGAATAAATCATTAATACCACGATGGCAATGAAGGTAAGTTTTTACCACATCACTATATTAACACTAATGACGCGGCGCGTTTGCTAGTGAGTCGATGAAATGCACCTTGTGCAGTTACGTCACCCGTGTTTATGTGAGTTTTTCTTTAAGAATTACCAACTTAAAAATCGCATTTAAGTGTAAAGTATAGGCAGTAAAGGGGTTCTTTTAAATCGTACATGCTTATCAATGTGTTTGTGAGAAATTCAGCCGATCTTGTGACGTATAACGTTACTTGAGCATAACGTCATGTTTACACTGCGATACACCGTTTGATAAAACGGTTTATACCATGCAGATGGGACATGGAGCCTGCAAACTTGAAAAACAATATTAAATATTAACAACCATTATTGTAAATGTATGTATTCAGCATGGGTGGACGCGGCCCGTCAACACAACAACCTGTCACGCATAACCCAATAGGGAAAATAACCATCGTTGTATAATAGTGAATGTATGACAGATGTTGACAAAATGTTTTATGCTTGTAAGTCGTTTTGGATAAAAGCGTCTGCCAAATGAATAAATGTAAATAATAAATGTGTACAGTAACACGTTTACAAGAAACATTGTTACAGACTTTTTATATTATTTAAGATATTCATTTATTTAGATGGCATGATTATTATTATGAGTTTGATCGCTCCAGTTACCCCCACATCCATTTCAGTTGCTTTGAGCAGGAACATGGTGCATCCTGTTAGGAACAGGGAACTTGTCATTCAGTGAAAGTCAATTGTGTAAACCGAACAGTCAGCATTATCATTCCAGTAAACATGTCATTTTCATGTGAATAAAAACACTCAGATTGGCAGATTGAATATGGAATATGAGCTCGGTCAGAAGTGGTGCCATCTAGAAAACCACTTTTTATGTTTTTTAGCCTGCGTGCTATATTTTTTGTTTTTTGGTTTGTCTTTTAAAATTGTGTGGTTTTAAGTGTATATGTTCACATGCTGTCAACAAATGTATTTCAAAAGTTTTCTGAATTGGGAACTGTTTACAGTAAATTCATAGGGTCATTAAAATCAGTAGCATTTTTGCTTAGTTTTATTTTATTATTTATTATATTTATATATCGTCGCTGTCCTTTCGAAACCTCTGATGTGTTTCAGGAAACGGAAAACACTGTACATTTTAAATCATTATACCGTGTTGTCAAGGTTGGCAATTACTTTTTTATTGGATAGATTTGCAAAACCCAGTGACGAAGATTAAGGCTGATTAATAATAATAAAGTATGGCAAAAAAATCACAAAAATATGGAGATTAGAGCAGCAATATTTAACCTGTATTTAAACAAAAAATGGATTAAAGTGTGTAAGTGTTTATGAAAGGTTAATTTCAGCATCATACTGTACATAACATAGGAAGCGCAATTGTCTATGCCACACTGAAATATTCATGCACTTATTGTTAGATGTTACCCATATGTTTGCCTTGTGCTTTGTCTACAGGCCCAGGTATTGTATGACTTCACCGCGGAGCATGGCAACAATGAGCTTACTGTTCAAGAGGGTGAAATACTCACAGTCACTAACCAGGTGAGCGGGCTCAGAGATTTAGTTCTAATGTTTAAAATGATGCTTCTGAGACTGGCTGGCTGATTTTCCACAAACACACATAATCTATATATATTCTGTATGTATTGTGTTGCGTAGAATGTTGGTGGTGGATGGGTAGAAGCTCGAAACTCCAGAGGAGACACAGGCCTGGTGCCAGAGGACTATATTGAGGTAAAAGAACACTGTATCTAACATTATTTTATGCATCTCCAAACTTTATTCATAATAAATAATATACTTGCATGTCAGTGGATTCGTGAATAAATTAAGAGCTGTAACTGGAAGAGATTTGAGAGAAATCCACATTATTTAACATTGCATTTACTGTATACCACTCTAAATGTTAAATAAATGTTTATTGAACATAGGCTACATAATTCTGAAATATATATTTATGTTTGCAGCTCAACCCTGGTAGCACTAACGCAGCGACGACGCAGTACAACGATGGGTACAATCGTGATCACAACAATACTCCGGTACCATTGTAATTGAAACCACACATTAGTTAAAGGCGCAGTTTTGGATTTTTAGCGGCCACTAGCGTTTCAGTATAGATTTGCAATAAATATTTCAGTCATTTGCTCATCCCTCCCTTTCGAAGTACGACGGTGGCCGCAACAGTAAAAAAAACATGTCGCCACTGAGACAGCGGCTGTGATTCTAGCCACACTGTCATGTTACTTTACGTGAAATTAAAATGCAGTTACATTATTTCTACACTTATAAGGAAAAACGTTCGTCTCTCGTAGGTTATATGCCCATTTGTATCAAATGCTAACGTTACCAAAAAACTGGTTTCACTTTCACAAAAGTTAAATTATCTTACCAGCCCAGCAGAAAACAGGCAACTTCGGCGTCACGTTGAAAACATTTGTCCTTCATCTGGTAATAGCTACACCGATGTTTGTCCTGGATTTCTGCCATCGTTTGTCTCTAATTTGTCACATTTGCACTTCACCGACGGAGATTCGCGCTCTGTCGGCTCTTGTGCACAATACGTATGGTCTTCCATTGTATCAAAACTTCTAAAAACAGAACGATCTGTGCTTCAGCTAGATGACGATGACGACGACTACTCCTCCTCCTCTTCGTACTATGACTGACTAACTTCTTCGTGGTCTTCAATTCGGTGATGACGCAAGCTGCCTCTACGAATTACTAAATGCGCTCTGTGAGCTGTTTGTCCGTTTAAGGCTGCTGTAACCAAACATGGCCGCGCAACATGGAAAACTCCACATATATAGGCCTGCGCCTATGTAGATAAAACGGGGTTATTCTAAGGTAATAAAAACATAACTGTTCATTACGTACGGTCTTTATACACCTCTGAAGAAACAGTTTTGTATGTTATATTGCATTTCTTTCAATAAATCATACAAAAAATCAAGTATTGTTCCTTTAAATCAGTTTGGATTTTTATTTTTTAAGTGTGTTGAACATGAATTAGTTAGTTACAATTTCAGTAACCAAATCTCTGTTGTGGTGCAGTACTTCCTCAAATGAAATGTAAAACAGGTCTCACTATAAATATCCGTCATCATAAACCCCACTATTCAAATCTCGGTTTTTCTTCCTCATTTCCCCTGCCACCTTTTACTAGAAATCTGCATTCATTTAATCAGCGATGTGGTAAGCGAAACATTGCACAAAGGCCCTGTGTGTCATACACAGTTGAAATCCATTTCCTGTGGAAGCAGGAGAATGAGAGTAAATGGGCCTCATTATAGCTTTAGACATTAGGCATGAGGATCTCTCTCTCTCTCTCTCTCTCTCTCTCTCTCCTCTTCTCTCTCTCTCTCTCTCTCTCTCTCTCTCTCAGTAGGTTGTCAGATGTCCACACTTTGTGTTGTGCACTGCGACAGTGTGTATGTAATGGCGTTTGATTGTTCGGCAGTCTGTTGGCAGTCTGCGGATAGATGAGAGGTGAAATCTATCCTCACCATTAAGCTTGGGCCAGGTTCACCCGTCGCAGATGGAGAAAAATTTTGGCAGAAATTTAGCAAGAATGCAATCAGTCTGATAATGATCTTTTTAGACGAGAAATCTACTCTACCAGTCAAGCTTGGACACACTTCAGTGAATGTATGTTTCTCAAGCCTTTTGTTCTTGATGCAGAACTGCTTGAATTTAGTTTTGTAGACCTATACAAATGATTTCCTTATTAAACTAATATATATTTTTTTTTATGAATGAGTTGGACCGGATAGTAAAGGAAAAGCAGCCAACAAGTGGCCATCATATATTGAACACCCACAATACGGTTTAAAAAGCATGTTAAACAAGCAGGAAATTTGGCTTCATTTCGAAGTTAGTAGCTAAGCATTCGAAACACTTCCGCCGATACGGATACATTATGTTTATGATGTTGTTTATGCTATATCTCTGTAGTTTCTCGGTATTTATTTATTTTCATTAATTAAATCTACACACTTTCATTTAACGCAGTGTACTATAAATATTAGAGATGCACTGATATTAAATTTCTTAAATCTATTAAAGTTTCACAGATTCAGAGTGATATCTGCTGTTACTGATGGTTATATTAACTCGCATTAACTAAATTAATATTTTTTAACTTACTAGGTCATATAATGACTATTAATATTAAACATTAAACTGGTGATGTTTCTTAACATTTTCTATACACAGAGCACACATTTATTTCATTTTCCTGTCCTCTTTTATCAATCAATCAACTTTTATCAATCAATTATTGGCTAGAAAATGCTCAAGTATTTCTTCAGTTAAGCACACTTGCAGAGAAAGTGAACGAATGGTCTATCATTTCCACCAGCCTCTGGTGAGTCAGTCACTTTCGGGAGATCCACAACACCAAAGCATTAATGATGATAAACACATGAGTAATGTTTTGTTCGGGGAAAATTGGTGTAGGCTGTCTTAGCCTAATAGGTGAAGCCAGGAAGCAAGAGAAATGGTTTTGCGTGGCTGTGAGTTAGTATTTACAAGCATCAAGGTCAGGTGTATTGATGAAATTGGCCATTAAGTTGTAGACTAATGGACAAAAACAGACTCAAGAGCCTGTGGCCTTTAGTTCCTAAAGCACAACTAGCCCTTTTCTCAGAGGGCAACTTTTTGAGAGGCGTATTTTTATACCTTATATGCAATTCATTTGTGACCATCAGTCATTTGTCCAAGAATAGAAGCTTGGAGATTGTTGTTATTGACTTCATCGTAATGAATGGACAAAGTAATGGTTTCGGAAAAAATTCTGCGTTTAAAAAAAAACTTGTCACTTTAATGAGTGAAATTAAAGCGTGTAACGAAACCAAAGAAATGCTAATTCTCTTGGATTGTGGTGACATTAAGCAGATGAAAAGTTTGTAAGATGATTTTATATTAGAAGTAGGAGTTGTTAAAGTTGCAGTAAGATCTTGGTTTTGTAATAAATTATAACTAGCGTTGTAGGTTTCAAGGGCCATTTTGTTGACTAAAACATGCAAGAAAGTGCCCTGTGTGAGAATTTCACAGTGTAAACCATAAGGCAATGTTTTTGATAAGGTCCCAGGATTGTGTGCCATATTTAGACAGTGAATTGCTGTAATCTAGTCTAATCTGCTGCAGGATAAATAGGAAGCTGGATGCAAAAAAGCTACTTTGCTTTAGTTTTACATTTTATCAGACCGTTTTCATTGCAATGGGTGAGCCCACTAGGATTAAAACCTGTAAGCTTTGGATTTCTAGCCCACATATTTGACCACCTGCATTTAAGTTTCAAGTTTGTGTGATCAGATTCAGGAAGGCAGGATGGGGGTACATTAGATCTTTTGTAGAAATGAAGAGAGATAATAAACTCCAGAAAATGTCGGATCAAATGTCTAAAGGCTAGCATGTGTAAAGAGGAGGCTGATGTCATGAATGCTTTTTATTTAGGGGGTTAATGGAAATGAGGCTTTGACCGCGACGACATGGTCCAACAACTGCACTGCAGACAACTGGAATTACACTGAACAGGAAACAGCAGGCAACAATGGTAAGAGAAACAGCCTTTCACCAACTTTAATCTTAATAAAATATTTCAAATCTAAGTGTTTTGTGTACTGAAAAACTCTTCTTTGTTATGAGAACTGTGAACCATTCAACATGCCACAGATAAAGTCCTTTAGGTTTTTAAAAGTAGTCAAATATCAGCGGCAAAGTAATTGTCTTTGCTTCCTACACTTAAGAAAGAAATATTTGCGTTTTAACTTTTTTGGTTGTTCTGCTTGGATTCTGGTATGCATATCCTTTATCTCTGATTTACATCAATATCCTGGAGACAGACTGTAGAATGTAAGCAAACAAGTCAGACTGTTTACAAGGATGTTAGTTATGAAAACTATTAATGCAAATGTGTATTCCTGTGTGAACTAAAACAATTGCTTGTGTTTATATCTACAATTATGTATTTTTAAATTATAAATTGGATGAGCTTCTTTCAAACCTGCGATTGCATATTTTATTTTCAGTACAGTTTACATAGTGTATAACATTTTTTTCCCCCAGGGTTCACTTCAGTCTTTGTGCCTTCGTGAATAAACTGCTAATATGCTTTACGAAATACCATTTTTTAAAACCATTTTTTTAGCATTGCTCTTACTGTATGTAAATGTTGTGTTCTGACCCTCAGATTCTCTTTATTCCTTTGATGATGAATGGGATGATGATTCTGATGATGGAAAGTCCACCTGCGGTTACGGTGGCCCCCAGACAGAGGACGGTGGAACGATGCAACGGGGTGGAGGTCACTCCACAATGAAGATATCTCTAAACAAGTAAAAGTTTAATGCTGTCTTTGGATACTGTCACAAATAATTACAGTATGTTTTTTAAAGGTTTTACGTTGTTTTCTTGTAGGTTTCCAGGGTTCTCAAAGACCCCAAACCCAGAGGTGTATTTGCTCACCAAGCATGTAACAAAAGGAAATGAAAGGCTCCCAATTTATGTAAGTTTTTTTGATTGTTTTTGGCACAGTGGTCTTTCTCATATTTTGTGAATTACAAAGTAAGAAGTGTACTTCACTTTATGCATTATGTTAATAAATTGTGTTATGAAGCAAATAATCAAAAATTGTAATGATTTGTGATATGAAAATACATCCTTTCTAGTGTAGAGAGATTTAAAACATGCATATTTGCATATATTGTTCTTTAGCTTTTAATTGTAATTGCAGCCCGGCGAGGTGGGTCCGGTTTGGTTGTACCCAGAAGTTCAGGTAGATTGTATGGTGGCCGATCCCAAAAAGGGTTCAAAAATGTACGGTCTGAAGAGCTACATTGAATACCAAATTACACCTAACGTAAGTTTAACACCCATCTGGAACTGCTTATTTTTGCTTTAGTGTCATTTATCTTGGTTTATTTGAATGTGTAACCACTGTTTTTCAGACTACAAACAGACCAGTCAATCACAGATACAAACACTTTGATTGGTTATACGAGAGACTGGTGGAGAAGTTTGGCTGCGCTCTGCCCATCCCATGTCTTCCAGACAAACAAGTTACAGGTGATGAAATAAAAAACCAAAGCTAGTGTTTTTGGTTTTGCTCTTAGAGCAAAACTGGTGAACTGCCTAACATCTGTTGTCCATTCCTGTTTAGGTCGATTTGAAGAGGAATTTATCAAAATGCGCATGGAACGCCTGCAGGGCTGGATGTCCAGGATGTGCCGACATCCAGTTATCTCAAACAGTGAAGTTTTCCAGCTTTTCCTCAACTACAAGGATGAGAAGGTACCTTTGCCGTAATACAAATATAGAACAAGTACAATGCATCCAGTAGATACGCAGATATGGTAGAATTAAAAAAATGTAAACAATATTATCAATTTATGTCAAATGTGATGTGTCATTGTTAATACAACATTGTCATTGTAAAATCCCAGAGGTAACAGCAAAGTAAGCCTGCGGTGCTTTCAAAACATTTTTCTGTTTGTTTGGCACATAAGCATGAATTTGGGGCGGCACTAACTCTTTATCAATCAGTGGCAGTTGGAGTGTTTGTGAAACCTGTTTCAAAACTGGTTTCTGTTTATCATTATTTTATTTAGTCTGGCAATAGTGGCTTGAAAATGACACATGCCATTTTTCATGCTCCAAGTCAAAATAAGATTGAATATAAATATGTTTTTTATATTTTGTGCACTAGAGAAAAGAAATCGAAAAAGACACAATCACACAAAATGAAAAGATAAAGTCGTAATTAATAAACACAGGCAAAAGGTCTTCCAATCTCTTCTATAAAAAGCTTTAGTATTTCCATCATCAAACTTTTGAGATCATGACCTTTCAAGGTATGTTATATATTGTATGTTGCATATTAACTAGCTAATATCTTCATCAGGACTGGAAACTGGGGAAGCGGAAAGCGGAGAAAGATGAAATAGTGGGTGTAAAAATATTCTCCACTATAGATCCAGAGCTTGCAGAGATTGAACCAGCACAAGTGTGAGTCAATATTGTCCTTTTTTATTAATTCTGCAAATAAACTCATTTTCAATTAATTTTCTTAGATCAAAAAACATAACGTAATAATTACTGAGTTAAATATTTGTTTGACAACACAACGGTCTTCTCCTGTTGTGATCATAGGGAGCAGAAGTGTGAAACGTACAATCAGTTTACTAAATCTATGGATAACAGTGTTAAAGAGCTCCTAGCTGTTGGTCATCTTCACTGGAAAAGATGTACAGGCCGTAAGTTCTCATATATCCTCATTCCTTACCCAGTAGACTTATCTCCCATTATATGCTTCACGCCAAGGCCCTGAGACAATTTATTTGGTGGTTTTAATTTTTTGCAAAGATGGTGAAAGATCTGCTTTCTTAAAAACAAACCCAGCAGTCAGTGGACATGGATACTTCATTACGTTCTGTGCTAAAACTGTCTGGACATTTGTTTACTGTAGAAATGTTTTGTTTTGGAATCAACAGCATTGCAAAAGGAGTATCGGCAGATTGGAAAAGCATTTCAGAACCTGTCATCAGTTTTCAACACCAGTGGATATCCAAGTAAATATTTTTATCACAGTTATCTAATTTAACTTATACATTCTAACACAACACAATAGCTTATAGTATTTATAGCATATTACTATATTTCACATCTAAATGTTTAGGCAACCCAGACTATTGTTTGTATTTTTATGATTATTTGTTTGACGTGATTTGTTTCCTTTTTAAAGGGGAATCAACGCTTACCGAAGCATTAACTGCAACGGGGAAGACGTATGAGGAAATAGCAGAGATCGTTGCTGGACAGGTATCATGCAGTAAATCCAATATCTCCTTATGGGAAAACTTGTGAAGTCCTTGAACTCTAACAGTTCCCTTCGTCCAAATCTTTGTGCTTGCTTGTATCCTGCTGCTGTTTCCAAAATGTGATAGAATTGTGACCGTCAAGGCCGGCCAATAATAACTAACCCCTGACTGCTGTTTTTAGAGTTTAAGCCTTTGTTTGTGAATGGAGTAAGCCGCTTATTTCAGAATGTTTTTTTTTGTTTATCAGCCCAAAAAAGATCTACACTTCCTGATGGAAACAAACAACGAATATAAGGGACTACTGGGCTGTTTCCCTGACACAGTGGGAGTTTACAGGGTACAAACCTTTCACCTCCTTGGTATTTCCACTGAATGCTTGTTATTAAAATGATCATAAATCAAGTGTGTATGATAATGTACACCGGGCTCAAAAAAATCTGAGAATAAAAATAGATGTTCTGTCTTTTATTGAAGTGCACAAGATGAACTTGTAAAAAAATCTTTTTTATATTTCCTCAGGCTGCCATTGATAAAGTAAAAGAAGCCGATCATTTGGTGGCGACGAACAAGATCGGTCCACAAGATAAACACACGATGGAAAAGAATCTTAGCACCATGTCTTACACATTACAAGGTACAGTGCTTTCTGTCAGACCTTTTTTACCTGTGGTTTGCTAATATTACATTTATATGTGCACCTGTGCGCTTGTAGTGTTTGTCCCACACGTGTAATCTAAGCCTTGCCATCTGTTTCTCTAGCCGAGATGAATCACTTCCATAGCAACCGTATCTATGACTATAACAGACTGATGCAGTTCTACCTGGAGGAACAGGTGAAATTCTATGAGACGGTGAGTAACAATAAAATGTAGTTTATTTCTTCACAACAAATATACAATCTACAGTGATATATATAATGTACTGTGCATGTGACGTCCTGTTGTGTTTGTGTTGGTTAGATTGCAGAAAAGTTGAAGAAAGCTCTCAGTCAGTATACTACCATGTGAGGACCTTTAAACTTATGGCTGCTGGTGTGCTTTTAACACTCGCAATTAACCATCTTGTTTTCACTTAACAAAATAATTGATGCTTTATTTTTTCATAATATAAACAAAAGGGAGCAAATTATATGTGTGCACATACATAAGATGGAAATCATTAACCAAACATTCCATTCAGAGGAAATGTGGATGATAACTGTTACAGCGGCTAACATAAATTAACACGCTCCTGTTTAAAGATGAGGTCTCTCAGGGACACATATGCTCAGGCTGGGCCTTCTACCAAAATTACTTTATTAACTTTTTAATTAAATTGTGATTTTATTTTCTGCCAGTGTGATGGTAAATATGTCAGATGTTTATGGTGTGGTATGTTGTGGATAAAAGCAGTTTGTATTTTACCTGTGGTAAAACATTCTATGCAAAAAATCTAAAAATGTCTATCTCACATGTATAATATTTTTAACAAGCCCTTCGATGTGTAATAAATCTTTCTTTATACTATTCATGGTGCTCTGAGTTTGCTTGGCTTATTGTTAATATATTTTAGCACAAAAATATCTAAATATTTTGTCTAATCTGTGAGCTTTATGGTATGGTCCTGGTCAAGGAAGCTGGTGGGTCGGAGTCAGTTGTACTTGATAAAAAGGAAACACATCTCTGGCTTTAGAAGGGTAGGAAAAGGAAATGAGGCGTAGCGCGACCTCAGAATGTGTGTGTGTGCAGGTTTGACTACACTTCATCAGGTTTCTGTGGGGGTTTTAAGTTTAGGGGTAAAGTTAAAGTTTAGTATAGACTGTTTCATCGGACATACTTGCCTATATAACTATTTATATTTTATTGTATAATAATTGTATTAAATAAACAATTTGTTAAATTTAATTGTATATTATTAAAAAATCAATTTGTTGTCACATATTTGTTTAACTCTTTTTATTGGTATTTTTTATTTGGGCAAATAGACATGATTATTCCTATTCTTATTTCGAAATGTTTTCCTGGAGATCCCTACTATTTAAATGTTTTAAAGTGTGGCTTTCTATGGGTTGGGGATCTAAAGGGTTCTAAGTATTTTCATTTGGGAGTGTAAAGAAGTGTTTCTGAGGAAGACCATTATTTCTCACCAGCTGTTGAAATGACATTAATGTCTTTTCAAGTCTTTTACTTGACAAATTCCTTTATACATCCCGTTTTTAAATCCCATATCATTTCAGATATCAAACAGATATAGTATTTAAAAGGGGTTTTGGTATTTTTTTAAGTGATTTAATTGTGGAATAGTAAAGATAAATTTTTACATGTAGTGAGACTGCTATTTCATTTTTGCACAAAAGCCTGCATGTGCAGTAATGTTTGTTTATGTTACAAACGTTGCTTTGAAACCATCTATAGTAAATATCATTATATTTCTGTAACAATCATTAAGTCTATAAAAGGTCCTCACACATATAATTAAATTATAATACTGTAATAATGATCTTTGTGTGTGTTCAAAGATTGTGTGCTTGTCTGAAATGCATTTTAGAAAATGAACCCGAGCAAGGAATTACTCTGCCCCAACTGCTTTCTTTAAATATCAGTTTTGACTATTAACAGTCGTTCTGTATTTCTTAAAGCTGATAGTTTGCAAAATGAAAAGGTAAAAAAAAATGTTGATTTGCTAATCTGCTCCACCCTCTTCTGATGCTGTGTGATAGGCAGTTAGTGTTTTATGCATGGTACAGATATAGTATGTTATCATAGCAGAGCAGCACAACACAGGAAGTCATACAAAGTTATTACAGCAGATATATTTGTCAATAAAAAAGTAGTTACAAATTGTAAACGATGTTGTGAAATATACATTTAGGCAAAAAATCCTTTACACGAGCATCTGTTTTACACACATAATCAATAATATAACACTGTTAATGCACTGTAAACAAATATATTTACATGTTTGATGTCCATCAACCCATTTAATCCCAATGTTATATATTTATTAAATTAAAAAGGGTCTTATTGTGTACATTTTGCTTGATTTTTTTTTAGTTTCCAATTGGTTACAGTTGTGATGAAGAACACATACTTGACTCTTCAGACAATGCTAGTCTCATTTTCTCAAAAACTAAATATGAAATGTATTCAAATAATATAAAGCCTGATCATTTGTAAATATATTGAACATAACAAATACAGATAACTGTATATTGCACTATTAAAATAATAATTCATGATTATCCTTGAAATAACTGGAGGGCTGGAATGAACTGAATTAACTAAATGCATTGTGAGCAGTGGAGCAGTGGAGTGAGCCGTTGGTTGCAATTCGCAGCCTCACAGCTAGATGCCGCTAAATTTCACTGACTGGTCCTTTAAGACACAATTGCTTTGACATCAGCAACTATCAGCAATTGTCTTATAACATCACCTGAGAATTGTTCTACAGCGATGTTAAGGAGAGAGGCGGGGCCTGTATGTCCGTGGACGAATCATCATGCTCACTTTTTTCAGCGAGTAGTAATCAGAGTCCTTCCATGAGTACCACACAATCCCATCAGGCCCCAAAAGATTCTTTCCTTTGGCAGAGTAGCGCCCCCCCTGGTCATCAGGATTAACACAGATTGCCCAGTCATATGATGTCCACAAGATACTTGAGATACATGCAATGACTTTAATAGATTCGATTTAGATTTAGATTTCTTGGTTTCCTACCTTATAATAAACTCCATTCAGATGTGCAAAAAAGCACTGGTTGTACCACCAGCCTCCGTGAGATATCTCAGCACAGATGTCACCCGTGTCAGGCGTGCTGAAGCTTTGCTTGTCATGATACCAACCAAACGAGTCTTCAACTGTACCGCTGAATCCAGACACATGGAGACGGTAATGGTTTTCCTCATTCTCAATCCTTAAACCAAACAAGGCGTTTTTGCTTGAGTCGTCTGTGTACATTGTTTACTACGATGCGTTATATTAGAATTGCATTATAAAGAAAATATATGATACATTTTTGTATATATTACTGATGTTTTGTGTTGGGTGCTTTATTTGAATTGTTCTGATGTGTTTACCAGAAGTTTTGGTACAATGCATGTCTGTGCTTGCCATCCCAGTCCTCCAGGTCAATGCGAAGGGAATATTCTCCCTGGCTGGAGATGTCATGAATGTAGTCATTTCCCAGCCAGAATTCTGCATGCAGATCTCCAAAGCCACCCCTGTATTCTGTCCATTTGCGATTGAAATTAACCTTACCATCCTGTCGACGCTGAAACATAGTCCAGCCTCCTCCTTACAGAAAGACAATAATCCTTAAGTGTCAAATACAGGCCTGTATTGCTGGTAATTTAACACAGAACTATAATAGTCTATAGGAACATGTTTAGTGGAAAAATGCAAATCAGTGGCAAAGCTACTTTACCTTGAGTCTCCATATCACAGTAAACTTCAACTGGTGTCAAACTCAGAGAGGGAACAACAGTAAAAATCCCAGACCTGTAGATTCCATTGTAGTATAGGGATGCACAGTCGATTGGACAGTTTCTTATGTGTTGACCCTCTGAATGAAAATAATCTTAAAACTGGATTATATTCAGCTTTTTTTCTTACAAAATCAAATATTACAGCATGCTATATTATGATTAATTACACAGCTCTTTGGAATGCTTGATTCTGATTGGCCAGTCGGCCACATTTGCAGTTTCGTTATTCCCAGATAACAAGCACTCAAAACTAATAAAACACGGCAACCCGGATGCTGCAAATCATTTTGACAGGTAATATTACACAAAACAATAATATAAATAAGTCTTTTAAGAACATATATGACATTATATTTACAAATGATTAAACCAAATTGCCTGTTTGTGACATTTGAATGTCGTTTTTTTATCGAAAGTAAACGACTTTTCCTAGCGGAAGGTCTGCATTTGGGAAAAATGAGCTAATAAAATATTTCACATGTACATTTCATGTCCAGTTTTTTCTCATGTGGCAAGTAGCCATGTAATAAGCGGGATAATGTACAGGCAGCCGGCTGTTATCGGGAAATAGCGTGATATTTTACATTTAGTAATTTTATTTAAGAGTGTTTGCTGTAGAATAATTAATGAGATGTAAATATAACCACAGTTTATGGTATTGTAGTATAAAGCACAGTAACCGCAAATTCACCGGTCCCACTTTATATATTAGGTGTTTTTAACAACTATGTACTTACACAGTACTCCATACAATGTACTTACTTTATACCTACATGTTCTTACATTGAAAGTACCTGCGTGGCCAGTCTGTTGTTACAATATTGTACTTATGTGTGGTTGAACACTGGTAAGTACACACCAAATTACAATAGGTTAGATGTGTCCAATTGTGTATAATAGGGAAAGGCCTTAGTTAGACATGCTCAGGATTTACAAACATTCGATGTAAGAACAATGTAGGTATAAAGTAAGTAAGTACATTGTATCAAGTACTTAGTTTATTGTGTAAGTACATTGTTAAAGACACCTAATAAAAAAAGTGGAACCAATTTACCGTATAGTTTAATTATAGTAGCTACAGTGTAACCATGATTTTTTGGTATGGTAACAGGAATTGTAATAAATCGAACAAAATATGTGTTTATACACAAAACAGTACTCGTAGATATTTAGTCATTAAGCAGGCTAAGGTTGATATCTAAATGTTATACTTAATTTTTTTAACCCAACACAGTAGTGATATTTAAGGTTTTTAAATACAGAATGCAGAGAAATAATAAAATGTGTAATAAGAAAGAACAGTGGCAATAGCAAGCACTTTTATGTAATAAATCTATTATTGTTGCAATCTCACTTTTTCCTGTTATATAGCATTTACATTTAGTTTTTTTGCAGACGCTTTTAGCAGATAGCAATAGAACTCCAATATTGTTCATTTCGTATCTATTGTCTATTTGGTTAAAATTTGAAATAATTTCAAAAGGTTTACAACATGTGCTTAGAATCACCTTTCAAAACAATCTTGTAGGTAAGCTCTTCAGTATCGAGTCATGCTGACCTGGGTGAAGGGTGGCTTGAGCACTCAGAAGCGTGTTCGAGCGGATGATGTTGATCATGCAGCCTGGTTTGTGCCGTGTGCGATCCACTATGTGTGTTAGGTTGCGGATCTGTGCTTGCATGTCATAGATGAGCGATTTTTGGATCTGTAGCAATGCATTTGTTTCTTCATAGATCTGCTGCAGTGTTTGCAAGTGATGCTCTAAAGAAGAGTTTGTGTCGTATTTTTCTTCACTCTGCAGGCAAAAACAAAGACAGGCACCTAAGTTCCAGGCTACAGTGTCAAATTCTAATTTTGAGATCATGAGCATCAAAGTTTGATTTCAACCATTAATGTCACTATGATTCACTTGATATTAAAGCTATATTTTCACATTTGTATGTGGAAAATATCAGTAATAACAAATAATGACTTTATTTAGCTGGGTTTTCACAGGCATTTGAGGACACAGTCCATCTGTTGTTTACAAACAGGTTCACTTGAATTTAAGTGACACAAACAAATCTAATCCTGTCAATTAGTGCAGGGGATTTGAAAGAGGTCCAACAATCCCTTTAAATTATCAGCAAAGAAAAGCATTCAGTGGGGAAGAAAAACACCCATTTTATTCAAATCCAATAGGACAAGAATGCTTAAAATAATACAAAAATAAATCTTTACAATGTATAACACGAAACACAATAAGAGTTTCCTTAAGTTTTCCCCAAGGAAAAAAATAGTTTTGGGCCATGGTTGTGGTGTCTACTGTGTTAATACTGCGCTGTGTTCTCTGCGTACTTCCAGTTTATGCTTTTGTGTTGTTGTTGATATTATTATTATTATTAATTTACATTGGATCTCTCTTTGTGGTCTGTGGTACAACTTGGGATGACTGTACGTATTCCTCCCAAATATTTGAGAATAGGAGAAGTTAATGAATAAAGTACTTTATTCCTGTATTTTTTTTATTCCTGGGAATGTGCGGGTAAAGGAGACTCCGGGCTTTGAGTTGGGGTTGTACATGGGTGGATTTTCTTTTGTAAAGGGGTGGAAGTTATCATTCATTCTTCATTTTAAAATACTCATTTTAGGGCAGCATTAGACTTCACTGCTGTTTAACGCAACTGGACAGATTAGTATTTACACTACAAATATGAACAATACCATCTCATGGGATTTTGTGACATAGTCACAAAATTTAATCTTTTGATTTGCGTTTCATGGACCCGAATTTCCTTTTTTTGTGTGAGTATTTGAATGTATTATAATACAAAGCATCTTACAAATGTATAAATATACATCAACGCAATCCGATGGGAATTCGTATTAATTTTATGAGGTGGCTAATTTGTGTGATTTGATTTTGGCCTTGTGATGTTACAGGGATGGGATTAGGGTGGGCCTTTATGCTTTGCCAACTCGTAAAATGCATTCATTTCAGCAAAATAAGCCTCCGCGTCTGTGATTTCATAAACTGTCTACGACTTCCCCTGATATCAGGTTAAAAATATATAAATGTATATACACACATGCTGAGTGGTATATTATACATGTGGTACATGGTTGAATTGTTGTTACTTGCTCACTGCTGATCATGTGGCCATTGAACAGATTCCAGCTGTAATCCTGTAACTGATCAGGGTTAATGTGGCATTAGTACAGATCCAGCGTGCTACAGTACTAAAACATTACTGTCTACATTCTGTAGTGAACAATGTAATCTTATCTTTGCTTGGCTAATAAACTATGAATTTTTTTAGTTGACCTATTATTTTAGGATATCAATGATGGCACAAGATTGTACAGAATTTCTTCATTTCTTTCGCATGAATTTGCATGATTATTAGAAATCCATATCGTCACTTATACAGTAAATTTGAATCCCTCTGTAACTGTCACAAGCATACCTCACACCAGAACCATGCCACTTTACATTTGTGAACCACAAAACCAGTCACAAGTAGCTCAGGTATAGATTTTTCTTTTATGCCAAAAATCATAAGGATGTTAAGTAAAGATCATGTTCCATTAAGATATTTTGTAAATTTCCTACCATAAAACTGAATTTTTGTGAGTGGATGCTGCAAAATTGCAAACAAAAATGGCCGGAAACACGTCTACAAACTTCACTCGCTGCTGCCGCTCTTTGAGAATTTGAGAAAGGTTTCTATGTAAAGCTTAGAATTTCAGCTTTCGGGTTCATCTTTTCTCCACAACTTCATTACAGTGGTAAGCGAACAGATAGAGTTAAAACACCTGCCAAACCATCTGGTTTTAATGGGAACTATAATGGTGTCTACTGGAATGTGATGGATTATATTGGTCGGATGTTAAATCCTATTGGAGTAATGCCCAAAACACACTACAAAATGGAATTTTGTAATGGTTTTAATGGAAAAAGCTAATGATTCATAATGGTATTTTAATGGAAACCATTAGAATTTCTGTGTTGGTTTCTATTGGGTTTCTATGGTTTTTTTCAGCGGGGTTCTTAGCAGCGGCCTGCTTCAGCGCCTCTAATGGACAACTTTAAAGGTTGTCTAGATTTTAAAATAGTTGTAAATTGTACTATGCTAACAAACCATACAACAATGGAAGGTTTAAACTGTCAGATCTCAATTTCGACCCTTATGACTAGTTTTCTGGTCCAGAGTCACGCTTTTAGATCTTACCTGCAATTCCAGGGCTTTGATACGATGCCTGTGGTTCCTTAGCTCCTCTTGAAGCTCTGAGATGGTTTCTTTCAGGTCCTGCATTTGCTGTTTGCGTTCCTTATTCTCACGCAGCCAGTAGGAAACCTCATCCGTACACCGAAACATATCAGGGCATCTCTGCTCTTCCAGCTGTGGTAGTGTGGCTATTAAACGGCACTGTCCATTTGGCATCACCTCATTGCTGTATTCACCACACTGCATTAGACCGCTGCTTACACCATGTGTGTTAGTCTCAGATGGGTCTGTTTTAGTGGAGACTGTGTTTTGAGACTCTTCAACGTCATGTTTGGATTTGACAATATACGGTGCCCATACAGACACTAGTAAGAGACCAGATAGCAGAGATAACTTCATTCTCCATATAAAGTAAGAACTAGAGAGTAAAATCCAGTTTAATCCAGAACTTGTTTTGTGAAACTCTCGATTAAGCTTATTTCCCCATGGTTTAATACTGTTTGCAGACTTCTTCAGAGCAGGTGGGAAGTCATTGAGATGGAGAAAGCTGATTGGTCGGACACTGGCCAGAAATTCTTAACAGATTGGAAAGGAGCATTCTGCGTAAATAAATAATAGAATTAAATAATAGTGTCTATGCCTAAATGTTTTATATAAAAAAATAATAAAAAGTATTTTAACTTCCCAATGAAAATGTATTTTATTAAACATTTTGCTTTGCATTTAGTAGTAAAGCAAAACCCTGTTGTGCTAAGTTATTCAGTAAAAATAGCATTATATATTTTAGACTAATGATGTAAGTGACATACATGTGCATATGTTTATAATTCATTCACATTGAATTCTGCATAAATTGGTTGTTTCAGTTTGGAAAATGTGTTCATGTTAACAAATGTGCCTTTATTCTTTTGTGTCATAAATCTTTCATGATTTGCAAGACACTGCATTTCCAAAGACGATTATAAAATCCTTACTGCATATTTATTGAGTCATGCTGACCGATGAGTCAAACATTTTCAACTATGGCACAATTACAAGAGAGTATGTGAAATATTATAGATTCACATCACACATTAGGATACAACTTCTAGTTAAATAAAAAGCATTATGGTGATATGAAAAAAGTAGCATAATATAGATCTAAACCATATGCAAATTTACATACGAGATAAGCAAAAATTACCTTTCACCAGACAGGCATGTCCCTCATTATTAGAAACGTTGCAGGAAAGTATCTGCTCCTCTCTCTCTCTCTCTCTCTCTCTCTCTCTCTCTCTCTCTCTCTCTCTCTCTCTCTCTCTCTCTCACACACACACTCATGTTGTACTCAAACATCCTATCCTCTAAATCTTTTATAATAGGATTCCTGTTCCTAACACTGTGTGATGCCTGTGAAATACGCACACCCTGTTAAAGATATGCTGGGTCTATACAATCGCACAGGGCTCTGCTATCTTTTTTTAAGAAAATTCATCAACACACAAAACTTACATTTCATACTGTGGTTAATTTTATTAAAGCTATATAAACTATATCTACAAATGTTGATCATTCATTGATAGGTCTATTTTTTGTGGAAAATGTCAATTCTTCCTTGCTTCTCGAGCTCATTTTCCATTTAGCTCAAGTATAGCCTTCTACAGCTTTTTAAGGGCTCTCTGAGACATAAAAGCCAACAAGGTCAGGGCTCCGATATAATGATGTGGCCCTAATGGAAAATTCCCCTCATAATTGTTTTGCTCTTAGCAATAATTACCAATGTAAAAACACGTTCTGAATGAACAGAATCACTCAGCTGAGAGACTAAGCACATGTTCATGTGTAGCTTAAATATGGCCAGGTTTTGACATTTGTATACATTTTATTTCTGGATTTTAATTTGATTTGTTATTATATTATTTATAAATGTAAACATTTTTGGTTTAAATTGACTTGGGTTGCAATATGGCCATAATATCATTAAATATACCAGATATGTATGCACCTTTGTTTTGTTTTGTTTTGTTTTGTTTTGTTTTGTTTTGTTTTGTTTTGTTTTGTTTTGTTTTGTTTTGTTTTGTTTTGTTTTGTTTTGATTCGCTTTCCTTTGATTTGTTTTGATTTGATTTTTACCGTCTTAACTTGCTCAAATGCCTTCCCAGATGGCTTCCCTCTTCAAATCCCCCACCTTCCGATTAATTTTCAGTAAAAGATTAACACCTGTGTGTCCAAAAACAAGCAAGACACATGCGCTATAATTGATTTGATATAATTTGTCACCTTTAAAAACTGATGTCGTGTAAAACGACACGTATGCCCTTCAACACAATGGGCATCAAAATGACAAGTCCATGTAGATCCTGCAGTAATCTTGCATTCATTCACAAGGGACCATTTCGACATTGACTGTCAATCTTCCATCGATTACTCATCTGCAGGACAGATGATGCACTGGAGTTTCCTACTTTGCACCACCCATTGAAAAATGACATGAAATATCCTAGAGTTCGGTGGCCTTGAGGAATTGACGCACAGGTAGCTTATAAAAGACAAGTAGTGAAGAGTTTCAGACAGCATAGACAAGCAGCCCCCAGAGAGAAGAACCTGAAGCAGGACCATTAGTAGACTGATTTTGCTCTGTGCTACAGGTAGGTAACTCAACATTCATACAGTATAACTTTAAAGTTATAACTTTAACTTTGGCTGACCTGAAAAATTATTTTTGCTAAAACAAGATAAATGAAGAACTGCGTTTCTGACTGTTTGTCTCAACAAGCAGTATGTTTTTATTATAGAAAAAAGGAAAGCCTATATGTTTTTGTTATAGGCTTTCGTGTAGCTCAGTGGTTAGAGCATGGCGCTAGCAACGCCAAGGTCATGGGTTCGATCCCAGGGATTGCACATACTTAGAAAAAAAATCTAAAATGTATAATGCAATGTAAGTCGCTTTGGATAAAAGTGGATTTAAATGCGTAAATGTAAATGTAGATGTTAATGGAAAATTGTATTACTTAATATGATTTATACATTTTCTGTTGTTTTTTCTCATTTTGTTATTATGCATAAGATAAAATTATGCATAATCTAACTTTTACATGTTCAAATGTATTTCATGTAAATAAGTATATTATGCTATTAATAATATAGGCATTAATCATATCATACTGTATTCATGTGTGGTTGTTCAGATATGGTCAGGGGAGTGAGGATGTTGTGTCCAGCTTGGCTCTTGGCTTTGGCTGTGCTGTTTGCGGGTGGATCTGACGTTAGAGCTCAGTGCTGGGAAAGCGCTCATTGCCGGGACCTTAGCAATGAAGAGAGCATCTTGGTAAGTTGCAATGTGTCTGTAAATACTGATTGATGCTTAGGGTTAAAGGCATTGTTCGCCCAAAACTAAAAATCTGTCTTCATTTATTCACCCTCATGCTGTTCAGAACCAGTATATGACTCTTTTTTCTGTGGTACACTAAAGAAGATATTTTGAGAAATGTCTCAGTTGTTTTGTCTCCATGCAAGTCAATGGGGGCCAATGTTGTTTGGATACAATCGTTCTTCACAATATCTTCTTTGGTGTTCTGCAGAAGAAAGAAAGTCATACAGGTTTGGAATGACATGGGTTAATGAATTTTATTTGGGGGCAAATAAAAGTCCCTAACCCTAAGTATCTTTCATAATAATGTTTTTGTGCTGTGAAGTATGGATACAAATCATTTTTCAAACTAAGTGGCTTATCTAATTAATGAAGAAATCCCATAGACATACTTTGAAGTCATATCTAGTGACCAGAATGTCTTGGAAATGGGCTATTGTGGTAAAGGAGGCGGGACGCTTCGGATTCTAAAGAGCATTTGATTGGACCATAATTTGATGAGAGGTTGAAGTGTAGAATGATGTCATAAAATATCTAGATTTTTTGAGCGCACAAGCGAGACAGTCCGTGTTAAATGCATACAGTTTATTATCTAAATGCAAATTTTGTCAGTACTTCAGAGCATACCAGTTTATAGATATTCTTAAGGCTAACATATTTTTATTAAAAGGAAAAAAGGATTTTGAAAAAGATGACTCATTAACTGTCACAAGTAAGAATATACATAAAAATTCACATTCCAAACTTAAACGGGTTTAAAAACTTCATAATTTTGAATGCAGTCCTAAAGTTTGCAGATTATTTCTGACCCAAAAAAATAACAGAGACATTATTTTAGGTCAATTACTGTTTCTACATTATTTATATTGTAATAAACTGGACAGATGTGTATTTTAAAGGCTTAGAACTTTATAGTTATATACAGTTTGTCATGATTAGATTAGATTTTATTTGTAAATGTAAAAACAGTGGTGTCGAACAGGTTAATGTACCTGAAGAATGTTGAACAATGATCTGAAAAGCACTTTCTTTTTTCAATACTCTACCTAAGGAATGCATCCAGCTCTGCAGGTCTGATCTCACAGATGAAACCCCTATCTATCCTGGAGAAAGCCATCTGCAGCCTCCCTCTGAGTCAGAGCAAAACGAAATCCTCGCACCCCTCTCCACTCTCGCATTCGCCCCCACCGTGGAGCAAACGGCCCCCGAGTCCAGCCCCCGGCACGAGCACAAACGCTCTTACTCCATGGAGCATTTCCGTTGGGGCAAGCCAGTGGGGCGCAAGCGCCGGCCCATTAAAGTCTACACCAACGGCGTGGAGGAGGAATCCGCAGAGACTCTCCCAGCCGAAATGAGGCGTGAGCTGGCCACCAACGAGATCGACTACCCCTTGGAAGAGAACTTCTCAAACCAGGAGAAAAAGGATGGGTCATACAAAATGAGCCATTTCCGCTGGAGCAGCCCGCCCGCCAGCAAGCGTTACGGAGGCTTTATGAAATCCTGGGACGAGCGCAGTCAGAAACCTCTTCTCACGCTCTTCAAAAACGTCATCAATAAAGATCATCAGAAGAAGGACCAGTGAGGGGATGTGGGTGGAAAGGGATTACAGAGAAAGGTTTTAATATACCCATGATACATTTCTTCCTAGTAAACTTCTAGATCATATTGAGTAAAAATAGGAGTTTCGAGTTTTAGAGTTTAATGCATTGTAATCAACAATAAATTCTGAATACTGTACATAGAAATGCTGTGGTGATTAAATACCGTTTAGCCTGAGGAAGAGCATTTTTATCTTATTTATTGAAATGTACTATACTGTAAATTTTGAAAATGTGATACATAAAATGATTCTGTTTCAAGCAGAAAAGAACAAACTTGTTCATTTCAAACACACGTCGAAATTACATTTTTATTAAACAAGTGCCGTGGCCAATGAACACAGGCCATACTCTCATTTCATAAAATTAATCTTTAATTGACACCACATATGTACATCACTTAAGAATAAGTTCCTTTAAGCAAACGTTTACAGAACACAGTTCTGAAGTTATATCAGTTTGCAATGACAGTATCCAAACACATAACAGTTACTCAACTGACATGAATCCACAGTGATTGAGAAAGTAATGCCAAATTTCATTTCATTACTAAAAATGTGATGCAAATGGTTAAAGCACAGACAAAACACTCAGTGCATGCAGCAACTGACACAGTTTTGAGAGGAAATACTACACTTTAGATTTGATTTATACATGCAGAACAATTTCAACAACCTCACATCTTGAATATTCCATCATTCCCACATCAACCAAAAAGAGCAAATGTTTATTAATCTTTTCCTTTGATTTTAAAGCCGGTACTTAGAACCAATAAATTAATTTACTGCAAAAAATACAACAATACAGTAACTAAAACGTAACACTTAACATAACTTATACACGCCAAGATGAAGTTTCACACAACATGTATTGTATTTTTTAGAATATGTCACATTTACACAGTGAGCTTTAAAGTGCTGCGATAATGAAGGTATTAAACTTAAGTTCATGAGGAGTACGCCCATTTAATCGATTTGATAACCAGGACATAAAAGCAATCTTTTCTTCACAATGTCAGCGCTTTGGCACTCCTCCTCTTTTTCTCTTCATAGTAGACTAATGGGGGATTGGAGCTCGGCTAAGAGTATCCTCTCCAAGCCTTTGTATAGTGGACAAGAAGTCAAAACTGTTCACCACATTACTGCGCTAGGATTATATGCACACACAAACTCGTAAAATAACAAGAGATCAAAATATTGATATAAACCTGAATTATGTACAATTTTATAGAGAAAAATCATTAAATAATGTACATGCAACAAATGAAACAAACAAATATCTACAGTAAATGGCCCCTTACACTCTTAAAAATAAAGGTGCTTCACGATGCCATAGAAGAACCTTTTTTTGTCTTAATGGTTCCATAAAGAACCTTTAACATCTGAAGAACTTTCTGTCTCACAAAAAACAGTTCCACTTTGTGGAACCAAAAGTGGTTAATCTATGGCATCGCTGTGAAGAACTTTAGGCACCTTTTTTTTGAAGAAATGTTAGTTCAGAAAGGTTTAGAGGTTTTGCAGAAAATGAAAATAACAGAAAAGATGCTCTGTATTTTTTTCAGAGCTCAAATACTGCAAAGAAAACAAGTATATATTCACTTTTTAAGCAATTCAATAGTTTTGGTTGTAATTAGGAAAAGTCCAAAAATGACTTTTTTATGTGATAGCCTCGATTTTAATCACAGTTTTCATGTTACTTGTCATGCTGTCAGTCTTTCACATTGCTGTTGGATGACTTTATATCACTCATGAGGTTTGATTTTGTTGAAATTCAACAGACACTGGACTGGAATGACCACAATACATCTGTAACGGATGATTAAATGAAAATTTGGAATGGTCTCTTCATTTGTGAATACACGAAAGATGAGAATTTACTTTCTTGCACACAGTGTGTCAAACATCAGATCAGACTGCTTTTTTCCACAGTGTTTACGATTCATCTCTTTAAATTCTTCCTCTCTAAAGTCAGTAATTATTGCTTTAAATACAAATGTTATTGCAGCATGTAAATACGTTAAAAACATGCAAACAAATGTAAATAAATTGGCCTTACACATTCACATAATGGACACATCTCTGAAGACATCATTTAAGGCAGCTTTACCTCATTTTTACACAAATCCACCAATAACCTATTTATAATACACAGTAACCTGGCATCTTCACCAGACAATAAACACAAAAACCTATGTACCCTATCAGACAACTGCTTGATAAGATCCAGATACATTCAGTCCCGCATGTAGACTAAAGTGTTTGTCATGTTTAGATTTAGACTTCTAGTGCATATTAATCCAACTGAGTATATCTTTACTATACCTGACTACAGTCAGAGATTAATATAGAGGACATGTTTCTAAAGTTTACATCTGGTCGAGCACCTGGACATTATGACGGATTGGTATCAGCGAGGTGTTGTATGTGGTTCCGGGCTCTGTCAGTACACACACAGGTCTGGAAACTTCATTTCATAGACAGGTATGGAGCGTGTCCGGCCGTGTCCGTTTCCAACAGAGCCAGATGGACTCGGAGGAGGCCTTACCAACACAGAGAGAAAGAGATTCAGCTGATCTTGTGTTTCAATCAATAAAATAGACTATAACCTTTTTCTGTTGGCTATGTGCAAACTAATAAACAGACAAACATTTACATGAAAATTTAGATGAGAAAGTGGATGAGAAGCTAATCAAAATATGGGTAGCTTCACTTTTACTTATATAATAGTTTTTTTATTTACTATATAGTTTTTTTATTTTACACGTCACTGTCCTTCGGATTTGCTGTTTTCAAGAAATGGACAAAAAAACACTGTACTATATATATATATATATATGTGTGTGTGTATATATATATAATAGTAAGTAAACACAATGCAAATAATGTTATTATTTACACAGGGGAGCAAACAGTAGGTTACCACACTTACTCTAAGAGTACCGTCTTTAACATTTAAATTAAGTAATGTCTGTCTATTTTATGTTGAATAAATGTCCTTTGTGCACGACTGAATGTTGAGGACAGCTAGTACAGTATATAACATGTCTGTGTGATGTTATGTACCTGATTGTGATTTCAAAGATTTGGTTGAGTTTACTCTGCAGCAGGGACGCCTAGTAAGAGATTTTGTTATTGTTTACGTTTGACCCATATTTTATTCATATCTATACAAGCAAACAAATGTCAGAACTGTACAGGTGTCAGTCAGCATATAGACTCACCCTGGCACCACAGTGAGCTGCGATCTCCTCAAACGGTGCAGTCTGAAACCTCTCCACCACCTGCCTCCTGCGCTCTCTCTCCAGCTCCTCTACATTCACACAGTCTGCTGAACACACACACCAGGCTTTAAATGTAATGGCACTTTATTTAGTAGGCTTGTCCCATTAGGTTTTCGTCAAAGGGCATTTCATTGATTTTTATTTGAATTTATTGTAGCTATTGTAACAGGTATGTTACGTGGCTTTAAAAATGTACAGTTCGGCGACACACTTACCGATGGCTTGTTTAAGAGTTTCAAATGTTATCTGCTCTGCTGTGGATCTCTGTAAGGATACAGTTGACAGTCACAATAGAGTTGATAGTTACAGTAGATGCGAGCAGTCTGAGATATAAGCGGATAACACATACACATGACTGGAGGTGAGGATGTGTACCTGCTCTTTTTCTGGACTCTGTCTAGACTCCATCTCTAACTGCAGAGAGACGGTGTCTCCGATACTCTTCCTCTTAGACAACCTGTCTTCATCTGTGTTTAAAACAGCAAATAAAAATCAGAGCAAATATGATTATTTCTGTTTATATTAATTGTTATATGATCAATGGCAGATGGTACTTCTATAAAATAATAAAAAAATACCAATCGAATATTTGCTGTATTGTAATATTAAACTGTATCAAGTGTTGTCTAATAAGGTTTCATGTCAAGAAAAGGCAAAACAACAGCTGACGGTCAGACTGAGGGTCAGACCTGTGATCTGAGGGATGTATGGGGTGGCCAGTCTCTCTGTGTTATATCCAGAGCCGCCCAGCATCTCTGCTATCTTAGCTTGCACAAACAGCACCTCACCCTCCACCTTCTCCAGCTTCTCTGGGATGCTGAGTCAGTGAGAGAGACGCAAAAAATCTAAATGTTTTATGAGTCTAAGACTTTTTATAACCATTAGCTCAATACATCACGGCCAAATATCATACTAGTATATCATTGTGGTTAATGTTATAAAGTGATTTTCCTTATTATAAAATAATAATAAAGTCTCTTAGTGTTAGTTTGATGTCACGTATGTAGCGTGTATGTGCTTTGTATGCATATTGTAGCTTACTTTGAAGTTTCAGTGAGCACATCCTCTGGTAGCAGGAAAGAATGCTCTTTCATTCTTGATTCAATCACCTGGGGAAAAAGACAACACATTTAGTCACACCGCTATACAAAATGAAATGAATTTTCATAGTCTCGACTAGTTTATATTGGTTATTGTTAACCACCACAATGTGTATGGTGAATCTGGTTGACAGGGCATTATCTTTTTGGAGAAGCTAGTTTTCTAGAGTTATCTTACTGGTCAAAGATTGAAGCTTTTCACCCTCATGTTGTTCCAAACACATATGACTTTGTTTCTTCCATTCATTTTCATCTTATGAATTTACTGTATTGGACAAATGCTAACTATTCTTTTCACAGTCATGTAATGTGACAGGGCTCTGTACAGCTGACCTCATGGACGTGCTGACAGAAGGTGGGCACAGTTGTCAGCTGGCTGATGAGGTTCAGGTATGCTGCTGACAGAGCGTGGATGGCGCAGCGGTTATACACAGGAAGTGCTTCATCATTCAAGGCCAGATCCTGAGGAAGAGGAAACATCAGTGGAAGCTTAGCCATAACGTTCAGTCTAATAAAAGCTGACAGACACTTTTATGAGCTGTTCATAAATCAATATTTAGTACTGTACAGTATTTACAGTGGGGCACAAAAGTCAAAGATTACTACATGAATGCTTTTATTTTGCATAATTATTTTTATTTGCAATGAAAAATTATTTAATTACAAATGATCATATTAGCATAACAATTTGAGGAATTGTTTTATAAAATATACTGTATATCATCCATGTTCTCCCAGTATGATTCTTTATTATCTTGCTCTCTCAGTGAAAGCGAGAAAATCTGACATAACCACCTTCAAAATTCTGTATGAATAGGAAAAGTTTAACCTTGCAGTCATGCACATATCTAATCTGATCAGGTAAAAGAATGCGGAAAAGACCTGTAAGGCCAAAGCCAGTCGAATGAGATCCACCACCACCTCCTCATTGGCCAGCTCCACACAGATCAAGCCCAGCAGCGTATACAGAGACTCAAAGTGCCGCTGGTTGCTGCTCTCCTCTTTGCAGGCCAAGTAAATGTGGCGGTAAAACCTCTGGCTGTGTTTCTTCATGAACAGGTTATCCTGTCTGGAGCATTTGTCTACTCTCAGCTTCAGTACGGAAATATCTGATATAATTCTGCAAAAGAAATACAGAGGGCAAAATCACACTGTAAAATATTTTGTCAGGTAATCTTGAGAGACACCCAAAAATGATTATACTTTGAGTCATAATACATATAGTATGTAATCATAATCGACCAGACCACATAAGATTACACCAGTGATAATCAATATTACAATGTAGTTAAAGGAGCAATGTGGATATTTTAGCAGCATCTAGTGTTGATGGCTCGCTTACTCCACCACTCACCCCTCCCTTTTAAAGCACTATGGTGGTTGACACAGGACAAAGATGATGTCACGTTTTCGCTTCTTTGCCGAAGGAGATAACATATTTATGATATGCTCTGAATAATCTACAAACATTTTTACAAAAAATGATTGAATGTTAAAGATCTGAGAATGCTGCGATTGTCAATAATTGTCAATAAACATACCTGACATTGGAGAATTTGTGCCGGTTGTCATGGCGATCAATGATGCTGATGAGGATATCAAGAACGAGCAGTCGGATCTCCGCGTCCTCCATCAGAGTAAAGGACAGCAGCGGCTCCAAGAATGATGTTGGCAGAGCTGTCAAAATGTTAGTAGACTGGAATCCTGCTGTTACCTGAAGGAGAAACAAAGAGAGGTTCTGACATTCAAAGGCACACAGGACCGTCAGACGTTTTAGATTACATCAGCAAATGTGGACAGTATGAATCAGCAGGGTAGTAATCGGCACACAGCATGGCTCACACAAGTTCACTCACCTGCAGCAGAGATTTTAGCAGCATAATCTGTATCATCCTGCTTCCCTCAATCCTATACAAACAAAAACACACATTCATAAGCAAACTACCAACACTATATTCTTAAATCCAGGTGGTGATCTGTCTCACCCTGTGTTGGGTGATCCCAGAGCAGGATACATGCCTGGCACAGGAATTTTTCCAATGATAAACAGCATGACTTCAGAACGCTGGTAGGTGGGCAGAGTGTTGGCAAATGAGCCTTTAAATAGAGAAATAGGTGAGATAATAAGAATAAGAAATGATAATGTTCAGTCACTTGATCCGATTACAAGACCTCTCTGCTTCATGTATAAATAAATTCAAACTACCACACATGTAATTGGTTTCCTCAGTTAACATTCAAGCAACATACTCACAGCATTCCCTTACCTATAGTTTTAATGACGGCTTCTTGCAATTGTCTTTCCTCATGTATTTTAATAACTTTCAACCCCATGTTTCCAAAAGAGTCATAGGACCCAGTGAGCTCATAATCGACGCTGAGTCTGAGCTGCTTCAGTAGAGTATTAAACACCTCCAGTACTGTAGGTCCTGTGAAGAGAAGCGGCACATGGCCAAAACAACATTTTAAAGATCCATGCATGTTTGTTCCATGGGGATTTATTTCCTAGAAGATGCAAATACTGATGAAATAGCTTAAAGTGAGAGTTTAGCCAAAAATGTAAATACTGTCATTATTTACTCAATGTCTTGTCACTTCCTTTTTCTGCAGAACACAAAAAAAGAATTTGAGGAATGTTGGTAACCAAACAACAGCGGCACCCATTGACTTTTATTGTATGGCCATAAAACCAATGCAAGTCAATGGGTTCCACTGTTGATTTGTTATCAACATTCTTCAAAATATCTTCTTTTGTGTTCTGCGGAAAAAGGAAGACAAACAGGTATGAATTGACAGGAGTAAATGATGACAGAATTTAAAGTTTTGTGTAAACTATCCCTTTAAATGCACCGGAAGTTGCTTTAAGTGTCTGCTATTTACACAACTCTGTATACTCTATATACTTCATAAGGTTTTTATGAATTTAGTCTTTAAACTTTAGGTATGTTGTCCGGTAAAGTGATTTTTGTTTTCACAATTTCCAAATAAAAATATTGTTTTTATCATTTACATCTATTCATAAAAATTGCACATTTTCATGTTCATTTTTAAAAAAACACAATACTAATGTTTTTACTTTAATGTATTTAAGAAAAAAAAATTATATTTAATGGATACAGCTTTCATGTGTCTTGGCATGCTCTCAGTGTTTCATATTCATGTGGGGTGTCACTCCTAAGGTTTGCTTTTTGTTGAAATTCAACAGACACTGGAATAAAATGACCACAGTGCATATGTGTGGACCACAGTGGATATGAAAATATTTCTGATGAGATGGCTTTAGTGGTCCCTCTAGTGGCCTTAAGACAGTCTGATACCTATGGAGCCACTGGCCTCTATCACAGCCGCCTCTGCGATCACCTCCACTATCCCAGCACGCACTCTGGCTGAGTTTTTACTGTTGGCATCCAAGTGGCCCAATAGCTGCTGAATCACCAAATGGGAATGCTGAGACTGACCGAGAAAGAAACGGTACATTAGGTTAATTCCGCAGTAACACAGTAACACATGGAAATGCAAATCACTGTTATTGTACTCTGTACATGGTGTTCATTTAGGTCCTCAATATAAATATGATCAATATTACCACTGTTCAGTCAATTCTCCACAACACATATTGTATACATCTTATATCTTATATGTCAAATATAAAAGTGCATTATAACATTCACAACTACAGCTGTGAGTATTAGCTACCTGAATGGAGTACATAATGATTTTGAAACAGCGCACTGCAAATTGCTTTCCCTCCCATAGTGAATGATTATCAAGGTGCCTGGAAACATACATAGAATAAAATAAATCATTAGCTTCAGCAAACACAACTAGAGCAGAAACAGCACAGAAAGAGGTCATAAAATACTGTTTAAATAGTGTTAAAATAAGAGAAATCTTTTATGAAAAATCTAAATAGATGCTTTCAAGTAATAGGTGTAATGTGTCTAGGTTCAGTCTTGTGATTGGGAATTAATAAATTAATATTAATATTATAAGCATAAATATATTTTTCTGATTAAAAACTGACTGCCAAAATTAAGAGCAAATTCTTATTCTTAAAAAATAAATGTGGCCCTGGATCACAAAACCAGTCAAGTAACGTAGGTATATTTGTAGCAATAGCCATGGTATGGGTCAAAATGAGCAATTTTTCTTTTATCCCAAAAATCATTAGGATTTTAAGTAAAGATCATTTTCCATGAAGATATTTTGTACATTTCTTCTCTACAAAAAACACGCCTACAAACTTCACTCGCTGCTGTCCACCCTTTGGGAATGACCCACTCATGTTTGGTATCTATGTAAAGCTTAGAATTTTAGCTTTTGGGTTAATCTGTTCTCCACAACGTCTTTACAGCGGTAAGCCAATAGAGAGTGTTAAAACAAACCTGTTTCTTCTTAGCAACAGACAGCTGAAGTGCCTCCAATGGACAACTTTAAAGGCCATTTTTGGCACCCTCAAATTTCATATTTTCAAGTCGTATCTTGGTCAAATATTGTCATTTCAGATGCTGTATAAATCTCCATTTCCAAAAATTGACCCTTGTGTCTGGTTTTGTGGTCCAGGGTCACAAATATGTAAACTTTTCAGTCAGATACTTGATTATACCCTTTCAACCAGTTTCTTAGGCATACAGAGTATGCTGTCATATTCATCAATTGACTTTTTTATTATTTACTTATTAAACGCAGACAAAATAATCATATAATAATAAAAAACCTAAAGAGTTTTATAAAACGAACTAAAAAGGTACAGAAATGTCAATGAAAATATCTGTGGTGCCCTCTCGTGTTTGACAGCATGAACACTCACATAAGCACGGGTTTCACTGCGTTCTTTATATTGCCGTACACTGCTCGCCCCAGCAGCTCTCGAAAGCACCTCTCCGTCAGCTCCACTGGACTTTCCTTCTCCTTCTCGGTCTCTGGGGAAGGAGATCTATTGACAGGAATCAAAAACACAGCTTAGTCAATAGACGTGTCGTCGGAAATGCAGTTATTGTGGTGGGTGATTTCCCTAAGGGCAAAGCTGCTGTGAGAAGTTTTATAGTCCTCATTTTATCACACACTAAATTCAGGTTTTCATATTATGTTTCTGCCCTCAAGGCACTCTGGAATAAACAGGTCTGATACCTCTGCTCAACTGTAGTGAGTCTTTGGTAATATCACAGCAGTTCTGATTTGCATTCGATTAGCAGTTCATTAGTTTCATTACACACACTGACTAACAGCTAAGAAAGACTTTATTTCTTAGCATCTCTCAGGAGGAAAATGTGCTCAATCCATTAAGCCAAAATGGGTCTGGATGTCTGACAACGTGTAGGCAAGTGTTTGTGTGCATGTGTGTGTTAGACCTTTCTGTGCCTTCTTCCTGTTGTAAGTTGAATAGTAGAGATGGCACGATTTTGTCCATGTGCTGGGGGTCCCAAATATTTGCTTGAAGCTCATCATTAACAGTCTTCCTCACCACCCCCTGCAGGCCTCTGATACCTGCCATGCGAATCCTTACATGCAACACAGAAAGGAGCTTTGTTAGGGGCATTTATGAGATATGCAAATATTTGTATTGTTATAGAACTACTGGAATACAAAAACATGTAAATAAGCTTTAAAAATCACACACACTATAAAAAGTGAAGCAGTTAACAGTCGTAACGTAACTCACTTTGTGCGCACGTCTGGATCTTCGTAACTTGAGTGGCACATTTCACTAAAGCGTGAGACAAAGAAATCGTAGCTACGATGGTATGATGGTGTGTCCTCCTCGATGTTAGCAAACTTCACAAACTTAAAGAAAAATGAAAAACTTCATGAATTGGCATTGCGTCTAGATCATGGATGTCACATTTTTGCATTAAATTGTTTAATGAAAAAATGAACAGTATCTTCCATGTTTTGAAATTACATTACCAATGAAAATGTATGTTTTCAAAACATATAGAATAATTTACAAATGAAAATAATGAGCAGACTGACATTTCTGATTTTAATTCTAACCTGACAGAACCAAAATCTGACCAAGTCAATATGAGTCAACATTGTAGGACATCGGATGCTTATAGAATGAAGAGGGCACTGCACAAACTAAAGACTATGAGTTTAAAACATTCTAAACTGTTAGGTATGTTAATCTGTACTCATCTGTTTAAGATATACATTACCGTACTACAGATTAGTATCTTCCTGATATCTAAAGATTTGAGATAAATGGAAGTATGCTACTGCTGAATGCTACATTCAAAACAATACCTAAGAATTAAAAATACTCTCACTGAGTAAGATGAAAACTCTGCATAACACATAAATTCTGTAAACATGCACACAGCCACGTTTATAGAAAATAGGCTTTAAGCCCTGCCCCATCTGGCCTAGATCTGTAGAAACTAATCTCGCTTTAATCTTTAAGCTCTTATATTTTAGAACCATCAGATGTGAGTGTTGGTGAACTCTGGAAGATGGGATCACACGCTAAAATGAATATTTGTTGTAAACGTTTGTGAATGTACAATATAATCTTTCAGATGAGGGGAAAGTTTGAGGTTATGGAGTGGATATTGTTAAAAAAAATTAAAAGGTTAAATGCATTATTTTCAAAATATAATATGAATTAAAAATGTTAATATATTACTGTAAAATATTCTATTACTTGTAGTAAAAGCTTGGACCATCATAAAAGGCTAAACAATACTTTTTATAACAATTGGATGGCTGTATATTTCAATTTAAGGTTTATTCATTTTCCTGTCTTTACTTGTAGATTACAGTCACCAAGTTTACATTTTAAAACAACTTTTCTGATTTTAAATAGTTTGCAATGTAACTGAATACATTTCTAAATGTTTAAAATGGAAAGTTCCATCATAAAAATATGTTTTATGTACAATTAACTTCTTAAAAAATGCTTTGAACTAGAATTAGAACTAAATTGAACTGAGCAAGCATTTTATAAGCTATGACACTGTGGGGATTTGACTGGAAAGTAAGGCTTAATAGAGTTCAGATGAGCTTGACTGAGGTGCAGCCAAATTTTGACAGCTCCGGAACTGTGATTTAAGTTTTGGTCTTTTGAAGACCACAGCAAGACCGCCTCCTAAACCAGGCAAGTCAATAAATAAGTGGCAACAATTGCTTAACAGTATACAGTATTAAAACACTTATAAAGCAATCATTTTTCAAATATAAGTCTGTGAATATTTCAATATAGTCAATAATAGTATTTCACTTTAGATAGTAAAGTAAAGAGAATACACTTCACTTACCGAGTTAGTGCCCAGGATCTGTAAATTGGGTTTATCTGCCTCCAGTAGCTTGCGCACCATGGTGAGAAAGCTCTCCACAAAAAGATTTATACTCTGACAATGACAGGCCATCAGAAGCTGGTCCAAAGCTTCCATAGCAATACAAACATACCTGTGAGACACACAAACACATATTACAGCATCCTCTAAAGGCCAGATCGTATTCCAGAAACATTTATCTTTTACTTTGATAAACACTAGCTATATCCCCAGATTAAACAGAACACAACGAGTAGACTATTTGTGACACTGGACCACAAAACCAGTCAATGTATAAGCTTTTTCCATTGATGTTTGGTTTGTAAGAATATGACAATATTTGGCCAAGATACAACTATTTAAAAATCTGGAATCTGAGAGCGTGAAAACTAAAACAAAATATTGAGAAAATCGCCTTTAAAGTTGTCCATCAGAGGCGCGGTAGCAGGCCGTTGCTAAAAAGAAAGGTTTGTTTTAACACTCTCTATACAGCTTACAGATTTAAATTCTAAGCCTTACATAGATACCAAACTTGACTGGGTTATTCCCAAAGGGCAGGCAGCAGCGAGTAAAGTTTGCAGGTGCCGTTTTTGTTCACGATTTTGCTGCATTCACTCACAAAAATAAAGTTTTGATGTATTTACGGTAAGAAATTTACAAAATATCTTCATGGAACATGATCTTTACTTCATATCCTAATGATTTTTTGCATAAAAGAAAGATCAATTATTTTGACCCATACAATGTATTGTTGGCTAATGCTACAAATATACCCGTGCTACTTACAGTACTACTGGTTTTGTGGTCCAGGGTCACATTTATTTAGGGTGAAGACTTTAGTTTTTGCACCACCAAATAAATAAAAATTCTATGATTTTTTTTAAACACATCCCTTATCTGTCATTGGTTAAGGCAATGTTACTATATCAGACTGAAGGCTGTTTTAAAACTGTTGTTGGTGCACTTTTTAGGAAATTAACCTATAAATGTTTACTAATCCAGATGTTGACTCTGCACATTAAACACATAAAAAAATACACACTTCACTTCTAAGTGCACTCTAAATCTTTTAAATGTAATTTTTCAAAAACTCTAGCATATTTTGTTATGTAATTAATATATTATATATAAATCAATGCCGTATTAAGTAATCCTTGATGTTGACGCCCCTTGGTAAATTAAAATATCGTTTCTTCCTGTTTTTACCCATATCTGTGGCGAGCCACGTCTCTGGACAGTCTCTCTGACAGGTAGGCACCGATGCGATCTAGTTTCTCGGGAGCAGACAAGGCATAAAAAGTAAGTTTCTCCATATTTGCCTTCACCAGACCGTCCTTGAAAAAAGCCAGGAAAAAACAGAAACAGATGAGCCATAAGATGAGCTTTAAAACTAATAAATGTCTCCATTGAAAGTCAGTGCATTGATCATTGAGCACTGATAAACACTATATAACTTGACTCGGAGAATGAGCCCATACCTCAGGGTCTTCTGGAAAGATGTTATCCACCAGCCTCTTATAACGGGGTCTCAGAGCCCCACAGCACCCGCAAACCCCTGAAGCACACAGGAAAGAGCGAATCAGAGACTTTAAACGTGACAACTGAGAACAAAACCACATAATAACAAATAATCTGTCTGAAGGATAGGGAACATTAGGTCAGCATCATCGGATCTCATCTTTTTCTCATGTCTAGGTTATAGGGCACTATTGATCAAGGGCCTGTGTAATTATACTTAATGTGAGGTTTATTTATTGCATCGACACATTAAACAAATTAGACTTGCATGCTGTAATCTAGTAAGTGAGGCCAGTCGATGTGGGGGAAAGGCATTAATCTGTATTTAGGAGACGTCTGCAGCTTGGTGTGCTGGGTAAATGGATTTGAAAAGAATCTGTTAAACGCATTTAGAATTGTTTTGGTTTTACACTGGCAACTGAAAGTCTATAAAAGGGCTTATAAAGGTTTATAAAGCACACATTAAGTCACAAATGTTCTTTAATGCTAAAAATAGTTATCATGATTAAAAACATCACAATTGTCATATGAAAATTTAAAATCTACATTTTTGTTGTTGTAATTCTAATTATTAGATATGCAGGATAGACTCAAATATAGTATCTGCACTTCAACTATAGTCTGATGCAAAAATTGTGATTGAATCACTAAACAATTTTTTACTTAATTAAATTTCCAAAAATATAACGTTGTATTGCATCTTTTGTGTGCAACCATGTTATCATCACATAATTTTCTCTATTACGACATTTTAACAACTTAAAATTATCAGTTGGACTCTTTCAACAGTATGACGGGAAGACAAGTCTCATTCCAGGCTGTTAATTTTTACCACAGATGTAAAAAATGTTTAACATCATGCTTAACCATTCAACCCTGTTTTTGTATTATGACTACAAACCTTGGTCCCTTTATATGTGGTCCCATGCAATCCCCTCATTAGTTTAATGTGTTAACTTTGCAGCTTTATACCATTGTACTTATTAAAAAATGCACTTAGATATTGGGGTGGTTGGTAAAAAATAACAACTTTAATACTACAAATGATACAAATGTTCTTCACAGCAAGCCAAAGGAAAATTATTCCCCAAAGAACCATTCAAGGTTATTAAAAGAATTATTTCTGTCTTAACTTTTCATAGTCTAAAGAACTTTACAAACAATCTTTAGTAAAAGGCTTCTTTGCACATTTAAGGATCCTTTACGTATATATACAGACAAAATGATTCTTCTATTTTTCCATCATATAGCACCTTTATTTGAGAGTATAGTTTGCATTACATTTTACTAAGTATTTGTTGAAATACTTAATTATTTTAAGTGTTTGGAAAGTGGCACACACAAACACACTTAACCCCCCCTTCTTGGCTTATGAGTCCGAAGCAACACCTCAACAGGACTCCTGGGACGGACAGGGCTGTTATTATCATTACCATCGTCATGGAAGAGAATAAACAAACAAGAGCAGGTGGAGTTATCAGACAGCAAAAATAAACCATCCACTCAAAAGTTAGACTGGATTCTCATTCTGATCATTAAATAATAATAATTACATCACACAAAAAGTGTTTGAGTATATGACTAAAGTAATATACTCAATATATAATATACAAACTTAAAAGTCGAATTTAAATTTAAAATCCCATATTCTATTATCATGAAATGTTAGGTTTATCATTGGAAAATATAGGGTTAGGTTCTGAAATGACCCATTGTCATTGTTTTTTTCAAATAAAAGCCAATTATTATGTCAATATACTTTACATTGAGTCAAGCCCCGCTGTCGAACTACAGTCACGCTTTACTAAGATCGTGATCGCAATTACGTTGTGATCGGACGGATGGAAGCGGAGCTGTGAGTCACACGTCGGCCCACCTGCCAGTGTTTTGACATATCAGCTTGACACCCTCTATGCCTAAAGCAACAGAAGCAAGACGCTGAATATTTCCACCCACACATGCAGTGAAAACTGCAGTGAATTCTCGCTCGCTCTATTTCTCACTCCCAGAGTGTTTTACAGTCAGAAAAAAATCACTAATGACTTTAATGTGTGATCACTATAAAACTGGCAAGTAAACAAACCATAATAATGGACTTTCACTATCTTTATTATTTAATAGGTTTTAACCTTTGGCCTATGTTTTGCATGTTTTGCAGTTGAGGGGATCCTAGATAACATTCAGCTTTAACATGGCTTTCTCAGTGCAATTACATAACATATAACCCCATGCATGGGAATAAATCAAAATCCAGTCTGTGGACGTCACTGCATGGAAAAATCTATCTTTCCAGTGCACAAAGCTCAGACTCCGGGCACCATCTCTCTTTCGCTTGTTTTGACGCAGTCACTCTAAATACAGTCCCCCTGAATTATTAGAGCTAAATGGCAGCTAAATTTAGAACAGCAACCATCACAGATGCCATATCCCTTCAGAATGCCCAAAACAGGACGCAATATCAAAGCCACTCACTTTTTATACAGTGGTTTCACAGTGAGAAACACATAAAGCATGAGATTTTCAATGGCAGTATAAATATACAATATGCACAAATTCCACATTGACAAATTTGAAATCCTTTGTACAATATATAAACATTTTTGCTTCGTTTGATGCACACATCATTCTAAAATCATGGTTGGGACATCCCCAGATCTCAAACTTGTAGGTCTATGCAAACTCAAGTGCTGCTGTTATCAATGTGTGACAACAAATTCTACTAAAATGAATAACTTTCAATTCAACTTTCAAAACAGTGATGCTGTTGATAAAAAAGTACTTCCACATCTGGTCTCATACATCTGTAGTAGTTTACTATTTAAAATGTTCTATAAGTGATATTAAAAGTGTAATCTCTTTAGAAAATTATGTTGTTTTATTCAAGCATGATGCAAAAAAGTATTTACGGAATGATGTCACTGCTGATTTATTAACCTCTGTGAACTCTTGTAATGTAAAGGATGCATGACAGCAGCATAACAATCTATCTGTATGCATACACTATATTCCTTATTTTCCCAAAAATCTTTTTTCAGCGAGTGAAAAAGACCAATTTTTATAAGCTCTGGATCCAGTCACTTGTTCTCGGAGAGATCCACGCTGTGAGGAATCAAAGTCACAGAGTGACCGCCTGCAGTTTGCTCAAAACATCCTTTACCATGCGTGCTGGTAGCTCTTACACTGGGCAAAATCATGCTGGAGAACTGCATGTTTATGTGCTTATGCACAGTTACTGGAAATGACTGTATTTTTATTGCTGTACATGTCGATCAATGTGTATTCGAATATTTGGTGCAAATATACATGAGTAGCATGAGCCTAAATCAATGATCCACAGAATGCAATACAGCTGAAATAAACACAGCAGAGCTGAAATACCGCATGCAATCTGTTGCTTCAGAATCCTTGTGCTGTCAATGCCATAATCTCTCATGATGCGCATCAATTCTGCATATAGTACCCTAATAACAGGAAATCATTACCATACACATGCACATGATACACACACACACACACACAAACACATGAACAAATGCTCTTACCGTACATTGATGGAAAACCTGATGAAATTGTCTATTGTTTGCCTTAAGCCTTTTTCTCTGTCACATAGCCAGAGAGAGAGACACACACACACTCACAGACACTCAATCACACACACGCACACTCTCATACGGAGCATGTGACTAGGCTCCAATGACCTTGGATTTTCCAAACAGCACGGCACAGCTTTCTCTATCAGGAACAATGCTGGTTTAACACACAGGTGCACACACTAACAGACACACTCACACCCGTGCACGCGTGCAGCCCCTCCTCAGCAAAGATGAACACATGCACACACCTCCTGACCATTCAACAATGAGCGAGGGAGAGGGAAGGGAGATGAGGAGGGCGTTAGAGAGATGGAAAGTGAAAAGACACAGGATGAGAGGGGGAGAGAATCAATTGGTGCAGCCATCCATCAGTCAGCTAGGAGACCGCCTCCCACTGGCCATTCTCTCTAGATGTAGATATGGTATTTGATTGTTGCCTGTATCTAGTGTACTGTCGCCAACAATTCAACTTCATTTTCACAAAAAAATTTTGTGTACATTAAGAGAGACATCCCATTATTGTCTATAGCTACTGAAATTGGGTAGTTGACAAATAAACTGTGCCGTGTGTACTGGTGTGACAGCAAAAATTTAGAAAACAAACTGTTATAAGAGATATTTATCTTCATTATTATCTTCATTGCAAAATCCAGATGAGGAGATTGTTTTGTGTGTTTCCGACCTGATGTGAGAAACCTGGAGTCTGATCCCTGGCATGTGATATGGCTTAGTGATAATCTGAGTTTCAGTGAATTTTCAGATGATGAATTGTAACAGTTATCGTTTTGCAGTTCCTCAACATTTCTCAGAGTATTTTACAGTAACACCCTTTCTCTCTTTACCCTAACAGCAACTTAGCATGTTATGTTATGTCCAAATTTTACCCAACCATATGATGTGAAAACAACCAGTATTTTTAGTGTATGCATGTTTAGTGTATGCACTCATTTTTTGTATGAAAACAAATCTTGAACATTGATATAAAACTCATGTGTTACATATAAGTCAGTCAAACAGTTTGTGGGAACAGTATACATTTTATATAGCCTACAAAAATACTTACCACCACCAATCTGATGATCCAACAGAATGCTACAGTCCAGGAGTAATCTTCTTGGACTTGGAAAATTTGGGAGACCTAAAAAATTAAGAAAACTTGGCAGTGGCATCTCCTTAGGTATTTTTTTCCAAAATCACTAATAATAAACAATAATAAATAGCTCTTCAGGGTTTTTCCAAGCACTTTTTGTCCCTTTTGGAAAGCACATGAGTCTACTACCAGAAACAGACTTACAAACTTTCATCCACTCCAGGCTTTTTAATCAGAGCTTACAACCCCCTCCCTATTTTTCTATTGGCCTGTATTTCACCCTTTCTCTCTTTCTATTTCATTATCAACTACTTGGTCAAGAACCCCATTTAGGTAGACAGCATACAATTGCATTTCTCTTATCAGCTTATTCAATGAATTCACAAATGTATCGAAATATTGTAAATGGTAGTTTGTCTTTAGCTTGTTTGATTGACGAATCTGTCTCTTCTTTACTTTAAAATGTGTTTATGTGGGACTTTATGCGACGCTGCGCACATCGACAAGTGTATTACATCGAAGTACCGCGATAGCGATTCGAAACTACGCCTTTCGAATTGCTCTCGCGGTACTTGGATGTCATGCAATCCGTATGCGCAGCGCTGCATGAAATCGAACACACCAGCAGTTTTGCTGTCGCCATAGAAACCCTCATCAGTTTGCGATTTGTGGGTTGTTTTGTTTATACAAGCTATTTATTTATTAACTATTTATTAAAACAGTCAATACAATCTTAGCATACTATAATTAAAAATAATTATTCCAGAGATTCATTTTTAAAATTATATTTATTTTTTATAACGCAAGGGCTATGTTGAATCAGTGGTTTCCAATCTCCAACCACAACAGAGACAGCTGAGCTGACCAAATAGTCGTTGCTAATGCAGCTAGCACGTTAGCACATTAAGTATAGCTGTTTTAATCAATTTACCAGCTGTTGTTTTTGTCGGCGACTAAAGCATGTGGGGAAAGTGCTTATTGTTTATGGGAAAATGTCCATAATTATCCGTAACATGCTATCCCTGGCTATGTGTTAGCCATATAACTTACCGAGCTGCTGCCCACTGTGTGTTGACAGACTGATTTAACCGTAGCGGAAACATTCGTGATATTATACATCTATATTTTGTTCTGTCATTTAAACGAGGTTTGGCAGCAAGGGCAATATGGACACGAATGTTCAGAAGAGACGAGAAAATAAGAAGTCTTTACGGGTGAAGGTGATCAGTCTGGGGAATGCAGAGGTGGGGAAGGTAAGAGTAGACCTACAGAGATCAGACCTAACGAGCAAGAAATTATATATTTGCATCTGTTTATTAAAATGTATTGATGTTATATGTGTGTATGTTCTGTGGGATATGTAAAATGTCAGATCAGATTTTTGTTATTGGTCAGTTTTATACCATATTACCCCAATAATAATTTGTTTGGTGTGGATGCAAAACAACGAATAACCTATTCCTTCTGTAAGTTATTTTGTAGGTTATTCTGTAGGTTATTACACTATTTGCACGTAGAGATACTTACACACAAGTTTTGTTTATATTTAAGATGACAGTCATGTTAGAAATATTTCCATAAATCATAACCATTTTGTTTTACAGAGTTGCATTATCAAGCGGTACTGTGAGAAGCGGTTTGTGCCCAAGTATCTAGCCACTATTGGAATAGATTATGGAGTAACCAAGTAAGTGATGTGGGTGTATTTGTAGGTATTGCTATCCTATCTATGCTTCTTCAAAAACAATGAATATAAATAATATTTAATAAATCACTATTTGAGTCATTTACTAGTTCACTGTCTGTGTGCCTAAATGAATCATGTATAGACTATTCATCATGTATAATGAAATGTTATTATTAAGATGCAGTTGAAATAAAATCCTCTTTATCCTTTCAACCCAAGGGTTCAGGTCCGGGACAGGGAGATAAAAGTAAACATTTTTGATATGGCCGGACATCCATTCTTCTATGAGGTATTTCAAGTAAACAGTGTTTATATCTAGGGATCTTACGTTTGTCAGCTAACTGACCACAGTGTGGTAGTATTGAGCTGCTGTCAAAATTTCATTAAGAACCAAAACCAGACTCCTGACTTGTGTGAGACTTGTCATGGCTGTTAATTTTAGCCAGGATTGACGCTGTGTGTTTTCTAGGTTCGCAATGAGTTTTATAAGGACTCTCAGGGGGTGATTCTGGTCTATGATGTTGGGCTGAGGGAGAGTTTTGATGCTCTGGACAGCTGGCTCACAGAGATGAAGCAGGAGATGGGGTCACAAGCTAACATGGAGAACATCATCTTTGTTGTGTGTGCCAACAAGGTCCATTTGACATTTCTTTCTTATTATATAATAGTCATTTCGCCAAAATTTCACTTCATATTTAAATTGCATAGCATTTATACTGTACTCTATACCATGCAAACTTAAAGCATATCATGTATTTGTAGTAAAGTATTGTTCTGCTCATAGGTTGACCTGACGAAAAGGCGTGTTGTAGATGAAAGTGAGGGAAGGCTTTGGGCTGAGAGCAGAGGATTTCATTACTTTGAAACTTCTGCCCAGAGTGGTGAAGGCATCAATGAAATGTTTCAGGTGTGTCTTCACACACGTTTCTGATATCTACACCTGCTCAGTAGAAATGAAAATGTATTATATTATTCGGTTTAGTATATGACTTGAACATTGTGTTTAAAAGAATGACTCACGTTTATCTCCAAAGGCTTTTTTCTCCTCTATAACGGACATGTGTGAGAATGGAGGGAAGAGACCCACTCCAGAGGTCAATGTAGGTTTTACAAAAGAGCAGGCCGACACTATCCGACGGATCCGCAATAGCAAAGACAGCTGGGACATGCTGGGCGTCAAACCTGGGGCAACAAGGTAAAAAGAAACACCATTTCTCTTTTTTAACACATTTGTAGCCTCATGCAAAACATCTTTAGTGGTGCTGTTGAACTTTTTGCACTTTAAACTTTTTGCTCCGGATGAATGAGTACATAGATGTGACTGTACTATAGGCTGTGTTGCACAATAGTGCTCTGACAAACAGACTTAAAGGTGTATTTATCAAAGGATAAAAGCTTTCTCTCATTTTAAAGCATGTAATTTGAAAGAATGTGGTGTTTTCAATTGTATTTATGAACGCAACATTTTACAGTTTCTTCATTTCAGTGTTTTAAACTGATTTATTACGACAGATTATGTGGAAGCTAACAGTCAACCAGTACGTGTTTTTAGATGGCCACGTTTTATATAGAGAGCATATGCATGGCTGATGGACAGTATATGAAAAACAACAATGCTACTAGTTAAAATAAGCTTAGACCTTATGCCATCAAAAGTCACGCTTATGAGGAAGAGTTATCATGCCAAAGATGTCAAAATAGCAGACATCATCTTGTATGAACCACTAGTGTAAAACCTGTTGGTGTTGCACTGGGATTAGGAAGTTAATTTGGCTCTTTCCTTAAACCCCACTTAAGCCCTTCAAAGGTATGAGAGCCAATTGATGTTAATATGTTTGTCTAAAATCCGTCTATCTTTCCCCCATCTACCAGGAATTTCTTATCTATTCACAATCCAATGGCATACATTTCCTCCCAGCAATCGAGAGCGTAATGTGTTTTGTTTACATTGCGTTAATAACTGCATTAGCAAAAACCAAAGGTGGTGCTAGTGTGCTATCTATATAAACATGCAACAAACATCACACTGGTAACAAAATAAAAGATATAATGTTGTTATTGAACTTATTTTTCTACACTAATGGATTCAGCATTTACACTGCGGGTTGTGTTAGCTTGATTGGTTTAATCGTGTGGGTCAGATCTTTAGCGATTCCGTCCAATCCAATTATCATTCCTAAAATCAGTCCTACCTGCCTAATCGGGCTCTTTGTGACTTTTTGCCAGCGCTGTGACAAACCAATCCGAGCTTGTGTCATTCCTTATGACCAATCAAGGTCCTCGCACTGTGTGCACAGAGACAAGCGTGTTAACATTATCTGATTCTTCACTGTGATCCCTCTTCATGTATTGCTGCAGTGTTTTGCAGTATCAGCAGTTTGAAGGCCTGTTTGATATGTCTGGTTAAGAGGTTTGTTTTTGTTTTATGCTCATAGGGAGGAAGTCAACAAGGCATACAGAAAGTTGGCTGTACTGTTGCATCCGGACAAGTGTGTGGCTCCTGGCAGCGAGGATGCATTTAAAGCCGTGGTCAATGCTCGTACTTCCCTGCTCAAGAATATCAAGTAGGACATATGCCCATACACACGTGCATCTCCTCCTCTATTAAAAGCATTGATATGCCTGGGATATGCCATAAAACAGAAGATTTTCTTTTATGTACTGTATGCCACAAGAATGTTATCATAACGAATTATTTTGTTTGTTTGCTGTGGTGTTTTGTTTTTTTATTTATGCTATATTTATTTATTATGTTTTTTCAATGTTTATTTAAAAGCTTTTACTACTCCGAAAACTTTTCAGAATATGTACAGTATTAATATATACTGCATAAATAAATATATAAATGCAGATAATATTTTGACCACTTTGGGGAAAATCATTCAAGAGACTGAGGCTGTCAGGTATTTAAGTTTAAAACTTTTGCATTTTTGTGGTAAACTATTTCTTTCATGACCCTTTACTGGCCATGTTACATCCAACCTAACCAGCTGTCAAGTGTTACTGTTTCCATAGACACTTTCTAGCTTACACTACCATCAAATGTTTTTGAACACTTACTCATTTACTTATTCATATTTTTCCACAATTCAGAATAATGCTAAACTCATAAAACATGGAATTATGTCGGAATTATGTTGCAACTAAAAAAAATTAAACTTTTAATTTTAAAATAAAACTAGAATTTGCAGAAATGTTTTCTTGTCATTTTATCAAGCAACTTCTTGAGGTCTCACCCTGAGATGCTTTTTAAACAATATTAAAGGAGTTTTTATCTATTCTGAGCTCTTATTGGCTATTTATTCTTCATTATTCAGTCAAAGTCATCCATTTCAAAAACATTTGTTATTAAATAAGAAAAAAATTTAGATTTTGTCTGTGAAACCAATTTTATGCATTTAAGCAAACGTTTTTTAAGATAATGAGAAACATTTTACAAGTGTTCAAAAACTTGACAAGTAGTGTACTGTAAGTTAGACCTATCACAAGGACAAACATGGGCAATCCCCAGTCTCTCTTTTCCACTTTACGTTTGCTCATATCAGTAGGATGACATGGATATGTAACTATGCATCAGTGCAATACAACACAGTCGTCTTGTGACTTTAAAAACCAGATCACTCACCGGAGTGCTGTAGTTCATCCGCCTGTTTGGAATATATGTTAACTCATGCAGCTCCATTTTGGTTATTGCACTCATACAAGTTAGTAAACTTGGGTACAATATTTAGGTTTTGTGATGATAATAAACTTACATAGTACTTGTGGTCACTAGCGCCAAGAATGCTATTTTACATTATGTTTTGAGTATATACAGTTTACCGGTCCTTAGACACTGGGTGTTTCGGAAACTATGAAGCTAAAAGCATTATTGATGTTGACATAGTAATTTTGTTTTACTGTAAGTGTATTAAGCATGAAAGTGGGTTTATGTCAGTGATGTCTGATCCCAGAATACTGTAGGGCAAATGGTCTTTGTTTACACTGGAGTATCTTTATTGGGAATTTACTGTTACACTAGCAGAGTGTCCAACAAAGGTGTGTAGATGTGCCAACATGCATTAGCTTGACTGTTTTTTGGCCATTGTATTATTAAGACTTCTATGTAGGTAATCACTGTAATGCTAGTATATCAAATATTGTATTTTTTTATGAAATTGTGGCATTTACACCATGTCGTGAGTGTACATGTTGTTACCATTATTTATATTTTCAAAAATGTATGTGAACATACACTTTGGTTTTTTTATTTTGAAGAACATTTTTGAAGGCTGTTTAAGAACATCTAATGAGATCCTGCCTTGTTCGCCCAAGCAATGACAGTTACTGTACCTCACCCAAAATGCAACCAAAAGGCGAGATTCACCCATACAGATCAAACATGGATCACTTTTGTATTGTTCCTCCTTTTATTTTATGTCATGACATGGATTTGCCTGAGTATAAAGGTGTTTAAAGGCATGAGGAAGAAGCATGACAAACATGTTTGTGATTATGCCAAACTCAAAGATCAGGCCTGTTTACATAAATGGCAAGGCCACTGCTTAATGGAAAAGGTCAATGGCTCTGTTCTATGCACAGAAGCTGTACTTTCTCCATTCATGTGACAAAATGTAATAAAGAATAAACACAAATTGTTTTATGTGTTATGACGTGTTATTTATAACGATTTTTTAAACATTTTAGACAAACTTTTCAGTGCAATGTCACGATATCAGATTTCTACTCCAAAAGAATAATGCTAATTGTGATAAATATTATCACAATATCTATGAAATAATCTATATGTTTAAATACAGACCAGACCAAATTTTCATTTAATCAGCATTTCTAGATGTATTGTGGTCATTCCAGTCCAGTGTCTGTTAAATTTCAACAAAATCAAAGCTCAGGAGTGACAAAGTGAAACACTGACAGCATGACAAGACACATCAAAACTGTGATAAAAGTGAAAGTATCACATATAAATATGTTTTTAACTTTTCCTAAATACATGTACAAATATTACTGTTTTATTGCTTAGATGTGAATATGAAATTTTCTGTTTTCTTTACAGGATTTGAGGTCTTAAAAATGACCTGTTTCTCCAGTTTTCATTTTCTGCAAATAGAAACAATATTTTTGTTTGACATTTTGGAAGTATTGTTAGTAGTTCACAGAAAAAAAATGTTTTTTTCCAAACACATACCTATAGTTAATAAATAGTAAATTCAGAAAAACTGAAAATGGTCTTTGAAATTGTCTCTAAATGTTTTCCGTGGCTGTATATTTATTTATTTATTTAGCTTTTTTGGTCAATGATGCACACTCAAAATATTAGTGTAGGGAGGCAAAGATTGAGAAAGTTTTTAATCAATGAGACTCTTAAGACAAAACTTTAAATGGGTGCTAAAATATTTATGATAAATATCTTTTTGATTATATTTTATTGTTTATGATAAACAATATCAAGATAATATAAAAGTCAATACCCATATATTATGATACCCTGGTATCACCATAAGCTACAAGAAAACCAGGTCTTTGTATATTTGTCTGTAAATAGTGAACTAAAGGTTACAGTAGCAAGAAATCTGGAGAAGTACTTTTTAAATGTCTTAAAACCCATTTTAAAGCAATAGATTCAGATGTCATTTCATATAATGCAATATGAAAATGTAATAAAGCAATTTAACCTTATGTAACCTAGACTAAAGTGAGAAGCCTGCTTGTGCTGAGAGAAACAGGTGGCTCAGTCACTTTCTGACCTGGCACATATTGCTGGTAACCAGATCAGTGAGAAGCACTTTATCCAGCTTACTTCCCACATTCCCTGAATCAGCCTCCTAGCCTGCTAACTAAAATCCTGCACTGCGGCTGCTCAAGAGCAGATGTCAACCAATCACGACGTGGCAGTACCTTCATCATCACTTCTCCTTAAAGCACCTGCTTTATTCTAACAACAGATGTGTGCTATAAATACTTGCTGGATTTTTAAAAAACTTGCAATAAACAAACCACCAGAATACGAATTCCCAAACTATTACCTCCAAATATAAACTCACCTGTCGTAAACATTATCCTGTTAGCTGTGGCCATGAGCCTTAATGGATCACGTGATGCCGAGTAGATAATCCCTTATATTTCACCCTATTACAGACTGTGTGCATGTTTGTGTGCATGTACATTAGATTTCTGACTCTTCTCATTGCCTCAGGACCATTTAATTCACCCTTAACATTTTCCTCATGTGAAATTCTGGATTCAAGCAGCAGATAAGCTTCAGCAGATGGGGTCCTGCTATCTTTGGGAAGGGTCAAGGCAGATTTTCAGACCATCTGGCCAGCAATCACTATCATTACCAGCGGGGAGCACAGCTCAGCAGTGACACGGTCAACGGCATTGGAGACGTCTGTCCAACTCGGGCTTTGTTCTAGAAGTGTTTTTAGGAGAGGTAACATAGCTAGATGAATCATTTACATAGGTATGTTTTGCATAGTTGTGGTGCATGGCAAGGAAGAAGGAAAACTTGTCAAAAAGGCTGAATTGCCAGGGATTACACCTTTGAGAGACAAGAATGTTCCATGTTAGGAATTTGTACGCGTCCGGAGCAATTTTACCAGGACTGCTGTTCATGGATGAAGATAAGATCTGTGCATCATTACGAGATTGCAACGGCACATTAATGGCAAGTTTTCCTCTTCGTTTTTTTATTGCATGCCATTATATACACATATATAATAATAGCGTGCTTAAATTAAATGTTTAACGGATAGTTTACCAAGAAATAAAAATTCTGTCATTATTTATTCTAGCTCATGTTGTTTAAAACACGTATATGACTCTTTTCTCTGTGGAACACAAAAGAAGATATTTTGTGAAATGTCTCTGTGGTTTTGTGTCTATACAATGGAAATCAATGGGGGCCTGTGTTGTTTGGTTACCAACATTCTTCAAAATATCTTCTTTCGTGTTCTGCAGAAGAAAAAAAGTCGTACACATTTGGAATGACGACATAATATAATCATTGCATGCTGACTAATAAATCTGTTAGCTTTCTCTATGCTTGGGTTGTATTGCAGGTTTGTGTAACTGACAGAGGTCTTGCGCAGAGATTTCAGATCTAAAGCTTGCGTTTAGATCAGACCATGGCTGTCAGTTCTACAGATGTGATTTCCCAGCCTCCTGAGTGCCAGTTTGGCCATCTTTCCCCAATTCTGAAACGCAAATTAATGTGGCAGAATGCAGTGCATCACATTATCGACCAGAGAGGGATGCAACGCGAGAGACGAATAGCCAATACTCGCAAAATCATCGTTACCGATGCCTACATCGAAGACATCAACAGACAAATTCGTAACAAAGCTGCGAGGGGCAACGCGGGCATGCACAAGCGGCGTTCCTCTGCGGCCCGCATCCACCCCTTACGAGATCGCGACTCCACATGCACCCAAAAATCGACAGATTCTCTCAGCGATGCCGAATTTTTTGTGAGCTGGGGCTCCACGATGCGTGGGGTCTTCCTGCCAGCTCTCCACCACAAATTCAAGTCTCAAGATCTAGAGCGCCTGTATCAGCAACACTCCTCTGGTCAGCGCAGAAATTCCCTCATAGTCACAAATGTTATTGATATCCTTACCAAACTCCATATTCTCTTCATCTACCTGGCTGTAGCTCCTGAGATGGTGGATTCTCAGCGAGGGTGGTTGGTCGGGCTCTTCATGGCACTTGGAGCAGTTATATGCGTCATAGTTCTCACCTGCAAAGGTTTGACGTCTCTGGATTACCTGCGCTACTTTGGTTTGGCGAGCTGGCTGTCTCAGACTTTGCAGGTGCTGGGTGGATTGGTTTATGGGTTGGAGAAGGACCAGTCTTGGTATGTGCTGTTCACCCTGTTTGCCACTTACACGTTATTGCCGCTACCTCTGCTGTGGTCCATCTGCACGGGGGTTATCACTGCTGCCTTGCACCTGTTGGTGGATGCTTTCAGAAACTACAATGACCCGAGCATTGCGAGAAAGGTAAAGGAAATCGACTTTTTTTCCATCAGTGAATCCAGTTGTTCCGTTAAAGAAACACAGTGCAATAGCAATAAAGGAATATGAATGGATTCTAATGCATCGTGTGGCAATTCCATGCAAATGTTGAGGTCAGATGTCAATATTAGGTGGTTTAAATACCCATGCAAAGCTCTCTTACAGATTTAAAGACTAGTTTTAAATTGTCAAGTGAATTGTCACATCCATGACGGTCCATATTCCTCATAAATGGGCACATGAAAATTTTAATAATTTTGTGGTCCATCCCTTCTCCATTTGTTGGGTATTTTTGCTTCTTTATACAATTTAATTCACCAAAATCCTGCAAAGTGTGTTGTCTTTCAAAAACATGCATTCTTTTTTGTCACATCCATAACACATGAATTTTTCTTTCTTTTAAAATAGATGACTCGTGCATAGACTGATATTTATATATATGGACTTTAGTAACATATAAACAGACGATTCAATATATTGATTATAAATACATTCTCTGAGAATTCATATTTCAAGTTTTGACTGAAATGTCACATCCATAATGCTGGAATTGCCTACTCACCCTCATGCCATCCTAGATCTATGTAACGTTCTTTCTTCAGCCGGACATAATTTGAGCAATTTTAAAAGATGTCCTGGCTCTTTCCAGCTTGGTAATGGCATTTTTTTGAGCACCATGTCATTGCATATGCAAAGATCGCTAATATTCATCATGAGTTTGATTCTCAGATAACCCAAAAAGTGTTCATCCTCCAAATGCCTAAGTGTGATGTAAATCTACTTTTCTTGTTATTTCAGCAACTGTATTTAATTTTACCCCTGGTTTCTTTCAGTTACTGGCAAAGGGTCTTTTGTACATGGGTATGAACACGGCAGGGCTGTTTATTCATTACCTCTCGGACCGTGCCCAAAGACAAGCCTTCCTTGAGACACGGCGATGCATCGAGGGACGCGTCAGGATGGAGCGAGAGAATCAAAGACAGGTTCAAGGAGTCTTTTTTTTTTTAAATCACAGTCTAATGCAAATGCTGACTGCAGAATTTTTACTTACTGAATATAAATAACTGAATATATTTATAGAATTTTAAATATTTCCTGTACACTAACTGAAGAATTGGATCATTTTGCCATAGGAGCAGTTGGTGATGTCCATACTTCCCCGATTTATTGCAGTGGAGATGATTTCTGACATGAGTGCCATAGATGATGAATTGCTCCCTCAACAGTTTCACAAGACCTACATCCACCAATACAAAGACGTCAGGTACACACAAGCTATAATGCGTGTTTGGAAGTATAATGCAGTGCATTGGAATTAAGATCAAACAGATGGTGTGTGTCATATTAAATAAACATCTATTGTTGTTTTATTTGCGTTCTCAGTATCCTTTTTGCTGATATCAAAGGCTTCACTTCTCTCTCGATGACCATGTCGGCTCAGGAACTGGTGCGCACACTCAATGAGCTGTTTGGTCGCTTTGATCGTCTTGCAGAGGTGAGAGAGATTCACCTCTGAGACTTACAGACAGGAGGCTTTGGTTACAGCTGTCAATTCATTAAAACGTGTTATTGAATGAATTACATGACATGCTGTCAATTTTAAATGTAATGGTATTTATTTCCAACAAATGTTTCACACGTCCTTTATCAAAATGAAGGAGAATCACTGTATGAGGATAAAGATTCTGGGAGATTGTTATTACTGTGTGTCTGGAGTGCCTGAGCCCCAAACGGCACATGCCCGCTGCTGTGTGGAGATGGGTTTGGCCATGATCAACACTATACGGTATGTGTAACATTTGTTAAAAATAGAATTTGTTCATTCATTTTCTCTCTTTCCTTGATCATTATTGATGGTTTAAAAGGATGTTGCTCCAATTCTGTTGAGAATATATATACATTTTGAAAGACCAGTATTTTGCAATACTTACTTTCTGTTTATTTTTTTATTTTTTTTACAAATGTTTTTTTTTTTTTTTTTTCCAGCCTGTTTTTGTTGATCGGTCTGGCTAGTGGCTAATAATATAACTATTTATATTTAATTTAATTTATATTAATATTAACTAATATTAATATTATATTGTATAATAATTAGTTGAATTTTATTGTATATTAATTTTATGAAGTAAACAGTTTGTTAAATGAGTCGTGTAACTGTTGAATTTAAGTTTAGCAAAGTAACTGTTCTTACTCAAAATAATACTAATACTAATTTAAAATAAATAATAATGTAATTTACTTCTTGTTTCTTTGGCTTGTTATCAGAAATAATCTGCAGGGACTTTGTGGATGTGTACCGGAAGTTAAGTTTGGGCCACAAAAGCATGCTGCGCAGTAACGTTTGTTTATGTCGTTGCTTTGAAACCATCAAAAGGTAATGCTAAATCAGCTGAATGTTTACATTTTCTCACTATTCCAGATATGTACGCAAAGCGTTAAAAAGAGATGTTGACATGCGAATCGGGATCCACTCTGGCTCGGTTCTGTGTGGGGTTTTGGGTCTTCAGAAATGGCAGTTTGATGTGTGGTCTTGGGATGTAGATGTTGCCAACATGCTAGAGGCTGGAGGCATTCCGGGGCAAGTACAGAGATCATTAACAATCACCACATAACTTCTATACATATTTACATAAATGCAATTGATAATGGAATAATAATACGACCTGTATAATATTAGGAGGATTCACATATCACGAGCAACCCTAGACTGTCTAGAGGGCGTATATGAGACGGAAGAGGGCCGAGGTCATGAGCGAAACGAGTTTTTACATAAACATATGATCGATACGTTTCTGATCTGCCATACGCCGCAAGAAGACAAGGAGCCCCCCAAAGTCAGAAGGACCAGCAAGGACCAGACATCGTGGAGTGCCGAACTTCCATTTGACAATATCATTGGCATGAACTGCGTAAGTCCTTGTGAACCCTCATAAGATGCTTGAAATACACATTGAACATGACAAATGACAAAAGAATTCACTGAATAACAAACTCTGTAATGTCTTGAGAACTTTGAATTATCAAGAAACGTAACAAAAGACTAAAATTCAAAAACCACATTATTTTTCACATACCGCACCTTACTGTTGCCCCTCTTTGCCCCGCCTTTCTGAACCGCGGTTTGCTCCGATTGGCCAGCTACCTCAAGCATGTGGCAGAAATGTTACGCCCCATACCATATTTGGAACATCAGCTTCTAAAGCATATACAACAACACTACAGAGAGAATAGTTACGCCTTCTATCTTTGCGTATACATTTGGGCGGTGTGATACAAAGCTTCCAACACAATGGCGTAGCTTTGTGGGGCAGTGTTTACATGAGCCATTTTAGCCAGGTCTGGACGAGCATCCACTTTAAAATAGTGCATATCTTTTGATTTGAGATTTTGCAATTTTATGTGTCTAATATATACATGAACAACTTGTAACACACCAAAGATACAGGAAAACACGAAATCGTGTTATGACCCCTTTAAAAACGGGTCAATAGAAGTCTATTGAGCAAGCAAACATTGTTATTTATTATCAAATCATTATATCGTATGATGTCATCTTTCAGATCTTAGCTACGTTCACCAATGGCTCCCTGGTGCAGCTGCCCAATCATATTACAGCTCACTGTGCCAACTCAGGAGAAATCATCAAAAGAATTAAGCAGGCCATTGAGGTGCGCAGCAGTGAGCGAATGCGCAAAGAACACATCACACCCTTCACACTGGTCTTCAAAGACGCTCACATCGAGGGCAAGGTGTGAATTTTGCATTGCTTTGTTGCGCCCGTGATTGGGTGCGATGTACATCTAAGACGCACGCTTGCTTTTCAGTTTTCTCAGATGCGAGATGAGATGTTCAAGTCTAATTTAGCCTGCTCCTTCCTCATGCTCCTCTTCATCATGGCTGTTCAGGCCCTGATTCCCTCACCACAGTAAGACAGTGATATTCAGTCTAGCGTATACTTTAAATACATATTTCAAATGTTGTATTATGTTTTATAAATAACACCGTGTGTGTCACCCACAGAATCTGTCCAATGTTAATCCAGTTTTTAGTGTTCTTATTTGCCTACTTGCTGCTACTTCTGGTCACACTGGCGGAGGAGTTTAAGTGCTCTCCGCTGTACCTGCAACATCTGTGCTGCTGGATTCACGAAACCAAGAGCATCCGTAACCTGCTGACCCTCACTGCTATCGCTATTAACCTCGGTGTGGCCTCCTCAGATATAGTAAGTGCTAAAACATTTGTAAACACTTTTCAAAGTAAAATGCATCTATGGGTCATTTTGGTTATTTCGTTGGACAGTTGTGGTGTAACACACCTGAGGTGAGTGAGGAAGGTCACGAGAGCTCTGAGGAACAAGGCACCCAGTGGCCCGTCAACATCTGCACCCATCCTGAGGTACAGCTGATAGTGAATAAAACATTGTAACTTATGTGTGTTAAAACATCTCTTAATTTTGTCGGATGTGTTTTTGCAGTTCTTTGTTTTAAGTGGTGTGGTTGCCATGGTGACCTGTGCAGTGTTTCTACGACTCAGCTGCCTGTTGAAGCTCGCTGTACTGATGCTAGTCATTGCCGTTTACACATACCTCATTGAAGTAGCCTTCCATGTGCTCTTCATCCGCCAAAACCAAAATGGCCAAATTCAAAGGTATTTTTTAAATTGCACTTGTTTTGTTAAATCACTTTTTTTTAGTTTGTGTCACCCTGTTCTGATGTTCGTATATGTGTTTTGCACAGATTTCAGTACCTCAGACAAAAAGGCGTATCTGTGCTGCTAATGGCTATGTTTGTTGTGGTTGTTCTCTACAACAGCAGACAGGTATTGTATCAAAATATTCATTTATTAATAAATTATGAACATTTTTATGACTATAATGTCTGTTTGCACTTATTTGAAACAGGTCAAAATAACAAAAGTTGCTCCTTAAAGCAAGACAGCAATAATATTTCTATATTTATTTAGGAAAAGTTAAAAATGGTTATGTGATAACATTGATTTTTATCACCGTTTTCATTGCTGTTGGATGACTTTATGTAACTCCTGGGGTATGATTTCGTTGAAATTCAACAGACACTGGACTGGAATGACCACAATACATCTAGAAGTAATGATTACATTTGGAATGGTCTCTTATTTTTTTCTGCGGTTATATATTATATAAATGACTATATATTATTATAGTTTAATGTAATTTATGCTACTATTGTACTACTGTACTACTCTTCATTTAAAATCAATCCACCAATCAACCATATAATTATTATCCCGAATGTAGTCACAAAACGTAATAAACATTGATGAACATTCATTAACATTATCAATATTTCTTCAACTACATTATGAATAATAATACTTAATAATGACTAGTGTTTACATACAACTTTCAATGTTCAAAGTATATTGGTATATATAGAAATTGACATTAACCAGTATGACCAAATGGTGTAAAACTGCCATAAAACATTAGAAAGACATTACTACAGAAGCAAACACAGTGCACTTAATTTTAGATGCATTAAAAGGTAATTTTAGTATGTTTTATAGAATTACTTTTTCTCACAGTTAGAAACTACAGCCAGGCTTGACTTCCTGTGGCGTCTGCAGGCCAGACAGGAAGTGGAGGACATGAAGGAACTGAGGGAACATAATGAGTGTCTGCTCTACAACATCCTTCCTGCCCATGTTGCTCGTCACTTTCTTGAGAGAGACAGGAAAAATGAGGTAGTAGCATTTTCTGTCATATGAATGAATGTTAATGTTGTTAATTATCAATATTTTCAATTAATATTAACATATTGTATTTTCTCTGTATGAACTCTTTAAGGACCTATTCTCCGAATCGTATGAGAGAGTCGGGGTGATGTTTGCTTCCATTCCAGACTTCACCGATTATTATGAGAAGAAAGAAATGATTCATCAAGACGTTGAGTGTCTGCGACTTCTTAATGAGATTGTCGCTGACTTTGATGAGGTACATGGATTTAAGAAGCGTCTTAATACCAGATTTTGTCAAAGCCCAGGCCCACAGTATAAGGGCTAGCAGTTCATACACAGAGTAACAAATGGAATGTTTTTCAAATGCACACATTTGTTTACATTGTAATAGAAAGTTCATTTTCATCCCCAACCAGCTGCTAGAAGAGCCTTATTTCCAGGAGATAGAAAAGATCAAAACCATTGGCAGCTGCTACATGGCTGCATCTGGCTTGTCTCCTGAAAAGCAGGTATGTCTTACCCTAACATGTGATTTTATAATATTTATAACTTATATTTATTTTAATAATTAAATTAAATTTTTAAAACATACAAAATGTTTGAAAAATTAAAAATATTATAAAACAAAATACATATTTTTATGGAAAAAATTAAGAGACCATTCCAAATTTTCATTTATTCAGCATTTCTAGATGTATTGTGGCCATTCCAGTCCAAAAATCTAACCTCAGGTGTGACATAAACTCATCCAACAGCAATGTGAAAGACTGACAGCATGCCAAGACAGATGAAAACTGTAGAAAAAAATTTACAAATATGTATGTATTGCAAATGTTGTATTGCAAGTGAATATGAACTTTTCTTTACAGTATTTGAGATGTTATTTTGACCTGCAAATAGAAACAAGGTTTTTGTTTAAAATTTGGTAGAAATATTGTTATTAGTTCACAGAATGAAACAAAAATAATAATTTTACCTAAACACTAAATTGTAAATTCAGAAAAACTGAAAATTGTCTCTTAATTTTTTCTTGGCTGTATTTATTTTAGATATGCATAATAGACTGCAATAATGTATATATGAATGAACACACATGTGAATATCTAACAAGCTTTATATTACAAGAACTTTTATAATGTGTGAAGAACTGATGTTTGTGATAGGTTTGTGAAGATGAGTGGGCCCACCTCAGTACGCTGGTTCTGTTCGCTTTGGCCATGCAAGAAACACTGAAAGAAGTAAACAAACGTACCTCAAACAATTTCCAGTTACGCGTTGGTAAGATTGTGCTGTTCTTGTATCAAACCCCTTCATTGTTAACACATAAAAACTAATCAAATTACCGGTAAACGTGTGTTGGAATTCTATTATTTGCTGAATAATTGTGTTGTATGTGTGTTTTGTGACTGCTTGCTATGAAGATTTGTAAGACACCTGCTCACTGCTGGTTCAGACACACGAATAAGCTTATTTAATAAGCTTTAGCAAGCAATGCCATTGATATGATTTACTTTATATGTGAGTTGAAACTGACTCTTATGGTACTGTACATGATTATGAAGCAGTCCCAGACAGAAAACAGTCATACATACAGAAGTAAAATTGACTTCCTCTGGCACTTTATTTTAATGCACATAAATCTTCTTAGGTATTTCTCATGGGCCTGTAGTCGCTGGAGTGATTGGAGCCACAAAGCCTCAGTATGATATCTGGGGGATGACCGTGAACCTTGCCAGCCGAATGGACAGCACAGGTCTCAATGGCCGTATTCAAGTCCCAGAGGCCACAAGCCGTATTCTGGCTGACCACGGCTTTGTGTTACAGCTTAGAGGAGACATCTTCATCAAAGGGGTCAGCGAGCGGCGGGGAGGGGTCCGCACGTACTTCGTCAGCAGCAGAGAACAGAGCTGTAACTATGCTGAGAGAAGCACCAGCAGAGGGATTTCTCATGGGAGGAACACACTCGCCGCTATGGTGTTTAACATGGTGCTGGCTCAGAAAAAAGAGGAGTTACGTGAGGCCAACGGAGGCTTTCATCTTATGGAGATGTCTTGAATTTGGATAGACAAACCCAGAACTGGACAGAAACTATTATTTAATACCTCTTTTAGAGACTCCTGTGTCTCTGTCATGATTCATTGCCTTCAAGATGTTTCGTTTCGTTTGATTTCGGTTGCTTGACCCAATTTTTATTGATTTACAAAGATTTTGCTCATTCGCTTTTTTAGTTTCCTGTTGTATGTTGTGAATCAGTATATACTGTAATGGACACGTACAGTATTTGGGTACCACATGGGCTTCGAATGTGAAGTCACTGTGTGAGATATACTATAAAGCATGCATTGTAAAAATCTCCATTTGACCAAGCTATGGGTTGCAGATTTTTTTTGAGAAATGCAGATTATGTAGTGGGAATGCAAAATTGTTAAAGCGTTTGTGTTCTGTTTGGATGTGGAAATGTAATAAGCGTTAACTTTAAGCCAAGCAAAACTTTATTTTTGTGAGTGGATGCAGCAAAATCGCTAATAAAAGTGTGCAGAAACACGTCTACAAACTTCACTCGCTGCTGCACCCTAACATTCCAGATTTTCAAATAGTTGTGTCTCAGCAAAATATTGTCCAATCCTAACAAACCATACATCAATGTATTATTGATGCTTATATATTCAGCTTTTATCTGATCCATGAATGCAGAATAACTCCTCTTATAGGGTTAACATTCTGGCTCTCATCTATATTGCCAAAAGTATTAGGACACCCCCATTTAATGAACAGGTTTGGCTACTTTAGTCATTTCCATGAGCATGAATCTATGTTACAGCATGTCATTAAACTCTAGGGAATTATGTGCTTCTAATGTTATTGCAACACTTTGGGAAGGGAGCTTTTCTATTTCATCATGACAATGCCTCTGTATATGAGGCAAGATTCAGGAATAAATGATTAATTCAGTCAATGTGGAAGTCATGGAAACTTTTTGGAAGTAATAGTCCTGTTTTTTGGAAGTAATAGTCCTGTTAAGTAAGTGTGACATCTGTCTAAAAGACCATTTAAAGGAATGCATTGAAAAGTCCAAGAAGATACATCACTCTGGGGTAAGAGTGTCGCTTGTTAAACAACTGTTAATTCTGCCATTAACACCATTCAGCAGCTTATTCAGGAGACCATCGTAAGAGACATAAAAGATGCTGAAACGTTCTCTCTACAGATTGTCACAACGCAAGACATCACCTCACAGGACCAGTGTTCTGTTGTTGTAAGATATGTTTTCATGAAAGGCTTATAAGCATTGTAAGGAATCTACTGGACCATATTTTGTCAATCTTGTTTCAGAGCTTGCTGAGAAACTCAATTTGGAATTGAGCAAATGCATCGGACATGCTTACAGATGGTGCTTCTAACATGCAAGGCCAATACGAAGGCATTTCTTCTCAGATGTCCAAAGTGTCACCATATAAAGTGCATGTTTGGTGCTATGCGCATGTTCTCAACTTAGTTCTGGCTGACGCAACCCAAACAGTAATAGAAAGTGGAACACTGTTTGCTTTGCTTAATGATATTGCTGTGTTCTTTCATGAGTCATACTAAAGGATGAATGTTTGGGAAAGTGAGAGCCAGGGCATGCACCAAAGACGACTTTCAAAGATAATGCTCTCAGGAAAGTGTTTGGATCCTTTGCAATTTCAGATAATTGTCTCTATGTGGATGTCATCCTTGCCTTGACAGCAATACAAGTGGACATGACCATGAAAACAACTGCTCACAAGCACGAGGATTTGTTGAGGCATTGCTTAAGTATGAGTGTATACTGACCGCACAAATCTTTCTGAGGAGTTTTGAGCACACATCACCACTGTCCAAATATCTCCAAACACAAGGAATGGATTTTCTGTCTGCCCACAGAATGGTTATGGCAACACAGGAAAGCCTGAAAAGAATGTCAAGAGACTTTGCCTCAGTGAGGGCAGCTGCAGAGAAATTTGTTCTGTGGGAGTCTGGGCAAACAAAAAATTTCAGGAGCATGACAAAGAAATAAGCTGGAGTCTTCATTGCCATCAAAAAGGAGGAGGAAAAAGACAACCATGTCTGGAGAGATTCCTCAAGCTGAAACTGTCACAAGTCTTTAAAAGGTTTATGAAGTCACAGTCCACAATCAGATCATGGACACAACTACTGAGACATTAAATAGGAGGTCATGGAACACTGTATGCTGACCTTGCCTTTATCACTCAGTTAAAGTCACCCTGTCTTCCACCAGTGGTGTTCCAAGAGCTCAGCAAATGTCTGTTGAGGTTTGACAGCGAAGCAACTGCTGCAAATGTACAATGTGAATTAAGCAACAGTGGGAAAATTTGAAACTGTATTCACTACATGAGTACAAAGTCAAAACATCAGAAGACAAAAGTGAAGAGGAGGTTGAGATCAAATGTAAGGAATGTTTCTTGTGTAATGAATGCCCACTGTGTTGCTACCAGATTCTCAAGAAGTTCAATCTAATGTCAAATGCCTACCCCTCCTCTTGCATACAGATTTCTGCTCACCTTGTCCATCACTTAGGTTGCCTGTGAACGTACATTTTCAACCCTCATGAGCAAAAATCAGGTCAGTTCGGTGTGAGGCAAAAAACTTGCGACTTTAGGTGGTTCTTTCTGCACAAATATTGTTTGTATTATCAGTCAAAATAGCAGAAATGGCTCATTTGTTTTGACAAGATAAACATCTTGTTTTGAATACACTTTAAAACTCCTTCCTGCCGAAATAATTCAGTTTTTGAATGCTGCCATGATGAGTTCTGAAACTTAAAGTGACATGGCCAAAGATGATAGATACCAACAAGATGCGCCACTGCCATTAAAATGAATGGGGAGTGAATACATAGTTCAGTGTGAGACAGGGATCACGTGATTCACCTGAACAGAAGTTGAAGCGAAATTTTTAAGGTGATTTCCAGTGCAGCTAAAGCTTAGGAAACAAAATGTACATTTAGTCATTTAGCAGACGCTTTTATCCAAAGTGAATTACAGAGAGATTAGAACGATACATCATACAGGGGCACCAAGTTACTAGTTTCCACAAAAGCCAGAACACTACATATTGATAGAAAGAGATAGAGGGTTAGTATTTTATTTTTGTATTTAGTCATCAAGTATTCACAGATAAGTTTTAAGATGTTGTTTGAATGTTGTGAGAGATGTGGTTGATCGGACAGAGTTTGGAAGGCTGTTCCACCAGCAAAGAGTTTCAAAAGAGAATGAGTGAGAAAGTGATCTACTGCCCTTATGAGAGGGCAATACAAGATGTCGCTCATTTGCTGAATGCAGGGATCTAGTTGGAGTGTAGGAGTGTATGAAAATATGCCGGTGCAGAGCTAGTGATAGTTCTGTAGGCAAGCGTTAGTGACTTGAATTTGATACAGGCTTCGACCGGTAAACAAGCAGTGCTGCTGCTTTCTGAACCAGCTGGAGTTTGATTGCCTTGGCAGAAAGACTGGCCAGGAGCGAAATGCAATACTCCAACCTTGAGATAACAAGGGCCTGAACAAGAAGCTGTGCTGCATGCTCAGCGAGATAGGGTCTAATCTTACTTATTTTGAATAAAGCAAATCAGCATGATCGTGTTGTTTTTGTAATGTGGTCACTGAAAGACAGCTGGTCGTCAAAGGTGACTCCAAGGTTCCTGGTTGTTTTGGAAGGTGTGATTGTGGTGTTGTCAAGTTGCATGGCGAGGTCATGTTGCACTAAGAGGTGTGCCGGAAAGACAAGAAGTTCTGTCTTGGCAGGGTTCAGCTGGAGGTGATGCTTTTTCATCCAAGCTGAGATGTTTTCAAGGCAGGCTGAAATGCGAGTAGCTACAGTGGGATCGTCCGGATGAAATGAGATGTAAATCTGGGCATCATCAGATTAACAGTGATAGGAGAAACCATGTGCCTGTATGATGGGTCCTAAGGATGTCGTGTAGATGGAGAAGAGGAGTGGTCCAAGCACTGATCCTTGAGGGACCCCCAGTGGTCATGTGGAGAGCAGTGGACAGCGAGCCCCTCCATAACACCTTAAAGGATCTGTCGGTAGGAAGTGAATCAGAGGAGAGGAGTACCTGAGATTCCAAGTGATGACAGTGTTGCTAGCAGTATCTGGTGGTTGACTGTCAAAAGCTGCAGACAAGTCTAGCAGAACAAGGACAGAGGATTTTGATTCCCCTTTGGCTAGCCGTAGTGCTTCCGTGACCGATAGCAGAGAAGTCCCAGTGGAGTGGTTCGTTTTGAAGCCCGACTGCTATAGTTGCCTGACTACTATAGTAAAATGTATGCTATAGTTGATGTCAGGTTTAATTATTGATGGGAAATGTGTTATTTAATTGGGACTTTTGACAGCGCTTTTAGAAATATCTGCATATATTTGTGTAGATAGGACTTTGCTCTTGCTCTGACTAAAATAGCTCCACGCAATGTTGCAGTTTGACCGCCGAGTGGCACAACTTCTGTGAACAGACTTTGACGCTGCATGAATTTAAGAGATGGATATTTATTTATTTATATGTATGTATATGATTACTGATATTTAATATTACTAATACAATTATACAAATAATTCTAGTTAATTGAACTGGTTATTGTTGCTACAATAATACTCTTGTGGTAGGTCATTTGTTCAAAGTTTTTATGCTTTTGAACATGTGTAACCGGTACTACTCGCTCCCGCTCCAGCATGGGAGTCGAGTGCTTTAACGAGGAGGCTGTAGACCGCAGCCTGTCGCTAGAACACCTCTTGAGGTCGGGGAGTGATTTACACACTGCACAGCTCTTCACTAGCTGACCTCTGTTACACTTGCACATAATAAAAATTAGACCTGTTTTCTGTTTTACAACACTAAGAATTTTCCCATAGATGTGTTATATATCACTAAAAAACTAGAGAATCTCAGCTTTAATATGATATATGACATATAGATGGAAAAATTATAGTTCAAGTGCATTTCAGCTCAAAAACATGATTTTCTGAGTCCAACATTTAACAAATTTTTGACATGGCCGTACTCAGTCAATATTAAATATATCAAGATGAAATTTTCACAGAACGTTGTTTACTCTGTGTACGATGATTTTATGTAGAAAACAGCAAATCGCAAAAAAATGACTTGCTGGGTTTTCACAGGCAGGGTCACATATAGTTACATGTACAAATATGTACATTTTATAGTCAAATCGTTTATCATTTATTTGTTTATTTTTTATTCTATATTTGTTTTTTTACTTGGCGCCTTATTTAAATTTTAAATGTTTGTACCTATTGTATGTCTTTCGTTATATGTTTAATGCTTTGGCAATATTGTAAGAACATGCAATCATAGTACTTTGAAACTTGAAAAACTAGTTACAGCAAACGTTGTGTAACCTAAGAATTTTTTTTCCCTATTAGAATAATAAACAGCACATAAATTAAAACCTTTAGTTATTTACGAAGGGTGCTTTGGCACCTGCCCCTTTACCCGAAGTGCCCTTTCTGATGACCACAGTGTGCTTTCAAAAACCCCAAAACACCCCCCACCCCCGATGGTCTCTGCACAGCCCTGGTGTGTGTGTGTGTGTGTGCGTGCGTGCGTGCGCGTGCGTGCGTGTGCGTGCGTAGTGGGCCGGTCCAGATGAAGTCCAGGGCCGAATTTTTGTCCCAGTACAGCCCTGCAATATATAGTGTATATGGAAAGTAGCTATGCCATTATAATGTGCTGTAACATTTTGGCAATAAACACTTTTCATTTTAAATTATTTTTAAATAATATTATATAGTATTGGCACATGTAATAACATGTGTAATATATATGTGTGTAGTATTGTTATTGCTTGAAATGAAGTGGGGTAAATAGTTTGGTGCAACTCTCTCACACGTCACTCTCACTCGTCAAGAGAACGCGTTTGATGAGCCCGGTCACGTGACGCGGTGCTCACAGAGCTGTAATCCCACAGCACAGCTCTCAATCAAACTCCTCTGACCTCAGTCTGCAGAGAAACAGTGGGACAAATCTCGATTACAATGGACAAGATAAAGAACAAACTTCAAGATCGAAGGGATGACATTGTCTTCTTTGTTAACGGCAAAAAGGTATTTGATGATTGATGAAATTGTCTAAATCTAATTATTTAATGTTTCGTTTGCCAAATCAAATCAAAAATGTAAATCCTCTACAGTTATGTTAGCCTACAAAACGCCGTAGCCTACGATACAATGCTTTTAAAAACCGCACTCTTCGTGGGTTTTCCACAATGTGTTCTGCACAGATCACTGAGAGTAATGCAGATCCTGAAATGACTCTTCTGTCATATCTCAGAAAAACCTGTATCCTTTTCATCTGCTATAAGTTGAACAGCCTCTAACTGAATGTTTCTTTCAACATTGCCTTTTTATAATATTAACATCTGTGAATAAACTGATTCTGGTCAATCTAGAGTAATGTGGTTAGTTACAGTGTTTGCACAACTGTTTGCTTTATGCTGGGGTATGAGTCACTGTAGAGCTTCATGAGATCTGCTTGCTTGCTCAGTACATTTGTCTGTAATTGCGACACTTGTTTTTTTTTAAATCATTTATATCATGTCTGATGTCGATCCTATAGAATCATATTTCTGTATTAATAATGTATCTTTGATAAAACAGTCTTTAACAAATATATAAGTCTTTAACATCAGTCATCAGTCTTTTTAAAATGTACGAAAAGTGTGAAGTTTATTTCGCTATTTATTGGTTAATCTTTTATTTTTCCCGTAAAACTTGTGGAAAGACTTCATCAATCATTTACGGCCATATACCATCTGCAAGCATGCAGTATGAAAACATTTCTGAGATTGTCCTCACTTTTTGATCTTAAAAAAAAAGCCTACATGTACCTGTACCTGTAATATAGTCATTTAGTATTACTCATTTACACGCCTATACAATATAGACGGTAAAATCAGACGCACGTGCCTGGCCCGAAGTTAACTTCCGGTCTGTGTTTGTTGGTCGGTCTAGATATTTATACTTTATTTAATTTATACTAATATTCATTTGTATAAATATTTTATTGTATAATAATCATATTAAATAAACAATTATTTAAATTTTATGTTCATTTTTATTAAATAAACAATTTGTTGAATGTGCCGTGTCGCATTTAAGTTTAGCAAGTAACTGTTCTTCTACTGGTAACTCGAAATAATACTGACTAGACATACTTTTAACTTGCTAGCTAATGTCGTTTACAGTACTTGTTTCTTTTGCTTGTTATCAGAAATAATCTGCAGGGACTTTATTCTTTGTGAATGTGTAACGGAAGTTAAGATTGGGCTACAAAAGCATACATGCGCAGTAACGTTTGTGTAAGTTGTTGCTATGAAACGTCTTTAGTTGTTTTCCAAGTTGCTTTCCTTAGTATTTCTTGCAGTGGGTCTAAATGGAACCAAACTGGGATGTGCTGAAGGAGGTTGCGGAGCCTGTACCGTCATGGTGTCCAAATACCATCCGCATCGAAACCGGATTATGTATCTTTCTCATTTATTCACAAACTAAATCTAAAGCAGGTTCATCACTGCAGTTTACTCGCTCTGTTTATACATCCAAAATCTTTGGTTTGATTATTTTCCTTGAATGTACTGTAAGTCACTGAATAAAAGCATCGGCCAAATGCATACATGTGACTATTATACAAGGAAAAATCTGTGAATAAGATTCTAGTATTTATGTCCTTGATAGCATTCTTTAAGTCATCATGCGGTTAATGCCTGTCTGGCTCCTCTGTGCTCTCTGCATCACTGTGCAGTAACAACTGTGGAAGGTATCGGCAGTGTGGCCAGCAAACTCCATCCTGTACAGGTCTGAGATCCATCACAGTTTTGCATCTCATTTTCTTATTATTCCAGAGAATGGTGATAAAAGCACGTCACACTACATCATACTACATGACTTCTTTCTTTCATTCATTTTTTACTTGCTGTATCCCTTGCTGATTTAATTCAACAGTATCCTCACTTTTAAAAACAGGAACGTATTGCAAAGGCTCATGGGTCACAGTGTGGATTCTGCACTCCAGGGATTGTCATGTCTATGTATGCTCTTCTGAGAAACAACCCCCAGCCCACCATGCACGACATTCAGGAGGCATTTCAAGGTGTAGTTATGGTTATTACTTTTGCATTAAATGTCTGTTTCTTTAATGTCAACCTTATTTTTCAAATAAATATTTTATTTTTTATTTTGGTTTTACACAGGCAATTTATGTCGCTGTACTGGGTACAGACCTATTCTGGAAGCCTACAGGACGTTTACAAAGGTAAAAGAGCTTCTGTGATTTACTAATGGAAGCAAGGCCTGTTTCACACCACACGCATATGCTGGAGTATTTTGTTGCGTAACGGAGCTGTACATCTATATAAAAGAAATAATACATTACGTAGTTTACAAATAGACTTTTTTACAAAATTACTTTAATGCTTTCAAGGCTTGAGATCTATTAAAACAGACATATTTTATACTGATATTATACAAGTTGAAGTCATGTTGTAGCTTTATTATCAGCACAGGAACAGTTCAATACGTGTCTGTGTTATTTACAGGATGGGGGATGTTGTGGAAAAACGATTGGATGCTGTATGGCAAATGGACTTACACAGGATCTTGTCGATGTAAAGCAGACATCCAGACATATCATCGCAATATCAATTCTCACATTGTTATATTCAGCATATTTTTGTCTTTCTATAATTTTCTTGCTATTTATGATCAACCTTTTGGAAATCAATGACATGAAATGTTTCACAGTGATCTCATATGTCAATGTGTTTATCATTACTAAATGTTATGTCAGTATTATATATTCAAAAATATCACTGTGAGAGAAATTGTTTAATCTTTTTTAGGTCAATTCAATGCTTCCAGCTCCGAAATTGTATGACCCATCAGAGTTTATGCCACTAGACCCAACACAAGAGATCATTTTTCCTCCGGAACTCATGGTATATTTTAAAACTTTTATAATAAAATGTAGTATGCACGTGATATGGATCCGTGTGAAGTTAAAGACACTCTTTGTCTCTGTAGAATTTAAGTAAACAGCCACAGAGAGAGTTAAGATTTATTGGGGAGCGAGTGCTCTGGATTCAACCCGGCTCCCTTAAGGAACTCCTGGAACTGAAGGCCACCTACACCAATGCTAAACTAGTGGTTGGGAACACAGAAGTTGGTGAGTCCCGTATTCGTTGGGGTCCGTAAATGTTAAACTACACTGAAAACACTACAGATTTTTTTTCTAGGGTGATGATCAAATGTAAAATGTTGACCATGTTATAACATTTACCGTGTTGTCGCCTGTTAACCAATGATTCATTTGTCTCACAAGGTATTGAGATGAAGTTCAAAAACCTTCTTTACCCTGTGATTCTGGCACCAGCTTACATCCCAGAACTGAACAGCATCTATTACACTCAGGATGGTAAGTTGTTTTTTCATAGCCCAAGAGAGCTCTCAGTTGTTTCATTTAAGTATCAACTATGTCTTCCCTATAATTGCTTAGAAGAAATAAAAACTTGAAGAAGAGTGTGAGGTGTAACATGAATGTAGATTGTATAGGTGTATAGGTGGATCAATCTGATGAGAAATGTTTAAGTTCATATTGAGGTGTTCTATACTGACTTTTGTTGGCAGACGTGGTAAATATTAATCTCCAATGGAGACATTTGTGAAATGTAATAAATCTCAAGACAAATATTTGAGATGCATGAAACCTACGCAAAGGTTTTTATTTACTTTGTATGTAATCTCATTAATGTCTAGAATAAATAACAAATATGCTATATAGATCTCATCTGTGATTTTTATTTGTATGGGAACATAAGTGCAACTTGTATCTGAAAAGTTTGAATCTTCCAATATAGTGCTTCGGTTATTTGAGTGTCTGACATCTACACAGTATAGCTCATATAGCATTTCACATTTAGACTTGTTTTTAAAAGAAAGTAAATCTTGACTAGTTAAAGTTATTGACCTTTGCTTAAGCAACAGATTTTTGTATTTCACAGGCATTAAGGTTGGAGCATCAGTGACATTGACAACGCTAGGAGATGTGTTGCGTGAAGCAGTAAAGAATCTGCCCACACATCAGACCGAGGTCTTCAATGCCGTTCTGGAGCAACTGCGTTGGTTCGCTGGACAGCAGATTCGAAATGTTGCAGTATGTATTTCTAAAGATCTGCTCTGAAAGTGTTGTCTGTATTCATATAACACAAATTATTAATCCAAACTGATATTTCAAGAGAATATTTCCTTTCTGTGTATTTAAACATGTTTTGCTGTCAGGCTGTTGGGGGCAATATTATGACCGCGAGTCCCATTTCAGACCTCAACCCCGTGTTCATGGCTGCAGGCTGCAAACTTACTGTGATGTCCAAAGGTGCAGTACATTGTTTTTCTCTGTTCAAGGGTCAAAGTTTATTATGTCATGATCTGATAAGCAGGAATTCCAGGCAAAAATGCTGCCACTGTAAACAGAGGGAAAATGTACGTTTTTTAACAGGATTTGTTTTTACAGTGTATGGATTTGTTTTGCAGATTAAAAAACACTTCACTAACAAAACTTTTTTTTAAAGAGGGAGAACGTGTTCTTGAGATGGATGACAAGTTCTTCCCTGGTTATAGAAAGACTGTTCTGAGGTCAGATGAGATTTTGTTGTCCATTGAGATTCCATACACAAGAAAGGTCTGTACAGTATACATATACATTCTGTAATATATCACACACATCAGAAACATGAGATAATGTAAATTTGGAGTCACTCTCGCTGTTGTTTTAGGGCCAGTACTTCTCAGCTTTCAAGCAGTCCCCTCGCAAAGAGGACGATATCTCCATCGTCACATGTGGGATGAACGCTTGCTTCCAGGAACGGTCCAACATTGTACAGAATATCCGAATAAGCTATGGAGGAATGGCTCCTGTTACTGTCCTTGCCACAGCCACATGCAACAGGTTGCTCAACAGGTATGAACTGCCTGCTTTTGTAGTTGCAAACTACTGGTTTTGCACCGGTGATAGACAATATTATCATAATTTATGGTCTAATAACTATTTCCACTTGGTTAGATTTGCAGAAATGTTTTTTGTTGGTTCTAGAATTTACTAACAGTGCATAAACAATTCATAAACTTCAGTCAACCATCAGTCAACTACTATTTTTGGATGCATGTTACTAAAACTGCATCTGTATTATTTTAGAACATAGTACCCTTGATATATCTAAATATATAAAAAAGGATATGCATGGTTATGCTATGGAATTTTCAAAGGCCCGTTCACACGAAAAGCAATAAATATGAAGTTAACACTAACCATATTAGCGTCCACATGCTTATGCAAGGAAACTATATTTTCCTATATATTAACTGTCAGTATATTACATCATTTAATATATATTTGAAAATATATAGAATAATATATATTAAAATATATGACAATATATTGAATAAAACAAAATAATATAGGAAGTGGTGCTTTTCATATATTGAAAAATACAAGAACTTTCTTCCAATATATGTATTTCTTAAATATATATTGCAAGTGTATTGCCATAAATGTTTTGTTTATTAAGGTCATCAATGCATGATAATGTTTATTCTATGCATGCACTCTACAAGTTTAGCATTTTAAATGCATTATTCCTTTAAATTTGAATGGATTTTATATGACCGTCATTGACTGTCACTGTATTTTATTGTTCATCAGCTGGTAAAGAATCGCTCAAATAGTTATCCCAACAATATTGTTCCTCTGTGCCAATATTGTTATACTGTAGTTGTGTTACAGGCAATGGAACGATGAGCTCCTACAGGACGCCTGCACCTCATTGGCTGAGGAGATGAATCTTTCTCCCTCAGTTCCTGGTGGAATGGTGACATACAGACGCACACTGACCATCAGCCTCTTCTACAAGTTTTTCCTTACTGTACAGCACAAACTGGCTCTGGACTTACAGAAGGAGGTTTTTACTTTTATTTTGAATTTTGTATACTGTCTTTTCAAATAGTGCATATGTAATCCACACCTGTGTGTCTCTATAGGGTATTGTCGTTGAAGACATCAGACCTGATTATGCTAGTGTTACTGAGCTCTTTCACATAGATTCACCATCCAGTGTACAGCTCTACCAGGTACACACGCATTCATAACAATTCAGCAGTAGTTTTAGATTCAGTGCATTACGTCTGTGCAGGCGCTTAGCTTTAAACTCAATTTCTAGGCAGTTCCACCTGGTGAGAATGGTGAAGATGTCGTGGGCCACCCGATTATGCATCTCTCCGCTCTGAAGCAGGCCACAGGAGAAGCTGTCTACTGTGATGACATCCCTTGCTATGAAAATGAACTCCATTTGGCATTGGTCACCAGCACTAAAGCTCACGCCCTTATAAAGTTAATGGAAAAGCACCCACACATACATCTACACAGGGTGTATTGGATCCTGTAACGTTTATGACTTATACACATACTGTACTAAGTGAAAATGCACTGTTTATGACTTGCAGACCATAAAACAGGTCAATACTGAACTGAAATGTTATTTGTTTGGTGTTAACTCATTGTTCATTATATTGTTGATGGCAGATCTATTGACATTTCTGAAGCAATGAAAGTTCCTGGAGTTGTAACATTTATTTCTGCCAAGGACATTCCTGGAAGTAACATGACAGGACCTGTCGTGTACGATGAGACAGTCTTCGCCGACGATAAGGTGGTTTTTAGAATTCATTACATTTTCTGTTCAGAGAAAATAAGAGACTCTTCGGTCTAAATCGGTTATACAAATTTTTCAGGAAAAAGTTATGTAGCTACGGTAACGTAGTGCGGTTGATGTGTCATACTAAACAAAGCGTATCATTTGTAAGTTGTAGCAAATTATGTTTTCCTCATGACTGACTTTTTAAAGGTCCCATACATGTATTTCCATGCAAAATGTCTCTCACATGCATTTCACTTCATCTAGAAGTTTTGATTGAATGTGTATCAATGGCTGTGTCTTCTTTACTTAATTTAAAATCACAAGTGATGCCTCATACATATGCACATTATTTCACACTAAAGAAGATATTTTCAAGAATATTGGTAAACAAACAACACTGACCCCTTTGACTTCCATTGTATAGACAAAAACCACTGAGACATTTCTCCAAATATCTTCTTTTGTGTTCCACGGAAGAAAGAGTCATATACAGGTTTTGAAGAACATAAGGATGAATAAATGATGACTACATTTTAGATGTAGTCAAGATATAACATCCATCTTCTCTGTAAAATTGCAGGCCCCTTTTTTCTGTGTCTTGAATCATCTTTTATTGGTTTAATGCAATTATCTCGATTTTTCTTAAAATGACCAAATAAGTTGAGTTTGAGAATACTGTGAACTGCTGATATGGCTCATATGTGCATTATATGCTATCATTTGATAGTGGTGCTTGTGCACAGTCATGCTGAATTTGTGATTTTTACATCGATACTTCATACTAGGTCACATGTGTGGGACATATAGTGGGGGCCATTGTGGCGGACACACAGACTCATGCACAGAGAGCAGCCAAGGCTGTCAAGATAAACTACGAGGAACTACAACCTGTGATCGTCACCATTCAGGTCTGCATTTGTTCCACACGTATGCACATACGCACTCTCTAAAAGTCTCTACGCACACAGTGTAGATGGAATCAGTTTATTGTGTTTCTGTAGTTTATGTGCTTGTTGATCTACATAATACTTATTATCTTTGTCAGTTGTTCTACACTGGTTTTTATTTAGTACTTAGATTTTACAACTGCTGGTGGGCAAGCACAGAATATCAGAACACCTGTATATTTTACAGAATCAATGTTTTTAAGCATTTCCCCACAATTACGTTTTTCCGTAATTTTAATGTTATACAGTAGGAATTGCATATGATATATTGTATGTTTTGTATAAAAGAAAGTACTGTATACTTTTTCAAATGCTGGCAGGGAAAGAGTTCAAATTAAACATTGAAATGGACAAAAAAAACATGAACTGCAAAACCCCTGATATTGTATGTTATTCATAAACCTTCGGTGATCTTTAACCCTTATGCCTTTTCTCTTGTCATCATTACATAATGCACTTATGCAAGGTTTTCACCAAAACAGCTTGTACAAATGTCAAACACCCACAAATACGGTGAACTAAGTAAATGTTTGTGCTTACTCCAAACAGGATGCTATCACCCACAATTCCTTTTATCATCCAGTAAGGACTATAGAGAGTGGAGATGTAGCACAAGGATTTAAAGACTCAGATCACGTTCTGCACGGTACACATTAATTACAGTATATACGTCATGATGAAAGGCCAGAATAAAAACGCCAGACTGTGAACAAAATCACTTGTCACAGGTTTCTTCCTTGAATATATTTATGTAATATCCTGTTGCTTTGTAATGTAATGCTGACTGATCATGTAATGCTTCAGGTGAGATGCACATTGGAGGACAAGAGCACTTCTACCTGGAGACTAACTGCACGATAGCTGTCCCTCGTGGAGAGGATGGAGAAATGGAGCTGTTTGTGTCCACACAATCTGCCTCTAAGACTCAGGTAAACACCCTACTGACATCTGTGGCAGCTTGTGTCTGTCTATACTTCCATTCCACATTCACTATTCTCAACTGAGTTTAGCAGTGATAAAAGTTATGTATCTAACTTTACTACATTTGATATTTGAAATCATTCCTTTTAGACGAATGAGTAATAAAATGGCGAAATATTTGAATGGGTCATCATTGCTGGTGCAGTATAAAAATTAATGTACGAATGGCAGTACAAAAGCGCTGTATGTAAGCAAATTGGCTTTCTGAATTGACATCAGGCCCTTGTAGCGAAAGCTTTGGGAGTTCCAGCTAGCCGAGTGGTGTGTCGTGTGAAGAGGATGGGAGGTGGATTTGGAGGGAAGGAGAGTCGAAGCACCCTTCTGTCCACAGTGGTGGCTGTTGCTGCACAGAAGTATGAAAAATAGTGACAGAAATTCGTATCTAACTATTTAAATTATCATTGCACTTTGGAGTTTAAATGTTTGTTGTGTCTTGTTCTTTGAGGGTTAAGCGACCAGTGCGGTGCATGCTGGATCGTGATGAAGACATGCTGGTTACAGGTGGTCGGCATCCATTCTTTGGAAGGTACAAGGTGGGAACTTTTTCAAACATTAGACTGAGACATCAAAATGAAAGATGAGACACAATTATAGGAATAGTTTCCCCAAAAATTAAAATTCTTGTTTCATATACTTACTGTAGAAACAAATGCATAGTATAATGCAATGTAAGTCGCTTTGGATAAAAGCATCTGCCAAATGCATAAATGTAAATGTAAATTATTTACTCACCCTCATGCCATCCCATGATCTTTTTGTAATAAAAATAGGCATCACTTTATATACAGATATAGGTCCCAAAAAGCACATACCTGTACATACATCATAAAAGTAATCTAAATGACTCCAATGAGTTAATAAATATAATCTGAATAAATCTGTGGGAGGAAATTATTAATATTTTAAGCATATTTAGTGAAGTTGAATACATTTTGGTTAGTAAAATAAGAGATGAATCGTATTCCTTTAAGCGGAGATATGCACTTCTATGTTGAAATGTCCCCAAAAATGTATCACTCATCTGCACTAAGGGGCGTGTAAGTGTTGTTTCCAAAAAATGCTGTCCTAATAAAAGAGGAGTTCATGTACTTGCTAGAATTTATATCTGTCTGAAATCTGTTGTCTAGGTTGGATACATGAACAGTGGAAAAGTGATGGCAGTTGATGTGAGTTTATACAGCAACGTGGGCAATTCTTTGGATCTTTCCTTGTCAGTGAGTACTGTAGACTAACTTTCAACGACCTAAGATGTATATTGCCCCCTTGTGGCCACTGCTGATCTCTTAAGAAAATGTTATGTCTTCAACACTCAGATCTTGGAGAGGGCCCTGTTCCACATGGATAACTCCTATAACATTCCTAACATTCGCGGCACAGGTTACATGTGTAAAACAAACCTGCCATCTAACTCTGCGTTCAGAGGTTTTGGTGGGCCGCAGGGTATGATGATAGCGGAAAGCTGGATGAGTGATGTGGCTCATAGCTGCGGTCTGCCTGCTGAAGAGGTCAGAACTGCATTTCTCTCTGACGCCCACGCAGATACACAGATGATAACATCACATGCTACAATGTCACATACTGCTTCCAGGTGAGAAGGATGAATATGTACAAGCAGGGAGACCTCACACCCTTTAATCAGCATCTGGACCAGTTCACCATTGACCGCTGCTGGGTGGAGTGCATGGACGTCTCAGACTTCAGCAAGCGCAAGGCTGCCATAGAACAGTACAACAGGTCAGAACTTTTTACATATATTTTAGTCTGTAAAACTACTTTCTTAATAAACATTTCAGTTAAAGGCATAGTTCACCTATTACTGTAAACTATAAAGCCATAAAAGTAAAAAAGTAAAACGCTTTAATACAGGCAGCACCGTTGGACCAAGAGAGGCCTGTCCATCATTCCCACCAAGTTTGGCATCAGCTTCACTGCTGTCTTCCTCAACCAGGTCACCCTTCCTCAAATCTCAGATTACAGACTGTAAAAGAATCTTGGGCATTGTATGTGATGTGTATTTATAACACAGGCCGGAGCTTTGGTACATGTGTACACAGATGGTTCTGTTCTGCTGGCTCATGGTGGAACAGAGATGGGACAAGGCCTGCACACTAAAATGATCCAGGTAAAGCAAGTACAGCTAGGCTGTGCATCTTTATTTATATTCTTAATTGTAAAGACGAAAAGCCTTCATCAGGTTTTGTTTGTTTTTGTGTCGTGCAGGTGGCCAGTAAAACGCTCGGAATTCCCTGCACAAAGATTCACATCACAGAGACCAGCACTAACACCGTTCCCAACACCAGCCCGACAGCCGCTTCCGCCTCATCCGATCTCAACGGCATGGCTGTTTTTGTAAGTCATTGAATGCACTGTTGTGTGTTCGGTATCTTAAGACGAACAGCAATTTAACACAGAGATCGTGTGCGTCCCGCAGAATGCTTGTCAGACGTTGCTGAAGAGACTTCAGCCATACAAAGACAAGAACCCCAAAGGAGTTTGGGAGGAGTGGGTTAGTAGCCCTTGTATTCAATAAAAAAAAATTATGATTATCTTTCATATGTGAACTTGGACCACGAAAACAAGTCACAAGTAGCACGGGTATATTTGTCGCAAGTGCCAACATTACATTGTATGGTTCAAAATTATGCTTTTTAATTTATGACAAAAATCATTAGGATATTAAGTAAAGATCATGTTCCATTAAGATATTTTGTAAATTTCCTACCATAAATATATCAAACTTTATTGGGAGTGGATACAGCAAAAATGGCCGGAAACAAACTTCACTACCTGCTGTCGCTCTTTGGGAATTTCCCACTCAAGTTTGGTGTCAATGTAAAGCTTAGAATTTAAGCTTTCAGGTTCATCTTCTCTACACAACGTCATTACAGTAGTAAGCAAAAAAAAAAGCATTAAAACAAACCTGTTTCAGCGCCTCTTATGGACACCTTTAAAGGTGATTTTCTCATTATTTAGATTTTTTCAACTATTTTCAAATAGTTGTATCTCAGCCAAATATGGTCCTATCCTAACAAACAACACATCAATATTAACATAATATTCTGCTTTCAGGTGATGTATAAATATCAGTTTTTAAAAAATTGATCCATTAGATCCATTATTTTGTGGTCCAAGGTTTACTTATTATGCAAATAAAACAATGCATTGTGTTCTATTGACTATTTGTATTGTAGGTAAAAGCAGCATATTTTGACAGAGTAAACTTGTCTGCCAATGGATTTTACAAGTATGTCAAAAGCATCTTTTCACCTGTAAACCAACATTACATGCTTTTTTACATGGTCACATACGTCTCAGTGTTGGTCATGTTGTTGCTCATAGAATTGGGTTAGTTATTCATCTGATTGTATTTGAAAGGACTCCAGATCTCGGCTATGATTTTGACACAAATTCAGGAAGGCCGTTCAACTACTTCAGTTACGGCGTGGCGGTTTCAGAGGTGGAGATAGATTGTCTCACTGGCAGTCATAAGGTAATACTTCAATAATAAGTGAAATGTGTTTACTGTTTCCAAGAGATTGTACATAATGTTTAGGAGTCAACTTCAACAATATACATCAATAAATGATCAGCATGTGTGTGTATGGATTACATGAGTCACCCCTTGGAAGAAAAAACTAAGTTTAAACTTTGTACTTAAGTTACTGTATAAATAAAATATAATGACTTTACTCTCTCTTCCATTTTAGAACCTTCATACCTCTATTGTTATGGATGTTGGCAAGAGTTTAAATCCAGCATTAGATATTGGACAGGTATTGCATCTGAATCTCCTCATTTACATTTATGCATTTGGCAGACCCTTTTATCCTAAGCTAATGGTTTTACTTTTTGCGATGTTCCTCATGGCTAAAGCATATGCTAATTGACAAAACACTTTTCAATTCATCACGAATCTGAGCTGTTTTGCGGCTGTGTGTGCAGGTGGAGGGTGGCTTCATGCAGGGGTTGGGCCTGTTCACTTTGGAGGAACTACGATACTCTCCTGAAGGTTATCTGTATACTCGTGGACCTGGAATGTACAAGATTCCGGCCTTTGGGGACATCCCGGTTGAATTCAAGGTGTCGTTGCTGAGAGATGCTCCTAATGAAAAGGCCATCTTCTCCTCAAAGGTCAGACATACTGCATTATCCCTCAACAGGAAAGATTTTCTGAACCTTAACTAGTATGGTGCTAGCAACACTAAGCAGGGCTCAACGCTATGGATTTTTTCTACTGGCCCGGTCGGGCAACTGGCCCTGCGAAAATGTTCACTTGTCTAGTTATCTGTTTGTTTGTTGTTTTGTAATTTTAATAAATAAGGTTATGATACCATCAGGCAGTCCTTATTGTTGAGCCCTGCTAATTTCATGGGTTTGATTATCAAGAAATAGACATACTTAGAAAAAAGAAATAAGAGTCATTCATTCACGAAATATAGATTCAATGCAAAATATGTGTTAATGTAAACAACAAGAGCATAAGAAAGCTGGTGTTTCTACATTTATATCTGGTTACATCTTTGTATTCAGGCTGTCGGGGAACCTCCTCTCTTTTTGGCAGCTTCAGCATTTTATGCCATTAAAGATGCCATCACCTCTGCCAGAGCTGAGTCTGGCCTCCCTGGACCCTTTAGGCTGGATAGTCCCGCTACGCCTGAACGCATTCGAAATGCCTGTGAAGACCGATTTACTAAACTGGTATGTAGCAGTTTTCACTGTCGACTGTCAACTTGTATGGTTTGATTCATTTTATGCACACAAAACTGCCCGAATGATTTTAGTACAAAATACACTCCAAAACCATCAGCTGTCAAATCATTTGGCAACACCTACATGTTTCTGTGAAATAAATGCCCAACTATGAGTTTACTTTTTAATATGTGTGTTTGCTTCAGTGTCCTCCTGCAGAAACTGGCACCTTTACTCCATGGGCTGTGCAGGTATAAGATACGGCAAGTCTGATTTTCAGGACTTCAGCATCTAAGAGCACTTAACGGCTGTGTTTGAATGCACAAGGTATCATAGGGAACATAGACACTGTGATTCATAATTATTGCCAAAGAAGATTTTTTCTGACCAGATTTTACTGTGAATGCTAAAGCTTTTGTGACCTTCATATATATTGTGTTTGAGTTACTCTCAATGAAAGTTACATTTTATGAACTTGCAACACAATCTCACAGCAAAAACGTAATGATTTTACGAGATGGCTAATTTTGGCAAATTCGTACTAATTTGTACGATCTCAATCGTACATTTTGGTACGATTTGCTTTCGCACCATTGACTTTAGGTTTAAGGGTGTGGCTTTAAGATTGCTTTTTTTTGTACATTTTTGTAATTCGTACAAATTCCTACAAATTAGTCACCTCGTAAAATAGTTACGAATTCCTGTGAGAACAGGTTGGAACTTATTTTGAATTTTTAACCATTAACACAATTTTGTTTGGTCAATGATTAACCGATTTTACAATATGTCAAGGTACTGGTAAATTTTGTTATGTAGGATCAAGTGTTCGTAATGCATCTTTAAATACTGATTTATTATGTGGACTTAATGATATTATAACAATGTTAGTTAAATAAATAAAAATTTAATGATTTAAAATTCTTATTACTGTATAATTTATTTTCTATAATGACCTAATCGATTATATATATTGTAATTTGGTATGCTAATGTGACTCATTAAATGACAACTGTGCATTTCCTTACATCATATTTTATTAAGTTACAAAAGACAAATGTTTCCTAAAAGACGAATAAAGATGTAAAACATGTTAATGAATGCATTTTTATTGAATTATGTAAAGTTTCAAATATATAATTTTAAAACATCTTTCTTAAAGGAATAGTTCACCCAAAAATTGAACTTCTGTCATCATTTGCGCTCCCTCAAGTTGTTCTATATACATTTCTTTGTTCTGCTGAACACAAAGATATTTTTAAGCATGTTTCTAAGCAAACATTTCTGGGGTTCTGTTGACTAACATAGTAGGGAAAAATTACAATGGTAGTCAATGGTGCCCCAAAAAGGTTTGGTTTCTCACATTCTTCAAAATATCTTCTTAGGTGTTTTTTTCAGAGGAAATACATTTATATAGATTTGGAACAGCTTGAAGGGGGGGCAAATGATGACCGAATTTTCATTTTTGGGTGAACTGTTCCTTCAAATATTAAATAGCCTATCTGTTGCATGATGAAAACGGAACAAGATTACCATTGCTAAATAAATAGTCTCCAAGAGCCCATGATTTCTGGTGAAAATGATTTGAATTATCCCAACAGATCTCCAGAAGTCCATGGCATAATAAAAATCACATTTCTGACAATTTTAGTTTTTATCAATGCAGATAGAATGTTAGTGTAAATGACTGTATCTGAAAATGTATCCTATAGAATTTGGTTATAGATGTTTTGTGTCTTAAGTATATGCTTTTTAACCACTGCTGACTAATTGTGAAGGTCTGTGCTGGCAGAGAATGATGCTTTTGAAAGCTTGATGAAAAGACTTCATTCTGTAAGCGTAAAGGAGAGGATTAAAGACCGAATTTGCGTGGGACAAGATGACTGCTGTCAAAGTGAGCTGCAGAGGGACCGTGCACCGTGGACAGAAGAACGTCACACAGTTTAAAATGTGTAAAGGAATCCAGCAGATGATAAAGAGAAAGAGAATCAAAAAGATGCACGTGGCCTTTCTCACTTTTCGTCCAATGCCCATGTTCTTCCTAGCCTGTTTTGCAGAAATCGTCCTCATGTTTGCAATGTTTTTCATGTGCTTTCTCACTGTTATGAAAATGTGTGCGTAAATGAAAAGCATAACCAACAGTGAGGTTAACACAGAACCGAAGAAGTTGATGTACACCATGTAGGTCATGTTCACCACATATACAAAGATGCAGTGACTTATCTGTTTATATCTTTGTTGAAACCCCATGAGTGGAATAAGGCCCATCACACAAGCCAAGATCCAGGTTAGCAGTATCACTAGTTTTGCAATTCTGGGCTTCATTAGTCTCTGGTAGTGAAATGGCAGTACGATAGCTATGTAACGCTCAACAGCCACGAACAACAGGCTGAAGATGGAGCTCTCGGTTAGGATAATAAGCATGGATAGCATAAAAATACACAAGGAATAGTTGTGGTAGGAAATACCCAGATCTATGATTAAAGCGCATGGGATTGCAAGAGCCCCGACTAAGAAATCGGCAACTGCCAAAGACACCAGGAAGTAGTTAGTGACGGTTTGGAGTTTCTTGTTGCGCCATATGGCTACGCAGACCAACAGGTTTCCGAAGATGGACAAAACTGCGATCACCAGTTCGGCTGTGATGTAGGGCCAGTTATATATTTTGCTGGGTTGGATTTCCGAAATTAATAAAATTTCATTCACCTCCGAGCTGACGTTATTGATGGTCATCATGTTGATAAAGAGCCGTCAGATCCAGAACCTGTAAATTTAAAGATTGTTAAAATATGTACTGAAAAATGAAGTAAGTACTTTTTTTACTTATACTTGTAACTATTTTGCATTACCTTTGCACACTATATAGTCAACTATGAGAAATAAAATCATCTTTCATTAAATATTCATGTAACGCTTTACTTTGAATTTGTTCACATTAGTAAACTAACATGAACTAACAATGAAAAATATATTTTTCAGCATTTTTAATCTTTGATAATGTCAGTTAATGCCAATATAATTGTTCATAGTTCATTGTGCATTAACTAATGTTAACAGTTACAATTTATTATTTCAAAAATGGATTAATGCTGTAGAATATTGTTCATTGTTAGTTTATGTTAACTAATGCATTAACAACCTTGTTTTATTTATCAAGCTTTTTACAATATTATTTCAAAAAAGATTCCAGCTCTTATTTATTAAAGGGGCAATGTGGAGATTTTAGCGGCATATAGCGGTGAGGTTGTGAATTACAACCAACGGCTCACTCCACCGCTTACCCCTCCCTTTCAAAACACTACGATGGCTGACACAGGACAAAGATGTCATCCCGTTTTCACTTCTTTGCCGAAGGAGATAACATAATCTTGAAATGTTCTGTAGAGTCTGTTTAGGGAACAACATGGTAAATTCCATCGGGACCCGTGGTGTATGTAGATAAAAATAGCTGATTCTATAGGAATAAAATCATAACGCTTCATTATGTAAGGTCTTTATACACCTCTGAAGACATAGTCATGTATATTATATTGTATTTCTGTCAATAAATCCTCCTTAATTCTGCAAATGCACCTTTAAAGAAGAATGGTAGAGTTCTAACATATCTTCAACCTTGGTTTTTGAGGTGCCCCCTGGACCTATATTAAGTGCCATTGCTTATATGTTTCTGATCATTAAAATAGTCGATATCTACCCATATTTCAACTGTTTATTTTGTAAGCTAGCAACACATGCAAAGATAATTAATGCATTTTTTATTAAGCCCAATGGTACAGCAATAAAATCACATCACAAAGAGTTCACTTGGTGCCGCTCTTTAATCATTTAAAATTATCAGTGGACCCCAAATATTTACACGAGAGCCGTATTCTATTGCCTATTGTATTAACAGTGTTTATCCAGCTATGTGATTTCAGCCTGACCTGTTTGAGCAATCTTCTGTATCATATACAGTAGTAGCAATACACAAACTGATAAAAAATCTCAGGATGGTTCTTTTAAATTTACTGCTTCAAAATAAAAGGATTCTATATTTTTTTCATTTCTAAATCAATGTAACAAGATCAAATTAGAATGTGTCAAAAAAATTACAAATAAGAGTGAATTTTTCATAACAAATGCTTATAGTAAAGTATACAACACACAATAATTACATTTTCAAACATAACTCAACATTATAAGCTTGATTTTTGACATTTCCCCAACTGTTTTTATGTTTTAGTTGTTCATGCGTCAGTTTTTGCCCTTAAGAGCCATGTAAATCTTGTTGTATAATGTTTATAATTATAAAAATAGACATTTGATCATTATGCCCTTTAAAAGGTACCAAAGAGAACAAATGAATACAATTTACACCGATCATCCAAGAGAGAGATTAAATATATTCTCACCCATGTGAAGAGTCCAGAGACTGTACAATCCATAAAACGCCTGATGATTCTGACATCCAACTGGCTTTAATTTTGACAATGTCAGAATGAATGACCTCAGAATGGCTATGGGGATGTTTGCTTTCCATCCAGTACTGAGGGAGATGGAAACACATCTTTTTCAGACTGGATTCAACATTCACAATCTTTCTTTCAATTTTGGCTCTTTAGCTTATAATTTTTCCCAATATCTTTACACATTTAATTGTCATGTAAAAGTATTTTGCAAAGCTGTCAAAAATTGTTTTAAACTTTTTAAGTGCATTCATTATTTAGCATTATTAATCTATAATAATACAATAACACAAACACAGCTACTACTGGTTACTACACTTTTACTATAATAAAACCATGGTTAATTTATATTTAAAGTTCAGTTGTGTCACGACTCTTTGGAGGCGTAGTCATAACCTCAACCAGGTAAATCATTATGTTAACATAAAGTCAAAGTTAAGACTCGCTGTAGAGTTAGTCGGGCTACCCAGGCGCATCTACACACTCAGGTAAAAGTAGACTGGGTTTAAATGAACAGAATATAATAGAAATCTCAAGGGATTTCCGGTTGGAGTATACGGAAGAGTTTCTGTGCGCTACGTGGCCACCTGTAACAGTAGGCGTGTTAGACTTTCATGCAAAGCTGCGCAGACTGGTCGACGTATGACATCACATTACCGCGAGAACGATTCAAAAGCGGTATTTTCCTCTCGGTGTCGCGGTTCTTTGCTGTCATTCGCCAATCGGTCCGTGCAGCGACATATGAAGGCGAACATACACCTTTTAGCTGCAGTGACGGGATTGACAGATGGTCGTCATGGCTGCTGAAGTACAGCAGGTGTTTGACAGCAGAGTCAACGCAAACGACATGACCGAGAATTACGAGATCCACACTGAGGAAGACTGTAAATCGTGCGAGAAAGATGAAGAAACACAGAGGTCTTGGATCCTGGAGAGGAATTGGGGTTTTACTTTAGAGGAGCTCTTCACAATTGCGCTGACATTCTTTAAAGGTACACAACTAATATATAGAACCGAACATGTATGGCAAAAGTAACGTTATCCCATGCTTTCACTTTAGCTTTCCTGTTTATTCATTGTGGTCGAAGCATGGTTAAGACAACTTTTATCTGTCCCGGTTATAACCTGTTTTCATGTCTGTTTCCGTATTGCTACACAAACGCCTCTTCTCTGTAAGTCTTTGACTACTATAACAACATAAAAAAATGTCATGAAGTTGTGTAGATACATAAACAACCAAATAATCTCCTAAATATATAACATAATGAAATCCGTGACGTTCATTTGACGCAAATGACGTGCATTTCGTTGTCTTACACAGAGATGAATGGGAAGGCCTTTAACCCAACATATGAAGAAAACCTTCGCCTGGTTGCACTACATAAACAAATCACACTTGGACCTTTTGACCCAAAAGCTTGTCCGGAAATTGGGTTCTTTGATGTACTGGGAAATGACAGAAGGTAACTACTGTTTGGATTATTTTGATGATAAAACGTAATACACAAAACCAAAATTTTTGTGGATAATATGTATGTAATAACTTTATAAGAACACAACCTCAGTACAAGACAGTAACTACAGGTTAAAACGTTTTTAGAAATATAGTAGTACATTTTTAAAAAGTATGCTATAGTATGATAAACATTACCATTATCTGTGTTTGCTAAACGTTCTTAAAAAAAGTTAGTATAAAAATATTGTTCTTGTGCTATTGCATGTTTAAAAATGTTCAGAAACGTTCTTAGAACATATTTTTACAATAAAGGGACTTCATCCACAAAAAAATATTCTGTCATAATTTATTCAATCTCATTTGGTTTAAAACCTGTATAGAACTCTTTCTTTTGTGGAACACAAAAGATATTTTGGGAAATATATTAGTGGTTTTGTGTCCATATAATGGAAGTCAATGGGGTCAAGTGTTGTTTGCTTACCAAAATTCTTTAAAACATTTTCCTTTGTGTTCTGCCGAAGAAAAATAAAGTCATGCAGGTTTGGAATGACATGAGGCTGAATTCTGAATTCATTTTTGGGTGAACTATCCCTTTTATTGTGAATTCATTGACCCTGTGTATCTGCATTTCTCAGGAAAGAATGGATACGACTGGGCAGCATGGCCAAAGAGGACGCTATGGAGGATTTTGTGAAGCTTCTGAACTCCTGTTGTAGTCTGTTTGCTACATATGTCCAATCGCACAAAATAGAGAAGGAGGAGCAAGAGAAGAGACAGTAAGTATTGTACTACAGTACCAGACGTTCCTCTTTTTTATCCCAGTTTTTTATTTTGTAATTGTGTGTGTGTAGAAAAGCAGAGGAAGAACGTCTGAGGCTGGAGAGAGAGGAGCAGGAGCGGCGGAGGATAGAAGAGGAAGCACGTCACAGGGAGGAGGAAGAGAAGAGGAAACAGGAAGTAGAACAAAGGAGAAAAGATGAGGTCAATAGGTTACAGATAGCAAACCAGAAGTAAGTGTCAGCTATCTGCAAACAGCTAACATGTATTGAAAAATTGAGCTATATAAGCTACTACTTACTTCTAGTTGATCTCTGTTTTGTTGTTTTTCTGTAACATAACAACTACATTGCCACCTCCATGTTTAAAGTTAATAAAAATCATTAATAAAATGTTTCGAGAATGCTTTAATGTGAGTGCATGTGTCCGTGTGTACAGACAACATATCATGGCTGTTTTAAATGCACAAACGGCTGTGCAGTTTCAACAATATGCCAAACAGCAACATCCAGACAATCCAGAGCAACAGCAGATACTAATCCAACAGCTCCAGGAACAACACTACCAACAATACATGCAGCAGGCCCTCCGCTTGCAGCAGGTACAAGTAGAACCTGAAACTTACCATTACAATCATTACAATGTGCCTGTTGCTCAACTAGTTGAGCGAGATGCTAGCGACGCCATGTGTGATATTCAGGGAACACACAAAACGAATGTACTTTGAAAGCATTGTGGGTTACTTTGGATAAAAGAATCTGGCAAATGCAGAAATGTAAATAAAACAAGCTTGATTAGATTAAAAGCAACAGAAAATGTTGCTGCGTGTTGCTAACTTGTACGTGAACATTATATTAGGATTCTCAGAATCATGGTCCTTGGTTTCTTGTGTATGATTTCAATACTTGGTCACCACTTAAGATTTTTGTGTGTACAGATGGCCTTGCAGAAACAGCAAGAGAACCCACATGCACCGGAGGCTCAACCTCCTCTGGCATCAAATAATACGGTTTCCAATCCCAGCAGCCAATCAAATTCAATTCAGGAACATCAGGCCGACTCAAAAGCCTTCCATTTGGTATTAGAAGACAAACCAGGAGGTATGTTTGATTTTACTTTGTAAGTTACAAGGTGCACTGTGTAAGATTAAGGAGGATCTATTGACAGAAATTCTATATCATATACATCTTAGAATGAGATATTTCTATCTACATACACCGCGGGTCCCCTTACATGGAATTCACCATATTGTTTCTACAGTAGCCCTAAACGGACAAACTGCTCTACAGAGCGCGTTTTTATGAATATGTTCTCTCCTTTGACTTAGAAGGAAAACGTGACGGCATATTTGTTCTGTGTCAGCCACCATATTGCTTCGAAAGGGAGGGGTGAGCAGTGGAGTGAGCCGATGGTTGCAATTCGCTACCTCACCGCTAGATGCCACTAAAACATATTGTCCCTTTAAAAGTAGATGTGGCGATGTCAATTTTTTCACAATTATTTGTTACTCTAGGACTTTTGTCATGGCATACGTGTTTTTTTGTGGATTATATAGCATTTAATAATGAGATATATTCACTGTCGTTATGTAGGTTTTTATTTATTGATTGCATTACAAAAGATATCAGCATATTTAAAAATATATTTGGATTTCATTCTTGGTTGAACACAGAGGTACCTGTTGTGGCCCCGTCCATGTGGACAAGGCCTCAGATAAAGGAGTTTAAAGAAAAAGTATTGCACGAAAAGGAATCTGTGATCACAGTGGGCCGAGGGGAGGTGTTGACCGTACGGGTGCCCACTCATGAAGATGGGTCACACCTCTTTTGGGAGTTTGCCACTGATCACTACGACATCGGTTTTGGGCTGTATTTTGAGTGGAGGGATTTGACCACACCAGCAAGCAACAGAAATGAGGAGGGATCTGCTACTGAAATTAAAGAAGGTAAGAAGAAAGACTTATTTGACTAAGAGCTACAAATCTGAATCCTAGATATGCTGATCTTATTAAGGAACAATATAAAAATGATGGAAGTCACTGTTATTATGTAGTAATATTACATTGAGAATGTCATTTAAAAACTATGGGTATAAAGTTTTTTTTTTTTAGATATGATTGCTATGCCAAAGTAAACTTTATGGTCCATTTATATCGAGAGCATAAAAAGTGGATTAATACTTAAACCCAGTAAGTATGCCTTGAAGAGTCATAGTATCTCATATGCATTATTCATTTGGTTGATTCATTTAAGGGACAGCGCAGGTTGAAGGAGAAAAAGAAATGGAGGAGAGCAGACTTCCACTGGTAAATGAAGTGGTTCCTGTTTCCCGTCGAGACAGCCATGAGGAAGTGTATGCAGGTAGTCACCAATATCCCGGGCAAGGAGTTTACCTTCTGAGATTTGACAATTCCTACTCGCTCTGGAGGCCAAAGGTGGTGTATTACAGAGTTTATTACACCAGATAATAAACATCACTAAGACAAACCGTGTCTCACAAGACTAGCAGTTGAATTCACACATACTATGTTGAGCATTTGACTGCAACAGTAAATTAAATATTTTTGTGGTTAAAGTCTGCTCAAGGAAAGTAACTTGACCATAGATTTAATACGTTTTATGAGTACAGCGATATACTATAGTACAAGCCGTTCATTTATTTTGGAAATGAAGGTATCTATTTTGTTTACTGAGATACATGAATCTTAAATCCAAATCTTGAAAGTCATGATATGCACTACAAACAAATTTTTTATGTGTGCAAAACTACTTTTCCATTATCTTTTAGTTTAATATTGTGTCGATGAAGGAATGGTGTGTAGAAATGGTTAATTGATTTGATTGATTGATTTTGGCACTTTAAAGTTGTGATATCTCACCTCGTTTTTACAGGTTTATAGGCTTTCTTTGTTTTTGGGGGGTATTGAATGAATCAAAATAAAAAATATGAAAGGTTTAATATAATTCTGAAACATGATTATTCGTTTTCATTTATATGATAATTGTTACGGGAGGAATGATGTTAACTTTAAAGTTTGTTCATCTGTACGTTTCATTATGACTTAAATGTTGGTGCCTATAAAGTAGCATTGTTTGCCTGAATAAGAGGTCATATTAAAATATTGTGCTCCAGTACAGTCAAATACAAGCATACATACTGGTGCTGTTTAACTTTAGCACATTACAGTAACAGAGAATGCATTTTGTATAACATTTGAAATTTAAACATACAGTGAAAAAAACATTAACTCTAAAAATCTTACAAAAGATGCAAAGATGTCATTTAATTCTCCAAGAATTAAACCAGCTTAGCCTTAGCTAGGTCTTTTCGAATTGTTTTTGTATTTTTGTATGAAGAGTTTGAATGTCCCATTGCTATAATATGTTCTCACTGATCCTCTTTAGCTCGATCCAAGTTTTAAACATTGTGTAAGAACATTTATTCTTTTATACCAAACATGCAAATTGTATAATAAAAACATATTTAAAAGAACATGTTTACAGCTGTCAGATTTTCTCTTTTTTAACAAGAAAGAGTACAAATATTGAGGCACTGTAATATTGAAATATTATTAACATATCAATTACAATCAAACGCATTCAGTATACACACAGGTGCATTTTGTACATGTAATTTCATTGTATTGAAATACTTAAGGTAAATAATGTCTGTCCTGTGCATCTTTAGTTACGTGTAATAGCAGCATTTATAGCACTGCGTAAAGCAGACATCAGCTTGATCTTCTCCTCTTCTCTGTCTGTAGCACAGATCCATTGGCGCTTTGGGCTCTCCAGCTGAAAAGCATACTGAACATCTGAAGAGATTTGATAGGGGTTAAAAACTTTACACTTTATAACTAAACAATACTGACCTACAAAAGCCAAAACAACTACATAAACCCTAAAACTGAAAACATGTGGTTTGGTAAAATATAGATGTGCATTGAAATGTGCAATAATCACACATACACTTTGTATCAGTGATTTCTGTGAGGTTTAGACAATGCAGTGCAACCGAGGCCAGAAAGGTTCGAGTTGTTTTCGTTGCCAGACTGAATGGTACATGTGACACACTCTTCTCAGTCAGCACTAAAGCGTCATTGAACAGAAACAATCCCAGGTCACTCACATGCTCATACATCCTGAGAAAAGAATGGGAATAAAAACAAGTTATGTGTGAGGTTGGTTGAGGAAATATGCTTCCCAAATAGATAGACATATTCTGTTTGTTAAAGGAACAGTTCACCCAAACAAAATGAAAATTCAGTTATTTACTCACCTTTGAGTTGTTCCAAATCTGTATACATTTCTTTGTTCTGATGAACAGAGAAAGATATTTGGAAGAATGCTTGTAACCAAACAGTTCTCCCCATTGACTACAGTAGGAAAATTGCTTTATAAATGTCTTTGTTCTGTTGAACACAAAAGAAGATATTTTGAAGAATGTAGGAAAGCAAACAGTTCTGGGGCACTTTTGACTACCATTGTCATTTGTCATATGGTAGTCAATGGGGTCCAAGAACTGTTTGGTTACAAACAAATATCTTTCTCTGTGTTCATCAGAATTTGTATTATTTTTAGGTGAACCATCCCTTTAATTAATGCAGAATTATTCTTATAAAACAGAAAAAGACACAAATAGAGAAACCCTTTGTTTGTCTATAATTTGACCTTAGGTCAACAGCAGTACCTGAGAGAGGAAGTGATGTCTCCATTTAGACAGGTCAGCAATGCCACTTCCTGTGTGGTGATCAAATATCTGCTCCCCTCTAACAAATTCTACATACATTACAAACATTGCCATTGAAATATGAATTAACACCATCATCTGTATATATAGTGAACAGTAAATGCACTGCTGTACTACTGAAATGTCTTCTAAAAATCTGATCTCTTTCAGGAATGACGGGTACATTTTTAGTCAACTTACCGGGCAGCTTTGAATTGTACTCTGTGCCTCTAAGATTCTCAGGTCTTGATTCGAACTTGTTTTCAACTGGAAGTGAGAAAATGAAATTTGTTTTACATTTTCATTAGTGACATGTCAATAAAACTAAATATCTCTGGACACACCTTGTGGATGAAGTTCCTGTAAGTCATGACTGTGTTGAGGGCAGATGATAACAGTGTGTAGTCGGGATGCTCGGGTGGTGTGTGTAGCGATAAAGCCTGAAGCAAAGTCTCATACTCCTCTATTCGTGCAGATGGTGCAAGAAACAGCTCCTGAAGACTGGACAGTAAACACCTCTGTTATGAATGCTCACGATTTGTCAATAAGGGCAGAAAGATCATGATACTTTTTTACCTCAGCATTCTGGTAGCAACACTCCGGTCGTGTCTTCTCAGAAATGCACGGAATACAGGAAGCATCTCTCTGCACTACAATGCATACAGAACATTATGTAACAGAGAACCTTAAAAAAAGCACCACGCATTTGATATTTTATGACTCATCCAGGTTACGTTACCTTTGCTGCCAAAAAAAATCATAACTAATAAACAAATGAATCTCATATCAATATGATTTGACCCATGTAATAAGCAAAATGTAAAACAAACCCTTTAAGGGTAATACAAGACATACCTTGTCTATTGTTTTCAGAATGGTCGGGTAGTTGTTAAAAAAGTTTGTGTAGACCCGTAGCTTGGTGCAGAATTTGACACAAACATCCCCCACACACTGCAATGGACCCCATTCCTGCAATCTCTCCTGAAGTTCTATCAGAAAAAGACTACAAGACCAGTTTTTAAAATGAAAAACCTAAAAAAAGTAACACGTAATATTTTCTAGCAGAATATCATCTTTCTACAAGATGCAGAGTAGAATTTTACTTGTTTGCCTCCAAAATGTCCAGCAGGGGGCAGAAGATAGTGATGAGGCTGACAGAGCTGATAATGGCTCGGTTGGAGTCCAGGGCAGCTCTGAGAGGAGTGTAGTAAACCGTGGCCACTGCTTGAAGTTGCCTCACATAAGTTCTCTCGCTATTCAAAAGCTCCTTGCACACACCACCGCGTCTGTCTGCATCACTTACTAAGCCCTTGAGATAAAAAAAAACAGCAGTTTAAAGCCCTGTAGGTATAAAGTAAAACCTAATTAATGATGTAAAACAGAAACGCTAACCTTTGGGATGTTAGAAGAAGTGCTTTCTGTAAGAAACAGCGGCTCTGTTTCCTTCAGACCACCTTCAATCGATCTCTCTTGTAGAAAGCGACCCAAGAAGTCTAAAGCATCATCCTTAAGTATAAAATCAGATTTATTTATCAGGTTATTGCAGCGATGTATTGCAATTACTGTAACAAAACGTTGCTCACTGGAGTCTCCTTCATCAATGCTACTAATCCCTGAATCAAGCATTCCATGATTTCAGATTTAAGGGACATGACGGGCATCTTTATATAATCCCAAAGGAACAATCCTGTAATGGGCGCATGAGAAAAAACAAAAACACAAAATGAAGTTAAACACTTTTCTGACCAAGGTCGCATAAGATTGCACAATGCATTTTTATGGAAAAAAAAACAGAATTACCTTAAAGGCAAATCACTTACCCAGGACACGGCCCCTGATCTTTTGACACAGAAAATGCAGCTGTGGGCCAAGATGTTTCCGCAGATCTTTGCAAGCTTCCTCTATCCATTCAGCCTGCCTGCACCAGCTCAGAAGAAGAGCTTCATGCAGGTATAACAATGGAGGAAAGTCACCAGATCCAGACCACTCACTCAGAACTAGTGCGAAAACACAAACAACATTTTTCTTATGTAATTCGATATTTTCAATGATTTTGGATAATATTAAGTTAATTGTGCCTTTTCTCTTTTGCATATTTTACAAATCATCTTTTCTATTTGACTCCAGAACAGACTTTTCTGAAACTTACTGTGTTGGTAGGAGCCAGGACAGATCCCACTGGGGGCTCTGACATTCAGACCAGTCATAGAGGACAACTTTCTCATTAGATCCATGCCTGCAACTAAACAATCAATACAGAAGAACTCCTGATGGATGTCTACAGCAATTGTTACAGGTTCATTTCCATGGAACATCTCGATGACTATTACTAGCGCCGCAATATAAAGCCAGTGTTTGAACTTTACCAGAAGTCGCCAGGGGAGCAAAGATGTTTAGACTCCCGCCTTCTGAAGCAGGAACTACCCAGCCACACAGCTTCTCCCAAAACTCTCTCACACATGGCTTCAGCACTGTCTCCTTAGTAACACTGAGTCCTGTGGATAAAAGACAATAGAATGTAGCTGGATAAGTGTGGTTAAAAAAAGCTATTTATTTAAATACTACAAGTAGTTCCCATCCTGTAAAAATGTAGTACACAAGCACTCTTGCTCATGTGATATTGTTAAATAAAACATCTGTGGAATGAGATCACCACATACAGTATATTAAGGGACCCACAAATGGTGAAGCTCAATGTTGTAACAATGTTGTACCTTCTGTAAGAATGACCTCATCTGTGCTTCCTTCTGCCAGAATCCCAACACTTTGTAGCATTCTGCCCTGAATAGCTCTTTCTGCCAGAGAGAGCAAAGCCTCCAAGGTTATTTCTTGTGAGTCATATGGCAAAACCACCACAGATACGTGTACTGCAGCCAGAAGCAGCTAGAAATATAACATTGAACATTTTCAGCTATTAAAAAACCCATCATTCAAAAGATGGAACTAAATTTAGTTTAAGTTTAATGTCTTACTTCATATCCAGGAATTTTGGATGACACAAGCAGGAAGTGAGGAAGAGAACAGTAGGTGAACCTGAATGGCTGGTTGAATGGTAAACTGTAACTGTAAACACAATTTTCTGTTACTAAAATATGACACATTACAAAGCTTGCAGATATATTTACTGTATGCATGAACTTAATGCTGATATTGTTTTACTGACCTCATAGTTGAAGTTTTCACTAAACTGGTAGCATATTTGTTCTCAGGAGTTCTGCTTATGGTGAAACCATCCTGTGATTTTATGGTTTCCACACTGGAAAGTGAGTTTTTCATGCGGCATTTGTCCTAAATAAAAGAAAAAACAAAAAGACGAGAGATTTTTGACAGCTTATGTTATCTGTGCATTTCAAGAAACCCGTAATTACTGCATTACACACATTACAGGAAACTCAAAAGCTAATTGTTTACACACATTATGGTAAAGAGAAATGGGAGTGAAGTATGCTTAATTGCAAAAGAATCTTAATCATATGTAAAATATAATAAATATGACCTATATACATATTAGGATAATATATTATTATCTTCTACTATACATAGCCTTGAAGTATGATGAAGAAAATCTGTCACAGATTAATTTAATTTTTTTATTTAAATAATTTTATTGATCATAAATATCATGCAATTCACTTTATTGTTTAATTATTACTTATAGGTACAATAACTTCTGTCAGCGTCTCACCCCTAAATGAACAAGAGCAGCAGTAAGAGACAGTGGTTGACTGGGAATGCTTCCAGTGAATGATGATCCCAGTTTACTGGTGTTTAACCATGCCCGTCTCGTCTTTAGGACAGCCTCTGTAGAATAATGAGAAAAATAACTAGTGAAATATTAAATGTTTACATAATATTCAATAAATATTTATAAAAGTTATAATATAGAATTATTTCTAAATAATACATAAATGATTAAATACAATTTATAAAAAATATATTATATATATATATATATATATATAAAATATGCAATATAATAATAATAATTATTATTGTTATAAAATATTTGCTAGCCAGAATAATTAGCAATAGCTCAAATTATTACACAACATTATACAATTGCTATTGACATTTTTTTGCCTAACAAACATATTATTCTTGTAGCCTAACTGGTAGCACATTGTGTTTTTAAACTGCTTCAAAATAATCTGATGTTTAAGAAAACACTTTATCAGTTTTGAACTCACTTTTATGCTCTCCTATCTTCTCTCTGATTGTTTGTTTTATCATAAGTTCTCTCCATCTCTCCTCTTGCTCCTCTGGTGCAGTCAAACTATCATTCAAGGTGCCATAGACATCTGCTGCCTCCCGTGATGTCAGAATATCCAAACTGGCGGCACAGGCCAAGTAATGTCTTTTCCAGGCTCCATACTCATGATCTGATGGACTGTAGGGAAGAAACCAGCCCAGGCGAATGCACTTGGGAGACCACAGACAGTCCTGGACAATCACATATAATACATTTCTGAACTTTTCAAGGCAAAAAGAAACTGCACTGATTGTATCTGAGCTTTTTAGCTCATCTCAATAGTTCATATTGAAGAGGCTTCACATGTTTACCTGTTCAGCCAGAACCCTCCAGTGCCAGCTCACCTGTGCTGCAGCACAGATGTCCCAGGGACTGAGAAAGGACATGATGTACAGAGAAAGGAAACGGGGCAGCACAGTAGTAAAGTCCAGCTGAGTGATAGGAACAGCTTCTGTTAAACAATCACTTGTGAACCTGAAATAGTAAACACAAATAATTGACCCAATAGACATTGACTGTATATGTAATGTCTAATATCTGTGTAAGAATTAAAAAGTGTCATAAATTAATATAACTTTGTAGTAGCCTATAAAACACAATCATCTCTTATTGGTGATTTATAATAGCAATAAAGAATATGTGTAAAAAATGATGATTGTTTTAAGTGTGTAGTCAATATAGGGTGACTATAGGTAGACTGGGACTGACCAATTCTATCTATGTGAATTCACCCAAATGTATGTGTCATGAAGTCAGGTAAAGTTTTTAACAATGTTTTTATTATTGCAATTTTGTTCTTTTTATTTTTTGAGACAACGTTTCATTTGCATTTTTTCAAACATTTAGTGTATTTTTCCTGAGGTAATAAAGGTGCAAATGAAGAAAACTCTCGAAAGACTCATTAAGTACATTTACTTAATAATTAATAAACAAGAAAACACTGGAATTGTGTTAAACAAACTGGAGTGTGTTCAAAAATGTGTAGGCCTACATTTCCCTCAATTTTAAGAAGTGTTAGGAATTTACTTGAGCTGGGTTTTAGAGCATCTCCTCAAAAGCTGAACAATAAATTCTTTTCTTTGTCGGTCCGTCCAGAGGTCAAACCAGTGCAGGATCAGAGTTGTTCTTTCCTGAAAAAGCTGTAAATGGATTTTAATCTTATTAGTAGTTAAAATCAACAAATGAAACTGTTTAAAATACTTGTATTCCCCTCTGACCTGATAGTTACACGCTTTGTTTGTAATAGGCGTCCAAGCACTGAATCTGGTTTCTGTTGCATCGGTGCGCGGCCCGTCAGAGACCGACTTTCTGTATTCGCTTCCATTTAACTGCAATTGATTCTCATTCTCAATATCCGGATTGCCGCGATTTTTTGATTTAGGATAAGTTTTAAATTCCACAGACGTCATTTTGAAATGCTTTCCGAATACTCTTCTTCGGACCCTTCTAACAATAGTAGCCTACTCTTTTACACTAAATTATAAAGCTGAGAGGCATTTATGCTTTCTGACGAGACGCTGCGCGAATATTAGAATATTGCAATCGATTTAAAATTAGTTGGCATTCAAGCGAACCTCTTGTAAACATTCAGGCAACAGCGCCTCCTTCACAGCCGTATCCCTGGAGACAAAATAACAAGGTCAGCGGCAATGCGCATTCCTTCAAATGAACCGGATAGGCCATAGAAGTGCTGTTGCTTTAAAACCATCCTGCATTCGAGCACACAAAAGTTCATCTCAGCTATGACATGCAACGCATGCACTTTATTATGTGGTCTATGTAACTAAAAAATCTGACGCAGATCGTATGTCATTGGTTACAGCTCATATTTTATTGATAGCCATTGTTAAAGGTTTAATCAACAACCAGCCAGTAGAAGATTACACTTTATATCTCCAATGCTTTACATTAAAAATAAAATCTGTAAATATGACATCATCATAAAATATAACGTAGTTTTTATAATGCAGTCTTAGGCGTACGTACATCCTGATGAGCAAAAACCCAGACAGTTCCAAGTTAAAGTGAATTAGTGATAATGCAAAGGTGCTCCTACTATACATCTGAATGCAACATTTAAGACATTAGTTCATTTGATCTTGCTATGTAATCGAACATTATATTTTGGTAACAACACTACAACAGGAACATTTTGCATGATAATGTATAACAAATTACCGTATGAGAAAGACTCCAAAACAGGTTTGCATTTAATTGTGACTTTTTTTGTTGTTGTTCTCTGATATATAACTAATATAAAACTATGTGCAAACATGCCAAGTCGACCATTTCTATACGTTTAGATTCCACAGTGTCAATGATATAATACTGATGTACCCTCATAGCTGTATTGTGGTAGATATGCACACAGTTATCTCCATTGTAGTTTATCGCTAGTTCAGATGCTGGAAGTTCTGGGGACATCTTGGCTGTCAGCAAGGTTGAGCTTTTGTCTGAAGAATTGTAGTTAAGGATGTAGACATTATAGATGAAGTAAGAGCTTGTATTAGATAAACCTTCCACATTTTTCAGAGAGCTCTTGGTTTAAAATGAACGGTATATCACTTAGTTGAAAGCAAACAACAAAAATGATGAAAACATGAAAGGATACATTGAGGAGCTCAACTCTTCCAGCTAAAGGAAAAAAGTCAGAAAAAGTAACTTCATACGACCGACAAAGCAAAAGCATTAAAAACTTAAATACGTTTTTTTGATCAAACAGCTAACATTGTTCTTACATTTAGTAACAGTTTATCCATGTTTGTGTCATAAGCTGACTTCTTCTGATCTTCTGGCATCTCATCCACTTCTCCATACAGGTCAAACTGCAGGCGGGCCAGTGTTTCCTGCATCTCTCGAACATGCTCCATCTGATCGATGGAACACTCATTTCCTGATTCAGAGAAGGGTTTTGTTTGCAAAACTGAAACCTACTGTAAGTCTGTACACAACATAATAGTTTAGGTGACATAATTAGGTGTGCTTACCAAAAGCTTGTAATTTTCCTGAGTGGAAGTCATTAAGGAGGCCGAGCAGACCTTTCTCCATTTCCTGTACATCAGACACATCTGTAAGAAATGTGTGCTGGATGTGGGCAGACTGGTTACTCTTTTCGGACTGACTCTGAGGCCTGGGCTTGTCTCTCACTCCTCTAAAATAACCCAAAACAGGTGAATCTGTTTACTTTTTCTTAATTCTACAAAGAAAATATCCAATAGTATTATGAGAGAAAATACACTGACTTGCGATACTTAGTCCTCTGACTGGAGTGAGTGACTATACCGCTGATACCAAATGATTTGCTGCTCGGAGTTGTAGTTTTTCGGGCAGTGATCGGGGGAGGAGGCTGGCTGGAAGACGGCCTCGGACTTTTACGTTTCTTGTTCTTTTCCTCCATTGTGTCATACAGAATATCTACAGAATGAAACAATATGGGTATGAACAGAACAGACTAGAAAGTTTCAATTGGTTCTCGGTTATTTTCTCGTTTGTGTATTATGAATAATAGTTACGTCCTGCGAATTAAATGAAACTCCATTTGTTGTAACGTTGCCTAATCCTAATTCATGATTAATGTGGAACGTATAGTTAAAGTTTCATGCTGATCAGAGACAACATATTACTATTGATAAACAACTTAATATAATCATTGTCCGGTGATATTAAACTGTAATGCATGTGCATAAACACATTATTTATAACCCTGTCAATTCAGAATAACACACTGTAAGCGAGCGAGCCGTGAAAGGTGAGGCGACGGTTAGGCTTGTGAACAACACAAGAAAAGTATGTAACGTTAGTAATACCAACAAAATTGCATCTAACACCAATCATGAATAATTTTACCGTACAAATGTTGACTCCACTTTTTACACCGATATATTATCCTGTCTGAAATACATTCTCGATGGGATTGCTCTGCTCCAAAGTTGCGTACAGCTGACAAGCAAGTTTACAAAAGGCACTTCCTGGATTTAGACGTCATCCGGATGACGTCAACACGCAGCGTAGCATCTGTTGAATTTCCTTGTTACTTTTGCTATGACCACGTTAAATTGTAACTATATCCTCTTTTTACTTTAGTGTATAGTTAATACCCATTTATGTAATTTACAAAAACGTGATGATAATAATGACCACTGACCACATCTGCTCTTTCTGTTTATTCCTTTAGTTTGCGACTTAATAATAACATTCATTATCTATAAACGCGTACACTAGTATTTCTTGTGTCAGTCTACCCAAGACCTACAGTTTTTCATATTTAGGATATATCTATATGATCGTGCTATTTTTTTTTATTGAACATTTTGTTATAACAATACAATGTTACAACATTAACATAACATTTAGAAACAGTAAGATTAATGAAAAGAGAGAAATGAAAAAACATTACAAGAAATATATGATCGCGTTAGCTTTTCTTTGACGCATGCGCACTATGTCATCTGTCATATGACTGCACATGCGCGCTAGTGTCCTCGTTTGTCTAAAGGAATTTCGCAGTTTGGAGTGGCGCGGACAAAAACACTTATTAAAGACTTAGAGGGTTGTGATCGATCCTCAGTCTTGTCCATCTACTATCCTGGAATAAAAGTAAGTAAGTTGCGATTGAAAAGCTGTGCTCCAGGTTTCGTTCAGCATTCAAAAACAAGAGGATGGTAATGCGTTTCTACTTCCCAAAAGCGGAACTGAGTACGTAGCTCTGTATCATGCACTGAGACTAACTACAGCCATATATAAACATACACGCTAACTTAGGGATAAAGAAGATCGTAAAACATCATGAGTAAACCGTAAGTATGAAATATGACAGTAGATTGTGGTGTTGGGATCCTGGACACAACTTTTAGGATACTAACTTTCTTAACGCGATCAGTTTGTATAACCTTTGCAAATTTGTTTTGGGTGTAATAGGTTAAACTTGCTATGTGTTTTCACTGTCTGATAGCACCAGCTTGTAATGTTTAGGAAACAGTTTTGTCGGATTTAGAGAATGTCGTTGTGCATTGGAAAAGTTTGCAGATGTAATTGTTGTAACTTACATGGTGGATGCATATTATAGTTAAATCATACAGTACATGACCATAATCTTGTACCAGACAGTGCTGGTAAGTGTGTGTATTAGACAGTAAAAGTACTGTAAAGCGTGTGAGAGGTGACGTAATGGTTTTACCTCGAGGAACCGGTTTTTGTTGAAAAACTGGACATGCGTAATTCTTAAGGCGGTGTTTTTCACCACAGCCTCTTTAACGAAGGAACCTCGAGCATAAAAGGTTGTCCTGATGTTAATCCTTCTAAAAAACACTTTTGTCAAAACACAATCCAGGAAAGTAATTCTATACCTTTGACCTTTAAAAAAAACAATAGAATTATAATAGTTTACATTACAAATACAATTATGACCAACTGTTAAAACCATCAGCTGTAGTGTGTTTGGGCCTTATTCCGGTAGGATCTAATGGTGTTTCATTGGTTCTACCAGACATCCCATCAATAAAACTGAACACTACCAGAAACCATTTAAATGTCCAATAAAACCAATACAATCCCAATACAATATAATTATACCTATTATATGCCATTAAGATTTCTGTTATTGTTTTCATAAGCAGAGTTATTGGTAGTTGCTTCATGTGGAAACAGGAAAACGATGCTGAAATGAAGGAAAGACACAAGAGATCTGTTTCCTGCTTACAGACAGTTCACACATACTTTACTATACCATAAACAGTATTAATACATGTTAGCCCTTTTACTGAAGTTTTATTACATAACAAGAGGAATGTCTTGAGGCTTTAATTGGTTTATTATAGTGGACAGTTGACTTCTAGTGTTTTATTTGATCATTTATTTTGTTTCAACCGTTGTTCTATAGCGTTATTTGGCAATGAAATCTAGCACTAAGTGTCACTAGCTTGTGTCTTATGGTGAACACATGGTCTTAAAATGATCATAGGAACATCACACCTCTCTTGTATATCTCTCTCACACACACACACACCCATTTCTCTGTTAACACTGGGTACATGGTTAAAAGTGTTTAGATGGCACAGACATTATTCACCACACTTAATCATTTTAACAAAATATTTATAATAATGCAGAGTTCAATATGTTGCGACTTTTGTCTGTGTTGTCTAAATCAGACACTCTTTCTCCTATTCTTCTTAGATTTAACCTGTGTAAACATTGATTTTATTAATATATTTGTCTTCAGTTTTATAAATAATTGACAACAGATCACGTTTCTTGCCAAATTGTTTACTTTGTATTATAAATGTTTACTTGATGGAATAGTTCACCCAAAAATAAAGGTGTTTTATAATTTTTTTCCCACAAAACAAAATGTTTTATAGTGTTTAACACTTAAATTTCTCTTTTATTGTATATGTAAAGAAAATAAACCTTTAGCTAAATAACTTGCGGAATCATTTGACCAAAAAAGGAATCATTTGAGTTTCCAGCATCATTTCTGGGTGAACTTTCCATTCAAATTCCAGGTGGTAGATTTCTATTGGAATGCTGTGGGCATACTTGCTCGTTTGATTAAAAATGACCTCTCAACTTTGACCCCTCAGACCCCAAACCATAGAACTTAAGACCGGAGGGGAGGCGACTTGGACACCAGCAAAATGGCAGACATGACAGTAGAGGACATGACGTTGCGCGCCAACCAAGTCACAGATGAGGTATGCTTGTCATCCGGTACCATTGAGATCTAACAAAGGATAATAATGATGTTGTTTGTTTTATCAGATATGATGATGTTCTCAGGTCCCACTGTATCTGCCAACTCATTCTTTGTGCTGATTCAAAATTGTTTTCTGATTCAAAATCTGTTACATTTTGTGAATGTAATTTTCTGTCCTTCTTAAATTCTTCATATCTTAGCACTCTTTTTTCTTACTGACCTTTAACTTTCTTTCTCTTTTTCTTCTCTGCTGCCTCTGAAGGGACTCACGTGAGGCTGTGTGTTGTAAAAAACGAATAGCATGAATGGTTCACTGCGCTCATGCATCACAGCATGGTTGACTGGGGGTAAACTAGGGGTTTAATGAAACTCCTACCCTTTCATTTAGGCTTCTGTGTGTGTTGTTGTTATTTTATTCAAATGAATTCATTAGAATTAGTGTTGTCGCAATGTAAAATAAGAGCGAATTAAGGCAGATATTTAGTAGCATCTCTTATTTAAGCTTAAGAAGCGGGAGGAAAAAGCGTTCAGTGATTCATTTCTTACATTAAACATTTCGAATCTGTTTATTATATAAAGAGCAGTTAGTTTGAAATTTCAGAGGAAATACATAAAATGTAAGTAATACATTGAATATTGCCAAAACTATTCAAAATAACAAAATAGGATATATTGCCCAACCTTAGATGAAACTCTTTCACCTATCCACAATCATGTTGTGTCGCATTGTATCACTCCCCTGCCAACTTTTCTGTTTTTTTATCTTTGAATGAAAGGATAATCTGTTTCTGGAACGACTGCTAAGAATCGACACTTTTACAGTAAACCTTTTGTGTCAAAACATGCTGTGTTTTACCCATATTGATGTTTGCATGCAGAACCCAAATTTATGTTTACTAGAATAGGTCCTGCATTATTTTACTATGGTGATTTACTAGCTTTCAATGTGTGTCTTTATTTCAGTCACTTGAAAGCACCAGACGGATGCTACAGATGGCAGAAGAGGTAACTGTTCCAGTAAACCCTGAATGCTTTATAGAATTATAAAAAAAATCCATTATGCCCCCATTTCCCATTTCCTTCGTAGAGGTGAACCTAAAGCTTGTGTGTGCTTTCAGAGCCGAGAGACGGGGGTCAAAACAATGGTCATGCTGGACGAGCAAGGAGGTGAGTGATGTCAGTCCTGATCTCCTTTAATATATCATCAAAAAACATTTCTAAGCGCTAAAGCTTGACACTGGCAGGAGAGATGGTCTCATTTGTGAATTTCTGTCTCACTCAGAGCAACTCAGGCGTGTCGACCAAGGAATGGACCAAATCAATCAAGACATGAGGCAAGCCGAGAAGAACCTCACTGATCTGTCTAAATGCTGCGGCTTGTGCGTGTGCCCATGTGACAGGTTAGTTATTAACTCGCTTCTGGCTTCGTATTATTACAGTATAGATTATATGTCCATATCAACACTGTTTACTTTGAACGGTAATCTGGGAATCCTACACACGGTTATGCTGTTTCAGAGTGACGTCCATCGAGAGCGACAACCGGTATAAGCGCACTTGGGGCACAGGAAGTGACAGCTCCAGCACAGGAGGAAAAGAAAGAGGTGTGGTCTCCAGTCAACCGAATGCCGTCCGTAATGGTCAGGCTGTTTCCGGCGGATCAGCAGGTGCCTCTGGTCCCTATATCAAAAGGTGAGTTTGAAACAGGGTGAAAGCGATCGGTTTCAGTCTTGTGGGCGATGTTTCATTGAGAGATTGGGTTTATTTTAATGTGTAGCATATTCAAGGACATGGACAAAATTACGATCAAAATGCTGTCAAGCAGAAATGTGTGGCATTTGAACTGTGGCTCACTAAAAAAAACTTACAGGACTTTGAACCTGTGTGGACAAGTTGATTTATAACTTCTTTTCTAGGAGACACTGTAAATGATCAATTTTGTGATTATTGAATTAGTGAAGATGTAGTCCTGCCACAAATTCTAGCTTTTCCCTTATTTTTGATGTATGATATTTTGTAAGTCACAAAAGTGGTAGATGGCCTTAGACTTCTTAACAGCTTATAAATAGACGGTTTCAAAGCAACAACATAAACAAACGTTACTGCGCATAACGTCCGGTACACATCCGCAAAGAATAGAGTCCATGCAAATTATTTCTCATAACAAGCAAAAGAAAAAACTAGTAAATGACATTAGCTAGTATGTCTAGCCAGTATTATTTTGGGTTACCAGTAGAAAGTTACTTGGCTAAACTTAAATGCAACAAAACTATTTGTTGAATGGGCGCAACTTCATTTAATACAAATATTATACAATAAAATATAAATAGTTATATTATTAGTCACTAGCCAAACTATCATGCCAACTTTATGCCAATGCGCGTGCATCCGATGAAACCGTCTATACTCCTGGCTATTACAGTCAAGGCAACCCCATTTAAAATGGTGATTTAATTACTTCACAGTAAAACTCTTAATGTGTACTTTAATGTATAGAATTTTTTAATAACATTTTCGCTCTCCCTTAAGGGTCACTGAGGATGCTCGAGAAGATGAGATGGAGGACAATCTAGGTCAGGTGGGCAGCATCATTGGAAATCTAAAGAATTTGGCCCTAGACATGGGAAATGAGATTGACAAACAGAACAAGACCATTGACAACATCAATAATAAGGTAAATCTACTCTATCAGATGCCCATATGAACGTTATTTATTTATTTATTTTCGTCTTTGGTGCATTGAGATCATAACTATGGAGCGGTGTTGGATACGTTTTTTAAGAGATTACTCTCTCTCTCTCTTTAAAATGCAACAATTATTTAATATTGTTTAATATATTTTTTGTTAAATATTAAACATATTTTCTTCATTCTTTTGCCCAGGCTGATATGAATAAAGCTCGCATTGATGAAGCCAACCAGAGAGCCAACAAACTTCTTTAAAGAACGGACTGAAACAACATTGCTGAGAAGTTTGATCGTCACTGCCTTATTACACGCATTTTCTGCTTCATTGCAGTGCAGGAGTTCAGTTTTTACAATGCCATCTGTGCCTTTAAATTGCATTTTGTAAAAATAGGTGAATACATGCTTATGTGCACATATACACACACATATATTTACAAAGCCTTCTGTACAATCAAGTCCTAACCCCTAACATGTGACACAAATATGCTGGAAACAGCGTGCTCTGCGCACTACTGTCCTGTCAGTTTGTAATGGATGTTAGTCTCTCTGCACTTTGGTCTTTAATGGCTTATTGTGTCGCTAATTTGAATGTGGGGGTAAGACTTGTGAAAGAACCTTTCATATTCTTGTACACTGCCCTTATAGCCTTGAATCTGTTTTTGGGCTAATCCCATGATGTTTGGATTTTATGTTGTTATTTTTTGTTTGTTAGCTGTTTCTGTGACTGATTATACTCATATTAAGTTATCTTAAGATGTTAATGGACCTTGTGAATACAGTTAGTCAGGTTCAATGTTTTGGGGAAATGTGTGGTAGTGTCCTTTTAATGACATCATTTACCATGCTATAAAGTAATAAAGTAAAAATGTTTTTTATTTCTAATAAAGCAAATATAATCAGTTCTTTTTGTCCTATGATTTATTTTAGATGTTTGCAGAGAAGTGTGCAAACCTGGGCTTTAACAGTAGAGGGTGCTGCTACCTTACTTATTTTAATACGTTTATATTTTAGTATTATGGGAGGCTTTATTATATGTTAGAAGTTATCTTAATTTATTCTTTATTTTGCTTTTATAAAGCAATTTAAATTAACATTGATTATGGAATATATTATACTGTTCTCCATGGGATTTTACATCTCGTACAGTATGTGCTATATAAACAAACTTGTCTTGCCTTTATCATAATATAAAAGTGCTTATTCTAGGCCTATAAATATTTAGTTGGTTATGTAAATGCATGAAGTCAACTGCCTACACATGTTTTCATGCACTGGTATATGCGAGTATATATTTTATAAGGTCCCAGTATTAACAAGATTTCTAAAGGGCCTCCTGAGGTGGGGAATGCTGACCAGGTCACATGGCTGATGGACTTTATTATGCAATGTACCTTGGCTCCAACACTACATATATGTATCAGGTATAAACAAGCATCCTCTCTGTAACATGCAAATGAATGTAACCCTATTTCATACAGTATGTCTTGTGTTTTTATGTGTACAAGGTTTGAAGATGGATCACAAGTATTAGCGAAGAATACTCTGGATAAAGACCTGCCCCAAAAAGGTCAAGGGTCATTTGGTGAGTTTTCACTGAATGTACAGTCATGGCCACAAGTATTGGCAGTGACAAAAACTTTGTGTTTTGCAAAATTTGCTGCTGTATTTGTATTTGCTGTATCCTGGTCACTTAACAAGTTAAGATTCTGTGTTGCAGAGGAACGTTAGCATGTATAAATAAAAGGATTAAAATACTTGTTGGCACACATTCGAACATTAGAGCATCTTGAGCGTAAGTAGCCAGAGACACAATGTTCTTGCTCATTTTCATGTTTGTTTTTAAATATGATATATTGTTATGTTCTCAGTCGAATTCAAAACCAGCAGGATGGAGCACATGTCAGAACAGGACATGAAAAAATCAACAAAGTAACAGATGAGGTATGTTTGTCATAGATAACAAATGATGGAATGGATCTTATTATTGTTTATTATTGTTTCATTTGAACTTTTACTGCTGTAGAACCTGTTGTCAACTTCCAGTAAAACTCATAGTGAAAGCAAATGTTCTTTCAGAGAAAAGAAAGTGAAGGAAAGAGAAGACTGCTTTCACTATGAGAATAACCAGAGATTAATGTCCGTTATTAAATCATCGAAATTTGTCATTGACATAGGTACACCTTGTTGTGTTCGAATCTGGGTTACGCTGTGTTCTTTCACCCATCAAATAAACACACAGGAGGGAAGCTATAGTGGACTGAGATGCATTAGGATGAACTAACCAAACTCTTTTGTTTTTATCCAGTCTCTTGAGAGTACAGGGCGAATGGTACAGATGGTAGAAGAAGTGAGAAGCCTTTTTGAATGTGTAACCAATAAATCTAAAATACTAAAACAAGTTATTTACTGCATTTGACATGTAATATAATTAAAACTATGGTCATATCTGTATATATCTGTCCATTAGTTTGTACTGCTGTACACAATACACAAGGGGTCAGACTCTCCAGGCTCCTACATCAAGAGGTAAGGGCCAAAAACATTCTCAGAGTATGACACATTTGTTGTATCATGCTACATGCTAGTGTATTAATAATGGCCGGATATCTGATAAAATCTGATAATCAAGATCAAAAAGGCTTTAGAGAGATCTTTCAAATCTGTACTGGACTGTGTTTATTTGGAAGAATATTGGATTGTTTTATCCTTTGTAACCACTTCCTTTTTTGCTGTTTTTTAGGTTGAAATAACAACAGCTCATGTTGAGGCTGCTACAAAAAAGGCAAAAAAGTAGCTAAGAAATAGAATACATCATTACCAGTATTGTTTAGGAGTGAAATTAAATTATACAAATAATGAACTTGATTTACTAAATCATTAAAAAAATTGTAAGCAAATCATTTCAATGATTAACAACCCAAAGCATAATTTCGTTTTTACTTTCTAATAAAGCTAATATAATCACTTATTTTTGCCATATGATTTAATTATTTATTTACAGAAAAGTGTACATACTTGTAGATGGTACTGCTACATTACTTATTTTAATACATTTACATTTTAGTATTGTTAGATGTTGTATTAAGTGTTAAAAGGTACAAACATTCCTAAATGTCCTTGAATGTTCAACTTAAATTAAATTAATAGCTTTAATGCTTGATTAAATCTACTGCCATCTGGTGGTCAGCAAGATGAAGAGCAGCTTTCATTATTGCTGCTGGTTTGAAAGCTGGTTCTTGATAAAGTTTTCAAAATGTCATTTGTTTTATAGCGCCCCAGTAAAATAGGTACAATACCAAAATCATACAAGGTACCGCCAAACAAGGGCAGATAAAAGCTGAGCAGCTATACAGCTGTGAAAACTTTTCATTTCAAACCAGCATTTCTAGATGTTTTGTGGTCATTTCATTCCAGTGTCTGTTGAATTTCAACAAAATCGAACCTCAGAAGTGCTAAAGTCATCCAACAGCAATGTGAACGACTGACAAGATAACAAGACACCTGAAAACTGTGATAAAAAAATTATTATTTATTTTTGAACTTTTCCTACATGTACAAATATTACTGTTGTACTGCTTAAAAGTGAATATAAACTTGTTTTCTTTGCAATTCTTGAGGTCTAAAGAAAGACAGCATCTTTTCTGTTATTTCTCCAGGTCTCATTTTCTGCAAATAAATGCAAATAGAAACAATATTTTTATTTGAAATTTGGTTAAAATATTCTTAGTAGTTTACAGAATGAAACAAGAATGATCATTTTACATATTAATAGTCAATTCAGAAAAACTCTCTCTTAATTTTTTCACCAGCTATATGTTTTTATTATCTGGTGTTCTTGCAACTACAATAAACTGTTACTGTACCTATTGTTAAGATTTGTGTATACCTGTAAACTGTTGGACAAGCCATGACAGGCCCTTTCTGGTTTTGTGACATAAAGGAACTTGTTTAGCATGTATAATTAAAATACACATCGACACTCAGAACTTTGAGCATCCTAAAAGAGTAAGTAGTCAGACACCCATTTTTCCTTTTTTATTTACTTCTTTTATTAAAACAATTATATTTTTACATAAATTCATTCAACAGTTTCTTGCCATTGTATGTACTTTGTCTTTAATACGGTAAACTGATTTGTAAATATTTTAATGTTAACCAAAATCCATGCAGTAACGCAGATGTTCTCTGAAATGAAACACTCTTTATACGTTAGCAAATCTTTAATGGTATCCCAGAAAGGTTGCTTTAGAGACTTGCTGTTTATAATACAGTTGCTAACTATTTGAGAAAGTGATTTTCCATGGGAAAGGTTTGACTGGTGTAATCTCTGTTTATATGTATCTGTATCAGTTAAAAATAACTCTCTGGCTTTTCCCAGAGTGTGATCAGATTTCAAATCCAGCAGGATGAGAGACATGTCAGTACAAGACACAGAAATGAACATCAACGAAGTAACAGATGAGGTATGTTTGTCATCGTTTACCATGAGGATGTTACAAAGAATGAAATAGATCCTAGTGTTTTATTGAGATTTGTTGAATTGTTCCCAAGTGAAGAGCAAAAGCTTCTGTCAGAGAAAAGAAAGTGAAGGTAAAAATGCTTTCACTGTGACTATATCATTAATAATGATATAGTCACATTGTAATGATTCATTATATGGCGAACTAAAGGTTACTAGAAAAGATTATTTTATGTTACATTATACTTTGCACTTTTAGTTTGTCCATGTCACTTTAGTTCAAGGTTGATATTTACTCTATGCATTTACACCAGTTGCCCAACTTCCTTCATGGGCTGAGGTGCATTCATTCAATTACAGTAACAACTAACTGCCTTCTTTTCAGTCTCTTGAGAGTACAAGACGGATGCTACCGATGGTAGTCCAGGTAAGACGTCTTCTTAATGTGAAGCCAATAAATCCAGAATGTCACTTACATACAGATATGCTTCCTGTAAAGTAATTCAAATAAAGTAACGTAATAAACTATAACGTGTTTTTTACAGAGCCAGGAAAAGGGAATAACAACAATGATCATGCTGTATAAGCAAAGAAGTGAGTTACGATCCACCTTATTCCTGATATCAACTGAATCTCTTTTCACACCCTAAACAATATAGTGGAAATCTATTAAAGATGAGTTTAAGGAAACAAATCTCTCCTTATTCCCAGAACAGCTGATGAATGTAGAAGAGATTGTGGATGAGATCGAGGAAAATGTGAAAATAGGTCAGAAGAATCTGAACAAGCTGTCGAAATGGTGGCGAAACAGGTTGGCTATTGTAAAGACCGAACCTTATAATGACAGCTGCGTCATAATGTGAATTATAGTACAGTCAGCAGGTCATTGAGAAAAGAGAAACATGAAACAAGCACATATTAGATCAGTTTGCTGGTACAACGGTCAATTATACGGTTTTGGTATACAAATATATTAGAATGAATACACTTATTATTTCCTATTTTTATACATCAAACAATGAATGAAATTGAGTTGAACAATTGTGGCTTGTTGTGACTTCCACTTAAGTGCTTGTTCCCTCTTTTAGATGGAAGTCTATTAAAAACAGCCAGAGATGTAAGCAGGTTAGAAGCACAGAGAACAGAGATGGCGGTGTGGTATCCAGCAACGTAACTGCTGTACACAATGCACGAGGGGTCAGTGTTCAGTCAGCGGCTTCTCCAGAGCCCTACATCAACAGGTAAGGCCAAAAACATCCTCACTGACATTTGTTGTCATGTGACATTCCATCCTGAATTTTTGTTTCGTTGAAGGAACATGAAATATTCAAGCAGGTGTTTTTAGCAATGTCTATAAAGTGCTGTCTATAATGTACTGTATGCACATGGGTTTACCTAACAGATTTGTAAAGGCCTAAAAAAGTTGATGCCTTTTTTTTGATAAAGAATAACAAATGATGCTCGAGAAAAAGAGATGGAGGAGAATCTAGAGCAGGTGTGCAGCATCATTGGGGATCTGAAGAACATGGCCATAGCCATAAACAATGAGTTGGACAAACAGAACGAGACCATTGACCGTGTCACTAATAAGGTAAATCTACTGTATTATTATCTAAAGAAATACATTAAAAGTACATTATTATAATTAGATAATATCTCAAAAAAGTCATGCTTTTAGTGCATTTAGTGTAGAACTATATTAAACAGCCACTGTACTGTACATGAATATTGGTTTGTTCCTATACTTTGTAACCGCTTCCCTCTATTACTATTTTATTTGTATTTTTTTAGGTTGAAATAACTACAGGTCATGTTGAGGCTGCTACAAAGAAAGCCAACAAATTACTTAAGAAATAGAAAAGACCGTTACCAGTATTGTTTGGGAGTGAAAGTATGATAACAATGAACTTGATTTAATAAATTATTAAAAAGAAACCAAGCAAATCTTTTTAGTGATTAACAAAATAAAGCATATTTTAAAAGATGTTTGTATTTGTGTTGACATTTGTGTACAAATGGAGACCTGATCGTACCAGCAGAGGGTGCTGTTAGACTGCTTTACAATCCTAACCCCAAAAACAGGTGTTCATTCACTCCATATGCCCGATCATATTAAAGCAAACAAAAACTTAGTCATAATAAATTCAGCTATGTATTTATTTCTCATGCATGAATATTATAATTTTGAAGCAAAGAGTCTACAAGATCCAGTTCTCAAAAGTCATGTAAACCAATATTCTGTATGTGTTTTGTGACCTTATTTTAGTGACTTGAAAATGTTAGTTTTTCACTAACCACGCATAAACGTTGTTTTCTCAAACACACGATCATGTATAAACATGCTGCTCACATATTATTGTAGCCCAGTTTGTGATGATTACAGTGTTATCAGACTTTAGCCATTAATATGTTTAAAAACAACTGAAAAATGTCAGAGCATTTCAAAACCTGGCCAGGGCCCCAAAACACCCAGAATCAGGTTCCACACGAATGATGACACAAGTCACCTGACTTGACTTTGTGCAAACCACAGCTATATTAAGAAACATTTTAAAAGCAGAGCTCACAAGCTGACGTTGCTTGTACCTTTTTTACAACGCTTGTTGTAACCAAACAGTTCTTGGCCACTATATAGACTCTTTCCTGCTATTGATCATAGTAGGAAACATTGCTTTATACATTTCTTTGCTCTATTGAACACAAAGAAGATATTTCGAAGAACGTAGGACAGCGAACAGTTCTTGTGCACTTTTGACTACCGTTGTTATTTGTCCTACTATGCTAGTCAATGGGGTCCAAGAACTTTTTGGTTACAAGCATTCGTCCAAATATCATTATCTGTGTTCATCAGAACAAAAAAATGTATACAGATTTGAAACAACTCGAGGGTCAGTAAAGGTTAAGTCCTTTACAGTAATAGCAGATGTTTGCCCTATAGAATATTTACACACCACAGAATCTTGTACCACAGATGAAACATAATGAGACTATAGTCAAAATACTGTAAAGTGGAATTTCCAGTGTTACTATTTCTTTATTCCTGTCTTGTGTAAATAAGTTATGTTCATAAAGTGCTGAATGTAAAATTCTTTTGGCTGTGTGAAAACAGCTGCATTCTTCCTGCTGCATAAAGTAATTTGGGAAGTTTCAGTGTTTCTGCTGAACAGGCAGCAGCTGTGAGAGAGCCGGGTGGAAACAGTGACTTGGTCTCCTGGACTGAAGAATGACTCAGTCTCAACCCTACAAGATTCCATGGTAGTCATCATTAATGTTCCCAAAGCGCACTCTTTTTAACCTCCTACGACCCACCCAAAACCTACTTTTCTCTTTACCATTATGCATTTGGCAGACGCTTTTATCCAAAGCGACTTACATTGCATTATACTCTACATACAGAGTATGTGCAATCCCTGGGATCATGACCTTGGCGTTGCTAGCGCCATGCTCTAACCACTGAGCTACAGGAAAGCACGCTTTCAAGACTCAGCAGGTCATTAACACACATTTACCACAATGAAATAAAATATTTGTCTGCAGACAATAAGAACAGCAAACTTAAAATAGACTGTAGTGTGGTCAAGGTATAGCGAGTACGTATTCCTTTCTTCTGTGAGATCACTCACTTGTGGAAGTCACACATCATTGACAGGAAGCATCTGCAGCAAGCTGTCAGGTTCACATACACACTTACAGTATTAAACCCTTCATGTTTCATGCAAAAACGGTCTTTTAACATTCGTTTAGCATTGAATTAGGAATAAACTTTCAACTAAAATGAACAATAAATTATTGGTTCATCTTTGCTAATGTAGATAAATATGGTTTAGAAATTGTTTGTTCATAACTTGTGTTAGTACATGTACAACATTTATTTATCTTGGTTAAATGTTAATTTGTACAAGTAACTAAAGTATTGTAATTTTAAAGACTTCTCCCAAAAATGAAAATCTTTCTCCTGCAGAACACAAAAGAAGATATTTTGAAGGATGTTGGTAACCGAACAATGGCGGTGCCCATTCACTTGCATTGTATGGACATAAAACCAATGCAAGTCAATGGGGACCGACTTTTTTCAAAATATCTTGTGTTCTGCAGAATAAAGACAGTCATACAGGTTTTAAATGACAAGAAGGTGAGTAAATAATGACAGAATTTTTATTTTGGGGGATTTCTATCCCTTTAAAAGAGCCAGTCTGAGTCGGTTGACACTTCTAATGCAAACACAAAAGTGCGGTAGACTAGGCAGCGCTGCAAATGTGTCATCCCTCCGGAGTTCTCTTAAACATGTTGTGTAATTCGCAGTCAAAGTGGCGTGAAGATGCTCTTTGCGAGTATTGTAAATGCAAAGAATGTGAGGGTGGGGTGGGTGGCATCCAGTTTGCCGCTAAAAGGAAAACCAGCGAACCTTATGGAACTTTTTAAGGGGTTCCTGAGCATCTGGAGTTGTTTAACTTCCCACACATTGAGACTCTGGGGGAGGGGAGGGATGTTCACTCCTCACAGCTCTGTTTCTGTGGTAAACACATCTGCGGACATGCCATGACATGATCATGACATGTTTATGCCATCATCACTAATAAACAATGAAGCGAGGAAGAATGTAGTGTAGTGTGTGAGGTTAATTCTGCACGTTGAGAAGTCGAAGTGTGTTTGTGTGTGCGTGTATGTGGGTATGCTTTAGGGGGGTGGTAAGGGGTTGGCTGACCACCCTGGACAGCCCCTTCCTGACTGCATCGCTGACAGGAAGTTTAGAAAGAAAACGAGAAAAAAGAGACGTGAATTTTTCTTTCGGCCTTTTTTGCTTCTCTGCAGTTTACAAATGTTGTCCGACCTCGTTCGCAATAGGAAGTAGAAGAATCACACGATTGAGAAGACGCACAAAGAAGAGGAACATTTTAAGGGAGAAGCATAGCAAGGAGGATGGAGCAGAACTTTTGCTGTGTTCAGGGTCATTCTGTGGGGAATTATTTGTGAAGCGAAAGGGCGAAGAATGTTAATTGGGTGCAGATCTGAATGATGAAAACAGCTGTTGGGACTCAAAACACCGGAGCACCTTGACAGTAAGTAGTCGGATACACATACGCCCATTTGGAGTTTTGTTTGAGATATATATATATATATATATATATATATATATATATTAGAATGTAACCTTGTGCAAAAAAATGAAGAATGAGTCTTTGAAGAACCTAAAAAAAATGGATGGATTAACGGGTTTGGGGTCCGGGTGCCCCTCAATTATTAAAAACTCACAAATTGTTATAGGCTGAACTGTAAATTTTGAAAATGTGGATATAAATAGATGTTATTTTTGTCAAATATGTTAGTATATGTTGTATGTTTTTAAAGGCAATGTTTTTTGTATGTCAAAATCCTGTAACCGTATATAAAAAGGTTAAAGACAATCACAACAGACACATTAGCCAGTAATGGTGTGCTCAAATGTGATATATTTAGAATATACAAGTTATAATGTATTAGTTGGAGTTTTCATGTTCATATACTCAAATTTACTCAATTTATATTACGTTATATACTAATTTATTTATATAACATATACTCAATTTACATATATTATAGGTTTATAGGTTTACCCAATTCCAATTTGATCATTAATAGTTAATGGTTTGATATGAGAAAAAATAGTTGTAGCCAATAATTCAAGAATGTAAGTGTAGAACACAGAAAGACACAGAATTCATCTGAACCAGCTGACACATTCCCGGTTTCACAATGCAGTCGTATTGGCACATCTATTGTGATCATATGACATTATGATAACTTTGGAAAAAATTAGACACAGATTGAGACTTCTGTATTTTTATGTAATGTTTTAGTGCTTATCTTAGTCTTAATAGTTGCAACATGTTAAGTAACTTTAACACCTCTGACCACAGCTGTGCTGGGTTGGCTTTGATTATACTAAGATCTAATGTACAAACTTTTTTGTATCTACAGGGTCCCCATCGAAGACCTAAACTATGCTCTCCCCTGCACCTTCCGCAGCACCACCACCAGTTCTCCCCAAACCCTCAACCTCACCTCTTCCAACATCCTTCCATCCACAAACTTCTCCTCTTTCTTCTACTGCTCCTTCCGCTCCTTCTACTCCAACCTTCCCTTTGGTTGATATCTCCATAAACCCATCCCCTGACTCCGCCTTTATTCCGCTATCTCCTTTACCTCCACCTTTATGTAAACAGAACTCCCCACCTCCACCTCCACATCCAACTTCCACATCGCACATTAGCTCTAAACCATTTCCTTATCCGTCCCAGAAACCCATGTCTCCTCAGGTGCCAAAGCCACCCCTGCCGGCACAGCTCCCTTCTGCAGTTCCAAAGACCTCCTCCTCCTCACCTTTGGCTAGACCACCTCCACCTCCTGTAGCTAGGCCCTCATCTCCACCTTATTCCAGACCTCCTCCGCCAGCAACCTCAAAACCACCCGTCACTACGACTCCAGGCAGCAAGACCAATAAGCCAGTCCTTCCTGGTATCAGCATCTTGGAGAAACTGATTAAGACATGTCCAGTTTGGCTCCAGCTAGGAATGAAGCATGACAGAGCCATGAATATACTGAACAAAGAGAAACCTGGGGTGAGAGAGGTTTAAATAGTATTACTCCAGTGTGATTTATATCATTCATTAACATTAATATGGCTGTAATTTCTAAAGGTGTATTAGACATTTATAAATAGTCTAATGCTTACCCAGGTGAAAAAAGTGCATTAAAGAGTACATTCCACAAGATCATAAACATTACATTTCATGCACTGTGTAAAGTAAACAGTCTGCCAAAGTTGTAAATCCGAAGGTGAACGATGTTTTAAATTCAACCTGAAATATTGTGTACAGATGTTGTAGAGATGCAAACCCACGAATGCCACTGCAAAACAAAAACTGAGGAAACTTGATATTAAGAAAAGTATCAAAATATTCAAAAACATTTAGAATACATTTCTTATTAATTCACCATTTTTCATGTTTGCCGTGAAAACGTTTGTGGGAACACACGCATGATAAAAAATGTACAGCTTTAATGCACTGCAAGTCGCCTCAAATAAAAGCATCTGCTCCATATTTAAAATGTGAGCTTAATATTTTAGCCAGTATATTTTAGGATGCATATAACGGGGACATGTAAATATGCATCAGAGTCTAAGAAAACTCAATCTAAAAGTATTACACCATTTCTCTAAATCTAGTATGGTTGCTATATAGTATGTTTTCATGAGCTTATATTAATTGAGATACATGGAAAATCAACTGTTAAAAAGCTAGATGAAAAAATGTGACCCTGCCTATGAAAACCCAGCTCCTATTTTAGGATTTCCTTTTTCCTATTTAAAATCATCCAAAACTGTCAAAAAGGGTTAAAAACTATCTTTTTCTGTAGTTGCGGTGGTACCTACCTTTACAGGTATACAACACATAAAATGTACCTTAACAACCTGTTGTGTACCAGTTAAACATTGGGGGTACAAAACATGTAACTGTAGCTTTAAAGAACCTTAGGGTACCACCTCAGTGACAGAAAGGTTGTTTTCTGACAGTATACTTAATGTAAAGAACATTCTGTGAAAACATAACCTTAATATCTTTTATATTGACTGAATAAGGCCACGTCAATTGATATCATAATGAAATGAATGACTGAAATCAAACTTTGATGCTCCTAATTTAATATTTATGACTTCTGCCTTTGAACTGGATTTCACAGACAGGGTCATAAATGATAAAAACTACAAGAGTGACCAGTCACAGCAGTTACTTAAAACGAACCCATTTTTGGAAACCTAAACATCATGTTGAGGACAAAATACATTTTCATGTTATTTGCCAACCACCAGCATAACTGCTATTTTCTTACTTCTGTATCCACAGATATTTTTAGTCAGGAGGGATGTCAGTCAGGAGCCGATGGTGCTGTCGGTCCGTCTTCCTGACCAGCAGGGGGAACCCCAGGTCAAAGAATTGCCAGTGAAAGAAGAAAAATCCTGTGAGTTATTTTCCACTTAAAATGCTTTTTAGCACCATTGTTTGAAACACGTAAACTGTGTTGTTTCATTAAAAAAAAAGTTTAAATACATGAAATGCCTTTGTCGCAAAAACACCCCCACACAGGGCATTTGCATACAGACCAAAACACATCCACGCAGACAAGCCCACACATAAGGCATTTGCATACCTACCTGCAACTCACCCGCAATGATGTTTAAATAGAAAGCAGACATCAACAGGAGGTGAAGTGTTCCGTGGTGAGGGTTGTTGGGGTTGTGGGCTGCAGGTTTCCTGTCCCAAGTACATCACTGTTGTTGCTACAGAATGTCCCACTGGCCGCTTATAGCTCCATTTCCTGGTGTCTGTGTCTGTGTCTGTGCGTGTGGTCAGTTTATCTTTGTCATAATATAAAATAAAAGAGATCTTTCATTTTATGCCAAGCTGTTATAACAAAATACATTGTCCTGTCTCTTCATCCTTTCGGCCAAAATAAAAACCTCTTAATTTTAAGTGAAGGCCAGTCAGTTTGATATATTTAAACATCCCAATTTATCAGTACTCTAGAATTTCCCAGATGTTTTGTTTTTCTGCGTCGGCAGGTAATAATTCACACAAACTGGTGTCGCCAATAAATAGAAACATAACACCTATGATGTCAGAGACAGGATGTGTCGAACTAACTTTTGTTACTTTCATATGCTGCAGTGTTGTACCTTGAAGGGTCAGTTTTGGTCTTCGAGAACATTTTTAAGCTGATAGCTTTCTACTGTGTTAGCAGGTAAACCTGAAACCATCTCCTTGTATAAATATCTAATGTAGCTTCTTCCAAAATATTCAAAGTTTTCATGTTTCCGTCCATTCAGGGACATTCTCCTGTTTCCCCTCAAGTTACCTCAGGTCATCCTCCAGGTGACTAAATACGAGGACATGGAGGTGATCTCTTCTCTTGGTTCAGGTAATAAATAATATACTAGTCTATTGTTTAATTCATCCCATGATGCTCATAGGAAGTGCTATAAAACCTAATGGACACTGTCTCTAAATGCAGTTGCACCACATTGGGTGCTAAGTTGGCGTTTCAGTTGCACGGCTAAAAACAATTGTCGTCACATCCTAAAGCTGCTAATCTTAGATAATGCTAACATAAAGGTTCTTGTCACACAGAGTTCTGGAGTTCAGCTCTAAATAATCAAGAGGAAGTGGAAAACGTTGGTGGCTGTTGTGACGCTCAGGATAAGCCGGGGCAAAGCAGTTCCTGTGAAATCCAGCTTTCCATTGGCAGTGACCGGCTTTGGTACGTCAACCCGATTTTCATTGAGGAATGCAGCAACAGCAGGCCGCCCACCTCACCTACCCCAGTCTTAAGAACCCAGAGCCTCAACACGCCGATCCAGGCCCCGCCCAAATACAAAAGACCTCCTCCCCTGCGTCCTCGACCTCCTAGTGCACCGGAGTGTTCACTACAACCTACGTTAGCCAAGTCAACAAAAGGGGAGTTCAAGACAGTTCTCACTTCTCCACCCCCGCCAGTCCAAAAAGGGGAAGGAAGTGACTGCGAGCATGCAGAACGAGAACAAGACCAACAGGGAACTCCTGCCTCAGGCATTGAGTGTGACATAGTCAAGGCAGCTGTTTTACAGGCAACTCCGAGCAAGGACGGCATGAAACCGGTTTCACATAGAGTTCCTCCAGTACCAACCCGGCGCAGGCTGTCTGAGAAACAACCTTCAGAGGAACCCATGCAGCAGGAGGTCACCATCGGCACGTCCACTGAGGTAGAGACAGACGTTCCACAAGTTCCAGTAGCACCTCTCATTTGCCTAGATGACAATATTGAAGAAATGGAAAAGCCGGTGGATTCACAAACTCAGGAAGTGTCTGTGGAGGAGGCTCAAGTAACTAATGGAGCTCCTCCAGCAGTGAATCTGGCAGTCAAATCAAAGAGGCCTGACGTCCCAGTGGCACCTCCCAGGAGGAAAAGACTGTCTCAAAATCCGTCCGCACAAGCTATTGGAAACTCACCCATGCTGAGTACCCAAGTGCCCACTTCCATCCTTCCGTTGAACAACAGCAGCCCAACTCTCGTCCTCCACTCGCTCTGCATCAACACCAGTCATCCCAAAGTCTCTGATGTTTCCCTGTACTCTCCCGAAGGTGGAGCTCCACAGCCAGACCACGATTCCTACTCAACCAGCAGCACGGAGGAGGAGACGGACAATGTTGCAACGGGGGCTCTGATAAAGAGGACCCCGACAATCATGCTGGACCGTGCCAAGCAACGGCTGTCGATGGTGTCAATGGCGAACCTTTCCAACGTCCTCACGGGGTTCATGAGCGCGGACCGTAAGCTTCAGAAACGCATTGTGGAGCTGGCCCGGGATGGAAACACGTACTTCGGGAACCTTGTCAAGGATTATCGAGCCTTTACTTTGGACACCATGAAAAAACACACATCTAGCACGGAGATGCTCCAAGAGATCAGGCAGATGATGACGCAACTGAAAATCTACTTGATCCAGAGTGCAGAGCTACAGAATCTACAGGAGACAGTCGCATATTCTGAGGAGAAATTGGGTAATTTATATATTTTTGACAACAGATACTAATTCTTGAAAGATGAATTTACTAGGCTAGGATAATAGCAAAATACTGTAGTAAAAGCATACTATTAAGCACTAGCTTTATATGATCGGCTGTAATAGAGCATCTGTTGAGAGCAAGCTTTGTGTATTTCTCCATTGAGTCTATGAAAACTAATGTGGTTAAAGTAAAACTGCATCATGGCTACACTAGACCACAATGTTTAAAATAACTTTTCAAAACACAGCTGAGAAATGTTTTTTCGCATTCACATCATGTTTCTAACATCTACGGTGATACTGGAAGCATCATGGAAACTAATTCATGCAAAAATAATAATAATAACAACTGTACATATACTATAGTGATATTTAAGTCTCACATTGTAACTGATAATTATTTTCCACTTCATTATAGAGATTATTATTGAAGCAGCAATATGCAAAAGTGTCCTTAAGCCGTTGCGAGAAGCAGTGTATAATGGACTAAAAGACATCCACTTGCGTGCGGGGAACTTGAAGAAATTAAAAGAAAACCAACAAGTGGTTCTGGGGACCACAACCACTGATTTGGGGGTCACTACCAGCGTTCCTGAAATGGCCATCATGGATAAGATTCAAATAAGGCTTGCTAACCTGCACAAAGAATATTCACCTCAAAAGAAAATCGACCTGCTCCTTAAGACCTGCAAGATCATCTATGAGTCAATGACTGTGGGCTGTCCAGGTAGGTTTATTTTTATAATAGAAGTTGAGAGGTGCAGAAAATATAAATATAGCTTAACTTGTAAAGCCGAAAGAAAAATAGCTTTGTACATTTTTCTTTGTTCTGTTGAACACAAAAAGATATTTTGAAGAATGTAGGAAAGCAAACGGTTCTGGGGCACTTTTGACTACCATTGTCATTTTTCCTACTATGGTAGTCAATGGGGTCCAAGAACTGTTTGGTTACAAGCATTCATCCAAATATCTTTCTCTGTGTTCATCAGATTTGGAACAATGATGACAGATTTCTTATTTTTGGATGAACTGTCCCTTTAAATGGATTTTACTATAGTTTATTAGTTTCGATAAATTTAAATTAATAAATATGATTGGCAGGGACAACATTCACAACATGAAACACACATATCATCACCTTGGAATTATAAGATTCAATCTGCATTCGGAGTAGTTTTGACATACTGAGCATCAAAGTTTTTGCATTCATGTAGCAAAAATGTTATGGTGAACAAGTCTCTTTCACATATGAGACCCTAAATGTATTCTTAAACAATATCAAAACCCTCTCATATTTGTAAATGGAAGAGGACAAAGCCGTGCATTATCCCGCTTCGAGTCGGGCGGTTCTTGGCCTCCACGTTGTGCGTTAAAATCCTTTAATGCACGGCTAGCTGTGGATTATCCCTTACATAATTTAGGACAAACTATTTTTCTCTTGTTCAAGTGCTGAATATTTTGTCTAGTTCAGATGATAATTTTAGGTAGGAACCTGGACTTTATTCCACAGAAAGTGAAACAGATAAATGTTTTCTCTCTAGAAAGAAGTATGGATTAAATAACATGTTTATGTTTATTGTTGTAAGATCCAATCAATTAAATTGTAAACTATTAAGACCATTAAGAACTTAATTCTGTGTAAAGAATGTAAAGAAGCACCATGACTTAATGTAAGCTAGTTGTCACAGAATATGTGAATAACTCAATTTGAACAAAAATGTCATATACAGTAGAAACGTATAATTTCCAACTTTTGGGAAACTGACATGTATTACCTGCACTTTCATCAATTACTGCATCTCAGCGTTACTCATCAGTTCCCGAAATTATGTAGCGCTAAGGGTGACTTCTGATGAGCAAGAAACGGAAAACACGTAAGTGTTATCTCTACACAGCTCCGCCTTTTCCTCCTCACCCCAAAATTAGTCCAGATTATATCAAAGCAGTCCTTAGTGCCTCCAAATAAGGAAGTGGTCCAGCTGCAGATCACAGTGTTTGCTGAGGGTGGTTTACATGGCATGCATGATATTTATCATAATGGTAACTCTCAAAGCTCTGTGCGGTTCATATTAGCATGAGGCACTGTTAAAACCAACGCTGGCAAAAAAACTGACTTGTTCTTCTGTTTTTATTCAGCAAGCGGATCTCTCTCTAAATTGGTTACAATTTGTGAGTTCTTTGTTTGTCTGTAGTTCTGCGTTAATTTCACATAAAATTGTGAGTTCATCCACATCCTGAACTAAACTGGAGATGTTCAGATACCCTTTCTTCCTTTCCGATAACAATTCCGATACCTGTGCTCAGGGTATCGGCCGATACGGAGTACTGATCCGATACCTGGGTGTGTATCTGTATACAGCTGTATATATTACTAGCGCTGTATGAATTGATACAATTACTTTATGGTGTGCTTCAGACTTATCCCTTAATAAAACATGAGCAAATTAGAGTATTTTTATTATCTGACAGACATTTGACAGTAATATTATTTATTTTCCAGTTTTACTGGCTGGTTGGTCCACTCTGAAATACTGCCAAACAGCAGACATACTGCTAGCTTTTTCATTGCTCTAAACAGTGGTTGCTTGTGACGACACAGCGCAACTTCCTGTGATTGCATTCTAAGCAGCGAAGAAGAAGTGATTTCCCATTTGCAACGTTAAGCAAAACTAGCGGGCACAACTAGGTCCTGTTTAAGAAAATGGTACCGGATCGGTACTCGCCGATACCAGAATTTGATGTGGTATCGGTGGCATTTCTGATACTGGTATCGGAACAACCCTACAGAAAACTGCAGAGATTCTCTTGTGAAAGTCACTAATCCAGAACTCATTGGATCTGAGAATTCACATTTAAATGCTCCACATCTGTTTTTAAAAATGTTCTGTGGTGGACTGTAGGGTTTTTAAAACACACTTCTCATTTTCCCTATCCTGTAAATTCAGTTGATACTTCTTCTGAATGCTGCTTAGATCAGGCAAACTTATCTAGGCTTAAGACGGGCTTTCTTTAGAGAACAGACATTTTTCTTTAGTGTCCTCCCATGCACATTCCCATGCTGCACTGCTTCCTTTAATAGGTATTCGTGAAAACTGAAATTAGTCCAGACGCTTACAGAACCCATGCTATTATCTACACTTATTCTTTATATAATAATCTACAAGAAAGAACAGTCAGGCATATATTCCATTTCCTCTATTTGTGCAATTACCGAACCACATGTTTTCAAAAGCTGGAATATTACACAATGGTTAAGTAACACTTTTTTGTCTTGTGGACATCAACAATCCATTTTTGAAGGTCCACAACATATCTTTTTTTGAGGTGGGGTGTAGTTTGTTTGTTTGTTTGTTACATATTTGTTGAAATATTTAAGCCAAACGTGTTTTATAATCTCACACAACATCCCTTAAGCAAATATGCATAAATATAATATCCTGTAAACTGGCTCAATTAGGTCAGCGATGACATTTGTTCGGTCAACATGGTTTTGATTCTGATAAAAACGGAAACTATTTTGCTTGAATGCACTTTTAGTTGTTAAAGCAAATGCATACAGGTAAATGAAATTAGTTTAAATTTAGGTCAAAATAGTTTAAAAGTACAATATGTTTCCACTTCTGCAAAAAGATTTTTTTATATTATACCAAAGCTTTTATTATACCAAATTAATCTGACTGAATTCATAGCATGGGACTTTATCCTAACAAACTCTTGTGACAATGTAATACTAAAATGTGTAGCAAACATCCCCTTTAAATTTACCCCAAATCTCATAGATATTAGAATAAATGAACCCCCAGAAAATCATCCTGCATATTCGAAATATAACAAAGTTATTAAAAAAAGCTACATTGTGTGAAAAGTAGAAGCTATAATCTGTTAATTTTCTGCTCTGAAAGTAATTTATGATCCACTTCACAGTAGCAGTGATAAAGCCAGCGAAAAAATAAACACATAAACATACGGCTACAGAATATAGATTTATGCATTTGGCAGACGCTTAATATCCAGAGCAACTTGCGGTGCAGTCAGGCTTAACATGTGTTATTAGTATGTGAATTTCCCTGGAACCGAAGGCATGACCATGTGGTTGCTAATGCCATGTTCTACTATTGAGCTATGAAATTATATATATATATATATATATATATAGTTGTTCAATTTTTTGCAACAGTCTTCTAATTAAATTAGACATGCACGATTATATTAGAACAACGATAGAGATGAGCTCACATGTATACATTGCCTACATGCATACCATCATTTACATAAATGCATCAATGAATCATGTGTTTGGTTCATTGTTGAGTGTCAAATTTAAGCATTAAAAGTTATCAAATGATTTAAAAACCACGGCCGCAATGCACATCCAGCGTAAAATGTTGTGTAGTAGTATACAGTAAAGCTTTGTCAGCATATTCCTAACTGTATTGTATTGGCTGCACTCCAGCCTGTGTACGGTTGCGCTTCTGTCCAGCACATATTTCTTCTTGTACGTTTGCATAAAACAGGAACCTGTGTGCTGGTACTGGAGAACATTAAAATGTAACATTTGAGCAGCATTTTGATAAGAGTCTCACTGATGAAATTGCTGTATTGTTATTGTGTTTCGACTATTTCATGTTGTAATTTACGAACATGTTTTGATTCTTCTCTCTGACAGGAAAGGCACACGGGGCTGATGACTTCCTGCCTGTGCTGATGTATGTGTTAGCTCGCAGTAACATGAGTGCTCTGCTGCTAGACGTGGAGTATATGATGGAGCTAATGGATCCTGCACTACAACTTGGAGAGGGTGAGAACGCATGCACGCACGCACGCGCACACACTCATCTGTAAGCAAATTATTGGTATTTTTAACATACTACATAAACTTACATTACTAGCATCTTTACATAAAGATAGCTTCAACACGTGACAACGTTCAATATTCTTCTAGGTTCATACTATCTAACCACCACCTATGGAGCTCTGGAACACATCAAGAATTTTGACAAACAGGCTGTGACAAGACAGCTGAGTCTCGAGATCCAGGACTCTATTCATCGATGGGAGCGCAGACGTACTCTAAACAAAGCCAGAGCATCGCGCTCTTCTATGCAGGTATGATAATATGATCAACCTCACAAGAACAACTTCCTGTTGTTTGGTGTATTAGCCCCTTTCACACTGCAATGCTGGTAAATTACTGGTAAAGTCATTTTGGTAAATTTATGGGAAATACACAAATATTTTGTTCACACAAGCAATGGCATTCTGTCAATTTACCGGTAAGACATTGTTCATACAGCTCTCTCAAAATACCAGTGATAAGATATCATCAAACGCAACTACAACACAAAATATACGGCGGGATGTGATTTTATACCACGGTGTTGTTCGGATCATACACTTGCTCTTAAAGGCTGGTTTTTGCTTGTGCGTCGGACCTACACCATAACCTCCACGCCGTTAGCAATGCGCCGGTTTTCGTTTATACTTGTGCGTCGTTGTCCACGATGACATGTAAGAACCACTAGTAGACAGTATCCACTTGTGTAACCAAGACAAGAGCCGAAGAAGAACCAGCTTGTTGTGTACACTGTCAGAGAAGCATTAGCAGTGATAGCGGCAGGTAAAGTCACTTTTGTTGCAGCTTGAGTTGTTAAATAAAGAAGAACAAATCATTAATTTAGATCATTCATTCGAAAATGCGTATAAGTAAACGCGACGCTGTCGCAGCCCAATCACAGCACTTGATGCGCGGTTACATTTTTGGAGAGGTGTGTGTCAGGCTACGGCGTAGGGCACGCATCTCTGCGTAGGTTACGGCGTAAATTGTGAGTACCGATTTACTGGAAAGGTTGTGTTCACACACGATCTGTATGTGTGAAAGGGGCTATAGGCTCTAGATAGTGTTTCTGGTCATGAATTGGGAAATCTGGTTTAAAATGTTCCTTAAATTGTTCAAACAAAAATCTAAATTGTCATCATTCATTCACCCTCATGTTGTTCAAAACCTGTATGACTCTTTCTTCTGTGGAACACAAAAGAAGTTATTTGAAGAAATGTCTCTGTGGTTTTGTGTCCATATGGAAGTCAATGGGGGCCAATGTTGTTTGGATGCCAACGTTCTTCAAAATATCTTCTTTTGGGTTCTGCAGAAGAAAGAAAGTCCTACAGGTTTGTAATGACATGAGGGGGAGTAGACAATGACAGAATTTTAATTTCGGGTGAAGCATCGCTTTGTATATTTAATACTTGTCTATGCAAATCTTTCCATCACAATGCTGGAGTCTTATGGATGCTTGCCATGGCATTGCTATGCAGTTGCTAAGGCATTACTGGTTATATGTGGTTTCTAGGGTGTTCTGTGTAATAGCTTACTGGCCCAAGTCTAAAAACCCATGTCTAAGTCTTCGTAATATTCGGAACCTTAGGGGGTGGTTTCCCGGACAGGGATAATGTAAGAGCTGTCCAAACTGAAAACAACGAGCACTCACATATCTCAAAATACATCAGTGACTTTGTGTTGTCTCAAAATGCACAAAAGTAATGTTTTTAGTAAGGTATGTTTGTTAAAACTACTTAAATTTCTCAATTCAACTAAGGCTTAGTCCAGGTTTAAGATAATCCTTGTCTGGGAAACCACACCTAGATGTTTAGGTTCCATCTTCACCTGATTTATGATCGCTCAGAAAAGTCTCATTTATTTGAGTCATTATTTGAGTGATTTGAACAGCTAATGGTATAGTAATGGAAACTGTATATTTATTTGTGTATTTTATTGAACCTTTCTGTTAGGACTTCATAAACGTGTCCTTTCTGGAGGCTGGATCCAACACCAAGACCTTAGGGGTGCGTCCAAACACTACCGCTCAAGACCTGTGCAATCAGTGCGCCGAAAAATTTGAGGTGTTGGACCCGGAGTCGTACTGCCTGAGTTTGCTGGTGGATGGCCATTACAAGCCACTGGCTCCTGAGGAGTTCCCTCTCGCAATCAAATCCAACCTGCACCACAGCGAGCCGCGCAATGAGTATTACTTTGTGTACCGCCATGGTCGCTGGCCGGAACAAGAAACTGTCGAGGAGACTGCTCCTATACCCGCTCCCGAAGAAAGCTTGATATGAAACGTGTGTGTACGTGCGTTAAAAGCATTTTGAGGTGCTTGGATGGACAACTTTATTATAGAAAAGAATGTAACGGATGCTCATTTTAGCCTCATTACAATACCTAACCACATAGTGGAATGTGTCATTCAGCCACGGAAATAACGTAAGTGACTGTCTTCAGGCAACCAGCATTTGCTTTTAAAGGGATTTTGGAAAGTACAGGTTGTACCGGTGCAATGTACCAAGATTGGAATCATATATTTAAAACAAAACATTTCCTCCTAAAATGACCGGTGTGCTTCAAATATAGAGCATGCTTCAGATTTATTTTGATACACACACTCAACAAGAGATAATCCTTCGCCTTCTTGTTAGCCTTAACTTTGAAAGTCCAACATTAAACTTTCAAACAATTCAGCCAAAGCTTTTCACATCTCAGGGTTTGTGACTCATACCTGACTCCGGTGCTGATTTCTTGATATATTCACGTTTTTTAGAGCACTGCATCTTTACAGACCTTGAACTGGTTTGCACCTGCACTTCTCTCAGTTTAAAGTCTCTCAGTTTAGAGTCATTTGCAAGACAGAAACGCTCTCAGTGTTATATATTGATGAAGTTCACAGTTTATTGTTGCTGCTTTTATATATCTGACAATATATATATATATATATATATATATATATATAGATATATAATAGATTAAGCACAAGCTCTGATTTTGTGGCCAATATTTACAGCATGAAATTGTATACTGTATGTACTACACAAGTTGTGCTGATTCAGTAAGCCCAACAAGTCAAACCAAAGACTGGTGTTTGGCATTAGTTAAAATTTTTATACTGGTAATAAATACATTTTGCATTGTTTGTGGCTTGTGGTTACTTATAAAAAGTTATAAAAAAAATTCTTCAGCCAGGTAACATAGCTTATGGAAAATATAATGGAATTTACTAAATTAAATACAATTCGATATAAAGAAGTCAGGCACTTGTATTTAATATTTATATAAGCAGTCATTTCTTATGTAATGTTTTGTAATTGATCTTTTACAATATATAGAAATGTATTATTTTATATATTATATTTTCAAAAATACATTAGCCTATATGATTTAATATTGACAGTTAATACAAACATGCATTAGTTCCTATTAGTGCATTGATCTGATGTTTGAATCATTAAAAAGAGCAACATAGAAAGTTATTAATGCATTGACAGAACAAGAACAACAAATCTGTTAAATTGCTGGAGGCAGATGAGCGCAACTCTTTTTTATATCAATGACGCAGGAATACAGCAAAGTACAAAAGGACAATTTATATAGACTGTAATACACATGAAATGACAGCAGAGATGCTCATGTATGATGTCAGTTGCTTACAAAGGATGTGTTCACGATGTGACAGTTTCATTAGTGCATCTCTTGAATTGTAATTTTTTTCTTTGATTACGTTAATATAAAAAAAAAATCTCAACCTTTGATTAACCCTTTAATGCACACTACACTGGACACATCTTTGTCAGGGTGAAATACTATAGTTAAAAATTTAGTTAATAGTATAATAGTTTTTAAACTATAGTTTAAATGTCAGAAAAAAATGTAATTGTTAAAACCCTAAATTGTTAAAGTTTTCTTTTTTAGTATCTTTATGGGTATATAACACATAACATGTTGTATCTTTTTTGGGTACATTATTGTACATTATTACTTCACCCAATGAATAGCATATGTAGACTGTCTGAATCGTTCTCTATCCTTATTTATGCCATTTATAATATAGAAAACTAAATTAATAAGGCACTGCATTATCATCTTTTGTAATTTAGGGGGCGGGGCACTTCAGATTCTAGAGAGCATTTGATTAGAATTTGACAAAAAATGTCATCAAAATTCTAGACTTGTTTTTGCAAACATGAGAGACTTTGAATGATTATATCTTCTAAATGTAAATGTTGTTATTGTTTTCAAGTACACTGGATTACATGTTTAATCCTTAAAACAAACACACTTATACAAAAAGCAACAAAACTTCAATTTTGATTTCATGGGGACTTTAAAGTAAACTAATGTAGTTTGGCATAAAACATAGTTTATGAGTAAAGAAAAATGCATCTCAAAACCGAAAAGCAACCTCTATGATTAAATCATTCATACAGCAAAGCCCTAGTTTGTAATATTTTGTGAGCAAAAACCTTCTGAGGTTTGGATGAGGATATGAAAAAGAGGTGTGGAATAACAGAGAAGAGAGAGTGCTGGGTTGTGCAAAAATATGCTTATGACTCACAGCGGGTTGTCGGTGGATGTCAGAGCTGCAGATCCATGAACCAAGATGAGTTCACAGTGCAGATCTGCTCTTCAGCCTCCAGCCACTATATCTTCTGACCTGATCCGCCTCACGCTCATTTTGTGTCCTTCTCGCTCCACTCGTGTGCGACTCGACCAGCCCACGTTAATGTTGTCGCGCTTTAATGACTGTCGGCACCTGCGTGCGCTCGCCACCGCTACCCATTATTTTAAATGAGACCTCAACAAAGTCAGGTTAAGAAACACGATTTCCTGCGGTGAATAAAAATGAACGGATGTTATCTATAGGTCGAATGGGGGCTCTGTTACGCTCTGACTAATAAGCTGTAGTTTGTTGCTGTAGTTAGCCTATTTTTATAGTATTACCGGTTTATTTTAATGTTTACATTGAACAGGTTTCTGAAACACCCCCCCTGTGCGTCATGGTCAGCAAACAGGTAGACCCGGCTCATATTTACGCTTCAAAACACTTTCAGGATTTTTACTCATTCAGAGCAATAAACAATAATAAGAGCATGACGTAAATAACAGACATAAGATTTATAAATGTTTGAACAAATAGACCTTTTGGTTATCTCTGTAAGTTAGGCCTACATCGGACGCACGCGCCTGGCCTGAAATAACGTCCGGTCTGTGTTTGTTGATGGTTGTGGCTAGTGGCTATTAACTATATATAGCCTATATTGTATAATACTTGTATTAAATAAACAATTTGGTGAATTTTATTTTGCTTATTATTTCTTAATTAAGAATGTTTTTTTAAAGTTTTTTCTTTATTGCCTAGTGATAAGGCAATAAAGAATAAAAATAAAAATAATTCATGTCTTCATTCCTTGTTATATTGTTGTTGTCGTATTTTATAGTCTTTATGTTTAAACATTCATAAAAGAAGTAAGTTTAGCTTTACATTGGTATATGAGAGAAAATAAATAAAAACATTTAAAGGACTTAATAAATAAAAAGAAAACAGAAATACAGAAAAGAATAACTTTCTTTTTTGTTAGACAACTCCCGGAAAAACACAAGACCAGCTTTGTCAGATTGCATCAAGTCTTTCTGAAATAAAAGCCTTGCAATGGTTGTGTAAAATGCGACAAATTGTCTTGTGGGGGATTCAGTATGTTTGACAGGAGCCTACAAGAAGCTTTCAAATTTAATGAGAGTGACGTCTTGCTTGGCCCAGAATCCAAACGTTTGCGTAGGCCGCAGAGGACGGTAAAGATCTCACTTAAGATTCGGTTAAGGGACCTCATTACCGACCCTCAGCTTGCATCTCATGATCCTATAGGTTACGCCCAGGTACGGGTAGGTCACAAGCTTGACTCAACACGTGGACCGCATCCGTCATAGTGGAACATGTAGTTTTGATCATGATTTTGTGATCTTTCCAGACAGTTTCCGGATTTTTTCCTTTTTTGAGACATCATTAGGTGCGCTGACGTCCAAACATGTTTTTCCTCCTGTGATTCTAGCTTTTATTTTAAGATTCCATCCGAAAAGGACATCCAGGGGTGTGGCCTTCTCTGTTATAGCTTTGTTTGCATTTCAACAAGGAGAATGACACATGGCTTTTTATCTCGTCTCCCCTACAACTTCTGACAAAAGAGAGGTATATATAATCCCACACAAGCAAAACATATTCACACTGGCACATGAAAATGCATTACAGCCCTGCATATAAACATAGTCTGGGATAGCTCTTTAACGCACAAAGTGATATAGCAATAGATAACATAGGCAACGTATATATATATCAAAAAATATATAAGACATTTGGTTTAGACGCTGCATGGAAGAGTTGCCGAACAGCTTGGAGTTCTTTGAGATAGATTTGTTTTTCTGACACAGCGCATTGAAGACCAAATACTGCACCAGAGAGCAGATAACTCCACAAAGGTAAATTGAACATTACTTATACTTAATGCAAATCATAATTTGATTTATTTCTCTAATTCATTTCTGTTAAAAATGCTAAAAAGTCATTTTCTACATAAAATCATCCTGCAAGATGTAAAGAATATTTTTTGAAAAAATAACCTTGATATCTTTAGTATTGACTGAGCAAGGCCTTGTCAAACATTAATACCAGAATGAAAATAATGGCAAAAATCCAACTTCGATGCTCATTTTCTTAGAATTCGATTAGATTTTAGCCCGGTTTTCACACTCATGTATTTATTTAATACATTTTTTAAATATATCGCTAAAATGCAGTTATAGTAACAAACATTGATGACATTGAATGTTTCCGATGTGTTCTGCAACTAACAAATTGTAGACTTAAAAATGCATATTTAGCGTTTCTGTCTGTAGTAATGTATTGTTATATAATGTGAGCGAGAGGCCGTGAATAATTTATGCATCTGGTTGAAATATACTTTGGTCTGATTGGCTGATATATGAGTTTAATTTTAAAATGGCATGCAGTTAGAAATATGCTCCAGCACTACAGTAGGTATCATCCCTCATGTTTCCCATCTGAGAAAAATGCATTCAATATATTCTGTACACTTTCTGCAGTGTTCTCTCTCAATTGTTCGTATGCATTTTTTCTGATAAGTTTGTTTTTGTCTACATATTCTCCTGTAGATGGTGTCTCTATGCATGCCTCTCCGATCTACACTGTTGATCTTGGTGTTAATGGTTACGATGCTAATGACCTCTGCCTTCCCTCAACCTCACCTTCGTCCTCTGCAAAGGTAATTTGTCCTTACATATATCTTCATACATACATAACATTGTAACGGCAGATCTTTATTTTAAACAGCAACCTGCCTCCTATTGGTCAAGAGGATTCCAAAAGTGAACAGTGGGAGGTACTCTACCCCTCCATCTCGCTTCGTGATTGGAGCATCCGCATGCTGACCGCCCCGAATTTTGGTGCAGCGAAGGCTGGCGCAGATCAGCTGGTTGGGGACGACTGGCTTCCGCTAAGCCAGTCACAGATGGAGGAAGAGCTGATCAAGAGCTGGCCGGGCGACTGGGCTTCACAGCTGGGTCACCAGCAGAAGAGAAACATTGTGGTGGCGGATGATGCAGCGTTTAGAGAGAAGAGTAAGCTTTTGACAGCAATGGAGAGACAGAAGTGGCTGAACTCTTATATGCAGAAACTGTTAGTAGTTAATTCAAAATGATGTAAAACATTTATTCAATTCTTCACGTGTACAAATATATGATAATGGTGCATTTTATGTGAGAGCACATTTTGATTTTCACTACCAAGTTAAAAAGTAGGATCATACCTGAAAAAATCTTTCCTTTTTTAAGAAGATTGGTTGAAAGGCAAAATGCATGATATGGAGTCTATTGATGATGATTCAAATAAACACCTGAAATGAATTTCAATGACTATGTTTACTGAGCAATTTTCAGATCCACAGGCTTTGGGATGCTATCATGGATTTTGTTTATTCATATTATCTTCAGATGACTAATATGACATCAAAAAATACAATAAGGCACAGGAAGTGAATTTCTTTCTTTCCGGCTCATTAAATGCTTTCAAGTAGTTATCTGTCAGCCTGAATTACCATGCAGATCTGTGACAAGCCAAGTTATTTCACACTTTAGTAATAAATCCAAGTAATTTGTTCACATCAGAGAAGATCTAATGATGTGAAGCTACTGTTAGAAGAGCAATGTGACTGTTAAATATGGTAAATGGGACACATTTTCAGGGATTTTCATGTGTAACATCATTTAAAATCAAAGTGCTATTACAGAGTATTGAACCTGGAACCTGAATATATATATATATATATATATAATATTTCTAAATATTCCATTTAATATCTGGCCAATTCTAGCATTATGGATGTGAAATTTTCAGTCTAAACTGATCAATTCTGAGAGAATGTATTTATTACCAATATAGCGAATAATCTGTTAATATTTTACTAAACTCCTTATGATAGAGTCCAGACATCAGAAAAAATATCAGTTTATGCACAAGTTGTCTTCATGCATTATGGATGTGCCAAAAAAGGACACATGTTTTTGAGAGACAACATACTTTGTAGGATTTCTGTGAATTAAAATGTGCAAAGCAGAAGTAATAATACCCAACAAACAGAGAAGAGATGGCTCTTCATAGAACACAAAATACTTAATTGAATTTTCATGTGCTCATTTAGGAGGAATATGAACTGTTATGTATGTGACGATTCCGTTATGGATGTGACGATTTACTTACCTGACTATGGAAAACTATGCTTTAAGACATCACGTGGGTATTTAACCACCAAATATTGACATCTGACTATCAAAAAACTTAAACTCATCTTAAGGTTGACATTTGCATGGCTCCATTGAATTCATGCTGATCACAAAATTAGTATCACATAAGCAAGAGTGCTGCTGTTCACTCTAATAGCAAATGAACTTTTATATAATGTGGAGTAAACACGTGTTTGATTGCAAATTGAATTTTCTAAAGTAAAAGATTATCTCTCCATAGGTACCCTGAAGTCAGTAAATTGAGCTGTGTCAGAAGAGATAGGACCTCCCATGCTGATATGAGTAATTTATCGCCGGGCCGAATTATGATGTGCTTAAAATGGAATATTTAATGTTCTGACAGCAGAGAATTAAATAGGGCCACAGTTAAATACACCCCCGTGACCTCATTAGCCTGAAGCTAGCAAGCGATTCATCAACTGATCGGAGAGGCCTGAAGTATGAGCAAATCTCTGATGCAAAGCCTGGTGAATATCTGCTTTATGGCATTTGCTGAAAAACTTTACATTACGTTTATTTCCTTTACCTTTTTGTTGCACAAAGGTCAAGTTGATGTCTCAAGTAGTGCCAGAGGGAGTTTTGTAAAACTCATAGCAAGGACGGCTATGTGGTGTTCAAGGAGATATTTATGGGCTGTTTTTTGCAGGTTATAAATTTAAGCAGAAAGTGATTGACTCGCCCAGTTCAGCATTTATCTTCAGCTGTCAAAAGTGTCCGAGTGCCACTTCAGAAGTTAAGAAGAACAATTTATGGAATGGAAGAAGAAATGGCATCTGAGTATATGGGATTAAAGAAGAATCTTCCTGCAGCTCTGCCCTCATGGTGAGGAAGCAAATAGACACTGTGTAAGGGTGAGATGGATGAGAAGGCCGAGGATCACAGGAAGTGTAATTTATCACTCTCTACAGCTGGCCTACATGGCGGCCAAAGCCAATCAGCAGTAGCCAAATTGCTTTCTGCAGCCTATTCGCACCGACTGGAACTACGTCTTGAACCTCATGCTGAATCGCCCGGTTCTGCTGTTTTTTCACTCATTCTATAGCACAAGTTGCCTGGCCGTGTCTCGGTTTTATTGTTTAGGTAGCCTTGAATAGTTCAGGAGTTGTTCATGTTTGATGTTAGCTGGAGCATTTGCTGTTTTTAAAGGTGAAGTGTGTTATTTATGTTATGTTAAAATACTCTCTCCTATCCAGCTGAATGAGAATAAACAGGTACTGTTTGTACTGGTTCAAAGATGCATTTTGCGTTATTGATGTGACATACAAACACTCAGAGAATGTATTTGTTAGCTATGTACTAAACCATCTGTTTATATTTTACTAAGCCCTTGTTGATAGAGTCCAAACCTCAGAAAAATCTCAGTCTATGCATGAGTTTTTTATTTTAAAAAAGGGAAATAAACGTGTGTTATGGATGTGACAAAAAAAGACAGTTTTTGAGAGAGAATTAAAATGCACAAAGCAGAAGCAATAATAGACAACAAATGAGAAGTGGTGGCTCTTTTTAAAACATAAAAGTTACTTTTTTTTTTACTTTTACGTGTCCATTCATGAGGAATATGTGACGTTATGGATGTGACAATCTTGATAATGGCACTTACATGAATAGAATTTTTTTTTTTTTACTTTGAGACCTCACATGTGTGTTTGAACCTCCAAATGTTGACATCTGTGCTATCAGTATAGTAAACCCTTTGGTAAAAGCATTCTTTTTTCATGGTCAGGTTGACATTTAAATGGAATTGCCCAATAACATTTCACAATGGGTTGTTTATCTATACTGTATAACTGCGTATGTGTATGACAAATAAAATCTTAAATCTTGACACCAAACAGTAGTAACAAAATGACACACATATTTTGCCGTCATAGACAGTCACACCACAGTTTAGAGATTATGCAGATTTTATTACATTTCGTAACATTTAAAATGTCACAGATAAAAGAGAAAACCATAATAATAATACAACTAATAAAAAACATGAATGGACTGTATATTATTTAATTTAGAATCTGTCAGTGACATCTATTTAATCATCTTTAATGGTCCTTGAATTCTAAAACTCTCTTTTCAAAAATCTTTACACACACACGCACCCACGCACGCGCACAAACATAAACCTCAAAGAGTGAATCCAGCAAACAGAACTTTTTTTAGTTCCCCAGGAAGAGAATCCTGAGAGAGTTCTGTGTTTTCCATTAAAACATGCTCAAATCATCACTTAAATCATCAAATAATCTTCAAAACACTTTTTCCATTCACTTCTTTTCCTGCTTACAGCTCGTGATTGGCCTTTTACGGACTGTTATTGGGAGAACATTTTCAGAAATCTACAAAATAGTACTGCACTCATTGTGGTAGCTAAAAGCATAATTCAGTGAATGGGGATGCGAGGAATTTTGTAAACCACAGCTTCTTTCAAAGAGTTTGCGGGCACAGACTCCCTATTGTCCCAGTTATCAGAAAAGTGAGCCTTCTGTATGTCATACAAATCGTTTTGAACAAAAAGAACCTCCATAAAGAACTTAATAAGAGCTGCTCGGATTTACAAAATCTGGTTCAAATCAAGATAACCGAACTCTGCTGCCAATTGTGCATGTGAGAGTTAATGGCCTTGAACACTTGATTTACAGCAGTATGACTCTGGCCTTGAAAATAGGACTTTTAGAATTGAGCTCCTTGCTATGTAGTGACAGAACCAGAAGGTCTTTAATGTTTGTTTTAAAATGACACATTGTTTTGTCTGAGCTCTGGTCACGTGTCAATGACGTCACGGGCGGGTGAAGGTTCTTCAGGAAGCGTGGTTGTAGCGTTTGGCAGCGTTTGATTGTGCGACACTGAGTTTTGCTGTATCTCCAGGGCGATGCCTGTGGGATCTTGCGGAGGAAACTCCTTAACTTGTCGCCGATACTCTAAGAAGGTGCATGCCTTGGTGGCGATGGCGACGACGTTCTTGCCGATGAAGATGGTCGAGACTCGGCTGTCCTGGAACAACACCATGTTAATGCCTCGGATGAGGATGGTGACGACGTTGATGGTCACCAAGCTGAGAATAGGGTACAGCATCATCTTCTGAGGTGATACGTGCTCGCCCTGCACGCTGATCTCGCTGAGAGAAACGCACGGGAGAATGAGCAACAGGATGTAACAGTAGAAGAACATCAGGCCTTCTGCCCAGATGGGCAGACCTGTCCGCTGTGGCTCCCACAGGTTGGCCTGGATGTCCAGTACATCCAGTAGGTCAAGTGCCACCCAGAAGAGTCGACCCCGCATGTCCTCTTTCTTCCGGAAGGTTCTCACGTACTCCATGCTGTCGAGCGCGACCAAAATGAGGTAAAGTCCCGGTACGCAAACCGATAGCAACAAAGTCAAAGCTTTCCTAGCTACAGTCTCCAGACTTTTGCGGTCGGCTTTGTAATTTTGGAACACAAAGTATAGCTTGATCTCCAGAACGAATATGTAGAGGAACCAGAGGATCATGGCATAGCCACGCTTTGCAGTCCTCACCTCTGCTCCCACCCACACCGCCACGTAACGGAGGACTATGAGAAAACAAATATCTCCAACTAGGACAATGATGCAGACGCCGATTTTGCGTGGACCCTGGTTCTGCTCCACGAGGTACGCGTCCATGAAGGCCATGCTGGTCATTATGACAATGGTGGTTAGGCACACATGCCGTTTGTCGGGGGGTGGTAATACCATGGTGCTCTGTCTGTTTGCCAAAGTAAAAAAGAAACAAATCGAATCCACAGAAAGTTTCGAAAAGATTACTTCATGGTGCGCGAATGGTCGTCCATCGACGCTGGTGATTCTTTCGGCAGTGGGTTAATCCATTTGCATCTGGAAACATCAGCCCGTTCAGCAAAGCTCCATAGAGTCCAGTGGCTTTTCTTTACCGCACTTCACATGGCTGTGAGCCTCCATTGACCGCGGCTGTTTGTTCATCGATACTTCTGCGATTTGTCGTGTATCTGTACAAAGACGTAGATCCCTTTCTGAGGCTGGATTGTGGCGTCTTTCCGACCTTACAGACATGGACCTTCTCATCTGTGTCAGCTGATCCATAAAAACAGCATGGCTAGATTAAATGCCGTATCAGGCGCCGAAGCTGGATTGTGCAGTCTTGAAAAAGGAATGTCAAAGCTCTCTTTTGCCTTCGACGGATCGAAGTTTCTGTGGATCAGAGAAAGAAAAGTAAGTTCTCAAAGACAGCAAAAAATGGTTATGACCTTGTTGCAAACAATGAAGCTTTAAAACAAAACACTAGAGGTCACTGTGGTAATTTGACACAAGCAGATGGATCTCCAACCTCGCTCCCATGGGTCCTTGGTGTTGTTTTGCATTCCTCTAAAGCTTTTCATTTTGAATAGACTTTAACTGTTTGAAAGAACGATTTTGTTAAATGATTCTAGGCTTTTTAAAACATTCGGGAATACAGAAGAAATAATAAAGTAGTATATTTTCCACATGCACGTACTATGTGCTTATTGTGTAACTGTGTATTTATAAGGTACCAACCCTGAACCTAAGCCTTACCCATATTAAAGGGATAGTTCACCCAAAAATGAAAATTCTGTCATCATTTATTTATCGTCTTACTTCAAACCTGTATGACTTTCTTTCTTACGCACAACACAAAAGGAGATACTTTGTAGAACGTTGGTAACCAAACAACGGCGGCACCCATTGACTTGCATTGGTTTTGTGTCTGTACAATAGAAGTGAATAGGGACAGCCGTTGTTTGGTTACCAACATTTATTAAAATATCTCCTATATTTTTTGTATATCGGTAGTTGGCCGGCTCTATAAAGTGTCACACACAGCTTCAGCGCTCACCTTTTGATTGAATTTTAAATAATAAAAACTTTTCATTTTTCGATGAGTTCTAGCAGCAGGAATCTCACTATGTCACGGTATTCATAGATATGATGATGCCTACTGCAATATCTTTCCCTAATATTCCTACTCGCTGTAAGCCACCGGCTTCCATAGCAACCATTTCTATTGAGAGAAGTGATAATAAGTGATGATGAGCTTAAAGCAGTGGGGAACCCTCAGATTTCTGGGAAGCGAGATATTATTGGATGCGTGACAGGCAGAGGGTGTTCACTCACTCAACGTGAATGACAACAACTATAATGGATATTCAAACGATAGTGATTCTTAGGACATTTTAGAATGCATGGTGGATGCAAAGAGTTAAAACTAAATAAACTGTATACACAAATTACACTCCCATTTCCTAGACCACAGTCATTCAAAGTTCCTAAAGGGATATTACCTTAAAGATTATGTCATCATTTAGTCACCCTCATATCTTTCAAAACATGTATATGACTCTTTCTTCTGTGAAACACAAAAGAAGATATTTTGAGAAAAGTCTTAGTGATTTTGTGTCCACACATTGGAAGTCAATGGGGGCTGTGTTGTTTGGTTAACAACATTCTTCCAAATATCTTCTTTTGTGTTCTGCAGAAAGAATGTCACAGAATGACATGATAACATATTTTTTGGATGAATCTGTTTTAATTTAAAAACAAGAAAAGAAATGTTAATGTAATAAACATGTAAATAAAAGCAAACGAGGCATAATATACATTATTATATGTTAAAATAACAGTAAAAATAAACAATAGAAAGATAATACAGTAAGAATTATAATGAAAGCAACGGAAGCATAAAAATGTAAATAACATTTAAGAAATTAAAATGCATAAAGAAGAAAATGATGCAAATGTTCTAAAACACTTTGCAATTTTCTCTAATAAAACTGCACTAAAAGTCAGTCAGTAAAACAGGAAACAACACAACTAAAATAAACATTGTCTGCATTTTCTAAGCAAAATAGTTTAAAGTAAAACCAAACCACTGTTCTGAATTCCCCATGTCCTTATTGCAAGGCTACCCACGGTTGCTATCTCAACACAAGCGTGACTAGATTTCTTCTTCAGATGGGAGATTAGGGAACAGCACACATTTGATCATAAGATTAGCTCAGAGCTTCTGACTGTCTTTGTACGTAATTCCAATCACAGCAACATTTTGCACACTCCTCTCACAACACATGCTGGGAAACTCTTTGCTAGTTAGCTCACGTCAACATTGTTCACGATTGGTATATATATATATGGAAGTAAACGTTAAGACTATTTGCTCACATGTCTGCTCGAGTGATTGATTTCTATCTCCGAGAGCATGGAGGAAGAAATCACAATAAATCAGTAATATGTGGAGTCTTAGAAAACTAATGGTTGTAAAGAATTATAGCTTCTAAAGTCCCTAAATTTAGATGCATTTATTTCAAATCTCAAATGCATTTGAAATGAATTCTTGGAATTAATCATTGTTACTCGTGAAATGTTTGTGTTCACACATTTACACAAATATATATCAATTGCAAGTTAGTTTGAATGTTTCATTGATTCCATGTGTTTGATTTGTGCCTTTTATTTGGATACTTGGGTTACACTTTATTTTATTTGTGTCCGTGTTACAGTGTATGTTTACATTTAAGTACTGAGTAATAATAATTAACCACATGTACTTACTATAGGGTTGGAGTTAGGATGAGGGTGTGGTTTTATGTTAGTTGCATGTAATTATGCATAATTTATACTAAATACTACAGTAAGTACATGTAACGTCCGTAAAGTGTTACCGATACTTGTTATTCCTTTGGTTGTCTTGCTTGTTGAACATTACATTTTAAAACTATTAGCATAATAAATAACTAAGTCCTCTATTTTACCGCTGTCTTATTTTTTTTAGAAGGTTTTTCACTTGGAACATGGCTGCAGGGTTTTGTTTCCATTCAGACACAAGAGATTCAGGTCAGGCACTGATGTTACGTGATGGGATCTGGCTCGATTCATCCCACCGGTGCTCAGGTGGGCTCCAAATCTAATAAATACACCAAATCTAATAAATAATTTCTTTATGGACCCCACCCTGAGCACATGGGGCATTGTCAGGGTTCCCAGGTTTTTGTAACAATGACCCAGTTGCCTATTAAACTAGCCCCAAAAATAGCCTAAACACACAACTCAAAATATGCCACTTTCATACATAAAATACACATTTTACAGCCACTGTTATGCACTAGACATGTCAATGAAAATAACTGAATAGTAGTAATGTATTTACATAAATAAAATGATCTAACCTGGACGGCTTTACCGTACACCCGGCGCAAGTTGCAGCGCAAGTGTTTTTGCTAGTTTCAGTCCGACGCAGTTCTCACTTTTCCGTCCTGCGCCTTGTTGTTTAAACATGGACGTGCTGATCTAAAAAAGAGGTGTCTTCAGGCGCATTGTTGGCGCATTGATATTTAGAGGAAAATAGACTGAAAATAGACTGCGCCATAGGCCAACTCAAACCTGGTCTGATGTCTAAAGTCATTGGCACAATATTATTTTTGTTATTTAAAGAGCGCGTTCACAACGCGTGTTTACTTTGCTTATTACACAGAGTGAAGCGCAGCAGAACACAAACAAGCCAAATATTAAAAACAAAAGGTCTACAATGTAAAATATTATTATTATGTACATAAAAATCCAACTGTAGATTGTCCTGTAGATGGTCTGCTCGTGCACAGAACATAGATTTTTATCTTTATGTACACAATAATAGTTTGTCGTTTCTTCACTAGAGAAGCGTTCACTCTTTGCTCTTGCAAACTCCGCCATGTAAATAGCAAATATTCCATGGCGCGAGCGCAACTGTCTCTTAAAGGGAATAGGAGATGACACTCTGATTGGTTTACTGCACGTTTTGCCCAAAACACACCCATTACTCATTAAGAAAATATGTACAACCCATTTAAACCATGTGCCCGGGCACGGAGACCCGCAAAAGTGGATTCGGACCATGCGCTTAGATGATTAAAATAGGGCCCGGAGACTTGCTGATGTACAAAATCCTAAGAAATGTGGAACCGAAAAGGTGTATAGCCCATTCTACTGAAAATGTGCAGGGGTTGATTTTATGAGCTTATTGCATTGCACATTTTTCACGTGATACCTAATGTGCGACATATTTCATTTATACATCAATGTTTGAAAAAGTGATATGTTAGGCTTGCTTATAAATGTAAAAATTAAACAGCTAGTTGGTGGCAGCAAGTCAGTGAATCATTCAAGCAATTCGTTCAAATCACGGATTCGTTTAGGATAGAAACACAGCAAAAAGGCAGATGTAAGTGTTTAAATGAACTTTAATGCGCATAATGCAACATTACTTATGGTACTACGATACTACCGTTAGAGCGGCACCGCAGGTATTTTGAAGCTTTAGCATCGCGATGCTGCCGTGCAACCCTATGCACTGTTCAATACCTTGCAGCTTGTTCTTTACTTTCTGGGTGGATTATAGTAGGTCTGAAAGTTAATTTGTAAAAGATTTCCATTGGAAGTTTTTGAAAAACAAGGTCAAATCTACCCTATAATTTGTGTAAGCAGACGCATACATTCGTTTCTCCCAATAAGAACATTCGATTTCAATAGCAAGGTCTGTTTGTGTAGGTCTCTATAGAAAGATCATGTCTACAGAGTCTGTATACAGTCACGACTTTCCTTCCTGTGCTGTCAGTCATAATAGTCAGGTATCTCACCCGCTTTTATTCTCTATTTAGACACAGATAACATTCGAATTTGCCCCATTTTGCTGTAATTTTTGTCTGACGTCTTAAATACTTTTCTATTAGGCTTGGTCTAATTGAGTTTCTATCCCGGGGCTCTGTTAGAACATGATTTGGTTTCTGAACACAGCCATAATGCCAACTGGTTCGTTCTTATTATGAAGTGCTGTAAAACTTGATGAATAAAAAATGAATATGGCCATAAAGGAAGTATTTTAATAAAAGAGTCATGCTGCCGGCCCCTGGGCACCAGAAGGACCACCAAACAACTTCACCTGATGCTGTCTCTAAAGCTAAACCTGAAAAGAGACATTAATATAACAACAGTCCAACATTCAGACAATAAACAGAAATGGCCCTTTAGTTGCATTTTGTGTTCCCGTGAGGGTATAGAGTGGGCGTTCTCTTTTTTATTTTTGTATGCAATCATAAAACAAAAAATTAAGGTCCTCCTCCATTGTGTTTTGAGTTTTGAAGGGGGCGTTTTATTGATTCGTGGTCATTAAAACAACAGTTGGCCCTTGTGCTCTTGCAGAGCCGTGTTTGGGACACGGAGACAGGACCCTACTTAGAGATCATGTACATAATGAAATAAATAAAAGGAAATTGGAGCTCACTGCTGGTATCAGGGGCCTCGGTTAGTAAAGCTGACCTGGTTACTGGACTTTCAGCTAAAGCGTGTCAGATTCAAGGTATCTTTGATATTTATTTTGTATTTGATCTTTTTTAACAGTGCATATAAATAATAAAATGTATTGCCGTATTGTACTAAAACTTAACTTTACCTAATAAATATAAATTTTTTCATTTTGGAACTTAAGCACTAGATGACAAGGCAAAGATTGAAACACCTGCTAAGCAAAGTACTAAAATGATCCGCCATATGTTCACTTAATTGTAATACACTATTAATTAATTGTCACTAATATATGTTCAGTGTTTAAAAATTGCACGTGTATTGAATATACTACAAGGTCTTTAGGTGGGCCTGGAACAGTCCCAATTCTTTTAGACATAATCACACACACAAATACACGCACACACACTCCTCTGGCAATGTACTGTACTACGTGAAGAGAGCAATGGAGTGAGAGCATTAAATCAAGAGTTTAATTAAAGTAGCAAAACACATGGGAGCAAATAAGTGTCTGGAGTAGAGCTCATCAGCCAAATCAATAGACAGACAGGGAATATTCCTCTCCTCTGAAGCATAAACAGCCTCTAGACTGCACACTTATAAAAACACTCTTTGTAGCCTGTCAACACTAACGCAATGCGCTACAACAGTGGTTCTCAGGGGCCGTGGCCCCCCCTGGGGGCCCCCGAAATTTGCACCAGGGGACCTCCAATTTTATAGCATTGTTTTAAATATAGAATGTACCATACATTCTGTGAACCCTGCACTACAATGTTATTTGTTTGCTAACAGTTTACCATAAAATAAGGTGACTATACGTGCCATATTTCCGGGACACGTGCTCCCCAGGATTTCGACAAATAGGACCTCCGGAGGTCGCAGATGCACCCAAAGCTTTGCTGTTCTGCCTGACTTTTGTCTCACTCATCTCTATTCTAATTCTATGCAATTGTAGGAGAAACGTTGAAACAATATTGGTATGTAAATTAAACAACGAAGAACCCCATTACATATCTATATATAGCCATAAATAAGTTGGCGTTGTTTGTGTCCTTGTTTTATCAGCTGATGCAGATCAAGAGACTTCCAAACAAGCTGAGTAGAGAAAGCATGGACAAAGCTTTTCAAACAGTTTAAACACGGGCTGATTTGCTTTCTGCTTTACGTCTATTCATTAATTTTCCATGAACAACCTTTCCTGAAAATATTTGCAATACAAAGTTTATGTTTAATGTTTTATTTCTTTATTTATTTCTCAACACATTTTGATTTAAAGCCACCAAAAGCTTGCGGCTTTGTCGCGCATCTGCTAGAGCTGGTGGAGATGTCAGTGGCTGGATATATGTGGCATGTGTGTTGTAATGCTGAGAGGTTCCGTCGAGAGGGCAGCGTTGCTGTGGCAACAAGGCATCCATCAGACCGCCACACCAGACTTCCAATAAAAGAAAACAATAATGATTGTGACTCTCATTTCCACTCAGTAATGAAAACCCCAAAAAGATTCTGTGCTCCAACTTGCCTTAAAGTGGAAGTTTTTGTTTTGTTTTTCTCTTTTCATCTTCATGTTATTATAGAAAAAGCTTGAGATCAGGACACATCGGCTAGTACGGCAAAACATAAACATGGATTTCAGTATGAACATTCCCAGCATGTATTCAAATCTCTGTTTCCTTCCACTATCTAAACACGTCATGTCTTATTTTTTCAGTATTAAAAGACCAATCATTACATGAATTGATTTAACAGTCAGTTATTCTAATAGGAATTGATTCAAGACTCGATTATAGAAAGAGAACCAACTGTCTATTCTCATACTTGTATTGGAAACTTGATTTGAGAGAAAATGACTTCTGTCATAGCTTATAGGATTTAATAGTCCTCCACTTTCTTGTTTTCTCACTGGCTGTCCACCAACCCAACACCCCATCCCCCACCCCATCCCTGATGAATATGGTCTCTCATCCTTCTCTATCTCTTTGGCGTCTCCCTAGGGTTGTTTCATTCTCTCCCACTCATCGATTGACCCCACTTTCCACAACATTCCACCCACTCGTTCATTTAATTAAAACAGCCAGTGTCTAGGCTTTGTGAGGTAATGAATGTGCCGGATTTTAGCTCTACCTGGGTGAATCTCACAAAGGTCTAGGTCACACTTCACTCACCAAATTCAAAAGAAAACGTTTCTAGGGCTAGTCAAATTTTGTGCGTTGTTACATTATTTACATGAAAATTGTGCTGTTCAATCTTGATTTATAAATTTGGTCGGACCCCTTTGGATTGTCAGATTTAGTGGCAAAATACAGCAGGAGCACAGTAAGTGATTTAGAATTCTCAGTGTCCTTTATTAAAGGTGCTGTGTGTAATATTAAGGAGGATCTATTGACAAAAATGCAATATAATATACATAACTATGTCTTCAGAGGTGTATAAAGACCTTATGAAGCGTTATGTTTTTATTATCTTAGAATGAGTTATTTCTATCTACATACAGCAAGAGTCCCCTTACATGGAATTTACCATGCATGTTGTTTTTTTACAGTATCCTTAAATGGAAAAACTGCTCTACAGAGCGTGTTTCATAAATATGTTATCTCCTTTGGAAAAGAAGCGAAAACGTGATGTCATCTTTGTCGTGTGTCAAAATCTCCACATTGCTCCTTTGAAGGCAACACAACAAATACTATAATGTTGCATGAACACTACAATTAAAATAACATATTGCTGGCTTTTACATTGTAGTAATGAGAATATTTTTTGCATTATGTGTTATGAGAATTGTCAGGGTGATGTGCATAATTGTTCTGAAAATAATGAAAAACAACAAAAGCGCGTGAATCATTAGGTATTCGCCTAAAAAAAACATATCAGAAAAATACTTGCAGTCGGCACACCAAAGCTCTAAAAATATCAATAATAATCAGAGCTGTGTGCTTGAAATGTCACGTGCTATGTGAAAGTCTATTTTTGGAAAAATGTGTAAAATTTTGTGTAACAGGTTTTGTGAGATTCACCCAGTTCCCTGTTGTTTTGTTATGTGGCTCTGCACGAGTATCAATGGCATTGGGAAAAGCTCTGTGAGTAGGTCAGTCAAGAACAGACAGCACCAGAGGGGAGGAAACAGAGCTCAGCAGAATCAGATAGAGAGCTTGACGGCCTGCAGGCCGTTCCAGTAATCATATCAACATGTTCATCCAGCCTGGCAACCGCAATGAGCAAGAGCTCCCCATGGAGCTATATCAGCAGGAGCAGTCTGAGCTCAGCAAGGCAGGCTCATAACACTGCTTGCTTCTGCCCAGAGACGGTCCAAGACACATCCTTTAAGATAAAGAAGTCACACACATGCTGCAAAGTTTGGGGAATGACACCTGCATTTAAATCTGGGAATAAATGTCAGAATTTGTTCTGTGTGTGGAATACAGTAGTCACTTCTGAAATTGTGATAAAAATTCTGGTTTCACTATCTGAATATTTCAGGGGTGAGTGTGGTTGTAGGATAATCTGAGTGGGTGGGGATGCATTATAAACCTCATAAGTCTGGCTTATGAATAGTAATTGGGTAACTTAACATTTAGCCTGTAGTTGTAATGGACTTGCAACCAGCTACATTTTTTTCTCATACTATAGACAAGCAAAACAAAGCTCCTTACCTAAAATGAATACCGATCAAACTGCGAGGGCAGGGAAACAAGGGATTTCTAAAAGAGGATGGGACATGTCTTCTCCAGTTAAAATGAGTAATGCACAAATCTGCATATACAGAACAGTATTTAGAACCAAGGTTATTATAGTTTACTAAACTATTAAAACAATTCTGTTCATTGAAATCAAATAAAATATTGATTTAGTTATTATTTATAAAAACTTAAACTAAATGAAAAACAGAAATGTTGCCTCAGCAATAAACTGAAAAAGTTGAGGTTGACGCATTAAAACTATTAATAATTATGAATTATTAAAATAAATAAAAGACTTAAAGGACCAGTCAGTGAAATTTAGTGGCATCCAATGGCTCCCTCCACCGCTCCCCCCTCTCTTTCAAAGCACTACAGTGGCTGACAGAGGACATATCGCCAGAAAATAAACCACAAGAAGGGGAAATATGTTAAAATTTTAACATTTAGTCTCATCTAGTCTATTAAGTCACAGCGCAAGTGGACACAGATGTCCTTAGATTTGTTATGTTTCTATGGAACAAATTTCTGAAATGTGGTACTTTCAATATCTCTTACCATAGAGCACAGGAGTGAGTAGATTATAAAAGAGAGAACATCGCCTCAGCCCCAAGCACCACTTCTGCTTCCCTCTCTCCGCCGTGACCTCATTCATTCTGTCCTTTAAACGCCTCAATTCCACTTGTCTCACTTGCTTTCGTCTCCGTGGCCGTCGGAGACGCTGCTTCAGAGCGGCTTTATCGGCACAAAGTCCACAGTAACAGGATCTGTGGTGACTGGCTCCGTGCGGAAGACCCTGAGGGGGGCTGCGTACTACTGTTGCATGTTCAAACCTCTAGACAACCGCCGTGATGCCACGTTAAATCCCTTTATACGTTTTAAACAGCAAACGCTTGTCATCTGCCTAAATAATCAATGTAAGACCTCACTGGGAGCCGGCCAGAGCTGTCTTGCAGTCTGCATGGCGCCTGAAGATGGTTGACCTTGCAGGGATGGAATGAGATGAAAAGACAGTAAAGCAGGTCTGAACAAGGCTGCAGCAGTTGTGAGAAGTTTGTGCTTAGCCTGAGAAAGAATTTTACAGGGAAGATTCTACAACTTAAAAAAAAAAACTAATCTCTATTCCTATAGTTCCTATTATATGAGCCAGTAAGCAAGCACCCAGAACAATCCAGCAAAAACATGCAACCATCCAGGACGTAGAAACCACCCCAGCAACTGCATAGCAACACCCTGGAAACACCCACAACACTCCACATCATGGCAGCGAGGGAAGTGGTACCAAAGATTATTACCAGAATGCACCACTGACATTACTATAAATGAGGAGGGAATGCAAAGCTCAATGCAAAGCTCAAAAGTCCCGCCTTCCTACTAAAAGAGCCAACCGTCAGTCAATAAAGACTTTACATAGAGTCTTGTGAGGCGCTTGCCAACCTGTGCATTAAAGCATCCTCAAAACAGGTGTTTTTAGTGCAATTTAAGCTTAGGAAAAAAGTTATGGGATAGCTGATGTCAGGTTTAACTGTTGGTTGGAAATATGATTTTTAATTGTGATTTTTGCCAGCGATTTTAGAAATATCCGTCTTCCCCATTCAAGTAGATAGGACTGTGGTCTTACTATGACTGAAATGTTCCTTAGAAAATGTAAAATCTACTTGGATAAGTGCACTGAAACTGTTGCAGGAATCACAAGAGCACAAGAGAATCACACAAAATTACCCTAAATTCTTTTAAAGGAAAATCAGACATTTTCCCAACTTCACAAAAACAAAGGCACTGACACAAAATCCTTTTTTTGTAACAATTATTTCCAAAGTGACTGATGCTGTTATACTACTCCACAAAAATGCAAATGACCTTCAAGTCTAAATGCACCCCTGCCTAACAGCATCCGCAAGTGACAGTGTTTTTTTAACTTGCAGTGCTTTGTCGGAAAGAGCTGTCCTTCTCAACTTTGTGTTTAGCCTTTAACCTATTGATTTGTCTCTTCTAACACAATGCAGCCATTTCATTACATTAGATGTGGAAACAGCAATCACAAGAACCTCTCGTAATAAAGTGAAATCCTGCTGCGCCAACTGCCACTCTGTGAAAAATAAAGACAGGAAAGGGAATAGAAAAGTAGAAGGAAAAAAGAAAATATCAAGGAATAGGCATAAATAGGTGTTGGATTCTCTTTGGTACTCCTAAAAGCCGCACAAAGATTTTGCTTCAGATCCTAAAGGATCATTAAGACCTTTTAATTCGAAGCAAAATCTGATGGTGTATGAAGAGCAGGCCTGTGGGCCATGTTTCACAGTGAAAGATGTGAAAATTCTTTATTTAATTCACAGACTTTATCTTTTTGAGAGTACTAGAGCTGTCGTGCTTTGCTCTTATCTCAGTCTCCTTGCTCGTCCTCTGATATTTTTTCTTACATCTGTCCTGTGCAAATCGTTCTATCTTGTGACATTGTCACTGAGGTTGAATCTTAACTTCGCTTTTTTGTTAGAAAGTGCTCTCAGTCAGTCCCTGCACACTCTCACTCTCTCTTACATTCTGTTTGTTTAGTTCTTTCTTGTCTGTCACCAAAAACTTTATTTACATATATTCTTAGAACCTTTTTGCTTAAATTTGAGCGGCGGTTCAATTCACAAGGGTCATTTTTTTCAATCGAGATTTGGCCGAGATACAACTATTCAAATATTTGGAATCTGAAGGTGCAAAAAAAAGTTGTCCATCAGGCCGTTGCTAAGAAGAAATTGGTTTGTTTTATAGCCCTCTATTGAATAACCACTGTAATGAAGTTGTGTTCATATTTAGGGTAGGAAATTTAAAAAAATATATATATTCATGAAACATGGTCTTTACTTAATATCCTAAGGATTTTTGGCCTAAAACAAATCAATAATTTTGACCCATACCATGTATTGTTGGCTATTGCTACAAATATACCTGTGCTACTTGTGACGGGTTTTGTGGTCCAGGGTCACATATTACAGTCAATATTATATTACAAAGACATACTAAACATACAAGCTAAAGAGTGTCAACCACCATTTACATTGCGTAAAAGGAACAACCAGGACATTGTGTTACTTTATTCTTTTGTCATTCAGATTTGTAACATGAAAAGCAGTAAACGATCACAGAATTTCCATTTTTGGTCAAAATATCCCTTTAATAGCCGTGCCTGGCTCAGAATAGGAATCGGAATAGGGCAAGTCCCTTACGAATTCACTTCTTAGATATTAGAATAGATATTGGACATTAAAATGCAGATCTTGTTTCACTGGCAGGATTATTTTTTTAATTTCTCAACTGCATCGTTCGCTGCACTGTCTCTGTAAGTCCCGTGGGTATCTCATCCAAAGAATCAGGCAAAGGCGTGAGGCGAGACCCAGAAATCTCTGCACTTACTATTTATGTCTTTCTGGTTGGAAATGACAGAAAGGCTTTAAACTGCGGAACTTTGGCAGGCTGGGCATTGGGAGTCTGCTCACGTTCGAGAGATTCTTTATCTCACTGTGACACAACTGTCCCCAGTGCAGTGCTAAGAAGAAGAGAGCGTCTCCTCTTTTCCACTCTTGTGCCTTCTCTACTCACTCTAAGTATGAGATTTGGGAAACCCGAGATGTTTTGCAACACAAAAGTGTACATGTTACAAACAAAGTGAAGGCTATGTATGCTGACAAAAAAGATGTTTTGTGAGGTCACCTATGTTGTACAACTCAACTGATTAGTTGGTTTTAAAGAACAGTGCAAAGGTTGTGGGTCTGATTCCAGGGAACATAAATAATGATTAAAGTAAAAGATAAAAATATCTGCCAAATGCATAAATGTCAATATTATTTCATTAGACTAAATAAACCTGATATGTTATACCAAGAGAGTCATTTTAAAGGTTAAAATACAGATTTAATACCACTTTAAAGTGTCCTCTGTAAATGATGTTTTGTGACCTGATGAAGTTCGTGTTGTGATCTAACTTTTTTCTGCAGTGTAGTAATGTGTGAAGCTAAAACAATGGCGATCGATTGGTCCAGACTGCATGACGAATACACACGTGACCTTTCACAACAACTGCACCGTAGATGACCTGAAGCACAAATTTTAGACTGCATACGGGCACATTTATATTTCACACTAAAGGGTCTAATAAAAAATGCATTAACTGTGTTTGTGATATTTACCAAGGCAGGTGGCTAAGAATACAGAATTATTGTTTATATAGATCATGTTTTATTAAATCACATTGGGAGCACTTATGTGTGTATGGATACACTGTTGTGTGTATAATTTCAAAAAGCATATAAGATAGCTAAAACATTTTCACTTAAATTTGTTGGTACTTGCTAGTTTAACTAGACATAAGATCTTATTTTTGGCATGCAACCATGTTAACCTTTCAACTACAGGGCCTTATAATCATAATAAATATTTGCCAAAAAAATCCAAATGTGGTAACACTTTACTTGAAGGGGTAGTTTTATCAAATAGTTTTATTACGCCATCATGAAACTATTTGACAGAGTATTGACACTTAATGACATTTTAATGTAATATTAATTATGACAGGGTTAGGGTTATGTTGTCTTGGTAATGTCAAGTTGTCATGACAAAGACACTGACAGGTTATGATGTATTGCTTTATGTCAAGTTGTCATAACAAAGACATCTTAAACATTGTCATCTTTGCATTAAAAATGACATAAATAAGTGAATGACACTTATTGACAGTCGTCATAAACATGCATAAAACCTCCTTTATATTCATGACATGTGTCATGTCATGATTATGAAGGTGTCATGTTAGTCTTATGAACACCCCTTCAAGTAAAGTGTTACCAAAAAGGTATATAATAGAGCATAGTTAGACAGTTGTTAGTTGGGGGTCTTCTAATGGATGTTTAGTTAGTTTCGATGCATTTGCTGGGGTGTTGGTAGATGGGTGCTACATCAGGTATTGCATGTTTTTTTAAAGAGATAGTTCACCCAAAACATAAAAAAAACCTGTCTAAAAATCTAAATATAATTATTTCTTCTGTGGAACACAAAAGAAGATGTTTTGAGAAATGTCTCAGTGGTTGTGTGACCATACAATGGAAGTCAATGGGGGCCAATGTTGGTTGGTTACAGAGAACATTTGGTCCATTTCCCTTTAGTCCATAATCCCTAGTTTTTTGATCCCTACAGTAGATATGCCTTAGGACCTAAAGACAACATAAATCCGTTCCCTTTATTATGTAATTTTTGTCACCCGTTTTACTGTCCACTAGATAAAAATAATACGATCACTTAGAAAAGTAATAGCACATTTCTCAATATGCACTACAATTTGAAGTATCCCTCATGTCCATAACACAAATGGTCCGGGAAACGTTATGCCCTTTACATTTAACACTTAGGGTTAACAAACCACTAATAATCTCTAAATGCACCCCAGAAAGGTTATGATCGGGATTATGATAACATTTTTTATGCTTGCTACACTAACCAGCACTTTATGAAGCGATTTTTAAAGCTCCAAATCTGCTACAAAGGAGGCAATAGCCAGTAGCCAACAATCAGACATTGTGGCACATAGATGCTATCATTGCTGCTGCTGTCTCTTTTTATCTTCCTTTCGCTCTCCCACAATGGTGACTCAATTCAGGCCCCACATGCTCCTAAGTGGTTACCGTTGTTCTGAGATGCGTCAGTTTTCGTCACGCTGCCGGTATAAAAGGACAATAGCACACCGTACTCTCCAGTCTTGTTTAAATCTGTAATGATCTCAACTGGTAGAGCGTTGTGTTAGCAGTACAAAGGTTATGGGTTCGATCTCTAGAGAATACACACATTGACACAAGAAATGTGCTCTTCGATTACACTGTACAGTGTGTTAAATGTACATATTGAAAGGCTGACCCATAACATGCTGTGAAGCATGGCAATATGTCATGTTGAATTTCTGTGCTAGAAAAACATACTGTAAGCTTTATATGAGCCTTGTGGGCCATGCAGATTCCCAGGTCGATTTGATTGTCAGATACACCTGTGCGGCTGAGGCAGGCTGTGTTATGAACTGTCACCTAGCATCAGGCAAGAAGACCTAACCTGCCTAATCTATCTGTCAGAGTACAATATGTTCATTCACAGAGCACAAAGAACGGCAACTTTGTTCTTATACTCGTGCACCTACACAAAAGGCGAGCATAAGAAAAGCTGCCATGAAGTTTCCCTTCTAAAATAAGTATTCCACTCTGGAAAGAACAATATGCTTTGATACATTTATCACGTCTTATGTCGGCTCTGTAAAAGTATGCCATTAACTGTAGTTTGTCATAATGCCAAAGGACTAATATGACTAGGTTGTCATGGAAACTAATGTTCATTTGGGGCATAAAGTACACCAGTTAATTTGGACATAGCGGATGTTTTTTCTTTCTTTGTGTGGTTTTTCAAATGTTATTGATTATAGTGTTTTCAAGGCAGCTGCGTATTGATATTTCTTCATCCAAACAGTTACTAATTTGTTGTAAATTCAGCCAGAACCACATAAAAATAGTTCAAGCAAATATTGTTTCTGTCATATTTACAATTATTATTTACTTAATATTGTTGTTGCAAAGATAAAGTTTAGAAATAACCTATTAAAGTTGTCTAATTTTAATTAAATATTGTAAGCAAATTTGCACAAAAAAAATAATTGAATTGATCTTTTATGTCATGGTGACTTTAAATGACCCCTCAGTGGTACATTACATCAGTCTACCAAGTAAAAAATCGACACCTTACATAACTGGTTAATAGCGCCTGGCCTAAAAACAGTGCAATGATAGCCTCAAATTACAGATTGCCGTGTTGAAATAGGACATCCACAGGCTGTGCCCCTTATGTCTCCAAGTAACAAGATGGTACAGATATCAGGCAATAATATAGGACAGTCAACCATTTTCTATCACACAGCAGATGATTGTATATAATTCCAAATACATAAACATTATACCAATACATATTGTTTAGACTGTTTGTCACACTCCAGCAATACATATTAAACATTACTGCACAATTTAAAGTAAAAGTTCCTCTCTCTGTATATTTCCACACTGCATAAACTGCATGTTTATTGGAATTGTGTAGGTTTATTGTTGCCTTGGGATCAACTTACAAAGTTACCTTCCTTCTAAGTAGAAACTTACACGGCATGCAAACTCCAATTATGGTTCTAATAAAATCTGATTCTAATATAGACCATTTTGCAAGATGTTAACATCACTGGTCCAGAAGCACTTCCTGTTTAAATAAATACTGAAACAGGAAGCGCTTCTGGACCAGTGTTGTATATCTTGGAAAATTGTCTACAGCTATAATGTAATGATCACTAAAAAGCTCAAAATATTGTGTTATCTGACAAACATAGAAGATATTTATTTGACCAGAGTCATTTGGATTGCATTAATGATGGATGTGTTAGAGCTTAACACTGTCGTTACACAGCTGGGAAGAGCCAGGATGTTATTTAAAATAACCCGGATTGTGTTCGACTGAAGAAAAAGAGTCATATAAACTGAGGATGGCATTAAGATAAGTAAACTGTGGCATAATTTTCATTTTCCAGTGAACTTTTCCTTAACCAATCTTTCCACTGCTGGGTGATCTTTTCTAGTTCCAGGCACCATGATATCTACAGAGTATGTATGTGATCGTACTGCATTTCTCTAGAAAAATCTAAAATAGCAGTTACCCTACATATTCTTAGAACACACTCACAGCAAATCTTATCCTACAATTGGCATCATTTTCCCAGAGCCTCATGGGCACCACTGTATAGTTTGTTGTTGACAACCAGGCTTCCTACAGCTGTATAACTCATGCAGCAGTGATGGGGAGAAGGCCTACACCCAGCCAGCCCAAGTCAAATGCTTCACTTCACAAAATGGCCCAGCCAGCTGTCCGTACTGACATTGTGACAGTAATTAGCCAGCGGGGGGGTTGAACTGGCAGGGAGGCAGTTAGCCTGTCTGCCTGCAAATGGAGGCGGTCATGTCACACATCTGAGACCCCCGAGGAGACCTGCAGGTGGAACTTCCATGCCCGCTACCAGCAGGGTGTGAATGCACCGGTCATACTGACGTCCCGATAATAGGCACACAGAGTAGTGGGAGGAAAGGAAGGGTGTGTGTGGATTCCTGAAAACCCATTTCAGTTTTTGAAATGGAAAATGTGATAAAGGGCATGTGTCTTTGCCTGCAGCACAGCCTGGACTACTTTGATCAGATAAGAGGGAAATGTCACTTTGAGTTATCAGGAAATCAAAATTGACCCTATTAGCTTTTAATACACACCTGGTCTTTATTTGCATATTTCTTACATGATAGAACATGATACATGCACATTATTGCAAATTCTTTCTCAACTTGTGTCATCAATCCTTCCAATAATCCTCAAAAAATCAAATGCCTAGTTTCTGGTATGCAGTGATCACACCCAAAATACAGAAAAGGTGAACTGCATCTCATGTACAGCTCTTTTGTAGCTCAGTGGTTAGAGCATGGTTTTAGCAACACCATGGTCATGGGTTCGATCCTAGGTTTTGTACATACTCAGAAACAAATGTATAGCATAATGCAACGTAAGCCGCTTTGGATAAAAGTATCTGCCAAATGCGTAAATGTAAATTTTATGTTCACTTTAAAGACCCAATGAAATGGCTTGACATGCAGAGTTTTCTCTATCTTTCAAAGTATGTTCAAGTTGGGCTGGGATATATTACAGGGTTTATTCGTTTTGTACTTAGTCAATATTCTTAATTTAAAAGGAACCATGTGAACCATGATATGTCGCTATGGGCTAAAAGCCACAAAGCTCCAATTTGATTTCATGTGCTCTATTAAGGGTATAACTGACATGGTTTTTGACTTTCCACTAGAGTTATTTCTTTTCCACATAAATGCCTCTAAATCACTCAAACGACTTAACATTAATTTATATGGGCTGACTGCGACAAAAAAATGTCACATAAAATCAATGTAACATTGAAAAGCACAGAAACATAATCACTATGAATTATAGAATATGGAATATAGCCTACATAAAATAAATATAAGTTTAAAAATATCACATGTATTATTAGCGGGCACACATTCTATATAACACATCAGTCAAACTAAGACGTCCTGCTGCTAAAGTGAGTCACTTTTTTGTCGGCTGACATATTTCTTACTCTACACTACAAAACTGAACAGCACAGAAATTACATGGTTTTATATTATAAAACCCAATAAATAACAAAACGTAGAGTCCTTAACAAGTAATGGCCAAGCCGAAAGGGGAAAGGGAGACTGTCTAAATTCAAGTATTTAGAAGCAAATAACAGAGGGGACAGCAGGACTTTTCCAATTGCACAAAGATTGATTTTAACCCAAAGGCTGAACTCTGTTTTTATAAACATTGTCCGAATTGTTTTAAATCTTTCTTAACTCTTAAGATTTATTAATGGCAATATTTGTTGGCTAAAACAATGGATTGAAAGATTTTTGTGCTTTTCCATTAATGGTCTTTGATTCATCGGCTTGTGCTTCATATTTGTTGTAAGGAAAACTCAAAATTGTTGTTGCTGAAAATCCATTAAATATGCTATAAAATCGCTATCCAATTCCCATTCTGCAGAGTTTAGGTTTCACCCTACTCTTACATGCCTGAATAGCCGTGCCCTATAAAATGCAAATGGCAGGTTCCCATTGTGATGACTTACTGCATAGCGTGACAACATATGATTATATTCTATAGTCCTATATACATATTGGGGCATGTTGTCACAAAAGGTAGGCTATGTGTGTTCAATGAACTGTGCCTTTCTAATTTTTACAACGTTCAACTTGTGCATAAAGATTGCAGATTAAATGTGTTTTTAGAGAAATTCAAACAAAACCATGCATTTCGTTAAAAGTGTAGATTGTCGAGAGGTGAAAGGGTTCGAGGATCCCTCAGGTTGTTGATATGTCACGTGATCACGGGTGACTGGGGGCTCGTGCTCTTGGCTTTACCTCAGAACACACTGCAGCAGCGTGAATAATGACCACGGCGTGCGTGCTATTGCTGTAAGTGGAAATGGATGGACGAGTCGTTTGGAAACCCCCCTGTAAACCCCCGGTATGTTTTTCAGTTAACAAACACCCATGCAAACACTATTGTTTGAAAAACATTTGTCCCTAAATGGAGATGTCGTGTGTGAAGATGCTAGCATGTGTGGGTGAACACAGTTGAACCAGTTACTTTTTAAACGTCTATTCACACTTAAAATACAACACGTCTAAATAAGCTTGAATAAACACCTCCAAATGTGATTCGTTTTAGACAATATGCGGATCTGCCAATGACACGAATTCAGTATATCTTCTGTGAAATCATTTTCAACGTCGACAGATTTAAAAGTTAAAGAGCGCAAACTGTCCCAAGCATCCACGCACAAGACTTTAACGACAGAAACTGCACTAAAACTCGAACCCATTCGAGGCACTGATATAAATCACAATACTTTTCATACATAGGCTACATGTACTTAGCCAGCCATTAACTAATTGTCCTTCACCGGCTCCCGTCATGCAGTCAGTTTAATTAAGTTGATATTAATTTAGGAAGCACATCGCGCCTTATGTGTCGGGTAAGCTCATTGCACAACGGTTAATTCATGATTTTCACAGGAAACCCTCCCTTATCCAAAAAAAGACCGTTCAGCAAACTGTAGCCTACCTCTGGCATCCGCTGTCCACGGTGCTGATCCGCTCTGATACAAGATTGATGTTCTAGGAGTGATTTAATCCGCATCAAGCACGCGCTGAAAAAAACGCGTGACGGAAAACAATGTTGTGCTTAGCGTTAAAGAGATGTCGCCGCGAAGAAAAAAAATCCGTGTCAAAAGTAGTGAAACGCGTGTGAACACCATTGAGAGGAAAAAGACACGCGTGTGCGGGCCGGTCTTCGTCAGTTCGATCCACGTTATTCTCTCTCTCTCTCTCTCTCTCTCTCTCTCTCTCTCTCTCTCTCTCTGAATCTGTGCTACTGGCTCCCCTCACCCTCCCAGCAGAAAACATAATTTATTGGCAATTTGCTTATGTTGGGAGATCGTCAGCCCACTGCCTTCCCCCTTTAGTGGACATTGCAACAGCTAAATGAAATCCCAGTCAATATTGTGTGTGTGGGGGTGTGTGTGTGCTTACATGTGTCTGAAATAAAACTACTTCGTGTCCATCACTTTGGCTATTTTACAGGCTTTCTCTTTAGAAATCATGCAAAATGAAACATACTCATATAATGTGCATTTTCCCGACAATATTTATGTCAATAATAAACAATGCCATTACTTTGATTCTAGCTCTCTCGTGCATTCCACAGTAACATAAAATTAACCCGAATGTTATTTTCTCTAAGTAGCATGGAGCACAACTTTCTCTAACTTATGAATTTTTCAAACATTATTAACTGGATCAGTGTTAAGAAATAAATGAATAATGCATAATGTTTTGGACCAAAAGAACAAGCCCAAGAAACAAAGGACTTTTTGAGTTCCCAGAGTTCCCCATATGAACAAGCAGTGAGTTAATGTAAAATCGATGCATGCTTGGCCCATATAGAGGAATCTGAAAAATACATTAATAAGAACAACAGCAAATAAAATAAACATCGCTATCAATAGGAGTTCTCCTCACACATTCATTTTCGAGATTCTGCAGCACCACAGAGTGCATACAGTTCCTTCACACCCACGGAAAAAAAGAGAGAGAGAGTTTCAAGTTGACTTTCTATCCTGGTAACTGAAAGTTTAATTCATTATTGAATGTGGCCAGTCCTTAGCAGTCCACTCAAACACATACTCCCTCATTATGTAGCACCCTGATGGACGGATGTTTATTGAGTGCGTGTTGCACCGTTGTTTGGCTGGCAGCATTTAAGCCATAGACTGACATGCATTTTTAATTAAACATCACTCCGATTTTACACGCTCTGCTTCCCTCCACTTGCTTTCCCTGTAGCAGTCTGACACCGTGCGGCTCGCACACCACCTCTCATTAGCGCCGGCCTTTAACTGCGCGGGCAAACCAATTAGCAGTGTGTTGAGAAGTTCATGTGGGCGTTAACATCTCCATTCACCGCTAAAATTGGTGCCCTTGTTATGTCTGGTCGCAAAAAGGTGAGACCAAGGCTGATGATATAAGAATTTAACCGACCCGCTGTTGTTTAGAAGATATACCGTATCTAATCATGCAAAATAGTTATTTGGTGCAAGCAAACGTGTCTGCAACAAGTGGGCATCAAACTAAAGCTAAATGAAAGCATAAATCATTTAAATTCACTCCACCACATTTTCATCTGGTTTTTTGCAGCTCAGCATCTGAGTGATTCATTTCTGGAGTCTGTAAACTTTTATCCCCTTTTGTGTATTCTCGCTGTGAAGAGCGATATATTCTTTTGCCTCGTGGACCGTACTCAAGGCCGAAAGGCATTTGAAAGGCAATGAAGGAAAATAGGTCTTCTCGGAAACCTGCTTCGAGATCAAATGCAGATTTACTTCCTATATCATCGTTCCTTTTGAAATATGGATAGGTTAAGTTTCTGTCTATTCTTCGTCTAATGAACAAGTGCATTCTGCACATTCCGCCCTCAAGCTTATTTTTATATGGTGATGCTTTCTCACTTCAACGTTTGCACTCATGGAATGTTAAAAGGCTTTGGTGAGATGCTATGAATTCACTGATAGGTATATGGTGCATCAGATCTCTGATGGCTTTTGATATATGCTGCCATCCATCTGCGTACGTGTTTGTCAAAATACACGACAAGGAGTTTGTAACAGAATGAGGTGCAAGGCTGCCCTTGTGTTTGGTGCGGTTGTTTTCACATGTGTTTGCGCACCAACAATGTCCTGCAAACGAAAAAGCACAACAATAAATGATTTCTCCACCTTTCAGGTCTCTTTGATGTGAGCAGCTGAGGAACCAGACACGTTCCACTCTTTACCATATCAAAGACAATCTCAGACCCCCCAGCATCTCCGGCAAGCTTCACATATATAGAAAAAAGAAATTCCTGTATAATGTTATTCTTTCACTCCCATTTTAAGTGTTTGTTTGCTTTCCTTGTGCTTTTTTTAGATTTTATGTAAGGATGCCTCCTGACTCAAAGACCCTATTTACACAAGCCTCTCCAAACATTTTCTCTGCGCTAGCGACTATTCCCCCGAAACGAATGTCCAGGCTAAAGTAAGATAACACATCAGGGACTATTATACTTGGACTGCAAAAGGAAAAGAGAGAAACAGTATAAAATGTTACGCCCTCTTAGATGATCTAATTGCCTTCCTCTTTTCTCAGTGCTGATATTGGCTCTGCCATCATCTGTATGATAAGTTTGGGCTTCACTCAGCCCCTCGTCTGGAACGCAATAATTGTTTCTCGCCGGCCTGTATATAGAGGCTATTTTGCAATGCTGATTTGAAGAGGCATTTCAGTATCGGTCTTCCAAAAAGACTCCATTAGAGTCAGTGGATACTGTATAATGTTGTTTGATTGGATCAACGCAAACTGTATATTAAATGAAATGAATACAAAAAGTTTAGGAATTCACATCATATACAATTTACTTTTCACACCAGCACAGGACTGTCATTATCACTTAGGATTTGGCGAACACAAATAATGAAAGATCTTCAAATCCCATCCCATCCCCCCTCTCTCTTTCTATTTCATTCTCTCTCTGTCTCTATCTCAATGTATTAAACATGCAAAAGCATAAACAAACCTACACATTTACATGTGGAAGTGACAGGCGTGTTAGTGATAAAAGGCAGGATATAAAGCAGAGTGCACAGCCTACTCATTTCAAAACACTTCCTGTCCGACTCCTATAAGAAAACAAGCAGGTGGTTCTGTCTTAACCACACTACTGGGTAAACCATCATCTATGTTTGTTATAAATATAACCTTTTAGCCAAACACAAGAACTACCCTTCCAAACAACAGCCATAAAACTCAAAATATAGATGCTTTCATCAGACGAACGCGCCTGGCCCAGAGTTAACTTCCGGTCTGTGTTTGTTGATCCATCTGGCTAGTGGCTAATAATGTAACTATTTATATTTTATTACATTTATAATATTATTTTACATTAATATTTTAGTGTATGATAATTGTATAAAATAAGCAATTTGTTGAATTTTATTGTGTGTTAGTTTTATTAAATCATCAATTTGTTTGTAACTTCTTAGAAGAACCGTTACTTGACTAAGTTACATGACCCATTCAACAAATTGTTCATTTAATACAATTCATATACAATAAAATTCAACAAATTGTTTATTTAAGACAATTATTTTACAATAAGATAAAATATAGGTGTTGGGGTGTGTTTCCCAAAAGCATTGTTAGCCAACTATGGTCGCAAGTTCTGTCGTACCTGTATAGTTTACCGATTCAAGTGTTTCCCGAAACCATCATTCCAACGAACATTCGCAAACAGTATCTCAAAGTTGCGTGGTTGGAACTACAGATCCATAGCTGTAGTTAGAAGCATCGTTCCTTATTATTATGACATGTAGACTTACATACATCATGCTTTTGAGCACAATAAGCAAGCGACATGCAGTGCATTCTATAGCAATTATTTAAAATATTTACAAATTCCATTTTATGTCTTTTAGTTTGTCAAAAGTATTAAAGCGCCGTCCAAAGGCACTAGGACCCCTGGGGAATCCCTGGGCGGAATGACGTAGGAGGAAACTTGTGAATGAATGAAACATTTTGAGATAAAACAACAGAGAACAGGAATAGGCTAACAAAAGTAGTCTTTAAATGCAATGTGCGTTATTTACAGCAAGAATGTGACATTAATTTGATGTGAACGTATTTATTAGTAGACGTTATTACTCAAACACCTGTGCGACGTCATTAAGTAGATTGCTGAACCAACTTGGTTCAAACGATTGATCTCCGACAGAGTTACTACGGTTTCGGGAAACAGACGTAACTACATTGTTAATATCCCCAACGATGCATTGTACTACGGTGGTTAAGCAGTGAGTTACGTCGTTGTTCGGATAATGCACCCCCAGACCAACAAACATAGACCGGAAGTTAACTTCGGGCCAGGCACGTGCGAGTTATATACTTTTGTGTGAGCGTAAATATCTTACAAAAATCTCCTTTCTATTCCACAGAAGATCAAATGTATATGCAAGTTCGTTATGAAGGTGAGTAAATAAAACAATTCTGTGAAGAAATGTTTTATTTTTAAAAATCTGCTTTCACTAATTCTGTTGTTTGCATTGGACCAGAACAGATTTAATGGCCAAAATGTCAGCATGCAACAGTGCAATGTTCTGGCAGTTTTATTTCTGAGCACACGGTAAATGTGAAAAAGTGGATGTTTTAAAGGTCAAATCAGAATGTCCAGGTAAGAAAACTTCTTACATCTGTCTCGGTTTGTTAACAGATAAATGCTATTATCAACTCAAGTCCCTGCTTCAAGCACACACCTGACACAGTGTACGCAGTCCAACACATCACTCCGTTGTCACACTCTTGTCACTACTTGGGGGTTGCAGCTCAGGCTGTGGGTGATAAATAGCACTTCAGCACTGTGGTGATGGTGAAGGCAGCTACTGTCTACCCCAGAGAACATCTTTCACTGGTGGAGCTTCCCCAGCCCTGAGGGAGAGAAAGCAATTCCATGACGGATTTATGGAGCAGCAAAACCGCTGACCTTTTGGTTTCGGTACGGCTGTGGTCGTATCATGCAGACGTGGCTCAGCCTGACCCCCACTGTAAAAGCAGGCAGTGTTGGTGGGGAATACCACTCGGTTATATGACAATATGCAGAAGATAGAGACTGTAGATTGAGCATCTGCTGAGAGTTTGTTTGTTTGCACTCTCCATTTCTGGCTTGGGGTCATCAATCCATCACTGATCCTTGTTGTTATTCAGCTGCGTGTGTGTTCCCTGCTGTAGGCACAAAATGTGAGTTAGAGAGAGAGAAATAGAAAGGGACTCAGACTTAGAGAGCGGGGGCTGAGAGGGAAGGAGAGAGAGAGATGCCTTTGTGCTTTCACTCATTAGACTCTAGCTGTCTTTGCCTGAAACGTACAGATGTAATTTGAGATGGGGGAGGATACAGTAAAGACAGCGCGATGGAGATACAGAAGCACAGCGAGGATGGAAGTCCCGGAAAGTCCGGACAGATGTCTCCGGAGCGATATGCACACGCTGCAAAACGCAATCTGCGCAATCTGGAGAGGCTCTGTCGTCTACATGGAGAGAATTTGTCAGGCTGATTACCCCTGCAGTCCTAGATAAAGACATGCCCCTAAAGAGAGCTAATTGATAAATGAGAACATCTGATGGGCAGAATGGTGAATGGGTCATTATAGTGGGTGGCTGATCTAATTGGACAGAAATCTGTGGCACGGTCTCTCAAGGACCTGTCACCCCGGGCCGTAATGAAAGAAGGAGCCAATCTCGCACATGCCGCTCGCTCTGGCAGCTAATGTCTCCTATGCGGGTTTGTCCTGCTCACACTTCAGATATCACAGATGCGCTCGTCACGTATCTGCTTTTAATGCACATCATCTCTGGCAGTTTTTCACCAAAGTTCTAAAGTTGAGAGAGGTGCAGCAGTATGAAGTTAATGTGCCCTATTGTTTGCATGCCGACAGATTGCAGGGGTTTATATCAAGTCCATCGGTGCTAATTTAGGAACGTTGAGCCTTAAAGGGACAGCGTACCCAAAAATGAAAGCACCAAAATAGCATCTATAATGCACTTCTAAAAATAAAGGTCTTTACAGCAATGCCACAGAAGAACTGTTTTGGTTTCCCAAAGAACCAAAGGGCAACTATTTGCAATAGTATGAAGTGTAGCTTGGATAATAATCCAAAGAGCCTCAAATTCCAATATATTTACAACAGCATAATGTTATTTGTTAATAAAAACATCTGTCATCATGTACACATTAGAAAACAACACGATTTTCTTTTCCTCAGTGAAACACAAAAGGTGGATGCGCATGCTTCTTGTCAGGCTCCAAACATGACAAAACGGCACCAAGTATCACAAAAATATTCTCATGAAGCCATACCCTGCCTCCCATTCACATATCACTAAGCAGTATTTGAGATTAAAATTAGTATGTCTCAAATTATAGTACTGTATGTTAAAATGAGTATTTAAAAAGTATTCGGATGACCATGAGAGTGCGGAGTTTAGTGATGCTACACAACATTAAGTTATGCTTCACTAAATTAATTATATATACAGTAATTATACAGTAAACATTTAAATAAAAAATAATGAAAATAAGAAGGATCTGTATTGTGACGTGTGATTTTTAACAATCCCATTGTTGTCTAGGAAACAGTGGTGACTTCTGTTTCGTGTTAGTATGTCCCAATGTGTGCTACACACTAAAGAGTTTATACTTTTCTATAACAACAGCTACATACTTATAGGGTATAGTAAAAGTAGGCGAACTGGGATGCAGCTACAGTCATTATTAGCTGAAAATCTTCCCCTCGATCTTCCTTTTTCACAGACAAAAATTAATACAGCTTTAAAATTCATACAGCTTTCAATCAGTTTGAGGGTAAGTAAATGATTTTTGGATGAGCTGTCCTTTTTAATTAAACACAGCAAGACTAGGAAATCGCTCTCAGATCAGCTTTAAATCCCACCAAAGCAAAGCTCTAGGCACTTAGATGCAATGCTAAAATGAGATCGATTAAATACGAAGACCCGAGCGGGAGAAAAATTCTAACACTCAACCCGACGTTGTGCTAACTACGTGCTCATTAAAAAGGGCCATATTTTTGGAAACCAGTCTCTTTAAATCTAACTGCCATGTGCAGCATATGGAATAAAGCAAATAGATGTTGAGGAATGATCTTTGTCCACAGTTCCAAGTTTTTTCCTTCTCTGCTCTTCCTGTTAATTAAATGTGCTAATGACCTGGCAGAATACAATTGCATACTGGCACTGAAGCTACAGTAGAAGTGTGTGTGCATTGATTCTGGGCTGTGCACCTTTAATGCATTCCGAGTAAGTTTTTCGAACCACAGCCATAAACATAGTGTGACATTTTCATTCGTGAGGAAAAGGTTGTTTCCAGGCTTTTCAGAGAGGTGATGGATTACATGCACGGAGTTTTGGCGGATGGCATTTTGCTTTCTGTGGTTTACACCTCTCACTCATTCACGGAGGGTCTGATGTTTGTGTGCAATTGTGTTTTAGTACTCTCAGAGGCCTTTTCTTGACCTTATAGGCTTACACATGTGTTTAGAAGTCAGAGAGATAGACACAGAGATAACAATGTCCCACAAATGATCTTAGGTTTCCATGGTAACACCTTAATAATATAGAGCTTCTGGATGCAGATGTGGCTTGAATCTATAGTCTTCCCTGTGAATAGAAGTTGTGTGTCTCTGCAAGTGTAGCAGCAATCTGAAATCTCTACAATGTAGTGGATATTGGAGAGCAGATGGGTTGCTATTACGAGCCTTTTATTTCCTCCCGTAGGCTGAACTGGGACCTGTGCGGCTTATTAATTGTAGTGGCATCATCTCAGAAACATTTAACAGGGCTCTCAACAGCTCCAATTATGTTGCAATTTACCACACATGAGACGTTGTCTTCAAACCCCAGGAGAAGTCTCTGGGAGAACTGATTTAAGATGAGGAAAGATGATCATACCCTCAGAGAACTTGTGGAACATATGGACACTTACACAACAAAATGTATAGTCTGCTAGTCCTTGCTGTAGTTTTCTTAGGGAAAAGCTTCAACCCAGATCAAACTAAAATTATAAGGTTCGTGTTCATCTTTTTATTCATGTCTAACGGCGTTTTGGATAGTGACATTTATCCTTCGTGTTGCATCATTATGTAGTGGTGCTTGCCAAGGCAAGCCTTTTTTTGCTGTTACTCATACCTATAGAAGAAAAATTTAACTCCAAGTATTGATGTATGTTTTATACTTTTTATACCATGGGGTTTGTTAAAGCCATAGTTCAGCAAAGAATGAAAATTCTGTCATGAATTACTCGTCATTCCAGAACCTTCGTTCATCTTCCGAACACAAATTAAGATATTTTTGATGAGGTCTGAGAGCTTTCTGAGCTACCAATAGACAGCAACGCAACTTACACTAAAACAAGAAGTATTCTAATCACTTAATAAAATGAAAGATGAAACACTGTAGTCATTGTAGACTATTTTAACAATGACTTTACTAACTTTCTTTGTTTTAAGTGTATGTTTCCTACGTTGCGGGGGATCAGATCTTAACTCGTGTTCCGAAGATAAACGACGGTCTTATACTGTTCACACCAAATGCGAATTAAACGATATGCGTGAGTAAATTACGTACAATGTCAATGCAAAGACACAAACAGACGTGAACTCATGCTGGGAAACGTGCATTGCGAGCGAGAAATTTGCACGAAGAGCTCATTGACACCTACTGTTTGACATATCCAGACACATGAAGACAACCCCCGTCGCTTGATGATTGTCCCGCGACGCTTCGTGTTTGGCGTTAACACAGCATTACAGTTGTGGAACAACTTGAGGGTGAGTAATAAATGACAAAATGTTCATTCTTTAGCGAACAAACCCTTTAAGGTGTGGTGCACTATTCCTTTTCAGACTAAATTTAACAATAAAATATCCCAATGACAATTAAATGAGACACAAAATATTCCATGGACATATAGAGAAACCAGAAATTTACATCTTATCAACTTTATCGTATTATGTATAGCAAACCACACTAGCAATGCCTTGGAAACTGGCTACAACACTTTAGCATTAGTTATTAACATAGCACGTATTGGCAAGTTTTGCACAGGCAAGCAAGAAATGTAGTTTTAACTATTCCACAGTCAATCTGAACAGGTGCTTTCAAGCATGTTTCCTGCTCTTGAAAGGTTATTTAAATGCTAAAATACAGTAAACCCTTGTTTTAGTACAGAAACTGCTACCATGTTATTTTGTCTGCCTCAAAAAGAAGAAAAGGAGAAAAGGATTTATCACATGCACAAGGGAGGCAGTCGTAGAACAGATTGTGGTGAGATGATGCAAGCACTTTTTTGCATTTTCTGTGCAGCGCTGCGGTTTGTCTGTGACACAAGAAAGGAGAATGGGCCTGTGCAGGAGAGTGTATTAGTACCTTGTAATTAGTAAGGGTGAAGCCTAAGCATTCTCCTATTAGACAGCTGATATGCAATTACAGAGGCTGCAAGTATAAGCATGCTCACCACTTTACTCTTCATAATAACATGAGAAAGCTAAAGGTACCGCTAACAAAGAGTATTCCATGGAAACCTGATCTAGATGTTCTTTTAAAATAACCCTTTTTTGACTTTTTAAACTAGTTTACCAAATAAACAGTTGTTTGTTTCAATTATCATGAATGTAAGTCAATCACGCCATCAATGTAATGGGGCGGTTTCTTGACTAAAATGCATGTTTCAGCTGTCTATTGCAGACATATCTTAAAAATATCAGTATCATTGTTTTCTCTCAAGATGTACAGTAGTAATGTTTTGTTCTGGAAGGCATATGAAAAAACTGCTTAAATGTCCTACACTATAAAAAAAAAGTAACATTTTCCAGCAGCAGAGGTCCCAGAAATATACAGTTTTAACCGTAAAATTACATGGCTTTCGTGTTTTCTGTGATTTGACGGTTTTATACTGTATTTCAAAATACGTGCTAAATCTGTAAAATGTAAAACTGTAAAATTACGTTTTTTACAGTGTAAGTTAACTAAAGTCCTAGTCCTTGCTCAATCTAATTTCTGTCCATAAAACCGACACAGTATAATTTAAACAATATACATAAAATATTCCAGGTACCTTGCTTCTTTAAAACGTCAAAAATGAATTCAACAACACTTTGAGATTCCCTGTTATATTACTCTTCTTCGTCATTTTAGCATCATTAGCTGCCATTATTCACCCTTCGCAAGCAGTTTGATTGACAGGCGATCTGACCAATCATAAGGCCGATGTCATGTGCCCCCAAAAACTGAGCACCATTTTGTCCAACAAACAAACCCAGTCCGACAAACCTGGCGTTGTAGAGCATCTGCGATTAATTACAAAAAATAGCATTTTAATGATTGTAATAGTAAACAGAGATATATATACCCAGCTTAAGGGACGTTCACACTATGACGATAAATGATAACTAAGTTAGAACTTTTAAAAATCATTCTAAATGAAGGAGAATAGCGGAATTCACATCACAACTATACCAATACAGATATGAGACATGATTTTGTTGGAATCTTTAATGTACAAATTAAAGACGGAAGCATTCGAGAAGTGGTGTTTTAAGGCGGACTATACTACTTATTGATATATTACTTACATATTACAAGTATGAGCAAGCTGGCAAGATATGCTTTGCGTCCCTGTGATGAGCGCGCTTTCAGTCTTCAGAGAGCAGCATTTGCAGGAAAGATGTTCAGCAATAAAGTTGTAAAGCAACAGCTGTACTGTGTTTGTTGTATTCAACAAATAAAGATTAAGACAGCGATGGACTGTTCTTCTTTTCTGTACTGAACTAATGTTTATAAGTTTACTTTTGTTTTCACAAAGAAGGATCAGAGCCGAAACTCTGCCCGAAGTTACTCTCTGTCTAAAATTGTCATTACTACAAAGTTTGGAGTAAATATAAATACATAATACATAATAATATGTATCCTCAAATGCATATTGCAGACCTTTCTGTCTGAAATCAGCATGTCATTTTTCCAGAAATTCTTCACTATTTCCACTATTTCATGGCTGATACCGAAGCTTGTCAGGCATAGCAACAGGAACAGAGAGGGGCGGGGTTTTGAGAAGGGTCAATTAATAAATAAATTGGTCATTAAAACATAATTAAATATAAATGATACGTTAATATAATTAAATACTTAATTATTAATAATTAAAAATTCCTTCATCATTTACACACACTCATGTCAGACTTTCCTTCTTCTGCCAAACACATGAGAAGATATTTTGAAGACAAAAAATATTGAATCCCCATTGACTTCCATTGTATGGACACAAAACCGCTCTCAAAATATCTTCATATACAGATTTTGAATGTGAATAAATATTGACAAAATAATCAGTTTACACTTAATATAAGCTTATGTCTAATCTGAAACTCATGCCACAAGAGCCACTAAAGCTGAAGTATACTTATGCAGCAGTACTGCAGTATTTACATAGCAAGACTGCCGTCTTTCACATCTTGTCTACCCTTACTTCATGTCTCTTGGAAGACAGCACAGCACTCCTGTCGTGTCTCGACATGAGCTTGAAATGGCAGGTGAAGTAGCTGAGCTTGTACTGCGCTCTGTTCCCATCAGCTCACAGGCCCTGAGAAAGACATACGAGCTCAGGGCCGAGCGCTCCTCGCTGGGGCGCATCCAGCTGTCATTGGTTGCCCTACAAACTGCTCTGTCATCGCCCCGGCACCCTAGAGGTTGGGTCATTTGCTCAGGCGGATTGCTATAGATTTGAAGGGACCAGCTGCCAAAACGCAAACAGCATATTTTTCATGCCACAATTCTGTGAGCCGCTTCTGCAGCTCTCCTGAAAGAGGTGCATTACATTACACAGTTTACAACAAGTGCATCAAGAGTCTGTTTTGTGTAGCAGTTTCACTTTGTTTAAAGGGATAGCGTCCCCCAAACTAAAAAATCTGTCATGATTTACAGATCATTACAGACACAAACACATGTCGTTCTGAACTTGTATTGTGAAGCATAAAATAAGTGAAGACGGGCTGTTGAAAAATTGAAAAATATCCTTATATGCACTATATTCCAAATCTTCCATAGCCATACAAAAGTTTTAAAAATCTCGCCTGTCATAGATCTCGAATCATTCTTGTTTACGTAAATTCAGAAGTGACACATCAAGACGCATGAACCAATGACGTCTTCTGTCACTTACATCAAACCCGGTGCACCGTCTGGTTCCTTTTAGACACATTTTATTTCGTATTGTGGATGTGAACACAAAGCTTGACAGGAACAGGTTTGTTCTAGTCTCTAGGATGTATTTTGTCATTTTATTTGAATAAAAAATTTACTTTTAGCCTGATCTCACAGGAATTTGTAATTCTTTTATGAAGTGGCTAAGTCATACACATTTGTATGTGAATCATACTATTATAAGAAATAAAATATTAGCCACTAAAATATTACAGATTACCCCCAACATGGACTCAGTATATGTTCCTTTTCTCCATCTGTGTACATTAGTTTCATGTTCATATGATATGGAAAATCCCTGACATGCGAAAATAATGATGCATGGGAATTAATGAGGCATGCTGGGTAATTAAGGTAATGAACCTCCAGTGTGTTTGGCTTACCTCAGCACCAAAGGTGAACGTTAAAGTGCTTATATGCAAGAGTTCCAGTGCAGTTTGGGTGTGTGCTGGTGTAAATGAAAAGTGTTCTAGAGGTGGAACCCTGCATTTCATATGATCGATTAGCTGCTGTACTAAAGGCCAACCTGGGTGTGATTTCATGCAGGAAATTGGAATTCACAGCAAACAAACAAATAGGCCGCTTGTGCTGCCCATCACTTGCCACACTGTTGTCACATGATCAGCAGCTGTGTTGAGAAACACCCGGACTGAATGTGATGCATGGCAGTCCTACTCTAGTATTAACTAAGCTGTGAATCAGACATCCTTGCTTAATAGTTCCATTAAAATTAAAATTCCATTATGGATGAAGGTGAGACCTTCATTGAGGATTGCATTCACACACAGACGTACATATTCACTCTGGCTTGTGGGTCTTTTAAATGATAGATTTATGTTTTCTATAGATTTTCTCTTTGATTGGCAGGGTTAACCCGTGGCATTCATTTGCGGCAATGATTTACATATCTTTTGTTTTATTCTAGTGGCAGAGATTTTGAGGAATTTAACATCATGCTCTGATTCTCTTGTGTCCTCACACTTAATTGGGTTACTTTGGCTACAGTGGCCAAATAAGCTTTTTGCTTTTAACCTGATCCAAACAAAACAGTCCTTTAACCTCTCTTATCATCCCAATGCTGATTTCCTGTCAATCTCAATGGCTTGAAAAATAAAACACAAGCACTCAATTTAAGACTTTAGCACGCTTTTTTGCACTTATGGGTCTTTCTAGTGCTTGGAGATAAATGTGTTATTTTTCAGTCTTTTACAGTATTTGTATGGGTAAAGGAGAAGCAAATGTCCAATGGACCTCAGTCAATGTCTGTGGAAGCTGCTTCAATGCTGAAAACGTTTAGATTAATTGTTTTCATCAATTTATATTTATTCAAGATAAACATGCTTTTTTCATTCATATGAGTTTTTCTTTTTTATACAAAAAAGAAATAGCACAGTTTTCATAAATGTCATTTAACAGAGGAAAATGACAAATACCGTATACAGTCTATACTGTACACTGTTAAAAAAATCCCATAAAAACTCGTAATGTAAAAAAAGTACAATACTAATATAGAGTAAAATACTTTTTTTTATAAAGTGACATGTTTTTCATGTTATTTTACACCAAACTTTTGCAGTCTATTAGTGTAATTTGATTTTTTTACCATATTCATAAATTAAAACTTTTTTTACGGTGTTTATTGCTTGTAATTGGGATAAAGAAAACATCTGTAATATATTTTAAATACATTTTTATGGCTGAATTGGTTTAAAAAATGAAAAACACCAGACTCGCGAACATTGGCTTAAAGAATCTAGCGGTAAGGTTGCGAATTAACTGAATATGCATTAAAACTTCACTGTAACTTCACTAAAATTTGAAAAGACTTTCCATCAATATAACAAAGAAATATTTTACGTGAACAAAATTTCTCTTAGAAGGCAAAATTGCGGCAAAGTGACCCAATCTGCACCTGTTTTTAGATTCCACACTATACATAAATTCTCTTTCTTTGTCTTTGTTCTATTTCCCTTACATTTCCTCATCTTCTTCCTTTGAGTCTTCCAGGACTTTCAGGACAGCCGCCCCAGGCTCCTGCCCCAGTTCTTCCTCTGAATCAGGGCAGCTTCCTCATTATGGCCATGAGCAACATGGCAATAAGAACATATAGTGAAACATCTGACTCTTAAACATTCCAGCAGTGCAAATGCCCCATAAGAGCCCCACAGCTATCGGTCTGGTCCCAAGAACCCAAACAGGATTGCGATGCCCACGTGGATGGATGTCTGGAGAGTGGACATTATTATTCAATCATGCTGTCACTCCACATCGGCAGTGAGAGAAGGAAACTTGGCGTGCCGACACAAACGGACTGCCGGTTACAGAGGCAAACAACACAAAAGGCTATTATCAGTGGGGAGCAGCTGGGAGACACAGTCACAACGTCAAGGAAACGTGGGAGGTCACAAACCTTTTTATTTGGGAATCGAATAAAGACGCCACAAACAGTAACAAACTCATTCCATCTCTTTCAACAAACAAACATATATCTTACTCTACTCTTAATTCCTGATATATACCATCTATGTATTCTATGTTCAAAGCCAGGTGAGGGCTTTTTAAATCAGCACACAGGGACAGATGTTACTGTATCTTATCTATCCTGGCTGTACAAAGCTCAGCTGTACGGTGCTGATTGTCAATAACTTTAATTCTCCATTAATTTCTCTACTCATCCGTCGGGAGGTAGAGACGACTAAAATAGGCCGGCAGCGGTGGTAAGTTAATCAGCTTTCATGCAATGAATCATAATCTTTTTTGACAGCGAAAACATCTGTGTAATTTCAAAGGAACAGCGTGAAGGTCCTTCCGCTCACTGTGCAAGTTGCCGTGGTGACATTGTTTCACAGCTTGCCACCAAGCCAGACTTGTCATCTAAATTCTGTCCACGGATCAAGACAGTATATACATCTCTCACAAAAAAGACAGCATGTGTTTGTGGAAACACATCTTTATTTATTCAGGAATACATACACTGCCACGCTAAAAAGAATCACCATTTGGAATTAAATTAGCAAATACTTAAGGGGATAGTTCACCCCAAAATATAAATTCTGTCATTATTTATTTCACCTCATGTTGTTCGAAACCTGTGTATGTTTTTTTCTTTTGTGGAACACAAAATATTTTATATTTTGAGAGATGTCTGCGTGATTTTGGAAATCAATGGGGGTCAATGTTATTTGGTTACCGACATTCTTCAAAATATCTTCTTTTGTGTTCCATAGAAGAAGGAAAGTCACACAAGTTTGGAATGAAATAAGGGTGAATCTTTTTTTATTTGGGGGTGAAATATCCCCTTAAGAGTCATTAGATCATTGCATATTATTTCATAATAATAATTGGCAACATTGCATAACTGATTCAGTGTGTACCTTTTTAATTCATAAACAAGCATGATGGAAGAAGACCTTGAATAAAGATGCTATTACAAATGGGTGCCATTATTAAAGCTACACTATAAAACATGCTGTGTTATTTGGGTAAAAATGAACAAACCCAACCTTTGGGTTCAATTAGTTTATATCTGGCCCAACAAAGGGTTAAAAGCAACTCAGCATTTTGGGTTGAAACAACCCAGAATAGGTTAATTTACAACCGATCAGTTGAGTTCATCCCTTTTTGACCCAATGTTAAAAAGAACAGCATTTTTTAAGAGTGTAAAGACACAAAATATTGTTTAGACTGTGGTGATATAGTGTAGCCATTTTTGGCCCAGTAAACCTAGACGGCGGTTTAAATCGTGCCAAGCTGCCACACTAACAGCTGTAAAATAAACAGGACTAAACTCGCTCTTCGGGGTGCAGAGGTTCAGGTCTAACTGTTACCAAAATCTTGTTAATGTCACCCAGCGAGAGTCCGGTCTCGACAAATGAGACTATAAACACAATAAATTCTTTGGCATGTTGTCTATATTTGTTAGAGGTAATTTATTGTTTGCTCCCAGGTGAGCGTTTGGAAGCTTTTGTGTAAGGGTATATTTCTCACCCCACAATCCTGCAGCAGTCATAAATCCCTGCAGTGTGTGTATGACACACACACACACACACACACACGAGACAAGCCTCCTGTTTGGCTTTACTATTGTAAACACTACTAATCTGTATCTTTACAGAATGAACGTCGCCTCATTCTCACCTTTTAACAAAGAACATGTTCACCAGGATGATGACGGGCTGTCCCAGCGGAGATTGTTTCTGTCAAGTGTATTTTTCTCAAGTACTTACTAAATTTTTTTCTTTCCACAGTCACTTTCAGCTTGCCCACTGGGAGCTCAGGACATTAAGGTATGTTTTCTGTGATTCCGCTTTGAAAACATGTGTCTTGTTAAAAGCACTACACAAATTTAATAACAAATAACTTGACTGAACATTGTAGGTTGTATTAAAGAAACATTTTAACTAACACATTTTAAAGATAAGAAATGTGGTTACACCATGGATAAAAAATATAATTATTTAATATGATAAAATGCACATTTTATAGCTGGATATATACACCACAAGACATAAATGTGTTAATGTCATGTGTGAAAATCTGTGAAAGTCATTTTGTTTGTGATTTACTAAATTAAATTGAAATAAAAACATCCATGTAAAGAACATACTGTGAAAATATAACCTTTATATCTTTTATATTGACCGAGTAAAGCCATGCCAAAGATTTAAATCAATGTTTAGGAAGCCAACTTTTAATGTTTCTTGTGCATGATGTGTCAATTTAATCATTCATTTCAGAATTTAACCACATAATCAGCAATAAACACACATTACTTATTTTCATCATTTCTAGAGATATAGCTACTTTTATGCTTCCGATTTTATCATTATATTATGCAATTTTATCCTACGTTTCACAGACACATCAAATCTGTTATGGGTCACAAATCCGTTACTAACCTTGTTCGTGTAAAGTTCTGTTCAATTTTCATGCAGGGTCATGATGACATAACACGTGCAAAGCCTGTAAACCCAGTAACTGGCACTGGTTAAATATCAAACATGCCGCAGGTGGGATGTCATCATATATTTATCACACGTAGTCTTGTGTCTCGCGGCAAACGTCATAATCTCAAACCTGCACCACAGGTGCCATGTTTGATTTGAGAGCTGTTGAAGAAAAGCAGCACGAGGAAAAATGACATCAGTGAAAACTTCAACTTGCTTTAAAAAGACTTGGACTGTAGACCATGATATGTATACTCAACCTTTATTCTTTTCAGAGCTTGACAGACATGGTCACTATGAAAAAAACATTCTAAACCTGCTGATGTTTCAAACACAGGCAGTAAAACCACTTGCACAAATTCTAATAAATTGGCCAGTAATACAGCATGTGCTCTGTACAGATACGTGCTAGTCATTGTGTAATGATTGACGGTGTAGAAAGAAGTTTGCTTAGACGCATTCATTCATTCTAGCATTAATGTCAAATGCATCTGGGGAAAATAAAAGTGCTGTTTTACATGCATTAATAAAACTTTAAAAGCATGCGACACCTTGTGCACCACCCACGGGTAAAACAGCACTAACAGACATAGATTAATAGAGTTTACTTTAAGTGTTTTTCATGGTTTTTTGGGGGGGGGGATTTCATTATGTAAATGAAACTGTTTAAGAGGTTCTAAGTAAGTTCATGTTTATAGCGTTAAAATGGTAGGTTTAGAACACAATGCAATGAAACGGTTTGAAGTACAGCTCCCATCCTTTAATGAAAAGAACAAAGCTGTGAATGTAGTAAAGTACAGAGGTTTACATTAAATTCATTTAATAAGATTAGTAAATCCATATGACCATATAGACACTACACTCCATCCACTTCAAACACAAGTCAATTGTGTTGCAGTCAATTATAAATTATGTCATCTTAAAATTGTTTTTATTCAAGTACACAATCAGTGTACGCAATCTAGTCAACCACAGGCACAGCTAATTCGAGATTTACCACACCGTTTAAACACTTTGTTGAGATGTAAACATAAAAGCCGACGAGATTTATATCAGTTCTGTAAATCCTTGGAGATGAATCATGATAGATCAAAAAGAACCAGAGGAACCGGAGGCTGCTAAATAAAACTCTTCTGGAACTCACTCATGTGTGGGCCTGTCAGACTTGATTATAATTATATCCATTATGTACTCTAGTTAGTGACATCATAAAACATGACTGATGTTTGGAGTTCTTGTGAAGTGTAGAGCACCTAAAGCCGTATCTCTCCCTCCCTGTCCATTCTTTGTTGTCTTTTTCTTTGTCTGCGCCACACACTCACTATGCACAGTTTGAACATTTTTTAATCACTGCTTGGAGCTGCTGTGGTTTAAATACAAACAGCAGTGGCAGGCCTTCTGCTTTGTTGCTCTAGTGATTGACTTGTGGTTTGTAGTTAGTGATAATAGAGTCATTGTTATGAAGTACTTGTGTTTTAATTAATGGACATTTTTCTATAAAAGGATGCAACAGACTTTTAGAAATACGCTCTGGTCAGACGTTGATACTTGATTAATTGAAACTTGATTGTATAACTGTATTTACACAATGGCAACCTGGTGGAAATAAAAGAGCTAAAGTTAACTGTTTTTTGTAGGTATAAAATCATTTAAGTTTCTAGTTTTATCGCCCTCTAAATCATTCATGGTCAAGAACACAGACAACATATTGACTAGGTGCCATATATTAATACATTACTAGAGACTGTAACGCACGCACCTGGCCCAAAGTTAACTTCCGGTCTGTGTTTGGTTAAAATATATACATATTATTAATATTTAATTCTACATTAATTGTATCAAATTTTATTAAAACTACTCAAGAGTTATTGATTCTTTGTGGAGGTCTACTGAACATTATATTTGGGCCAAAATAAGACGTTTGTTTATGTTGTTACGGCTGAAACCGTCTATACTGCAATATTATTTGACTTGGACTACCTATTCTATTCTATTCTATTCTATTCTATTCTATTCTATTCTATTCTATTCTATTCTATTCTATTCTATTGCACTATTCTGTACTTCTATTCTATTCTATTCTATTCTATTGCACTATTCTGTACTATTATTCTATTATTCTATTCTATCTATTGCACTATTCTGTACTATTATTCTATTATTCTATTATTCTATTCTATCTATTGCACTATTCTGTACTTCTATTTTAGTCTCTCTATTGCACTATTCTGTACTATTATTCTATTCTATCTATTGCACTATTCTGTACTTCTATTCTATTCTCTCTATTGAAGTATTCTGTACTATTATTCTATTCTATTCTATTCTATTGCACTATTCTGTACTATTATTCTATTCTATTTTATTGCACTATTCTTTACTATTCTATACTATTATTCTATTCTATTCTATTGCACTATTCTGTACTATTATTCTATTCTATTATTTTTTATTGCACTATTCTGTATATTTAAAATGACCCTTCCAACTAACTGAGCTTTCGCAGGTTGGTCTGAGGATCTTGAAAGCTCAAAATACAAAACAGACCAACACAATACATAGCATATTCTGGTGGTCATTGGTGCCCTGACCAAACTCTAAGCCCAGCAGAGCACTAAAAAGTCTGATATTTAATAAAAGTCAGTGCAGATGAGCAGATCCCTTGGGTGTTTCTTGCCATGCTGGGATAGATGCAGATGGCCTTGGATCCACCTTACACTCAATGTATTCAGCCCTATTTTAAGTGATGCTCATTAGCAGTTCTCATGTTCATGTGGCCTCTTTTTTCTATTTGTTGATTTATGAAGAAATGGGTAAAAATATTACCATATTGGGTTAATTACACTGTAAAAAATGGTTGGTTGGTGGTTTAAATCCGTGGTTGGGTCAAATATGGACATTTTCTAGGTCCATATTTTACTCGACCATGGATTGAAACAACACAGTATGTTTAGAGTGCAGTGTGGATTCATACAGGATCCTTAGGTTTAAAATGGGCCTAGTTTACTACTAGTAGTTTACTAAATACAGTAGTATACAGTATATTGCTTTTTTTTTTAAATAAGTGAAACAAGAATACATTTTTGTATCGTTCTTAGATATGTTTATTTCGCATTTGTGTGGTTACAAAAGGTCAAATTACATCATATTTGCATACTTTACATAGAATGTATAGTATATACTAACTACACAAATAGTAATAGTATAGTATGTAAGTATTCTGTTTGTATGCACAGTACTGTAGTCCAACTTTCTCTCTATTAGCCAGGCTTATTGCATGTTAGCCACGCCAACTGTCTCATGAGTGCTGCTCATGCTGTTAACCCACTTTCATCCCTTCTCTTCAACACTGACCTTTTAAAGTCCTGCAAATGCTAGATGAGCCCTATTGATTTCAGTATTCCCATACAGCCGCATAAAACATGTTACAGACTACTTACTTTCAATTTAATATGAAGGCAGAGGAGGTATCAAATTAGTCTCATTTACTGAAGTCTAAATGCTCTGTCTAACCTCTGTGCACAAACATGTCATGCAATTATCCAAACAAGACCCCTGTTATGTTCTGGTGAAATAACTACTTGCTTAGTGCCTGTTTTAACCAAGGCATAGCCTATTAAATGCTTCTTTATAGTCATTCAAAACAGACGCACAGCCAATTCTGTCATTTTACTGAATTACAAATATACATAAACATAAAATATTCAACGCAATTAGACTCAAAATGAATTTTACAGTAATGCAGCCACTCAACAAATTGATGGTAAAATGAGACCAAGCTGAGCTTTCTAAATGTTAATTGACATCAAAACCTGACAAAACCCTTCAAATACATCATACCTCTGAATTAGGATGGCGGAAGCATCCTGAGTATGGATGGTGAAAAACACATAGCATCTCAAGAGAGCCAGTTTGTCAATTCTAAAACTAATGAACATTTTTGTGTTTTTAAAAACAACTTGAATGTTGTGAACTGAGAAATGTTGCACATGTTAAACATACTGCAATAGTTTCTGTTATAATGGCTATTGAGTTTACAGGACACAAATGCACCTTCTGTTGTACAGAAGAATGTTTGCAAACATGGCACTGTCTGTTCTACAGGACGTTTGTGAGATCAGTGTGTAAGTGTTTTTCCTTTTATCAAAACAGCATCCAGTTTTTTTGTGTTCACACAGTTTTACTGTGTTAATTGAAAAGACCATAAAACTTCCAACAAATCTTAAAGGATATTGCAAAATAGAGCAACTGAATATTCATGTGATGTGATTTTGTAACAGGGGATATCATGCAAAGTTTGCCCTTCACTAATGGAAGCAAGGCCTGGAATTCTCAAGAAAGATGTTTAGAGCTCTGGAGGAACTGTGGTGTAGTTTTAAACTCTAAAGGTTAATTAACATTCATAATTTACATTTCAACGGTAAGAGATGGCGTTTCTTTCTTTATCGTCCTTATATTTCAATAAAAAATCTATAGTGAGATCATAAGGAGTATGCATTATGCACGCGCACACACATTAGTGTGATATATGTCCTGCGATGAGACATTTCAAATTGGCTTATTGAAAAATGAAAAACCTGTGACGATCCGTTCGTGTTTCTGGTCTGAGGAGTTATTGTCACTTTCTTTGGGAACAACATGATTTTCTTGCTAATGGCAAAATTCACTTGAAGATGGTAGTTTTTAATTAGCAATTAAACTGGTAGAATGATTGTGCCCTTCTAAGGAAGTGAGCAATATGAGAATGCCCTTAGACACAATGATGAAAACCACAGTAATGACTGACAAACTCCTTGGTGGCTTACATTTGCGAATAAATAAGTAATTATAGTTTCCAGCCCCATCACCTCCTGAGTAACGGTGTGCAATTGCAAGCACTTTCTATGCTGCTACTTTAAACAGAGAGTTTTCAAAAGTTTTCTAAAACACACTCTTTTTAAAGCATACCCACTGATGAAGAAGAAAAAGATGTACTAATATGTGTAGTATGATCTCACAGAAATTCGTAACTATTTTACGAGGTGGCAAATTTGTATGTAGTAAATGTACAAAAAAACGTACAAAAATGTACGATTAGAGCAGCACAATTTCAGGAATGAATGGATACCTCACAGTTTCCTTCTGGCCCAGCTCTGGTCCACACGTTTCCAAAAATGATGTGACACTTGATCACAAAACCTTAAGCAGTACGAGAAGATTTAATAGCCATAAATACATTGTATATGGGTCAAAATAATCGATTTTTCTTTTATGTCAAAAATCATTATTAAGTAAAGATAGTTTGTTAATTCTCTACCGTAAATATATCAAAACTTTATTTTGGGAGTGGATGCAGCAAAATTGCTAATAAAAATAACCGGAAACTCTTTGGGATTTACCCACTCAAGTTTGGCATCTATTTACATTTACATTTATGCATTTGGCAGACGCTTTTATCCAAAGCAACTTACATTACATTGTACTATACATTTGTACATTTTTGTATAGTAAGCAAGTGGGGGTTAGGTGCCTTGCTCAAGGGCACCTCAGCCGTTACCCGCCAGCCCTGAGAATCGAACCAGCAACCTTCTGGTCATGAGTCCAACTCTCTAACCACTGGGCCATATGAAATCTATGAAATTAGAATTTCAGCTTTCAGGTTCATCTATTCACCACAATGGTAAGCCAATAGACAGCATTAAAACAAACCTGTTTCTTCTTAGCCTGCTACAGCACATCTGATAGACAACTTTAAAGACCATTTTCTCAATATTTAGATTTTTTTTGCATCCTCACATTCCAGAGGTTTAAATCATTATACTGTATATCGGCCAAATATTGTCCTATCCTAACAAACCATATATCAATAGAAAGCTTATTTATTCAGCTACAAATCATAATTTAGAAAAATTGACCCTTAAGGTTTTGTTGTCCAGGGTCACATATTTGGTAAATGTACCCCATCCTACATTTTGGAAATTCGACAACCGCTGATGACGCAGTTTATTTGCATGTTCTGTATTCATGGTTGTAATATCCGTTTCACTAAGTGAATTATGTAAATGAGGTAACAGGATCGTCAAGTGCAAAAAACCCTTGAACCCAATTAGCAAGAAACACTTTGTCATCTTGCAGGAGTTCTGATTACGAACCGCTGCCGTATTTTAGTGATATAGCATGCGGTCCAGGAACTTTAGTCAGCATTTAAAGTGCCCAAAATGTGCTCGCTTATACCGCTCCTCTGGATATGAGCCTGGCACCTGGAACTTTATCTTCATCGTTTGCTCATTACTTAATAAATTACTTTGGCCATGATCAATAGAAAATGAACATTTTTATTAAAAGCAAACATTCTTTCTAAATTAAACAACATTTACCCTCTTTTCAGCATGCAGTAACAGCATAACATTAATTGCGCCTTGATGACTTGCACACTCTTAAAAATAAAGGTGCTTAAAAGGTTCTTCACAGCGATGCCATAGAAGAACCATTTTTGGTTTCACAAAGAACCATTCAGTCAAAGAACCATCTGAAGAAACTTTTGTGAAACAGAAAGGTTCTTTGAATGTTAAAGGTTCTATATGGAACCATTTAGACTAAAAGGGCTCGTCTATGACATCGTGAAGAATGTAAAAAAGGCACTGTTTATAAAAAGGTCATTTCTAAAGATAAAACGCACATTTGCAAAAAAAATACAATTATTTAATAAATGCAGCACCCACTTGAAGCTTGTAACGCTGAATTGCATGTGGATGAATTAGATTAAGGTTTTGGAGCTGAAATATCGTACAACAAAGTGGCTTTGTTGTATATATTTATTGCACCCTGTACATTCAGTACAATTTCCAAAGCTTCTTCTAATCCCAATGTAAGCACAACAGTAATTTGTCAGGAATATATTTGTAATGAGGCAGTTCAAAGCATCCTGGAGTGCCGTGTACTATATAGCTGCTATAATTACGGTATTTTGCATTCCTTGTCTAATGTAATAGGACTGTTTCTCTACGAGCGCAAGAGAGAGAAGTCGTTCCAAAAACTTATTTAGTCCCTTTGATATTTTGTCTGTTGCCGATCCATTTGTGTACTCTGCGGATTAGCTGGCAACCCACAGAGTACACAAATACATCAGCAACAGACAAAATATCAAAGGAACTAAATATCTGTTGGCTGCAATAGTTCCTCTTTGCTTCATGGAGAAGAATAAGGACCAATTGTGCAGCAGTCAGAAGTCGGTCCAATTGGACAGGTGAAACCGCACTGAATGGACTTATTTCATGTTCGCAAAACAAAAGAAACTTCACAGACAACCTTTTAAGAACAGCGGAGAAGCAGCCGGGGCGGAAGGGGACCAAGACGACACAAGTTACTCGTCTTTGATATCGGGACGTAATTCGTTTTTTCCTCTAGTGGTGCATTTGTTTTCATCTTCGCTCTAAGCTCACGTGATGTTCTGATCTTCCGGGAGCTGGGAGTGCTTTCCAAGCAGAGAATTATTCACATTAACTTCAATAAGGCAATTGATTACAGTCACACTTCCTCTGTAAGTCAGCTATAGACTCACCATTGCCCCCTTCCTCTCCTAATTGGAGTGTCACAGTTACCCATTCATTTCCATCCCGCTGTAGATGGCCCTGTTTTTTCATGTACTATTTCTGACTCACTCGATTCTCCTGCTTGTGAATCAGAGGGATTGCGAGCCTAAGCACGTGTGCGTGAGCACGCCGTGTTTGCTGAGCCGGGCGGACCCCCGCGGCGAGCTCTCAGCGAGGGTTCCTTCGCATGCGTGACTTGGCTGAGTCGGAGGAGCTTGAGCAGCCAGTGTCTGCGGGCGATCTCTATGCTCCCAACTCAGGCCATTGCTTTTACTGGGATGAGATAGCAGGGCAATTTGCATAATAATAGGATCGTTTGTCCTTCTGTCACAGTTCCAAACATGGAAAGACAAACATCAATTAGTCTCTATCCTCCGCAGGACGTTAAATCTGCAGAGTAAAAAAGAAGGCAGGGCTTTGTTTGGTAAAAGATGCACTGATACAATAGTGGATCACCAGCGGGCTTCCTTTCCTTAAGTCAGTAAAACAAAAATCACTAAAACTTACATCAATAGCATATAGGATCTTTTAAATCAAGTAGTCTTTGAAATAATAAATCATAGACCCATAAGGGGTACTGAAAGTGGTTTGTTTGCATTCACACTCTACCTGACCTTAAAGAGTAAGTATCTTGTGATTTTAAAGGTCCTACTTTGGTTTATAAAGTGTTCAACAACACGGTTACATACATACAAGTTGCAAAAACGCTTTCATTTTCTAATAATATGCAGTTATTATCACCTTACTTCTAGACTCGATTTATTCAGCGATTCATCTGTCTAATTCCCTCCTTTCTGTGAGCCTGCTTTGCTGTGATTGGTCAGATGGTCTAGTCTGCTGGGATTGGTCAGATGGTCTAGTCTGCTGTGATTGGTCAGATGGTCTAGTCTGCTGTCATTGGTCAGATGGTCTAGTCTGCTGGGATTGGTCAGATGGTCTAGTCTGCTGTCATTGGTCAGATGGTCTAGTCTGCTGGGATTGGTCAGATGGTCTAGTCTGCTGTCATTGGTCAGATGGCCTAGTCTGCTGGGATTGGTCAGATGGTCTAGTCTGCTGGGATTGGTCAGATGGTCTAGTCTGCTGTCATTGGTCAGATGGCCTAGTCTGCTGTAACAGCGTGTTCAAGTTTTCACGGGCGGTCCAAGCAAAACGTGTTTGTACCAAGTGACGCAAATCAGTCACGGAAATGAAATTGGAACGTCCGACGACTCGTTCAAGTGAATCGGAGTCGATTCCTTTTTTCCAAGCCAATAACTTTGTTATTCGTGCACTTCCGGCTTTACAACTTGAAGGACTGCTTACATACACACACAGAAACATTGCACACTGCATGAAATGTATTTTTAATAATATCACAATACCCGCTATTTAAAAGTAGGTTCAGGATCTGCTTTAGTTCAACATTTTCTGGAAAAAAAAGGATTAAAATTGGATGCACCATTTGGATATGAAAATATTTGTAGACAAGTCTTATCCCAAAAATTGAGATTAATCATGTTAACTGCTTGAGATTAATAGTGATTAATTTTTAATCTGCTGACAGCCTTTAGGCTGTACACTACATACATAAAATACAGTAGCATTGCATTGCTTTTTACGTTTAATACAGCATTGAAAAGAACATTTAAAAAAATCAGCCTGAAGAAGAAAATCTTAGTTTTACAGTAGTTTACAATAACCAATTTACAACAGTTTTAAGAACCCAAAATGACGTGTCACAAACACAGGGAATGATCCTTTTGAAGGTGAATTCACATATATGCATTTGTTGGATCAGTGAGAAACCGTTGTTGCTGTTTGTTGGATCAATATCAATGGGAATTTAGAATGTTGGATCAGTGTGAATTAAGGCACGGTTACACTGGATTTTTTGCAAATACGTCAAAATCCATGATGTGTAAATAAACTCTTTTTTTTATCAAGGGGTTTTCTGGTTGCTACTAATATACGCAAATTTAACATTAAACAAGTTCCAAAAAATATTTTGGATGTGTCACATCAGGCAATAAATATTAAAAGAGCAGGCATTGTATTTCAAAAATAATTTCGAGTTTGATATCCTCCCTTTATATCACCCTTTTTCTCCTTAAAGGACAAATGGGTTGTGGTTCTTTAAATATGTTCCTCATTCTGTGATCTCAATTAAACTAGAAAAACGGATCATCTTCTCTTTCTGACACCATTGCATTTGAATGTTAACCTGTAACAGGCAAAAATCTTTGGAAAATCAAGTAAACCACACCAGTAAACAATCCTGGTTCACAGCATCTCTTTTAACAAAATAAGAGACTAATGTCAACACATTAACATCTCAAAAAAAAGGAAGCTGAGAATGTTGCCTATGAGAATACATGCATATGGTCAGGCCTTAGAATAATGGGAAAAACAGATGCATGAAGTATTAAAGAGGGTAATGATGGGGGACTGTGTGCCTGATCATTATCAGCCTCCTACAGACTCACAGGTAATGGAGCTTTCTTTACAGTCGTTCAGGACTTTCATGATGTATTCAGCGCGTGTCCCGATGCTCGGGGATGGCCCGCAGCTCGCCGTGCTCTGGGTCTTGTGCCAGACCACATTTGAAAGACCAACAAAAGTCACCCTTGGGCTGAGAGAGGAGCTCAGCAGCACTGCCGCTAGTTTTTCTGATACTCTGTATGACAGCTGTGGGAAACCTCACAGCTCATTTGTTGGAGTGTCTATTGGAACCTTTTATTGTTATGAATATAAATGTGTTCGTTTATTATTTCCTGTAGATATGTTCATTTAGAACAAATAGCCTACAGTAAAAAAGCACACACATTTAATAATTTCTTCTGACCTGTGTCTGCCGTGTCTTTTGCCGACATGCAATTATTCCGATTTTCTTTAATCATCCACGTTTTAATTAAATTAAAGGCACAGTAGGTCTCCACTTGAGGTCACATAGTCAAAGCTATAAGAAAGGCATAGCTTGATAATGCTGTGAAGGAGCATGGAATGATGGCTTGTCAAATGGATTTTTGCCTTGTTAGTCCCTGGTTGATAGCATGTGAAGGTTGTTCATACTCCGCCACACCGTCGATATGTGCAGCCTTTCTTTCATAATAAACTGGAAATCAGTATGTCATTTATTATTATGATCTGCTATTCCGGACTGACCGTTTTAAAATTTATGAACGACTTTCAGACGCAACTGCAGAAATGGATTGCACGTCACAGCATTGATCGTACAGTACGTCGCAATTATTTCGGCTACTCTTATTGAGTTCATAGTTTGGACACTGTTAATGTAGCTTCCATTAAATTGCACTCGACAGCTTTCCAATTAGCCAACGTTTATTACGCATGGCCATTCCGTATCCATGTTGTTAGGTGGGATGAGAACGCCTCTTCAAACAAGCCTTAAAGTTCTCAGGTTCAATTGCGGTCGCAGAGGTGAAATTACATTGACATTGCGTTCTGTGAATCATTCCATTGGGTTAGAGGTGTGGAATGTCGTAGGTGAATCCCATTAAAAGAGACAAGAATTGAGAGAATCATTTGTTTTTAATCCTCTCCACTGACACCTTTGATCTTTCGTCTACGCTACCTCAAGGTCGAGATCACCGGGGACCCGTCAGTCAAAAAGCCCTCGTTGTGGCGTCTTTTCTTCCTGGTATGCACGTCACACCTGAACTCAGAAAGCTCTGGCAACATGACTGTGCATCTTAAGTGTGTGCTTATTATTTCTGTCACCCCTAAAAGCCACACACACACATAGACTATCACTGGTCAACAAGTCTATTGATACTGATTTAAATATTATATAAAGCAGGTGCAGTTATTTTTATATTTTGTAACAAAACAAATCAGCCCTGAGCAAAGATGAGATTATTAAAACAGGCATATGCTGAAGGTCTTTATGTAAGCAGAAGTTCACAAACCAATCTGGGTTTCGGTTCCAAAACCGTCTTCCATCTTTCAGCAGTTTCAATGGGCATTTAGTTATGGAAATTATGCACACGTTTCAATTTGCATTCCTCATTTCAATCAGGCACGGCAACAGGTGTCATTTTTCATGGATTGGGACTTGCGTTGTCTTCAGAGCTTCGCCGCGGTGTAATTTTATGAATCAAGCCCATTGATTCCACAAGGCTTCATTAACTGCATCGTCTGCCACACTGAGTGTGTTTTTTTTACATGAAGGCAAGCATGGAATCAAAAATCACTGGAGGGATGGCTCTCAGGATAGCAACGCTTCCCCTGTGATTTTCCACTGCAGGGAAAGAACGCTAAATGAGAAATAATGCCACGTTTAAATGATCCTGCAAGTATAATTAATTGGAAGCCAGACAGCTTGGCTCATTCTATGTTTGGTTTATCTGTTTATAGAGCATTTAGATATATATATTTTTTAATAAATGGGTCCTTTTACAAAAAAGGTTTATTCAAATGTACTTATTAGTATATACTTATTTTTATCTAAAAAGTAAGTATGCTTTTAATCGACCACTTATGCACCAATATACTCAGAAATACACTCAGATTTAACTTAAGTATACTTGACTTGTACTGAGCGAAAAAAGTATACACTACCCTGGTAAAACAATTGCACTTAAATATATTTAAAGTGCTCTATCTTTACTAATTTTGTAATTAATGTACAAAAATTTGTCTTTTAAAGACGTGTACTCAACTGTGCTATTCTGAGACACCATGAACAATGCTAAAGACTATATTTTTAGTATATAAAGCACAAATTTAATGTGTCAAAATATAGCTTTTATGGAAGTGTACTTGGTGATAAGTGTATTTTAGTGCACTATTTTTTTACCTGGAATATTTGCCCTATACTTGTATTATTCAATCTTTTGATGGTGTTATACTTCAAAGTATTCTAAGTATGGTGTTGTTTACTCTTTTGACTGAGTAGCCTATTAAATATCTTTTCCACATAATATTACATACTGGCTTATAAGCTTACACGTTCAACTTTATACAGGCTAGTAACAAGTCAACTTTGTGGTGGAATGGCGAAAATAAAATGTTGATCTTCCTCGCACTAAGTGATAATAGGAATCTATTCTTACTTCAAGTACAGTTAAAGATATATTTAAAGTATAACATTTAATACCTAAATAACAACTTAGTAGTATACTTAAAATGACACTGGCTTAAAATGATATGTATTACATATTCTTACATTTAAAAATATTGTATAAAACTGGGAGAATGAATGTAGTTATAATTGTGAAATCACTCTATTATAAATATTACCTCAATCTCAAAATAAAAACAATATTATAATTTTCAAAAAAAGGTATACTTGTGTTATAATAAACCAGTAGTTTACTGAGAGTTTGAATCATTATACCTAAAATGCTGTTGTAAACCAGTTGTGTACTCAGTAACTACAAGTTTATTCATGTTACACATATATACACTTTATAAGTATACTTTTATAAATTAAAAAGTAGGCCTGTATAGTCCCAATACACTTACAAGTATACTTCTAGTACATTGATATCAGTATACTTATGTTCAATGTACTTGAACTTAAGTATACTTTATAAAATTAACTTAAAAGTATACTTCTTTTTTGAAAGGGTCTGCTTACACAGTCCATCATTTTGTGTTTACTGCCCCCTACATAAAGCGAACACTATTACACATTAAATTATAATTGATAGTGACTGATCTGAGGAGTTTTGGCACATTATAGCCACCATGGCATCATCCAGATTCCCCCACTCACTATCTACCGTAAAGCACTTCAAGTGTGAGAACGATGCTATATAGATGTAACTCATTCATTTGTGTTCAACCTCATGGTACTATTAATATTATACTCATCAAACAACATGCTTGGCTTGCAGATGAGAAGAATCATGTGCAGACAGATCGGGTTGACGGGGTGAATGTACTGTGGGTGCAATTCCATTAAAGTACTATATGAAGCATGAAGGAGTAGAGGTGGATCGCACATCCGAGAGCTGCTTGTGTTTGCGTATGTGCCCTGTTCTGCCCTATGGGGTTATCAATATCTCCTGCCAGAATCTGCCACTGCAGCTTAAACAGGATAGATGATGCTAAACATTCCCCCTCTCTTTTAATGTTTGTGTATTTGCTTTAAACATTTACATTAGTTTGACGATCAGCCCAAATGGTGGCCAGTCTGCCTGGAAAATCCTGTGTTATCTATGGCCAGTCAACCCTTAGGTTCTTCTCAAGGCAGAGAGTGTCTGAGCTGGCTACATGCGAGTTTGTTTTCCTAATCCCAAAAGCCGAGCCCTCCCTGATTCAACATTACGGAAATCCAATGGCTTGTCTGTAGAAAAAGCAACCTGTTCCCATTTGAGTGATTAATGCTGCCACATTATTGAACTCTAGCACTTGCTTTGGACTTTGTTTAGGAGAAACATGCCATGTAATTGTGCATTCATCATAACATGTATGTAAAAGAAAGCAAATAAATTCGGCTGGATCCCTCACCCTGTCGAAGACGTGGCGGAAAAACTGCTGAATTTCAGCAGTGCCCTAAATGAGTTCCGTGGCGGATTCTGATAAATATGCCGTACGTCAGCATTTGTTAAAGAGTTTGGCTGATGGGTGGAAAATGTGGATAGCCCATTAAACTGTAAACATTTACCCTATTTCGGAGCAAAAAACACCTCCTTCATCCCTCAGGGTCTCGCTCTGTCCCTTTGTATGATTGGCAAGCTGTGGAGATGTGCTTGTGCTGCGAAAAATGTGGGAAAACCATGCTTTTAGCTACCGATATGAGTGTAGTACTGTCAGCTCTGTTTAACGCATTTTATCATCATATCCATTGTACAGAATTCAACAGGTTTCCTAAAAAAAAGGCAGGAGAAACAGAGGGGAAACTGGAACGGAACTTGTTATGGGTCACTTTATTCCCAGTCTCTCCATGAGAGGAACCGTTACTTGGCTAAACTTAAATGCGACAACACAATCCATTTAACAAATTATTTATTTCATACAATTTATATTCTCTAAAACATTCATATAAATTAATATGCATATCAATTTCATCTAATATAAATAGTTATATTATTAGCCATGTCCAGACTCCTAGATAATGCACATATTGATATAAGCCAGAATTGCATAGGCCGGTTTTGACTTGTGTGTCAGACTTACACCGTACGGTTTTCGTTTATACGACAACAGCCAATAACCACTAGTAGTCAGTGTCCACAGGCGTATTGCTTGTGTAACCAAGACAGAGGAGCATTAGCAGTGATAGCGGCAGGTAAAGTCACTCTTGTTGTTGGTAAATATAGAAGAACAAATCATTTATTTAGATAATTCACCCACAAAGTAAACGCAACGCTACCACTGAGTTTCACAGCACTTGCGCTCCACGTTGCATTGTGCGCGTCAGGCTACGGCATAGAGCATGCGTCTCTGCGAAGGCTATGGCGTAGGTCCGACACAGAAGTAAAAAATGTCCTTAAATGTCTGTCAAATGCGAAGATTACATGACACATCGTAACTTTTGATTTGAAGATATTTTGTAATGGTTAAAGGGAATTTTCGCCTTTTTCAGTTTACTTCCTGTGTTCTTGTTAAGTATCTTGTTTGGTGCATTTATGCATAATGTGTAAAAACATGTGGTAGATGATGCTGTTATCCCTGCTGTTCTACTGGAATAATACACTGTGAGAATTGATTTGGATCATATCCCAGTCCTGTATAATGAATGGCCTGTGTGCATATCAAATCATCTGGAATTAGCCAAGTGTGCTTGTGCCCTCCTAGGATTTTACACATTGTTACTATGTTCCAAAACACTGGGGGCTGATATCTATTTTGTAAGGCCTCATATGTAAATGCATTGGAAACATGTCTATGTGAATAAAATTAGCTTTACTGCTAATGTGTTATAGGCCTCTATTAAAAGATTTTGCAGATTCAGCTTTTGCTAATGGGGGATGGGTTTATAGGTGGTGTTGGAACATATAAAGAGAGATCCAGTGTAGGAAGGTTCTCTCTCACATACATGCACGTACGTTCAGCGGAATGCTCTTCCCTACCAACCCAGAGTCTTTATTGACGTATTTATGATGGTTTAGGATGGGTGTTTGCAGGCGAGATAGAGGAAGTTCAGTGAATGAGAGATTGGCCCGCTGGGGTTGAGGGAGCACGTCGAGTTCTATTTATTGCAGTGTATATCAGAGAACAACCTGTCCGCATGACCGGGGGGATTTGGTGAGGGGCTTTAGCCAGAGATGATGATGAGCAGCCAAAACATACTGTGGAAAGCTGATATAATATAATGTTTAGACACATTAAAGGTATAAAAAGAAACATTTTGCACAGAATGAACCCATATGAATTTTGATACTGATGCTAAGAGCAACAATCTGTCCCTTACGTTTTGCTTCAGGAAAATGTCACTAAGGGAAACGAGTGTTGAAGACTACTTAAATATAAGTCAAATCGTAATAGTTAATAAGAGCAAATTGGCTAGATTTGAAATATGTTATTATTGGATACTTTGTTTTTATCCAATCATTTGAGTACTGAAAACATACAGCTGACCTCTCAGTGTTCAAACCACATCCACACCCTTGGTTGGATTTATAGTCAGATCTTTTCCTTTTCTGCTGCTTCAATGCATGGATAACACTGGTTCTGTTCTGACAGTTTTTAGTGAGTACACCTCAGAGATTGTATTGTATAATCACATTTCTCCCCTAGGCACCTCTTTCCTGATACAAACAACTCAAAATAGATTTATTCTCACGAATAGTGTATAAATGAATTCTGAACCATAAATCTTCCTGAAGCATATATTGCAGTACTGTGCTTCGGTTTTAGTTTTTTTGTTTGTTAGTTTGTTTGTTTAAGCAAACCATTTTACAGCTTTGCAAGTTAGACCAAGTTTACACAATGCAAAGCTGAAAGTTTTTTCCTTTTGCGTTTTTTACACATCAAAACGATCTGCATCTTACACAGATCCAGGAAAACGGATAAAAACGCTGTAGTATGCATGCCAGGCCAGTGGATGGCGATGTTGCTGTGTAAAGAAACAGGATGTGCCTGCGCACATACACATTTATAAGCCAAAAGTATTTTTAATACCCTTGGTCGACATATATGCATTTAAAATTTGCCGAATGTAAATAATGTGTCTCCGCTGGTCTTAGTAAATCCACATTTTGCTGGGGATGTTAATACATAGTCAAGCAGTGAGAGCTCACAGTACTGGAGGCCACCATATTGTTTTGTTTATACTCGTTTTCAAAAAGTTCCCCCTTGCAGTTTACACAGAGACATTTTCAAAAACTTGCACTTTGAGACCCGTTTTCAAAATTTTGCATTCTCGGTCCCCCAAAACGCTGTTTCCATGTAAACGAACGACCAAAACGCATAAAAAGTTTTGCATTTTCATTTAAAAAAAACGTGTAAACAGCCTCTTAGAAGGAAGTGTTTATGTTTCATATTGACAGTCATCATAACTACCAAAATGGCATGCATTATTAAAATATTACAGATTTTGACTTTTTTTGTGAAAGGGATAGTTCAGCCCAAACTGATTTGATCACTTCAAACTTGTATCCCATTAAAGGGACAGTTCACCCAAAAATGAAAGTTCTGTCATGAATTACTCACTCTCTAGTTTTTCCAAACCTGTATAAATGTCTTTGTTTAGTTAAACACAGAGAAATATATTTGAACTAATGCTTGTAACCAAACAGTTATTGGACTGTTATTATTAAAATAAATAAGTTATTTGTAAAATTATAATGGCAGTCAAAAGTGCTATAGTAGTCAATGGGGGTCCATGAACTGTTTGGTTACAAGCATTCTTCCAAATATCTTTCTCTGTGTTCATCAGAACAAAGAAATATACAGAGTTGAAACAACTTAAAGGTGAGTAAATGATGACAGAATGTAATATCCATACATTGGGGGATTACCAGAAAGAGTATTAGAAGACAAGCGTTCACTTAACTAATGAATAAAATTAAAAGAGGGGCCTGTTCAGAGTTAAGATTCATGACATGACTATTAACCAGAATATTAATGTGTGCTTATAAAAGGCATGAATGTTAAAAAGAAAGTATAATAAAGTGGCACATTGTTTCTTCCTATTACTTTTTATGTCTGAAATTTTTGCCAAAATACTTGTAAAGTACTGGTGCCTGTTTCAGGCACACTACAAATACCACACTGGTCACCCAGTGGACTAACTTGCTTTAAAAAGACATTAGCTTTACTCTGATTCTGATCTGTACTCTTGATCTTCAGCAATCTGTTGCTCTGGTCTGTATGTTTATTCCTTACAGGGCAAATGTAAGGCTTAATGTGATTAATCTTTCATGCTCAATTGCTTTGGTCTGAGGCTTGCTGAGAAGATACAGGAGGGATCAATAGAGAGCTGTAAATCCTCCAGCCATTGTGATGGTTATTGATTTAGCGCTCAGAGGCCGTACTATCGGCTTCATGGTACTATCACAGACGTACTCTCTTCTATGTGCCATTGATGTGCCCCGGGGTGAGATCTCGCCGTTTTATCTGTTTCTCTCTCTATTATAGATGCAAAATCACATTAGACTGCTCTCTATAATTGCTTTGTTACTGAGGTCCCCATTGATGGACTAAAGAGTCCCTTGGATAATTACTCTAAAAATGAGTCAAATGGGATGCGGGTCCAATTTGCTGTAACACTGTGTTGGCCAATGTCCATTTTCAGTTGTTGGAATTCAAATTATGAGAATTACTCTTCAGATGCATTCTGAATTTCAATAAAGTGGCAGTTGTGTGGTGGTTGGATGGCAATTCATTTTCTCCAAAAGCATTAAAGTGTTAAACAGGTCTTTAATAAGACTGATTGCTCAATAAGTGATGCGAGCGAAAAAACACACTGACTTTTTAATGGACCAATATACAAATATAATGATGTTTGGCCCAGTTTTGGCCAATATAGTTTCTTTCCATCACTGATTTTCCAGTCAGTTTTAAAGTTCAATTTTAAAGTTTAAAATTTTGCATAAGCATATTAATGGAGATAATACTGAAGTTAATGCTCACTGTGCAACTTATGTTAATAGTTACAACTTTTGATAAAAAAAGGTAGTAAATGCTGAAATTAACATGAATTAAAGTTAATAAATCCTGTACGGGCAATTCCAGGGTTATGGATGTAACACTCAGTCAAAAATTATTTCAAAGTCAACCTCTGATGATAAAGTCCAGACCTCAAAAAAATATCAGTCTATACATAAGAGAAAATTCATGTGTTCTGGATGTGGCAAAAAAAAAGGATGCATGTTTTTGAGAGACAACATACTTTGTAGGTTTTCTGTGAACTTAAATGTATAAACCAGAAGCAGTAATAGCCAACAGATGGAGAATGGATGACTCTTCATAGACCATAAAATAGTTACTGTATTTTAATTTTCATGTGCTCGTTTATGAGGAATATGGATCGATACGGATGTGACAATTCTGTTATGGATGTGACTATGGAAAACTGTGCTTTAAAAACATTAAGAAAGATTTCACAAGGGTATTCAAACCTCCAAATATTGACATCTTTCCTATAAGTATGGTGAAAACCTTTTTATCTTAAAGCCTTGTACACACCGGGACAACAATCGCACGCTCTTATCGCTCTTTCGAAATGTTTTTTGACGTTTATACCCAAACGATTTTTACTGCAGATAAGCCAAGTTACGCTTTTACGCCTGCTGTTTTGAGCGTTGTGTGCAAACTCACATTGGCGCCCTTTGTTTAGTCAAAGGCGTTAAACATCGGTGATAAACGCGCAATTATCATCCCGATGTTACAAGAATTGTTCATTGTTAGTGCATGTTAGCTAATGCATTAACTGTTAAATAATACACTCTTACTGTAAAGTGGTACTGTTATAATTTATATGAATCTACTATTTATTAATACCACAATAACAAAGTCTTATTAAGTTGAAAACGCCTTTTAAGGCTGCTTTAAATTGAACTACAATTATAAAAACTATAAAAGCATATTTAGTGTATCTTTTTTTATTTATAACTCCAAACTGTTGTTTATTGTATTTAGACTTCACCGACTGTCTTTATGTTTAAGTGGGTGAGTTGCTCAACGTCGCCATTCAACCCTGAGATACTCAGTTCTGTTCTGTTCACATTTTTCCAAACTACAAGTTCAATCTGTCTGAACATTTTATGGAGCAATGCTTAAATAATGCACCTCATGTCTTTAAATTCTGATGAGTTTAAAGGCTTGACTATAGCTGCACTTGTAAGGTTATATGGGTAAAACTATAACATCTTTTCAGAAAAATCGCTCTGTTGTTAGCATCAGGCTTAACCTACATATCAAGCATTTATGTAACACATCTCATTTGAGCATGAATGGCTGTTATGTTACATTAAAGTTTATAATGTACCGTTATGAAATATGATCTAAAATGTTAACTCGAACACACGAACATGTTTAAAACTGAATGTGCTGGGCATGGGATATAAGCCACTTGTCCACCGTCGGGCTGAATGGTTTACATTTATATTTCCCCATTGAGCCTAGTTTATAATTCGAGTGTGTGCAGTGACATCATCACTCAGGATCGGTCGACCCGGCGGTGGAAACACGGCTGTAGAAGAGCTGTAAAGCTCTGTATGTATATGATGAAGCTCTGTATGCCACTTTTACTTGACATATGTTCATTCAGGAAAAGTATCTGAAAATCGGATTATCTGCCGCTTGACAGTTACCCAACTGGCCCACCACATCGGGTCTAATGTTGGGATCGAGTGGTGTTCGTGATGAGAATTGTGCCCAACTAGCCTAGGATGCGTATCACCAATTCTGTGATTTAAGTGGAGTATGACAATGTTTGTGTTAAGTGTAGTATGACAACTACTCATGACTATGCTGTCTGTGACAACTTCCCTTCCGCCTGACAAACAGAAGCTGTTTTCTGGGTCCACGGCTAGACACATTGTGATAAGACTGTGGCTTTCTGTAGAAGTTCAGAGAAGAGAAGAGCTGGTTAGTCATGTTATCTTATAACTCATGACTTATTACATGTCCGTGATGTTACTCTGTCAAATATTCAGGGTACTGGCTGGATTTCAAATCTGCTGTGACAATGTTCAGATGTCACCTTCAGATACGACGGCTTGTCAGGTAAACACCCGTGAAGGAATGCATACAAGAGCAAACCCATGTGCCAGGCGTTTGTGGGGACGGCGTAGAACGAACCTGGTTTCAGTAAGGACCTCGGGTGGCATACACTTTCGTGAAAGTAAACAGGAAAACGCAGCGCCAGCAGATACCGGAGTCCTTTTATTCGGAATATGATAATATATTGGGCAGTAGGTGATGGTATGTGCTTAAGTCATGCAGAAACTGCTGGCTCAACTTGCTATTGTAAACAAGCACGTGTGTAACCGGACTTACCCGCTCCGAGCGGGTCTCGAACCGTGGAGTTTAAAGAAAGCAGCCTCTATAATCTGTAGCTTGAGGTCGGCGAGTATGATTTAACCTGCACAGCGCTCACACTAGCTGGCCTCCATTACACATGTTTACATTTTAAAGCAATGGAAAAATACCACAGTGCAATGGGAATAACACATCCTCAGTGAGTTTCATTTTACATTCTCTCTCTTTCATTCACACGGACGCTCTGCTTCATTATTCGCCAGTAATAACTTCACTGAAGCAGAACAGCGCAAATTTAAAAGACGTGACGGTTAGAATTAGTAACGGAGGTTTGTTTAACTGCGCTGGTCTGGAATTAATGCCAGAAGAAAGTAGTTCCCTATTTCCTTTAAAAACCAGAGGGTTTTAAAGACACTCCGATGTTGTTTCTGATTTATCTAGAGATGTTTTATAGAATAGAGTCCCTGAAGATTATTTCTGATAAGAAGCAAAATAAAAAACAAGTAAAAGACATTAGCTAAAGACAAGTTAAAAATATGTCTAGTCAGTATTATTTTGGGTTACCAGTAGAGGAACCATTATTTGGCTAAACTTAAATGTTACAAAGTTACATGCCGCATTCAACAAATTGTTTATAGAATAAATGTATATACAATAAAATCCAACAAATTGTTTATTTAATAGAATTAAAATACAATAAAATATTTATATAAATTAATATTAATATAAATGAAAAAAATATATATAAATAGTTAGCCACAAGACAGACCAATCAACAAACACAGACGGGAAGTTAAGTTCGGGCCAAGCATGTGCATCCAATGAAACCGTCTATATGTTTTAAGATAAGAGAAGACAAATGAAAACAAATGGAGATGGCACTGCTGCTGCTGCTGCAAAAAAAAATAAATAAACACAGAACCTTGCCCAAAACACAATATAACACTTTATGGATTTAATGGTTATAATGGGAATTGTATTGGTTTTAATGGAAACTATAATATTGTCTGAGATTTTCAGTAAAACAAAGCAAGGAATTCGCAATAAAGCAACTAACTCCCTATAATTCAGGCTACCTGCTTGCGTATGTAATGAACTCATAAACATTTTTCTATCCTGAAGTGCTCTTTTATCTGCATTATGTCCCTGAGCTGTGAAGCCTGATGTCTTCCATGTTTTATGAGGGTTTCAAACCCTCCGCCTGCAGTAAACTCTTCATTTTTTAGCTGTCACTATATCTGGCACTGACGGGTAGACTGCTTTTGTGCTCCTACACCTTTGAAAGCGGATGAAAGCGAGATGCCATCCGTGTGTGCCAAACATCATGACTCCTGCTTCATTAATTAGTCCGATAGATCCCCGCGCTCGTGTACGGCTCTCCGAGGGGGTTCGGAGTCACGCCCCCTCACCCCGCTGCCCCTGCCTGGGACAGAGAGGACGGCCAATTAAAAAAAGATTCATACAGGGAGAATTCTTGCAAAACGTTCTCTAGTTCTGCACTCTAGGTACTTAGCCGGGCCCTTTTGTACATCAGGGTCCTCAAGGGTAAAGCGACCCTGCTCTGCCTCAATGAGGGATGACGCCCGCTTTCTCGTTTTACTCCTTTCCAGCCGAATACCTTCCAGAGCCATCGCAGCGACAACGGGCTTCTCTAATGGCCCTCTGTCTAAATCAGAAGCAGCAGCGCGTGCAGTCGTACCGCACTGACCCTGTCGTCATCCATTAGGCGAGGCGTCTTTGGAAACAGTGGGCTGTCTGCTCCATGCAGGGAGAACTCTCATTTGTGGCATTATGTTCATTCCCAGATGGAGGCTGGTGTTTTGTAATGAGAGCAAGAAGTGACAATGTTGGGACTGGCTTGAATGTGTAGAACTGGAAGAATGACTTTGAACCTCCGGAGAAACCCATAATCAGGATTCTGACTATGGAAGGCTATAGAGACAACAAAACTGTGCATCTCAGGCGCTACCAGACAGCACAGCTGTACATCTTCGTGATTTTAAGCCTGTATCATGCATCTCCCATCTGCAATGTTGAGCTTTTATACAGACAGCATTTGCGCAGAGCTGTATTTAGTTCGAAATAGGTATAAATTATAAGATGGATATGGGGAGTGGGCCATTTAGAACTATAACCAACGTAATTTCGTCACCATAAAACTAATTTAGATATGGAGAGGGATGATATTTACATCCAAATGGTGAATAATGCACGTGGAACCCAAAGCTTAAAGTAAAGCTGATGAAATGATCTGAATTTAGTCCCTTTAGAGAAGACGGAACGCTTGGCAACCGTGTTTGCAACGCCTTCGGGCAGCTATTTCTATCATGCAAGACCATGTCCTGTCTACTTGGATAGGAGATATTTCGATATTTCTAAAAAAAAAAATTAACCCCATATTATGCACAAGACCCAGGGGCCCATGGGAAAGGTGTTTTTTGTCAGAAGTTTTTAGACACAGTCCTGCAGCATGGCTTCTACTACGACTACTACGAAGTCTTGCAGCATGTGTCAGTTTTTCATCAGCATACTTAGAAAAATTCCAATAATACCAATTACGTATTCCGATTTCATGTATTCATATACTCCATATACAGTATATTTAATATTAACATCTATCTGCATCTGTTACTAATATGTATGAAAAGCGCTGTAGAAATAAAACATTGTGCACAAGGTTGAAGTCTCACGTAGCCAGACTAAATGGCATAAGGTCCACTTTACAGCTTATTTTGAACAAGCATGTCGATCAACTAATCACAGGGAAGGTTTCTATGAAATAGATTGTATTTGAATAATACCGCCATCATGTTTGTAAATAAAGTTGTAGGCGTATGTATGCCTTTCCAAAACTACAGAACATTTCAGACAAAACTCACAGAACAAACCAAAACACAGTTGTACTTCTGTATTTCTAATAAATGTGTTGATACATTAAGTGCTTCAAACAGAACTGTCATATACATTTACAATCAACTACAGCAGAGTTTGTTAGATTGAGAAATTACTTTTACGATACACAATGCATGTCAAAATGATTTTGGGAAGAGTACATGTTGCAGATGCTACAGTATTTATGCTGCTGATGTTATGTGTGAAAAGGGTTTATTATTCCGATATTTAGTAATTCTGAAAGTTTTAACCACCCCCTCAGCTCTCAGCTCTGACACTGGCTGACCCTCTCGACAACAGCAAAAACATAACTTTAAATTTCAGTTACATGAGTTCATTTGAAAAGCACATCATACATAAGCAATACATCCGCCATGTCTGCATTCACGTTGTAAACAGTCATTCTGGCCTAGATAAGAAGGCCGAAGGTAATGGAGAGAAAATCCTTTTAAACCTCGTCATGCTCTGTCTCTGTACAGTGTCTAGATTAGGATTTCTGAATATAATCCTAATGAAAATCAGTGTTGGAAATGACTTTCTTAATCAGCTAATACTGTCGCCTGTGCCAGCTGCTCCAGCAGATCATGTTATCTTGCACACCTAGCTTGTTTACAGCTTTCCAAATGTAACTGAGACCACACTGGAATTGGCTGGTATAGTAACAGTCGCACTCAGCATTAAAAGGTGAAATCTTTCCATATTATGAACTGCTGAGCACAAACCATGTTTTGGTCTCAGGAGTGTAGCTGCTGATAGTTATTGGTGTTTGATATTTCTCTAACTTCGATCTTAACTTTACGGTATGAAAAACAACGGGAAAAATGACCTACTTTGGAAACCGCAGGCTGTTTATCTCCTATGATATGGCAGGCATTAAAAAAATTCTATGAAACGTCTTTTATTTCCTCCCGCACGGAGTACTCGAGCACAGAGGTCAACTCATTTGTTTGAGTCAGTCATTAGAGTTGTTTTTTCAGTCTGTAGTTTCATACTTGAACTAAACATTTTATGCGATATATCTGGCTGTATAAAGAACAGCCTTGAATGTGGCGAAGCTCTTAATTTGCAGTAGGTTCATGTATAAACAGACAGTAAAACACTACATTTACATTTAGGAACTCAAACTACTGTGTTCTAAAGTGTCACAAAAAGTATTTATTTCTTGATTGGTGGGATGAGTACCACCCCCTCCGTTGTGCTGGCGAGTTTATGAATTTCACCTCTCATATTTTGCTTCAGTCTGTCCAGTTGCCATTGCAGTACGGCTTCTTTGTCCCTCAGCTCTTTTAAAGCCCACGATGCCTGGAGCTTCCCAGCTGTCGCAGTCAAGCCAGGTTCCCCTGTCTGCAACCTGCGAGATGGCTTTGCGGGCGGCGAATCCCGGAGACATGGCAGGAACCCTCTTGATGTGATTGTGGAGGCGTTTGTGAGACGGAGGCCTTCCAAATAGCCCGCAACCCTGTTCTCCACCTCTATTCTTTGCCTTTCAGAGAGCTGAGACACCTCCTGATGTCTTCCCTAATGAGAATGAGAGCACAGGTTTAACAGATTGGAATACTGATCAAACTTCAAATGGACACTAATATGAAAAGAAGAGGCGCTGCGTTACACCAGCTGGAGTATAAATAGTGAACTCGTACAGCACAAAGAATAGATTGAGAATTGATGTAAAGAAAACATTCAGGCTGGCTTCAACTATGCCAGACACTTATTAATCCAATTGGTTATTCATCTGTATATCATACAGACCACCTAATTATCTGTCAGACCCACCACACTGAATTTTCATACAATGAGATATAATTTATTCAGGCAATAACAGAATGCAGTTATGAGATGACCTAGTTTTTATAAAATTCTTTTAGCTCCATCTTTTCTCATTATCAGGATATTAAAACCCTTCTGAAGTCTGTTGAAAGAACCTTTGAACACAGGTAATAAAACATGATGAAGAAACTTCGGCAGCAAACCACCCGTATAGAGAAGAAATTGGGTGATACGGGGGAAACTTAAAAGAAGGATTAGGAAGAGATTGAGAAACAAACTAGGTAAGAAGGATCAAGTGATCTCTGTTCCAAAACCTAGCATGCTACTTTCTAAGGTGAAGGCTATTCCAAAAAGATTACAGTGTCCAAAACCAAATTCTAAAGGAGCATTGAATGTATCTTTTGTGGAGTATCTAATCATAGAAAGCTTTGTGTTGAGGTCAGACAACAAAAACAGCAGACATAACAAGAGGAAGGTTAGATTGAAAAGGATTGATAAGAAATATATTAGTATGCTCTATGTATACTTATGTTAATGAGCATATCACTAGCCAAGTTTCCATTACAAAACTTTAGCGACATTTTGTAAATGTTGATGTAAAAAATATAGTGGAATGATGGCGTTTAATGGCCATTAAATGATGTAATGTTACTGAAGTATCATTTTTATTTTCTCGCGATATGTCATTCTGGTCAAATTACTTTTTAGGTTTTATAACGGGTTGCGAACCAAATATAGAGGCGCATAGTGCCACCTACTGTGATACAAGAGTGAAGAGAAATGTCTATAGTTCCCTATTTATTTTTATATTAACTCACTGTTCCTAATAAATCCCCATAGTGCACTCATTCGTTTTCCTGCTTTTGGGCCATCATATAAGATATTACTTATGTGAATTTCCAAATATTCTGCCCAAACATTCCACAAATGGTCATGTTACTTTTCGTACGCCACGTGACTTGTAAACAACAAAAAGTGTTACCATTATGCCTTACCAATATGCCTTTATCGTCCAGCCTGAAAAAACACCTCATGCAAGCGTGAAAAGTTTATTGCTATATATGGGAGTTTTTGTGAAATTTCCATTGGGTGTATTTTTAGTGTATGTAATACTAAAAAACGACAGATGAAAATACAGTATTAGTATGTGCTATATATATTATGCTCATTGGCCTATCATTGTTAGCTAGGGTCACTCGCTTTGCGCAGTATGTAATTCCAGAACACAAAAACCGACAGATGAAAATACAGTATTAGTATGTGCTATGTATATTTATGCTTATTAGCGTATCATTTTTAGCTTAGCGTCACTCGCTTTGCGCAGTATGTAATTCCGAATGTATTGCTGTAGCACAAAAACAAAGCAAAAACAAAGTCAAAGCACAAAACTGACAACCGAGAGAAGGTGTAAAATATGCGCACAGGAATTGATAAGAGGGATTGAAATTTGTATTAAAGCCTTCGATTCCCATTCCTTTTCGATTCCGATTCCCAATTGATTCTGGTTTTCGATTCCCAACCCTAATTAATATGCACACATTTTTATAATTGTATATTTATATTATTAGCGTATCATTGTTAGCTTAGCGTCACTCGCTTTGTGCAGTATGCAATTCCAAAATGTATTGCTGTAGCACAAAAACAAAGCAAAAACAAAGTCAAAGCACAAAAACTGACAAACCGAGAGAAGGTCTGTAAAATATGCGCACAGGAATTGATAAGAGGGATTGAAATTTGTATTTAAAGCCTTCGATTCCCATTCCTTTTCGATTCCGATTCCCAATTGATTCTGGTTTTCGATTCCCAACCCTAATTAATATGCACACATTTTTATAATTGTATATTTATATTATTAGCGTATTATTGTTAGTTTAGCGCCATTTGCTTTGCAAAGTATGTAATCCAGGAGCAAATTTGTATGCTTCATCAGTCATTTACGAGATTAATTTAGGATGCTGCTTTCAAAGGCGACTTACTAGAATTTAGAACAGAGCCCTCAATACAGAAGTGAGTTAATATAGATTTTTGTTTTGTGATGCTTTAAGCCACGTTGTCAGCATCTTAAGTACCAAAACTGACAGAGCTTGAACTTCAGTACTGAAAGGAACTCAAAGTTTCGCTGTGAAATCCTGACCTTATTATAAACTTAAGCGCTCCTGTCAGGTGCTTGTGCAGGTGGATCTTATCTACTGACCGGTCATTACCTGTGAGGTGAGCGTGAGAGTGGACCGCTCTATTCTTCTGACCCTCAGTTCTGTCTGCAGCCTCAGCAACATCTTGTCAAGCCGTCTCACTGCCCTCCTGGCCTTGTCGCCGTGGGGACACTTTAGAGTGACAGCCCGCTTCCCCGGTGGCCAATCCGCGGACTTCACCTCACAGGCGTTGGCGAGGGAGCTGTCAATCACGCTGTCCTGAGCAAAGCAATGGAGTGCAACAGGTTTTTCAAGATTATGTGCATATAAAGCCATGCAAGACCAACATGATTTAGTAAAAGAATGAGAAAGTCCTACATTGCAGCAGGTCCTCATTTTAAATAAAAAAAAGACATGCATTCTTTAAAGACTTTTCTTTTCTTTTTCTGAAAACTATTTATCTATATTTTCTGATGAAAATATTGGTGGTGCTGTGGTCAGTTTTATCATCTGCCAGACAAAAAGCTTTTCCTGACACTAAGACTTTTACTCTCTTTCCAAAATCAAACCTTTCTTAAGTGCCTCCAAAAGAAAATCAAGAACCTTTGTTAATTGACACTTCCTCGACCAATATCTGAGCTCTACAATCCTCCTGTGTGGAAAATGACAAGACAATCCTGTCCAAATAGCACTCCATCACCAAAATGTTTGGTTTTCATCAAGCTCCATAGATTTCCCATTGACTCGGTGGGGCTGCTGTTTGATTTCCATTCCCTGACTTTCTGTATATTGGATGAGAGAACGTCTGCCCGCGCCTCAGAGCTGCAGATTGAATTTCTCACTAAAGGCCTCTGCAAATTGAATTTACAGGGTTTAACGTATTTCTAAAATGCATTCTTTTCAATATGTCCAGTTTTATAGAAGTTACTGTAACTCAATGAAACTAAAATAATGTGCGTCGTCTGAACTTCGTAATGCACTATATTTTGATTGTGTGTCTTCTAATGACTCTAAGGAGCAACATAAAAAGCTTTTCCTGACACTAAGACTTTACTCTCTTTCCAAAATCAAACCTTTCTTAAGTGCCTCCAAAAGAAAATCAAGAACCTTTGTTAATTGACACTTCCTCGACCAATATCTGAGCTCTACAATCCTCCTGTGTGGAAAATGACAAGACAATCCTGTCCAAATAGCACTCCATCACCAAAATGTTTGGTTTTCATCAAGCTCCATAGATTTCCCATTGACTCGGTGGGGCTGCTGTTTGATTTCCATTCCCTGACTTTCTGTATATTGGATGAGAGAACGTCTGCCCGCGCCTCAGAGCTGCAGATTGAATTTCTCACTAAAGGCCTCTGCAAATTGAATTTACAGGGTTTAACGTATTTCTAAAATGCATTCTTTTCAATATGTCCAGTTTTATAGAAGTTACTGTAACTCAATGAAACTAAAATAATGTGCGTCGTCTGAACTTCGTAATGCACTATATTTTGATTGTGTGTCTTCTAATGACTCTAAGGAGCAACATAAAGGAATCGCAGAAGAAATATTTCAGACCTTTTAATACTCTGATGCCCTAGGAAAACACAGGCCCTGCTCCATTTGTCCAACTCAAAGATACCCATGAGATCACCTCTCTTACTGAAAAGCAGTTAAAACATCCCCTTTTTTACTTCAATATTCACACTCGGAGTGCTCCTGCCAAGTGCTCGGAATCCACTCCTGCTAGCCGGAGATTTTTTACAACTTCATTTCGACTTGAATGGGTGCCAACATGAGTGAGGGCTCTTGTCTGGCAGATTCAGAGCCCAGGAGTGCTAGTGTATCACAGTGAGTGACAGCTCAAAGCCGCGCGAGGTTACCATTGCCGGAGCAGCAGTCTGGCTCTCAGACAACAGCTGGGCTAATATACATATTAGATTTAGAGTCATTAGTAGGTTTTTAGATGGGGGAATGTGCGGCGAGCTACTTTTGTTGTTTTTTGATCTGCCGGGAATGCAGAAATACCTGATTGACGACTGAACAGTGACGCAACAGCATGAACAAACAGAATATTAGATCAAGTAGCACGTGTTTGTGTTTTGAATTAATTCCTGCATGGAACACAAACAACACGTTAAAACAAACACGCTAATACTGGCAAATCGTCAGGTGAATTTTCAGGTGAAGCTTAAACTGTCTGTGAACCCTCCATTTAAAGAGGAATAGCCATCTGACTGGAATATTTTTATGAATATTTTTATGTCACGTCATGTGTGCGAGGTTAAAGTGCGTGAGCAAACCATCTACAAGACACGTTGGATTTGTATCTTTATATACACAATAATAATGTGTGCCGTTTCCTCACTAGAGAAGCGTTTAGTCTTTGCTCTTGCAAATTCCACCATGTAAATTTACTTTGTTTAAACGTTTGTGTAGTGTTAAACATTGAAACAGCAAGTGCTGCCGGACCACTCGTGTTTACTTCTTGTAAATGTTGTGTGCAACGTGCATCAAACGTTATCGAACGAACTGCGGGTGGTCTGTGAACGTGCCGTCTGACTACAACAAACATACCATCCAGCACCAGAACAAAGGCTCGTGAAGTTTCCAATCCAGATACGCTTCCAGAATTCCGTTCATCGTCTGTATTCGCTCCAGTTCCTACAACACAAGCAAAGCAAGAAGCGATTACACGCAGTCTGGCTCTGTTGTTTTCAAAACAATAAAACCCCCAGTGGCCCAACAGTGCAAGTACAGGTTAGTGAACGCTTTGATCTTTGCTCCTGTGCAATTTTTTCCCTTTAGAGCCCGGCTAATACCTCACGTCTCTGCAGTTAAACAGAAGTGCTCCAGGGAGTTGAGACAGATAACTCCTCTCAGTACCCCACACAGACTGAAGGGCAATGGGGAGAAAGAGAGAGATCCCTGATCTGCCCACTATCCTTGACAAGCTTGAGAAGAGAGAGCTATTAGCATCTGTCTGGACTCATCCCACATCGTCTCCAGAGACTCCGACTTGACAGAGCACCACGCCCCCGTGCTCACGTCTGCATTTTCTTTGACAGACTGAGAAACAAAAAGTGCTAAAGACAGATATTTGAATAGTGCTTTTGATTTAAAGCCCTGTAGACTTTTATTCAATTGTGTGAATTATTTTTTTTGTAATTTTCTGTTTTGATGAATCAGTTCAACACTGACTCAGTGACTCGCTTACATCATCTATAAAATGTGCTCTCATAAGGCCCTCCACATGGAATTTGACTGAAAATGTGTTCGCTAAAAATATATGTTGGGAAATTTTGTGTTTATTACTATGCATTTAAAAATAATTATAATAATAATAATACCAAAAACAATAAACTAATAATAATTAACATTTGTATTAATTAAAAAAAATACGGTATACATAAAATTTATGTCAATTTTATTAGTAATGAAATCAATAATAATAGTAGTATTAAATAATAAAGATAATTATATTATAAAAAATTGATCATAGTTACTAATATATATTTTTTTTTACTAATTGATAATAATCTGCGTTTTAGTGTGGAAAACATGTTCTGATTGTTTACTATATTATGATGCATACATCATCTTTACTTCTTCGATTAAACATTTAGCATCTACAACAATGAGTGTTTGGATCAAATTATGGTTCGGCTGATTAAAAAATAAAGAGCCAAGCCAAGTTTATTTTTTTTCTCCTCTTTCTTAGTGTCTGTCAATTATTTTCTCTTTCCTAACATCATAAACAACCAGCCCTTCGTTAGATGTCAGGAAGAAGACTTTTGTTTCAGATAAAATACTCTTACAAAGCCTCTTAAGAGCAAGGGAAAGATGAAGGGAATGAGAGAGCGTGGGCCTTTTGACTTCTAAGATCAAGATCCGCCCTCATCACACAAGGATTTCGCAGCCTGTCAACCTGTCGCACAAAAGCATGCGGCTGCAGATACACAGAGGTGGTTAACTTACTACAACCTCCCCAGCAAAAGCCAGGGGATAAAAACAGTTCGACAGCTGCGTGCAATCATCCCACGATCGAAGTGAGCTTGTTACCTAGCTTACGGCGCTTATTATCGAGCGCTGATCACCATATGCTCTGACGAAAGATACAGTAGATGCACTTGACGTACACCCGATGAATGCTAAATATCTCCCAAGCGAATCGAAATTACTAAAGGTTTTACTTGTCACGTAATGACAATTATTTAGGGCTTAACTCCTTGCAATTGCCCAATAACTGTAAATGCATAAAGATTAAGCCTTTATCTCAAAGAGATATTTTATTTTAATGTTCTTGCGTTTTCAGGTCACCTTGTCGAGTGCAGTCGGCGTCATGTTGCTGTGATGGGAACCAGTGACGTTAGTCTGACAGATAGCAGAGGCGTTGATATTGGAGACAACCTAGAGAAGAGATCACAGACTACTGCTTTATTACATTTCAGTATTTAGGAATGTATTCACAAGACTACAGTACATTGGTGGAGTGACTTACCCTGTGGGTGAGTCTGGACCTCTCCTCTTGAGCTGAAAGTAAGCTCTTCCATCGAAGCCTTAGTTTCCCATACTGCCACTGTAGTGTCTGCAATGTCTGACCCTTCTTCATAGTTTCTGACGCTTCTTCTTCCGGTCCATGTGCCAATATGTTCCTTCGACCAGGCATGATACCCTGAAGGACATATATGCTCAAGTTAAGATATCATAATCATCATTAAATGGTGTTTACGAAGCTAAAACATCTGCAAGGGTACAATGCTCTAACAATGCAGAAACAACATTTAAAGGGATAGTTCACCCAAAAATGAAAATTCTGTCATCATTTTAAACCTGTATGACTTTCTTTCGTTTTATAATTTCTTATGTAGAACACAAAAAAAGATATTTGGAAAAAAGGTGGTAACCAAAAATTGTTGGTCCCCATTGACTTCTATTGTATGGACACAAAACCAATGTAAGTCAATGGGGAACAATGGTTTTCTGTTATCAACGTTCTTCAAAAATATCTTCTTTTGTGTTCTGCAGAAGAAAAAGTAATACGGGTTTGAAATGACAAGAGACAATGCTCATTTTTGAGTGAACTATCCCTTTAAAACAATGTTTTCTTCCCAAACATATCCCTTAAAATATGAATAGGTAAATCTTAATGGTACAATAACAGGGTATTGCTAGGTGGCTCAACTCAAAATGTCTATGATATTCTTGTTCCTAGATATGCCTTAGGTCCCTCCTTCAACATAAATCCACCAAAAGGAAAATCGCAAGTCTAAATGCTTAGAATAATAATAGGACTCTCCTTGAGCCACATGATGCTTACTTTAGCAAGTGCCTCTAATAAATAGATAAAACTAAGAAGATTCTGAAAACCTCTACTAGATTAAAGGTTTAGGACTTGACCAATTAGATTTCCAAGAATGGGTGAAACAACTTTAAAATTGATCCAGAAGCAAACAGGATTTGATTCATTCTGATCTGTTCGCGATTTATTTTTATTAGAAAGTCAATTACATTAGGCCAGCCAGGAGCACACAGAATCGCAAGGCAATCATTCAGCTTAAAGTCTAAAGCTAACATTGTTCCTGAGAGACCACTGATAACACTTTTATATACAGTACCATTGTTGTTTTTAATAGTGATTACAGTGCAGATTAAATTATTGTGTGTCTATTGGCCTCGGAATACAGTGTAGCGCTATTCTGCTCTCTGCTGGCCAGCATTTAGAATAGCAATTCTGTCATCATTTACCCTCTTGTCATTTCAAACCTGTATGACTTTCTTTCTTCTGCGGAACACAAAAGATGTTGTGAAGAATATTGGCAAGCAAACAATGACGGTACACATTCACTTCAACTGTATAGACCCAAAACCAAAGCAAGTCAATGGGCCACCGTTAACCAACATTCTTCAAAATATCTTCTTTTGTGTTCTGCAGAAGAAAAAGTCAAGACAAAAGGGTGAGTAAATGATGATAGAATTTTCATTTTTGGGTGAACTATCCCTTTAGTAAGCACAAATCCATTAGAAATCCATTTATTTTGCAGTAGTAAACCTATTAAATAATTCATGTCTTGATTGGATCACAATATTTATAAATCATAAGGTCTATCATACCTGCCCAAAATTCAAGCTCTCACCTTTGGTGCGGATGCGAGTGCGTCTAACTGATAAACCTTTTCTGCCAGCAGGGACTCCAGCAGATTTCTATATGACAGAACCCAGCCAAATGCTAGAAGCAGATCTTGGCTCCCCACTTCTTCTATGTGACTGGGGGGCTCGGGTCCCACCACCCACAAGGCCCCGTAACCGCAGTGCCATAAAGCACTCTTTACAAACTGGAGCTGTGTGTCTGCAAACACAATAGTTGGACACAGTGTGCAATACAAAGAATAATATTTCACACATGAACTGTAGTTCTAAGCATCAATAAATATATTACCAAAATCTTTGCCTTTAGAGTCCTGGCACGCACATTCCAGCACAAAGGCCCTCTGCAGGAGGCTGCTTAACAAACTCCACATGTCCACTGCCTGACAGCAAAACTTGTTTTTTAAACACACTGGCACTGGCGTTTATTAAGCAGATAATGACACAGCCTACCTGAATTAGATTTTATTAAATATAATATTATATGAGAGAAACTTTACATGACATTAAAAAGTGCCGTGACTTTAAAAACGGGTAAGATACATTAAGATGATATCAGTAGCTCAAAACTAGCTAAAAATATATAGGCTTAACAGGAGGTGAAGACCGTAAAAGCTAGTACTTTATATTAAATTTCATTTGACGTTGCTAAATGTACAGGAGCATTACATGTGGTAAAACCTACTGCATCTTTTCTGTTGAACTTGGCTCTCCTGAAGGCTTCTGCTGTCGGGATCGACTCGACGTTTAATCCAGAGAGAAGCCTGCAAAGAGACGTTATGACTTCTTTCACTTTAACACTCTTTTCGCGCTGCATTGTGCTCGGTGTGTAGTTTATTTACAAAGTTGACAGTCGTTAAGCAACAACCACTTCCTAGTTGGGAGACATTTACCCAGTTTTGATTAGTTACTGTTTTGGCGCGTTGTTATGATTGACGTGAAAGCTGTCCAATAAGGATCCTAGACTTCAAAGACGTCATATCAAGAGGGACGTTTGGTCTTGCAGAATATAATAAAAGTATTTTTTATAGTAAAATGAAGTTTCAAGTTTGTAAAACTGTACGACCTAATGAATGTGACATCATTTTGATTGTGACGCTGTAATTATTTTTCTTCTCTTTCCTTACTTTTTTATTATTTCATTTCGATGTCATCCAATGTTTATTCCACTTCAATGTTTAAGCAAGTTTGTGCTAATAAAAAATAGGCTTGCAGAGTATACAATGTTTTAAAAGACATTTTAAAGAATAATTATTAATGAATATTTAATTATTTGTATTCTCAACTTTAGAATGAAGAAAGTACTCAGAGGATGTTTCTGTAATTATTTGTCAGTATTCTGTCGTCTCGAATTTATATTTCTTTTAGGCTATTTATTTACTCAAAATACCTTAAAAGTATAGAAGAAAACAGTGACCTTTATCATGGTCAATTAGTTCTTATAATATTTAACAGGTTTTTTATCGTGGTTTGTTAATATGTTACCATATGTGATTGTGGAAGCTGGAAACACAATAATGGTTATGATTAATTTGGGGCTAAAGTCAGAAACTGAAGTTTCTGTTATTGGCATTATTTTTAAATCTTCACTGCCCCCTGCTGTTAATCCTCATTCTTATATAGCACCTAAACTCTGAAATAGCCTTCCTGAATACTATTCGAGGGTCAGACACAATTCCAGTTTAAACCTAGATTTAAAACACATCTTTTCAGCAAAGCATACACATAATGCATACCAGTTTGATCTCTAGTCTAAAAGAAATGAACAGCAGCTATGCTAATTATTCTTTTTCTGCCCTCCTACCCTGCCTCAGGATACACATCCCAAGGTAACCACAGTTTATGCTGGCACTTTGTCATCCTCCTGTGAGAGCCTGCAGACTGACTGACCATCGGCACCATCAGGATACATCCCAAAGTAACTACAGGTAACCCAGCTCCAGCTGATCGTCACGTGCCATCCTCCTGTAAAAGCTTGTGGACTTCACCTTCCTGTGAGAACCTGTGGACCTGACTGATCATCCCAGCTCAGCTCATGCAATCTTTACCAATAACCAAGAGCAAAGATGGACCGCTTGCTGTTCAAAATTGCTCATTTATTATCATTCTTCATAATTTAACAAAAACAGGCTACATAATGGTGTTTGTTTATAAATAATATTATATTTAATTTTACATTAAAAAACAAAACCCATAGAAAAACCATTTTCATAGAAACAAATCCAATAATATTTATTTTAATTTTGTATTACAATTTTGTAAGGTTAAAACCACTGCCAAACACAGCAAGTTCCCGAATGATTTCTAAAATTCCTCTATGGAAACATGCTGCACGTATTGATCACCTTGTGCTTACAATTTACTATATGAACTATGTATATTATAAAGAAACTGTAGGACAAAAACTGACTTTAGATTAGATTTTAAAAAAGCATAATTAGATGTGGTCCCTCTAATAAACTTTCGATTCAGAGAAGTTTTAATTATCTTCATAATACAGACACTTCTATTCGAGAAAGTGAATGCAGGTTTTAAGCTTATATAAATACACAAAAAAATGAAAATAATGCAAATATTGCACAGAATTTTCTTTGTTAAAATGCTGGTGTTTCGACATAAAACGTACCAATTTTAGAACAAGAAACAAATGCATTAACTCTCCCCTTCAGCTTCCTCTTCCTCTCGCTTGATGACGGGGATGCCTAAAAATACAAATGATTATTTTCCAGAAGCATATTTTGCAATCATGGCCTCATAAGCTAATGAATTAATTGAGATTAAGTGATACTGATTACAATTCTGCAGGAGTTTTGATTGGTTCAAGAGTGCTGAAATTTGTACTGTTTGCATCATTGTGTCTGAATGGGATGTTTTTTTAATATTTCTTTATTAACGCATGAATGCTGTTGTACTGAATATTAGCATCCTTGATTGTATAATTGCCTAAAACAGCATAATTCTTCATTCATAATCTGGTTACATTTAGGTACAACTGAAATGCTACTCACCATCTAGCTTTTTAAGCTTAGGAAGCCTTTTTGTAGCTTCCTCTATCCAGTTACCATCAGCAGCATACTTTTCTTCTAACGGGTTCCCCACAAACACGAGATCCACCAGTGATGGAAGGTCTGCCAGCTTCAGAAACTCAGCTAAAGAAACAAACAGCTTCATAAAACACAGATGCTACACACTGTCAACGATAACGCATGATCAAGTTCCTCTGCTTCCACACTCGCAGTAATATTTCATGCTCACCCCACTCCTTGACCAAGTTGTTGGACATATACAGGACTTTAAGTTTCTTCATAACATGTATCCCCTTTAGCTTCTCTATGAGGTTATAAGAGATCCACAGTTCCTCCAAAGTATCACCTACTGCCTCCTGTGGGGATCAGAGGAGGCATGACAGGAATCATTGAGATCCAGGGACAATCTCCTTTAACATAAGCATTAATGTTCTGTTACTTTACTTACAAGCCCATTAAGGTTTTTGATGTTGTTCCTCCCCAAAGACAGTATTTCAGGTTCTCTATAAAAAAATTATTTTGACGTTAAACACTGCAGAAATAGGCTACACATATCATTGAATTTCTAAGAAAATCAGTGCAGACGCTAGCAAGCTCGCTATCCTTAGCCTACGACATCATCTGGCACTGTAACGTGCAATGCCTTTTACCTGATATTATTACAACGTTTAATACCTAATACATGATGTCTATTTGCTGATACAGATTTACAGCCGTGGTGCAGCTGTCTTTCTATAGCCTACTGTATAATGCATATTTTTATCATGATATTTATAACATCAAATATTTCCATTACTAATTTAGGACAATATTATATGTTTTCCGCTATGTAACATAACATAATAACGTATATTAAATGCAAAGAACAACGGGAACTCACCATGTTGGTTTATGGTTGCTATGGAACTGCCCTGACGCAAAGCGCGTGCGCAAAATAATGCTTCCGACGTGGAGTCGATCGTAAACACAAACATCGCGCTAATGTCTGAAATGAACACAAATAAATATATGTATTGTGTTTATAATGATAATTTGTATAGTTTCAACCGCACTTTTATTGTAGTATTATAGTGTAATAACCATGATTACCAGTTTTGTAGACACTATAACAAATAACGACGGGTTTTTTTTGTAATTGTTTTGGCCCTTTATTTCTTAATCTTTTTGCTTTTATATTAGAATTCTAGCTTGTCCCTGGAATTCTCCACCATGGTAAATCGATTCACTGGTTTATTAAACGCAGTTTTCGTGGCGTGGTTCCAAAGTTAGACCACTAGGTGGGACTGATGCAACAACAATTTCATTTCTACCGATTTGGCGTTGGAAGACCAAGCATACGCGCGTGCGTGCGCGCGTGTGTGTGTGCGCAGGTTTGACTCTACTGTTGAAGGCCATTTCTAAAAATTGCCTCATATATTGAATGATTTTGCAAACCGACTTGTAAGGACGTTTGAAGTTGCCCTCACTATTTAAAAAATGCTCATAAATTGGCCACGTCATAATGTGCTTTAAACCAACTAATGTCAACAGGTTTGCGGGAAGGTTAAGTTTATGGGCATGGTCGAACCTTAAATGTAATAATATATATCGATGTGTAACGCACAGACTGCATTAAAGTTGCATGCCAATATTTTATTTCGTTATTAATAATTGACTTTTAATACAACCCTGATTTATTCAATTTGTGTATTTGTCACATACACACAGTTACACAGGATGCAACTTGCAGTGAAATGTAGGCTACGGGACTGCTTTAAATTCTTTCCCCACAGTCCTATTAGTGTATTACTATATTGTCACACGTGCACTAAGAGAATCAGCCTTATTACGACAAAACTATGAATAATGAGATGATCCAAGAAATTGCATTCAGTGCCGAGGAGCGCTTGTATCGCTGTGATCTGACACACGCATGCGCAGTGCAGCCCAGTGACTGGCGAGCAGCCTCCTCAAGAGCCCAGCAGCGAGCGAGAATTCAGACAGCAGCAGTCAGTCTCCCCAGTTCCTGTTTCCGCCACGACTCGCGATACATCGCCGCAAAGCATCAATTTCATTAAAGCATACGCGCTTTGGAGATACGTGTACTCTCGTGCGAAATCAAGGTAAGCGCCTCGCCGTTATTTTACGATTGCGTTATGTTAAAGAAAGCGACGTTTTTTCGCCGGCGAGTTGCCTCCATCCCGGCCTGTTGCTAGCTACCTCGATTGTTGTGCGGTAAAATAACGGTCAGGTCAGCTGCTCGATTGTGTTGTGGCGCCGTGATATTGAATTATGCTCTGCCCAGACAGTAATTCTGGCACCATTGTGACCAAAACACACTGTGTAATGTGTTTCTGTACTAGAAAGAGGTGAGGACGATTGCGAAAAATTACATGTCAAATGCAGAAAGCATACTTCCAGCGAACAGCACAGACCTTTTAAAATCATCCACACGAATGGACGAATGATCGTTTTAATAAATGGCTGTTGAAGTGGTGCAACGTAAATGGGCGATATGTTGGGCAGACGGTTAGCAGAAATCACAGCAGCAGTACAGCGTGTCTGTGTTTATGTGGATAGAAGAGGAATCGGATAAGTTAACAGTAGCCACTGCCTCCTTTTCTGCAAAATAAAAAGGGGGTTAGACCCATGTGAAAAGCCTGTGTATAAATGATGAGCTTTGCAAAGTGATGGGTGAGAATATAGTCAACATTGGCCTAACCTGAAACATTCAATAATAATGATTATGATGATGACTGTTTTCCCTAACTCAGTTCCCACAAGTCCTTTCATTATTCAGTTGTCTCAGGGTTCTGTATTTGAAACAGAGTCGAATATATTTAGGCATCCTAAACACAACCATTGTTTGTATCTTCTGGTGTTTCCACTTAATCCACTTTTATCACACCCATCTGACACACTTTGGGATGGGCACCAATAATTATCATGTTATAACAATTTGGCTTAACTCTTTTAAAATTGTGTTTTATCTCCTGCCATGCATTCTGCCTTTTTAATCCATGCTAAGAAACCATTACCTTCGTCTTGTAAAGTGATTGTCTTTTACAGATGTTTGGCCATTCTGCCCAGTTCCTGTTTTCCAAATGTACACATGATAACAGACTTAGATAGGCAAGGGTGTTATTTCATTTACCAAGAGTTGTGTCCATTCTCTCGCCATTCATACATCTTTAATGTTGCTTTCATGAAATTAAGATTGGGACTAATTGTAATAATTAATACCTTTGAAGGATTCTGCTTTGGGTTTTTTGGGTTGAGATGATGAAATCTTTCACCTCTCAAGTCAAATAGTCTGCATCAAAATATGAAACATGTCTTTTGTATTGCATTGGGCTTGAAGCACCGATTTTTATGGGTCATGTAGAAATAGCCTATTTGGGAAGCAGCTGCAAATTTTCACTTTTCACAGTATAGTTGGACAAATTGATGGAATTTATGAAGTGAAGTGTGACCAAGTATGGTGTTCCATATTCGGATTTGTGCTCTGCATTTAACCCATCCAAGTACACACACACACTGTGAACACACACCCAGTGTGGCAGTGGGCAGCCATTGGGAACAGTTGGGGGTTCGGTGCCTTGCTCAAGGGTCTCACCTCAGTCATAGTATTGAAGGTGGAAGATAGCACTGGTCAGTGGTCATTCACTCCCCCACTTACCGGTACTGAGGATCAAACCTACAACCTTTGGGTTCGACTCTCTAACCACCAAGCTACGACTGCCCCATTATTGGACATTCCTCTCCTGTGTTTATTTACCATGGTCCTCAGAGCTATCTTACTTAGCCATTCCCTGTAACTTCCCCAAGGGGTTGTACATTTAGCCGTGGGTCTGTTTCAGGGAATTAGAATTAAAAAACAAACAACAGAGTCTCACACACTGTGAACATGTTTTGTCAGGTGACCTAAATGTGCTTTAAGTATTTTTAATATGACTAGATCAAAATAGGTAACTTGTACATTACTTAGAGATTTTATAGGTTAGATAGTATTAGGAACACTGTACGGTTTCAAGTATAGTGGACAAATTCATGTTTTATGAATTGAATCTGATAAGAATAAATGTTATTTCGGATGTGTCTGAATAAATCGGTGCCCAGTAAAGTTCAGTGCACCCAAAATGCTTTATAAATACGTCATAGTATTGATGTGGAAGATAACGTCAGTGTTTCACACTTACAAATCAATCAAACCTACAACCTTGGGTTCATTTCTCTGCCACCAAGCTACGATCCCATTATGGACATTAACTCTCGTGTTTATTTCCATGGTAGCTCAGTGTATCACGTGATTCGGATTCCCCATGTAATTTGCCTTGTTTCAGCAGAATTAAAAAACTGACACAGTCTCACACACGTAACAGGACACTTTGTCAGGGACCTGCGCACGTGTTTGTATTTTTCATATGAGTAATGAACGAGAAATTAATAACAATACATAATTTTCCTGGGGTGAATTATAAGAAGACTTATTAACCCGGAAAAACTTCTGTTTATGCTCATTTATTGAATAAGAATAAATGCTTATTTCTCATACTGTCAGTGAATGAAGGTCGTGGAGTAATAAACCTCCAAATCAAATCGACAGAATTGATGCTGTGTAAACGTTATTAACGTCTCAGTTTTGTTTCACATCTTTTGCCAATATCATACACTCGTTGAGTTTCCATAGCAATGTGGGCAGTGGGCGGGATAAGAGGTTCTGATCAGTTCTAATGATAGTGTAGTTTGCTCTCTGAGCAGGAGATGAAAAATCTCGTCCAATAGGTTTCGATTGGAATGGAAAGAGGCGTGGGACGGGCGGCGCGGAAATACGCCGAGCACACGGACGTGCAGGTATGTGAGATGGATGAGGAAGCCAGCGTTGGGTGGTATAATCGCAGGACTAGATTGCTGGCAGGGATCCTAATACAGAGAAGCAGACCATGTAGCTTTCCACATGATGAACATTTCCACTAATTCTTTCCCCATTATAGTTGCGTGGCGAGGATCAACAGCCCTGCCGTTTTTTTTTACTCTCCTTTCCAGAATGAGGAGACCATGACTAATTCTTCAAAGCCCTGTGGACATTGTAAAAATCTTTGTGTGTGTTTTGCTGGTAGGTACTTGGCTGACTGCTTCTGCGCCCATCAGATTTGACAGTGGCCAACATCAGGGAGCTGTTTCATCGGCTATAAATACCACACTGCAATGTGGAGCGTCGCTCTAGCAGCTGCAGGGGAACTGCTATGCCATTGGCCACAACACAAGCAGAGGAAGGGTCAGGATTACACCAAGCGCAGACCTCGTGTGACCCCTGTAGAAAAATAACACAGTTTTGCACAAGAATACGGTCGGAATGATTAAATGGGCATATTTACCCTGCAAGCCTTGAATTCTGCGGTCACAATAGTCAATGATTGCCTACTGGAGGGCTTCAGTTAAACTAAGGGAAATTTGTAGCACATGACACCAGTGGCGGTCCGTGACTTCTCTTCCGGGAGGCAAAAATTCAAAATATGTGTTTGGCACGTCATGTGTGCGGCTTGTCACGTGAACGTATGTGCATCGCACATCATGTCAAAATACGTGCCTGCTGTAGAGCGCGTCGAGAGGGTTTATGACAAAAGACGCTTGCATTTGCTAGATATTGGCTTAATCTCATGTGTAATTAGACTTAAATGTTAAGCGAGTGTCTTGCGAATATCTTGTGAATGTGAGCATCTCTTTTATGATAAACCCTCTCGACACGTCTACAGCAGGCACGTATTTTGACATGATGCGCGATGCACATACGTTCACGTGAGGCACCAAACACATATTTTGACATGACGGGCCTCACACATGACGGGCTAAATACCGAACTTCACATTCGTGCCTCCCTGGAAAAGAAGTCACGGACCGCCACTGCATGACACCACTTACACTCGGAGTTCTCCGTGCCCTTGCTATAGAACACAGATAAACATGAACAATTTTGCAAAGTGAACATCTGCAAAAGCAGTTGGGAGACTCTCAGTCCTGGACTGTACAGTGTGGATAGCTCTCGATAAACTAAACCGAGACCCTTTAGAGACAATTTAGGTTTAAAGATGAGAACCCAAAGGCACACAGTTTGCACAGGGATTGTGTCCTCTGCCTGAGCTGCTTGCAGACAATGAGGCCAAGGTTACTTTAATGCAGAAAAAGGGATGAACGTTGGAATTAGAAATAGACCGCAAGCATCACACGTAGCAGCTAACATAATACTATGAAGCTTATTTATATGTTCTACCTTTTGGTAGGAAATACGATCTGTCGGAGAAAAATGTCGTAACGATACAAAGCAAAACAGTCTCTGAGCAATTTGTAGCTATTTTACGAAGTGGTTTATTCGTATACATTTGTACAATGTCATACGTATATTTTAGTACGCTATCACGCTAGTGTTGGTTAAGTTTAGGAGTGTGGCCTCAGTATTGCTTTTTTACACTAATCGTACATTTTTGTATGATTTACATCGTACAAATTCATACAAATAGTCACCTCGTAAAATATTTACGAATTCTTTCGAAATCAGGCTGTAAAAGACATTTCAGCATTAAATTCCAATTCGAAGGTGTAGAGTTCATGAAGTGGGGTATAGGGCAGTTGTGTCATAATATGGCGTAGGTCCGACGCAGAATTATTAACCGGCCTTTAGGAACTCGCCTTTGAAGAGTCTGTCATAGGAAAGCACCACCTCATGAATACATAAGTTAAATGTCTTTTCATTGGATAAGAACATGCAGTCTTTTGAATAATTTTGAGACACTTACATTAGCTTGTAGATTTGAACCTAGAAGTTTTATCAAATAAAATTATTTTATCCCTTTAACATCTGTTAAAATATTAGAAAATGCAGCATTTCATGACTCTTCATGACTAAACAATACAAAAAAATATCCAACCCACTCATAGCTCAAATAATTCACTATTTCACAGATAAAATGACCTGCCCATTACAGAAAGTCCATTATTTTCAATTCCTCCCAGGCACGTTTTTCTATTCTATGACTGTCAAGATTACTTTGACAGACACCGCCATGCTTTCCGTTCTTGTTACACCCGGTAATTTGCCCTGCACCTTTGTGCCAACAAACACACCTTGCCCCATTGCAGTTGAGCCCTACCCAACTCTACGCCAACACACACCCTCTGACACCCATGAACTGAGGGACCAATGCAAAACAGTGAGGGAGCGAGTTAGCTAAAATCCCAAGGGACTCATGTCCAGGGTAAGGAGGATGGAAACATTTTTGAATCATTCAGTCTGCATTGCTCAGCAGTTACCCCAGTAATAATATGCTGCCTCAGCTCAACTGGAGCATGCTCAATGGCATCTCAAATGCCTTGTGGATCACTAACGGCTTCTGTGGGACAATTAAAAATCTCTTTGGTGCTCACAACGATGGATAAGGCTCTGTAAAAAGCAACAGAGGTAGGGTCAGGGGGCAAGAACATGTCTATTGGAAAGTTATTAAACAAACCAGATTTGCAGAGATAGGGCATATCATCTGCTAAGTGCCAGACCCCGGGAGACATTGGGTTGAGCATAGCTATGGTTGACGGTTGCCAGAGATGGGCTGTACGCCAGCATGTTGTTATCCTTGAAGCACGGTTGGGGGATTGTCATGCTAAGAGGATTCAGACGGATAGGGCTGGATTGGCATGATTAGATTTGACCTTGTGACGATTGATTTCTTTAATACTGTCAAAGCATACAGACTATATATTAGGCTTATAGACTATATATATAGAGTGTAACAGTGGCTATGATGGGTAACGCACTTCACATGACTCATAGCTGCACCTGGTTCCTTAAATAATTGGTCGTATGCTATCTTGGCTATGACTATCCACAAATCTTTGCTGTCGTCTTCTTTTGTATTTCAGATCTTTCATGAAGGTGTAACAAAAGGGCCCAAACCACACAGGAACCAGATGCACTACTTTAAAGGGATAGTTCATCCAAAAATGAAAATTTTGTTATCATTTACTCAGTCATTTCATTACAGCAGTACCCATTGACTTGCACTGGTTTTTGTGTTTATACAATAGAAGTGAATGGGTACCGCCGTTGTTTGGTTACCAACATTCTTCAAAAATCTTCTTTTGTGTTCTGCAGAAGAAAGAAAGGGACATTTTTGTATTATAAGTATAGAGTTTTTAGTAGTTTTTGTAAGCTTTTATTATGGTATAAAATCTGCCAGTGACAGCTTGTGGGTTTCTGTAAATTTGATGATTTTATAAAGCTCTCTATTTCAAATGATATGCTGAAATACAGGCTGAACTCTCAGCATCTCTAGAGTTGTGTTGAGTTTCACATAAAGCAAAGCTCCATATGCTGAGAACATTACAGACACAACAGAGCGATGCTTATTCTCTTTGAAGCGTGCAGCACATGCAGACTATATATTTAATTAAACCTCAGTGTTTTGTGGTTTAATAATCACACTAGGCCACATTGCGATTAGAGTTTGATTAATTGTGCAGCCTGTTCTTTTGATTCATTTCTCTAAAATATATGAAATTTCTTACAGTACATTTCATCCTTATACTCCTTTACAGTTAATTCCATTTTTATGAATGTATCAATTATGTCTTCTTTTTCTGCCCTCTGAAGATTGCTTTCCCAATCCCAAGTTTTCCGCTCTAAGTTGTTCCTTATCATTGAAAGCAAGGTGTACTGTGATATATTAGAGGGAATGCTTGATGAGATCTAGCCAAACCTTTCGCTCTTCCTGTTTGAACTTTAGCACTCACAGGTAGTAAAATATTTGCCTCACATTGATGTTTACATAAGCCGAATCAAACACTTAAGTTGTTTGTCATTGTTGGTTTGTGTGCTGATCTCGGCTACCTTATGGCTAGTGGCCTAGATGCCCTGCGCCCACTGAGAAAAGTTGGAGGGTTTGATCAGGTGTGTTTTACCACCTACGCAGCAACAAAAACAGCAATAAGCCACTAAATCTTAAGCAGAAAGAAAACCAGGCTGTCTTGGGATTGAAGTTTGCATGCAGTCATGTCAGTTTACATATTGAACATGCAACATTATCATCACCTCAATTCAGTGATAATTCCTTTCAAACTATTGCTAGATAAAAGTAACTCCTGACCATTTGAAATTAAATCCTGGCGTCGTATGCTAATTTGGTCAGACTCACAGAAGCAAAGCAGGGCAGTGCAGAATATATTGGGCAGGTGCCCTTTCCCTTCACAGTGCAGTTGAGTTGTTTAGCAAAAGCGCCCTGTCTTAAACCTGCTTTTTATTTTCCTGCTTTATCTTTTTTTTGCTGTTTGCTTGTTCCATTTGTTCTTTCATTCGCTCTGGAATCGACGGGTTGAGCCTGCTATCGAATGCTGTTTAGACACCATAAAGTAAGTAGTGCCAGCCCGTGCCAGCAAGAGGAGTGTAAGGCAGGGAAGATCCTGTTCAAAAGGATAATCTGATCAGTGGATTTGTCGACTTAATTTTTCTCTAATCCTCATAGTGTTGTGGCAAACCCCTTTGTGTTGGAGCACAGGCACAGGTTGTCTTAATTGGGATCAAGAGTTGGCATGCCGCTCATGCCAACTAAACATACCTTGTTTTCTAAGTTAAATACACTGACACATTTAATGGACATTGATCTCATCTTGAGTAAGACCATTATTCTTGCATTTCCTAAACTATTATATGAGTCATTCTCATGAAACCATTGAAACATCATGGCAGTAATGATTTCAAACATAAACATATAATTCATTAACACGAAATTCATAATAATAAAGATAATTCTCATTCTGTTCTCTTCCTTGCATGAAGAATTTTTTTCATATTTTTATCTGACTGTTCAACATGACAAATTTGGTTATCCTTACTGTAACATTTACATTTATGCATTTGGCAGACGCTTTTATCCAAAGCGACTTACATTACATTGTACTATACATTTGTACATTTGTATAGTAAGCAAGTGGGGGTTAGGTGCCTTGCTCAAGGGCACCTCAGCCGTTACCCGCCAGCCCTGAGAATCGAACCAGCAACCTTCTGATCATGAGTCCAACTCTCTAACCACTGGACCACGACTGCCCACAACGGGTAGTTTCCCAAACTAAAAAAAACCATTTATAATTTCTGTGAAAATATATTTCATTAATGTCGAATTAGGCATGGTTAATAAAAATTGCTTAGATATCATGGATTTTTTTAGCAAAACATGCTATAAAATTGTCATTTTTAGGTTGTTGCAGTAATACGATTTTTAAGGTCTTAGTTTGAAAAAAGTAAAAAAATTAAAGTTTTGAAATGAATGTCTAAACATGACAGGCCTTTTTAATACCTAAAAGGACAATTTGTTGATGCAAGTATTTAAAAAAAATTCATGTTTGAAATCTTGATATGTTGATAAGAAATGAAATAGCTGATTTAGTTTTTTTTACTACAAATGAAATTCTACGGTAGTGAAGAGATTTGTCAAACTGACAAGCGATAAAGAATTAAAATGTATTCACCTTGCCTTGGTTGACATTTGCAGAACTGTCAAGAGGAATAATGCAACAAAACAGAAATGAAGATGTTTCGGGTCCAACACATTAATGTGCTGTAAGACTTCAAACATACGATGCATGAAATGTAGCATAAAGATAAACAGCATATGTTGATGTTATATATCCAAAGAAGAGATATACTGATAGCTTGTCAGAGATCACAAGAAGAAATGAGCTGACTAACTGTACATTACAGAAACAAGGACAGGATAGACAGCAGTCTGTGGTTTAATTTGCTGAGCTCCAGATATCGAGTGAACTGGCCTCTTTAGTGATCCACTGACATGCATGGTAATCCGCATGCCTAGTGACAGACGTTGCGGTTCGCTGCTCACTTGAGTTTAGTGCGAATGGATGTTTCGGTAATTCTGTGATTTGCACGGTTTATTGGTGCGATCACAGCGCCTTTTGTGAGCATTAAGAATTGTGCGTAAACAGGCTTTCGGGATGGCAAAACAGAATTTCAGGGCAGCGAGAATGCCCTCGAGAGACAATCACAAAGAAGCTTCCCAATGTTTCGGGATGCCTGTGGCCTACCGCACGGCAAGCACTTTGTGTTCTTCTGACATCACGCATTTATTTGAGATCAATCGCACTATTAATTCACCGAGCTGCTTCTCTGTGCGGTTTGGGTGATGCATTAGTATTCTTCTGTATACCTTCCATATGGGCCCTAAAGTGTACGGTAGCTGGAAACATAGCGTGACATAAACCGAGCTCTAGCAGGAGGCATCGTGCGAGAAAGGTATCATTTGTCTGAATGAATCACCTCATATCCTCCTCTCATGTCGCACGCCCAACGATTTTTATAGCGTCATGTAATTGGCCACTCTGTTTTCCATCTGTTGCCTGCTTGCATTCCTTGTCATATTCCCTCTGCTGTCCTGCCCACCCTCGGCACACAAGGGAGTTTTGGATCAAATAGAATTCGTAAAAGTCGATAAACATCCGCCAGCCGTTTCATTATGTTTGCGTCTCTTTTCTACAAGAGGTGTGGGTGACATTTATTCCAAGGAGAAGCTCTCGATGATCTTGATGAGAACTTTTCCATTTCACATTCTTGGCCTTCTCCAATGGATCGGACTGGCGGGGTTACATGCGTTTGCGAACTCCTCCACAATTCATCACTCTGTTTTTTGTTACATTTTTCCTCCACACAAAGAGTTGTGGTCCATACATATGTGCCCGTGAGAAATAGCCCTCTGGTTCCAACCCACAGCCAATTTTGTTTGGTTTCTTTTGGATTATTTTTCGTTACGGTTAGAATTTAGGACGTACACTTGGTGTGTAATCGTACGGTTTGTTTTCTCCAGTGTCAAAGTAGCACAGCTCAGGCCAGAGATACTGCACACAACAGCTTATTGTTGGTGATCTCTGATTTATTGTCTTAAAACAATGCGAGTCGTAGGGAAGGCTTCTACACTTACTGTAGTGCACAGAGGCTTCTTTCACCGTATTCTGAGAGCACGGTGTTGTCGGATTTACCAGTCTTGATTTGATCTTTGAGCTCTCAGTTTTAAGCTTTTATGTTATGAGTTTGGAAAATGCAAACAGATTTCATATTCTGTATACAGATGTCAAGGACTCAACGGGGTGATGTTGACTACTGGATGCATGATAAAATTGCAGATGACAGGTTTGTTTGTGCTGCGCATTCAAGAAAACAATGTGAAAGATTGCTTGACGTAAAAAGGCTGAAAAATATGACAGCTGGTTTTTTGGAAGGATTTTAGAGCGGTAGATGGGTCAGCTGAGTTTAGGCTGTGTATATGACTAGGTATATGTATGTGTGTTGTGTGCATATGTATAAGTACACACACACAGCAGGCATGTCTTTCTCTATTAATTTTATATTTAAGAATATATTCTGTATTAGAAAAATGTATTTGCTGTTTCGGAAGGATTTTAGAACAGTAGATGGGTCATTTAGGTTTAGTTGCCTATATGTGTATATGTATGTGTATGTACGTAAAGTAGACCACACAGCAGCTACATAGTTTGCTTGTTTTTGATGTTAATTGAATTCTGTAGATAAAAATGATATCCCATGTTAGAGAAATCTACCAGCTCTTTCGTCGGTGCCGCAACAATGGTGTGTTAAATCATGCTAGTCATGTCCAGTGTATTAGTAACATTGCACTTAGAACGTTTCAGTTTATGAGGCGTTTTATTGCCTGGCTGTGACATTTTCTGATATCAGCCCAGCTCCTGGACTGCTAACCAGCTGTTTCCTGGTTTGTTACCATATTGGCACCTACAGTAAGAGGATATTCACTTGATATCTCATGTGTCTTGATTAAGATTGCTTTTTTGTTGGATGTTTACACTTGGCCACATAAATGATCCGATCTAATCCGACACTGTTCCTCTGCCAAATACAACAGTTCACCTCCTTGTTAATACTGGGTGGCGAAATTGTTGCTCAGTCTCGATGGAAATTACTGTTTGAGTGTTATGGATGCTTTCTCCACGTGTCCATGTATGGATGAGACACATTGATGCTTCTTCTTGTACTAGCGATATAATCTTGTATACACATTTTTCTTTTTCTTTCTTGATATAAGAAACAAGGCTTGCTTACATGAACTGGTATTTCATAAGGAAAATGGGCTGTTTTTTATTCAGATGTGTGATTAGGTGCTTAATCAAGCTACATTTCAAAAAGAAGTCTAGCACTCCGTCTGTGCCTCATTTTATTAAAAACATCCTGAGCGATTATGAGTATCACATAAGCCTGAATGAGGCAGCAGAGCGGTAGTGATCCTTCAGCTCCGCTCTGCCTGTACCCGCCTCTTCAGCTCAGTACGACCACCCTCAGCCAACTGCCTTCAAATCAATATAACCATCTCCAAATCAGCTTGAGTCTTTGCCCAGAACTCACTGAAAACCATCTGTCAGACAGATTCTCTGAAACACACAAGAACACTCCCTCAAATCTGTCTCTACGGCATACCAATTGTCGGTTTGCTTCAGTCTTTCTTGATCACTGAATAGGCCTGGTTTCTCCGCCAGCCAAATTACACTTGCACACATGCGGCAGTTTGGTGCAGAATGGTAAGGACCTAATGATGCTGAAACTCATCACCCTCGTGATGAAAAGTCTTGCATGTAGAGTGAAGCGTGAAGATGTGCAAGCACCGGCAGAACTTCCACGGGGTCGTGTCTGGCACAGGGTCTGCGGTACTAATTGCACTCCCGCAACATTTATCTTTATAATTCTGTGTTTATATAAGGTGATATTTGCATTTTTAGAGCAGTCTTTTAGGTAGGAGGAGTTCATTTTATATTGTTGCTGTATAGAGTTCCACTAATTTTAGAAAATCTTGTAGGATCTGGCTGTTTGATCATGTGAGGTCATTTCACGCTAAAAAAGTTATTTTCAACCCAGCGACTAACCTTTATGTTAACCTAACCTTTGTTGGGTTATTTCAACCCAAACTGCTGCTTTTTAACCCTTTGTTGGGTCAAATTTAAACATTTTTGGGGTTAATTTACCCCCAAAATTGTGTTTGTCCCCTTTTGACTCAACGCTTGGTTGATAGTAACCCATCATTTTTTAGGGCCACATATTCGAAAACCTATGTTTTTGTCATTGTGCTTTTGCATCTTCATATTTCGTCATTTTTATTTTTTGCCATAAATCATTATTATTATTAGTTATCCTATATGTTTGTCAGATATCTAACAAAATATCTTAAAAAGTGCCCGTCAAATTTAATCATTTAAAAAGAACAATAGGCTTTCCATTTCCTGAAAAACATTTCGGGAAAAACAGCGACAATCTGGAAGTTTTTAAAGTTTACCCAGTCCAGTGGTCTGTATTTGTATAATCAAATAAAATACAAACAGTTCCTTGTCAGGCAAATTCTATTGCCTATGGGTTGAAAGCCTTTTGGGTATATGCCAATAATGTCATTAATAAACACACCATCAATCTTTTCTTTTGCAAATTGGATTATCTACTCCTCATTACATGAATGATGTCGCCTGTATCAGATAACCGCTGTGCATGGTTTATAAGCCTGCTTCTCGTTGGATTCAGATAGGTGCTAATTTGTTTGTTAAATTCCACCCTTTTTTAATCACCTGTGCTTCCAAGACAAAATACGTAACCCGTCCCTATTCTTCTTTGAGCGAGAAAGTTGTCCCTCACTGTTTGTATTACAAACATGAACAATACCTAAAATCCTTTGGCTTTTTAGGAGACGTATGCTTGTAACTTTGCTGAGTGGTTGGACCTATGATGTTCACCTACTGTAGCTAATGTACAAAAAAGGTGGAAAAATCCAAAAGACTTCAGAGGGATCAATATAGAGAAACAACCATTCAGTCACACTATTGCACTTTCCTATCCACACCCTAGCAACAGCATGTCAAACATAATGCTCCAGCCATATCTTGATACTAGAATATTGTGCAGACATGAACATGGACTCCTTTACCCTACTGCATTGTACAAAGGTCAATTTTAACATCATAATGGCTAGTTTTTCATATCTAGTTAGGAATGATGATCTGGGGAGAGCTGAGCCAACATCTGCAATATGCATGTAGCTTGTGGTTGCTTCTCTTCTACTAACAGACAGTCTCGTTTTATCTGCCTGCTCTTGTGTCTCAAGCATTTTATTTTCCTCCTGTGTGGGTTGTGTGCTCAGAGGCTTAATATTGTTGTCATTTGTCAAACAAAACACTTTACAAGCTTTATGCAGATTTGTATATATTTGACCTCGCATACCTAGAAGCTGTAACCCGGGCAGCCGATCGAGTTATTTTGGGATGCTTTACATACAAATGGTCCTACAGTGCATAAATTGCAGCCGTCCTACTGGTGTAACCTGAGGTTAAACACCTTGCTTAAGGGGACAATAATGACAGGACTGGGATCAACATGCAGCTTTTTTATAGTCATTGTGCCACCACCACCACCATGTCAACAGCTTTCTTGGACACAAAATTGAACTGGGGAATTGGAATATATTAAACAAAACATGAGATCCAAAGCCTAACATTTTGCCATTTGATGTACTTTAAGTCCCTCTTTAACCCCCATAATGTTCTAGGAATTTGATGACACAGACTAATATCAGCCTTTAGAAATTATTTTTATTTTATGACCGATAAACGTAATGATAGCTGCTATGATACATTTTACTGGCAAGCTGCATTCACACTAAAGCTTTTACATCAATAAATTGATTAATTGATGTAATTTTTGGAATCAAACTGGTGTAATGTACAGTCAACTAGACAGATAAGTGTTTAGTACTTTTCAAACCTTACATATAAAATATATTTTATCAAATAGAACTTCTCTACTTCCTGTACTGGTAAATATCTGTATCCTGTAAATACAAATGTTTCAAAAAATGTTTTACTTGCAAATGGATAGTAATGTATTCTGTACCCTTAAAGGGATAGTTCAACCCAAAATGAAAATTCTGTCATCATCATTTATTCATCTTTTTGTCAATTTAAACCTGTATGACTTTCTGAAAAACACAGAAGATATTTTGAAGAATGTTGACCGTTGGTCCCCATTCACTTCTATTGTATGGACACAAAATCATTACAAGTCAATGGGTATCGTCGTTGTTCGGTTACCAACGTTCTTCAAAATATTTTCTTTTTTTTCTGCAGAAAAAAGACATGCTAGCGGCTTTCTAACATGCTTGTGAAGGTGGCTTGGTGCCACGAGAATAATCTTCCTTTATTTTCGCATTTTATTTCCTCAATATATTTAGAATTAACCATGCTCTCATGGATTTCCTGTTCCTGTTTACTTTAGCTGGCAAGTTCTTAAGCAGCACGAATGCCAAACCCCCAGCAAAAAAATCAGTTTAACATCTAGCCTTACCACAGGATGAATATGGAACAAATTGGTGAATGTAGCCTGAGGTGAAACCGCATTTAGCTGACTTTCTTTTTTCATTAGCGCTCTTCTCACCAGCACCTTCACTTCTGTCATCCTGCTTTTTGTTCCCCAGGGCAACTTCCAGCATTGCTTTTTGTAAGAAGACAAGAGCTTCTCAATCTCATCAACATATCATTAATTTCACAACGAACATTACTTTACATAATGCTCACATGCTCAGCTTCCAGCACTGTGTATTGCAGTTTGTCACTATAAATGCATGCAGCAATGAATAAATGCTCCAAATTTTTATAGTCTGCAGATTTATTAGCAAGTTATTAAAACAGTCGAACATAACTGTTAAAGGTGGGGTAACCAATCTCTGAAAACGCTTTAGAAAACTGAGTCGGGCCGTGTACTAAAACAAACTTGTAGCCAATCAGCAGTAAGGGGCGTGTCCGCTTATGGACGGAGGGAAGCTAGGGAATGCTCACATTGCACAGCACGTTTGAGAGCGGAGCAGGAAGAGGTGTGTTCCTGTTGAGAAGTAGTGCGTTTTGTTGTCAATTTCAAATAACAATTTCAGAGATAGGTTACCCCGTCTTTAATGCTAAACTAGTTCAGTAACACTGACCAATCAGCTGTAGCTGATGAATGCTCGATGAGTTTAGCAACAGTAAAACAGGTGATTAAATAGTATGTTTTCAAGTAATTATTAATTTTTTGTTTACTTTTTATTATAAATACAATGTTGTATCACTACAGCTTTTAAAGATTATTTAAAATTATTACACGGCTCGTTGGAATGCCTGATTCTGATTGGCCAGTCACGACATTTGCAGGTTTGTTATTCCCAGATAACAATCGCTTAAAAGTAATAAAACACAGTGCAAATCATATTGACAGCAGATACAGTTTAATATTACACAAAAATGTAATATAAATATGTCTTTTATTAACATACATGACATATTTACAAATGATTAAACCGAATTGCCTGTTTGTGACATTTGAACATCTTTTCTTACCCTAAAACCAAAAAGTAAACGGCTTTTCCTCACGGAAGGTCTGCATTCGGTAAAAATGAGCTAATAAAATATTTCCAGTTATTATATGTCCAGTTTTTTCTCATGTGGCAAGTAGCCGTGTAATAAGCGGGATAATGTACAGGCAGCCGATTGATAAACAGGGTTTATTTCTGCGTTGCCTGTACATTATCTCTTACAAGTAAACCAAAAACATTGCAGGCTAGCAAAACATTTAATTTCAGGTACCAATGAAATAAAATAGCTAACAGCATGTTTAAATATAGAACAGGTTGCTGGTTCACTGATGACGTATTGACATGAGGAAATGTGAAGACAGCTTTTTATTGATTATAATGGGAACAATTTGCTTTTGACGCATCAGTGTGTTAGTCAATTAAACAAGTGAAGCGTAAGGGTGCACGTGTGTCTGTACTTTCATGTTACTGGAATTATTTGTGGCTTCAATATATCCTAGGGCTATAGCTCAGTGGTGCTCCAATTCACCTTTCCATAATGCTTGTAGTGGAAACCTGCAGTCCCAATGACATTTCACACATCCTTATTATCTACTATGCAAATGACCCGAACCTCCGTGGTTTAACTCCTCATCTGCACCGCCTGCAGGGCTCTAAGTGATGGCACGGCACCTCTTTCGCACCATCTGTAGTTAAAGAGTGTTCGGAAATGTATGCTCAGTGTAAAATATATTGCACATTTGCTGTACTCAGCATTTGGTTCATAGCCATTAAACATTCATTTGCAAAAGTTCACCTTAAATGAAAATTCTGTCATTATTTGCTCTCCCTCATATTATTTAAATTCTCTTTTTTTCGCAAATGGGGAATCGAACATCCGTTTCCATGTATGTAAATGGGGCATGTGGTTCTTGAGACTCGTGCGCTATATTTGAAGTCTTCTGAAGTCACAGAATTGCTTTGTGTAAGTAACAGCCTGAAATTCAAGTCATTATTCTGCGATCATTTTCCCCTCCAGTGAGCTGTCAAACTTCACAATCATTGAGTCAGTAAGCGCTGAATCTGGTTCATAAATGAACCATTCAGACTGGTTTCGTGAACTGGATTAACAAATTCATATAAAGAATCCAACTCAAAAGAACATTGTGCTTTTACCATTAGGAATAGAGCTGATGCACATTAAAAGTTCTTCATGAATCAAGCAGTAGTATTATTGACCATGTTTAGCATGCCTTAGATTATAGATTACAGATTTTTTTTAGATTGATAGATTATGGATTTTATAGATTTAAAAAAAAAAAGTACAGATCTGTCATGGTGGGGACAGAGGACCCAGATGCAGGCAACGGTAGGGGTAACAAAAAGGCTTTTATTATAAAAACCTGAAACTAAAACAAAAGGCCCACGATGGGGTAAACAGAACAAAAGCACGAGAACTAAAAACACTTGGCAAAACTGTAAAACAAAACTTCCCACGAGGGGGCAAAACAGGAACAAACAAAACAGATGAGACAGAGACAATGACAAAGGCTTGACTTGACTGGACTTGACAAAAACACACCGACAAAATGCACGAGCTTTACAAAACGAACCAGCACAGGACAATGAACACGAGGGCTTTAAATAGGGGAACAAACAAGGGATAATGACACAGGGTGCAGGTGTGAATCATCAGAAACATGAACAGGGAAAATTACCGGAGAACAAGGGGGCGGGGCTTAGACGCGCGACATGAAAACACGCGGCAAAAGGCGGAAGCGCCCGAGCCGCGTGTCTCCCCACAGAACGTAAACACAAAGACAAGATACTGACGCAATCCTGCCCACTAGATCATGAAAACAAGACATAAACGGGAAGGGCAGGATCGCGGAAGTATCCGGGGGGCGTGGTCATGACGCAAGACCGGAGAGCGCGCGACACGGGCGCACCACGCCCAGGCCACGCGCTTCCACGAGTAACAAACACAGAGACATGGCACTGTCATGGCCCCGCCCACAAGGCTCTAGGAATTTACAAGACATGAAGGCAGAACCATGACAGTACCCCCCCTTAAGGGACGCCACCTGGCGGCCTCAAGGGGGACACGACTGGGGGAACATCGACTGACACAAAGACAGACACCAAATACATAAAACAGAACAGATAACAGGCAACACATGAAAACAATGACAGGGTTGGGGTGACTCAACAACAATAACATTAAATGGAGGGGGGGAGGTGGAACAAAAAGTCCAGGGCTAGGGGAACCAGGGAAGGGTGAGGCAGGGACAGTCCTCGGGGGAGTCCTGGAGGGAGCCCTGGGGGCTCGAGCCTTTGGAGCTCGTGGAGCCCGGGGAGCCGGCTGGGAGGCCGGAGCGGAGACTTGGGGGGCCGGCTGGGAGGCCGGAGCGGAGACCTGGGGGGCCGGCTGGGAGGCCGGAGCGGAGACCTGGGGGCCCGGCTGGGAGGCCGGAGCGGAGACCTGGGGGCCCGGCTGGGAGGCCGGAGCGAAGACCTGGGGGCCCGGCTGGGAGGCCGGAGCGGGGACCTGGTTGGCCGGCTGGACCGGCGCGGAGACCTGGTTGGCCGGCTGGACCGGCGCGGAGACCTGGTTGGCCGGCTGGACCGGCGCGGAGACCTGGTTGGCCGGCTGGACCGGCGCGGAGACCTGGTTGGCCGGCTGGACCGGCGCGGAGACCTGGTTGGCCGGCTGGACCGGCGCGGAGACCTGGTTGGCCGGCTGGACCGGCGCGGAGACCTGGTTGGCCGGCTGGACCGGCGCGGAGACCTGGTTGGCCGGCTGGACCGGCGCGGAGACCTGGTTGGCCGGCTGGACCGGCGCGGAGCTGGTGGGCTGACCCGGAGCCTGCTTTCGCCGCTTCTTTTTCTTGGGTCTGGTGATGGGAAGACTGGCTGGCAGGGGCAGTCCTGGGGGAACAGAAGGCGCCTCAGAAGAGGAGGAGCCTGACGCCGTATCCCAAGACTCCCGCCTTCCGTGCTTCCCGCGGAGGGTGGCCGGTGCAGATAGGGTCCCGGGAGTCGAGGGAGGCGCGGCTGAGTCACCAAGGGACGCCACCCCCACGACAAGGTTCTCCGGTATGGGAGAGAGAGGGGCTCGCTGCATCACGGTGGCGAGGTACCTATCCTCCTCACGATGCAGCAGATGTTCTAGGAGGTCCGTGAAGCTCCCGGACCTTAGCTCCTTCATCTCCGGTGGGGTCAGGGGTTCGTCGAGGCACCTGTTGAAAATTACTTTTAGCTCGGCCTCGTTGAATCCCGACCCATAGGAAAGGTCCAGGAACTCCCACGCAAACCCCTTGAGGTCCCCTCCCTCCTGTCGGAGACTGAATAGGGTATGAGCCTGGTGGCTTCGCCTAGTATCGAGAGGGGCGGGGAGCGCTGCCTGCTGGGTCCTCTTTTGGCTGGTTCGTTCTGTCATGGTGGGGACAGAGGACCCAGATGCAGGCAACGGTAGGGGTAACAAAAAGGCTTTTATTATAAAAACCTGAAACTAAAACAAAAGGCCCACGATGGGGTAAACAGAACAAAAGCACGAGAACTAAAAACACTTGGCAAAACTGTAAAACAAAACTTCCCACGAGGGGGCAAAACAGGAACAAACAAAACAGATGAGACAGAGACAATGACAAAGGCTTGACTTGACTGGACTTGACAAAAACACACCGACAAAATGCACGAGCTTTACAAAACGAACCAGCACAGGACAATGAACACGAGGGCTTTAAATAGGGGAACAAACAAGGGATAATGACACAGGGTGCAGGTGTGAATCATCAGAAACATGAACAGGGAAAATTACCGGAGAACAAGGGGGCGGGGCTTAGACGCGCGACATGAAAACACGCGGCAAAAGGCGGAAGCGCCCGAGCCGCGTGTCTCCCCACAGAACGTAAACACAAAGACAAGATACTGACGCAATCCTGCCCACTAGATCATGAAAACAAGACATAAACGGGAAGGGCAGGATCGCGGAAGTATCCGGGGGCGTGGTCATGACGCAAGACCGGAGAGCGCGCGACACGGGCGCACCACGCCCAGGCCACGCGCTTCCACGAGTAACAAACACAGAGACATGGCACTGTCATGGCCCCGCCCACAAGGCTCTAGGAATTTACAAGACATGAAGGGCAGAACCATGACACAGATCACTACAGTCACTCCAGTCTTATATTATAATTAATTAATTAGGTGGACATTTTTTATATCAGTTGTTATAAATAGGTATAGGTGTTTGGAACCATAATTTTAATTATGGCGTGAACGATTTCTTAAGATTTCCCTTTTTTAAACATGTGCATAGACAGATATGAATGTTTGCAAACACTTGTAACTGTGTCTGTGGGATAAAGAGAGGAAGGAACGAGATATTTCAGTCCACCCTGCACTTTTCTCTCTTTCTACTTCCTTTTCTTTGGATCACCAGCTCATGTGTGTAGGACCTCAGAAACACACTGAAAAGCTGAATATATAAGATTTCCATTGATGTATGGTTTGTTAGGACAATATTTGAGCGAGATACTACTCTAAAAAACTTCTAAGAAGAAACAGGTTTGTTTTACAATATTCATGTATTGTTGTATGTGATACTTATGGCTGGTTTTGTGGTCCAGGGTCGCATATTTGTCAACTACCCATATAGTAAGAAAAATTCAAAGCTAAATCACACATCTTGAATTTTTTAGCTTGGTTTCTCATTGTTGGTCAAATACTTGCCTTTGTACTTAATTCTTTAGATGTCTTAAGGACATTTAAGGATCACAAGCCTGTGACTTAAAATGCCTAGTCAGTGCTATCGTGACCCAAGTCAAACTATAACTGTATGCTGAATTTGAAAAGCAAAAAACAAAATTCAGCATTAGCTTAATAAGGCCAAAGTCTCCGGTTATATCTATATACACTTTTCAATGAAGGCATATGTTTGTCAAGCATGCGAGTGTGTTTGCGATGTGCTGGTGCAGCAGCATTACAGGTCTGCCAACACCTCCCACCGCTTTTGACCCCTCCAGGAGACGCATTCATCCAGAAATGCCCATCTGTGCTTCTACCTCCTCCAGCGAGGTCCGTGTGCATGCGCTTATACCTGGCAGCTCCACACACATTTACAGTGCGAACACACTGCAGGGGTGTTTCGCTTTCCCTCCACCCCGTCCCTGTGCGCTTATAGAAAAGATGCTAGTCTGCAGCGGCTGCACAGCTAGAGGAGGAGCAGATTACAGTGGTGCCCATCACATCCCCGCTGACACTTTACCTTTGGTTTCACCTTTGATCTCCAACACTGCTGACTTACTGCAGTAAAAGGCTCAGCTCAGCAGTCAGCGCTTCTAATGAGCTTGATGACATTTGCTTTGGTTCGTTCACATGCGCCGCAATCATTCCACAGATCGCACGGCTCTGGAGGCTTATTCGCACTGAATTTTTGTCACAACAAGATTTGAAAGCAAAACAATCTCTTTGAACCCTTTCACGGTGAGTCAGAAAATGTGTTCATATGCGAGTCCCCCAATCTGTGCGTTTATGTTTTTCTGTTTCTTCATCACACTCAGTCTCACATAAGTTAGCTACGCCTACTTTTTTACATACTGTGCTATACACAGAAACAAAAAATATGTTTTTTATTCCATATTTACCTGTACACCACCCAGCCCTAGAAATGCATAAAGCGATTTTGTGCATACATTTTCAAAGGGATAGTTCACCTAAAAATGAATTTTGTAATCTCTACTCACCTTTTTGTCATTTCAAACCTGTATGACTTTCTTTTTGTGCAGAACACATAAGAAGATATTTTGAAGAATGTTGGTAACCAAACAACGGCGGTACTCATTTACTTCTACTGTACAATAACCAAGTCAATGAGAACCTCTGTTGTTCGCTTACAAACATTCTTCAAAATCTTCTTTGGTGTTCTGCAGAAGAAAGAAAGTCATACAGGTTTGAAATGACATGGTGAATAAATAATGACAGAATTTTCATTTTGGGGTGAACTTAAAGTTTACTTGCCATTTGTACTAATATATGCAGTATGAGTGCATAGGAAATGTTTAAATATATTATGAAACATAAATGAAACATATTAAGAAATATTTGAGAGAGTAATAAAAATATAAATAGTATGAATAGTTTAGGTGCAAAAAAATCGTGTGATATATGAATCTCAACAGGCACGACTTGCTACGTTTCTTGTGCAAAGAATTTGTCATCCCAAACTGTACGAGCAAACAGAGCGACGGGCGACATCCTGGCGACTGACTGGGATGCCAATGACCAAAGCCCTCATAAATCATTCGGATTGGACTTTGTGGAGACAGCAGCCACACATCTCCCCTTCACCACAGTCAGAATTTCAATGTCTGCCGCTGAAATATTAAGCACCAGCATCTCGTAGGTGCACTAGCCCTGGAAGAGAGCATTTAATAAAACATAACTAGCCTCTATGCATCTCGGCTCTAATATCTCTTGCATAGGATTTGGCATCAACTGTTCCATTTCTCAGCTGAGAGTACTTTGCAGTGAAGTAAGAATTTTGTTCACGTCTCCACTGTGAAAATGGATTGACTTATCAGAGAGTAGGACTGATATTTTGGATACCAGCTTGTATCTAAATTGCATTAAAAATACAACTTTGTATTTATATTTTTGCATTTGGCAGATACTTTATCCAGTGCATTCAAGGTTCACAACTCAGTGTCATTTTTTGTGTTTCCTGAGCATGATCTCAGCATTCCTATCCACTCTACCAATTCAGCTATTTGATCACTTTAAGGTTGTTTATGTGTTTGTATGTCATTCCTTTGGTCTTGAGCATTGCTTAATGGGTTTCTGTTACAGCTGATGGCACCATCCATCCTAGGTTCTGTTGCCACGGTAGCAGGGGAGAGTGGGTGTCACTGATCTGAGCCATCAGCATCAGCACCAGATTGTGATTGGAACAGCGGGCATCTCATACACACACTTCCCCTCAAAACTTTTATTGTTTTACTTTATGCGGAAACTTGTCACTTACCCAGATGCTCTTCCTGGTCCGTTCCATGAATACCCTTGAGGAGAAGACAAATTACCCCTGTCTAAAAGCTCTTTTTTCGCTGACTCTGAAAAAAGAAGAGAATATTTACTTTGTGTCAGTGATGTGAATTTTGGTGTGTGTGTGTTACAGGAGGAGGGAACCGTCCTCGTGTGTCACAGCTAAGCATATTTACGGGACGTATAGTCTGGTAAGTGGGATCTGCATACACACTTTGGATGCTTGTTTAAACATTAGGTACCAGGTTTGGTATAGCCAACTGCCTACACACCTGTAACAAGTACACATTAATACACTTTGTGATGCAGCACAATAACATTTGCAATTGAAATGTGAAGAGACTCCAAATGTCTCCCACACTAATATTCAAAATGTGTGGCTCACTTAAATGAGATATACTGCCGCGAAAAAAGTAAGAGACCATTTCAAAGAGGTAAAATGGTCATGTTTGTTTTATTCTGTGAGCTACTAACAAGATTTCTCCCAAATTGCAAACAAAAGTTACAAAACTTTTGTAAAACTTGTAACTTAAAACTCTCTTCAAGTTACAAAATTATTTCTTAATGTGATAACCTTAATGTGATTTTTATCATAGTTTTCATGTCAGTCTTTCACATTGCTGTTGGATGACTTTGTCACTCCTGAGGTTTGATTTTGTTGAAATTCAACAGACACTGGATCGGAATGGCTAGAAATGCGGAATAAATCAAAATGCGGAAAATGTCCATGGTTGTATTTTATTCGTAAAAGTTTTGCATTTGTGAATCATTATAGAATGATTTATTATTATTTATTTAATCCTTACCTCAAAAAAATTGCTGTATGATTATATTAGTGTAGGACAAAAAAATCGACATGATTTTCAGCAGGACGGATGCATGTGTGTGTGTGTGTGTTGCATTTTTATGTCCACATATGTTCTTTCTATACACCTCGGTGTGCTGTGAGTGTGCGTGTTACCAGCCTGGCAGCGTTGAACATGAGGCCGTGTTTGGTAATGTTTTTCTCTCCGTGAATCCGTGTTGTCCTCCATGTGGGTTATGAAAGTACTGAGTGAGACTGGCCTGTTACTGCTGTCTCTGTCCAGACTCAAAGCTGCTCAGTGAAGGAGAATCCCAGCACAGACTCACCCCCCACCCTCTTAAACGTGTCTCAACCATCTTTCAGCAAGCCAACTAGAGCATGACAGGAGCCTCTCAGCCTCATTCTCCCTAAACCCCCTGAAAACACTCTTCCTCTCTTTTTCTCTCTCTCTTTTTCTGCATTCCCTCCATCTGACACCACAGTCAGGGGGCAAATGTGTCACATCTCATAGCTCAAGAGTTTCATTATTCGCCTTTCCTAAAGATAGACACTCAGGATGTGGCTCTTCATTTTCTCCCTGTTTGAAATGACAGAAATCATGAAGTCTAATGTTCGGAAGCGTCTGCGTTTCTATGTAACATTCTTACAGGATCTTCATTGAGAGCAAAGCAGAGTTGATAGGATTTTTAATGAATGTTGGTAAACGAAAACCATCGGTCCCCATTGACTTGCACTGGTTTTGTGTCTATACAATAGAAGTCAATGGGGACCAACGGTTTTTGGTTACTAACATTCTTCAAAATATCTTCTTTTGTGTTCTGCAGAAGTAAGAATATCATAAAGGTTTGAAATGTCAAGAAGGCGAGTAAATGATGACAATATTTTTGTTTTTGGGTGAACTATCCCTTTAATGTGTGTTTGAAAGCAGAACTGTGGTTAGGAAATGTCTTTGAAACGGGTACATCCTTAAACATGAACATACTAACTTCCACCTAGAGAGTTGTAATTCAGTCTAAATTTGGTACATCCTTTATTTCAGTTTCCGCTTTCATGCCATTATGATAGATGCAGACTGATGCAGAGATGTAAATAATCACATTGTGATTAACAGTAAATTACCGTCAAGAGTTCTTTTGTGAACACAACCTTTTCCAAAAATGCTGGTAAATCTGATTTTGTAACATTACCAGTAAATTACTGGTATTATGCTCTACATGAACAGAGAATAGGATTAGTGTTATAAGTACGTACTGTAAGTGCAATGCTATGTGTGTGTGCCTGTGCATATAAAAATGCTGTCATATACCATTCTGTCGACATCTGACAAACTGTCAGACAAGGTTCTTTCTAATTTACTTCACTTTAATTTATTACATTATTAGATGCATGCAACACAATACAGAAAGTTAAAAAGCAGCTAGACGTTTTTCATGTTTCACTTCTCTAGATTATAAAAAGGAGCAACATACATATACACACACACACACACACACACACTTCATCTCAGTTAGAGATGACAATTCCTACCTGTAATCACTGGCATTTAATCAGGAACTTAATGCTCAGCTAGACAAAAGACTTTTGCACCTGTTACCAGCCCCAGATGGAATCAGCAGATTTTGTCAGGTTTTCTGCTTTGATTTTTGGTGGAAGCTTCATAATAGAATTAAATGTGGTAGAATGTGTTAGGTGGAGCTGTGAATACTACACTCTTGATAGCTGAAAGCATTGATCAAGTTCACCAAAATGCTGTATATACGAACACAAGGGGTGGTTTTAAATCTGCAAATATGTGAAGCTTTGTGTGGAATTCTGTGGGTGCAGATTTTTTGTGGGCCTGAACGGTAAACACTACAAATAAATTTTCTCATAAAAAAATAACCAGCATTCATTCTCTCTTCAGCATACAGCGCTGTTTCATACATGCTGGACAAACCATCATCATGTGCACGCAAAGTTGTTTAAACAGTGCTTGAGATGGCTTACACAGACCAACCAAGACCATGAATTTTTTAACTAAATGCAAAAATCCTGATTGGATTTGATTAGAAAAGAGCTCAGATGTATACGAGATTTTGTATACGAGATGTCTGGTTTATTTGAATGTTGCATTGAACCGTTGAAGTTGCGCGTGTGTGATTTTCTGTGTATTTTAAGAGGATTTGCCCTGCTGCAGATGCTGAAGTTGCTTAGCAACAGCTGTTAGTGGTCTTCCTGGGATGTTAGCTCAGAGGTTTTTGCTTGACTGTGCTTAGAGGATCTCCCTTCACTAAATACCAATAAAGTGAGCCCCGGCATCTCTTTTTGAGAACAGATGCACACTTATCCATATGGCAGGGGTGACCGCCCTTTTTATTGAGTCTAACAGCATCGTCCGATGTTACCTTTCTGGAAATACTGAAGTACATAAACCAGTTTTAGTGTAATCACCTAAGTAGTAATACTGACGTAATAAGGAATGTGTGTAGTCATGATGTCATCTCACCAGTTTGGTCATTGGAGACGTATGTGAGACATGGTAGCAGGTAAAATTTAAAAGACACAGTGAACATGAAAAATTAAAACAGTGGTGTTACAACACTTTGCTTATCAGAGAACAATGGCAAACAAATGAACAGAATGTAATGGAAATGATGATTACAGTAGACACACCTATTGCCTTTAGAGTTGAGGCGAAGAAACAATCACATGACGTCAACAAGAAACAAGAACTGCAAAATTTAAGAACATAGGTCATACCTACAAAACCACACCCATAGGAGCAGCGAGATTTGTAGACCAGGACGTGTAAGAGGTTCTGCGCTTTTTTTGTGGAGGCTCTCACTTAATTTTTCTCTATTTGTTTTACTAATAAATTATGAATATTATAATATATTGTTAATAATAGGAAATATAGTAGTTTTTAAAAGTAAAATATTAACTTTTAAGGTATTTATTGGACAAAATTATGTTAAGCTTATATTAAGCTACAGCAAACTAACTGAAAATCAAAATATGGGTTTTATCATATATATTCCAAAACATGTAAAGGAAAAACAAAAAGCTTGCAGGAAATAAAGCTAAGAAGGTCTTCAATCTTTTCTTAATGTTTGTTGATCCTCTTGTGTAGTAATATTTTATAGCCATTCTCCTGACAGGACTCCAGACTGCGACTAAAGCGGTCGCATTTGCGGCCAAAAATACAAATTTGCGAGTGATATTTTTGTAGAGATCGCCACTTGCGACCATGCAAATGTACTTGTTTTTAAAGTGTTTCCAACGGAAGCATGGCCAGAAAAGCCAGTGTAACGGAGGAGAGAGAGGTGCAGGTAAACCTAATTTCCTGACCTCAAGAGGTGCTCTAGCAACAGACGATAGAGAGAGCATGCAGTCTTTAGCCTCCTCATCAGAGCGTCTGACTCCCATGCCGGATCGACGCCGCTTCAAAGTCTCCTAGTAGCAAGAGCGGTGCGAGTAACTGTATGCTCACACCATACTTGAATATATCACGCTATTCGCTCGTAGTTGGACGCTTGAACATTTTGAGTTTACTCGCTTCATTCGCGAGTGTAATTCGCTTCATGGGAGAAGCTTCTGCCAGGCGGATCCAGTTTCGTTGCGAAATGGCTGACATGGATTTTGTTGAGAGAGTAGCTGCGCTTTATGTGCTATGGAAGGCTGAAAATTGGCGTAGACTTGTTTTTTACAACTTACCAGATTGTCCGACCTCCTCACTCACTTTCTTCCAAGCAAGATCCTTTTTATTCCTGTTTCTATAAAAGTACGAAGATGTTTTGTACAGCTCCAGGTATTCACATACAGCGACAATGATTTTTCTCCATTGTTGTTTCGGATTTCTGCCTCCGCTTGCTGCGCCAAACGCCCGAAACGCTCAATTCTTCCCGCGTCATTCGCACCGCCTTATTCTCGTCTGGTGTGAATGCACCAGAAAATGTTCAAATATTTGTGGGAAATTTTTAGATTTTTTTTATAACTGTAAATACGTTAATAAATACGTTAATAACTATAAATTATACGACTTCTCCAATTTAAATCAAAAAGTTTTAAAGTATTTTTATGAAGTAAACCAACTTTAAGACTTGCAGCAATGCGCTGATCCAGTGAAATGCTTTCCTAACAATTTCCCCCTCATAATGTTTGTTCACTTTATATAGGCACGTGCAGAAGGGGGGTTTGAGCACCTGCCTATTTGCCCAAAGTGCACTTTTTGATACCAAAAGTGCCGTTTTCGTGAATGGATGGAGGGGAACCCCTGGGAATTGCGAGCGCAGCCGGATAAAACGGACATGAATGGGCGCGTGATCAAAAATATCTTTTGAGCACCCACCTGACCATCTAAAGGGCTTTGCACAGCTCTGCACTTAATACATAACCGATTGTATTTACATAAATACTCGCTAGACGGATATTTTGATGTAATTACTTGTGTATTTGACCATAAGCAATAAGCCTAAAAAGACTAGACAGACAGACTGCATACGCAAATGTTTGCTCCCGCTGATGGTAGTTAAAAGTAGACGCTTTCGTGATTTTGAGATTACAAGGACTACAAACAAGTTTTGCTCCACTACCCTGTAACATTCAGGATATTGCTTCACCCGGTCTTTCACCCGTATGTGAGATTGAAGGTAAGAAAGGTTCACACACAGCTTTCACTCACGTGTGCGACAGCCAACAATTGAACAGTATCTTAGTGAAAAAATAATGCATTTATCAATCAAATTAAAGAAAATTAGATAATTTTATTTTATGTGAGAGATTAAATTTTTTTGCGTGCATTTTTGGGCAAAATGACAAATAGTGCAGGCTCGCGAAAAAATGCGACATTTTGTTAATTTTGCAATTTATGCCGTGATCGCAGAATCGCGAAAAACTGGAGGGTTCAGATTCAATTTATGCCCCAAGTACAACTACGCAACATGACAACATGAATACAAAGTAGGAATATAAATGTAAGTTGACCCAAGTTGCACTGGCAAGCGGGTGCGGATTTCTGATATTGCATGCATTAGCAGGAATAATGACAAACAATGGCATGTCATATACCAAAACAAATGAATAAACTAGACAGGGATAGAGTAGTGGCTTGAGTAGTGTAAAGAAACAAGAACTTAAATTACAGGCCAAAGTACTACTAAAACTCCACATCTCACTTCCTTCCTGTGTGAGAAAGAGCGAGGGATCAGCAAGCCCCAGACATTTAAATATTCTCAGAAAAGGCTTAGTCATGTGCAAGTGCCTTCCCTGACATATACACTGCATATTTGCTTTGAAGCTGCTGCCGAGGCAAACGTTTTCCACCAGAGCCCACGCGAGCTGACTGCTGTTCCAGCAGTGCAGAGGAAGAACGGATGTGAGCTGACCTACATCATCCGGAAGAATGCTGCGATGTTGACATTCTTGCACGCTGTGTCTATTCACTAGAAAACCCATATCATGGCAGCCATAAACAGAACAGACAGAGATTGGCTTGTTTATGAGATTGAAGATAACGTTTGTGCAGGCATTTGTGCGTGTGTGGTCATGTTTGTTTGTGTGTTGTGTAGATGTTTGTTCTTCAGGCTGTAACGGCACTAACTGGGAGCAGGTCCAAACTCTGCAAGACCCCTTCGGCATGCCGGTTTAGGTCCACCCCCAGCTTCCTCCATCCACATCCAGCGCTTGACAACCTTTGAGAAACTGAGATTCGAAGAAAGCATCGCCTCCTATTCTTTGTGGCTCTAAGATTAGATGCTTGGACTGAGCTCTCCCATCTCTTTTGTTTTCTTTTATTTAGGCGATGGCCTTGTAGGCCACTGTCAGAGATCACTGCCCTCCATTGTTTGGAGATGTCAGGGGAGGCAGTTTTGCTTAGAAAAGAGCGTTTGGATGCAGTGAGAGCCTCCATTGTGGTTGGATGGAAAGGGGGTGATGTGCCAAGATCGACCAGAGCTCTATGGTGACTAAGATGGCTGGCACAGAAACCATAAAAGTAGCAGAGTTTAAGTTGAGAAATGGAACCAGTGCCAAGTTGCTACAAACCTCTTAAAGGGAATATATTTTAGACACCTCAGTGGTTTTGTGTCCATACAATGGAAGTCAATGTGGTCCAGTGTAGTTTGGTTAGAAACGTTTTTCACAATATCGTCTTTTGTGTTCTGCAGTAGAAAGAAAGTCATACAGGTTTGGGATGACTTGAGGATGAGTAAATTATGAAAGAATTTTTGTGACCTATCCCTTTACGTAACATAGTTACGTAAGCCTTTATCTATATATGTTATATATATATGTATATATGCGCTAAATGGGTTGGTTCCAACTGTACCCATTACAGGATGGGCGGACTGACAAAAACAGAAGGAGAGATAAGATGAGGTATTACAGACTGTTGAGGTCTAGACAAACATGACGGCAGTGCCTCTTTCCATTGAAGCGTAGAATCGATATAGGCAAGAGAGAGAGAGATGCAAGACAGAACAATAACAGGCGAGATGGAACTCACGTGTGACACATGTTCCAGTAATGAAATTACTTCTGCACATGAAACAGCAGGGCGAGACTCCAAAACCAGTGCTCTCGCGTCAGAGGTGTGAAGATGGGCAGAGTTCTGACACGCCTGCTCACCCACACACAGTTTTTCAGATGTTCATTCATCCCTTGGAGGCAGTCACAAACCGATTAACCATGCGCTGTTCACCGAGAACGACTCCTTATTAACCAAGCAATGCTCAGATCAATAGAGGAGCATAAGCCAGAGAAGAAGCTCCGAGACCGATTTCAAACAACTGCCCGGACTGTCCAGAGACTACATTAAAGCACGCGGAAGGACATCTCACTCAATCGCTAACACGCGAAACAACTCGCTCGGCTAATTGCTTCCCGCTCCACTTTGAAGGGAACATACTTGAAGAAAGTGGAGGTAATTGATTTGTGTTCTCCATCTTTCGGTCGGGTGCCTTCAGGTTTCTCTTTCTCTGCCATTATCTTGTCCCAGGATTTGAAAAGTTGTGAGCGATTTTAACTCTCTAAACGCTGCGTTTTCATTGTTTTACATTTGTGGTTCTCCATTCGGGAGTTCCGTGTTAGGTGTTAGGCTGTTTGACAGTGAAGGAGTGTAATCACCACGTCAGGAACGCATACCGTTCTCTCACTCATAGAAATGCAAATGGAGTGTTTGAGACTGTCAGACTTGGAAGAGGTTTTGTGTCTCTAAACTGCTGGGTGCTTCTTGCACCCGTGACCCCAGTCTCACTTCTTTGTAGCTTGTACAGTAGGCTATGAAATCACTTGACTGAAATGTTTTTTTTCCCTTGAGCTGTTTTCCTTTACCTGAAGGTGTAAAATAGATATACTTTACTCAAAATTCGATCAGCATTCATTCACTCCCATGTCATTTAATACCTGTATGACTATAAGATATTTTGAGAAATGATGTCAGCCTACCAACGTTTGTCAAAATATATTTGTTTGTGTTCTGCAGAAGAAAGAATGTCAGGCATGTTTAGAATGACATCAGGTTGAGTGATGATGAAATTATGAAAGCGTAGTTTGCTGTTATTGTAAAACATGGGGAAAATAATAATAGTAAAGAATGAGTATGTGACCCTAAAGTTTTGACTGGTAGTGTATATTGTACAGTCTAAAAAGGGTGGGTTATTTTCAACCCAGCATTGGGACAAAAAGGGACAAACCAAACTGTTTAGTTAAATTAACCCAGAAAATGTTTATACTTGACCCCTTTTTTTTGTTTAAAACAACCCAGCATAGGATAATTTATAACCCAACAGCTGGATTTGTCCCTTGATCGAATGCTTTCCTTTTTATTATTTTGCTTAGAACTTTTCAATCATTACATGGCTACATTTCTTAGTACGCACCATAAACAAGTATTGCTGGTTTTTAACTCAGGGCAAAATTACAGTTTGCTTTTTCTTTCTTTTCTTTCTGTCTTATTCTCACAAGCATCTCTAGCACACATGATAGAGTAAAGGTCATGTGTTGTATTAGCTCATAAAAAGAACAAGCCTTGACTCTGTTCTCATCTGCTCTATCCTACAGCCTCAGTAAGCTAACTTGACATTAAATAAATTTAATGCCCTTCCAGGGACCACTGCAGTCATGCTCGACATCTAGGGCCTTTTCCATTTTGACAAAATATGGCTTTGCACTGACATCTTGGGTGAGGCTATAAGGTGTTCTTACAAGGCCTGTCAGTAAAATATATTTAATTGCAAGAATGCAGTCGGTTCAGAGGACACAACATAATAGCCCCGGGTAGTTATGTATAGTTATGTAGGTATGTTTGCGTTTGACACCAAAGTATAACGTCTTCTCACTTACTCACAAAAAACAGCTGCTTTAAAGGTGCAATGTGTAATATTTAGAAGGATCTATTGACAGAAATGCAATATAATATACATAACTGTGTCTTCAGATGTGTATAACGACCTTACGTAATGAACCCTTATGTTTTTATTATCTTAGAATGAGCTATTTCTATGTAAATACACCGCGGGTCCCCCTTACATGGAATTCGCCATGTTGTTTCTACAGTACCCCTAAACGGACAAACTGCTACAGAGTGCTTTTCATAAATAAATGATCTCCTTCAGCAAAGAAGTGAAAACGTGACAACATCTTTGTCCTGTGTCAGCCACCATAGTGCTTCGAAAGGGAGGGACGAGCGGTGGAGTGAGCCGTTGGTTGCAATTCGTAACCTCACCACTAAATGCAGCTAAATTTGACAAACTGGACCTTTAATCATCACAAACACGTACAGGGCTTGCAAACATCACATTATTATCAACATGTATTATATAACAATATTATTGGCCATTTCAAAAATTCCCTAATAGTCTCATGCATTTCAGTTTTTATTGTGACGGCTCTAAATCTTTCTAAACAACATCTATCCAACTTTAATCCACTGCTGTGATAGATGGAAATAGATTTGTTTTTTGATCTACTATAGCTGGTCCGTAAAACGCCCACCCACACATACACTTAACCTCTAATAAGAAGTTCAATCAAATTTATCCCCACCCTCACTCGTATATACCCGATCTCGCTCGTGGCCCGCTGAGAGTCATCAAGTCTATTACAGCTCTTGACTCAGAGCTTTAAAGGACTGAAATGATTCAGCAGCTGAGTCAATCTTTCTGCTCTATTTTGCTTAAGTTCTATCATGAATGGTACAAAAAGGACTGTGTAGTAATACACTGTGTCACCAGAGGTTGTGGGTGTTAATGAAGTGCTTTTACTATTATTAGTTCTTACATTTAGTGTGTTGTACTTTTACAGTAATGTCTTGTAGATTGTGCTCTAAATTAACTAGAAACCAGAATATTGTGTCACTTGCTGAGGGGGTGTCTCTTTCACTTGGCTTTACACGCAATCACTAAGCAACCTCCCAAACAACGTAATAACGCTACAACAACCCACTTAAATCCATTTAGAACACCTTAGCATCACTCTGGAAACAACCCACAACAGACCGGAAGTTAACTTCGGGCCAGGCATGTGCGTCCAATGAAACAGCCTCAAGTTGTTCTACAAATACACACATGCTCATACACACACTCAACTACAGAGACAACACCAGATTGCCTTAACAGGTGTTGCCTGCCTAATGTGACACTTATTGAATATAAAACTGATAAAAGAGACAAACCAAAGCTTTCCTCTCCTAATTCCCTCCCACCCCCTGTTGGAACAGGCCCACTCTTTTAGCATAATTCTTTTTTATACACACACGAACCCTTGGAGAACGTGTCTGTTCTTTCCGAGCAGGTGTGACCTTCTCAGATAGCCTCAGGCCACACCTTTTACATAAACCTCACCCACTGTCACAGCAGACTAAAAAAAAAACACACACACACACACACACACACAAACAAAAGTGGGTGTTTCACTTTAGCATGGCTGTTTTGCAACCTTGCATGTTTTCCTGCACAACTTTCACACGTTCACCAACATCCTCAACAGTCTCACGGTGAATCTGACAAACCTCACACAAACTCCACTAACAGCTTGATTTGAAACAAAAACAAACAGACACAATGGCTGTTTCACAGACAGGTCTTAAGCTTAATCCCATACTTAAATGCATGTTTAGATTGTTGGACTTAAAATCAGTGCTACTGTTTTGTCGTAAGATGCACAGCAGTTATGTTTACAACATGTTTATAAAAACTACTTAAAGTGATATTTCACCCCCCCCAAAAAAATTCTGTAATTATTTACTCAACCTCTCGTCATTTTAAACCCGTATGACCTGTATGAACACACCGAAAGATATTTTGAAGAATGTTGTTAACTGGCACCATTCACTTACATTTTTTTTTTGTCCAAACGATAGAACGTGAATGGCTGCCGCTGCTGTTCGGTTACCAACTTTTTTCAAAATATCTTCTTTTGTGTTCTGCAGGAGAAAGAAAGTCATACAGGTTTGAACTGACAAGGAGAATTATTGGGTGAACTATCACTTAAAATGTCCTAATTTAACCAAGATAACACCTGGTTTAACGTAAGCTTGTGCTATGCTTACATTGAATTCTCACAGTAAAACGTTTATTCTGGCTATCTTAGGAAGTGCAAACTTCATAGTAATACACATAAAGTGACCTATTTGTCAGATATGGTGACCCATACCCGAAATGTGACCTCTGCATTTAATCCAACCAGTGAATACACACACTTCAAGTCGTGAGCATACATACACCGGGAGCAGTGGGCAGCTATCACTGCAGCGCCCGGGGAGCAAACTTTGGTAAGGTGCCTTGCTCAAGGGCACGTCAGTTGTTACCTGCCGGTACCTGGAATCGAACCGGCAATCTTCTGGTTACGAGTCCGACTCTCTAACCATTAGGCCACAACTGGCCCCATGAAAGGTAGATAAAAGGTACAAAAGGTGTAAAAATATCTGATGGGTCATCAAAATGGGGGCATGGTGTCCTTGTTGCGCCAGATAAGTTCAGTTCTGTTCATGTACGCGTGCCAGTAGGTCCAGAGACCACGTGCCAACTGGCCATTAACTTTTCTGCAGTTCACCTACAGTATGTCAACTGTCCCTGGACCTTGAAGACACTTGATTCTTGCACGTAGGTAGATCGGTCGCTCCAAAGGTGTGACCTAATGCTGGATTTATAGCAGCGGTAATGAGGCACAGTACGCATCAGGTGCACCTGTGTCTGTGCCCGTCCTCCTGGCCACCTGCTCCTGTTGTGACTCTGGACCTGGGCTGGCAATAATAGGGCCATAGGGCTGATGATTGGAGGGTAGACAGATCCTCTTTTGCTACAGTGGGGACTTTTTGTATAGGCAAATGGAAATCATTAACTACCCTTTAAATAAATAATAATATTTGTTTTTGATTTTGAGTAAGCAACCTGTCAGATGACCCTGCTTTGGTGCTTTATTGAACTTCAAATCTCCTAGTGTCTAGTCTAGTGTAATAAATGCATTGATTTGGACAAATTTGGCATACTTCTAGACTCACAGCTTTGGTTAAAAATATTAAATATTGAAAATCAGGGACCCTGTGTGACTTATTTAGGCACTTAGTCAAGAAATTGCTAGCTTTTTCCACAAACTTTTGTTGAGCATTGTTTTTCTCTACCCAGGAAAAATGTGTGCAGATTTCCACTGATATGCAAAGTTAGCAAATTTAAGATGCAAATTTAATTGTCAGTCCACATTTTCATGTAATTCATTAGCATGTCATTATTCAAGAGAAAGAGAGCTTTCAGCATCGTAGTAAGAATTCACCCCAGATGAGCACAATGCTCGACCTGCTCTCTGAGAGTTCTGGAAAAAATGTGGAAGAGCAAAAACGTGTCGGGTAGGGTTGGTATTTTAAGCAACAGGTGCGGGTGAATGCTGGAGGTCATTTCTGTTACTAAATAAACAGAGAAGGAGATTGAAGGGATTGATGTAAAATACTCCACTTAAACCTATATCATTATCATCATCATCATCATCATACATTGCATATTTTTAGACATTTTAACACACTTATTTATGACTACTACTATTAACCTGTCAAAAGAGTTCAAATAAACTGCTGCTCAAGTCAGTGTTATGTGAACTACGGCATACAGAAGCGCAGTGACTCTGGGTCTCTGTGTGTGACAGGTGCAGTGTGTTTTCTTCAGTGTAAGTAAAACTAAATGTGCTACCAGCTATAGAGATAAGGTGCAGTTTTTCTTTGCTGTGTAAACACCTGATGGTCTAAAGCTATTTGTCAATTTTAGCCGCAAAATATAGTGAACACAGAATCCATGGGGGATTTTAAAACGTTGGATGTTTAATGTTGTACCTTGTGATACCACGTGGTTTGATACTGGACTACATTTTCATTATTATACTTTATATAAATCAGTTTGACTCTCACAATAACCGAAAATGCTTGGATTTATATGTTATATAGCAACTTTCATGTAAAAATGCAAGTTTTATATATTTTAGCACATTTGTATGCCATGTGATCTTTTCGCATGAGAGGTGAATGGTATGTTTGAATGGTCCATTTTTTATTTTAAGTGGGTTGTTCTAAGCACAGCTGTCCTCTGAGAGTTTTTTTTTTTTAAACGTTCTCCTAAAGATCACACGTCATCCTTAAGAGGCCCAGAAGTGAAGTGTTTGTGAAGTGTCCCACTTTTGAAGCTGAAATCTCAGCTCTGGTATGAAAGAGCAAGGCCTGGTTTTCGTGTGAAAACATTGTCACCTTTTGTATTTTTGTTTGTGTGTAATGACCTTATTAACCTGCTCACATTTAGCCCCCGTTGGCAAAACTTAACTAGATACTGTATATACGCATACGCATACATAGAGGCCACACCTAAAGTTTACATGCTTGTATTTCATAGAAAGTGATAAACCCATTATTCTTCTTCCTTCCAAATGATTAAAATGTTGATCTTCTACTTAAATGGAAAGCTTATAGGTTATCAGAGTTTCTCACAGGATATCGGATCTGTGCTGGTGTCTGCTGGAAGAATAGGCTGGATAATGCAGTAAGAGGGAGTGGTCGATAGCCATATAGGGCTCCCACAATGCACCTCTATTGATGAAAGGAGTTCACTTGACATTTCTCAGAATGGGAAAGAACGTCAGAGAATCCATTATTCTAGATGTTTGTGGTTCATCTATCAAAGGGCTGTGGTCTCTATTTATAGCTGCATAGTCTGAGGAATCTCGCTATTTTAATATAACATATTAGGGATGCCCGATACCATTTTTTAAAGACTTTTATAGAGTACGAGTACCGATATTTTTCTGGTACTTGCCAATACCAATCCTTTTATATTTATTTTTTGGTGTTGTGGCAATTTTCCAAGCACAACACAGTGAAACTAATTAAAATAGAATAACTTCATAATTACAAAATAATAATTTTATGTGCTTGTCACAAACTTTCAAAGCACAAATTTCAGTCAGTTATGTCACATGAGGTATCGGTCTTTGCTATCGGTATACTTTTACGAGTACAAATACATGAGCTTATTATCAGGCCTGATACCGATACTGGTATTGGTGCATCCCTACAACATAAAGTAAGATCAGAAATTAAATAGGGTTCTGGCCAGAAATGCTCTGGATGTTTTACTCCAATGTCCCCTGTAGTTAGTTCCTATGTGTTTACGTTTCAGATTATTGAATTTAGGGCATATAGCTTTAGATGGCATAGTGACCATTTTTATTGATTCAATTCTAGGATTTGACATAAAATGACAACATGCTGTGTGATTTGCAACTTTGTTTGTAAAGTTTTCTGAAAAATGCTTTCAGTACAGCCTAACAGCAACAAATATGTTCCAGAGGGCAACATTGTTTGGGGAAAAAAATATAAGAATACCCAACAGAAGAAGGGAACACATACCCCAGGGTAAAGGTGGAGATAGGGCTCAAAATTCAATTCCTAGATTTGATTTGATTTGATTTCAAGTCAATAAAAAAAAAAGCTATTCAAGAATATTTTTTAAATAAATGAATTTAATTTAATTTAATTTATTTGTTTATTTAATTGCTGAGTCCTCTTTCAGAGTATTTAAAACATTGACAGCCATTGAAAATCTATTTAAGGGCTTGCACATATAAAATGTAAATCTGCATTCTGCAAACTTAGAGTAAACAATGTTATCGTCCATTAAGGCATGTAGTTGGTTCTTAAATTACTAATCCATTAAACCTAGGGGTGCGCCTCATAACACCTGTGTCTGAATAAGAGATGAAGTGCGTTCATACAGAGAGAGAGAGAGAGAGAGAGAGAGAGAGAGAGAGAGAGATATGTTACAGATCTTTAAAGAAAAACACTTTATGCTGTAGTATTACATCAGTCCATGGAGCAGAGGTTGGAAAAGTAAGTAGATGCTTTTATTTCTTACACTTTCTATCATGCTGCTGCCAAATTGTCTGTGAAGGAAGCAAAACATGTTTTGGCTTCGTGTGAATAACACTTTTAGTCAAATATGGTTTTTGTGTATGTAGATGACAGGGAGATTTCTGTTTACTCATTTCGAAAGTTTCACCATGAACTGTAAAAACATGTCGTCAGTCTGTTCTTCAACCACAGCAGCAGTTGCCTTATCGATAATGCTGAAGGTCTGGTGTCGATGAGGGGATGAGTTTTACTGATGGGGATACCACAGACAAAATGTGATGGTTTGTCATCATAACATTGAATCGATAAATATCGATTAGTAAATATTAGTATTTGACATTTTAAGAGTCCGTCATTTCCAGCTGCTCTACGAAATAGCATTGCGTCGAAAGTTTGTAACACAGCGCAATTAAATCTTTCATGGTACATTGAAGATCTGAGATATGAAAGTGAGATGGTGAAAGTCACTGTAGCATGACTGTATAAACGGCTGCTCAGCTGTATCAAGTTTATGGGCCCACTTTGTGTTTTATAGTTTTAAATGAAGAAGGAGCTTGATATTAGCGCTGAGTATCAGCAATTACATCACAGCACACATAAAAACTGAAAACCAGTTGATGGTTTTCCCGAAAGAACAATGTGTGGTTGTATGTTTTTCAGAAATGTGGATAATATGTCATCACTTTGTTGAGAAGCAGGACTAGCGAGACCCAAAACTCCATCCTTACCTGAGCAGGCTGTTGTTCAGCTCATAAAAGCAGGCATTAATTATGGATTTATTGCTGTCCTTGCCTGCACGCTGCTGTGTCACTATGCAGATCTCAATTATTCATGAGCTTTAGGAGCGGGCTACGGGAGGGTGCGCTCATGCGGGACGGTGCAGTTTACAGATTATTTTTCTTTCAGGACCAAATCGTCCGGTTCGGTTTAATGCAGCATTTTAATGACTCGCTCCCCATTTTCCATTTAAAACTAAGACGAATAACAGTGAATGGTGACATTTCTGTAATGAGGATGTTGAGTGTGTACTTACACTCGCCGTCTCTGATATATGTTTGTGTAGGAAACTTGGAATATCGAATTCACCCCTGAGTGTGCCAAGTTAATTATAAGTTTAAATAACTACAATGTCATTGTGGAGAGGCACTTTATTTAGTGTTGTAAATAGATGTGTCGTCCTGTATTGCACACTTCAGCCCTGGAGAAATTATATGTCATTCTTTGTTACAAATGCATTAGTGCTGAATGACAATTTAGGGACTTGATTTAAAGGGGTCAATAGTCTACACTTCAGCATTTCGTTTTGCTTAGCAGATGTTCATTTATGCATTTAGTAAAAGCTGGAATTTGTACGTTTTTTTGTTTTTGTTAAAATGAACAAAAATCTGTTATGTGCATAAAAATATACGAATATAGAAAATCAGTGTTGAAAACCGATTCTCAATGGTAAGCTTGTAAATAATACATTTTAATTTGAGCTGTCAGCTACGATTTTGCTAAAAATGTTATAGTAGTAGGATGATATTTGACTCTAGCCCACAATATGAACATTTTTTACCATTTTACACTGTAAACTGTAAACAACGATGACAATACACACACAAAAGTTACGGATTTCACTTTTATGGTGCGAGTAAATGACATACAAAGTCAATACAATAATGCTGGGCGATATTAATTTAATTGTGGCTTCCGCGCAAGTTGAACATTTTAACTCGAGCGGCATAAAGAGCTTATTGACTACTACGGTTTGACGCAAAGACATTCCCCATCGCGTGAATGTTGCAAAATAGAAATAATCCTGCTAGTAATATATCGCGTTCGGTGTAAACGCAGTAAGAACAGATTGAATTTAGCTTTTGATACCATGGCTCTTTCTCTCTCTGAACCTCATATTGCATTCTAAGCATGGGTGACATTGTTAGTAAACTGTCCAAGTAGTCAGATTTGGGCCAATGAGATTTCAGTATGGGCGGGGCTAACTGTAATACCTGAATTTGATGTGTAAACACAGGCGGTAATGTTAATGTTCTCAGCGGGACATCACTACATAATTTCCCAATGAACTGGGTGAATTTTTTGGAGATCAAAGTGTACTATTATGTCAAAAGAGTGATAAAAAGATTTTCGTGTTAGCCCTGTTTTAATGGGTGCGTTGCATGCATTAGGTCATAAGATGATGTTGTGTATGCTAATAAGTGCGTATGCAACGTCTCTTGTTTATGTGTTGCGCCCGGCGCGCATACGCCCCGTTGACTGCAGTAGTGATGTGCATAAATAGCTGCCCGTCTGCTGTACTCAGACACTAGCAGAAGGTCACTCTATTGATTCAGTCCCGCACTGCAGCCTTTGATTACCGGGTCTGACACACCACCGCAATCTATAATGCATTGTATATGCTCCGTGCAGAAATCCATAATGGTTCTCTATATTCCACCCTCATTCATAATGAAGGATAAGCACTGCCTGCATTCCCCTATCTGTCAGATACTCCCATCCGTCAGCCTCGTTTTACATGCACAGTGAGTGGCACATTATTCCGGCTCCGTAAATGCTTTGCTTTTAAGATATGCCGTGGCTGGCCGTGGGTGCGCTGTGTGTATTAACTTAAGATTGTGATACAAGTGCAGTTCAACTGTGATTGCTCATTTAAGTCAATAAATGAATGTACAAGCGCTCTCGAGTCGAGCGAAAGTCACAAAGCGGGTTTGTGCGTGCCTGTCACGGCGTGTCCCGCGTCGCTTTTCAGCGCCGACCCTGAATCTACGCTGCCACGGCGAAATGAATTATTGTGAGCCGTGAGTTCGTAGTCTGAATAGAATGTGATGAGATAAAAAAGACAGAGTGCCGTACATAATATAAAGACAATAAACAGACAACATGTCTTTCTAGGTCACTTAAAAAAAAATAGGTCACTTCTGTTTCCTGTAGCTTAGATGGTGCTTGCAACGGTAAGGTTGAGGGTTCCATCACTGAAAGTAAGAACATTTTAACAACCATTTTAGTTTTTCTGAATTTATTCATAGGTATGTGTTTAGGAAAATTATCATTTTTGTTTTATTCTGTAAACTACAAACAATATTTCTCTAAATTTTTAGTAAATTGTGAGTGTATTTGCCAAAAGTGAAAACTGGAGAAATAGGTCAAAATAACAGGAAAGATGCTTTGTATTTCTTTAGACCTCAAATACTGCAACAAAAAAAACAAGTTTATATTCGCTTGAAAGCAATATAGCAGTAATATTTGTACATGTATTTAGGAAAAGTTACACAATTTTTTTTTATGTGATAGCCTTGATTTTTATCATGTTTTGTCATGCTGTCAATCTTTCACATTGATGTTGGATGACTTTGTCACTCCTAAGGTTTGATTTTGTTGAAAATCAACAGACTGGACTGGGCACAATGCATCTAGAAATTTGGAATGGGTGTCTTAATGTTTTCCACGGCTCTATGTGTGTGTGTATAGAAATTAAGAGACAACTGCAGTTTTTCATTTGAATTACACAGTGCTGGGCAGCATATGTATATATATTTTATTTATAATACAAGCAAATTGTACAGTGCATTCAGTGTAGTCTGTTACTGTGTTGACATTAAACACAAATTTGTTAAACTAAATTAATTATGCATTGATAAACATGCAAATAGTTCCATGCTTCAAGATGCATTGGTGAGATAATCCTATTACTGTATATGATTCACATGCCCTCCATGATATCTTCATTTTTGCTAGTGGCATCCAGTTATGGCCTTAGAAATGCATTTGCAAAATGTAATAAGCATTTTAGTTGGTATTACTTTCTAGTCATTGGTCACGTGAAAATTACAGGTCAACTTGATTGCATTGTACAGATACAGTATTCCACACAGTGTACTGTGCATACAAGGAATTTGCAAACTAGTCGCCATACACATACTGTACATAATAATATGGTTTGTATACTGTTTCTTTAACGAAACTTTTAAAATCAATATACACATTTGCTGATTCATAATATTAATACTATTACAAGAATCTAGCATCTTCTTTTTAGCTCTAAAATACACTTTTCCAACATCCACTTTAGAAATTCGTAATTCACACTAACTTTCTGCTGACTTCTTGAGCTCATTTTAATCTTCTTTAAATAGCTGTGTGACTGCAGCTTTCTCAGCAGTGGAGCTCATTCTTATATCCTTGTGGAGGAAAGGGCGGAGCTGATAATCTCAGACCTCACTTATTCCTTTATCTCTCGCGCTGTTACTGCAAGCATGTCCTGCCATCTCACTTATCACTCACGCTGCTGTGTTTTTACAGAGGCAGGAATCCTTGGAGACCCCCTGGAGGAAGAGGAACTAATCTGAGCCATCAGTCCTCCGAAGTTCTCTGAGGATCTCAAGGCAGGGGGAAAACAAGATCCACGCATACTCAAACGCTCCACTTCTTCTCCCAGAGGGGCCGCTGCCATGATATAACCTCTGAGCACCTTCACGCACACAAGAAGAGCCCCAGCGACTCCTGCCGTTCCCCCTCCGCTGTGGAGGAGCCCTGAGGTGGTGCGTTGCTGCTGGGATGAGCATGCCTCATACTCCTGTGTTGTGAAAGGAGTGTGTGCTGGGCAGCAGTAGGCGCCATGCGTCCGTGGACGGGCTCGTGGCGCTGGATTATGCTAGTGCTGCTGGCCTGGGGCACGCTGCTTTTTTATATCGGAGGTCACCTTGTGCGGGACAATGATCATCCGGAACGGTCCAGCAGGGAGCTCTCCAAGATCCTGGCCAAGCTGGAGAGGCTGAAACAGCAGAATGAAGATCTGAGACGCATGGCAGAGACGCTCAGGTGAGCTTTGGGATTTTTCTGAATACTTCTTGCAAAAGATTATTTTGGATTTGGTAATATCCCTTATGAAAATTACCAGTGATTTTATTACTAAAAATCATGGATGCTGTAGCCTGTAGTTAAAACATTGAAACCACAAATTAACTTTGTTTTTCTACAGTAACCATAGTTTGGTATTTGTAGTAAAATTGTGGTGATTACACTTTTACTGTAATAATGGTTCATTTTCGTAAGGGATTTGGTAAAAAAGTGAGTCAGTTAAGCAGCTTCAAAAAGTCTGATATGTTAATATAAACTGTATAATAACTTGGCTGGAAAAATAAATACGGGACCAAACATTTGTATTTTACGCTGCTAGACTGATCATTTTGATCTTTTTACTTGTCTTGAATTTTAGGTTTTTGTTTTTTAAATCTACCTAAAAATTATGACTTAAGAAGGTCGCACAACAGACAAAAAGTGTTGGGTCTAGAACAACAGGGTGCAGAGTTTTAGAAGGGATGCTGAAAGACGTTGCCAGTATGTGTAGCCATATAAAACCATGTACAGTATACCCTTATGAAAATTAGCCATGGTTTTTTTTTGTGGTAAAAGTGTAATAACCATGGTTTTAGGTTTCAACTGTAGTAGAACCATGGTTAATTTTCCTAAGGGTAGACCACTTTGTAAACACTGGCCAGCAGCACTTCTGGTTTCATTTGTTTATTATTACATTTTTTAAATCCAACATATACATACTGTATGTAATTCAATTTTAAAGATTTTGATTGGTTCTGTTGGTTGTATTTTGTTCAAACTTTTGTGTAGTTTAAAAAACTGAAACAGGAAGTTCCTCTATACCAGCGTTGGACCGGCGTTGTTTCCATCTTCCAAAGTGGTCTATAAAACATGCCTTTTAAAAACGTGGCAAGATGCGGCGCTAAACTTCTCGTCCTAATATTCCAGTTATCATTGCAGCAACAATTTTATACGGTCAGGCAGTTCCTAGAGTTTTGTTATGTACTTTTTGGGTTTGACTGATTCTGAGCTGCTTTGCTAGTGAAATGGTCATTAGCCTGAAGGAAGCATCATATCATCAACAAACATAAACACGTTCCTTACAGCTCACCCACTCACTATAGCGAGTACATGCACGTGTTTCATCCCAAATAAACAAACAGTAGAAGTCAATGAAAAGTCTGCTCCTGTATTATTGCAGTGCGCATACAGTATGCAGACTCATGCACCGTGTATTTCCCTAAGCTGTGGCCTGTCATATATCTGGTTATGCATTATGCAAGCTCAGTTATCAGTGTTATAGTAAATTATTAAAATGATCCGGGTGACTCAGTCTACAAATGTGCCTCTTATTTATCTGACATTGACTGCACACATATGAATACTAGTGCTTGCAATGAATCAATAGAATAGGTTTGATGTTTTTGTTTATGAAATTTATTTCAGCATGTTGTGACGTGCGTCCTGTTTGCAGTCGGATTTATGTTAGAATCAACATATGATTTGGCAGTTTTTCAGAAAAAAAGACCCAAGACTACAAATATCCAAGTGTCATCGCTGTAGGTAGGTTTTCTATGCTAAGCAAAGTAAGTCAGTGGGTGATTTTTCGAAATGAATCTTGCATTTCTTAAATAATATTCTATAAAGTCTGCAGAAAGAATAGATGGCATGCCTAGGGCTTAAATTATACACGAAAGTACGTTTAAATAAAGTGTGTTACGAGGATGATAGAGAAATCAAAAAACGTAATTACATAAACAATAGTTTCTGTTTTTCATCCTATACCTTTATTAAGTGTAAGATTATGTACATTATGTATTTTCATTTTTATCACTTGAAATTTAAATTTTATTGTTTATAATGTGCCTTTTATTAGTCCAACTCTTTACATGAAAAACTGCTTACTGCAATTTTGCAATCAGGTCCAATATACTTGGTGCTGCTCTATCCTTCACAAACAGCCGTTTTGCAAAGCCCGCATTACACTGTCACAGGATCACAAAACAATCTACGGTGAAATGTGCTGCATAAACACGCACTTTTGTTATGTTTTAGATTTATGGCAGGGCTCGACAATAAGGTTGGCCCGGGGCCAGTGTAAGAGAGATTTGGGCCAGTTAATCGAACTGTCACTTGTCCTATTGGGCTAGTGCTGCATGCATGATTTCAGTTCAGCAGCACAATTTGCACGTGCGCATAACAAGCAACACAAAAGTACATACTTTAGACAGCACGAAGCTTTAGAACCTAGAGCATATTGTGTATTGGACACATAAACTAGAGGCAAATGGATAAAGAACATTTGTAAAATCAGAGCCAACAATTCAACTTAAAGGTCATTACTGTAAGCTTATCGTTGTGACGTTGTTTTGAACACAGTAACAGATTTTTTCATCTTTAATGTGCATAGATGAACATTGAGACTGTAATTTATAATCAGCATGTGTGATTTACTGGTACTTTCTCTCTGTGCAGCATCAGTTAAATTACAAGTCTGTAATAAATTAGCCGCTCGGTTGGCAAAATGTAAAATATTATACCTAAGAATTAATGGCACAGAAGCTAAACAGCAATTTGACAAAGGCTATTTTACAGGCAGCAAATGACTATACTACTGTGACAAAGATGCTCAACTGGCAGGTGAAAGGGACACACTGCTTCATATCATCAAAACATTATAGCACATCTCCTGCTGCTCTTATAGTTCACCCAAAAATAAAAAATCTGAGTTGTTCCAAATCTGTATACATTTCTTTGTTGTGAAAAATTACTTTATAAATGTTTTTGTTCTGTTGAACACAAAATGAGATATTTTGAAGAATGTAGGACAGCAAACAGTTCATGACCCAACCAGTTCTCAGGTACGTTTGACTACCATTGTAATTTTTCTACTATGGTAGTCAATGGAGTTCAAGAACTGTTTGGTTACAAGCATTCGTCGAATATCTTTCTCTGTGTTCAACCAAACAAAGAAATATTTACAGATTTGGAACAACTAGGGAGTTAGTAAATGATAACAGATTTTTTATTTTTGGATGAACTATCCCTCATGAAAGTGACCTATTTGTCAGATATGGTGACCCATACCCGAAATGTGACCTCTGCATTTAACCCAACCAGTGAATAGTGAATACACACACTTCAAGTCGTGAGAACACATACACCGGGAGCAGTGGGCAGGTATCACTGCAGCGCCCGGGGAGCAAACAGGGGTAAGGTGCCTTGCTCAAGGGCACGTCAGTTGTTACCTGCCGGTACTGGGAATCGAACCGGCAACCTTCTGGTTACGAGTCCGACTCTCTAACCATTAGGGTCCGACTCTCTAACCATTAGATATATATTATATATATATATATTATATATATATATATAACACCATAACTACTCATGACCCTTCCCCTACTGATAATATGAAAATCAGCCTTCTGTAAACAAAAAGAGGAAACGCTACAACCTACTTCCAGCATGGATGTAAACAAGCTTTTGAACAAAACAATGGATCCATTTGGTGCTTTTCTTGGCAGAACATCTACAAACACTCGTGTTTATAGCACAATTTTCAAAAGCGTTTTCAAAGAGATTCTTCAGCTATTTTGAAGGCTTTGAATAAATGCCTGTTTCAACTGCACTCAGTTTCAGTGAAAAGCTGGTGTATTTCTCCACTACAGATCATTTAAGTTACAGACAGTTATATGAAAACAACTGCTGTGAAATCTATACAATAAAATACGATTTTAGTGACTGGCTTTATCGGCATCTAACAGGGCAGACTTGGCCAAGTCTTTGTTTTCAGAGCAATAAGATTAATTGAAACGCTGCCGCAACCAATATATAATGTTTCTTATTTCTGACTTAGTGACATCACAAAGATAAATTCATCAATATTTGTGTCAGTGATGTATATTATAGGGTGGAGTGTTATAAAATGACATGAAAGTACATTGGGAGGTACCTAAGCCATATACTGGGACTGTAATCGACCACCCACAACCCTCTAGCAACATAACAGCAACCATATAGCGAACACACTGCCCACCAACCAAAACACTATTAATCATATAGCATTGCTCTCTTACTTCCAGCAGAACCCTAGCATTGTAGCGGCGAGTTTTGCATACATATGCAAGCACCACTTGCATTCCCTCAGAAACAACTATTTTTTTACTGTTTTTTTTCTGTCTCCATCTTTCTCTTTTTTTAAAAATGGGCAGTGAATGTTGTTTGCTCTGTACTGTTTACAGTAGCTCTGATCTGACTGGTAAAGTAAACAGTGCTGAACAGCGAGAACACATTCTGATTGAAGTGTTTGCATGCAGCAGATATTTGACTTCTTGAGTGTGTGTGTGTGTGTGTGTGTGTGTGTGTGTGCTAACTCAGAGTTGAACTGGAAGGAGGAATACAATATTACCACACATCACAGCCAGGAGAAAATTGTGGACATACAGCTATAGAACAATACAAAAGACCGTGTGTGAGGGCACACATGTTTACAGTTCTATGTACAGAATATATATTCACTATACAATACACAAATGTGGATGCATTGTAGATGACATGTAGATGGTGAGGAGTGAGCCACCTTTCCAACGTGATTGCGTAATACGGAAGTCGCGGTCGTTCATCACGGAGGCAGTGCAAGCCGTGTATTTGTGGTTGAAAATTTGTATTTGTGGTGTTTTCTTAGAAAATGACTAATAGTTTTACTAGACAACACCCTTATTCATCGGCTGGTGTCGTGCCTTTTGAAGCTGCGTTGAAACTGAAATTTGGACCTTAAACCAACAGCCCCCGTCGAAGTCCATTATATGGAGATGAAGCCTGGAAAGCTTTCCTCATAAACCTCAATTTGTTTTCGACAGAAGAAATAAAGACACAGACAGCTTGTATGACACGTGAGTGAGTGAATTATCAGGACATTTTTATTCTAAAGTGAACTACTCCTTTAAACTACGCTTTCGGTACCATGTAAATGAGATACGTGGATGTAAATGCGCCCCTCCTTCTCATGTAAATGAAGATATGGTTTGCCATCATTCTCAATGACCTACTCCAGATAACCATTTTTAGTATATGGCTCTCTGGGATACTTCATTCTGATATTATGCAGTCTGATATTCCTCAATAATCATCACATACCGAATCACAAGAAATTCAAAGTAGGGGTGGATTTCTCAGGTGTTGATATGCACACACATACACTGTGATTTCCCATTAGAGCCCCCTAGAGCCTTCATCTCTCTTTATATTGACTTTATATACTAAATAAATGAAACGCACACACACAGAGGGTGAGTTCAGCAGATATAGGGATGAGTGACGGGTTAGGCCATGGTGCTGTGATTGATCGAGAGGCAGACAGCTTGATGGAAGAAAGTGTGTGACTCCAGCACTGACAGGCACTCATTACTTCTCCCTCACACACAACAAACACACACACAGAGTAGTAATGATGTGCTGTAATGCAGTGTTGAGTAGGAGGGCACCATAACAAAGCAATGATGATAAGCCCCCTTTCAGAGACACACTAGACTGTCATATATACTGTGTACTGATGGTGCATTTAGGCGTGTGCATTAGAAGAGTGGGTGAAATTTCCACTATATGTTTGTGAAGATTTTGAATGCTCTAAATGAGCTTTTATTTGGTCTTTAAGTTTTCATTTTTCCTTTAGTGATTTTTTTTAATATAGTGATAAATAATTATTGTTCCTCTGAATTTTTAGATATTTTACACATTATATAAATAATGAGATACTGTATATATAAAGCTAAAAACATATTGGGATAGTGTTGTGCAGACAGGAGTGACCAGTGAGATAAAAAAAACGAGTGGACTTCAGCCGCTGAATTCGATGTTGTTTTCTGATAAGAACAGATATTTAAATTTTTTATGACAAAGTCAACATATACAGTGTACACACCCTTCCCATCAAGGCATGTGCCGGCATGTGTAAGACCTCTAGATTCCCATTTGAGGCCATTTTATGTCTTGCTGACACACACTTGTGATCTATTAATAACTCCCCTTTAAACTTTTCATGAGACACACTTTTGTAATGAGTGTCCATATGATATTTTTCACGTTTTTTTAATAGCTCAAGAGACAAAATATTTGAAAAGTTGTTTGTTAGGCTTTATTTATTTCAGGTATTAAGATTGTCTCGGGTGTTTCTCTTAAAAATAAGGTACAGTAAGAAAACAAATAAAGACATAAAAATGCTACAGAACACAGTTTGATTTTTGAAAATATTCTTTATTGAATTTATGACTTTTTGAATGCAGATCTAAGTTTGATGTCTACTGAAACTCTGAATGAGATTACTGGTGTGTTTTAGGAGACAAATCTAGATTTAAGCAAAATTGTCTATTTGCTCTCCCTTGGATCTTATGCTGTCTTGATAAAAACATCGAAATATTTAAATCTCATTTTGCATTGATTTTAATAATTTGCCATCCAATAACACACAGCCCAGAGGCCATACATACGTGAGGTAGGAGCCATCACAGTGCGGGATCGCCCACATCGGGATGCATCGCCATCGGACTGTGGAATTCGGTGACAGTCCATTAGTGCCTCTTAAATGTGACTAATTACACTCGGGTGTAGGCTTTTCCTTTTTTTGGCCCTGTTTGGTGCAGCTGTAATAAAATATATCAAACTCTAATTAGCTGAGATTAAGGTTTGCACGCACACACATATCACACTGAAAAATGTTCAAAACACACTTTCCTTTTCGGTCAAAACAAACTACTCATTTACTGTATCTGTAAAAGCAAAAAACACTGACACACTCTTAAGATCCAACACATTTGTTTAACAAATGAGCATTTTAAGAGTCATTCTCTTTTGCAATTTGCTTTTGCAAACAGACGACTCTCATCAGAACAACAAACACAGAGATATACAACGTGGGGCGTTACTGCAATACTGTGTTTATCTGTTATATGCACCGATAATAAATTCGATTATTTTGAGTGATATCTGCCGATACGGATACAGATTCTGAAGAATAAATTAATATTTCTTAACCTTCTCAATGTTATTATCATATAATGACTATAATATAAATATCAAACTGGTGATGGTAACTTTTCTGTACACAGAGCATAAATTGTCCGATTGGCTGATACCGATATATCGGTGCATCTCTACAATTTAGGGTTTTTTACATACACTTTTACATTTGTTTACATTTACATTTACATTTCCATTACTTTACATTTGTACATTTTATTGTCACATGGCTATAAAAACTTTAGGTTAAAACCTTTTTAAGACCCTCCACCTTTTAAACACCCTAAGGGTAGGAGTGAGCTGTCTAATAAAACCGTCGAAACACAAAATCGTACCACAAATACATGCATTGTATCTGTTATATACGGCATATCTATACACAGGAATGTATTTTTAATTTAAGTAGAACACCTGAAATGGGTCGAGCCACACTTCTTAGTGCTGGTTTTGCACACTGCTGTTCAAACTGCTTTTTGCCAAGCTGTCCAGCCGTCAGTTCTGTTTATTTCTGTAGTTCCAGCCCGTTCTGCAGTGGGGTTGAGAAGTGCAGTTCAGTGGGTAGCGTAGTTAGTCAAAGTGAATGAAATCTTGCACTAATAACATTGGGAAACCGTTATCACAGCGGGGCAGCGCTTTTGTTTTTTGCTGTACTCGCAATATTTTAAGCAGTTTTTTTCCCAACCAGGGGGGTAAATAATCTGATTCTAGGGACTACTGTTCATTTTTGCTACTGAAAAAATATAATTGTGATTAATGATTGTCATTTTAAGAAAAAGTGTATAACTGAATAAAAGTAAAGTGTGTATTTTTAAAGCTGCAATCTGTAACTATTTTTGCGTAAGTGCATAAAAATCACAACAATTCACACACAGTGATTTTATTATGATTTAAAAATTGTCGAGTATAATTGTCAGTTTGACGTCATTTAAATTCAACAATGTAAAGATAAATACGGGACCTGCAATTTTATGTTTTAAACGGAGATATATATATATATATATATATATATAAAAAACTTTTGGTAAAATCTTTTGTAATATTTATGATAATGATAAATAATATCCTCTATAATATGAGTTGTAAGGGGAAAAAATCCTAGTGTTGGTAATACCAAGTACAAATATTGTAGTCCCTCAATTATCGAGTTCATACAACGGGCATGCATTAAAAATTTAAGAATTGGCAAAATTAGAATTGGCTGTTATTTTTAGATGGAGTCGAGCGTTTCAACTTCTCATTTATTCATCACCACACAACTAGGACAGGTGGAACGTGAACTTACTATAGGGACAATCCCACGGGATTACCATGAGGTTAAGTGCCTCGCTCAAGGACACGATGGTGATGGATCATGATTGGCTCCCAGCGGGAATCACACCCGCAACCTTTTGCTTAGCAGCCCTGAGTGGTTTTAACCGTTGCACCGCACGACCCCGTTCGATCTGACGCGGTCACTCGTGTTGTAAGAGCAGTCGAATTGTGACATCATTTATTTTGTGTTTTAAATCCGAACACACCTACACACCAGGAATCACACAAACCGTTGTCCAAAACGTCAAAAATGAAGAGGTTAGCCGTGTTTGTTAGCTGAATCTGTCACTCAGAGAGAGCCGAACCCGTAGCCGGAAGCAAGCCGCGGGTTCTTTTGCCTGAACGCGTGACAGTATGCATCTTTTACTTTCCGTTTTCACACTTTTTTCATTCCCGTCTGCGAGTGTATATGTGTGCGAGCGTCCTACTTCGGTACATGTGTCTCAGCAGGCTGGTACAACGTCTCAGCATCAGCAGAAAACACAAGGCCTCATGGGATTTCCATCACACCTCCCTGACAGCCATTCTCACAAAGCGCAGTGTGTTTCTAAATGTTTCTCTCTGCCCCTGCTGTGAGTGATGCGTCCTCATTAGGTAGTGATGGCTGGTTATGTAACGCCACATGATGAAGCTCAGGTGTCTGAGGCGAGGGGATGTGTGAGGAGAAACAGAGAGAAAGGTCACAGGAGTGAATGGTGGAGCCTCTATTGTCGCTGGCATTGAAATAACCATCTAGTGTTTCTTACACACACAGGAGGCATGTATAGCCCAGCGTGGAGGTAGTTTTGTGGTTGTGTGTGGACAATCAGAGTGACGTGGGTGTCAAAACTGTGTTTGGAACAGCAATCTTAAAAAGATATTTATGCTCAGAAGAATGGAAATTTTGTTGTCATTTGCTCACCCACATGCTGTTTCCTACCTGTGTGTGGCTTTTTTCTAAAGTGAACCGTGTAGGAAATAAGGATAAGTTTAGCAGAATGTCTGATCTGAACTAGAAGCTCAAAAAGTGCACCATGAAGCATTTAATTTGAAGTCTTCTGAATGTAGTATAATAGAAAATATATTATTTAGGAGTTTACAATGTTTTAAAGTAGACATCGTACAGTAAAAGAAAGTTACTTCAGACAGGGTGTCAAGGTTTGGCTTGTTAGTATGGTGCCATTTGCCCCTGCTGGTTGATTTCATAACTACATCTTTTCATTATAATAATATAAGAGTAAAATGTTTCTCCATTGATAGCTATTGAAAGATAGCCGTGTGCTCTGATGAATTGAAACTTTCAAAGCAACATATTTCATTATACTAATTGTTGTTTACTTATGGGTTTATTTACTCTGAATACAAAGCTGCTTTTAAATGGCCTACAATAGAAAAGGATGGAATGAAGGGACCGGCAGGTGCAGTTACAGCATCTGTCACCCGGATAAGCAGTCAGACCTTTTCCCATTTGGTTTAATACACAGACATTGATAACAACTAAAGTTATGCTATAAAAGTAGTGGTTAACCACTCTCTTCCCTTGTCTGAGAATGTGTACCTGGGCCTGTATCAGGCCTTAAATTTGATAAATAAATCAATTGGATTCATTCAGATTAAGCTGTTTTTAACACCATATGTTTTCCTGACATATCGCTCAAACATGAAGCAAACTCCCCCGACGCACACGTGCGAACTCCATCTATCATTTTCTTTCTTACTCTCATTTCGTCCTTGACCAGCCAAGAGTAGCATAAATGTTTGACATAGCAATTTTTCTCCCAATTTTCATCATCCCTCCCCCACTCGCGCTCTCGCCCAATCTCTCTCTCTTTGTTGACCGACATCCATATGACCATTTACATCCAGGTGAAATGGAAATGCATTGTTTACCATTTCAAAACCCCGCACACGCCTTCCCGCAAATACATCTCCATCCATTTGTCTTCAGATAAGACTTCCTGTCCCCCTCCTCATTTTTCCTCTCTTTCTCTATATCTCTCTCTTTCAGGTGTGGCGACGCTTTACAATGATTTCCATTCACGTCAAACGCATTTCAAATACAGCTCAGATTTCCACTACAAACCCTATGCAAGGACAGAGTGGCTGCATGAGAAAGAGAACGGAGCCCTGTGATGCTGTGTGTGTGCTAAAGTTTTTCATCTCATAAATTAACTGCAGGTTGAAGGAGTGTCAGGTAATGATGGAGGTTCAGGTCTTGGGATGTTTGTCTGTAATGAAGTTTATGAGATGAAGTGTGTGTGTGATAGGTGTTAGGAGCCCACGCCGGGCAGGCTCAGGTCAACAGTTTGTGTGTCTGCGTGTGTGATGAATAGCCCCTGCCACCAAACGAATTGCCCACATTGGCTGCCGTAACAGATCATTGCATTAAATTGGCACTGGAAGCAAGGAGCATAAGAGCAAAGACCCATGGGAAATTAGCCAACCACAATTCACCTTGACCCAGTAGGCCGGACTCTCAAATCCACTCTCACTCATAGGACCGCTGATGTTCACAAGTGTGAACGCAAAACTGGTGAACAACACAATGCTTCCCCAGGCGAGGGCCATGCTAACTCTCTCTCTCTTTTCCTGTCTTCCTCGTCTAGGTTGCCTGACGGACAGGCTGATGCTGGTCCTGGAGCCATGGGGAAATTACGTAATCTAGAAGAGCAACTGATCAGAGCTAAGGAGAAGATCAACTCTTACCGGAGTCTCCCTGCTGATGGTTTGTGACAACTCACATGTTTACGTAGATATCTAAATGAAGTCATACCATTGTTTTTATAGACGATTCAAAGCAACAACATAAACAAACGTTACTGCGCATTCACGCATGCATTGTGGCCCAAACTAAACTTCCGGTATACCTCCGCAAAGAGTCCCTGCAGATTGTTTCTGATAACAAGCAAAAGAAATAACAAGTAAATCACATTAGCTAGCAAGTTAAAAGTATGTCTAGTCAGTATTATTTTTAGTTACCAGTAGAAGAACCGTTACTTGCCTAAACTTAAGTCCGACAAAGTTACACGACACATTCAACAAAATGCTTTTTTAATGCGATTATTATACAATAAAATATTAATATGCATTTATTAAAATAAATGGTTATATTATTAGCCACTAGCCAGACCAATAGACAAACACAGACCCAAAGTTACCTTCGGCCTGGCGTTTGCATCCGATGAAACTATCTATAAATAGATAAAAGGTTTCTTTTTAGGCTCATTTTACTGGCCTTCAAACAAAAATCATATTTGTATCATTAATAAAAACTATTTTACTATTCATTTTTTTATTTAAATGCGGAAAAAAATGAAGTAAATGCATGTTTTCTTCCCCCAAAAATATAAAGTACATTGAAAGAAATGATTTAGTTTTATTCCGCAGTAATAGCATTTATCACTCTGTGACAACTATAAATGCTTTAGCTGTGAGATGATGACATACAGTATGACTTGTTACTGATTTGTTTACAATGCTAACTAGTTCTTCACAACACCCTAACAAAACCTCATCTGTCAGCTAGCTTGATAACTATTTGCATCTTCAGAATTTACAAAACCAAATGCTCAAAACGTCACAGAAAATCAGTGTAAATCTTTGCAAAGCTTAAAAACACATTTACATGATTTGAAAGCCGACTGAAGCGTAAGAACATAAGCACTGGCCCGGTGTGACACATGTGTGGGTACTGAAAGCTGCTTTGTTGCTAATGTTGAGTGAAGGAAAGATTATTAATAAGAGCCTTTTAATAAATGTAAGTGTTTGTGTTTATGGGTTTACAGTGAAGGACGGTCATGTCACTATAAGTCTGTGTAAATCGTCCTCTAGTCATTGGTTGTATTTTGTATAACCACACATATGACCTTTTAGCATTTTAGACACTGATAAAAGGGAAGTGTATCATTTTCGCATTTGTGCCGTTTATTATACAGAGACAGACAGAAGTAAACCATTAGTAGGTGGATTTTCTCAAAAGTACAAACACTGTGGCGCTATCAAACATTGCTTAGTTTTTTAAGCATCCTGACCAACCTGATAAAGCAGCAGTTGGGTTAGTTTAAAGGAATATCTGTTCAGCAGACAGGAAGTGTTTTGTTTTGTTTTGTTTTGTTTCGCAATCTTGTTTGGTGGTATAAAAATGATACACTTCACACTGTTAACTTTAAACATATGTATACTACCGGTTAAACATTTTTGAATACTTCATTTACTTCTTTATATTTTTCACAAATTTGAATAATACTAAACTCATATCAATATTATGAAATAAAACAAAGGGAAGTATGTAATTATGTTACAAAAAAAAATACTAAAAGTTATTTTTAGCATCTTTAGTGTAGTCACATTTTGCTTAGAATTTGTAGAAATGTTTTCTTGTCATTTTATCAAGCAACTTCTTGAGGTCTCACCCTGAGATGCTTTAAAACTATATTAAAGTAGTTTCTTTCGATTCTGAGCTCCTATTGGCTGTTCTTTCTTTATTATTCAGTCAAAGTCATTCATTTTAAAAACATTTATTATTAAATAAAATTCTAGTTTTGTAACGGAAAAAACATGTATGTTTACATATTTGTCTACAAAACCAATTGCATTTAATCATACACTTTCAGATCAAACGTTTTTAAGGTAATAAGAACATTTCACTGAAGTGTTCAAAAACTGTTGAAAGTGTTTGACTTTCCTTTTCTTTTTTTTCTTTTTTTGTCTGGTAGTCTAAATGTAAATTACATAAATATAATATTAAAACAAGTTACACGTTGATGTAATGGCATTCACTTATTTTGGATCTAATGCTGTGACATTTTGAATTGTGCCATCATGTATCCAAATACTTTTTGGTATATACGAACTTTGTACTGTGGGAATCTTGGTTTAAGCTTTGATCCTGTTCTTAGTCCGGTAAAATGACCATAAATACCCTCTGTGCAGTGTTTCTGGGTCAGCAGCTCTTATAGTATTGCAGGGATCTTTTGTGTGGCTGTGTTCTCAGGAAGCACTTGTGTAACAGTATATAGATCACAGCCGTGTGCAGGATTGTCTTACCGCCATGATACCCAGATTCACTTACAGTATATCACGTTTTAATCTGCACTCATTTACATGGCTGCGGTACAAAGCACACACGCAAGTGCAGGATATACAGTTGTGCATAAATACAGGATAAAGCAAAATTATAAAAGAAATTTACAAGTGAGAATGTACTATGAACATTATATACAGATCGCTATTTACTATAAACAGAAATATACTAATGGATATGTACAAATATAAATTAGACTAAGCAGAACAGTAGTGCAAATGAATATTAAGTGTGCATAAATTATTAAATATGTCTTGTCGTGAATTTTTTTTCTGCCGTAAACCAATAAATGCATGTGTGTGTGTGTGCTTCCTGCAGGACCTGGAAAAGACCAGGAGGAGCTGAGGAGAAAGGTAGAGAACGGCGTTAGAGAACTGTGGTATTTCGTACGCAGTGAGGTGAAGAAACTGCCGCAGGTGGAGACTGGAGCTCTGCAGAAACATGTCGACACTCTTCTGCAGGACCTGGGACACCAGCAGAGGTTATACACACATATATATATATATATATATATACACATCAGAGATAAAACAATACAGGGATATTAATATATACATGAAATGAAAGTGACAGAAATTGCAGCATATCGCTGCTGTCCTTCTGAAACCTTGTATCTCCATATTTCATTATTTAAATGTTAAGCCATAAATCATTATTATTAGTCACCTTTTATGTTTGCCACTGGGTTTTGCAAATATCTTATCAATAAAAAGTATAAAAACACTGTATTTAATCATTTAAAAACTACAGTGTTTTCCATTTCCTGAAAAACATTGAATTTGGACATCCGAGGTTTCAGAAGGACAGCGACGATATCTTAGCTAAAAGTGCCTTCCTTAACATACAGAGTAGAATATATCACAGGCCTGACACACGCAAACACACTTTTCAAGCTTAAGCTCGCGTTCACTCGCTTTAATCATATGCTACATTTCATTACAGGGAAAAATTCTCTCCCCCCTAATCTCTTTATAAACAGCTATAATCTCATGGGTTTGTAATGCTATTACCCAGCTTTAATGGGTGTGTACGTTTAAATCAGGGCGTTTGCTCGCACTTCAAATAACATTCGCCCGGGTAATGCCGCGCAGAAGCTAACAAATGATGTCATTAATAGAGCGATCATAATTGTAGTGTGGATGATTAGCCGTGCTCAGAGGCCAGGCCCGGCTTTGGTTAAAACCTGACCACAAGATTAATTTAATATCATGTTTCTGTGGAAAATGCTCTTTAATTGGTCATAATTGATGGGTTTAATTAACTGAAGCGTCTTGGTGCGGTTATTTGGAGTTGTAAACTGTGTTTTGTGATCTGCAGGTCCATCATGACAGACCTGTATCATCTGAGCCAGGCAGACGGCGCTGGAGATTGGAGAGAGAAAGAGGCCAAAGAGCTCTCCGACCTAGTGCAGAACAGAATCATGTACCTACAGGTAGATCACACTCACAACAAATGATTTAATCATGGTTTTACTAGCCCATATTTATGTATTTTTACAATTTCATTGGTTGTTCTATAAAGACAACCGTATGACTTTGTGACCAAATTTGTGACCCTGGACCGCAAAACCAGATTTATATATATTATCTGAAAGCTGAATATGTAAGCTTTCCATTGATGTATGGTTTGTTAGGACAGTATTTGGCCGAGATACAACTGTTCGACATCTGGAATCTGAGGGTGCAAAAAAATCTAAATATTAAGAAAATGGCCTTTAAAGAGGCGCTGTGGCAGGGCTTTGCTAAGAAGAAACAGGTTTGTTTTAACGCTCTCTATTGGCTTACCACCGTTATGACGTTGTGGAAAATAGATTAACCTGAAAGCAGAAATTCTAAGCTTTACATAGATACCAAACTTGTGTGGGTAATTCTCAAAGAGCGGCAGCAGCGAGTGAAGTTTGTAGACGTGTTTCTGGACATTTTTGTTAGCGATTTTGCTGCATCCACTCACAAAAATAAAGTTTTAATATATTTACGGTAGAAACTTTACAAAATATCTTCATCGAACATCATCTTTACTTAATATCCTAATGATTTTTGATATAAAAAAATCAATCATTTTGACCCATACCATGTATTGTTGGCTATTGTCACAATTATACCCGTGCTGCTTGTGACTGGTTTTGTGGTCCAGGGTCACATTTACATTTACGCATTTGGCAGACGCTATCCAAAGCGACTTACATTACATTGTACTATACATTTGTACATTTTGTATAGTAAGCAAGTGGGGGTTAGGTGTTTTGCTCAAGGGCACCTCAGCCGTTACCCGCCAGCCCTGAGAATCAAACCAGCAACCTTCTGATCATGAGTCTAACTCTCTAACCACTGGGCCACAACTGCCCACATATAACACATATACAGTAAACACTTTTTCATGATATAAAACATATTGGTGGACATAATAACTATAGTAATCAGTGGGAAAATATTCCTCTCAGCATCCACAGTAGTTCCAGCACTGCTTCCATCCCTCACAGCCTCATTTTCATGCATAACATTAAATATGGCGTCTGCTTTGACTAAAGCATATAGCAGAACAAGTACATTTACATGTAAACACAGCCTGCTGCATTCATCTGTAAAGGCCATACATCAATACACTGTATAAGACGGGTGATTATACAGCAGTTGGTGAAACAGCATTGTATGGTCTCGCTTCATGAAATGGGGGTTGGAACAGTTGTTCTGCACAGAGTGATGCGCACAGGCTGTAACAGCTTAGCTTGTTTGTGTTGAACCCTCAGAAAAACGATGATTTTACCTGACAATATGCACATATATATATATATATATATATATATATAGCCTATGTATGACTTATATTGACTATATATTGAGCACTGGTAATGTCAACAATAAACAGAACTTTTGATTTTGTTAACAAAAACCAATACTAGATAAATAAACAGTTTTAAGTAAACAACACATTATCAACTAAAATGTTTTTATTAATAAAATGAGATTTTAGATTTTAATGAGAAATTGTGGAATTAAATAATAAAGAAAAAAATGCAGAATTTGTAAAATTATAATTGTGGCATGACAAAATAAATAGAGGTCATTCTGATTATTCAGAGAGATATCTGCCGATACCGATCATTTGGTGATTATATTAACATGTATTAACTAAATTCTGAAGATAAAATTAATATTTCTTAACTTTTTGAATGTTATTAATTCATATAATGACTATTAATATTAACCTTCAAACTGGTGATGTTTCTTAAAAAGAAATTTAAACAGAGCACAAACTCTTTGGAATTGCATTTTCCTGTCCTCTTTTAATTGACAGGATATATCGGCCCTGATCATCGGCTGTTTATTAAACTTTCGGCCAATAGCCAGTATTAGTTTTTTATTGACTGATACCGATTATTGGCTGATATATTGGTGCATTTATTAATATTACTACTAAGCTTTGTTTCAGTTCAGTTTCATTTTGAGCGCTCTCCATCAGATATGTGTGTGTGCGTGTTAGTGTGTGTGTGTGTGTGTGTGTGTGTGTGTGTGTGTGTGTGTGTGTGTGTGTGTGTGTGTGTGTGTGTGTGTGAGAGAGATCAAGAGAGTGAGAGAGAGCAATAATAAGGTGCAGAAGTGTGATGGAGTGTGTTTTACTGTTTGAGTGAGAGAGAGAGAGAGAGAGAGAGAGAGAGAGAGACAGGCTAATAACAAAGAAGCCTGTCTGTGTGTTTCTTATGAGGAATGACAGTTGTGCCTGTCTCACTACAGCACTGTCACCATCTTTTATCTACAGCTCATCTGCTCTCTCTCTCATCCTTTTTTTAAATCTCTGTTGTCTCTCATCCTTTCTATTTTCCATCCTGTTTGTTTCATCTTTTTTTATCGAGACCAGATCATTCAGACATCATACTCTTCTCCCATCAGGTCCACATTTATCATTTTCTCTGGCACATATTAAAAATATTTTCTCGCAGGAAAACCTTAATAAATAAATAATCAGAGTTTCCACGTGTCCCTGAAAACCTAGAATTTTCGAATGTGGTTTTCCTGTCAGGGAGTGTTCAGTGACAAACTGCTCACAGTTTACAGGATATTTTATTAAAACAACACAAATGTTAAGCACTGTTACAACCATTGTTAGTCACTCTGGTATGTTAAAGGAACAGTTCACCCAAAAACAAAAATTCTGTCATCATTTCCTCCCCACAAAAGAACATATTTTGAAGAATGTTGGTAAACGAAAACCATTGGTCCCCTGGTTTTGAGTCCATGTGGATCAACAGTTTTTGGTGACCAACATTTTTAAAAATATTTTCTTTTGTGTTTTGCAAAAGAAAGGAAGTCATACAGGTTTGAAATGACAAGAGGGTGAGTAAATGATGAGAGAATTTTTGTCACAAAACGCCATGACATATAATGTCTTGAAAAGAGTGAGAACCCTGAATCATGTTCTCCACCCCGTTTGTTTTGTGTTCCGTCATGTTTTTCTTTTTAAACCATCTAATACAAATGTCTTGAACATGCTCTGTGAGCAGCAAAGTACAGAAAAAACTGCTTGTGTTTGCCAGATGCAAATTTATGTGGTGTTGTGCATTGACATCTGATCAAGAATCTATATGTATAGACGCTCTTCAATTCTCTCTCTCTCTGCTCATCTGTATCCACAGAACCCTCAGGACTGCAGTAAGGCACGTAAGCTGGTGTGTAACATCAATAAAGGTTGTGGTTACGGTTGCCAGCTCCATCATGTGGTTTACTGCTTCATGATCGCCTACGGCACGCAGCGGACGCTCATACTGGAGTCACAGAACTGGCGTTACGCCACCGGCGGCTGGGAAACAGTCTTTAAACCCGTGAGCGATACCTGTACAGACCGGACCGGCACCTCAACAGGACACTGGTCTGGTAAGTTACACATACCAACGGTTTTTACCAAAGGCATAGCTCAGAAGTCTCTCCTTAAGTTTTTAAACACCTTTTTATGTTTTTAAAGCATAGTTTTCTATTGTCAGGTAAGTGAATTGTCACATCCATAACAGTCCATGGTAAAAAAAAAGTATGTTGTCTCTTAAAAACTTGTCACATCCATAACTTATTTCTCTCATCTGGAATAAAAATGTGTACAAGTTACAGGGGTTTAGTAAAATATAAACAAATGGTTCAATATATTAGTAAAATACATTTTCTGAGTTTTGACTGCAAATATCCATAACATTGGAAGTGCCCTTGAGCAACTCATAAAGCATAGCACTAGTAATGCCAAGGTCATGGGTTTGATCCCCAGGGAATACTTGTACTGATAAAAATGTATAGCTTGAATGTACTGTAATTCACTTTGGATAAAAGCATCTGCCAAATGCATTAATGCATGAAACAGACTTGCGTTCGAGTCCGTGGCTGTAGAACCAAGCTAATAGACTGAATCCGGTGTTCGGGGAATCTCTTTACAGCTGGAGTGAGCCTGCTGTGCCTCTTAAAAGGAAAGCCGAGGGGAAGGAGACGCTGCCTCTAAAACATAAAAGAAATGACCTCAAAACAAAGCTGCACTTTGCGTCACTCTTTCTATCTCCTTTTTCTTTTTTTCCCAGAGGACAGAAATTCTCTTAGTTTGCCCTAATGCCTGAGTTTCGCTATCCCCTGCTGGCAAAAACACTGGCTAAACCGGCTGGTTTGTTGGTTTTACAGTAGCATGATTTTCAACCTGGTTTGGCCAGATGAGGTTAGAGCGGACCAGCTAAACAAGCCATAGACCAGCATAAACCAACTAAAACCAGCAAACCTTAGCTTAGTGTGGAGTGTCATCTTAAACAGTGTCAATAGACCAAAGACGGTGTAAGCTTAACATTTTTAAGCTCAACACTTTTCTTAACATTACAAGATTTTGACAGTTCTCTAATGAATTTGGGTATTTCCAGCGGAAACAATCCCCAGCAAGGCTCATAACGTAACCCTCTTAATATCTCCAGTTCTGACACACGGGAGGTCAAAGGTCAGACAGAATAATCCGAACACACTTGGCATTAAAATGAGCGAGTGTCAGACACGGACACTATGAATTAAAAATAATAAAGATTCGTCCTCCCTGGAGCCCCCCTTCAATTTATTCATCAGGATACAAGGACAAGATGTAATTTAGATTCTCTTGCTGCTCTAATGAGGAACAGAGAGTTATTTTGTTTATCAGTGCAGTGAGGGGTGCTGTCTTGGAAAAACCCCCAGCAAACCCTGACAGCAAGGTTATATAAGAACAACTGGGGAGTTTCTTCGGCCTTTCTTCATGTGAAACAATGCTTTCTTATCATTTAACGCAGTGTAAGCCAGAATATAAACTTGGCACATACAGTACAGTCTGTTAAACGGCTTTCTGCTTAGGATTTTCCTTATGAATTGTTTTTGCTAATACTAAAACAGTTGGTTTCATAAGATTTTGGTTTTGGTTGGTCTCGTGTTTTGCTGTTAAAGAAACACTACCCTGTCATGTGTTTCTAGGAGTGCACCAGTATAGAAATTTTGTCGAGATTAATGAATTATGTTATTGTTCATAACCGATAGGATGACTAAAAGAAAATGTTACATTTATTATCTATTAATTACTATTCATGTTATTGTTTTTTGCACATTTCAAACATTGCTTCCAAAACTTTCCTTGTAAAAATAAACAAAATTTTGTATATATTATTTATTATTAATGTTAATATTATGCATTACAATATACATTACCTGTCAAAAGTGTAGGGTCACTTGACTTAAATGTTTAAACTTTGATCCGAAAGTGTTTGCTTAAGTGTAAAACTTGTTTTGGAGCTGAAAATATAATTGTGCAAATATATTCATTTCTTTCATCACAAAACTGGAAAACATTTTATTTGAAAATTGTATTCTGCGCTTGGAGCAAACAATGAAGAAAACCGCCTGTTTTAGCACAGATAATTTATCAGGAAAGTCCTCAACAAAATCTAATAGATAAAACTACTATTATTCATACTGTAATTATCTAAAACTTTGCTATTGTTGTGAACAAATATTAATATTCAATTAAAATGTATTTGTAGCGCTTTTCACAGTTTTACTTTTGCAAAGCAGCTTTACAGAAGACACAATGTAAAGTATACATAAACAAAAATAAAAATATTAGTAAAGAATGAGTAAATGACCGCTGTACTACAGCTAAAATACATATCTAGAATGGGTTTATATCAGCTGGCTATCTGAGTAATAAGCTTTCCTGTAGCTCAGTGGTTAGAGCATGGCGCTAGCAACACCAAGGTCATGGGTTCGATCCCAGGATTGGGCATATCCAGAAACAAATGTATAGTATAATGCAATGTGAGTCGCTTTGAATAAAAGTGTCTGCCAAAAATGTAATGATAACACATCTTGTGTAATAATGCATAGCAAAGATAGGAAGAGGTGTCATCTCCTTAAATCCTGAGGCTTGTAACGCACATTAAGTATGTCCAGCGGGACCGTGTGCTTGTGATATATTGGCTGAGCATTTGAGTCTATGTTTTGCAGTCTGTTTCTGGCCTAAGGGTGTCTTTTTATTCTGTAAGGCTCTCCTGTTCCCGGCCCACACTGTTCTGTGTGTCTCCGTCAGGTTTTATTGACTTGCTAATTGTAAATTAATCTCATATTGGAAAAGCATGTCGTGCCAATTTACAGTCCGTGCTGCAATCTTTTATTTCTTTGTTGCTCACTGCTGTGTGTTTGTCTGTAGGTGAAGCGAATGATCAGGACGTTCAGGTCATCGAATTGCCCATCGTGGACAGCCTCCACCCTCGCCCCCCATACCTGCCGCTGGCCATCCCAGAGGACCTGGCAGACAGGCTGCAGAGGCTTCACGGAGATCCACCCGTGTGGTGGGTCTCTCAGTTTGTCAAGTATCTGATTCGCCCTCAGGCCTGGCTGACGAAGGAAATTGAAGAGGCCACAGCCAAGCTGGGCTTTAAGCATCCGATTATAGGGTAAGACTGACACACAAAACACATCTTGGTATTAAACCCTTTCAGATGCTATTTGTATCATTATCTTATTTTGGTGGTGCTTGTTAAAGGAACAATACTTGATTTTTTGTATGATTTATTGAAAGAAATGCAATATAACATACAAAACTGTTTCTTCAGAGGTGTATAAAGACTGTACGTAATGAACAGTTATGTTTTTATTACCTTAGAATAACCCCGTTTTATCTACATAGGCGCGGGCCTATATATGTGGAGTTTTCCATGTTGCGCGGCCATGTTTGGTTACAGCAGCCCTAAACGGACAAACAGCTCACAGAGCGCATTTAGTAATTCGTAGAGGCAGCTTGCGTCATCACTGAATTGAAGACCACAAAGAAGTTAGTCAGTCATAGTACGAAGAGGAGGAGTAGTAGTCGTCGTCATCGTCATCTAGCTGAAGCATAGATTGGTCCGGTTTTGGAAGTTTTGATACAATGGAAGACAATACGTATTGTGCACAAGAGCCGACAGAGCGCGAATCTCCGTCGGTGAAGTGCAAATGTGACAAATTAGAGACAAACGACGGCAGAAATCCAGGACAAACATCGGTGTAGCTATTACCAGATGAAGGACAAATGTTTTCAACGCGATGCCGAAGTTGCCTGTTTTCTGCTGGGCTGGTAAGATAATTTAACTTTTGTGAAAGTGAAACCAGTTTTTTGGTAACGTTAGCATTTGATACAAATGGGCATATAACCTACGAGAGACGAACGTTTTTCCTTATAAGTGTAGAAATAATGTAACTGCATTTTAATTTCACGTAAAGTAACATGACAGTGTGGCTAGAATAACGACATGTTTTTTTTACTGTTGCGGCCACCGTCGTACTTCGAAAGGGAGGGATGAGCAAATGACTGAAATATTTATTGCAAATCTATACTGAAACGCTAGTGGCCTCTAAAAATCCAAAACTGCGCCTTTAAGGCAAGCTGTAGAACTATTGCTGTTGTGCATACTAATGATAAGAGATTTGAACACACCCTTAACTCTAAATATGCAACGTCAATGTGGTCAGTAAGAGATATTTTAATATTAGGAAGATATCGAACTCCGCCGCTGTAACGGCTAACTTGGCTCGTGTTCATCTGTTCATTAACAAACAACTTTAATGTGCATACATAGCAGTGATATTAATCTCTAAAATGTAATTGTAACCTAATTATTAAAATATGGAAGCCATAAAAAGGATACATCTTTTTATTTATTTATCTTTAGAATTATTTATTTCACCTTTATTCAGAAAAGTATATCATCATCACAAGGCATATACAGCAATCATAAATGTTATTATAATGCAAATCTATTTTACTTGTTGAAATCTAAAAGCCATGGAATAAACACATTATTTTTTAATTTCCAACAATATACAATATTTATAACAAAATTATTAATGTTTCTTTTCTCATTACATTGATTATATAAGTATCATAGACACATGTCAGTCATAATAGTTATTACAATAACAGTTGTATTTTAATTGGTAAAATCTAAAAGACAAATAAAGTAAACATCAATATTTTTTTCTTTAGACAATATACATCACATAATATTATGCAATCTACTATTAAAGGAGCAATGTGGAGATTTTAGTGGCATCTAGTGGTAAGGTTGCAAACTCACTCCGCCGCTCACCCCTCCCTTTCAAAGCACTGCGGTGGCTGACACAGGACAAAGATGACATCACATTTTTACTTCTCTGCAGAATGAGATAACGTATTTACGAAACACGCTCTGTAGAGCAGTTTGTCCGTTTAGGACTACTGTAGAAACAACATGGTGAATTTCGCGTAAGGGGAAATAGCTCATTCTAAGGTAATAAAAACAACGCTTTGTATATTATATAGCATTTCTGTCAATAGATCCTCCTAAATATCACACACAGCACTTTTAAATATTAATACTTGTGGTGAACATTCGCTACTCCCGTTAAAAAAATATGAATCCTAGTAAAACCTACATTTAATGAAAGTTTATTTTTGGCATAAAACATGTTGAAGAGACCAGACGGATTACTGACTTTGATGCTCAGTATATGCACATAATAAATATATCGTTATTTATTAAAGCCTCTAATGTTTAATAAATGTTAAATAATGTTAAATAAAATAAATGATTCTTTGCAGTGAAAATATAGTTCATTTTGCCTCTAGGCGTAATGGTGTAGCAGCTTGTGCATTAATATATAATGTGACGTTACATAAGCACTGTACTGTATTTTTTCTAATAACTTACAGGTTTATTGAATTTTTCTTCTGTCAAAAAGTTAAAAACACAAAGATTTTTTTAAATCTTTTTTCATGTGCGTGCATGTGTGTTTAGACCTATGATGTGATGCCCAAATGTAGGGAACACAGGCACTGACAGGTCTGAATGTGTGTGAAAAGAGATCATGTACTTTGGTCTTCCTCCAGTGTGTCAGGGCACGGAGCACTCAGCAGGTCCTACAGGAGCGACCAGGGAAAGGAGGGAAAGGGCGAGAGACACTTTCACTCAAACCAGCTCTGCTACAACAATCAATCTCCACTTACATCCACTTTGCCGTCTACTGGGAGTCCGAGCGCTCGCAGCCATCTCCCTGTGTCTATATCTCTCACACATGCTCGCCTTTTTATTAGTCCCTCCTTCTGCCCGCACATAATGGCTGGCATTTTCCGAACTCAAGTGTAAAACCTTTAAACATCTGTTAAAAAGAAATAGGGGAAATTTTATTCCGCCGTGCTGTATTTCGCCTGGTCTTTGTTGACCTTGAATGGCTTTCTCACACGGACACACAATCGGTCTGACCCAGGTGTTGCCTCTCTCTCCAGGGTGCATGTGCGAAGGACAGATAAGGTGGGGACGGAGGCTGCCTTCCACCCCATAGAAGAGTACATGGTGCACGTGGAGGACCATTACCAGAGCCTGGCCCAGCGCATGCATGTGGATAAGAAACGCGTTTACCTCGCCACCGATGACCCCTCTCTACTGCAGGAGGCCAAAACCAAGTGAGTGCGGATATCAGAGTGGAACGTTTAAGAAATGATAATCTGTTTTCTGTACTGATTATATATATTTTAGATCAAACAAAATCCTGTGAGTGCCTAGATGTAGCACAAGGTTAAAGATATCATACACTTGCCGCTTTTTTACTTTGTTGGTAAAATGACCCATTTGTGAATGAAGTGCAACATACTACATAGTCAGCACCTTAGATATCAGACTCTTAAAGGGATAGTAAAAATGTAAAAATCTGTCATCATTTATTTATGTTTTAAAACCTGTATATGACTCTTTCTTCTGTGGAACACAAAAGAAGATATTTTGAGAAATGGCTTCCATACAGTGGAAGTAAATGGAGCTCAATGTTGTTCACTTACCAACGTTCTTTAAAATATGTTCTTTTGTGTTCTGCAGAAGATAGGAAGTCACACAGCTTTGAAATGGCATGAGAGAGACTAAATAATAAAATAATTTTCATTTTTGGGTGAATTATTAGACTTATTTATTATTTAACATGTTGTTACGCTAACATCTGTAGTAACAGGATACACAGAACACACACATTTGGGATGACATACTGTCACTCATTTTTATTTATTTATTTTTCATTTTTATCAATACTTTGCAGAACTGAATATAAAAATATAATTAAAACTGACTGCATCCGACAATTTCAGAAATCCCATTATTCATTCTGGGATTGCCTTATTCACAAAGGATACACACAGAATTCGGCCGAAGTGTTGTTTAAAACCGAATAATTTTCCTGTTTTCACATCAGGAAAGCTCTTATAATGTCAGTAGCTGTTGGTTTGGAAAGCAGCCAAATATTTGCAATATGAAATGTCTATTAACACATATTTGTTTTGATTTGTGTGCATGCAGGTACCCTGATTATGAGTTTATAAGTGATAATTCAATTTCATGGTCGGCTGGGCTACACAACCGCTACACTGAAAACTCTCTGCGAGGAGTCATCCTGGATATCTACTTCCTGTCTAGGACCAACTTCCTCGTGTGCACCTTTTCCTCACAGGTACAGTTTGACTTAGTTCTTGTGAAAGGTTTTGTTCTACATTTTGTCCTTTCGGAGAACTCTATTTGATCATTTTGGGTTTTCTTGCATGTACTGCCCAAACCTCCTACTGCAGTTCTGTAGAGTTAAGACTTGACCGTTCCATAACCCTCAATTTTCCTAAAACGTTATTTTGTGGCTTTTCTTTATAAATATGCTTCATTTTTTCTTAATCCATCTTCGGTTTATATTTTCATATTCTCTTTTCTCTGGTACAATGTTGACTTCATGGTTGACACTAAGTTGGATAAATGGCAAGGAAATTTTATATTTGGTCACAGCCTTTAGTTTTATTTCCAGACATGTTGTCTGGCCATGAATAGCCATTCAAAGCTTTGCTTTGACCATCATCAGAAAGTCTGGTGCGCATTTTTTTGGCTTGAATCTGCCGACTAAGACAAGAAGGTCTGACTGACCGATACAAACCACAACCACCATTTGTTTTTATTACACTGTATTATAGCAGATATTTCAGATTTAATACAGTGAATCTTTGTCAAACTCCAATTTTTCCCACAAGTGGTTGTTACAGTTTTGGACTATTTTTTCCAGCAGACCGATAAAAACTCATTCAGTCTGACTCTGAGAACGTACCTAAAACACACATTCTAGCTTTTGCATCCAGTATACGGTATGCATCAGACGGCCCGTGAACGGTGTGCTGGTACTTTGTTCCAGTGGTCCTTAATCTTCACTTCAGCTTTTTATGAGGCGCACTTATCATTGCAAAGTACATTCATCTTTGTCAAGTACACCTGCATGTCCTCTCATCTCCACTCTCCTCACAAAAGCTAATGGTCCCGCTTTGAAGCACCGCATGAACGAGCATCTCTGTTTTTCTTCTTCACGCAGGTGTGTCGAGTGGCCTACGAGATCATGCAAACCCTCCACCCAGATGCCTCTTCCTTCTTCTACTCCCTCGACGACATCTACTACTTCGGCGGCCAGAACGCCCACAACCAGATCGCCATCTACCCCCACCAGCCGCGCAGCAGCGATGACATTCCTCTGGAGCCCGGAGATGTGATCGGCGTAGCGGGCAACCACTGGGACGGATATTCCAAGGGCATCAACCGCAAAACGGGCCGCACCGGCCTGTACCCATCTTATAAAGTCAAAGAGAAAATCGAGACTGTGAAGTATCCGACGTACCCGGAGGCGGACAAACTGTTCAAGAAGCAGTAGAGGAGATGGTATGAATATTTCTGTGTACTGAAATGAGGAAACCCTGGACCACCCGAATGGGAATGCACTTTGTGTGTGTGGATGAATGTGGATGAATGTGTGTGTGTGTGTGTAGTCTAGGGCTTGATAACAGGGTTTAGGACACGTCCTTAACCCTGGTGCTTGGACCTTGAGTCCCTCGGAAATGGCTATCAGGGTCATGGATGACAAAAGGAATTAATATTAAAGAGGATGAACTGAACAACAAACAGAAGGCACTGTACTGTAGGTACTTTCTAATTAATCTCCGGGTAATGAAGGGAACGTTTATTTAAGAACACAACTGGACGAGACTGATCATGAAAATAGAAATGATGAACCCGGTTACTCTTTTCCTCCTATGCTCTTATACCTCCTCGTGCACAATGATGGCATTCTGTACTCCAGCTGCACTTCACCTGTTTCACCGACCTTCATGTCGTCGCTACTACAACTGATACTCCACACCCATGAGCTATTAATTTCCACTGCCATGCTGTGCTTTTAAATGTGCTGTTTTTTATTTTAATCGTATGGTTTGTTCGTGTGTGCGTTTGGAAAACGGTGCCTGTTAGGGCGGACGACTGACTTTTCTGCTGTTTAGGAATTCCAAGAGATTTGACTCTGGAGCCTTACAGACCAGCCTTTCCTCGCGGATTTACACTCCCACTCCACACGGTGTCTTATCCACCCCTCCATCATGTTTTTTAAGAGATCATTTTATGTTGTCGCGTTTTAAAATACAAAACTGATAAGATAAGAAAAATGACATGTAATATGAAGATTATGATACTAATATTATTAATAATGATATGAGATGAGAAAGAGTAATTATGGTTACGGTGACACATGTTGTCATTGTACGTTTTAGCTAACCATGAAGGAATTGTTCATTGTTTTATGTTTGCGGGCATTGTCTTTGATAAGCAGATCAAATAAACTTGATCGGCCAAAATAAGATTCTGTATGTCTTTTTGAATACTGTGTGTATGTTTGTGTTTACATTGCTAAGGTTGGCTTAATCTGATAAAAAACACAAAACTTTATGTTTTGATGAATTTGATGTTTAAAGTTTTATGAAGTGGGCGGGTCTGCCCAGGAATAGAAACCAGGGGCCGGATTCATGAAACTGTTCGTAAGAATGTTCCTAAGTGCGATTCTCAAACATTCGTAAGAATAAATGACATATGCTTTATCAATTATTACACTCGCCTGCTCGTGTGGTAACTGTATATATTTATATACAATAAACTTTATTTGTGTAACAAGCGCCAATAAACTTTATTTGTGTAGCACAATTCTTATGTGTGTTAAACGGCATTTACCATCGCATGTTAGCAAAAATGTTAGCAAGCGTTGCAAAATTATATTTATATAATACTTTTTGTGTGTTACTACACCATAATATTTGTGACCCTCTCCGTTTCGAGTCGCTTTGTCCCAGAAGAAATGTAAAAAGCACTAAAGTAAAGGGACCTTATCATTATTATATGAATATGAAAATTCCTCAATGGCGAGAAACGTCAAAATTATGATTCTGGCTCAATACAATACACGTCACATATAAAACAGCTTATTTTTGAGATTCAAGACAACCGAGAGGCTGTCTTTTTTTAAAGATATTTACGACAGCTTTCGTTTTGAGAACTTGCATTCTTCTTCATCAAAGATCAGTCTTAAGAAGTTAAAAATATAGCAGTTGAGAAGAATTTTCTAGTTAAGAATGTTTTGTGAATCCGGCCACAGGTGATTTACGCTGTGTAAGGTGACATGGACATAGCTGTGAACTTGGACAACACCCTCATCCATCAGTCTTCCTTGACGTTGACGGTCATGTGTACACTCTGTTTGCTCACTTTTAGTACCCTAGGGAAGATGTTTAGTCCTGTCAACAACTAATTACAAATCAGGTTTGTGTACATGTGTCTCCTAGTCCAAATAACAGCACTGTGTCCTGCTTCCAGCAGTAGACTAAACAAACAAGATGTGAACGTCTCTCGGGCGATTCTGAACACAAAGGGTCTCTTTAATTGAACCACAACATTTTGAACATGTGTTTGAATGACATTTTGATTCATTTTATTGATCAATGAACCACCTCACGCAGGGGAAATTATGACAAAAAGAAAAATAAACTACCAGTAGGATGTCATGTTGTTCTTGGAGGCTCTCAAAAAAGGCCGCCGCTGTCGCCTTTTGGGTTCTCTGTGCTGGACTGTGCCCTGATTTCAGTGCGGATCAATTGGGTGACAGCGTAGGTTACTTATCCTCGTGTTGTTCCAGAATAATTCTTAATATTCGGAACCACAGTTCAAATTTGAACTGAAAGATGATAGAAATGAAAGATGATAGATGATGCAGCCGACTACGTCAGAAATGACACATCCTATTATGACTATGCCAACATGATACATAGATCCTAAGATCCTTCATCCGAAGATCCATTTCTGCGAACCGTTCCATGAACCAAACTGGATATTTCCAAACAGCAGCTGTAGTTCTTTACGAGACTAAGATGAAGTGCTTCAATAAAGACCAACATTTTGTCCAAGTAGGAATTGAAAAATCACCTCCCGAATACGTTTTCCAGAACGATTAGCGGCCAGTGTGCCTGCAATCTCAATTAACTGCCAAAGACCCCCACATCACTATCTCTGTCTTTCTCTCTCATTGGCATTAGTTTGCATGTTGGCTGTAACAGCGTGTTTTTCTGGTCGCTGAGCGTCTGGGCTTTTAGGGCTGTTAGCAGCTGGGCTGATCTGATAGCACGGGTGATTAAGAGGTTGCATCTCCGCTACGACACGCCGAGAAATTGCAGCATGGCTCTTATCTCTTCACACGTTAAACGTCTTTACTTTTACAGCCGGTCCTCATCTTCGTCGCTCCATCTGTCTTTTTCCGCTCCAGATGCGGGACTGTAAAATAGAGATTTGAAGGGAACGGGGTACAGTGTAATTCTTTTTCAAATCAATCTCAACTCTGAATGTCAATGTGTACTTAAGGTAAGCCTTTGCAGGCCTGAAGGCGAGGACTGACTTTAGTCACACTCTCTGTAGACGTTTATCAGTTAACTGAGGTGGCTTATTCGTATAAAATTGTACGATCTTATTTGTACAATTGAGTATGACTTGCTTTCACGGCAGTGACGTTAGGTTTAGGGGTGGGGCTTCAGTATTGTTTTTTTCTAATAATCATACGTTTTGATTGAATTAGCCACCTTGTAAAATAGTTACTAATCTTACGAAACTTACATTTTGTCTTCTTTTTGGTAACTCATACTATATGTACCTCTTTGTACAATTGGAATGTCTAAAAGAGAGTTTTATCTTAATAGAGATCCAATAGAGATGTCCATTACCCCAGACAATATAAAAAAGAATACACAAGCCATATTTGTAGTTCTTCCACCTAAAATTGTAGTCTTATACATAAAAAAATGTACTGATCATTTTTGCCAATAATTTTAAAGATTTTCTTTAACCCTAAAACACAATGTAGTGCAGTGAATATTTTAAAATACACTTGCAACAGCTGTGCCCTGTTTTTGCAGATTAGATGTTTTAGATTTGGTGCAAACCCATGAAATAAGTATGCCAAATTGCAATTTTACGTGTATATCTACGCCTATGTTTGCATGCATATGATACGCCAATTTAGCGTGCATGCATATTTGTCTTATTATCCTGTCCCCTAACCTAAAACCTAAACCTAATATTAGCGTTGCATATTATAACCTTTCCCCAAACCCTAGACCTAAACGTTATTACTTGAATTATTTTAGCGTTTCCTCTTTTTGTATGTTTCAAAATGGCGGCTCTCCGCCGAGGTCATATCATTTCCATGCAAAGATTGGCGTAGATATACACGTAAAATTGCAATTTGGCGTACTTATTTTACAGTTTTGCACCTGCGTGTTATTTATGCGCATTTCATGTGAACGGGTTGATAACAAAGTTAAATGGAAAAAAAATGTGGTAAAGATGTAAGTTAAAAAATTCAGGCTGTACACTCCGGAATGCCTTCTCTATATTCCTTTATTGTAAGCTCTGCATTTCTGTAAATGCAAACAAACCTACAATTATTTGTATTTTATACATTTGGTTAATAAAAGCTCATGTGGTCTGAGGTGTGTTATATTAAACAAAACATCACTCAGCTTGTAAACCGATCTTTTGTCACTATACTTGCCATAACTGCCATGCATGTTAATTCATTGCATCACTACATGCCTATTTTATAAACCCTCACATAACAGAAGTCTCCTTACTATGTCTGATTGTACAAAAACCAAGCCTTTCCAAACCAGCTCGCAAGTTAAACTGACCTCCACCACGAATATGCAGCGATTTAAAGATTTTCTGACGCTTCTAGAAATGATGTCAATGACCCCTGAAGCTTTAAAATGGAGAAACTTCCCCTTCACGTTTTCACTCAGCCGACTGGAGGCGAGTCATATGGATGCTTTGAAATGACAGATGACTTCGTCAGCTCTTTAAATGAGAAATCGCTGAACCACATCAGACAGCAGATGGAATCCGTTACTTTAAAAGCTTTTTGGGGGATTTTGCATTGAAAAGAAGTAATTGTCTGTCATTTGGACTGTCATTAAATGGACTGTGTATGCTTGTGTGTGCATTGCACGAGAGCATGCTGGGATACATGGATCGCTGCCTGACCAGTATTCCACCCTCGTGAGCTCTTTTATCGTAGCGTAATTCTGCTTTAGTCCTCTGAGAATGAGACATTTTAATTAACGCTAGTGAGGAATAAACAAACACTATTAAATGCTGAGCGCTGGCCGTGACCCTGTCCGGCAGTTAGAGAGAGAGAAAAGGAGCACGTGAAAGAGTTGACCGATCCCGGGAACGCGGGCCATCCGCTGTAATTAAGCTGTCAATCTTAGACACTTAAATAAATATGTGGTGAAGGCAGCGTTGCTTTGGAAAGACAGAGGGGTAAATTCAGCAAACGCTTGGGATGCTTTTGGCGTTTCACTGTGAAAACCTGTTTAATCACTCTAGTGTCATTCCAAACCTGTATGACTTCTATATCTTCTGCAGAACACATATTTTATAGGATGTTGGTAACATTTACATTTTACATTTTATGCATTTGGCAGAAGGTAGTTGGTAACCAAACAATACTGGCCCCCATTGAGTTCCATTGTATGGGCACGTTTTTCTAAATATCTTTTCAGAAGAATGAAAATCGTACAGGTTTTAAACAACATGAGTGTAAATGAATAATGACAGACAGAAAAGTTGCATCCCATCACGGAGATCAGCAACCGTACAGCACAACATGCATTCAGCACAGGTTTTGTGGCCGTGTTTGCGGCATTGTCTGATTTGCATAGTTTCTTTAGTAAATTTGGTACCACAAGAGCAGACAGCGCATGCAAATAAATTAAGCTATCAGCATGCACAATTTCACTTACAAGGAATTCTACACCTGTGTGATAGAAAAGGATGCGAACAAAGCTGAAAATTAAGATGTAAAACAAAGGTCTCTGTAGATGATGTGAGAAGCTCTTTAAAGAGACAGTTCACCCAAATAGAACAATTCTGGCATGAATTACTCATTCTCTAGTTGTTCCAAATCTGTATTAATTTTCTTTGTTTGGTTGAACACAGAGAAAGATATTCGGACGAATGCTTGTAACCAAACAGTTCTTGGACCCCATTGACTACCATAGTAGGAAAAATGACAATGGTAGTCGAAAGTACCCCAGAACTGTTTGCTGTCCTACGATCTTCAAAATATCTCATTTTGTGTTCAACAGAACAAAGAATTGTATACATATTTGGAACAACTCAACGGTGAGTAAATGATGACAGAATTGTTTATTTTTGGGTGAACTATCTCTTTAAGGATATGAAATTTCTGCAAAACGTTGGAAATAAGGTGTTTCTCCTCCAAAGCCCTTCCAGAATGAATGAATAAATGAATGAATGAATAAATGAATAAACAAACTGATGAGTAACTTTTTTGTTTCTATTTTGCTTAATTTTGCCCCCAGTACCAAGTACAATATTCTCTCTTCTTTTTTTCCTCCTTTAGTTTCTATTAATTTTAAACAATGACTCGCTGCCACATCTGGTCAAACCTGAAGACATCTCCACGTGTGTGTGTGTGAGTACTGTAAGTGAGAATGAGTTGTATGTGTGAAAGAAAGATGGAGTGGTGGAGTCCCTTGAAAGCTTGATTTCCCAGAGTTCTCTCTGGTTCAGCTGCCGTGACTGCCGCCTGGTTAGAGCTGAATAATGAGTCTGTTAAAAAGAGGGATCCTGTGCGAGCGGGTGTGAATGTTTCGGTGGGCAGCTGGCTGTTAGTTGCGCTAAATGAGCGGTTTTTATTATAATTTCATTTTCCATCCGCTTTTCAAGAATCCTATTGCGGTGTAGTACCCGTGTTGCTCGCCTCCCCTGTGAGAATGTACCCTGTGAGTATTTTACTGAATTCCAGTTGTTTTTTGCTTCCTTCATTAAATATTAAACTAATGCGCATAATCAAATTTAAATCACTGAAGGATATTATGCCTATAAATATGATAAGCGTTCCAGAGAAAGCCTATACCAGGTAGGCCTATATGATGCTGTTAGGTCGGCAGTACTCAATAGAGAGTAGATTGTTGACTTTAAGAGCCATTGAACAGAGTTAAATCACTAGACAAAACTCTCTTGTGTGCTACAATTCAACTCAATCATTGGTGACCGCAGCGGGTGAGACCTCAATGATGTCACTAAGGGCTAGTGAAGATTTCTATGTTCCGAACAGACATCAAGCATTTTCTTTTTTTCTTTTTTTTTACAGGTTTTCCTACTCATAAGTCATGTATGGGATTAATACTAATAATATTTGTGTTAATAATACTTCCAGTGATATGGATGTGACATTTTCAGTTAAAACATGAAATATAAATTCTGAGAGAATGTATTTATTACCAATATATTGAATCATCTGTTTATATTTTACCCCTGATGATAGACGTCAGAAAATACCCAACAGCAGTAATACCCAACAAATGGAGAAGGTATTATTATCTGTGGGTATTTAAACCACCAAAATTTGACATGTATCAGAATGGTGAAAAGCTTTGGTAAAAACTTCATCTTAAGGTTGACATTTGCATGGAATTTCCCAAATATTCAAGTATAGTGTATGTACAGCATGTCTGTATGTTGTATATTTAAAATAATTGTTATATTTATGTAAAACAAATCTGCCAAAATTCCCAAGAAAGGGAAGTTAAACATACGAGAAACATCTGGGACTGACTGAGAGCTCTAAAGTCTCCTGAGATATAAAGGAATGACCTTCAAAACCATAAAAATTGAATCAGGGTGACTCAAAGACTCAAAGAGAATCATATTGATGCTATATATGTAAAAAAGGGGCCATTGCCAAGATGCATGCTTGTGAGTTCATGCAGACGTGTGTGCGTTCATGGAGATTTACAGCGCGAGTCAAACTTTAGCTAAGCTGAAGGAGACTTTGAGGCTGAATAATTTAGAGGAACACAGAGGCTTGGTCCACACGCTTTGCCCTAAAGAATGGCAGAAGCTTTGAGGACAGAACATTCATGAGTTGTAAGAGTTCAGAACATTCCTCTATCGCTTTGTGACCTTTGAAGAAATAGTGTGTGCAAAAATGCAATTTCTGTCATTATTTATACCCATATGTTGCTCTAAACCATATGTCCTTTCTTCTGTGGAAATTGTTTTTAAAATAATTTAAAAGGATCTTCAAGCAGCTCATATATATTACATATATTACAAAACCTTCAATGTCCAAATGTGCTGTTTTTCAGGAAATTAATAAAACACAGTACTTTTGAAATGTTGTGTTCCACTAAAAAATACCGGCATACATTTTAAAGGTACTAAACAATGCCAAAAAATGATTATATGGTGCTATAAGGAACCTTTAACATTTCTGTTTCACAAAAGATTTTGTTTTGGTGAAAAGGGGCTCTTTTGATGTAAAATATAAGAAATGTTTCTTTTTAAGAACCTTTGACTATGATCATTTTGGGAACCAAATATGGTTCCTCTACAGCATCACTAGGGGCTTTCGCACCTGCAGGAACGATTTCATATGTTCTGGAACAATTTACCAGACAAACCTGCTTTTTGTTGGGTTTGCGCCGCAGGAATTTTAGAACACTTTAGCTTCTTCTCCGGGGCAGGGTCTAGACCAGCAGGACAGGAACGATCCGTGATGTAAGCAAGCACTGACTGGCCCAACTTCTGTTGTTGTTTGACGTTGAAGTCGACCGGCTTACGTCACTAAATAGTTCCTTTTGCCGGTGCGAATGCGATTGGGGAAATGGCCTGAGGAAAAACTTAGTTCACGAACGACAGCCCTCTTTACTCATTCTGGAACTTTGTTCCTGAACTTTTCGGTCAGAAAGCTCCTACTGTGAAGTGCCTTTTGTAACACCTTTATATAGTTTGGAACTCATCAGATGAATTTTCATTTTTAGGTGAACCAAGCCAGACTTTGACATTTTATGACTGGAGATGTCCTTGTTATCGCCCCCAAATGAAGATCTTGGCATGGCATGTTTCATTTCTGCTCACTTCGAGTGTAAAAGGACACACTTCATGTTCTTCTCCTCTCTCTCTCTCTCTCTCTCTCTCTCTCTCTCTCTCTCTCTCTCTCTCTCTCTCTCTCTCTCTCTCTCTCTCCATGCTGATCAGTGAGATGAGAGACTAACGTCTCATTCTGATGAATATTTGATGAGGCTTGTGTTCTGACAATCTGCTGGCCCACTGTGGATGCAGGAACTTGCTCTTGGGTGAAACTCGTAAAGTTGCTCTTTGGGTCAGTGCCCAGATCTTGCTGTCTGAGCATGAAGGCGTAATGGGTCCTGACTGACAGGAACGAGAGATGCAGCTGCGGAGCTGTCAGAGTCTGCAGCCCTGTGTGACGCTGACGCCATGTTTGAAATACTGATAAAGGAGAAGTGGGCTGCTCTTGTGGTGACAGCTATAATGGGATGAAATGTGCCGACTCTGCAATGCCAAGGCCCCTGCGGACTCCAGTGGGGGAACCTGTTACAGTGCGGGGAAACACTCTGTAGACCCGATGTGGTTTCTGTGTGGGTGTGGGGCACAATTTTTATTGATCTCGATGTTCTATGAAGCATTCATGAGATCTATAACACACAGAGAAAGCTATTTTGTTAGCATTCCCATGTCTCCTGATCTAAATGGTGTCTGCTTTTAAAGGGGACGGTTCACCAAAAAAAAAAAGCCTTATCTGGTTCATGTGGTGGGCAGTCGTGGCCCAGTGGTTAGAGCGTTGGGCTCATGACCAGAAGGTTGCTGGTTTGATTCTCAGGGCTGGCGGGTAACGGCTGAGGTGCCCTTGAGCAAAGCACCTAACCTCCACTTGCTTACTATACAAAATGTACAAAGGTATAGTACAATGTAATGTAAGTCGCTTTGGATAAAAGCGTCTGCCAAATGCATAAATGTTATGTAAATGTAAATGTAAATGTACTAAACCTGCTCTTTCTTCTGTGGAACACAAAAAGAAGATATTTTGAGAAATGGTGAAATGATAGATGGCAAGATTGCATTTCTGTCAATAAATCCTCCTTAATCTTACATAGTGCACCTTTAATGCTGCAAAAAAACAATGATCACGACTGAAAATGTCTGAAAACATAACTGGATCTCATGGATAAAAATTATGATTTGACCACTTCAAACGTCTCTGTTTCAGTACAAAGTGTTCAGCTCTGGCTCGCTGCTGTGAAATGCAGTACAGTGCCTCCCAATTAAACTGCAATGTTCGACAAAGATGTTCACCAGGCACAAAAGCTTCATTTCACATGATAAAATCATTTGGTTTGAGTCTGTTCATTTGTGCTCGGGCAAATGGACAGAGAAAATGAGGTTATATCTCTAATTAACCGAGCTGATGTATATGGTCTGTTTTACAGATTGCACACAAGCTCTCATTTGATTAGAACGGATTTGGTACAATACATCCAATATAAAAGTACACAAATAAAGTCACGGATTTCTCATACAGCGCCCTCCGCTATTATTGGCACCCTTGGTAAATATGAGCAAAGCTGTAAAAATAAATCTGCATTGTTTCTCATTTCGATCTTTTATATAAAAATCTACAAAATTCCAACATTTCATTCAAATAAAACAATTTAAAGTGGAGGAATATCACATTGTGATTTTTTTCTCTAATACACCCTGGCCACAATTATTGGCACCGCTAGAAATTCTTATGAGTAAAATATCTCCCAAATATAAATTCCCATTGATATTTATATTTCCTGAGCACACCAAGGTGACTAGAAACATGATGTTGTTCAGTCATGACTTCTTGTTGCACAGGAGAATCATATTAAGTAACACAAAGCCCAAACCTCCTTAATCATTCATCACAATGAGTAAAACTAAAGAATATAGTTCTGATGTGCAGCAAAGATGGTTGAGCTACACAAAATATAAAGTGAATTGAAAAGGAAATGGTTGAAACAATATAAAGTCATATTTCCAACATAAGGGCAAAAAGTAAGAACGGACTGGAGATGTTGCAAATCTGCCTGAAAGAGAATGTGTGTCTATATTGTCTTAATGCACAGCAAAGAGAAGATTTTGAGTGGCCAAAGACTTTTCAAAGATCACAGATGGAGAATTGCAGAAATTAGTAGAATTTTAGTGTCAGATAAAATCTAATAAGGAAAACTGCACCTCCATCATCACAAGTTGTTTGGGACACTGTTCAAGAAACAAATCTTTGCTCTCATGCAAAAACAAACTGGCCATATTGGAACTTCAAACAGGACTGAAGTCTATGGCCATATGAAATGAAAGAGGTTTTATTTTGACAGCAATAACACAAGATGGGTTTGGTGCACACAGGGGTAAAAAAGTGCCCCATGTCCACAGTTAAATATATCACCAGATCTTCATTGTTGTGGACCTACTTTTATACCAGAGGTTCAGGACATCTTGTTTAGCTACATGGCATCATGGATTATATCAAATACCAACAGATAAAAATATCAGCACCTGACTTAATCTGCTAGAAAAATGATCAGCACATTGGTTCAAAACAAACGTCAAAAAATGTGTCACTGAACACAAAATCAAGATCCTGCTATAGCCATCCCAGTTTCCTGATTAGATTAGATTAGATTCAACTTTATTGTCATTACACATGTACAAGTACAAGGCAACGAAATGCAGTTTAGGTCTAACCAGAAGTGCAACAGCAGCAAGTGCAGGATATACAGTGGTTGCATAAATTACATAAATAAATATTACAGAAGTAATTTACAGATGGAAATGTACTATGACCATGATTTACAGATGTCTCTTACTATAAACAGAAATTTACAGATGGATATATACTATGAACATAATATACAAATGTCTATTACTATAGACAGAGATTTACAGATGGATATATACTATGAACATAATATACAGATGGCTATTACTATAAACAGAGATTTACAGATGGATATGTATTATGAACATAATGTATTATGAACATAATGTTGATCTGAACACTATAGAAAATGAGTGGGAATTTGAAGAATCTGGAGAAATTCTGTACAGAGGAATGGACTCTCCATGTATTCTCAAACCTCATCAGACTGAAAAGAAAAGACTCAGAACTGTTTTTCTTATTAGGTTGCAGAATGTAATATATACAAGGGTGCCCATTATTGTGGCCAGGGTGTATAAGAGAAAAACATTTTTTCACAATGTGATATTCTTCCACTTCAAATTGTTTTTTTGAATGAAATGTTGGAATTTTGTAGATTTTGTAAATAAAAGATCAAAACAATGCAGATTTATTTTTACAGCCTTCTTTGCTCATATTTCCCAAGGGTGCCAATAATAGTGGAGGGTGCTGTATATAGATTTCACCCCAAAATCTCACTGGATTATTATATAATAATATTATATAATTATATAAATGATGTCAAAAAGAATGTTTGGAATTGGCACCAATAGCCCTGTGGTTAGTGTGCCAACATATAGTGCCAGTGTGCTTGCAGCCTGACATGCGTTTGATTCCTGTCTCGAGTGTCCTTTGCCAGTCCCACTATCCAATGCTTTCCTGTCTACTCTCCAATGTCCTGTCACATTAAGAGCAAAAAGACCCTAAAATTTAACTTTTATATATATATATATAATGGAAATGTAAGCCGATTTTTCCTACTGATAGCAAAAAGCAGTCTTAAAAGCATTTTGAGGGTTGAAAATACTAAATGTCTAGTTCACCCGAAAAAACGTGGTACACTGTAAAAAAAAAGTAAATTTTCTGTCAGGAATAAACCGTAAAATAACAGGTTTGTTTTGTCCAGTTTTTCTTTTTTTTGTAAATTTGTCATTTGTAATTTTACAATTTTTAAAAACGCAGTCAAAATCTTGGCTGACAGAAATAAACAGAGGAATAACAGTTTTCCCTGTAAAATTATGTGTTTTCCCTATTTTCTACGTTTTTCACCTATTTTACATGAAAAATCTGTCAAAATGAAAAATCTGTAAAAAAACAAATTCCGTAAAATGACAGGGTTTTTTTCATAGTATACATGGAAAATCTGTAAAAGAAAATAAGAACAATTCTGTCAAATGTAGTTTTTTTTTACACATGACACAGAAGACATGGTTAACATACATAAAGTAGAAATTCAAGTTATACACAAAAATATGTCATATTTTCATGAACAAGTAGGCTATTTGAAATACATGTTGCACATTTAAGCAGTTTAAATATTCGTGATATTGTAACAAGTGCTCTGTCTCCCTGCATCAGCACCAGTGTTCCCCATTCACTGTCCCCAGACTTTTGACCCCACGGACTACACTCCCCATAATCCTTTGCACCTTTCACGCCATCTTTGATTACACCCGCACCTGATTCACATTCCCTGGAAACTATATGTACTCAATATATGTTACTTGTCAGGTTTTGTTATATTGAATGTAGCATGTACTGCTCTTTACCTGATTTACGTGGATGGTATTTGTTTTGTTAATTCTGTGGATATTTACCTGTGCCATTGCTTCCCCTGTGTCTCACCTCCAGAGTAGTTTAATACTGTCTCATTTAAACCTGTTTCACTCTACTACTGTGTGTGGCATCGTCCGTCAACCTGAGGTTGTTACAGATCTCAATATATGAACATCCATATATTTGATTTTTGAATGAATGCAGGCCAGAAAAAATATGTAAAGTCTGTGTTACTTCTGAAACACAAGAGGAGACATTTTAAATCATGCTGACATTGCTCTTTCTTCCATAAAATGAAAGTGAACAGTGACTCAGGCTATCTGTCACTAATATTACACATAACATCTCTTTTTCTATTACACCCATTTTTGGATGTACTTTCTCCTCATCCCCCGATTTATTGTCCCTGTAATAAGCGCACCACACGTCGCTTCAGAATGGAAAGCGTCTGCTAAATGACCACTTGCTCAATTTTTCCTAAAATGCAGTGTTATTTCGTGTCTCTTTGTCTGTGTCGATTCTGTTGTCAGTCGGGCTGGACGTGACTCGCACAATGTTGATGAAGCAGCTTAAATGGACTTGTTTACTCAGCTGACACAAACACGGCGATCCATCACATCCCCAGCCGATAGAGAGAAAGTACAAACAAAGTGTCTCTCTCCTCCGCAGGGGAAGCTGCTTTGCCAAGTTGAGACAGAATCCAATCGCCAAACCAATGCTGACACACAGCAAGCAGGAGCTCTCACTTTGATGAATAATTCCTCCAAGTTGACATATGTATGAGGACACACAAACGCACCAACAGTCAATTTCAGCAGCTGTTCCAAGTGTCTCATTCCTGCTGTAGTAAACTAAGCAAGTGTGAACATATGGTCAGAGAGACACTGTAAGCAGAAGATAAAGATGCACCTCCATACTGTTTCGTGTGTGTGTATTTCTATCTCTTTTCATGGCATTTAAAAGATGATAATCCAGCATTTTTAGGTTTCCATATACAGATTGTTTATCAAGCCATTTTTCTTCCAGGGTTCATTGATTACAGCCTAATGGTAAACCCAGGGCCTATACACAACAACAAAGGAGAAGAAACCCAGATAGCACAGATACATCTGTAAGCCTAAGCTTGTTCGCGATGGTCCCCAGCTTAGTCTTAGCTGGTCAACTTGCTGGTCTTAGCTGGTTTACGATTGAAGTAGCTGGTTTAAGAGGGTCCACACAGCCTGCAGAAGCTAGTGTTTAACTGGTGGGTTCCAACCTGTCTATCTAAAACCAGCTTAACCAGCTGAAAGTATCCAACCAGCTTTGGATGGTTTTTACTGTTTTTTAGAAGGGTTGCGCATGCTTACAGACTGAACACATAATACATGTGCGCATGACGGCACTGTTTTCACAGTTTGGGGTTTTCTCAGTTTATCTGGAGATGACAGCGGTATTGTTTTCAAAAACTTGCACTTTGAAACCTACTTTCAATGTCATATTTTCATCAAATATATGAAAGTGGACAATTTTATATTATTTTAAAATACATGTTGCACATTTTAATTCAAAAGTTTATTTTCAGTCCCCTAAAATGCCATTATTGTGACAGTGTAAACAAACATCCTGAACGCACAAAAACTTTATGCGCTTTTAGTTGAAAACATTGTCGTATAAATGGCCCCCGAGTCTTTCTGATGTAACACACACTTGCTGTGTTTAGAAACAATGTTCTAGTTCTTCACAAATGATCCAATTTTTGTGTTTGCAAACTATGTTTGGAACGTATATTGCATTTGTTTTATTCATCACACTGGAAGAGAACGATCACATTTGCATTGCATCGTGGGATGCGTCAACGCAGCGAGCTCTGCTGCACATTTGCACATTTTGCCAAAACGTTCCAGGTCATTAGATTATTCCATGCATACAGACATTTCCATACTGTGCACAGTACACATGCTGTGGTATATAGTATTTCTCTCAGCAACAAAAATATTCACAAATACACAAATAAGAACCGTGTAAATTCCATCCAGACTTTAACACACTGCAGGCACAGGTGGCGAATCATACGGGGCGGGCATTCTCTCTTTCTGTCGTGATTAGCAAAAGCAACTATAATGATGGCGTTTATTGGGAATGGATGAAGAGTGATACCCTAAATTGAATCTTTAAAACATTCTAGAGCCCATTTCACATAACGTTGCCTCTAATGTGAGCGCGATGATTGATCTGACGGGGTAGAGATGAGAGGCCGTGCCGTACTGAGTGATGGATGGACCAGCTGAACGGGCATAAAATGGAGTAACTTCTCCTCCCTCCTGTTGCATGTACCTCATTTCCACATTTAACTCCACATCTCTGATGATTAGGAATGTGGGAATGATGTGAGTGAGAGAAATAGAGAGTTAGGATGAAAGGAGGACAGACAAAGGGAAGGACAGGTAAAGAAAGGAGAATTGGGATGGGGAGGGGTTGTGAGAGAGAAGAAAGGTGTTTGAATGATGAAATAGAGATACAGATGAAGTTTAGCAGAAACCAGAGACTGCCAAAGTAACAAAACAGGGGTGGAGTCCACAGAATAAGAATAGGCTGCGTGTGAATGGGTGGGTCTATTTGCATGGAAGAAAAGAAAAAGTGGGACATAAGAATGCAAAAGGGAATAATATGAGAGGGAGGACAGGTGGATTCACCACCTCATCATAACAACAATATAAAGGATCTAGAACACTTGCAAGAATAGAAAGAAAGAAAGAAGTAGAGCTGATAGTTAGGCCCACTTGGAATCTGTCCCTTTTTTCACATTTCGAGCACCGATCGTGGGGAGAAATTTGCATAAATCTGTGGAATGGATTTAAATATGGTAAAATGAGATTAATGGAGCTGAAAGTGGGCTATTTGTATGCCACGTGTGTCCCCGTGACACTTTTACATGATTGTTTACATGACAGTTTGTGTGATTCCATGTATCACCATTATATTTGAATGGATTGCAAAATAAAATGACATTCTACCTTCATTTTCTATTTAATTAAATACATAGGCTACATGCTCTTGTTGCCTATGGGTTTTCTTTTTCATAAAATGCTTTTTTACTTTTTATTTTATGCTGACCTTTTTCCTTTTAAAATGAATGGTTTGATATTTCTGATCATTATATTCTGACCTGACCTCATAGGTTTTGACCACATAATCCAAACATGTCATTGTTTATTAGTATTTCATTAATATTTCTTTATTCGTTTTTCTTCATATAGACTCTTTGGCCTTATTTACATAACAAATATTGTATAGAACAGATATGTGATGTGGTTCAGTGGTATTTGCTAGTATTTTTTTTTTATTGACAAATAACTTTAAATATCAATGTTTTATCATGAAACTAATTTGTATATTTCTCCTCAATATAACAATGATAGTGATTACTAGGAAGAGACCAAATGATTGGCTACTATAGAATTTATTTATAGTGGTGTGAACCGCCTCCTCCCTCCGGGACATCTACACCAGGTGCAGTGGGAGAAAGCTCAGAGGATTTTTACAGAAGTGAGAGAGATGGTCCGTAGCATCTAGCCAGCAATGGGACAGCGTTTTCCTCTGAGCTATCAGACTTCTGCACTCTGATACCTTTTGCACTTTATTAGTCTATGCTGGTCTCTGACTATAGCATATCCACGGCATATGAATGCTAATGCCTGTTATTGCACTCCAATGCCACATACTGTACCCAATATATTGTGAATTATTATGTATATATTGTGAATATTGTACATTGTGTGCAGTAAGTGTATTGTATATGCCGTATACTTTCTGTAGGCTATATTTTGTATGGTGTTAGAACAGCAGCCAAGATTTTTTTTTACAATTTGTGCTATGCTTGTTTTTATGGTGTAGTGACAAACAAGTATTTTATTACATATTATAATGCAAATATTACATATGACTCTAAGAACATAGAACTGAGTCTTTTAGTTTACAATAATAATGGCTTATTGAACTTTTTAATATGATTCGCTTTTGCACCGGTGATGTTAGTTAGGGTTAGGGTTTTAGGGGAGGGGCTTCAGTATTGCATTTTCTAATAATCGTACGTTTTTGTACAATTCACATTCATACGAATTACCCTACTAGTTAACAAAGGTCATTTAATGTGACCTTACAGAAACTAAAGATGCTGATATGAAGTGCATTTAAATGCTTCAATGCATAAAATCTGCCATAGCTTAGCAACATTTACCTCTGCATTTACCTCTGCATCTCTACAAACACACACTCCGCAACAATGTCAAACGAGGGCAAATATTCTTTTCATGTTTTCTGTCTATGTGGAGGAGCATCACAGATTCATTAGAATCTCAGTCTTCATATTTCTCCGCTTTATTCCCCCCAGCGACCGAGAGAGACGCGGCACTGTGGCGCACGCCCTCCTCACGCATCTCCACGGCAACTCGCAGCCAGGTTAAATCAGTTGTGAGTCTCACAGGGAGAAGGCACATTATCTCAAATAATTCCCCCCAACTAAAAAGCTTTTTTGTTTCGCCGTGACAGGCACGGAACGAGAGGGAAGCGCTCCATTTGCCAGTATCAAATAATGAGAGCGAAATAAAGCTTGTCTTTTTTCATTTGTCTCCTCTGATGAACTGATAAATATGTGTTGGCCTCTAGAGTATGGTCTCCATTTGGATGCTTCCTAGCGTTCGCATGTTTGCATGCCGGCTCATTTATATGGCGTGGTTGGCCATGGAGAGTCCTCACAAGATATTAACCTGAAAGACAGTAGAATAGGATTCAGTAGGCTTGTTTCAACACACAGACACCTGTTCTTTTGTGTCCTAGCTTAAAGACTTTACAGCCAAGCTGTCTTGTTTGATGGTATTAGAAGACCGTGGGGCGTTTTCACAAAATTGTGTGTTCACATTCTGCATACCTGAGGGGGAACACAATAGTGGAAATGTGATAAAAGACATATAAACACAGCGCAAATGAGAAACGCCAGGAGGAACCCTTATGGGGGGTGTTTCTTTTAGCTTTGAAGCGTAATTGGCCACTTCACTGCACACAGGAAGTAAGGGTCCCTTAGCTGCGCTTTCAGCCTGCAGAAGACGGAAGAACAAACAAGCGATGAACATCCACCCCTATGGAAAATGAACGCATGTGCATACATATAGAGTACAAATGGTTGCAATGGTTAAACATGTAGTTATGCAGCAGTTTGCCAGCAACTTACTGTAGATATTTATCTAATTTATTGGCAATATCATTTTTTGAATGATAAATGAACATTAAACATTAAGAAGTCTTTATCTTTACAGAAAATAACTATTAAATAACAGCCTCATGCAAAGCATTCTGGGAACCAAAAATCCACATCAACCTTTTTCATTTTTTTCAGATTTTTGGTTCCTAGAAATGCTTGCATGAGGCTGTTATTTGTTATTTGCTGTAGTTTTTTTTCTGTAAAGATAAAGACTTGTTAATGTTAAATATTCATTAATCTTTGAACAAACTGTTGCCAATAAATTATATAAATATAAATCTACAGTAATAAATCTGCCAGTAATACTGTAATTTTTAACAGTGTGGAAATATAACCAACCCAGGAATATGACTATACAGTACATGTGTGCCAACTCACAGATCAGAGAATATTACTATTACTGTAAATCATAAATAGAGGTAATACATGGTGAATTATGCACAAATATGTCTTCTCTTTAGAAACCGATATTTGTGTACTTGTGCTTGCTAAGGCAAACATCACTATTACTGTTGATACAGGATCTGAACAAATCCCGGACCCAATGTATCAAACTTTGTCACGTAACTCATTTTATACTGTTTGTGCTACAGACATAAATCAAACAATGTGCAATGTGGACTGAAGTGTGCTGTTATTTTTCTAAATGATCAGACTTCAGATTTTGCCCTGTGGACAATAAAATAAGGGAAAAAACATCCTATTGATTTCCACCAAAGGAGAAACCTAAGCCACATCTATAGGTGCCAGACTAACAGAAAGACTTGGTTGTGCCAGTAAACAACCACCTACATGGAACGCCATAGCAACCGTCTACCAGAGCCCTGGTAACCACTAACAGCATCATGACGGCGAGTTTTGCACAGACAGAAAATGTAAAAATGTAGTTATTATTATCATCATACCCCCTTTGCTCTTCCTTTCTTGTTAAAAGTCTGAATGTAAGAGAGAGAGAGAGAGAGAACGTGAGAGAGAGAGTATGTGAGAGAGAGAGATTACACGTTGAGTGATAATTGGAATCACACAGAGATGCAGTGTTCATAATTGCAGTGCTTACCTCAGTACAGCAGGTTGCGCTCATATTTTCTAGGTAATGCAATAATCACGATCAGAGGGGTGTTTTAACAGGCCGTAGCACCTTGTGCGTTACGAGGCCTTCCTGCACTTCTAATCCACCTAGATTTTATGACCCCGTGAGTATATTGCGTTAAATTTATGCAAAGCTATAAATCTGGACATGAGAACCAGGTTTTGCGCAAGTGGGGGGTTGAGGTTAGGTGCTTTTTACAGCTCCTGGATCACAACATGGGTGTCTTATCTGTCGTCCTGTTCACTAGAATTTTGGTTTCTCTCTTATAGCATTGGCTTTGCCTGACAAGCACTTTTCCCTGCTAAGCTGGTGAAATCCTGTTTTGACTTTATTGTCTTTTTGCTGCCTCCATAACCCTCCATCTTTTTCTTATTCCATTTTGTGGCATGTGCTCTCCTCCATACAATGGAAGTGGATGGGGACCAGTAGATATCAAGCTCCAAAAATCATCATTAAACATAGTGGAAATTTACAACTTTTGCACTGTATTACAAGTCTTCGAAAGGAATACCATATCTTTGTCTAAAATGTAATATGCAACGGATTGAAAATCTTGCTTTGAAATGTGTGCTTGCCAGCTGTGGTCACCATTCACTTTCATTGCATTGAAAAGAGCCGCCCAGACATGATGCTTCGAATGAAGATCATACAGGTAAAAAAAACATGAGGGTGAATAAATGACAGAGTTTTCGTTTTTAGAGCAAACTATTCCTTTAAAATGTTTACAAAAGCTGTAGTCTGTGTGTAAGGAAACAAGTGCTGGTTAACAAGCTTGTATGATGCCGGCTGGATTTACAGAACATATTTCAGTATCACATGAGAGTACAGGAAAGTGGAATAGACCGTGTACTTGTGGGACCCTTTCAGACACCTTTGCTGTCAAATCCAGTCCTGCTTGAGCTCTGTGGGTTTAGGTGAAGATTGCAACACCTGATCCGAGTTCTGAGACCAGAGGTTTGTTTCATTTCTGTTCTCTCAATTTCATACAAAATTGAAGTGTGTGTGTTTTATTTAAGGATGGCTGATCATCTCACTTATATTTGGCACTGCCTTTCTACCATTATAATCTGAGAAATAACACTAGTTCTGGGCCATTTGCCTTTATGAGTTGCTTTTTTATATATAGCCAGGAGCTTTTTTAAAAACGGGGTCATATTCATTTTGCACTTGTGCCATGGTTTACACTGAGATGTGCCAAAATAGTTGCCAAACAACACAAATACATGCTGTGAAAACTGAGTGGAATAAACAGGTATGCTCAAGCCATAACTATTCAAGCCCACCAGCACCTTTCATAAGCACGCTGCTGCCATCTACTGGACAATTTTATTGTTCAGGGAACCGAGACGCTGCAATACAGTCTGAGCCCGCAGGTCTGTATGTTGAGCACAGCACAAATCAGTGTAAATTTACCCAATTAAGTAAAAGAAACATGGTTTTAGTGAAGTAACCACGTTTTGGCGGGTTCTTTACCATTTTGTATTACAGTTGCAGCAATACAGTTGTATACATTTACAGTGACAAATGATCATGGTACATTTCTGCTGGTTACTGTTTTGTTACAAATAAAACAAAAATAAAATTGTAGCTACTATAGTTAATTATTTTTCTGAAAAATAAAACGCTGTGACTGTAATCTTGAAAATGAAACGCTTGTACATTTCTGAAAATGTAATTATTTGGTTGACTTTTGGAAACGGGCTTCTATGATGGTTTTTGATACATTCTACAATTCAGTTGTAATAGATGATCATGATTCTTTTTCAGATACACTCTTAAAAATAAACAAGCTTCACGATGCTGTAGAAGAACCTTTTTTGCCTAAATAGTTTCATAAAGAACCTTTAACATCCACCTCACAAAAGGTTCTTTGTGGTGAAAAAAAGGTTCTTCAGATTATAAAGATGGTTCTTGAACCTTTGACTGAATGGTTCTTTATGGAACCAAAAATGGTTCATCAATGGCATCGAACCTTTTAAGCACCTTCATTTTTAAGAGTGATACTGAGTCTTGTACAATTGATAATGTATTAATATTAATAAGTAATGATAATATGTTAATAATACTCTTTGGGAAATTTCACTTAAATAAAATTTAAAAATATTTGAAAACTCCTTTAGAGTCTTATTGTTAAAAAAATAGACAGGATCTAATACTTTATGTGTATGTGTATATAAAAGTTAATTGATGAGTTTTTTTATTATTATTTTATTATTATCATGATTTTTATGTTAAATATTGAAGTACACTGTAAAAAATATTTTTGGATTGTAGTCAGCTGAACTTAATTTAGTAAATTAATCCAATGGTTTTGTCCAATCTTGTTGAGTTGACTCAATTATGTAAGTTATTTCAACTTTTGGAAGTCAGTACAACTCAAAAAATCCAATGCAAAAAAGAAACTTAAAAAGATGAGTTTAAAAATTGCTGATTTTTTACAGTGTAGTAAGATCTGTATGTATCCCCCACTTTGTTCAATAATATATATATATATATATATATATATATATATATACAGCAAATTATTCATAATCATGATTAAAGGCTCCGTGATTGGACGGTATCGACGCAACGCAAACACATGCTAAACAATATTCATGAGCTAAGTCGTCACTATAGTAGAATTCATAATATTCTGGACGTAATGTATATATTCATTCACAAAGCTTTTTTTTTTAAAACCTTTACACTGTGTTTCAATTCTCTTTATATATAGCCGTTGGGCCCTACATATAAAATGTATCTTATTTCATTTTTAACTATGTTATAGCCTACACTGTGTCTATTAGATTTATTTTGCTCTGTTGTGACAAGAGTCAATGTCTAAACAGAACCCAAACAGTATGTTAGAAAGCATCAATTAGTCGTGATAACAGAATGAAAGTTTTGCATTCTTAAAGGGCAATGGCTCATTTTAATTGTGCATTTGCATGAATGCATTATGGCTGGAGGTGAGAGGTGGGCCTCATGTGAGAAACATTCAGCGGTGGGTTACAAAAAATAGACACACATAATTGTTGAGAATTGAATAATGAGTTTTATTCTATGTATTGGATTGTGGAGATTTTAACTGTCCCCTGTTGATTGTTTTAGAGGGTGCCCAGGTCACAGGATATTGTCTCATTGGGGGCATCACAGGGCCACAGGTCTTTGGGGACACAGAATATAAATGAACTGGATATCTGTATTGATCAGTCACACACAGAGGCAACGGTTTGCCAAATACTGCAAGCGTAAAAAGCCTTGAATAAAACAATAGGATGTGTTAAACTACATGAGGTTTCTATGACACCTTTTATACTCGACACAACATGATTTAAAGTACTACATCGGTCACATGGATTCGGTGTGATTTCAAATGAAACGCTATTGAACTACACCGAGAAGATCTGAGAAATTTTACAGGGATTTAGTTATCGGGTTGCTGTGCATTATCTTTGTGGCTTGATTAAAATTACGATCGTTGTTGTGGCACATATGAAAATGATATGTTGTTACTCAACAGGATGGTGATGGCCACCGGCTCCATCCCCCCTCCCCCTTTACATTTCCCCGCCAGGACGAATCGATGGCAAAATGAATTCAGATGAACCTAAACCTCGCCTTTTTGTGGTCAGAGAATGTCCAGCGATGGCTGTTTGTCTCGCTGGCTGTAATACATCTGAAATCCAATTACATAGAAACTGTAGTGGAAAGACGCTAAGCCGAAACACGCTAAGATGAAAAATGGATCTCGAGTGCATTTCGCTCACTAGAGCTGTTCGGTGAGGCCGGGGCGCAAACTCAGTTAGGACACACTCGCTGGAAATCCACATTACGCTGACATTAGCATAAATGGGTTATCGATTCTCATTGAAGTTAACCTTCGGTTCTGTCCTGTGGAATCAGCCGGGTGGACTGAAAAGCTGTGCGTGCACGTGTGAGGGAGAAGACAGTAATGAAGATGTGACCTTTCTGTTTGATCCCTCCTGCCCCCCATGACCCACCAAATCGTACTCACCTCCCCGTGCACACACGCTCCTACATCTGTGTCATCCGGCTCACTTCTTTCATGAGCTGTCATTGGGGACATCTATCAGCTTTAGCCCTCTCAAGTCAGGAAGTTTTGAAAGCCTGACTTAAAGCCATGAGAGGAAGTCTTTCCCATCATGCAACGAGGGAGGGAGAAAGGGGTGGGGGACATGCAGCGGAGACTGACCAGCGAGAATGGAAGCTCAGTAAATAACAGTCACCCCGGGGGCCGTGTCTGGGGTGCCTTCTCATCTGGCCCCCAGTCAATTTAATTTAAATGTAAATTTCAGAGATGCGTGGCGTTAAAAGGCTTATATTAGCAAAAAAGGGAAAAGTTAATGAATGTATTTCAATCTCTGTAACCACACGGCCCTCCTCATTTACCTCCTGAAATATATGAGTGGTGCCTGCTGGAAATTGGGACTGGGGTAATATACATGTGCTCCGATAGCCTGCCTGTTAAACCAGCCCTCACAATCCTAAATCCAGTCCATCATCTCGGTTTGCGTAGGATTCACAACTGAATCTGACTATAGAACATTTATTAAGGCGAAGAGGAATAACGTTGTTACAGTTTAGACAGCACATGTTTTAGCCAAGAAACAGTAGGCCTGTTTATGACATTTGGGTGGATATAAATTCAGAATTTAACTGTTTGACTGTCATGCCACCAATTGAATTCATTATTCGAATATATTTTAGCTGCAAAGCAAAACAAAACAAATAAATAAACAGTAGTCTTCTCGGACAGAATAAACAGAAATGGCTATATGCATGGTTATCGTAGACCAGCCTAACTATGCCGTCCACCTGCACAAGCAACCCAGAACTAACCAGCGTAAACCATTTTCACCATGGAAAGCGAGAGAAAGCGAAAGGCTGATTGGGGGAGGTGAAAGAATAGAAGAGTTGTGTGATCTTGAAAGAAGTCGTCAGGTTGGTTAAAATTCTGCCTGCATATGTGTGAATTAGAGAGGGGCTTCTTCTACATGTGTTAAGGTTTTCTTCATATGGTGGTAACAGCTGGGTATGCAGTGCACACGTACATCACAGTAAGGACATTTGACTTTGCTTTAGAGAGAGATATTAATAGAGTAAAAGCAGTGGCAAACTGTGTGATATCAAAGCCACAACAAACATCAATATAGACGTTATATTTATACAGTATATATTATTTTATGAAATAAACAATTCGTTAAATGGGTCGTGTAACTTTGTCGCATTTAAGTTTAGCCAAGTAACGGTTCTTCTAATGGTAACCCAAAATAATACTGACTGACATGACATACTTTTAACTTGCTAGCTAATGTCATTTACTTGTTATTTCTTTTGTTTGTTATCAAAAATAATCTGCAGACTCTATTCTTTGCAGATGTGTACCGGAAGTAAAGTTTGGGCAACAAAAAGCGTGCACGCGCACTAACGTTGTGTTTGCTTTGAAACTTTGAAGTCTATTATGCAATAAATGATCGCTTTTTATGTGATATCTAAAAAGATCCCGCTGTATTTAACAGTATGTACTATGTAGTGATGCATGTATAGTGACCGCATGGCCTCAGGTGCTTCAATTAGTGTTGGCAGTCGTGTCCGTTGTTAATTTAGACATTTAAGAGATGGATCTTGATAAAGAGGGCATTTCTATGCTGTGTTTTTGTGCTCTGCCAGCAGAAAACAGCCGCTCATTTTGTTGGCTTGAGCTGCCAATTAAGAATGCTTAAATAATGACCCGCAGAGAGCCGTTGTCCTACGAGGCCCATGCTGGCGTGCTGACTCTTACTCCAGTAAAGTCAGGCTTCCTGTATGGCGTTAGGTGGTTAGAACTGGTTGCCAGAAAATCTTTCCCTTGACCCTTGCGACGTCAGGAGAAAATAAAGAGTTAATTATTTTTCACCATAGCAAACATTCATGTCTATTAACGGACATCCCCATTGCCTTCTATTGTATTTCCCATAATGCTCCTGTGCTCGTGTTAATAAAGTTGGAGCGTTTTCACTGAAGCTGTGCGCACCTTAGTGCCGAATCCATTATCTGAGCTTGGTTTTCTGCGATGCAATAAAGTGTGTAATTAATTTCTGATACAGGTACCAATTCCCCTGCTTTCATTTAAAGAGATCTATTTCTTACTGACACCCTAATATCATCTGTAAACATCAGCCCTTGATAAGGAGCTGAAATGCCCTCTGTAAAAGGATTCTGAAGGTGACTGACCATCACATGTTTCACTCTTGGGAAAAACATGAGAACAGTAGAACATACAAATGAGTAGACACTTTACAGGCTGCACACCAATGCTTTTTTTGGGTTGGGAGTCACTATGGACCAGTCATAAAATTGGTTTCACTTTTTGAATTAGTTTTTATTATTTCACTTATCTGTTCATTAAGCTCAGTTCATTTTCTCTGAGGCTTCAGAGTTTCTGAGGATACATAATACATGGTGTACTATTATAATATGAAAGAACTGGGTTGAAATGATAGCCCTATTTTAAATGTGCAGCAACAGGTGTAGATTTTTAATAGCCTATTGCTGGGACTGTATCTAGTTAAAAAATTCAAGGAAAGCTTAGGCATGATCTGTTACAGGTAGCCAAGTGTGTTTACATTTCTTTACTATCCAAGGATGTGAATCTGAAATAATTACTAAAATAAAGAGCGAATTATACAATAATAAATCACGTTAATCATACAAGAAACCGTATAAATGTCTGAAACGCAATGCTATTTATTGAACTTAAACACATTCAACAAATAGTAACAGGTATGTACAGTATTTTTACACTAAATAAATACCATCAACATTCCCGTTTCCAAAGCGCGACTCAGGGTTCGGCTGCTCTCTCCTGACTCCGCCCCCTCCGCTCGACGCGCTCGCGTCTCGGCTCTGCTCAGGCTCGTCAGTGCGGGCGAGAGCGCTGCTAAACATGGCGTCGGACGGAATGATTTTAACTAACCACGACCACCAAATCCGAGTTGGAATATTAACAGGTAAATACGCAATGACACCCGCTCCTTTTCCGTCTCGTCGCTTATCCGCATGTGTTTTTCACGCGGTTGCCCGCTACGGTCTGTCGTGCCGGTTGTGATATGTTAGCGTGGTGATTCCTATCTGAGGACTTGTGCCTGTCGCGCGCGTTCCTCGACTCGTTTGCAGGCGACGGTGATCGGAAGCCTGGCTGATATTCTGTGTATTGTGTAATTTAATAATGCATCTGTGCATGTGTGGATCCGGCTTTCTGTGATGTGCCTTCGGTCTGTCATGCAGCAAAGCTCAGTGTCAAGACAACAGTTTGTGTGATGAATTATTCATACCTTGTACGCAAGACACCCAACTAACATAAAGCAGAACGCCGGAAAACCCTCGTATATCTGTGAATGAACCGACCGATCGCTGACATACCTTCTCCTCAGTCGTATTGATACGTTTGGCAGAGTAATAGTGTTGTTTTATGGATAGGAGTTGGTATTTGGAGTTGGTCACGCTGTGTTTTTTTTCTCATGGATTTCTGCACAGCAGCATCTCAGCTTCGCGTCTGCTTTGAGGCTTTATTTGTACACATGAAACGTGATATATAGAAACATCTACAGCATCTCGTGCAACAGATCCAGCTGTGTTCAAACGCTCGAAAATGCACGACTTTCAAGGTAACCTATAATGGCTTCAAGTATGTGCACGCGATATAGCGATGCATTTTAATAGTCTCCGTTGATCGCCACCCCGTTTTTCCTCGCCTAACGGGAGACGAAGCAGCCGCCTTCCCGTTAAATATCGCCGTAGCGCTGCCGTTGCTGCCCCACGGGAGCGGTACGGAATGAGTGATGAAATGCACACAGTGGCTGAATGCAAATGTCAGTGAGTTTGCGGTGTGTCACGTATTCATGACATTCCTCTCGGCGTGTTTCTGCCTCTCTCGTGCACCTACTCCGCGAGCACGAGCCTCTGCGATGATTGTCGCGAGGGGGAATGGCATAAAACGGTATGGGAATCCCCCTCCCCCTATCACACACACATGCATTAACGCCCGCGCGCACACCCCTGTCAAAGCTTCTGGTCGGGTGCTGTTCTTTGCTTTTGAGTGCTGAAATGTCTCCAGATTCATATTTGCGGCATTTTCAAGCTCCATACAGCCACAAGAGAAATACGTTTGAAAAGGTGAGGGGGATTTTCCCGAGGACATTATAAGCCCCCCTTTCTCTTTTCTCTAATACTAACATCAGCTGATGTAGTCCATCATTAGTCACAGTCACGCCTAGCCCTTCTAGGAGATTGCTTAGCATGCCTTCACTGTGTAGGGGCATTTCGTGGTATCGCACGCTTATTGATGAGGAACTCGGTGTGTGTGTGTGTGTGTGTGTGTGTGTGTGTGTGTGTGTGTGTGAGTGTGAGTGTGTGTGTGTGTGTGTGTGTGTGTGTGTGTGAGGAGGAGGCAGGGAGGGAGCGGGGGTATGGATGCCTTGGAGTGAGATAAAAATGGGACTAAGCACATAGAACTACGGAACATGCATACATAATAGTGAGCAAGCTTATTGCAGGATTGAAACAGTCACGCATTGGCAAGCGGAAACCTTTTGACCTGTGGGGCACCCACATTTAAGATGTTGCAAATTAGCGAGACGGAAACACAACGGAGGCGTTCAGATTTGGTATTAATGGTTCATTGAGTGTGCTTTTCCAAAAATAGATCTCTAAAGCTTTTACCCTAGGCATTCAAAACTGCATTGAAAACAGAATATGAATTAGAGGCTATTGATTTTGTGCTATTCGGAGTTGATTCGATTTTGTATTTATTTTTAGGGTAGTAGTTGAAAGCGAGTGTGCACTTTGCAGATTTTCTAAGTGGTTTCCAGGCAAACATTATCATGATTCAGGGTGCTGTCTAGCAATGTAAATGTTTTACATAGAACATCCATAGCCTGCTACATTTAAGGGGGAAAATATTGGATACAAGAGGAGCCAATTCAGAATTCTAGCCTGAGGTTTTGGTTGTATGCTGATCGTGGAGACTTTAGGTTTTTGAAGGCTCTTAGAAAAAAATATGTGCATCCAACAATCTACTTTCTGAGGAAAACAGTGCACATCTAGGGGCTAAATTGGTTTTGTTGAAAAATGGCTTGTGTTTATTACATAGATCATGAATACAATCAGATTTACTCATTAAGCTAGATGTGACGTTTTTGCACACTATGTAGGTAGGGTTAGACGCACAATGTCCATAGATGGTTCATAGTTTTCTTTTATACGTGAAATAACAGAATAAAAGCTTTTAGATCAGAGTTACATTTACAGATGCTGTCAGGGCCTGTCTGAGATGTTCAGAGAGATCCTCCCGTGTGGAAATGGCTCCTCTATGTTTCCTCCCTCTGAACAGCTGTCGTGCTTCAACGAATAGACTAAAGTCAGATACAAAACCCATCATTGATGGCCTGTATTTTCGCAAAAAGACAGGATATCAGAAGTTTTTGGTTTCTTGTTGTAGCTGCTTTCTAATCCACAGAAAGTGTACTTATCGCCTGGAGTAAAATAGTGATGTCTGCAACAGGAGACGGGTATGATCGGGAGATCATTAATTTTGCGGTTCTGTTTGATGTGGTTAGTGGCCCAGAGTGGTCCACAGTTAAGATTTAATACATGTTCCTGGTGTTATTGTGCACTGTTTATTTGTGCATGTTATTGGAGGAAGATGACTTTGTACTTCGTTGTCAAAATTTAATATCTTGCTCTCTTTCCAAAACAGCTTTGCTTTAAGCTTGGGTCACTTATCTCCACCCATGTCCACATTGCTCCAGTCTCTTATGTAACACACTTCATGATACAGTCAATTTCAAAGTACTGCATTAACTTTTCCCCTCATTGTAGATCCTGTTTTTTTTTAAAGACTTGGGACCGCTGTAAAGAACCTGTAATAGGTACTCTTTTTAGTGCCTGCTTACAAATATATGTGTAATAATGATCATTGATGCCTTTTAGTGTATGTTTCATATACTTTTATATAACCGAAGCTATAGGTTGTCAAATCTAACATTTCTCATTATTTAGGTTTTTTCTTTAGCATACCATACGTACAGCTGGTTGGCCTGCTGGATTACACCACAGTTGCACTTACCCTACATATATTCACAACAATTTGTAATGTAATTACATAACTGTTAAATGTCTAGATCAATGGGTCTCAACAGGGGGCTTGTGGCCCACAAGGAGGCCCCAGCTGACTTCCAAGGGGGCTTTAAGATGACTAATACTTTAAAATGAGACAAAATGAGCATTGCAATACATTAAAGAAAAACAAAAACCAAGATGTATCTTAGTATTTGGCCATTTTTCATAATGAATAAACATTTTTCTAGTTAATGACAAGCTGTAAGAGCCTTTAAATATTGTTGAATACAAAAGGTTGAGACCCCCTGGTCTAGATTTTTCATGTCATTTTCGTTTTCTGTCCTCTTGAAACCTCAGATGTCGAAAAGCATAAACTCTTTAAAAGGATGTGTTAATATTAACACACTGTTTGTGTTATGCTATTTAACACATTATATATGTGTGTTTTTTTAACACAAAGTTGGATGGAACAGTAACAGGAGTTTATCATGGTAGATTTTATTCACACAAAATTGCCTATTAGTCACAAGTAGGGGTGTGCGATATTGGCAAAAAAATTATATCTAGATATTTTCTGGGATTTCCCGATAAAGATATGCAGGCGATATATTGCATCCTAAAGTCTTATGTTATACTAGCTCCATCTTACATGTTACCGGGATATTATTAGTTAATATATTATTAATAGAGAATGAGTGTCTCCTGTCATCATTCACTCATTCCCATGTCAACTTTTGTGACTATTAATTGTGCAGAACTTAAAAGAAGATTATTTAAAGAACAATGTTAACCAAACAATACTGAACCCCATTGAATTCCATTTTATGGACACAAAACTATTGAGACATGTCTCAAAATATCTTCTTTTGTTTCACAGAAGAGTCATATACAGTTTTTTTTTCAACAACATAAGGGTAAATATACAATGTAAGAATATATTATATTTAAATGAACAGAAAAGATGATATTTTGAGTAAACTGTCTCTTTAAGGAAACAATGTTTAAACGGAATCTTTCACGCAGAAACACATCACTGGTGTACGGTGAACTGTGCAGCATAGAAAGCAAGTAGCCAACCAAAAGGAAACTTGTGTGGGATGCTTATGTTTTAGATTAAGTTAGTTGTCGACGTATTGCTCTTTCCTTTGCAACTGTTTTTAAACTAAGTCGAACGGCTCTTTTACGCATGCTCTCATTCGGATTGAAGCCTTATTGTTCCCACATCAGAGCTTTGCATTGTGGCTTTGAAATCAAGTCTATATGGATTTATTCTTCAGAACTGACAGTATTCGTCAGGAAAACATGAATTAACTCCTCGAGTAACATCACGTCACCTGACGTTGTCTACGCAGGTGCGCATGCGCAGTGCTTGACTGAAGTATTTGTGAACACTGAGTGCTGTTTTTAGTGGAGCTTAAAAAACACGTGACATACTCGATAATATGATTCTGCACATCGTTTAAACAAGATTTACGATATTATCGCACACGATATATCTTGCACACCAATAGTCACAAGTTATGATTTCTTTATTTATCTGATCTTCACATGAGGTTACTCATGGCCGTTGTGGTGTCAGAGCGTGTTAGCACCAATGTGGCGCCACACACACAAACCCGCATCTTCTCTAGTTTGCACTTCAGCCCTCTGTAACACCTTCCGACACGGTGAAGGGGCAGATGTTGAATAGCAATTGTGAATCCTTGTGCCAGACTTAAAGGCAATAGAGGACCTTGTCTTTGGAAGACATGGGCTTCTGCCAAGATCTAATCTCCGCTGAACATCAACAGTTGCCATTAATAAGCCTTAATGAAAGATAGTTCAGATGTCAGTCCCCAGGTATCATTTCCAAGCTATCAGTATTGAATTACAGGGGCATAATTTCACAGGTGCTGGAAATTCAGACAAGATCAGCCCCGTAGAACACTGATAACAAAGCATTTTGGTCAGTGTTCTCAGAATGGCTCGTACATTATGTCAACACCGAGTCAAAGCAACTGTATGGCTTTTTGTAGTGGTTTATACCAAAACCCATTTTGTGTTGAGGTGTATGATGTTTTTGTGGATTTATGCTTGTGTTTTCGGACTCGGGTCGCCCTTTGGTGATGTAGAGGACAAATTTATGCCACTTTGAAGTTTGTCACCCCCTAGTTTTTACCATAAAGCCACATCATGTTAGCGTGTATTGACCTCACTGTGGCGGTTTTGATGATTCGCCATCCTTTTATAAGATAATGAGTTTGTTGAAAAATGTACTTTTGCTTGTTACTATGTCTATGTCAGATGCATATTCTGCCATAAAAATGTCTTGTGTGTGCATATGAAATACTGTTGCAAGTTTCGTGAAACGGTGTAGCCAATCGTACAGCTGTTTCACAGTGCAACCAAAGACAAAAGCATTTCCTGTTCTGGTAACCATATTATGTTGAAGGTATCGTCAGTTTAAAGGATTATTAATCTATCTCATTTAGGGATTTTTGTCCAGATGCGGGCGAGATGAAATTGCATACTCATGATAAATCCACTGCAGTTGTTATCTGCATATGTTTAGAGCTCAGCATGGGCACAGAAATTTCTTTTTGAAGCGGATTATCTTTGAAGCATCTCTCTGCCGTATACTCTGCCGTGCGCTACATTTAGTGTAAGTCTCGGTTATATTGTAACCCCATGGCAATGATGCATTCTTTTAAATGCCTGAGGGACCTACTTAGTACAACTAGTACAAAATTTGAACAGAACATTTGCAAACTACTGCGATTTTATGCAGATGGATTTACAGCTCAATATTAAGTATCTACGTTATATTTAAATCACATAACATTATTTATTATGGCACTTCAGTGGCATAGACAACACTTTATTTCTTATTGTTCAAATTGTTTTATTTCAGTTAACATTTTACATATATGTTTTTTTATAGGTTTTATTTTACGTGAAAAGATGATGTGCTTAATTATTCTTTATTCCGTCTATTACATAAAGGTAAATATAGAATGTATAACTATTTATTTCAAATAATGCTATCCTATTGGTCGACCTGCCGACTGACAGTTCTCCTGTCCCATAACAGCGTGTCCCAGCACGGTTGGCTCCAAGGCCTGCCTCTATTACCACACCACAAGCTCCATTCATAAATGCGTAATGGCTCATGAACGTGTTGGCTCTGTGTCTGTGTCCTGCTGGGGATTTGGAGTGGTGGGAAATATGATCCAGCAGGACTTTTATGCCATACCGTCTAGCCTATGCTTCACTTCCCACTTGCACTCAGAGCGTGTGGAAAGCGTGTGAACTCATTGCAGATGGTTTGTTGCATTATGCTCACAGGGATTGTGTGACCATTATAGAGCCAGTCACACGGATAATCATATCACAGACGCACATATTTAATTTCAGTTAAGTTTGTGAGTAAAACGAAAGCCCTTCGACAAACTATTAAATGTAATGTCTGGATGGTGAGTAGTCCCTGATTTATATAATTTAAAGAAAAATTTAGAGTTATTTTCCACCTAAAGTCTAGAGATCGCATATGTGACATGCTGTACCTTAGTGTGTATTTTTTTTTTAGGGCTGTCAAAAGATTAATCGCGATTAATCGCATTCAGAATAAAAGTTTGTGTTTACATAATAGATGTCTGTTTACTGTGCATATTCATTTTGTATTTATGAACACAAACCCATACATGTAGGCCTATATATATTTAGGAAATATTTAGATGTATTTATTTATATTTACCAATAATTGAAATGTTTACAAATTTTTATATTTTTCTTAAATATATACTTGTATAGGTTTGTTTTTATAAACACAAAATTAATATGCACAGTACACAGATATATATTATGTAAACACAAACTTTTATTCTGGATGCGATTAATCGCGATTAATCGTTTGACAGCCCAAATGTTTTTGCATTTTTATGTTTTAGCTGGTCATGACTGAAAGATGGGATTTTAACTATTGGAATATGGATATCCATTCAGATTCAGAATGGATTGTGGTCTTTGTCAAGTCTTTTAGTACTTTGTAAAAATAAACTTTCTTTTGACAGATTTAATTTAAGTTGCACAGTGAAATTATTGTTTTTATGTGCTTTATTCTGAGTCCTTTTAGAACAAAAGGCATTTGCTAAAAATAGCCCGCTAAGCTCAAACGTGAATGAAAAATGAATTTTACTCATTCAAAAGACATTTACTTGCTCGAATGCTCACAAGATCCATTTCACTATGACAATATATCACATTCAACAAGATTATATTTGCAAAGTATTACTTTTTAGTTCAGCGACCTCATGTTTTGTTCTGCTGTTAATAATCCTGAAATGACCTTTACCCTTCTGTGTCCCATGATGCCCCGTGAGCTGGCCTTCAAATGCTGGATTTGACATGCTGCTGATTAAATAGAGCTCTAAAGGGGTTCAAGGCTGGTCATATATTTGTCACATGATCCATCTTTTGAGTCCCGAAGCAGTTAACAATGCTTAACACACCCAGCAATGTTTTCATTGTTAGATTTATAGTAAACTAATCAACGGATCACATTTTAACACCTAAACGTCCTGACAGTCTCAATATATTTGTGTGGACATGTTCATAAAATTTGGTCCATTTTCACAAATTTAGTCAAAGCTGTACACACACAGATGTACAAACACAGTGGCTGGAACACAGCAGTATTAGATGGTGAGCACAGCAGAGGCTGAAAATGATCATCCTCATGCAGTTTTAATCTGCCTTTAATCATCACACTTATTACACCTCTCCACTGTCAATCGCACTTTATACACACATTTGTACAGCACTACTCACATACAACCATGAATGCATAACGGAAGGCCTGTGAATTTAACACAGTCATGACAGTGTGACCGTGATGTTAAATAAAAGAATATGAAGAGGTGCTTTTGTGTTCTATAGACGGTTTGTTTAAGCAACAACATAAACAAACGTTACTGCTTTTGTGACCCAAACGTAATGTCCGGTACACATTCGCAAAGAATAGAGTTTCTGCAGATTATTTTTCAAGCAAAAGAAATATCAGCTAGCAAGTTAAAAGTATGTCTAGCCAGTATTATTTTGGGTTACCGGTAGAAGAACTGTTACTTGACAAGAAATTGGTGGGTGCTCTCTTATTAGATTATTCAGCAGCTTTTGATGTAATTGCTATTTGCTTATTGCTTATTGCTTATTGCTAAATTAAAATGTTATGGTTTTTCACCAACAGCTCTTGACTGGATTAGAAGTTACGTTTCTAATAGAAAACAACGAGTGTTTTATAATGGATCTTTTTCAGAGGCTAGTAACACCTATTGTGGTGTACCACAAGGTAGCTGCTTAGGTCAATTATTGGTTTCAATTTTTTGAAAAGCCAAATGTAGTTAGTATAGTATAGTATAGCACATACAATAAATAAATAAATAATAAACTGATTTTAAATTTAGATAAAACTAAATGGATGGTTTTTAGTAAACATAGTAGATCTAAGGGGGTTGTTCTGAATTTATTCATTAATGGGGTGCCAATAGACCAATGTTAACTTGCTGGGTGTGATGCTGGACAATTCTTTGTCCTGGTCCAAACATTTAGATTATATTGTAAGTACCATGGGAAAAGATATAGCGGTGGCCAGGAAATGTTCCGCATTTATACTGTAGTATATACACTAGTATACACGTATTTTCACTAGTAAAAGTGTACAGTCATTACAAAGTTTTATCGCATCTTGTATTGTTATGGTCAAGTGCATCTGGGAAACACTTCAAAAACTTCAGATGGTTCAGAATAGAGCAGCTAGGCTGGTGCTTTATTGTTATTTTTGGGCCAATGTTAGTGACATGCATAAGAAGTTATTGTGGCTGCCGGTTAAGGTTAAATAACTTTTACGTCTGTTGGTATATTTCCATAAGGTAATAAATTATCACACTTAGACATGATTATGTAACACGTCAAGTGAGTAATGATCAATGTTTTTTACATGGAATTTGGTTCCCATAAATATTCAAAAAGCACCTGTACAAATGTTTTCCGGAGAAAATGTGTAGATATGCTTTTAACAAGGTAGGAGTACATTTTAAGTGCTGCTATTGCCGTCGCTGAGATGCGAATTGTATTATTATTTTTGTCTGCGTTTTTTGTTGTTTGTTTCGTTTCTCTTTTTCATTTATTATTTGTTTCATATTTTATGAATGTTTGTTATGGACCCCAGGAAGACTAGCAACTACTCTGTGGAAGCTAATGGGGATCCAATTAAACTTGGTTACTCTTAAATGTGACAAAGTAATAAAATGAATATTCAATAAAATTCAACAAATTGTTTATTTAATACAATTATTATACAATAAAACATGAATATACATGATTATTAAATATAAATCATTATATTATTAGCCACTAGCCAGAGCGATCAACAAACACAGACCAGAAGTTAACGTTGGGCCTGGGGCGTGCTTCTGATGAATTTGTGTTCTCACCCACCCAGACTTGCCAAGTGTCAGTTTATACAGTGTCAATACAAATGTCATGTTGTCTTCAAAAGTGCTTAGATTAGATCCATATTTAAGCAATCACAAAAAACATTTAACTAACAGAACAAGAACGTTCACAATATACGTCACAAAACACACCAACAGTGTTGTGGAAACACCCCTTACAGTGAGGTAAAACTGTATCAGTAACAGCTCCAAAGCTCCATATGCTCGAAACAGACTGTGTGAGCGAGAGAATCTGCCAAAGTGTCTTCGTAATGATCTCTTCTCTTAAACATGCCTCTCCATCTGAACGTCCCTACGTTGTGTTGGCTCGTGTCTTGATGAATAATTTAAGTCGAGCCTTATCTGGACACAGCGTGACTGTAGCGTCTTAGATAATAGAATGCAGACATTAATCACAGACTCCCCCCACACTCACTGCTGAAGAAACCTCTCTCCGACACTCTGCTCTTTACGTTTCCCTAACCTGTTAATGCGCGTTTCACAGTGATGGTAAATGTCATGTTGGTGATGTGTTCTGCGCATGACACCAGCTGGGTGCGTTTCTTCGTCTAGTCTCCATGAGGCCATCGGCTGAAGCAGGTCGGTGACTAGGGCTGCTCAATATTGAGAAAAAGTTATATGCGATACGATAATGCTTTAAGGTCGTAAAATCCATTTGAATTGTATTAAAATTCTTTCTCACTTAAGAGCACACACATACACTCATACACACAGACACTCGCTTACCAGTCTCTGCTATAAAAAAATCATTCAGATATTGCAAACCATTGCGATATGCATACTGTGATATGCACATGTGCAAAATATTTCAAACATTTTGATGTATCGTGCATCCCTAGTGGTGTCTGACTTTATCAAAAAAAAAAGGCAGAGTGGTGGGTTTCTTTTTCAAAAGATGTTAATTCACTTGACCCAAGTGTGGAGGGATTGGTTATCCTTGCCAAAAAACAAGAGCTGTTGTTTAGCAAGGATGGCTTTTCTTTGCCAAACAAGAAGTCACATTTACGTTTATTAAAGTGCATTCAATCTATAGATTTTTTTGACTATGAGCATTTTCTGGGAATTGAATTTACGACCTCAGCCTTGCTAGAGCCATGCTCCCGTAACAGTCGGATTTTGACTCAAATTAATTGTTTCAAAAAAGTTCAACAAAACAAATAGTAAAATCCTATTCGGTGAATCTTTACAATTTCATAATTTTCAGAATGACTGTATGGACAGTGTGTGTATGTTGTTTTTCTTGCACATATCATGATTTATAATATGTGTCAATATTGTAAATATGTGTTTTTTCGGCCTTTTCTCGAATCTACGTTTTATACATGAGGCCTTAGGTTCTTTTACTTTTACACTACATCCACCCCAACCAGTCATCCAGAGAGTCTGGATTATGATTTTATCGTAATACTTGGGTCATATTGCAATGCATATTGCAGTTCTTTTCATAAGCAGAAATAAGAACAATATCATAGAACATCAAGACTTACTAAACTGCAGTACGGCTTTATAAGACATCTCTTGCAAATTGCATGTTTCATATCAAATGAATGCTCTTAAAGGGCAAAATGAACCCAGAGATTTAACGCAGTGCATTTTGTTCTGAATTACAAAAAACCCTTTCATAATACTTATGAAAGTATTTATTGTAAAGAGTTAACATTGTTATATTTCGTAATTATTAATAAAACATTAAATAACATCACCAACATCTAAGCACAATAGCCTGTTCAAAATGTGTGATTGTGTCTGTTGGTTGAATTGGGCCTATAGTATTTGAGTTAGAGAAACATGCACATAACACTGTAATTGGGTAATATAACATGATGGTGTAAGTGTGTTTGAGTGTGTTGAAGCGATCAGAGAAGTCAGCGAGTAGATGCTTTGGTAAGGCCAAGAGTGTTTTGTTGGGACTCCTGCATGCAGAGATGAGCCCACAAACATGTGCTTTAAAACCACAGCTACTGTTAGCTCTGTATTTGTATCCTTTGTCGTTTTGTCCGTTTTTCATTTTGTGATCACAGAAGGCAACTTGACTTCATTAGTGGTTATTTCTAAAAAAAAAAAAAACAATTTAAAGCATCACAAGAATTGTATACCTTTGTATACACCATCTCCAAATCTTGGTCTGGTTAGACTGATGCAAAGCTAGATTGTATGTGGGTTTTTGTTTTATAATGATGGAAGTTTACACTGGAAATGTTTTGGCCACGAGCCGCACAGCGGTTTATTGGAATATCTATGAGGCAGGTCTGCGTGTGAGACTCAGAGAGTCTTTGCGCAGCAGATTAAGCATCAGATTCGGATGCTGCGCTGGATTGTGGGATTACAGCACTCGCACACTGGAGCTCGACTGAGTTTCAATATCACTCCCCACTGATTAAACCCCACTGTGTGCTAGTCAAGGACGATGCTGCTGTCACACTACCCAAACATGAGTTCGCCAAGTAATCTGCAACTTGAGGCCTACAGAAAGTTGTTGCATTTTACTCCGGTATTCTGTCTTCTTTGGAAAAGAAATTGGGATACGTGTTTTCCGCAAGCAGGAAGAAAAGAAGGTAACCAAACAACACTGGATCCCATTGACTTCCATTGTAAGGACACAAATCCACAGAGACGTTTGTATTCCACAGAAAAAAGAGTCAGGTCAGCCTGTGACTCAGTGGTTAGAGCATGGCGCTAGCAACGCCAAGGTCATGGGTTTGATCCCAGGGATTGCACAAACTTAAAAAAACAAATGTTTAGTATAATGCAATGTAAGTCGCTTTGGATAAAAGCATCTGCCAAATGCGTAAATGTAAATCTGTTACAGTAAGATTCAGAGTTTTGTAGTATTTGCTTTGCATACTTCCATAGTAAGACCACAATTCATAATCAATACTAACAATTAATTGTTAGCATGTTTATAAACTGATTGACACTGTTAATCATGTGATAGTTAAAGGTATAGTTCTGTCATCACGGCGAAACCTATTGACTTGCTTTAGTTTAGTGTCCGTAATGTAGAAGTGAATGGGCACCGCCATTGTTCGGTTACAAGCATTCTTCAAAATATCTTCTTTTGTGTTCTGCAGAAGAAATAGATCCGTCCGTGTGTGTTTCTGGTCGTAAGGGGGTTGCGTCATTCCTCTAAATCTTAAGCCTCTCGTTCCTCCCTGTATATTTCTGTCACTCTCTCACTCTTTAAATATATGGCCCATGTCGCTCATCATTTATCTTCTCTGTTCTAAATAACAGCTCTCCAACCCGTGTCCACATTTTTGTCACTCCCTTCACACCTTACTTTTATTTTCCTCGCTCTCTTTTTGTCTTGATTATGAGGAGAGGTAGTAAAAGAAATGAATTTAGAGCACAAGAGGTGATGGCAATGGTTGGGTGGTGGGATGAAGAGGCCGAAATCTCTGTTGTCTCTGGAGCGGTTTCCTGAATGAAGCTGGAACCTGACAGAAGTCTGACAGATGCGTTAAAGACCGCTTGAGACAAAAAAAGTGGGATTTTTTTGTCAAATTTAAATGGAAAAAAGTTTAAAGGATAGTTTACACAAAAGTTTTACTTTCCACATCTTTTACACATTTTACAAATCTAAATTTTTTGAGATTTTTTGTTATTTTTTCATCATACATACATTCTGCTAGATAATACGTAGAATAATACACTGGGAGACACACTATTCTTTTAACCCCAGAAACCAAATGACAGTAAAAGTTGTGAAAAGTTAATTGTGTAAAACAGTGTATGAACCCTGTATTAATAGAACATCGGTTGCATTATCATAATTTTTTTATTACTATACAGCGAGTGTACTCTTACCTATATTGTGTAAATGTATTGAACATTGATCTTCACTGTCGTTTGTCAAGTTTCTTTAGCCGTAACAAAAAACAGGCAAAAACGCATTGAAGTTGCTTTGAAGTATTTTTTTACTTACTCTGTGTTGTTATCGCGTCGTCTTGTCGTTGTTGCCGTGTGCTGTTGTGTTCAGTATTGACAGATGGGATACATTTTGCTGACATAAGTTAGATGTGGTGCCGGTGTATATGATGTTTTATTAATCTGCCCTGAAAGAACAACTTTCAGCTTGTTTGGTTATTTTTAAGTTAGTTATTTAGCATCACTAGTTGATGTCAGGTTTTGATATTTTAAGTGAGTTTTGTCGAAGTTAAATAATTGTTGGAGGTGTCTGCTGGTTAGAAAACGTTATTAAAACATTCTAACATAACTTTGTTTGACGATTATGGCCAGACTGAGGCTAAGAAGCAAACCAAAAAAACAGACTGCTTGTGGAATTTGAGATGTTAATACGGGTGACATACAATACAGAAAAACATTAAATTGGTAATGAAATGGTGGTCGTCCAGCTAATGAGATTGTATTGTGATGCTATACATAATAAGTATGGATGAAAACAATCGTATATGTAAAGCACTGTAAGGAAACTTCTCATTTTTATTCAGAGAAGATTACAGTCCTGACCAGTTAAGATGTTGAAGCCGGTGGTACTGTGCAAAAAAATACCTTTAGGTTGATGTTCTAAGGTGATGGAGTAGCCTACAGGAAATGTTAGGATGAAGTTATGGCTGCTAAATGATGAAATGATTGGGACTTCCTGTTTGAATACATATATGTGTGTGTGTGTTATTTTGAAAGAAGACATTATGTTTGTGTTTTCTTTGTGATTTAAAAGACCAGTCAGTGAAATTTAGCGGCATCTGGTGGTTAGGTTACGAATTGCAACCAACGGCTCACTCCACCCCCTGGAAGCACTACGGACAGGACAAAGATGTCGTAACATTTTCGCTTCTTTGCCGAAGGAGAGAACATATTTAGGGCCCTATGATTTCCGCGATGTAGAAATCAGCATAAAAACGGAATTTGCTGTATAACACGGAATGGCACGGAATCTGGCAAATGCATTACTTCTTATATACATACATGCATTTTATTTATATTTCTTATACAAAATTCTAATTGTTCTATGCATAACGTTATTCAGGTGCGTTTTAAATATGTCATCTGCTTGTTTTGTGTGTCTATGAGTGAAAGAGTGGCAACGGTTGTGTGTACTGCACACGTGATGCTTGCGAACACATGAACTGCCTTGACGCTTTTATATATTATATATTATATTGCATTTATAGCAAAAGATCCTCTTTAATCTTACACACTGTTTCTTTCATTAGATACCCTTGATTCCCGTCTGGAACATGTCGAATATTCGCTCAGTTTTCTTTCTCCCTTACCTTTTTTCTTTTGTGAAATGCTTATCTAGAACTTAAGCTTTTGCATAGACATTATGCAATACGTTTTGTATAAATGTGCTTTGAAATGCAACAAACAGATTTAAGTTCTATTGTGACTCTCTCTCCTTTCTCTGTAATGACACATACACAGTACGTGCTCAGAACTGTTAACTGTGAGCCCGGAGATCAGTTCCTGTCTCTGGTCTATCAGTGGGTTCCTTAATATAGTTCAGGTGAAACCTACATTGACCAGATATCTTAACTTTTGGTTCTCTTAGCGATTTTTGATCACACTATGGAAAAATATTCTGCTTAACAACTCTGAGCAGCAGTTTACCATTAATTTTTATGTGTATATCTTTTATTTATTTTTTTACTTGGACGAATCTCTGTGACATTTGTGACTTTGTGTTTTTTTTAAGACCACATCAAGATAATTATTTCTGTTTTATTATATCAGCTCATTTGAAATGAAAATCTGTCTGCTGATGACAATAAATGCAATAACAATAGCATTGTGTTTTTGTTCCTAACAAATATTAAAGCTAATACATTTGATTAAATAATAGATTTATAATTGGTCCTACAATCGTTTAATTTCTTTTGTTTCCCATCCATTTTCGTCCTTGTTTCCAGAGCAGCAGTGTTGTATGGTCATAAAGATGAAGGCAGAGGGCAGTAGAATTGTTCATTGATTAGATCTAGAGAGCGAGGGTTGAGTAATATATAATGTTGGTCTTGGGGACTTGTTCAGGGGTCTTCTGTGATTGGTCAGCAGTATGCTACTCATTCTTTACTCTGATTGGCTGCACATCTCTCCATGGAAACCTGGACACAGCAAGAGTCTTTGAATCTGTTTGTTAGTGATGCTTGCTAAGGAAAACCTATTGCTTATGCTTGGGTTGTGGGTTTGGTATATAACCATACATTTATTGGTTATTGGTTAAGAGAGGCGAGTTGTTACACAGTTGGTTAAGTTGAGTTTTTCACATGACATGATCAAAGATGTATCAAGAAAATCATAGAATTCAGGGATTCAACCACTTTGAAAAGGGATAGTCTACCCCAAAATGAAAGTTCAGTCTCATCATTTCAAACCTGTATGACTTTCTTTCTTCTGCAGAATACAAAAGAAGATATATTGAAGAATGTTGGCATTGTGTGAATGTGATCTGATAGCTCCTCCCACACAACGATCTTGCAGACAGAGCTTCGCATACGCGTTCTTCTGATTGGGCGTCGATTTTTTTATTGATTTTGTCGCATCGCGTTCGGTATGTGACAGAGGACGTAAATACACTTAATTGGTTGATCATTCAATCAGAAACAAACTCCGGTACCGTGAGCTCTTCTGCCGGACGTTTTTGTAAAAAGTCCTTTATAAACAGGAGGGCTCTTCAAAGTGAATGAAGCTCAGAGGTTTGTTACCCTAAGCTGAGCTTATCTGCTTCCAGGTCGGACCTGCGGTGTTTGAGGAACAAAGCAAGGTCCACGGGTCCTCTCTGAATGTAGGCAGGGGTTAACAAGAGCTGCTTTTACAACAGCTAGCTCATGCAAGTCTAACTCCTACTCACAGCCTCAGGCAACACACACACATACAGTCTCGCACTGAGAGGGAAACTCTCACCTCACCAAAGTGTCCATGCAGACAGACTTTTCCGTCTGCAGAGCTGTGAGTCACAGACATGAGGTAGAAAGAAAATGTGTGTGTGTGTGTGTGTGTGTGTGTGTGTGTGTGTGTGTGTGTGTGTGTGCGCGCACTCTCCAGCAAACAGAACTTGAAGGATTCAGTTTCTTTGGGACTTGAGAATTGATGGGCTTAAAAATCCTTTTATATTTTTATTGGGTGTCTTTCTCTTCCCCTAGTAAAAAAGTACCAAGTGTAACATAGTAATTCCACGTCTTTAGTAGCTCAAGGGAGTATATATCAGTCACCATAGTAATAGCATGTTTTCATCACCGTCATGCATCAGTTATTCAGATGACCATGATACATCTGTAGTGTACTGTAGTAATATCATGGTATTCTTTAAAGGGATAGTTCCGAAAATGAAAATGCCATTGTTCAGTTACCAGCATTCTTCAAAATATCTTCTTTTGTGTTCTGCACAGTAAAGTCATATAAGTTGGGTGAGTGGCCCTTTAAATACCATGGTATATATGTATTAAAGTACCATTTAGTGATTGACTTACAGTACGTTTATATAAATCAGTCGATGATACAATATTGATGATATATATAAATACAATTTAATGATAAAAATGCAATGAATTGGTGGATATAAATCACTACACAATGACCTTTTCTGTTAATAAACCAATAATGTCAGAATGGCCAAAGATGAGCTGATTAATTTCTCTGTCAGTATCTCATCTTGTCTCATCCTGAGTGCCATTAACATACTGATGTCTTAATGTCTTTGATAAATGTTCCAGGTGCTTGCTCTCTCTCTCTCTCTCTCTCTCTCTCTCTCTCTCTCTCTCTCTCTCTCTCTCTCTCTCTCTCTCTCTCTCTCTCTCTCTCTCTCTCTCTCTCTCTCTCTCTCTCTCTCTCTCTCACACACACACACACACACACACACACACTGTCGGTCACTTACACGTTGCACATTGGCAGTAAAATCCTCCTTCATTCATAGTCACACACACACACACACACACACAGATGTTGGTTGCATCCCTGTGACAAGAAGTTTTTTCTCTCTCCGAGGAGATCTCACTTCTTCTGCCTCCTGCAGGGAACACCAGGCTATTTATAGATCAAGGGTTAGCAGGAGAGAGAGCACGAGAGCAAGAGATGAGGAGAAAAGAGAGAGGGGTGAGAAAATACTGCAATTATGAAGCAAGTGTTGCACCGAGCGCTTGTGCGTGATGGGGAACGTGACGGTGAACGCTAGCGCTGTATCATTTATTTACACCGCATGGGTCATTCTGCACGATTTTGACCTGTTTCGAGCTGCGCTGTGCCAGTGCGGTTGAAATCTGTATTTATTCTGTTACTATTGCTGTTAATGCTAAATGCAGCACTAGTGATGTTTTACTTTCAGGTCATGTACTGGCATTTACATCTTGTGTTATTTCTGAAATGTAATGTATTTCTTGGTGAACGGAATGGGATGTTAAATAAGAAAAAGAGGCAGGGGTGTGATTAATTTAAATAGGAAAGATGTTCCTATAGGACAAGTGGTTGGAAAGACAGAGGGTCTGGTAAAACGTTTCGGGTGTGTAGCACATTTTCATATTTTCATTAAAGCCAATGACTCATTTACAGTAAGACCAGGAACATGTTTTAAGAAAATGTAAAGGATCTGTTTTGCTTTAAATGTTAATGTGCTATGTTTTACACTCCTTCACATGAGAAAGCATAAAACTATTTTTTTATGAATCTCTTTTTTATTCTTTGGATGATCTGTGCATTACATTGTGGCCTGTGTTACATGACTATGATTCCCCACGCTTGTATCTCTGTACATCTGTTGAGTAATGTGTTTTGACATAACTCATATTGTCTCAAACCTCGGGACTAAAGTGACGTTTAAGGAATAAGACGTATTCGGCCTGAAAATAGGCATTGTGTTATTTTCATGAAATGATGTGCTCTTTATCTCTTTTCTTTCCTTTTTTCCTTTACGTCTCTCATCCTCCGTCTCTCTCCTCCCTGCAGTGAGTGACAGCTGCTTCAGAAACCTTGCTGAGGACCGCAGCGGAATCAACCTCAAAGATCTCGTTCATGACCCCTCCTTGTAAGTGACACAACACGCAGCCTACTGTATGTCTGATACCACCGCCTATGCATCAGGTCTTGGTTTTGCCAAATAGTCTGTGTTTCTTGTTCATAACTTTTTTCTTCTTCAAAGTCTTTCCCTTTTTTTTTTTATTGGAGTTTGCATTGTGTCTGGAGCAGTGCATTGATGTATGATGCTTCTTGGCTCCACAGCACACAGATTTAGAATCAAACCTTTTCACAGTATTTTGGACGTGTACAAATCCATAGTAAAAATGTACAGTTTGTGATATTTGTTTTCCACATTAAAAAGCATTTAAAAAAAATATCACAAGGGAAATTCACAACCAGAAAGCTTTGTAACAGGTCAAAGAATGTTTGGTTTGAAAACAAGAGTATCACTTAAAATATTAACTTACTGTAAAGCAGAATAATAGGTGTGCGGTTTTAGACTAGAAAAAGCCGCAGAGACAACATGATATTAGGCTTGTAGTCAAAAGACAAACCCGAATGTTAGGGACAATAACAGGATTTCCTATAAAGTTAAAATGTGAGCTGTTAGTGAAACAAATAATATAAGTTGAAGAAACTTAGGAAGTTCAGGAAATGGAAAAACACATTTCAAATGATGAAATACTGTGTTGGCAAAGTAGACATGCACTTTTTTATACTTTTAATCGGTAAGATATTTTCAAAACCCAGTGACAAACGTAAAGGGTGCCTAAAAATAATGATTTACCCTGAAAACAGGTTCCAGAAGGACAGCAGCATTACTTACTTTTCTCTTTCATGGGTCATTAAAAGGTCTTGACTAAATTACAGCACACTTGTAAGAGCTTGTGTTTGTGGTTTGCGTGTTGCATGCTTTTAAGAAAACTTCGGAGAATACTTTTCCTCCGACTTCATCCAATTAAGATGAAGCTCTGTTTTCAGAAGTTGTGTCTGAACCCTACAAAATTTCTATTAGGTGGAGATACACGGATAATATCCGTAAATTCAGTGTTCGTGTTGTCTAGGATTTGTTCAGTTATGAATGGGAGCATAGATGTTGTCTTTTGTTTCCTATAATATCCCATAATTGTAATCCCATCCATATTGTCTGATAGAGACTGTTGAAGAGTACTTCTAAATTACTTCTTAAAAAAAAAAAAACTAATTTTTTTACTTTTATTTCAAATTCAAAGTCCAGAATCCACAAAAAAAAAGGCATTGCTTAACTTTTTGTGTTTGTTATTAAGTTGAATTCAGTGTTAAAAGTTGTTTTTTATTAGTAATTTATCTATTCCAAAATAAGCATGACTATAATTTGTGTCATAATCACGCAGTCGTACTGTCTACAAAATAAGAAAAAAATGCAGTTTCAGTCCAATTTTCTCGGACAATTTTCAGTGCCTGAACTTTATCAATATAGCAATAAAATGAACATTTCATTTATATGGTGTGCTATGTTATGTATGAACTGAATCGACACCTGAGATCTATTTACAATACATAATGTGGCACTGGACCTCATATTTTGTCAGTTGATATTTTCTGCTTTTATCTGAATTTGTCTGAATTCTTTTTAAGGCAATGATTGACAGCTGGGTTCGGTTTCACACACATCCAGTCATTGTATAATGCCCCTTTTGAATAATTGATTCATCTGGGTGTAATAGGTTATGTAGCATAATGGGAAAAGTGGGCAGGTTTATTAGTAAGTTCAGAAATCCCTGTGATGGATCACATGTGAATAGGCGCTTATGGCTAGACTGCATAGTACAGTACCTGCGGAAACCACATTGTGTTTCCACTTTAGTATCAAAAAAACAGAGTTTAGTGATGCTTTATGACTCGACCAAGGGCGGAGGGAGGGACAGAGACAGCAGGAAGTAGGTCCCTTAGAGGTGGAGAGACGATGGGGTGCAGCCAGACGGTAGGAATGGTTGCGAGAGTATTGATGGATACGTGTGTGTGTGTGTGTGTGTTGTCTGTTGACTGGTGAGCTTCTCTCTGGTGCTGTCAGCTCAGGTGAATTGATTCATCGGAAGGCCTGTCACTTTTACTAACGAGGTGTGGTAAAAATAGAGCTGAATTAATCACAGCGGGCGCGTGTCCTCTGGATGGAGGCAATTCCGACGTCTTCGCCTACGGACAGGCAGACGAACAGACGTTTTAGAAAGGGACAGCCGAGCACTCGTCTGAAAAATAGAGATGGACGTGTCCTCACACCGGAGCAGGAAAGCAGAACCTCGGAAAGTTCCACCAAGGTCATAGTTGCTTTCGAGAGTGAAAGCAACTATGCAACTTTCCTGCTCCGGTATTTTTACGATTTGCTGTGGGCCTGCGGATGATTCTCTGTTAAACTGTCAGGGTTTTTGGGGGGCTTAAACCCTCAGTTTTAGGAAATTAGAAGATATAAGAAATTAGAGGCGAGTTGGTTTAGGACATTTCAATTTTCAATTTCAATTTAGGCCAATTTTGGTATCCAACTATTCTGAAAACAAAATAATCGAGGTAAAACGATGAGGTTTGTCTTATTTCTTTTAATTTACATATATTATATTATTTATTTAAATGTATTTAGTAATAAATTATCTATTTGGACAATATTTGTGTTAAACAATCATCTTCTCAACATCTTCTCTATTCATATAATTTTGTCATTCAAGCACAATTCGAACGCGAAATAGTTGTATTATTAGCCACTAGTCAGACCGATCAACAAACACAAACCGGAAGTTAAGTTCACGCCAGGCACGTGCGTCTTATGAAACTTTCTATATTTAAATGTTTTATATTTTTGTTGGCTCAGATGTCTACAGACAGTAGCCTCATAAAATCGTCAACTCTTGTCATTCACAAAATTCTATTAATCCCACACACCTTGCTTGTTCATTTATCAAACATTTTGGCTAATTTCATTATGCATTCATCAGCTCGCTTAGCTGTACCCACAATTCCTTGAAATCTTGCAGATTTTTCTGTACAGTATCTGTACACACACACACACACACACACACACACACACACACACACACACACACACACACACTCGCATCCTTGTTTGGGTTTGACAAAGCCAGTGCCATCCATATACTGCACACACATTAATGTAACCACACACACACACTTCTGTCCAGATTCAAAAAGCGCTCGTGTGTGTGTGTGTGTGTCTGTGTGTACTCACACAAACAAAATGCCCAGGTTGAAATCCCAAACTCATCTCTGTCTTAAAGCACCTCTCCCCAATCTTCACACACCAGCGGTTTCCCTGGCAACCGGATTAAAGAGCTCTGCATCTTTGTGTTCAGCATATTCTTCTTTTAGTCTCCGCTCTCCCTGTCTCTCTCTCTTTCTCTTTCTGTCTCTATTTCGTGCTTTTTTTGTGGGCATTACACCATAATAGTTAGATGGATAGATAGATGTGCTTTGTTGATCCTCAAGAAAAAAGAGCAACATAGTAAACGTAAAGTGTGCAGATAATAAACAAATGTGTATACACATAACAAGCTCAAGAAAAGCAATCCTGGGCTTGAGTTAAAATGGATCCTTTGATTTTGTGAAAGACTTATGAAAGCTTGTTGTTGGATCTGTGGCATCGAGTGGTTACTGCACATGCTTGTGGCTCGCAACATCTCAATCCCCCAGTAGCTTCCTTTGACTCTCTTCTGTATAATACAAAAATATTTTTTTATGTAATACAGGAAATTTCTAATGGAGCCCGACCAAAGGGGTCAGAAAAATGTGGTGACTGTGGGTGAAATGTACCCCACCAGAAATAATATTAATTCTAAGGAAAATATTCAAATATTTGTTTAAAAATACTGTTTAAGCTGTAGTTTTGTTTAGTATAAAATTAAGACCAGAATTCTGTCAACATGTTCTCCTAAACTGGCTATCTCTTGAATTATCCCAGGCCTCAGTTCCATAAGCAGCCACTAGTCTGCGCCGCACATCAGACCTTAAACACCGTTTGCTTTAGAGTTCTGAGAATGTCTGTTCAGATTCTCCTTCCCTCCGGAGAATTTACGTCTGGTCGTTTATATAGGAGACTTGCGCTTGAAATCCAGCCACTGCACCAACCCACCTGTTTTGTGGCCTTAGAAACAGCACTGTCAGAGTTTAATCCTCCATGAGGCATCACCCTCGAGAATGCAGAAGTGAATAAAACAGCAAGGGCCCTATGAAAGAGGAAAGTTCTTCTTTAACTGTCATTCCTGTTGTGGGTGGAGTGTGGGGGGATGTATTTTGACAGCTTTATGATACCTCTGGCATTATGTTGCTCTTTCGGTTTCCTGCACCCTGTCACATTGTGTGTTTTTTTTTACCTCTCGCTCCCTGCTGTTGGGACCGTACGTGCACTAACACTTGCCTTGTGTGTGCTTCACCCACAGGCTCGGAGGCATAATCTCTGCATACAAAATAGTCCCGGATGAGATTGACGAGATCAAGGTAACGTTTCCTCTCACCCGTTACATGAGGCCATACATGCATGTGCACGCACGCGAACACGTTTCGACACTGCTGCCCCTTAGAGGACGGTAATAGTATTGCACTGCTACTCATTCCAAGCCCAGCTTGACTGTTCATATTTTATTCCTTTGTGAAAACAAAGCCACTTTTAAAATCTTTAGCATTTGCATAAATTGGATGCAAAATATATTAGCATAAGCCGATTTTTGAACTAAAACATGTATTTGTCTAATGCATTTAAATTTCGATTTATTGTGTGTGGTTTCATTTTTCAAATATTTGGTAGGGCTACTGTACACAATGTTTTTATCAGGCTACACTGATAACAGCAGTTTATCAAATTTGATATTTTATTCATCAGAGGGCAATGCGAGGCCTTAGCAAACTAAAACAGCTGATACTGTATGATGCACCAGCACAGCATTACTGATGAGAAGTTTCTTACAGCCTGTCAGTTTTGTTGATATTGTGTGTGTGTTTGTGTGTTAAAGGAGACCCTTGTGGACTGGTGCGATGAGAAAGAGCTCAACTTGATTCTGACCACCGGTGGAACGGGCTTTGCTCCCCGTGATGTCACACCTGAGGTACTTACTGTAGTCTGTGTGTGTTTTCTTGTGTCTATGTGAGTTTGTGTTATTTGTGTGCATTGTTTATATGTGTACTCAACCATGAAACTTTAGCACATAGGAAAGGGTAAAATTCAAATACTAAAATAAGATGAGAAAAGGTTTTACGGTGTTGTGGCGTTTGTCAAGGTAATCGATCATAGTCAATTTGTCTGAAAAGTGCTAGTTAACCTAGAAATGAGGATTGCAGGACGTCATGGAAGTTTTTTTGGGCTGGGCGGAGTCTAAACAGGAAGTAACTCTGCCTTGGAGTTTAAAATGATAAGCACTGTGTGCCGTGATAGACGTGAGTAAGTGAACCGTACAGGGATGTGTTTTGTTTGCTGTGTGTATCTATCTGTATGCCAGTCTGGTGTGGATTATGCCTGTGTAGCTTCTCTTTTGATGCCTCCTGCTCTCCTTCTCCGTTTGACTAATGGGAGCATTTGAAGTGTCATTCAATTCAAGGGCACAACGTGTCACATTGGAGAGAAACTCTCCTTTTCTTTTTTCCTTGCTTTTTTCCGCCCCTCCCTGCTGAGCACTTTTCTTCGGTTTGTACGTGTGTGTGGTTTTGTGCATGTGTTTGCTTGAATATGACTAAGTGTGTGTCTACTGGGCTGGGACAGTTGAGATGGAAGGGAACGTGTGTCCCAAGGGATGCTGTGAAGGGTTCAGAGAACGAGGATTTCTGATGGAAGTGGAGAAACATCAAAGGCGGCCCGGAATTGTGTTTGTAATGAAAAATCGCAGTAACCGGGCTGTGCTTATGTCACGAATGTAGCGGTAATGCTACAGTGCTGTGAAATGTGTAATCACAAATCAAGAGTTATGTTTTTATGCTGATGGAATAAATGTTTATTTAAAAGGTGCTAGATTTTTACATTTATCGCATTTAAAGTGGTATACCCAAAATGGCACCCACGTGTGTTAGATTTGAGGTTATCTGTATGCTTATTTACACAAACAAATTAGCAATTATGAAAGATATCTAAATAATAGAAGGGCCAAAACTATTGACTATATTTGCTCACTTTTTGTACAAATGGTTGGAGCTATTGCGCTCACATGTGGTGCATGGTTCGAGCCTGACCTACCCATCCCATTTCCTACACCTTTCCCCCACAATTTCCCATCTGTTCTTTATCATATCCAATAGAGATGCAGACAAAGCACAAAATGAAATGCAAAAGGTAACACTTATGACTGTTGTGGTGTGTTGCTTATGTGTCAACACTCTCTTCTCCGCAGGCCACCAGAGAGGTGATAGAGCGCGAAGCTCCAGGAATGGCTCTAGCCATGCTTATGGGCTCCCTAAATGTCACGCCACTCGGCATGCTGTCCAGGTAAATGCACATGCACAGACATCTTCTCTGCATCTTTCACACTTTAACACTCTGCTGAAGAATGTGTTTTGAATACTAATGGGATTGACCGCTAATCATCTCTTTCCTGTAGACCCGTATGTGGAATCAGAGGCAAAACGCTCATCATTAATTTACCTGGAAGCAAAAAGGGCTCACAGGTAAGCAGACTGTGCTCGTGTGGCTTTGTGCATATGCATTCTGATCACTTTTTGTTGCTGCAGTCCATGTGAACGTTCCAGATGTCCTTTATACTCCTCACTCAATATACATGCTTTAAAAATAGTTTTATTAATTTGAACCTACATTTTTAGCTACAGTCTTACAGTGCAAAATGGGATAAAATAAAATTAAACTATTTGGTTAAATTATCAGGTTAAAGGGAAAATTCTGTCATCATTTACTCATCCTCAAGTTTTTTTTTTCATTTGGCAGATGCTTTTATCCAAAGCGACTTACAAGTAGGAGAGCATAATTTTCTCAATGAAGTCGAGTTGTTCCAAATCTGTATAGATTCCTTTGTTCTGATGAACACAGAATGATATTTAGGCAAATGCTTGTAACCAAACAGTTTTTGGACCCCATTGACTACCATGGTAGGAAAAAATTACAATGGTAGTCAAAAGTACTAAGAATGGTTTTCTTAAAATATATAATTTTGTGTTCAACAGAACAAAGAAATTCAAAAATAAAATTTTCCAACTATGGTAGTCAATATGGTCCAAGAACCTTTTGGTTACAAGTATTCTTCCAAATATCTTTCTCTGTGTTCGTCAGAACAAAGAAGTTTATACAGATTTGGAACAACTCCAGGGGGAGTAAATTAAGTTGGGGGGTGAACTGTTCCTTTAATCTTTAAAATGGGAGTACTCCCCTTCTATTTCTTCACCTCTCGCCCACGCTTACCATGTTAACATTGTGGCCAATCCTATTACTGCTTCTTCCCCGTGGAGCTCTGCTGATAGGGCAGCGGTATTAATCTCCATTACCCATCAGCCTCAGCCACGGAGCACTTCACTGTCACTGGCTCTTTGAAGTCCAGAAGCAGAGGCTATAAGGGGATTAAACTTTTAAGAACCCCTTTATGTTCGGTCCAGCTCAGCTACAGCTTTCCCCTTCTCTGTTCCTTAATAAAAGCATCCCACTTCCGCAGCCTACGAAAGCAACCTCTTCACAGCCCCAGTGCGAGTGACTCTGCTTGCGAGTGGTCTGCTTGGTTTTTAAAGGGAGACAGACCCCGGTCACCACACTACAAGTGTATAGAGAGATAATGATCCTACAAAGCATTTGACTGAATGAATTGGGAGGTTTGATACAGACAAACTTGTTAATGTTTGAAGAACACATGCGAGTGGAGGAAGAGAAGGACCACAGATCTGAGCTTAAAAATGTGATTTTAATGGACTTTTATTAACTTAATACTCTCCTGATCCTTTTGTGCATGATTCATCAGTACACATATAAGTTTGTCTTCGTAGCCTTTCACCAAAATGTAAGAATAGCATTTTTTTTTGCATGTTCACCTGTCATGTAAGTTTTTTTCCCCTCATTTTCTCATTTTTGTCTCATTTTTTTTCTCATTTTCTCAAGGTACATTATGGAAGTAAAAAATGACATGAAATGTCATTTCATGTCAGTTTTAAAGGTGACACAATTTCCAGCATCAAAAAAGTTTCCATTCTTGAAAGTGAAAATGCTGCCTGGTGTTATAAGATGTCCTATAATCAGAGCATATTTTTCTTTCATAAACAGCTATATGAAGGAGGCAGGATTTTGGTTCAGTAATGCAGCATAAATACAAAAACTTTCTTTGCGTCATGCACGGTTGAGATGCTAGTGTCAAGATGATTCGTAATGCCACAGATGTGAATAATGGACACTGTGATGGCCACACAGTACGAGTTATTTATTTATTTATGTATTTGTAAATTAACATACATTGTGAGTTTCACAAGACAATAAAATACTATTATTATGTTTTATGTTATAAGTGGTAATTATAAATGTTAGTGATAAAAAACATAAACATAAGGTGTGTTTCCATCACCCTGGTTTTATTCGCATTTTGATGTTTTTTGAATTAAAAACCCTTAATTCGCAAAAACATTTTCACACTCACTTGAGGTGGTTTTTCATTTTTGCGAAAAAGGGAGGTAGAAACGCATTTGCCAAATAAATTCTAATGTAGCGAACATTAAACCTGCGACAACGGAGCAGAGGAATAATAGTAAGTGCTTTATTTACTGTTGGTTACTAGGTTACCAATACAACCGTTATTCGCTCGAGGAAGTTGATGGAAACGCACATATTTCGCATAATTTATTTTCCTGTTTTTGCGAACTTTGAAAAGATTTGCATCACGTTTGGATGGAAACATGGCTGTAGTTTGGTGTACTGTGCTTAGTGTTGAATTTTTTGTCAAAATATTTAACTCACCTTCATTTTTAAGTCTCTTTGGAAAAAAGTGTCTGTTAAATGAACATATGTCAGATTAATAATTGCTTTACAAGCATTGTTCATTGTTACTTCATGTTAACTAGGTTACAAATAAATCAATTTTATAAAGTGTTACAAACTATTTATAGACCTTGGAGCTAAGGTCTGTTACTACTACAGAGCACTGCGCTCAGATCTGGAGTGTCAGTACACACACACACACACACACACACACACACACACACACACACACCTACACACGCACACAGACACACACACACACACATGTGCCTCACCTTGCATCAGAAGGACAAAAATAGACCGCTTCTACACACACCGAGATGAAGTAGCCTATGGACTTTTGATGTCTCCACACATTAATCTACTTTTTAACTTTGAGTCATAATGGAGAGATACAGCCACATCCGACCCGGGGTGAGCAACACTTCACCGCATAATCCCTCCCTGGACTCTGGTCTCCATCCCCTCTGCTGTCCATTCCTTCATAATTATTAATGTCTCCTGTCTGAAGTACTTAAGCAATGCAGTTTAAGAGCAATCCAGTTCTGCCACCTGTGTTACATTCACAAGCTGTGCCCTTATCAGACTTCAAAATGGAGGATGTCCAACTGTATTAGAAATTCCATTAAGTTGGAGTCAATAGGTTGGCCTGTAAGTTGTCCTATTAGGGGATTCGGATAGATAGTGGGCCTTCACTAACACAGCATTACTTTGGAGGAGAACAAGAGGGATTTGTGCTGTGAAGACCTGACATTACTGCTAAACAGTACATTTTAAGCCGTGCAGAGGATGTTAGAAGTGTTGAAAAATGTAGAAGAGAAGAAAAGTCGCGCTGATACTTGTAAATATTGGTGGTGTTTGTAAAACTGATAAGATATAATTACACTTTTAAAAACAACAAATATTGCAACAAAGAAGAAAAATAATTTGATTTTATCAAGCATAGAAGTATGTTAATTTATTTAGATAAGTAATGTTTTGATCACAGAAATTCTAATGGTTTTATTTAAAATTCCATTATGAAGCATTAGCTTTTTCCATTTAAACCATTACAAAGATCCTTTTTGTATTGTGTTTTGAGCATCATTCAAATAGGATTAATCTGCCAGATAACACCCCACCAACAGAATCATCACATACCAGTATAGTTTCCATTAAAACCAATACAGAAAGTAACTAAAAATATAAATTGCTTTAAACAACATCTTGTATTCATTTTTTACAGAGCTCATCAAAGTGCATTCTGGGATTGCATTACTTGTGAAGGATATATGTGACACTGCATTTGAAACATCAATACATTTCCCTATACATTTATTAATAAAGTTGTTGAGGCTGAAGAACATTCGCGGCATTTCATTCCTTCACTGTTGCTTACTCTTTGCCACCGTCTTTTTAAGGAGTGCTTCCAGTTTATCTTACCCGCGCTGCCTCACGCCATCGACCTGCTGAGGGACGCTGTCGTGAAGGTGAAGGAGGTACACGACGCCCTGGAGGACCTGCCATCGCCTCCTCCACCTCTCTCTCCTCCACCCACCACCAGCCCACACAAGCAGACAGAAGACAAGGGTGTGCAGTGTGAGGAAGAGGACGAGGAGAAGAAGGACAGTGGGGTTGCGTCCACAGAGGACAGCGGCTCCTCTCACATCACAGCAGCGGCTATTGCTGCTAAGGTGAGCACGACTAGCCTGCCTGCTGCATTAAACTAGGTTGAACTGGTTAAAATATACTTAAAGGTGTAAGTGAAGCACCAAAATAGAAACTTAAGAATCATTATGCAGATCCTAACAAAGTGTGAAACACCATTAGTGTTGAATATAGTTTATGGCCCTTAAACAAGTATAGTTCACTTGCATACTTTTCTTCAAGTTATACAATATACTTTCTGTAAGGTAGCTAGCTATGAGGTAGCGGATCATTTTTCTCTGTTTTTTTATTTAAAGTTCTTTTCAACATCCATGTATTGTGTTTTGTCTGGGAATGTATGGCAGACAGTTTGTGTAAGGGTCTCTTGTCATGTTGATACGTCTCGTGTTCACCATCAGAGCATGAAGTCCCATTCCAGCCATGCTGTTTTCATGGCGAAAGGTGGGCGGCCCTTGAGTGGCTTCATCCCGCCCCCTTCCATTCCCACCCATTTCACCTGCTCATGCAGCGACTCGGTAAGACACACACACTGACATCCCCATCCACGTTCACCTGTCAAGCCATTTCATTGGCCCTTTGAGAGTAGAAAAAAATACTTTTTTTGTTGTGTTGAACACAAAATTAGATATTTTGAAGAATATAGGACAGCAAAAATTCTGGGTTACTTTGGACTACCATTGTAATGTTTCCTACTATGGTAGTCAATGGGGTCCAAGAACTGTTTGGTTACAAGCATTCATCCGAATATCTTTCTCTTCATCCAAACAAAGAAATGTATACAGATTTGGAACAACTAGAGGGTAATTCATGACATAATTTTCATTTTTTAAACTTTAAAGTTAAACTTGTTAAGTAATGAATGTAAATGATATTGTACCGCATAGCAACACCCTAGTAACCGCATAGCAACTCCCTAGTAACACCCTTCACGTTTTTCCTTGGAAAATCTAGTGCGCTTATACAACAGTGTGCTTCGTCCGATTGTTTTCCAGTAAGCAATATTTTTATTGTCATCCCGCCACGCCAGTTCTTGTAAAGCTTTTCCCTGATAACAGAGCTTTGAATATATATCCTGTATTAGCTCTCTTTATATAGTAATTATAATGGGGTCATGCAGGTTGGCATTACTGTGTTCTCCACAGGGAGCTATCGTAGCACGGGTCTTCCGGGAAGGCAGAGGTTGAGGCGAGCGCTATTATTAGCACAGTGTTAGCATCAGCGCTGGGTAATTAAAGCGCTTGTGGAGCTGGTCCTTCCTGCGAGGCCTTGATTTAGCCCCAGTGTTAATTAGTGCTCCGTTAAGCCCCAGTGTTACCGTGGAAGATCCCTGCGCTCTCCACCCTTCTGCCCATCAGACTCGCTCTTAATCCCACAACGCTTCTTCCGGAGAGCGTAGCTGCAGTTTGTTTCAGCGCGATGGCTGCTGGATCAAAGGCGGTCTGTGAATCTGACTGCAGTATAAAATATTAGCCTACATATGTTATGATGTTTCATATATTATAGACACATTCCTTTTAAATGGCCATTTGTTCATACTGTAAGTCAAGTTTCCAATAGTGATGTGGAGCCAGTGTAGTATCAAAATCCTGACCATATCTGCACAGCTCGCGTGTATTGCGAACTCGCGTCTGACTTATCTGCGCAGCTCGCGCGTGGAGAAAAGACACGTCTGACTTTATAACCGCGTAGCTGGCGTGTATAGAGAAGTTGCGCCTTTTTAAAACACCTAATAGAGAAATGTAACACGTAACACTTAGCAACAAGTATATTTCTTTAGTCCTTCTTGATCATAAGTCAATCATTGATGCTTCTAATGATCCTTCATGTGAAAAAATGGCTAATTCTGACTAATGCTGTACTTTCTTTGACTGACACACTCTTGTCTTCTATTTACAGATACCAGAATCCATCATTTCACGAGGTGTGCAAGTGTTACCCCGGGACACCGCCTCTCTTAGCACCACACCTTCTGAATCTCCTTGTGCTCAGCAGTCCCGCCTCTCCACTGCCTCCTGTCCCACCCCCAAGGTAAAGCTCCACCCCCTTTTCCTTCACTCACACCATTCCTTCCTCCCCAAAGCTCAGCTTTCCGTTTCGTAATGCTCTTGTTATCCTTCACGGCTGGATCTTCATCTGCCGCCACCTCATTGGCTGCTTTGCCGTACTGCTTTGCATTCCAGACAGCAGTGACTCTGATTACTGGGACGTCAGAGGCGGAGCTTCTACACTGGCCGTTTGAATTACTTGCTGTGGCTGTGACCAGTTTCTTATTTCAGATATAAATGTGCGAGATGGTTACGAAATTTTTCTTTTTTTCTTTTGGGGAAGAGAAATTATGCTTTTGGAGTGTGTGACAGCAAGATTCTTTGATTTCGGCTTTTTTATATAAAGAAATCTTTCCAGTTTATTACTTTGTTAGGAGGTGTTTGATGGTGTAGCCTGTCCTAGAGTTTACACTACTGTATAATAACTGTTCCTTGCCATCATTGCCTTTGGTCTTGCTTACTTATTCCCAAGCCACTATTTTTGTTAAGTTCAGAACAGACACTAGTGAAGCTGTGTGTGTGTATGTGTCTCAGCTCAGGGGTTTAAAGGTTGTGTGCATAATCTTGGTTAACATTCCTTGAATAAGTAATAAGTGGGATGGAATGAACACCGCCACAACCTCTCTCTCTCTCTTCCCTACTTTTCTCCCTCTCGTGGACATATAGTGCATTACAGCATCTACTAACTATATGCCAAGCCCTGAAGAGTTGATTCTGCAAAAAAAAGTATTTAACATGTTTTACATTGTTTTTTTGTGCTAGTAATTTGCCTAAGTTAAGCAGAAGTTTAATGAAGTGGGGGCTTTAGCTGTGACCTCAGGCTTGCTTTTAATTCTGCTTACTACTGTTTTTTTTTAGCTTCAGATGCTAAACAACTATGTCAGGTGGCAGTTAGTAGTTACAGAAAGCTGTGTGTGTGATGCTTTTCTGTATGCGCCTTTGACATTGGAAATGTCTGAATTGACAGAACCTAAAAAATACTGATTTCTGTTGTAAGAAGTTGAGTATTTATGTGGGAATATTATGTGTGTAATGCAAGTAAACGTTTATTTTTTATTTTTTAAAGGTGGGCCTGGAGAAAGGCCTAAGGACCCAAATAGCATCAACATTAGTACATCTTGTGTTCAAGACTTCATATTTATTGTTGTCTTTTTAAACAATTTATAATATGTAATATATTAACAGTTTGTTTTCAAAATGTTTGCTATTGTCACAATATAGATGGTTTCAAAGCAACAACATAAACAAACGTTACAGAGCATGCATGGCACGCTTTTGTCGCCTACACTTAACTTCCGGGATTCTCATCCGCAAAGATTAGAGTCCCTGCAGATTATTTCTGATAACAAGCAAAAGAAATAACAAGTAAATGACATTAGCTAGCAAGTTAGGGTTACCAGTAAAAGAACCGTTATTTGGCTAAACGTAAATGTGCAACAAATTGTTTATTTATTACAATATTACACAATAATATATTCATATAAATTAATATAAATAAAATAAAATCTAAATAGTTATATTATTAGCCACTATTCAGATAATAAACAAACACAAACCGGAAGTTAACTTCTGGCCAGGTGCGTGCATCTGATAAAACCGTCTATACCAGCATTGTCAAAAAACGTATTATTTAAAACCAAGATGATCGATATTGTGTTAATTCTACACATATCGTAATATCGTAAACTATTCAGAATCTATTCAAAATGTTGCCTTACGAGTTAAAGTGGTTACAAACTTTCTCTCTCTGCCTCCATACACTTGTACTATGAGTGTGATTTGTTGACCAAATAACAGACAAAGCACAAAATAAACCAAATCAAAGAAGAATTTCACTGATGGCATTATTTATTTTCTTTGCAAAGACATTCAATAAATATTGCGATAACACGTACCGGAAATTAGTTTGGCCATGATAACCGCACAGTGAAAAATCTGATATCGTGACAGGCCTATTCTCACGGTTATTGACAATACCAGTATATTGTGACATGTCTAAAATATGTATGTATATAAAAATAAATGGTAAAAGAATACAAAGGTGCTCTGATTTTGGCTTCCTGTAACCATCATTTGACAGGGGCACTCCAGGGTCCAAATCAGGTTTTATAATGGGGATAGTGCCCCGTGGCAACACCCCTAGCTCTGTCTATATACTGTAAACTGAGAGTGACCTTCTGTTCGTGAGTGAAAGAAAAGCTTGATTTAAAAGCCTGTACAAAGCATACATCAAGCTCACTGCATTCCCTCAGTAGCATGTCCAGCTGTTACATAAGATTCTTCCTCTCTCCTTCTTTTAACATGCTTGCTTTTTTTGGTTAAAGTCGGATTAGTTAAGAACACACACACACACACACACACACACACACACACACACACACAAGACAGCAGTTGGCCCCGTACTTTGTACGATACCACTCAGTAGCGCTCATATCTGTTGCTACGTTTCCTCTAAATTTAGATCCCTGTGGTCTTTCCTCATCCTCTGGTTTTGTTCTCATCTGTTTGAAAAGCACTACACGAATACACAACAGAAACAGAAAAATTTGAAACCCCACTGGGTTCATTTGCCCTGTAAAACGTTCTATTAACGTTAGATCAGATGCTTTATTTCTCCCTCTTGTCTCCACCTCTCTCTCTCCTCCTACACTCTATCTAGCTTCATGCGTGTAGCGTGTGTGTGTGTGTGTGTGTGTGTGTGTGTGTGTGTGTGTGTGTGTGTGTGTGTGTGTGTGTGTGTGTGTATACCAGTGTGCGTATGGGAGGCGTGCAGCATTCTGCTGTGTATCGGGATACAGCATGGTAAGAGCTGGCTTTCTCCGCTCTGATGCGTCACTTTGGTTTGTCGTCAGCGTGTTTGTTTTCGGATGTGCGTGAGTGCTGGCGCGTGCGGTACGTGTGTGTGAGGAGTGTGAGACGGTAGGCTCCAGACAGACTCCGGGGAAATCCGTGGCATATGTGTTGCCGGGGAGGGATGCTCTGTTCTGGGGTGAATTCAGCGTGCGATCTGTGGCGTATGGAGCGGCCAGTGTGGAGTCCTGTGATTTCATAAGAACTGCAGTGCCCCGGTGCGGCACAGGAAATCTTAGCGTCGGGGTTTGTGAATGGAGGAGGGCTCAGTTAGGTGGTACTGTTTAGAGTTGCAGTTGGTTAACAGTAGTCTTAGTGTTCCAAGATCATCTGCCACATCTCTAAGAGCTTACATGATTTTGTTACCTTATGTGTTGCCTTTTTTGTTCATTTTCAGCTCTGCAACCACAAATACAGACACTATGTGTGATGCATGCATGCATGTTTGTTTAAATGTTTTTCATGTTTTGCGTTGGGTTGTATATGTGTATGTGTAGAGGAGGGCGATATTGTTTTCTGTACCACAGTATACTTTTCCATTTTCATACTTTTTTTCTTTATGAATTGAATTGTATTGAATTATTTCAATTCAAAACAATATATTTAATAATATTAAATATTAGTAATATATAGTAATATATATATAAAAGTAATATTATATATAATTGTCATAAGGAGTACTGTATGAACCTAGGGTTAGTTAGGTTAGGCTTGTTATTTCAAGAGTCATCTCTGGTGGGTGGGTTGTTGTTTAGTTTTCAGTTGGTAAATTTCTGATGGTTTTTGCTGTGGTGGTGCCAGAATGGTACTGCATTATAAACAATGAGCATTCAGATACCTTCTATCTACTAATCTACCAAAATGTTCAGAATAGCATTATTTCATTATTTAATAATAATCATTATTCATTATTTTTTCTTATCAGGCACCCTTGATGCCAAATACCAAAACATTGTTTTCAAATGTACTCTAATCATAGCACATTAGGATTTTGCAGTTTTTCATTGCTCTTTTTACATCTGAGAGCTTAATTACTTTTAAATTAATAAACATTATTTATTTTTGTGCATTTATTTGATGTAATTACTGTGACGGGTGGAAACAAATGAGTGTATAAAAACTAACTTTTCAAAATCACCATATTTGTTGTGCTAGCTTGTTTAGAGAGCATGTAAACTATAAAATACAGTCAAATATTTTCTCTTTCATATAAAAATTATACTTGGAATTTAGAAATGGGTACCGCCATGGTTTGATTACCAGCATTTTTTTAAGGTCGTCTTTTGTGTTCTGCAGAAGAAAGAAAATCATGCAGGTTTGAAATGACAAGAATTTTCATTTTTGGGTGAACTGTCCCTTCAATAAATCCACAAAGAATGTCATTTTTGACAATTTTAGAATTTGAGACAAAAATATAGATCTCATGTCAGCCTCTGATATCGTTTGCTGCACTTATTGCAGAATGACCCATACAGTATGTCAAAAAATATTAGATGTGCTGCAAGTATCACCGTTCTCATTTGATGACTGCTGATTCACATCATGTGTATGAAGTATAGACAACAGGAAAGCGGTATGAATATAGACTGGCAGGTTCAGGCTGAGCTGAAGCTCTGTGCTCCTGTGGCTGGAGTTGTGTGCAGAGGATTGTGTAGATGCTCAGAGGGACAGCACGTGTGTGTGCGCTTACTGAGGCGAGTGTGTGGCATGCTCAATAGTGTGTGTGGAGGTTGGTTAAGGATACGCCTGGAGGGCCTTTTAGCTGAAGCTTGCCATGCAGGCAGACTGTAATTAAACAAAGAACGTTAATAATGAATTAGAGCTGCTTTTACCTATGCAGAACACGACAAACATACATGACAGAACTGTCAAGCATGTCAATTATGTGACTTTTTATTTTTGGGGAAATTTTATGAACAATCATCATCGCACACCTGCAGTTAAGAAATGGGTGCGTAGGGATAAAGACCAACAGGTCAAAACATAATCAAAAAGAGAAGAATCCCGCACACCATCAATGCTTGCAGAAGGTACAAAAAAAGTTTGTAACTTAAATAAATTTGTGTATCTTTTGCAAGCATTGATAGTGTGCAGGATTCTTTTTGTTTTGGGAAATTTTTATTTATTTATTCAGAATAATTGTTCCAATCTGAACACAACAAACTCAAACAGAAACACACCTCATTGGACACGTAAAGTTTCAGGAGTGACAACAGAATTTAAATACGGGAGTGAATCCCTTCATTTTTGTTTTGTGTGTGTACGGAACAGGTCTCACTTCCAAAATGTGATTATTGACACAGAGGTACATTAAAAACGTAAAACTTTGTGTCGTTTTTAGAGTATTAGAGTCTACCTGGGTTACAATTTTTCTTCTATGGAAGTGCAATGCATAGACATTAAAAGTCCCTTTGGACATTGGTGACCCTTTGACATCCCCCCCACCTCCTCTTTCCGTGATTGATGAATGAAGAGGAGATTGAAGGTCAGCTAAAGGAGAGAACAGGCTCTTGCCATTGCCGTAGCGATTAGTACATGGCCCTGTCATTGAATCTGACAGGAGTGTGACAGTTGTGGAAGAGATACATATTGTATTTGGCAGTGCTTCTGCATTTAATTTTTTCATTACTGTGTGCACGCGCGCGCGCACGCGTGTAAGTGTGTGTGGTTCGAGTCTGGTGCAAGATGTCAAGGGCACATAGAGAGAGAGAGTGAGAGAGAGAGAGCGCTCTGCATACACAGTTGTGTATTTTATTTAACCGGTGCTGTGTATTTAAAAGTATGCCGGTGTCCGTTTTTATAGTTTCAACTGATGTTTCTGTCCTCTTTATTTACACACTATTCCATCTCCTGCATCTTTTAACACTTGTTTTAACATGGACACAGGGTCCCAAATTAACTTGCTTATGCCGGTGATTTTATCTGTATTTTGACCATGGCAATTATTTTAAGTTTTGTGAATATTTTACTTTTTTTCTATATTTGCAGCAAATAGTGCAGGTCATTGGGTCACTAGCATCATACATTAGCTGGTCCAAAAGTAAAGCGACCAATGACATTTCGTTTTTTTCCAGGAATGTGTCAACACATTGAGCTCTGGTGTTAGGACAGTAAAAGAAAAAAATTATTTTATCTCTGTAGAACTTACTCTTTGGAAATGTTTTACTATGGTAAAAGTTGTTAGAAGATGTGTGATGGTTACGGAGTTGTTTGCTCCTTCCAAATGATAAAAAACAGCAAATGTCTTTTATGTTGCAATTTCTTAAGTTTCTATTCGTTTCTATATTTATGCCCTATTTAATGCTTTTTTTGGGATTCTATGTGCTCCCAAATTCATTGGTCTTGTGCATGCTTTATTTTGAAGTAACTTTAGATTTCCTCAATACTAAAGGTCTTGATATTTGTCATGTCCAACTTGAAATGAAAGTGAAATTCTTTTGGCTTGGTTGTTTCCCTATAGAATGACAGCCAGCGTCTGCCTATAAGCCTTTGTAATGTGGAGAATGCTGTATGTTTTTCCCCTGCTTGTGGCAGCTGTGTTAACCCTCCTGTTCCCTCTCTCCCTGCACCAGGCCCGGCTCACCTCCTGCTCATCCACTTATAGTGTCACAGAGGTACAGCATGTTTTACACAGCACTGCCCATCTCCCTGAGATTGACCACGCCCCTCTCTAAGATTCAGCCAATCATTGCTCACACACCTCATTCTTCACTGTTTGGCAACTCTGTCTCATCAACGGTCCATCTTTTCTCAAACATATTCTAGTTTTAGTCTGTGTGTGTGCTTGAATTGTGTGTAATTCATCAGTTGATGGCTTCAGCTCATTACGTTCTCATGAATCCTGAACTTTTCTGTCTAAATAGGTATAAAGTGGACACATGACTTTTAACAAGATAAATGTTTAATGTGAAATGTGTGGTGTTTCATAATTTATGGTTGGAGTATTAATTTAAAGGTACACTAAGTGACATTTTTGTGCCGTCAAAAAGTTTCACCTATAATAAAATGAATATACTTATTTGTAAAAGTTACCAATCATATTAATGGCATACTAAAAGCTATATAAGGTGCTGCCATGATGATATCACGTCACCAGTCAAATGTGTCTCACTTTATTTTAGTTACTTTTTGTCACAGATTGGTTGTGGATTAATTAGTCTTTGTGTAGTTCTACATCCACACCAGTAGGTGTCCGAAAAAAATCCAGGACAACAAAATAACTGCCGTACCAACGCGACGAAAAATTGCATAGTGCACCTTTAACGCTTGTTACTAAAATACACTTTTGTCCCTCAAGACTACAACATAACATCTCTCATAACAATCCTCTTTTCTGCAACATTTCCCATTTTACAAAGTGGGAGGGGTTACAGAAATGAGCTTTAGATTGATTCAGAGTGCCCATTATCCACATTATCTCTTTTGTTCTTTGAAATCTTCTGAAACTCAGTGTAGCTTACAAAGACGCACCGCAGCTGCTTTCCTCTTTGGTTTGCGCTGTAGCCGTGGGATTATTTTGCTTTGAGTTTTCGCTTTATTCCCCCTCATATTCTTCATACCAGCGTTAGCTTATCTGTAGATAGAGGGTGTGTCTGTGTGTGTGTGTTTATGTTTGTGTATGTGATGGTGTTTATTGTGAAGTGTGTTTGTATGTTGGGGATGGCTGTCTCAGGTGAGTTAATGTCCTGTGGCTTCCCCCAGGCCTCACGGAGAGAGTTCAGGGCTCACCTGGATGAGGTCATCACACTCAAGTCAAGGTACTCTACCTTGGACCAGGTAAACAGATATTCCGTTTCTCCCCTAACCTTCACATTATTTAGCACTCAGTCAATCACACACGCAACCTTGCACCAGTGTCCTCTTTTGCTCGTGGCCCACAGCCTAATAATTGGATTTCCAGGGGACATTTTGTTACAACTCTTTTTTTCAAATTTCTCTTTCTTCATCTCTGTTTAAAACCTAGTGAGCTGTCTTTGCTGCATACTGCCTGCTTGAGCAGATAGCTTCTAAGTGGAATGTTAAAACAGGACACATTCTGCATTTGACAAGTTTATTATGAAATGAAGGATGCGGTTATTTTTAAAAGTTGAACTTTGCAGCCAACTGCAGTTGGACTGCAGCAAAAATGACGATATGCCTTGCAGTTGTCTAGTTCATGCTAACATAAGACCACGAAACTTTAAGGGCAACAACAATATACCATGATCTAAAAAAAAACAGTATTATCGATATGGTGTTCATTCTACAGCACACATATACATACTGTAAATTATTCAGCACCATTTTGCCTTACAGTAGTTTTATTAAGCCTTCAAATAGATACTGTGATAATACCGTTACAGGGAATTCGTTTTCGGTCACAATAACCGCGAAGTTATATCATGACAACTCTGACAATGACAATGTAAAGAGTATGCGAATGTTGTGTATTGTAGTTCTGTTATAGCTAGATTTAACAGTTTTTATTCACTACTTTTTGTATAAAATAAAAATGAAGAATGCAGGTGTTGATGTATACCGTGATAGAAAAAAAACCCCTCATAATTTAGAGATACTAGAGATACTAATACACATATTATTTACATATTATAAATAATTCTGCACCATTATATTGTTTGCATTAGTTGTTAATAAAGAAGCATTCAAATAGATAACGTGATAATATCACTACCCAGAATTCCTTTGGCCATGGTAACCGAGAAGTGAAAAGCTGATATTGTGACAGGTCTAGTGACAATGTAAAATGCACGCAAATGTAGTGTATTGTAGTTCTGTTATAGTTCAATTTGATACATTTTTATTCACTACTTAATTTTTTTTCTTTAAATAGAATAATATAAAATAAAATAAAATAAAATAATGCATTGTTTGTAAATCATATCTGATACATATAAAATGCTCTCTAGAAATTCAGTTCACTAGATTTTAGAATGAAGTCTCTCTCTCTCTCTCTCTCTCTCTCTCTCTCTCTCTCTCTCTCTCTCTCTCTCTCTCTCTCTCTCTCTGAGTTATTAGTTCACACACACAGTCTTATCAATCATTTCTGATTGGTTAATCACAAAGCAGAGTTTCCTATACTGGTCCTGACACTTACTTGTTATTAATTCATCGCCCATCGCTGTTTTCCAATTACTCCATCTTCATTTCATTGACCGATGAAATGATGATCAGCTTTCATCTGCCTGTATGCTGATGCATCACTCTCCATTCTCTGTGTGTGTGAGGACGGCTCCGTTTGTGAGCGTGCGCTTTCACTTCAATGCATCCCTTTGTCCGACTTTGATTTTAAAAGATCTGACGTCTCTGCATTGCTTTCATTGCATCCGTCCGTTCCTTCAACCCTTCCTGTGATCACTGGTCACCTCTCATATTCACCTTGAGCTCATGCTGTCTGTTGTTTAATAGAGAAAACAATATCTAAATAAAACTGTTTGTGTCATACGTACATTTTCCTGTACATGTTTTGGTGAACATGTCTGTTGGATAATGCTTTTCCATGTTTGTGCAGGACATCTTATATTTGTAGTAGGGATGCAACGAATGTTCGGCTACTGAAATTATTTGGCTGAAAATATAAAAAAAGCACTTTCTGTGTTGTGACGACGAATAAGTCAAATAACCGAATACATTTTACTGAACAATGACATTTTTGACGATGCAATCAAGTCGCAACCAGCACAGAGTGTGAGACGTGCACACTTTATAAGCATTTTAAAAGCACTTTATAAGCAAAATGTAAGTAGACTTAAAAAATATATATTTTAATCATTCTGCAATAGCGTATAGTAATCCAACAGTAATGCAAAACCGTATTCGGCCTTCAGCATTCAGCCAAGTGTTTCATTATGTTCAATTTTGGCTTCGGCCAAGAATTTTTTCCGGTGCATCCCTAATTTGTAGTGCATTCAGTTTTAATGCATTTTTATAAAAGACTTTACAAAAACAATTTAACACATTAAGTATATGTTAATCTCAAAAGTAGTACATTTAATGTGAATTAAATTTTTATGTAAATGTAATGTTATTGTCATCATTTGTCCCATCTGTCCATCCATGATCCTCCTGACAGAAATCTCCCACATTCCACACGTGCACACACTTACGTTCACAGTCCCCTTAGGCCTCACATTTAAGCAAAACCTGTGACCTGGTGTATTGGCCATCAGCACAGATACACCCTAGTACCCGTCTTATGTCTTTTCCTGGTGTCCTCCAAAAATGACCGGACCAGAAGTGCAGTATGTGCTGTGTGATTCCGCTAACTGTGCTGAGCTGAGTGACGTGCCTCACCGCACCCCTTTCCCCCGCTAACCTGTGCTAACTTCCCGGCTGGCTGGCATAACAACCCACCCCCCTTTTTACACATTAGCCCGTAACCGAATGACCGTCCAATCAGATCTTCTCACCTCCCAGTGCTCGTTCCCCGTCATCCCCTTGGCTTGTTCTGTGTAAACTGAGCACCTGCTGTCTCTATAAGCCTTTAAAACTCATTCGATTTCCTTTTTTTGGTCTCCCAAAGCTTTTCCTTTGCTCTGTCTGTTGTAAACCCTTTTGTTTCTGTTCATTGCCGAAGCTCCACTCTAGGCTGGAAGGGCTCAAAGATGATCGCAGGAACCATAGGACCTTCGACTCGCGAGTAACTATTCCCCACCCACGCAAAAAAAGGAGCTTCTTCCATCCGCAAACTCTGCTTTGCGTCAGGAGTCCAAACTCCTTGCTTCACACTCTTTTTTCCTTGTCTGTTTCCTGCCCTCTCTCTCATGATCTTGTCTGTGGACGTCGCTCTATCTAACGCTCTTTGTTTTATTAGACGTTTGGTGTGTTGGAGTCTCTTGTGGACCTTGAGTTCTGTTTCTTAGATCTTGTTATCGTTTCTCTCCTGTTTTTTGTTCCTTTTAAGTTTTGATCTCCATTTAGACGCAGTGTTTTCTCGCTGTTTGCTGTGTGTCAGCTGCGCCTCATCTATCGTTCTCTCTCTCTCTCTCTCTCTCTCTCTCTCTCTCTCTCTCTCTCTTTGACTCTCTCTCTCCGCTCTGTGTCGATCATTGATTTGTCGTGTTGGTGCTAGTCTGTTGTAGCTGGATCGTGAGTAGAAAGGATTTGGGACTTGCTTGTGTGTCTCCCCCTATAGGCCAGGGGCATTGCGTTTCAGCACGAAGGAGATTTTTTTATAAAGCTTTTACGCAGTAATTGAAAGACTAATTTTTATAAACCTTTATAGCCTCAAGTCTGTGTATTTTTGCTTGGAATTTGATTGCTCTCTCATACCATTACTCTTGGCCTAAGGGAACTCCATACTTTATAATACTTTGTATTGGTAGATTTGACAGTCACAGATGAATGTGTACTCAATTTGCTATTATTATTATTATTATTATTATTATCGCAAAACATTCATGGGGCATTTTGAGAGAAATTTAGTCTAAATGGGGTTTAAAAGTGAATGGTGCGTATGGAACATATAGGAAGCATCTTGAAGTCAACATGAAATGTAAATAAATCCTCTTTACTTCCTTAATAAAAAATGTTAATGTATTCATTAGGAAAAAAGTAATAAAACAAATATTTGATTTTCAAAAGAAGCACAACTATTGGGATACATCAGTATGCAAAATGTCCTGATGATTTCAGAAAGGTCACTTTACAGAAATAAAATGTTTCATGTTGACTTTAACGTACAATCACATACTTTCTGTACCGGTATTTTTGGGTAGTAGAATGATACCACATGGTATAACCATCCATGGGGCATAATGTCAAAACCATGATGATAATGATAATAATGGCAGTAGGACTTGAAATGTTTTCAGTTTTATTTTTATAGCTAGTTTCATTTGGTTGTTTCGTCTGAATGTGTAGATGATCATTCCGATCTTAAAGAATCCTGTCAGTGGAATGCAAACACTCCTGGATGACGGATGAAGCTCCTTCTGTGCTCTAACTCTCTTCATCTCTCTCTTTTTCCTTTCCCAATCCCATCTCTTTCTCTCTTCCTCATTTCCTCTCATTCTCTGTCTCTCTACATCTGTAGGTCCAGTCGCGATGCAGCAGCAAGGAGAACATCTTGAGAGCAAGTAGGTGACCGATTGTGTGATATCGGTATAGTTCGCGTTTGCGTGTGCGGATGTGTGTAAACTCTTACTTTTGGTCTCAGGTCACAGCGCAGTGGACATCACCAAGATAGCTCGAAGACACCGCATGTCCCCTTTCCCACTCACTTCCATGGACAAAGCCTTCATCACTGTGCTGGAGATGACTCCTGTCCTAGGAACCGAAATCATCAACTACAGAGGTGAGACCTGCGTTTAGTCAGAAAAAACAAAATGGTTTCAAAGCAACAGCATAAACAAACTTTACTGCGTATGTATGCTTTTGTGGCCTTTAACTTCCGGTACACATCCGCAAAGAATAGAGTCCCTGCAGCTTATTTTTGATAACAAGCAAAAGAAATAACAAGTAAATGATTTAAGCTAGCGAGTTAAAAGTTTGTTTGGTCAGTATTATTTTGGGTTACCAGCAGAAGAACCGTTACTTGACTAAACTTAAATGCGACAAAGTTACACGACCCATTCAACAAATTGTTTATTTAATAAAATTAATATACAATAAAATTCCTTTATTTGACTCTTACAACTTTTTCTGTGGCACAAATTAGACATGGATGAATATTTGGAAGATAATTTGCGATAGTCTTTTCCATACATTTACGCATTTGGCAGACGCTTTTATCCAAAGCGACTTACATTACATTGTACTATACATTTGTACATTTTGTATAGTAAGCAAGTGGGGCTTAGGTGCCTTGCTCAAGGGCACCTCAGCCGTTACCCACCAGACCTGAGAATCGAACCAGCAACCTTCTGGTCATGAGTCCAACTCTCTAACCACTGGGCCACGACTACCATTACATACAACAAAACTAGATGCTGTTACTAGGGGCTGTTAGGTTCCAGCCAAAAATGTGCAACAAAATTCTCGGAAAAATAGTCCATATGATTTCAAGTTTTCTCCAATCATATGATTGGTTTGAGGAACAGACTGAAATGTATTCTTCTGCATATTCAAACTTCCAGTTGTGTGAATGACTGTTGTCCAACCTGGCAAGAAGCCTCTTTATATGCCAAGCGTGAATAAGCCTTGTTTATTGAATTTATTTGATAAAAAGTAAAAGTGTTTGCCAAATAGTGCAAATGTTAAAAATGGTCTTGAATAATGTCCATTTTGATATTTGACAGCCCCTTGTCACTGTAGTGAAAAGAGTAACAGCATAACAATTTACATTTGTCTTCTATGTAAGAAAGTAAGTCAGAAGTTTGAAACAACAATTATTGCAAATAAATGATAAGAAACATTTCATTTTCGGTGAACCTTTAAGATAAACCTTTAAGATCCTGTCTTCAATAGTGCCAAAATGGGTTCTCCCATTGGCTGTCGGACTGTGGTGTATATAGGCCAGTAAGTGCTAAAGGCGTACAGTTGCCGTGCTCTCAATGCTTTTCAAGCTTTCAGCATTGCTCTATTGCTTTTTCAGCTTCCATGCCTGTAGCTCCTCACCTGTCATACATCTGTTCTTTCTTTCATTCCCTCATCTCTCCATTCTTTCAGCTTTAATCTTGTCCTCTGTTGTCTCGCTGACCTACATTTACATTTACATTTATGCATTTGGCAGACGCTTTTATCCAAAGCGACTTACATTGTATTGTACTATACATTTGTACATTTTGTATAGTAAGCAAGTGGGGGTTAGGTGCCTTGCTCAAGGGCACCTCAGCCGTTACCCGCCAGTCCTGAGAATCGAACCAGCAACCTTCTGGTCATGAGTCCAACTCTCTAACCACTGGGCCACGACTGCCCGACCTCCTCTAAAGCTTTGATGCCATTTACGGCTATCTGAAGACAGATCCTGTGATCACTTTCCAACATCTATGTGGCTGCCTACAACACAACCCCAAGTGTAAAAAAGCTCTGGAAAGTTTCCATTGCTCACACTGCTCATGATCATCAGAGCAGCAGAATTTGACCGTTCCGTGGACTAGATCACATCCCATAGTTTTTTCATTTACTTTATGGTCGACAGCTGTTCTGTTTGGTTTAAAAAACAGCCCATGGTTTTTCTTTCTGGTGGCTCTTGCTTGGTTTTCACGGCCATCACTTACACAGAGCAGCCACCCCTGCACGTGGATGTCAGTTGTGCCCCAAGACGCAGGCTGTGAGCTGGGCATTCATTTCTGTCCATGTGGTGGGAGATTGTGGGATTGCCCATGTGGTAGTGAAATGTGCCGTGCGTCTGGCAGGGCCCAGCGCAGGTGACATGGCCCCTCCGGCACGGAAAGGCATCTGGCGCCAGAATGGCTCAAGCTGGCGGAAAATTCCTCTCTGTTATGGCCCTGAAACAAAGGCAGAGGGGAGGTCCTTGGCCTGTGCTGCCCACACCCCCAAGTATTGCACAGGTCAGTGAGCACCTTCACGTTCGGCGCGCACCTTCGAGCATGCCTGATGCTCATCAGACTCCGCTGTGGAATAGCTGTGTTTCATGCAGTTGCATCATTTCACCTCCAAACCAGGGAGGGGCGATACAGAGTTAACTCGATAACTGCTAACAAGAGGGTGGAAAAGTGAACGATATGAATAGACTCTATGCATGCATCGTGATGACGTACGCCCGCTAAGTTCTCAGCCGGCTAAGTTACTTCCGCTCTCAAAGGGATGAGGCAATTTTTCACCAAGTGATAAGGATGTGTTTACTAAAAAAGCATTCAAATTTCAGTGAACTGACAACACTACAGCTCAGCATTGTTGAGTGCCTCTGTGATCATGCTCGAGTAAGTGCAAAAGTTGACTTTGTGTTTTTCCATATTTGTGAATATAGCTTGAAACGGATAGCCCTAAGCCTTCCCCCGTTTTGGTTGTCAATGTATGATGTAGTGTTTGGGTAATTTGACTCACGTTGCAGACCGCAATCTGTGCATCTTTAGTAAAAACGTCATTGTTTCCTTATGAACGCAACGTGCGCCGGATGTAACCGAGCTGGCTGAGACGAAACGCGGAGGCAAACGTGCATGGAGTCTATCTGAACACGACTGAATCCAAATTCACAGAATTGCTTTGCTCAAATCCCATTCTAGTTATGCAAAGTATGTTTTGTGCCAACGATGGTGTAAAATATGTCATTTCTTTGACATAAACTAGTACAACAACAATATTGAGGCACATAGTATTGAATCTTAAAATTGCATATTGGTTCTGTGATAACTTGCTGAATAATGCGATATACAATATGTGATACGATAATGCTTTAAATCAGTTTAAATGATATTAAAATATATTCAATAACCAACATTCATGTTTCACATTCTTTTTCGGAAAAGAAAGCATCATTACCACAGCCATTTTTCACTGTTGCAGTACATAGAAACTAATCTGACGATGTAATTCCAAGCCATTGCAATATACATTAAGTGCTAATTTTCATATATTGTGCAGCCCAAGTGTCAGAGAACCATCGCAAAGTCTTCCAGAAAAATCAACAATTTGATTTGGGAAAAAAAACAATTTGGGATAATAGTACTATTTTGGACAGATACTATATGTGACTTTGGATTCAGCCCACAATGCACTGGGATCTCTTCATCAGCAAACGTTAGCTTGTTTCACAGATTTTAAGTTGCTGTGGATCATGTGCCGTGTTTGGCTGTAACCCCTATTTAGCTTATCAATAGAGAATGGCCTCGTTCATTGTCATTTTGCATTCCACATCATTTGCCCATGACTACTGCTATGGAAACCAGCAGAAACTCATCAGTCAAAGCTGGATAATAGACTAGCCTGTCTTAAAAAGCTGTGTGTAATTGGGGATAATCAGACGTAACGTTTCTTAGGGGCCATTTACACAGGAAGCATTCTCAAATATAGAAGAGAGTGTAGGGACATCTTAAAAAGCCAATACTTATGACTTAACATGTTTTTAGAAAATGAGGTGCGACACAGTTATTCAACATGTCCATGTGCAAAAGTGAAGGTAACTGTGTTCTTTGGTGGATTGATAACCATTTGTATAACAATATCATGATTAAACTATGGCTATTATAGTAAGACCATGGTCAATTTAATGTTTAGCGTACTGCCTAGTGTGTTGACAAAATGTTATATGCTCTCCTACTTGTAAGTCGCTTTGGATAAAAGCGTTTGCCAAATGTAAATCTAATGTAATTTATGTAAATCCAACTATGGTACTCAAGTTGAACCATGGTTACTTTCCATGAAAGACCAGTTAAACTGAATGGTTAGTCGGTTCAACAACTACTCTACCATCATGACCCATCACTAGTCTGATTTAGCCAGTATTCTTGCAGAATGCAAGTAATACATGTAAATACTTTTCAAACCCTTACCTATACCAAACCCAAGCAAACAGACATTTTCCACACATCACCTCTTCTCACAAAACCACCAACACACTTTAACCGTAGTGTCAATCCATCAGTAACCCTGGGTAGACCCTCACTGTTCCATGACAGATAAAAGTGATGGATTCTTAGCTCGGCGCAGGCACAAGGCGACCAGGTCCAGATCAGCGTAAATAGAGGAAATATCCTCACCCAGCCAAGTAATGTCGCTCATAAATTTTTGAAATAGCGTTGTTCACACACCAAGATGGGTGTAAGTTATGAGCGGGTGTATGTTTTAAAATGTCCCTCTGTCACTTCGGTTAATAAAACGAATTTAAAGATTTATAAATGGACTCGGCCTTGGAGAAGATTGGCCATTTAGCATAAGCTGAGGTGGGGACTGTGGGCTCTGTTAGACGTTCCTGAATATTCAGCTGATAGCAATTGCTGATAACTGCATTTTGTTATGGACAATAACCAGTGTATTTGGAGATAGTACTGTACAACTGTAGTAAATCTGGTGTAGGTAAACAGTTAAGGTTGTGCTATGTTAGAAATAGGCATAGTGTAGTTGAAGGCTGCAGTGTTTCTCTCACCGTTATTGAGCAATGTAGCATTGCAATGTGCATTTTTAACTTTTTCATAACAGTTAATACCAAATGTAAATATTGTAAACAAATTTAAATAAAACATGTGGAATGAGGGGATCAGAGTCGGGAAAGGACTACAAGCCGGGACGCAGACTCTGGTAACTCAAAATGCTATTAAAAGGTTAGTTCACCCAAAAATTAAAATTCTGTCATCATAAAAAACATTTTTTACGTGAAACAATTTACACTCAAAATCAAAACAATTTAGTACATTTTAAAGCTGTGAAAGCAATGAAATGTACTCTTTTATTTGTGTAAATGTAATTTAAATATTTCTATTAGAATTCACCAAAAACATGAATATAATTGATTAATTAAATAAAATAAGAAAATATAGGTACATCTTAACAACATTTTTTGTCCTACTGAAAAAAAATCAGTTAAATGATAAAAGATTTTAATAAGTTAATATAATATAATTTTGTGATATTTACTAAGCCACAATATATTTTTTTTTAGAGTATACTCATTCCAAATCTGTATGACTTGTGAAACACAAAAAAGATACAAAAGAACACTAGTAAGCAAACAACATTGGCCCCATTGACTTCCATTGTATTGACACAAAATCAGAGACATTTCTCAAAATATCTTTCTTTTTTGTTTTACAGAAAAAATGAGTAATTTTTTGGGGGGGGTTGATTTTGGGGTGAACTACCACCTGTAAGCAATATGTCGACCCGCAGCCAACTTGACTATTGCTGCCAACTGTCACAACAAATGCCTTTTGCGGTTTAGTGCACCAATCAGATGATTCTGGGGGCGTGAAGCATTCTTACCTACGACAAAGTGTATTAATTAATCGTCTATATTATTACCAGTTTGTTGGAGTCATCGTGTCTACGAACGCACTTTGTCTGTGTTGCGTCTAGCTGTTTGCAACGCTGTGTGAAGGCTGTTTAGATAAATGTGGATTCCGTTTTTTGGAGTAGTCAGAATGGACTTTGTCTTTTTGTGGTTGTGGCATCTGAATATGAGTAGATGTGGGCTTGTTGTACTGTAGCTGCGGGGAAGCGTTGCAGTTTCATGGTGACTGGGTTGTCAGCGCTCTCAGTGATGCGAGGTTGTGTACTCATCGCTGTGTGTAGATAACACCGTACCCATCTGTTTGATCTCCCTATCCAGACACGCGCTATATTTAGAGCTTTGTCAGATGTGCTGTTTTAGAGAAATAAGTCTTTTCTAATCAGCCTCCAACCGAGCCGAGGCCTCATTAGCATCAGCTCGCTCGCCCCTTTTTATTCTCATTCTTTATCTCTACACCAGCGCCTTTGCTCTCTCTCTTTCTCTCTCTTTCTCTCTCTCTCTCTCTCTCTCTCTCTCTCTCTCTCTCTCTCTCTCTCTCTCTCTCTCTCTCTCTCTCTACTTTCTCTCCTTCCTTCTGGCTCTCCCAGATCTTTCATTCTTTTGTTTTTCCCTCTCTCTCTCTCTCTCTCTGTCTGTTTTTTCTTTTCATGTGTGGGTGGGTGCTTGTTGCTCCCTCCAGAGATCTCAGGCTTTGTGCGTGACTGTGTGTTTGGTGCTGTGAGGAAATGGCACATCTGTGTATCAGGCCACACACACACACACACACACACACACACACCTTTCCTACCTTTTCATTGGGAGTCTTCTGCCTGCATCACCTCCTCTCGTTCTGCGTCCCTCCGTTCCTGTTCTCATCACTCGTGTGGCCGCATGCCTACATTTGCTTTCTCATGGAGCTTTCATCGCACTCCAAGTTCCATTTCTCAATTTGTTCCCCCACTCCTACACAGAAGCAGACTTCAATTGTGGTTTCTATTTCTTTCTTTCATGATTGCTTCTGTAAATTTGATCTCTCATTTTCTGTCTGTAGATGGAATGGGTCGCGTTTTGGCTCAGGACGTCTACGCCAAAGACAACCTGCCACCTTTCCCCGCGTCAGTTAAAGATGGCTACGCTGTTCGAGGTGAGATGATGTTATTGTCAAATTACTGGCTCTTGAAGCTATTGAAGCTATTTGTTTTACATCCTTGTTCATCAAGTTGGTTAAAATGACTATTTTAATAAATAATAGATCATTTAATCATTCAAGGTTATGTTTTTTTTCTGTCTCTCAGCTGCAGATGGCCCTGGAGATCGCTTCATCATCGGGGAGTCTCAGGCCGGGGAGCAGGTGAGCTAAACTAACACATTAGTTCATCTAACACACACTAGTATACCGTGTCTGTTTGCCATCACGTGTGCCCTAAAAACCTAATGCTGATTCTCTCTCACACACAAAAACACACTGGAAATGCTTTTGCACTGCAGGAGGCTTGTGCAGTCAGATGGCAAAACAACTCAAACCCAGTGACCATGCTTTAATCACAGAAAAAGAGGGAGGGAGAGATAGAAAGGGAGATACCCGTGGGCCATCTAATAGCTGCATGTGTGTACAGCTTTGGCTATAATTGTGAAGGCCAAATGTCCTAACAAATATAGTGAAATATTAAAAACCAACATTTTATAATGTTCTACAATATAATAATGTGTTATATGGATTATATAAGGTTGTACACAGGTTAGGTTTTGGGGTAGAGTACGTTAAACATGAGTTTTTAAAAATGAGTATTGGTTTTATTTTCACACTGTAGACTAGAGAAATGCAGATATGATAATTATTTTACTGTTGTTGTTGCCATTGTTGTTTTTGTGTTAATATGGTGATTGTCATGATGGAGTAGTGTTGTTTTTTGTTGTTTTTATTGTTGTAGCGCCTTGAGTGTAAGAAAGGTGCAATACAAATATAATTTATTATTATTATGATGTTTTGTGATACCTAAAGGTGTTTCTCTTTATGTGTGTAGCCCACTCTCACAGTCATGCCAGGGCAGGTGATGAGGGTAACAACAGGTGCTCCTATCCCATGTGGTGCAGATGCCGTAGTGCAGGTAGAAGACACAGAACTGCTACGAGAGTCTGAAGATGTAAGTTTATCAAACTCTGTTTCACAGTCCCGTGTGCTATCTTGTACAGTACGTAGAAAGGAGTCCTTTACTGTATTTGTTAATATTAGTTAATGCCATAGCTAACAAGAACTAACAATTAACAATACTTTTACAGCATTTATTTTCATGTTAATTTCAGCATTAATAACTAGTATAACTAATATATTTCTAAAATTTTAATTTGTTAATTTAACATTAGTTAATGCACAATGAACAATTGTATAGATGTTTTCATCGGACACACAGATGTTAACTTCTGGTCTGTGTTTGTTGATCGGTTTGGCTAATGGCTAATAATATAACTATTTATATATTTTATTTTAGTTATATTAATATTAATATTTATTAATATTGTATTGTTTAATAATTGTTTTAAATAACCTATAATATATTTGTTGTATATTAATTTTATTAAATAAACAATTTGTTAAATGGATCATGTAACATTTCGCATTTAAGTTTAGCCAAGTAATGGTTCTTCTACTGGTAACCCAAAATAATACTGACTAGACATACTTTTAACTTGCGAGCTAATGTCATTTACTTGTTATCTCTTTTGCTTGTTATCAGAAATAATCTGCAGGGACTCTATTCTTTGTGGATGTGTACCGGAAGTTAAGTTTGGGCCGCAAAAACGTGCATGCGCAGTAACGTTTATGTTTTTGCTTTGAAACCTATTATTGACATGAACAAAGATTAATAAATGCTAAAAAAAAAACTATATTTCTCAGTGTTAGTTTATGTTAGCTAATGCATTTACTAATGTTAACAAATACAACCTTATTGTAAAGTGTTACCAAATAAATTTCAAAAGTTGAACAAATAAATGCATGTCTTACTACATCTTCATTTATATACATATAGGGTACAGAGGAGCTGGAGGTGAGAATTTTGGTTCAGGCACGTCCAGGACAAGACATCAGGTTAGTGGGACTGGAGACTTTATTTACAAATTTCTACCAAAAAGTAGGAATCTCAGTTTGTATGCCCTATTTAAGACTTGTTGTCCATTGAAACACAAAAGTTTAACGCATTCCCAAACATTTATTTGTACCGAAACTTTCATGTTCCATCTTTTTCATTTGTTTCATCTCTGCTCTTTTGTCTGGCACACAGGCCTATAGGACATGATATAAAGCGAGGAGAGTGTGTGTTGGCTAAAGGGACTCACATGGGTCCATCTGAGATTGGGCTCCTGGCAACTGTAGGAGTCACAGAGGTGGAAGTGCAGAAATTCCCAGTTGTAGCAGTCATGTCCACCGGCAATGAGGTACAACACTGTATCTTTTTCATGTTTATCCTTAGTTGCTTTTCCGCAAAGCCACAAATGCACAATCTGTGTGTTCATGCCTGCAGTTGTTAAATCCAGAGGATGATCTACACCCAGGAAAGATCAGGGACAGTAACCGGTCCACACTGTTGGCCACCATCCAGGAGCATGGCTACCCAACCATCAACCTCGGAATCGTCGGAGACAAGTCAGCACCGCCCTAACCGCTAACACACACACACACACACACAAAAAAAACATGAGACATATTTAAACATTATACATCATATCCTAACCATTTGAATGCAGGCTACATTTTAATGAACATGACTTGCTAGTAATTTATTTATAAATGCCATTTCTAACTCCATTGCAGCCCAGACGACCTGCTAAACGCCCTGAACGAGGGCATTAGTCGTGCTGATGTCATCATCACGTCCGGGGGTGTGTCCATGGGTGAAAAAGTGAGTTAATCACATCCTCAGCTTATCAATAGTGGAATGAAATCTGCTTTGTTTAGTAGTGCATTCCATCGGTTTCCCCAAAGGCATTGTGATCTCAGACCAAAACACTTTTAAGAGCGCCAGCCGCAGATCACTGTGTGCTACACTGCCATCTAGTGTTACACAGTTTTATTTTGTCACAAAGAATCATTTGTTAATTTGACCTTTTATTCTGGGTTTTTGCCCAGCAATTCTCAGCCCCTCTGCTGTGCTTGATTTTCCGCTTTACTTATAAAAGATCTTTAATTACCCGACGTTTCACTTCATTGCATAGTGCTGTTACACAGGCTGGAGTAGATCTGTTGTTCTACATGAGAGGAGAAACACAAATACACACACACCCTCGCAACTAAAGTCTCTGTTTCCCTGCAGGACTATCTGAAGCAAGTACTGGATATAGACCTTCATGCTCAGATCCACTTCGGCCGAGTGTTTATGAAACCAGGGTAAGTGAGGGAAGGTAAAATGGCTGTAGGTCTGATGCAAGTGGATGAGTAACCACTTCTATAAATCGACTTGGTTATCAACCTGCTTGATAAACTATTAATATTGAGACAATGAACCAATAACATTCCATCACTGATATAAGCATCAAAGGCTCCAGGATCCATCTGTGGACATGATGTGCTCTCTTCTCTTTTATTCGCAGTTTGCCTACCACATTTGCCACCTTAGACATTGACGGTGCCAGGAAACTGATCTTTGCCCTTCCAGGTATTTCTTGCTATATCTTGGTTAATAAAGAATGTGTGTTTGTGTATGTGAATAAATGAAGCATTTTGTTTGACTGGCAGAAAGTGTCTGTCTGACTTACTCTTGAAACTGTATAGCACACACACACAGATGACAACAAAATCATACCCTGTTGATATCACAAATTTCCTTTTACTTTACTCTTTCAACCTATAAAGCCCACCTCCAGACCAGATATCCAAACTAAATAGCATAAGCTCGCAGTCCTGAAAACGCGCAAACCAGAGCCCCACACTTCTGCTCCATATCTTCCTGCTTGCCAGTCAGCTGTCCCAAGCTTGCCCTCACCCAAAGCCCGCTGTGCTCCCACCTTGTACCTTCAGAACCTGGGTGGTTGAGGCAGTGGTGACAGTGGCAATTTCTATATTCCCCTTCAAAGGTAATTTCACCTACAGAGACACGGGGGCGACTCTACTGGAGGCTGTGCCCTTGAGTGACATCGAGGCCAGCAGACTTCCTGTGCCCCCTCCCGCACGTGGAAGTAGGTGCTCTTAATTCAAGAAATAAGCCCTGTCTTTAGCCCGAGCTCAGAAAACGGAAATGGACTTCAAATTTGACACAAAACCCTAATTAAAAGGGTTTTTTAAACCAGAACAGGTTTGAACAGAAAATGTCTTAGTTTTGGCACATGGGAGCAGTGTGTAATAATTATTGCAGACATAAGATCCCAAACTATTAAAAGTCTCGACTAATCTAACAACGTCAAAAACACAATGAAATGGAACATCAGCATTACAAAGAGAAAAATGGGAACTAATATTTCTGCTGCGATTCAAATGTGACGCTTTCTGTTCTGTTTTCTGAGAGAAATGCTTTGTGCTTTTTGTTATTTTTTCTTTCTTTAGGTCTATGGCTATACATGTAGCTGTTAGTTCTGTGGCAACTTCCCCAAGCTTAATGTTTGTGTATGTGATGTGGCTTAGTGCTTTAAAACTGCTGTTTGTCGGAAAATCTTGCCCCCTTTCTCCTTTTTCCTCATTTTGCTTTCAGTGGTCATCTACCCGTTCTGTTGATGTGATGGAGGGCACCTTGTATCTGACACACACTTCTGCCTAGTCTAAATCAGTAATGTGTTACACCTGTCTAATGAAACAGAACACTTTGGGAGCGTTGACACAGGATACGTTCTTGCGTTCAAAGACAAAAAACAAATGACAGTAGCACGCTCTTTCAGAAAACAGTCATGGAGTGAGATTTTGAAAGAAAAGTCAGTTGTGACTGCTGAAAACAATGTTCGTTTAGATAGATTAACGTCTTGGTTACGACTGTATCCTCTGTTCCCTGACTGAGGGAACAAGATGTTGTGTCGACAGATGGGGTTGAACTTGAGAACCAATCTCTTCCGATAGGTATTTTAAAGGCCAATGAACTTGGCGAATGACATCCGCATGCCACTGCCAGCGGGCACGGGAGATCTTGAGATCGGTACGCCACTGTAATGGCGTCCACGATCCGGTGCGCCAGTCTCTGTTTGGAGACAGCCCTCCCCTTACGCTGTCCCCCGAAAACAAAGAGCTGCTCAGAGCTCCTAAAGCTCTGCGGGCGCTCCAAGTAGAGGCGCAGGGCGCATACTGGACACAACACGGAGGAGGTTGGGTCTTCCTCCCCAGTGGGGAGCGCCTGTAAGTTCACCACCTGGTCCTGAAAGGGAGTGGTGGGAACTTTGGGCACATAGCCAGGCCTGGGCTCAAGATCACGTGAGATAAACCGGGCCCGTCCTTGAGGCATTCACTGGACACGGAGAATGCCTGGAGGTCCCCTACCCTCTTGATCAAAGCGAGCACCACCAGGAGAGCCGTCTTCATTGTGAGATCAGAATCGGCCTCTCCCAGAGGCTTGAAGGGGGCCTTACGCAGGCCCTCCAGGACCATATTAAGGTCCCAAGAGTGTATGAAGTGCGGCTGGGATGGATTCATCCTCCTTGCGCCCCTCAGGAACCTGGTGACCAGGTCGTGCTGACCTAGAGACTTGCCTTCCAGCAGATCGTGATGTGCGACAATAGCGGCAACATTCACTTTAAGGGTTAAGGGGGAGAGGTTACTCTCAAGTCTCTCTAGGAGAAAGGCCAGCACCCAATCGGGCAACTCCGTGGGTCTTTCCTGTGGGGAGAACACCAGGACGAGAACAGGCACCACTTAAAGGTGTACAGGCGCCTAGTGGCGGGGCCCTAGCCTGAGCGATGGTGTTAGCCATTGCCGGAGGCAGGGCGCTTAGGAGTTTTTCGTCCCGTCCAGGAGCCAGACGTAAAGCTTCTACAAGTCTGGCCTCGGGTGCCACACCATGCCCTTCGGCCAGGGGGGGTTGTCGTCAGAGGGATTAGCTCCAAGAACCAAGTCTGGTTGGGCCAATAGGGCGCAGTACCTGTGCAATGAGGCTCACTGGGGGGAAGGCGTACTTCCGCTTGTCCCGCGGCCAGCTGTGCGCTGGGACATCCGTGCTGAGGGGGCCCTCGAACAGGGAGTACCAAAGCGGGCAATGGGTGGTGTCCGGGGATGCAAACAGGTCCACCTGTGCCTGGCCGAACCACTCCCAAATGAGCTGGACAACGTCGGGATGGAGACGCCACTCTCCGCAAAGCAAGGCCTGACAAGAATGCACATTGGCTGTCTGATTCAGCTCGCTTGGGATGTAGGTGGCGCGCAGGGAGCAGGTCACCTGCTGACTCCAGAGGAGGAGGCGGCGGGCGAGTTGCGACATCTGCCGTGAGCGAACGCCACCCTGATGATTGATGTAAGCCACAGCAGAAGTGCTGTCCGAGCGGATCAGCACGTGCTTGCCCTGCACGAGGGGTTGGAACCTCTTCAGGGCTAGAAGCACCGCCAGCAACTCTATCTCAGTTGATATGCGACTGCAGGCAGAGACCCGTCCCAACACTGCATGCCCGTTGCACACAACCGTGCAGGGAGGCATCTGTCGCCACCTTGACGCGCACGAAACCTGCCCGAGCGGGACCCTGGCTCGGAGGAAGGTCAGGTCTGACCGGGGGGCTAGGGTGCGGCGACACTGAGGCGTGATGGTAAATCCGCCTGGTGCCTGTGTGCCACACTCTCCAGGGGACTCAACTCTAAAGCCAGTGCTGAAGCGGTCTCATGTGCATCAACCCAAGCCAAGGATGCCATGTGCCCCAGGAGCCTCTAAAAGTGTTTCAGTGGGACCGCAGGTTGTCGTCTGAGAAGCCTCAGACAACTCAGCACCGACTGGGCGCGCTCGTTGGTGAGGCACACTGACATAAAGACACAGAGTTGAGTTCCATGCCGAGGGGAGAGCTTGCTCTTGTCCCGGTTGACCCGAAGGTCCAAGCGGTCTAGGTGCCGGAGCACAAGGATGCTGGATGACATCTCGGCTGGAGGGACGGGCTCGATTGCACGTTTCGTCAGAAGGGTGGTGACCTCGGCCCAAAGTACAAAAGCGCTTTCTCCTTGCTCTGAGGTGAACAGAACACCCTGAAACGTGCGTCTGGCAAACTGGATCGCGTAGCTGAGACAGATCATCTTCTCTAGCCAACGTGACTGTGTGGACAGCTCTAACCAAGCTTCCAGGAACCGCGACAGAGGTTCTAGGGGACTGATCTGGCTCACTGTCCTGTGGGGGGGAGGTTCTGTGGCTGACAGAGCGGTCGCGTCGCCATGGGAGAGACCCCGAGGACACAGACGGCTCTGTTGACATACCTGCTTTCCATTGCTGCATGACGCACCATTGAGAGTAGAGTGTCAAAGGTGGCTAGAGGTGTCCAATGCAACGTCTTATAGAGGCTGTCATCGCACTGCTGCCGACGTAACGTCCAGTGGAGGCTGCTGTGGGTTGCAAAAAGAGTAAACCCAGGGAGAGAGGAAGCTCTTTTTGTTAACGAGAGGGGCCAGACATGGCTGGGGAGGCGGCAGGGAGTGTCCTGCTCCAACCCGGCAGTGAGGGCATGGCTGGAGGGGTCGGGCCTGATGTCCTTAATCTCCCTGGGATTAGAGGGAATCTCCGTAGAGACCTCCCTCTACGTCTCTGGGGGCGCTGTCTGCTGGGAGGACGGTGGTACCGGAGGGGCTGCCGCGGGAGGGCGGAGCTGCAGACTTCGCCTGGGACTTCGACGGGCGGAAGGCGTCCGAGTTGCGGCGGGGCAGGATGTGTCTGGTCAACCTCCGTCTGCTTCTTCACCATGGAGAACTGCTGTGAGAAATCCTCCACAGTGGGCGCATCGAGAAAGATGTCGCAACAGAAAGCTCATCTTCGTCTTTCTGAGTCTCTACCTGACAGGACGGCCCGGGGGCGCCCGACGGGGATGGGTTATCTGAGCGTAGTAGGGCATTTATGGTCCACGACCTCGCCGAAGCGCCAGTCAAGCTCGCTCGGGAAGCAGACAGAGTGGCAGCCATGCCCATGAAGAACATAGCCAGCCATGACCGCAACACCTTCACCGTCGTGTTATCACACACAGAACACGCCGGGTCAACAAATGCATTCTGTGCATGTTCAAGTCCCAAACACGCAATGCAAGTGTCGTGCCCATCCGACTCAGCAACTACAGTGCCGCACCCAAGGACACAACAGCGCGACATGTCCGGATACCGTGCACACGATGAAAGAGGAAATCTGCTCTTTTAGAGTCTGTGACTCTGCTGCTGAAACGGCCAGGGGAACTCCATAGATGAAGGAAACGCTCCGCTGATCCGCGTCGTATGATCCAGCAGCTTTTAGAGAAAATGCTCAGCCTGAAAACAATCCAGCCTCCTGGTTCCGAAGAACAAAAGATGAATGAATGCGCACACCGTCCTCCTTTTATACCCGGATATCCTGGGCGGGAACTGGCATGCGGATGTCATTCGCCAAGTTCATTGGCCTTTAAAATTCCTCTCAGAAGAGATTGGTTCTCAAGTTCAACCCCATCTGTTGACACAACGTCGAGTGACCGACAGAAAGGGAACATCAGTCTCACTGCACTTTGAAAATGTATAATCTATTGCATTTAAATAGTCTTGAAATTTATAATCTATTGATTTGTGTTCATGGACACAAATTTCCCCTTTTTTATGTCACTCAGCACAGCATGACTTTCAATATACAGTGCTGCTTGAAAGTTTGTGAACCCCTTGCAGAATCTGGAAAAATAAGAGAAAGTTTGAAAATTAAGGTTTATTTTTAATTTTAATTTAGTCCTGCCCTGAGAAAGTTATTTTACTACATAAATGTTAACATAAAGTTCACACCAAAGAATAATAGAATTTCTAAAAATAGCCCAGTGCAAAAGTTTACACCCCCCTGATTCTTAATACCGTATGATGTTACCTGAACAATCAATGACAGTTTTTATGTTTTTTCATAGTTGTTTAAGGGTTTCTTGTTTGTCCTGAGTCAATAAATTGTCCACTGATCTTCAGAAAAATCAAATCATCCAGGTCCTCCAGAATCTTTGCTTTTTCAGCATTTCTGGATATTTCACTCATGTCCGGCAGTAAACTGTATGATGTTGAGATTCATATTTTTACATTGAGGACAATCAAGAGACTCATACACGAATATATTACAATTGATAGAAACATTCAGGGATACTTATGAAGGCAACACGATACATCTAAAGTCAGGTGGGTGTAAACCTCTGAAAATGAGAATTGGTGTAAATTGATATTCTTTTGTTTATACATCTTATTTTTTCATTTAGTGATGTCCTTCGGAAGCTATAAAAATACATATGAAATATGAAATAGGTGTCTCAGGGATTGAAATATAAAAAAGTTGTCATTGATTTTTCTGAAAATCAGTGGACAGTTTAATGACTCAGGACAATCAAGAAACCCTTAAACAACTATGGCAAAACATTAAAACTGCAATTGATTGTTCAAGTAACACCATACAGTACTACGAATCAGGGGGGTGTAAACTTTTGCACTGGGCTATTTTTAGAAATTCTGTTATTATTCTTTGGTGTGATCTTTATGTTAACATTTCTTTCGTAAAATAACTTGCTCAGGGCAGGACTAAATTAAAAATAAACTTATTTTTTCAAAATGTTCCGCTTTTTCCAGATTCTGCAAGGGTTTCACAAACTTTCAAGCAGCACTGTAGGCCTAAATATCAAAGGCCTATCCCTAATCCAAAAATCACTGGGGCAATAGCAAATCGTACTAAAATATGGAGAGAGAGGTCAAAATAACAGAAAAGATGCTTTGTATTTTTTTCAGACCTCAAATACTGCAAAGAAAACAAGTTTATATTCACTTTTAACAATACAACAGTAATATTTGTACATGTATTTAGGAAAAGTTGAAATCCATTAGTCGTGCAGAGTGACACGAATAAAAGGGCAAATATGTATTCATAAACACAATAGATTATGAATATTGTGACTGTCACAAATTCTGGTTAGGTTAAAAAGAAAAACTGCATGGGTATACAAGATGCATCTTGTGTGAACGGCACCTGATTATGTTTTTACACTTGGTTCAGTTGATTGGGCCAAACCTGAGTTGGATTCATTTCTCTCAGTCCTTCTTTCATGGCAAGCAAAAGTTGGCAATGAAAATGGTTTACCTCTGTAAATTAGGTCAGAAAACTTAGATCTTAATTGGAAACTGTATTGGATGTGAATTAACTATACTCCAGATCCCCTTTTTTAAGAAGACTTGTACACCTGAAACTGGAAAACTGGTTTCACACCAAACAAATAAACCAAACTCTTTGTACTAGAATGCATTTGGGTCTGAACCAGAAACTTTAGTGTGAAAACACCCTTAGGGACATTTATAGCCATTTAGCAGGAGTCAAATTGGATTCCCGTCTACCTCTGTGATACGGTAATACTAAGACCAATTTGCATAAAAAAAAACTTACAACCAACTACAGTACACCTACAGTCACATGTCCATTGAATGATCCACAACAGTTTTGATCTCTTGTATAGACCTCCACCACTACCCCAAAGCCTAAATCTCTGTACCTTTACAGTCACCTCAACGGTTATTTTTGCTTTCTCTCTCAGGTAACCCAGTGTCAGCTGTTGTAACCTGTAATCTCTTTGTCATCCCTGCATTAAGAAAAATGCAGGGGATTTTGGACCCAAGACCCACCATCATCAAAGCCAGGGTAAGCAAACTACAGCGTTCAATGCAACACATTGTGTGTCTGTTGTGCTGGGATGATTTTATTGTGCTTTTTTCTCTGCAGCTGTCCTGTGATGTAAAGTTGGATCCACGTCCAGAGTATCATCGCTGTATACTGACGTGGCATCACCAGGAACCACTGCCCTGGGCACAGAGCACAGGTATACAAATCTGATTTCTTTTAATCTCACACCTGTGGCCTCTGGATAATCTGTACAAATTAAGTAGGTGGAGCCCCAGGCCACACCCACTTATTATGTCATTGCATGGACCAATGTCAGTTAGTAGCTGTTTATTAGCCAGTACAAAGTCTTCCTGAAAGTGTGCTAGTAAGCTTATTTAAACCACTGGAAAAAATTAAAAACAAAACTTTGTATTACACCTGTTATTTAAGTATATTGTATAACAAATAAATTTGCACACATGAAATTTGGATATAAATGATGAAAAATAGGAATCTCGATCATCAAGTGCATCAGATGCTTTGCTTATTATATTGAAAGCAATCTGTTTTTTGCAGTTTAGTTTTGTTTTGCGTCAAACTGCCAGACTGAGTTGTTGGCAAGACAACTTCATGCAGTAAGAACATTATTTGCCTCCAGTTTCTAGTTTAAGGGGCTTATGCAGAGCAAATTGTTTCCGCCCTGAACCATCTTTTTTTATTGAAGCGTGTTGAAACGGGCTGGATGGCGCATCAACTTTTGCCCCAGCACTTGGCACCCTGTTGGTGGAAAAGGGGTAATGGAGAACGCCATCAAAATGTATCATCAATTTACCCTTGAGCCAAGCTCCTGGGCTCGCTGTGCAGTATTCCATAAACTGCTTTGTATAGAAATGGTTGCCTAAATGGCGAGTTAACACCCTGTTTCTCTCTGTGTTTCAGGAAACCAAATGAGTAGTCGGCTAATGAGCATGCGCAGTGCCAACGGCCTTCTGATGTTGCCTCCGAAAACAGAGCAATACGTGGAGCTGCACAAGGGCGAAGTTGTGGACGTCATGGTCATTGGGCGGCTATGATGTTGTCTTTAGGGGACATACCAAGTGAAGAGCAAGAAAGTGGTGCATGTCCACATATCATTACTATTCTGTAATATGCAACGGCACAGCTAGTTTTTATTGATTTGGAAAATGTTGATCCAAGTATAATCAACGTTTCAAATAAAGACGAATACATGAATTTATGAAAATACGACTTCGAAGACATAGTATTTCAAAGAGAGAAAATATTATACCTTTTAAAGTGAGAATATATATATGAAATATAAGAGATTTATTCTGTAATATATTGTTATAATTATTATGATGATTAATATAATGATGAATATTATCATATTAAGCAACTCTGTTCTCTTTCATTGCAATTGCTTTGTGTGTTCAATGCTAGAACTTATAGATAGCGGTAGCATTTTAATAGACAGCTGTTGGCGCCTGTCACACATCCATCGGAAAGCTTATTTTCTCATCAGTAGAAAATGTGCCACTGAGGGATGAAAAAATCTTGAAAAATTACAACAGAGACCTCTTTGGATCCCTGACAGAAGCGTGGATCTTTTCATCTCTCCTCAAAGTGCACCAAGGTGACCCAGCTATCTTTCCCTTTAGTATTATATGCTCCATAAAGACTTCATTATGCTTCATAAAGGGTTTACAAAACTGCTTTGCTTGTCGTTTAAATTGTGAGTCGTGTTTATGTGCGCAGTGCCAAAAGCCAGGGCTGTGGGGGGTAAGGTCTTGTGGTTATGGCTGTGGAAAGCAGTGGGTGCTGCTGAGTAACACAGATTTTGTACAGATCATTCAACTTCGAGACATTGTTTTACAAATGATGACCAGTCAGTGAACTTCTGACAGGTCTGTGTAAATTCTATGCTATTTAAATGCACCCAGAGACTTATTCTGTGCTACAGGCTGCCTCGGACTGGAGCAGACTTTGTAATAAACTGGCCCTCATAGCTCTGCCCTTATTACTCTCTATTTTACCCACTACCCTTACATTTAAACTCGCCCGGCCCACTCCTAGAGGCTGAGCTTCCTGGAAACTTTTATTTCTTTAACTCCAATGATGAAGAGACAGCTTATTTAAGTGCTGACAGCCTTTTTAAACTAATGACAAAATGTACAGTCAAAAAAATGCAAGAGTGATATTGTACAGATAAGTGACCAGCACTACTGAGGCATATACTAAGGTATTGGAAAGATATTGAAAAACTCTGTACTATAATATCATTTTCTGTAATACTGATCTAATGCGAGAATTAAAATTCTTGATCATTATGTAAAGACGTGGTTCAGTTTCTTTTTTTAAATAAACACAAAGCTGATTAAAGTTTTAGTTCTTTCTATCTGTCATTTATTTTCTAACATGACAAAATTATGAGTGTGTCATAATTATTACCAAAGGTCAATGTCTTTTATTTCTTTTATTTAATGTATATATATATTTACTTCGTAGTATAAATAAACATTAAGGTATTATGATATGAATGAACGATAATATATTTAAACACAAATATTTGTATTAATTATTTTACATTATCCTGGATAAATTCAGTTGAAATGATACCTTATAATCTAATCTAATAACTAATAATCCGAAGAATTTGATACCGTTTCAATTGAAACTGACCGCTTTGCCCTATTCTCTATCCTAAAGTAACACCCCACCTGATTGGACAGTGGAGTTTGAGCGTGCTGAATCTGTCCAATCAGAAGCGTTGTCTCATTCAGTTGCCGGAGGCGCTGTCGAGCTACTCTCCGTCAGTCAGTCGCACGCAGTCCCGAGACTCGAGCAACGACCCGTCACACAGTATGACAACAACGTTTTGCGCTACACTGTGAACAAAACACTCGTTGGGAAGTATATCTTTACTCCTTGGATTAAAGGGTTCGCATATCCGACTGAACAGGTAAGCTACGTGTCTTTTAAAAGTTGTTTTGGTCGTTAAAATGCGAAGTAAGTGTTGTTTGCAACAGGTTGCGTGGAAAAGAAAAGCTGCGCTGCACTTCGGGAAGTGACCTGCTAGCCGTGTTAGCTATGCAAATAACAGCAAAACACACTGCTTAATGTCTCAAATAAAGTTCCTTAAACATTTAAGAGACGGTTTAGACAAGTTTTAATTATTATTTATTTTTTGCTTTAAGTCCTTAACAAGCTTATACGACGGCTCCCCCTTATAACCCAGTGAGCTAAGTTCTCTATCTAGGCAGCATTTGTGAGCATCATTGGTGCGTTAAATGCCTCAACATGTTTTCTAGGTAGGTATCTCACTAGGTTTGAGGATTCAAGTCATTGCGAATATAAAACTACAGGTTAAAATTTAAAGGTGATTTATCCAGCACCGTAAACAACCTGTTGAAACTGTGTGGAAGTTTGTTCAATGGACGAACGGGTTGCTATTGTTCATCTAACTTCATTAAAGCCATTGGGACACAAATGTCGCATTGTTTTCTGGGCCCTTTTGAAAAGGTTCGGTGCTCAAATGCAGAAATCTGATAGCACTGGCTCTTCGTATTCTCACTGGAATGATGACTTCGGAAACTAGGGATCAAAGCTGACATGGAAAGGGCGTTATCTCTTTATTTTATGACTTGCTTGGGAGGTGAAGTAGAAACGTATTCCACACCTCAGACATGTCTTTAAAATTACACGTTTATCTTTCTTGCTTTATTAATGAATTGAACGTCCTGTATCATGCATGAAGGGTGTCTAGACTCACTGGCATGTGTTTACAAGGCATTTACACAGTGTTTATTTGCATATAAACTGCATATAAACCTGATGTGCTCAGTGGTCAAGTTTATTTTATCAACCCACCTATGAGTATGTACAAAAGTATCTTGACAGTTTAATATACTGGTTGGAGAAAAGAGATAAAATGTTGACATGTAGCGATGATCTCTTATTGTGTAAATCTTTTCGAGCAGCAGTTCATTCACAACGATAATAGAGAGGTTTGCACGGGGAATGTTTAATGTTGCCATAATTTCCCCAAACACATTTGACCTACCTTTTGGAGCATTGTATCAGTCACCTTAATTCATTAAATGATGTTAGTTATATCATCTTAAATGAGTATTGCAGGTTAACTAGAATCATCTCACTTGTATCTCATTTGGTAAAACAAAGAAATGCAACGTTTGACCCATACTTCTGTTACACTTCTGCATAACTGACATTCCATTTCGTTTCCTTATTCACTTTCCCCCTAAATGTTACCAAGTCACCAGAGGTAAAACCCCAACAAAGGCTGGCTGTCTCCATTCCATTATTAGGAACACAATTCACAATCTTATCATTTCCTCAAATCACAAGCTGTGAGTCAGTTGGCTGCTGTGTTATTTAAAGATAAGTCTCTTCACTGAATGCAGTGATATAACTCAGCTCGGAGGCAGCCCTAGGTAACCTGCATCAGCACCTTTATCACTAGGGGATGACCTTTCCTAAGACAGAGGTCATTTGTTGTATAAAATGTTTCGGATATATTTGTTGTATTGTTGAAACATGGTTACTTTAATTGCAGTCTTGTTGAAACATGGTTACTTTAATTGCAGTCTTGTTGCCCTGTCACTACATGTTTACAGAGGTGATGAAGATAAAATGTGGTAATGGTAAAGGTATTGGCTTACCACTCAGATACATGATGCTATAACAGATGATACAGGATTTTGGATCTGGATCAGTTGATTAGGCAAGTTGTCAATGGGGACAGGGTGTCAGTTTCAGTGCAAAGAGCAAGGTGTTAATGCCAGCACACTCAAGAGTCATATTACTTCACCAGCACGCTGCTCTATTGGCTCGCTCAGACTGGTGAAGATGTGTTTAATGGTTTTATTACTAGTACTATAGGAAGCTTCTCTTAAGTATGTTGTAGGATACAATATGACTCGTCACTCTCATTAACTGAAGACCCTAAATGCAGTCTAGATGTATATGACTATTATTAAATATGTTTAAAAATGAATCGTTTTCTTACTCTTCAAAATTAATTAATCTGCAAGAGTCCCGTGGATTTGCCAAAAAGCAGAAGAACGATAAAAAAGGACTAAATCACAACTAAACAATAGAGATGCACTGATATATTGGCCAATAATTGGTATCGGTTAATAAAAGCTATTTTTTCACACTGTCGGCTATCGGCCGATAGGTTCAAAACAGCCAATGACCAGAATTAACAGCATTCAGAAAGATAAGAAATATGAATTTTATTCTTCAGAATTTATTTAATGCAAGTTAATATAACCACCAAACGATCTGTATTGGCAGATATCACTCTGAATAGCTTTCGGTGTCAGTGGAGAAATTTAGTGTCGGTGCATCTAGACTAAACAGCTAGGCTAACTAAAGTAGAATAATCTGTAAAATAATATTCCACTTTAGTTTTAGGGGCAGTTTCCCGGATAGGGATTATCTTAAAACAGGACTAGGCCTTAGGTGAATTTGGATGTTTAAATAGTTTTTTTTAAATATAATTACAAAAAACTGTGTGCATGACTGCAACAAAACAATTGCACTGATATATTTTAAGATATGTTAGTTGTTTTCAATCAAGACACCGCTAACATTTAAGTTAGCCTGAAACTAGACTTGAGCCCTGTCCGGGAAACCGGCCCATAAATTTAAATTCATATACATTTCCATTACTGTCATTAAAATCTGGTCTTTAAATCACCTGAGCTGCTAGCTCATATCCATGCTGCTGACAAATACCAGACGCTGTCAGCAAATATTCTGTTGTTATGTGTGGAACTTGCAAGTAGCCTGATAGTCTCAAGTGCAGCAGCCTCATTCCCAGGTATGATGAATTGGCTTGGAGAGGTATGAATGTGTAGACAGGTCTTCTTATTACAGGGCAGTGTTATGGAATGGGTCTGGGAACTGTGCCAGGAATGTACAGAACCCCTGTGCTCTTTTTGACCTGTTTGTGTTCCCTGAGGAATTCACAATATGCTCCAGCTCTGCTGTCCTGATGGACCGCCATGGCTAGGAATGAACAAGCCTGTGTGGTACACAAACTCCCAGAAATCCCTTCCAACCCGCCCTCGATCTGCTGTCTAGACCTTGATTTTCCCGCTTCTGTACAGGGGTCCATGAAGGAAAGTAACAACACGTTGACCTCTAAGTGTTCAAACTAACTCTTAAAAGAAAAGCGTTTGTCCGGAAACAGCTATGTAAAATTTGTTTTGAGTGCTTGGCAGTGAGGAAATCCTTATAAATCACTTAATTCCTTTTAGGGGTCTTTCAGATCTCTGGTCCAGGTGCTGCAACCAGTCATGGGTGGATGAGCTACAGATTACCAGCGCCTTCAAAGCTATAAATTACAACACACCAGCACACCTTTATAACAGCTGGGGTTTTTTTGCCTGTGCTGATATTGCTGTATTATATTTACTATGGATCTGCACTACCACCTATTATTTTCAAAATCAATTACGTTTTCTTATTTTACAAAAATTGCAAGAGTTGGAACTAATCAGTCGAAGCTTCACATGCTAAATTATCACTACTGATATTCACTATTGATCTCCTAAATCTTTTATTCTCAGAGGGTAGTTTTACTCTTAAAATGCACGCAACATACTTAACTGTCTCTCATGTACGATATTTAACTGTCAGGTGAAATGGTTTACTCATTAACAGCTTTGACAACATACCAAGATGAAGGTCGTGTGCTAGTTTTGTTTTCTTTTCCCAAATTCAAAGCTGTTCTTAGGAAATGTGCACTGCAAATGCCAAATGTTATAAATCCTTTTGTTATTGTTAATGGGTTTCTGCTCTACACTTTGCCATGCCTGCATTCTTCTGTAGCTTTGTATTTAGCTTTGAAGATTCGGCTGCAAACTTTTTCCCTCTCTTTTCCTCTTTTTTGGCATGAGTCTCCCTCCTGGTACTCCGTGGTACGTGACTAGATTCTTAGGAGGCTGGAATCTGACATTTTTTTGGTACGAAAACGTTGGGTGTTGGAATGTTGAGCTGGAGCTTTGGAGTAGATAGCAATCCAGTCTGTTTCTCCTCTTTAGTGACAGCTGTGGAAGTGTCAGCCTGTCTAGTGTCTTGTTTTTTCATTTTCCATGAGACTGGTATATATGTCAGGTGCCAGTTAGTATTGATATTTAGAGACTTGTGGAGCTCAGGTGCTGATGCAGCGGTTCCTCCCTTTTCCATAGTTTAGGTATGGTTGTGTTTTCTATCCTGCCACTCCTCAAAACGAGCCGTTTCATGTCTGTTAGTAACAGGTTCATCCTGTGCAAGACTGAGGTTACATGGCCAAACCCTCCTTCATATAAATAATCTGCACTGTTTTGTTCCTAAAGGTGTAGTCTTTTGTAGCTGGCTACTTTGTTTTAGCTAACGGGCCTGAAAGCTTTTCTATTGGGATTAATGACTTTTGTCATTCTCTTATGACTCTAGCTTTGTATTTAAAGTGAGAACTGAACAGGTCTTGAGCAGTTTTATCAGATCACTTTTTCAACACTGTTGACTTTCTCTTTTCGTTTACATTACTGAAACTACTTGATCACAAAAGCTTTCCAGGAATGCGGCTGGTAAAAGAATGTCATATCTGTTGCGTGTGTTCACAGCCGCAGTATCTGTGAGGACCGTTTCTCAGGTGAAATGAAAAACAACAGGGTTGTTGACAAAGTGCTTGCTAATGCTAGCGTCCCATTGGCTGGGGTGTGATGGCCACACCCACAGCCTTGGATCTAGCCATGCTGCACCTGCTCTGGCTTGAAACACCTGCATTCAGACATGAACCTGCTCTTCCAAATCCACCTGACCTCATTCTTGTTTTTTGTTTGTACAAGAAAATATTAACCTTGCCTTAGGCATGTAACAGACATCATCACCGCCATTTAGCAAACATAGATTAAGGTTTGGGTAGTTGGAAATGCTGATCTTAGATCAGTGTAAAGGGACAAATCTACCAGTAAGAGCCCAGATGTCCCAATTGCCTGTATAAGAGGCCAGAAGCTTAGTGTGCTGGGCAGAGCTGAATCCCAGCCAGTCTGCCACTGAATGAAGCAGGAGGGGTTGAAGTAGGCTACTTAAGCTCTTGAGCAGCAGATGGTTTGAAGCTTTATTTATGTTTTTGAGTCTGGAGGCTCTCCACTGTATGACGAGTCATGAAGGAGGGGGAAGTTGAAACATCAAGAGACATGTTGCATGTTTACATGTGCGTGTTTATTAGGGCTGGGCTATATGGGAGCGATATGTATTGCGGTACACATTAATTATTAGGGCTGAGATTTTTGTAGTCGACTAGTAGTAGTTTATTTAGGCCATTAGTCGACTATTCGCACGTTTATGATATTAATTTAAATATTTGGGGAATGGGGACAACAGATGGTTTAAGCTTCATGGATGAGAAAGATGTTTTATGTATCACTGCTAATATACCAAACCATTATAATTAGCCTTTAAAATATAAATTAAGTGCTCAAGCGCACGCATAATGCAATCTGCTGTGACACCGCCACAATGATTATATATCTCAATATAATATTTCACCAGTGAAAATTTGAAGAAAAAAAAAAGATGGAATAAATATAAATTTTAGGCAAACAAACCAAAACGGCAAACTAAAACATTAGTGCAAATAAATAAATAAAAAAGGTCAGAACTCAAAAATGGGAATAAATAAATATATTCAATACATTATATAAACCTTTAGCTTTTTTGTGCTCAGTGGTTAGAGCATGGCACTAGCAACGCCAAGGTCATGGGTTCGATCCCAGGTATTGCACATATCCAGAAACAAAAAATGTAAGTCGCTTTGGATAAAAGCGTCTGCCAAATGCGTAAATGTAATATAAACAAATAAATAAAATATAGAGCGGTAACTAAACACTACAACAATGTAGACCATTAACTTAACTCGCCTCACTTTTTTTCTTTTATTTCCACATTTCCGCCATCAGTGCGCTTCTTCACAAAGACGGGCACACCGGTTTCACGGAGGACACGGAGCTCAGATTTCCAGACAATGCGGCCAAACTCATGTTCCTGCAACATTCCAAAACACTAATTGTTCTGTATACACCATATAATAATGCAGAAGAAAAGCAGAAGCCTAGAATATGAATGCAAAGTGCTTTCACTTTGTTCTGTGATTCTTTTTTATGCACTTTTCGTTCACGTAGGCTCTTTGACATTTCTTTACATAATACACTTTATCAAGGTGTATACTGAATTTGATGGGTCACTGGGTCACATTTAGCATTTTGGAATGTCGCAGGAACCCAAGTGTGTCCGCATTGTTGGGAAAACTCTTGTGTCCCGCGCACAATAAAGCCGATGTGGCTGTCTTTAGAAAAAAGCGCACTTATGTGACATGGAAGGGATGCAGCGCCACCATGTTACTCTTACACCCTTGGACAAATAGGCTAAATATCTAAACATGCTTATAATAGCATGCCTTAATCAAAATTAACAGTATTGTTAAAGCGAACGGCTGTGTAAAGCGACTAACATGGTGCGTAAAGATGTTTGAAATGATAAGCAGACAATCGACTAAATTGAATAATGAATAGTCCTATTAATTTTCCATGTATCGGGGGCTTCTGATAGCGCACCGGTTTCGACTCTGTGTTTTATGCACAGCTCTTCTGTGAACTACAGCTCTTTGATCAGTAGGAAACACTGAAGTACTAAAATCACGACGAGATTGAGTCGTTTATAACGTGCATTTGAACACAGCATCTGAACGTGCATCTAAACACTTGTCAAACATCATCATTAAAAATATACTTTATTATCATGAAAATACCTGACGATATATCGTCCCAGCCCTAGTGTTTATATTATGAAATGTGTTTGAAGCTAAGCTTCTGATGGTAAATTTTCAACTCTGCTGGAAATGGTTTAAATATGCAGTCACATAGCTTTTTTAAGTAATAAAGTAAAAAGTAATTTAAGTAAACCTAGCTGTGTTTATATTCCACTTGTGTCTTGTATTGTGGTATAAACTATTATGATAGTATTATGTTTACTGGTAAATACTGATATTAAGAAAGCACTGTGGCCGATTGACTGATAAGAGGCCAATATAACACTAATTAAATATTAAATAATTAGAAAAATAGTAATAATACTTGTTTCACATTCACACCTGTGTCAAATGCTGACCTTTTCATGAACAAAATACTAATGCGCTGTATGGCGGCAGAACAGAGATTTTTTCAGATTCTAAAAATGCATTGGCCAATAACGATAATAAAAGGTTCCAAATATCGGCCCGAAATATTTATCTAGCACAAATAATTAACAATGCATGATATATTATCGCCCATATCGGTATCGGCCGATAAACAAACATTTTTATCTTATCAGTATCGCCCGATAATATTAAAGCCGGTAAATTATAAATAATTTCCTCTGGTTTAATGATTTCTGTATTGGATACTGTTAGACTTGTGGCTATTGAGAACACTTTTCTGAGTTGCTCTGGAAGAACATCTATAATTTGTTTATTAAATTAAACATTGTACCAGAAAATTTAAAAGTTAAAGAATCTTTAATTAGTTTATAGTAGGTAGAACTGGGCAGTATGACGGAATATGCCATTACAGCAAAATAAAATGTCAATTGTAAGAGATATTTCTATTCCGTTAACTCGGTCCTCTGCAAGTTGGCAGTTATGATGAAAAAACATGTGATGATGCTCACGGTGTGCACGTTTTAAGAAGACGTGTGTGTACCTAATCTGTTATCTTTAGTGCATTTTAATAACTTGCCTACATTTTAACAATGGTGAGCATTTAAATGAATTTTAATAAATAAATAAATTAAATCAATCTAAGAAAAATTAGGTATAAGATATATAATTAAAATGGGAGGTGAAATATATTGTTACTGTGAAATAAAATTACTCATTCTGTGAAATGATATATTGAAATCGGCCAATATATCGGTTATCAGCTTACATTGTTAAAGAATGATCAGTTATCATTATCTTTCAGAATGTACACATCGGTGCATCACTACTAAAAATATTATAATATTATGTTGTGCTTCCTAAAAAAAACTGGCCTGTATGTTTCATTTATTCACCAGATCTATTTTATACTTGTATTTATTTTTGGGCATTAGTTTGGACCATTGACAGCACTATACCCTATCTTCCATTTGAGCTGCACTCATGAACCATAGGTGGCTGTTATGTAAATGTGCAGCCCTTTTTGGCTTTCAGTTGGGGTATTGTTTGAATTGGCCCAGTATTGCTCGTGTCTCTGATTTATCGTAGTGGACAGCTTTAGTTTTGTTCTTATCTGTAGCCAACAGGATGGAAAACCACCTTTAACAATGACATCACCATGCGTACCTGAGTAATGTGTGAGTGTGTTGAGATCACGTGGAGGTTGGCTATTCTCAGGCTGCATCTGTGTGTAGGTGTAAGGCTGCAATCCGCGTACCTTTTTATAGGAAAGATTAATTGGATTTTCGTTAGTCGATACCGACACATTTGCATCCAAACAAGCAACAGTGGCTTAGGGGGCTTAATGAAATAAATCACACTTGGTATCTGTTTACTACATTTGTTTCCTCACTTTTTTCCTCACTTGTTTTGTGACCCTGACTTCAGGTTTATACTAATAATGAGGATGGGAAACCACACACATGCGTACGCTCACAATAGACCACTTACACTGTTTTAGTCTGCTGAGGAATGCTGTTCCCAGGGTGTTTTCATTCTGCCTTGTGCATTGTGGGATTGTTGCTCCGTCACTGCACAACAATGACATCACAAATGGCTGTGAAATAGAAGCTTTCAAGGGGACTATAAACAATGTTTAGTCTCTTGTTGTGAGTGTCTACAATGTATAGAGAGCTGGTTTTAAGTAATTAAATCGCTAAAACTCTTGTATGATCTGTAGCCAGTGTTTTAGATCACTTTCAGGTTAAGGTCTATATTTTTTCCAATAAAGATGTCTACAAGCTTATAGTTATTGTAATATTCCTGTGTACATGATAATTGGCATAATCCTATAAACATGCTAAAATTCGGACTAAACTGAGATTGTTTTGACAAATCTGCAGTTAATCAACTCAGTCATTCTCATCTGTTTATTTCAGGTGGGGTCAAGAGAGACGAGGTAAAACGAGAAGGCAGACCTGTCTGGACTGACAAGAGAGGAGACCCTACTGCAAGCTGGAGGGTTTGTTCTGGACTGACTGGCCAACAAGGGTGAGGACCCCCGTATAGCTTTCCCTTTCTGTATGTGTGGGTCTTTGTGCTTTACTCCTTTGGTTCTCAGGCCTTGGAACCTCCCGCCCACTGACAAAGATGTTGTCATGGCAATGTGTTAGGCAGTCGTGCGGCACAGTAATCTCGGAGCAGGCAAAGAGGAGGAGGGGTACAAAGGGAGGGCATGGTAGAAGTAAGGGGAGCAGTCCATTAGGAAGGAGACAAACTAGACTAAATGAAGAATAGTGTTAAAGATAAGAAAGTGAAGGATGGAGGTTGTGTTTGAAAGGCTGGTATCAGGGAGAAGGATCTCTTGAGGTCAGATCGAGTACTTAAATGAATCAAGGGTTTACAATGAAATCCAGCAATTTTATCTAATCTTTTGTAATCAATTTATGTAATTAGTAAGTAAACTTTTTATGGTCTCCAGCAGGATCAGACTGCCTTTAGCACTCCCAAAATTAGCTTCCAGTGCTGTTTTAAGCTCATATTAGTTGGTGTTTATAGGCTGTGTAGGAGCCGTATGAGGAGTATGTCATGTGACCAAGTGATGAAGCCAGAGGGGCGGTCTTATAAATTATGTCAGGTTTTAAACACCTGCGGGGGAAGATATGTTTGGGGAGGAAGAAGGGGGGTGAGTGAGGGAGCATGTATTTTTGTTGACCGTACAGTATCATTTGTAAACTATGTTCATCATGATTAAAAAACTGCTGAAACTACAATGAATTGACGAGTCAAGAAGTTCCTCACCCAGCTCCTTAGCGGCTTGGACATTTGAGCCGCTACAGGCTGTAAAGAAATAGTTCATCCAAAACTAGAACTTCTGTCATCATTTACTAAATCTTATTTTATTTAGAAATGCTCATTTTCACATAATTAATCTTTAAAAGGTAAACCATAAAAGATCGGTTCAGTTTCCATGCTCATGCCTCTACCAACAGAAGGCCATGTTATATGTATTTTACTTGAATTGTCAGTGTGAGCAGGTTCTTATGTGCCCACAGAAGTATAGACATGAGAAACGAAGAGCAGAATGGAGGAGGGGTAAATACAGCGACAATAGTCCCATCCATTATTCTCACTATGTGATCACATGTCTTTCCATTATCCTATGAGATGCTTTTTCCTGGAAGGAGACACCCACTTCAAGTGTTCAATGCATTATTCAGCGGTAGAACTTTGGCATGCTAAGTCAACAGCAAACACTTAAATCTTAACTCACTACCTCATGAATACTCTCATTACATGAGCTGTTTAATAGCATCTCCCCTCACATGCCCAAGTGACAGAGCCGTGACTCAGAGCTGCTTGTTACTGAAATCCGTCTGAAGGATGGAAGAAGAAGCTTGAGGGGTCAGGGGTCAGAGCCGCTCACATCTGCAGGCTTATGGTGGGGGGTGAGAATGCGGTTTGGGGTTTTTCGAAAGTGTCAGCTGTCAGAAATGAGGATGATAAAGTGGATCTGGTCTGTCTCAGGCAGCTGACACACAGCTATCAGAATCACAAGGCCACGGATGTAGAGTAAAGGTGTGTGCGTGTAGCTCTGTTTATCTCTGTGTGGTGTAAGGCTTGTTTGTTTAGTCTTTATGGAAACCAGTGTGTCATTTTTATTAAACTGAAATGGTTCCTTAAATAACTGTACTGTCACGCAGGGTTGAATGCTATAAACAGCACTTGAATGAATCAGAAATGTTGGACGACAGATCCATGGGAACTCAACTTCTTGTTGTAATAGTAAACAGGCATTTGTGTTTTGCATATACATTTTTCAGTTGAATAATGTAATGTTGTAATCATCATGACACCCTTTGATTAAACGCTGTGATTTTGTAAAAATATTTAATTTATATTATATTCATATTATATTTTAAATATATATTATGCAATGTGTAATAAGGATCTATTGACAGAAATGCAATATAATATACATGACAAACTGCTCTACAGAGCACTTTTCTTAAATATATTATCTCTTCGGCAAAGAAGTGAAAACGTGACAATATCTTTGTCCTGTGTCAGCCACCATAGAGCTTCGAAACGCGGAATGGCGAGTGAGCCATTGGTTGCAATTCGCAACCTAACCGCTAGATGGCACAAAAATCTCCACATTGCTCATTTAATGGCCAGAAAATGGATAAAAAGAACTAAAATACATTTGTGTTTTAGACAGATGGACAAATTATACATTAGAATATGCATTATATCGATAATGATAACAGAGTGTACACAAAGCTGTGTATTGCATGGATAGTATTTTTATAATATAGCCATATAGTCTATAGAGGGTATGGACGTGTCGTCACTTTACCACATGAGCACCACGTGAGCATGCTGGAGCGCACCCACATGGGGTGGCAAAACACTCCAGGAACACCAGATTCTTTTGTAAGTCATAGGGAAGTCGTAAAGATCACCGTCAAAATGAATTTCATTAAATAATTGCGTTTTAGTCCTGGTTTCTTTCCTCAGCCATTTGGCTTAGTGTTTTGCTACTCACGGGAGCGTTTCCCGCAATGTCATGTGGGAAAGTGACGTCAATGCATACCCTCTATTATTTTACATTGATTTTAAGTTGCTGGTGGATATTCCTGAGCAGTAACATTTCTACATGCAATCCTTCTCTAACTGCTGTTCATTCTCTTTCAGTTGTGGCTTCCTGTCTGGAGCCGCTACTGACCTCAGCCCTGCTGTCATGGCCTCAGCTCTCACACCATGCAGAAAGCAACCATCCTAACCCTCACTCCCCACACGCTCACACACCCACGCACACACCACACACCGCCGCACACGCGCACAGCCATGATGACCACCTCCTACATGAACGGATACGTGACTGAGTCAGATGGCGGGGGAGGTAGCGGCGGAGCCACTGATGCCCAAGACGAGGTCATGCAAAAGCACAGGGAGATGGCGGTGGACTGCCCTGGGGACCTGGGTGCCCGCACCCTGCCCAGCAGACGCAGCGCTCAGCTGGAAAGAATCCGCCAGCAGCAGGAGGACCGCAGGAGACGTGAGGAGGAGGAACGCAAAGAGCTCGACCTCAACTCATCCATGCGCCTCAAGAAGCTCTCCCAGAATCCCAAAGTGGGAATCGATAACCCCACCTTTGAGCAAATGGAGGGTCCCGGAGGTTCCATAGGAGGCCTGCAGAGCCTTACCGCACCACCCGCTCTACTAGGTAGGTGCCAAAAACTGCTACTGAGCATTGTTTTTAAAGATTGGTGCTTTAAATTGACCCTCCCCTAACACCTGTTTGCTAAAAAGCAGCCAGTAGTAGATTAGCCTGAGTTACGGCCTAGTGATTAGTTCACAGATCGTTGAGCTGTGGTGATCATGTGGGCAACTTGAGTTTGAATCTGCCTCAGTGTTCCCATTGTCTTGGGATCGCTTAAAGGAAGCATTTGTTTTCTTAGCAACTTGCATAATTTTTGTCAATTTTAAGTATGCATTGTGAGAAAAATGTGTGTATATGTGAACACATTAATTGCAATTTTTTCATAATACACTTTTTGCTATCACCATTGACTGTTAAGCAACCCATAACAGTCAACTGCTACTTAAAGGCCAAATGATGTGGGCTTGAAGATTATGCTTTGGTACTGAAGGGCACTTGACTGCTAAAATCAGCACCATGAGTGAATCCATTCTTGGAGAACGCCAAATAAGTCTCCTCAAAGCCATGTTACTGATGACTAAGAGTCTTCAAGAGTCTGAGACAGACAGGGCTTGAAAATAAATGAGCACAAAAGTCCCCTTATATGCTCTTATTATTTCATATCCCTTTCGGCTCATTTCTCTGATTCCGACAGATTGTTTTGCAGCTCAACACTTTCTGCTTTCTGATCTCATTTTTTCAACACCAAAACTGTGTGTTCCTTCTCTTTGGTTCCTCTCAGCATGAAACCTCTTGCTGGAGTTGAATCCATGAGGTTTGGATACACACTCGGCCCCTCCAATGAATTCTTGATTTTGAATAGATCTCGCATTAAGGGAAGTCCAGCATGTGAGGCAGAAATGAACAGACTTCGTTACTGTGCAAATGAGAGAGGCACTCGGCGTGGCTCCTGAAAGTCATGGCCGAGGGATGTGTGAGTGGAATTCCTCAGGGAGGGAGGAGAGGACCCTCGGAGGGGGAGGTTAATTAAAAAGCCTTTTATGAAACGTTCTGACCCAGAATGCAGTGTTTGCTGAATTTTTTGCTTTGTTTTTTTGTTGCATTTCGTCCACTGTAGTTGTTTGTGACACTCTCCCTGAACTATTTTAGAATGACTAAACGTTTATGTGGCATTACAGCTTTTGCTTAAACAAACATGCTTGAAAATTTTCTTCAAGGTTAAAGCAAAAGGCAACACTCAGGATGTTTGATTTGCCCACAAATACGTCTTATTAGCCACCCACTTAGACATTACACACCTCGCAATGAAAACACCCCCCCATGTCTCATAGCCATTGTGTCTCACTGTTCCCTCATTGTGAAGTTAGACACTAGAGAAGAGATTTACAGCTCAGCTGAAGTTGGGTTTTAAGAACGGTGTTAGAATTGCTCTGGGTTACTCAACTACATGCAGTGTGGAAAAAGTACAATATAAAATGCTCAAAGGGGGAGTGTTTGTCAGTGGCAACATCATCAATTTTCCGGGTGAATGACTCCAAGGTATGTACCATTGTTCCTCTGTGAAGTCACTGTTCCTTTTACTTTTAGATGCAGGATTTTACAGCACATGAGTGTTTAACAAGAATGCATGAGACTCTGCTTATGAATTGTGTGTATGTGTGTTGTTTCAGAGCTGGATGACCTGCTGATGTCCCTGAAGCAGGTGCAGCATTGTTTTAATGACTCTCAGAGTCAGGAGGATGTGGAGCTGGTTCTCCAGCTGGTCCAGAAGCCTGACTTCCAGAAAGCCTTCAATATCCACAACGCTGTGGCCCACTATATGAATCGGCCCAGCCCTCCCTTCCCCCTGATGGACCATGCGCAGAACCTCACACAAGAGGTGAGCAGCGATTTGTTACTTGTATGAATGGAGACAGTTGAGCACCTTAGAATATAAAGGCATTCCCTACTCAGCCTAAAGAAAAGGAGGAACGTTATTTCACAGTGTATGCTCGGATAAGATCAGTCTTATTATACTTATAAAAAGCAACCAAACTAATAAAGGCAGAGTGTTTCAAAATGCTGATGAGACCAGGGTGTTTGAAAACTAAACAAAAGAGCTCTAAAAAGACTTATTTGCATCTGGTTCTGAATTCTCCAGTGTGCTCATGGCTGGATGCAGCATTCCACAGACATAATGTCATATGACCACCCTCAACCTTGGGCCGACACAAAGAATCTCTTGACGTGTTTTGTGAGCTAGTTGATTCATCATTAAATTATACAATGGTGTCAAGGACCTCATGCATTTAACAGGTGTGAGTATATCCTATTAGCTGCACCAGTGTTGCATGGCAACAAATATTAAAATACAATTCAGTAGGAGCCAGCTCAAGTTAATAAATTATAATAAAAATAGCTGTTTGTGATAAAAATGTTAGTATTCCTACTGGAAACCTTGAATACACTATTTAAGAACAAAAATGTATTATCTTTATTAATACCTAAATTTCATATTCTACAGTATATTAGAATAGGAACCGAGTATACAGTTATGTTACAGGTATGGGGTCAGGCCCAAAACCAGGATCGAATAGCTGGTGTGTCTCATCTATAAGCAATATCTTCAGTCAGGTGTGTGAAGTGAATTTCTACCACAGTGCCCTTGGTGAAAATAGTCTAAACTTCATCTCACATAAAACACTGTGAAGCCTTTCTGACATAAATGAATATAATTTTACTATTTAATACAGTGAAACTGATTTGGGGAAAGAGCACTAATGACTTGTTAAAGAATTGAAGTTTGAACTTGACTTGGGACTTATCTGTCTTGACTTGGGACATGACTCGAGACTTGCATGCAAAGACTTAGGACTTACTTGTGATTTGCAAATCAATGACTTGGTCCCACCTCTGCCGTTTGCTTACATCACGGATCATTCCTGTCCTGCTGGTTTAGACCCTGCCTTGGAGAAGGAGCTAAAGTGTTCCTCCAAAAAGGTTCTGCAGAACTAAAATTCCGGCCGGTTCCTGCAGTGCGAACACAACAAAAAGCAGGTACTTCTGGCAAATCATCCCGGACCTATGAAATCTTTCCTGTGGCGCTAAAGCCCCTTAACTTGCCGAAAAGTGCCTTAAAGGGTTAGGCTAGTTGGCTAAATAAATAATCTGACTTTTTTGGTGTGATATTATGACCTGATAATGACCAGGTAATAGTGATGTTTTCTGTATGCTGGTCCATTGAAAATCAATTTCTGTACCTCTAAAGCTTTGGGCTGGTAACCAACAATTACTTGCTAGATTTTTCCATGCAGTATTTCATTAACCATCATTATTGTGCCCTTGAGCAAGGCTCTTTATTCCCAGTTGATTCCAGAGGGATTGCCCCTGTAATAAGTTCATGGCGCCATTCTACCGTGTGAAAGTCATGGAAACAAGTTCCACCTGTCCTAGTTATGTGATCAGATTAAGTATATTACAGTACCTTTTTAGAAACACTTAAAAATGGAGAGATAAATGACACACTTTGCCAAATGTTTGTCTTGTTTTTGAATTTTCAAAAATACAAACTTGCCTACAAAATTCATAGCATCCAATAATCAACAGCAAAGAGACAGTTAACCATCTGGCCAATGACTTTATTGCAAAGTGGCTTTAATAACAGGAATACAATGAAGTGTTTGCATGCAGTCAGTCAGTCCACTTGGGTACATACAAAGGCTTTATTTACCACTACCTATTCCAGCTTTGGTTAGCATTTTATATAGTGCAATTTTATTCTTAAACTACAGTAAATAACATAAGAAGCTATTAGATTCAAAACTGTTCAGATGATTGAGTTGATGAGTATTCGAACTAATGAATCTGATGTTTGGTGAAAAGGCTCTTTAGTTGGAATCACTGTTGTATGCCGTGCTAATGAGAGCCTGATAAATAGTTTGCTTCTCTCACCCAGTGCAGGACAATAACAAACAGAGAGCTGCTCTGTCCTCTGTATTCATTAAGACCCAGATCCACTGACCTGTACTCTGCTCTCACAGTAATACTCTCTCAAGAGACCATGTGTGGAAGCCTATTGAATTGTGGGCGTATCTCGATCTTATCAAGATCTTTTATACTGATCTTGTGATCAACTGTGAGAACTGATTATCAGCTGATTTAGTGTTCTTTTGTGCAAATTGGCATTTTACAGTTCCTCTATTAGCACCAGTATGTTCAACAAGGTTGACTTAATTTTTATTTGAACCTTTTTGTGGTTTGGGTCTGTGAGACTTATTGGTAATGATTAATATAAAACATAAGTCAATTAATTGTTTTCTCAATCTCAGAAATGTGTATTTATTTAAGATAAAGATGTTTTTTTTAACCAACTTCATTTTTTTGTTGTACTTGTTAGCATGAATAGCACCTTTCCCATAAAAATATTACCATATGCTGTCCAAATTTCTTATAATTGGGTTAAAGTAAACATCTGTAAAGTATTTTACATACATTTTTGTGATTTTATTGAACACACACATACAAGGGTTAAATATTTATTGGTTCCTGGATCATTGGTACATGCACACATGTAGTATGCACTGACTGTTGCCTTAGATAAAAGCATGTGCCATATGCTTAATATAAATGTGCACTAATTGAATCATCATTTATTTAGCAGTTGAATGTGCTGCGTTTTGATTTCCTGTCATGTTTCATATGACTGTTTCATTCAGATTGAAGACTTTCCTGCTTCTTTTAGAAGTATTTGAAATACTGATTACACTACAGTTATTGTAGCAGTGGTGCGGTATTGGTTTGTTGATCTGATTTGGGATAATCCCATGTCCTTACAGGTCCAGGCCATGGTACACAACAGCTCACAGAAGGAGGGACTGGAGCTAAACAGCCTGCTTACAACTCCTCACATGCAGGTCTGTCTTTATCAGATCTACTTTTCAGTCTTTTGGGTCTATTATGAGCATTTTAATTTGCTTATAAACACTTATGTATTTTGGCTGTACCCTAAAGAATATCTCCATTTGGCCCACTGGTTGTTGAAGTAAAACAGCCAATCCTACACATTCAATTCATATCTCCTCTATACTGTTGTGCCGATGCCCACAGCTGTGATCACAGTCCCTGTGCAGGCGTCTGAGAGCACTTTGATCTAACAAGACATTACGGTCAGGCTCATGGCTACTAAGTTCTGAGATGGGCTGCCAGAGAAAAGGTTCAGTGACTTTCATCCTGAGCGTATCTGCTCATCATCTCTCACTCTCTGAATCCTCCAGGCACTTATGATGGCCCATGACAGCGTGGCTGAACAAGAGATGCAGCTGGAGCCTCTCGTTCCTTCCCTTAATTCAAGTGAAACTCTCACCCAGTGGGGAGGAGAGACTGTCAAGATTGTGCGGATTGAGAAAGCCAAGGACATCCCACTGGTGAGGATGACCTTTCACTGCCTCTTATTACCGTGTTATGGATTTTCTTTACTCCTGTGCTTGTATTTTAGCCTAAAGAAATGGTTCACCCAGAAATTAAATGTTTGTACCCCTCTGTTATTCTAACTCTGTGTTATTTTCTTAAAAAGGATGCGAGGCAGAATATCTGACCTGCTTTATTTATAATGATTTATTGTCCTTATTGAAGTATGAACAGTTTTTTTGATGGTGGACAAAATATGGAGTTGGAATGATGTGTGAATGATGACAGATTTTCTGATGTGTGTGTTTTTGCAGGGAGCAACCGTAAGAAACGACATGGACAGCGTGATCATCAGCCGCATCGTGAAGGGAGGAGCAGCAGAACACAGTGGCCTCCTGCATGAAGGAGATGAGATCCTGGAGATCAATGGTGCGGAGATCCGCGGCAAAGACGTCAACGAGGTCTTTGACATCCTGGTAAGAGAGAGAAATACAACAGTGTTCTACAATGGATTCTGTGTAAGCGAGATACATCTGTGACACTATTTCACACCTGTGTTTTTCCTTTTTTCACAGGCGGACATGCATGGCGTACTGACCTTCGTTCTTATTCCCAGTGCACAGATCAAACCACCTCCCATCAAAGAGACAGTGGTGATGCCATTTATTTAAACTAATTTCTCAAAAAAATGAATCAGACATGTACTGCAACCTCTATGCAATAAAGTTCCTTAATAAAATGACCTGTATCGCTCTACACAGGTGCATGTGAAAGCACATTTTGACTACGACCCATCAGATGACCCTTATGTGCCGTGTCGAGAGCTTGGCCTTTGCTTTCAAAAGGGAGACATCCTCCACATCATCAGCCAAGATGATCCAAACTGGTGGCAGGCCTACAGAGATGGGGATGAAGACAACCAGCCGCTCGCTGGCTTGGTCCCTGGTACTGTATCTCGGTTTTGTTAGTTATGCTGTGAAACAAAATCTTTTAGTATGGGAAATGTTTCTCCGATTATTGTTTTTAAAGCACAGATATACTGTTTGAATTTCATATTAGCATCTCACGCTTTGATTTCTATCTGATCCAGGTAAAAGCTTCCAGCAACAGAGAGAGGCAATGAAGCAAACTATAGAGGAGGATAAAGAGCCTGAGAAATCAGGTGAGGGACACAAACACACTCCTACTAGAGATGTGCAAAACAGCAACATTGTAGGAGAATACTTAAAAAACGGCTCACTCCACTGCCCCCCCCCCCCCCCCCCCCCCCACCTTCGAAGCACTACAGCGGATGACACAGGACAAAGATGTTGTCAAGTTTTCACTTCTTTGCTGAAGGAGATAAAGTATTTACAAAACGTGCTCTGTAGAGCAGTTTGTCTGTTTAAGGATACTGTAGAAACAGCAAAAGGGGAAATAGCTCATTCTAAGATAATAAAACATAAGGGCTCATTTTCTCTGATGACATAGTTATGTATTTTATATTCCATTTCTGTCAATAGATCGTCCGAAATATTATACACTGGACCTTAAAAGTTAAAAAAAGAAGAAAAAAAAAAAAGAAAATATAGGAAGAAATCCAGATTTATTTGATAGGTGACCAACTCCTTTGTGTCGAATCATCACGAATCGTCTTTTTTCTTTAGGAAAACTTTGGTGTGCTAAAAAGAACAAGAAAAAGCGAAAGAAAATGCAATACAATGCTAACAAAAATGATGGTGAGTCAATTTCATGTTTATACAGAGCACTTCCTGCATATTAGTAAAGAGAAATATTTAGAAAAGGATTTTTTTTAATGTCAAGTAATTGCAGCTATTTCAAAGAGTAGACCCTGATGCTTTGCCCTCTTACTTCTTTTTGCAGACTTTGATCATGAAGAGATTCTCACGTATGAAGAGATGGCACTGTACCACCAGCCAGCCAATCGTAAGCGCCCCATCGCCATGATCGGACCGCCAAACTGTGGGCAGAATGAGCTCAGACAGAGACTCCTGTCCAGTGAGCCAGACAGGTTTACCGGTGCTGTCCCTCGTAAGTTCCTAAAAACGTCAACCTCAGACAGGTTACTGTATCTCTTTGACTTTCATACAGCATTTTCTTCATTCTTAGAAGCAGTATAATTATAAATCAGCATGTTATCATCTATCACAACCTAAACAATAGCCTCTCTCTGTCACAGACACTACGCGAAACCGTCGTGATAATGAAGTGAGTGGCCGCGACTACCACTTTGTTTCCCGTCAGGCCTTTGAGACGGACTCTGTGGCAGGCAAGTTCATAGAGTCTGGAGAGTTTGAGAAGAACCTCTATGGCACCAGCACGGACTCGATCCGACAGGTTATCAACACGGGCAAAATCTGCCTCTTGTGTGTGCACACACAGGTGAGCGTGTAGTCGAGTGCATTGTGAAATTGAATTGTGGAGTTGGTGATCGCTCATTAATCTCTTTCAACTTTCAGTCTTTAAAGGTTTTGCGCAGTTCTGACCTCAAGCCCTACATCATCTTTATCGCTCCTCCATCGCAAGAACGATTGAGGGCGCTCTTGGCTAAAGACAACAAAAACCCAAAGGTAAATATTATCTTAATGACTTAAACACAAAAAATTGCACTTCCTCATTTTCACTACAGTTTCTCATCCCATGATTTTTTTTCTTAGCCAGAGGAGCTGAGAGACATCATCGAGAAGGCTCGCGAAACAGAGCAGAACTACGGGCACCTGTTCGACGCTGCCATCGTGAACACTGACCTGGAAAAGGCGTATCAGGAGCTGCTCCGCCTCATCAATAAACTAGACACTGAACCTCAGTGGGTCCCCTCATCCTGGCTGCGCTGAGATGATCCCCACTCGCACGGTGACCCCTACACAGACAGGTGTAAATGAAGAGCAGATCTCACGGTTCTCACCCAGTAACTGAATGTCATTGACTTCATGTATTTACACTACTAGATAAGGACATTACGTCACCTCAGACCCTGACAGAGGTGTCTGTCTGCACTATGCTGTCATCAGGCTGGGGGAAGGATAGTTTTATGTCAGTTTGTTTGATCATGGTGTGTTTTTGAGTCCAATCACCCACATTCCAGAGACCTGTGTGAGAGTTAGCAGCACTTGGTGCAGCAGTAAAATTAGGGCTTCTATACTGCTTTTGATACCTATTTATGATTGTAAATATTCTGTATGTACTTTTTAAGACAAATGTGGAGATTGATTTGCATTGTGAGTGAGTCACCGTTTTAAAAATCCAACTAGAAGGTATGTGTGTCAGACAAACCACAGGCTCTCCCCCAAAATCCAGGACGGTATCAACTCCAAACTCCCTTATTAGAACACAAAGAGATTTATATAGTAGATACACTATGGTTCTCTGCTTCATTGCCTTTAACTTCGGATGTATAAAGTTATAAGCTTTGAGCTCAGTGCTCATCTAGCACGACTCTTCCAAGCTTCCAAAACACTAAAACTTCTTCCATCTATCCTTGCAGCGCTGCCTCTGTGTTCCTATGGCAACCATCACTGTGATTATGACAGAGTTTAATAGTAAACTTCAGGTTAAATGTCACTTCTGAGAGTCTGTAAAGTCACGCCTGTAACCTAAGTGTAAGTGGTTAGCCTATGTAAGTCTACGCTCTCTGTCTCAGTATTCACATGCACTTCCAGCACTCAGAAGTGTGACCAGTATTGTAAACGGTGTTTGACAGCAATACAGTGAGATTCACGATCTGAGCGTCAACACAGCCTAGTCTTAGTCAATACTTCTGCACAACTGGATTTGTTGAATGTTTCTTTATTACACGTTTCCTTTGATCAAGCCATTTTCCTTTTGGATTGATTAGAAGATTGTGTGTTGTTTTTAATTTTAATGGTTAAATCGGTAATGCTCAACACTCTTAAGGTCAATATAATGAATTTTGTCCAGCACGTTTCACCCCCCCCAAAAAAATGTTGTTATGAAAATGTCAAGGCAGTTAAGTACATTTTCCCCAACATTCCCAATACTGTAGTGCAAAATCTCATTACTATAGTATGAAATTGAATTTGTGCTGCTTCATTTAAACCATTTCATTACAGTATTTTTATTTAAATACAGTAAAAATTGTATAGAAATATTATAGTATTGAGAATTTAGGGGGAAATCTGCTTAATTGTCATGAAAATGTCACAATGCATATGTAATTTGTTAGAAGTTTAAGGTAACGTGATATGATTTAAGAATTGCCCATTTTTTTATTACTTTGGATTATTTAAAGTATGAAACATTAGCTCCGTGTTAACATGTGATGTGTGTGCTTGAGCATATGCTTATGAATGTATGATTTTTGTGTATATGAGAGCAAATGCTGGAAATGTGGAACACTATATGAACAGAAAGTATGTGTACATTATTGAAAACATCCCTTTTTAAATTAAGGACTGTGTCAGTTATCGCAGGTAAGTATTATCTCCATAGCTGATTCAAGCACACACTGAAAACGGCTTTACTAGAATTTGTTCTGCAAAACTGTTTTACCATTTTGTTTTCTTAAAATATCATTGTGTGTTTAAAAAGCATCACATTTTTTTAATGTACAGAATAGATCAGGCAGAACACACCCTTAAGCTTTTTACTGTGCCCTACAGTTTGGTTTCTTTTCTCATTTCTGTTGTGATCGGGGACAGAGCCGGTAACCCGCTGTGCAACACCTCAGTCTCATGTGATCTAGTTACATGCCAGTGAACTGGAAGTAGAATTAATGAATGTAAAAGAAGAATCACCTTTCCTTCTCAGCTTTTTTGTATGAATTATACAAGTGAATTAAAGCCCAGATTATTAGAATGTTTGTCTGTTTTGACCTCTTTTGTGGATTTGCTGCCAACTTGATGTTCTCCCATTTTAGTTAACATGCATTGATTCTGTAAAACACTTTCCTCCAAATCTTAAGTGTTTATAGAGAGATATTATGACATTTTATTATGGTGAAAAAAGTGCACTATAATACACTTAAATGTACTTCAAGTGCTATTTATCACACACTACTTTTGTACTTGATATACTAAACATTGTTAAGATCTACGTGTATGCAACTGTGCTGTTTTTTTAACTACAAAAATTATATTTTTAGTATATTAAGTACAAAATGAATGTGTGACAGTAGAGCACTTTAGGTTTACATTACATTATGGAAGTGCACTTTTATTTACCTTGGAGCACAAATATAACCAGATATAACACAAATGTCCTGTAGTTCATTTCTACCTAATTACAAAATTCTGGTAAGACTGACAGCATCGACTTTCTAGATAAGCTCGATTGGAAAATATGATATCGATAACGTTTTGTGTTATACAGTATGCTTCAAATTAACGTTTCTTTGAGCAATTTCTAAAAACATACAAAGCTACGATCCACTAGGTGGCTATATAGAGCTGCTTAACATACGGATAGAAGTAATTGAGAAGAAGCGCTTCCTCTTCCGGCTGAATTTTAACATGCTGATGAAGTAGATTACACAGATACGGTTGTTGTATCTTCACTTATTTCTTGTTATTTTTTGGTATACGCTCTTGGATTTTGATCAACAAGTAGAGGATTACAAGTATCATCAGTATACATCTTTACAGCACAGTGGTAAGTAAAATAAGTCCTTGTTCTTTTGAGAGAAAGTATTGGTTGTGCTAACGTTAACTCTCATGCGAGTTTGTTCGGTATTTTCCACATTTTCAAATAAGGAGCGCCCATTCTATTCAAATTGTGCCTAAATAGCTGTGATCTTTTGTCTATTATCAATCGAAGTAACAGTAAACGTGGTCTATTGAATTATTGGTTGTGTCTCAAAACCAAGCGAGCTGCTTAAGGTGTCAGCTAGGATGTTTCTGCGTATTTGATGCTCAATATGCCGTAACGTGTATGTTTTCTCTACCAGGTTCAAGATGCCCGCGCTCAGCTGTAGATTTTACCAGCACAGGTTTCCGGAAGTGGAAGATGTGGTTATGGTGAACGTCAGGTCGATCGCGGAGATGGGCGCTTATGTGAGTCTATTAGAGTACAACAACATCGAGGGCATGATCCTGCTCAGCGAGCTCTCGAGACGACGAATCCGATCCATCAACAAACTCATCCGGATCGGCCGCAATGAATGCGTGGTGGTCATTCGTGTGGATAAGGAGAAAGGTGTGGATGTGCATTACACATATTTTGCATTCTCCATATATTTGGAATTTTAACACGTCATGTCCTTGCTTCTCCAGGTTACATTGATTTATCCAAACGAAGAGTATCACCTGAAGAGGCCATTAAATGCGAAGACAAGTTCACGAAATCTAAAACTGTGAGTGTCACTGTGTCAGTGTTGTCTAGTTTATTTAGAATTGTGAACTTCTGGTCTTAGGCATGTCGGTTGTGTTTTAGGTTTACAGCATTTTGAGGCACGTAGCTGAAGTTCTGGAGTACACTAAAGATGAGCAGCTGGAGAGTCTGTACCAGCGAGCAGCGTGGGTGTTTGATGAGAAATACAAGAGACCGGGATACGGCGCTTATGATGTCTTTAAACAGGCCGTGTCGTACGTATGACTCATTTATATATCAACCTGTTCACTATATAAGAAAACTACATCCTTTCTGCTACATAAAAACATTCTTTTCTATTTTGAATAGGGATACATCCATTTTAGATGGCCTGGATTTGACAGAGGAGGAAAAGGCTGTTCTGATTGATAACATCAACAGACGCCTCACTCCACAAGCTGTCAAAATAAGAGCAGGTGATTTTTACTAAGTAGATGGCACTTACAAATAATCCACAAAAGTTCGCCACTTATTTGGTACTTGATGATCTATTCTAGAAGAGTTTTTCTATGTGTTTTCATGAACAGACATTGAGGTGGCCTGCTATGGCTATGAAGGCATTGATGCAGTCAAAGAGGCTTTGCGAGCAGGACTGGGTTGTTCGACGGAGGCTATGCCAATAAAGGTATGAAATCGATTTGTATTGATTTACAAAAGTGTTATATTTAAAATCCCTCTGGTCTTTCTTTCTTCTGCAAAACACACAAAAGATATTTTAAAGAATGTCGGTAACGATACGCATTCACTTGCATTGGTTTTGTGTCCATACAATAGAAGTGAAAGGTTACAGCTGTTGTTCGGTTACTGACTTTCTTCAAAATATCTTTTGTGTTTTGCAGAAGATGGGTCATTCAGATCTGAATGACAAGAGGGTGAATAAATGACAAAAACTATCCCAATAAGTTCAGTAAATGCTTCTATAATGACATTGTTTTTTGTTGCAGATCAACTTGATTGCCCCTCCTCGCTATGTTATGACCACAACCACACTAGAGCGCACTGAGGGTCTCTCTATTCTCAATCAGGCCATGGCTGCTATTAAAGAAAAGATCGAGGAGAAAAGAGGCGTCTTCAACATTCAGATGGAGGTGAGAAATAATCCGTTTTGAAGCTTGCTTTTTTTGTATGGAGACTTTGGGTTAGCATAGTTCAAAGCTTTTTTGATTTATACCATAATTTAAATATTCTAACCCCCTGCAGCCTAAAGTGGTGACTGACACAGATGAGACAGAACTGGCTCGGCAGTTGGAGCGTTTGGAGAGAGAGAATGCAGAGGTTGATGGAGATGATGATGCAGAAGAGATGGAGGCCAAAGCTGATGACTAACCAGCATTGCCATACTCGTTCAGGGGACTTGCATTGAATTGTTCATCATACCACTGACTGAAGACTGAAAAAACATAGATGGACTCACTGCTTCTGTGATATGCAAAATAGGGGGCAGATAATGAGAACATTTTATGTTCCGTTGTGGAGGCAAGCAGTGAGAAAGGATTACATTCATAACCGTTTGCTTAAGTTTTGGATGGCAATTCGTAAAAGTAGAATTTCGTTTCGAGTGTATTAATACTATTTCACAATTGAGGTCAAGTGGCATTTCTGTCACCCAGCCTCAAATTTCTGACAAGCCAGTTCACATCTCTTTATCAGAGCTGTATGGTGTGGATGCAAAGCAAATAAAATAAGCAATCTTTTCAAAAACATTTGTCCTGTATATTTTGTGATCTAACCATTTAAATTTACAGAAACAAACTATTTCTATTACAATTCAACATGATAAATAAACCACACCTGTTATACGGTGTGACAGATCTCTAAGACCGATTTATCCTTATTGTTAACTTTATTTCTAAAGGTGTTTTGCTATTTTATATTATAAATACAAATAACAGTTTTCTACGCTGTCACACCATAGGATGCTTTTACTGTTTATTTGTCAACGACCCATTTATTAATGTACTAATGATGCTTCATTGGCATGAGAAAAACACCATAGTAATGAAAAGATGAAAACACTAAAGTTCCTTAATTTTTTTTTGCAAAAATGTTCTAACACATTAGAAACAGTCACACTCTGTATACATCGAAAATTCCTACAATATGTCTATAAGAGAAATGAACATCATTTACTGTAGACTTGTGCAAGTCCATTTCTCACCGAAAGATGGCGCTATAGGATCAGTAATCGTGTTCAAATAAATTCGGGCACGTCCTACTCAGGTAAGATTACGGTTGAGAATTTATAACGGAATTCCAGAAAAAAAAGATTAAATTATTTTATAATGTTTCAGTCATTTTGACAGAACTCGGGGTTTGGGGCGGGCTAGGGGCTTTTCTGCCCAGAATTTTCTTGGGCCCCTTTAAAAATGGCCAGCTGACAATGATATACATTAAATTTGTATCTATTAAATAATGATCACATTATAATGATCTATCAATTTAATCAATTATGCATGCAATGAACTAGAAAAATAATTGCCAGATGATTCTAGTATCAGGCCTGGTTAGAATGGTTAGATTGCAAGCTTAATACATTTGATAGGAACGCTGAAAATCACACACATTTATCCCCAAATGTAAAAGAATTAAGGTTCTGATGACCTACTATTACTAGTTCACAGAAACCCCATCCGCAATCCCTCCCATACCATTACTGCATACCTGGACAAAAAGCACCAGACTCTTTATTGGCCAAAATCAGTTTGCGATCATTCCTCTTTTTGCAGATCAGGACCAGTATGTGGACCAGGACAGTGCTGGTGTTTCTTTCCTCTGTGCCTTTACCATGCTGTGCACACCGTCCTTCCTGTAAACACAAATATACCAGTGAATTATTAGTGAGGCGGGTAACCAGCACACACAAATTTCACTTAATATCAAGACACATTCCTTTTTTAAAAACATGAACTTTGCTTTTCAAATACCAACATATATACTCTAAGAATAAACAGTATAGCAGTATTTAAGATTTTTAAAGAAAATATATTTTTTTATAATAGACCTGCTTTGTGCTAAATTATACATTCCTACAGTGAAAGCTGTATTTGAAGGCTGGGAGGTTAAAATGTTGAAAGTCCACCAACGGGTCTATTTTGCTTTCAAATAAAATGTTTCAAATAATCTGGGCAGATTATTCGCTACAAGCGTCGCACCTGTTCATTTAATTGTAAGAAATCAATCTCTGGTTATAAAATCGAGTTAGCTCCCCATCACTGAACATTCAGTCAGGTTAACATGATTAACTGCTAATGAGAGGTTATTTCTGTCACTGCTGCGTCAAAGGATGCGTAAAGTGTGAGAGAGAGAGAGAGAGAGAGAGAGAGAGAGAGAGAGAGAGAGAGAGAGCGAGAGAGAGAGAGAGCGAGAGAGAGAGAGAGAGAGCGAGAGAGAGAGCGAGAGAGAGAGAGAGCGAGAGAGAGAGAGCGAGAGAGAGAGAGAGAGCGAGAGAGAGAGAGCGAGCGAGAGAGCGAGAGAGAGAGAGAGAGAGAGAGAGAGAGAGAGAGAGAGAGAGCACCTATAATTAAGAGCCATTTGCTTATTGTCTTGGAAAAATAATCCCTTCATTATCACCTTAAATATTTCTTAGCATCACAGTTTTCTTGCCTTAAATACCTTTACGCACTTCTTATAACATATTTAAGGTAGACTCACCCGAAGAAAAAAATATTGATATTTAAAAAAAAACTGCACAAAATGTATTTGTCTATGGGTGTTTGCATTGCATCAATCAACCAATTGAGGGAACCAAAGTATCAGTAACCATTGGGTACTATTAGTAGTTCCACATTTCCACAAAACAACCTGAAGTTTCAGCACAGGACGAGCGAAACGTTTTCAGTTGAGACCATATACAGCTTTAATATGCATACCTGACATTTTTCCATACAAGATAATATAAAAAAGTATGGCTGACACATACAATGAACTGTATGTGTTATGCATATATCTTTTAAATATCTGTTAAATACCAAAACGTCTGCTTTAAAGCATTACATTGGAAAGTAATAGTAGCATTATTAGTCTTAGTAGCATTTAACTGACAATGATGCAGTATTTTATTTAAAGGCTGCAAGGTTTTTTTTTTGTAAGCAGTATTGGTATTATTCATTAATTGACCAAAAGGTACAGCATGTACAAGAATAAATAAACCCAGATATTGTTTTATTTGAGAAATAAATTCTTATTAAATGCATACAGGTACACATTCCAAATTTGCATTTTACAACTGCGGTATTGTGGCCAGTCCAGTGTCTGCTGAATTTTCATAATCAAACCTCAGGAGTGAAAAAGTCATCCAACAGCAATGAGAAAGACTGACAGAATGACAAGACAAAACTGTGATAAAAATGTTATGATGTCATATGACAAAAAATATTTTGGAACTTTTTTTAAATTCCTGTTGTACTGCTCAGAAAAGTTTGAATACAAACTTTTTTCTTTGCAGTATTTGAGGTCTGAAAAAAATACAGAGCATCTCTTCTGATCAGTTTACCTAAAGCACACCTATAAATAGCAAAACATGAAAATGGTCTTTTAAATGGTCTCTGAATTGTTATTTATATATATATATATATATATATATATATATATAAACATATACTTAATTTAACAACTTAACATAAACAAAAATTAAGCTGCCGCCTTCTATTTGACAGGAACTTGTGACAGATTATTGCAGTCAAGAACAGTTGGAATCGCACACCTTATATTTTGAGGTGCTAGACAAAATGCTAATTTGTTTATTTACCAATGTTGTTGCCTCACCTTGTCAAAAGCTGAAATGTTTGTAAATAAATTCGTATTTTAGGGCAGAGTTATCTAGTCTCAACCTGATTAAAGTCAAACACAAGCAGGGTTGCCAAGTCTGCGACTGTTTTTTTCATTGTCTTATTTTTATTGTGTTTTGGTATTAGGGATGGTCATGCAGATATGGCAACCCTGAACACAAGGACTTAACTTTGAGGTTAAGAAGCATTTTGAGTTTTAATCATTTTATATTGATAATTAAATGTAAATGACATTGTTTCATAAATATGCATCGCTAGACAAAGTTGGACCCACCAAGCTCCTCTATAGTACAGCGTATAGGGTCCTGAGGAAAATGCAAATGATAGATTGCTGTGGGTTTGTCTATCAAGTCATGTTGCAGCTGAGATGTCTCCACATGGGAGAAAGGTTCATTAGCAAAAGATGATGATGTTGATGATGGATTCAGGTTTGTACTGCAGTGTACACACGTTCAGGCCTACAGATGACCCCACACGTTCCGCCGACCTGTCCCGTCCACCTTCGGCTTGTGCAAGTGAACGTGCTACCCGCACTAATCCTGTCGGCTGAAGATTCTACATGGCTGTACAGCAATCAATGTTTCCTATAGTCAAGCAAACTCACTTATTTAGACAAAGATGTCAAGAAGTTCAGATTTATTTCAAAAGAATCATTATGAGGAGGACCTGTCATTTCCAGGACCCCTAGCTGCAGATGCCTGGAGTGTTTCACCTGAGTTTATGAGCTTTCTCAGCTGCGCTTGTGACATTTCTGTCGGACTGGAAGTTTTTAGAAATGTGTCATCCATATAAATCAGTGGATATGTTGAAGCATTGGTGAGGAATTTACTGCATATTTGCTGTGGAAAAAGTCACCTTTGTTTCGTGTCTAAATGATCGAAATCTCTTCACAGCATTGAAGCTGTTTCTTAAAGGCTCTTCCTCCTAAAAACAATTCAAATTTCTCTGGTGGGATATTTGATGTTTGTATTGCAGCTCTGACAAACCGCTTCATGTCTGCTAATACGGCTCTGTCGGATTTTTGCGCAATAAAACAGCGCGGGCTCTCGCAGAACGTGTCAAACTGGCTCCCACGAGCCACCGCTGCGCACCTGTGTTGACGTTGCTTCATTTCTCCGATGATATGTGGCAATAATCAGAGGAGATCCTGAACACAGATATGTTCTCTCTTGGCTATTGAGCCATTCACCGCTTCCAGCCATGCACCTGCACCCCCTCGTCGCTCCTGCAGCAGCACGGCATGTTTTGCTTGGCATTTCTCATTAAAAACTTGCTCGGCTTGACACCGCGGTTTCCTAAGTGAGGCTTTCACAAAGAATCTGTCAGTACAAACACCCGACAGCTTGTTAATAACAGATTTTCACAACAACAATAAACCGCTTTTGTTCGGAACGGCGGCCGTCAGGTCAAACCTCCGCTGCTCTAGAACGATAAAGTCGCCACGCTCAGATATCGCCGTTTTTCCGACGCGTTCGCTGGACATAAGGTGGAAAAGGTCAGACTGACTTTGGAAGGACGCCGTGTGCCAGGGCAACTTGGGCGATTTGGACTGGCTTGAGATAACACGACCTCAATGTTCAAAAACATACAACGCACATGGAATTTATTCCTTTTTTTCGGACTGCAGCCTGTTTTTAGGGTGGCGTGACATACTGCTCTGAACCATAAGTAGAGTGTATCCCTCTTTAGCGCGGGATGTAATGATCCTTGAATGTGCACTCTCTCTTACATGTGTGGCCCCTGCCACCAGAAAACTTTTTGAGAGGCAAGTTAACAGACCGTGAAAAGGCGGCACAGATGGCAACATCCTAGGTGGTAATTATCCGGCACCTCCTCTAGAAGAAAGTAGAAAGTAAAAACACAAGATGGGTCTGGACACCTCTTGCAAGTCAAATCAAATCAATAGTCCTGTGGGGACGGAGGCGGGACTGATGTCACAGGTCACGTCGTCCAATAAGAGGATGATTTCTAGCTTCACTGCTTTGCATGCCTGAGAGGAATCCTAGTGCGGCGGCGATGACTCGAGAGCGCCTAAATGTTTTTAAATGCTTCTTTTTTGGTTTCTGGTATGTTTTGCATATTAGTTACATTGGATGAGCAGCTAATTTGCCTCGTAGAGAGACCATAACCAGCTGAAGTGTATCGGTAAGGGTGAATCCACTGCATTTACGCCACATTAGGCAAGTCAAAGCTGGTTTGAAGACCTTAAACGTTTATTTTGGTGCAACATCGGAGGTGACGGTTCATTTGAATCCTGTTTGATTTTGAGGGTGGTGGGATTCAACGCGAGGTGATAGCTGTTGCGACGTACACGCCTCGATGCAAAAATATGTAAATGCTGCCCATATTAGAATCTTTGTCTGGTTGTCATTCTCACATGGGGCACATCAAAGCCATATGACCTGATTTTGCACCTGCTGTTTAATTAAATTTACAAGACAGACCCACTCTCCACTCCTGGTGATATACAAATCAGTTTTTATTACCCCGGCCCTGTAATTTACAAGGCAATTGACTGCTGTGTGGAGATGATGCCTGCCAAACTGGTCCCTCAGAAAAGATATAGAAACTCGCAACACTGCTTTAGTTCGGCTTCTTACGAGTGGGCTCGCACACGCCAGATCCCCCTACTGCATTGATGATATTATGCTTTATATTACTATAGATGGTTTTAAAGCGACAACATAAACAAACGTTACCGCGCATGCACGCTTTTGTGGCCCACACTTCCGCAAAGAATAGAGTCCCTGCAGATTATTTTAGATAACAAGCAAAAAAGATAACAAGTAAATGACATTAGCTAGTAAGTTAAAAGTATGTCTAGTCAGTATTATTGTGGGTTACCAGTAGAAGAACAGTTACTTGGCTAAACTTAAATGCGACAAAGTTACACGACCCATTGTTTATTTAAACAAATAAATATACAATATTAATATTAATTAAATAAAATATAAATAGTTATATTATTAGCCAACAAACACAGACCGGAAGTTAACTTCGGGCCTGGCGCCTGCGTCCGATGAAACCGCCTATAGACGTTCTTTTGTGAGGGGTAAGATATAAAACTACTAAAGAAGACTACATATGTGGCGTAGAGCTTTTTATTATAGTTTATAGTTTAATAACTTGATCAGATTTATCCTCTGCTTATCATTCTAAGCAAGCGACCGATAAATCTCTGTAAATCCGTGTTATATCTGATTTGAAATTGCAGTTGTATTTCAATACAACAAATTTCAACGCTCTACATCCTTTAATTCCGTCGTAACGTGTTAAATTCAGTAAAGCCAGGCAGGCTCAGGGTGAATCTCCAACATCTCAGCGCTCGCTGCGGATTTGCAATTGCATGCGATTCAGACGTGCCCCGGTCGCAGTGGAGTATGCTTCTCAGGCAATCCATAATAGATGATGAAATTTGGCAAGCGCTCCAGCCTTATGGTCCATTCTTCCACCCGCAGCTGCTTGTTTTCCCACAACTCATCTGTGCTGACCAAGTTGTGTGGCAGAGTATGTGCCTGGGTCCGTATGTCACCGGCTCTGCCTACGAGCGCTCCTCCTGCAACTTTCCATTATTCAACACCTGAGACGTACTACATAGAGGGTTCCAACTTGAAGCACACTTGCAGGGATTACTACACACTTTGACGGGGATGGAAAAAGCACACACTTGTGTAGTAAGTGCAGATATGCTACAGCATTATACGTTTGCGTGTTGATGCATTTATGTTTATGTATTTCCTGAGCTGGCAATCTGCCATTTTTTAACAACTGAAAAAGTTGACTGACAATCACTCAAGTCTTTCTGTAGTGCAGGGGATTGTGGGATGTATTATTCCAAACCACATGCATGGATGCATTTCTCGAAAACAAATGACAATTCTTTGGAAACTAAATACGGAATTGCCAAAACTGAACAAATAACCAATGAATGATACGCTGATATGGACCTGCATCAATTCTGTACGACCTGAATGGATTATTTCAGCCTAGCGTCTAACAAAATAAGTATTAATTTGCATAAAGCAAACTGTAAAGAGTAAGTCAGTGGTTTTATACAGTATCAGGTGACTATTTTAGATAAAACAAAAGCTTTTTGGTAACACTTTACCGAAAAAATAAGGTTGTTTGTTAACATTAGTAAATACATTAGCTAACATGAACTAACAATAAGCAGCAATAAAGCTTTTCAGCATTTATTAATCTTTGTTAATGTTAGTTGATGTCAATACCTGATGTCCATCTTAGTTCAGGTGCATAACTAATGTTATTACACGACTCGAATGCTTGATTCTGTTTGGCCAGTCGTGACATTCCAAGGTTTGTTATGCAAGGAATAATGTACAGGCAGCCGGTTGTTATTGCAGAAATAAGCCCCGACGCGAAGCAGAGGTTCTTGTATCACACTGAAGGGGCATATTTCACGATAATAACTGGCTGCTTGTACATCATCTTGCTGTTTACACGGCTACTTGCCACATGAGAAAATAACTGGACATGAAATGTGAATTTGAAATATTTTATTTCAATATTTCTTACATTTCCTGTCCAGCACTGACAGTTTGGGTGCTTCAAAAGCTGTTTAGAAACATTACTAACCGAGTTTCAGTGAACAAGCTGAGACCATCAAAGCTAATACATGAGACTCGTGCGAAAGAACCCAACATTCATGCCAAAGCAAATGAGGTATTGCTCATTGCTCACTCATAGTCTCTCTCTTTCACCCAGGAGGTGCTGGCTGATTGATAGCCCAGGTTGAGCCAGTATGGTAAGATGGCTGTGAGATGCAGCTGTTTTCTCAGAGCGAGAGAAAGAGAAGGAAAGTGCAAAGAAGTTTTTCGCTTGCCCTTCAGGCAGACCAGGTGTCTCCAACTGCTCGCTGTGTCACTCCCCCCAAACTTGGCACCGTGTTCCCAAACAGGTCCACTCTGTTGTCGATCTCCCTCAGGGTCGGGCCCAAATTAGCACGAAGCGGGAAAATCTCCCCAAATATGATGCCCAGAGCCTGGGTGTAGGGCAGGACGAGAGATTTTTGCTGAATAGAAATGAGAGATGGAGTCAGAGAAAGCCAGAGAGGCTCACAGGAGACCTCCATTTGTTAAGGTGCAGGTGCAGAATTTGAGTGAATGCCAGGTTGCGCTCCTCTTTTTGGTTCCGTATTAACGCTGTCAGCTTTTTTGTTCATATCTAAATCTTTTTTGACAAAGCTGCCCGCTTTCAGTGCCTGCTGTGATTTGCTCATTTGCTGTGTCGTAAAAAGTTAAAATTTGTCTAGAACAGCCTGTTGTCTTTGTAATAATGGGAAAATGAACCCCGTATTGTTATGGAAGTCAACTCGGAAAGCATTTAGGAAGGTGCGGCTGTTGTAGGTTCATGCAAAAACACTTGATGCACTTGCACACCTAGAAAGGAAGCTTATTTTAAGTGCATTTATATTCATTGTTGTATTTTTTATGTCTTTTACTGTCACTGTCAGCCGTCCAAAAAAGCTAGGAAGAAAAGCAAGAATAATTCTTAAAAAGTCACTTTTTAAGAAGCTTTGTCTTTCTTTTGATAAAGTATTGTGTGTATCTGCGACAGAACAGAAGTTAGCTGAGAGTCTCCAAAAAAAGTCTAATTGCTTTGGACTTTTGCAATTTTGATGATGACAGTTGGTATGGGAGGCGTATGGGCCGCAGTCAAAATTGAATAAAACACAAGGCGGGAGTTGGATGACAGCTTTAAACAGGGCAGGCCACGAGTCTTCTCTTCTGTCTGCGGGAACAAACGCAGTCCTGCACCAAACATTGGCAACCGCAGACCACAGCTTGAAGGCAACGGGAGAAAAATAACTTCTGTCAAGAAGCAAGAACAAAGGAGAGAACACTCATGCCTGCACTTTACTCCTCATTATTTCTTGATTTCATAATCGAGACGACGGGATCTGGTCTGCCGAAACCGTGGACAGCTGGTCCGTTTCCACCACGGGGCCTGTTGGGATTTGTAGTTCTTTCTCAAAGACATGTGCGAATCCCCGCCGTCCCTCCCCTTGTTCTCGATAACGGCCGACTTTTTCAGGAAACAGAAGGGGTACGGCTCTTTATTTCCTCCCCGCATCAGATAAATAAAACATTGGGCACACTTTGAAGGTCCAGGCAGGGGGAAGTGGGGATTCAAAGGGATTGTTAAGAATCTGGGCTGCTCCCTCGCATCGGTTCCTTGTTTCGTTCAGCCGATGCGGCGTAGCGGGTCGCAGATTGTGCCGTTTTTTTTCCAGTCCCTCAAGTGAGATGTAAAAGCGAGGCACCCATCTGCCGCACGGACTCCTGCGGCCCCTGCAAGCACTGGCATGTGGAACGATGAGAAAGAAGAAAAGAAAGCAGGGGAATCGGACCTTCAGTGGTCAAAGACTTGCCACGTCAGTAATGGCTCAGAACCAGCATTCAGTTTACAGACTGACAATACAATGTTACATAATATAGCCCAGGTGAAAAAAGTGCACTGTAATACACTGAAATGTACTTTAAGTGCACACACTAATATACAAAAATTCGTTTTTAGTTGTTCTTGAGATAAACTTAAAGGAATAGTTCACCCAAAAATGAAAATTCTGTCATCCTCTTGTCATTTCAAACTTGTATGACTTATACTATATAAGTATATAAACTGTTTCTTTCTTCCACAGAATACAAATTAAGATATTTTGAAGAATGTTGTAACCAAAAAAACGTTGCTTCCCATTGACTTCTATTGTATAGACACAAAACCAATGCAAGTAAATGGGTACCGCTGTTGTTCGGTTACCAACATTTTTCAAAAATATCTTCTTTTGAGTTCTGCAGAAGAAAGAAAGTCATACAGGTTTGAAATTACATGAGGGTGAGTAAATAATAAAAAAACGAAAACTATTTCTCCTACATGGTATCCATTTTGAGCAGTGAGGAAGGATTTGACTGCTGGGTGGAGAGCAGGTTGGGTGAAACTTCCAGTTCACACCTCCCACTCAGCTGTGAGCAAGCTCAGGAGTGTCAGCCCCCCTCCCACCACCCACATCTGTCTGCGTGTACACACACACACACACACACACACACACACACACACACACCACACACACACACACACAGGTGTTCAACTCACACCTCAAATATTCACAGAGACAGGGATATTTTTACAAACTTATAAGGCAACTACTGTACGTTATATTCTCATATTATCATAGCGTAGGTCAGTTGGTAGAGCATTGTGTTAGCAATGCAAAAGTTGTTGGATTGATTCACACTAAAGTGCCTTGAATACACTGTAGGTTGCTCTGGATACAAGCGTGTAAATGCCACATATGCAGAAAGGTTATATTAGGCAAATAATAGAGGCCTTGTGATTGAAGAATACAATAAAAGTGTTTACATTATGTAGTCATGTGAATTGTCCTCATAATCTTTATCATTCATGTTCCAGATCTGCTGACTCTCACATGATGGCTATTTTATACCATTACAGACAACGGAGCCTTTATCTGACACCCAACCAAGTGATGGGGGAGTTTGTCTTCGTGTCATTTACTCACATGGCAGATGTTATATCAGGTACATAATGTAGTTACATACACATCATTTCAGCAGAGCACTGTGCAGTGTTGTGGTTCAGGGAACAGTTCGGGGTTAATTGAATTGTGTTAGTTCATCATGGGCCACCCCTTATGGTGCTTGAACCTGAACATTGCTGGTCTGTAATCACTGAGCTGTACTGAGCTTAATTATCCAATTTGGAGGAAACTACAAATCTGAATGTCTGAAACTGTAAAAGATGACTCACTATCCACAACTTTTGAGCATATGCATGCTAAATATCTTGCTTGAAGGCACAACGTCTGTCTGGTCATGTTATATTTAACTTATAAAAAGTTGAACGATGTAGGTCCTGCAGCAAATGTTAAATGTTCTAGTGCTCACGAAAGCCTTTAAACCTTGCTGTGGGTACCAGAATACAGACCAAAATAATCTAAAGGAACTGGAAAATAGTATAAAGTTAGTAAATGTATTTGGATGTCCTCTAGAACAGCGGTCTGGAGTCTGTGTGCTGTAGTGCAGGGGACTATTTACACTATTTACTGATAAAATCATTTTTGTAGAAAGCAATCAAAACTAAGAATTTAAGTTTAATGTAATCAGAGTTGAGTTTCAGCAAATGTTTCATTATGAAAAAACATGTATGTTTGGAAAATTATATTTTTGTCTACTAAACTAATTTCTGATATTTAAGCAAACACCTCAGATCAAAAGATTTTTTTTTTTAAATAATGAGAAAAATTTCACTCAAGTGTCCCAAAACATTTGACCGCTAGTGTATATTTTTTTGTAGTTAGACCAAAACATGCAAATACATTTATAGATGCTGCAACGTGTTTATAGACGTGTGTGGCATGCATGACCATATAGACCATGCATATGTATATATGGTTAAAATGTAACTTTACGCAGTGTTTAACGATGGGTTCTTTGCCTGGAATTCATTTTGCTGTTATGTTGTATTACATTAGTCAGATTGAACTAAAGGTAAGACAAAAAATGCAACCACAATCTGCCTCTAAGCATTAGATTTTTCTAACTCCCATTGCTGCTGGTCCAATTAAGCACTTTTTTATTTTCTATTTATTTTTTAAATAACCTTAGGTCATGCAACAGCTGAGCACTGGCTTTGAAAGAATGACATTGCTAAGCAATAGCTTCAGTACATTATACACAGGTATTATACACCTCTGTGCCTGGGAGGAGAAAGAGCACCTGCTTGTAAATCACGGAAATGACAGAACGGACATCACACAACAATGCATACTTCCAAGATAAAATGTTCCCTCAGGCATCGAGAGCCTCATATACCTAACTATACAATCTACAATACTAGAGTGTGGGATAAGAACTAAAAACATGATATTCTCCCAGAGGGAATTATTTTGTATCTACGCCAAGGTCGATTCTATAGAATCTGCTGAAACGGATCTGTGATACAAAGACCGACTTTGACAAAAGGGTATTGAAACGAAGCAAAGAATGTGTCTCAAAGGTAATAAACCAAGAACAATAAGAAATGGAAATTATCAAGCTAAATCTATGAAAAGAGACCAAATGCTAACAAAAAAATTATGTATTTGGCCCTATCCAACTGGACACATTTTGTCGTCTTATACAGTAGACAAGCACTGCAAGTTAAGAAAAAATATAGAAAATTAGAAAATCAACAGAAGCTATTAGACCTCCAGGGAGATATTTCCAAATCCCCCATAGGCTCGAAAAGACCTCCCACTATCCAAGACAATCTGCAGATATCTCCATATCCTCCAAAAACAAAGGAATCAAAGATAGCCAACTGTAGTATTGTATAAATGACAACTATTGTACAAATAATAACTTTAAACAGTCGCATAATTGCACGTCATGTGCTCACGCTAATGTGTACTGCTCTCAAACCAAAATGAACTGCACCCGAGACCACCTCTGCAAGTGGACCAGGCTCTTTGAGCGTTTAAGTCGATCGAATTTAGGTGTCAAACGTACCTAAGAATGGTCCGGTTGGCATAGTGTTAGTAGGCAGGTGGTCATAATGGTTTGACTCATTCGTGTATATCGTCAAAATCTAAATTTGTCAATAGGACTCTTCCAAAACAGCTCAAAGTACAATCTGTACATTCTGATGAGCTGTACACTACAGCCACTACTATATAGAAGTTGTGTTTAAAAACAGCAATGATATAATGCTGGCCTTTTAACATTATATCCATCAAATGTGTTTTGAAATAATGCAATACAGTTCTGAAAAACAATGTAAAGTTAAATAAAATAAATCTTAAATAACCCTATACTGTAGCTCATAGGGAAGAAAGAATTTGGGGGTTCTGTGAATATTACACTCCCTATCTGAGCTCAGCAGGATACCAGACTGGGCCTGCGGGGAGAGAAAAAGAAACTGTGTAGTTATTGAAAAGTAATAATAAAAAGAAAAAATACAGTGTGGCTCTGAGCCTATTCCTTTTATACAGGCGTACAGGGAGGGCCATGGCTAACTGTAAAAATAAATGTCACTTTCAGAAACAGCACAAACACACACACACACACACACACACACACACACACACACACACACACACACACACACACACACGCCTACAGTGAGTGTGTTTCGCCTTTACTCTTATCACTGCTCTCTCTCTCTCTCTCTCTCTCTCTCTCTCTCTCTCTCTCTCTCTCTCTCTCTCACACACCACACACACACACACACACACACACACACACACACACGCTCGCGCACGCACACAGCTCTTTCTTTCTCTTTCAGGAACAATTAGCTTTATGCTGAGGCTGAGCCTCTGAAATGTTATTCAGTGAGGTGAACTGGTTATTATATCACAAAGACTGCAGCTGAGTCAATTATTCTGGGTGAATAGGATTGTTGGGTAGAGAAAGAAACAAGACGACGAAAGGGAGAAATGGGAAAGAGTATTGTTTTTCTTTTTTTAAGTGATCAAAGCACTTTTAAAGGGAGACATGTTCCCCGTGGTTTTAAAAAGAGAGTTAGAAGTCTGTTCTAACTGCAACCTCCAGCTTTAGAGGTTAGAAAAGGAACAGAAGAGGCCTGACTTTCCTCCACATTTTCAACTTTATATTGTGTGTTTATGGAATGTTTTTCAATCTGAAATCAATCTTCAGATCGATCTACATTTTCATGTTATGACTTGTGCTTCAATTGATAATTGATAATTCTTTCATCATTTACTTACCCTTTTGTCATTTCAAACCTGTATGACTGTCTTTCTTCTGGAAAACACAAAAGAAGATATTTTGAAGAATGTTGGGAATAATGGCAATACCCATTCATTTCTATTGTATGGACACAAAACCAGTGCAAGTCTATGGGTACCGCTGTTGTTCGATTACCAACATTTTCCAAAATATCGACTTTTGTGTTCTGCAGAAAAAATGGAAAGACTTGACAAAGATAAAATGGTTTGGCAAAATAAGTCTTGTCATATAGCACCTTCAGATAACGGCACAGCAGTTTACAGTGTTTATATAATACTATAATATTCATATTATACAAATATGAAATAAAGTACCTTAAACAAAACTCTAAAAGTCTTTCAAAGATTATAGTCCTTTTTTTGCAAATCTGCTCATTATTTCTCCTTCAGAACAGTTTATTGCATCAGACTGGCAGCCTACAAACATGACTTCTTGGCGGGCCAATAAAAATCGATGTGCCCTCTTTCTACAACATAACAGAGCACCCAGCCAATTCGATTGTATAACTGGCTATTATAGCCAACTTTGTCCATTCTTCTATGCAACATGCGCCCGATGTCCAGTCAGCGGACTACAGGCAGCCTATGGGCATGCAATGCAATGCTTAGACTAGATATAACAGCACTACCTAAAAGGGAATCCAAATGGTTATTAAACCAGGAGTGGCTCATCGCACACTTTTCGGTTCCAAACCGAAGAGCCAGATGGAGCTCTGTGCACACTGTACAAATGCTACACCCATTGGGACCATTGCCCAAACACACACACATACACCTCTTTGGGCAGGTGTTGGTGAAGTTGCTGCCCCCATATTCTCTCCACACTCCCCCTGCTGAGAAATCGGTCAAAATGCCAGCGCAGTCCCACCTGGGAGAAGCCAAGCCTGTGGCACCTGACGGGCCAGCGTCAGTGTCACGCCAGGCCCGAGGCATTCACCCCTGACGGGAACACAATGGCGTGCAGCCTGCCGGCAGACGCGGGCAGGTACAGATAATATTGTTAATCGTGCAGAATGGCTCTCAGGACAAAGAGGGATTGCGGCAGCGCAGCGATTGGAGAATATCTTCTCTTCTATTTTTCGCCATTTCTCACCGTTTAAGCACAGAAAATTTCACTCCGCTATTTTCCACCTCACAGCGTCTATCAGCCAAGGTGTTTGGTTCTGATATACCGGAATGAAGAGTTTTGCCTTTTACGGCAGGGTATGAATCACAGGAAAAATACCCACCCCCCTCCCTCCTCTCAGCCCTCATTCTTAATCTAACTCCGGCAACAATGAGTGCACATTGCTCCAAAATCTCGACATTGTTTCGCTTTCTGTTTCCATTCGTCTGGATACTAGCAGATATTCTACAGGAGTGCTTTGTAAAATGAGATAAGCACATTTCTTTCCCCTACAAGCATGTTTAATTTCTCATATATTTTAAAGAGGCTAAATGGCCCCATCTGGGTTCGCGGAGCATCCTCTACTTATGTTTCAAATTTTGTGTCGCATCCCATTAACATCGCATTAAAAAAAGAAAAGAAAGCTTCATCTTTTTATACGCACAATAAATAGACGTCCATATCCTCAGCAGTGATTCACAAAGCCGCACAGAAAAAAACCCCAGAGGGATTATGGGTGAGATCGACTTCTGTAAACTGTGTTAAAATGGCTTTTGAAACTTCATATAAAAGACAAATTAGATGCCTAACTTACTCTAAACTTGTTGTCAAGGATGTTTGCCATACAAAGCAGAAAGTTCAATACATTCAAGCATTGATGTTATCATCTTAAAAGTGCTTTCAGAAGACTAAATAATCAAGGTCATGATGAGGTGACTTTTGCAGATGTCGAGTGAAAATTATATTACCTACGCAGAACAGAAAAATAGCATCTTTTGATCTTTGCAAGAGTAAAAGAATTTAAAGAGTTTCTACATTGTTTTTTAATGAAAATGGACAGAGCAGAGGCATTTAAATGTGGGTTGGAGGTACAAGCACAGTGTTCTTTTAATAATACGCATTGGTTACGGTTGTCATTATGCAAAAAACACAACTGACTTAAGAGATATCATATGTGTAACATAAAGAGGTAATAACTATACGACTCCTGAGGACTTTAGAACAACAGACTCAGGGGTGTAGCACCATGTTTTGGGCCCCGGTCACAGAACTAAGGGGAAGCCCTCACAACAGCACACCTACCCAGACTATTATTACTATTAAGACTACTACTGTATTGTATACTATTACTTTTTTTGGATTTGCCACAATATAACTTTGTTGTTCTGTTATTATTATGTATTATCAATATATCTTTGTGGGCCATCCTCACCAAGGGCCCAGATCCACTATTACCCTGTCTGACACCCCTGCACAGACTATAAAATATGCTAAAAAATGCTAATTTTACATATCGTCACTGGCGGACTAAAAGCTTGTATCTCCAAAACTGTTACTTTACAGGAAATAGAAAAAACTGTATTTTTTCAATAATTAAACTTTGTGTTGTCATATTTGAGAATTAAATATTGGTTAAATATTTGCAAAGCCCACAGACAAACATAAAGGGTGACCAATAATTATTTATAATAATGAAAAATGGAAATATGAGCTTTCACTCCGACAATATGTTGCCATTGAAATTGAATTCATTGTGTAAACACTTAAAAACACACTGTAAAAAATATTTTTCTTAACCAGTGTTTTTGTCTTGTTTTCCACTTAAACTATCTTAAAAGAAAATACTGTATATCATGTATTAAGTTTAATATTCTCAATGCATTTGCATTTTTCTATATGGGGCAAGAAAAAAAAGAAAAAAAATCCTAAATCACTAAAAAAGTAATTTAGTCACGTTTTAAGGATATTTAGCAAAAGTATTTTATATCATCAACTCAATATACACCAACTTTAAAATGGGAGGCCTGCATCTCCCGTAAATCCGACCGGGGATTGTTTCTTTGTGTCTTATTCTGTCAGAGCAGTGCGGTGCGGACTGAGTCTCCTGCTGCTGGCAGACACCGTGGGCCGCAGATTGAGTGACAGCAGCAGCAGCCCTGGTACATCTGGGGTGTGATTGGAGCGGGGAGCTGAGCAGAGGATGTGTCACAGACAGCACTGCATCACAGAACCCCACTCTTTTACACCTGACAGCATCCATATTCATGCGCCTGGACTCCATCCTCTGCCAGACGCGGCGAGCGTAGCCTGCTCTCCCAATCAGAGATAAAGGCACGCTCGCTAAAAGGCTAGGACGTGTTCTGCAGATGGCTGTTTCACCGTGATATGTTAGGTGTGAGGAGGAGAAATGCTGAGAAGCGATGATGTTCTGTTTCTTTTTGTTTTTAAAGGTATTTACCTCCCTTAAGGTAAGAATAGAAGAGTGGACTGCAAATGCTGTGTTTTCTGTGATAAAATACTTTCTTCTGTTTGCAAGTTCAAGCAATTCGTAGGTTGATTTCTCTGAAAAGAGTAAACTTTCACCCATAGATAAATATCTAAAAAAAAAAGATATTTTGATGGTAGCCTTACAACAGCGGTACCTATTGACTTGCATTGGTTTTGTGTCCATACAATAGAAGTGAATAGGTACTAACGTTGTTCAGTTACCGACATTCTTCAAAATATCTTTGTTGTTGTTGTGCAGAAGAAAGTCATACAGGTTTGAAATGACAAGACACTTATTAACACTTATTCGGATATGTCAACACTAACACAACCAATGGCAACAAGTTTGGTGCGGAACTATCCGTTGGGACACTCCGCTCTTTATATCAAAGTTGATAGAAATAAATGGAAGTTGTGTTTGCCTCGTGGCCTAGCAGTTAGCTCATGTTTCATGACCCCTCAGCCTTGATGCTTGCATGGGTAATGTGTGTTTGAATCTGGCTTTCATTTCTTGTCTTTTTCCATTCAATGACAAACTATGATTGATGTGATCGCTCTTCAATCTCAGTTTCCGCTTTCTGACAAATACACATGGCTAACAAGCACACCAAACAAAGCAAGATTAGGAGTAAGGACCTCCAAAACACGTCTGGGCTGACCTTAAAAATGAAGAGCTCTGCGCAACATCTGGTTCATCAGCTGTATACTATGCATCAGCGGGCAGAGGGACACACTGGGACAGGTTTGGCGTCTGCCTTTGACAGCAACAGTTAATTTCCAACATAATCAATTTATGTGGAGCTCCATAATAACCATCTGTGTGCTGCATCGGAGACTGAGTTTCCGAGGAACGATGCGTTTCTTTTCAAATGTCTTGGCTAGTAAGAAGACAAGTGCAGTTGCACCATATGGAACTATATCTGTATGTAGGCTTTCCCAGACACTTTCTGTGTCTTATATTTCCATACATTCAATGTCATTTTTCCCCATATCCATGCATTTGGAAATGTCTCCAAAAATGTATAAATATATTGTATCTTAGAACGATGTGATCTGATGGCAAAAATAGAAACATCTTACCGGTGCGGCCTCTAACAAGGTTACTCCTTATGGCAACTTGTGACACGCACCCTCTCCCTCACCTTTGGTGTCAAAATGTAGCGAGGAACGTGCCACTCACACGATTACGGATTCACCTCCCTGAGCCAATTACACCAGGCCTGTCATGGCTGAATGCAAAGAGCGGCTCGCACGCAGACAGAGACAGAACCGGCTGTGCGATGCAGGGAATAGTGAATCCCGCTCCCTGGCCTCTGACCCCAGCGCATGCTATTAAAGTGGCAGGGTAACAGCTAACATCTCGGCATGTTTCGACCTTAACCAGATATCTAAGGGTGAAAGAGAGCTTGCCTAGTACGGAGTAAAATTAATGTGTGGTCACGAGCATCAGATCAGTGGTTTGGAGTCAATGCAGTTTGGTTTTCATTTTTGGTCATTTAATTTCACGATCATTGTTGGTAAACAGTAATGCAGAAATGATGCATTACTGACCATCTAGTTCAGCAAATTTTGATTAGTTCTTTGAAGCTGACATTCGTATCTTTATCGACATCTTTGTCTAGAAATAAAATGTCAAGATGGTAACAAATCAAGATGTTTATATGACATACCCAGACGATGACCATGTCGAATTTTCTAGATTCAAATCTACAATCTAGCCTGTGGCCATGCGGACAGTGCTCCAGTCATGTAGTGCAACTGCGCTTCGGACAACCCGAGTTGAAGTCCCAGCTCGTGGTCCTTTCCCAATCCTCCCCTCTTTCCTCCCCATCGCTTCCTGTCTGTCCATACTGTCCCAGTTCTATCAAAAAAATTTAAAAACCACCCACCAAAAAACTACAATCTAGCTGACAAGTTTACATTCGCAAGTAGAATATATAAAATAAGTTACAAATGCTACACCATTCACGGGGTTGTAAAAGCAGTCCAATGCCCACAACCTCTTCTGCTTGTCCTGTTTATGGGCATGACATAACTATGCACAAAAGATAGGAAGAATTTTCAGTCTGTTTATGGAAGTTGTGCCAGTCGCCGGCCATGTTCGCCACAACTAAATAGCATATTTCTGATCAATGATTAAACCTGATATGGACTGTACCATAACTTTGGTTTGCTGAGCTTAACGTGCACTAAAAATCACCTTTATCGAGGTCGCTTCGACTACTGTTCATGCGCACAGGCTGGAACGCGCCTCACAAAAGCCCCGCCACAGAGAATCTTCAGTGTTTATCGATTGACGATTGGATCTTTGTACTTAAAGGTGGGACTTTCTTCGCTAGAGCAGCCATATTGAGCGTTGCATTCCTCTCATTCATTGTAATGGAATGGCGCAACTTGTTAATATATATTGTCTTCGCTATAACATCTTGTACATCAAAAAGTACTAGCTCTAGCTTTCCTGCAGCTCACTTGGCTGTGGAGCTACAGCCATGTCAAGGTCATAGGTTTGATCCAGGATATAGCTTCAATACACTTTGTAAAAACGAATCTGCAAAGATGTAATTCAATCATTTTGAAGTAGAGCAGCAATTGGAATTGAAATCAAATGCATCTCCAGTTCTCTATTGTTGCTTTGCCATTTTAACATGCAAGCAGACTCATAAATAACCTTGATGAACTGAATTTTTAAAGCCCCCTCAGTAGTTTCTTCACAATTTCAACATTTTCACCAAATGTGACACGCAGAGTGCCGTGTGTCCTTGTAAAGCCTGCAAACACACTTTCCTTTCCCCTAATTGACATGCGAAGAATCCCAGCAGCTGGGAGGCTCTCTGTGAGCCCCAGCGCAACCCTGGCCACCTGGACATAATAGCCATCAGCTGCCACCATCACCAGATCGCTTTGTCGGCACCGCATTACAATATTCCCCCCTTTTATTTATCTCACAAGGACTGCTGCCATTGTCTGTCCCCTCCTGGCTGGGATGAAAGAGGAAAGATTTCCGACAAGCGAGAAGCATTTTTGAAGTTTGATTACATGTCTGCTAACCGAACGCATTTGAATGCAAGCTTCTCCATAACGCCCTACACCGCATCGTACACTGTCTCTCATCTCTTCGTATCGAAGGAATTATTGTCTCTATTTGTGTGAAAACATATTGATTTCCTCTTTCTCATCTGGCATTTAGAACCTGACACATTTCTTCCTCATCTTTAATTCAGGAATCACTTTCGCTCTCCGCTTTCCAATCGAAATCCTTTGATTCCTCTCCTACTTCTCAATTCTTTATGGAACTCTGCATTTCAAAGAGTTCGCTTTCTTATTCAGAGGCTCATCGCGGGCCAAGTCTTCGAATGAGACTGCCCATCTGAGGTTATCTGGTTTCAGCAGGGCTTTGCTCATCTCCAATTCAGGTCGTCCTCAACTGCACAAGGGGACATAAAAGCCAGCATGACCGCGTCTTGTGATCCCGGTAAGCCTTGCTGTTAAAAGGCTTAATCAGCCAGGCGTCCACCTGGACTGCCTGACCCTGGCACGAGAGCCAGAAAGGCATACAAATGCCGAAAGAGTGAACGCTTGGTGTTAGTGCTTATCTAAGAGTAGAGTGAAAGTTTATTGAAAACACAAGATTCAAAATTCTGCCCCTAGATGAAGCTTTTGCACAATGTAGCTTTATTTACTCATGGAATTGGCAAATATATTTTTCAAAAGGGCCTTTGATGCAATTGAAGCTCAATTTGCTGTGAATCGAACAGTAACCTTGGTGTCTTTTCCAGTTAAAACATAAAAACACTTCCTGAAAAACCACTTTAAAATCGGCATGATTTGTCAATCACCAGTTATTATGATTTTATTAATATTTTGAATTAGTTTACAATATTTGTAATATTTGTATAGTTTTTAGCAGTTATGTTATGTGCCTTTGTTATTTTTTATTTATTTGTATTTATCTATATATTTATTTTTGATATTTCTGTGTACATTTTATTTATTTCAGTTTTAGTTTAGTATTTATTTATTTTTAGTTAATAATATAATTTGTGCCTCAACGTTTTTCAGTTTAAGTTTTTCAAATAATATTTAGGCCGATATTTTATTCAATTTCAACTTACACATTTTTTTTGTGGTAGGTATAGTTTGCATAAACTATATACCTACCTTATAAACTAAATACCATTGAAAAGAACGCAAGCATATCTCAGACATGAACTAAGTAGGACTGTGCGATAAATCGAAAATAAACCGCACGCGACATGGCGATTTTCTGCGATTTAATATGCACAGCTTGTCATTGCATTACGGTTAAATGCTGCTGCATCTTAAAAAAAGAAGGACGCTCTCGTGCAGAAACTGCAGAAAAAGTACAATGACACACGTAGTTCCAGGAAATGCCTATGGGCATCTTTCTATCACTATTCTTCAAGCCTCCATAGGTATTTTCATGATAAAGTATATTTATAATGCTAATGTTTGACAGGTGTTGCTTTCTCATATGCACGTTACAAGCTACTCAAACTCGCACTGCATGAAACATAATCGCATTTTGCATAATCGCAGCGATTTAATAATCGCACTAGCCAACTCGATTTAAGCGTGCTGATTCGCGATTTATCGTGCACTGCTCTAGAACTAAGTCACAAAACTCACATCCACCTGACATGGTTGGTTGTCCAATGATCTGATTTTTTATATTTCTATTGCATTCAATGGCCTATGTGTATACCTTTAACATGTTTTGACCCAGAGGCTATGGTGCTCAGTGCACATCTGGCTGGAGCGATGCCTGAATGGGATTTGCCTGGGGTGGGACACCAGCTGAGGGTGCACATATAAAGCCAGGCTGTGGAAATGCTTTGTGTATTATGAATAAAGACCTTAATGGAGACACTGACAGCTGCTCTTCTCCTGAGCACAAGGCCGTGCACATTTTCTACCTTTAGAACAGCTGAGCATACACGACGGCTGCATGAAACGGTGGAAGGGACGTTTGCGTGCGTTATTTGAAACACAAATCTAGTCAAAAAACGCAGAGCGTGTTTGAAAAGGTTGTTTCTAGACCCTGTATGTTGTATGCTGGTGTGTACACTAATAAAGATGCTTAAAAGGTTTTTCACAGCGATGCCATAGAACAACCATTTTTGGTTCCAAAAAGAACCATTTTGTGAAACAGAAAGGTTCTTTATGGAACCATTTAGACAAAAAAAGATTCTTCTATGGCATCAGATATAGTTTGAATTGCATAAATAGTGGATTTGGCAGCTGAACCACTTTGTTTTACTTGCTTGTTAAATGTTCAGTCAATTTCCAGAAATGTACAGAGAATTAACTGGAGCCATTATTAGCACTATATTCATTTGTATGTACTGCTGTTGTTTTCGTACCCAATTTGCTGAAGAAATTATGGAAAACCTGTAGCCTTGCAAATGATCTCTGATCATAAAATCAATGCCATGATCATTAAAAACACTTTTTCAATTGTTTACTTCATGCAAATATAGCAAAAGATGCAGATTTAGCTCTAAAATACTGACTGCAAAAGTGAGCCCAACAAAAGGGTTTCCAGAGGTAAAACCATCTAATCTTAGAAGAACTTGCACAAAGATCTATGCTAATATATGCATAGTGCACGCATGGCAACGTGAGGCTACCCACCGCAAATAAAAGCCCACAGACACGAAGAGGCAGCCGGCATTTGCTGTGTTTGAGGAATTTGGGGATTTGATAATTTCCTGTTCTCTGAAAGGGATGGCAGCACCTGGTCGGCACAGCTGTACTTCATTTGGAGAGCAATTTGAACAGCGGAGAGGGAGGCAAGAGGAGCGCCTGCCTTGTCATTAAGGGCTGTAGAATGGCCTCTGTTTGTTAGACACATGGCACAGAGTTAATGCTTTTGAATGAGGAGACGGCCGCTGTTGATGCTGCCGTGAATTTCTCCTAAGTGTTGGCAACATCTAAAAAGCCACTCCAACAAAAAGAGAAAAATCACATTTCCAATTTTTTCTCGTCAGCAAATGTTTTAGACGTTAATTGTGAAATAATGTTACGCGGCAAAGTGGTTTCTCCGCAAAGTCGGTAACGTTGCGCTTATGTATTGCTCACCGCTCTCGCATATTTTATCAGCACTGCGTGTTTTGTTGCTTTGACATGTGCGCACAAAGAAAACTCTTTCCATTGATCACATGCGAAACCTAAAAGAGGGGAAACGATTTTAAAGCTACACCAGCACAGAAATATTGTCAATTTGGTGGTTGGCTTTCCGTCTCTCGGTTTATGATGTAACTGAGTTTGACGCGCACATGTGCGTGGTGATGGGGGAGGCAAAGTACGATCAAAGGGGAGCTCTTTATCGCCACATCAGAGCTCCCCGCTGCATTTTGTATTCTACCAATCTGTCCAAACAGTCTGACAAATTCCTGTGATAGGGAGTTACGTTTTTTCCTCCTCTTTTATTCAGCCACAGATGGGGCTAGAAGTACTAAAGTGCGGCGTGAAAACACACATCCGCAAAGGTGAAAAGAGCTACTGAAATATTGAGGGATTTAGAAGAAAGTAGCAGCCCGAGAGAGAAAAAGTTGCAGCAGAAGAGAGGGATGGTTCGGAAAAAGTTTGTTCGTTTTTGATGTGTAATATTCTGAGATTTTTCAATGTTATCATGCCAGCATTATGTTCATAACAAATAAGAAGGTTAAAGTCATTTCAAACCTGTATGACTTTCTTGCCTCTGTAGAACACAAAAGAAGAAGTTTCAAAGAATGTTGGCGGTACGCATTCACTTGCATTGGTTTTGTGTCCATGCAATAGAAGTGAATGGGTACCGCCGTTATTCGGTTACCAATATTCTTCCAAATATTTTCTTTTGTGTTCTGTAGACGTAACAAAGTCACGCAGGTTTAAAGTGAGAAAAATGTGACCTATCCCTATAATTGGCATTTACATTTACATTTACATTTATGCATTTGGCAGACGCTTTTATCCAAAGCGACTTACATTACATTGTACTATACATTTGTACATTTTGTATAGTAAGCAAGTGGGGGTTAGGTGCCTTGCTCAAGTGCACCTCAGCCGTTACCCGCCAGACCTGAGAATCGAACCAGCAACCTTCTGGTCATGAGTCCAGCACTCTAACCACTGGGCCACGACTGCCACAATTGAAAGTGAAGTCATTTATTTCTGCACCATCACTGTCAACGAATGACTCTCCGAAACGAATGACTGTTTTCAAGCAGGTCTTGCAAACACTCCCACCCCAAATTCGCATAACTGGTTGAGCATGGTTGATACATGACTGACTTATAATTAACATCTGGGGTAGAAGTATTTCAACGTCAGAAAAAATTACACATGTCACCTTTAAGTACTGGTTGATGCAAGTTTCCTGCCTGATTTTCCACACACATGCAGCTGTCTTTACAGATAATAGCAATGGGACACCATGGATCCTCATCATGGGTTTGCAGCCCCCCGAGGAGGCCAGTACAGCATGCTCATTGTTAATGGGGATGTTAGTGCGTCTGTAGGCAGTGTGGGGACAGCCATCAGAGTTGGACAGAAACGGGGGGAGTTTGCACCTGCCAGGTGGAGAAGTGTTGTGAAGCTCCATCACCAGGATCCATGAACCCCACAATGCTGCGCTGCTACGGAGACGTACATCAGCGAGAGTCGTGCGCTACATCTGCATTTGTGTTTCTGCAGGACAGACGCACATTCACACCTCATATCCACACCTTCAGCTTCACTCATCTGCTCATCCGTTTCCATGCCTGTATCAAGACATATTATTTGATTTTCTGTTTTGTTCCTCTTACAAAGACATTTAACGGGACTGTTTACCATTTTCAGAGATAAATCTGGCAAACAAACTACCTCACAGCTGTACAAAAACTTTGGTATGTTTAAGCGACATGGTGCACCGGCCTCGAGGGGCGCAAAGGAGATTTGGGTCACAGAGGGCGTTTGGCTGTTCTCTTTCCTCCTGTCAAATGCCTCGCATCCCGACCACGGATGTGTTCGAGTGTGTGCGCGCGTGCGTGGCACGACCACGGCCCGTCTGCAGCAGATGCGAGGCCCTCATGTCAGAAACAGGCAATGGCACGGCGACGCTGCGGAGCCCGATCATACCTCATTGAGCCGTTTCCCCCTAAGCAGATGGCGCGCTGCTGCGGGCGCTCCTCTTCCTGATAATTACCAGCCTTCACCACAGATGGAAACGTCAGTCAGCCCTCACAGGTCCCGGTTCCTGCCATTGCCTCCATCCACCGCCCCTCTCCACCTAGGCAAGGCACTGCCAACCTTCACCATGTGCTTTGTGACTGCTGACTAGGCAGACAACAAAAGAGAGAGAAAGCGCCTCATGAATATGCATGAGGAGACTGTAGGTACGGCGAAAGGCCTCCGCACGGTTTAGCCGTGGCTTACCATTTGTGTATTGAGCATATCAAACATTTCTTTAGTAGCGCATTTAGCCTAACGTGAAATGTAGAAAAACTTAAAAAGAGCAATACTTGTGCATCGCTGGTTTGCAAGGGGCATATTTAGGAGATTAGGATAACTGTGTTTGCAAAATGGATTAATTCTAACAGATGCTGGGACAAACCCCCACTTATCTGTGATAAGGTGAGCAGATGTCCCAACTTGGCACATGCATGCTAAGAGTTTTATTACTCTGCATCTAAAGTATCCCAGGAGATGCTCTACACAGCAGCCGCACATAATCTACCTTAGCCGAGAACAAGACTTCAGGGTTTGCGTTCTTATTTGCCTTGCCAGTGTAAGTATTTGTGTGAAAATGTTTGTAGTGTTTAAGAGTTCAAGTAGATTAAGCCCGACTAATGCTCTAGTGCAGAATTGATTTAGTACATAATATAGCATTGCAGTCTTTTACAGACCCATACGAAACCAAAATATATGGGAATCTATTATAATGCAATATATTAAATAATGCATTTCCATATATAGAAACCAAGTGCTTATATTTTTCAATATATAAAAACAGCAATTCCTTATGTATTGATCAATATATTGGAATACTATAATATTTGAATGAATTGCAACCAACGGCTCACTCCACCGCTCGTCCCTCCCTTTAAAAGCACTACAGTGGCTGACACAGGACAAAGATGTCGTCAAGTTTTCGCTTCTTTTCCGAAGGAGATGTGAATATATACAAAACGCGCTCTGTAGAGCAGTTTGTCCATTTAGGGCTACCGTAGAAACAACATGGTGAATTCCATGTAAGGGGACCCGCGGTGTATGTAGATAAAAATCGCTCATTCTAAGGTAATAAAAACATAAGGGTCCATTATGTAAGGTCTTTATACACCTCTTATATACATAGTTAGGTATATTATATTGCATTCCTGTCGATAGATCCTCCTTAATATTACACACAGCACCTTTAACATTATTTAAAAAATCAGTAATTTGCTTAAACTGTTACTGGAGAAATGATTTAGAAATATTCACAGATTGATTTAACTAAATTAGGAATACTAAACAACATGTACAATATATTTGGCAGCCACCTGGCATCTGAAGTGATCTAACACTAAAAATCTAAAAATGAACATGCCATGAAGACTAATAAACAAAATAGCTTTGAATTTATGAGGTGTACCCGCAGAGAGCGACTCAACGCAAGCTTCACTTGCTATGGAATACCGCAGGAAAAGTGGGAATGACTCATAGGTATGTAAGATGATAATTCACAGTGAGTTCAGGTGATGCTCTGTGCATTGTGCCATTGCCTACTGTTGCAGTCGGGTTGCAGCACATGCTGCAGGTGGGTGTTGATGCAGATGCCCCAGGAAAACTATTAGCATCACACTAAGGCTGAGTCACGTAATACGGACTGAGAACCGGACTCTTCAAGACACCAATATTCAACAAGATGCAGATAAAATCAAGTTTATGTTGATAAACCTCTCTTCAGGTCCTTTGATTTGCTTATGAATACCCTTTTATCTTTAATTAAATAAATAATATGAGATCAGCCCAATATCTTCAATTCAATGACCAAATAGTGCCCATCTCCCCAAAGTTTCAGCTTTATAGACTTCAATTAGTACAGATTGTAATGAAACAAAATACTTTAGTAAGACTATGATTTCTAGGTACAGTAGTATCTTTTTGAGACAAACAACACAGGCTCATGTATAATTTTATGCAGCAGAATCCCAACAAGGTACAAATCCTGCTTTTAAACAGCATGTTGGCACATAAAACAGTATAGCAAACAAACCTGCTGAGTGACAACTGATGCAACACGTTAGCAACACACATTAAAGAGAACAAGACATGCCATTAGTGGAACCTGTTCAATTCATGTCCCTCCTCAAAGATGTAACCTTATTATTTCAAATATCCTGGGGCATATCAGGTTCATTCAAATTTCAGAGATAGCTGCGTTTTTTCTATGCCTTTCTGAGATCTTACAGAGTTGCATCAGTATTTCCATGTACTATTTATCTATGAACTGAATCTGTTTCTGGTGCTGAGCAGCGCTACTAGTTATTATATATAGATGTTTTATTCAGGTAATATGATCACTCGTAGTCGTCTGTGAAGTGAAACTGAATAAATGCATCATGATTAACAAAATTACATAAAGTTGTAAGTTGAAGTTGTAACAACTGACACAAAAAGAAGATGAAGTACAGTTTTGGAGATAAAAACTCTTATTTAGCATTTGGGCAATTCCAGCGTTATGGATGTGACATTTTCAGTCAATACTTAATATAAATTCTCAATATAAATGTATTACCAATATATTGAACCAGCTGTTTATATTTTTCTAAACCCTTGATGACATAATCCAGACATCAGAGAAATATCAGTGTATGCACAAGTTTTCTGTTTTAAAAGAGGGGAAAATGTATGTGTTATGGATGTGACAAAGAAGGACGCATGACTACATAGTTTGTAGGATTTCTGCGAATTAAAATGTACAAACCAGATGCAACAATACCCAACAAAGGGAGAAGGGATGACTCTTCATAGACCACAGAATAGTTACTATATTTTAATTTTCATGTGCTCATTTATGAGGAATATGGACCGTTATGGATGTGATAATTCACTTACATGACTATGGAAAACTATGCTTTAAAAACTTTAAGAGAGACTTTATATGGGTATTTAAACCACCAAATATCAGTATGGAGAAACCCTTCGGTAAAACATGATTTCTTCATCTTAAGGTTGACATTCGCATGGAATTGGCCATTTTTATTTTGTTTTTATTATGCTGTCTATTATTCTGTTTGGACCCCCTCTGCAAAGCCCCCGTGACACACCACATACCTATAAATCATTACTATACCACTTCTACATAGTAATGATTTTGTACATGACTCTTTAGCTATATTAACATCAAATCTTTAACACAATACATATGCAAATATATAAACAGTTTTAAAGAGATGCAATATGTATGGATAGATGGATGGCAAGATAGGATGATGTGCTTGGTTCCTCTTAGCTCTGAAGAATCATTGGAGCCTCATTTTGATTCCCACCCCATTATGCAGATTGTATGAGTTCAGATGGGGAATATAAGTGCAAAGGCCACAGTCGTCCTTTAAGCCTGGCAGAAATTTGCACTTAAAAGCCATTTGTTGCAGACAATAGCACAGGTGCAATGTCCTTGACAACGCTTCATTTTCTCCTGTGAGGCAGAAAGTTGGAGTCACACCTGTTCGGGCTTGTGTTCCCTCTCACTCTTGTTCTACCTCTCTCTTACGAAAGAGAGAATGTCTATTGGTCTCTATTTAAAACGTACAGTGATAGTAACACGGTATAGTTATGGTTAAACATGGTAAAGTTGGTATAAACTACTGGAATAAAAGGAGAAGGGAATCAGAATAATAGAACAACCTTTATGTCACAATATGATACGTATACAATATGTTCCATTTGGGCAATTCCATGCAAATCTCAATCTTAAGATGAAAAGATGTTTTTGTGTGTTGTGTGTGGTTTTAAAGCAGTTTTTCAGTGCTGTGCGTGAATTGTCGCATCCATAACAGTCCATATTTCTCATAAAGCGGCACAAATAAATTAAAAAAATAACTATTTTGTGGTCTATGAAGAGCCATCTCTTCTCCAGTTGTTGGGTATTTTTGCTTCCGGTTTGTGCATTTATTTCACAGAAATCCTACAAAGTATGTTGTCTCTTAAAAACGTGCATTCTTTTTTTGTCACATCCATAACACATTAATGTAAACTTGTTCATATTTTTTTCTGATGTCTGGACTGTCATTAGGGGATAAGTAAAATATAAACAGATATTTTAATATATTGAATATTAAATACATTCTTTAAGTATATTTTGGTGTCACATCCATAACACTGGAATCGCCCATTTCTTTAATAAGTTTGATATCTTAAATTGTGACATTTTACTTGGTTTTCTTTCAGTGTTCGACTTGGTCCTTTGTGACAGGTATATTCTTAGCTCATATACCTGTTCTATATATTCTTACCTGTTCTATATATTCTTAGCTCTATTAGCTTTGGTCTAATAGAGATGGACAAATTTGTGCATTGACTCAATGCTGCAGTACATTTTGCCTTCCTACTTGCTGTGAATATCTGCATTATTGTGTCTAGTATGGGCATCCAACATTTTTTTTTTGGATACTGTGGATTCTGACATACTACCCATTTTGCATACTGATTTTTCCATACAATACAGTAGGAAAAAGGCACATTTGGACATATAGTAGCTTTCTCCAAGCAGCAGTTTTACACAGATTAACACCCAGTGTTTACTTTAGTTCAAGTGCTGGTATTTGACTCTGTGCCATTAGAGCGATAGGATTGACCTCTGCTTCAATCCACTGTCTGATAAAATCATAATTTGACTTAAAACCATATTTTTATGATGATTAATTGCTGCAATATGTTAGCAGAATCTTGCATTTGACAGATTAATATCGGGCCATATGCTATATGTGGATTATTGAGTCTGGGATGTGATTTCATTATGAAGCTCTCTAATAGCAGCACTCAGAATCACTCACATTGATTAATAGCCATCGATTCATACACTTTAGCTGAGATTATAAACACAGTTCATCTTAAAATAATCAACAATGGGGATACTTCCACACTGAGAGGATTATTCAAAACAAATCCCTGCTTGCATTTGAAAGTTCCTATGGTCTCATGCAGGTTGCTTATGCGGGTTGCATGAAGATTTGCTCACTCAGGAACCCTCAACATCCTCATTACATTCTTTTAATGTAACATTTTCACTTAAAACAGTGGTTCTCAACTGACTTCCTAGGGGGCTGATTTCTTACTATTGATCATTTTTATAATGAAAAAACATTTTTGCAGTTAATGTAAAACTCAAAAAGGTTTTATTAGGTAGAAATGTTTAGTTTTTTGTGAGTGGAAAGGGGGCCTTTAAATATTGTTAAATACAGTTTAAAAGATTAAGAACCCGACTTGAAGAGTTATGTAAATCAAGTAACAGCGCACTTGAGGTTCGATTGTAGTTGCTTAGTTGATACTTTATACTATCACGATCTGACACCGCTTTGGTCCAAACACCTCATTCAACTCTTTAAAATGTTGCTAGTCCAGCACAACTTCTGTTACAGAATGAAATCAAAAGCATTTTGACCTTATAACTAGGCAGTGAAACAACAGTTACCAGCATTTACACATTGAGAAAAAGTGAGAGAGAGGAAAAAAGCTAGGTGACCTTGTTACCAGTCGGGCTGAGTTGGACAGGCTGGTAGGAGGTTCGTGTCTACAGGGAAGGACAGACAGATGCTCACTCTTTTTCCCAGGGTGAGACATCTCGCCCGGCACAGGCAGCAGACAATCTGGCCCTAGCAGCTGTAACCCTAATGATCACTGGTGGCGCTGCACCTGACCAGCTTAATGCTCGCCCAGCCTGCATGCACCCCCGGCCCGCCAGTCTCCTCTTTGACCTACAGCAGCTCCAAACTCTGTGAAAAAACAGACACACACAGATGAGCGCTGTAGTCTGAAGCTCATGTGCACAGGCAAGTGAAATGAGGAGAGAAAGGAAAACAGAATGAGGGACCCCTCCCCGCAGATCCCCCATGATCCTCTCTGAGCTGTTTATCTGAACGCTCACATACTGCTCTCCGTTGGCCCAGGGGCCTGGGCTCCATCCTTACCCAGCAGGCAGCTCTCTAAACCGGGCTGATAGTTTCTGATCCCAGGCCCTTCTGAGAGACGGGTTATGAGTGTTTGGGCTGGATTAATTACACGCTGTCCGCTGAGAGGTTACGCTCATGGGAATGCTATCTGACCACACAGTTTGATGCTACAACACAGCTTTGCTGGCTTCATTTCCATGACTTTTCCAATGATACTATGGTCAGATCGTGACCTTATCTTAGCTTAGGGTTTTGCAAATTCTGCATCACTTATTATGATGGTCCAACTACAATCTCAACTCGACTTTACTATTTCTTTTTTTTTTTAGTATGTGCTGTTCTTATACAATTCTTTCTCCTGTTAAGGGATTCTTTTCATGCAAGTTGAAACGGCATGTCTGGTCTAACATACTTGCCATTATTTTCAATAACCCAATTTCCCAGGCGTTGGGTAAAAAAAGGGACAAACCCAGCGGTTGGGTTAAATTTACCCATCATTTTGAGTTGAAACAACCCAGCAGTTGTGTTCGTCCCTTTTAAAAAAAATAATGCACGTTTCAAACATTTGCAATGATACCATGTATTGTATTGTGTTCTTTGTATGTATTCTATACATTTAATAATTTTCCTATTTTTTCCATGTAAAGTTGCTTTGAAAGTGCAACATTGTAAAAAAATATATAGACGGTTTCAAAGCAACAACATAAACAAAAGATACACATCTACAAACAATAGTCGCAAATTGTTTATTTATTGCCATTATTATACAATTAAATATCAATAAAAATATTAAAATACATTAACTAAAATATAAATAGTTACTAGCCAGAATGATCAACACAGACCAGAAGTTAACAACGAGCCAGTTGTGTGCGTCCAATGAAACCGTCTATAATGCTATAAAAATAAATTTGAATTGAATTGATTGGTATTTAATGTCATTACTTATTACTTAACCTGTGTGTTATGTTTTTTTAAACAACAAAAATACAGCTAAAATAATAAAATAAAATACAAAAAATACAAATAAATTGCAAAAAATTGTCTACTGTATTTGTTTTTTGTGTAGTGAGATTAGACAGTAGATTTAGCAGCTCACTTAGTAAAGCATTGCATTAGCAACACAAATGTTCAAAAGCAGGGTCACAAATATTGAGGAAATGTATACCTTGAACACCAAACATTTTCCAAATGTCATAATTCACTCAATTTTAGAGTCCATTGAGTTTGTGTGTGGAACTCAAGATCTGGATCAGCTCAAATAATGTTGATGAAAAAACATGGTGGTGAGCAAACGTTGACAGTACTTTATATTTCAGGTGAACTGTTCATTTAATATCTGAGGAGTCAAATAAAACCTTTTTCTCTAAAAAGACTAATATTTTTTAGTAAAATTGCCTCATTTTTCACAGAAGAAAAACATCATGCTTTGGAATGGTTCCTCGCACTCGAACGTTCAGCAGCTAAGACCAGATGCGATCACTTCAAAAGGGGGTGCTAGTTAGCTGCTGTCAGATCTGCCTCTTGGCTTCGCAGCGAGAGCGAGAGCGAGCGAGCACAGATCTGTGTGTAGATTAGCCGGTGCACACCACATGTCTTTACTAATTCTAAAACTTCAAACCTTTCAGGCACAAATCAGAATGGGATGTCATAACAAGTACCTTTCCTCTCTTTTAATGCGTCTCATTATCCCGCCATCCCGATAATTAGCCTCAATAATCAGGATGTAATGTTTTGATGAAACTACAAGGCATTACTAATATAATGCCTCATCTGCTTGATAGCCGATATCCATGACCGGCTCACGCTGATGAAAAGATCTGGGACTGGAGGCTCGCTCGTGCTTTGATATTCCGATGCGTTCTCGAACAGACTGCACAGTACGCAAGAAATGTCTGCTGTTGTGTGGCGGCCAAGCCCGCAGACTGACTGCTGCTCTGTGTATCTGTCCGCTTTGGATAGCACATGTGACACAGACATTTCCCAGTCATTGTGACAGCAGACTTTTCCAACACTGCTCCGAGAACAGTTTTTATTTAGGCGTATTTACATCCAGACAGGCCAGCCTCTTTCAGTCTCTCTCAAGAGCGGGGTTGTGTGTTGTTCTCAGCTAATGTCAATCTGTCACCCTTGACACACGTGGTATTTACATAATGCTTTCCCCTTTTGTGGGTTAAACAGGCTATGTGAACATATGGTGAAATGATCCAAAATATAAATCTTTATCGTGGCACCCTGTGTTGTGCTGGGAATCAACTTCAAATGAACCGCAACACAATAAATGACCAAATAAAATATATATGTACTGTATGTTGGGCGAAACGAGCCTAGTAGCTCCATGTGTGCTTAGTTAACTGTAAGATTGCTCAGTTGAGAGGCCCTCAGCTCAAGGGCCTTCATTTAAATGGTAATAACACTGTCCGCAGTCCAGATGCTGGTATTAATATCCCTGTATATTTTCAAACTTTCACTCTTCCAGCGGTATCTTTTATTAACATAAGACATTGCCCATCGGTAACAAATTAGCATGCCTCTATAAATGAATGCCCTGCAAAAATGAGAGGTACTTCGATGCTTTTCTTAAAATTAGAATTTTGAGAGTTGTTAGGCTTTAAAAAAATTCATTAAATCAATATTGTTTTCATGGTCGAAACTAGGGCATGGATGTCATGGAGGCATGGAGGTCTGTTAATACACTTCTATGGTGAGAAAAACCAAAAATATAAAAAAGTGCACACATCCAAAGCGATTCAGTCAGGTGCTAGACCAAAAGGTACTTTCAATAATAAAGACAAGAAGATCTGCACACTGTAATTCTCCCTTTATTTACACATTTTTTTATTAAAAAGGCAACGTTTTGATCAAAAGATCATTTATGCCCGACGAAGATTTTTTGATCGTTGCCTTTTTAATAAATTTTTTTGTAAATAAAGGGAGAATTACAGTGTGCAAGTTTTTTAAGGGAAATTTGGAGCAAAAACTATTGATATTTTATTGAATTAATATTAATATTGATTTATATTTGTTTATTGTCTTAATAATTGTATGAAATAAACAATTGTTGAATGGGTCGTGTAACTTTGTCACATTTAAAGTTAGCCAAGTAACGGTTCTTCTACTGGTAACCCAAAATTATACTTAACTTGCTAGCTAATGTCATTTACTTGTTTCTTTGCAGATGTGTAGCGGAAGTTAAGTTTGGGCAGGCATGCGCAGAACCGTTTGTTTATGCTGTTGCTTTGAAATCGTCTATAATAATCTAAGCTTGCATTTGCAGCTCGGTATATGTATATCAGGAACTGGAGTGAATTTGCTTACATTGTATTTATTTACAATATCCCTCTAGACAAATACATCATGTTGACTCTACCAGGGTCCACAGATTAGAACGATCATACCTAAAGTAACAAACTGTGCTTACTGGAATAATCAAACACTAACCTATCTATAAATTATATAAAATATAAATTAAGTTTTTGTTGAAAATCAAAAGTATGAACTAAATTTACGGATGTTTTTTCCACCCAGCGCTTGTCTAAATCAAGAACTAAGGTAGGTTTATACATGGCCGCCCTGTCTGTAGACAGATATATACATATATCCACTTCACAAAACCATGAGCAGCATCCCGAGAGGGACTCATCTCTGCTGGCATGCTTTCTATCAGCGGCACCACCAGCCCTCAGCTCACGTCATCCAGAGGTGCTGCACATTACCAAATTAGTCCCAGTATCAGCTGTTATCTGCGGCTGCTGTTGCTGCCAGGGCAGTGCCGCTCGCCCCTCTCCCACCCCTCCACCAGCTGCAGCGTGCTGAAGGATCCCAGGCCGTCAGCGATCTTCTGTTGAGCCTCCACAGACTTGAGGAAAGGTTCTTTCTTCCTTTAAAGGCTGCACACTTGGCTGTGATGTATAAAAGCATACTAGTATAAATTATACGTATATATAATGAATGCCAAGTTGGAATGATCTGGCCCTTTTTGGAGGGATATGAGAAGAGAGATGGGAAACACTGGCAAGTGCTCTCGTGCACTTTATTTTCAACTGATAACAGATGTGTCTACTTGACCCTTTGTATGATGTGTGACAGGAATGACTATGGTTATCGCCCTGGCAGGCGCCTGAACAAGCAATACAGCGTGGCTGAAATAAACCACTTAAGCCAGCTTAAGCTGGTCTGGTAGCATGGTTAAATTGGTTTGTTTGCTGTTTTAAAAGGATTTTGAGGCTGGCAGGCGAGTGTGACAAACTGAACCAGGAGGGGGAAACCATCTTAAACAGGTTTGATGCTCTAGCAGGTCTCCGCCTGACCAAGACGCATGCCCAAACTCATCCGGGGCAGGCTAGAAACCATTTCAGACACTCAAATCATCTCTTTTTTACAGGGTTTACACAAAGAGGAAGAAGAGAGAGCCAGACTTTTTGGATGACTCATACATATCCTTTGTGTGACATCGTGACTGAAGACCGACTCTGAGTTGCTTCACAAGAGTCCGTTCTTCATATTTCAGTTGTTAGTTCATGATAAATTATTGGAGCATAGAAATGGGGGTTAACAGGACCACAACAGGCCTCATCCCCCTTCATAGATTCCCAGAGCAGCAGGTGAGGGGACATCATGGGCACATGGTGACAGTTGGAGGTAGCCAACGAGTGCAGTTGACAAGCTGTGCCAACCTGTGCTGAGTACTGCCATTCAAACATAAATAAAGTCTTTTTGGCACCATAAATCCACATGCGCTAATAATGCTTGCCAAGGATTTTTCCTCTCCATACTGTAACCCCCTCATTCACAACTACACAACTGAACACAAAGTTTCCGACAAGCAATACTGAGGCTGATCTTTTAAACACTAAAGATTTCAGAGAGAAGGTGTTTCAGGTTGGATCAAAGTTTCAAAGATAATGATACTTGAGCTTTGCCAAGGGCAAATGTTTTGTAAAAATTCAGCATTGTTGCAGATATTTTTTCTAACAATGCTTAGTAAACCTAACTAGTTTTTGTGAATAGACTGCCGTCTGTAAATTATTAATAAACACAATTTATTTAAGCGTCATGGCCAAGTGTTCAGCAGTTTGCGCTCTTCACAGCTGTATTTCCTGATGCCTTATTGTACAGCCTCAGGCGGACTTTACAGAGCCCAAAAATAAATGGGGGGCGATTACGGGCTGAACTGCACTGCTTCTTAAGCAACATTCACACTGCTGATGGCGCCCTAACCCCGGGACACTGGCAAAGAAAATCTCCCGTTGCCGTGGCAACGCAGCACTTTCTTCGCCAAGAACTTGACCTGCTCCTTCTACAAGCGGCTAGACTGCCAAACAGGCTCTTTCCCCCTTGCTACCCACCACCAACGCACCCCCCAGCCCTTGTGGCTTCTGTCTCCGCTTAGATAGCCCTCCTGCCTTTACTGCAAAAATAAATAAAGAAAGAATTCTCGGTAAGCTCCTGGTAAATTTGCTATCGCATTAGGCCAGCATTGACTCTAATACTCATAAGATGAAAGTTGCAGAGCGTGCACAAATTCTCTGTGTCCAAAGAATTTGTGTGGGGAAAGCTGCTGTAATGTTGCGGTAGCGATAGTCTGTTTTCTGAATTAGAGGAAAAAATGTGTGAATAAGAAGATATAATGTCAATTTATTAGTTGGCTAATCGAATTTAGGATTAGGGCGTGAACAGTTCCCAAAAGCTAGGCTCTTCCTACGCTTCATTCCGGACAAGGGCATAGAGTTTCCTTGGCACGCATCCTTTTCACCTCCAAGCCCTTATGAAGAGTGAATACCCAGGCTAATGTTTCCTCTGATCTGTGGAATTTTTCCGGCTGTGTCCATCCAAACCACCCGCCTTGCGAGGGCCATACAGCAGGAAGTGACACATTAGAGGAACAAGCTCCTGCCTTGTTACTTAACATAATAAAAGGCAGACAAAACCGAGCCATTAGAACCAGTGGGGATTTGTCTGTTGATAAGGCCTGACAGGGACTCTTTTCCCATGGCCTATGCTAATAGATGTGAGCGCATGCTGTCCTGCTCCCTTATATGCCCTTGGTAAGCAATTAAAACCCGAAGACAACCTTCAGGCAATGTCCCCACAACCCGATCCCGCTGAAACCAAACAGCATTCCACTCTATTACCTCGCAGTAGGAATTAACAGCGTGTCTGGTGGCTTCTTCAAACGTTGAATGCGTTAATCATTTCCTAATACATCAATATCACCTTAGCACAGCTAAGGAATTGCCGTTTTCATGCGAAGAGAGAGGTGTTGGGTGCCCTCGTGACAGTTATCGTGCAGCATTCATTCAGAAAAACCATACATGTATTACAGCATAACTACAAATCAAAGAACCATGTAAACTAATGAAAAACAATGACCTCATGGGTACAGCCGAGCCAGTTCTGATCAGGTTTGTTTTCATTGATATCATTGTAAATGATGACAACATACTGATTGAAACACGATACGCTCATGTTCATTCACTGCATCTCGCTGTTCTTAGCTCTTAGCTGATGTCATGGGCTAATTAGCAAACAGTGTTACATCTCAAAACAAGAGCCTCCGAGTTTGGCTCGCTCGCTCTCGCATCAGACTTGGAAACAAGCTTTCTGTCATCAGGTGAGATGTGGGTCACCTCTATTCTTTTCCTCAAAGCGTAGCTGCGCAAAATGTTTTGTTCTAACAGACTACATGAGCTGTGACACTTCATTTATGGAAATCAAAGCAACATTTTGGACTTTCAAGTGATGGGGTGATAATTACATTAGCGTACAATAGACCTGACATCACATGCGCTGTTCCAAAATGTACTGAGCTGTCTTGCTGCGTACCGCCTGCATTGCCAGATGCCTTCAAAGGCAGTATACTAAATGAAATGGAACCTCATGAGTGAGTGATTTGAAATGCTGGAAAGGCTCACAAGACGCTTATGAGAGAAGCAACAAAGTGCGTCCAAAAATGCATACTTATATGAACTATTCTGAGCTTTTTTTTACGGTGAGTAGGGCATTCATTCTACAAAATAAGTGTTCTTTAAGTACCAGATGATGCATTCATCGAATCAAAAATGTGACCCTGGATCACAAAATCAGTCTTAAGTAGCACAAGAACATTTATAGTAATAGTTAAAAATACATTGTATGGGTCAAATTTAGCTATTTTTCCTTTATGCCACAAATCATTAGGATATTAAGTAAAAATCATGTTCCATGAAGATATTCTGAAAATTTCCTACTGTAAATATATCAAAACTTTACTTTTGTGAGTGGATGCAGCAAAATCGCAAACAAAAAGGGCGAAAAAACACGCCTTCACTCACTGCTGCCGCTCTTTGGGGATAACCCACTCAAGTTTGATATTTATGTAAAGCTAGAATTTCAGCTTTCGGGTTCATTTATTCTCCACAACATCATTACAGCGGTAAGCCAATAGAGAGCATTAAAATAAACCTGTTTCTTCTTAGCAAAGCCCTGCCACAGCATCTCTGATGGACAACTTTACAGGCGATTTTCTCAATATTTTGATTTTTTTTGCACCCTCAGATTCCAGAGTTTTAAATATTTATATCTCGGCCAAATATTGTCCTATCTTTACAAACCATATATCAATAGAAAGCTTATTCATTCAGCATTTAGCAACATGTCACATTGCATACTGGTTTGGGCCAAAATAAAGTCAAAACAAAATCTTAAAGAACCAATGTGTAATATTAAGAAGGGTTTTCAGATGTGTATAAAGATCTTACATAATGAACCGTTACGTTTTTATTACCTTAGAATGAGCTATTTCATTCTACATACACCGCGGGTCCCCTTACATGGAACTCACCATGTTGTTTCAAAAAAATTCGAAAATATGTTGTCCTTCGGCAAAGAAGCGAAAAAGTGACAACATTTTTTGTCTTGTGTCAGCCACCGTAGTGCTTCGAAAGAGAGGGATGAGCAGTGGAGTGAGCCGTTGGTTGCAATTCGTAACCTCACCGATAGATGCCGCTAAATTTCGATTTAATAGGAAACAAAAATAGCTGCCTAGCATTTGAAACAGCCTTTGCGTTTGGAACATGTGTATAATGCTTTAAAAGTTATATATTGGTAACTAGAATGAAACATTTCGAAACACCTCAAGTCTGTTGCGCTCTGTGCATCGGTCAGAACCAGTGAGGCCTAAAACATGGCAGGTGCACTTCCTGTTTTTGTAATTAGAAACAAATTAGGTTAGAGTGCTTTTCAGGCTGCACACCGAGGGCCAATGCTCTCTGCCCCTCCAGGCACTGACACGCGCACACACACGCACACACGCAGAATTACACATGACACCACGCTGACAGCCAAATGGTGAAACCTCCACCACGGCTGCTCGGAAAAAACCTGCACCTGGAAAATTCATACAACTATTTTTTCATAATTAAAGTTGCCTCCATTTGTCTCCGGCACAAAGAGACGGATGAAGTGAATGGCGGCCCACGTTCGCACAAAGAAAAGGGCTGCTGTTGGTTTCGTGCAGGATGCTCTCCCCCCCCCCACCCCCTTCTTTTTTGTGTGCAGGCTTAATTGAACACTGATGGATTTACATTAATTTCCTGCCCACACCTGCTTCCTTTATTTTGCTTCAAGATAGCGCAGGAGAGCGATGTGCCTCCACGCCATTATGACTAATGGACGACCGCGGTGAGCGGCTTTCTGTAAGAGAGACGAGCCAGTCACCGTAGTGAACTTCTCCGTACTGTTGAATCCACAGCTGAAGCCTGGCAACACACAGACCTGGGAATTTCAGACATGTGAAGGCTCTTCTGGGGCCACGAATGCAGAACAACTGCAATGTGTTACCAAGCACTTGCACGTGACGGGAAGATTGCTGTAAAAGCAAAAGGTATTTTGTAATGTTAACAACCCATTTTGTGATGCTTGATAATTTTGAAAAATGTGAAAATTTAAAAAATGTGAAAGAGGGAATTTTATTTTCAATATTGTAAATATGTATTTACTTACCAATCATCAACATATTATTACCTCTAGGGCAGGTCATGGTTAGGGACAAAATTGGGGCTTTAAAGGCATAGTTAAAAAAGAAATGAAATTTATTTTCTTGTTTACTCAACCTCATGCCATTCCAAACTCATACGACTTACTTTCTTCAGCAGAACACAAAAGAAGATATTTTGAAGCATTGGGGCCCCTTTGACTTCTGTTGTATGAACACAAAACCACTGAGACGTTTCTCAAAATATCTTCTATATTGTGTTCCACAGAATAAAGAGTCATATACAGGTTTAAATTACTTTTTATTTTTGGTTGAACTATTCCTTTAATTTATCCGATAGGAATATTGTTCCTGCACCAACAAAATACACCGATGCAAGAACATGTCCTACTTGGCTAAATCAAAGTGTGCCAGGGGACTACTCCTTTGTTGCAAACATTGGCAGAGATGTGGGCATGTTTCCACCCCTCCACATTGTTGGCAAAGGATTTCCCCCTCTTCTAATTTGTGCATCTATATTGTTCAAAATTGGGATTATATTTATTCTGTGAGATGAGTCTATGAGATGATATTTCATACTGCATCATAACAACGTCTCCCCATGGTGCATTCATTTAAAAGTCAACAGTAATGCGTGCAACTTTATAGCAGGTGACCAAAGCTCTGCAGTTTGTGATTTTGCGGTAGGCTGTAATGGGTAACTGCACCATTGGGAGGTGATATCAGGCTCCTTTACCGGGACGGGGCAGATCCCAGCAGCTGGAGCGTAATTGCGAACACTGAAACAGAATTAGCTTTATCATTGATGATCATAATTGCGTGCAGAATCTCCAGGGTATTGTTCTATTGCTCTCACAGTTCCTTTTTGCTCAATAATGTGTTTAAAAGCTTCAGATAGTACAAATGTTACCTTTCAGGATCACAGCGCTATTGTCATTTACATATTTAAGTGCTTCACGAGTGCACAGATGATCCGCTGAATATTCCTAAAACATGCTCGTGCCTAAATCACTCCGCAAATGGCTTACAAACACTTAAGTGTTCTGACACACAGTGACCCATGGTAAAGATACGGGTTACGTTCTTTGAATAGATGAAAATAAAGTTGGCATTTGTTTTGGGCTGACACTGCCAATTCACACGAATAAACAGACCCATGGTGTTATGCTTTATTTGTTTAGTTTTTAATTACTTGTATTGGAGGTGCAAAGAAAGCACAGCAATCCTACAGTAACCGAATAGTTTCTCTCGGAGTAAACACTGGTCTTTTGAAACTGCCGTCCAAACTTGTAATCTCTGAAGAATGCACCAAAAAATCTTAGGAATATGTGAACATTAACAAAAGGCAGTCAATGAAGCGCAGCGGCCAATGCCAGTGGAATTTGTGCAGAAGTAATGAAAAATCCTCTATTTATTATTAACAAGACTGAAACTTCAACAAAGCCCACAATGTAAAACATTAAAATGGTGTGTGAAACAGTTGTAGTTGGTTCCTGTTAATCACTATTTTTCAGTGCTAATACTAACTCATGGTCAGGAATACTGTACACAAATACAGTAACAGTAGAATTCATACAGTACATACACACCTCACATGCCACCTTTCATTGTAAGTTAGTTGAGCCAGTGCAGAGGTGTGTTTCGACATCTTTCAGGCTACAGTGGGGTACAAAGGGGCAGTGACCTCTGAGCAGCAGGGGCAACGCCTCTCTGCAGGTCACAGGGTTGACCTCTGACCCCACCGGGCGTGCCTCCACAGGGAGAAGAGCAGTGAGGAGTCACGGGAAATACAGGCGACAGCAGGGGCCGTGTCTTTAACCAGATGGTAGGCTTAGATTAGTCATGTCCGCGCCGCATGACAAAAAGACGAGCACAACCCTATCAAATCTGTCACTTCTAGCACGCAGCCTCTAAAGGTGAGTGATAAAAATGCAAAAACCATCATCGCATATTTTGCAAAGTGACAGTGCAGTGGGTTGCTGTTCCGATCAATGATGTCTTCATCTGCCTTCCCAGCAGCACGCAAGATAATTAGCAGAATTTGGTGTCGATGATGACAAAACTTGCCCTCATTATGGAGGGGGAGTGAATCATTTTGGAAATGATGTCGAGCCATTTTCATATTGTTGCTCAGATGTTTTCCTAGCAGGGCTCTTCACCCACTGAAACGTAAAAAGTTCGACAACTGTCGCGAATGTTTGGATACAGTGACAAAACGATGCCCAGTTTTTAGGAAAGTTAACTCTCCGCGAGTAAAAGACATGACTGTCTACACTGTAAAGAAAATGAGGTGTTAGGCCTGTTAAATATTTATGCCCCAGTGCATGCTGGAAAGAGAGTGAATTCAACCAAACCAAACCAAACCAAACCAAACCAAACCAAACCAAACCAAACTACAAAAACATTTTCATTGTAGGTCTATAGAATTAAAGCTGCAATCGGTAACTTTCGCCTCTCTGTCGCCATCTATGTACAGTTAGTAAAAGATTACATAATGCTGAATCTTGAATTAAAATATGTTCAGCTCACATGTCACCTCTAAAAGGAAAAATGAATGAAGAAATTATGCTTATTTTTCAAGACCATTGAGGTCAGTGCAATTGTAATGAATAATACATTTCATTAGATTCTCATTAATGTAATACCGTATTTTAGCAATGTAACAATGTACTTTTGTTTAAATTAAAATGAAAACAATAAAAACGATCAGGATACTTGAATTAATACTTGTATTGTATTATTACAGTCAGGTTTTTTGCATTACTGAAAAAGGTTTTGTAACTTTTGCAATTGGTAACTTTTGCCTCTCTGTCGCCAACTATGTTGGAAACTAAAAGTGCAGGTTATTTACATACTGATCTTTACAGTTTTGAAGTCAAAAGATGTCAAACTAACATTTCTTATCAAATTGTACCCAACATCTGAAAACATTATTATAAGCTTACTGTCTTTTACACAGATTCACTTATTCAACAACAAATATTTGCATATCTTTTATCAAAAAAGTTACATATTGCAGCTTTAAGAACAAATGTAACTCACCTGTGCTATGCTTACTAACTTTTCATAACAGAATCGAGATTCAATATTTGTGCTCCTGAACGTCTTCTAATAGTAAAAGTAAAGAAAAAACATAATCAATAATTGGTTGTCATTTGATTTAAGACAATTTTCAGTGCAGAACAGGGTGAACTTTTCGGAACTAATGGCTGTCCAGGAGAGACGCAGTATAACAGATTGCTAGGGAATGTGAAACACACTTTAGAACTTAGATCGAGAGATTGAGAGAGTAAGACCATGGCCTCTACAGCCCTGGAGAGAGTAGGAAACAGGACAAGGTTAATGTACTATGACAGACAGGAGCCAACAACTCTCTTTAATGTTGTCCCGTTAGGACGCCTCTGGTGCAAGCATCTTTCGCATCCTTTAGGAGCCCCTCTGCCAACAACTGGTGGGGGAGAGAGCTGCCGACCAGCTGCCAAACATGACATTTGCTGGCGAGGGCCACTGAACCCCAGCAGGTGACATCTGTGGAACAGCCTTTCATCCCCCGTGCCTGGCAGTGGAAGGGTACCTGCGCGAGGCCCCGGAGAGGAATAGATGAATGTGTTCCATCTCTCTGGCCCAGCTGGGGCTCCGCATAGCCACGGGGCCAGGGCGGCCCACGCTCCCCGGCTTCCAGAGGCAACATCTGCACTCACTGTTGCTTTTGTCCCTATCAGCAACTGATAACACGTACCATCGTGGCCTTCCAGCGCAATTTAGACAGGAGCTGATCATTACGCCGATGAATAAACGCTATCATCATGAGAGGTTATTGCCTCATATCAGCTGTTTGATCAAATATGTATAACGGAGCCGGGTGGATATGAGGCGAATATCAAGAGCCGCCCGGTCGCGTGGTGCTGCGGTGATTTGTAGGGAAAGTAGTTGGCAGTGGATCAGAAAAATGTTTCATTTAGCAGTGAGATGCTGACATGGATGAGGGTGTTAGAGCTAAATATCAAGGTGCTTTTTCAAACTAGATGTCTTTTATGAAACACGGGGGAAAACTGGCATTCGTAAATAAGGGTAATGCGGAGTCAAACGGTCATTATTACAAGATAAGCCCTGACAGGGTGTTTCCCTCAGGGTTTATTTTGTCGTAATGACCAGGTGATTGTACATTATTTTGCTTATAATACAGCTACTTACCAAACAAATATGTGAATTGAGTTGAAATACTGATTTATTATGCGAGACATGAACTAGCAATGTAGGAAATTGGTCACTAGGGTCAGTTATGCTGTTTAGATTCATCAAAACCAAATGTTTCAGAAATTTACATCACGTTACAGCGGTTGGGTGACTTATTGTTTGTATGAAACAGCAGCAACATCAATACGATAAAAAACATCAATATTAATAATAAGAATAAACAATTCTCCCGCCAAGTAATCTAGTTTACAGTTTACTGTTTACAGTTGCCAAGCAATGTAACAAGTTGGCACATTAATATAGAACGTGTGGTCACAGGTGTGCGCTTATCAACATTTTACAACGTCGCTGAACAGGCGTCAAATAAAACGATGCTAAAAATTATTAAAACAATTACGGGTCTAGCATCAATTCTACCTGCATGTATTCTAGTCTAATTGTCTTTCCCAGCAACTTTAAATGAATGCTAATGATGCTGACACCTGAGTGACGGCCCCGTATCGCTGATGTCACTCATTCTGCAGTAGTTCCTGACAGCATTTCTTCCAAATGTGCTCATAATTGGCAACCCATGGTGAACTGACACACACGATTAAATTCAATTCTCATCATGCGGGCTTTACGTTGGGTCAAGTTTAGAAAGCATTACACAAATTGAGGGCAGACGTTCACTGTGTGTTTCATAGCCCTTGAGGGTCTTGGTTAAACAAAACCGCATGCTAGGAACTGTACTTTATGATTTAATATAGCAGTGTTTGTGTTGTGTTTTCGGGGCAGATTGAATAATGCTAAATCTTATGAAAATATGTTTGATCACATTTCACCTGCAAATCCAAAGAAAAAATGGGAACTTTTTAAAGTTAAAACAAAAACAAAATATGTTAATACAGTCAGGTTTTTGCATTACTCAATTTTTTTGCAATACAGTGATGATAATTTGAGAGAAAAATGAATATTATATACATTTATAAGATTTATTATTTAATATGTCATTTAATATAATTTATTATATAAATTTAGTTTTCATTTTTATTGCAAAATACAAATTCTAATTTCCTCTGGTGAGTTTGTTTTATGAAATTCAACCCATAATCTTGTTTTTATCTTATTTCAACAATCAGCAGCATCATCTACAAATAAAAAATCTAATTCAAATTAAAGTCAGTTTAAGGTGCTATTGTAAAATGATGTTTGTGCAAACATGGGGCTAAAGGGTTAGGGAGCAAACAGGCATCCCCAATGCTCTGCTTTCATCTTCATTTTCAGCTTTGCCCTGGGCCAACGCCTCCCTGATGTTTCCACATAGGTGGGCCGCTGTACCCCCGCAAGTGCCATGTTTAAAAAGGGCTCCTGCCTGCTGTTCCCCTTCCCTCGCCACCTCTCCGAGTGTGAACCTCAGCGCATTGGCTGGCAAACAAAGCCAGACATGAGGCGTGCTAGAACCGATAGAGGGGGAAAAGACATAAAAAGAGCGCAGAGCCCTCCAAGACTCATGTGCAGAAGAGTGAGATCGACATACTAAAGATGGTGGTGCTTTTACAGCTCTCAACATCTTGAGTTTAACTGTGCCATGTGTGGCGATATATCTCTCAGCTTCTTCACTGATTACATCTTTCTAGTTTCCCGATGACTGACAAATGAAAAAAGCAATTTTACCACATATTTGAAAATTGCAAGTGTGATTTACTACCAGCTAGCAGAAGTCTGCTTTGAGGTGTCATAGGTTGAATATGAAGGACCGAGTGTGTCATACTGTGCTGTTCGGAAGGAAAAATGTTTTTCTGTGTTTGCAAATGCATAGGAATGGCTCACACACAAATATTGACTGAGGGCATGTAAAATGGATAGAGTACATAGTGCTTCCATCCAAATTTGTTTTCACACAGACGACCTGCCAACAGGCTGTTAGCTTCTAGTGTTGGAAGAGCAAAGGATAAATACTATTTAAAGAAAACATGCTGAACAGTAAATAAATAAATAAAAATATGTACAAGATATGGGAAAATACATTTTGGCCAGTGTCATTCATGTACAGAAATCTTATCGATTGAATAAATGAATGATGTAGAAGTAGAGTCATAATTACTTCAGACTTTCAGCAATATTAAGGGCCTTGTACTGTACTGCCACTGTACAGTATGTATACTAGTTTGTGATTGAGGTACTGCAAAATAAAACATCTTTAAATCTTTTAGTGTCAATCTCATTCTTTTATCAAATATTATATCTTGATTTACAGTATAAGGAGGAAAGCCAGCTTAGCTCATTTTAAGTCATTTATAGTGTTTCTAATGGTCACTTGCACTGGTTTTGTGTCCATACAATAGAAGTCAATGGGGACCAACGGTTTTTTGGTTACCAACACTCTTCAAAATATCTTTTTCATGTGTTTTGCATAAAAAAGTCATACAGGTTTAAATTGACTAAAGTAAATGATGACAGAATTTTCATTTTTAGGTGATCAATTCCTTTAATATAATAACTTCATCTTGACTTACTCTGCTAAGGCATCTGTGCAAAAATGAGAAAAACTTCATACTTCATATGTTTATTAAAATTGATTGACAACAAGAAAAGTTAAAGGATTCATTGTTACCCAATGAAATCACATACATTTTAAGAGTGCCCTTTGTATGAAAATACATTTTAATGACACTGCACCGTACATATACAGCCTTCTAAAGTGCCTTTGATGCTTTAAAATGCTGTGCTTGTATGAACAGACCTGGCACTCTTCAGGCTGAAACTGCCATTTGACCCTCACTGAAGTTATGAGGGTCACGCATGAGAAGAAAGCAACAGAGACAGAACGCTGTCTCCACTTTAAACAGCCTCTCGCTCGAGGACGACCAACCAGCACTAATCTACGGTGAGACAGGGCAGATACGGGGGAGCTGTGCGTGTGTGTGTACATATTAGGTTACTATGACACGGATCTTTATGTTCTCACAGTGCTTGTCTTTGTCTGCTTGTATTGGTGGAGAGGTGATGCAGGAGATACGCCTGGCGCCTCTGGAGAGACACTGCAGACCAGGCTGGGCGCCTGTATCTCATGGTGCTACAGCAGGGCTTTGAGCCACGTGTTGGGGCAGGACTTTTGAGAGCAGGGTCCCGAGCAGAAGGGAAAGGAGAATGCTCTACGGAAAACCTTTTGGCTGGAGTCTCTGTGAATCTGTCTGCTAAATGGCTCTTGTTATTGTTAGTTAAATAGCACAGAGGATACCAGAAGTGCCTGTGACAAGGGGTGGGTGTCCAAAACAGAGCACAGATCCAGGGGCTAAAGCGGGCATGTTAAATCATTCATTTATTGTAATTGTGACTTGAAATTAGGTTAAAATGGCATACGATGGAGGTTTAAAATACTGGGAAATTTGTTAAAAGTGAACGGATATTACCGTTTTCACATTTAGATGAAAAAGTAGCTAAAACGAAACCCATGGACTTAAAGGAATAGTTCGCTCAAAAATGAAAATTCTGTCATCATTATCTCACCCTCTTGTCATTTCAAACCTGTATGACTTTCTTTATTCTCCAGAACACAAAAAAAGACATTTTGAAGAATGTTGGTAACCGAACAACTGCGATACCCATTCACTTCTATTGTATGGACACGAAACCAATGCAAGTCAATGAGTACCACTGTTGTTTGGTTACCCACATTCTTCAAAATATATTCTTTTGTGTTCTTCAGAAGAAAGAAAGCCATACAGGTTTCAAATGACAAGAGGGTGAGCAAAAGATGACAGAATTTTCATTTTTGGGCGAACTATACCTTTAAAGGAGCGACTCAAGTCATATCTGGCGACCATACCTGACGTTTTTTATCACTGTTCAGTCAATTGGCATGTTTCAAAGCTGAAGTTACACTCGTAATTCGCATTGAAATGACAAACTGCTGCACTTAATGGAACTTTCCATGCAATAATTCTGTTAGCTCTAATCCTCACACAGTAAAATGAACTCTGCTTTGATTTGGATCGCCATGAATCTTTGGGAGTGCTCTCGTGACCCTCGTCTTTGGTGGGCTTTGAGCAATGCCCTGCTGCACACCCCCCTGAGAGAATAACATACAGAGGAACTCTCCAGCCTCTGAGAAACAGATGCCCTGGAATGGCCCAAATATCCAATTAGCCGACTGGATCAATATTCAGCCTCATTTCACATCAATCGCAGAACAAAATAATCTGGGAAATAAAAAAAGCAATGTGGAGGATTGCTGAATCAGATATTGCCAGCTCAGGTGGTGATGGTTAGAAACAGTGTCTATTATAAATGCTGATGGATTATTTATTGATCTGGCATTAGAAAGCTGCTAGTGTTTTTCTTCAATTACACTTTATAAACTCTTTAAAGAAGTTTTTATTCTTTGGTGCTTGCATTTTTTTAAAGAATGAACTAATGGCACTTTAACATGACTCACGTCAGCATTTTCCAATTCACTGAACTCCACAGAGAAAAGGCCCCCGGCGCCACATTGCATGTCAGTCAAGTGCCATAACGCGGTGTTCAAAGTTCAGCCAGTTTCAGCTCTGACCCCATTTGCTGTTGACCTTTTGAAGTGCCGCCAATCATTAACAGACAGTTCACATGATGAATGCAAAGGCTTTGCAATGAAAGATCTTATGTCTGTGATTTTTACACATGCTTTAGTTTTTCTAATTATGGCCACAAATCAAAAAGAAATATTTGAAAACTGTCAAATTTTGTCTGAATTATTTCAAATATTTTAATTTCTTTTTTATTTTAAGTTATATTTATCCAGGGACAGAAAAGGCTTGTGAATCAATTTGACTTTTTTTCTTCTTAATTGCACATTAAAGGACTAGTGTTTATGACGTAAGATTAAGTAGGATTGGATCTGCAGAAATGCAATATAATATACATAACTATGTCTTCAGAGGTGACCTTACAAAAATAACTGTTTTTATTATTTTAGAATGAGCTATTTCTATCTACATACACCACGGGTCCCCCTTACATGGAATTATCCATGTTGTTTCTACAGTAGCCCTAAACGGACAAACTGCTCTACAGAGCGCGTTTCGTAAATATGTTATCTCTTTCGGCCCGAGAAGCAAAAACGTGGCAACATCTTTGTACTGTGTCAGCCACCGTAGTGCTTCGAAAGAGAGGTGAGAGCGGTGGATTGAGCCGTTGGTTGCGGTTTAATGTGTGTTACCAGAATTGTGTTTAAAAGGTGCAGTAATTTATTTGCAAATGTTTCTTTCTTTTTAAATGTTTTTTGAATTTCACAATTCAAAAAACAGCTGAAGACCCACCTCTTCCGTGAGCACTTAACTGTCAAAAAACAAAAAACGTTCTACCTCTCTTTTCCTTTTCTAATGTTCTCTATATACTTGCTTATACTATCTTGAAGTTGTATCTGAAACTTTGTATTACTAGCACTTCTCGTGAATATTGCTTACTTAGACGAATCGCTTGCTGTTTTCCTCAATTGTAAGTCGCTTTGGATAAAAGCGTCTGCCAAATGAATAAATGTAAATGTTTTTAGAATGTACAGTATATTACATATGAGGCCTTTCAGTCTTCTAGAAAAAGTGGTTTTATTTAGCGAGGGCCACCCTTTCATGCATGCAGCTATATTGACATCATATTACATACAGTACAATATAAAACACAACATCAACAACTTTCCTGGAAGATGATATGAATCAACATCATCAGTCCAATCATCAGTCCAAATGCAAATATGAACATCATGCCTCAGTAGACAGGTGTCAGTATTAGATCCAAAACTGCTAAAACTGTCAGGACACATACTGTACAGTAAGAGCCAGCTAAACTAAACCATGAAACTGAGTTCATACTTCCCGCTTTCCACTACCTAGCAATTTTGAATCACACTTTCTGCAACACATTTAGTGTGGAGGTCAAAGTGGCGCATGGAACATTCAGCAGTGTACTAAAGTCCTTAATATGCTTTTCTACAAATGTAACATTTTTTTTCAACAAAGAACTTGAGGTGCTGCACAAAATCGTTAAGAAATGTTTAGCTCATAAAACACAATACGTAGTGTTAGGAGCACCGACGCTAAATCTTTGACCTCTGAAAGAGAAAAGCAAATGGTCTGATGGGTGTTTCCACCCTGCCTTTAAACCCAATGTTGTTTACCAGCTGTCTTACACGACAGGGGATCTGTAATGTCATAGGCAGCCATCCCTTGGAGATCATTAGGTCAGATGATTGAATTATTGTATAATGACCTATATGAGGAATATGACTCTACAAGCTGAGATACACACCCTGTGGTGCAAATATGACTACACCTCCTTACATACTACTAAACAAATGTAGGAGTATTTTCAAAAACAATAAGATGAAGTTAAATAATTCCCATAGCTTTTCCAATCCTTAGATCTAAACATAAAGAGACTGTAAATGAAAATAAAAAGATTTCAATAAGAATTTCAGGAAGGACTCCAGCTCTTGTAAAGACATTGGGCTAGTCCTTATTAGGTATTGATATTAATATACTGGTGTTATTTATGCATCTCTGAAGTGTTCATATGATCAATAGGCTGCTTGTGAGGAGTCTGTCCACGCATATGTTTAGTTTGGTACATTTTATCAGCACATTTCATCCTGGCATACTCTAAATGTTTAATTCATTGATGCTCAAAGTTAAAAGGCAGCATTCCTTCTACATAATCCTAAAGCAAGATCTGTTTTATTCTACTCATAATTTAGCCTATTATGTTAACTCCTTGAGATATAGTAGGGCTGTAATTTTGCCCTGTGTGTACATTGTGTCTGCTGTGCATACAGATGTAAATCAGAAGTGGCAGACCACTAAAGAGCTCCAACACAGCCAGTGGAGACTGCTTGAGATGCTATTATTACAGTACAGGCCCACCACCACTGACTGGACCTACCAGGAGACGCTTCGGTTTTGGGTGACCATAACTCCTCGGAAGCTAATTCATTAGGCTTTCTCACTCTTTCTAGCATGTAAAGCTGTATATGTCACAACCAGATTTATTTGATACAAATGCCAAGCAAGGCTTTGTATGGTGACATTATTAATATTGCATAATGTGAGATGGGAATAAAAGGCTGGAATTTGTGCTTTCTTGGGTGTGGGGCCACAGGTTTGCCACAATTTTCTTTCTTTTCTTTGTCTTTAATGCTATGCTAATCTAGGATCAGTTTCCACAAACTGTATTTTTTATAAAAACAACTGATTATATAATAAGATTTTAATTGACTACATTAAAAATGTTACATATGTTACTTATATTTGTCTACTTATATTACTTGTGTCTCAGACACAAAGACAATAAAACATGCTATGAATTGTCATATGTACGTACATTTTCTGACTGGTGTACAGTTGAACATTACAATATGGACAACAAAACCAGTCACAAGGGTGGATTTTTTAAAAGCTAAACATAGGCTTTCCATTGATGTATGGTTTGTTAAGGTAAGACAATATTTGGTCGAGATACAACTATTTGAAAATCTGGAATCCGAGAGTGCAAAAAAAATTCAAATATTGAGAAAATGACCTATAAAGTTGTCCATAAGAGGTGCTGTAGCAGGCCATTGCTAAGAAGAAACAGGTTTGTTTTAATGCTCTCTTTTGGTTTACCGTTGTAATAACGTGGAAAATATATGAAACCTAAGCTTTACACAAATACCAAACTTGAGTGGGTTATTCCCAAAGAGCGGCAGCAGCGAGTAAAGTTTGTAGACGTGTTTCTGGCCATTTTTGTTCGTGATTTTGCTGCATCCACTCACAAATATCGTTTTGAAATATTTATAGTAGGAAATGTACAAAATATCTTTAAAGAACATGATCTTCTTAATATCCTAATGATTTTTGGCATAAAAGAAAAATTGATAATTTTGACCCATACATTTACATTTACATTTACATTTATTCATTTGGCAGACGCTTTTATCCAAAGCGACTTACAATTGAGGAAAACAGCAAGCGATTCGTCTAAGTAAGCAATATTCACGAGAGGTGCTAGTAATACAAGGTTTCAAATACAACGTCAAGATAGTATAAGCAAGTATATAGAGAACATTAGAAAAGGAAAAATAGGGGTAAAAAGAAAAAAAAAAAAATTTTTTTTAATTTTTTTAAAAAAAATGTAAATAAATTTTAATTTTTTTTTTTATTTTATTTTTTTTAACCCATACCATGTATTTTTGGCTAATGCTACAAATATACACGGGCTACTTGTGTCTCTTTTGAGTCAAAATGACTCCAAACAGAAATAATATATAAAACAAATAGTTACTGCACATTAACGCATTTCAGCAGAACCGATTTTCTCAGACTATGTCAGATTATGAAAAGACTGCAGGTGAATTCTAATGAACTACTTCCAGGGATTAAAAAGCCCAAAACCTTTAATGAGAAGCATCCTCATTAAAATTCTAAAACATAACTAAATAAATACACACAAAAAAACTATGCATACATGCACGCATACACACACACTAAAACTATTTGATGTTTATTTAAAAATGTAAAAATGCAGAAGGTTAATGTGAGGGTTAATTTTACAGGGATCGTTATTTATGGGATAAAAAGAAGCATTTTGTCCATAAAAAACCCAACATTTGTAGGAGTGATCAATAGGTTAACTTATTGCACAGGGACTGATGTAACACTGATCTCATGAGAACATGTTAGGCGAAGAGAGGAGATCCTGCAGAACTGGTTCCAGATCAGAGCGGCTTTTACGAGTGCAGACTACTCGTCTCTCACAGGGGGCAAAGGGAGTTGAGGCCAGAGACGGTCTAAGAGTGCAATACATCTGAATGTTCAAACAAATTATAGTTTTGTGCCACCTATGTAAACAGCACTGGGCTCTCGGCCTGATGCAGCTGAGAGATATGGGCCTGCCCACAGAGCCACTGAGTCTAGACTCCAGATGTGCTCAAGCACACACACCATGCCCAGTTTAATGTATTAGATCATGTCACTGACTGCAGCTCACTGACAAAGTAAAATCCATTTAAAGCAGTGTCAGATATTCTGTTAATGAGGACAGTTTTCAGCTGGGCAGATTGAAGAACATGCTGTGCCTTATATGTGTGAAAACAGGGAAAAAAGCTTAGGAACGCTGAGCAGTGAAACATGTTTTCTTCTGTAATGCGTTCTAGGGAACACTTGCGACGCTACTGGGACACTTGAAGAAAAAAGGCAGCAAATTAGAAAAACGTTGATTACTAATTACATATTCATTTTTATAATCGTTTTGAGAGATCAATTGCATATCGGGACGTCGTGGATGATACTCGCTTGATGAAGATGCGCATCGAGTGGCAACAATTTTAACTCCCATCAAATGTGTGAAGTGACGATAAAACCATTCTCGTAACATAACAGCAGCTCTGATCGTGTCAGCCTCGACGCATTCGCTCTTTCTCCGGTGCCTACGTAAGCAGCGTCACACTAGCTATTCTTGTAGGTTTGTTAATTGTTTGTCACCCACCAGGTACCATCTGTCTAAATCCCTCAGTCCCTGAGCCATGTGTGGCGGTACTGCATGCTGCTCTCTCATCAGTGACCTGCACTGCTCTCTTCCCTCCCTTATATTCGTACCATCCTACTAACAACACATCCTTAAACCTCCGGGAGGTGGTCACCTCCTTATTGAAACCTTTGCGAGCTCTTATCTAATTGAGGGTGAAAGCAATTAGAATGTATGTGGTTTTCAGTTGGCGGCGTGGAAAACCTGCCTCCACCTCCTGAGTGTGAAAAACGCATTTCTTGAGATGTTAGCTTTGTCTCCATACAGGATTATTGTTATTTACATCTTTAAATTGATGCACCATGTTATAGTATGAGAGACCAGGGCTTGTTGTCACACAGAGACATTATAAAAAGGCTAAAGATCGTTTTGCGAGATGTAAACAACACTGGGCCAGAAGCAATTCCTAAACATCTTAAGGACCTGATTATTTATGTAATATTATCAAATATATAAATGTTTTTACCAGTAATGAGCCTGTTCAAAAACCTACTTTAAGAAAAATATGAATTCTGTCTAAAATGTCAATATCGTTATATTTTTTTAATTCAAAAGCACTACTGTATACATAAAATAGGTACATTTAAATTGTGATAATTGTGATAAATGTTATTTTATGGGGCAAGTTGTGTATAAGTCGGGCATAGTGTGTGACAAATTTTAGAAATGTTTTTTTGTGCAAGGCTATACTGTATGAACCTTAAAAGACTCCTTAAACCATCCTAAAAATATTTACTAGAGTAAATATTGTGTCTCCCCAACTATCAAATTGTCCTATCACGGTTTATGACTATAAAAAGAACAATGGGGTCAGCTTCTACTAGCAGTCTTGAGAGAGTAGGTAACCTTCATCTGGGCACTGTGATAGGACTGTCTGTCTTCCAGCCGTGACGAATGAGAGGTGGCGCTTTGGGAAGGTGTATTGGGGAATCATACAGGCTGAGCTGGACTAATGTAGCACTACTGGAAACAGGTGGCTGAGAGGTCCCAAGGAATTTTGGGTCACCTTCATACAGGGGTTCAAGGTTTGGCTGGTTGGCTTCGGCAGTCTGCCCCTGCTGGTAGATGCTGTAACTACACGTAGACCATTTTCAGAAAAATGTTTAGCTTTTGACAACCATTGAGAAGCAGACATCTGTATAAATACATGATATCTTGCAAAAATGTTACAACGCATATGTTGTTTTTTAAGCCTTATATTTTTCCCCATTTGTTAAATGAAGCTATAATGGTCACATGACTTTCAATGGTCAAGTGGTCGACATTAAAAACATTGACCTGAAGCAAAATGGCAGCATCCAGGGAGCGTACATCTAGAGATAAATTGGACCAGGTATTTTATGTCACTGTGCTATGATAATTGAAAAGTCCTTCAAGATAATAATAATTCAAATTGCACTATTTTATAAGAAGACATTAATGTGACCTTGGACCTTTAGTGCATAAATTATAAAAAAAATTATTGCAAAACTCTATTACCAAAAACCTTCTAAGAATATAAAAATCTATGGTTACTACACTGATAATGGACAAATGTTTTGAAGAACATACATTAGGAAAAAACATCATTATCTGTACACTACAGTGAATGCATAGTTTCCGACTCATCAGAGGCTTGGGAATACCGTCACGTCTGATGGGCTTAAAATCTCTTGCCATGGCAAACACAAAAAATAGATTTCCTTATATTGATTTAGAAGTAACATTTCCTTAATGCCTAGAAACTGTGGCTTCCCAAACCACTGGAATTTCCAAACTGCATGCTGTGAGCACCGTGTACCAGAGACTGCAGCAGACATTCAGATGAAACCACATTAATTGCTTTTGGATGCATTCTGGGTCGTGGGAGAGCACTATTATGATCTATAGCCTGTGTAACCAAACGTCTTTTTGCCAAAGTTTCTTTGCTTAAATAGAAACATATTAGCGTGGATAACAAAACTATCGTATCGTACATAGCATATAACAAAAAGGACAGCTTTTATTATGGACACCCAATATCCCTGTATTAATTGAAATTGAAAATTTAACATAAATATTTTTTATTGTCAACTCTTGTTTGACACCAACTTATTATTTTAATAACAATTTAAGTCACAACTTAGTAATATCAGAAGAACTTTTTCTAAAAAAGTGAATTTAGTAACATTATAATGAAATGCAGAGTAAATATCAGATAAAATTATTTACCTTTTTGTATTCATTTAGCAGATGCTCTTATCCAAAGCGAAATACAAATGAGAAAACATTAAACATTTTGTCAACAATTATGCATGCTCTTTTATTTTATCCTATCTGTATTGGAAAGAATATCAATATTTCGCATCTCTAGCTTTCATGTTACATTTCATTATAATTTGCCTTTTGTTTTCCAAATAAACACAGCAAATTATCCCTTACTTATAGCCTCCAGTCATATTGGAGACCAAAACGTACAAGCTTTCGCAAAATTTCAGAGAATAATACATATTTCAGAAACATTTCTCAGTCCACTCTGAGATGCAACATCTTAAATATCCTGTAGGATCTGGTACAGATGCTGGCAAAAATGATTATCAACTCCAGATTTTGCTCGCCAGCTTTCCAGTAACACTGCAACACAAAAACGTGTCAGAGGGTGCCAGGGAATACAAGCCAAGAGGCACCAAAAAATTAATACCAGGCAGCAATGGGGCCCTCTTAAAGTCTAGATTCCTTTACGCATCGGGCTCCAGCTCTGGACGCTGGAGCCTGTTAGTTTGCAGCAATGACTGGAAATGATTTCAACAGTTTTCAGAGTCCACACACAGAATGTGAGGGACAGAATGAGCTCGGAGTCCCGTCAGCATGCGCTTCTGATGCAATAAGTCTGTCAACTACGACACCATCTGAAAGTTCTTAACATAATCTCTGCCCACCCCCCCCCCTCCCCCCGTTTGCACAGGGATCTGAACAATAACATTTACTTACAGTGGGATCGATCTAATTCAACATATAATTATCTCTAGGCTTTTTCTTCCAATAGTCATAGCTCCTTTTTTTCATTCGGACGGAATTATTAACATATGCAGAGAGTCAGAAGAGGGCAGAGCTTAAGTGGTAATGGTAGATGTTTTTCTAACAGTCAGGAATTGCCGTGGTCTGAAGAGATGCTTGTGAACAACACATTGAAAAATGCATCGATCAAATAGAAAATATAAGCTTAATAGTGACCTTAAAGTTCACAAAAAAGTAGTATAAAGACACGATTAAAAAAAAAAATTTGAATAACAATTACTCACTAAATACATTTCATGTAAGTGTTTCATATATTTTAATATTGTGCAATTCGTTGTGGTTTACAGATCAAGCTGTATCAAATGCCACATAAAAATAACTGTAATGACACTTGGGTTAAATAATAAGAATTCAAGTCAAAATCTAACCAACCACGTAAAATATGGGCACATTATACATAATCCTAATCCTAATAATAATAGTGTTCGCTATAATCATATAATGAAACACTACAAAATTAAAATCTGCAAGGACCAAAACCTAATGAAATCAACATGTTATTTCTCAAAGTACAGTTTGAAGAACTCCGTGTCCTCAAACGTTCTTCTTATAAAACATCATGTTTTGATCTCTCATACAGAGAGCTCTGACAGGTCATCTGCAGAAACAATGTGCAGTTATTGTGAGAATGCGCGCTTTTGCCAAGTTATTTAACTAGACGCGTGACCACACTTTCGGTAACAGCCCACGTTGCCGAGCCGCGGGATTAGAAGTTCGTCTTTTGTCTCTTTTTCTTTTTGTTCTCCTAATCATTCATACATCACCTACGAGCCCATTGTTCAAAATCCCACCGAGGTGGAAACGTGACATTTTAATGTGCCTGCAACAGTGTTGACCTGACTCGTGTTACAAGAGAAATAATATTCTTGACAGGCCTACAGCTCCGGCGACCTGCGAGCGGAACAAAAAAAAACACATCTACTAAAGAGTAAAATGGGAGGCAAACTGGAAGGTGGTGGTCTGTGGGGAGGCCACAAGAGGGAAAAAACACCAGTGCTGGAGAAAGCTACTTTGAAACTGTAGCTTGATATGCAAAACTACTCATGAAGCTGCAATATAGTGTATGTACAATATCAACATGCTAATAAAAGTAGCTTACTGCATTGAAGTTTTATATGTAATAGATGTATTTTTGGGCAAATACAAAAATGTTTATCTAGCACAGAAACAATTATTTTGACAGCTTAGATTAAACCTACTGTAAAATCTGTCCTGTAACTTGCCTCTCTATTGCCATTTCTGTTTAAAACAAAACTGCAGTAACTGTATGTACTTCTTTTAATGTGTGTTGTAAAATGACGTCAAACTAACATTTCTTTCTTTGCGTTTTTGAAGTTTCACATACATGTTGTCAAAACATTCTGCGGAATTCATTCATAAATTTGTCGCATACCATAAACATAGTGGAGACCACCATTATTGTTTTGGGTGTACTTGCGTGACGTCAGCGTTTTCACAGAGATTCGCTTTGTAGTGATTTTAAAGGTCCTACTTTGGTTTATAAAGTGTCCAACAACATGTATACATACATACAAGGTGTAAAACCACTTTAATTTTCTAACAATATGCAGTTATTATCACCTTACTTCTAGACTCGTTCAGCGATTCATCTGTCTAATTCCCTCCTTTCTGTGAGCCTGCTCTGATCTGATTGGTCAGATGGTCTAGTCTGCTGTGATTGGTCTAGCGCGTACAGCATGTGTTCAAGTTTCCGCGAGCGACCCAAGCAAAACGTAGGCGGGTTTTGCACCGAGTGACGCAAATCAGTCACGGAAATGAAATCGGAACGTCTTAGAAGACTACTTACATACACACACAGCAACATTGAACACTGTATGAAATGTATTTTTTATGATATCACAATACCCGCTCTTTAAGTTGTTTTCAAAAATGTGCACTTACCCCAAAACGCCCTTGTTGTGTAAAAGAACACCCAAAAACGCATAAAAAAGTGTTTTTTTAGTTGTTGAAAACGTTGTATAAATGTTCTCTAAATAAACAATATTAATTGTGTAACTAAAGTACATGAAAACCATAATAAAGAAAAGTGTTATTTTACTATATTTTACATTATTTTGTACAATGTAACAAAAATTTTACAACATTTTATAACATTGGAGGAAAATGATCTAAAACGTCACGCAAGCATCTGCACAAGAACTTATAGAATTAGTGAATCATGGGAAATATAAATAATAATTCGATATGAATAGCTTCAGAATACACGTTGACAAAGTATGTAGCATACTAATACAAAAACATTTGTCAAAAAGTAGCATGTTCATAGAAACAGCTGATAAATGTACTTATTTTGAGTTTTACTTTTTCTTATTTACTCCCCACACTGAACACATAATCCAAGTCAATCAAAAGGCTTTTTTTCTTCATGTTGAAGGTGCTTTAGAGGCGACAGACTGCCAATCTGCACGGTGATGTTACAGTGGCAGGCAGGGACAAATGGTCTGGTGCCTGAAGCAGTGCGATGGACCAGGCATGGCTGCTGTGGGTGGGCTGGAGAGGAGGGTGAGGAGAGGGGCGGCCCGGCGCTGTCCCCGGCCTGCCGTGTTTGGATAAGGCCAACAGAACATGTGGAGGGATCAGCATGAGGCATCACACCTGGAGGAAAAGACAACTAAACCAAGTCCTTCACCAGGGCTCTGGCTCCGCCGAGTCTAGCCAGCATCTGGAAGTGATATCAGGAGACACGGCCTCCAACCTTCACCACTGGTCGGGACGCATTTTACCTTCATAATGTGAGAATTGGGAGAGCAAAACAAAACAAACAGAAAAGTGGGAACGTGTCAACATAAACCTCAACACTCTGTTATAAACACAACGTTGTTTGCAAATAAAACAAAAGCAGCGTTTCATTATTTTGATTTGTTAGGGGTTTCATGCATTGCTTTTGCTTAAGTCAGATTTCACAAGGATGTCACAAAGATGTCAACAGATTCCAGATGATCTGCACACCTAAAACTCAGCATACTGTACTCTATAAACCAACCACAGATATTGTTACGACAAACTGCTTGCTTTATTTGCAAGTCACTTTGGAGAAAAGCAAATATTCATATTTATGATTCCACATTCAAGCACCTTAAGACAGACTCCAGGCACTGACACTACTGATAAGGTGCTTATATACAAATCTTTATAGTCCAGTTGGTTTTCCTTCTCACAATCCCAAGCGTTCCCATTGTTTCCTCTAGAAACGCTAGATTTCAGGTTTATGGGTTATTTGTGGGTACCAGGTACACATCTTTCTACAATATTCTGCCTCCGTGTTTACAAGCCAGTGGTGTTTTGTTTCTTTAATCATTTTGTTTTATTTTAGCTTCAGATTTTCACACCATGGAAACTCCACTGTTGCCATGCAAGACTTTTACTAGTTTCTAAAGAGAAATAACATCATTAAAATTCTGGCCATGACCTTGGTGTCATCTCTACAAAGGAGGAATGTGCATTTACTTTTCAAACATTACATTTTGTAGGAGGATGTGACGGTTAAAAGAAAACAACACATTGTACGCAACGCATTTCATCATTTTTCAATCTAACTTTTTAACAGAATACACAAGGGAAACTGTTGCAGCTTAAATAAATAATACCAAATAAACAACTCATTAAGCAAACAAACCAGATAATTATCAAAAACAATTTCAAAACACAAGATTAATTGTCTTTTTCAGTATTTTATGCTTACTGTTTTTTCTTTCAGGACGAATATCCACAAAATCCTTAAAATAAGAAACACTTTTCTGTGTAAGACAAGAAGACTTGCTTTCGGGAAACTTATTTTTGGCTTTCATATTTCATTGGCTAGTTGTTTTTGTCTCTAATGCATGCCTTTATTGTACATTTCATGAAAAAATGGGAAATGCATATTATACTTAACAGTTCCATGATATATAATTGTCTGATTGAAAATGTATTGTATGCAATGTATTTTAAAATCGTTTAATAATCAAACATACAACTAGGTATATAGTATTTTATTATCATTCTTACTGTATATGTATTGTCCGTTTAGTTTACAACATGTTTTTGTACTGCTGCTTTGCAACATAAATAAAATAAATTATTATTACAATTATAAATAAACTTGGGTGAAAAAATAAGACCCAAGACGTAATCTCTGAAAGTCTTAATATGTGATTGAGATGTGTTTCCTAAGCGTGATATACTGTACGTTTTTTTGAACTATTCTTATCAAAAATCAACAATTTGATCTATCTATATCCATACATGAATCCATTATTTTGTTTCAGAAGAGATACAGAACTCTGTGAAAAGTCAATGCGGTACTTTTTCTCTCCACTTGATGGTGCAGCAGATGATTCTGGTATCAGTTCATGATCTGTTCTCACTGTCACCTACCTACAGTATATATTTATTTACATTCAGCAGCTGCGATGACCAACAGATGATTGAATCTCAAAATCCATAATATACAAATCCACCTGCAGGTCTGTTCGCAAAGCTCAAAGATATTGGGATTAAATTAAACTAATGAAGGATATGTTCATCACCAGCACAAAATTTAATCTAAATTCAGGACGCTCCATTGAGAGTTAGGTAAAAACAAACATTTTGCGTGCTTTCAAAAATAAACACGGAACGATTATTTGCAATTAGATTACAAAGAGTGTAATCTGTCTGATGTAAGCAGATGTATATTTGCTCATGAGTTTATAGAGCTTGATTTATATGGGCATTACTTCTGCTTCATGTTTCTTATGCAGTGCAAACGCATAGCTAGCACATCTTGCTTCACATAAAAAAATGAACAAGCAGCTTCATTTATTGTACCTGCTTAACATGATTTGCACTCAGCAACAATCAATTGAGATCCTATTACAAATGATGTTTTATCCAGCGATGTGAGAGGCATCATCCGAGCAAAGCCATTTGGGAAATCAGTTGCCGCTACAATGGCCAAGTATACAATTTAGTAGACAGGTAAAAAAAAAATACTGTGATTGATTGACCAATCAGAATCAAGCATTATGGAGCGACATGAAACCGTGTTTTTGACGCGTTGTTGCTGCCCTCTCTTCTAAATACCTTCAAAGCTAATGCAAAACATGGCCGCTTTCACTTATTTACCTATTGTGACGTGCTATGACCTCAAAGTGTGACCTTCCTGAAAACTACCCCTCGATGCAATATAAAACACAAGTGAAAATATGAACACAGTAACTAGCTAATCTTATGTTGTACTTCACAAAACTTTCCATTCTTTAAAAAAGAAAGTATTTCATCCCTCGTTTATTTTACCGCTTGTAACACAGTTTCCCAGTTTGGTTTATGACCCTCAGTAGACAGTGTCTCTCTGGGAGAACAAGGAGAAATGCTATTCACAGTGACATCCAAAACCTGCCGGTGTATTTGTTCCTTCCTGTTTGCTCACACCTGTGTGCTCTCAGTTATGATGTTATCAGAGCCTTGCACCTGCTGCTCAGGTGGAGCTCACCAGCAACATAAACAAAGAGTTATTAATATCTATCACAGCATTTTTGTAAAACTTGATACCCAGCTGTCACGTCAGGTGAAAGCGGTTGTGCTTCATCCCTTTGAAGGGCAAACCTGGGCTGTTAAATGCGATAGGATCTGAGCAGGTAAAGGAGGATAGAAAACAGCAAACAGATTTTTTTTTAAACCATTGTTTTGCTTGTACATTTGATGTGCAGGGGGTCTATAATATAGTCTCAGAGGAGATATATAATGAGAAGAAATGGAAAGACAGGGGTGTGAGTGAAGAATCTCATGTTCAGATACTGTAGTATGTTCATTGAATCGTACAATAGAGGCGTGTTTAAGGTCAAGTGTGTGTTGTATTTGAAAAAAAATAGATGGAAACAGAATATATCTTGTTCTAAAAGGCCACTGGTAACAGCTATATTATTAAATATTACATAAAACCATCTTACATAACATTTATAAGCATTAAGTTAAATTGCACAATAAAAGTGATCAAAATGTTTTTAAGTATGTAAGTTTAAAGAGATATTTCAGAGGGAAACTAAAACGACACCATGTTTTACTCCTCCTCAAGGCATTCTAGGTGTATATGATTTTCTTCTTTTAGATGAATACAGTCAGAGTTATAATACCATTTATCCTGTTTCTTAGCTCCAAAAAGAACATCCATCGGACGATCAAAGAACTGCTCGACACGGCTCCGTGGTCTTAACAAAGATCTTCTGAAGCGAATCGATGTGTCTGTTTAAGAGAAATATTTATATTGACAATGTTATTAATGGTAATGTCTAATTTCCGTTATCCCTTGGTTGCGCGTGTTGTTCAGGCAAATGACGCTGTCGTGTCGTAAGTTCCGGTGACGAACGCAGCATTTTTCGATTTGTTTGGCTGATTCCAGTCATTTAATAATGATTACAAATAAACATTGAACCCAAAATAGCTTGTTCTTTTTCTAAATTATATTTTTAAATGATATAAACAGGACTGTAAAAATCACAAACATCATAAAAAGTTTGTAAAATAGGTTATTTTATTATCTATTTGTTATCAAATAATCGTATATATATATATATATATATATAATTTAAGATAAGGACGTTTATTTTTGCACCCTATTTGCAGAAAGTGTTGCAATAAAAGGAGATGTAAAAATGGTTTCATCTGATGCACGTGCCTGGCCTGAAGTTAATTTTCGTTGATCGGTCTGGCTAGTGGCTAATAATTAGGGCTGTCACACGATTAATCGCAATTAATCGCATCCATGTATTGTGCATATTAATTTTGAATTTATAAAACTAAACCCATACATGTATATATTTAAGAAAAATATAAAATATAAAAATTTATAAACATTTAAATATGATTTCAATTATTGGTAAATATAAATAAATAATAATAATAAATTCCTAAACATATATAGGCCTACATGTATGTGTTTGTGTTCATAAATACAAAATGAATATGCACAGTAAACAGACATCTATTATGAAAACACAAACTTTTATTCTGAATGCAATTAATCGCGATTAATCTTTTGACAGCCCTACTAATAATATAACTATTTATATTTTATTTAATATATGTTATTAGTAATTTATATTAATATTTTATTGTATAATAATTGTATCAAATAAACAATTTGTAAAATTTTATTGTAGTCATTTTATTAAATTAACAATTTGTTGAATGGGTCGTGTAACTTTGTCACATTTAAGTTTAGTCAAGTAACGGTTCTTCATGGTAACCCAAAATAATACGGACTAGACATAACTTGCTAGCTAATGTCATTTACTTGTTGTTTCTTTGCAGGATGTGTACCGAAAGTTTGGGCAAGAAAAGCATGCATGAGCAGTAACATTTATTTATGTCGCCTCTGAAACCGTCTCTACTATCATACCACCTCATTTTTTTGTGTATACGCCACCCCAGCCTTTGACACTCTGCGTAACTCGTCTCTTCCCCTCCAGCTTGTGTGATCATGTCAATGGGAGACAAAAGCAGCTATCCTGAATGGCACATTAATTTCCCTCTGCTCATTCGACTGCGTATCTGCCTCCTCGTCGCCTGAGGAGCAGCAGCCCTGGCAGCCCCGGCACCAGCCAGTAAACACAATCACACTAAACACGCTGTAAACTAATGGCCTGTTTACAAACAGGAGAGAGAGGGTGAGCTCCCCGCGCTAATGAAGACTCCTTCTAGGATAAAGACCCCACACAGCAACCACGACCAGAGTTGTGGAGAAATTAGTCTGCGGTAATGCTCTGGTTCGTGCCGAAACAATACCGTGATGTCTCAATGACACAGTGCATTTTATAAAGTGGATCTTCAATGAAGGTGCTAAGCAAATGTATATGCTAATGAATAGCCAACATGTAAGTGTTGGTGAGTCATTGTTTGAGATTTGGGTGATACCTTGTCAATCCTGTCTAACTGAAATTCTGTACGTTTTCTTTGTTTTAAGTCTTAAAGCAACTATAAATGCTACTTTTGCCAACCAACCATCAACCAAAATCAATATTCCGTTATAAACATGTTGCTCTGTAGTTCATCTCAGGTGCAATGAGTGTACTATATACACTCGTCTCACTAGAAGTAAGTGTATTTGTCAGCAGTTTTAAATCACACACACATGTACAGCGTAAAACACTTACACAGTAAAAAAGAACAAAAAAATAATGATGGTTTACCTGCATGTTTGTGTTGCAATAATTCTACTCCTTTTTCTCATTCTAAACCATTAAAACAACAGCTTTAGTCTACTGCTGACCACAATGAAGTAACTACAGGTCGATTGATGTGCAATATTGATATTCTGAGCTTAAGTGAGCTCAGAAAGTTAGTTTGGCATTACAATCACAAACTGCTAGTCTTGATCTTAAATAGCAGCCACTATAAGGTGAGACCTCTTAGAATAAAACATTTTTTAGGTCACTGATATACACTACTGGTTAAAGGGATAGTTTACCCGAAAATAAAAATTCTGTCATCATTTACTTTGAGTTGTTCAAAATCTGTATACATTTCTTTGCTGTGATGAACACAGAGAAAGATATTTGGAAGAATGCTTATAACCAAACAGTTCTTGGCCAGAACTGACTACCATAGTAGGAAGAATTACTTTTTTTTTGATCTGTTGAACAGAAAATGAGATATTTTGAAGAATGTATGACAGCAAAAAGTTCTGGGGTACTTCTGACTACAATTGTCATTTTTCCTACTATGGTTGTCAATGGGGTCTAAGAACTGTTTGGTTACAACAAGCATTCGTCCAAATATCTTTCTCTGTGTTCAACCAAACAAATAAATGCATACAGGTTTGGAACAACTAGAGAGTGAGTAATTCATGACAGAATTTTTCTTTTTTGGGTGAAATGTCTCTTTAAGTTTTAGAACAATTGAGCAAATATAAACTTTTTTTATTACAAACTAACATTTTATTTAATAAAAAGGTGTTTAAAATGGAAGACTTTGACTAAATAATGAAAAGAGAGCAGTCAATAAAAGCACAGAATAGATGAAATAATACAGTAATATATAATCTTTTATTTTTTACATATTTGTTAAATGTTTCAATTTCCTGTGTACAAGAAATGTGTAAATGTTTGTTGAGAATATGTAGTACCCCTATATATAATATGATTTTATATTCTCCTTTAAGGTCATTGGCTAATGAAGTGGCATTTGACTGCAAGGCTATATTATTTTTTTTCTTTATAAATGAATAACTTGTCATGCTGGACTGCTTTTAGCATTCAGTTTGGACAATTCCACCCCATATACAGCATTCTGAACACCATTCTTACTTTTTTGTGAGTATTTAATGAAATGTAAACAGACGAGTCTCCATCCAGGGAACGGCTGCTATAGGGGAGCTGTCAGACCTAATTCAAGCCATTGATCATCACTGGGCAGGTGTTCTGCTCGAGTCCCACAGTCATTCATTGTTTATGAACCCTCAGTGATGCTAAACCTGGGAAGAAAGATCTGAAAACAATGGGGGAGGATGGTTTTCAGCTCCATCCTACCCAGAAATCTCCCTTTCTACACTCAAGATCGATGATACCACATTAGATGCTTGAGTACAACAAATGAGTTTGTAGTAATGAGAGCCAAATCTGGCCAGAAATATGGAGCTGTGGGGAAGAAACAAGTTTGATCTGTTGTTTTCTTTCCTCAATCTCACATTCTCAGCAGAGCCCAAATGTCTGCAGCTTTAATGAGCTATCATACGAAAGCAATTTCTGCTCTGTGTTAGAAGTTATTATGTGCGTTCGCGTCAGGGTCAGCGTGTCGGCATGAGTCATGCATGCTGATGAAGGAACTCGAACATAAACTCCCAATGCTAATCTAGGTTTCCTCAGGGGTGATGTTTACCTTTATGGAGGTTATAGATACCGCTCAGTGCGAGCAGGATTTAGCTAATCCTCTCATATGTGCACTTAGAATCCATTATCACTCGCATTTAAATAACCACACGGCCCAAACCCCAAAACCCTGCGGATGGGAGGATGTATTTTCTCTGTCTTTCTGTGAGGAGCTTAGAGTGATATAATTCGCCTCAAATGAGCCAAAGCCCAAATCCTCAAAGCGGGTGTAATGGAGAAGAATAGCTAGAATTCAGTCAGGTATAGCTTTCTCTTTGTGGCTACGTTTACAAAGTCAGCGTTTGGGATTGGATTTACTGTATTTACTAACAGGTGTGACTCTCAAATTGTCGTGTTTATACACAAGCGTACAGTAGGAGCTTAAAGGGATAGTTCACCCCAAAATGAAAATTCTGTCATCATTTATTTACCCTCGTGTCATTTCAAACATGTATGACTTTCTTTCTTCTGCAGAACACAAAAGAAGATATTTTGATGAATGTTGGTAAACAAAAACCGTTGGTCCCCATTGACTTTAAATTGTATGGACCAACAGTTTTCTATTACAAATATTCTTCTGAATATTTATTTATTTCTGCAGAATAAATAAAGCCATACAGGTTTGAAGTGTGTTAGTTTTGTTATACAACACAGTTGTGACAAAACTGTGTGTGTGAACAGCCTACATGTTTTTGCATTTTGAATTGATTAATAAAGCTAATGTGTGTTTTCTGTGGCCATGGTCTGACTGTATTTATTTTTTGTGTGGATTCAGTGAAGTCTCATTCACTCCTGAGCGGCTCTGCGGGCCCTGCCGCCCAGATTAGGCGTTCGACGACACTGTGCTGGTGGCTGATAAGGTTCCTTCTGCTGCCGTGGACTCGTCTGTGGATGTCCGTCTGGTTGGCGCCTGGTGCCGCTATCTCTGACCAGGCTCTGAATCTGTCTCGGACCTGTCTGAATCCAGCTGGTGACAGCCGGCTTTCAACCAGCTCTGGGTCTCCTCTGTTCCCCAAGATCATCTTTATCATCGCTGATTTCCTCTTCCGAGTAGAAATGAAAGAATAGAGCAGGGGAAAAGGAAGGTCAATCTGTTTTTCCTCAGGCAAGTTTTGGTCAGTCCTTGTTTTTTGCAACTAATGGGTCGAGGTTTAGCTGGTTAGACCTGTTAACCCCTGCTGGTGGATAACGATTCTTCATTGATGGCCATTTATAAGATGCATGAAACTGTAAAACTGTAAAAAAAAAAAAAAGTGATCTCGGACAACAACAAAAACAGGTTTTAAGGGTAAATTTTTGGAAATTGAGATTTTTACAAAAATAAATAACCTTTCTATAGATATACATATACATATATATATATATATATATATATATATATATATATATATGACAATATTTGGCCGAGATACAACTATTTAAAAAATCTGGAATCTGACAGTGCACAATAACAGCCCCGTCCATCCCCTGCCTGCGGAAGAGTGCGATATGGTTTCCAAACAACGTTTCGGTATGTGCCGGTTCCATCAGCTTAGTAAACAAATTCACATGTATTGCGCTGCCCACGGGGAAGCTTATACAGCGACATTATTTGAAGAGTTTGGTTCCAAAATGCTATAAATCCATTTTCAAAAATGTTCAAAAACCATGTTTTTTGATTGTGCATTCCAATTAATATCAATCAAACTGAAGTTGTTTAGTTTTGATTTAAGCCATAATAACTAAAAAAATACAGCTAACACAATAAAAACATGATAACATAATAAAAAACATGAATTTTGAAAAAATTATTTATTGCGTTCTGGAACCAAACTCTTCATTTACAACACTGGTAAAAAACTACTGCGCATATCAACCACATGTGGAAAACTGTGAGCAAAAGTTCATTAGTGCCGCTTTAAGATGTGATTGAAAAAAGGTAAATCCAATGTTAAAGGTATAGTTCACCCAAAAATAAAACATCTATCATTCACACACTCAAGTTGTTCCAAACCTGCATTAATTTCTTTGTTCTGATGAACACAAAATAATATATTTTAAAGAATGTGGAAAACCAAATATTTCTGGGGCACATTGACCACCATAATAGTTTTTCAACTACTATGGTAGTCAACAGTGCCCTCTCATTTTTTGGTTAGGAAAAATGATTCCAAATATATTTCTTTGTATTCAACAGAACAACAGATTTTATACAGGTTTTAGGGTGAGTAAATGATGACCGAATAGTCCGTTTTGGGTGAACTGTCCCTTTAAGCATAGTGTTTTATAAAATAGTGAAAGTACAGCTATTGGGTCACAACACAAAAGATAAAATGGTATGGCACTCCTGCACTAACCACTAAACCACGGCTCCAACACGGCTCTGTGAATATTTTCATTTTGCCGGGACTCCCTTTAACCTCGCTTCATTAATTTCTCCATGTGTCTTCCAGCATGTGACATCAGAACGTCTTTCACCCAAAACACACACGCACGCACACACACACACACACACACACACAAAAAACATGACTGATTCTCACCGAGTGTGCCAGCAAAAAGAGGCCAGCGTGCAGGATTTGAGAGAAACATGAAGAAGAAAGGCACAAACCCTGCTTTTTTTCTGCTCTAGAGCAGTTGAGGAGAGGTCACCAGTGTTACTGGTAATCTGAGCAACATCTGTTTGCCATCATCTGTGCGGTCCCGTTTTAGAGCAGCGTCAGAGTGGACTCGGAGCCTCAGGAGCCACGGCACACGCCTGTTCCCAGGCTTTTAGTATGAGCAGTCACTCCTGCACTTATCATATCAGAGCCAAATTGGTGCATTATTTCACTGTTAAAGGGACAGTTCACCCAAAAATTCTACTTCTGTGAACATTTACTCCCTTCACGGTGTTCCAAATTCATATTTCTTTCTGTCATTCATCACATGGATGGGGACTGGGGAGGTGCTCAGAAATCTGAGCCATGGTCACTATTAACTTTATTGCATGTGGGAATAAAAGCAGCTTGGACATGTAAATACTGTAACTTCTTTTGGGTTCCACACATGAAGGAAATTCACAAAGACATGAGGATGAGAAAATATTGACAGACTTTTTAACCCCCAATAATTATCTCCCATACTTTCGTTTCAACACACAAAATATAGGCGTACACACATACCGAAGAGAGAGAAGTCTAAAGCACACCCGCAGACAGAAGTCTGCCGCTATAGCCTGTTTCTTACAGACGCTATAATTTCCGAACGAGACACATGAATGCAAAGCAGACATACTGACTTCCCCATCATAGCAAAATGTGAAGAGTGCCATTCAAATTACAGTGTTGTCAGAATACAGACTGTTTTGGAGGAGGAATGGCGCTGCGAACAGATGCACATTTGTGGCCAAGGGAGGGTGCGAGAGATAGATTAAGACGGGTTTACGCGAGCGATTCCTCCAATCCTCTTCATTCAGATTGACAAAGGAAAGCTCCCGAGTTAAACCTGCAGTTTTTTATTTAAAGATGTTTTCGCTGTGGGATTATGGACCGGTATTTACTTATGTTTTTTATTTTCTAGTGGACATTTAGACACAGTTTTTTCAGTTCAGGCCATTGTATTAAGACTAACAAGGCTACACAAACAGTATGAACAGTTCTCAAAAACGTACAAAGGCATGTTCCTTTAAGATTGTTTGTTGTTGGGGGCAGTTGTGGCCTAATGGTTAGAGAGTCGGACTTGTAACCAGAAGGTTGCCGGTTTGATTCCCAGTACCGGCAGGTAACAACTGATGTGCCCTTGAGCAAGGCACCTTACCCCCGTTTGCTCCCCGGGCGCTGCAGTGATAGCTGCCCACTGCTCCCGGTGTATGTGTGTTCACGACTTGAAGTGTGTGTGTTCACTATTCACTGGTTGGGTTAAATGCAGAGGTCACATTTCGGGTATGGGTCGCCATATCTAACAAATAGGTCACTTTCTTCTCTTAATAGGTCGCTCTCTTAAAGTGATAGTTCACCAAACCAAAAAAGAAAATCGGTCATCATTTACTAAACCTCTTGTCATTGCAAACCTGTATGACTTTCTTTCTTCTGCAGATCACAAAAGATGTTTTGAATAATGTTAGTAATGAAACAAAATTGTAAGGGCACAAAACCACAGAGACATTTCTCAAAATATCTTCTTTTGTGTACCACAGAATGTAGACAGTCTTAGAGGTTTTGAACAACATCAGAGTGAAATTTTAGAGTGAACTGTCACTTTAAGAAATGTTAACATGCACTGTGCTTGCAGGTATTCCTGTAACTCAACTAGCAGAGCATGGCACTAACAATGACAAGGTCATTCCCAGGGAATACATAGACTAAATTGAAAACACGGTTAGTCACTTTGGACAAATATTCTCTCAAATGCATAAATGTAAATATGTTCATGCAATTCTTCCATCTATTACAAAATCTTTTTGACCGACTATGATTTGCATTATATTCTTAAGACATAAATTTGCATTAAAATGAGAAAAAGCATTACTGCAATTCAACTGTGGTAAAACTATTTTTCCATCACAGTATAGTTTTGCCATATAGAAATGATCTTATTTAGTCAGTTTCTACAGATCCTAGATCTGTAAACAACAGAAAAAATTCAGATGTTTTAGAAAAGTGCAGTAAAATAGAGCAATATGTGCAGCACATTATCATGTGTCTCCCATGTAAGAATGACAAACAGAGAAAATTAAATGAACTAGTTTCTATAAAGGCCGTCCTCTTAATTCCAGCAATGCAATATATTGTAGATTTGACCAAACAGAAACGGAAGAAAAATATTACAAGGAATTGTTCCAGAACAAAATATTGCTCTATCCATTTGAATCATATTAGATGAAGGCTCAGAACATCATATTTAGCTGTTCTTTTTCCACTGTAATTATCCACTTTGAAAAGTCCCCCTTCTCACCATCTCAGCATCCATCTTTCCTGTGGCATTCTGGGTAATAGCCTGACAGGCTCAAATAAATGTCAAATCACATTCTGTGAAAATTCAAACCGCCCCCATTTCCTTAATCCCACTGACACCATTCAATTCGTTTTGCTTTTTACGGAGCGGGCAAAGTAATTATATTAGTGGGCTGAGATATGCTTTATGGGTCCCTGCGCATTAACATGCACTCTAATTATAGGAAACACAGCCCCTGGTGGAGTCGGTCCCCGTTGATCGAAGAAGGGCCCATTAAAATCAGAGGGCCGGAACACCTCTGGCTATCGATTGCAGCTCGCAGCCATGCAAATGCACTGCGAGCAACACCAGTACAGGCACAGGGAGGAAACATCCCACTGGGTGAATCAATAGGCTGCCTTTGGATAATGGAGGCCTTGTACTAACAGCTGTGTCCTGCCTGCCTGCCTCTCTTTCTCTCCGTTTCTCTCTTTTTCTGCCACCACACACCTGCCAGAGAGAACAGGCACAGCGCGCTGGTCAATGGGCAGCTCCCCCTTACAGCTCAATTCACACAATTATCATTGCGCACACTGCTGCTGTCCCTGCGGTACAGTAGCCCTGCCAAGATGGAAGCAAGCCTTCTGAATCTCACTCCAAATGGGCATGCATTCACACACGCCGCGCACACATGCGCCGCATTGATACTTTTGCATCTGTTTTTTCTGGACATACATTAAGTAGCACTCACGCGTGCACATTCACATACCGTGAGATGTGAAACCTTAGCGTTGCTTGCAAACATCGTGCCTGTCTTTAAAAATAATCTGCAGCTTTTCTTTGCTTCATAAATAATACAAATTCACCAATTAGTTAATTAAGAGCTTTCCCACTCACACATTCAACGGTAACCTTTTGATGTGTTATGTCAATTATATTTAACATTTTATTAACATATTGCATGTAACACAGTTAATGCTAAACCTTTTTATAAGTCAATAAATATTGTATTAAAAGAACTATATTTGAACGACCAGAACATCTAAACATTTAGAAAGACCTTTTAACAATTAGTTAAAGTGTTTTAATGCCACCCACATAGAACAATAGTTTAACATTTCATTTTCTTAGTCTTATTTTTACTCAAAAGAATACATTAAATCCTTTAACTTCATTAAATTGTTAGTACATTCTTGTGATGAGAGAGATAACTTTAACAATAATTCAAATACCAAACATTCTCTTATCTTTGTGCAAACCATTCCATTGACATTTTTTCTCACATAACTTATTAGTTCTTGTGCCATAACAAAAGCTAACAAAATATGCTTTGAACTAACTAACTAATTAGACGAGCAAAAATTAGCATTCACAAGTCTTGGTGTACGCTAATCTATAATGAGAACTGAGAGTGGGCCCCAGTTAAAACAGCAATATTTTAATATGAAAATCACTATTCAAATGAGACCTTAATATCCAATGTATTTGCATACTTTGCACATTCGAGTCGCCTAAGGCACATGCGGTCTCGCTCGTGAGCTGCTAAAGAAGGATGTAACAAAACACAGACACTTTCGACTGCGGTGTCCTCTTACAATGACATGAATACTATGGGAACTTTAACCTACACAACTGTGTCGATAACCTTCGATGAGCTCTGACTGAATTAAGCCGTGCGTGTGGCCATTTACTATTCATGAACGTGCCACGGCCTATCTTAAACCAGATCCTTGTTGCATTCAATGCGCATGACGTAAGTCTAAGCATTCTGGGACATTCATTAAGAGGTCTAATCTTTCCGATCACTTTTAAATGGGATAATTCATGTCATTGTTTCTGGAGAAGCTGAATGAGATGTTGCATTGGTTGTTTTTTAATTAGCCTATAGTTTGTTCTCACGTGGTGTCACTTGGGCGGCAACAGGACACCTGGAGACTCTGAATACTGTACTGCAACCTGACCATACCTCTGCTGATCCATACAACATTTGAATATGAGGAAACCTTATACTTTTTCAACAGATTATCCATGCATACATGCTCTGTACTTGAACAATGTATATTGCATTAGGTCACACAGACACACGTGGCCTGTAATCCATGTTTAGTTTGCTATACAAGACTGTTTAAATGATCAGTATCGCTACAGCACCTAAAAGATCAGATCATTAAATTTTTGGTAAAGATTGAATGTTAGTTAATGATCTGATGAGAATTATGGAATTATGTAATGCCGTTTATGTTACATGTATGCAATACCCAAGGCAGTGTTACATGTTACATGCCATGTCATTGTACAGAACAATAAGTGAAAATGTCTCTGGTTGGCACACCTGCAACAATATGAAGTCAATGTAATGGCATTTCCCCGCTGGTCATGCAACATGAGAGGATAGTTCCTGCTTTGTCTAATTCAGAGACTTGACCTACTGAGCTCTTCTTTCATGCGTGTGTTCATGAGAGATGGGAGAGAGAGAGAGAGCGAGAGAGAGAGAGGGGAAGAGAGCGTTTGAGATGTCTGCATTGCACAGGTAATGACATCTTGACAGCTCCTTGTCAGTTAACCTGGTCATAGACATTAAAAATGTATGCAACCTTCTTTATTAATACAGCGACCAAGTACATCACCAAGTCTGCTATAACTGTACTAATGCAAGTTTTACGGGACAAAAACGCCCCAGACAGACTCACAGATCTAAAACAGTAGAATATAGTGAAAATGGCAGAGGGAGAGCGAGAGGAAACAAAGGGAGAGAGAAATAATATGTTCTGTATCCAACTCAAGCCACCTGCTCGGTAGAAGCACTGGCAGCAGTGGAACTGTAATTGTCTTCACCGCACAAAACAAAAATCTCCTGGTGTGTTTACAAAATGCTATTTTGCCACTAACTCCAACTGTACCAAATGCACAATCAGTTCAGCTTGTAAACTCTGAAGCGGCCATTCTGTCCATCGTGCTTGTGAGCTTTTCCAGGACATAAAGATCTCAATCAGCCATAATACAGAGATGGTAAACATCCGACTGTAGCCAACACGGTGGGAATGAATTATTGTGTATGCTCGGAAATTTCAGCCAGTTTCACAGACGGACATAGGAAAGAAAATTTTCCAGTAATTTTTTTTATATAGAGAAACATTGATCTTTATTTAAAGGAGCAATGTGGACATTTAGCGGCATCTAGCGGTGAGGTTGTGAATTGCAACCAACGGCTCACTCCACTGCTTCCCCCTCCTATTCGAAGCACTACGGTTGACACAGGACAAAGATGATGTCACATTTTCGCTTCTTTGTTGAAAGAAATAACACACGTGCTCTGTGTTTGTCCATTTAGGGCTACTGTAGAAACAACATGGCGAATTGCGTGTAAGGGGACCCGCCGGTGTATAGATTGAAATAGCTCATACTAGGTAATAAAAACAGACTGGTTCATTATCTTAGGTCTTTATATACATCAGAAGACATAGCTATGTATATTATACTGCATTTCTGTCAATAGATTCTGTTAAATATTACAAACAGCACCTTTAATGGCATTACAAAGTTTCATGAATCATTGCAGCTGTAGGTAGGGATGTCGTCTTTTCATGAATTTTGGAGATGAGCTGTGTTATTTATGCATCACAAGTGTCCCCAAATGCAACTGCAAAAACACAGACCCAAACACTCCACCATTGTTACAGTTGGTCTCCTATGGTGTGGACAAACTGCTACCACCACTCTTAATGCACACCATTAGATCTATGGTCAGCTATTTTGTACATTTTCCATTAAAACAAATACACATTTCAGTTGGTGACATCATATCACCAAACTACTGGGAGTGAATTGGTAAGCCCCCTTCCTATGTAATTCATAAGCTAGCTGGCTGCATTGTGCACGACTAACCGACTCTAATCTACGAGCTTAGCCAGCACGTGATGAATTCCATTGAAGGTACAGGTGCAATGATGCATCTCCTCATCTCAGTCTCTTTCCATCCCTCTCATGTTCTCTCCATCTTCCCAAGGCATTGTTCGGCGGGGAGCCGCGAGCATACTCGGCTACAGGGGCTAATAGCATCCCAGGGCTATTGAGGCTCCCTAAATGGAGGCTGTGCTCGGCTGCTCCGGAGTGCTGTTTGTGAATCGAGGCTAATGCTGCCGGTGCTTACAATGTGGTTTCTGAACTACAAAGGACAGGTGTGTACGCACAGTAAATTGTGCTCCCCTCTTGTCTGGGTTTCCGAGTGGCAGGCCTCGTCCATTAGGTGCAATTTAGCAGGATGATCGCAGTGCTTGAAAGGGCCAGATCAAACAGTCTAGAGAATCCCAGGTGTCCGCTGCAGATTCAGACCCCTGCAATAACCACTAACCCACTTACGGCTAATGTATTCTGTGTGGGAAATGAAGATGGCCTTTTGTTCTGCCCTCATGCGTGGTGTATTATTTAAGTTTGTTGTCAGGTAGAGTTGAATGCATGTTTGCATTCTGAAAGGCGGAGTGGCATGCATTATGAAGACTGTATTTGCTTAGGTGGAAAGGTGGACATTACATTGGTGGGCTTTGCTGAGGTGTTATAACTAGGCCTGTACATGAGATGAACCATGTTTAATTTCAATGCCATCAACAGAATATAGACTTTACAGTACATATATAATGTCTTTCTAGACATTGGATGTCCTGATGGTATAAGGTGGACTGGCAAGATTATTGATTTTAAATTCATGGATCAAAAAAAGGTCAAAACTACAATAGTTTTTTCACACATTACTATTAAAGGGATTTTTCATCCTTGAATCAAAATTTCTCCATGTTTTACTCACCCTCAAGGCATCCTAACTGAATATGGTTTTCTTCTTGAAGCATAATGCAATCTGAGTTACAGTATAATCCCACATATCATTTTACTTCCAAGCGGTAGAATGGGAGTGGATGGGTCCCAGTTTTTTAAAGCTCCAAAAAACGCATTCATCAATCAAAGAACTGCTCGACACAGCTTAATAAAGTTCTTCTGAAGCCAATCGATGCATTTGTTTAAGAGAAATATCCATATTGACAGCGCTATTTATGTTGATGTCTAACTTCTGTTATCCTCTGCTGCGTATGTGCGCGTGATCCTCCTGGCTTGTTTTTTCCGGCAAATGACTGTGACGAAAGCTCCTCACAGAGGAGACGGCATCCCATTGGAACAAAACGAAAAATGCAACCTTCGTCAACGGAACTTACGACACACCTGCGTCATTTGCCGGCGCAGACGAGGGATAACGGAAGCTAGACATTATCATTAAGAGCGCTGTCAATATGGATATTTCTCTTAAACAAACGATTCGGTTCAGAGGACCTTTGTTAAGACGACGGAGCCATGTCGAGCAGTTCTTTGATCGATGGATGCACTTTTTGGAGTGATGAATGGTAATATAACTCAGACTGCCATGTTCTTCAAGAAGAAAGTCATATTCATTACAGATGCACAGAGGATTAACATAGGCAAATTTTGATTCAAGGCTGAAGCCCTTTAAATTGGTCACACTTCAGCATAGGGGGGCAATTCTCGGTAGTAACAACCCATTAACTACGACTTTTTCACCAATAAACTCTTAACTTGTTGCTTATTAATAGTTAGTACGGTAGTTGTTAGGTTTAGGTATTGGGTAGGATTAGGAATATGCCAATAACAGGCATGCTAATAACAACTAGTTAATAGTTAGAATAGCCCCCTATACTAAAGTGTTACCATTATATTTTATATCTTTGTATATGTACAGTATATACCCGACTAGTTCCTTGTGACTAGTGAAGTCAAGATGTTGGACACGGTCTGATCAAGCAGACAACAGCCAACATCACTCAACTGTCAGAAACTGCCAGCTCTCATTAAAAATGGATGACTTCCAGTCACTTTGTCGCAGCAAGTTGCTATCAGTTTGTTCTTTATGGTAAATACTGATAGTCTCTCTAACTACCAATGGAAAGATCAGCATTTCAACTTTTTCTTCTCGTCTTTCAAACTTTGTCCTGACCTTTCCTTGGACACCTAATGACACTTAATGTGGCTGTGGGGACATTGCTATGACTTGATATTTCATATCCTCCCTCTTTATATCTGGGACAAGGCACACTGAGGACAGACCAGGGTCAAAGGACACCATGTCCCATGTTCTTCCAGGTGATTTATGACCAGCCGCTGTGCCCTCATGCTGACCTCTTATTTGTGTCACCTATGCAGGGACAGGCTCAGCTGAAAGTGACAAAGCTTCTCTCCTGGGGTCATGACCCGCATCAAAGACCCACGTTCTGAAACTCATCACTGTTCTGGACAGCATCACTGAACTATAATCTCATAAACATACCAAGCATTCCTTGCTAATTGGGTATACTAGATAATAAACATTTGGTCACACTTCAGTATTGGGGGCAATTTTCGCTATTAACAAATCATTAACTATGACTTTTTCCCCAATAAACTCTTAATTTGTTGCCTATTAATAGTTAGTAAGGTAGTTGTTAGGTTTAGGTATTGGGTCGGATTAGGATTGTAAAGTATGGTCATGCAGAATATGTGCTTTATAAGTACTAATAAACAGCCAATATGCCAATAACAGACATACAGAATAACAACTAGTTAATTGTGAGAATTTCCCCCTATACTGAAGTGTTACCAAACCTTTTAAATAGGCAGTGTTTTCGAAGGTCTATTTTTCTACCTCCATGTGATACGTTTCAAATGACAGTTCAATATAATTGTCTTTGGTCAATAATACAATGCTCAGCTGCAGTATGGTAAGTCCCACTAAATGCTTACAGATGTGTGATGTTTACTATTTCAGCCAAAGCCACTTCTATGCTAACTTCAAAGCTTACGTTTATGAAGATGATCAAATCTACAACACATACAAAGTATGCAAACTATCACAGTATTGTACTGTTGACTTAAAGTAAAAGTTCACCCAAAAATGTTGTCCTCATTTACTCACCCCTGTACTTTCAAACCTGTATGAATTTTCTGCAAATATTGTTAACTGGCACCTAAAGTATTCACCTTGTGTCCATACTATAGAAGTAAATGCGTGCAGCTGCTGTTCGGTTACCACCTTTCTTCTTTTGTGTTTGAATTTGCATGTTTGGGAGAACTATCACTTTAAGACTTGTTTCACACCCTACATGTAAATAACGCATAGCCTATATTTCAGCGTCCATATTAACAGGTTATGGTATTCACACTGTTGTGTTAGCATTGCGGTGCTGCATGACGCTAGTGTATTTGTAAATAGAAATTTGGTGCGAAGCATTTTTTTGCAACGTATCGCGCACTGAAATCAGCAGAAAATGTGAAAAATACAATTACCATTTTTTAACAGAAAGAATTAAGCAAAGAAAGTGCCTGGCCTAAAGTTACATACATTCCAACACTTTCTGTTCAGTAAGTCTGACTAAATCCAGATGATAACTACACTTAATATAATATAGTAGTCTTCAGCAATTCATGCAAATCTCTTGCTTTACAAAACGACTCAAAGATTGCCAAACATGCTATGCTAACTTGACAACTCTTGTTGTTGTATAATAAACTGCAACCTAAATGGTAAAACTTCACAATAAGGTTATATTTGTTATTATCAGAAAATGCACTATTTAACACAAACTAACAATTAGATTATTAATCCCATCTAATGTTAGTTAACATCAATAAAATGTATTCATGTTTGTCCATGATGCATTAATGTTTGATTTTAAAATTGTATGAGCAAATTCTGAAATTAACATGAATTTAACTTGAATACTATAGAAGTATTGTTCATTGTTAGTTCATGTTAGCTAATGCGCTAACTAATTTATTACAAATACATTATTGTAAATGTTACCATGCAAATTGTGACTTATGTTAAACTACACAACACATTTGCTCTTTTTAAAAGTTAAAATATCTGCATACATAATCTCATCTAGGTCATATCAAAATGAATAAAAATAAACAATAGGCCCTTAACTTCGACAGGTAAGTCATACCATTGACTCACCCGTTTTAAAAAGCATTCATTTCCCTAGCAACCGAGTGGAGGATAGTGTTAGTGAGGCGGTTTGGAGCAGATGGCTCAGTAAATACCTTGCCATGTGTTCCTGGGGAGGAACTAGAATGTATCTCGAAAACACGCAGACAAAGAGAAGAGGGCAAACACGCACATTCTCGGTGCAGATTATTTCTTTTCCATCTCTGATAGGAACATTTTATTTGATCAATGCGCTCTGAAAGTTGCAGCTGGTCGGTTTATTGAGCAGCAGATATTGGGAACAGTTTTTGTGTCATCATGCAGAAACTCAGTAGCCTTGAAAATGACCACAATTCTGTTGTCTGGAAATGCAACGCATATACTTCTGCATATACATTCTGTCTGTGAATGATTATTTTGTGGTTTCGCTGAAGAAAAATCATATTGATTAGAATGGGTGAACTAAACTTTAAAGTCATTTGCTAACAGAGACAAAACAAGCGAGCACTCACAGTCTCAATGTGACTGAAAGTGTATTTCAACTGGCTGTTCAGTAAACAAGACTCTCTCCTCCCTCTGAGCTGCTTGTGCAGATGTGCGCGTGGACTGGACCAGCTGGCCTGGTGAGTCAGAGCGCTTTCTACAGCACACGGCTCCTGGAACCGCTCTCACACCAGCAGTGACCACAGACTGCAATTCATCGAACACCTGCACAATCTGACCACGCGACATGTGCACTTCTGAGCTTTCACAACTGCTTGAAAAGTGGTTGCATGGAACATATAATTCATTCTGCGCAGTGTGTTTGCCATGTGTTAGGCTGAGCTACTGTGCTTTTCTGGGAGAAAGAAAAGGAGACTACAGGTTCAAAGGAATGGTTTACTCAAAAATGAAAATGACGGACACTCAACTAGCAATTTCGTTCTGAATCTAGTTAATATAACCATTTCATGATAATGACACATATGGCAGACACTACAGGTTTAAAGAAATAGCTCAGCTGAGAAATCCTTATTCCAAAAGTCAGTTTCTATTTTCCATACAACATTTGCTTTACCATACAATATTTATTAACGTCCACAAGGTCACAAGAAGGACACAAAACAATAAAAGCAGACCTATGCAGTATATTCCTGGTCTTGCAATGCCATATGATATCTTTGCATTAAGCATTTATCACAGAGAACCGTCTGCCATATAGCAAACATCCGCAACTCAGAACGAGAGTGCCATGATCATATACAGTATGACAAACGTGAGCTCTGTGCATGTCGACAAGGTCCCTCACCTTGCTTATTTCACAGAAATGGCTGTATCGTGCATGCAAACGTTCGTGAGCGGAGCCGAGCCTGTACAGACTCCAGATGCTTCTATCTATTGCTCTCCTCTTTGCAGCCAAGCTGCGGCATGATTAAGCTTGATTTGTCACCAAATTATATACACAAAGTTTACATGCATTGTGTGCCACTCCAGCTGTTACAGATTTGTACGATGGAATAAATCCTTAAGCGCTCAATTTTCCATGCGCACAACAAGGACTCTTCTGGGTGAGCAGGCAACGACTGAACTTACGCATGGTATTTTGTTCACATATAGTTCACTTAAATAAAAAAATATGGCATTTGCTCTTTCTTGTGTGGTTCCAAATCCGTATGATCTACAGGAACACAAAAGGAGATGCTTGAAGAATGTTCCCACTGCTGTCTTCCATACAATGAAAGTGTCATTGCACACACACCAAAGACTCGAATACAGAAAAATCTAAAGTTAAAGGGACAGTTCACCCAAAAATTTACACCAAAGAAGATATTTTAAAGTATGTTGGTAACCGAACAACAGCGGTACCCTTTCACATCTATTGTTTGTTTGGACACAATATCAATGCAAACATCTGTTGTGTTCTGCAGAAGAAAGAAAGTCATACATGTTTGAAATGACAAGAGACATTTTGGGATGAACTGTGCCTTTAAGATGTGTCTCAAGTTAAACAAGATGGTGGAGCTACAGTATATAACACTGTATACATAGGCCTTTTCATTTAAGCTTATTCAAACCCCGGTGCTTCATTTTTCCTTTGTCTAGGTATCATTCCAATGAATCAGATAAATGGGACAAGCAATAATTGCTTTGTGGGCACCATTACCCAAGAAACCATGAAGAAGAGGTTGTAATTAGAACAGACCCCAGAGCTCACTAGACCTTGATCAATACCATTAAAAATGTGCACTTTCCTACACCGCATTCAAATAAAGCCTAAATAGAGATTTTTTCCCACTAATGAATCTGAACTCTGCCTCCATTAACAATATAGTATGAGAGAAAGCTTTATTAACATAATCCAATCTGTTCTTCATCTTTTACACACACTCATAATATGGACCAACAAAGTAAAGATTCTGCGTTTAATTAAGAGCTTGTTATAATTACCTTCACAATCTCAGGATCAACAATCAATTTCTCGTTTATTTCTCAGATGGTCTCATTTAGCGCATTAACTCACCCCAGAGTAATCGAGTATGAGCAAATGATTTATATCAAACTAAAATGGGGAAAGGGTGTATAACCTCCGACTAACCGTGGCCTAAAGTCAATGCAACTTTTCATCAGTCATTAAAATAAAGCTATCTGACTCCCCTGGGGGAAATTACGGAGGCCATTTTGGATCTTTTCCCACTTCCTCTGACTTTAAAGGTCGTGTTTAAGGAGAAAGAGATGTAAAACTTGTGTCACCCTTTTTCCCAGAGAACATGTGTTTGTAATTGTTCCTTAAAGACACGGGCCCTGCCAAAGATAAAATGGCAGGACGTTTGCGCTGAAAAATCGTTATGATCAGCTAGTGTAATTACAGAAATCTAAATTTGCATCTTGGGTTTTAATTCACCGAATCCATCTTTCCTACAAGCGCTTTAGTAAGCTCCATCTGCTTCCTAAACAAATGGCGGAAAAGACCGGGAGGCTGTTAGGTAATTTTTCTGTCGCAATTACCGCGATGCTAATGGCTACTGTATTGATTGTTATTGCACCGCGGAAGGTCAAGGTTGCTCAAAAAGAACTTTTAATGCATCTATTCACGACTTGTGGAAAGTCATCCCCAGAAATCCCATCCATACGTGTCACATCCTCTGGCTGGATCCTCAATATATGTAGCAGCTTGAAATGCAGATTTCGTTTTCAAGAGCCGCGCATAGCTCTTCAGAACAAGTTCACAATTTTCTTCACAACTCGACAGTATGCTTGGGCGTTCGCTAATTTCGCTATTGTGCGATTTGGCTGGCGTATCTGTGAAGTTTGATATTTTGGATGCTACTTGTGCAAACGTGTGAAAAAGTCACAGCTTTCCGGGAGCCTCGTTCAGCTGCGTAAGAGAAGCGACCTGTGATACCGCCACTAATGATGAATTAGTTTGGAGTGCAACGGCAGATACAGTATCTGTCATTACTTAATCAACTTCAGTTCCAGCGAGCGGAGCAATCAAACAACTCCGAGTTCTGTGCTACGGGGGCAGAGAGACATAACGCATGGTTGGATCCACACTGCACTAATTTCCCTCCAGATAATGAGTTACATTTACTAATGTGATGTCAAAGGCATAGCCAGAGTTAATAGAATGATTGATAGGGCTCAGTAATAGCTTGCTTCTGCAAAACATACTCTTCAAAACAATAGTGAGCAATAATTAATCCACATTACTGAGCGTATTGTGCTGAGGAATTCACAACGTGCGCTTGAAATCTTTATCTCTTGCTCTCCAGAAGCAGACGTTCGGCGAGAAACACAGATTTTCATTTGTTTACTCGGTTTCTGTCTTAATAGGCAAACCTAACACATTCGACAGTGGGACGTAATTAAGAATCTGAGACTTTGCATCAAAATTCGGTAATGTTAGTGTAAATTATATTTTTACGTTTGATTTTCGTTTTGACACATCAAATGCAAAACGTTCTATGCGAGTGCAACACTATTATGACAGCTGTTGCAAGTTAAAACATTATAAAATATGTTTTACTGAAGCTGCATATATTTATATATAAATTTAAAAACAAGAAAATAAGAATTTAAAGTGCATAAAAAATTGAGAATACACCACACAATTTATACTGTAAGGATTGACTTTCACAGACACTCATGGTCCGCATCTATATCATCTACTGTATAAAAATATGAACCAAAGAATGGCGCCATTGACTTGCATTGGTTTTGTGTTCATACATTAGACGTGAATAGTTTTTTTCATTCTTCAAAATATCTTCTTTTGTGTTTTGCAAAAGAAATAAAGTCAAAGACAGAGTAATTGATGACAGAATTTTTGGGTGAACTATCCCTTTAACACCTTTACCATCTGTAAAAACTCTTTACACAGCATTATATGTTATTCTTTTTTGTCGCGAACCACCTCATCCCTTCCCACATCCCCGTACGACTCTGCTATTTCTCAGCAGAGCCCGAAAGCAAGTGCCTCGCGTCGCAATTTCATCAATGCCAGCCAAACGGAGCGCAGCGAAACTCCCTCATAGGTTAATCCCGATATCACACTTCACCACCAGTTCACTAAGCTGCTTAAAAGGACACATTATAACTATGACAATGACCCGCTAATGGTTTTACATTTCTCTGAAGCATCATGAGCTATCTTTGTCATTTTTATCTCATAATGAGATCTGTCAATTGCGCAAGGGAGAAGGAGATCCAGCAGCCAAGGACGCTGATATTTCACCCGCCCAGGCAGAATAAATAATAACCTCAAAAACGCAGGGGACAAAACAAACCTTGATCCCCTCTACTGCTCTGTTTTTGTAGCAGGCGACTGCTTGGTCTCCTCCCCAGGGGTGCTTGTGTTCTGCTATTAGCTGCAATGCTGCTGCTGCGGGCAGGCTAGTCCTCAGGGCCGTAACGCTGGACTCGACGTTGCCATGTGATGGATGACTACCCAGTCCCATGGGCGTCTTATGGAATATTTCCTCAAGCAAAGTCGCCTGAAGAAAATGGGATATAATTTATCATGTTATTACTGTATTAAGGCCAATTTTTAATTTTCTTGTCATGAAGAATTTCTCAACTTTTGTCCTCTGCGAGCAATTTATAATATAGGGCCATCAGACATAAAAAACAGATGGTTGTGACAGGTTTATCTTTAGAGAGTGAGGTATTGTAAATGTAGGTGAAAAGGGTTTTGTCGACGATACTATTTCAATGACATATTCTGCAAAGTCTGTTACATTGCACTAATACTGCTTAAAAAAAAAATGTTAAAGCGATAGGTCACCCGAAAATGAGAATTCTTATCATTTACTCACCCTCGTGTCATTTCCTTTCCTTCTGCACAACACAAAAGAAGATATTTGAAGAATGTCGGTAACATAACAACATTGACTTGCATTAAATAAAAACGAAACCACTAATGGTTGACCGATATGTTCTTTTAATGGCCGATGCCGATATTAAGAAAGCACTGTGGTCGATTGGCCGATATAACACAATTGCAATTAAATGAGTAAATGAGAGACATACAGAAAATTGGTGAAACTAAAAGAACAATTATTGTGTATTACGTGTCTGGTTAGCAACTTGAACACATGAAGAGGTCCACACATGAAGTTATAATAATTATGGGCAGCAAAATATGGCTTAACAAAGTTTTTTGTATCTCATCCACCTTACACAACCCATCTTAATTGCCTTTTTAAGAATAAAATGCTAATGTGCTGTATGGTGGCCATTTGTAAAAATATATAGGCTGATGCCGATAATGAATACCAATATATTGGTCAATCACAAAACCACTGAGATATTTCTTAAAATATCTTTTGTGTTCTGCAAAAGAACAGGTCAAACAGGTTTTGAATGACACGAGGATGAATAAATAATGACAGATTTTTGACTTTTGTGTAAATTATCCCTTTAAAGATCGGCTTCAAATTGAAATTAAACGTAAAGTATTTACAAAGAGCTACAATACTGACATTTGACAAAGAAGAAGAAGAAGGGATTACTAAACCAAATATATGGACACTGAACTGCTAAATGAACATTACTGTAAAAAACTATACTTTAAATTGTTTTTGCAATTATGAGGCAAAATATTTCATATTCATAATAATAAAAGCTTTATACTTCAGTATAGCTCTAACATCCACTCCAGGAAAAGTTCTCCTTGTATAACTTTTCAAGATCTCCTCTTTAAAATATTACTAGGTCACCGCTCACCCTAAGGCCCCTCTGCATTATGTATTTCCTCTCAGGAGGAATGAAATTCTGACACATCATAAAACAAGTTTCACACCCTTTGAATATCCTAAAGCAAAACACCCGAAGCCTTTCACAGTCCGCTTTTGGAAACGGCTCCTGCCAGTTCTAATATCGTTCAATCTCTGGACCAACTGTTTTCAGCCTGACGCTATCAATGTCTGACACGCTAATCCAAAGACTGCAGGCTCTATTACTTTCAATTAGCTCTGACAGCTCGGGGCTTAATCTATACTGGGCACGTGCGCGCACTCTGTTGTGAGGGGCCTGGAAGCCTTTTGGTTGTGTCCGTTTCATTTGGTATTCCGAGGTGAAACAGACGTGGCTTTTGTGGCCGCGCTCGTGTGTCACGGGTGCAGCGTTTGATAGCAGCCGTGAGTTTAAGACGAGTGTTTGTTTATTACTGCAGCCTTTTTAAGCATAAAACAGTACAGACGACACGTACGCGTACAAGGTCACCCTCAAACAGACATGTGGCCTTGCTCTCTTTCAGCATACAGACAAGTCGTGTAAGTGCACAAACATGAAAATCTGCTGTCTTCTTACATACTGGCTCTTCACAGATTCTGTGATATTTTCAATGATCATTTAATCTCAAATTTTAATACTGATAACATGACTTATAAATTATAGGGAAAATTAAACAGTTCTTGGACCCCATTGACTACCATAGTAGAAAAAATTAATTTATCTTTTTTTGCTCTGTTGAACACAAAATTAGATATTTTGAAGAATGTAGGACAAGTTCTGGGGTACTTTAGACTACCATTGCAATTTTTTCTATTATGGTTGCCAATGGGGTCCAAGAACGGTTTGGTTTCAAGCATTCGTCCAAATATCTTGGATTTTCAACCAAACAAAAAACTGTATACAGGTTTGGAACAACAAGAGAGTGAGTAATTCATGACAGAATTTTCATTTTTGGGTGAACTATCCCTTTAAATGCTTTTTTTTAGGACTATCTACAGTATCATCATTTGTCTGTGACAGCAGCTGCCAGTGCATTTTCAAAAACTGTATTTATGACCAAATTGCACCCCGTCTTCTTTTTACCAGTCAACATAAGGCAAAACACATTTCTAAATCACATCTCACATGGCCACAAACGGGTTTAGTTTTATGCATGCTCTCTTATCATGCCTATAACATATGTATGACACATATGCGCATGCATGTATACGTCTTATGCCTCTAATGTATTCATGATGTTTAAATTCCCCAGCTCAGAGACAGAGCCCTACAAAAGCTTTCTGCCCAACCCCCTGCAGATCTCCGGTAATCCCAACATTGCTCATTCAAATCAGTGATCTTAAATATTTCCACGAGATGTCCCCTGAGCAATGCAGTGATGACCTTTACATTTCATGCAGCAACGCACAACAAATACATGCAAATATATCCTGTGCGAAAGCTCAGTGCAGTGCACTGAACCCTTGACGGCTGCTGTCTCGTATAAAGGTGTAGCATTCTCTTGCACATGCCAATGTGTGGGGGGCGGGGCTATTTGTCACACGTTTTATTCTCAGGTTTATGTCTCAGGGTAGGTGTTTTGCGTAGGCACATACTTTAAAGTCTTGAAGATACACTTACGAGACACAAAAAGTGAAATCCAGTATAGGATATTTTAGGATTAATATAAATTAGCTAATAATAACCACATCAATAGAAAAACACCTAATTGGTAAAAATGAGTTCATTAGAAAGTACATTTATTTAATGTTTTTAAGATTTCTACGGAAATGCACCTGCACCAATTGAATGAAATGAACGGATTACAAAAACAAGCATCTTTCTGCTTCATTTAACCTTGATGCAAACATTTCAAAAGCAGCACTACAATGGTGAAGTTTAAGGACGTAGTTTATTGAGAGACTTGACTGTTTAAACTTGGAATTTCTGACCACAGCGTCCATACAAAGCCATTTGGCTTCAATGGTAGAGTGAGTTGCCCGTCGAAGGTCTTTCATTTAAAAGCACTACTCCGGAAATGAGAGAAATGAACCACACTTACAGCAGTTTACGAAGACCTTGTAAACTAAAAGCATTAATCTATTAAATGTCACCTGTCACAGCCACATTCAAGTCACTTCATTCATGTTGCCACTACTATATACTTATTGTACCATGCATGGTGTTGTTATTTTGTACATTTGAGGATTCTGTAAGCTGAATTGCTTTCCATTTACGTTGAGTAACTGCAGGTCACAGTGTCACATATATATTCATCCTTTCTTCATTTCCTCTCTGGTATATGCACATTTCACAAAGCCCTATAGGAACATGTGCTCTGTTCATTATTCAAGGCCGAGGACTCAAGGACCGTGAAAAAAATTGTAGTCTAAATACCGGCTATTTTCTTTCATCAAGGTCTGCAACACCAAGAGCCCGAAATAGTAAAACTTGTTTTAATTTAAGCACCTGCCAAGAAAAACAACCAGTATTAATACAACTTACAGTAGGGGTGTAACAATATATTGAAGTATCACATATCGCAATACGAAAACAAATAAGATATTTATCGTAGAGCTATGGCAATATATTTTTTAATAAAATATATGTTTTATATTTTTATGTTAAAAAACGTATTTATTAGTGACAAACCTATTCAGTTTTTATTAGTTTATGTAAAAATGGTTGAATTAAACCTTGAATGTTGTCAATCTTTAAAAAAAAAACAAAAAAACTTTATATATACATTTACAAATATTGTGATGCAATTGTAAACGTAAACCCAGTATTGTATATCATGTTAAATCATGAGCTGAGCGTATAGTTACACCCCTAACTTACAGTATGTACTGTTAATACGGATAGGCAAAGATAGTGACCATAACAAGCACTTTAAACACTTACGATAATAAAATTTTACATTTTAAGTTAAACATAAGTGGTGGCTGGACTGGGGGGCAATCACATATTCTGGTTGGGTAGCAATTTTTCGAGTAATATCCTCATAGTTCATTAAATGCATAATTTAAACATTAAATTAAAATAATACAAGAAGAAATATGTAATAATATTTTTTTAATGTCAGCTGGACATTTTTGGTGGGGCCCATGACTCGGCCCTATTGCTACTGTAGGATGTTTTGGGTGATTGTTGACTGGCCCATGCCTGACATACTGGTCCCTACTTTACTGTACAAAAATAAAATAATAATAAAAAATCTTGAGTCTAATCACTTATAACTAATAGCACATATGTCTGCACCACAAATGGTTGACACTTAGGATTAGGATTGAATTAATTATAATTATTAACATTATTATTAAGAGTATACTGAATTGCTGAAAAGTCCTGAATTTTAACAGCAAAAGTACACATCGTGATACAAGTTAAATCTTTATAAAGACCACCTAAGAAGCACGTTCACGAGCACACAAGCCGCCGCGTGTGTGAAGAAACAGCGCACCATTAAAAGGTCCTGACTCACCTTGTTTTAAGAGCAAGACCTAATTGCTACCATCTTTTACAGCAGCCAATGCGGCAGCTGGCATTTGCATAGATCTGCAGGGACTGTCATTACCTCAAAATGAAGCATAGCTCTGGCTCCTTCACACTCACTGCCTTCAGTGTACCTCGTGCAAGTTGAGGGAATAGCATGTGTGTGTGTGTGTGCGGTGGTGGGGGAGCTATTAGAATTCATCTTTTTTGACTTACAACCTACCGTTTGACTTATAAAAGGGGTCTATTAGTTAACTTTGAGATATGCAGAGAAGAGGAACGGGTGAGAAATGAAAGCGTTTAAACTTTACTTTAGCACACCTCGGGGGTCGCCCGTTTATGATGAAACAACAGGACACTTTTAAAAAGAGATTAAATCCACACCGACCTGTCTCCATTCACAAGCGTACATCCTTTGGAAAATGGAGACACCAAAGAGCAGCTTTCTTAATAAAAAATGATGACAGCTAGAAGCTCAGTGGAATCAAACCAAAGAATAAACTCATTTCCCCAGGTGCTGAGAGAACAGGTCAAAATGGACGAAACGTCCCATTTTACAGAGTTGTGTACTACAACGTACAAATCCAGAATTGTATATATCTTTCCATTAGAGGAAATATATGTTTGAAATTTTAGAAAATACATTTAGCGCAAATAGGGGAAAGGGGAAGTCGAAGGTCAATATAGATCAAATACGGTTCAAAACAGCAGTGATGTTGTCTGTCCGCACTATAATCTACACAGTAAATACAGCACCATAACACAAGCTTTTATTTCTACCCTCACAAAAAAGTGCTGTGGCTGTTACATGCAATGATGGTAGTGCTTGGTTTCATATCATGGAAGGTGTTTTAGAGAAAATACCATAGTAGTATCATGGTACATATCCAAAAAACAAGACCTGTACAACATGACCAGCACAATTGTACGGTTTTTGCTAGTGCAGTACTTTTTGCTTCAACGTACAGTAGCACAAACTGCTGAATATGTCTTTAGGAAAAGTAGTGGTCCTCACATCCCTGTCAATTGTTGGCATTTCTGCCAAGGACAAATGTTTAGTAACTGCAAACACATCTTTCCATTCAAACACCTGGAGGGCTGGCTAAACCGAAAGTCTATTTCTGGAGATCTGTAGTAAATATTTTGATGATTACATTGGTGGATGAAACAGAGAAAATACAAGTCATAACATCATTTTGGCCCACAGGCTGGCTGGCTCAGTTGGAAATGTGCAGGTGTTCACAGCCCCCTCGGTTTTCCCATAATGCACGCTGTCCTGCTTTACAAACTTGCGGCTGACCACAGAAATGTCATCGTGCGACTTTAGGCCAGCTGAGGGCACATGCTGCACACGACCAGTTTGCTGCTATAGAAAGCTTCACAGATTGAATTTGTCTCATTGACATTCTCTTTAGATGTTAAACAGAAATAACTAAATTCTGCACTACTATCATCACCAGTCCAAACATCCTTGCACCATTGGTTGGGCCAATGTCAAACAATCATAGCACCAATGTATTTATACTTTTTGTGAAAATCAACCTACAATTGGCTTACAAATAACTGCATTACATTCAATTGCTAACAATTAGCAGACAACAGCATTACAATCAAGCAAACAGATAAATGAACGCCATTGGTGCCAGGATCCCTGCAAGGGAAGTTTGAACAGGCGTGCTGGGTTTGGGAGCGGCGGTCTGCTGTAAGTCAATGGGATAAGAGCGGAGACACGGCCATTTGTCATGCCATCAGCGAATTCAATAATTAATGGGCCATATCGCATCTCAGCTCGCCATAGCCCGGTTCAACGGTCTCCCTGCGCAGAAAACATATTGTCCCCGCAGCGTGGTCGGCGTTGCCTATTTTAAATTCCTCATCATTAAGGAACATTCACTTGCACTAGCAGCCATTTATTTGCTCTCTGTGACAAAGTGGCGGACCCTCAAGTTCACGCTCTCTTTCTCACGTCCCCGAGCGCTGTTTTAAATCATCGGCCCCGTGAGGGACGAGACCCTCCCGAGCTGCTGAAATATCTAATTACCCACAGTCCAGTGCGACGATGATGACAAAAGAACTGAAAAAGAGAGATGGCGTTAATGTAATGCATCACCGCCCCTAACCGTGAAGGTGGCATTTAGACTAATGCCCTCTCTTTTTGCTAACAGCTAAGAAAATACTCAGCAGGCTCTAGAAACTGTATGTGTCCGCAGTGGTATGGATCAATGTTAGGGAAGCTGCTTTGAATGATGCTTAAAGCAGCTTATGAATTAAAGTAGTTCATTTGCAGACCAGCTACCTTATTAACATTGCTGTATTCATACTATAGTAAATAGTAATATTGGTTTTAATGTTATTAACATGCATGTTTATATATAATTTCAATTATTGGTAAATATAAATAAATACAACTAAATATTTCTTAAATATATAAATATATATATATATATATATATATATATGTTTGTGTTTATAAATACAAAATTAATATGCACAGTACACAGACATAAAAAGATTTGTGATTAATCGTTTAACATCCCTAAAAAAAAAAAAATGTTTTATTCCTTTTATCAATTCCTGTGTGCACATTTTTAGAAATATGCATGTGTTAACTTATGATCTCTCAATAAAGCCCTTATGAAAATTAACCATATTTTTACTATGGTAAACATAGTTTAACTATATTTGTAGTAAAGCACAGTAACCACACTCTTAAAAAGGATGTGTTAATTTTAACACACTGTTTTTATGCTATTTAACACATTATGTGTTGATTTTGTGTGATATAAAAGAAAGGGACAACACAACAAAATGTGTTGGTTTTAACACAACTGTTTTTAGAGTGCACAAATTTACCATAATAGTTTCATTATAATAACTACAGTTTAACCACAATATTTGTAAACTATGATAATACAAATTGTAAATCTAAAACTGGAAATTGACAAGAATCTGAATAAATACGCAGAATCGGAATTCATAAAAATTTATTAATATTGCTAAATAGTTATATTGCTGTTAATAGCAACATAAGACAAAAATATACACAAAATTTGATAAATTAACGTTTATAAACATTTATATAAATTACAGTATTGTAACCAAACACCAAAAGTAGAAAATGGATAAATAGACCATTATGCAAGACATAAACAACACTGGTCCAGAAGCACCACTTCCTGTTTCATTGTTATAACACTACACATACTGTACATTAAAACAAAATACAACCAACAGAACATGTATAATCGAATAAAAATGTTAATGAAACATCTTTAAAAAATAAAAAATAGTGAACCTCATGCCTTGCAAACTGTTCTATACATTGTATATATTATTTAGTTACTCCCAAGACTGTATGTGCAAAATAATGTGACTGTAAAGCATTTGCCAGCCTGTTACTGGAAAAACTAAACAGTTTCAACAATTGAACTACTGCTATTCTGCAAAATAAATGTTGTTAGTAACATCGCTGCTGTTTGTTACCTCCCAGCGCTGCATGTGTGTATATGTGGACAGAGAGAGTTTGTGGTGCTAGAGATCTTTTCCCATGGTCATGTCCTTGTTTGAGAGCACTGCGAGGTGACTGTTGTTCCTAAACACATAGGGAAGTCAGGCTGCATTTGAACAGCTGTAGGAAGCCAGTATTTACTTGTGAAGGGAACAATGATAGTGGCTGAAACAGGCAGACTAACGGACCCTGACTCAATACAGCTGCCACCAGGAAGCACGGAGGTGAGCTGGGAAACATGGGCCTCTCTTCTGACAGATATCTGTATTTGTGTGTGAAAGAGAGAGAGAGAGCGTGGGAGCGTGTGTGTGACCATACACACCAGAGCTATAGGATGAATTTACACATCTCACAAATGCTAATACAACAGTAAAGTCTGTCGTTCACGTTCCCACTGAGGCATAGCTCTGACTTCAAGCTGTGACAGAGTTTTGTCAACTTCTATGACTGATGAAAATCCTGGCATTATTTACTCACCCATGTGTTGTGCCAAAACCATATGACTTTGTTAAAAAACACAAAAGGAGATGTTAGGCAGAAATGTTCATTATGGTGAACTGTTTCTTCAAGCCATTAAAGCGAAGAGTCTTTAAGGTAATATCAGTTCAGAATGGGGTACGACTAAGGAAATAAAAGTGGAAAATACGTGAATAAATTTCACATCACATCTGGGTTGCTCATCTTACAGAATCCATTTCAGTCCACTATTAGTTCTATCTCAACAACCTTTCGATGGAATACATCCTGATTTTTTTTTTCTTTGATTCCTCCGAGTCTCTCTCAGGTAGGAAAAACGATGTGTGACGCTTTCTGATGAAAATCGCATAGTGTGAAAATGTCAGGCTCTTCTTTTCCCCATTGCTTTGTTTATGTTGACATTTATCAAAAGGGGAAAAAACCTGCATATCAGCTTTATTTCCAAACAACAATAAATGTCAGCTCGCATCGCCTGCGCTGAACCAAAAACTTCTAACATTCATGTTGTCACAATATCAAATCAGTCGTAAATCGAGGAAATAAAAGGTGTATGTTATTCGTCTGCATTTTGTTGGCATGGTGGCTGGAATGCCTCTGGCAAATTTTGTGAAGTCTTTCATTTCTGTCAAAGAAAGGCTTATGACTGTGTCAACCCATAGGGCATGGCAAACTAGTGACCTTTTCATCCCAGTAAAATGACTTGAAGGCACATTATGACCCATAGGTAAAAATGACAAATGAAATCTCTTTAATATCTCAGTCATTTAGATGTAGCCTAATTTATACTGAAAAACAAAAATGGAGACTTAGGAGTGTTTTTTAAAGGATTTTTGGTAGCACTTTATTTTACAGTCCTGTTAGCTATGCACATATTATTTACTTACTGATTAACTTTGTAATTACTAGGTACTAACTCAGCTGGAGGTGATGCTCTTTCATCCAAGCTGAGATATCTTCAAGGCAGGCTGAAATGCGAGTAGCTACAGTGGGATCGATTGGTCCTAAGGATGTCGTGTAGATGGAGAACAGAAGTGGCCCAAGCACTGATCCCTGAGGGACCCCAGTGGTCATGTGGCAAGCAGTGGACAACGAGCCCCTCTATGACACCTTGAAGGATCAGTCGGAGAGGTAGGAAGTAAACCAGAGGAGAGGAGTACCTGAAATTCCAACTGATGACAGTGTTGCTAGCAGTATCTGGTGGTTGACAGTGTCGAACGCTGCAGTCAAGTCTAGCAGAACCAAGACAGAGGATTTTGATTCTGCTTTGGCTAGCCGTAGTGCTTCCGTGACTGATAGCAGAGCAGTCTCAGTGGAGTGGTTCATTTTGAAGCCAGACTGCTTGTCATCCAGTAGTTTATTACCTTAGAATGAGCTATTTCTAACATATACCGCAGGTCCCCTTACATAGAATTCGCCATGTTGTTTCTACATTATCCCTAAATGGACAAACTGCTACAGAGCGTTTCATAAATATGTTATCTCCTTCGGCAAAGATGCGATAATGTGATGACATCTTAGTACTGTGTCAGCCGCCGTAGTGCTTCAAAAGGAAGGGGTGGACTGAGAGCCGTTGTTTGCAATTCGCAAACTTAGTGTTAAATGGTGCTAAATTTCACTGACTGGTCCTTTAAGGCGGCGCTGATAGACCTGTGGTAAGCGCTCCAACATAACGCCAGGTCGGTCATGGCGAACGGAGTCCGATTCCCGTCCCAAAGGTTCTTTGCCTAACCCACTTCCCATCTCTGCTCATTGTTTTCCTGTCAGCTCTATACTGTCCTATTGCAATAAAGGTAAAAAAAAATTTTTTTTAATTAAGGCAAATCAGTTAATTTAGTGGCCACACTGACAACACCCCCAGGCTAGTATTGGCGTGAATGGGAAAAGGCCGACAACAATGTTATAAACTACGCACATAAATTGGAAAAAAAATATACATTTTTCTAAGCTGGTTCGGATGTTAAAGATAAAAAAGAACAGTTATTTCAACTTTAGTAAAGTATAGGTCTTCTAGTCCTACAGCTGCCAGGCTATATGATTTTTTAATTCTAAGTGTCACTTTAACCTCTACAGCCACCATATTGAAGCTTGTGATTTATCCCAGTAATTTTATTAGGAGTGCTCTATCGCATCACCTTAAACGTCTCTGATGAAACATAACTGGCAACCAAATTTTCCACTGGGGTTCGGCAATATAAATCAGCAGCATGTACAGGAAGTCGTCCCCTAACACTGATTAAGAACAAATACAACGCTGCTCAATTAATGTCTTGGGCTGGCTATTATCAGTGAAACACAATGTAAGTGTCGAGTTTCCCTCGATGCCCAGAGTTCAGTTAATATACTTCCTCTACACATTCTCATTTCCTCCTACGTCGCATCCCCCACCTTTCTCTCTCCCAGGTGGCTGCAGGGCCACGGCCGGCAGAAATGTGATAGGCCTAATCCCATTTAGCCTAATTGCATCTGCAGCATGAGCGCTTTCCCTGTGTTCGGTCATGTGCCTGATGCCTGCCCTTACAGAAAGACCTCCCTCTCTCTGTCTCTTTCTCACACACCTAGAAGCTTCTCATCACATCCAAATGCTGTCCATAGAAAGTGCATGAGAATGACACATCCAATGTCTTCTCAAGAAAAGAAACATGTCAGGCTGGAATATTCTTTCTCCCAGAGGGTTGGAGGATAATGTGCAAGAGAAAGAGAGAGCGCTACTGTCAGACATTTCTCACTCATTATCCTGGTGCATTCTGGGAAAGGCTACATTAGACAGGCAGAACGGGGCAGGGTGAGACTGGAATGGTCAATCATCTAAGACAGTGAGGCACATCACCCTCAAAAATCCTTTCATCATCTTGTTATTTTTTTCCTCCATCGTTCACACACACACACACACACATGGACTCTGTAAAACACACTCACACCCTCCCACATGATCAGCCCATAGGGAAATGAATTGTTAGTGGTGATCCGACCAAATAAAAATTCACCTGCTGGCCAGGATGTCGAAAAATTCACCAGATTCAGCATTAGTCAGTCTACAGTCTACATCATGCGAAACAATACTCTAAAAAAAATCAGACACATATAAGGGAAAGCAAACAGGATGTTTTTAGTTTGCTGTGAAATTAAATGTAAGCATGTTGAATTATATCCCTTACATAAATTATATAGTAATTTTTTACTTTAAAGGTATAGTTGATAGAACAATAAAGAAGATTTTTTGGTAAATCGCGATCGGGACATGTGCAGAGGCTCTACACTATGGCTAATATGATTAAAAATGACGTTAAGTTTTGTGAAAATCTCGATCGATTCGCTTCACAAGACGTCAACATGTTGCCAGAAGATGCTATTTTGGATTTATGTGCTTTAGGAACTCTTCGACAAGTGGACCCCATATACTCCCATTATCTGAAGCACAGAGGGCAGCGGATTTACCAAAAAATCTTCTTTATTGTTCTACTTAAAAATTTAAATTTTTGGGTGAACTCTCCCTTTAACAGGGGCTAGATGTCATTATTTTTTACACTTGTAAATATTTATTACAGTGGGATAGGTTTGTTTACGTAGTAAGTTTGCATGCGTCATTTTGAATAAAAGCGGTAGTGGCAATACCAAATGTATGTGTAACAATGGGCAGGTCACTGGCAGAAGAGCACACCACAGGGTTAGTGAGATATGGATGTTTTAATAGTAATAGTTCTCAATGACCGGTACAAATCTCCGGGCAAAACAGGTAAGTATATTCCAAATAACAGGTAAAAAAGTCCGGGCAAAAACAGGTGAGTATATTCCAAATAACATGTAAAAATGTCTGGAGTATATTCAAAGATATTAATATAACAAGATGCGCCACTGCCGTTACAATGAATGGAAAGAAATGCAATGGCCAAAATGGCCGCCCTAGCGAAGCTTTGAGCATGCGTAGTATCTAAATCTATATGAAAAATAATGTTTTAAGCGCAATTCTATCATTGGAAACAAACATTATGGTACGGTTTACGTAATTTTTAATGTTGTTTTTAAAAATGTTGTTTAATTGGGAAGTTGCAAAGATGGCCGCCGAGTGGCAGGACTTTCCTAAAAAGACTTTGGTATATTCCAAATAACAAGTAAACAATGCAGGCAACAATGGGTAAGTATAGTCTAAATATCGGGTATAACTAACACGGGAACAGACGGTGCGGAACTTACATGAAACTACATTAAGACTGGACAAGGAACTGAAAACAAGGGGCAACTTAAATACACTCATTAACATGAAACAGGAGCAAACAAAACGAGGAACAGGTGAGGCGAGATGCAGAGGGTTCTGGGTAGTGTAGTCTTTTGAAAATTAAAAGTCCGGAAAACACAGAAAAACAGGCGGGGCAGGACATGAGTGTTACATGTGTATGCTTAGCATGATAATAAGATTATGTAAAAAACTAAATTTGGGTTAGGGTTGTGTTTGTTGATCGTTCTGGCTAGTGGCTAATAATATAGCCTAACTATTGATATTTTAGCAAATTTATATTATTATTATTAATTTATTAAGCATTTAAGTTTAGCCAAGTAACGGTTCTTCTACTGGTAACCCAAAATAATACTGACTAGACATACTTTTAACTTGCTAGCTAATGTTATTTATTTGTTATTTAATTTGCTTGTTATCAGAAATAATCTGCATGGACTCTATTCTTAGCGGATGTGTAGTGTAAGTTACGTTTGGGCCACAAAAGCGTACATGAGCAGTAACATTTGTTTATACTGTTATTTTGAAACAGTCAATAAAGATTCTGTAAACCAGATTCTTATCTCTTACCTTTTTAATAAAACCTGACCAATTTACATTTATATGTGTTACATTTCACAATTTTAAAGCAATATCCTGCTGGTTAAAAAGCACTTCTCGGCTCTATTTGTACGTTCAGGTGAGTCGCCTGCAGTCAGAACACAGAACACTGTCACCTTAGAGCAGCAGTAACAAATTCAATTAATATGCAAATTCACCCAACTTGATGAGGTGTCTTAACAAATAACCCTGAATAAAGATAAGCTTGTTTAAGGTTGTTTTGTTAAACAGGCACCAACCCAATGTCAAATCACTGAGTGACAGCCTCTTAAAGACCAGCGCTGGCATAACAAAACTCATACATTACAATTCAATACCTCTGCGCTAAGTGACATCTGCAGAGAATCAAGACATTTGCACAGCAACATTTAACATTTGATCCAACTGTAGTTTAGACTGAGAGCCAAATTTGTCTGTCAGTTATTTTTTTTATTCCATTGCAATTGTAAGGAGACGTTACTAACAGAAAACGTTTTCAGGGCTTTGGCTAATGTTTTGTCAAGTTTCGCTCAAAGTTACAAACAAAGTCTTTTGAAGTTCCTTTAAATGTATTCGTTTGGCAAATGCTTTTATCCAAAACAGGGCTGTATGTTCAGGTTTAAAGGTTTGTAGCACAGGCCAAACAGTTGCAGCACAAGTATAAAATATATTTGAAAAAAAAAATCACAAAAATATGAGCTTCAGGACATCTTGTTTAGCTACATGGCATCATGGATTATATGAAATACCAACAGATAAAAAAAATCTAAACCTGACTTGCTCTGCTAAAAATATTATGATGGGTCATGGTTAGATTTTCCATCAGCACATCAAAACATGTGTCACTGAACACAAAATCAAGATCCTGCCATAGCCATCCCAGTTTCCTGATCTGAACACTATAGAAAATGAGTGGGATGAACTGAAGAAGAGGGACCACCAACATTTGAAGGATCTGGAGAAATTCTTTATGGAGGAATGGACTCGGATGACTCTCAATGTATTCTCAAACCTCATCAGACTGAAATTGAGAACAAATCTTGACGTTGCAGATTTTTTTTTCACAATGTGATATTCCCCCTACTTCAAATAGTTTTACTTTAATGAAATGATAAAATGTTGTAGATTTTTTAAATAAAAGATCAAAACAAGAAACAATGCAGATATATTTTTATAACCTTCTTTGCTCAAATTTACCAAGGGTGCCAATAATTGTGGAGGGCACTGTATATATATTTGTCCACATACTGTAGTATACTGTTATATTATTTACTGTAGCAAACTGCAGTAAAATTCCTCCTTTTGCAGATACAGTAGTGTTTTTGAACCCTACTACAGTAAATATAAGTATACTTTAGTGTTTATATAGTTTATCAGTTTATTACTACAAGCTGTAAACGCAAAAACAACCAAAATAGCGGCACACCATTGATTTACATCACACACAAACAAGCACAGCGACAAAAGCACCTCACAAACAAGCGGCTCTGTCTAATGCACGTAAATGTATTCTTAGCACAGACAGATTTTTTCATAGCAAGTGCGACATATATGCACTGTACAGCCCAGCAGCGACTTACAATACATTCAGAAGGGTTGTAACACGTACGAATCAATACAATACGCATTATTGTGAACACAATTTAAAACTAAGTCAAATTAAAATATCAAATTAATTGCAAAATCATAAACAAGTTTCAAAAACTTAAACTATTTGTTCTGCATATAACTTCTGTATGTAAATTAATAAACATTTTATAGGTCTGTCACTAGCAGGTCACATTATTGACAGCTCAACCAATAGGATTAAACAGACATTATCTGCAATCCAAGATATATATTTATCTTTAACTTTTTTAGCACCCGCTGAATAGTATAAAAAATACCCATGAGGTTGGTGTTGCTAGCACCATACCACCAACAAATAGTAGCATTAAAATAAAGCAGAAAATACTTTTTAGTATTAAAAACAAGTATTTTCAATGTTCTCAAAACATTCAGAAAAACATTTGCATGACATAATGAAAATGGTAGAAAAACATTCGTAAAACTGCTTGCCAGGGTAGAAGAGCTTGTTTACGGGTGTAGGGACAGAGTAGATTGATTTGGTTCTCTCTGCAGCCAGCATCACATTTCCCATCATGCCTCTGGGTTAAACCCACAGCTTCTGTTTAACAGCATTCATCTCTCATCAGAAGGGTATATGAGCTGAAACCGGTGACTGATTGCTTGGGATGCTCTAACTCAGCGGTTTTACAAGATTTCAGCACAGATCCTTTCATCTCACACACTGCTGCTTTTGATTGGTACACATTTAAAGGTGGTGTTTTAAAATCCTTGAATGTTTACAAGTAATTACTGAGGGGGAATTAAGTGTAGCAGAGATGTCCTTCTGAAGCAGCACGCCGTAAAACTGAGTGAATTAAAATCAGGATGATAATAAACAGAGCCCGTGTCCTCAGGAAACTAGAGGGTGAAGGTAAGATGGTGACTTTGTCAATTTGAGCCATTAAGTAATAAGGAGGCCAAGTTAAATTTGGGGGGAATCAGCAGAATTCTAAAGTGTTTGCTAAAGTACTACAATCAAATAGATTTTGTTCAAACGTTTGTGTGAAACAGGAGGTTCTTATAAAACAGCGTTGTATAACCTCCGCAGTTCCCATCCGCTTTCATAGGGCCTTATTTTTTCCAAAATTCCGTTTGAATTTTTCTGGATTCTGTGTTTTCCATTTTTTACTATACAATAGTAATATATTCACCCACATATTCACTTATAAACTGTATTAAAAAACCTACAGTAGATACTTTGTACCATATGTATATATAGGTATAATGTAATAACTATGTTAATAAAACAGTATCTTACTAGTAGGGATGCAATATACAAATACCAAAGACCAATACGCCATGTGACATAACTGACTGAAATTTGTGCTTTGAATGTTTGTGACAAGCACATCAAATTATTTATTTTTTCATAATGTGTTTGAGGTGGAGTTGTAATTATGAAGTTATTCTATTTTTATTAGTCTCACTGTGTTGTGCTTGGAAAAGTGCCACCTCTCCAAAAAAATAAATAAAAAATGCAGATGAAGTATCGGTATCGGCGAGTTCCAGAAAAAATATCGGTACTCGTCCATACTCACTACAGTTTCTTATTTCATTTCTGTTTTTAGGTCTACATAAATTTAAGTACTATTTTAAGTAATATGTGCTATTTTTTGTAATTTTACTAGCACATTTACTAAAGTAAATAATAGACTTTGATTTTGACGGGTCACAGCAAAAGGTGTTTGACATTGTGTATGTGTATAGTCCACAATATATCGAAATATCGCACATGTGCATATCGCATAAATTAGCTATTTAATTCTTCGAAAAGTTATGTATAGATAAAGTTTTAGGTCGATGCGGATAGTCTAGTATCTATCTGGCACGCGGATGTTAGTTGGGATATGCGTGCGTGCGCGTGATCTTAAGGTGGTGAAATTAGTTTTATTTATTTATTTTGTTTGTTTACATTGTTTACAAATTGTCATATTGTTTTATGCAGATTTGTTTTATGCAACAGTAAAACTGTAACGCTTCCGTCTGTCCCAGTTCACGTCATCGGACCTTTAAACTCACCGGACTACAACACCCACAATGCACCACAGTTCCTGCCACCTTGATTGTGTTCACCACCTGTCCGCGTTTTCCACATCGCGGAAATCATAGGTCCCTGCTTTAATTGTATGATAAAGACAATCTACTGTATGGACGTAACACATTTTTGGGGGGGAGGGTTTACATAAAAAATAAGGTCACATGGGTTTGTACTTGACATGAGGATCAGTGAAAAATGACACTTTGGTGTAATGTCCCTTTAAATGATAAAAACAGAGATGAAAATATAGCTGCTTTAGATCACTTCAAGAAAACGACTACATAGACTTACAAATTCAAACACTGTCCAAAGCAGTGGCAGCTAAGTGTTGTACACACACATGCGCGCACACACACTCTTCCTGACACAAAGGTTGAATTATTTGGCCAAGGACTGATCATGATTAAAGTGTCCTGCGCTCACCTGCCCGAGTCTAATCAAGGCGAGCTGTGATTGCACTGGTAAAGTGACTGCGTGTGCGTGCGGACTGGCAGCTGGAGCCCTATGAGAGCTGCCCCCCCCCACCCCTCGTGCTCCTGTCAGAGGTGAATCAATCATGTCCAAAGATGTCAGCATCTGCCCAAGCAATTTTATATGGGAATAAATGGCAGATGGGGATGTTGTTCTCTGTTTAATCAGTTCCACCAAACGCGGTTTTATCTCGTATAAAATGAAACCATCTGTAGCACAGAGAGGTGTAAAGGTTCAAGCAGAGGGAGGCAGGACGAGTCGCTGGAGGACGAGAAATTGAGGATATGTAACGCTACTGTCCAAATGAGGGAACATTTTGCTTATTGTTTCTGTTACAGATTGAATTGGTCACATGAGGTTTTGAAGATATTCAGCAGTGTAGAATCACTTTTTGTATGGGGCACAAACAGTATTTTAAAGTCTTGGATATTTTCTGTATTTCACAGGAAGGTTCAACAGTGGTGCAATGGATCACTAAATGCTCATCATAGCTTTATTATTATAATATAAGCAGTTTAAAGAATTTTATCAAAATGAAGTTGTGACATATTAATTTAACAGATTATTTAATATTACTATTTACCTTCTAGGCTACATGTTATTCAGTATGCATGCATTAAAAAATGACAATATGTATAACAAATAAATATGATATAAACGTGCAGTCAGAGTAAACAGCTGACAACTGGATCTCTAACTTGCTTATGCAGCAGATTAAGTGAAGTTATACATGAGAATACGCTTTAATATTGTACTCGTCCAGATACTGGAGAGAGAGCGAGAGCGCATGCAGAAAACTCTTTAAATTTACAGTTAATCCGCGGGTCACATACATTCCGAACCGTACAGCACAATTTGGATCACGGATCAACCCCAATCCGTTTCCCCATTATAGTTCAATAATCATTCAGACTTGTTTTCACAACAAATTTGTTAAATATATGATGATTTTTTTTTGCCCTGAAACCTTTGCTGAGAAATAGCCTTCCAGATGTGATCGTATATGATATACTATTATATATTATTATATACTATGATATACTACCTTAGTGTCCTGTTTCTTTCTTGCTTTCTAAATCAGTTATCAGTTTGTATTTACTCTAAATTGGTACAGTATAATGATGTGAAGATCCTTTTTTTATTATTTAAATAATACATTGTAAGCATTGCTAGGGGGCAAGAAATAAAAAAAATGATTGCAAAAAATGAGGGCACATTTTAGTGCCTTACAGCTGAAAAATATTCAGTAAATCATTTCTTCCTTCGCCATCATTCTCTCGGTCCCTCTCACAGATATATTACCCATGGGCTGCAGCCATTATATCTAGGGCCATTTATTTTCAGCACCTCCAGTCAGACACAGACCATAATTTGGTCTCCAGGAATGGTGCAGGAGTGAGGGGGAGACAGGCTGATGAATCCCCTTTGTTTTAAGTGGATGTGATGGCTCCCAGTGTGCAGAAACTGCATTTAAGGGGCCAGTTTGGAGCAAGGAGGATGAGGAGTGGAGGAAGATGGAGGGAAATGGAGAGAAAGAGACGAGTTACTGCAACAGCCAGACACCCTAGAGACAATAAAGCACAAGCAGTAAAAGTGCTACTGCGGTACCCACTGACTTTGGCACTGGTTTTGTGTTCGTACAATAGGAAGAGTTCGGTTAGCAACATTCTTCAAAATATCTTCTTTTGTGTTCTGCAGAAGAAAGAAAGTCACACCGGTTTGAAATGACAAGTGGGTGAGTAAATGATGACAGGATTTAAGTTAATGATTTAAAGATTTGATCTTTTAAAGATTTTTTAAAAAACAATATATAATCACAATATCACAAGCAGATCATGAAAACTGAATAATAAGCTGAATAAACACAAACACTTTAACTTGTTTGCGGTTTAAATAATTTGGTGTTTTACATTTGCTCCTTGATACAGTTGCTCGATTTTCATCATTACTGTTAGCTAAGATTCTTAAGGATAACTTACACCGAAAATGTTCAGGACAGAAATTAAATCGTATGTGAACCCTTGATAATTAGGTCACATTTAATGTGTTTAAAGCTAAAAGGTTGTAGATTAAACTCGTGTTTAATAACTTTAGTTATAAAATATCTGATCTCACAAAAAAACTCCTCAAACCTATTTTCTAACTGGACCTATTCATAATCTCTAAAACCCAAGGTATAGGATGCCAATACACCACTCCATTTTAACCTTCAAAGCAATCAAAAAACATGAGGGTATATGAGAGAGCTATTCAGACTAAAATCGATAGAATATGTCCGTGGTAGTTCAGAACGCTTTTAGAGAAAATCATTTTCCCATGGAGAGCAGCATCCTTATTGATTTATGCCCTTTAACTCTGCTATTTTAATCTATCTATATATAGATTTTTAATATAAAAAAATATAACATAACCAAAAAGGGCAACACAACAAAGCAGATCCAGTTTTTTTAAATTAAGAGCATAATGAAGAGCATATATAGGTGGTTTCATTGGACGCACAAACCTAAAGTTCCGGTCTGTGTTTGTTGATCGGTCTGGCTAGTGGCTAATAATACAACTATTTATATTTTATTGTATACTAATTTTATTAAATAAACAATTTGTTGAAATTTATTGTATCCTAATTTATTGAATTGGTCGTATAACTTTGTCACATTAAAGTTTAGCCAAGTAACGCTTCTTCTACTGGTAACCCAAAATAATACTGACTAGACATACTTTTAACTTGCTAGCTAATGTTATTTATGTAGCGTTTTTCTTTTGTTTGTTATCAGAAATAATCTGCAGGGACTTTATTCTCTGCGGATGTGTAGTGGAGGTTAAATTTGGACCACAAAAGCGTGCATGCGCAGTAACGCTGGTTTATGTTTTTGCTTTGAAACCGTCTATACATACAACTTTACATGCATGTATGGCATCATATAGGGCAGCAGGCTACTGTCGATCGAACAGGCCCCTCTCATTACATGAAAGCCGTCCTACCCCTCACCCCACATCAGAGCTTTTAATTCAATTTTCTGCTTGGTTTAAAGATGGGAGCTGCTGACCTCACTTCGGGAGCTTTTCTCCTCCTCCAAGTGGCTCACTCCCATCATCCACCCTAATGTGACTGATACATTGTGACACAAGTTAGATATGTAATTTGTTCCAGAAAATGACTTAGCGTCATGCACCGCGCTAAATCGAAACAATGAGGGGGCCGGGGAACGGCGATATCTCCAGCCCACAGCAGCCTTCACTTCTGTCTGCCTTTATCTATCCAGCATATGAATATTTAATATCAGCGCAGACCAAAAATGCTCTAAATAAGTGGCGCTGATGAGAGATTGCCCGCTAGCAACGGTGCAGTGAGTCAAACGACACAGAAAGAAGCTCAGCCGTTTACGGTCAGGATGGAATTTGAACAAATAAGCGTGTCATGCGAGCAAAGCGATGTGGTAGCGAAGGCAGACGGCTGGAATAAGAGACTACGTGTAAGGAAATATCCACATGTTAGGTGTGACCAGGCCTGTGAGATAAGAGGACAATATTTATGGGGGGAATTTCTCTAACTGTAAGTTGACTTCTAAAGTTAAAATAGAGTTCTTTTTATTAAATTTGCCTCACAAATGCTGTCATACATTAGAAGTAAACTGTGTCATATCAAGTGTATGAATCAATGGGGAAAACAAAGACAATTTATATAAAGAAAAAGTGAAGTCTTACTTCGCTGCACATTTGCAATAACCAGCTTAGAATATGTAATATTCAAATAGTAAAAATGTTTTTAACACTTTGTATTGGTAACAGTATTATCTTCATATAATCTATTAGTTGACACAGTTTACCCCGAAGCATCTGACACGATTTAGCTCCTTTTATTTCATTCATGTATACTGCATATTTTTGGCTCTTATGACAAATTTCTTGTGATTTACTTCATTTGTAAGCTGCTTTGCATAAAACCATCTGGTATATGAACAAATGTAAATGTCTACGCATTAGCCAAATACATTGGCTATATATATTTTTTGACATAAGTCCTTTAACCTACCATGTAGAAAATGTATTTTTATGTATATAAACAAAATAATATTCAATATTTTGCTGTATATGATGGCCCCTTTTTAATATATGGTCACGTGACAAAAATGATACACACTTTAACATTAAAATCCTGTGACTAACAGTATTTCTATGTGTTTTTGTAATTATGTTCTAATTATGTTGTCTAGACGGTGTTAAGCAGAATTACATAGGTGGCAATTAGCAGGCCATGAGGATGAGCGTGAATGATCATTAACATGCACACAGTGAGTTGTGGAACAAGGTATGAGACACTCACGTATATATCTCCATCTTTCTCAATTCTTCTTGATTCCTCTACCTGAATTAATACACAGGTGCCAGATATCATGCCAGATGGGAGAAGAGAGCGCGGCAGGTTCACATCAAACACTCATTTCCAGAACACCGGATGAAAATCTGGGACTAGTCATCGCTGCAGCAGACGGAAGGTGGGAGACGGACTTTAATCTCACATGTGTAGATGGACTGCAATGTAAAAGTGTAGAATAATGAAACTATATCCTTCCAGTCAGGGAAATTTCCTTGTGCATTCAGTATAGACGGCTTCATCGTACGAACGCGCCTGGCCTGAAGTTCTCTTCTGGTCTGTGTTTGTTGATGGCCTGGGTAGCGGCAAATAATGTAACTATTAACATTTGATTGAATTAACATAAATATATATTCATATTTTATTGTATAATAATTGGATTAAATAAACAGTTTGTTGAATGGGTCGTGTAACTTTGTCGCATTTAAGTTTAGCCAAGTAACGGTTCTTCTACTGGTAACTCAAAATAATACTGACTAGACATACTTTTAACTTGCTAGCTAATGTCATTTGCTTGTTATTTCGAAACCGTTCTTTTGAAACCGTCTATAGCGTTCTTGCATATACGGTGTGCAGATTTATCTTTAAGATTTTTAAGTCCCCAAATACTAAATCTTTTAGCAAAAAAAGTTTTTTTTTCTATTTCGCCATCCACTTGAGGTATCTTATTTGTCTTATTTGAGGTATCTTCTCATTGTATATCTCAAGGAATTGTCACTGCTCAAAAGCAAGGATATCGTAGCACATTTCCAGTGAGCTGGTGAGGTTTGGCTATACATATGGATGGTTTCATGTCAGCCCTGCATTAAGCATCTCCCTCTGGAATCTAAAACAGTGTCGCAGGGAACAGAGCCGCTCCTGAGGGAAATCAACATATCAGCCACGGCTAGTCTGCTTCAACCCTCACTGACATCTCCATTAACAACACGACCATGAAAATCACCAACCGTATATTCTCTGTATCCCAGGTAATCCCATGAGAATGTATTCTTTTTCAAATCTGCAGGAAGCTTACAGTCAGGTCGGGGTTAAAATTGACTTAATGGTTTATTTAACAAACCACGACCAAACGTGCAATACTTTCTACAACCGTTATAACCAATACAATCAATAAAACAAGTTTGAAATGACATGAGGCCGAGTAAATGATGACAGCATTTTACTTTTTGGGTGAACTGTCCCTTTAACAGCAAAGAAAAACTGCTCAATATATGTGTATGATGCTGGTTTTGTCCCTGAAAGCTATGAACACACAGGTCATCTGAACCCTTGACCCCTATGTGCACACTGACCCCAGAGCAGCACTTAGAAGGCATGTCTCATCTGGAGGAGTGGCAACAAGAGGTGATTACAGCTTGACTCGCCTGTTACCGTACCCTGAGCCCTTCAAACACACTTTTAAAACCCATCTTTAAAGGACCATGAAACCTCTTTCAGCTCATGTGCACATCACAACCATTTTTAAAAAACCTATTTTACCAAATCAGGGCTAAACGTCCCATCTTACCATCCTTCTCTGACCTCTCATACTGCATTGACAGACCAAACAGCGAACTGTCTGTTCGAGCGAGCGGTACACAAATGCGAAGCAATGTGAGGACATTTCAGCGGTTTGTTAGACAAGAGAGAGTTCGCCGACAAAGCTGTTTTGGTTAAGCTCAGCGAAAAATTGCGAACACTATACGCTGCAGTGAAGAAAACAAAGAGCCGTGTGTGTTTTTCACCCCAAAGACCCCCTCACGCCCCAGCAATGACACGAGTGAATGAGGGTCCACAGTCACGCTGACACACGCCCTCTTCCCCTTCCCAGCAATGAAGTGGCGATGCCGCAACAAGGGGCAGGAGAAGAGCGGAGAAGTTGTACATCGCGAGACCTCCAGAATGCCAACTATGTGTCCGTCATCTACATAACAAGAGAGCAATGACCCAGCATTGACGCACACCCTCCCACACATACACACGCTCGCGCGCTCGGTGCGTCTTGGAAGAGATTAACTGAAAATGGGCCCCAACTGGCACAGATAGTAACACAAAAATGAGACTAGCGTTTATAAGTGGAATGTGTATTCTATTGAATATGATTAAATATATCACAGCCTGCCAAATGTGGTGGTTTGAATCCATTTTAGGCCTTTTCCAGACAGATCACCTCATACCAGTTAGATGGCAGTGTTGAATAAATGATCCTTATTTAAACATGCTGTGAAAACATCTAAACAAAGGTCCCGTATAGTTTGTATACAAGCACAAATGCTTTTCCGTACCCAGCTTTCAAACGAAAGCGAAACAATGATATTTGTGCTGCTGTATGAAATTACCATAAACTGTATAAAACATGAACGTAGTGTCCATGACATCACCCGTAGATTTGTGAACAGCAATTTTGAAGCCAAAAGTAGGGGAGCCGGTCGTCGCCATCTTGGCAGCGCGTCACTCCCGGCTAATCGAAATGGGCAAAGAGCCTCTAGCGGCCAGTAGATGCAGTTTAAGTCACTTCCGTATTAAAACCTTTTCACCTTGGTTAGAATGTTACCTTGGAAGCTAGCTGCCTATTTAGACAGTACACAGCAAGGCATGTCACCAGATTTGGAACACGGTTCAGGTGCCAAAACAAGGGCCAAAGTTCAGTTTCATTTTATTAGTGATGATTCACTGATGATTGTGACATAACGTGTCATCGTAACATCCCGGCACTTGTTTTACAGTTGTTAAGATGCAATTTCGTAGCATTATAGCCAGTGAAAATAAAGAGGTTCTGACAAATCGCATTATCCGTCTCATCTGGAAGAGAAATACCAGCTGCATGCCACACGCTCAGAAAGATTCACTTCTTCTGTTTTGACTATTGGTGCATTTATGATGAGTGTCATGAAGAACTCTATCTCTCTCTCTCTCTCTCACTCACTCCATCACCATTCATCTCCAGCAATGCTGCTCTTGCGCTGTTTCTATTGTAATGTACTGTGTGTGCAGGAGAGAGAGAGAAAGTGCTGGTGCTGTGATTTATAACCCCTGCAGTGAGCTCGTAAATCACACCTGAGTCTGCGCGCTTCTTAAACGCCCCGCGTCCTGACAGCGTTTACCTTTTATAAATGATCGGGCTTTACCTCCCAGTGAGACACAGCCGTGGTTACTCCTATCTCTCTATCCCTCTTTCTTCATTGCTCTTTACTCTCATATTTGTGTTTCTTTTACTGCCACCTTTCTTGTTGGCCATCTTTCTCTTAAGTCTTTTCCGAACCACCGTCTCTTTTATTTGTTGCCTTCTTTATACTATTATAAGTTTATTTTATAGATTTTCTTCTTTTGTTTGGCAATTCATTACTCCTTTGTCTTCAAAGAGAAATATAACATACGGTCAGCTGATCACCATCATCCTGCTTCTGATTAAAAAAGAAATTCAATATTGATTTAAATGAAGTTTGTTACTAAAGATATATAAAGCAGAGTGATACAATAATCACAAGTCAGAAATGAATATCAGAAATTTAAGGACAATATTTGACACCTGAACATGTTTTTCTATATGGTATTTTTTCCAAAGTGAGGGCATTTTTTTCTACCTACTTTATAGACGGTTTATCGGTCTGGCTAGTGGCTATTAATATAACTATTTATATTTGATTTAATATATACAAATATATTATTATGTAATCATTGTATTAAATAAATTATTTGTTGAATTTTATTGTACATACATTTTGTTAAATAAACAATTTGGGGAATGTGTCGTGTAACTTTGTCGCGTTTAAGTTTAGCCAAGTAACAGACACAACCTAAAGCTTCAGCCTTGCTAATTTATCCACAGACAAATGAACCTGTCACTTCCTCTTATATTCATACCAAAACCCATTTAAAATTGTGTGTGTGCATTTGAACAATATGTGCATGTGTGAATGAGTCTGGATTTTTCTGTTGCACACCTGTATGCTGTATATTGTGCCAGCGTGAGGTAAAAGAGCGGAGCCACAGCTGCAGGGCGGTCCTGCCAGATAAAGGTGAGGTCCTGCACACAGCAACACTGAATAAAATGCTGCTGACTCTATAATAGCCTTGAATAGAGCCATGAGAATAGATCTCTCTCACATACACACATCGTATGGAAAATAATCACAGTCTAACAAAAAACCCATAGTTTCTTTCACCAATGCCAAACAAAGAGTACCCTAGATCCAAGCACACCTGTAGGATAGCGTACACACACATAAACACACAAACACATGCACACCACTGTGAAGTTCAATTCTAAACATGAAAAAGATACACAATAACAAATGGCATAATAAAAATGACATGCCTTATTTTCTGATGTAAGCAAAGGCAGTGATGTATAACTTTGTTCTGGTCTCACGCAGTATCTTTCAGCAGGATTCACAGTCCATGCGACAGAGCCGCATTAGACCTCTGGAACTGAAATCCACTGTTATTTATGCCTTCAGCATTGACAGTCAGGCCTAAAACTGTGAAATAGTAACGTGCTGTAACTCAGCTCATGTCAACACAAGCAGTCATCATAAATCAAGTATCGCTGTGTGTGGGTGTGTGTTCTAAAACCTTCCACATTACTGCTGCAAAATAGGAGACTAAAAAGTAAAATAAGGAAAATAGTATTTAAGTATATAAGTTAAACAATTAAAGAATGTTTAGATATATTCTAGCAAGGAGGAAATACGTACTGTGAGAAAACGTTCTAAAAAATAACAGATCTGATATTATTTCAATAAACAGATCCAGTAGTAAAACATGTGTCGTTTCAAACCTGTATGACTTTCTTTCTTCTGCAGAACACAAAAGAAGATATTTTGCAAAATGTTGGTAACCGAAGAACAGCGGTACCCATTGACTTCTATTGTGTGGACACAAAACCAATGCAAGTGAATGTGTGCCGCCGTGGTTGGGTTACCGAGATTCTTCAAATGATCTTCTTTTGTGTTCTGCAGAAAGAAAGTCGTACAGGTTTAAAATGACAAGAGGGTGAATAAATGATGAAAGAATTTTGGGGTAAACATAAAGGGCTACATCCAACCATGTCGCCATTTTGCAAGCGTTCTTACTTGCATGATCAAAACCAAATATTCCTTTTAAATAAAGTAAGTAAGAATAACACCACAGAGGTGATTTTCATCCAAAAATATTTTTACACGAACGATATCTCAAATAGCGGAAAACACTTCATTTAACTGGCCATGATGTATAAATACTATCTATGTATCAGCTGCTCATTTAGTCAGCTATCCATCTGTTAGATCGTTACACACTTGATCTTTCCTCAAAAGCGTCATTTCTTTTTCAGTTCCAACTTTCATGGCATGATATGAAAAGGAAGATGGGACATGCGAGATGAACCACAAAGGCAGTCAGAAATTTCTCCTTGCTTTTTTCCACGTTTTTAACATGACAGTTGCTCTTTGTGTTTATGTTGGCTGGGCTACAGTGGAACTGAGAAATGCAGTAGATATGAAAAATTGTCCGCCAGCCAGCCTGATGGGTAGTTTAGAGAGTTTAGCTAGAGAGCGGAGAAGAATGTTCTTCGTGGTGGCACGACATCAGGTGTTTCCTCAACTCCAATATCATCTCGTGTGCTCATGGGAAGCGCTGCATTTATCAGAAAGACGTGTGAGGTCTCGGGATCTAATGAAACATTCAGAGGTGAAAAATAAATCATTTTCTTAATGTGTAGCTTTGCTTTGTTTTTTGTACTTACTTCTAAATGCCTTTAATACAAGATAAATTTCCTTGAGGAACAAAACTGTGGGATAATAAGACTTGTACTGTAAGTAAAATGATACAACTTAAAGGGACAGTTCCCCCAAAAATGAAAATCCTGTCACCATTTACTCACGCTCTTGTGATTTCAAACCTGTATGACTTTCTTCCTTCTGCAGAACACAAAAGAAGATATTTGGAAGAATGTTGGTAACCGAACAACATCGGTACCCATTCACTTCTATTGTACAGACACAAAACCAATGCAAATCAATGGGTGGTTTGGTTACGAACCACGGCGTTATCCCTTTCAACAGAATAGAAAAAATTAAGAAATATAATAAGAAAAACTGAATTCAATATTGTTTATATTAAATATATTCTTTTAAAACCAAGTTTAGCTCCTCAAGTGAATTTAGTGAAGTGTCTTAATGGAAAAAATATGTATTTATTTATGGCAGTGTGATATAGTTACTATATACGGTTGTTATTATATCTTGATTATTATATACAGCCTGGGAGTGTTTACATGTGAAACTCAGTATTAGTCAACTCAGAGTTTCTTATTAACTTCTGTTTAAGTCAACAAATTAACTCTTAACTTACAGTAAAACGACCAATAATTATTGCTATTAATAAGCCACAAATGTGTCACTGGTTATGAATTTAAAAGTTGTCATACCAACAATATGTTGATGTTCACTGCTATCTGAACCCTGGTGCTAGAAACATATCGACCCTTGTTGTACAAACACCAAGTGTCATAATGTAGCGCCCCGGGGTCATCACTCCTCATCACATATTACACTGTGGCCAAAGGCAATGTTATTCAGTTATTCAAACCCCCAGCTGCTATTAATTAGCTATTAGCCCAGATCCAGACGAGGCCATTGTAGGTTATTCCATGCATCAAAACTATAACTCGCTCTCTGAACTCATCATGTAAGTATTCGGTGAAAGTGTAATGGCCAAAAACATGTTTTAAAAGAAATCCGATGGTCAAAAAATCTCTCAAAAATGTCTAAAGCGAGATAGAAATGCAGTCAGGGGAAAAGTATTTGGCTTATTGAGCCATCACATAAAAACATGAAAGTTAAAATTCAATGATTGCAATCTGCACCTTTGATATAAACGCTAACAGAACATGGCTCCAGAAATCATAGGACACCTGGAAATGATCTCATACAGTAAGACTTAAAGGAAAAAAGAAAGTTATGTCATCATTCGCTCACCCGCAGATTGCTGCAAACGTGTATGACTTTTTTCTTTTGAACACAAAAGATATTTTAACCTTAACAAAAATCTGATATACATGCATAGACATATATGTAAAAATATATTCATATATGGCTCTATTTTAGATTTCTGTATGGGAAGACATCCCTCTGCAGTTATGATGCGCAGGGACTAGGGTCTTTAAGCTTAAAAATGTTGTAAAAGTACAATAAAAGTACATAAAACTATTCCATATAACTCATAAAAACCATATGACTGGTTATCCAACAGGTTGTTAATCATTTTGGACAAGATTGAGTCCTGAGAACAGGACCAGTTTAATTCATAAACAAATGCAGAGCAGTTTTATGAACTAAGTCAAGGTTCATTGATAAGATCCAACTCAAAGCGATGGTTGTCTGGAAAAAAGAATCAGATGACTTTAAAAATACAGTGCACGAGTCATATGCTTCACTTTTATGTTCATTTGATTGTTTTTGAGTCCATTATGATGCTTACCACATATTAGGAAAATTTGCTTTATACATTTCTTTGTTCTGTTAAACACAAAAGAAGATATTTTGAAGAATGTAGGAAAGCAAACCGTTCTGAGGCACTTTTGACTACCATTGTCATTTTTCCTACTATGGTAGTCAATGCGGTCCAAGAACTGTTTGGTTACAAGCATTCTTCAAAAAAAAAAAAGAATTCCTTTCAAAATCACAGATTTAGTTCCCAGTGAACACAAAAACTGCTAAAACATATATTTTGCTTCAGATCTGCCGCATGCACGAACGTAAAGTCTTTACGGGACCTCGACAACATGAGTGTGAACGAATCATCACGCGAGCTTAGTAGTTCCCATTTTTGGATGAGCTGTCGCTTTAAATAAAAGAACAAAAATGTAAAAATAGCAAATTGAACAAGCAGCCTACTTTGATGGGAATGTTTGGCGATAATACAGGGTAATGCAGAAGAAATGTTGGATTTAATGAGCTGGATCACCTTGAGATCAGAGAACAGCTCCCTATGGCTGCACACAAGCCAAGTGATACTCAGGCGAGATGATTAGGATGGTCTGCTCTGCTGATGACTGTTATATTGCTTTCTGTTTTCAGGGAGTGCCGTAAAATCCTTTAAGGAGGTTATTTATCTCATTTTTAAAAACACATCCATTTTAGTCCAACCGCTACTTTGGCGCTTCAGGTCACACCAACCTCGACTGGTTTCCACAGTAAACATCATTAAATGTACCAGGCGTACTGGTACTAGTTAGGAGCGGATCTAGGATTGGTTGCGCATGAAACAGTTATTTGTTTTTAATTACATACAATTTTATAATTATATTTTTATATAGTATATTTTTAATTACGTAATTACGAAATCCTGAAACAACAACCGAAAGGTAGTAATCTAAATCTGACTCAGGGATAATTGGAAGGACGCCGTAACCATCTGTGGTCTTATACCTGCCCGGGAAGCATATCACAGCTGCTAACAGTACGGAAAAATATCAAAGCGTCTTCTTTCAAAATACCATATTTCCTCTCCTTGCACCTGCAATAATTGCACCACAATGGATGTACTGTATGTAGCACAACATTTTGCGGTAAAAATAAATAAATAAGTATAAACAGCAGCTTTCAGGGGTTTTTTTCCTCACTACATGGACGAGTAATGAGGGGCTACCTGTAATTACATACAGCTGCTGTCTTCCCTGACGAACGCTAATTGCCAATAATGATTTTGGAGTGCTGTAAAATTCGCAGGCTGGGCTCTGGCGTCGTGGTGGGGAGCCCTTTTACCACTGAGAAACCACGTTAATCTCTGTCGCTGACTTATCGAAAAGCCGCGCTCACCTGTTTGCCATCACTTTCATGGGCTGATAACAGGTTTATTGGAGTCATAATGCACAGGTGGGGGTTTAAAGGTCCCACTCGGGCACGGGGCCTCGTGAAACTTTCGGCATGGGAGAGAAAGGCGGATTAGGGAGTGCTCGGATCATAGCTGAGGACACTAACGAAATATGTCTATAATTAAACGGCAACTGGTACTGTTAATTAATAAATTGTTATGTTGCAAAGGTGTGGGGCAGTAGGGAAACACTAGGTGAGCCTGGGTGGGCGAATATGAACGAGTTGCAAAACAGGCGAGCTGGAAAAAGTAATGCATGGCATTAAAGGAAAAAATTAACGCGTTATGACAGATATTTTAAAGAATGTTGGTAACTAAACAACAGCACTACCCATTGACTTGCATTGGTTTTGCATCCGTACAATAGAAGTGAATGGGTATCGTCATTGTTTAGTAGAAAGAAAGTCATTGAGGTTTGAAATGACAAGAAGGTGAGTAAATGAATTTTCATTATTTTGGGTGAACCTTTCAGTGAATTTAGCTACATATGTAGTTACAGTACATTCGGTTAAAACTTTTATCATTTAGCAATAGTTTCATGCGACTTTTGGTTTAAATGTAAAGTGACTACCATTTGTTTATTTTAATGCTATATAGAGTTGGGTTTCTCTGAATTGCATTATATTGTAAAATGTGGCATAATAATGCACTGAAGTCTTCACTAAAACAAAGGAAAAGAACAGAATATTTAACAGATAGAACTACAACAAAAGAAAATGAACAATGCATTTACATTACAGTATGCATATAGTTAACTCGCTATGACTGTAAATGCCTCCAACTAAATAAAGAATTGGTTCTGATGGGACATCTGGCAAGCGTAGTATTATTTTATTCTTATTTTAGTCATCAACCTGGTGTTTTGAAAAAATAACACGACTCAGTCAACTAGATCTCATAGGTAACTTTTATGAGGCGGCTAAAGGCTCATTCACATCACTCTTTTACCTTCATTCCAGCTAATGGCCTTGTGACCTGAAACAGTGAGAGAAAATCTCTCTATACGACTTTTTATCAGATTATTGATTATTCCGAGTTTTGCCTGTCAGTGGGGAAAATAAACACAAGAGAGATAACACAGTGCTGTATGCACTAAAGGTGTGCTTAAAGGTTACCTCACAGAGCCACTTATAAAGGCATGCTGGTCGCTCTCTTAAAGCAGTGATGTCATTAAATTCATCATTACTGCCGTGCCTTGACCACAGAGCTCTCACATACAGTATAGCAAGACGTTCCTGTAGCTTTTTACTAACAATGCCAGTCACATACAAATAGATTTGCCATAAATTTAAGTGATACGTCTCCACATTTAATTCTATTTAACTATCACAAATATTGCTTAGCTTGACTATTAAAATAAATGATGAGAAGACAGAGAGAAGACATTGTCTTATTAAAGTAAAATTAACGTTACTTTAACAAACTTTATAATGCGATCCGTTTATTCACAATGTCCTGACTTAGGACAAACACAAAGCAATTTAGTTTTTTAATTGATCAATAAAAATGAACGAAATAATAATACAGTTGTTTTTTTAACTTGTACACTTACCTTTTAACATGCCGTAGCTTTATAGACTGACCAACTGTTTTCAGACACTTAATCTTCTTAAGTGATGCAAAAAATTAAGACACGCTGTGTTAAGATCAAGATTGTGTTGAGCAATTAAACTTTTGTTTCCAAGGATGAACAGACGGTACAAGAAGTTTCTCACAGCGATACCATACAGAAGAAACAGTTTAGGTTCCACCAAAGAACGTATTGTCATGGGCTCTTATAAGAACCATTTGTGACCCTGCACCACAAAACCAGTCACAAGGTTCACATGAAAGCTGAATATATAAGGTATAAAATCTGCAATGTAAGGGTGCAAAAAAAATCTAAATATTGAGAAAATGGCCTTTAAAGTTGTCCATCAGAGGTGATGTAGCAGGCCGTTGCTAGAAACAGAAACAGGTTTGTTTTAACACTCTCTATTGGCTAACCGCTTTGATGACATTGTGGAGAATAGATGAACCCAAAAGTGGAAATTCTAAGCTTTACATTGATGGCAAACTTGTGTGGGTAATTCCCAAAGAGCGGCAGCAGCGAGTGAAGTTTATAGGCATGTTTCCGGCCATTTTGTTCACGATTTTGCTGCATCCACTCACAAAAATGTTTGAATAAATTTACAGTAGGAAATGTACAAAATATCTTCATGGAACGAGATCTTTACTTATCCTAATGATTTTTGCCATACAAGAAAAATCGATAATTTTGACCCATACCAAGTATTGTTGGCTATTGCTACAACTATACCCGTGCTACTTATGACTGGTTTTGTGGTCCAGGGTCGCAGTTTATTTTTATTTTTTATAATCTAAAGAACTCTTTTCCACTATAAAGAACCTTTTGTGAAATGGAAAGGTTCTTTGAATGTGAAAGGTTTTCTATGAAACCAGAAATGATTAATCTATGTGAAACATCTTTATTTTTAAAACTGTATACAGCAAAATATTATGTAATATTTTGTAGAGGTCTCAATGACATCATTAAATAATTAATTAAATGATTCAGTGTCAAATTCTGTTATACTGGATTAAAATACAGATTCTCAAAAACGTTTAAGTGGTTTAAGTTTAAGTTTAATAATGACGAACAATTACTCAAGCACTTCACTTACATTCCCAGCATTACCCATAAACGTAACTACACAGAAAGGCCTTGGTATATTAAAGCATACTTCACTGATACAAAATGAAACCCGATGTTAATAACTCGTATCTCCTGCTGGTCGTACATCAACCTACTGATATCATCCAGTGTGCATTTATGAACTTGTGATGTTTAAAGCGGTGGACCTTTGAACACCAAAGCCTGTGGGAACCTTCGGAAAAAACATCCTGCAAAGTACGTTATCTTATCTGTGCCGGTGTGAATTTCAAAGGTTTACATGTTTATTGTTGTGTGGCCAGAGAGCAGTAAATTGTGTGGGATTGTGTTTTTATAGAGGAATGATTGCAATTGAACAAGACCTGCCGATACCTTTACTTACCTATCAAACATTCCTCAGCGCCTCTGCTTATCACGTTTATCCTCTTTCAACGTATAAATATGACATTTTTATCAAAAGCAAACAAGTTTTGGGCCTCTTGCACAAGCTTAATGTAATCTATATTGTGAGAAGTCCGTGTAATGTAAAGCTTGCCCTGCGTGTTATAGATAAAAGACGCTGCGTCTGTGCCGTAGATGCCGCACCCTCCAGAAATGATGATTAAAGACATTTATGCTGGGACGGTAAAAAGCTTTCTTTTGCAGAGCCAAAAAAATCTTCATTTAAATACACGCAGACTGTTAAATGTCAAGACTGATAGCATGCAAATAGCTGAACTATGTATTATTAAAGGCTTTGAATTTACCTACAGACTTAAATATCTTCAATGCCAGTGAAGCATTTAATATTGATAAAGATAACACACAGCCGACAGTCCTGAGTTTCATTAGCCAAATAAAAATGTCTCTATTCTCATCTTCTTCTCTTTACTTGTCTCCAACCTGCTTGGAGACTCGAGTGAAACGGCCTTGGATTTAGAGTCTTGGCAGACTCTCAGGAAATTAAATTTAATATGGGGATGTGCACAGTGGGGAAAAAAAACATCACTGGTAATTGGAACGGAAGGATTTGGGTGGGGGTTGGGGGGGCAGTAGAAATTGAGATGTTGTCACCCATTCGTCCCTATCATCGCCTGGGCATTGAGGAAAAGCAATTAGGGAGTCATGGGAGGGCGTCCGAGATTTCTACGCAATCCAAGGGAGCAGAACGACGGGCAGCCAGGGGACCGCGACTGTTAGTGGGGTGAGGAGTAATTGGGGCTGGGGGTGACAGATTGAAATCATTAAGGCTTCGTGTTTGTTTAAGTGTGCTTTTGCGTTTAATGAGTAGACCTGCCTATTAATTTCCCACTGTAAATCAAGATTCCTCGCCTCCATCATTGCACTGGCAGCATTGCTCGCATAAAAAACATAATTGATCCTTAATACGGTTAGGGCTGTTAAGGATCAAATGCATTTATGAATATCTCGGACGGTGCCGGTTACGCAGCGTACATTACAATAGGCCTAATGGTGGTTTTCAAGGACATTTCTTGGCTCGAAAAAATGAGATTAATATCAATCTCTTTTTTTCTTGTTCTAATGAAGGCACGCAGAGATTCAATTGGGCCAGCTCTGATTGATGTGGAAAATTAAAGAAAAAAAATGCAGACAATTCGGGGGAAAAAATCCAAGACCATTCATCAGCCCCTTTTCCACGGGTCCAATGAAGTCTCTTCGTGGCACTGGCCTCACAACCATCATGGCTTGAATCAGATGGTAGATTATGTTCGGCTGAAAACTGCTGTCCCAAAGGCTCCGCTCCCTTCATAGAGAGGGAAGAGAAAAGAATAAAATAAAGGAGTGAAAATGACTGTGGCCCAGCAGGGGGGCCCATGCTAATGAACAGGTGGTGTGGGAGAGGGAAGGTTAAGCCCGTTCGGGTGGGTGTCTCTGGAACCCCGTGCTGCGTGGACAGATGTGCGGACGTGCGCTTCTCATCCCCCGCCTGTTCTGCCAAACCAGTAGCCTGTGTTCAAAATGCTCTCATTTATCCCTCTTTGTTCTTTGTTATTTTTGGACTGGCTCACGGGCAGCCAAATTGTCTCTCTCGGAGGAAAATCACGTTCTTCTGCTCTCTATCTCATTTGTTCTTCTCTGTGTGTGTTGCGGAACAATGTTTCAGAATTCTGCGTGACACTTGGCTCGCTGTGACAATGGTGTAAAAATGTGGCTAAAGAACCCAAAATGGGCTTTTGTTAGCATTGCCAAAGAGCTTAGAGAGGGATGCAAAGAGCAACGCTGTTCAAAAATGAGGCCCGTCACGTGGAGACCTCTGACCTTGTGGTTGAGAACAGGAAGTGAGAGCTGAAATGGAGCATCTGAAATGTATGCTCTTATCAGCGTGATGTCGGACGGTTAGAAAGTCTCAGCAGGTGTCACTTGAAAGGTATTTGGAAGGACGGTTGCAATTGCTCAATCGAAATGTTAAAGCAGGGGCTCACCGGGTATTTTGGTCCATAATAATTTTTTCCTACAGGCAGGAATAATATTTTGAAAGGGATTGTTCACCTAAAATGAAAATTCGTTCATCATTTACTCCTCCCATTCCATTCCAAACATCAATGGCTTTTTTGGGGGGAACACAAAAGAAGACATTTTGAAGAATGTTGGTTTGGTAACAAAAAAAAACTGTCACCATTGACCATGGACACAAAACCACTGGGACATTTTACAAAATATCATCTTTTGTGTTCTACAAAAGAAAGAATCATATACAGGTTTTGAATGACATGACCAAATTTAAATTTATGGGTAAACTATCTCTTGACACTACATTTTATTCCACCCTAACTTTTAGTTTCTTTTATAAAATGTATAATATTTATTTTGGCCTATTGGAACATTTGCACCACCAAATGTATCATTAATCATATTTTTATTTTTATTAACTAGTGTTAAAAGTAGTTTTAATTCAAATGTTGAAAATAAACATGTTGAAACGTCAGTCAAGAAGAGAGGTCATAGCTGTGCTTTATTGCTACTAAACACAAAATATACAGTGTAATATAAAAAACAGCAAAAAAACATACATTTTCTGTGTACGCTAGACAGGAACATGTTGAATTCTCACTATAACGTATGATATATATATTAAAAAACGTTTTCTTCTGCTCTCATACTTCCAAAAGCAATTCAAGAATCTCTAGCAATTCTTGAAATTTTGTAACTTGTATTATACTGCACTCGTATTATTGCCTCCTATATAAATTGCATCATTGTTTTGTTAGCACTTTATTTTATAGTCCTGATACCCATGTGCATACTATGTACTTACTGTGTACTTACTGTGTACCAACCCTGAACCTACCCCTAACCCATATTAAGTACTTATAGTTACCAGTATTTTGTTGGGTCAGTACACTGTAAGTGTACGTACTGTAAAATAAAGTGCAACCATTTTTTTCCCTCATTTTTGTGAGTAGCTTTGGCTAAAATTGTCCATTAAATGCCTAAAGGTAAATGTAAAGCACAGCTTTGACCTAACATTCAACAGATTTATATAACAATAACATTTAAAAAATAACTATGATTTCAAAAAAAGCTTATAATAAACAAACGTTCCATAACCCAATATGCATTTCTGGCGACCCAATGTGGGGTCACAAACCCAAGGTAAGTATTGTGGGTTAAGTGTCAGTTGCCTCAACAGTGGAAATAACAACTGTCTGAACGATGAGAGATACCGTGATGATCCGCAAAGAGTCAGACAGTGCAAATGTGAGTCAGTGTGGAAATCACCTGCTGCTATTCTTTTTCTCTAGCTGCTCAACGCTGCATCTGCCACCACAATGGAAGAGGAAAAAAATCTGTTAACAGAGTAACTTCTCTCAGACGTTCCTACTGCCGTTTCTCTCATTACTGTCAGGCTGCTGGCCCGGGCCTGCAAGTTTCACTTTGACACACGCACATACACCAAAACCCCCGCCTGCCACAACAAGCTGAGCAAATGACAACTTGTACTTGTGTCGCACAATACGGCGTCACACAAAAAAAACTGAAAAAAGTGGTTCACCCAAAGTTGCCGTCACTGGTTTTTTGGCGAGCGCAGGCAAGGCTGGAGGTCAGTGGGGATTTTTGGAATTTTTTTCTGTCGCCTGACACCCACTCAGCGTGCCCGTTCTTTGAGCGAGGCGGCACGGCCACCTGCTTGCATTGTGGCCGGCAGCTTTGGAGCGCGGCAGGGGGGCCTGCAGGGACGACCGAGCACGCAACATGTTCCGGCGAGTTTGTTTGGAAACCGGCGGGCTGGGCCAGAGCGCTGATCAGGGCTAAAACTGAGCCAAGAACAGCTGACAGACACATACACGCCCACTCTCTCACTCACAGCCACTCGCTCACGACCGCCTGCCTCACTTTTACATCAGCTTCCTTTTTTCCACCCTGCTCCCCATGCGCTCCCTTCCTCCCAGCAGGGGTCTGAAATCACACTTTAATTGCCCATTCTTTGCCGTCTGACCATCGCTGCTTGGTTTTTGTGTCCCACAGGTGTGATGTCATCACTAATGGCCCAGACAGAGAGCGCAGGTGAATCTTTACGGTCTCATTATCTCTGTGGTTTAACTGACAGGAGCAGCCCACCTGAACAAGCCTCTGTATTCCCCGATGACTAATTTACAGTCATATATATATTACCGTGACACTGCTAAACGGCCCACCGCGGGAGGAACATGACCGAATATTTAAAAGCAGCTCTCATGTGCCACAGTGTCACACAATTATTTTAGTAATAGTGATGCGTCTCATTTTGATAATTTATTGGAACGTGTAGTTATCTTGTTCCGGTGGTCCATGAGGACATTTATTTCCTTTTTATTAATGTTCATGCATAATTCAAATATGAAAGAGCGAATATACCAACATTTTTAGTTATGACTGTGAAAAGCACAGGATAACAAAATTTGGTTAGCTGCCTACCTAGACAACATTTTAAGGCATCCCAAGTGAAGGCTGCTCCAACAAGTTCTAGTTCTATGATGCATATTGTACAACATATGCTTTTTGAAAAAATACTGCAATGCACTATGGGATTGGCTTCTTCAAAAATATGTTTTTTTTAAGTTAAATTAAATTGGCAATACAAGTCAATTTAATTTAAATGATAATAGATTTTAAAAATATTGTTGCATTTTGTATGAACAAAATGAAATGAATTTAATTATTTCTAAATAATTTATATATTATACAAATTTATAAACTGCAAGTTTAAATAATCTTTCAACATAAAAAATTACATTAAAGTGCAAACACTTTTTTTACAGTTTACTTTAACTATGGTATTAAAAATAAAAAATAATATTAATAAAACCAAATAAGGGCTAATTTACCATTATATATGATATATGATATGATATGATGATACAAATATTAAATAATCTGCCGAAAAAAACATCAACTTTTACTAGAATAACATCACAGTTACTTTTTTAATACTGCAACTTTTTATATGGCAATTTATTTATGGCAATAATGTCAAATTCTACGAGTTGAATGCGAGTCAGTTCTCCAGAGTGCTATTTGTGTGGCTGTTTATGGAGAACATCTTGAATCACTTACACAATTTGATTCCAAGATGGTTAGATTGCTACCTTAGAAGGCAACTGCAAGCAGTCCTGTAGGCTTTGAAAGTAGCAACATTGTGAAAAGGAAACACCTCGCACAGATTTGTTGACGCTTTGAAAAGAAAAGCTGAACTTGCATCTGATCTCTAGTCACAACCTTGAAATGGAAACTTTCCATCCTCCAGTATGTAAAGTTTGACATTCAAACCATCACTCTTTAAATGTCACTACTGATGCCCCATGATACACATGCAAGATACTGAAACATCAACTGCTCGTGTCATATCAGTCCTTCTGTCATTTCTCAGCTCACGATCAGGCGACGCTTTTAAGTGACACCTGATTTTGCCATGTTCAAGTTTTTCAAGATTTCTCAGCAACAACCATACTGTATAAAACGCATACATTTGTACTGCTACATACATATTTATAATCGAACCTGTGAGAAACAGTAAGAGAGAGATAGGGAAAGAGAGAAAGTGAAAGCCCTCTGGTGGAAAACACCTGGCCAGTGGAGGCACGGACCAGAGGAGATGAAAGAGTATGAGAGCAGCTTTTTGATAGTCCTCTTCAAAGCCGTAACAGAAGAGAAAGTCTCCCGGAAGAGTCTTCTCACCTGCTCTATCTGCCGCAGCAGGCTTCCGGAGCATTCTGCACAGCACAACTTTTTTTTTTTTTTACGGTGTGCTCTCTTTCTCCACTTTTTCTTTTTCTTTTTTTCTCCCCACAACGAGGGAAATCACCCTTTTGTGATCAAATGCATGCTTAAAATAGTTTTAGCACTCGAGGTGCACAACACACCGTTACACAGCTTCTTTTTAAGAATTTTGTACTAGGAATTTTTAAGTGATGTTACAGAATATATACACTCTCTGCTTTTTAACACATTTTGTGTTGATTTTGTAAACAAATTTTGGTCAAAATTGAGTTATTTACATATTCTTATTCTGTGACAACTTATTTACATTATGTCATGTTTTTTTTTTTTTTAAGTGTACACTATGGGACTTTAATAAGAAAATAAAAAAGTTCTATCTACAAAATCGAATTATAATTTGGTTCTATAAGGTTGTATCCGCAAGCCCTTTGAATGCACACAAGAGGACCAGCTTTATTTGTCATGTGGCCGGGCTCCTCAGTGACAGTGAGAAATATCTGAGGAAACAATGTTTAAAAGAACATCAAGGTTGAAGACATAATTTTTTATATTTATAGACTAGCCAGCAGAGCTAACTTCCTAATTCCTGTGTTTACATACATTCTCATAATGTGTTTAATGCCTTAAGTCTTAAAATATTATTGTATATTTTTTTACAATATGTTATTTCAGCCATACTCATCTCTAGAAAGTAATTTTACCCATCCCACCTTCTGTGGATAAAACATTTAGATACAACAATTAGCACGGCGTCCTAAAATATGAAATAAGTGTCATAAAAACCATGTAAATTTGAACATTTTTTTCACTTTATAACAACACTTATTTAATATTTTAACAAAAAATATAAGTAAATTGTTTGTGTTGCTTGAAAATGTATTGCTTTAATTAATCTTTTGCAACTACAACCTTATAATTCTAAGCAGAAAGTGATTTTTCAAACTTTGAAACTTGACATCTCAAAACTACTCACAATGTAGATAGAACCTTAAAATTCCAAGATGATGATACACAGTGGTGGACAAAAGTATTAGAACAGTATTTTCACCAGCTAAAAAATGATTTTTAGTCAGTTATTTCTATCTTTTGCTGTAGTGTTTCAGTAGGAAATATCAGTTTACATTCATGTTGCCATAAATAGCAATAACCTGACATGAAGAAACAGAAAAAAATTAAAAACATACTAAATCCAGAAAAACTGTGGCAACGTGTCCAAGATGCTTTAAAAGACCCACCTGCAAGCTACCTGAAAAACAATGCGCAAGTGCACCTAGGGCAAAAGCTGCTTTAACCCAAAGGATGGTCACATTGATTTAATTTAGTTAATAGTTAATTGATCTATTTATGACATTATTTTTGACAGCATCTTCATTTTACAGCATTACAGCAACTTTTAACAGTACTGTAGCTTTACAGGTAGGTAACTTGACGCATCTTGGAGAGGTTGCCACGGTAATGGTATTGTAGTATTGAAATAGAAAACAACTTTTAATTTGTACAAAAGGTCATATTTTCCTGCTTTCACTAAAGCACGCAAGACAGTCTTTGGAACGTTTTCAGATCACGCTGGGATAACATGGATCATCAGGTTTCACACAAATGAGTGCTGCTGTTATTACGAGCACAAATGCCAACAAAAATAAGTAATTATACAATTCTAATGAAGAACACAAACAGCAATAATTAAAAAAAAATACATAAAAGCAAAAAAAGTCATATCAGGTTAAAAAGTAGAGAAAATGTCATAACGTTAATAGTTAAGGACAAAAACATTTGAAATGATTTAATAAAATGAAAAAGTTATTTTACTGCTTATACAAAACACACCTAAACCAGCACTGTGGTGTCATTTTAACGCGTTCTCTAAAATTTCCCTTTCCCCGCCTCAATATCACCCCCCAGGTTCCTCTGATCCTCTAAATCCCCGGCAGATATGATTCTCTCCGCTAAACTCGAACCGACTCCCCAAAACACGCCTTTGCACACACACATGAGCAGGGCTTGTTAAACACTGAATCTACTTTTGTGTCTCATAAGTGATAAAGCTTTAAAGCAGCGGGGGGGGGGGGGGGGGGGGTGGATGTTGGGTTGGGGGTTTGGGGGGAGGTGGTGCGGGGAGATGGAACTAACATCTATTATTGCTTTTTCCTCCTTTTCCTTTTTTGCCCATTTGTAAGCCTGCGAGGCAAGCCAATTATTGCACAATCTCACTTTTTTATTGTTCCCAGCTGCTGAAATGATTTCTAAATGTCAGTAAGATGCAACATTTCCTGTGGAGTTACTGACAGTAATCACTTCCCCTCCCAGTGTTGCAGTCTTTAATATGAATACACTACAGAGCAAGCCGCCCTCTACACTTTACACAAAGCCTTCTCCATTTTCTTTATTGGATTCCTCTCTCTCCAAACCCAATCACGCTAAACACACACACTGCATCATTTTCTCATTGAGTGACTGTACCTCCTGGCACATTCGGTAATAATAAAGATTCCTGTCTAGATTTGTTTCTACATTGCATTTGTGTTCCGCGAGACCCCCGTTTCATGGCGGGGGGCTCTTAGGATTGATTACAGCCCTCCGCTTACGGACGCCCACCCTGTGAAACTCTTTCTTTATTGACTTGTCATCAAAAAAGTTAAGCATAAAGAGACAGAAATAGAGCGTTCATGAAGTCAGAAGTTAATTGGTGAAAATGGAAGCCTGTGTTCGTGATATACAGCGGTTGGTTGTTTCTGCACCAGTGCATGCTGGGAATATTCCTACATTTTCAGGTGGAGAATTTTGTACAATTTTGAACCTGATTTTGTACATGCACTCTTTAAGATAAAGGTGCTAGAAGTTTAAAACGTCAGAGTCAAAGGTTATAAAGCCATTTTTTGCGAAGCAGAAAGGTTCTGTGGACGTTAATAATAAAGGTTCTTTGTGAAAAAAAGGATCAACGTACTGTTTGTTAGGGTCAGGCAATGATGTTTCCAATATCTGCAAAATACGTTGACCCGGAAATATGCTTAACTCAGGATGTGACAACTGTAGAAAAGACAAATTCTAAAATGAGATATACTTATAAATGAGAGATATAGAACGCATTTTTACCCCTAAAAATAGGCTGTAGTAATCTAACATAAATTTCTGAATGTGATATTAACAATATCTTAGTTATATACTAAATTCATACTGTGCAAACTGTATGCAAACAATTATCGTATATTGTATTATCGTAATTATCTTATCGTATTAACAAATAAGGAATTTTGGGCAAAATTGATAAATGAAACAACATTTAAACAATTCAATAACCTAACATAATACAAATATAGAAGCTTCTAGGGCAATAGAACCCTTATTAAATATATAATGCCAAGTTAATGTCAAAACGCTTGTGTAACATTTACATACTACATACGTCCTTAAATACACTGGCATTCGCATTCACCGTAAACAGAGATCAAATGTATTCCATCAAAGCAGACATATTGACAAATATCCAAGCGGCAGACAAATAGAGGATGTTTATCTGGGATAAGAAACAAGACGTCTTACAAGAAGCACAGCTGTCACTTACTGGAGAACACACACACGTAAACACACAAACAGCCGCACAACCTCAGAAAAGGTTGAGGATGTCTAACTAGGGCTGAGTATGCAAACAAACATTCCTACGATTTTCTGCCTTTGTGAAGGTACCTTGTTAGTCCGGGTGATCATTAGAGAGCTGCCAGGGCTGTTTGATCTGGCAAACGCATAATACTCTTGCCATTTTTCTCTCCCCGTTTCACACCCACATGTGGCATAAAGAGAATTATTCATTGTTTTCCACCGTGCAACAAAGGTCTGGCAGCTGAAACAGCATCTGCTTTCAAGTACTTCGTTTGCTCGACGGGATACACGTGCATTGGTGATTTAGGCTTGATTCATATAACCTGTGTGCCAGTGGCGTGCCGGACTTCTGAAACAAGGCTCTTAAGGCATTTACATTTAATATTTACACAATTTACACAAAAATGATGTATAATAGTACAGCATGTAACTTGCTTAAAATGAACAGGAAACCTTCCAATCTGAAAATCACATGTGTGTACATGTATAAAAGTAATGCATGTAAATATTACAGTATCAACATACTTAACCTCTTCTTTGCCTATTATGTATGCTTTACACTCTGTGTGAGCTCATTTATAATATACATTTAGTTTTGCTTTTGTTCGTTTTTTTAGGCAAAACTCATTCCAATTCTAAAAACAAGACACAAAACTGTCACATGCTTCACAGAATAAAATCTTAAAGTAGTGTTTGTTTAGTTTGGTTTCCATTTAGGGAATATTTCACCAGCAGAGTGAATTCTTGTGAGACACTTGTATCAATTTCATTCTCTCTTGTTAAAATAATAGGCTGTTCATCAATTTGTATTTTGGAACGGAAAGATCCATCTCATAGTTTTCAGAATGTTTCTCTCAATTCATCACTTCCTTGCTATTTTCAATGATTCTCAGTCGCTCCAAAGAACTTTTGTTTGTCTGTGTTTTGGTTAGTTAACATCTTTCATTTTTTCAATCCTAACCAAACATTGTGGTGTTAAGCACTTAGTATCAGAGTATAAACACATTTGTAAATAATATGTACCTACAGTGAATAAATGAGTAACATGTCCCTGTGAATATTCCCCCAAAAATACCCTGCTGAGTCCCCAAACGTACCACCTTCCTAAAACCTCTTAAATGAGGATGTTAAAATATCAGGGGACTTTCGGTGTGAATCAACAACCTTTAAGAGCAACAAAATAAATACTTGAAAATCTTGTTTATTCATTCAGACCTTCAGGGCTTCTCCATGCTCCTCCTTTTCCAACGAATGTCAGGTAAAAGGCCAAAAGCAAGCAGTAACTCGTGCCAAACCCAATCATGTAAAGTCACACACAATTTATTACAAAACACACAACTGTGAAAAGAATTGGCATTTTTACGCCATTGGCTATATCTCTGAACATTTTTATCAGGCATTTACATTTAAGCATTTAGCACACACTGTGTGTTTCAAGGTTTACATTTTGCTAGTTCCTCGTGACTCAAACCTATAACCTTGGCATTGTTAGATAAGCAACTAAAACGTACTTTTTCTGTAAAGAAAATGAAAAACCTTTTTCTTTCTTATCTTTTTTTATATAAAATGGGGTTTATTAGGTAACCTAGATTAAAACTATGTTTTCAATATCGTTTTCAATTATGTTCTTTAAAACACCTATTTTAGTCAATGAGAAACAAATGATACAATTAATTTAAATTATAAAATAAAAACAAAGAAAAATATAACATAAAATATTACAACGCAATCACACGGCGAAATTGTAAGTATTTTACGAGGTTGCTAATTTTGGCTAATTCGTACAATCTCAGGTTTAAAGGTGGGCCTTCAGTATTGCTTAATCCTATGTTTTTGTACGACTCACAACGTATGAATTCATACGAATTAGCCACCTTATGAAATACTTACTACTTCCAGTGAGATCAGGTTGAATAATACACTTATATTTTAAAGAGTAACTTGCCAGCATGTGAGTTTATGTGCATAATGAATCTGGTGAATTAAAGTGCAGCAACTTAGTATATAGCAAAAAATAGCAACATAACACGAACAGCTTTTAAATACGTCAATAAGTCAAAAGGCACTATTCCTAAAAACACACTTTAAATTCAAGGGGATCAATGAAAAATTACCTTTCAGAGTTTTCCGAGTATAAATATTGCCTTTAAGACTGACAAGGTTCATCACTGTGTGTTACCATTGACATGAGCACATATACTAGTCATTGAGGTTGCGCTCTTATACGCTCCGTTTTGCATCACCACAAGATGCAGAAAACTGTACGATTTTTAAAAGGTAACAGAAATAATCTGTCTGATCCACTTAAGCTTAGTGTATATCAGTAGCATTGAAACTTTAGATTGACAAAGTTCGTCTAGAGAAAGAACGTCTTGTGATTGCACTTATTTTTTTCTTCTTCTTGGACCTTTGCCAGCCTGCGTTTCTGGCCAAGACAGAAAAAAACAGAAGAGTTGTCTAAACCTGGTAGACAGCACAGAATGTGTGAATTGACAGGTATTCCGATGCCTGCCAAAATCAGCTGTCTGAATCTTCCGCCATCACAAGATCTGCCTTAAATAATTCAGTCCGCGTATATTCACAGTCTCTCTCCCTCTAGGCTGAGAACCAGAGATAAGTGTATAAACTCAGGAAAAAGCAGAAAAGTCAATTACTCTGACAAAACTTTCCATTCCAAGGAGAGAAGAGGAAAAATCTGAAAATCTTTTATCATTGCTTAATGGATTAATGGCTAAACTTGATTCCAGCAGTAAAACCAGGACAGTTTCTTAGGGCTGGTTGTGAAGGGATATTAGCATGGTAATTATATTACATATTAATGCAGCCAAATTTTTTGCATTACATTTCTCCAAATCACACCCAAAAACTACAGGATTCCCAGTTGCCATACAAGAACTATTTATTCACAAACTTGAGGTTTGAAGCAGTGCTCTTCCAGACGAAATTAAAATGTAAAATTAAATTAAAATTGTTATCGTGCATTTCAAGGTTGCAAAAATATGTTTTTTTATATTTTATTCCACATTCTTAGAAAAAAAGGTACAAAAGCTGTCACTGGAACTGTACTTCTTAAAAAGCTACTAATATGCAGGATCTGGCCTATAGAGGGGACACTGCCACCCCACATTTTTCTTGGGCCCCTCCAAAAATACCTAGCTGACAATTAAAATAATTAAAACCTTCTTATTTGTATTATCTATAAAATAACGATTTATCAATTTAATCACAGAAAACTGTATACAATTTTGAACTATGATTATGTATTTGCCCAACCAGAATATATGATTAAGTCGAGCCAGCCTAGCACTGGGTCTGCTATGTACTGTGTAGGTACGGTACATATATTTTAACATTTGATATGTACCTTTAAAAGTACTAATATGCACTCTTTAGGTGCAAAAGGGGTACCACACCCAAGTGACAGCTTTTGTACAATATTTCCTGAAAGCACAGCAGGCACCAAGTCAGCTTTATCAATGGTGGTCCGAAGTAAGTGCTTTAGTCACATCTTAATAAAATCATATTTCAACAGTATCGCCATTCCCAATCATGCTCTTATAAAACAAAACCATAAAATATGATTTCATAAACCATGCGTGTTAAATCTGCTTAACTATTCTTGGATAGACATGATGTGCAGCTTTCGCACAGCCCATGAGCGCGATCTTGCGAAGGCAAATGCCATTAGATAAAAGAGACTCTAGTAATGGATTAGCACAATCGTTCTGAGCCTTGAAGAGACTTTGGAATGTTCCACCTTCAAGTTTGAAATCTTAAAGATCTTTTCGAGACTGTGACCAAAAATAGGCTTGTGCCGTATGACAGTATGTGACCATGTGGTGTTTGTATTTGCATGAAATCTGTTAAAGGGACACCCAGCTCAGTGTGCACTGGCTTTGAAATATGGAATGACACTTTCGGGAAGCGTTCCACACAGTGATAAATATGCTAACAAAATGCTTCAAACACAACCTCATAATTTACAAAGAAACATGAAAGACGTAATTATAAGAGAAATATTCTGGGTTACCTGAAGCTAAACTGCATTTTAATATGTTTTGTTTTTGTTTTTGTCGTAAAAATAAATGATCCAGCAAACAAAAATGATTTGACAGCAAAAATCTGTGGTGCAAATATACTGTACAGCGCTTACCCCATAGCCATCTACTGTAAAACTAGATTTAAGCAATCTCAAAACTGCCTGTGTCAAATGTGCACACGAATAAGATGTGCACACGGATGTTGATGTTTGTTTGTTTAGGCCTATATTCCTAACTTGAAGTATTCCCTAACTATAAATCCCTAAATATTAAAGACCTGACAATTGACAGCCATGGCCAATGCACTCATAGGGTACATCATCGAACCAGAGATAAAAAGACTTATTTCCACTTCTCGAGATAAACCACCTGCACCCTCAGGGGAACCAAAAGCATTTCACAACAGCTAATGCAATCTTCAGAGTTTGCAGAAACGTTGCGCTGACCAAAACTGAGTTTGGAAACTTTTCCAGTAATGACTTCGGTGACAGAAGCCGGTCGCAGATCAACATAATGAGCAATTTGCCCGGTGTGACTTCGACTACGCAGAAGTGCCATTGCTAACTGTATCATATGTTAAGAGGCCCACAATGAGCAAGAGTTAAACTGGCATTATTGGGACGGGCCGTAAACAGCGGACCCGTGGGAAGCTGTAAACAAAGCGAGAGCTTGATTATCATCCGCGATTAAGATGCAGATGCAGGACTATGCTAATTTTACCCTATATCCTACAGAAGTAAAACAACAAGCGCACGCTTCATTAAGAAAGGCCATGCATTATTCAGATAACACACGTCCAGAGGAATGACTTCAGGCCAATTAAAGGACTGCGCAGGAATTCTCTGTAGCCTGCACTTTCCTTTCAAACACACACGCGTGCACAGAGAAACAGACACACTATTCATTTTTAAAGAGCCGGATCTCTTATTATCATTATAAATGACCAGTTCTGCTGAAAGGTCTCAGGCAGGGCAGAGAGATACGTGAGAAACGCTGCGGATTGGTGGATGCGAAGAGGAAAGAGCAAAAGAGTTTGTATCAGCTATTAGAATGCAAACTGTGCAGGTATCCCCAGGGTAAAATGGTTGACCTATTTCTCTAATGCCAAGGTTCAGTGTGGCTCTTAAATGCACATACACAGTCTAAGAAAGCTTGTGTATAGTGTTTCTATAGTAGACCAGTCTAATGCAAGCAAGATTATCTTTTTCTAACCATGGGTTTCAATGCTCAGACTTTGACGTTTACATGATATACTGTATAGTAGGAGACATGTATATGATTTAATATCATGTCTGTTTTCATATGTCGCTGCATTTTACAGGTTATTTTCACAGCTTTCCTGTAGCTCAGTGTTGGAGCATGGCGCTAGCAATGTCAAGGTCATGGGTTTGATCCCAGGGATACTCAGAAACAAATGTATAGTATGATGCAATGTAAGTCGCTTTGGATAAAAGCGTCTGCCAAATGCATAAATGTAAATGTATTTTAATTGTGTCTATGAAAAAAGATAAAACATGTTAAACCAGTCTGTGTGTGTGCGTGCATGTGTGCGAGAAAGATAAATTTGACTGTTAAACATTAGCTAGTGAGTTGATTGTTTGGCTGAACCGGGTTGACACTGAAAGTGATGTATAATAGCTTTATAAGACTTTGCTCTCTTTATAAATCTTCATCTTTCATTCTTTTTCTCCTTAAAGGGAGAGTTCACCCCAAAATAAATCTTCCACCATTTATTTACCCTTAAGTCATTACAAAGCAGAACAACTTTCTTTCTTCTGTTGAATGCAAAATAATATATTTTAAGAATGTTGGTAACAAAACAACATTGGGCCCAATTGACGTCCATTGTATGAACACAAAACCACTGACACGTTTCTCTAAATACCTTCTTTTGTGTTCTACAAACAAAAAAGTCATATACAGGTTTTAAACAACATGAGGGTAAATAAATGATGACAGAATGTTTATTTTTGGATGAACTCTCCCAATAATAAAACTCCTTTAAGTAGAGTCCCTGGAAATGTTGTCCTATTGGGACATTACCTCTTAATACACAGACATAAGATTCATTATGAACACTTTATTTTACAGTGTCTGTTATAGTAAACACTAAATTATGCATAGTTACTGTAGTCCCCCATGAACTTAACCATAATCCTAAATACAGTACTTTAAAGTGCAACCTTTGTTATGTATTAATATTTACTCAATGCTGATTTTATTTACATACTAAAATAACAGTTTTTTAGTGTTGCATCACAGCATAATATTTATTTAACATAAAAACTGCAACCTCGTGGTAGCCAGTCAATATAATACATTTTTCTTTTTCTATTTGAAGCAACTGTGTAGCATGTGCAACTCTCTCAGACCAAATTATTGCCACAGCATTAGAAGAACACTGCAGGCTGAAACATTTACTCACTGGTCTGATTCTCTTGCTGATTATGTTATTTATGTAAGGGATAATATACAGGCAGATGGTTGTTATCGCAGGAATAAACGCTGACAGTGTGATCAGGACTTGAATTACACTGAAGGGGTTTATTCTGTGATAACAGCCGACTGTTTGTACATTATCCCGCTAATTTTTAACAAATGCAGATCTTTCGTGAGGAAAACCTGTTTATTTTCGGGAATTTGATTCAATCATTTGTAAATATAATGTCATGCATGTTATTAAAATACATAAATATATACAATTTTTGTGTAATATTAAACTCTGGCTGTCAAAATCATTTGCAGCATCTGGGTTATCATGTGTTATTAGTTTTGTGCGGTTGTTATCTGGGAATATCAGACCTTGGAATGTAGTGATTGGCCAATCAGAATCAAGTATTCTAGAGAGCCGTGTTATACAAAAAAAAAAAATATATATATATATATATATGAAGAGTTCAAATGCAAAACCCTCTATAAGCCACCTCCGTCAAAAATTATGATGTTAAGTGAATGCTCTCCACACATAATATACGTTACTCAAATAATTTTGCTTCAAAAGCCACTAAATAAAGTAAATGGAAGAGCCTGATAAAAATTGCTTGTTTAAACAAAAGTCATCTGACGGATTTAGAGGGTTTTGCATCTGAACTCTTCATATATATATATATATATATATATATATATGAGAAAATCGCCAAGTTGTTAATCAAAGGCGCTGTAGCAGGCCGCTGCTAAGAAGAAACAGGTTTGTTCTGTACTGGCTTACAACTGTAATGATGTTGTGAAGAGTAGATGAACCCAAAGCTGAAATTCTAAGCTTTACATAGATACCAAACTTGAGTTAAGTAGAGTTATTCCCAAAGAGCGGCAGCAGCGAGTGAAGTTTGTAAACGTGTTTCCGGCCATTTTTCTTAGCGATTTTGCTGCATCCACTCTCAAAAATAAAGTTTTGATATATTTACGGTAAGAAAATTTACAAAATATCTTCATGGATCTTTACTTAATATCTTAATGATTTTTGGCATAAAAGAAAAATCGATCATTTTGACCCATACAATGTATTTTTGGCTATTGTTCTTGTGCTACTTAAGACTGGTTTTGTGATCCAGGGTCATATATAAATTTAAGGTCTAGCTAATTACTGTGTGGGCCAAACTTTCGACCATTTCTAATTTATTTGCTCTGTACGCCTCTTTAAGGCGCAACTACTGTAGTTTCTTTACAACAGCATTTTGGCCATCTTGCTGGTATTCAATAATTATGCAACTTTCTCCAAATCTAACATTTGTATGAACATTTTATATAGTTTTAATACAATGAACACCTTGCGTTCCCCCTCTGCGCTAATTTCTACAGTTCAGATGACGCGCGTTTCATTAATTCTGAATTCAAGAAAAAGGTCGCTGCAACACGACGTTTGCGTCTCACGATTGTGCTGTTGTGCGTTCGCCAGCAGCTGGCAGGATAAGGGGGCGCAACTCACACCAACAGCAGGAAGTGATGATGGCTGGTGACAGGAAGCCTGGGGTTGAGGTCCACGCTAAGCTAACACTGGGCCACTAGCGATGCAGTCACATGCCCTGTGGAGACTGCGGTTGCTAGAGAGTGGTCTGTAGGCCCAGCTGTCGGGGTGTGATGAGGTAACAGCGGGGGAAGTGCAGGGCAACATGTGGCATGTGGCAACAGCCCTCAGCCCTCGACTGTTAGTGACGAGCGGCAACTCATCCTGTCACAAGATTTATTACAACTGTGTGAGATCTGGCAACACTGAATTCTGTTTCAGGAACATGAGGCTTTGAGTGCGCTGGGGGTGATGGTTTGAGGTGTCCGGAGGATTCGGATTATTTCGATGTTGAAATCAACATTATACTGGTTTGCGAACACATCTACTTCCATTTCATGTATTGCTGAGTGGAACAGGATAGAAAACCTGGCCAGGATTTGATCGTATCCTTTGGGAATTGAGTGGGTGTTACATATGAAAATAGAGCCAGGTGGTTGGTGGGGAGCGGTCGAAAAATGAAAAGGGATTGGAGATCTTACCCAAAATGTATGTTTTAAAAGCAAAGTCAATTTTAATGAAAAGGTTTACTAAAGGTTATTGCTAATGGTCAATGCCAACTATTAAACAAAACAAAAACTTAAAAATAAATACAAGCAAAGCTTAAAAAACAGTTCACTCCAGCCTTTTGGACCAAATACATACACTGAACTCAAACATGAACTCATCTCATCTGTAAGTCTCAATGTACCCGGTCTACATATCTGATATCCTGACCTGCACCGACCTGCTCAGCTGGCCTCGGCTCTACCAGATCTCATTATAGTGCGGTGCTGCGGAGCAGGACTGTGAATTTTCTCTCCTCACCAATACAGCCAACACTCGGTCCCACACGCCTCCAACAGTCCCTGAGGTCAGCACCCCATCTGCTACCCAGACATGGCTGTGTCTTGACGGACATGTCATCAGGTGTTTTTGTCTACGCTCTGAATGGGACTAATGGTGGAGATCTCAGTCTATGCACAACAGCAAATAAGGAGCCTCACCTGGTGAGTTGCACCAGGGCTGATTAGGTGAGCCAGGCTTGCTAGATGAGGCCGTACCCACGCGGGCACACGCGGGGTGGGCGAAACATAGCAGCTGCGCTAGCTGTGATCTCTACCCTCCGCAGGAGCCTTGAGACGTATCGCAGTAAATACAAGGACATGGAGTGTTTTAGAGGTTTTGCATGGTCAAAATAAACAGCTTGGTTTAAAACTGATGGGTCTTATAAATAAAATAACTGTGCGCCAAAGTTTAATCAGTTTAAGAAAAAGATCTGTTTAATATCTGATTTATAGATTTGCACGAGCTTCCTACTTGAGGTAATCGAGGTGAAAATTGTCGTCCAGTTCTTAAGCAGGATTATGATGCCGATGGCAGAATTGAGCCACCCTGCTTCTGCAGAGGGACCCACCGAGTGTGCTGGCTTTTGTTCCAGCAGAGCTTCTAATTACCTCAGCTAATTGAGCTGTTAATTGAACTGTTGTCTTAATTAAATATCTCCTGACGCTTCTTTGCTCCGAGTTTCTGCCAGCAGAGATGAGTGGCCGTTGCCACACGTACAGGAAAGAGCCCAGAAAATCCGGTCAGCTAATCAACCTCCTTCTGTGCCCTAAACAGCAGCAATTAAAGATTAGTTCATGATTACACTTAGATAGAAATCAGAAACTCGAAAATTTAATAGAAAGTGAAATTAAAACCAAAATCGCCTCTTCGTCATTTTGAAATTAAGAAGGTGCAAAAATGATATCCATATATCATTGTCTTTTATCATTATTTTAAATTAAAAAAACAGAACTGCCAATCTAATTGGGTATTTGACCATAGGCACCATCATGGTTAAGCATTTTATCATATTTAGTTATTATATTGTTCAAGATTTTGACCCAATCACCCTTTAACTTATTGTTAAGTGAAAAATAAATATACTAAAATGTATTTGAAATACTAAATTGGTATACTTAAAGTGATAGTTCACCCAAAAATGAAATTTCTGTCATCATTTACTCATCCTCTTGTCATTTCAAACCTGTATGACTTTCTTTCTTTCTTCCGCAGAACACAAAAGAATATATTTTGAAAAATGTTGTTGACCGATGGCAGCCATTCACTTGCATTGGTTTGTTTCCATATAATAGAAGTCAATGGCTGCCACTGCTGTTCGGTTATCAACATTCTTCAAAATATATTTTTTTGTGTTCTGCGGAAGAAGGAAAGTCATACAGGTTTGAAATGATAAGAGGCTGAGTAATGATGACAGAACTTTCATTTTTGGGTGAACTATCACTTTAAAGTCTGCTAAACTGGAACAACAAATTTTATACTTGATGCACTTTAATTGTGTAAAAATAATGCTGAGGTCTAACAAAAGATATACTGAAGAATATTTGACTGTGCTAAATTGGAACTATTGCAAGTATACTTCAGGTACACATTAAATCCTGCATTAAAAATATTAAAAACTCATTCAATCCTCATCAAAAGTGATATTAAAACACATTTTAGGCTTAATATTAAGAAATTGTATTATTATTTATTACAAGTTTATACCAGTAGGTCTTAACCTCTTATATGAGCACCCCTATTTTTGAGCACTTTATTGATAGAAAAACAAGTTCAGTTCAGAACATAAATGTTGAGTGTTTGTACACAAATATAAATATGTGAAAATGTGTTCATATAGTCTTAAAATGCTGCTGTCTATGCATTTCAATGCAGATGACAGCAGATTTGGTTCTGCTTATTTAAAAAGAGGCAGAGAATTGATGTTAAGACTGTTTAAACTCTAAATACACCAGACCAAATTAGTACTCTGAATTCATTTGAACCAACAGAAAATGTGCATGTCAAGACCATATTTATATATTTTATATACTGTAAGAAAACATATACATTTTATAGTTTAGAGAGTTTAAAGCAAAATTAAAGGATTTGTTAAGTTAACTTATTATGATGATTTTATTGTGTATTGAGGACACCTTTCCCCATGTTCACATAGATAACTTAATTAATAGATTAAAGCTGCAAGCAGCGATGATCGGGCCCTCGCAAAAGTTCCACCGCCACCTGTTGGCTTTATAGTGGGGAATATGCATATATGTAGGTAGATTATATGAAGTCTTTGTCATTTATTTACATGTGCCAGATTTCCTGCAGCCAGTTTGTGGCGCAATGATAATAATATCATTACAAAAACAATAGGGCTCTGCCCTAATAAAACTTAACAAGAGAATTCGCCTGTTGTTCCTTCTTGCTGTGAATGGATTTGAAATTATCCAACATTTTCTTATAACAGATACATTCCCTGAACTTCTCTGTGGTTAGTTTAGTTTTAAACGTCTCAAATATCACATTGTTAATCCTCAGACTTATTAAAACCTGTCACAGCAAACCTAGTAACGCGCTCACATTGTGTGTGTAATGTGTATAGGCTACTTGTGAGTGACAAGCGCTAACATCCGTGGAAGTTTTTTGCGGATTCCTCCGAGTTTTCTGCGGAGATGTGCTTATTCCGCGCTTCCTCATCGAGCACTGGTACGCTGAGTGTGGACAAAACGGGGAGTAGAGCGCTGGCACGGAGCATGAAGGAAAAAGCCCAGCTGCTGGTGTAACCGTCTGTTGCTAGAGCACCTCTTGAGGTCGGGAAGAGAGGTTTACCTGCACAGCTCTCTCATTGACCTCCGTTACACTGCCTTTTTTTTACGTTTCATTTCACAAATTTAACAGATGTATATTTGTAATGCAGTAAATAATGCACCCTCTGATTCCTCCCTGTTTCCCCTCCTACAAGAGCCCTCGTGGGAGCCAAGTCTGGTCAGCCACACTCAGCTGGACATCTGACTCATACACACTTCCTGGAAGAGGCCAGCACAGAGGAGGAGGAGGATACAGTGGGGCGAAGACGCTAGCGACGATGATGCTAACTTTATCATCCGCTCCCAGCCTGGTGGCAGATGGTGCCAAGTTGCATTTGCGACATACACAAGCGTTTCCCACGAGCTGCAGCTTGGGACCACGTGAAAGAGAGGCTTTGTCACAGGCCGCCAAATGTCAACAAGAATGCCAAGAAGTTAGAGCTGTAGAATGCAAAAGGGAAGGGAGAGGAAACGGGGGGTGACAGCGTGGGGTGGGGACGGAGGTAACTTCTGTTTAATGTTCACTCAAGATAATGATTGACTTTTGTGAGGAAATGCGTCGCTAGCATAAACCCTCAGTGTTTTGCATGAAAGGCCCTTTGGACTGGTGGATAATGAGGAATGATATGTAAAGATGAACTGCTGAGGAATTTTTCGGTGACAAGTGGCCTGTGGATTCTAAATGATCTATTATAAGGGTTTCCAAGGCAGCAGCACAGGGTCAATAAAAGATAAAATGGTCCACTGAAAACAACAGCAGGAAAACCCCCCCAACCCCTTAAAAAAATTTCATCTCAAATTGCTATGATTTTATTTTCACTTTAATCTCATATTAAAGAGTTATTATAGTGTTGTTTTATTGTAGCTTTATTAATATTTTAAATTAGTTTTTACTTCCTCAGATTTTTTTTATATTAATTTAGCTGAAAATTTTGTTGAAGTTTTTCATCTGAAGCTACAATAAAACTAAAAACAAGAAATCTTTAAAATTTTTAGGCCAATATTTTATTTGATTTCTATAAACAGAAATGTTTTTGTAGTTTCAATTTTAATGAACTAAAATAACCTTATCTCGAATAGAACCAGTTCATATTCACTTTTAAGCAATACAACAGAGTAGTATTTGTACATGTATTTAGGGAAAGTTCAAAAATATTTTTTTTTATGTGATAACCTTGATTTTCATCATAGTTTTCAGGTGTCTTGTCATGCTGTCAGTCTTTCACATTGCTGTTGGATGACTATGTCACTCCTGAGGTTTAATTTTGTTGAAATTCAACAGACACTGGACTGAAATGGCCACAAAACATCTAGAAATGCTGGTTTGAAATGAAAATGAATTGAATTGCCTCATGGTTGAGCCGACATTTTGAGCATTGCAATGGCTCTATCAAAAAAATGACAGAGGTGGCTCTTGAAATTGTAAGGCGGGATTTAGCATTTAAGTTTTCCATTCATTTAACAGTGGCTTGTCTCTGCTAGAATGTGCCGTTTCGAATCGGCGCATGAAGATTACTGTACTATAACTAAGGTCAATGATTTACTGTAGAGTTCAAAGTTTCAGTTAAGTATGCTGCTGGTATAAATTTTAACAAAGAATACATGACCAGAGAGGAAGCCTGTCTGTACTGATGTGATTTAACACTTCTGCGTAAGGTGCAGTATTTCAGTGATGAGGAAGTTCAGTAATGTTCGCCACAGATATCGCCCTCTGTTTGTGTTTCTGGGGCCACTGATAAAAGATGTCATAATGTCACGATATTTTGCATGTGTCACTATGTGGGAAGTTGAACAGTGGACAAAAAATATTTATTACAACATGCAGTCTGTTGTAAAAACGTTAAAATGTACATACTGCGGACAATCATACTAAAGCAGGCACTTGCAGGGGGGGAGCCCCTTTGACCAAAGTGCCATTTTCACAAAGGGACAGAAAAGGAAAGTCACAGAAATCACACAGAATGTGTTCGGACAAAGAAAGAAACACCAAAGATGGTATGAGAGTGAGTACATTATGAATTAATATTATTTTTGGGTGAACTGTTCCTTTAAGTTCTACAGAGTAATCCAAGCCTTTATCCAGAAACATGGAGACACATGCATAAATATAAATATACAGACACGTGTACACTCGCTCACTCTCTCTTTTACACCTACCAACACAATTTTTTTTTAAAGGGATAGTTCACCTAAAAATAAAAATTCGGTCATCATTTACTCACCTTTGAGTTGTTCCAAATCTGTATACATTTCTTTGTTCTGATGAACACAGAGAAAGATATTTGGAAGAATGTTTATAACCAAACAGTTCTTAGGATCCCATTGACTAGCATAGTAGGAAAAATAACTTTCTATTTTTATTGTTCTGTTGAACAGAAAAGACGATTATTTAAGAATTTAGGACAGCAAACAGTTCTGGGGTACTTTTGACTACCATTATAATATATCCTATTATGGTAGTCAATGGGGTCCAAGAACTGTTTGGTTACAAGCATTCGTCCAAATATCTTTCTCTGTGTTTAACCAAACAAAGAAATGTACAACTAGAGAGTGAGTAATTCATGACAGAAAAAAGCACAAACTGTATTTGCTACATTTTATATGTATAATACATTTATCCATTGGTAGAATTCCTGATTTAACGTCCAGCTAGTCTACTTTAGGAGTACTTTACTGGCACTTGCAACATAAGTCCACACACAACGAGATGACCCCCACTCATTTGACATGGTTTGGGATCTTAACATGGAATAGGGTTACAAAAAGGGGTAGAGGCGAATGTTGGGAACTTTTGACAGTTCTGTGTGTTTGTTCCAGAGTTGTGAGAGCAGCAGATGGCTTCACTCAAGTTTGCTGGGGAGTGTGACTTTGCCTCTAGTTGTGCCACTGATGTTGCTATCCACCAAGTCAACAGCCAACCGGTGAAGTCAGTCTGTTCAGTCAGCCCAGTCTCCAACTGAGAGACACTCTGTGCTTTAGCAAAAACACAAACATAAACAAATACATCAGGGCATAGTTTCTGAGGAGCTCAGTCATAGAACACAAATGCTGATTTTTTTTACTTTTACCTTAATATGCTTTCTCTTATCAAATCTTAATGTGCAAATATGAGTATGTCATTTGTTGGTAGATTTCCCTGAAAAGTGTGAACACTGTGGCTTTGTGATGCTTTTATAGCATTGCTCTGTTTTTAACAGGCCAACTGAGCAATACTGGCTCAAACAACGCCTTAAATTCTGCTAGTTTAACCAAAAATTTAAATTGCAATATATTTTTTCACCCTTATGTATATGAACCTTTTTACTGTATGACTATTTTGAGAAATGTCTTAGTGGTTTGTGTCCATACATTGAAAATCAATGGGGCCCCAATGTTGTTTGGTTACCAACATTCTTCAAAATATCTTCTTTTGTGATCTGCAGAAGAAAGCATGTCATACAGGTTTGGAATGATGTGATGGTGAGTAAATTATAAAATATTTTTTGGGGTAACCTATCCTTTCAATAATGATTTCTATTAATGCTAACTTCATACTGCAAGCAAAGCAATTCCTAATAAAATATTTATTGTGTAATAATACTAGAATTTCCACAGTAACTGTCATGGGTTTTAGTCTCAAACCCCGAAACACATACTGTTAACAGAAATGCTGTAGATGAAAGCATTTCCCAATTAAACAAACATCAAATGTTTCTATCCTGAGATGTTTCCGAGACATCTGTACATGCGACATTGAACCTAAGAATAGATACACTTGAGATCTATGCCCGAATAAAGGACTCCAGACAACAAAAGAGCAACATCACGAACGCAAACTCAGGTGTTTTGTCAACTAGAGCTGCCAGCGCGACTCAACGCGCTGCCTTTATCTTCGCACGCTCCTTCACAAGACGCGTTTCCTCTTTAATGGAACATCTGTGTTCCATCCTTTCATCTCATGGGATTTTCATTTAGCCAAGTTAATTACCCTATCAAACCGGGTTGATTATCATATTCCTCGACTTAAAATAAATAAATAATTAATAAAAAATTGGTGGCGCAGTCTTGCGGCAACGGTTCAAATCCCACTCAGCCTCCATCGCGGGTGCGGCCCACAGCAGCACAAAGAACAGCTGTATCTGGACCGAGTCTCCTGGGTGGATACTGCAAAATCAGAACGTGGTGTAGGTTTCTTGAGCAATCTCTTTGTAAACATCGCTCACGGATGCACCTCTAGGGAATATATGGAAACGTGCTAATGGTGATGAAAAGCAATTTATTGAATCAGGTAATAATCCTCGCGCCCAACTCTTAATCCAAACTGCTACCGGAGCATCATTAACAAAACATTTTTCTCTTTCATCAACCTATATTGACCTTCATTGCTAGGCATAATTGGAATGTCTGGTTATTATTCTTATTTTAAGCATTTGATGCAATTTGGAGGCATTCGGCTTTCGTCAAAAATTTGTTTTTCCTTTACACATCAGTTGGTTAATGTAAAACGTCAAATTCTCTTGCAATTTTCACTCATGTTTGTATTCTCCGAGGGGATCTTGCCCTCCCTTTCCAAGCCTTTTAAACAGCCGCAAAAAACAATTTGGACTGTCAGAAAGCTTTGCACAGTTCTAAAAGGATCATTACTTTAAATAGGTATCCTGTACTTGAAATGACCTTTCACACACTGTCATTACTGTATTAATCTATTCTAAAGATAATCTGTTAAATGAATTATACATAGCGTATTTCTGCCGAGCGGCAAGGCACAGGAGACCAGATGGCTCAGGGTGGAGCACTAACTGCTGTAAATTGTCAAGACGAAAATGGATGCTCTAAATATGGTCCTCATGCTGCTTGTAGGTAGGGATGAGGGGAGCAATGGATGGAGAACAGGAGCATCTTAGAAACTAAATTAAGATTACATGATGTTCAGTTTTGGCATCACATATGGTGGGAGGGGAAATGAAATCCATAGGTGGGGCTGTCAGGAGAGTCATTTGGTTGGATGATTTGATATTGGAAAATATGGATGATTGGAATGGTCTCCTATATCTACAGTATGCCACTATAGAGTATGTTGTCAGATTATATGGGGTAAATTGTCACCACAAAAATGTAATTTTTACACTTTTAAGTAAAGGATTTAAAGTCAAATTAAAGTATGAAACACAAAAGTGCAAGAATGTACATTAATCTACATTAAAATCTACATTAAATCATCGCAATGTGATGTACAGAACATTTTGTGAAAATATAAAAATGTTTAAGTGATAGTTCACACAAAAATGAAAATCTGTCATCACCCTCTTGTCATTTAAGACCTGTATGACTTTCTTTCTTCTGCAGAACACAAAAGATGATATTTTGAAGAATGTTGGTAACCGAACATCTGCGGTACCCATTCATTTCTATTGTATAGACACAAAACCAATGCAAGTGAATGGGTTCCACCGTTGTTTGGTCACCAACACTCTTCAAAATATCTTCTTTTGTGTTCTGCAGAACCACTAGGGCACAGCATTATACTCTTTTGGGTGAACTTTTTGAGTGAGGTGAAATGGAGGTTAGCTTATCTCCCAATTAATCATGTTACTTCTGAATGCACGGCTGCACGCATCAGACCTCCTTAATTCCAACCACATTTGTGTTTACTGAGAACATTTAGATAACAAATGTGCCACAGGTGCAACAAATCAAATCAAGTGTTTTTCAAAAATCGAAAAAAGTTCACCTGGGAAGTGTTTCTGCATGTCAGAACACTGGTAAAAGGAGGAAGACAACTGATGGAACAAGATGTGATGTAGCAAGAGAAAGTTTCTCCGGGCAACGCTGTCTGGTTGCATGGTTGTGTGTCGGGTAAGTGACTCCACGCGCCTCCGCTACTGTTCAAACCCGCGCGAGTGTCCCGCGTGCACGCGCTAATCGTGCTGAGTGCTCCCCCGCGTCTTGTTTTATTACCTCGTTGACACCAGCTGCTAGTTTTTAAGCACTTTTAAATGCGGGTGCGAGTGGTGGCTCAAATCAGAGAATTAATGCCGTTATTCGCCACGCTTTTCTTTTTGGCAGCGACTTAAGCCCCAGACTTAACAACAAGCCTGTTTTTTATGCATTCCGACAGCTGGTGGGAATAAGGCCCTTGCCAGTGGAATAAAAAAGCCGGTACATGAAAATACAAGAAGATAAGTACCGAGCACATATACCGCCCCTGACGGCTCTAATTCTCAGCTGCGGGCCTCTGAAATTTTTGTTGCCCTGAGAAAAGTTCTTTTCTGCTATTCTAATATTAGCATATTGATAGATTTTAATTTGTTTGTTTGTTTGCTTGTTTTTGAAAGCAACATTCCATTTAAATTCCCCTAATGACAAAGTAGAACACTTTTTTCCACATTAGCAGTGACTAGGGATCCAGATGAAACAACTGATGAGTATTCTTCTGTGGGCCTGCTGTGAATAGTTTTCTAATGTAAACATTCCAGTTTCAAACACTTACACGCACTGCTCTGAGCATGTGTGTGAGAAAAAAAGAAAGAAAAAAAAGAAAATGACACATTAATAAATACGAGAGTACAAGACAACTTGGGAATGTTAACAATACTAAAGTGTCACAAAATCAAGGTGAAAAACATGGAAACAGCTTTTAAGAATTTAGGGCGGTACACACATTCAATACACTGCACTTTAAAAAAAAATTATACGATGTAAAATTGAAAATGAAAGTTTAAATGCTGTAATACAATAAAATAAATAATAAACATAAAATCGTACACTAATTGTTAACAGTTGTTCCACTAAAAACAGGATTAAATAAAAAATAAACAATAAAGAACAAAAAAATTCCTAAACTTTGTTTAAGTAGTGTTGGAAATGGGGGACGAAGTCTAGGAAGTGAATTTCATTCCATTCCATCTCAAAATGTAGAGGATTTGCTCTACAAATAGTAACTTTTGTAGAATATTTTAAGAAAAACTCAATAACAGATATGAATGCCAAGCGGTCACACTAATAGTAGCTCTGTGAAGAGGCCATACTTGTGTCTTATATAGCAGAAGTGAGCTGTATCACTGTTATCCTTGTTAATCTTGTATCTATGTATCTCTTGTGATAAATCATTATTATGTTTATGGGTTTTGCAAATATCTAACCAACAAAAAGTATTAAAAAGTGCTCATCAATTAAACACATTTTTAAAAAGTACAGTGTTGAATCCATTTCCTGAAAAACAGCAAGGTTTAAGAAGGACAGTATGAAATTCAGAAATGTTTTAAATGCTTTAGAAACTTCTTTGTTCTGTTAAACACAAAAGAAGATATTTTAAAGAATGCAGGAAAGCAAACCATTTTGACTACATTGTAACTTTTCCTACTATGGTAGTTAATAGTGGCCAAGAACTGTTTGGTTACAAGCATTCTTCCAAATATATTTCTTTGTGTTCAACAGAACAAAGAAATGTATACAGGTTTGAGGGTAAATGATGACAAAATTTACATTTTTTGAGTGAACTATCCCTTTAAAGATTCATGCTAAATAATAAACAGTGTGACCCAATGAAAGAATGTGAGCAGTGCTTATAATATCGTGCGATGAAGTCAAATGATGATAATGGCACAATGATGGAAGAGTAACCTTGACCACACTATCTTGAGGCGCTGTCAGAACGGGTCGACTCTGTATGTGAGAGGCGCCGTGATTGCACTGACAACAACAAGCTGCTAGCGGAGTGTGTGTGTGTGTGTGTATGTGTGTGTGTGTGTGTGTGTGTGTGTGTGTGCACGCACGTGTTTGTGTGTGTCTGCTTTTCTTTGGTGTAATGTAGAGAATAGGGGAGGATCTTAAGCCTTAGGTAAAATAAATACGAATTCCAAACGGTGCCAGCAGCACCTGCTTGATTTACATTTTCTAATTGCAAAAGTAATAAAAAGGCACAAAAAGCTGTCATCAATACATTGACAAGAAAAAGAAAGCTACAGCACAGGAAGGGAAAAATAATTAATTCACTGACAGAAAGGAAAGACCACCTGAAATTAAAATTCTGTTTTCGGTTTTATTCACCCTCGTGTCGCTCTAAACCTGTATATGAGTCTTTTTTTTATTGAACAAAAGAAGATATTTTAAGAAATGTATCCATACAGTGGAAGTCAATGATGTCCAATGTTGTTTGGTTACCAACGTTCTTTAAAATATCTTTCTTAGTGTTCTATGTCACGAACAATAATCAGATTTCATAAAAATGAAAATGAAAAAAATATTTTTATATAGACTCATCTGTAAACATCTGAGAGAAGTTTGCTATTTTCTTTGTTTACAATTCATTTAATTGTTTGCTCTTGAAAGAATGCAGTATTTTTTAAAACCTACACAGAAACTAGGAATTCGAAAAACAACCACATAAACTAAGAATCACTAGCAAATGAGGTGCTTCATAACTGACTTATAACTTAAATCAGTTAAGAAGGATTCAGTCTGTCAGTCAGACAGACAGTGACACACAACACACATGAGCGAAAAAAAAACTGGTTGGCCGGGTCTCGTCTTTTGACACCTTAACCCGAGGCCCTTGGTGAAAACCCAACAAACAACACCTGCACAAGCTCAAGTCATGTCCTTGACTACATTCCAGTCACCTGGGAGAAAACTTCCCAGGCCTGGCCCTATCCCTGATTTGGTCTCTCCAGAACCACAAAAAGCATTTTGTTGCATATGACGCACAGCAGAAAAGACAAACAATGAGGCGAGCAAGCGAGAGCGAAAACAGACTGTGGGTCACAAGTCTCAAATGTCACAGGTGTTGTTACTGCCATCAAGAGTGGCACAGAAATTGGCAGGAGCTACGCTGTTGAGCTTCCTAGCAATGTGGCTGCTTGGCAGATGAGGACGCGGCTGTGATTAGCAGCACCGCATTTGCGCTAACAGTGAACGACAGCGTAGGTAAAACCAAACGGGGGGGGAACAGCTGTGAACACATCCCGTAACAGAATAACATCGTGCCAGGCTGACCAACACGTTATCAGATGTAGCTAATGGACCATTTCAACAATACTGGATGCTGCATTTCACCTTTCATTTAGCAGAAATCTACTTTTTCTCAGAAAGAGTGTAAGAGGATTGTAGTTAAAAGAAGTTATTTTGAAGAATGTCTTCACGGTGGTACCCGCTCACTTCTATTTTATGGACACAAAACCCAATGGAAGTGAATTGGTGCCTCTATTGTTTGGTTCCCAACATTCTTCAAAATATGTTCTTTTGTGTTCTGAACTATACCTTTAATCTATATAAATATGTGTATAATGCATATGCATTTTCCTCTACAGTATACAGTTTACCCTGCTACTGACTTTACAACCAAAAAAATCAATGCTGCTATAAAAGTGTAGACCTGCACAAAACCAATTTGTAATACAGAACATGAACTTTGCATAACCGATAAGCACTTGCTAAAACGTTGACTTTGACGAATGACTGTGTTTACATATATAACTGACATAGCTTGTGTGCAAATGAAGGGAAGCTGTAGCCTGCTGCTGTGGCATGATGTTTCGCAAATGCAACCGTTGTGATAATGAAGAGAAAACGAAACACCCTCATCTGTTTCAGTAAAAAAAAAGTTGTTTAGGGAGCTGTCAAGTGTGTCAGGCTTGGTGTAACAGACACCTGACAATAGGTGAGACATGTAGCCTGTCAGACATTTTTGTCATGGCCACCTGCTCCCCGAGGTGACAAAACCTTCAAGTTCAAATCCATCTCAGTGTCTCCCTCCCACGCTAACAGGACTGAAATTGGACGTTTTGGCCACGTTTTCTGCGGAGAGTTACATTGGGAAAACATTTGGCTTGATGTTAATGTGCATAATGTACATTACGGCCTTACTTGAAAAACGAGAAAAACTGTAGAGGTGACAGGTCACTTTAAGAAGAAAAGGAAGGAGGAAGTCCCACCTTTCTGGAAAAAGAACCAATCGGCTTTTGCCAAAAGCATCAGCGGGTCTTTTTTTCAGGTGCTTCTTTCAATCCAGAAAGAACCCGTTCAAGCTTAAATAAATATTTACTTCTATCAAAACATTGCTCTGTTTCATTTCATCACAAAATCACAACCAGCTTGGCATGGCGATATTGGCTCAACCAGTGGCAGTTTGAGGAGGTTTTTCCAACCTGTAGCAGGCAAACTTATTTGAAAAATTACACATCCTAAGTACTTATATTCTATATACGATATACTGACTGACAAAATGTAAAAAGAAAAAGTTAAAAAACACAACAAAAATGTATGAGCTTGTCCAAATAATAAATACAAACACACAATAAAGTGGAAATCGTATGATACTGTCCCCAAGTTGCAAACGTATCGAGCATAAATCGAATATAAAGTGTGACCGTCCATCTTCGATTTAGTGGTCATTGTTTGTTGCCGGTGATCCTGATCATCTCGGAGCAAGTTTTCATCTGCCTGCGGTGGTTGCTGCTGTTCTCAGAGCAGCCAGGAGCTAAATGAGCAACGCAGCAGCACCTGAGGCCTGGGGGCTGTGAGTCTGGAGTCTGCTTCTTCCTTCCTGCCAGTAGGACAGGAATGAGCTCATCACTGCTCTCCCCTGCTGTTAGCAGCCTGGAGAGCCCATCCACTCACTCACAGAGTCATGAGGCTCAGCCATATTGCATGCGCACACACATGTATGCTTATGATTGCTTCGTACATCGTCGAGCATCTTTCTTTAATAACACAGTTCACCCAAAATGAAAAATGTGCCTTCATGTCATTTCAAAGACACACAAATGACTTTCTCTAGAAATGACTTTTGATGGAACACAAACTGAACAAATGAATTATTATTATAATTATGAAACGCTTAGTTCCAGTCCTTAATCCGAATCGGTCTATAGACAGCTTCATCGGACACACGCGTTAACAAGTCTTTGGTTATAATATAACAACATATTTTATATTTAATTACAATATATTAATTTATATTATTTTATTGTATATTAATTTATATTGAATTAAAACCACTCAACATTTATTGATCCTTTGCAGAGGTCTTCTGGAAGTTAAGTTTGGGCCACAAACAAACACGTTTGTTTATTTTGTTGCCACTAAAACTGTCTATAGACCACTTTGACAGTTTAACTGGTGTAAACACTGTTTTTTTTTTTGTTGTTCGTTTTTATATATATATAAAAAATATAACATTTAACATTTTGATTCTGTTATAAATGTTCTATAACTTGTGTAAAAAAACGAAAACAGGAAGTTCTTCTGGACCAGTGTTGTTTACGTTTTCTGAAGTGGTCTATAGATGGTACAAGCGTTATGTGGCCCAAACTTAACATCCGGTAGACCTTGAGTAAACTCTTGAGTAATTTAATTTACTACAAATAATATACAATTAAATATTAATATCAATTAAATATCAAATAAATTGTTATATTATAATCAAACACAGGACAGAAGTTAACTTTGGGCCAGGCACGATGAAACTGTCTATAGATTTTTTCAAAGGCGTAGCTATAACCCTAAAATTAAACGTAGCTATAACCCTAAAATAAACATTCAATGGCTTTTTATAGTCGATCGGGGTTTATTATTTCCAACAGAAGGAAGACTTCATAAAAATTGCGTTAATACCTATTTTTTCTTCAATATTTGTATTGAGCAGTAACAGTTTTACAAAAGCAATAAGGTTCTTCAAAACCAGTGCTTTATCGTAAATAAGTCAAGGCTGAAGTTGGTGCCACTTGGAGTCGTGCCTAACAATGCCCTTCAGTCGTGATACATGATACAGCACAGCCTCTTGTACAAAATACTTTTGTCATTTTGGAGCTCCCAACATTGTATGTGGGACAAAATAAGACAGTATTTTCTTCAACGTTTATGTTTTTCTGATCTACAGAAGCAAAAACGTACTGTTCTTACATCATGTAGTTGAGTGAATTAAAGCATTTTTTTATTTTTGGGTGAACTTTTAAATAGTTGTGATCCTGGGAGCACAAACACATTGTTCCACAGGCCTGATCTTTGTGATCAGTAACTAGAATAGCTCGATAATACCTAACCAAACCACACTACTTATTAACCAGTTAGCCAGTACAAAATTAATGAGTAATTCTTATGCGAAAAAAGACCTTAAAGTTAAGAAACAGACATGTATAATGTGAATCAATTACTGCACTTTATCATCTGCACAGGAAGGGTCTTTGTTTCCACTTTGTTCCGGATTATCTCCCAATTACTAAAACAACAGGTATAGATTCAAACAGTAAATGATTTCTTGACTGCAAAAGTATTTAGTCTTTTATCGTCTACTTGGAATTCTAGGTTACTGGGCAAAACTTTCAATATCCTTATCACCTTGAAACAAGAACAATCTGGGAGACTCCAAGCTCCCATAACATATTTTCATTTGTGTTGGTCTTCTGCGGGGACACCAGGGTTATTAATTTCATTTGGGCATCATTAAACCACATTCTGCAATCGGGCTCTTCCGTCTTTAATCATCATTTCTCCCCTTTGCCAGCATGGCCTCCAGTGGCTTGGAGTGGAGGGTCACAATGTGTTCCCCTATCATAACCACAAAATGGATGACAAAAAAAGACCATTCATCTCAATCACTCACTGCTGGATCAGAGTCATACAAATCTCAGCTGTAATTCATCAGAGCTGGAAAGCAAATTGCCGTCTTACTGGTACATCAAGAGGTAATAAGAAAACAAATAGGCACATAAAAGATAGTGAAAACACTTCTTCTCGGGCGAAAGCAAACAATTAATGCGAGCGAATATAGTAGAGACTGAAATATGACATGAGGATAGTCTGTCTGCGTGAAGGCATTATAGCTTATGAAAAACAACTCCAAGGACATTATGCAACCCAACTTCAAGCAAGTTATGAAAAGATCATGATCATTCCTGCAATGAATAGTTTTCATTTGATTTGTAAAGCATTCAAGCACTAAAGGTCATCTTAAAAGTCAATACACTGAAAATAAAAAGCAGGCGTTTGAATTAAAGTTAAACTCAAGGTTTGCCAAAGCGAGTTTTCACAAAATAACTAAGGGTCAAAACACTGCCAAAGCGATAGCTGGAGGCCAGATAACTAATGCATGTTTACGTGTACCCGAGTTGATACGATTGACAGACACGATTGACACTTTAATACTTACTTTTAGGGAGGCACAATATATTATCAACCATATTGATATCGGACAATAAATGGTCATTGTACGATAATAAAATCAGGCCCATATAATACAGAAGATAAATTATGATTTTTTGTTTTGAGACCTGTTAGACTTGTGCCTTTTGAGAACACTTTTCTCGGTTGCACTGAAATAACATCTATAATTTGTTTATTAAATAAACCTTAGAAGTTAAAGAATCTTTACTACTGTAAAGTAAGCTTGGTACAAGATTTTTGGGAAAAAAGAGAGATAGATATGAAAACTACTGTAAATTGTTTACAGTTTTAAAATAAAAGCAGTTGTTCACTTTTTGTCTTTTGTTTCAGACTCAGAAAAATATATATTTATATTGCGAAACTGTACATCAGCCAATATATTGGTTATAGCTTTCCATTGTTTATGAATTACCACTTATCATTATCGGCCAAAATGTAGATTTTGATGCATTCCTACTTACTGTTACTAAACTTAAACTACATTAGCAACCACTATCCCCAAAAAAGAACAATGATTCTGACAGATTATGACCCAATTAAAAACCACCCAAATTACTTTAACATGGTTATATATATATATATATATATATATATATATATATATATATATGGTTGCAACAATCAACTGAAGTACTGTAATTGACAAAAAACATGTTTATCTCTTCACCCTACATTCATGTCAAGACCATATCGCCCCCAGTATCCCCAGAAGACCACCTCAAGGTCTGACCTCATAGCTAACATCCCGTCGACCCAAACCACCACTACATTTTGGACAGCTCATTTTATTCCATTGACTTAAATAGAGTTTAACGCAGCGGAATGAAGGCAGGTCGGCCTCACTACAGGAGAGCACAATAACCTCACGGAAGCGCAGCCAAAAGCTCTTAGCGCTGTGACAGAGCAGATGCCTGGAGTAATGACAGTGGGGATTATCCAATAATTGCGGATGCGTAAATCATTTCGGTTGGGCCTTCATGAATATGGACGCAAGAGAACAGAGACAGCGTAATGTTCTTAGACACTTTACTTAAAACACTTAAACATTTAGACACATGGAAGCGCCTGCTTGGTTCGCATACATGCACTTTTTACATTTGCTTTTTATATCCTAGCATCGAGCAGAAAATAGATAGTTAAAATAGTCTTTAAGGGACAAGACATTCCTCAAAGGGGAAGGATGTTATCTTTGTATTCCCAGCCATGGTGGCACATTTTTTTCTGCAATAGATCAGGCACTATGAAGACAATTACAGTCTCTTATTGACCTTGTTTTATTTAGCTTGCTTTCTTTCACTCTCATGCTATGTTTTTACCGTAGTTTTCTCTCTTATTCACCAGGAAGCCGCATTGTTTTCTTCTAATCACATTGCTTGCACTCTCCGGCTGGCTTAATTGTTTAATACATTTTATTCAGTTAAGCATGAATTATTGTTAATTGAACTAAAAAGTAATTTTCTTAATTGAAACGACGCAGGGAAGGGGTGGCATATTAACAAGGTTAAAACAGCACGCTCCTCTCAACGCCATGAGATTTGTAATGTCATTTAATGTCAATTGTTTTTATTTAGTTATACGTAATTTATTTACTTCACGTTTCTGCAAATTTTTACAGAGACACTCCCAGCATGCCATGACACAAATAATTCCAGTTCATCAGAACTCAAAACTGCATAAAGATTATTATTTCCTTTTTTCGCTCAACCTTTTGTTGCTTTTGTCAGGGTAAACTATCAGTGGATACGACTTTGTGATACAAATGACAGCAACATTTTTAAATGAATTAAATTAATGAAGTCTACAGAAACCAAAGTGAACCTGAGACTCTCTTGCAATGCTTAATAGAATAGTTCAATAGAAATTCTGTTATCATTTACTGTACAACGCTTGTCATTTCAAACTTACAGACGTTTTATCGGACGCACGCGTCTGGCCCAAAGTTAAGCTAGTGGCTAATAATATAACTATTTATATTTAATTTATTATATAAATTTTAACTTATATTAATATTTATTAACAATATTAATATTTCGTTGTATAATAATTGTATTAAATAACCAATTTTATTGTATAATCATTTTATTAAATACAAAATTTGTTGAATGGGTCGTGTAACTTTTTTATTTAAGTTTAAGTTAATTTAAGTTTATCCAAGTAACGGTTCTTGTACTGGTAACCCAAAATAATACTGACTAGACATACTTTTAACTTGCTAGCTAATGTCATTTACTTGTTATTTCTTTTCATTGTTATGTCAAAATGTGTATGTGCATGTGTAGCGGAAGTTAAGTTTTGGCAACAAAAGTTACGTTTGTTAATGTTGTTGCTTTAAAACCGTCTATATGACTTTCTTTCTTCCGCAGAACACAAAAGATATTCTGAAGAATGTTGGTAACCGAACAACGGCACAGACAAACTGGACATTTTTTAAGTTTTATTTTCACATGGCTGGTGTCGTGTTTTCTTGCTACCTAGCAACCACATAGACTGGCCCTATTTTTCTATCTGTCGCTTACAGTCAGAGGTTTGTTGTAGCCCTGACACGAGTCATGTGAAAGCTCCTCGGGATGTTTCTCTGGTATCAATCAAGTAGGCCAGAGAAGCTTGGGTTTAGAGAGGTTTGTGTCCACAAATATTAGTGGTTACATAAAATCAAAATGTGCTTTTCTTTCCAACTTCCATCAGTTGCAGCCAAAAAAGGCAAGTAACAAAACTGCAGGACACTTACCATGTTCTTATCAAACACATTAAACGCTAGTCACAATCCCCCCCAAAATGTTATGATCATCACTTTATAAGCATCACCATTGCCTTGATTGTCTGACAACTCGCTTAGATAGTGTGACGGTAAGTGTGTTTAATTCATTTTTTCCCATCAGATCAGTCATGTTAACAATGACGCACTAAAAGTAAGAGAAATCATTTCCAGCTGTTGGAAGGGGACAAAAATGATGATTATTCCCAGACTCATGAAGTGGCCAAAAACAGTAAGACGACTGTCTAAAATAGCGCTGATAGCTGAAGCGCACAGCGTGTGAAAGAATGTTGGGGTAAAGTTACTCTGAATGAAGAATCGCTGGTATGTAACTGATGCTGGTGACAAATGTTTTTCAAAAGAACAATCATCCTGACAGCTGGACGGTAGGCAGCGACATTATGGGCCCGTGTCCTGCTACCTCCTGTGACCATGGCAGACATTAGACTTGTGCTCTGAATGATTTAGGTGACTTTAATAATTCAGTGTTTCCCTGAGCTAATTAGATAAGTGCCAGAGGTTTAAGGTCTTGCGGATGCCACAGGGGACGTGTGGAGGAATGAGACGTGTGAAATATAACCTCACCACTGTAGCACCTTTAGAAGAACTTTTCATTGCATCTTATTCAATTGTGGTTACATAGCGCGTTTTGCTTTGTTGCAAACTAGCTTTACATTGAGGCAGTAGTTATTGTTGTTAAAATATATCATTATGAAAAATAAAGAAGACATGGTATTGTAATAAATGGTATTATTGCAATTTTTACTAGTACAATATACATTGATGAAAAGTTTGTTTGTTGATCAGTCTGGCTAGAGGCTATTAATATAACTATAGTTATAATTTATATTAATATTTTGTTGTATAATAATTGCATTGAATAAACAATTTGTTGGATGAGTCGTGTAACTTCCATTTTAGTTTAGCCAAGTCTATATAGAAAGATTGAGTTTATGTTAAATACATTTACTTTTAACTCTTAAGTGATATAGACGGGCATCAGAAATACAAGTAATTTTATTCAAAGGCTTAAATTAATATGTTATAGAATAAATGGATTAAAAATGGAATGTAATTTAGAGACTATAAAACATTAATTGTGTCAATCATAAGCTGTCCGGTTCTTCCACTTGGACAAATTGGGACACTGGGATCACGTACCAACTCTGTGAAATGTGTTCATACTAGTCAAGACCCAGACTTCAATATCCAAATATTTAAAAGTCCTTTTTTATAGGAATATAGGATAACTTGCTATTATTTATTTGGAATTGCTTGGTCTCCCTGTGAAAACAGAGACAGAAGTTGTTGCAAAAATAAAACAAGTTAATATAAATTGATAAAGGACTAGGAAGACAGCTTTTATTCATTCGAAATATTTCACAAAAAGACCAGGAACATATTAAGAAAGTAAATATTCAATTTCGATTCCATGCCGACTCAAATATTTATTTGAGAGGTTTATACTTTTTGTTAGACCCTTGAGGGGACGCTGCATGTTTTAAGATCATTTCCTTAAAAAGGAAAAGCAGAGCGAGCATCTTTTCTGGCTCACCCTTCCAATTTTTATGAAGGAAGCCAGAGCCTTTCAAAAACCTTTCTAGCTTCTACCAAGAAATGTACCAAGCTGACTTGGTCAGGCCTCCAGACAGTGTTTCCTCTCACGAGGTGAACCTCCTCGCTGCTCTTCTGAAAAACGGTCACCTCTCCCTCCCCCTGCCACCTCCACAGTCAGAAGAACCGCAGTAGAACCACAAAGTAAAACCAGATATCCCTCTTATCTAGTAGACTGAGGCCGCCAACATAAACAGAAAGTGTTTTTTCACATCACAGTCTGTGAAAACTGAGAGACCTTAAGCCCCCAAACAGAAAAGAGAAGCTCAGAAGTGAGTTTTTATCTAGGGGAGCAGAAACACTTAGTGAAGAAACATTTTTATCATCACAGAGAGCAAAAACCATATTGCATAAACACATCCTCTTTCGTGAAACTTGTCTATATCAGCGAGACCTTAACATGTGCCTGAATGAAGCTGATAAATGGCAAATAAAGAGAACTGCATGTCAAAATTACACTAATGTGAGATGTGACAGCAAAAAGACGATGGCCTTAAAGGGATAGTTCACCCCAAAATGAAAATTCTGTCATAATTTACTCACTCAATTGTCATTTCAAAATGGTATGACTTTCGGTACTGCTGTTGTTCGGTTACCAACATTCTTCAAAATTATTATAAAATATTATTTTGTTTTCTTCAGAAGAACGAAAGTCATACAGGTTTGAAATGACAAGAGGGTGAGTAAATGATGACAGAATTTTCATTTTTGTGTAAACAATCCCTTAAGCAAGGGTCAATATTGCTTATACATTAGAGTTTATTATTCCTCCTTGGGGTTGCAAACAAACCTCCAGTCTTTGGTATCAAACCAGTGAATTATTATCTAGCCTGAATATCTTCAATGTACCGCCTCTGCCAAATATAAATGTAGAACTCACATAACCTTGGGATAGACTATTTGTGTGGTGGTGGGCCATACATAAATATGTATAGTTGAAGGTCAAGAATTCTTATCAAACAAGAAAATTCATAAGATGAAAACTGAAAAAGCTGAATGTAAAGTAGTTGTAATTGTATTTATTTCTAGCTACAAATACTGAACATATATATAAATGTATGAATGTGTATTCAGATTTTACACAAATATTTGGTCCCCAAATTCTAATCCATTCTATTTTATTTTCTGATGGTTCCACAGTCTGATTGTTTGATTCAAGTAATAATGTTTCATTGTGTGTGTTGCCAAGCCTGAGGGTTTGTGCGATCCCCAACTCTGACAATGTGAAATCTGTCTGACATTACGAACAGGAATCCGACTAAATACTTTCCTCAGCTCAAGTCAAATAAGGTAAAAACGGCAATGAATGCTACCGAACGCTGGCCCGCCACAACAACTACCCCTGTATTTACATCGGCTACATCACAGAAATCTATCTTTTGTCAAGATGAGTTTACATTATCGACACTTTATGTAGGGGATCACTGCTTTCTTTCGTGGTGAAACATGTTCCAATACAAAGCAAAGCAGAAGAAAAGCCTTAAAGTTGATCTCCAATCCTGTGAGAATGTTATGATTGAGAATTGAAATCTCATGAGAAAGATTTGTGTAAATGATCCAATCGTGGAAGACACTGCCTAAAAATTCACAGACTGACAGCGATGCATGAAACCAAACAGAGAGAACAAGATGACTGACCTAATCTATAAACAAACTAAGGTTTATTCATACATATGTTCGTAAAGCCAGTTGTACTCTCTTTCTGATCAGAGAGGTCATATCATGCCCAACAACTGTAGCAGTGAATGAGAGAGAAGGTGGAGTGCTGGTTTTACTCATCAGTTCATTTCTCCATGAAACATCAAAATGTCAGACGATGATGAGACTAACATTGACAGCAAGGCTTGAGTAATGAATTCCAAACATAAACCCTTCACCCACGCTCCGAAAATATATTCATGTTCTTAAAGGTATAGCTCATCCAAATGTTCAAATTCATTATTTAATATTGGCTCCTATTAAACAACATGGAAGATCTAGTCATGCTTTTTTAAAAAGGGTTTTGTGTTCAATCTGAAGTTCTCAGACTTTAAAATGATGTTTCTCACTGTCTCATGCAGAATGGAGTCTGAAATGATACACCAGTTGAGACAATATTCTGATATGAACCTACTCATTGTAGAGGATGTGTGCTCAAACTGTGAAGGTGCTCTTCATCTTGAGTTTCAGTGGGCGAGAGCACGCCTTTGAGATTCATCAGTGGTATCACACAAAGGTTCCTGCAGCAATTCTGCACGCAAATGAACACCAACCACCCTCCCACATATACCGGCTCTGTTATACAATCCCAACTACAGAGGTATTCCAAAGAGAACATGCTGTCAAATGATCTGCCTCTGAAGGGCCAACATATTTCTTTTATAAGTTTTTAATTTCATTTTGGTGAGTAATGATGGGCTGAGACTTTGAAAGTGTACTAACACTTCTGCCCTACAAAAGTAAAGAGTGAGAACTAAGAAAAATGACTAAATATTTGTATTTGTTGGTCGAAGTTACTGTTAAGACAACCCTTGAAAAACAACATAATAGACTCTAAGATACTAAAAAAAATGAAATTACTGCCTTTTGCATTTTCATGGAAGACTTCTGAAATATATTACAAAATACTAATGAAATGAAAAGTATGCATAATGTTAAAAGAGATAGTTTACAGAAAAATGAAAATTCTGTCATCATTTACTCCCTCATTTGTCATTTCAAACCTGTATGACTTTCTTCATTCGGTTCGGTTACCAACATTCTTTAAAATATCTTCTTTTGTGTTCTGAAATGACAAGGGTGGGAAAATGATGACAGAATTGACATTTTTGGGTGAACTATCCCATTAATACTGGTTTGTGCTGGTAACTGATGGTTTTGTGATGGTCTGGCAGACAAGCATGATGAATATTGTGGAAAGCAGCACAGCAGTATTCAAAACACAACATATTGTCACTGTCGGGCGAAAACCTTGTATCTCCAAAACTGCTGCTACTTATAAGGAAAACAGAAAAAACACTATTTTTATGTGTTACTGTGTTGTCAACATTGACAAGCTCTTTTCAATACTTTTTAATGGTTAAATATTTGCAAATGCCACAGAAACATAAAGGGTGACCAATAGTAATGATTTATGAAGAAAAAAAACATGAAAAATGTTTTTTTTTAATCCTGTCAGCGATATTATGTTACCAGTACAAGTATTTTAGGTGATCGTCTATATGATTCTATATGATAGTTCCCATTGTCAATGTAATGGCTTTTTTCCTGTTTTTAGGGTTAGTTGTTTATTCAAATCCCTTAACCTGAGCAATTCACAATATTAATGCTTGCATTACCAACCACAACTAAGGCACTTTCTACATGCTAAAAGGAAGCACTTGGGCGGAGAGATCAAAGGGGCGGAACTTGAGCCACCAGCTCTGTACATCCCTTGGGACTGAAAAATGGAAGTAATATAAAAATAGACACTTTTACAGTGACATCAAATATCTTGGAAGGGCAACAGCAGGTTTCGCTATGACTGAAAACATAGCATTTGAGAATAAGGGATCTATGTTTGAAGAAATTATACATCTAAGGTGCTGACTAAAGTTTCACAGCTGTGAAGTAATAAAGTTACACACAATTCATCTTGCCCTTCTTTACAATGTGGTTGGGCATTATACCTTGAACTCACGTTGCGTCTTGAATAAGCATTGCTGAGTGTACTTGGGCAGCACATGTTCACCACCACATGTTTTTTGGTTAAATATTAAGTCGATTTTGCAGATTTTCATTTGGACAGTTATTGCTGCACCTTAAGTTGACTATAATTGTTTTAGTTCAATGATCGACTAATGATCAACAATCAGATTAATATTCTACAAATTCTATGTGTTTACTACCTAAAAATCTGGCACTAGTCACCTGCAACAGATCTGAACACAGACTCAATTCCACAATGTTCTCTCATTCTTTAAAACAGAATAGGTAAAATGCCAAGCATGATGAAAAACAATCCCACCCTTACTAAAGATGATGCCCCCCAACTCATCATGCTCAAACAATTTTCTAGAAGGGCACAAAAAAACGAAAGCGTTCCATCTGTTTTATTTCTATTCAAACGCCATATCACGACCGGCGGAGTGATCAGTGTTATGTTAGAGCAAACATAGCAATTAAGCTAATTAAGTTCCCACAGATTCCCTTTGATTTATGGCAGTCGGAGGAAGACGATTTCAGGAAACAGTGATTCTCTCCCTCCGCTGCGCCGCGGTGATGATGGGCCTTTAACAACAGCGGGAGTAAATGGCTCCTCCGGCGTCTGTCACTAACCCGGGACAGTGTGGGATGAACAGTCATGATGACAGGGCCAGAGTACTGTGTCAACACGCTGACCCCGGCTGTCAATCACTGAATGATGCCCAAGTGCTGCGGTGCAGTGATGTGCAATAACCACAGAGAAGATCAGAAGAAGCAGAACAGGGTGATGGAGGGTCAGAACAGGAAATCAAAGAATCACAGAGAGATAAAAATGTGGGCTTTAAATAAAAACATGTTACAATATTACATCACGTTAAACTGGATTTCGCTTGTCTCATGAAGTACAGAGAGGGTGAACCAACTCTTAGATAAACTCTTGGAAAATATCTTGAATATTTTTGAGCCCTTTTGTTAGTTTCATCGGATGCACGCGCCTGGCCTGAAGTTAACTTCCGGTCTGTGTGTGGTTTTGATATAACAATTAAATGTTATATTTCATTTTTAATAATGCTAATATATATTCATGTTTTACTGTATATTAATTGTATTAAATAAAATAAAACTACTCAACAGCTAATGAGTCTTTGTGGAGGTCTACCGGAAGTTAAGCTCGGGCCACATAACGTTTGTTTATGTTGTTGCTGCTGCTGAAACCGTCAAGTCATGCGCATCAAACAAACAAATACTAACACATAACCTATTGTTATTACATTTTATAAAACGCAACATGCCAAGCAAACAGTGATTTAGAGGCTAAGATCCCATACCATAGGTAACGTTGTATTTACATCATAACGTTAGGCAAGCAGGCAAATATGCATCGGCATGGCAGCCAACATAAAAAAACATTACAACCGTTGTCTTACCTCATGCAATAAAATCCTTCACTGCAATCTTCTTTGGAAAAAGCATCAACTTGATGGTAACTTTGGGATCAAATCCATTGGGGAATGCCTCCTTCACAAGTTCATGTGTCTGGTGAATTCATTTTCATCAGTCATCTCAGTGTAGGCTTGACATTGATTAAGATCGGTCATGTAAATCTGATGTAACTTAGATAAACTTGTTTTTAAAGATACAATGTAAAAAAAATGTATCAACTTTTCTGTGATTCCACTGATTAGCATGAGCAAACACGCTTTCCACGCACAGCTCACAGCCTAGAACTACAATACCCATCATGCCTCACATCCTACAACTCCCACAGTCTCTATGAACCACAATACTGATTAATAAAGTCTGATTTATTTAAATGTTTATTTTTATTAAGATTTACTTTTATCTATATCTTCACAGTTTTCTGTGTTTATTTAGATTCCTATTGTTATTTTATTTCTTTATTTTATCATTACTATTATTTTGTAGGCTACTTTATTGTTGCCTCGTTTATTATTTGCACAGTTGACCAGACCGACATTTCACTGTAAGTTGTACCCTGCGTATGTGACAAATAAACAAAATGAACTGAATTAAATTTAAAATGTAACTTGCTACTTCAGGTGAGAGAAATATATAAGCATAATAAATTTTTTTTATTCAATCCTAAACCGTTTAGACTTTTCAGTATATTTCTGTACTATTATCTCGATAACATGCTAACATAAAACTCTATGAAAATGTATCAACTGTATCAAAATCAATTGTTGTGTTTTTTGTGTGTTTCAAATGAGTCACGTTTGAGGTTTCATGGTGGGTAGGATGCTATAAAATGCTAAAAAAAATAAGAGACCATTTCAAAATGCATTTTTTTATTCAGGTGTGTGTTTAGGTGTTTCATTTTGTGCCAATACTTCTTTCAAATAAATATATTGTTTCTATTTGCATTTATTTGAAGAAAATGAAAACTGGAGAAACGGGTCAAAATAACAGAAAAGATTATTTTATCAGACCTCAAATACTGCAAAGAAAACAAGTTTATGTTTACTTTTAAGCAATACAACAATAATGTATTTAGAAAAAAAATGTTTAATGTCATAACCTCATAAATAGTTATGTAGTTGTCAGGTGTCATTCTGTCAGTCTTTCTCATTGCTGTTGGATGACAGGTCACGCATGAGGTTTGATTTTGTTGAAATTCAACACTGGACTAGAATGGCCACAAAACATCTAGAAATGCTGATTAAATGAAAATTTGGAATGGTCTCATAAATGGTGTGGGCAGTTGTGGCCCAGTGGTTAGAGAGTTGGACTCATGACCAGAAGGTTGCTGGTTCGATTCTCAGGGCTGGTGGGTAACAGCTGAGGTGCCCTTAAGCAAGGCACCTAACCCCCACTTGCTTACTATACAAAATGTACAAATGTATAGTACAATGTAATGTAAGTCGCTTTGGATAAAAGCGTCTGCCAAATGTAATAAATGTAAAATGTAAATGTTCTACGGCTGTAAATGTCAGCTGCCTGTGTAGAGGCTACTCACTAGAACATGGCTATTCTTTAATGTGCTTGAAATGCCTGCAATTCTTTTGCAGTTCTGCTTTGTGCAAGCGATGATGACCATGACTTGGGTCAAATTGAATTATAGCTCGAAATAAACTCAATTTTTGTGTTCTCGCAGCAGAGGCACTCGGTGCACATTTTCCTGAGGCTGTCCCCCCGTCTAATAATTTTTCCAATATTGGAGCACATCTTTGCCTGTTTTCAGCTGTACATGCAGCTGATGCCTTCAGATGCAAAACAGCCCATCTGCAGTACACAGAAAGTCCTTCTTATTTGAAACACAGATCTCATCTGCTAATAATGGAAAGCACTACTGTACTGATGCCGTACCATGTTGTAAAAGTTATTTCATGTTACTTGTAGACATGGACATGGTTTTTTGTAGGAGTGAACTGAGGAGCTGGTCTCTGGGGTGCACTTCTGAACAGATAGATCAGTGGGTGGACAACCAGCAGTCAGGCCACAGATGTGCCCTGTGAGACACCCGCCTGGCCACGCACTCACCCTGCTCAGCATGAACACACAGATGTGGGTCATCAGACATCTGTTTCCCCATTGCTGCCCATATTCATTTTAATAACCACTCCCATAATCACATGGATTATTTGAATATTAGTGAGCACACTCAAAGTTGCGGGCCAGAGTCTGGCTCTGGTCAGAGAATAATGCAGGGCACCATATGGTCAAAAAGGTCAGGCTGTGCTCCAGCTGTACAAAGACAAAAGCTAAAAAAGAGAATTTCTCAGTAAACAATATTAGAAAAAAAGAAAAGCAAGGAATAAGTTTATTCGAAGTTTATGCTATACACAGCTGTTTTACCTGTAAATTGAGTTTTTGCATTGCATTAATTGAAATATTTGTTCATTAATGAGTAATGGAAATTGAGTCAGAAATGTACCTTTACATTTTTAGGTTTTTAATAGTGTTCCATTAAAAAAACTCGCAGGAACCTTTAGCTGCAACTATATACAGTATATATATATATATACACACACAATATTTTTCCAACATGGCACAGCCTTGAGTGCCTTATTGCTTTATATAAAATCATTACCACATAATAAAAAAGGCTAGAAATGTTTACAGTACTCAAGCATTCTAAAACTAGCCCTGCAGCCTTATGCACAATATAATATGAATAATATCTTATTGCACCCAGAGAGGTCAACTTAAAGTCATGAAATCACAATAAAAATTTGCTTTTTTTATGGAATGTTCCAGTGTTTATTATAAATGATTTATCAGTGGTCATTGTTTTATTCATGTGCCTTCATAATAGATGAAGACTAATGAAACAAAAATATTTTTTTTTTCTTTTCATAGTCTAAATAATCTATTTCCACACTCTCAAAAAAAAATAAAGGCACATGCCCCAGTATAAATCTGCTGTGCTCCAGAATAAATCTCAAGTTTTGGTTTTAACAATATACTTTATTTGTGAGTGTATTCATTTACATTGAAAATCAGTCGACATAGTTGCGCACTTCAACCGAAAACACAAACTCGTGCGGCGGCTCGTGTCATCCTGTCACGCAGACGAGCAAGGGTGACGACATGCGACTGAGGTAAGCTATGAAAACATGACAAAACTAAAGTAAGTTTCTAAATAATATCAATTATATAGACTTGATAAACAAACTACAACCCCAGCCAGTCAGGTCTCAGACAATAAAGGAAAAAGTCTTAGAAATACCTTTGTTTTTGTTTTTTTAGAATAAATATGCTCTTTATTGTAGTTGCAGCCATAACATGACTGGTTTCTTGAAATTGTAAATTCTTGAAAAGATGTATTTATTTATTGCTATCATTGTGTAATGAAGAAGAAATGATCTCTGCTTTCATTATTTTAGCACGCTTTTAAGAAAAAAGTAGGAAAAGTAATGGGGGCCTGCGCCCCAGCTTTAGATCTAGCAACGCCCCTGTGTTCAAAGTTCTTCATGGAACAATTTAGCCAAAAATGGCTCTTCTATGGAATCATGCACCCACCTTTATTTTAAGTGTGTATTATATGAACTGGAAAAGTGTCAGATATATCTTCTAAATTAAGGATGGCACTTAATGCGTTTGCTCTTTATTGTTTCTACTATGTCATATACTGTATTCAATATATTAGCAAAGAGAAAAAACACTTGAGGCTGTGCTATGTAAATAGTCACAGGATAAACATGACATTAAGCCATATTCACAGTATAGCTGTCTCTCACACCCCTTTGCCCACATACAGTATGCACAGAATTATAAACTAGATTTTAAATTCGAGAAAGTATTTATTTTAACGTTGCATATACAACATTTGAGGTAAAATCGTCACAAGATAAAAGGATCCTAATCACATTAGACATTTGATTCATTTACCATGTCTGAATTTGCTTATCTAAGAAGATGCAGAAAATGAGGCTTTTCCTAATAATCTGCCACCAATGCACACATCAATTAAAAGCACTAATTTAAAACATGTAAAATTATGCCTCTTATGATTATTCTGGGTTTCAGAAGCAAATAATCCTTCCCTTCGCTGTCGTATGCACTCCCACACACCCCCTCCGTGCTTTTTTTATTAGCCTCTTTTTTTCTCCTAAGAGATCTATTTGTGGAAGTCATGGCCTGCCGGTGTTTATGGTTCTCAGTGGACCCTCAATACTGTTACTACTGATGTTCTCTGCCTGCCACTGCAGCAGCTGCTTCACCACACTGCTGTTTATGACTGAATGCCACACACCCGACTCCAGGACACTGATGTTATACCTGTGAAATGTCATCTGTATTTCTTTATTTTTTTTAATTTTTTATGCTTGTAAATTCAGTTTCAGGTAGATGTTCATAATTGTTTTTATTTCATTTGTAACGACTATAGGGTTAATGTTATTTGGCACTTTAAATCTGAATTTAAATCTAAATCTCTGTTTCATTGCATTCTTTGTAGTGTTTATACACTTTTTATTGTATTGATGTATATCTCAGTATGGCTGTACAGCATAGTGGTCACTTATTGATGTTTTACTGTGTTTTATAATGAAAAGGTAAATTGAATTTGATTGGAATGTTACAGAAACTGCAAGAAGCAATACACAGGTAAAGCTTTGGAGCCATAAATTGAACAGCCATTGAAAATGTAAATATAAATTGTATTTATTTTACTGCACGTTTATAGTTTTAGTTAAGTTTATAAAAGTCGTGGTAGTCGTGGCCCAGTGGTTAGAGAGTTGGACTCGTGACCAGAAGGTTGCTGGTTCGATTCTCAGGGCTGGCGGGTAACGGCTGAGGTGCCCTTGAGCAAGGCACCTAACCCCCACTTGCTTACTAGACAAAATGTACAAATGTATAGTAAAATGTAATGTAAGTCGCTTTGGATAAAAGCGTCTGCAAAATGCGTAAATGTAAATGTAAATGTAAAAGTCCTGCTTTAATCACATTGTTAAAAAATTCTGTAGAAATTACAGTATTACTGACAGCAGTTTGCCAGTAACTTACTGTAGATTTATATTTATCTAATTTATTGGCATCAGTTTGTTCAAAGATAAATGAACATTAAACATGAACAAGTCTTTATCTTTACAGAAAATAAACTATAAAATAACAATAACAACTATAAATGCAAGCATTTCTGGGAACCAAAATCAGGAAAAAAACCAGAAAAGGTTGATGAGTATTTTTAGTTCCCAGAATGCTTTGCATGAGGCTTTTATTTTATGGTATTTTTATGTAAAGATAAAGACATATTATTGTTTAATGTTCATTTATCTTTGTTGAACAAACTATATAAATCTACAGTAAGTTACTGGCAAACCACTGCATAATTAAAGCAAAAATGTTTACAGCGCTCCCCTTTTTTCAATTAAATGTGGTTTTATTAATTAATTAATTTTCTTTGGCTCTGTGCCTTCAAAATAGTCTTCCTGCTTCATACTCTCACTGCAGGTTTCACTTCCCCTAGTGTACTAGCGCCAACCTTGAGCCACAGGAGGTCAAAGGAGATGAGTCCTGCAGCAAACTCTTATTTAGTAGTTGGAGGTATAGCTCGCTTTAGTTTCTTGGTCAAATCCGCACACACAGACACACACATCACACACACTGCAGTTGGTCAGTAGCAGCTTGTGAGCACATGGACTGATCAGCCACAGGCTGGGAAGTTAATGACATTTGTGAGAGCTTTTGACTGAACCCACATGAAGTGAGCAGTCTGGCAGGGACCTTTAGGCCACACACACGTGCGCACACACACACATACTGTACAATCTACACGCACGTGCATATACACACACATACTGGGGATGTAAATATTTGCTCTGAAAATGTCTGTTTTTATTTAATTACAGTTCTTGCATGATGCAATTCCTTATGAAATCATAATACAAATAACCATTTTGTAACTAACGCATTACTCTTACCATGACACATCACTGTGATCTATTCAGGAATCAAGCAATTTGAAAATGATGTGTGATGTGGCATAATAAGAGCCAATCTGGACATTTTCTAATCATGGCTTTCCATGCTGCACCTGCCCGGGACACAGTGCAACACAACACAACACAACATTGTGTGTCTGTACAGTGTTGGTATAAGACAGAGTCTGCTTAGCCCAGCAGCCGATGGGTGGGCTGTAGCAGGTTCGAGAGAGACAGAGAGCGAGAGAGGATCTATTGCGCAACATGCGAGATCTTGCTAATCTGCTTTGGCCGCCTGCTTCTCCTGGGCATCTCCACATACACAAACACACAGGTGTCACTAATGGGTTTAAAAGCATTCTTTAAGGAGACCAATAACTCTGGCCTCATGCACTTGCACGTGATCAGAGAGCAGAAGAGAATCAAAGACATGGAGAAAAAACAAGAGTATGACTCTTGAAGAGATGAAAATACCTTCTGTTTGATGTTTCAGCATTTATATTTGCGAATGTCACAAAAACAGGTCCAGGTCACATTTCACCAGAGTTGAAAAGATAAAAGCGTTATATTTGAAGCCATGACAATTATTTTCATGACAGTTAAACACAAATGACAAATAAAACCCCACCCAGAATCCTTACAACTAAAACCTGACGTCTTACATTTTGATTCTATGATGTGGGGAATTTCTGTCAATAGTGATTATTGATAACTTTTTGTATTAATATTATTGTAATTCAGTGATTTTTACTGCATTATTGTAAATCATAACTTCAAATCAAACATTACTGCTTGAATGCCATGAAAAATTGCCAATGCAAAATATCCGTCAGTGTACATGTGACTTGTTTGTAATGTAAAGCCATGTGAGAATAAAGGCGTTCATCATTCTTTACATTTTCAAATTCCTTGGCGTTTTGAGTTTTTTGATAAATTAAAAAATCGTGTATCCAAAGAGCACGGATTTGTGGATTTTATACCCCAGTAGCATTTCTTGATGTGTGCAAAATATCTCATTTTCATATAGATCATTAATTTCTTTAAAGCAAATTACTAAAAAATTATTTAACATATTCATTTTTTAACTTCTATTATATTCATTCATGTTCCCGACTCATGTTTTTTGTATTGGCTCTGTGTTTTTGGGTTCATGACCTGCTTGTATATTTGATGTGGTTTTGACAAAGCTGCAGTGTAATGAGACCGACAATAGATCTCATATTAGATCCTTATATTATAGGATCAATTCAAGCTTCATATGGGTTAAATGCACATGAAGCATATGATGCCCTGACCTCAGTTCAGCTGGTAAGGGGTGAAGTATAGGCTAACCACTTAACATGCTGACAGCATTTCACCCCAAATGCCTTTCGTGTGTCTTTGAAAGTCTCCGTAATTCCACGAGTTTACAAATCTGTTCTTTGATCTTGTATACTTCATTAGCCTAAACACACAGGGTCAGCCGCATGTCGACGGCTAAGCTTGACTGCGACGCATTACTCAGCAGGCCATCTCTCTCTTTCTCTTCTAGATAGCCTACTAACCGCATCTCTTGAGAAGAATCAGGCTGCTCACCTCTTTAATACCCGCTGTCACATGGGCTAGGCACGAGGTGGATTGACCATGGCATTGATCTAAGTGGGAGTGTCTTCAGATCAAACACACACAAACACATACACAGGCACATGCATCCTTTCAGCAGCCAGCCAGATAGTCACCCAGAGAAAAGCCGTGGCAGCTATTCGCTAAACCACATCATTCTCAAGCTGTGCGGGATTTGAGCGGTAAGCGAGAGATCAAACACGCTACACAGCTCATTTGGAAGCCGCCCTGCCTGCTCGCACAGTTGTTTCTGCCCTGAGACAGACTTTGTTCTGGTTTGACTGTTTCGCCTTTGCGTATCTGGAACAACAACACGGAAAACATTCATTAATGCAGTGATAGAAGACAATATAGAAACAGGTTGGAGAAGAAGCAAGACAGATGCAAATAAAGATAGAGAGCAGACAGCGCGAGGCGCGCAGCGGGAGCTATTTGTGGCTTATCACGAATAGTCGTGACAATGTTAAATGTATGCAAATGGGGCCTATGAGGCATGTTTGATACCCTTAAGAAATGAGACTTTTACATTTTCTGAGCACAGTGTCAGATGGGTTGCTAGTGTGTTTGCACGTACAACTGAAGATCTTTTCTTAACAATAAAAATTCTGTAATGATTTATTCACCCTCATGTCATTCAAATCCTGATTCTTTCTTCTGTAGAACACAAAAGAAGATATTCTGAGAAATGTCTCTGTACAATGAAAGTCAATGAGGGCCAATGTTCTTTAAAATATCTTCTTTTGTGTTCTGCAGAAGAAAGAAAGTCATACAGATTTGGAAAGGCTTGAAGGTGAGCAAATGACGAAAGAATTTTTGTGTGAACTATCGCTTTAAGAGTGATTCTTCGCTTGGCAGATATCATAGAAAAGACATTGAGATAAAAATAAGGGTATACAAGTTTGACAAAAAGGATGGACAAATTCCCACGAGGCCTTCCTGCCTGCATCCATCTTCTCTTAAGTAGGTGCTTCATTCTCAAGAGGATGTCAAAAAAATAACAAAATGCTACAGCATGTGTCCAACTCATCTCCTTATTCTCAAGATGACAATACACACACGCACGCACGCACGCACGCACACACACGCCAATCTGCATTGCAATGTATTAACGGAATAGGTAAAAGGTAAAGTTACAATGTTTTAATCACCATATTAATTTTTCATTTTCTATTTTACGACACAAACAGAAAATACAGGAAATACAGTACTGTACAGTAATGTACACAAAATTAAAATTAAACACAACTTTTAAGGCAAAATAGCTTTTTCAGGCAGAAGTCGATATTTAGTGTAATCTCAAATGGCAACAGAAAATCTGATCTAGAAATTACTGTTCAATTCTGTTTAGGTTTAAGAGAGACATGCTCCACCTATTCCTCAAGTTTAAGTGCAGGGGCCTCATTTATAAAGCGGCTAAGCACTTTTTCATGTCAAAGACCGTTTTTATAAATATGAACACTGAAAAGTGTTTAAAAAAAGTCTTTGACGCTGAAAAGTGCTTAGCGCCACGTCCGGGTCTCATTCGCACTTTCGCTTATCCGACTGCTGCAGGTTTTTGGAAACGTCAGCCATTCTTGCCACTCGTATTTGGACGTTGACAGCTGCTTTTTTACGTCAATGAAATTAATTAGACATCGTTTAAAAGCAGAGTTTTGAAACTGTTCAGCTACGCAATATCAAGATCATTTTTTATGCTTTTAATGTGACAGACAGAGGCGAGCTGGCAGGAAAGCATTGGGTGGAGATAGGGGAGGGGATCGACAAAGGACTGTCGACACAGGAATCGAACTCGGGTTGCCGTGAGTGCACTGGTGACCACAGGGTTATCGGCAGCAACTTTCTGGCTGTATTTTAACAAAAAGCCTGAGAAGTAATGATATGGTCATTACACCATTGCTAACAACAGACCTAGGTGGCATGATGGCTTTTTCTGAATATCACAGTGACATAGTATCACCATCAGATTCCATGACTGTAGCATGGTACCACCATCATTTTTGTAAGGGACTATAAACTCAAAAGGTATTTTAAAAAGGCATTACATCAAATTGAATTATTCCGGTAGCCTAACTGGTAGTGCATGTGGCAAACAGTGCAAAAATTCCCAGGTAATATACTGATAACATGTAAAGAGTAAGTTAAAAGTTGATTAAAAGTGTCCAAATGTATGAATAAAATAAAAAAAAGCTGCGTTTGATGCAGACTTTCAATGATTTCTAGCGTAGTGTCCCTTCTTTGACCCTGTTCAGCCCCTGTCCTCTCAGATGAGCAGCCCCAATGCGCTTGGTAATTAACACTCATTAGTTCATCATTGTCTGATCCTCTCCAACAAGCTCACAGATGTATCCAGGAAGCCCCTCCGCTCCATCGGAGGTAGACTTCTGTCTAGCACGCAGCCGTGCAGCTCGGCGAGGAAATGATGACAAACTGCAGCCAACCGCATGCTGAGAGGTTGGACGACTGTGAGTGATTGAGTGATCATGGTAATGAAGAGATATCCAGGCAAGCAATGGGGCGGCGGCGACACATCCGTCCTCAAAGAGGATACTTACGATGTTTATGGAAACCAAGCGTAAGCGTGCATTCACTCCTATGATGAACCGCACGTCTCTGGTGGAGTCCAAGCACAGTCTGATACTTTCACAGATACAGATTTCTGTGCATCCCACCACTCGCAGTCATTTCAGTCCAATGATCTGCAGGGGAATCATAAAGAAACATCTGCGTTAAGAGAAAGAGAGAGAGGCAGATGACACTAGCTCAGCAGACATGACTAAACAGCAGATTAGTGGGCAGAAGTTGACACACTCGTCTCCCAGAGGAAGATCTGGACATCGTACGCCTGCTCCGCCAGTTGCCTAAACACTCCACAGTCCTACATTAACAGTTTATATGGATCTTTTTATTGCTCAGTTGTTGATCTTTTATATTTCTGTTAACATTTATGCATTTGACAGATGCTTTTATCCAAGTCGACTTACATTGTACTCAAGGTAACGATTTTTTTTATTTAAATTTTTGCCTTTATTAGTATAGGACAGTTAAGACAGGAAGGGAAGTTGAATAGAGAAGGGGGTGGGATCGGGAAAGGACTACGAGACGGGAATCGAACCCGGGTCGCACGAAACGCAATCGCGCCACATGTCAGAGCACTTGCCCACATGGCTATCGGCTCCGTCAGGGTAACAATCGTTCACCCAAAAATAAAATGTACCCCATAATGTACATTCTAGGTGCATATGACTTCCTTTGTTTAGCCGAACACAATCGGAGTAATATTAATTACAATCCTGGCTGTTTCTAGGTTTGTAATACCATAGATGTATAGACTATAGACGGTTTCAGCAGCAACAACATAAACAAATGTTATGTGGCCCAAACTTGAGTATTACTTAAGAATAAGTCTCTAATCTTAGAGAAGTCTCTAATATTTCTCCTGAAATTTCTTTGGTGACCCAAAAATAAAAAACAAATCAAACAATTGTTGAAATACAGGTAAAATATAGAGCTGCAAAATGAACAACCTGATCTCACGGGAAGTCGTAAGTATTTTACGAGGTGGCTAATTTGTATGAATTCATACGATTAAGCAATACTGAAGGCCCACCCCTAACCCCGCTCCTGCACGAAAGCAAACCGTCCTAAAACGTACAATGAATATGACTTTGCCACCTTGTAAAATACTTACGTTTCGCCGTGATATTGTGTTGAAATGAACATGGATAGCATAGCTCAAATCAGACCAGACCTTGCTGGTTAAACCAGTTAGGAAACCTGGTAACTACTGCCAGCATCTAAAACATCTTATCGTCTTACCAGTAGGGATCATTTTTGTCTTTCTTTATGGCAGCGTGTGACATCCATACCACATACTTTCCTTCTAAACATGCAGCGATCATTACCGCGTTGGTATCGGGACCTCCTAGGCCCCTCCACGCTGAGATTAGAGCAATGTACGGTCTTAACATTTTCAGATATAGCACAGTAAAGACCGTAAACCTCCTGCTCCGTGTGCGGATGCTGAGGTCTGCACCCATCTGCTCAGCTTCTGCCCGCTAATCTGCTGCAAGCCGTAGAGGGAGAGACACACACTGCGGATAACATTAGCTCTCGGAAGCGTACCACCAGAGGTTGCGCCCGAGCGTCCACTGTGACAAATGCGGTTAGGGGGGTTACCCATTAAAACGGAAAGCTGGATTGCTTGCCTTGCGAGAGTAGCTGTCTTCTACTGAGACTTTCAGACATATTGAAAATCTACAGGCGTAATCGCTTCACATGCAACAGCAGATGTCTGCGAGGAAAATACACGATTCAATCTAATGCACAGCAACAAGCGATGTTAAATGAGCACGGATTAATATGCCACGCTTTTCAGGTTGTGGAGCGCATTGTGGCGAGCACATGTGTGACTGCGCACATATGCGTCCCACAGAACATTACGGAGGATGTACAGATGCCCGTTTCAGTCAAACGCGGTTCTTATATCAGCCCAGCAAGGAGCCAACGAGTGGCATTTTCAAAGGAATTAGACCAGAGCTTCCAGCATGTCTGCCAAAAGCTGCACGGAGAGTGAACACTCCACTTGGGAACAGATGGTCATTACGATCATTTATAAGTTATTAGCGCACATGATCCTACCTTAGTCTGCCTAATCCAACAGTGCCTGTTTTTATCTGTTTCCGTTCAAGCGCACCTGCCCAGTTTGACGGCCTAATGATGCTCCAACTCTTCATCTTGGCATGTCTTGTCATTTCAAACGTGTATGACTTTCTTTCTTCTGCAGAACACAAAAGAATATTTTGAAGAAAGTTGGCAACTGAACAGCGGCGGTACCCATTGACTTGCATTGGTGTTGTGTCTACACAATAGAAGTGAATGTGTAGCGCTGTTGTTTAGTCACCAACATTCTTCAAAATATCTTCAAAAGAAAGTCATGCAGGTTCGAAATGACACAAGATGATGAGATTAGATCATTTTTGGGTGAACTATCCCTGTAATGATCATCTTTGTCTTACATGACCCCGAGAAGTACAAATAACTATAATCATATACTAACAATATTTAATATTACAACACGCGCATGAGGTAATACATAAGCATTTTTTTCCAAGTTCACCGGATGCTAAATGCTTTTCTTTAATGTCGCTTCTCTTGAGCATGAGCTAAATGGCAGGGCTGCGGAGATGAAGGTTTTTTCTGTCATCTCCCATGTTGTCTGTGCAAACAAGTCTCAGAATGAACAGCCCTAAACAGGTGTGCGCTGACGCCGGATGTCGAACAGCCTGCCTCAGTCACATGGCGAGGCAAAAATAGAGCCAATCAATGTCCCGCATGGCTACAATGGGTTTGTTTGTTCCGAGCGCCACGGCCTCAACACAAAGAGAATCACTCGGATTTCTGCCTCGTTGTGACATCAGATCACTCGTGGAACAAAAAGTCATTTTCAAAGTTACAATATCTTTTATTATTTACTTCGCTGCATTTGACAAATCTCACATAAAAACCTGTTAGATAATAGCTGTGAATTTACATCTTACAGTAAATTGTATAAGCAATGAACATACATATAATATAATGTAATGTAAGTCGCTTTGGATAATGTCAATGTAAGAAGTACTTCAGAGTGCCATTAAATACTGCGGTATAACCTCACAAAGGAAGAAATCAAAGTATGAAAGCGTCTGGTACCAGACTGAGGATTGTATCTAACAGGGGTGGAGGGTGTGTTTGGTTGGTATAATGAAGTTACTGCTGGCAGGGACCAGAAGAAGCAGCTTGTCCCCTGCTGCCGTGCCTGAGCGAAGGAAAAAGAAACAGGAAGCGTTTCTCCGTAAGACAGATGGACGCTCGTCCTGAGGAGAAAGCTCCTCTCCTACAGCACCTCCAGCCATAATGACTTCTCATACGGAGCCGAGAAAGGAAATGAAGAGAAGGGATGGAACGGGAAAGGTGTGACACATGGGATTTCTGTCAGGTGGTGTGAGAACGCTCCCGTCGCTTGACTTGAGAGAGCAGTGTCGAATCCGAACGGTGCCAGATTGCCAAGTGACACAGGCATTCGTACTGTACGTATCACACGTGTTTTATTAGGGTACTGGTGTACGATAGCGTGGCGCGTGCGGGGGGTTTGAGGCTCTGCGATAGGCCTGCATCTCCGGCACTATCGCAGGTGTGTGTATAACCACAGTCGGATGCTCTCATCCACATGAGCGACACATGGGAGGTGCAAACAGCTGTGTGCTGACTTGATTGCGAATGTGAACTCAGAGCTACGACACAGAACGGATGAGAGTGTTTTTCATCCAAGAATACATTTAAAATCGATGTTGACCCGTAATTTGATCATGATTGGAAAGACAGTAAGTTGCTTTGTTGTTCTGCTTATTATCCAATTAGAAACAAGAAGCTACATTTGTGGTTTTCCATGTTGACAGAAGCTACAGTGTGTCACAAGTTAAAGCGAGTTGTGTTATTCAGTGACAGATCAAACAGCAAAACCATCAAATTTGGGCACTTAAGTCAATACAAACGAGCTTGTTGTTCTAAGTGCATTTTCAATTATATGAAATCATTTTTTCTAGTGAATACAGCTATAGAGAACAGCATGAACAAACAACATAGGGATGATTTTGCATATAGAACAGAAAAGGTCTAACTAACTAAGCAAGCAACTAACTGGCAGGCAGCTAGGTAGTTTCAAAGTATTATGATGGAAACATCATCAATAAGGTTTCATTCATTAACAGTAGTTAATAGTATACAGTATATAAATGTGTATATATATATATACATACACACACACAGTGCTGCTGCTTGAAAGAATCTTGCAGAATCTGGAAATAGCTGAACATTTTGAAAAAATAAGAGGGATTTAGAAAATAAAGGTTTATTTTTAATTTAGTCCTGCCTTAAAAGTTATTTTACAAAATAAATGTTAACATTGAGTTCACACCAAAGAATAATAACAGAATTTCTAAAAATTGGCCAGTGCAAATGTTTACACCATTTTTTGTCGTAGTTGTTTAAGGGTTTCGTGTTTGTCCTGAGTCATTAAACTGTCCACTGATCTTCAGAAAAATCATCCAGGTCCTCCAGAATCTTTGCTTTTTCAGCATTTCTGGATATTTGACTCAAGTCCAGCAGTAACTGTATGATATTGAGATCTTTTTACATTGAGGACAATCAAGAGACTCATACACAAATATTGCAATTGATAGAAACATTCAGTGATGCTCATGAAGTCAACACGATTCATCTAAAGTCAGGTGGGTGTAAACCTCTGAAAATGACAACTGGTGTAAGTTATTTATATTTCAATCCCTGAGAAACATATATGTTTTTTATAGCTTCCAAAGGACATTACTAAATGAAAAAATAACAATTTACACCATTTTCAGAAGTTTACATTGTGTTGCCTTCATAGGCTAAATCTGAGCTTAGTTTATGACATAGCTGAGATGTTTCCTGAAACTCTAACGGAGACATTTGTGAAATTTCTGTGTATTTTAGTCAAGAAATGTATCTAATCTAATACATCTTTAGATTTAAAACGTAGTAAATGTTCAAATTAACAGGGATAGTTTACCCTTTTATTTACCTTTAAAGGGCTAGTTCACCCAAAAATAAAAATTCTGTCATCATTTACTTACCCTTGAGTTGTTCCAAATCTGTATACATTTCTTCGTTCTGATGAACACAGAGAAAGATATTTGGAAGAATTCTTGTAACCAAACAGTTCTTTGCCCCCATTGACTACCATAGTAGGAAAAATTACTTTAGAATGTTTTTGATCTGTTGAACACAAAATTAGATATTTTGAAGAATGTAGGACAGTAAAAACCATTGTAATTTTTCCTACAATGGGGGCAAAGAACTGTTTGGTTACAAGCATTCTTCCAAATATCTTTTTCTGTGTTCAACCAAACAAAGAAATTCCTACAGATTTTGAACAACTAGAGAGTGAGTAATTCATGACAGAATTTTCATTTTTGGGTGAACTATCTCTTTAACTTGTTTAAAACCTTAAAGACTTTTCTTCTGGAAAGCACGAAAAATTGTCAAAATTAGTTTTTTACATACTCTTGTTCTGTGAACTCATTTACATGTGATGTTTTTTTCCTTTACATTCTGTATATTTGAAGACTTTTTTGTTAGAAAAAGTCAAATGCAATGCAAAAACCTTGAAGCTCAATATGACAAAACTGCTTAGAATGCAGATAGAACCTTATAATTCAAAGGTGACAAAATGTATCCTTGGTATTGTCTTCATACAATGGAAGTTAGTGTTGTTTACTTACAAACATTCTTCTAAAAAAATGCCTATTGTGTTCATACAGGTTTAGAATGACATGAGAGTAAATAAATGATGAAATATGTTTTGCATGAAGTATCCCTTTAACTAAGATTAAAAATGCTGTAAAAGTATTGTTCATTGTTACTTCATGTTACTGTTGTGTTGAACAACACAGCTGGAGTCTCAGTATAAACACCAGAGATCACACTGATACTGAATTATTGTATTTACCACCCACACGAAAATGTTTCTGTACCTCTGGTAGAGCACTACATTAGCATCCTAAAGGTCATGGGTTCAACTCCCAATAAACACACAAACTCCTTAAATGAGTATTTAAGCTTTGGCTTAAGTGTCTATCAAACATATACATGTAAATACCACCATACACAAGACTCAAAGCCTCCGATCTGCAGAGCAACAGCTCTCCGTATGGCACGCAGGTAAAAGTCCCTCCTACAGCCAGATGGGCCTTGCTATTACACATACAACACAGCGCTGTACAAATCCTGCACTCGGCCGACCGCAGCAGAAGTGTGCAGGGACATCTATTGCCATAAAGAGAGAGAACGAAACAAAAAGAGACCAAAAGAGATAGAAACAGAAGGAGGGGGCTGCGTGCTACAGCTGGCATGGAATTCACAGCGCCAGTCGCCAGTGTTGCAGAGCTCCTTAACAACTTCACAGGCTGCAGAGAAGAGCTTTAAAGTGTCCACATGGCCTCTGCAGCAGGGCTTTAGAAGGGTTCTGCTCAGCTCCCTCCACCAGCTGCTGCTGGGGACACCAGCACGTCTGTGTGTGCGCGTGTGAAACAAATCTGTGCAAAACAGAAAGGGTGTCAGCGCAGACCGAAAACAAGTGTGAGAAGAGGAAAATGAACGGGAATGTTTTACAAAGATTGATGCGGAGGAAGCAGAATACGCAGTTCTTTATAACATCTTAAAAAAATGCTGGGTTATTTTTAACTTATGATTGGATCAAAAAGAGACAAACCCAACAACAGATAATAGATGTTAACAAGATGCGTCACTGCCATTACTAAGAATGGGGAGGGAATGAAACACTCAATACGGCCGTTCTAAAGAAGGAAGAAACAAAAGTTTAAAGTTATAGAACAGTTGGTCAGAGATATGCTATTTAATTGTGATTTTTGCCAACGATTTTAAAAATATTTGCCTTCCCCAATTCAAGTCGGTAGGACTATGGTCTTGCTATGATAGAAATAGCTGCCCGGAGGTGTGGCAAACATGGTCGCTGAGTAACGGATTTTGGTTAAATTAACACAGAAATTGTTCTATTTGACCCAAGTATGGGCTGAACCAAACCAAAATAGGTTCATTTCATTGAAATAATTCAATTAATGTGATAAACCGGTTGGGTTTGTACTTTTTTTTAACCAACCATGGGTTGAACACAACAAGCCATTTTTAGAATACAAGGCCTAATAATTGTTAAAAAACTGATGGCTTCAAAGGTAGATTTAGATTTAAAGGTTTTAGGTAATAAATAAAAAATAATTTTCTAAAACAATTTATATTTTGCATTTCCGGGTCAAATTCAGCACCACATTGGTAAGGTTTGTGGTCAGCATTCAATATATTGCTATGAAGCGTTTCAAGTGACTTTCAGAAGTCAAAAGAACCCAGGTCTCTATCATATTCAAGTCCGTGGATGTAGCTAAGAACGTTTTCATATTTAAGTCTCCTTTTTACTTCTTTTAGCTTCTGTTAGGCAAATATTGTAGTCTGAATGCTTAGAGGAGTAACAGCACACCTATCCTTGACAAGCCGCATGTATTTAGGTGTCATTCAAATGGTGTGGGATAAGTTACGTGCCAAAGTTGAAAACATATAAGAGATTGTTCGAAGTAAGAGCAATAGAGTAATGCTTGCAATATCAAATAAGTATGAAGTAAACAATATAATGAATGATACATAAGCTGAAAACATGCTTGGGTATTGAACAGCTGTCACGGCTTTTCTTCTTTATAGAGTTTCTTGTATAACCTTTTCCATTTTCCGTTCTTCCATCATGAACACAATGATATCTGAGGCTTGGCCTGATGGGATTCCTTCACACAACCTTGTTTCATGTGTGGGGGACATTCGATTGGAGGTAATTCCTCCTTGCTCTTTTGTCACTCTTTTCCTGAATGTTCTCCTCTCGCCGGGATCTTAGATGTTCTTTACAGAGCATATTTCGACAGCCTTATGACAAAAGAGGGTTTGTGGGGATGGCAGTGTATTCCCACCATCACTATGCGAGCCTGGGCCGCGCTCACTGCGGACATTAGCATTTCAAGGAGTTTCCATTAGCGATGGCAAGAAAAGCTTCTCTCTGTGGGGGGAGATCCATTTTGTCCTCTTTTCCAACATCTGTTCTAACCTTCAGAGCCAGAAGGGGAACTAGATAATGCCAAAGAGGCTTTTGATTTACAGTAATGACACCACTGACCAAGATTCGGCTAAGAAGAGGGGGTGCAACCAAGTAGAAGACAAAAAACAATTTTGTGCTGTCTATAATAGGACAGTTCCCGGTTCTCTCAGGAAAGCCTCAGAGGTGGATTTCCCACCAACTATAACCTACAACTTTATGAAAAAAAGAAAGATTTTGAAGGACATAAAATGTTTAAAGAAAATACAGTACAACTCACAACTTACCAATGTACAACGTTTCTAATGCGCTTTAAATGTAATTCATCTTAAAGCACCTCAATTAAAGTGATTTTAATGATGAAATAAGCCTTAAAAGCCTTAAAACATTAGAAATCCATATGAGATTTATATGTGAGATATTGATCTGTAATGGTCATAATACACTATATAATACAAAACTATGATTATTTATGTTTACATATTTATTATATATGTATTTTGTTCATTTGTACTTGTTGATTTTGAGCATATGTTCTTAACTTGTTTTATTATTGTTTCCTTAACTTTTTAGCTTGTTTTATTCTGGGTTTTTGGTCTAATAGATGCTACATACTACAGTATGTATCACCAACTCACAAAATGAATGGTGATCAGTCAAATTCTCAAAAATATTCAATTGAAAATAAAAATAATAAGACCAGAAGGCAAGCAAAGGAACTAGTTGTGTTGTCTCCTGTTTCAGAAAGCGTTACGGTAGCTCAGCTGGTAAAGTACGGCGTTAGCAGCACCGATATCAGAAGTTCGATTTCTAACAAACACACAACTAAAAGGCACTCTGAATGTAAGTCGCTTTGAATAAAACATCTGCCCATTGCATAAAAAAATGTACAGAAAGAGTTGTAAATATGCTGTTAAAAAGGTAAACACGAGATCAACTGGTTAGAATAAGCAGTGCATATAAACAAAGTGAGAGACAGTTGACAAGAGAGTGCAGGGCTTGATCCCCGGTCCATCTGCCTGCTCCTTGCAGTCTGCTGCTCAGGCTGGACTGAAGTGAATGGCAGGAGGTCTGCTACCCTCACAGACGCTGCACGGAGCTAAACCCCTCATGCTCGCGGCTCAGGAGCTGAGCCATTACACACAGCGGCCCAATGTAAAAGCTCCCAGCCCCACCTGCCACAGACTGAACTCTGAGGAACAGGTGAATTTAGCAGGTTAGGTTAAAGGGATAGTTCACCTAAAAATGAAAATTCCGTCATCATGTACTCAACCTCAGGTTGTTGCAAACCTGTATAAAAGTCTTTGTTCTGCTAAACACTAAGAAAGATATTTGGAAGAATGTCAGTAACCAAAGAGATCTCATCCCCCATTTACTGCCATAGTAGGGGAAATAAATACTATAAGCGCCAATGGGGGATGAGATCTGTTTGGTTACTGACATTCTTCCAAATATCTTCCTTTTTTGTGTTCAGCAGAACAAGAGAAGTTATACAGATGATACAGAATTTTCATTTTTGGGTGAACTGTTTAACATTGTGTAACATGCAATACTACGCTGCTAATAGGTTGCTCTTTCGACTCCTTTAAATAAGAAAGATTGTCCCTTCTGAAAGTGACAAATGTGAGAAAACATAAAAAAAAGCATTTGATTTATTTTTCATTTACATTCTAAACAAGTGATACATAAGTTCTCATTCAAAAACAAAATATCATATTTTTTATTTATAATTTTGTGAATATTTTTAAATCTCAGTGTTGAATTAATTTTAAATTTGTCAACTACATTAAAGCGCTTTCAAGAAATCTGATATGATAATAGGAGACTAATACAATTTATTACAGAAACAATGACACAAATGAACATTCTCTATTGTAACTTCCTGTACTGTGTTAAGTTCAAATGCACACAGTCACAATGTTGTGGTTCAAAAGAGTTTTTGTAAAGAGAATATACTGGTCCAGTTTCACTACAACCACCATTGCTTAGAATTTAAACCCACTAAAGTACTAAAGTAAAAAAAGACTACACATCAGACATGAAAATATTTTCTAATACAAAGTTCCATTTTATATTAACTTTTTATATGATTTCCCCCTCATTTCATATGATATTGTTCACAGATTTACAAACAAGTTCTACACTGTGATGTAATCAAACTGAGTCTATTGAGTTATAGGTTCGGGCCACCTGCACTGACCACCTGGCTGCTTTGTTTAGGGATTTCATTGTTGTGGGCTGTGGGTGTACAATTCATGTTCTCCTTTTTTTGGACAATGAACTCACTCTCTCACTCGCTCACATTTTTCATCTCTTGTGATTCGAAGAAAAAACATGTGACCCGTCCATGCCAGGCCAGGTGGCATCTTATCTGACCGTGGCACGGCACTGCAGACGGGCAGACTGTGCAATTATTTTCCCCTGTGTGGTCCAACGTGAACCGTCCTGCTGTCTAGTGTTTACAGCTGGGCCTGTGAGAGAAACATCACATCTAATGATTAGCTTAGGTGCTATTCTATAGCTAGACTACATTAGGTGAGTGCGAATTTAATCTGTGTTTAAAAGATCAGAGCTTAAGTGCCAACCAGATGATTGGGAAAGTCACATTACCCATAGTTTTCATAACTTTAAATGCATGTCTAATGAAAAATATTGTATAGTATTCTAAAAACATGATTCATAAAGTGGAAAATGCATGTTACCTTTAATTCATTTGATACAGGAAACCTCAAGTCAAACCCTTTGCATTTTATGATAAAGTTTACAGTAGGATACACTGTACGTTTGAGTATTGTATGCACATGTACATGTTGTGTGCAATATATACTGCAGTATGTTAGCATGTTATGAAGTGTGTCTTGTCTGACATGCAGTCACAACATACAAACACACAGACAAAGACACATGCTTGCGCACGCACATACGCACGGCCAGATGGGCTTCAATACTACGGCTTAGTTTAATGACAAAGAACCCTCAATCTGGACAACATGGGTGGATTTAGCTATCATTTTAAAGTCCATCTGTGAGACGTTTGAATTTCAAACACACACTTCCTTGCAGGGTCCAAAATTCTTTTTTTGACACACCTACCGGTGGCCCTGAGCCAATGAAGCTGGACATAAATATTTCTTAAAGACCATAAAACTGTATTTAGCATCATTAGGCCTCAAATATTACATGTGTTTCCCAACCTCAGGGGAATTCGTAACTATTTTACGAGAATTTGTACGATGTTAATCATACAAAAACCTGCGATTATTAAAACAAAGCAAAGCCCCTCCACCTAACGTCACTGCTGCGAAATCGTCCTAAAACATTAATACATAAAATCGTACAAATAAAATCGTAGGAATTCAATTGAATTAAACAACTTATAAAATAGTTTTGAATGCCGTGAGATTGTGTTGGTCTTTCCACATTGTTACCAAGCTTTTTAATAGAGTAAGTGTATGTGGACGGTGAAAATTGGGCAGTCGTGGCCCAGTGGTTAGAGAGTTGGATTCATGACCAGAAGGTTGTTGGTTTGATTCTCAGGGCTGGCGGGTAACGGCTGAGGTGCCCTTGAGCAAGGCACCTAACCCCAACTCGCTTACATTACATTGTACTATACATTTGTACATTTTGTAATGTAAGTTGCTTTGGATTAAAGCGTCTGCCAAATGCGTAAATGTAAATTGCACATTGCGCATATATCAGCCTCGGTCAGGCTATCATTCTTCCAAAATCTAGTAAAATCATGCATTTGAATGCACTAAAGTTACAGTCCACCACCGGCAGGTAACAAGATTTATTTTCTGTCAATTCTGTCGGCGTGTCAATTTTGGACCCCGCTTCCATATTTAAACAAGAACGAGCCCCCAGACTTGTTTATCTGAGGCTCCTCCCACACATTCGAATAATAAATGTTTGACTGAGAAGATGCATCATACCTTCAGCCCTACAGCCGCATCCTAACATGTGATATGTCACCTCGAACGGTTTATTTATTGAGCCTGCTGCAGTATGGGCCAGAGAGAAACAGATAGACAGAATGACAGCTAGGAGATAGACTAGCTACCTATTTATAGCCCCGGCCATCTGCAAAAGCTCCCTCTTGTCTTTGGTCATCCTGTTCACAAAGGCTGGGAGGCAGATTCCAGCAGCAGCCGCTCCATTCACTATTCATTCCAGGACCCGGCAGCTCCATATGGATCCGGCCCACTGCTGGGCCCGGGCAGGCTCTGTTTTTCCCCGGGATTGACATGGTAATGGAGCTGTGGATGAAGGAGCTGTTCTGAGATCTGGCGGAGGCAGCGGCCCCCTACCCTTCTGCTAATGGCCAGCGCCTTCTTGCGCAGCTCCCAGGTCAGCTCTTTCACCCCTTCCGGCCACCCGGCCGATCTGGGAGCACTATGGGCATCTGTGAAAGGCTAATGACAGGCTTTTATGTTTGGCCTGCTTTATTATAGCCCCGCTAACCCTGTCTGTCCATCCAAGCAGTGTGCTTCACAGTGCATCCGGGCGTCTGGAGCATCCCTGCACAAATAATCTCATAGGCCCACGGAATGGTTTATGTGCCGCGTCGAACGAGGCTGATTTAGATCGGATAGATATGTTGGTAGACATGGATGATTTTCACAAATATTTTCTTTTAATCCAGTTTTACTGTGCATAGCTTAGATGTTTGTTGAGTGTGAATATTGTGAGCCCTCACCTATGAAACTGCACTGGTCTCTAAAACTGACAGGGATCTGAGAGTAGGACTATCCTCTTAGTATGTCAGTCACAGACCTGGAGTAGCATGGAACAGCACATGTGTCACAGCTTACATCCCCTTCTCGTTCTCAGATCCCCTTTCACATACTCGCAGGTCAGTGTGACAGAGCAGCATGGATCAACTCACCAGACGCGAGGTCTTCGGGAAAGCCGGTGTGCAGGGGCCCCGTGCGGGTCACAGACACTGCCAAGACCATCTCTGTCAGCCTTGCATTGTCTCCTGATCCGGTCCCACTGCTAGCACTGGACACGAACAGCTATTAAAGAGGCCCTTGAAATTCCATAGAGGCTCATTAGCATAACATGAATAATTCATGGAGCCATCGGATGGGTGTGTGGGGGTGGGGAAGGTGTTGTTTCAATGATGAAGAACACAACCTCCATCAGTGTGCGCACGACCCGGCCTATTCCCAAGAGTCTGCACCTCGATAAAACACACTGCAGAAGAATCAATACACCATGACATTAGCCTGCATTGAACGCTCCTGACCCCATATGTTTTGTCTCACAGACATTGCAGGGATGGGCTGAGGCAGAGAAATTTAATTTGTCGCAGTAAGTTGAGTTAATCGAGATGATTTAAAGGCTAGATCGAAACAGGCACTACTGAACTGTCCTCGCCACTTTGGTGCAAGATTGTGAGAGAGATATTAGTACTATCCTGTTTAGCACCAATTAATAGGTCTGCATTGTTAGAAATGGGTGTTTCTTAAAAATGCATTCACCACCAAGTCATTACAAACCTGTAGGACTTTCTTTCTTCTGCAGAACACAAAAAAAATATATTTTGAAGAATGTTGGTAACCAAACAACATTGACTTCCATTGTACTGAAACAAAACCACTAAGACATTTCTCAAAATAGCCTTTTTTGCATTAAACCGAAGAAAGAAACATAGAATCATAAGTTTTGACCAACATGAGGGTAAAGAAATGTTGCGAATAAACATTTTTTCGGCCGAACTATCCCTTTAACAGGATGCAAAAAGCTCTTATCCTGTAGCATGAATGGCACTGCATGGCATTGGGAACACCAAAGCTTGGGTTAAATATAATAAAATATATACAGTATTTTGATCAACCGAAAGTCACTGTGAATAAAACCATGTTCCAATTATAGACTCTATAAAACATGTACATTGTGTCTATGACATCACCAGTAGGTTTGTGAAGAACATTTTTGAAGCCATAAAGTGGGGGATGGGGGTGAAGCTGAGGTACCTGGTCACTGAAACCACACCCCCGTCTAGCTCGACACGATCAAGTTTATTCAGGCTAAGGAGCTAATGCTATATGCTACTGGTAACATAGAGGTTGCTAGTTGGGGGCATTGGTGGTCTGGATGGATGATATAAGATACATCATAAGATACAGAAGCAGAATTCCACCTGTCACTCAAGTGACCATGCCCTTAATTATGCAGAACTTATATAAGGCTTAATATAATTTAAACGAATGAGCTCTAAAAAAAATTATTGTTATGAAGGGCAAAATTAGCTTTATAGACCAAAACCATATTTTCCTGCTGTCAAGTTGTTCATTTTAACATGGGGTCTATGAAATTGACAGTCTATTTGCAGTTTAAGTCACTTCCTTACTGGTTTCATGTAAGAGACTGGAAGGCTGCCGCTTGGCTCCAATGCATAAAGGAAAGAAAACATATCAGAAAAAGTAGAAAGATATCTGTAGAACTCTGTATTAGTGAGTCGGGTGTTGACTCTTTTAAGCTCTTGGTACATAAAAACATATACACATGACAGGAGAACAAATAGAACAAAAAGTAAGTAAAAATAGGTAGTGGAAATAAAATAATAATAATGTTGCATACAATTGGAAGAGTACAGATTTGGGCATTTATAGCTGTATAAATAAAAACGATGCATATGTATTTACATAATAAACAGATGCTACCGTCTCTTAACAAGCTAAACTCTGTATTTGAATATAAGCGGTGTCTAGTTTACACCAAAGAATTGTTGATTTTTACAGAACACCTAAAAACCCGAGCGTACCTGTTGAACGTAATGCCCCCTACCCTTATGAAACGCTGGCACACAGCCATGATATCTTTCTTCAGCCTGGATGCATGCAGAGCCATGCCATTCTCCTACTGCTACCACAACACCACAGAGAGAGCTGAACCGCATGAGCCTTTATTATAAAAACCCAGACCGTGCCAATAAGACGACATCTGATATTGACAGAATAATATTCTCAAACCTATGTGGTGGTTTGAAAAAAGTTCACGGTAATGCACAGTAATGTCAAGATGACCGTCAAGAAGCTAAAAAGTAACCTGTAAGTACTTCAAGGGGTTTTTATGGCCTTCTCAGGCTGTTAATGCACTATGATATTATAATGGATCACTAAAAGCCTGTTGCTTTGTCACAACCCTGATGATTAACACTCTGTTTGTTTTCGGAACAAAACGCAGCCCTTTAATGTCCCTGTTTGAAACCATGTACTTTAATTCCATTATCTAATTACTCCAATCATTCACAATAAACTGTGGGCTGTCCCCAAACAACAGTGTTGTTCTCAGTTAATGGTTTCAATTGGCAACTGTCATATCATTGCATATATACTACTGATGAATTGCTTTGATTTAGAACGCCTGATTAAAGTGTCTATACGTTTTGGTGTAAAAATATTTAAATACGTTTCACACTAACCCAAATTTCTTTAAATAGAGGTATGTGACAAATATCATTTCACAATGAATGCAAAACATGGTTGAAATGACTTTATTTGTGACTAAATAACATGACTGATGACCGTGAGAGCAAAGGCTCCCACACAAAACACCAGACCCCTCACTTGTCTCTCCACCTATTTAATAATAGTGAGAGAAACTAATTCCCCATAGACTCTCTCTTCCCTGTGCGCTATATAAAGAAATGAGATTGAGTAAGAATCCGATGACCAAGAGCAGAAGCCGGTAGGGAAGTGGCTCAGATGAAAAACACACAGCGCTCACGATCCAGCACGCAGGCTCGAGTTGAAAGAGAAAGAAAATAAAACCAAAGCAGTCTGAGTGGCACACACTACCACAAAAACCAGAAAGTGCATGTCCGTACGGTTATCAGATTAGTCTCAGGCAGTTTCAGATCTCCCAAATACTCTCAATTCCCCAGTGACACTCGAAAAGCATTTGGACTGAAAAAGGAGTCTTTCAGGATTTCTCTTCCTCAATAGCGCACATTCCTTCTCTTTACTGGTTTCTTGCAAACCTATATTATAGTCTATTAAGGGGACAGTTCACCCAAACAATTTGCTCACCCTCAGATTGTTCCAAACCTGTATTCATTTCTTTGTTCTGCTCAACACAAAGGAAGATATTTGGAAGAATGTCAGTAACCGAACAATTCTCATTCCCCTTTGACTCCCATAGTATTTATTTTCCCTTCTATGGCAGTAAGGGGATGATCTGTTTGGTTACTGACATTCTTCCAAATATCTTTCTCTGTGTTCAGCAGAACAAAGAAATGTAAACAGAATTCTTGGGTGAACTATCCCTTTAAGCTAAATGTCAACGTTAAAACATGATGCAGAAATAAATGCATTAAATAGTAACAATGTAAAGGACAGTAAAACAAAAAAAAGGTAAAACCGCTGTTTTGTAATTAATCGATTAAATATAACATTACAATATTTGGAAACCAGCTCAAACCTTTGGTGAAAATCTGCCCGCACTATACTGTTGACACTTGCCTAAATGTTGCCAGTTCAAGGCTAACAAAAATATGTGAAATTTAAGTTTGAAATGAAGTTATTATTCTAATTTAAGAACCGAATTTGTGTTTATGTAAGTGTTTGAAATCAACATACAAAAACATTTATGCAATGTATTAACTTTAACAGCATTTCAGTTTTCTTGTGAAAACCCCCTCTTACATATGTTTCCCCTACATGTTTTTCTGAAAGACCTTTACGGCTAAAAAGAGTTTTCGGTTGCCTACCACGTGAAAGCACACAGCCCAACAGCATTACGCAACAACAACAAAAAACTCGAAGGTTCTGAATTGCGAAATATCTCACGACCCTCTTTTGGGAGGCGAACAATAGCTTAAGCCAAACATTAACGCCACGCCCATGGGGTCGGTGTTTCTACAAGAGTCGCGCGCCACACTTCCATGCGTGTACTGCTGCACGCGACAGGCGCGTGGGAACCTGAAAACCTCAACAGAGAGCCGAACCAACGCGGAGAGAGGGAGAGAGGGAGAGAGAGAGAGAGAGAGAGAGAGAGAGAGAGAGAGACGATGCGTGCGGAAAGCGATTTGCCTTGCATTAAAACCGTCGCGAGGTATTCTGAGATGAGTCGGTCTGAATTGAGATTATTTGGACTGTTTTTTACCTTATGGGTCAACAACTGGTTTTGTTAACACGACGTTTCCGAGGACACGCCTAGCGTAGCCTATCATTTGCTTTGTTTAGAATATAAAGTTTGCATTGAAAATACGTTTCACTTCGTTAGTCATGCGGGCAAGTTTAATATTTGTTCTACTCTGTCTAGCCTATATCTTTATTCGTGTTTAAATGTATAACGTTTTGAACATTGCCATCGAATATCGCAGACGAAAGCAAGTGTGTGGGTAAACTGCGACTGTTGAGCTGAGCTGATGTTGTTTGTTGAGTTGAAGACGGGAGGAATTGTGCAGCTGCAGTGAGCTGGAACCGTAGAGGAGGCGGTACAGACATCCTGACTCCATCCCGTGGAGAACTCATCAACTTTCTGCCAACTTTAGATTGTTTTCTTGTCATTATCGGTGTTAGCATTGTGACAGAAGAAAGAAAAACGCCGACGTTTCTCTAAAATACTGCATTTAAGTAGCGTGTAGTTAAAAGCGCGTTTAAACTAATTTTACAAACTTAAAGGGCGCATTTTGTGAACTTTCAAACCTTTATTTCGTTCAATAAAGAAAACATTCAATCCGTATAATAACACGACTTTTTGCGCATATAATAATGATTCGGACGCGTTTAGATGGGGTGACTTTAGGTTACTCATCCGACATTCGTTCCAAAGTCTAAACTGTTTCCAAACGAGAAGTTCTCCCAAGTTAGACGTAACCAAAGAAATGCAAATCGATGCAGGTGTGCGGGCCTCGGAGCGCAGGAGACCTGAGGTGACGGACTGAACTCCGATCTCTCAGCGCTCGGGTCCTATTGATCAGCTGAGAACCGGCGCTAACTAACTGCCCCCGTCTCCATAGCAGCCGCCTGGACGGCGCCGCGAGGACTGGCTGCAGGGCCGCTTTGAATGGGTGACGTCACGGGGCTGGCGCCAGAGAGTCTGCGAGAGCGTGAGCTCGCGGCGCTGCTCTGTAGTACTGCTTTGCTTGGTGCCAATTCATCACCTGTCAGGGATCAGTCAGGGTGTCATGCGAAATGTACACAGCTGTGAGAACAAAAAGGGACGAAGGAGAAAATGGGAAAAGCCAGTTGCGGCAGATGCGGACAAGAGCACATAGTCGTATGTGTTTAAATGCGCAAGAGCCGTTAGCTCGCGGAATGCAGTCCTGTGGGCAGTTTCATGTTGTTTTTAAGTTAAAACATTTCATTTATAATCGCAACAAAATACAATGCTTTGTAGCGGCATGTAGAGAGTTTACAAGCACTTTATTTTCCGAGGAGTGATAATGAGATTGTATGATGTGCATTCCGACACATCAACACGATTGCATTCCGACGCATCTCTGCAAACATCTGTTTAGTCGGATATGCACAAGCAACCAGGAAATGTCTCTCTATTGTTGCTTAGCATGTGTAAACAAAGTGATTTTTTTCTTCTATTCCTTGCCTCCACTCTCACTCTAGACTGCCAACACGATTTCTAAAATATGGAAATGTAATCCGCAAAGCATGTCTTTCCGTCAGGATAAAAAATATTTTTAGGTTCCAGAAGAATGCATTTTCACTTCTGTTGCAGCCATGCGATATCAAGTAGCTGAAAAATCCAGGCCGTCATTTAAACATTTCTGACAATCGAAATGCTACTCACATTCCTTGTCTGTTGCACTTGATGGCAGGAGGTGTTGACTGAGTGGATCTCCTGTCCAACTGTCGTCACTATTACATCTTAAACGACCCTCATTACAGGCCCGCCGGCTGCTCCCCTAATCTCCGGCATTCGTGATGAGTTTAAACAAACATAAACATTAAGACCACACCACCAACCGCCCACCATACTAAGACTAATGTGATATTGTGGTTGTTGCATAGGCTATAGGCTACATTATTGCATGTAGCCTATATGACAAATTAAATGATATGGGTCCAAATAACAACATAAATGGGTCACTACACTAGATTGCTTATAACTTAATATGGGATTTAGTTGCATTACATATTTAAAATACAGGCAAAAATATAGTAAATTTTCATCTGTCCTATTTAAATACTCTTGCAGCATTGTACATAACTACACCTTTCAAGATTGTTATGATATATTTTATTCTTGCGTTAAAAAGAAAGCGATTAAACAACCATATACTTGCAAGTCACTAATTCTGTTGATCAGAAACAGGTAGACTACACTGATTTGAGAAATTATCCGTGGAAGCTGAAGGCAGTCAGCGCCACCCTAAACACGCGTTTTCACTGGTTAAGAACGCGGAAGAAATGGGCGGGTCTTCATAGCTCAGCCCCGCGCCCAATGCTGTACCGCGAAAGCGATGAGTGACACGGCCGCGCGCACCAATCGGCGCAATGTAAACCAGCGCGTGAACAACCCACCCAGCTGGGTATATATACAGCGATGACAGCTCGCTAATCCACTGCGTTTGCTTCAACAGCTCAGTAAAAAGAGGAAATCTCGAGCACAAAAGCGATTCTCGCAACGAACCAACCGAGCGTTTCTCACAGAAGTGTCGACATGAAGGCAATAAGTCCAGTGAGGTCTTTCCGGAAAAATACAGCGAATATGACGGAGCACAGTCTGGGAATCACACGGAGCAAGACCCCCGTGGACGATCCCCTCAGCCTGCTGTACAACATGAACGACTGCTACTCCAAACTGAAGGAACTGGTGCCCAGTATCCCGCAGAACAAAAACGTGAGCAAAATGGAAATCCTGCAACATGTCATCGATTACATCCTGGACCTGCAGATTGCACTTGACTCGAATTCGGCGATCACCAGTCTCCATCACCCGCGAGCGGAGCAGGGGACATCCAGAACACCCCTGACGACGCTGAACACAGACATCAGCATCCTCTCATTACAGGTAGGCGAAATCAATTATCATCTGTCTGAAAATATGCATGTACAGGTGAAGATATTAAAACTCGTTTATTGAACGCTTGTTTTGAACGCGTGCATTTTTGCCTGTTTAACTTTGGCTGTAGAAATAATTATGTTTTTTTTTCTCTTTAGACACCGGAGTTTCAGTCAGACTTTGTCACAGAGGACAGCAGGACACTTTACCGTTAGTCAGGTAAATGCTCTCTAACGCACTTTTTTCATTTGAGCTCTTTTATAAAACCTGATGTAGGCTAGCCTATTATAGGCTATGTAAATGCTCGTGTTTTAACGTCGTCAAACGTGTTTTTGTTGTTAAACTGTCTAATGAAATCTATGAATAAACGTCGTATTTGTGAAGTAGCCTATAAATCCGCCCATTAAGCGCAGGCGAAAGTTATGCTGATGTACATCTGGAGCCCAGGGTTTTGCTCAGTCTCTGAGTGTTTGGTTAAATGTTCAAACTGCGGCTTCCTCTCTGGCGCCAGGCTGTCCGGATCTCTGCCCTGTTTGCATTCTCTAAATGCGCCTCTTTCTCAATCTTTTGCAGGTGTTTGGTTAAGACACAAGAACACACAGGACCTGGGAACTGACTTTTCCTCCAATTTCTGTTCTCGGTCTGGACTTTTTTTCCTTTCCTGTAATTGAATCAAGAGACTTTTTGCTTCTAAAAGGACAATCCAGTTGATGTGTTATAAGTTTGGACGTTGATTATTTATCTTCTAAAAAGACTTATTTGGGCCTTTCGTCAAGAGGAAGAAGCACTATATTCCCTGAAAATACGAGGGAAACAAATGAAAATGACCACAAGGAACCTTTTCTCGACAGCGAGAAGTCGTCTTACTTTTTTCTCTTTTTTGTGAAGACTGTGTGAATAGGAGAAGACGTGGTTAGTTACTGTACAAAGTCTAAGTCTGTCTCTTATTATTATTTTTTGTCAATTCTTTTGGCACATGAAGGACTGGACATTTGAAAATGACCATGTGAAAACTCAACCGAAGAGTTTTATCTTGTATAGTTGCAGAAATTGGACTGTCAGTATCTGCAAAGTGTTATACTGTATGCTGAGACTTTTTATAAAAGTAATATTGTAAATCGTACCTTTTTAATACAAAATAAATCAAATGCTTTATTTGACACCAGTTTGTTATAGTTGTGTGTAAAAATGTTGATCGGCAATGTTGTTGCAAAAAACCTACTCTGTACTGTATATATATTGATCTTGTTTTTTAATATCTTTGACTCTTAATATGTCATTGACTCTTGACCCATGAGACATATGTCCATTATTGACAAGAACCTGAATGAATCTTTAACATCGCCATATGGCTGTTAAAAATGTCATTCCGGTCTATAATGGGGAAAACCTGCTCCTTTCCTAATGTGACAGTCCACAGATCATATGGCATGATAGTTTTATGATTTGCCACCTTTTTTCGATCACGTGTGTGGCAAAATAATGTCTTAAAGCTCTCCTAAAGCAGGACAAAATTAGTTGTATTCAGACTTTTCATGGGTTGTTTCATTCATGTATGAATGTAATGTAAGAAATCAAACCTTGATCTTTTGAATGCAATTTTGTAACACTTTGACTTCAGGCCTGTGGTGTGAGGGAGCAAATCCGAGACCCTGATGATTGACATCATGTATGTTCAGTATCACTTTTGAAAGTGACGATACAACAGCGTGTTAACATATATACAAACCATTTATTACTATAGCAAGTTGACTAAAATTACGTCTTAGCTTTGCTGTAACATGCACTTATTTGAAAGTCGTTTTCTTTCTAAGTTGAATTGCTTTGTGATGCATGTCATTCAGGATAACCGATTTCTCGAAACACGATACGTCGCATGATAACGCGTTAATACATTTCTGCAAAGTATTTAAATAATAAAGATATGAACTTTCTTAACAGTAAACGCGACCTAAAGCCCTTATTACAGTGGTTGCTATGAGAAGCGCGCCACCTGCTGGCAGCTGTACCTCATTCCAGAATAGACAACGTGTGCTCCATTTGATCCACACCTTTCGTTTTTTCAGTGAATATGTCAAAACATTGATATCAATTTACAATCAAAATGTCAATTAACATGATGTGGAAAGGTGCTCAACTCACCGGCTCGAGTCAGCTGTCAACCAGTAAAATATTTGTGACGACTCTGTCATTAACATGCAAACATTAAACTCAATTTAGCAAATGAGTCACAATGTGTTTGTTATATTTCAAAATAAAATGCATTTCAACATGATCGGACGCCAGTGTTTTCTATTGGTTCAAAATGTTTAATTTGAGAAAATGCACACACAAAACCATATTACATTTTGTTTTCTTTTAATGTAACGCTGAAGTTCACAAACCGAGTAAATGGAATTCAGGAACACCTGAATGAGAGTTCAATCGGAAATAAATAACAGCTTTCACAATACCAATCACAGCAAAAATCACTAACATCATCTACATGTTCATAAATCCCCACTCTACTTGATGGTTTTAATATCCAGACTACATCTTTAATGTTAGCAACAGAGCACGAAATAACAGCTTTTCCGCTAAACAGCTTCACAGCCTTCCTGTTTTGCTTTTTTTAATCCCGCTACGACAACAGCTACAATGTGTTTATCACTCCCAATGCAGTACACTAAAGATGATGTGGAATCTATGTGCTAATTGTGAAAAGAATCACGCAATACGTTTAAAAAACAAGTTTTGTTTAGCTTCTACGTCAAACACATATCTATTCTCAGGTGGCCGGGCTCTTAAAGGACACTCTCTCGTTCCTCAGCGGCATCACTAGCGGGGCCGGTGGATGTGGCTCTCTTCAGGTGGATTCCACGCAGGTTCTCATTGGTCATCGCGGTGGTCTCGGTGCTGGAACCGGGAGTTATGATGAGTGAGGGGGAGTCGGTGGTGCTGTGCGTCGACTGCTGGCTCTTGTTATTGATGATATTGTTGTGTGCGGCATTATCAGGTGAGCAGTTGAAGTTGCTCACCGCTGAAGCAGGCCAGCTCTCCTCAGGGCTGCTGGCTAGCAGGCTGCTTTCCGATGGAGCGTCGGAGCAGATGGACATCCGGGCCTCATCTTGCAGGTTGCTCAGCCTGTGCGGTAAGACTCGCTTCTTCACCGGGCTCTCGAGGACCAGCTCGATCAGATGTGCGTCCTCGTCTTTCTTCTCCTCTTTGTCTTCATCTTGTAGCGAGCGATCCGACGAGCTCCTGCTAGACCTCACTCCAGAGTCAGATGACTTCTTGTCCAGCATGACGTCGAAGCTTTTTCGTTTAGAAACGCTCCCCAAATCTCGTTCCGCAGGCCAGGGTTCGTCCTTCAGGAGCGGAGTGGCGTCTGTTTCTTCATCCCCTGACTCCTCCTCTTCATCACTGGGCACACTGTGGTAGCTCGGTCCATGACCTTTGGTCTTGCGTCTTTGGACTTTAGAGGCAGATCCATGCTCTGACTTCTCATCCTCCTCTGTTATGGGATCTAGCAGGTTGTCAGGGGCGGAGGGAAAGTCCATCGCACTTTCTCCGGGTTTGGAGCCCTTGTTTATAAAAGATCTACGCACCTCCTGCTCTCTTTCTTTTGTGTTTTCATCAGAGCTGGCCGGAGCTTGAGCGGGACTTTCTCGGCCAGCAGCGGAGACTTCCAGGTGGGCCATCTGGGAGATGTACTCCTGGTAGGCATTGTGATACTCGGCCTGCTGCTTGTCGGTCAGCCTACAGATGTCATTGGAAGATTCCTGAGAGTTCAAGCTGGATATACTGGCCGTCCTGTGACTGTTGGCCTAAAAGAAAAGATAAGGTCAATGATATAGACCACTTTTAAAAGACGTAAGCAACGCTGGTCCAGAAGCACTTTTCTGTTTTTAACACTACACAAATGTTAGAACAAATGGAACATTTAAACTGAATCCAAATGTTAAACAAACGTCTTCAAGACTTAATTATATATGTGTAATAAAAGTGATTTTACCCCTTGTAAAATGATCTATACATAAAGAAAAGTTAGGGAGGGCTGTTTGGTACACACATAGATATTTAAAGGGATAGGTCACCCAAAAATAAAATGACTATAATCTATTCACTCAAGCTCAATCCAATATATTATTTTTTTCTTTTTTGGTGGAACACAACATTTTAAAAGGAGTTATTATGCAGAACGTCCAGGCTGTTCTTTTGTGATCATTTACATTTAATGGCTTTCAAGCTCAGAATATACGAACTTGTGCATTATGTTCTACATCTTCTGAAGCCGTACGATAGCTTTGTGTGCGGAACAGATGAAAATGTACCCCAAATCTCATTTACGCTTCTGCATGTTAAAACTTGGCACGTGTGTAATACACATGGGAAATTCTGTTTGCATACAAAAGCGCTGCAAACAGACACCACGGATATATAGAAGTGAAGAAGGGTTTCACGTTTGAACATCCAAACAAGTTGATATGAAAGCTGGGGTAAGAGATGAGATTTTTAGTTAAAAAGATTGCGTAATTATCACGCTGTTTCTTGCACAAGGTTACAAGGCTGGTTTCAGATAACATGGAAGAGGTCAATGTGTTGCAACAAGAGATATTAAAACCCATTATAGACGGTTTCAAAAATAACATGATTTCTGATAACAAGCAAAAGAAATAACAAGTAAATTAACTAGCAAGTTAAAAGTATGTCTAGTCAGTATTATTGTGGGTTACCAGTAGAAGAACAGTTACTTGGCTCAACTTAAATGAGCCATTTAATAAATTGTTTATTTAATAAAATTCAACAGGTTTGTTTAGTACAATTATTACACGATAAAATATTAATTCATATTATTGTAGATGAAATAAAATATAAATAGTTATATTAATAGCTACTAGCCAGACGATCAACAAACACAGACCGAAAGTTAACTTCGGCCCAGGCGCGTGCTTTCGATGAAACCGTCTATAATCGGTGATGCTGTCATGTAACTGGATGGAACATGACACAACATTATAAATATTGTCTTTTGTTGCATCGTGCCGCTCGTGTCAGGTGTAGACAAGTTCACTTAAAAAATGAAGTGCACCAAATAAAGAAGACATCTACATAGTCGATTTGTACTCTGGATCTGCAGGAACCTTATTAAGAACAACTAAAATGTGTGTTTTTTGACAACAAACAAATGCATAAGGTATGAGTAGACAATGAAAGAATTTTCATTTCAAGTGAACTCTATTTAGAGAGATCAACACAGAGCGATCTTCACCACTAACATCAATGATGCTAATCTAAACCATTATGAGCTCTTGTTTGTGTGTAGCAATATGCAGTGACACCTTGCCAAGTGTTAACAGATGAGTGCAGAAATAGCTATCTCTGTGTGATAGAGAGCTAGTGTGTGTGTGGTCAGCTCCTCACTTCCTCTGCCCATCCAGGTCAGAAAACGCTCCGTTTGTCACCCAGCAAACCACATGTTATTTTCATTTAGATGAGCCACTTATGAAAAGCAGAAGCTACGTTCCAGAGTTGAAAAACTGCAACGGTGGACTAAATGTTTGGTGCAACAACAAAAAAGTCCTGTTTATTTTCTTTGTTTCCGAGCATGCATATGTTTGTGTTTGCCTCGGTGTTTAATTACCGTCTTCGCCTGGCGTGCACCTGTGTTTCTCTATACACGTACTTCACCGTTGACCAGCTGAACGTATTTGTGCGCACAGCAATATAACTTACCAGCCAGTGGGCACCGTGTTGCCTGGAAGGCTCCTCGAGTCCCATGCCGCTGAGCTCTTCAAAGCTCAGGTTGAGGCTGTACGAGAAGTTTTCGGGGTTTATCGGAACATCTCGTGGTGCTTCGGAGGGTCTCTGAGGTTCGGGTTCAGTCAACACGCTGCCGCTCTGCTCGCTGCATGCCCCCAATTCATCACGTAACATCTGGCTCTCCATTTGTCGCTGGTTTAGAACCTACGACACACAACCACAGCGTGAATATGGCAATAGTTATATAAATCAGTCGTGGCCCAGTGGTTAGAGAGTTGGACTCATGACCAGAAGGTTGCTGGTTCGATTCTCAGGTCTGGCGGGTAACAGCTGAGGTGCCCTTGAGCAAGGCACCTAACCCCCACTTGCTTACTATACAAAATGTACAAATGTATAGTACAATGTAATGTAAGTCGCTTTGGATAAAAGCGTCTGCCAAATGCATAAATGTAAATGTAAAATGTAAATGTAAATCAATAGAACCGTATACATATTTCTCAAATGTAGGCCATGCTCTGTAAAATGTTTTGTTTCTAAGCTTTATTAGCACATAGACTCGTACCTTAGTTTGTCTGCTATACACTTACTATGGAAGTCAATGGGCCACGTTTTTTTCCCCTTAGATTTGCATTATAAGTGGATTTAAGTACACTTTTTGCCTTTTTTTATTCAACCCTTAATTTTCTTTACTAGGCTAACAGTACCAACAATTTTAAAACAACATGGACACAAATCCAAAAGAAAAAACATCACGTTCTTCACTAAGGCATTCAAGTGCAAAACAGAATAGCCAAAGTACTATGTGAAACTTTTGAGGGATGCCAATATTACGACTAGCCCCAAGTCGTTCCATTTGGACTTGTTTCCAGCCTAAAGAATGCTACTTTCTTGTGAACGTCAAGCTATTCAGATCTTCAAGTAGACACCGAGCTCCCACTGACAATAACCCTCCTTCATCCAGAAAGCAGCCATCTTGGACCAGATGGCTGCCTGCTTGTTGGCAACACAACATTCGTTTGTATAAGCGCAAATGGAAATCAACACGGCTACATGTGTTCCTTATTTCAACCGCATCCAGCCTACTTTACTATGGACAGAGAGCATTAAATCCATTAAAAACCATTAATAGATGTCTCATATGATAAGAACCAAGTATGTGCGATCAAAACAAATCTACTGTATAACAATTCATCTTACCATGGTCCTAAAAAGATGCCAGTCTCCAAAGTTCATGTTCATCTCCTTCTTCAGCTCATCGAGGTTGCATTGAGACAGAACCCGACCGTTCACGTTGGCCTAGATTTAGATTTATAAAATAAAGATTTGAATACCAAAAATCTGGCATTTAAAAGATAGCTACTAACTGACTAAGTCAACAGATCTCAGCATTTCTTTTCAGATATTTAGGGAACAATTTGGTACTTGGTGCGTGATGGTATGTTGGAGGGTGAAATCGAGCAAACTTTTACAACAATGGAGATATTTAAGTATGCAGGCCGATGCCGCACAGCTGGCAGGTTGACTAATGGATGTCTAATGGAGACATCAGAAATGCCACAGCATCCTTCAGATGTTGTCCAATGGAAATAAAGCCCTTATTGTAAAACCTCTGTGTGCGCCACATGGAGCTGATAAAGCTCGTCTTTTCCAATAGATGAAAGGCTATACAGAGATGGATGAATTTACCACACCCTGTGTCTCTGTTCTGTATTTTCAGTCTCTCTGTTTACACAACTGTGTATTGGCATGTACAGTTATAGGGTCCAAAAGAGTTTGATTCTGAATGTTTTTTGTGTGAACTGACAGTACAAGCATTAGAATCATCTCTAAATAATATATATATATATTATTTAGAGATGCACCGATATATCATTATTGATCGATAAAAGCAATTTTTCACACTATCGGCTATTGGCCAATAGTTTAAAAACAGCCGATGATCAGGGCACATATATCCTGTCAATCAAAAGAGGACAGGAAAATGTAATGAATTTGTACTATGTAAACGAAATGTTATGAAACATCTTCAGCTTGATGTTAAATATTAATAGTCATTATATGAATTAATAACATACAGAAATCTGTATCGGCACCAGAAGATAATACAACATTATAATCGGCTATCAGTATAGGTGGAGAAATTTTGTAGCGGTATATATATATTATTATTATTATTTAATAATAATACATGAATTACATATTTATTTAATTGTAAGTTAAGTTAAAAATGTTTTTAACTTTGTTTTTTATAGCAATAAACCATAAAAACATCAGAATTAGTTTTTCATTTTATTTGAAATAATTTTGCTCAGTCCAGTTTGGAGCTAAAGGTTAGTGTGTACACAAAACTGTATATTTTACTGTCACTGGGGTGGGACCCTTTTATATAATAATATACATTTAGAAGTATATTAAGGAGCCCTTAGGGATACCATCCCAGTGACGGATATTGTACTGCTTTAAATAAGGAAAAAAGTATTACAAAACCCAAAACAAACCCTTTTTGTGGCAATTTCTTGCACAGTAAAACCACATGCTTCACTCTTCAATCTGAAATTACCTTTTTGACTGTATTGATGTACTCCTCCAGCATACAGGGGTCCAAGCCCTGGATCTGTCTGAGCTTCTCACACACTGCGTCGATGCTCAGAGAACTGAGGAGAACCTGAGGCCCACCAGAAACCCCAGCACAAGAGCCCTACACACACACACACACACACACACACACACCCACACACACACACACACACACACACACACACACACACACACACATATATATATATATAAAAAAATATAACAATTTGCAATGCATTGTGGGATTGGAGGCATGAGCACAGTCAAAGCCATACAACAGCAGTGATGCTTTATACGCAGCATGCTCCTCATACAAAAGCAAAGCAAGCAAACATCATCACAGTGAAGTACATGATAAAACATAGATGCCTGCTGCATGTGGATAATATGGGTTTGATCCGTCATTAAAAGAGTTCAATGTATAATGCTGTTTACATGCTTCTCTTTCAACGCTTTAAACTACAAACTGGCTAAGGTGGTTATTTTTTGGAACATGGAAAATAAAGTGGCTTGAAGAGGCGTGCAGCACTTCAAAAATAGAAAGAGGGCATTTGTCAACCGATGGTGCAACAAGCACTTCCAGTGTAGACAACTTCATTGAGAACAATAGGAGCCGTCTAGTTTTGTGTTGATGTCTGAACTGGACTGTTTGTCAGTGGTTAAGTGACCCAGTTTGCTTTGCTGTAACGGTTGATCTTTGGTCGCTGTACTGATGTCATTAGACCTGTTGTGGTCAGCTCAGTCGATTCATATGTATACTCTTTGTGGTCCTGTATAGGTGAAACTATAAGTGAAATTCTCATGAAGTATTTAACTAAAGATTACTGTGGTCCCCTTCAATGCTCTAGATGACTTATTACCTGCAAAGCAGTTCTACATATGCTATAGGCAATGTATGTGGGTCAGCCTGTTTGGGAAACATCTATAGTGACATGTAGCCAAAGAGATGTAAGATGATGACCATGGTTCTTTGTTCACAAAATGAGTGGTGTTGGATTCTCAACATAGCTTTTAACAACAACCGTGTTCACCTAAAATAACAGCTACTACTCATCATCAGCAGGCCGGTGGACTAAGAAAATACAAAAAAGAAAAAGTAAGCAGTATTAAGATGATCATGTGATCTCAAAATGGCAGCCACCTTCGCCTACAGGTCACTGATATATAACTATAGTCAGTACATTATTTGACACATACATCGACTGTACATTGTGTAAAACATTTTTCGATCAAGTTTCACTATCAAAATTATGGATATTAAGTATTAAGCTAATAGCATTTCCCAGCCATTCCAAACAAACCACAAGTTCAGAGTCTAGTGTAATGTCATTTTCATTCATGCATTTGGTGGCTAATTCAAGTCAAAGTAATTTAAAGTGTGTTACACTGTATTTACGACATATTTATATTAGTCTATGACATGCATTCCCTGGAAAATGACCCCATGACCTTGGTGTTTCTAGCGCAATGCTCTAATGTTCAGCCACAGGAACAAAAAACGAAACAGGCATTCACTAAGAATAAATAAATAGTTTTTTAACACAATGTAAAATGTACAGCAAATAGCAAATGGTTAATATTTTATGCCCTAAGAAATTTATAAAAACTAGTACAGAGTACACTAATGTACACTACATGGCCAAAGATATGTGGACACATCCTTACCAGGTTTACTGGTGGGTTTGATATTGGTAGGTTTGATATTCCCAGATAACAACCTCTTAAAACTAATAACACATGATAACCCAGATGCTGTAAATCATTTTGACAGGTACGGTTTAATTTTACACAAAAAATTAATATAAATGTCTTTTAATAACATATATGACATTATATTTACAAATGATTAAACCAAACTGCCTATTCGTGACATTTGAACGTTGTATCTCACCTTAAAACCGAAAGTAAATACATTTTCTTGCGGAAGGTCGGCGTTCGTTAAAAATTTGCTAATAAAATATTTCAAATCAATATTTCATGTTCAATAACTTACATATGAGGCAAGTAGCCGTGTAATAAGCGGGATAATGTACAGACAGCCAGCTGTTATCGCAGAATAAACCCCTTTAGTGTGTTACTTATTCATTTAGCAGACGCTTTTATCCAAAGTGAGAGAACATTGTTGAACAAATGTTAAGGTTTGCCAGACCTCTTAATTCCAATAAAACAAATCTTAATGCTACTGCATACAATGACACTCCAGAGAACTGTGTGATTCCAACAGCTTGGGGTGGCCATTTTTTATTTCACGAGCACCAAATGAGGTCCACCAACACTGTTTTACAGAGTAAGATGTGTGAAAAAGCCCAGATCTGAATCCTACTGAACTTCTTTTCCCAATTGAATTGGAAAGCTGTGATCCAGACCCCATCACCCAACAACAGTACATGACCTAACAGATGCTCCTGTGTCTAAACGGAAGCACATTCTTTCATCCACGTGCCAAAATCTAGCGGAAGAGTGGAAGATTTTAGCAAGGACCAAATCCCTACTTTTATTAATATTCTTAGAAGTACGTCCACAGCACAAGCACATGTGGATGCCCACATACCTTTGGCCACACAGTGTATTTCAATTCCACAATAAAAGAACTGGCTGTTCATTTCGCTCTATTATTTTAAGTCAAAAGGAGCGAGAGAAATCTCAAGGGTTTAAAGGTTTGTACCTTTTTCATTCTGTAGGGTTGTGAGTTTATCTGGGAGTGACAAAAGGAAAGAGGGGAGGAGGGGGAAGGAAAAGAGGAATTAGGTCACATGATTAAATCATTGAGAATCAATCAATCAATCAATCAATCAAACTGACAAAAACACGATAACATTATTTTTGACTGTTAGGAATGTGCACAAACACCCTTTTGATTTAAAAAAATTATTTTAAACATTTTACTACAAAGACTATAGTTAAATATACTGATACTGTAGCAAAATCATCAATAATTGTCAATATGTGGTTACCATGGTAGTAACCATGGATTTGTCAATTTTCATAAGGGTATTTTCTGAACAACCTGAAAGTCTAGTCAGTTAATAGTTTACACACCATCTTATGGCATCTTACCTGCATAGATTTCACAATTGATTTGAGCATGATTTGATCAGGCCAAATCAATAGATAAATTGAGAAATGACATCAAGATGGAAAGGACCATAGACAGACACACAGAAAAGGAAAAGGTCAAACAGAGAAAACTCAGACTTTTCACAACTTCATGTTGTATATAGCAAACGGCTCCACCCTGATGGGCGAGTGTTAGAAGCCGGCGATAAGAGCGTAATTAGCGTGAGGGGCCGGGAATGAGGAAACAGACGTGCTCGCTGAAGGAAGCGTCTCTATGTGCTGATAAGAGCTGCCTCCTCCAGCACACCCTTTCTGCGCTGCTGATGTTAATCCATACAGCCTCTGATGGCAGCGGCTTTTACGCAACACGAAACAAAGCATTGATGGAGGACAAACCGGAGAGGTGAGAAAGAACAAAACAAAAGAGCTGAATGAGGGTGGAATATGAAAAGTGAATGCAGCGGAAAACACACACACAAATCCCATTAACTTCAGATCGTGTGGAAAAGAAAAAAGTACAAGAATGGAGAATATGCAGGAAATTATAATAAATTGCAGGCATGTACAGAAAGCCCATCCTGCTAAACTACATTAGCTCCCTGCATTATATTTTTATACATACTGTATAATAGCAGTACTATCAGTATCTTTTAACTCATCAACTTGATTAAATCCATTCCACAAAGTCTTTTTACAAGTTGTGGATTCCATCTAACTGTGCGTACACACCGGCAGCGACTCTGACGGATCACGTGAGCTCCGCTGCTTTACTCCTATTGGTAGTCGCTCCCGAAAGTCGCTTGTCATTTGAATAAAGTCACTCGTGTTGCCGGCTCTCCATTAAAATGAATAAGATGGTGTGGCTTTGTCGCTAGGTGTCGCTGGCAGTGTGAACCGGGTGTGAGTCTGGCTATAGATGTTTAGATAAAGATGCCAAAAGTTTTATAATATTTAAAGATCCAGTTTGTGAAATTGAGCAGCATCTAGCGGCAAGGTTGCGAATTGCAACCAACGGCTCACTCCACTGCTCACCCCTCCCTTTCTGACACAGGACACACGTCATCACGTTTTAGCTTCTTTGCCGAAGTAGATAACATATTTACGAAAGGCGTTCTGTAGAGCAGTTTGTTTAAGTTTTTGTCTTTGTTTAGGGCAACTGTAGAAACAACATGATGAATTCCATCTAAGGGGACGATGTATGTAGCTAGAAATAGCTCATTCTAAGGTCATAAAAACATAACGCTCCATTATGTAAGGTCTTTATACACCTCTGAACACATAGTTATGTATATTATTTTGCATTTCTGTCAATAGATAACTTTAACTTGACAATATTTGTCTATTTTGAGAATTTGGGCGTCAGCTGATATCTGCGCTCAACTGAAATACAGTCAATAACAACAACATTCTAATACTGAAGCCATTGTAGCTTGTCATGCAACGGCATCGCCGCTGCTGTAGACAAAAACTGTTATTAACGTGGACAATATATAGTTTCTAATGTGTTGCGATGTCATGTCAGGTTTGGTCAGAATTTTAATCTGCCCTATGAAACATCAGCCACACTTTTCTATAAATAAAGTTATTGTTATTGTTAACAACCCATATTGTTAAAGACTGTAAACTAGATTAATGGCGTATTATTTGAATTTAAAACAGCAATTTAAACAGTATTTTTTCTTCTACACCTCCTCCACGTTGTTCTGATGCCTGATTAACTCTGTTGCATGTAAAACTCTGAACTCTCTGTTTTAGTTTTTGGCTGCGACAAACAAAACCGTATAGAGTTATAATATTGGCTATCAAATCTGTTATCACCTATAACATGAAAATAATTATCTTACAATCAGCATCAGCCAGAATTCCCACATCGACGCATCGCTACCCATAAGTGTGAATGACCGTGATATATTCACATGTGCTGTAGCAAAGACGCTATACTGCTTTAATGAGCTTCGTTCACCACCTAAATTTTTACTAATTGACTTCTTTACCCAGGCAAACTGCCAGTTATTTATGTGGATACTTTCAATGCACTTAACTCACTTTCAAAGTCAAATGTGTAAAAAGTCAAAAAGCAAAAAAGGTGACGTGATCCAGCAGTAGAGTTTTATTCATTGCTTGCCGTCGAGCATCTCAGGCACTTATAGGACAGCTATTGTTCAGCCCCACTTGAGATTCAAGTATCACATGCCGCTAGCATCATGAGTGTATATGTGTGATCGCAGTCAACATAGCAACAAAAGGCTTTACTGCATCTCGTAGGCACATGTATATAAACATACACACTTCTTAAGTTACCATAGAGGGGGATGTAGGAGAGGGAAGACCCTCGCTGGAGTCTTCTCTGATTACATCCTGATGAAGGGACAGTATGGATTAAAGAAAAACCAGAGGATAAAAGAGAGTTTTAGAACACACACGGGCAGAGGAGATGGTGGACATGAACCATAGTGATAGGTGTGAGGCATGAATGGCTTCCTGCTGTTATTTCTAATACTTCCTGTTAAAAAACGAGCCAATAGTAACATAGGTTGTTTACATATGTTGTCTTAAAGGTACTTTTATTTTTGTTTATAAGGTCACAAGGAAATTGAAACAAAGCATGAAAAAGAGATAAATATGCTAATTTTTCACGAATCATAAAAAGTGTGTGGCTGCCTGCTACAATTAGTTGTGTACTTACTAGGCCTTTACTAGCTATATACATGCTACCTTTTACTTACTAGTCCCATGTTGGGGTCCTTATGGAGTTTAGTAGGTGGACGTGAGGGGGCATGATGGGGGTTGCCAGGGTAATGTCGGGGCAGGTGATACACATGATGAGGGAAATAGGGCTATAGAGGTGGAGAGAAAAGATGGACACATAATCAGGAATCAGATAAATGAAGACCAAAAGGGGGATGGTGTCACAAAGTATTGCATGAAAACACACATGAAGGCACATAAACAGATGGACTGCTTGAAAAGACTGCGCTACATGTCAGATATGCCAATATTATGAATGTTTTGATGATTTTTTAATGAATTTTAATTGCTTATTTTCTAAAAAAGCATGACAGAGGGCTATTTTCACATCTTATTCCAGCGCCACCACTGGTTATCATGACAATTCTCTTTTAAAAATGCACATAGAACTGGAAAGCGAATAATTTCTGCAAGTCAGTTCTTTTGGCCTGTTCGGTTCTTTTTATCTGTTTTAATCAAGGTTATTTTAGTTTACTAAAATAAAACTTTATAAACGTTTCTGTGTATTGAAATCAAATAAAATATTGGCCTAAAATTATTGGAAAAACATCAACTAAATTTTGCCTCAGAAATAAACTGAAATAAATGTAAGGCATTCAATTTATAATAATAAACTAAACCTAACTAAAAAGTAATTATTTTATATAGTAACATAAAAAATAAACAAATAAATAATAAAATGACAAAAGCATGAAAAAATTGCTAAAATGTAATTTAAAGTATTATTTGTAAAACTACAAAAAAACTAAACTATAATAACTCTGGTTTAAAAACAATTAAAAACGCTGATTCAGTGATTTGTAAAGACCCTAGATGGCATTTTAAATGCTTAAGATAGATATAATAAAAATAATAATATTGCAATATTTATTATCACATGCATTGATACCTATAAATAAAGAATACTGATAACTATTAATTAATAATTGATTTATAATTGTTTATTTAAATATTTGCGCTCACAAATCGATTTATCATGATTAATCGATTCCAAATTAAATGTTTGTGTTTACACATATATCTAAATGCACACACATACATGTGTATAACACATATTTACATTAACATAGATACATTTAGATTTAAATATAATTTACATGCATAAATATTCGCCATATATCTTAAGGATATACATTTACATTTGTGTATTCATGTATACATTGATACCCCACACACGTATTATATAAACACAACCATCTATTTTGGAATCAATAAATCGCTCTAATAATTATTTCTATAGTTTGTTTCAAACTTATTTTACTTCATGCATTACCATTTGATAAAACAACATGATAAACTAATTTTGAAAAATTGAATAAAATGTATTCTATGACTTTATTGTATAATGTACTGTATGATTATATTGTAGTGCCAAAATACTACAGGTATGTTTTAGTTACTCAGTAACCACAGTCTCACCCGGTTGTAGAAGGGGTGTTGGGGGCCGGTAAGACCACTGAAGTAGCTGCTGTGGGGCTGGGTGGGCGACAACACACCACTTGTGGGGAAATGCCCAGGAAAAGAGCCTGTAGGAGAACACGCCAAAGACTGCTGCCCAAACACAGACTGAGGCCGAGCCGAAACATCTTGCAGGGGCATTGTGGGATAGCTGACTCCTCCAAGGTGCATCTGCTCTCTTGCATCTCGTACATCTGACAGATTGAAGGAGGAAAGGAGCATGACAAAAAAGAAAAATAGAAGAAAGTAAGATCCGAATCTTGGCCAGCACTTTAAAAGCGTTCAATTCCTCCCACTCAAAGACGTCTTCAGCCAAACGAGGCATTTTTAGTAAGTTACATGCGAGAAAGGAAAGACCTATGTGATTTGATTCTCTTGGATAAACATAGATGACCAAACTGAGTCGTTCCAGTAAAAAGAGAACTACAAAGCACGTCAACTGGGACAAAAAAAACTCTTGTTACCTTTGACCTCAAATCTTGAGAGAGCAAAATCATACGTGAGGATTTATATGGTAAGAAACATTATTCTGAGTCAGCCAGGCAGACCAAAATAAGATTGGCTGGCTGACTCAGAAACAAGCTGCTCTTCGAGCTTCGGTGAGGTTTCATTTCCTGAGGAGAACACAATGGAGATCTTACTCATCTCTCTGTGCAAATAAAGGTTTCTTTGTCAAGCTGAGTCCATTGTCACGTCTGCCAAACAGCGTCTGCTGTCTCAAAGCACAGCACAGATGACCGATCATGTGATCATATGATATCAGCTCAGACTCTTGAAATGAAACCTACTGTACAGCAATAAACCGAACATACATAAGGCTCGTTCCTTTGCTATACATAAAGGATTGTTTCAAAAATGAACTATGACTAAATGTCTACATAACATTTATGCAAATGATACTCACTTGTTATCAAGTTTATAATTTACTAGGAAAATTATATTTATAATTTAAAAGCTCATTGCTCTACTGTTTGAGCTATATTGTACGTGCTATGTTTAGGGTTAACTTAGTCTGCAGTAATAAGGCACAAATTCTCTCTCTATGCGAGTAGTTTCAACACAGCAATTCCTAACTATTTTTAAGGTCGATAATTCGTATGATTTCGTACATTTGTACGATTCACTTTCTCGCAAGTGACTATAGGTTTAGGGGGGTGGTTGGGGGGCAAGGGGAGGGGCCTTTAGTATTGCTTATTTCATAAAATCATAAACATTTTTCATAGAATCATAAATTCATAAAATTAGACACATCGTAAAATAGCAATGGATTTCATTGACCAAAAGAGAGAACTTAAAGATGAATTTGAGAAGAGAACTTGTAAACTTAAAGATGAATTTGAGAAGAGAACTTGTAAACTTAAAGATGAATTTGAGAAGAGAACTTGTAAACTTAAAGATGAATTTGAGAAGAGAACTTGTAAACTTAAAGATGAATTTGACTAATAGCATTTATTTTTCAGTAACATTTCTAGAGATATCATTATAATATTGTTGAGAATTATTTTCGGCACAATAATATTGAGACAGCTCCAGTCTGTAGTCATTACAATTAGCTTTGAAGTCTACAGTTCGAGTTCATAGATAGCCATGTATGTACCTGCAATGATCTCCCTTAGTTTGGCATCCAGGTTGACGGTGCAAGGCAAAAACATCTCCACATCACGAGCAGTGAGAACAGGTTTGTGTGAGGAGAGAAACACCTCGAAACTGCGAATGTCACCATCAATCTCCAGCAGGGGCTCCACGTCTTTAGTAGTGGGGATGTTTTTGGAGATTCTGCAACAAGATAGTGAATAATTAACATACAATATAAATGTAAACCAGCTTTAGAAATGAACCAAGACTCTTTACAGCCATTGAAACTGACAAACATGCCCATAAAACACCCCTTGATATAATAACTGTGACATTAATAATCATGATTATTGGTAATACTATGGTAATAGTACACATGATAAAAGTATATATAATCCAGCACTGCACTCTTAAAAGTAAAGATGCTTCACAATGCCATAGAAGAACCTTTTTTGTCTAATTGGTTCATAGATAAGATTAGATTAGATTCAACTTTATTGTCATTACACATGTACAAGTACAAGGCAACGAAATGTAGTTTAGGTCTAACCAGAAGTGCAATAAGCAAGTGCAGGATATACAGTTGTGCATAAATACAGAATAAAGCAAAAATTATGAAGAATTTACAAGTGGGAATGTACTATGAACATTATATACAGATGGTTATTTACTAAAAACAGAAATTTACTGATGGATATGTACAATATAAATTAGACTATGCAGAACAGTAGTGCAAATGAGTATAAAGTGTGCATAACAAATATTATTATGACAAATAATAACAAATAACAAATATTACAGATAACAAATATTATTATGAATTGTTTCGGCCATGTTAATCGCGCAGTGAAAATTTGATATTGTGATATTGTAATGGTCACATTGCTTGAGTATTATACTGTGGCAAGCTAGCTCACAAGTCCCAAGCTCACACACTTAGCTCCTGATATCTCTGAACATATGTGGTTTCAGCAGTTATTTCTGCAGCACGACGTGAGGCCCTTTCAGATAAATGGTTTCCCTTCAAAATGTATCTTATTGAGCGTGGGAATTTATATCAAATAAATCTGAAGATTCGCTTCTGCTGAACGCAGACATTTCGCGCACGCCATATTTCTTCATATCTCCTTATCTGCCCTGCAGCCCACGCCTATGTCTCTGTGATAGGAAAGCCAGCGGTACGGTTATTTGCAATCTTCTCATTGGTCGGAGAAGGGACACAATAGATTCTATTTTTTATAATGATCAAGGCGAATTGAATGAATGCAGTGAGGTCATCGCTTGGCCTCGTCCCATATCACTGGTTCAAGTAATCCAATTTTTCTAGCTAAAATATGGACAGGCGAGGGATGATATGACACACAGATGACCTTTAGCCAGGGATGGACTGCAGAGTCCAAAACAGCCCAGGACCTCTATTGGTCTATCACAAGAATGTTGGTAACCAGACAATATTGACCCCCATTGACTCCCACTGTATGGACACAAAACCACTTCTCAAAATATATTCTTTCATGTTCAACAAAAGAAAGTCAGGTTCTGAACAACCTTTTTTCGGTGATTTGATCAAGCTTGTGATTTTGTCGAGGTCATTTCGACCGGGGCCGCATGTTAAAGATGCCACTTCCAAAAAGGTCATAAAGACCATTGAGTCGCTTGCGCTCATCTCATCATCTTCTGACGTCCGTATCTCGCATAAATACAGACAGTGACCAAATGACTCACAATTTCGGTCTAGAAGTGTGTGCGCTTGAGGGCGAGTGAATGGCCGGGTGTGAGAGCAGATGTTGAAGTCATTGGACAAAGGCCCACACTGTGCTACAGCAGGCCCGTGTGTCAGCGGGCCAGGGCAGGATGCTGTGCTAACAGTCAGCTGACCTTCCACATGATGGACATTAGGTAAAAGTCTCACACTTAGGGTGGTGCTCAAGGACATCACGCTCACAAACTTTAACACGCACGGGCCTCGCTCTGAGAAGGGCTGAGCGAGAGAAGCGCCGTGCGCTGGTCAGAAGGGTTTGGTTCATTTCCCACGCACTGGATAAGGCAGAACTGGGCAGATTGTGTCTCTTCCGAAATCCAGCTGGGCTTGTTTATTTGTGCGTGTGTGTTTGTGAGCATGCTCACAGACAAACAGGAGCCAGTGACAAGAGAGCGTCTCTAGAGAACCAACTTCCTCTGTTACAAGACAGTTATGTTCTGTCATTTGTTTTGAGGAAACCTGCCTTACTGAGAAATGATTAGCATTTAAAGCAACAGTGTGTGTCGTATGATTCTGTGCCTTGGTAGATTTACTGTAATTAAATAAAATAAGTAAACAATATTTAACTGAATTGTCTTCCTATTTTATTTAAAAGAATTGTGTTTTGTCTTTTCCTTTAACCAAAATCTGTATTAAATAATGTGAGAGTGAAAACATTCTACAAATCTTTGTAATTTTCATTTTTGGGTGAACTGTCCCTTTAAGATTAAAATCATTTTGCTTGAGCAATTCAAAATACTGAGTGAATCCAACTTAATTTCATCATGGTCAACCCATATACATTTTAAGTTAAAGTTAATTGATTTATGTAGTCCCAACACAAAATAATTATGTAAATTTTTTATATAAATCTGTAAACCATGCACTGCATTAGAAGGGCCTTTTTTACATTTTGTGTTATTCTATGTTTTATAAATTAAGAATTGTTAGTGTTTTATATATCTTTGAGATTTAAAATAATTATGTTTTATTTCTGAGTTTTGTGGTTCCCACTGTTCAGAAGAGTGATGCTTGTGTTTATATAATAATAGACAAGTTATGTAAAAAGTAGTTAAAGAAAATAACCAGAATGTTCAAATAAAAAATAAGTTCAACAAAAATCTTAAGTTTGCATTTACTCAGTCAGTTTTATTGTGTCATTTCTAAGGAACTAAAATTATTGCAATTTACTCAATTGTTAATCATAGTTGTATTTACAGAAATTAAAAAATATTATGTTTATATGCTTGTAGTCATCTGTCACAATTTAACTGAGCAAATATAGTGTAATATTTTTTCTGTGTATCATTCTATTACTTTTCCAAATGAGAACAGAAAAGAACATTCTGGCTACTCTTGTCCATATAATAAAATCTAATTATGTTATGTAAAAAACAAATGATCATTGCATACAACCCTGGGCTGAAAACTGAGTGGTAAATGTATCTTGACAATTTTTTGTGCACTTGCTCAACCATCTATCCAAAAAGATCTAATCTTTTTTCATGAATGCACCACAGATATCTGTTCAAGAACTAGAACAGATTTCAGGGTTTTGAATACGAATTGCATTTTTGAGAAAAGGTTTTGTAATTTTGGAATATTATAATTCTAATTTAATTTACTATTCTTTAAGAACTTTGTGTTTTCTTGTGTAAGAAAAGTCATACAGGTTTGGAATGACATGAATGTAAAAGAAGAATGAAGAATATCCATAATTGTGTGAACCTGTATGATCCAGAATTCTTCATAGCTAGTTGACAAATTTGGATAATGATCTGTTAATTTATGGCGAGACTTTTATCTTGCGGCTTTATGTCTGGTCTATGTTGCTGTTTATTTGTACATAGAAAAACAAACAGCTTGTTTTGGTTGTACAAGCAGTTTAAATCTGAAATAGTTTCTACCACAATAATAGACTTGGACTGGAAAAATGATTATGAATGATGCTCATCTTTCCCCTGGCAGACATGGGCAGACAAAATCCCATAGATTTAAGGAGAAACCAAAGTCATATCTAAGAAACAAAATATCTAGGGAGTCTAGGGAATGGGTTATTTTGAATACGCCAGTAAGGAACCACTCCAAACACTATTGTAACTACACAACAACACACAAAAACATTTTAAAAACAATATAGAAATGAAAGGAACCAAAATTAATTTTGCACAGGTAAGCACCACTCACTTTCTTCATGCATCACGGCAATTATTCACAACAATAATTTTGAATTACTACACCATAATGAGGGCTTTGTAATTATGTCATTCTAAACAGAGTTGTTTGTCATCGACTTGTTTATGGAATACAAAAATAAACGTCGCCATATACATTCGAAATCGTACAGAGAGCAGTAGATGAGAAAACTGCTGTATTTAATCTGGCGTGCAATGAGACAGTGCAAACACCCCGACGCAGCCCGTGTCCAAACACAACACCCAGACTGAAACATTCAAGGCGTCCATAAACACACCAGAATGACGATGTCATTCCAATGACTGGCTAAAACAAGACTAACCAGATGAGGAGGAAGCGACACATCTGTAGGCCTTCAGGGGAATTTTCAGTCAAGCCTTAGATAGACCGAGCCATCTCCTTACACAACACAAATCAATGTGTTGGTCTATTTCCCTTGACTTGGCGGATTGGCCTTTTTGCCATTTTTATTGAGAGCTACAGTAAAGAATGGCTAAAAATAGCGAGAGGAAGGGATTTCACACATTAATAAAACAAGACTCACCCACATGAGCATCACAGCTCAACATGTCTCTTGAATTTGTTATTAACATGTGTATGTGATGCTGACACCACAGGAAGAGCAAAGCTTTGCACAACCTTACACAACCTTGGCTAAGCATCCGCTTTGTTACATGCTAGAAGTGCTATATATAACAACTGAAGCCAATGTAACTCTTCCACCACAAAAAAGGCAGCTTTTGAAGTTGGTGAGAAAAAGTTGGCTTGAACATCAAGCGATTTGTTTAGCAATTACTTTTGACATTCCAGGCCTTTTCTACCCGAGCAAATTGCAAAGGCTAAAAAGTGCTATCATTCATCTTTCACAGAAGCACCGGGGATCAAGGGTAATTAAACCGTGCCATTCAACATAGCTGGCATTTTAAATGTACACACAATGAAAAAAGCACATCAAAAAATACCAAGGTCATTTCAAACAATAGCTCTATTGATCTGGGGCCGCGTTGTGTCGTTTGGGCTTGCGGGGCGACCGCCTTAAATATTAGGCTCTTGAGAGGTTCCTCGTTGCGTTTATCCAAATGCTAATCGATCCCAAAGCTGGCTTAGCTCTTTTTCTTCCTCTCGTTTTTCTTTTTCAAAGACTCCCACACACGGCAGCTGACGGCAAAGAGCATAATTCTCCCACTATTCCCCCCCTGCCCGGGCGCTGAATGTGGCACTTGACTTTGCATACAGCCACCCTTGTGTGGACAGCTTAAGGACACTGTCAATGAGGCCAAAATACATCAGTGCCACCCTGCCCTTCCATAAGGGCCCAGAGATGCAAAATGCCAACGCACGTTTATTTTCTGAGCTTTATAGAGTCAATGTTCCCACCACGAAAAGAACAACAGTTGCCGTTACCAGCCCAAGTCGACAAGTTCCGTATGACGGGTGGGTGGTGGCGGCCGGTGGGGTGCGAAAATAGGCGGGACTGGGATGGTTGGCACGTGAAGCGTTGGTATTTCGTCAACGAAACCTTGGTTGAGAGTTGCCAGGAGCTCAATCGAGCAGACAAAGCGAACGTGTTTGCATCTGTTGCTGGACAGATGTGCTTCTATATGACTGATTTAATCTTATTTTATCTGTACACTTCTGAACTTGGTAGATTGGGTCTTTTGGGATCGGGTTCAACTTCTGCGTTGATTTCTATGCTTGGCAGGCTGTTGTAATTCCAAATACATTCAGACTGAACTGAACTGTAAACTCATAGAGAAACTCAATATATTGGCATTCAAACTAATTTTGCAGAAATAAGTAAACCAAGCTGTAAATAAAAGCATCTTTCCCAGAAGCTATAGCTTAACAAAACCTCCATGGGATTTAGTTTTTTCCCAAACCAGCAATGAATGTTATACTGGAACACAATTGATAGATGTCTAATGATGTTGGTTACTGGAACTTAGACTTTAAAGTGAACAGAAATAATTTTTTTGCTAAAATAGGAGTAACATGATCAATGAAGAGTTTCAATTTATTATACAACCCTTGAGATGTCAAACATCTCAGGCAGATTTGTATCATCAATCACAATCTTCTTCATAATAACTTTATAATTAAGCCTATTGTACGATTCCATGTCCATACCCTGGACTGGGATACATTCCCATCCCAAAAACCATAACAAAAACAGCAAAGAACCATCCAGAACTGTTCCGCCAAGATCAATCTCAATTGGCTATGTGATGACTAGTGTAAGCGATTACTTTCACGTTAGTCATCAAATCCCAAACCAAAGCTAATTTGGCAGCTCATCGCCCATGACTCCCTGTTTTATAGGCAATGCCATTTATCTTCCATCTCATGTTTTCTTCCTCGTCCTTTACAAAGATTATCCTGAAGGTCTTACGACGCCAAGATGGTTGTTGGGAAATAAGGGCTTAAAAAGACCTGACTTCCTGTAAAGGGCCTCTATATTCCAACACGTGACTTGAAGTTTTAAAGGAATAGTTTGCCCAAAAATGAACATTCTGCAGAACACAAAAGAAGATATTTTGAAGAATGTTGGTAACTGAACAACAGTGGTACCCTTTGACTTCCATTGGTTTTATGTCTATACAATAGAAGAGAATGGGTACTTCTGTTGTTTAGTTACCAACATTCTTCAAAATATCTTCTTTTGGGTTGTGCAGAAGAAAGAAAGTCATACAGGTTTAAAATGAAAAGAGGATGAGTAAATGATGACAGAATTTTATTTTTGGGTAAACTATCCCTTTAACCACACGTCCGACAGGTTATTGAATACATTCTTATGTTTTTACGCTCACGTTTTCTCCAGCACCTCGGATTTGCTAACATAACACCTTGGAGTTCCTTGTGTCAATGCTTTCAATCTGTTGAAATGGTTAAGGAAAAACTAATGGGCTTTGACACTTATGAGCTGGCATGATGGCTTTTCCTTTATTCACAATAATGGGCAGGAAAATGGCCCAACAGACCATTACAGCAGCAATCCAAAATGCATCAGAGCTACTTGAAATCGCTCTGTGCAGCCCTGAGCCTCTTCCCTAGTTTCAAACTCATCTCAACCATCTGAAGGTCACCGCGCGCCCCCAATAAATGCACTTCCCATCCCAGATAGGCTTTTCTCCTTTGGGAAATAGATGTGGTTTTCAACAGCCTAATGATTTAGAGGGCCTGTGGGCATCTTGGCAAATAATGGCTGCACTTTTAAATTACTAAGTTTACCTCTTCCACCAAAGAGTTCTTGAAGGATCGGGTTCATGGACAATAGCTTCCCTCCCAAGGCGGAGGAGAAAACACCTCAGGGTTGTTAGCAGCGCATCGAGATGCTGGAGACAAGAATGGTGCGTGACAAAAATACGAATCGTTGACGCGAGAAGTCCCAACTCAAAGGCGAAGAGGTTCAAAAAAGCAGAATAAAGGAAGCCGTCTGCTTTTGAGAAGAATTATTTAAAGGCTTATTAGGCTTTTCACATAAAGGAAATCACATAAATGCGCTTCAGAAGGCGCTTTTATCTCCCAGCGTAATTGCGACTAAAATTACAATAATTGTACCAATTAAAGTAATCCTGAATGAACGGTATGTCATCTTAATGTTTCAGTACTTGGGAGAAGAGCCTGTCTAATTAGCTCCAATAGCCTTCCACGTATTCACTTCGAGTGTCATTAGTTAGAAAGTTTCGGTGAAATCGCTGCAAATCCCAGATTTGGAAGCCAGGACTGAGAGGCAATTGTTCCCACAATGAATAAGCTGAGCATTGTGACAGGAAGCATTGTGAGAGGGACACGGCTTTGGAAAGCGTAAGGGTTTCCGCTCACTTTTGCGCCGGTGAATGTCACGCCGAGTTGGCACGCCGCTGCGGTGCTGAGGAGATGGCGAGAGAGAGGGACTCGCAGGGAGAGGTGAGGAAAGTGTGGATGAAAAGGTGAGGGGGCGTGTACTTCGTTCACATTCGCTCTCTCCAGCGATTGGCTGAGCTGGAGCGTGCCACGCCAAATCTCCTGGTGGGTTAATTAACAAGGGCCCCTCTCAGAGCGGGGGGGGGGGGGACATATGTTACCGGGCCAGATAAGGGGCTACTGGGCACGTTACTCCGCCCGCTCGGGTTCTGTCATACAGTCCTGGCACATGCCGGACACCAGATGTCGGAGCAGAACCGGCTCGGCGGGCCACACCTCGTAACAAGCGAAAAAGCGGAGCAAAGTTCCATAAATAAACTCCCAGTGGACCTGACTCTGCTCAAAAAGTCCAATACAGATCATGGCCACCGGCCACCAGAACATTTGTCTCTCTCTCTCCATTTGGACTTCCGGCTATTCGGTTTAGATGATGAAATGGCCTGAATGAGTCTCACTGTAACTAAGACATTCTTAGCCGGAAATTATGAACACGTAGACCAAAGAACAACCTTGACTCATAGTTCTACAAACATGCAAAGGGGAGACCATTAAGTCTGAACTAAAGTGAAGTAAAAGGCCAAAAGAAGGAAAAGAATGAGGAACAGAGTGTGGAAAGAGAGCAGAAAGTTTGACAGAAAGGCAATTTGCTGAACATTTTCCTTATAATTTGAGTAAGTGCTGTTGGCAAGAGGGGGCCAGTTTACCAGAGGCAACTTGTAGTTTTCCTACTGCTAGATTCCTACAGAACTTTTTTTGGTCATTTTATGCCAGAATTATTAGATTTTTTGCCAGATGCATTTATCCAAAGTGACTTACAGTGCATTCAAGCTACACATTTGATCAGCTTGAGTGTTCATAACAGATAATAACTCAAAGGAGATGTAGTCTTACAGAATTGACTTAAAGGTGACAAAGACCAATTTTAAATCATTAGGATCACATTATAAAGCCTTCTGGATGTTTATAGGATGACTTTGCATTTGTCACTTAACTTTTAGCAATACAAGACCACTCATAAGTCAAGAGATATAACAATTATAATATGTTATATCTATGTTAACTATGTGAATTTCCTCTTGTGTTATAAACCACCATACTCTTAAGCTAAAACCACAGATCCTGTAGATAAATAATATCATAAATGGTAACTGTTGTTATAATTATTTATGAGACCATACAACATTGAATTTCATCCTTTAAGAATTGATTGGATTGATGGAAGCCTGGCCATTAGACAATCAGTATAGACGCATGCACCTGGCCAAAAGTTAACTTCCTGGTCTGTGTTTGTGGCTAAAATCTATTTATACTTAATTAAATTAATATAAAAAAATTAACGTATATTAATGTTTTATTGTATAATAATTGTATTAAATAAACAATTTGTTGTTGAACTTTGTCACATTTAAGTTTAGCCAAGTAACTTTTCTTCTACCGGTAACCCAAAATAATACTGGGTAGACATACTTTAAACTTTTTAGCTAATTTACTTGTTATTTCTTTTGCTTGTCATCAGAAATAATCTGCAGGGATTCCTTGCGGATGTGTACCAGAAGTTAAATTTGGCCACAAAACCGTGCATGTGCAGCAATGTTCGTTTATATTGTTGCTTTTGGAGCTATAGTCCCACCCCCAGGCCAAGATAGCATGCATAGAAGGAAAGGTTCATGTTTTTGATTGAAGATTATGAGTGCATATGAATAAAATAAATAAATGACCTGCTGAGATAAATAATTTATAATAAACACACCAATATTTCATTTAATACTACATACAAATTTGATCTATGTAAAATCCCACAATCAATTCAAACTAGAGACTATAGATAGCAGTGCAGGAAACATTGGTACACATTGGTACACACCACACACACTTTGTTTGGGTTTGGTGGTTTATAAAAGTGCGAAACAAGCCAGTGTACCTTGAGGACACAGTAATCTTTGTGTTACGCTTGCTCGGACGGATTACTTTAGCCTGCGGAGTCTCAACGTTAAACAAGCTGATGTTATTAACAGATTATTCACATTCTGGTGCAGATTAAAGGACTGGCTCACGTTGCGACTGGACAGTTGTTTCCATACTACAGGCAATATAAGAGCTAACACTCATTTGTGTTGTATTAAACCAGAAACGTACATGTGTGGTCGCAACTGCTTGGCCAATGAACTGCAGAAACAGTTAAGATGATGTGCTTTTTTGCGTTGCTGGGTCTACGATAAAAAAATCTGAATGCTAAACTGGGTGACAGAATTGAAACGTTTGAGCCAATACACTAAATTTGTGTTAGCTAGCTATAAACACTTTGAACTAATAATAATGTAATTTTTGATGGGTCTTTCAGCACTGAAATAAAGAATGCTCTGAAAATAAAAAAAAATATGTCTTGACTGATCTACTTGATACTTGGAGAACTAGTATACCGAGTTAACTTGCATTGTGCTGTGGGTTGCAGGGCTCATCTTATACAAACCGGCTGAACGAAATGTGTAAATAAACACGCGCACAAAAGTGCTGCGAGAGCTCAGCCATATAATGACCGACCGTGGAGAAATGTTACAAAGAGGGGATTTCGCCACTTCTCTCTTCTAGGAATTTGTGTGAGTATACGAAGAGAAAAAGAGAAGGATGTAGAAAACCAAGCTAAACAGGGCTGCGCACCCACACATTCACACACATAATATCAGTCCATTGGTCCTCACACACACACGGAGAACACAAGTCTGAGCTTTATGACGGAGATTGAGAACGGCAGATGACCTATGAAACTGACTCACTAACATCACGCTCATCTATTGTCACTATTAATGTCAGTGTGTTCACTATATACTAAATAAAACACAGCTACAATTCAGATCGAGTTGACAAAACCTTGATCATATTAAAAAACACATGAGATTTATACACATCTTCCTGGTTGGTTTAGCACATTAATGGGAAAGTTCAACCAAATAATCAAAATTCATTATTTTTCAGTTTTATAGTCACAGTTTTATCTGTGGAACACAAAAGAAGATATTTTGAGAAATATCTTATTGGTATTGTGTCATACAATGGACGTCAATGGGGGCCAGTGTTGTTAGTTGCCAACGTTCTTCAAAATATATTTTTTTGTGCACTAAAAGGGTTTGGAATGACATGATATATGATAAAATAATTTAATTGGGTAAACTAACTTTTTAAGCCGCATTAAAATCACATTTCGCATTTTATGTTTTATTTTGTATTTTAAAGTCTTTAAATCCATTCCACAGAATTCTGAAGCTTTCACCCCAAAACCGCAAAATGCAAAAGAATTTTGCAGAATCCATCCGGGGCTAGTTATTAAAACTGCCAAAACCGTCAACATTTAGCCCACCAAACGGACATTGAGCGAACGTACGGCCGTGTGACCTCAACGGAAGGAAGAAAGAGCACCAGCAGATCTGACAGTTTGTTATCTAAGCAACATCTGTCACAGATAACAGAACGACATGACAGGCCTCTTTATTTTAGCATCCACAGCGAAAAATAAAAGCCCTCTGTTGCCCACTTGCACAAAGGTGTGGGTACAACTATGGAGAGCAGAAAATGAAGGGACGATCTTGGGGTACAAAAGAAGAAAACAGGCGAGACAAAGCGTTAAAAGGGCATCATGGGGGATGGGAAAGAGACAGATAGAAAGAAAGCGATAGAAAAAAGGAGAGAGAGGGGTAGCAGATGCTGACACTGAGATGCTCTGACACATTTATAGCCCCGGGAGTCACAGCATGTTAGTGCAGTGTGACAGAGAGCAACCTTTAAAGGCCAAACGCTGAGCATCAGCAGCCTTAACAGCCTCGACTTTCCCCTCACAGCATCCACACACACGCACGCACGAGCATGTATTCTAGAGGAAATGCAGCAGCAGATGCAGTAACTGTGTATTGCATGTTTGATGACACTCTGTCACTGGATGAACACTTTAATAATTGTCTTATTTACAGTGTGTTAATGAGGCAGGGACTGAGCATCATACTGTTGTGTATCTGTTCATATAGGCTGTGAACGTCCTGCTGTTTTACGACTGCACATGACTAACTGCCGGAATGTATAGCTCAAAGCATGAATGCTACATTATATATCATGAGACATCATGATTTATAGGACACGTGCAGAAAAGCAATGATCAGAGATTTCATACTGCCACCTTCAGGTCAGCGGTGGTATTACTGTAAATTATCATTTTGGGTCAAAACATTTGTACAGCTGTCCTTCGAAAACCTTGTATCTCCATATTTTGATTCATTTTTGTCATTATTAGTCACCCTTTATGTTTGTCACTGGGTTTTCAAATATCTAACCAATATAGTATTGCTAAAGGTGCTTGTCAACTTTGACAACACAATACTTAATCCTTTAAAAGTACAGTGTTTTTTTTCCCATTCTGCTGATAACCGGTGAATTAAGAATGGAGGATTTAGAGGTTTCAAAGGTCAGAAACAACATGCAAAATATGCAGTTTTTGTTTTATCAAATTTGTTCTATTAATTATTGTTAAAATGCATAATAATGGCATGCTCACCTCTCATAGATGTTTTTCAGAGTAACCTGATCTGAGACTCCATCTGCCTCCTCCAGGAAGAGAATGATCCAAGAAGTGCGGTACGGCCACTCCTCCGTCAGGTTGATCCAGGATGCCAGCCGGTCCCAGTTAAAAATGATCTGATTGGCTCTGAGAAGACGACCTATCAAAACATACTACGGTATATTACCTCTATATACTTGTAAATGCATCACACTTGTCTTTAACATGCCGTGCGAGAATTTAACAATGCAGTATGCATGCGAGTATAATGAGGTGAAGCAGACCTGTGACCGAGACGATGTTGAGCAGTCTCCTCATGGTCTGAGGGCTGATGTCACTAAACCAGTCTTCAGTGACCAGCAGCTTGGTCAGGTCAAAGGACATCTGCCGTGTGACCGTGCGCTGCATCTGTCTTCTGCGGTATGTGTCCTACAAGACGACATGCAGAGAAGATACAAATAAACTTTAGAAGGGCTACCGGAGCCTGTGCGAACTGAATGTACCTGTGAACTTTCTTGCCACGAAGCTTTATAACAAGAACATTTTGTCAAAACAAGGTCTAATTCTTTACTTCACAGCCTTACAGCCTAGCAATTGCTTTATCAATCGTTTAAAAACATAAAATTTCGAACAACAGTCTCTGCCATTTCCACAACTGCATATATGTGATAAACAAGTATGTAAATTTTTTTTTTTCTTCAAAAAAGTAAACACTTCTATTCATGTTTCAGGCTACATATAAAAACGTCCCGATTCAGTTATATGTCAGTTGTAGTGGACTGTTGTCTTGTGCTGATTCACTGTTGTGCCTGGCCAGTTTATTGTGCATGACTGGTTGACTGTTGTCCATGCTGTCATATGGAGGTCTGGTTGACCCAGACGTCTGTTCATCTCTATGAGTGTTAACTGGTCCAGTACAAGCACAGTGCAGAGCTGGTCACGAGTTCTGGAGGGTCACAGCTTTAAACCCACTTTGATGTTTTTAATGCTAAACTTGTGACTTTACCCCTACGTGAACCACACAGCCTTTTTAAACCAGGGCCACTGACGGGTTTTACAAAGCTAACGTAAATTCTGTACAGTGTTTACAGAAGCCATATAAATGATTTAACTGCAGATGTTATTACACAAGTCGATCTAAAACTGTATGGTCAAATTTTTCTTTTATTCTCTGTTACAATGTGATGGTATTGATTTTTCATATCTCGATGACTGCTGGAACATTTATCTTAGTATACTGTATTATTGTGGTATTGAATAAAAAAACTTGAATGCTTATAGTATATGAAACAACTAAATCATTATTTATTTAATATTTATCTATTAAATAACAAAAGTATATAAAGTAAAATTGTATTTGTTTATTTATTTATATATATAAAAAAGAATAATAATATATGAAGTAACCAAATGTTTCAAACAAATTCAAAGGTAAAAGAACACAAATGTAAAAAAAACAAAAATAAAGAATCAGACTATTTTCAACAAAATACAGATGTTGGGTGAATATCTATGAAGTGGATGTATAGCCTAAGTATGGATGATGTTAGAGTTTTCATTGATGGTCGCCAAATTCCGTTTTTGGGCACAGTTTGTGTACGCCTGCCTTAAGGAAAGATGATCCAAACATCCCTGAAGCAACCTACACTCTTAAAAATAAAGGTGCTTAAAAGGTTCTTTACAGCAATGCCATACAGTAAAAGGTTCTTTAAATAACCATCTCTTATCTGTTTCTCATCAATAACCTTTTGTGAAACACAAAGGTTCTTCGGATGATAAAGGTTCTTCATGGAACCATTCAGACAAAAAAGTCAGGCATTTCCTTTAATCTGACATCGTCTTTGCTCCTGCGTGCGTCTTTTTTTTTAGCCAGAGTCTTCAGGGCGAGGTGCTCGTAAAACCCGCTAAACAACTTCCCACAACAAAACGTACAGATTGGGGGCAAGGTTGAGCCGGATCTCCGGCCAAGAAACAGCGGAGGCAAAGCGAGCGGAGCGTGGCCCTGAAATAAAGAGGGGCCAAATAAAGGAGGCAGATAAATCAGGCAAGCAAACAAACAGCCCTCGCAGGGCGAGCGGAGGAGCCACTTAGCCTCCTGCCTCCATGCCACCGTGCCAGTGCTTTGTCACCGAGACCCACTGCTGCTGCACCCCGTCATTAGGCAATGGCATCTCAGCAGGAAGAGTAAACAGACATTAAATCAATTACAGACGCTCCTCAGCGACATCCAGGGTCTCTGACAATGAATCCTTTCCAAACACACACACACAAGAACAAATACACACAAAACATGTTCTAACTCTCTTATAGATTTGGAAACAAATCAGATGGATTTTAACATGTTAGGAGAAATATGTCTGGTAAAGCGGTAATAAATGTGTAATTAATGAGTTATTAATGAGGTAATAACACAGCCATATGGACTTTGTCGAGCCGCCCATCCCAAACCATGTTGATGGAAAACAGTGGGTGTGTTGGGTGAATCTTACCCTGCGGTTCAACGCTGTTTTACTGCCCTGTCTTCCCTGCTCCCCGAGACTGTTCTGAGACAACTTCCTGTCCATGTCCTCTTGCCACGCTACAGATGGAGAGAGTCAGATGTTCAGAGGAGGTATGAGAGAAGAAAAGCTGTGCTGTTAATCTATATTAAACATGGAGCATCACAGATGATACACACAACAATCTTCACCATAACAGACAGATCTTCACCAGTTTTCAAAGAAATCAATCACAAACAAATTGTGCTAAACATCTTGCTATACGTACAGATTTTTTCTTGTCTTGTGAGGCGCTTGCCAACCTGCATCCTCGAAAAATATGTTTTTAGTGCAATTTAAGCTTAGGAAACAAAAGCCAGTTGATGTCAGGTTTATTCGTTGGTTGGAAATATGCTATTTAATTGTGATTTTTGACAGAAATTTTTGAAATATCTGTCTTTCCCCATTCAAGTAGATAGGACTGTGGTCTTACTATGACTGAAATAACTGCCTGGAGGCGTTGAGAACATGGCCGTCGAGAGGCACGGCTTCCATAAACTGACTTTGGTAAAACTATGCAAATTAGGATTCACCCATAAGAAACATCTTTGGACCGACCTTCGGCGTTGAGCTGATCCACATTGCCTGGTGTGGCAATGCAGAGTCTCTTAGCGGTGCTGAGGCCACGGCTGTTGAGGAAGACGGGCAGGTGAATGATGTTACGCATGTAGTCATGGCCGTTGATGTTGGAGTCGCGCAGCACGCTGTTGAGGTTCTGATTTATAGCTTTGATGATGATATGAGGGTCGCTGGCAAAGATGGAGATGAAGGGACCTTTAGAGAAGAGCACTCGAACCTGATGACACAAGACATATGAGAAATTGGAGTTTGCTCAAAAAATGTCATCATTTACTCAACCTTTAAAAACCTAGGACTCTCTCTTATGAGGAACACAAAAGATATTTGAAGAAATGTCAGTGATTTTGTGTTTATACAGTCAATAGGGGCCAATGTTGTTTGGTTATCAACATGCTTTTTAATATCTTTGTTTGTGTTCTGCAGAAGAAATTCATACAGGAGTAAATAAAGAAAAATATTGTCATTTTTGGGGTGAACTATTTCTTTAAAAAGGCCCACTGTTTTAGTTTATCCAAAACCAGAACATACTTGATTGAACACACAGTAAACAACAAGTATGTTTTTTCCACGCTCAGGTGATTTTAAAATTCAAGGTTAGCTTTAATTCTATTAGATTAAATATATTACAGTCTTCTGCCTATAGTTAAAATTATATGTAGTGTATCATGTGTCTCCATAAACAAGCCACTCTGTACACTTACAGTAAATACACACAAACACAGTAATGCGAACATGACGGGACTTTCCAGACTAATTTGAGAGATTGTAACATGTCCAAGTGTCACAGGATACTGATTTGTGCGCCGCTTAAAAACTTCAGAATGGCACGCACGTCTGGTTCAGTGTCTGCTGTGAATTATGTGCTTACATTGCATTTCTCCACGGCAACTCAATTGCCTCTTGATGGCAACAAAATACACCAACTCCACTCACATCCGTCATTTATCTTATGGAACATCAGCCTCAGCAATTGAAACAATATTTAGCTTGAAGGAAAAATTCAATTTGGTAATTCCTATCAAAATGAGAGACAAAAAGATCAGAATTTAAAAGAGATGTGGCTAATTGCGCCACAAAGGAGCCTTTGAGGGACTTTGCCGGCTCTCTGGTAAATGGCAGATTTCATTAGCGGTGAGCAGGCTGCCAACGCAAGAGGATTATACCCAAATAATGACATTTAGCTGAAGGAAATTCCATTAGTCCAGCTGGGAGAGAAGAATCTCAACTTTCTGTGCTAAACAAGCCTGAACTTTGAGCGTTGCCGTGTGCCACGGAGATGCCTGAGAGGTGAAGGGGCTTGTTCTTCTCATAGACTGGACACAAGGCATCTGAGCCTTGCTGCCTACACAGACCCCTTTTGGGCTACCAGCTACCTTTTGGGCAGCACCCAAAAAGAGACTCATTTCATGTCATTTCAAACCTGTATGACTTTTTTCTGCAGAACACAAAAGAAGATATTTTGAAAAATGTTGGTAACCAAACAACATTAGTCCCCATTGACTTCCATTGTATAGACACAAAACCACTGAGACATTTCTCAAAATATAGTCTTTTGTGTTCCACAGAAGAAAGAGGCATAAACAGGTTTTGATCGACATGAGGGTGACTAAATGATGACAGAATTTGGATAAACTTTCCTTTTATTCAAATGCAGCAAATTAATAAACAACAAACGGGGATATTGATGGTAAATAAGATTTGTATACTTTAATTCACTTGCACAGGAAATGTTTAATGAGATTTAATATAGGCTTTATGTAGGGCCGTGCATGGTACTGTAACATACGCGCGCATACACACATACCGTGTCAAGCATCTGTAGCACTTTGTCCTGCTCGCAAGAATCCAAGCCGTCGATTATGACAACAAGTCGAGTCTGATTCTGAGTAAAGCCGTCAATAGTTTTGGCCATTTTAGCCATGAGCTCCACTTCACACTTCAGAACCTGACAAAACAAAGGAAACAAATCCAGCTACAATGTCTTACTGTACAAAACAGACAGAATAACACCGTTAGCATAGGCATTATGTGTTAATGCACACCACCAAGTCATTTTTTGCACAAACTGGAAAGAAATCTGCACAAAGCAACAAAACCAATGTATATGTGACCCTGGATCACATATTAGGTCTTAAGTAGCACGGGAACATTTTTTGTAATATCCAAAAATACATTCAAAATAATTCATTTTTCTTTTATGCCAAAAATGACTAGGATATTAGGATATTTTGTAAATTTCCTACCGTAAATATATAAAGACTTTATTTTGTGAGTGGATGACCTCCTACAGCACCTCTGATTAACAACTTTAAAGGTGATTTTCTCAATATTTAGATTTTTTGCACCCTCAGATACACAACTGACTAAACCTCCGTTAACCTAAAGATTGTGTTAAATTTATGGCAAATGCATATATTTTACCTCACCTTCATAAATCCCTCACTCTTCAGTTTGTGCATGCTGTTGGCAGCATTGTGCAGTCTTCTCCTTTGAGAATGAAGCACAGAGTCAGTCACCTGCCACCAGGTCCGACAGTTCAGAAGCACAGCCAGACCCACCACACTGGCCATGGCGATCAGAACTGCGTTCACTGTGAGGTTCTCCACATCCACCTTGAAGATGGCCAGCAAGGTCATGCCAGTGATCAGACAGCCTGACGTCAACACAAACAGCACGAAAGAAGGCACGCAGCAAGTTTTCTTCCATTTCTTTCCTTTTAAAAAACAAAGAAATTAAATTAGAGAGCAAATTTCATTTATTACATTAAGTAAAAGAAAGTGAATTGCGTAGGGCTGAAGAAAGTGATGGTAAATGATCTGATGCCAAAACAATGTTTATGAAAGAGACCGTTCAGGCTCTTAAACAGCATGAAACATGTTTAAAACAGCTGTAAAACAATCAGCCGATAAACATGCACCTGTGACCGCACGTCAACAGGATTTTATATTAATGCACCACGTTGCCTAGCAACCGTATTCGGCCTACAGTTAGGTTAATGAACTTTTTTAATAATGATGATCACATTAAAAAGTTTCAGTTTAATTTTAGGTCTCATAAGGTGAGCACGATTCTCTTTTAAACTTTTTATATTTCATCATATTCTCAATTCTGCCCCCGCTGCTTAATATACTTTATTGTTTTGTTGTAAATGGTTAAATGTTGATGTTCAAAACAGCAATTTAAAATACTCTCAAACAATGGTGGAATAATAATAATACCAACACAATAATATTAATGCACATCAATAAAAAAGAAAAAGTTCATTTCGAACCGGATAACTTTTTTCACTGTAAAAATTAATATTGCATTTATTACAGATACCTTGAGTTTCATCGTTCTTAAAGACCCTGAAAAGTCTGGTGGCCAGGAAGCCAAATTCTCTCTCGCAGGCGTCGGACAGCGTGGCTATCATCTCAGCCATAGACGTCTCCCCTCCCACACTCGACAGACGGTTATAGTCCGTGAACAGAAACCTGTGCAGATGGAGAACAAAAAAAAAAACTGACTGGGAGTGAGCGTCACACATGTGCGTTTCAACACAATGCGTAGGTAATCAAAGATGTGAAAACAATATTCCAGACAGCTCTGTATCGCTATTATTCAATGTTTTTTCTCTTATAAGAAAAAGAGTTCCATTCTCTTTTTATGGAACAACATGCATGAAGTGTCTCTAGTACCAGACAGATATCGTTGTTGTGAAATATTACTCTTGTCTGTGTAACATTGTTAGGCCTTTAAACTTTATTAAAATAAAGCAGAACAAAAATATTCATAGTTAATCAGAACGCTTGTATCTACGGAGCCCATACACTATATGGTCGAAAGTCAGTGTGTTGTAGGACAACAACATTTATTATTGTCTTGAGAGCGGCACCTGACGGGCAGAGCCTTGGTGGTCTGTTCCGGAAGCTCGGGAGGATTGACGAACATGAGTTTCAACAGCAGCTCCAGGTAACCGATGTGACGGGCCAATCTGGTGCTAAGTCCCCAGGCCCAGCTCCAACTCTCCCCTGCTTTTCTCCCACCAAAGTACACCAATACTATACACATCAAACAAATGTATGATAAGACACAAGTAGAAAATGCACTACATTATAAAGTACAATGCTGCACTCAAGTGGGCAAAATTATAACAACAATTTAGTACTTTTATAGGGTTTTATATTGATTATACCAACATAATCTGGGTTAAGGTTACAGAATGTCAAAGTTAAAAACCACCAGACTATAAAACATCTTTATTAGATGAATCCATATTTTTAGACATTCTTGCAATCTCAGATTTTTCCACCTCTACATTTAACTTTTTGTTTGTATATATTGCTTTTCCATGCATTGCATTGTAATTTATTGTTTTAGATATATATTCCTCACAGATTTGTATTTGTAGCATACAGCTTTGCATTTATTGTCTGGCTTGGATTTGTACTGTAGTTCACGCATTAGTGTTTACTGATTTGTATTTTCAGTTCATAATTTTCATTTACATAATGATAAACTGTATAAGTTCAATTGGAATTGAAACTCATGACCTTGGTGTTGCTAATGCTATGATGTACAACTGAGCAACAGGAACATGGTTACATTATATCTCCAAGGCAACAGTTTTTTGTGTCTTACACTTAGCCTGTAATGCGAAGATGTCTTTTTGATTTGATAAAAAAGACAATAAACTCTCTTACCAAAAAAGATGTACAGCACGGCGAGCAGGCTGAGAGCAACAGCGACGGCTAGCTTCGGATCAACAGCGAAACCCAGAACCAGAGCCACAGATCCACACAGCAGCAGTGTCAACACCACCACCAACCACGAGAACTGGAACAACGGCTCCACCTGCTGCCCTGCAAATGTCTTCATCTCATCTGAGGAAGAGAAGGCACATTTAATCAGATCACATTCTGAATATCACGTTGGATGGACCTTCAGATCTGTTTATGTATCTGGTACCCTCCAGTTTCTTGAGCAGGAAGGATTTTCCGCTGCCCCACTGAGCGTACAGCCCCACGCAGATGGGGGGCTGCATGGTGGGCTCGCTCAAGATGTCAGCGAGAGCGCTGCTGTACAGGTCGTAGCCCAACATGTCCCCATCACACTCGGAGGGAGACAGGTGCTCTGTGGAGGAAGACAGTTACAGATATCTCTGTATGCTTTAGGTATGTGTGTTGTCGTGTTCGTTCAAATGAACACTCACTGGCTCCAAATATTTGAGTGAGGATGCTCTTCTGGTGGGTGCAGTCGATGTTGTAGGGGGTCTCGCCCTCTTTGTTGGGCCGGTAGAGTAGGCGGCCATCTTTAGGGTTCCTCAGAAGGAGCTCAGCAAGCTTACGGCTTCTCCCACGAATGGCAATATGTAAAGCTGTGTCTCCTTTCTGAAAAGACAATATAGTATGTGACTTTCAAAATCACTTTTTAAATGACCTGCTTGCTTATTAAGAAAAAATGAATGCTTGACAACCAGAAAAGCAAATATGTTTGATGTATTTGGCTTTAGGTTTATCCTTTAAAACCCAAGTTTAAATTCTGGCTTATGGTCGTCTCTCTCATTCCATATCATTTCCCGTCCTATCTACACTGTTCTATCAAATAAAGCTATAATGGTCAAAAATCTAACTTAAAAAGAGTGAATAAGTGAAATTCGCTGTACTTACCTTGTCCACTGCTGACACCTTGGCACCTTTGTCTAAAAGAAGCTCCACAATTTCAATGTTTCTCATCTTGGTGGCTTTAATGAGAGGAGTCTCTGCATCCTAACACAAACACATATTACACAGATGCATAAAGGAGGATCTGGGGCTTTTATTACTGTAATGATTATTACAACAATCTATATTTCATATGAAGTGTATTTGAACCCTTTCAACAAGATCTGAACATGAAAATTATAGGATTATGTATTAGTGTGACCTCTGGTGGAACAGCACATGTACAGCCATGGAAAAAAGAGACCATTCCTAAATTATTTTTAGTTTTTCTGAATCTACTATAGATAAATATTTAAGTAAAATTATTCTTTTTTTGTTTCATCCTAGTGATAACATTTGACCAAATTGAAATATGTATTATTTTCATGTAATGTTTGTATTTGTTTTGATTTGCATTTATTTGCAGTTGAAAACAGGACAACTTGGTAAAAATAACAAAAATGATGCAATTTTTGCCAACACTGCAAAGAAAACAAAGTCATATGAATGCACACAATTCTAATGTTTTACATACCTGTACATGCCTGACAACTTTTATGCATATTTGCATATAACTTTTAGGAAGTTATTCTACATTATTTAGGTAAGGTCTTTAAATGTTACCTTGGTGTAGGCCTCAGTGTCCGGGTTGCACTGCAGAATGTCTCGTACCATCGTAGCATTGCCTTTCTCCACTGCCCAGTACAGAGCGGCCTTACCGTCCTATAATGAAAAGCCAGTGATTCAGATGACTCTGGGTCATGACATCTACTTCCTTAATCACATGAGGATTATGAACGAGGAACATTAAGGAACATTAAACAAAGAGGCTGTTCTGTATATACTGGAACTGGGATGCTGTGTTGATAGATACAGAGATTGAAATAAAAAGAGAAGGACGATGATGGCATGGGGCAGATGTAGTTACCTGGCCTTTGACATCAATATCAGCGTATTTATTAAGCAAAGCCCGGACGATCTCTATGTGCCCTCCTCTGACAGCTCCGATCAGCACGGTATCACCGCTCTGAGACACACACACAACAGAATAAATGAAACATTCCTGAAATACTACGTAAAACTAACTTTAACACTCAAGCTATGCATTTACCCGATCAGGGATGTTAACATATGTGCCTGCGTCCAGTAGGTCTTGCACAATCTCGGTGTAGCCCTCAATGGCAGCAATCATGAGAGCAGTGTTGCCATCTTTATCTGTCATATTCATGTTGGGATTCCTCTTCAGAATCTCCTTCACCACCTCTGTGAAGCCACCCCGAACAGCCACTATCAGTGCCGTCATTGAGTTCTGACAGGAGGAAATTTTGTTGAAATATATTTTGTGGTTATGCAATGTTTCAACTATTATTAGGATATTAAGAGGGTGTGAAATCTCACAAGGACATGTAACCTTCACAAGCATGTGTCTGTTATTCATTTCATCTATTAGCATGCAGGTCTGTAGACAACCTAAAAACAAACTGTATTGCAAAGCAGAAGCATTGAGGAAAGTAGCCGGTCAGGAAAAGTATATAGGGGAATGTGGGCTGTGCCACCTTTACTTTTCCAGGCAATGACATGAGAGATCAAATAAGCAAATTTTTCATGAATAGTTTTCCAGGGGATGATACATTTTATTCCACACGTTACTACAATTAAACAAATGTCCTTCATTTCACATAAAATTAAAAGTGCATACTGCTCCCTCCTGATCCACATTGGCGCCGTTCTCCAGCAGGTGCATCACACAGTCATAATGGCCTTTCCTGGCTGCCCAGATCAGAGGTGTGGTGCCATACTGAAAATGAAGAAATAAAACATGATGAACGACTATAAAAGATTTTAGTTCTGTAATAAAATGAATAGTTCAAGCTCAAAATCTGATTAATAGTTGATGTAAAATAGCTAACACTGTAAACACACCTGTGTCCTACAATAAATATAAATCATAACAAATTCCATGTAAGGGAACCCGCAGTGAATGTAGATAGAAATAACTCATTCTAAGGTAATAAAAACATAACGCTTCATTACTTAAGGTCTTTATACACATCTATAGACATAGTTATGTATATTATACTGCATTTCTGTAAATAGATCCTCCTAAATATTTATAATTGCACATTTTAATTATATTGCTGTTGTTGGCATTGTAAAAAAGCAATAGTGTTCAATACATGATTACTTTGTTAAAAATATAACATATATATATTTACCTATATTTTATATTTACCTATATAATTAACTATGTTTACACTGAATAATATATGTCAGAATAATGTGAGAACCTTTTTGAGTATTAAAAACCATACACTCAGTGTTTTGACTATTCATTGGTTTTATGTGGAAAATGTTGACTTGGCATTTTAGTTCTTCGTCTTTGTTTAGGAATCAGGTAGAAGCTCAAGTCAGCATTTTCAGATGTTTTTTTCAGAACGATAAGGCACCTTGTCAGAACAGTTGACTTTGGCTCCGTGTAGAAGCAGCAGTTGAACTATCTCTGCATGACCTCTTCCAGCTGCCCAGATGATGGGGTAGACGCTGTACTGCTGGGACAGATTCAAATCAATCACACAACACAGACAACATTAAACTCTACAGGATCGCTTTTCTGTCCATGTTTCTGAATGGACAGCTGGGGCCACATGGCGAACATCATCTTTAATTGTTTATAAAATAGGTCAAAACTCTAACACAGGAAGGAGATCTCAAAGAGAATAAAATCTGCGGACCTGTCCGGTGATGTTTGGGTTCGCTCCTTTTTCCAGCAGTAGACGTGCCACCTCCACACGACCCTTATAAGCGGCCCACATGAGCGCGCTCCATCCACCCTGCCCAAAACACATTCCAAAGTTAGAATATTTCCATGTGCTATCTGTCATAATCTTACAGTCAGAAGATTGTGAATAAACACATTTCCCCCCAATCAAAGAACGACTACAAGTGGCGAACGTCTTGTCTTGTGTATGTGATCCTGGACAACAAAGGGTCAACTTTTCAAAATTTAGATTTTTACATCATCTGAAAGCTGAATAAATAAGCTTTCTATTGATATATGGTTTGTTAAGACAATATTTGACCAAGATACAACTACAACTTTGAAATCTGAGGGTGCAAAAAATCTAAACATTGAGAAAAGCGTCTTTAAAGATGTTAATCAGAAGCGCTGTAGCAGGCCATCCGCTCTCAAAAATAAAGTTTTGAATATATTTATGGTAGGACATTTACAAAATATCTTCATGGAACATGATTTTTACTTAATATCCTAATGATTTTTGGCATAAAAGAAAAATCTATCATTTTGACCCATCCACTATATTTTTGGCAATGTTCCTGTGCTACTTAAGACTGATTTTGTGATCCAGGGTCACATATGATTATATAATGTAGCTGCCTAGACAACATTTACATGTATGGGCATCCACTTTAAATGTCTAAATGTGTGCATGGCTCCCAAAAAAGTGCTGTCTAGGTTGGCTAAATACATTTTGATACACAGCTATAGAGAATACATCATCACATGACATGAAAGACATTATTACAATTTGGAAAATATATCCAGGAACTGCCAGGAAAGCAGAACTTAAATACAGTGTATCACATGTTCCAGTAAAGCAGGGATTAAAGTAACAAAAGGGTGCAGTTTTCTTTTGACACAATAAAGTAAAACTGGTTAAATTCACAATATTATATTCTCAAGGATGTAAAAATAATTTATAAAATCAAAATGAAAGAACAATGTCTTATTCAAGTAAATTTGTCAGCTGTTGAGTAGCTGATTACATCTGCTGGCTCTTACCATGTCTCTGTGCTCCACATTGGCATTGTTCTCCAACAGCTCTTTCACCACCTCAGTATGTCCTTCCTTAGCAGCGAAAATCAGTGCTGTCCAGCAATCCTGAGATAAATGGAGAAAAAAATGATTTCTTTACAGGACAGATATAATTTCAGGAAAAGGAAAACATTATGTCTTTGGAAAAGTTTTGAAACATACCAGCTGGTCATACCAGGTGGTCATAGTGAAGATTCTTCAGTTTATCTGAGAGATTTTAGAATACACTCTGTACCGTCTGTTGGTTTGAGGAGCTAAAGGTGTGTGTATGTGCATGTAAATGTAGTAATCTAGTAATTTACAAAATAACAGTACAGGGTGCCAATTATATAGTCTCTATGGTCCACCCATAGCTATGAAATCATTCAGACTGTTAAACGAATGGCACCTCACTGGTACCACCTAGACCTTGTAGAATCATAATTTTAAATAAACGTTATACTATAGAAATATACAGTATGTATTAAAGAGACATTTGCAAAGTATATAGCATTGTTTCGGGGGTGAGGGAGTGTAAAACAGAGTTATTAAGCTCCAATCTGTTCAAAAATGCATGTCAATATGAAGAATGATAGACATTATAATACCAAAGAATGATTAGCGAAAAATGATTGGTCATTATAATACAAATGATCAATTGGCTGTGGCTGTTCAAATAGCAAAGTATGATTGGACATTGAAGGCGCAGTTTAGGATTTTTAGCGGCCACTAGTGTTGCAGTATGGATTTACAACAAATCTCATTTGCTCACCCCTCCCTTTCGAAGTACAACGATCGCTGAACACAATAAAAAAAGATTCTTTACAACAATGTTTCTTTACAAAGGTAAGAAAATATATTAACGTAATTAATCATTTAACATGTATACTATTGCGAAAGTTTCTATAATTAGATATATTTCTTGCGTGTTATTTAGTACACGGTAGGAGTAGTGAAGCAGATAGCTAATGGTAAATAGCAAAGCTGTTCAAGGCGTTTGATCTGATAGTTAGATAGATAGTTAGCAGTAAGTTAGTAGATGTTTTTCTTCCCCTTTGTAAAGTCAGGAACAACCGGAGTATGTACCGCAGGAGAAATGCGCTCTGTGAGCTGTTTATCCGTTTAGGGCTACCGCGCAACATTGAAAATTCCACATAGATAGGCCCACTCTGTAATAAAACATAATAAAAACATAACTGTTCATTACGTACAGTCTTTATACACCTCTGAAGAAACTGTTTTGTATGTTATATTGCATTTCTGTCAATAGATCATACAAAAAAATCCAGTTCCTTTAAAATAAAGTAGTATGACTGGATGTTAAAATTGCTAAATATGACCGGATGTTAAAATAACGAAGTATGATTGAATGATTAAAAAAAAGCAAAGTATGATTGGGCATAAAAACAGCAAAGTACTGTACAGTATGATGTGTTGTTAACATAGCGAAATATGACTGGATGTTAACATAGCAAAGTATGACTGGACGTAAACATAGCGAAGTATGATTGGACGTTAACATAGCGAAGTATGACTGGATGTAAACATAGCAAAGTATGATTGGATGTTAATATAGCGAAGTATGACTGGACGTTAACATAGCGAAGTATGACTGGACGTTAACATAGCGAAGTATGACTGGACGTTAACATAGCAAAGTATGACTGGACGTAAACATAGCGAAGTATGACTGGATGTAAACATAGGGAAGTATGACTGGATGTTAACATATCGAAGTATGACTGGATGTTAACATAGCGAAGTATGACTGGACGTTAACATAGCGAAGTATGATTGAATGTTAAATTAGCGAAGCATGATTAGACATTAAAATAACGAAGTATAATTGGACATTAAAATGCCAAAGTATGACTGCATGTTAAAATAACGAAGTATGATTGAATGTTAAAATAACGAAGTATGATTGGACGTTAAAATAGTGAAGTATGATTGGACATTAAAATAGCAAAATAGGACTGGACGTTGACATAGCGAAGTATGACTGGATGTAAACATAGCGAAGTATGACTGGATGTTAACATAGCGAAGTATGACTGGATGTTAACATAGCGAAGTATGACTGGATGTAAACATAGCGAAGTATGACTGGACGTTAACATAGCGAAGTATGACTGGACGTTAACATAGCGAAGTATGACTGGACGTTAACATAGCGAAGTATGACTGGACGTTAACATAGCGAAGTATGACTGGACGTTAACATAGCGAAGTATGATTGAATGTTAAAATAACAAAGTATGATTGGACGTTAAAATAGTGAAGTATGATTGGATGTTAAAATAACGAAGAATAATTGAATGTTAAAATAACGAAGTATGATTGGACATTAAAATAGTGAAGTATGATTAGACATTAAAATAGCAAAATAGGACTGGACTTTAAAATGGCAAAGTATGACTGGACGTTAAAATAATGAAGTATGATTAAATGTTAAAATAATGAAGTATGATTGGACGTTAAAATAGTGAAGTATGATTGGACATTAAAATAGCGAAATATGACTGGACATTAAAATAACAAAGTAGGATTGAATGTTAACACAGCGAAGTATGACTGTACGTTAAAATACCGAAGTATGATTGGACATTAAAATAGTATGATTGGACAGTAAAATGTTAAAAAAAACGCAGTATGACTGGACAAAAAAAAGAAATGTTACAAACATAATTTTTCGTAACTAAGGCTACTGTTTGTTTTCCACAATGATAACATTTCAGAACGCGTTATCTCATATTGTGTCTTTCCACTGTGACTGTTTTGAGTGTAAATGTAAAGAGCAACTCACAACATCATCCAAGTTGACATTTGCGCCCCTCCTGATGAGCTCCTGCACGATCTCTAGACTGCCCTGTTCCGATGCCACCATCAAAAGAGTCTGGCCACTCTAAAGCAGATGACAGAGCATTAGTATACAGCTCATCAACAACAACCGAGCAAATTTAAAGAAATTTAATAAAGATATTAGTTTTAACTAATATACCAACTGTATTGCATGTTGTCAATTACCACAGATAATAATTTAAACTTACCCCTCTATTTTACTTTTAAAAAAGTGTCATCGTAATTTGTAACATTAAAATAGCTGTCTGTGATAATCGAATGCATGCCACAGATACAGTGACACAAAGATAAGGTTCAGAATAACGCAGAATATTCCCATAAACTGGAATAAAAAACGCTTAAGCATGGATTTCTGCACACTCACATCACTTCTGGTGTCCACATCGCTGTATTTGTCCAGATGAGCTTTAAGCGCCGACAGATTCTCCTCCTCCACATAGCTGAAGAGACTCTGGGTGGTCATGGAGCTCATCTTCAGGGAGTTGGTCACGTCCATGGCTGTGTTAGGAGCTCCACTGGAGAATGTTGAAGACAGCAGGAGCGATACATCATTAAATGAAACTCTCCTCTGTTCGCTCATTATAAAACTCAAGTAACTGCTCTAAGGAACTCTAAGAACTGGGTCCTATTCCTACATCAGACCTACATTCCACACAGATTTGGAATAACAAGACAGACGGCAACAAGCCTTGTCTTGCTGAATTGCACAAATCATTCAAGTTAATGATGAACCGTATGTTAACATAACAGCCAGTAGGAGACCACCATATCAATATTGATTAGGATAAAGCCCACATGATGTTAAGATAAAAGCCTCTCATGATGTCTGTGCAATAGGGACTACATTGAAATTCCTTGCAATTGAAAATCAAGCCAAAGAAACAACATTTTTTATAAATGATCAGCCACAGTTTACATGAGGCTGTTTTTTATGAAGCATGGAGGCAGTAGTTTAATCCTCCTAATGTTCTACTTAATGTTCCTTAGAAGGGAAAATAGTTTACGAGGCTTAACCTTCGTCTCAGAAATGCATTATGTAGTCCAAGCCCTTTTATTAAAACAAACAGCACTATATAGAAGAACTTTTTATTACTTCCGATGCATACAGTCACAACAAGGGACAAAGACAATACAATGATTCGGGTTTTGAAAGACATAATGGTGATCATTTTTATTTTTGGATTAGCTTTTTTTTAGACGATCTGAAGTATCTTGGATCTCCACATATTTGGGTCACATTAATATAAACATTTTCCACCATGTCTAACAGTCAGGGTGTGTTCAATGTATACACTGTATACTTTAAAGGTTATACAGTATGTTTTTTCATATTTGAAATCGACCCAACATTTTATTATGCTTTTGAGAAGTATTTTGCTTGTGCCAGTGCCACTGTATTAAAAATAAAGGTGCTTCACAATGCCATAGTAGAATCTTTTTTTGTCTAAATGTTTTTTGACTTTCTGTTTCACAAAAGGTTCTTTGTTGTGAAAAAAGGTTATAAAAAATGAGAAAGAAATGCTTGACTGGATGGTTCTTTGTAGAACCAAAAATGGTTCTTCTATGGCATCACTGTGAAGTACCTTTAAAGCACCTTTATTTTTAAGAGTGTATGTTTCCTTCAAAACAAGCCACTTGGTTTGCTATCTCATGTTACCTTTCATAGTCATTTTCGTTCATACACAGACCTTTTGTGGCCCACTCTACATAATAAATCATAATAAATCGACTTGAGATCTGTATGTTAAAAAAGACATACAATAATATACCGGAGCTTTCAAAAAGCAGAAGCAAAAACCAATGTGGTTGGCAGATCAACTGCTATTTTGCCAAATCATCAGCTTCAGAGCCCCTCACCATGCTGGTACAGCCCATCACAGATGAACGCCAGGCGGTCACCATCTAAACCTGCTTCCAACTGACCACATGCAGAGCATCAAAATAAGTTAAAACATCTAACATAACCTTAGCGTTAAAGATCACATCAACTACAGAAGATCCAAGTCTAATCGACTAACTTAAATGTATAAAGCTAAAGGTAACAAATCTGATCATCCGCTTCTAACAGCCTTTGTTCATCTGAACTGCTGACACACCCTTCAGTGCATCCCAGCTGCTCTCCTGAGAGATCAGACAAAGCCTGGAGACAGCCAATCCCACAAGAGCATGACAAGAGCCAAATATTGACTGCGCAAGGTTCACCCCCTCTCACCAACCCCAAGATGCACAATAAAGAATGAAGATAAGCCATGTCAACATATAACCTGTAACGATGCATTCATTTACAACAACTTTATCACAGTAAGAAGTAACAGAAGAGGCTGACTCACCTCGTGCTGTTAGGCTTAGGGGTTTCCTGTGACTTGATTCTTAAAAGCTTGTTTTTGTGCATGCAGTTGATACTCCACGCACGCTGTCACTCACACTGCGTGTACTAACAAGCCGGGTCTCTGCCTGTCACTCCAGGCGCTCGTGAATAATACATGAGGGCGACGCCCCGCCTGTCTTTAGAGCGACGCCCAATAAACGCACGTGGCGAGCGGTCACTTATGAATATTAATAAGGCAGTGGTGACGTTTTAGCTAAATAATATTTACGAGACACGCCGTCGCTCAGGGGCGCGTGTCATGACACACTTATGATTTATTTGACAAAATCATAGAAAACTAGTCACTTTCGTTCATTGTTTCTTTGTTCACGCGCTTTATAAATGTTTGTGACGTGTGACTGGGCTGACTAGAGGCACATGTGGATTTGACATCAAACTGAGGTAAACAGCGCCAGGACAACCCTAAATATATAACTGAGATCTTATAATAGATGATACTCAGATGTTTCCATGGTGTGACACAGCGGCACAGAGGTAAACAAGTTCACAATATCGTCGTGATTCATGAATGAGGAAAAACAATTTCAGGCAGAAAAGGTAAAGTGTATTTTAAAGTACTGAATTAAAATCTTTTCTGGTTATTTAAACAAGTACAACCAGACAAACGTCAAACTTCTTAGCAATTATTATTATTAGCAAGACCAAGAATGCAAAATGTTTCTGTTTCTGCACGAGCACATGTTGACAGCAGTAAATTTTGTATGTACGCCTTTCTTTCCTATCAAAGACATATGACCTATAAGTAATGTTGCAAACTTACTATGTTACTAAGAATATGAATTTACAATAACTTAATGTACGTGGATATAACTTTGGCACGAACTCACGTACAGCGCACACCTGGGTGAGTTTGTTTACGTTATTCATATAACTGGTAACTTACATCTCCGTCCAAGATCAAAAATAAGGTCCAGTAATCCGACAGAAATCACATCATGTTGCTTTGCTTTCCATAATCCTCTCGACGGGAGGCAGATTCATGTAACAGCACAGCCATTTTGTTTGGGCAGAGGTGTGGATGCGACATGACATAACCACGCCCACTGTATAAAACCACGCCCGGCTCGTTTTGACACATTTTGTTCTACAGTAATGTTACAGAAGTGAAGATGCATGTTAAAAAGTAAGGTTAACAAAGTATTATTGTGCAATTCGTTGTTTTTTTAGATTGTCCAAAGTTTTACCACATATAACAGTTTTTATTAAAACCACATATTTATCATATATTATCGATACTGTTTTATTATAACAATCCGTATATATGTTATGTTGTTGTTATAATGAAACTTTGTGAAGAAATTCATACTCATATTAATAAATGTTTCCATTTGACTTATTAATAAAAAACAGACAACACTGTCCATTCAGGGACAGACATATGGTTTATTTGTTTTGTGATTTAATCATAATGGTAGTGGAATTATAATATTCTCCTATAATCAAAGAAACGTTTGGCTTGGTAAAACGTCAGAGCATCAGTTTATGAAACAATTCAAATGCAAGTATAACATTTTTACACTTATTTTAATAAAGAAAAACTGAAAATGTAGCATTTGACAGACAGTGTTTGTTCCCCTCTGGATAGTTTTCAATGCAAGTGCATTTAACAGTAAACATCCTACAAGTTTTGGTTTGGAAAAAAGTGGATTTTATACTGGTAAATTGATTTATCGGAACAGGTACAATAGATATTATTTTCCTGTATATCTCAACAATAGCCGTATTATATTTTATAAATATCCTTGTACACTGTCAGGTAATGCAATGTAACAAAAAGTTAAAATTAAAGTTAAAAAGTTTATGCAATAACTAGCCAATTAGGACGGGTCTGAATGTTATATGGGTCACAAATCAGCAACATTTTAAAGACTAACAATACAATGAAAAAAGACAGATCATCTAAAGCGTCTGATACATAAGAGTCACACTAAATAGGATTTACAGTAGTCTAAGCAATGTCACATATCTTTGGATCATTCTTTGCAAATGTAGTCGTTGAAAAATCAATGAATGACTGAACATCATGTAACAGAATTTTACCAGATTAATGTATGAGATTGATGCGTTTATTATTATGTGGGCCTTGTCAAATGGAAGATATGCTGTTTGCAGCCTGTATATGAGCAAAATGACAATGTTAACAAACAACAAGACGTAGAACGTCCTTTTGGATAAAGCATGTTTACCAAATAAACTGATAACACTGGAACGCCGTCCTGATTTTCTTGTGTTTAAAAAAAGGCTTCTACACTGAAAGTAACATTGTGGGAAAATTCAAGCATTTAATTTCTAGTATTCATACTGGTATCACAGAAGTTTCTTGCATTGCTCTGGCAGTTTTTCTACTTCTATCCTGACTCATTCCTACTAAAAGTGCAAAATGGGAGAGTCAAAATATTTCCTCTCCAAATCTTAGTAGGTAAAAATAACGTTCTTTTGAGACCAAATAAACCGTTCTTTTAAGATCTTGAGTACAAACCTCTCGTCCTATTGTAAACCTGTACAAATAAAGTCATCTTTTTTCGTTGCACGCATGCAGCTTGTGCACCTCATGCGATTTGGCACTTATGAAGTTTTGCATTGAGGTGCTGGTTATGTGGTTAGTACATTGGGTACAGGAAAAATTTCCCTTCGGACAGTTAAATCAACACATTTTATCTGAAAAATAAAAGTATTAACACAAACTGTTAATTGTTGGGCTATCAAGCAGGACTCTTATTTAGCACAATCCTTTTCAGCGATGCAAAACCACACTGTACTGGCTTCCTATTGGTTTTGCAGTTGCTTTAATAATCTGGTGCCTTGTGTTTTGTAAATCCAAACACAATAAGAGTTTAGAGAAGTGTGCTTATGAAACCACAGGGGACTGGTTCTCTTTCTACAAAGAATATTATTTTCAGCCTGACTTTGTTTATGGACCTGCTCATGTGTTTTTACTTAAAGGGATATTTAACCCCAAAATGGTAATTCTGTCATCATTTACTCAACCTCATGTCATTTCAAACCTGTATGACTTTCTTTCTTCTGCACAACACAAAAGAAGATTTTTTTGAAGAATGTTGCTAACCAAAAACCATTGCCCCCCATTGACTTTGTGCACAAAACCAATGCAATCCGTTGCTCGGTTACCAACATTCTTCAAAAAAATTATTTTGTGTTACATACAGGTTTGAAAAGGGTAAGTACATTTTTGTTTTGGGGTAAACATTTCCTTTAACCCATCTTTTAAATCCAAATGATAAGTGATCCCCCCCAAATTCATAAATATGTAGTAGAACTCACTTTGGTAAATGCTTTGATCCTTCAGCCCTTCTTTATCAAATAAAAAACTATTTTTTTCTCACCCAATGTGCTGAGTTACATTTTAAAAGGGGTAAAGCTTGGTAAATTATTCCCTTCCAAATATACAAGCTTGACATTCCCAAAGCTTGAATCACATGACCAAAATGTTTCGACAACTTTTAGAGAATCAAATTTCCAGAAACATCATGGCATACTGTAATAAATGTAAATCAACTTTGTTTACAAAGACCTTTGCATGTTTCAGTAAGGCCCAAGAGATTTGAGTGTTCAAAATATTAAATAATAATCTCTGCATACTGAATGTACAAAACACAAAATGATGACTCTTGTGTTCATGTGAAAAAAATATGTCATGTTTGTAAAATAATGTGATCTTCGATCTTCTTGTGATCCATGTAATACGTTTTTTTGCACTAACCATACATGTGTGTAACATAAAAATACAGGTTTTAATAACAAACAAGCTGTGATATTAAGTAATGGTCTTCTAGATCAAAGATAAATATCTGGTCATTTGTGGTCTGAAACGAGACCTGTGAAGCCCTGAGGAAACCTACAATCCATAAAAATATGACAAATACTATTAATCAAACCGAAAGCCCTTAATAAAATTCAACAATGACAAAATCACTGGAAATAATTCTAGCAAGGATTATCAAATGAACTCCTTTTAAGATTAACCCTCAATCCCCAATAAAGGCTGGCAGGCCCGTCAAACCAATAGATTATAAAGCAAAAAGAAAACAAAGATCAAACTATGGCAACAGATAGGAAATGAAGGCCTGTGAGTTTGGCAACATACTATTTGACTTTTCTCCTCTCATACCAGATATTTTCTTTTAGAAGAACTGAAAAAGAGGTTATTTTGTTTCATTGACAACGGCAGGAACCTTCTAGATACAGTGAAGGCTGATTCCAGTGCTACACTTATTAATATAACATAACCCAACCATAAACCAACAACGACTGGTCCATTCCCGAAGCATAAGGCCCTAAAAAATATAAAGGGTTTAAGGCAACTTCAGATTAACCAACGTCAATTATTTCCTGCTTTCTATGATTAAGTCATCCAAATCCAAAAATACCTTCAATTTCATATAATCCTACAAAGATTTCCTGTTAAAACCGGAGTATGACGAGAGCAATTGGGTTTGGTGTCTCTATTCTTCTTTTGTTGTTGCCAGAGTTTATGTCTTGTTATTGTCAAAGACACTCTGTGTCTCTCAGGATGGATGTCAGAGTTCCTCGCAGCACCGGACGCATGCGAGCAGCTTTTCATGTCCTCACGTGGCTTTCTTTTTCTGGTTGAAGTTGTTGTCTGGAGAGGAGAGGCAGTTGTGTTCGCTGGCGTGGATGCTGCTCTGATGCTTCTGTTGTTTCGTGTGTGAGCGTCTGGACTTGACGGGTAAAACCAGCACCAGCAACAAACAGATCAGATGAATGCAGCAGTACCACGATCTAGAGAGAGAGGAAAACAGAGAGCAATGATGGTAAGTGATGCATTTTTACAAAAATCCACTGAAAATTATTATTAAAATTATTTTGTAAATTATTTGTGCTTTGCAAACTTCGAAAACATTTTGATTAAAATGACATTTTTGATTTTGATTTACCTTGTCAAAATATAGAATGACCCTGCCTAATTCTAGCTTTTTAATGAAAATGCTTTATGTTTCACGGGTGAGCTCATTCAACACACCGCTCCAGTAAATGACCGTCATAGAATTCTTTTATCTCATCCAAACCTGTGAAATAAATGATCCACACCCAGAACATAAAGCATCAAAGACTCCGGCCCATAAAACCATGTAATAAATGAATGGAGACTGCGGCGGGCAGAGATAAAATCACGACCTGCCAGCTTTACATCGTCCGCTAATAACTTTTCCGCTGTGGCTCGGAGATGCAAGTGGGTTTTTATACAGTATCTTCCGGAAGCCTTTCTTTTCTTCATTACTGTTACATCACCTTGTAAATAACCTAAAATGGCCTGTTGCCTGTTGCCCCACGGTCAAATGAGGTGAGACAGACATCAGGACCTGCCCTGGTATTCTATTTACACAGGAAGCATCACATAGGTTGTTACTAACCTATAAAACTTGACAGAAGGCCCCACTGCCAGCAGTACAAATGGCACGACAGTGTAGCAAATGGCGATCTGCGTGCTGAACCACGTGATCACGTCATAGATGACCTTATGTGTGGCTGAGCTCAGGAAGTGCTGCCTCACATTGTGTCTGACCTGAAAAACAAGAAATAGTATAGTGTTAAAAGTGATATTCATAAAATGATGAGGCCAAAATCAATAGGCATTACACGTTTTCTGATCATAAGCATGAGGATTTGCTACAGCAGTTTTAGGCTGGATCATTTATTTTTAGAGTTTGACCGCTTTGACCCACTTTTCTCCTTTAGTTAGAGAAACTTTGGTCATTAATGCATGACAGAAGCATCGCTATAGCGCAAAGCACGTGACCGCATGAATAATGATGACTGTACACCAAGCACATCTTTGTTTTAAGAAAAGTCAATGTTTTTGGTTGCATTATTATTACTGAAAAAAGAGACCGACACCCCACAGGCAGGTCTGTCAAAAGGCAAAACATAACATGCTGAGTGACAACAAAGCGAAGAGATTTTGTTTCTCTTTCTGAGACACTGAGACTTTCAGAGACTCTCACTTTAAAATCACACTGAAACAAACAATAAACAAATGTCTTAATGTTAGTGTTTAAACAGGCATGAAACTTTTCACCACATACTTTTTATTACATTTTTCATCTAATGTATCTTGAGCACTGACGATTGTGATGTGAAAATATAAATATTTGAAGGAACTGTACAATGGATTATTAACTGACTGCAAATTATGCAATGGAGTGAATTCAGGGCTGGGTTTCTATTACCAGTGTGAGAAGAAATTGAATCCCAGAACAGAGCTGAAGCCAGTGGCGATCCGTGACTTCTTTTCCAGGGAGGCACGAATGTGAAGTTCGGTATTTAGCCTGTCATGTGTGAGGCCTGTCATGTCAAAATATGTGTTTGGTGCCTCACGTGAACGTATGTGCATCGCGCATCATGTCAAAATACGTGCCTGCTGTAGACGTGTCGAGAGGGTTTATCATAAAAGAGATGCTCACGTTCACAAGATATTCGCAAGACACTCACTTAACATTTAAGTCTAATTACACATGAGATTAAGCCAATATCTAGCAAATGCGAGCGTCTTTTGTCATAAACCCTCTCGACGCGTCTACAGCAGGCACGTATTTTGACATGATGCGCGATGAACATACGTTCACATGAGGCGCCGAACACATATGTTGACATGACAAGCCGCACACATGACGCGCCAAACACATATTTTGAATTTCTGCCTCCCCGGAAGAGAAGTCACGGACCGCCACTGGCTGAAGCAGAGTAATTTCATTTGGAGTGTTGTCGTGGACATGTATTACTATATTATCACCTTTAGGCTTTTTTACTTTAAAATATGCTACTTTTTAATTTACTTAAAAACACTTTTTTAGTTGTGGTATTTTCTTTCTGCGTTTCTGCCTGGTTTCTTTCTTATTATGTGCACAAGAAATCAAGATAATGTATTGTCCCCTTTGCAAGAATATGTTCTATCCAAGAAAATATTGACCCTTAAAACTTCACCAGAAAAGGAACAAAACATCTTTTTAGGTGCTATGCAAAGGCTTTCTGTGACTTTGGTCTGACTTGGATAATGGATAGTTCACCCAAAAATAATCTTTTATCATTTAACGCCCTTGTCATTTCGAACCTGTATGTCTTTCTTTCTTCTGCAGAACACAAAATAATTTATTTTAAAGGATGTTGGTAACCAAAAATTGACTTCCATTGTATGGACACAAAACCAATGCAAGTGAATCGGGACCAACAGTTTTCTCTTACCAACATTCTTCAAAATATCTTCTTTTGTGTTCTGCAGAAAGTCATACAGGTTTGACATGACAAGAGGGTGAGTAAATGATTACAAAATTTTCATTTTTGGGTGAACTATCCCTTTAACATTTTGTATCCATAACATCCAATCTCTAACTAAGAAACTGTGTTTATTGAAGCGAGAAGCCATTCGGAAACACAAATTTAAAACTTTATGGTGTGTGACTTTAGACTTCAATCTGAGCTGTTTTATATAAGAAAATCAAATATATTCTGTCCCTGGTTGGTACCGACATGTATTTGAATCTGCTTGTTTTTGTTGTTTGTTTCTTGCTCTTTTTTTCTTGTGTCTTGTCCTAAGCAAGTTTTAATTGTTAATTGTTAAAAAGTTATATTTTGCCTGACTTAAACCTTGTTTTGATGGCTCAACCTATGTACACAATACTCACCGCTCGTGCTGCCATTGTCATGACAATACCAGTGATGAAGGTCAGGTAATACCCTGGGTACACTCCATGCCACACAGCAGAGAGCAAGAACGTGGCCGCTGTCGGATTGTACGGGCAGCGCTCGTAACACACCCTGCAGGCGACAGCAACACCAAAGCTTATATTTCTGACATTACAAAAACTCAAATGCTCCAGTTTTTAGGCACATACCTTTTTAACCAAAGGGCTGTCTGAATGTTCCAGTTATCCAGGAACATCTTGAAGCTAGTAGCAAACTGTGAAGAACATTAGGAAAAATATTATATGTTAGAGTTTGGGTCCATTAAGTAGGTAAACTGGTGGAGGTCTTTTACCTCAATGTCCAGTATTCTTAAGTTTGATATTCTGTCCCATTTTGGGGTGCCGTCTGTGTTATAGCCATTAAACCCAAAACCAGCTGCATTATGGATGGCATCAGCTGTAAAATAAAGAAGTGTTTATTCATTACTGACACAAAGGGGAAAATCTGAAAACTGACCAGAAACTGAAACAAAAAAAGATTTTACAAAAAACAATGCATGTGATTTTACAAATGAAAAAGTAAGCGGTGCTTCGGTGTAACCCAAATCATTTTAAGGCAAATAAACCAATAAAATTTTACAAACAAGTTGTAATGATCTAAATAGGTCTTTAAATATGACAATATTTTAGTCATCTGTCCATTTTGGGATTGGGTTTCTTGCAAGAGAATCATCATATTTGAGAGTTATTGTCATTGAAATGTTTAAAAATCCCTATTCAAGATCAAATCATCATAGACCTCGCAGAAATGTTCTGTGCCACATTGGGGAAGCAAACAGAAAATGTAATGCCCCATTTTTGACACAAGAGGGAAGCATAATACACTAAATGTTCAAGATCTTAAAAGAAATCTCAAATGTATTTTTTATAGTGAAAGATAAAGATGAACATAATTAAATATCCGTGTCAAATATATAGTTTAATGCCCAGTAAACATATTGCCCTTCTGTTCTACTCACCCAACGTCCACACAAAGTAGTACTTTGGCCGTAATGACAGCATGGAGATGTAGAGGTACAGGACCTGGATGTAGAAGGGGTTAGAGGCCATGAAGTTGTCATCGATGACACGCTCTGTAGGACAGGCGGTGTATATCACCAAATAAACCATCAGGGACAGAGCGCACGTGCACAGCTTCTGAATCACATCTCTCTACAGGAACAACACAAATATCATCACTAAAGATCAATAACTTATAATCTAGAAGATATTAAAAAAGTAAGTGTCAAAACACACTTTAGATTGTGGGGAAGTTGTCACAAATTCTCCAACTACGGGTTTTATGTATTTGCATGTTAACTTCAACACTTACCATGATTCACAACAGTTGTACTGTAATTTTGCCGAAAAGCCATTCATAGTCTTTATTATTTTATAAATACTGATATCTACACTAGCGGTCAAAAGTTTTGGGACACTTGAGTGAAATGTTTCTCATTATTTATAAAAAACCTTTAGATTTTTGCGTAAATATCTGAAATTAGTTTAGTAGACAAAAATATAATTTTCTAAACATACATGTTTTTTCTTGACAAAACTAACATTTTATTTATTAAAAAAATGAATAACTTTGACTGAATAATTAAAAAAAAAGAACAGCCAATAAGAGCACAGAATATATTAAAAATATAATTTATTAATATTATTTAAATTTAATATTGTTTAAAAAGCATCTCAGGGTGAGACCTCAAGAAGTTGCTTGAGAAAATTACATGAAAACATTTCTGCAAACTCTAGTCGAAAGGTGACTACACTAAAGACCATAAAATATAACATGTTTTCATTTATTTTTATTAAAAAATATATTTTTTACTAAAACATAATTCACATAGTTCCCTTAGTTTTGTTTCATCATTTTGATAAGTTTATTACTATTCTAAAATGTGGAAAAAATATGAACACAAGTGAGTAAGTGTCCCAAAACTTTTGACTTCTATACTATATTTCATTTTTCTGAAAAAAAAAATGTCGGTATCAATGCCCATCAGGTTGTTATTGTGACAACTTACCCCATATAGACAGTTTCAAAGCAACAACATAAAAAACCTTACTGCGCATGCGCACTTTTGTGGCCCAAACTTAACACATCATAAAAGAATAGAGTCCCTGCAGATTATTTCTCATAACAAGCAAAATAAATAACAAGTAAATAACATTAGCTAGTACGTTTTAAGTATGTCTAGTCAGTATTATTTTGGGTTACCAGTAGAAGTACCATTACTTGGCTAAACTTAAATGTGACAAAGTTACACGACCCATTCAACAAATTGTATATTTAATAAAATGAATAAAATAAAATTCATCAAATTGTTTATCTTATACAATTATTACACAATAACATATGAATATAAATATTAATGTAAAAGAAAAACAATATAAATAGTTATATTATTAGCCACTAGAAAGACTGATCAACAAACACAGACCGGATGTTAACTTTGGGCCAGGCGCGTGCATCAAAAGAAACCGTCTATATTACAGTTTTTCTGATTTGCTAAAACACTTTTTTTTAATTTACTCTCACTTTCTCAAAACAGTAAACACAAAAAGCTTTGACTGGCATTGCTAAATTTAACAATTGATTCAAAACTATATGATCTGTAGACAAAACCAAACACTGTCGTCAAAAAACCCACAAAGCCAGCCAATGCATAAACACTACACAGCAATCATTACACACTACATCAAAAAATAGAAAACACAGCCTCCAGAGCATGTAGGCCTACTCAAAGAAAAATAAACGTTTATTGTATAACCTAAACACACTTTGCAAATGCTGTTAAAAATATACAGTAATCACAATCTAGTTCAGATTCCCATTCCAGTCTCCAGAGAGAAAACCCTCCTGACAACATTTCACACCAGTTCTGATCCCTGTTTAGTCTAATTCATATTATTTCTCATCCTCCACCTCTTCCTTACTCTTCCTCCTTATCTACTGCCTTTTCCTTAAACTCGTCTGCCTCATATTTCACTCTTCCTCATACTCCTCCACCTCATCCATCATGTCTCATGTATACTCCTTCTACTCTGCCTCTCTGATCGTTTCCATTCATTGTTGGTATACAGTACAACACACCTGCGCCACCTGTGCATTCTGAACTGGTTTACTGTATACTGTATTCAATTGGTAACTTAAGCAAGTGTCAACAATTTTGAGTTGTTGTGTGTTATCACTGATAACTGTGTTGTAGTTGTGTTCTATTTTTGCCTCCTGTGTTTACTGTTTTGCAATAAAAGTGAATTATAGTGTGAAATATGCATAAGTGACTAAACTTGTTTAAGGTTTTGCCAAAAGAGTGAATGATTCGACAAATGGGTTTAGACCACTAGGCATTTAGTTTTGAGAATGGGGTTTAGTGTTTTAGCAATTCGGACTGCAATTCGAACTGTAATATACCCAACAAAAGACTCCACTGGAGTAACTAAACTAGCCCTGTTCTCCTGTGTTTCATAATCGTTTTAATATCTGAAAGCTCAGATTGCCTTGCTATCAGCGAATCAGTAATGAGCCCATCATTGTGTAATAGGAAATTAATTTCTGAGTGCATATTCCTCACGCTCCTTTCAAGCTCGCTGCTGAGCTGATTCGACAAATGTTTTTGTTGTTGTTTGTCCTTCGGGGATGAAACCCATAAATCACAGATGATATTTAATGAGCTCTAAGGCATTTACAGGAGAGATGGGAGTTAAAACTGTTGCTTAAGGCCATTTTTTTTGAGAGGGCAGCATTGTCAAGTTCGTGAGAAGGAAATGATGTTGAGATCGCTTGTATATCACCAGAGCTGTACGCAAAACAAACTCAACAGTCAGCAAACCTGGCCAAATATGAACTCCTGTCCTGTCTGTAAAGGGTTACATTAATTCACTCCCTCATTCATAACTGGCAGAACATTACATTAGCAACACAAAAGTCATTGGTTCGATTCCTAGAAAACAGACATACTGATAGATTGTATAAATTGAATACACTGTTGCAACCGGCCGCTGTACCTTAGGTGAAGGGTCACTCTGCTTCAGTTTGCCGTTCTCTTTGCCATTTGACTCCAGGTGTTTGGGCTCGTAGCATGTGCCTTCTATAAAGGCGATGTAATCATTGTAGGAGCAGATGGGACCTGCTAGAATCCCCATAAAATTACAGTTATAGCTCAGATACTCCAGGAGGCTGGGCATCTTTCTGCACAGGAAACATAAAAGAGATGATAACTCATCATGTAAACATACAATGTAATGAAGACATTAAACATACACAATGTCAAGTACCCAAATAGTGTTTGGCCTTAAAGGGATAGTTTACGCAAAAATGAAAACTCTGTCATTTACTCACCCTCAATCCTGTATAAATTGTGTTGTTCTGCTGAACACAAAGAAAGTTTGTAACCAACAGTTCTGGGGCACTATTGACTATTATAGTAGGAAGCTGAACACAAAGAAAGTTTGTAACCAACAGTTCTGGGGCACTATTGACTATTATAGTAGGAATAAAAACTATTATGTTAGTCAATTAGTCAATGGGGCCCCAAAACTGTTTCCCACATTCTTTAAAATATTTAATTTTGTGTTCAACTTAACAAAGAAATGTATACAGAGTAAATGATGACAGAATTTTCATTTTTGGGTGGACTGTCCCTTTAAGGGAGGATAAAGAAACACTTAATACATTTTTTGTTGGCTTGTTTTATTGTGAGTTTAGTAAGCTTTTAATATGGAGGTATTACTTGAGCTTTCGGGTACAATTTAATAGGTAATGTCAGTCTGACGCCATATGACTTCAACCCACAGAATTATAAGAACATAAAGTAACCTGCAATTTTATGTTTCAAACAGAAATGGCTATACAGAGACTCAAGTTACAGATTCCAACTATAATTACTGTATTAAAAACAGTGACAAACAACTAAATAAAAGTTTTAAACTAAATATTTCATTAAAAAAGTTGTTTAATGTAGAGTAAATATACATTTTTGAACTGCTACACTGAAATGACCCACCTGAACAAAAATCAGTATCATAAAACATGTTATGTAGCATTTTGTCACACTACACCTTGTGTTCCAGTGTTAAATGTAAATGCTATCTAAACGCTTTACTGTACAGAAAAAACTAATTTCATTGCTAATAGTTTAAATGTCAAAAAAAGAGTTTAGGTAACCAGTACATCATGAATATGGCTTAATGTGGTGGTGATAAACATCGATGACAACAATCCTGTACCAGGTTACCTAACACTGTTACCACATTAGGTTTCACATTATTCTGAATCACAAGGGATTTGTGAGCTTAAGTGTCAACACTGTTTGAAACTGCACTCTTTAGTTCTAGGGTGTGATTTCCGGGTCTTTCCACCCCCCCCCACCACTCAGAATCCTGACAACTTCCTGTGTGGCTCATATGGTGAAGTGGGAATGTTCCGTTGCTTGGCAACAGTCTTGTGAATGATATGCTGCTTTTCAAGTCTGCGAGTGATTTGGTGGTTTTGAAAGCAGCAATATTATACTCAAAATGGTTGTGAAAGAATGTTGTGTTGTGTTATATTGTATATCTGTATCTGTTTCATTTTGTCTCCATCCTTTAAACTCAATATACAGTACAGTATATGCATTCTATATTTTTTCTACATTTCCATTATTATTACAGCGGGCACAAATGTGTTTTGTTCTTCGAATCAGGTATATGAGAGTAAATGAGTGATCTAAACCCACACAAACATACCTTTTACACATACCTGACAGCAAGATACTTTTGGCAGGGCTTTAGATGCTCTTCCCTTTTGGTCAAACCTGTGGAATACAACATAAAACATGGCCAAACATATCAAAAACATATCCACAATGCATTGAATTAGGAATGTGTTTTAAAAGATGATAATATAGACGGTTTCATCGTACGCACATGCCTGGCCTGAAGTTAACTTCTGGTCTGTATTTGTTGATTGCTCTGGCTAGTGTTAATATTACATTATATGAATATTTTATTGAATAATAATTGTATTAAACAAACAATTTGTTGAATTTGATTGTATATTATTTGATTAAATAAACAATTTGTTGAATGGGTCATGTAACTTTGTAACATTTAAGTTTAGCCAAGTAACGGTTCTTCTACTGGTAACCCAAAATAATACTGACTAGACATACTTTTAACTTGCTAGTTAATGTCATTTACTTGTTATTTCTTTAGCTTGTTATAAGAAACAATCTGCAGGGACTCTATTCTTTGCGGATGTGTACCGGAAGTTAAATTTGGGCCACAAAAGCGTGCATACGCAATAACGTTTGTTTATGTTGTTGCGTTGAAACCGTCAATATCAGCAGCAATGGTAATGTGAACTCTGATACAGCAAATATGTGCGAAATATGCTGATGTGATGAAAAATCGCACTTGCACAACAAAAGCTATACCATTCACACATGTGGCAACACATTCAAAGTTTGCTTAAACTTACTTGTGTTCGAGGACACAGGTCACAGGTTTAATTGTTTGGAAGTAACTAGAGACTGAAGCTTCTGTACATTCATGTTTGTTTACACACTTCTCATAGCAACTGAAGAGCGCATGTTTCCACATGAGTTTGCACGAACGGAACAACTTTTACCTTTGGGGTAATGTGTGTTATGTCCTCAGTTGCTTATTGTCCAGTCGGCAACTGTGCGATGTCTTGTATTTTAAAATCTAAAAAGTTTGGTTTTAAAAAATTGACTAAACTGTAGTCATGCAGCTTCAATGTAATGTAGCTTTAATTTTAATGTAGCTTGAATCTTGACACTGTTTAAGAACAGTTCTTTCCGAACACTAGTTAACTGACAGTGAAACATGTTTTTATTAGCTGACTGTAGATGTTAATTAAGAGTCTGTCTGCTGTGATGTGTTGCACAGGGCTGAGCCGCTCTGCTTCAGTCCAGGGTGTGAATTGTGCCGAGCCAGTGAAGAAAACGAATGAATGCATTATTCATTCATCATGCCTATCGTACTGACAGCTAGATTAGTCTCTCTATCAGCTTCTGTAGCCCCACTGGCTGCTGGGAAATTGTGCTTAACCCGCAGCAAAGGGTACGCGCACACACAATCATGTTCTATTTAGAAAACGTGACACCATCAAATAGCATCTTACGATAGTAAATTCTTCCTAACAAATGTGACCCTGGACCACAAAACCAGTCACAAGTAGCCCGGGTATATTTGTAACAATAGACAACAACACATGGTATGGGTCAAAATGACAGATTTTTAAGTAAAGATCATGTTCCTTGAAGATATTTTGAACATTTCATACCGTAAATACATCAAAACTTTATTTTTGCCGGAAACACGTCTACAAACTTCACTCGCTGCTGCCACTCTTTGGGAATTATCCACTCAAGTTTGGTATCAATGTAAAGCTTAGAATTTCAGCTTTGGCTTCATCTACTCTTCACAACGTCATTACAATAATGTGACAATAATATTGGAATAATAAATGCAGAATGTTCAGGTTAAATTAAGACTTCACTTTAGAGATTTCACTATAAACTAATTGAGGGAGGGTTTTTTTGCCTAACTTCATTAATATACATGGATTAAGTCACAGGTGCGGTCTGCAGTACAGTGAGGCTTTAACGGACATTTCATGCTGCATGCGTTAGCAGGGCGTTCGCATCGCATGAACAGCGAGTAGCTAAAGCGTTTACAGCGTGCACCAATTGTCATTTCACACTGGCAGCGTTTACAGCACGCATTGCGCTGCCTGGGTACCACAGTACAACAATGCAAAATCCCATTACATTATTTTATGTACATTAATTAGCCAAAACATCCTCAAAAAGCTTATTTTACTGATGTACATTGTATATATGCCTTGTTTCATACTCTTTCAGATCCACATAGTGGAATTTGAAGATACATGTCAAGACTCACCATAGGAGAGAGTGATTGACAGCATGATGCGATCGCTTTTCTCTCACACATACAATATAAGCATATAACATGATGTCTATGTAGTTTTTAGTTGTTTTTCCAAAGGTTATGATGAGAGTTGGGTTCGTTCAGTATTGACATCTTAATTAAATGAAAGCTCTCATCGGTTAACATGGGCGGCGAAAAAAATATGCGCTGCTTAAGTGTGCGGTATAAAACGGGTGTTAAGAATTCATAAATCTTTAGCAGGACACTCAGAAATGATGGACTGCAGATTCTGCCAGCTGTTTGGGAAACACTTCTGGGAAACGGGATATGCCCTTTTAATCTTTCCATAAAGAATATTAAAGGAAATCTGAAGGCCGTTGCGATATTTCTGTTTAGGGTAAAAGTGACTCACATCCAGTTCTGTGGTTTATTACATATCTGAAAACTATGCTGGGCTGGTTAGCGATCTACTTTGCTTATCAGTCGTCCTGTTTAACTAGGCGCTCTGCCAATCACAGATAAAACGATAGCGGTTTACTCAAATGTTTTACGTCTGTCGTTATTTACTCACTCAAACATGTATGACACGTTTTAAAGGGATAGTTCACCCAAAAAGAAAACGTCTGTCATCATTTACTCTTACGCTTGTTATTTTTAACCTGTAGGACTTTCTTCTGCAGAACACAAAAGAAGATATTTTGAAAAATGTTGGTAACTAAACAACAACAATAGAAATGAATGGGTACCGCCGTTGTTTGATTACCAACATTTTTCAAAATATCTTCTTTTGTGTTCTGCAGAATAAAGAAAGTCATACAGGTTAGAAATGGGTGAATAAATGATAACATCATCAAAATAATTTTTTCATTTTAGTTTTTAAATTTAGCTGTACACTAGCGGTCAAAAGATTTGGGAAACTTACTCACTTATGTGTTCATATTTTTTCCACATTTTAGAATAATAATAAACTTATAAAACTATTAAATGAAACAAAGGGAACTATGAAAATTATGTTGTAATTAAAAAAAATAAAAATAAATAAAAACGTTATATTTATGGTCTTCAGTGTAGTCACCTTTGGACTAGAATTTGCAGAAATGTTTTCATATAATTTTCTCTAGCAGCTTCTTGAGGTCTCACCCTCAGATGCTTTTTAAACAATATTAAAGGAGTTTTTAATCTATTCTGTGCTCTTATTGGCTGTTCTTTTTTTAATTATTCAGTCAAAGTTATTCATTTAAAAAAAATTTTTAATAAATGTTAGTTTTGTCAAGAAAAAACATGTATGTTTGGAAAATGATATTTTTGTCTACTAAACTAATTTCAGATATTTAAGCAAACACCTCAGATCAAACGTTTTTTTTTTAATAACGAGAAACATTTCACTCAAGTGTCCCAAAACTTTCGACCGCTAGTGTAGTATCTCTTTAACACTGGGAGGAAGGAAAGTCTGCGAATCCTGAAGCCGCCCATGGAGCATCCACAGCCAGATCATCCAGAATTATATGGCCATAATGAGCATCGCTGTAAACACATCTCACAAAGTTACATAAGAATCCATAGTGAGACGAATGAGGTGAACATGCTTTATGATGGGCAAACATTCAGCTGGCAACCCAAACAGCTCCGGCCCACTCGCTGGAGCATAGAGCCAGCAGTGTAAATCAATGACATACGAGCACACGGCACATCGGAGAGGGTTGAAATGCTCTTACGTAATACACAGAGCCTTTAACACTGGTATGATAACAAACGGTAGATTTGCATTTCCTGAAGGAAATACCAGTGCTTGCAGGGCAGTTTTACAGTAGGTTGGCTTTGGTTTTAGCCTTTTAGTTACGGGTAAATAAAACGTCCTGTCACGAAACACTTTTTTTCACAAAATATAGTCTTAATTTTGGTTTTATGAAGTCTTCATTGGTACCGCATGCAGAGAATTGTGTCCTTCGAACTTTGCGGTAAATTCAGGGAGGCCTTTCTCTGTTTCAGCATAACAATGACACTGTGCACAGAGCGAGGTCCACAAAGACACGGTTTACTCTGATATAGATGAACCTGACTGGAATACACAGAGCCAATTGAACACCTTTGGGATCATTTGGCCTCACTGATGCTCTGAATAGAAGCAAATCCTTACAGTGAAAAGAATTCTCACAAGCGTGGAAGCTGCTGTTGCAGCAAAGAGAGGGATTAAACCCTACGGCTAATAAATGAAATATTCATAAAGTTTACATACATTCACAAAATGAAGTCTGAATACTTTGGGGTTTAGAAAAAAAATCTTTGACTAGGCTTTTCCACTGTGAGAATAAGATTTTGAATGGAAAAAATAATGTAAATGCGTAAAATTGTTACATACCGTCATGAATCTCGAAGGCCAAACTTGTGATCTTCTGTGTGATAACCATCATTGGCCTTGAAAGAAAGAGAAAATGAGATTTGAAATTAAGTGGTTTTTTTACTAGGAGGTTAACTAGTTAACAAGTCATTAGCTTTAACATCTGTAGCTATGGATGGTGATTGAAAAGAAATGAATTCAGAAACATAACTTCACAAAGATGATTCGGTGATGCTGTCAGCGTGCTAACAATAGCTGTCAGAATGACAATGCTGCAGAGAAACTGCATCACTATTACAGCTATCAAAGCACAGCTTTTGTAAGAAATCATTTCAGGACGATTACTGGCGGACTTGAAACCACCTGCTGTGAATAATGTTCCAGTTATGCATAATAAACAAGTCTTCTTTCTCTGTGAGGACTGTGTGAATGGTGAGAGGACTGAAGGATGAGACACTCAGTGATCTCAGAATGTATCCATGTATATGTTAAGAGATCTATAGGATGTAAGCTGTTCATCACCTCATCGCTATCATTACTTACACATCTGCACATACCATAAGTTATCCCTGTAAAACTGCTTAAATGTTGCTCTTTAATTCTGATCAACTCTGATTCTGGAATAAGACTACTGCTAATCTCAATGCGTGTTTTATCGTCCAAAAGAGTATTGGTGAAACGCTGAATACCAGTGTATACCAGATAATACTCAGGGCTATAGAATAACAGAAGAGGGGTGTCAAAATACCATGATTACCTATACAATGTTATTAATAGCATACTATACTACTGTTTAATGTTGAATGGTACTGAGTGTGATACATTGACCAAAAAAGGAGAAAACACAAAATAAACAAAATTGAGAAAGGTGAATTTTATTGATAGCATCATTTTGATAAAAAACACATTTCAATAGATATCGCAATATTCTTAGTTTTTCAGACATGATAGTATCTGAAACATATCTTTTCTTTATTTTCAGTTTGGAGGAGATATGTAAAGACACATGATCAGAAGTAAGATAAGATCATAGCTTAATTGTAAAAAAACGTACCCTGTGAAGTCTGCTGAGTACATGCCGTAGTCAAACACATAGACTCTGGTGACCTGGCAGAAACTGAGGTATCCCAAGGTAACCACAAAGCAGTACCTGTAAAGACAAAATAGGCAGAAAACTTGAAAAACTTTGTTTAAAATGAAATATTGGGAATTGTGCAAATGTCCTTCATCAAAATGTCTGAACAACCACTTTCATAGAAAGGCACAAACATGTTTACAAATGGCAGCGTCAGAATACCAAAGATTTAGTTGGGTTTAGTTGACCACACATCAAACTAGAACACGTTTGAGCCTTTTTAGCCACAAAAATACCACAAATAACAAACATACATCACCTAAAAATAATTCTACACGTTACTTAACTGAAACAACATCTGTAATATCAGAAATCAAATGTGAGCCAAATCATGCAAGTAATTTGCATACTAAAAAAACTGATTTGCGTGGGGGAGAGAGTAAGGCTGTTTTGTTTTATCGCCGCCTGAAGCATGAGATCAGAACATTATCAAAAAGATTAAGATGCCTCTTCAAAACTAAAGATAACAAGCATTGAAAGTTATCGAAGACCCAAATGATGTTGAGCAGAGCTTCAGTTTGAGGCAAAAGCCTTTTCACCTACTGACAGCAGCTCACAACTGCAGAACATTTTCAGCTCTCTGACAAATTGTGCAGGCCTTGATTCCTCCCAACTGTGGATTCCGTCTTTGTCTCTAACAAAGCTGGTTTAACATATCTACAGTCCCACTCGCTTGGGTTACACACTGAAGTCCTTTATAGGAGCTCTGAGCATCACTGTGTGTGCTATCAAAGACCTTCTTCTGTTCACGTATTCTGTGGGAAGATTGTGCAAGGATGGACAGGGATGGTACAGTTACAAAGTGGAGCTTTTTTACTATAGAACAGGGGTGGATAATATCAGTCCACTTAAAGAGGACATAAAATAACAGAACAACTTCATTTTCATTTATTCTTTTTAAATAAAAGGAATGTTTAATCTGCCAAAGCAGGTTTTAAATGGCCATAGAGTAATGGATACATTACAAACAAGTTAAAGGTGCACTGTGTAAGTAAGGATCTACTGACAGAAATGCAAGATAATATACATAACTATATATTCATAGGTGTATAAACTAGGGGTGTGCGCTACGACTAATTTGTCGTTTAAACAAAACGTTTTGCAACCGTCTAGTCGACTAGTCTAAAACTAAGAATGGCCCAGAAAGGCGGTCCAAAAACTTTGTATACATGTATGGAATACATTTGAAAGATTTTAATCAAACTGTCTAATCCAATATTTAATGTAACTACAAGATGTGTTCCACTTTCCTTACCTTATGATCATTTAACATTTCTGCATTTGCTGATGCACCAAACCTCTCTGGTTCCCTTACATGGAATTCCCCATGTTGTTTCTACAGTAGCCCTAAACGGACAAACTGCTCTACAGAGCGCGTTTCGTAAATATGTTATCTTCTTCGGCAAAGAAGCGAAAACGTCATCATCTTTGTTCTGTGTCAGCCACCGTAGTGCTTCGAAAGAGAGGGGTTGTTGAGGGTACCATTGGTTGCAATTCCGCTAGATGTCCCCACATTGGTACTTTAACCTCTTAAAAAAGCACCCCTATTTTATAGCATTTTATTTATTGCACAAACAAATTCAAAACATAAATGTTAGCTTTCAAATGATGCATAGTTTGTGATAGTTGATTGAACAATAATGTAAAACAAAGGTAATAAAAATGCAGACACAATAAAATAAAGCAATAAGCCCCAAGACACAGCGGGTTACAGTGCATTTTTAACAGCTAAGGGGCGTTGTTAGGCAACGCGAGGCAGAGATCATCAAATAAAACAATTCTTTAACAACACACTTTCTCACTTCATACACAACAGTATGTGAATTAAGACACAGAAATCGTCATGCTATTGATGTCCCAATGAGCAAACCCATATAGTATGCAAAGCACAAGGCTTGAAGTCAAGAAAAGCATTCATTCTAAAAATCTCAAACAAACATGATACCAAAATCAAATAAATGATACATATAAAGAAACACAAGTGGATCAGAACAAAGTAATGCTACAAAAATAGAGCATGTGCCCTTTAAATTTCGAAAAACCACCCTAGCCAGGATGTTAACAGACATAAAGTTATAAAACAAATGAGAATGACACATGATTTAGTTATTTCAGCCTTATTTAAGAGTCACACAGAATGTTTCCAATGTGAGCTTTACCAATAATAGCAATCAAGTGAACAAGGCAACCACAGCAACAAACTAGAAACAAATACACCTAAACCTGTGCCAAAAAAAGTGATGTGAGATCGCAAATCCTTATCACAGTCACACACAGACGTCTCAGCTACACTCTTAAAAATAAAGGTGCTTCATGATGCCATAGAAGCACTTTTTTGTCTAAATGGTTCCATAAAGAACGTTTAACACCCAAAGAACTTTTCTGTTTCACAAAAGATTTTTTGTGGTAAAAAAGATTCTTCAGATTATAAAAAGGTAAGAAAGAGATGGTTCTTTAAAGAGTACATAGCTTGTGATTTTTAAGGGCCTACTTTGGTTTATTGAGTGTCCGACAACAGGTTTATGTACATACATGGTGTAAAAATACTACTATTTCGTAATAATAAGCTGTTTTTATTACCTTACTTCTTGACTGACTCTCAAATGATTCGTTCCGCGATTCATCTCTCTAATCTCCGCCTTTTTACTAGCCTAGTCTGATGTGATTGGTCAGATGGTCTAGTCTGCTGTGATTGGTTTAGCGCATGTGTTCAAGGTTTCGCGGGCAGGCGGGACTATTTCTAGTGATGTATATATATGGCGGTTAAAGACTCGGACGGGTCATGACTCGTTCGCATGATTCGGAGTCGACTCCCTTTTTTCCAAGCCAATAACTTTGTTATTTATTCACCTTCGGATTTACAACTTGGCAGACTGCTTACTTTCAAACACGGCAACATTACACAATGCATGAAATGTAATTTTGAAAGAACCTTTGACTGAATGGTTCTTAGGAAACAAAAATGGTTCTTCTGTGGCATCGCTTTGAGGAACCTTTTAAGCACCTTTATTTTTAAGAATGTAGATAAATGCTGTCTGTATTCTTGTGGAGCTCAGATTTTCTGTCAGAAAAGAGAACCAGTCCATACATCCAGACTGTTTATCTCTAATAAAGATGAGACAAGAGCTCCAGCGAGCCACGATGCGGAGCGACTCTCTTTCACACTTTCTCCTCATTGACTTTCGTTGGCCAATAACACAGTCCCAAGATAAATTATAAAGGTGAGACGCAGAGGTGAGTGGTTATCATCTGCGCCATAAACCTTTTCTTCACATGCCTGAGTGGAAACATATTAAAGCAATAAATCCCATCATAAAGATGTCACTTTTAATGAAACTTGGAGCATTCACACTATAAGGCCTTAGAGGACATTCTTTCTTTAAGTTATTGTGGCTATTGTTAAAGTTAATTCAACAAAAAAAACGAAATTCTGTCATCATTTACACACAGCCTTGTGTGGTTTAAAACCTTGTATGACCTTTTTTCAGCAGAACACAAAAGAAGATATTTTGTAGAATGTTGGTAACCAAACAACACAGGCTCCAATAGGGTTTATGCCGGAAGTCACATGCAGAAACCGGAAAACAAGTCTTATCGCATCCGGTCTTTTGTATGCGCTCTATTACATAAAGAGTCGTTTGACTTAAAATGCCTTTAAGTTAGCAACAAAAGATGATCGAAATCCATGCCCATCACATAAACAGATAGATATATAAAAGTTTCTTTCTTTTTCTTCTCACAGACATTTGATTAATAAAATAGCATAAAACGACTAAAAATGGAAACAGCTAGTTAGGTTAGCTGATTACCTTAAAAATCCATAGATATCGCTGATAGTTATTACTGTTAATACACTTTTTACAGATACAGACCAGTTTACCAGTTTAGTCAGGTGACATTAGACACACCCTATTGACACAAAACCATTTCTCAAAATATCTTTTGTGTTCCACAGAAAATCATATATATGACAGTGACTAAATGATGACAGAATTTTTATTTTTAGGTAAACTATCACTTTAAAGCCCCATTTTGCTTTGCTAATTGTATAAATTATAATTTTTAATTAGAAAATGTTCTCATTTTAAGTTTAGAAGAAAAAGGTTTGATTTGGAAAGACGTAAAGTTACATAAAAATATTTTTATTTTTGGATAACTTTTAAGACCAGAGGAGAGAGAGAGACAAAGTGAGGAAGAGAGGAAGAATACGGGAGATTCAGTGCTTTAGGGTTTTATCCGCTAACATACGGCACAACAATTTAATCATCTCACATTCTCCCCCGCAGACTCAAAACTCACAGTTTTTGGGAATGAAGCGTTTGCATTATCAGCTCAGCAGATTTTTATGGTAGTCTGACATAATGATACTCCAGGTGCTAAAACATTTCAGTACACTCTAATAAAATTGCTAACTACATTGTTCAATGTAGTTAATTACAATGAGTTAAAGCGACATAATCCAAAAACATTTTGTCGCAATTAAAAATTAATTGTGTGAAATTATATTTAATGTGTATAAAGTTACTTAATTATTTTAACATTGAAACCACACTTCATTTGACAGAACTAAATACATGAAAGACTGACACTGTGGAAACTGATTTCTGTGTACATTTCATCCTCCATCCATGCAGTTTATTTAAAATATGGTTACTTCATTATGTGTTTATTTCATAACTGTCAAAATATTTTAAATATTGCAGTATGTTAAAGTGACTTTATCAGAATGCCATACAGTTGTCTACTCACAGTTGTCTAAACTGTGAATAGTAGATGTCATCATGTTTTCGTTTCTTTGCCGAAGGAGATAACGTATTTACGAAACACGCTCTGTAGGAATACTGTAGAAACAAGGGGTTCTGAATCTCCCGTATTCTTCCTCTCTTCCTCACTTTGTCTCTCTCTCTCCTCTGGTCTTAAAAGTTATCCAAAAATGAAAATGATGTTATTTTTATGTAACTTTACGTTTTTCCAAATCAAACCTTTTTCTTCTAAACTTAAAATGAGAAAATGTTCTAATACAAAATGATAATTTATACAATTAGCAAAGCAAAATGGGACGTTAAAGGGATAGTTTACCTAAAGATAAATGTAGATAAAAATTGCTTATTTTAAGGTAATAAAAATATAACCGTTCATTATGTAAGGTCTTTATACACCTCTGAAGACATAGTTATGTATAGTATATATACATATTAAAGTATTACAGTTCAAGGTCTAGTCTAGTTTGTCTAGTAGGAACCAAAGTTTAGTTTAAATAAATATTTTCCAGGTCACAACCAAGCTCTAAAGATAGTATCTGTGACCTGCCAACATTTATCACAAAAATCATTTTGACCTGCACTTACAATGAACGTCTATGGGGCAAGGCATTCCAAATGGTTTATACACTTAAAGGGATATTTCAGATGAATACAGTCAGAGTTCTAATACCATTTATCCTGTTTCTTCCAAGCGGTAGAATGGAAGCTCCAAAATGTGCATTTATCAATCAAAGAACTGCTTCGTGGTTTTAACAAAGGTCTTCTGAAGCGAATCGATGCATTTGTTTAAGAGAAATATCCATATTGACAACGTTATTAACGTAATGTCTAACTTTCGTTATCCCTCGGCTGCGCGTGTTGTCCCGGCACATGATGCAGGCGTCATAGGTTTGGCTGATTCCAGTCATTTGCTGGAACAACATGCACAGCCGAGGGATAACGAAAGTTAGACATTATTATTATTATGTCATTTTAGTTTGCCTCTGAAATATCCCTTTAAAGACGTTTTTTCTTACACCATTGCCAGATTTTTGAGCTTGTTGAAAATGCATCTTGATTCAAGAATTTTTTGACATTTGTACTGGAAAACAAGACAAAAATACTAAATAAAAAAGCCTTTTTTTTGCAGTGTACAAATGCATCTCACATTTTTAAAGCACATATATCAATTTTTGTCATCATTTGTTTTATTCTTTTATTATAATTTTTGTATTATTCTTTTTTCTGGTAACCTTGTGTGTATCATTCAAAATGTTATTATTTTATAGCATTTTATTTAACTTTATTAAAGTGAATTATAATAAATATTATTGAATTTTTAGATATTATTAAATTTTAGATTTTATTTTATATTTGGACAACTACACAGACAGGATTGCTAAGCTATTTTTGTCTTACATAAACACTTTATATGACTATACTTTACCTTTTGGTAAGTGCTTACTATAAACACAAAGTGTGTTTGTTTTTTAAACCGAGAAACAGATAGAAATTCCTTTAAGCATATTATACCTGTTTCACACACAGCAATATCAAACTACTTTAATATATTTAATATATATATTTAATATATGATAATATACAATGATGCAACTCTGGGGGTCAAAGCACTTGTCATAATAACCTGTTCTTTCAAAAAAAAGGTTACAAATCGTTCTGGCAGAACTTTTGGCTATAGATATCCTGATAAATGTGCCAATGTCAACTGACCTAGAACAGATGACCCCAGATGACAGAAAGATCACTACCAGTGTCACTGGACCATCCCATGAGACTAATGTGCTGTTCCATTCGAAACCAAGTTGGATTTTATGGGAACATAGTATAGACTCAAATATATCTTATATAATTATATCATTTGTATGCTTCCCGACCACATTGTGGCACTATTTTTCTTTTTAAATGACTTTTACACAACCTGGGGCTCAATATGTACTGGTAGTATTCTGTATTTTAGCAGCCTTGTTTATTTTCAGAGCCACACTGAAGCATCAAAACGCACCACGTGGTCATGTACATCCATTCATCTGACCTTAGATCAGAGCGAGCAGTCACTCAGCATGTGACTTAGGGAAGAAATGATGACAACAGATGCTTTACTGCTTCCCAAGGGGATTGTTTACTTAAAAAAATAAAATCGGTATGGATTCATCTTTAACGGACCAATCACGGGGCTAGATGAACAACTCGCCATATTGCACTGTGTTTGAAATGGATGGCAATTTGTCGACTGTGTCATTTGCTCTCTGTAAGGCACACTGGGACATAATACAGTGTCATGGTACATTTCCCTTTTCTAAGGCCAACACTCACCTGTGCATGTGTTCCACTCCTGTGAAAATCATAACTCCGTAGGCAAGGCCGCTCTGTACCAGAAAGTGTAAGGCATACCTGAAATGAAAAAGATACTAATGAGAAAAGAACTGTTGTTGTTTTTATTTGTACAAAAAGTGTAAATTTATACATTTATGACAGTTTGATGCTACATAAATGTCATACCCTAGTGTAATTTCAGAGTCTATTTTGATGAAAGATTATTATAACCACCTTTTTTAACTTGGAAATAATGTGAACCAATGAACTGTGCACAACAATAACACCGGGAATGTGTGTTAAGTAAATATTAGTGATATTGACAATGAGCAAACTGTCATCTCTATGGAGCCTCCTCTGAACAAAGGGGTGTGTAGGAAAAAGCAAACGGCATTCGAGTATGTGATAATCACACATCACATCGACACAGCTGAGCATCTGGTCGGCAAGGGACACACACACACACACACACACACATCCATTGAAAACCAAAGCCAGCTGCCTAGCTGTCTAGTTTTGTCAATATTAGTATGAAGGTACTTCCATAGCAACTGGTTTCATACAGGCTTTCTAAGTACCATAATATCTTGTCTATGGATGGAATTGAAATTCAAGTGTGCTTTAGGCATAACCCAACAAAAACACTACAACGTTTAGTTATAGGTTGACATCATGACAACTGAACGAATGGATATTTTATGAATCCATTTACCTCCCACATGAAAAATACTACAGTATATACTATTACAGCAAGATTTACTATAGTAAACTGTAGTACAATTCCTAGATACAATAGTGTTTTTACTTATTCGGCACCTTATTGGACAGGGCGGTACATAAACATTGGATTCAGATGTGCTTTTATGGCCTTGTACCCCCCCAATTACTTATTTAGAAGCTATTAAAACGGACAGTTCTACCAAAAATGAAGATTCTGTCATCATTTACTCACCCTCTTGTCATTTCAAACCTGTATGCCTTTGTTTATTCAGCAAAACACAAAGGAAGATATTTTGCAGAATGTTAGTAAGTCAATGGGTACTGCTGTTGTTTGGTTACCAACATTCTTCAAAATATCATCTTTTGTGCTCTGTGGAAGAAATACGGTCATAAAGGTTTGAAATGACAAGAGGGTGAGTAAATGATGACAGAATTTTCATTTTTGGGTGAACTATCCCTTTAATAGTTTCCAATTTGATACATGAAAAAACACGAACAAAGGTTTATTGGAAATCATGTGTTACGTGACACATGACATGGCATTAAAAAAACATTTTTTTTAATCCTACTACTACTACTACTACAAAACAATACTACTACAATATATAGATCATATATAATTCATTAGCTTCTTTTTGAAGGCCTCTTGCTGTCACATTGCATAACAGCTTCCTGTGTGATGTGGGCATGCTGACCTCTGCCTTGAGACCTATGATAGATTGCTCAATGTGATCAGATGCTTTTTAAAGGGTGACATCTTAAGCAAGACTCCTAAAGAGGAAATGCCTTCATATTTATACACTTGTGGTTTCAACGTGACAACCTTTTTTACGAAGAACAACTTGCAATGTGGATATGATGCACGCTACACATGCAAACATGGACATACAGTGTAAATTATGTTTCTGATGTTTTTTGCACTCTGAGGCCTGGTTTCACAAACAGTAAAAAAATGTTTGAGCTGTCTTAATTGAAAACAACTGGTCTGGCACTGACATAATCTTAAAATATATCATGATGCACACACCAGTAATTTTGTTTTAGTCCAAGTTTATAAAAGCTACAGTACTAAAGGGATAGTTCACCCTAAAATGAAAATTCTGTCATCATTTACTCACCCTCTTGTCATTTCAAACCTGTATGACTTTCTTTCTTCTGCAGAACACAAAAGAAGATATTTTGAAGAATGTTGATAACTGAAGAACGACGATACCCATTGACTTGCATTGGTTTTGTGTCCATAAAACAGAAGTGAATGGGTACCACTATTGTTCGGTTACCATTACCAATATTCTTCAAAATATATTATTTTGTGTTCAACAATATACATGTTTAAAATGACAAGAGGGTGAATAAATGATGACACACATTTTGGGTGAACTACCCCTTTAAACTTCCATACACATTAAAAAAACATTTACAAAGCATGAAAGCCTAGATCCTGCACAATTGAACCATTAATGTGTTCTATGTGTCAGAGTCTAAAAACCTTTGTTCCCCTGAATTCCACTTCAGGCCTTACAAACAAGGTCAAACCTCTGGTGAACAGCTGTTATAAACCCCCTGTTGAGAGCCCTAACACACAGGCCTGTACCCGAGTAAGCTCCTGGGCAGAGATCAGATCTCTTTACCACAGACTGCTGCCTGTCTCACAGTATCTCCACCAAGGGTGTGCAGATACTCTAAATCTTTGTGCTTATTTAAAGATTCTAACTTTTTTTTTATACTACAATGAAACACTTGGTCATTAGAAATGAGAAGGCAAACATCAACCCAAAATGACACAAAGGTGGCTACAGTCTGAACCTGCAACAAAGACTGAATTGGAGAGAATTCAAAGATTCACTCAAAAATTTAATATCTGTCATCATTTAGTCACCTTTGAGTTGCTCCAAATCTGTTTACATTTCTTTGTTCTGATAAACACAGAGAAAGATATTTAAAAGAATGCTTGTGACCAAACATTGCTTGCTGTTTTCCTCAATTGTAAGTCGCTTTGGATAAAAGCGTCTGCCAAATGAATAAATGTAAATGTAATGTAAATGCAAACAGTAGGTGGACCCCATTGACTACCATAGTAGGAAAAATTTCTTTATAATTTCTTTTGTTCTGTTGAACACAAAATGAGATATTTTGAAGAATGTAGGACAGCAAAATGTTTGGAGGCTCCTTTGTCTACCATTGTTATTTTTCCTACTATAGTAGTCAATGGGGTTAACCTACTGTTTGGTCACAAGCATTCATCCAAATATCTTTCTCTGTGTTTAAACAAACAAAGACATTTATACAGATTTGAACAACTCGAGAGTCAGTAATTCATGACAGAATTGAAATTTTTGGGTGAACTATCACTTTAAATTGACTGATGGATAAATATTTGCATTGCAATATTGAAAAAAATAGATTGTGTTAATGAATTTAAAATATGTTTATGAATTATTTATTCATTTCCAGCAGAATGACTTTTATAAGGATGTATGTATAGGTGACCAAACAATTGTTCTTTTAAGTCCTGATGTTATTTTATGTTTGTTTAATCAAGTTGAAATAATCTTCTTTCTTTTATCCATTTATGAATGAACTTATGAATTAGGAACTATGTGATATCTTTAAACCAACACAGTTCACTTTTTGATTATGTAAAAATACTTAATAAGATATAAGATTATCACTTGGAAGAACACTCATAAAAGTTGACAAGTCTTTATCAGATATATGCAACTATACAGTTTTTCAAGTACTGAAATACTGATGTTCACCTTGCTCACACTGGCAGATACTGTCCATTGAAAACCTCTTCCGAATCAATGTCTTCTCCCTTCAAATTCGAAACACCACCTGCCTCAGACTAGCAATTGAAATTGCCAAAATGTGTTGGACTGCGACATGAACTATTCTATACTAAGAATATCGGTTATGTTTCTAAAAAAAATTGTGTTGATCAATCTTCAGTGTATTAGTATTTAGTTAAGATCATCTGAATGTAAAATACATATATAGATATTATATTTATGTATTATTGGGATATTATTAATTTTATATTATAGATCCAGTAGGCTTCTGGACATTAAATGGATATCTTCACATGGAGAGAAATCAGAGGTGTTCCTCAATATTAACAAACTCTGCTCACATTGGAGGTAAGATTAGCCAATCATAGCTTTGATTTTTGGTTCAAGGTTTTGGAGCCGCGGTTCGGTTTGATGTGGGTGCACTTTAAACTTTATAATAACAACAACAATTTAACCTGTTCACTTTATACATTCTTTTCTTTCTGGAAGACATTAATTTAAGTGTATAATATTTCGAAAAAATGTAGATTGTATTACTTGGATTTGTCTTATCCGCATTGCTTTGCGCTCTTTCTGGTTTGCGTTTGAAAAAAAAGACACTGCGCTTTATCTTGAGCTTTGAAAGATATGATGAAAAGGAGTGATTGATATATATCTATATTTATATATGGAGTGATATATATGCAATATAAACATATAACATGATGTCTAAATGTAGTTTTATTTGTTTCTCTGAATGAGACTCAGCACAGGAGTAATTGACAGCGAGATGCGATCATTTTACCTTCTTGCACACAACATAAGCATAAAACATGGTGTGTATTTGTGACAATTAAAAATAGATTTTAGGATCAAATCAGTCTTCAATTTAAGATTCTTCTATTAAAAATCCTTATTAGACTCTTATTATCACTTACACACAAATTGTTACTTTTTTTAACAATGCACAATGCAATGCACGCTCAAAAAAAGCGTGTCTCACGTGTGCTGTGGACGGGACGTGGAAGGGGAGGTTTAACTTACGGCATGACAGTTTTGTGGTTCGTATTGAGGAAGATGTATCGCGGATCGTTCGGTTTGAGTATTGTTACTCCCCTAATCATAGCAGAGGTCATTTACCTATAGAAGTATATACACACTCACAATTGTACAGTAGCACAAGTTATTGGAATCCCAAGTAAAAAGGAGACAAAAACTGTCAAACTCTGTCTAATAACTGCTTTAAACTTAGCTTAGAATATGGTCCTGTTCCTTTAAAAACATGGCAATTTTTACAGTATATTGTTGTACACGTACAGATCAATAGAAACGTCTCACACTTGTCTATCACAGATCTCCTTTACAAACACACAGCACAAAGTGTGGAGTGCTGTCTCTGGGTCTCTGCCAGCACACCACAGGCTCATTCTAAATTGAATGGCTCACTAACCAGCTATCAATGAGCGTGCCGTGGATCAATATGGAGGACCTGACATATAAGGGTTGAAAGCAGACAGACACTCACCAGCCAAAGCAGAAGAGAGCCAGATAGAAGCCAAGCAGTGTGGCGACTACATGTCGGATGAAGGGACTCGTCTTGCTGGGGTGCAGGTAGAGTCTGAACCAAAAGGCTGTTGCCAAGGCAAAGAGCTGGCATGCCACAAAGTTTACCTGATGAGAGAGAGAGAGAGAGAGAGAGAGAGAGAGAGAGAGAGAGAGAGAGAGAGAGAGAGGGGTTAAATTGGTTTGTTGGATTACACCTCTGATTGTTTGCTATTTACATTAAACATGCTCAATAGCTTAACCAATAGCGATTTGGGGAGGTACTTCAAATTCAACCCAGCATAAAGCCTCTAAACCAAAATCATTGGATTAAATTTGATTTTGACACAAAACTAAGATGCAAAAAACAGAAAGATGAGATAAGCAGAAAGATGAGACTCATGAGAAAGCTGGAGTTTAGACGACAGCTGATAATTACATGATTTTACCGTTTTGTTTGGTTACCAATAATTTGCTTAACCAATTCACAGTCCTTCGATACATTACACATTCTTTTTTATAAAGTTTAAAGTACAAACCTCACATATAATGCCACTTTCTGTTAGGATCTCTGCATCCTGGTGTGATAGAGGAAACCACGCAGGCCTAAAATGACCACAGCGTACAATACTCACTGTGAGGTGTGCTAAACAGAATCCAGCTACTGTGTACAAATACAAGTCTAGACTTGTTTCCTGTGCTTTTAATTGCGTGTTTTGCTTATAAACTCCAACAGTAGACTGTTGTGTTACATTCTCTCTTCTGCCAGAACATTTTACTTGCAGAATAATTGAATGAGTTTCAACTTTAAGTGCCACTGTAAAAAAAAAAGGTTTGAACAACTCCTGTTCCGTGTGCAATAAACAGGATGTCTGTTTAACACTCAGTCTGAAGTACACAGAGCTAAAACCCATAACATAAGATTACAAGCTAAAAAAAGACATTGTAATAAATGTGTTTCCTAAAAAAACATGTATTAACCATATTAGTAACTGATATTGATTAATAACAATGGTTTGAGGAGAGACACAGTTCCATTAGCTAATGGATGACTTATATCAGTGCCAATGCTGCTTTTCTGCCATAGAGCAAGCTGGTAAAAAGTTAGCACATAAGAAACAATGCAATACTAGCATACTCCAGATTACTTCTCCGCTATTTTTACCCAGTATGCAATACGTTACGCATGTATTATACAATGATAAACAATACACAGTGCATTGCATTGTGTGCAGTATTTCATGCTGTGTCCGCTGGTTGTGTAGTGCACATTTTTGCAAATGTACTAAGTCATAAAGGTATTACACACACACAGAAAATGTGCTTACTGTGCACAGTGTGCATACTGCAAAAATAGCACGGGTAGTATGCAATTCTGAACAAACCCCCTGCCAGGGGCTTAGGAACCACACAGACACATTATATTTCTTACTCCCTGCTGCTCAATGATCTTCTGTCTGACTCTCCCTAGTGTGTGTATGAGAGAGAGAGAGAGAGAGAGAGAGAGAGAGAGGGGGGTCACCTTCATGTGCCTGCTACAAAGCAACCATCCGTCATGAGCTTAAAATAATTTTCCCTTTTCAACTCCGTTCTGCTTTATTTATGTATCGCGAACCATTCATTCTACTCCAGTTTGGTTCGCTCATTCCATTTTCTTTGACAGGGATAAAGCATGTCCATTACTGTAAGTGCGGGCCTACAACTGCCTAACACATGCCGTGAAGACAATATCCTTTCATCCGGCATGAAAGCTTGGAGAATGTTATTGAAACATCAATCGGAAGACTCTTGGTTTGTTTTCACGGATCTATTTTCGGCATTCCTTTGAGACGCCTCACATCTCCTTGACTCCTTCAGGTGCTTGTCGTTGATCGACCTGTCTGGGTCTTTTTAGCGTGTTAGGTTTTAAACCTGGGAGGCATGAGATGTTAACACACAAAAGAAAAATCTCTTAAGGTTTTTATTATTTAGAGAGAGTTTAACTTCAGTTTATTGTGATAAAAGGTAAAGTGCGTCATTTCCTTTCTAAATTCTGACTGAATGAGCAAATGTCCATAACAAAACTATTAAATCTACTGTAGTTGTTGGGTTGCTTGGCATCGTCATATTCACCAGCAAATAAATTGATGCTATTATAGATGCAAAATTTAAAGGTGCAATGTGTAATATTAAGAAGGATCTATGGACAGAAATGCAATATAATTCAGAGGTGTGTAAAGACCTTACACAATGAAGAAGTATGTTTTTATTACCGTAGAATGAGCTATTTCTATCTACATACACTGTGGGTCCCCTTACATTGAATTCACCATGTTGTTTCTACAGTAGCCCTAAACAGACAAACTGCTCTACGAGGGCGTCATCTCCGGAAAAACGCGAAAACGTGACAACATCTTTGTCCTGTGTCAGCAACCGTAGTGCTTCGAAAGAGGGGGGGTGAGCAGTGGAGTGAGCCATTGGATCACAACTAGATGCCGCTAAAATCTCCACCCTGCTCCTTTAAATCAAATTATGAGTCATATCAAATTATAAGTAAGGGTCAAAGGTCATCACTAATGGTGATTTATATTTAACATCCTCATTGGTCACCAAGATCTTTCTACCACAGTGGACACTGGCATCCAGAGGGTTAAGCACTCCGTTCTTCATTCATTGGCAAGAAACCCCCCCAATGTCTCCTTGACCGTGTTACAGGCTGTTAAACTGTACAGAGACAGCCATTGTTTCCAGTCTGCATAAATAGGTCAGCAGTGGGCCTTTAAACAATAGCCCTTTGGCTGCTGCTTTGTATCCCCACACTTTCCTTATCACAGGATACATTGTTATTGTCCGGATAAATCTGTCTCACACACTCTCGCACTGTACTGTAAGTAATTGTGGTTAGGCAGATTAATGGAGATGATGTGCCTGTGTCGTTTTTCCACGAGTGACCCGCCATCGACCGGCATTTTTGGTCGCTTTAGAGCCATTAAAGAGCACCAAAGAATTACACTCAATTAATCTTGGACATTAAACTCCAATTAAACTGAACATCCCATTGCTGACATGGTATAGAACCGGGCAGGGCAAAGTTTTACAACTAGTGAATAGGTACAGGTGGAATGAATGAACAAAATCTGGTGACACTCAACTGACCGCAGTCACACTGGATTTTCAGAATGCGCAGAGCCCTGCGTATATGGACAGCAACCAGAAAACAAACATTGATAAAAATGTTCAATTACACATCATGAATTCAGACGTTTTTACAGTTATTATTGTTTTCGTTATTTCGCTGTATTGTACAAAACTGGGTTTTGCTTTATTATTATTCAATTGAAAAGGTCATGTTGTGGCGTATTGATCTCTTATTGGTCACACGTCATCATGCGGTATGAATGGCAGAGTTTCCCAAAGTTGATCATTGGAATGCAACAAAACTTTTTATAGGGCTACCAGTATCGGTGTCGCTACTAAGCTCATGTACTTGTACTTGTAAAAGTATACCGATACCAAAGGCCGATACCTCATGTGACATAACTGACTGAAATGTGTACTTTGAAAGTTTGTGACAAGCACATACAATAATTTTTTCATAATGTGTTCTGAGGTGGAGTTGTAATTATAAAGTTATTCTATTTTTATTAGTCTCACTGTACTGTGCTTTTTAAATTGCCACCTCACAAAAAATAAATACAGGTGCATCCCTAATTTTTTTTACAGGAGTCTACTGCATTTGTATGTGTATGAATGAAGTCAATGGAACAAAAAGTCTAGTGTGACCGCAGCATAAGCCTGAAGTACAAGAACATCAATTAACATTCTTCTAGCTCTTCAGAATGCGTGGGAACACGGTTCTTAAAACAACAGTTTCTGTAAAATGATCAGGATTGCTGTTCTACAGAAAGATAATGCCGTGCAAATGTTAACCTTACCTTAAGTTTTTAGCAAATGTTTATATCATACTGATATTTCCGATGCAAATATTTGAAAGGTTTCTGTTTTTAAAGCATTTCTTAATCATTTTCAAGGCTAAAAGCGGCTTTGAGAATTGTCACATGCATTACGTAGAAATGTCACATCCATAACATTGTTTTTTCCTCGTAAATGCGTACACAAAATTTAAATTAAGTACCTATTTTATGTTCTATGAAGAACCATCTCCATTGCATCTGGTTTGTGCAATTCACAGAATTCCTACAAAGTATCTTGTCCACCAGAAACATGAGTCGTTTTTTGTCACATCCATAACACATGTATATTTATATATATCATGTGTATAGACTGATATTTTTGTGTCTGAACTCTATCAACAAGTGTTAAAAATAAATTTGGTCAACACGAAACCCTCTGATCAAAGGAGTAAGCTGTCGTGTTAACATCGGTTGCAATAAGAAATCATCATGATCGACTAAACGCTAACTTATGCGAGGTTCACACCATAAGCTCATAAATATTGTTGTTGCTGTTGTACGTTCGTGAATGTACACTGGCCTGTTACTTTGGGGACATTTCCACGTCTCTAAACACGACGCGGCACAAATCGAAACGTGATTGGTTGCTTTACCTGTCAGTCCTATGGTCTCTTGGGCGGGCCTTGGCCAATGAAAGCGGACAAAGTTTCCAGACCTTCAGTATGAAGGTCCGGCTACACAAGACTACCTAAAAAGCAACACATTGGGGACAAACACAGAGTGTTTCCTCATCTATGGAAATGAGCATACATGTCTCACCTCACACTGACCTCACATTTACCATATTTTCAACTGTCCTTGCTATCCAAACCCTGAACATTATACACTCAGAACAGCCTTAATCTGCCTTCCTCATAGATACAACTGAACATAAAGAAACATTTATTTTTATTATGCAGTGTGTGCAAATACCACAGTTTAAACACTGGTCTGAATATCATAAGTGTCAGTGGTAAGGGCGCAGCGACAGATAAAGAGAGACTGATGACAGATTTCGTCCCCCTGTGGTTCTAAACTGTCTCCTCCTTCCCAGCCAGCCATCTGGCTCACTTTCCCCAGGCACCTTTAGTCTTTTTGTTAAGATGAGAGAGAAATGTGTGAAGAGAGCTACATATGGGAACAGAGAGAAAAGACCTATTAAAGGTCAATATTAGATTATGGCCACTATGTGCTGTGTAAATACCTCAGTAAAATGTAAATCATACACTATTTTTTGAGTGGAAATGTGTACCGTTGTCAATCCATACTTTATTGCCAATACTTACATGATATAAAATTTCAGACTTTCAAAAAGTGAGATATAAAATATGAAGTAACCATCTGCTAAACTTAAGTCCTTCATTTTTGTGTCATAATAAAAGATCACTGCTGTCCTTCGTATCTACATATTTCATGATTTTTATTTTTTGTCAATATTTTTGTAAATCTTTATTATTAGTCACCCTTTATGTTTGTTTATAATATTTAACCAATGAAAAATATTAAAAAGAGCTTGTCAACCTCAACGACACAGTATTTAATCAATAAAAAGTACAATGTTTTTTTCCATTTCCTAGAATGCAGATCATTTAGACATCCGAGGTTTTGGAACGATATGCTATTTGTTGTTATCAACACTGGCCTTTCATGATTCCCCTTTTAATTTTAATTTTACTATTTAAAACATCTTAATACATTGTAGAGTTGCACGCAGCGCTCGTTCAGCGCCCCTCTCTCTCGTGTTGTGTGCAGCACCTCGACATCGCCTCTCGCCTTGAGTTCGGTGCGCTGTGTACTGTAGTTAGCTCCATGTACGGTATATTCTCCCATAATTTGCTCCGAATTGTCTGCGCTATACGCGCTATACGCGATCTACAATAAAACTATCACTTGCATTTAAAATCAAAGCACTCATAATACAGCAATACATTTATAAGAAGAGCAACAGCAGTCAAGGTTTAGTGCACTGAATGAGACACGCAAGTAATATGTAGCCAAAAATGAAAATGTCGATGGAGATTTTGTCAGATGATGTTGCGTTTATAAATCTATATTTTGGCAGCATTTAAAGTGACTGTTGGTTGTATTAATTACAATGCGGTGCTAATGGAATGGTCCACTCTAATCTATAGGGGGAGGCATATCCCGACCATTTTAGATTAGATTAGATTCAACTTTATTGTCATTACACATGTACAAGTACAAGGCAACGAAATGTAGTTTAGGTCTAACCAGAATTATGGAGAATTTACAAGTGGGAATGTACTATGAACATTATATACAGATGGTTATTTACTAAAAACAGAAATTTACTGATGGATATGTACAATATAAATTAGACTATGCAGAACAGTAGTGCAAATGAGTATAAAGTGTGCATAAATGATGGACAGCAGCTATTAAGTTAAAGTAAACAGTGCAGTAGATGAGTTATTGCAGTATTCAGTACATAGTACTGGAGTGCAAATGATGCTGTATATGTATAATAGTCCAGTAGTGCAAATGATGCAGTATAGTATAAATAGTCCGGTAGAGCAAGTAAACATGTAGTACATGTGTAGACAGTCCAGTCGTGTGCTTGACAGGCCTGTAGTGCAATAACAAAACACTTTGTTTTGTGCAATAACAATCATTTTGATGATTGTTTGGAGCTCTAAGTGGCTGGCTGGCTGGCATGGCTGCCTTTTAGGGGCCCTTGGAAGCTCGGGCCCAAGGCGATTGCCTACCTTTGCCTAATGGGTAAGTCCGCCCCTGCACAGAACATTTAGAACCTAACATTTAGGGCCCTATCGTACACCTGGCGCAAGGCGCAGCGCAAGTGTTTTTGCTAGTTTCAGCTTATTTTCCCATCCTGCGCTGCGTTGTTTAAATAGCTAATACATTTGTGCGCCCATGGGTGTGCTGGTCTAAAATAGAGGTGTGTTCAGGCGCATTGTTGGCGTGATGCTATTTTGAGGAAGTGACTGCGCCATAGACCAACTTAAACCTGGTCTAAAGTGAATGGTGCAATATATTTTTGTTATGTAAAGGGCGTGTTAGTAGAAAATGTGCCTCTGTGCAGGTCCACATTAACGCGCTTTCACTTTGTTTATTACACAGAGGGAAGCGCAGCAGCTCACAAACAAGCGAAATATTAAAAACAAAAGCAGATTTTTATCTTTATGTACACAATAATAATGTGTGTCATTATCTCATTAGAGAAGCGTTCAGTCTCTTGCAAACTCCGCCGTGTAAATAGCAAATATTCCATGGCGCGAGCGCAACTGTCTCTTAAAGGGAATGAAAGATGAGACTCTGATTGGTTTACTCATTATAAAAGTAGGGACAACCCATTTAGACCATGCGCCCGGGCGCACCGACAGTTTTCCCGTCGTTAAACTAGCAAAAGTGGAATCGAACACGCTAAGCGAACTTGCGCTTTAGACCGTTAAAATAGGGCAATAAGACTCAACTGTATAAAAACTGAAACAGGAAGTGCACTTGCATCAGTGTTGTTGTATCACATTTTGAGACGCTTAACCCCAAAATGAAAATGTTGTCATTATACATTCACAAAAGTCAATGGGGGCAATTGTTAAGATGTAAACGTTCTTCAAAATATCTTCTTAGCAGAAGAAACTCATACAGGTGTGGAATGACATGAGGGTGAATAAATTAACTTTTTTAAAATTAATTAATTAAATTTGCATAAAGTAAAGTAAATGTGTATACAGTTGCCTCGTATAACCAACAATCATTGATACAGTAGACATGGGCTGAGGTAAAGAATAACTGAAAACTCAAAATAGACCTGCAAGTCATGTTTACATTCTGAATCTCTAACTACACTCAGGAAATTATAAAAACGAATGCAGCATAGCTTACGCAGCTAAAAATAGCTGTAACAGCTGCTGATACTCAGAATGAACCAAAATACCTTAGAGGAACACACATTAAATTCAATGGAAAACCCACGTCGCACCAGCTTAAGGTGGTCAGTTAATTTGGAAAAAGAGTAACTAGCTGAAACTGTACCTTTTGCTCAACCACTTTAACAGATTTTAGACCAGTTGCTGTCTGAAGATAAGATATATGTCTAGACGAATATACAGTAAGCGTCAATTCAATATCTTGAATGGTGTTTAATATAATAAACCTTTAGTGAATCGATCTTCCATGATCAAGTATTGAAGTACTTGAGATACACTATGTGTATAGAAGAAGCTTGACATCCTTAGAAATAGACTTCAAAGTAGATGGCCGGGTTCCAATTTGCTCGAGTCACTGGGCAGAAGCGAATAAAATAATTCAATAGCAAGGAATGGATAAATGAATAATGCAGAAAATACAGATACATAATACGTATTCCAACACATAACCTTTAGATACAGTTATTGAATGCTTTGTTCACTTAAACAGTTGGATACCCCAACGCACACTAAAATATCATTTTTGTTAATGTTAGAACCGAAATGATAGAGAAATGATAGATATGAACTCATCTTTTTCTCTTTTTTTTTGATGAGAAACCTAAACAGACCATCATCCACTTCATATTTCGCATACTTGCTGTTATACTCACTAAGTCTTTCTGACTATCTACAATGAACATAGGAAAATGAGAGAGAGAGAGAGAGAGGTGTCAAAGTAATTTAGGCGATTTTAGAGTTTTATATCTCTAGTCCATGTGTTTTATTTTGAGGCATCTACATGATATAAGTAGGGAACAATAAATTGACATAATTCGCTTTAGAAGACAATTAAAGTTCACATACGTTATAAAAAATACTCATAATCTGCTGAAGAAGATTTGAAGTCCTTCAAATAATCTAAAAAAATGAAAATGTTCGTCTCCCTGATACCAGATAGCTAATCAAAGATCTTGTTTGTTTGTTGAAAGAAAGAATAAATAAACAGAACATGCGAAACAAGCACAACAACTACCGTGTTTGTGAAATATGGACAAACTGCTTATTCTTGGCCTTCTTTCCTTGAATTCATTATTTTTAACAATAGAAAGACCACAGGACAGCATACCCAGGACAAGCACGCTGTTAAACAAACGTCTTTATTTTGCTGATGTTACACATTTTATCTGATTAGATGCACACTACAGCAAAACTGTCTCAAGTTTGCTCATGTTTTATAGCAGAGCAGCTGCTCCATTAACAAAAGCGGGAGGAAACCAGATTTGTTCCATGTGACTACACGTCAACGCCGCGCTAGCACGCAAACCAAGGACCTCGCATGCGGTATCCGAGCAACCACCTGCTCAACAGAGAGAGACTTCATCAGAGGGAGTCTTTGAGCTGAGACCATGAATAAGGAAAGCAGGGATGGTGAACTTATTTGACAGCTCCTGCGGCACTTCGGAACATTGTTCTCTTCACAACTTCTGTTTCTATCTGCACATTCAAACTGTATAAGCAGTTGTTGTTCAAAAACAATATGACTTTCTTTCTTGTAAAAACAAAAGAAGATATTTTGAGAAATGTCTCAGTGGTTTTGTGTCTTTACAGTGGAAGTCAATAGGAGCCAGTGCTGTTTAGTTGCCAGTGTTCTTCAAAATATCTTCTTTTGTGAAGAAAGAATGTCATGTAAGTCGCTTTGGATAAAAGCGTCTGCCAAATGAATAAATGTCATACAGGTTTGGAATTTATATAAAAAAGAAAGTTCCGAAAAATAACTCGGCTGCCTGTAAGCATTATGCAAAAATCTGCTTGTTGCAGGAAAGAAACAAGCCTGTCAAGTTGGGCCTGCTGAACCTGCATGTGGCACCTGTTGTTTCCCATGGGAATCTTTTCTTTTCTTAATTTCACGCCTGTGTGATACTTCACCACCTCCACTGCACATGTAACATCCTGCCAACAGAAGCCCCCAGATCTCTCTGGCTGGATGCGTTCTTGTGCATTTACTCATTTACTTGCCATTCTCTGAAATAAGCTCCAGTAAGGTAGCAAATCCAACTTCACTCGCAGGCTAAGATAAGAAGATACTGTGCCATCTAGGCTTGTTGCGATAGACGGTGTCACCGGTGATACATGGTGGTCACCCGCCTACCGATTACATCACTTGTCTACCACGGCACCGACCCGATTACATCACTTGTCTACCACGGCACCGACCCCCATGTCATTTTAAATTTGTATAGTAATAAATCACTTAGTTTAGTTAAAGACTAGACTACAATTGCGCATCTGAACATGTCTGCTGTATTCAGCGTAAGAAGAACAAGTGTCGCAGCAAATATCAGCAGCAGGAGTCTGAGTTTATTCATCATGTGAGGAGAGTAAAGTGAGCTGACTGACAAGACGATGGCGGAAGCCATAAACATTTTTCGTTTCGTATTCCTTTCTTATTTATTCATTTTTTGCAAAGTGTGTTTTGTTAATATAGGCAACTTATCTAACATAAAGATTTTTTATTTTCGCTTCTTATTGATTTTTTGCTTGATCTGTGTCGTGATTATTCGTTTTGTACGGTCTGTGTTTAATATAAGCAAATACCATTGTACTTTTTTGTGTTTTTATTAAGAAAGATATTGAACCCACCATTAATTCAAGCAATTGACGTTCCCGGTAGAGCGCTGTATGAACGAAGAAATCAGACGCTAACCTGTGTTCTCTATCACAGCATCACAGAGCTGAGTGAACTCGCTGTAATCCATCCACTTTTTTGAGGATTTGGTATTAAATTGTTATTATTGAACGAAGCCTCAATGCTAACGTCTTGCAAAATGCTCGCGCTGCACACATTAAAAGCGGCTGTTCCACATGGTTCTCGTTTACGAAACTTGCGTGACGGCAGATGTGATCGGCCCCCGATCCCGATCTTTGCGATCAGCTTGGTACATCCCTACTTAGAAATGTAATAGGTTCTTTTTACAAACACACAGTCTAATATAGCATGTAGATGTAACACTAACACAAGATTTGTTTAGCATGAAAAAAACATCAAATATCTGTCTCCTACTGCAGCGCTCTTACTCTCAGAAATGAACCATCATAGTGGCAATGTCTTTAGTGTAGACATGAATCCTGCAGGAAGCCTTTAAAGCATAATGTAGTATGTTAGTGGGGTTATCTAAATCCATTTAAGATCGATTTGAATGTGTTTCTAACATCAAAAGTAGTCAAGCTTTAAAAACGTATTTACATTTCACTTTCTAAAAGTGATATCCCTCTCCCAAACTGAACAGAGGTGTACAGTCCCCCTTAACCACTAAAGTAAATATTTGTCTTTAAACTGCAAATGAGATCCTCGGAATTAAGGCTACATTGGTTCAATGGCCTAAATTAAAAACAAAAAGCAGGTTCCCTCTTAAATTTCATCCACGTTGAGGAGCATAAAGAGGGAACTTTTAAATAACACAAAGCAATAAGTATGTCTTCTTTGGTTAGACCGAACAGAACTAGTCGTGACTCCCTATGGCACCTTCTAACTTTGTTGTAGTTTTCATAACAACTTCATAACCATCTATGTATTACAAAATCCAGACCACAGATAACAACATTTAAACAAGACAATGACCAAAAACAACCAAACAAAAGGAAAGTATGAAATAGTAAGTTTACATTAAGAAAACATATCTTAAAGGGATTCTTCGGCCATGAATCAAAATTGCCCCATGTTTTACTCACCCTCAGGGCATCCGTAATGAATATAACTTTCTTCTTGAAAGAACAATGCAGTCGGAGTTATATTACCATTTATCGGTAAGAATGATTTTGGTAGAATGGGAGTGGATGGGTCCCACTTTTTTAAAGCTCCAAAAAGCGCATCCATCGATCAAAGAACTGCTCGACACTGCTCTATGGTCTTAACAAAAGTCTTCTAAAGCAAATCGATGCATTTGTTTAAAAAAATTGTATTTACGATTATATTTAAGCTAATATCTTAGTATAGTTGTCCGTCTGGCGTGCGTTCACGAAATTTTGATTCATGGCTGAACTATCCCTTTAAGGGACCTAAGAGAAGGGTTCAAGAAAAATCTGTTTTATGGGCTCAAATCGAGAGCGATTTAGTTTCATGCTCATAGTTTCAAGTGCATCTATGCAACAGCAATATTCTAACTTTTCAGAAGAAGAAAGCGGTGCGGACCACGTTTTCAGGCGGAATGTGAATGGACACTTATATTCTCAACAGAACATCACCAAAAGTTCATATATTCATAAGACTGTACATGTTACTGTAATCCTAATTTCATTTTTTGTTTCCAAAACAATTCACTATCAGTATCATTTTTATTTAATTGCATTATACTTCATTATAATTGCATTATACTTGTAAAGCTACATCTTTCCTGTAGCTCAGTGGTTATAGCATGGCGCTAGCAACGCCAAGGTCATAGGTTTGATCCCAGGGATTGAACATACTCGGAAACAAATGTAAAATGTATAATGCAATGTAAGTCGCTTTGGATAAAAGCGTCTGCCAAATGCGTAAATGTAAATGCATTAGCATACTCTAAAAATTCAAGTACACCACCCTTGAATTTTCTTGAAATATTGTCAAAATATCTTTTGTTTCAAATCTCGTTGTAGTTTGTAAAACAGTGATTCATCTCAGAGCTGGTTGTGAACAATGAAAACATTAAATCCCTATGGAAAACAAACTGGAACACTACTTCCAACACCAACGCATTACTGTGCTCTATAATGCAAAATTATAGAAAATTATTGAACATTGAGCATCCCAAATAAATATCCTGTACTGTCTGTATATACACCCATAGCAGGAAATATCCATCCGAGTGTAGGTTTGTTTAACGTGAGCATCAAAAGCAACATCAACCACATCGTCCCACACAAAGGCTTCTGTCACAGGCAGCCGGCTCCTGCTGTATCCCTTTATGTCGATCCAATGATCACAGCTTCCTATAAATAGCTCACCATTCAAACCTTCCCTGCATGACAAACAGCTGCCATTTATCCTGCTTTATACAGTACACCACGCTTGCCAATGGCTCCAAAGTCTCCCATCCTGTGGGTCTCTCAGTCCAGTGGCTTAGAAATGTAGAGATGATTTCAATTAAACAAGTGCCTCTGACATTTCTCAGTCCCTTTAGACTGCAAAGCTTCATTTTGGCAGCCAATCAGAATGAAGCTTTGAGATTAGAACAGCACCACAGCGTGAAACAAAACATTGTGAACAAAAAATTAGATCGTGTTTCGCATCAAGACGCGAAAACCAATAATATTTGAAGTTTGCCGTGCCTCATATTTGAACATAACACTCTGATTGGTTCGTTTTTCGCCTGATTTCAGTTTCGCTAAATAACCTCAAAATATGAATTGTTTTTCTCTCACTAACATTTTATAAGACAAGCTTTGACCAGGCATGCCACACACGTCCTAAAAAATGAAGACAAAACGATTAGTATCGCCCCCTGGTGGCTGGCTGTATTAAAGGTCATAAACCCCACCCTCTCAATGTAAATGAACGGGAATCATGCCAAACTAAAAAATCCAATTACAGTTCAAATATATTTTTGTCATAGATGGTTTCTGTTATATCAAGTGTTTATTTTTCTAATACGTTTGATTTTAGTTAGTTATAGACGGTTTCATCGGACGCACACGCTGGCCTGAAATTAACTCCATATAACAATTAATTTGATATGCAATTTATATTAACGTTAATTTATAATAATATTTTATTATATATTATATTGTATTCAATTAAATTCAAACTACTCAACGTTATTAATTCCTTGCGGCTTCATTTTTTTATCTACAATGGAAGTGAATGGGGATGCCATTATTTTCATGGTCTATGGATTCAAGCAGTTAGGTCTCAAATAAGAAGATTTGAAGACATGATGACATTTTAATATAAAATGATTCCTTTGTGTTCAACTGAGGAAAGTCATACACCTGGGATGGCATGACGGTGAGTAAATTGGGGAATTTTCATTTTCCAGTGTCCTATTCTTTTACATTTCTCCCAATTACAGTAAATCACTAAAAAGAGTTACTCAAATTCAATGTGGTGTTCCGCCAAAAGTACATGTTAACAAGTGGCCCAATGCCTGGGCTTCAGAACATGTGTTATGATTCAGTTTTATTGTCTTTCACTTCTGTTCTGTTAAGCTTTGAATACCAAACATTACACGATACGACTGTATAAAGAAAAACAGGCGAGGATCTCATAATGTTTATTCATTCGAAGACTCAGTGTCACATTCGAATACTCAGTGTCACATAAGAATGCATATTTTCCATCTTGTGGAGCAGAAGAGCCTTGAATTAGCTCATCCTATTAGTATAAATCCAATAGCTGTTTTTTTTCTGTAGTAGTACTCTCTCCCTCTCTCTCTCTCTCTCTCTCTCTCTCTCTCTCTCTTTCTTATCTCTGTACTTTTTTTAAATGAGAATCATTAATGCCTCCATTTACCAGTTTTCTTTAATGTTGCCTGCAGTTTCAATACACACCTGGGACAAAGCGCATCTGTTTAAGAACACAAAGGCATGCTGATGCAGGCCCCATTCTCCTTGCGACAGCTTTTTTCTAATGCAGCAAACTCTTAAAGTGATAGTTCACCCAAAAATAAAAATTCTGTCATCATTTACTCATCCTCTTGTCATTTCAAACCTGTATTACTTTCTTTGCTCTAATGAACACAAAGCAAAATATTTGGAAGAATGTCAGTAACCAAACAGATCTCATCCCCATTTACTGCCATAGTAGGGAAAATAAATACTATGAGAGTCAATGGGGGGGTGAGATCTGTTTGGTTACTCACATTCTTCCAAATATCTTCCTTTGTGTTCAGCAAAAAAATGTATACAGGTTTGAAATGACAAGAGGGTGAGTAAATGATGACAGAATGTTCCTTTTTGGGTGAACTATCCCTTTAACTTCTGCTGGACTTCCACCAAACATTATCATCTATTAATGAGCGTGCAAATGGAAAAGAGTAATATGTTTTCAAAGCAATAGGCCGTTCTTTGCGGGAACTGCTAGATCAGATGTAACATCCAGACGCGAGCGCATACTGGCGATCGGGACGTACAATCTGTAATGACTCAAAATCATCTTCTTACTGTTCCGGTTGCTAGGAGACATCACTATCACAGAGCCACAGAGGCTGGAAATGAGATTGACAACAAGTTATGTGGGAAGAATAGCTGCTGAAATGTGATCAATTTCCTTTTCATTTTAGCGCATGAGTCACGGCACATGAAAATCTGAAAAATCCTCACACCTGTTGCCAACAGGCACCATCTGAGAGAAGAGGAAATCATTTGCTTATGTCATAAAGGGATAGTTCACCCAAAAATCTAGTTTTACTCAGTTTTTACTCCCCAAATGAGGTTTAACACGTTTTAAGAACTCCCAGCATCTTTGATACACAAACATTTTCTCCTCCTGACGAAAGCACCACGATGGTTGGGCATCCATGTTATACAACGAACGCCGCATGGCGCACGTGTCTAACCTTTTGCATGCATCACGAGAGCTGCACAGCGCATACATGAGGAGGCCTGGAAACCTCTCGGATGTGATCTGAATATCTTTGTTTGTTCTGAAGATGTTCTTAAAACATGTTAAACGTCATGTGGGTGAGTAAAAAATGAGTAAAACTAGATTCTTGGGTGAACTATCCTTTTAAGAGCCAAACAATTGCTTGCAGTTGGATGTTACCATAATTTGTCTATACGCTAATGCAACCTGCCACGGTTACAAACAAAGTTCCTCAAAAGGCTTTACCAGCAGAAATGATGGAGAAACCAGCACAACTTGCTTAGTTGTGTCCTCAACTTATAGTTACTTCTCTAAAATCAAAGGAACTTCACAGATTTGGTTGGTAATATTCTAATACTGAACTTCACAGATATGTATTAAGGAGTCATCTCCCTGTAGGTACCGCTGTCATATCAAGGGAGTCCTCTCTTAAATAAAAGTCTGCACTCCGTGACCTTGATGATTAAAGGTCTAGTTTGTCAAATTTAGCGGCATCTAGTGGTGAGGTTGTGAATTGCAACCAACGGCTCACTCCACCGCTCACCCCTCCCTTTCGATGCACTATGATGGCTGACACAGGACAAAGATGTTGTCACGTTTTCGCTTCTTTGCCAAGGGAGATAACATATTTACAAAATGATAAGATGTGCGCACACCTACATAAAATGAGAAACCTGAGGAATTAACATTGTCCAGTTGTTCCTGTTTTTGTCAAGCTGGATGACATCCCTGTAGGCCACTGTAAGGTTCTTTATTACAATCATTCCTGTAATCACAGCGTGAGTGTTACTTTAACATACTCAGGAAATGTCACGCTTTGTGTCTAATCCTTACATCCTTTACAGTGGAAATGTTTTAAAAGTAGGGAAAGAGAACATACCGGATACCCCATGTTTCATCTGTCCAACAAACTTTTGGTCACAAGCCCAGATCTTTACCCACTGGACCACACAACAGCCCAGGGAAAAAAGTAGACTTTATTTAAATACACTTCCACTAAGTTCTCTATTGTCACACATTAATGTTGTACTTAATGTAGTAAAAATATAGTTTTTCTACTTCTATTTATGGTATCTCAAAACAGCACAGTTGAATACACTTAGTTTAACTTATTTTTGTTTATTAAGTGTAAAATTTGTGCATGAAAATATAGCACTTTAGTTACATTTAAGTGTATTATAGTGCACTTTTTTCACCTGGGAGTTTCAAACACAGACAAAAATCCAGGCCTGCCTGGCAAGTTCTAGCAAGAGCTGTTACATAAGAGGGCATATCTACTTGATGACTTATAAGCTCTGACAGTTCAAACTGAAGGGACGGGTGCCGTGGCTCCATCTTTAATATACATAAATCCTTTTTTATGGTTTTGATACTAATCAATTATTAATCAGCATCATCCTATTCGAAATAGATGATTTGAGTATGATTAAAATACATCAATATTTTACCCATTTATCTGTGATTATGATATTAACAATAAAACGGTAGAGAGTAGACGTTACTACTGTAAAATAATTGGGTTTCTGAATGCTTAGGCCTCTCTTCCTGCTAGGTCACCGTGGCTTTTAGAAGGGGCCTCTTATCATCATGTGTAAAAAAAATCATCTGCTAGCACACGCTCTAGCCTTGAGGGGTTTTGTGTGTGTGTGATTGTACTATTTCAGAAGTTAGATATTGATGGCAGAAAGACCATATTTAGAAGGCCGGATGTAAAGAGATGCGTATGTGTATCATACTTATAATCAGTGAAGATATGCTATGAACTGGATGTTCAAGCTAAATTTATCTATTGTCTAACCTAGCACAAGATTTGATTTACCTAAGTAAAGTTAGATGGCTCTGTTAGTATAAATATTACTGCATTCTGATGTAAAGGCAGGTCGGCCTGTGGAACTCCTTAGATGCTGAAGCTGACAAAACTACAAACAATTGTTCTTCAGTAAATATTCATTGATTGATTGCATTCCTGACTCCTTGTCTTCATTCATCATAACTGGTCTACGGATGTTTACTGTAAATTTCCCTACAAAACTATGGCTCTGTCTTTTAATGGCTCATTTTAATGACAGACACAGTGCTATAGATAAGTTTCACATGGTGCTCAGAGGACACCCACTCCAGCAGATGCAAAACCTTGTGCTTGGCATGAGCAATATTTGTCCACCCAAGTACTCAAGTGATAAAACAACCAAGTACCTAGTACATCTAATACAACACTATTGTCCAATGACAAGTGGAATTTGTGAATTGGACCTAACCTTAACATAAATCATAACCAAACCAATCTTTATGTTTAAATGTCTAAAACAACTTTTTGTTTGGTTTACAAAGTCAATCAAGTCACAAGTTTTTCATATGTTACTGATACCAGTACTAAGGGATAGTTTACCCAAAAATGAAAATTCTTTCATAATTTACTGAACCTCATGTTATTCCAAACCTATATGACTTTCTTTCTTCTAAAGAACACAGAAGAAGATATTTTGAAGAACTTTGGTAACTAAACACAAACATCCGGAACACCAGTGACCTCCACATTTCTCAAAATATCTACTTGTGTGTTCCAACGTCATATACAGGTTTTACACAACATAAATAAATGATGACAAAATTGTTATTTTGGGGGTGAACTTTCCCTTTAATCTTATTACTTTGTGCAAACAGTATTCTTTTACATATATTTACCACCAACAGAAAAATGACATCAGGCACCAGCACATAACTGACAGCTAGTGTCATCATGGCAGTGTGTTAGACACACTGGTGAAAAGAAACAGCTGACTGTGCTTTAGAGTTAGATAATGGTCCTTGAGTCTTGCGTCCGACTTTGCAAAGTGAAAATATGTCCATACACGATTATTCGTATCAACCGGACACGGGGTAAATGCATGAGAAATGGTTGACAAGCTTGAAAAAAGTGACAAAAAAGTCCAAATCCATTCTGACCAAACTGAACCTCAGTGCATCAAAATAAAGTCAAAGAACAGCACAGTTGAACACTCCCATGAGCAGAGCTCCAGAGGCAACTGGCCCCAGGAGAGCCCTATTTAGAGAGAGAGAGAGAGAGAGAGAGAGAGAGAGAGAGAGAGAGAGAGCGTCATCCTCTGAGAAATCAAGGCTGTGTCTTGTGCTTCTGCTGTGCTCACTGGGGTGGGAGACAAGAGACCTGTGTGCTTCCTGATCACATGTCACTATAAACAATATTCATACAGTTTGCATTTCAACAGGTTGTAAGGGGAAATCCAATGGGTTTCTGTGCTTTAACTGGTGGATAAACGGACAGCTTGGATATGGGATGGGATACTCTACACTCTCTTCTTTCTGGTGTGGACACGTGACGTGAAACAACTTTAAGGGCTGTAGTCTATATCATGTGGTCTGCCTCCCTTTACTGCCATCCATCAACCACTGAAGGTCAACCAGAGCATTCAGACACTGTGAAAGAGACTTAAAGTGATTTTGAGTTGCCGGTGCACAGAGGACAAGGCATTATTAGTCATCTTTTTATAGACTAGCTGGGGCCAATCATATCTTTAGAAGTGGTGTATGACTGAGCTCAAGCACGTCTGTTTCTATTTGACTACAATTTAAGACTTTTACATTCCACCACATCATGAAAAGCACAAACAAAGTTATGTGATGAAAGAAGGAAACGCCCAGATTTACTGAAGGAGTTGAAAGAGTTATGTTAGAGCCTGCAGTATGAATGCTGTTGCATATTTGAATTGAAATGTTTTGAATCTCAGTTTGTGCGTTTCTTTGTTGGTGCTAATGTTTATGAAGTCAAGTGTCCTTATAATTAAATTCTTTATTAAACTTTATTGGGGTAAATAGATTTTACATTTACATCTATTCATTTGTGTGAATGAAATAATATCTTTCATCGTTTAAACCTCTTGTTATTTCAAAGCTGTATGGACGTTCTTCTGCAGAACACAAAAGATATTTTGAAGGATGTCGTAACACACAATCCAGTAACACAACGGCTTTAGGACCTATGAGGTGATATCTTACATGCGTTCAAGTTATTTTAACCATCACAGTCTCAAATTATACACTATCACATTATAAAGCAAAACATTGCCTAGCCTTGAAGTAAAACTAAGACCAGTCTAGCAACCCACGTGTTGCGTGATCACATCGAGATCTGTCTGGACCTCCTCAGCCGTGACTCCGCTCTTGTGTGCTGGCTGAAGCTCAGAAGGTTGTAATCCCGACAGCTCATTTCATATTGATTTCTGTCACATTAAAAGGATCTCTGCGATGGAATCTTTCTTCTACCTGCCAAAAATCTCATTCAAAAAGTCTGGTTGACATTCATGCTAGTGAGACTGCACATGGCACTACAGCTCTGGACGTAACCAAATGGACTTACAGACCAAAAACCACCTGCTTTGGATGGTTTTGCATCCATGAATGATCTTGTTGAGTAAAGATTAATTTTTAGATGACTGCATGCATAAACTCTCACACTCATCAATTAATATATGTGACATTTGAACAGCTATTAAAAAAGGCAGGCACATCCGGTCCACACACCAGAACGACTTCATTTTTGGCACATTCCAGACGTGCAACAACAAAAGAGATCAAAGATGTTGAAAAGGACGATGTGTGATGCGGAGACAAACGTTCATGGCACAAGTTTAATGATGCAATATCTGAAAACTGACTTAAACTCCACATGTCAGTATTCAGATCTGAACGATAAGCCCCGATTCAAAAAGGTTTGCATGGTCAGCAATGTGTGCAACTTTTCTGGAGGTTGATGCGACTGCTCGTGCCAAACCAACGAAACGTAAATATTCTTAAAAATAAAAACGGTTCACAACGCCGTAGGTTTACACGGTTGGTTTCAAACGGATTTGTTATGGACTGTAAGGGTTAATATGCAACTGCAACAGCAACAAATGCTTTTTTATTTAATATTGAACTTTCTGGTATTATTTAAGTTTACATTATTTACTGATGTTTATTTAAATGTTTTATATGTTGTAGTGTGCCGTTTCACTGATGGATTTGCCCTCATTTATTTCAGATATCATATTTCAAAATGTAATTAAATAAGGTCTATATTTCTCTTGCACTTGCCATGTGGTTGCTACATGCAAATATAATAATATAAATAAAAAACTGCCACCGTCGCAGCCCTGGGTTTTGGAACAACTTTGGGTGGAGTGTCCCTTTAACATCTGAAAAATCTCACAAAAGTTTCTTTGTGGTGAAAAAAGGTTCTTCAGATTATAAAAGGGTAAAAAAGAGATGGTTCTTTACTCATGGCAGACAGATGTTTTAACTGCAAAATCAATATTTAAATACATGGCCACGCATAATGCAGCGAGGACAATACACCAGAACTCTATTATAAATGGGTGTGAAAGACAGAAATTTAAACTTATCCCGAGGCGTTATTCATTCATTTACTCAAAGAACAGCTGAACGAGGCTTGTAACCATGATCCAGCTGTTATCAAAGCTACTTGTATAAGTGTGATGCTTTATTTGCGTTGCCATAATTGACAATGCATTAGTTGTTAAGAAAAGAACAAAAAAGTAGTATTTGACACATGACAGAGAAACAGGTAGGCTCATAATATAGATATACATTTTTAACCAAGACTTTTGTCTCTATCGTCAAAACCATTTCCTGATAATAAAGTATTATATTGGTTATAAAAAAAAGATAACACAACAAGGGAACCGAGGGCAAAATGACGTGATGGAATGAGGAACTGAAACACTCGACTGAAGCGTCGTTTTATTTATTAACGTTAACGTTACTATTTACGTTTAAAGAGAATTCTCAGACATACAGACACAATCTGTACATTTCGCCTATAATAAACGTTGCTTCAACTCGAGCGAAATCGTGACCACGACTGTGTCTCAAAACCTAGTGAGCTCTAGCTCCCTAGCTAGACAGCGCGTACAGCACTTTTGAGCGCCTCGAAATACGCCTCAAAAATGCTGTTTAGAGAGTCAACACGCTATGTTTTACGACGCAGTTCATGACTCACTATCATCACCCAATGTTTAGAGCAAAAACACAGGAACAGAATGGCGTTGTTAAATATAATGAAGAAGAGCAGGCTTGTAATGTCGACGTCTGAAATAAAATGATGAGCGTTCGCACGTAACGACTCCAGATGTGCTGTCGAGCTCTGCTGAACACAACGACAAACGCGAAACATAAATCTGTTTTAAAGTGACAGTTACCTGGTCCAGAGGCAGGTCAATAATCTCACTAATTGGCCGCAGTACTGTAAAGCCAGTGCAAGCCGTCGTGGTGGCCATGATGTAGCCCAGCTCTCCTCTCCCAAATCCCCCAAAATAGCGTTTGTCCTCAGTATCTCACTCTCTTTTCCTTTTCCAACGTTGGCTGTTTGCTAGGGTGTTCTCTGGTGCTCCTCTGGTCGCGGACTGTCAACGCTGTTGCGCCGCCAGAACATCAACACAAAGCCAGTGTAGGCGGACTGACTCGCCCAGCCCCTTCATTACATCAAACTACTGCTGCTCAAAGATACAGTACACAGCTCAGAGAACTTCCCCGTTACTCCTTCCCATTCATCCCACTCTCTCATAACATTTATACCTTTAGATAAAGGCAAATTTATAACAATATATATAAAAAAAGTAAATATACTGTAAATGCACCTATAGTATAGGCTACTGTAGTAGGCTATACAATCATGTTCTCTGGTTATCATTTTTTATTAATAGTTTGTGGAACGAGTTCATAGTTTTAAAAAAGTAGGCTAATACAATTTAATACACAAGTTACAGTGTACTCTTAACAATAAAAGTGAATGGAGCCAGTCCATAACTAAGATTAGCTCAGTAGGCACAAAATCATTTTAGGGGCAAACATATATTTTCTTTAACACCAATGCCAAATATATGATTTCACAGAATCAGCTGGGAAAAACTTTAGGTGAAGGTACACAAATGTATTTATTCATTAGTTTTTTTTTTTTTTTACATTTATTATTAAGCCATTTTTTAGAACCTCCCTCTGCAAATAGTCAGACACTGCCACCTGCTGGTCATATTGAACACCAAAGAATCACTTAAAGGTCATGTCTGAACTATTTACTTAAATAAATAAATATTTAAAGTATTTATTTGTTACCTACTTTCTCTCATCAGTAGTCTTATGAACTAAAAAAGAGAAACTTTAATGACAACAGTGTAAAGTTAACTATTGATCTCATTCATTCATTTATTTATTCATTCAAAAATGTAGTCCTTTACATGAAGAAAATCACAAATTCACGTTTTTAAAGAATAAGAATACCTTTTGAAATACATTTATAATACATTTGAAAGTGACCTATTTGTCAGATATGGTGACATACTCAAACTGTGACCTTTGCATTTAACCCATCCAGTAAACAGTGAACAGATCACTGCAATGCCCGGGGAGCAAACATGGGTAAGGTGCCTTGCTTAAGGGCACGTCAGTCGTTACCTGCCGGTACAGAAAATCGAACCAGCGACCTTCTGGTTACCAGTCTGACCATTAGGCCACAACTACCCCCTATTTGAGAACCCAGTGCATTTTAAATGCAGGACACGAATATAAAGAGGTGTTGGGTCAGTTTATGATTGAATAGACATGTTATTGCATGATATTTGTTACATTTACATTTATTCATTTGGCAGACGCTTTTATCCCAACCAACTTACAAGCAGGAGAGCAGAAAACATGTTGTCAACACACTAAACAGTTCCGATAGTTTACAAGGTCATGTTACTAGGAGGATTAAGCTGAGGTAGGCAAGAGAGAAAATGAACAATATGCAAACTTGTATGACTTTCTTTCTTCTGCAGAACAAAAAAAATATATATATTTTGAAGAATGTTGTTAACAGATTAGAGGCTATGTATGTCTATTGTATGGACAAAACACATTTTGGAGGGGGGGAGTCATGGGGGGTCAAAAGTCAGCATTTTCTGTTGACAGAAATGATGACAGAATTTTTGTTTTTGGGGTGAACTATTATAAATTGCTTATAAAATGAATCACTGCTGGAAACTTTCAGTGTTATCTGAAAGTTAGAACCAGACGTATTAAGATGATTTTTAGTTGCAAACTGTTCAGTGTTTCTTAAGCTTCATTGTTGTGGCAAAAACACAAAAGATGTGTGGAGAGAGTTACACCATCACTCCCATATACCCCGAGACTCTGAATCTGAGGGGGGACAAATTAAATCCATACACCAGGCCTTCAGCAGGACAATGAAAAAAAGCAAAGTACACACTTTAATGTTTTTCTGGGAAAACATGTTGGAAAATAAGTATATAACGAGATTAACAGCCACAAAACATGTGGATGGACAAAGACGCTGCCATAGTGCTTGTGTTTGAAATAAAGCCATGCTAATATTAAAGGATAAACTGCAGGTAGTATGCATAGTATGCTAAATCTTGATTTTAAAAAAAGTTATGAAGTGTTATTAAGAGATAAGAAATGGTAGATCAGTTACAGTGTCAGTCTCCTGCCTATAACTCAAGGTGACTCTTCTTTTGTGAAATCAATACTCCAATACTATCATGGTGACTTCTTTTTTACGTCATTGAATTTCAGCCAGTTTAGCAGTGTATCTTCTGTTTATCATTGAGTTGTCCTCCCATCCGGTCAACTCAGTTGGTTGCTCCAGAGAACTGATCTGGGTCCCAAACACAGGTTGAAGGTTTTAGGTTGTTGGTCATGCTTTAAAACACTTTTTTTATTTAGCCAAGTGGGGACTTTCGGGTGTGGTGTGTTTTAAGCTCACACTCACTAGCATCCCTGTAGACTGGAGCAGGAACTGTATAATAGCAGATTAATAGACATTGTTCTCACTTCTCTATTAATTAAGGGGTTATTTAACAGGCTGCTTACTCGTATTATATATATATAAAACAAGGATGAAATTAGAAATAAAACTGCCATCAGCAGTACAAAAGCACGACATGTTTATGTCTGTTTCTGCAAAGACTGATTATTTCACATGTGACCTACAGTTTGACTTATAATAACAGGAAATAGTGATTCATTGAACAAATTGAGTTTGGTCCTCTGTTAGCTGCTATAATGTGACATAAGACTCAGAGCCCATCTGCCTCAATTCCCCCTCAGACTTATGCGGGGATGCACATACAGTCAAAAACAATTAGTTTGATGCATGCACACAAGCAACATTGTTTGAAACTCTAAGAACCTTTCTTTTCTTCTGTTGAAGGTCAGCAGTGTAAATGTGAGATAAATATGAACTACATCACACTGAGGAACTCAGTGTGGTGTAGCGGTTTGGGGCTTTGGCTTTATGGTGAATATAGGTCATTGGTTTGAGTCCTGTTTCCCTTCCTCTTTTTTCATTATACACTGGGGAACTGTTAGATAATTTGTGCACATAACAGTCAGCAATTTCTGTCTCTTTAAATAAGTGACACACACTCAAGGGTACATCTCAGTTGATTCTCATTTATTTTTAACTGAAATATGCAATAACTTCTTCCATTGCACTGTTACTTCGATAGCTTCTGTCCATAATTTATTTGCACTACTCTATATCCATCGCACTGCTGCTCACCATAGCCTAATTTATTGTATACAGCCACCTGTAAATTTCTGTTTATAGTAAAAGTCATCTGTACATTATGTTCATAATACATATCCATCTGTAAATTTCTGTTTATAGTAAAAGCCATCTGTATATTATGTTCATAGTATATATCCATCTGTAAATCTCTGTCTATAGCAATAGACATCTGTATATTATGTGCATAGTATATATCCATCTGTTAATTTCTGTTTATAGTAATAGCCATCTGTATATCATGATCATAGTATATATCCATCTGTAAATTTCTGTTTATAGTAAGAGACATCTGTAAATCATGGTCATAGTACATTTCCATCTGTAAATTACTTCTGTATATTTATTTATGTAACTTATGCAACCAATGTATATCCTGCACTTGCTGCTATTGCACTTCTGGTTAGACCCAAACTGCATTTCGTTGCCTTGTACTTGTACATGTGTAATGACAATAAAGTTGAATCTAATCTAATCTAATCTAATCTTATTATACAAACAGAGGCTTTTATTCAACTATGCATCCTTGAGAAATGGTACGAAGAGTTTAATCAAAGCACAGACAGTATTGTTTCTCATCCGTTATCAGAATGGAAAGAGACAAAAACATATACAAGATCATTATAGGAAAATAACAATTCAGAACCTCAATCATAAGAGCCATGTAAGAATTCATATTTAACAGGAACCTTTTATGACAGCCACATTCTTAGTTGTCAAGATACAGTCTCCTGTTTTCATGAAATATTTAGTGATATAAAACTTGTGGTGTTCAAAGTCAGCAGTGTAAATGTGAGATGAGTATGAATAAGTATGAATCTCATGAAACACAGGGGGGACGGTATCCGATAGCAAATTTTTAGCTGTCAGGTAATGTTCCCCCTGCTTTAATTGACTAAATGTATCATTGATGGCTTCACATTTAGCAGCCTCAATCCAAAGGCCTAGTGGTAAAGTGGTTAGTGCTTATGCATGGATGCACATATTAAAAAAATAATTTATGCATGCACACATGTAACACTGTATGTCTCATGTATAAGTTCTTTGTAATTAAATAGACATGCTTATATTTCAACATAAGCATGACCCATGAAATAAATCATAAAAATCAAAAAGTGTTGAGAATACCTAAAAGCCAGGGGGCATAGGAGTCCATGATGCCCTCTTTAGCAGACTTCATGGACTCAGGCAGAAGGATGGAATGACGCACCATAGCACCGTACAGCCCGTATTCAGATTTTTAAGGGGGTAATATTGAGGCAGGATCTGTTTTACCCACCGGCCTCAATTCCATCACTCTCAAACTTATGCAGGGATACATATATAGCGTCACCCACATCCTGCCTCTTTGTCCATTTTTGATTATCCGGAAGTGAGTGGAGCCGCACTGCCAAGATGACAATGGATGGCTCCGCTTACTTTAGGCTTCAAAAAAGCTCTTCACAAACCTACGTCCATGTTATTATATGGTTATGCCAACTCATATAGTTTTCTGTGATGGTTAGGTTATAGGTACTGTAGGGGATGTATTTCCTTAAATCTAATGTCATGCACATGTTTGTGTGATGGTTAGGGTTAGAATATATCAATACAGTAACCTGATATAATAGCAATGGAAGTATGTCCCAACTAGTACAGTAAAATCTGTGTGTGTGTGTGTGTGTGTGTAGTCTTTATTTTGCATCTTTATTTAAAAAGTCGGCTGTGCACTGTACTAAAATAAGTCTACGCTTTTCTGTGTAAGTGAATTGGCAACCACATTTAAAGCAACAGCCCTGTCAGTGTAATGTCCCAAACACTTTTGGCTCATTAAGTTCATGAGCTTTTCTGCACCTCCCGAATAAACTAAAGGCAATAATTTGCACTGTGAAATCAATAGTAAGCACTCTGAATCAAAATACACCCAGCCCTTTCATCAATTTAATGGAGCTATATTCATGAATACCAATGAGCAGCTTTATCTTGGCAGGTGTATGTCTGTGGCTCATGAGTGCTTTATTCAATCACGATTGAAATGAGAGCCAACAGGTCTGTCACTCCAAACATGTTTCTATCAGCTGTGATTCATCCAGCCAATAACACAGCACTGACATACAGTACTGGGAGACATGTATTGTTCTTTTATTAATTTAAATGAAGAATCACATACACTAGTTGTTGTGGATAAAGGCACCTGGTAAAAGTAAGAAGTCATAAATAAGCAACAAATATTAGACAGTCATACTGTGTCAAAATGTAAACAATGACAGACATCACCTATAAAAACATTTATAAATATATTAAATGCAATCACAGAAGATATAATATATTTAGTAATTTCACATGGAATCTTCTCAATATCCTGAAGGATTCCAGTTATTCAAAGAGACACCAGCAGAGGTCATATGAATCAACCTCCTGCTTTCACTCTTCATTATGAGATGAGTCAAAAGCATTGCTGTTCTTTAATAAGGGCCTCGGTGCACAGTGCACATTAGAGATGATTGCTCATGATATAAATTAATTGTTATATTTGACAAAATGTTTAAATTACTTTAACTAATTGTATCTGAAGTCAACTGTTTATTGGTCTCAAGGTCATCAGAGGTCCGCACAGAATGTGCAAATATCCAAAAAAGAAGAATGTAGAAGAATTAGTTTAACAAAGAAACACACATTAAAAAAAATTTCCTTCAATATCATGTTTCCACAAAAGGTAAATACGTTTTCTCTATATATAGAAAATAACCCAAAGCAACGGAGCAGACGCAGTCTGTTACGTGAATGAAAATAAACATTGGTACAAATATCGATGCTATAAAATTACTACATAATTGGTGTGATTTGTGTGGAGGAAATTGCTATAAAAACATCATTAGATTAGTATGAAGTGAAAGTGAACTTTTTGTCAGATATGGTGACCCATACCCGAAATGTGACCTCTGCATTTAATCCATCCAGTGAGTAGTGAACACAAATGAAATAGTTTGTCATGCCAAAAGCCGAATTTCTGGTTGTTTCATCAGATATTTTTGTACTTTACTTTGCATCTTTCTACAGTACCTTTTTTACAGTACCGTTTTTTTAAAATACTATTTTAAATATTGAATGTCTTAAGTACAAAATATTGCAATAATTCAGAGCATTTATTGGCAGAAAAGCAATCTTAAGCAAAGTTCAAAAACTGCTGTTTAATATTTAATGTTCTGGCCAGATTAAAATCTCTAAAACCTCAGGTTACATTGGAACTGATTGGGACAGATCAACGTTGTGTTGAACACCTTGGGTGAGAATTTCACAAATCATTTGTGCTGAATAAACTATAGGCATATATTTAAAGAAAAAAATGTATATATATAGACGGTTTCAATGCAACAACATAAACGTTACTGCGCATGCACGCTTTTGTGGCCCAAACTTAACTTCCGGTACACATCCACAAAAATGATTTCTGATAAAAAGCTAAAGAAATAACAAGTAAATGACATTAGCTAGTATGTTAAAAGTATGCCTAGTCAGTATTATTTTTTGGTTACCATGAAGAACCGTTACTTGGTTAAACTTAAATGTAACAAAGTTACACGACCCATTCAACAAATTGTTTATTTAATTCAATTATTATACAATGCAATAAATAATATAAATAAAATATAGTTATATTATCAGCCAGCCAGACCGATCAACAAACATAGACCGGAAGTTAACTTCGGGCCAAGTGCGTGTGTCCAATAAAACCATCTATTCTATACAATTGCTTAAGTATGCCACCTTTTTGCATTGACAGTAAGCAATTATAAAAATATTATTCTAACTATTTTTTGATGTGGGATGGGGTGTGAAACTTACTTTGGAATGGGAATGGCAGAATAATGAAGAAGGCTTGATTAAAAGGCAAACGTAATTACATACAGGAATAAAATTCTGTTGAATAAAATGATATTTTTAATAGTCTAATTTATAGACTATATAGGTTTCTTGATGTTTTTTTGTTTCAATATGTGTGACAAAGAATTTCAGTGCTGTATTCAAATGAGTGTGTGCACTTCTCCCTTACAGAATGAGGGACAGTAACCTGACCAAACGTGCACTAAAACGACAAAACGTGTCCAAACAAAAAAATGTTTGCTTATATTTACATGAGCAAATATAATTTTAAAATGTAAACATGAAATAACAGTTTAAAAATGAAAGGCTGATTGTTTGCTAAAAATGAAATTGTTCCACAATACATCTCTTAAAAGATCTTAAAAGATTTTCTAGAAAGATACAGGACATCAATTTCTCTTTCATACATTTCCTTTTCCACCTTAAGAGAGGCGCTCACTATCCTGAAGGCGACGTAGACCCAGACCACGCCCTACTCCTATTCTGATTGGCTGTGAACTCGCTGCTCCTGTTTCTCATTGGTCACCGCTTTCCCATTGAATGTCCTCCACCTTTACTTTGTCAGTTTCTGCGCCTTCATTGAATTGCGTTGCGAGAGCTCTTATCGATCCGTGCACCCTGCAGCAAACCCAGCACGACAATATATATACTACTGTAACCCTAACAGATGAAACACACATCATCGAATCGTTTTCTTATCAAACGCCTGGATTGTAAATTGCACTTTACCGCGGGAGAGGGAGAGAGAGAGAGAGAGAGAGAGAGAGAGAGAGAGAGAGAGAGAGAGAGAGATTTCCCGTCGCACAACCTGCACTTCTCTGTAGTTGGCTACTATTTCTTTATTGATTCCCAACTTGTCTTAATCCGCCAAGGACAAAACACAGCGATGGTCAGATTTCAGGGCGCTCTTCAGAGTTTCGTTTCGTCGTTTGATTTCTGAATTTCGACAGAAACGTGTACCGCAAACGGTAGCTGGAAGGATTAAAACAGATTTGGGGGTTTTGCGAAAGGAAAATACAATGCCGGACCAGATCACAGTGGCGGAGTTTGTGGCGGAGACGAACGAAGATTATAAATCGCCCACCGCCTCAAACTTCACCACCAGAATGACTCACTGCAGAAATACCGTAGCAGCACTCGAGGAGGTGAGACAAGTTTATTTAACCTGCCTTTTTGTCGTCTTTGAAAGCTTATTGTGTGGTGTGGCCAGTCGCTTGGTTAGGAGACCACTTGAGTCAGCTATTTCCCCCCTTGGGTAACGTTAACTTAACTGAGTTATTGGGGAGGCAAATCCTCGCCCCTCTTTGTTGATGCCTCCTCACCCATTTGTCAACTGTTGTATTGCACCGTCTCATTTTGATTACATATAAAACTCTAAGATTAAAGATGTTTGGTCGTTTATTGCAAATATAATGCACAGTCTGGATGGATAAACTGTGGAAAAGATGTGAATATATCATATTCTGCAGAAAAATGGTCCTAAAATTGCTCCTAAAAACACCTGTTCCAATGAAGACATGTTTATGCTAAAAAATATTGTCCCTCAGACCTTCTGGATTCGTTGCTTGTCTTTTATAATATAAGTGTTGCAAAAGTTGACAAACGGTGTTCATTGTATAAAAACATGTAGTAAATGATTGAAGCCTCGCCCTGGTGAGATATAAATAGCATTTCCCAGCTCTAACAGGCTCTGCTGCTTTTCTGTTGTGCTGAATGGAGGCAGCTTCCTGTGGGATCTCCATCATCATCACAGCTTTAGGTTAACTTTATATATATGCTGTAGGCTGTATATGCTTGTTATTTTGGGGACAGATAGTATGTGGAGGTTTTATGGTTGCTTCATGACATTCTCTGATGTGGGTACTGCGTAACTGGGTGCATTTGTACTAATAGTTTGGGTAAGTTCAGAGAAGGGATAGATTTCATGTTCCTCTTATGCTTCATGACTTTCTTCTCTGCAACATCATATGGCCAATTTCACGCAAATGATTGAAAAAAATCTAGTTTTTACAAAAGGTTTTCATCATACTGATAGTCAGATGTCAATTCGGTGGTTAGAAAACCCATGTTAGGTCTCTCTTTAAGTTTTTAAAGCATAGTTATTTCACATCCACAATGGTCCATATTTCTCATAAATGGGTACATGAAATTAAATAAAAAACGACTTTGTGGTCATTTAGAATTTTGACTGAAAATGTCACATCCATAGCGCTGGTATTGACCATATGTAAAGTTTGGGGAAGTGTATCTGCTATATTCCAAAAGTGAATGGGTCCGTCAAGCTTGAAATATCTTAAAGTCTATGCTATATGCATGTTTCAAATCTTCTGATACCAAATATAGTAACAACTAGGTTAAACCTAGCCTTGATTAGTAAAGATCACTAACACACAATGTATTTCATGATTTAAAATTCAGGTCTGTCTTTATTCTCTATTGTGTGTGTTTAACTGGTTAAAATTGGAGTGCGAGTGTGCATTTGTTTTTGTTTAAATGAATACTGACCTTTCAAGGTAATTCTGCAAATGGGTAACAGTGTTCAGTCTCATGGCTGTGTGTTCCATTGAGGCACTCAGGAAGTCTCTCACTATTTTGGCTTTGTGGTCACTGCTCAAGGACATAAATAGTGCTGTCCACATATTTGGAGTTTTATAGAATTTGTAGAAGTTAGGTGTTTGCTTTCACACTGGATACAGTGAAAAATATGGATTTTCTTGCTGGTTTTAAGAGCAGCTTTTCGCATCTCATTTGGTCTTTTGCTGCCATTTTTAGGCAATACGTTTGACTGCAGAATGAGTTTGCAGCACAATGTCTTATCACATTTGAAACTTTCCTCAAGGGTCTTCTTGCTTCAGCCACTTAGGAGACTAATTTACTTTTGCCTGATAATAAACAGGACAAGATAGAGGGAGTTAAGAATGCCTTTTTAAGATTTCCATTTGAGGGAATTTGACTGGAAAACAAGTTAATTTGGAACAGCAGGTGTTAACTTTACCCACTGGGGAAATTAAACAAAAACACAATTACCACCCATATAAAATTATATGTCTTATGTAAACAATAACAAAACAGTGACCATAGTTTCAATAAAACATTGAAGGTTATTCAAATTGATCATAATGATGTTTAGCAAAATATTTGTCAACTCTGATCTATATATTGAAAGTGAATGAGGACCAGGTGCTGTCAAGACAGAAAGCACTAAGGAAACCATGTACTTTTTCATGTACAACATGTACTAGTCCATAAGACTCATATTTTATTACAAATTGTCTGATGTGTCTATAGCTCAGAGGTTAAAGTTTTTATTTCCTTAAATCTTGCTTGACAGCCATTATCGCATTCACTTTTCATCAGATATACACTTTTCTGCATTATACTATACATAACTTTACCTACTGTGATCTTGAAAAGAAGTAAAGTTATACTAGTTAAATATAACATTTTGGGTTAAACGCTGCACTGACAACTGGATATGACACTGTAAATGCAGAATATTATTTGAATACATGTGTATTTTAGTAATAATCTGTGTTGCTGCATTTCAAACCTTTTCAAATCACTTTTTAAGATTGTTTAAAAAGACAATAGACAATTTTGTTGTGCAAAAAACACATTAGTGCTTCTAGTTTAATTGTCTCTCTTTTATGACTTGGCAGTTTGAGGTTGATTTATGATTGGAGGTCAGTTGAGGGCATTGGGTTCAAAATCAATAAGCATCAGTGTTTCATATGATCTCAATCATCTGCCCACCACAATGCAGCCAGAGGGACACGATAATTTCTGATATGGTAAAGATTTTGTAATTAGGATGTCTTCTTTTATGAATTTGTCTCTTTTTTTTTTAGACCAAAACGTCTTCAACAGTAGTAAAGAGTAGTTAGTAATACACTTAGGGTGTGTTCACATATGACATGTTTGGTTCGATTAAAACAAACTCTGGTGCGATTGCTCTGTTAGTGCGGTTTATTTGTGTAGTGTGAACGCTGCCACCCGAACCCTGGTGCGCACCAAACCAGCGGGCCGAGACCTCTAAAAAGATGGGTCTCGGTCCGCTTCCAAGCGAACTCTGACTCAGTTCGATTGAAGTATGAACGCAACACGGACCAAAGGCATCGAACCGAACCAAAAACAGGAAGTGATAACAAGATATGACCAGAAAATCTGGTCATTTGCTCATATAAAATGAGTGTTTTTATTATCTGTGCTTGCGCATATAACGGAGGAATTCCTATCGCCGTTTTGATGGCTTTAAACACAGGCTTGCTAAAAATAGCATCATATGCGCACTGCGCAGGCATACACTGAGCATATATAACCCAGCACACAGCATTGTTTTGGATGTCCGGTAAGTTTCTTTTATAAAATAAAAATCATAAAAGCTGTCAAATCACGTTGCGACTTTACACTTAAGCTGTTTGGTTTGGTATCTTTTGGTTCGCTGTTAAAATGCCAGTGTGAACGCTAAGCGAACTAGGAATACATTTTTTTTTTTTGTCCGGACCAAAAACCGAACTGCAAATATGAACGCACCCTTAGATGCATAGTACAGTACATCATGCTATACAGAGAAATCTAAAAAATACAAGAAAAAATCTACAGTAAACCTCTAGTATTTCTGTCGCCATGTTAAAAATAGTGAAATTTTCAGAAAAGTATTGAAGCCACAATGCTGCTCACCCTTAATGTTTCCTTGTGCTTCCATTGAAATGTTCACAGTGTATCAATGAACTGTTTGATCCTACTGTGAGAGTTGTTGTGTTTGGGTATTACAGTGGGAAAGTTGTGAAATCACTATGGTTTTCCTGGCATCCCGAGGAAATGTTGGTATTGACCTTGTTCTCTGTCGAAAACTGCTGAAACCCTGGGTGCGAAAAGCTAACTCTTCCAAACCACTGATTGCCATATGCATTCACTATCCTGTGTGCTTTTGGGATAGCATACAGAACTATACCGTTTTAAAATGATCTGAATAACACTTGCTGGTTGCTAAGGTGTTTTAGCTGCTTGCTTATTGACCCAAGCCAAAAGAGGCCACCTTAAATTTCTGTGATATTCTTGAGCCTACGGATTTGCTTCGATAGGATTTTTCCTCTGTTCACCATATAGATATGATTTAAGAAATCTGAAAAATAGAAGTATACCTGTTCTGAACAAGCCACTTAATTTGAGGTAGCATCATGTCCATAGGACACAGCATTATGTGTCAAAGTTTGGGAATAACACACCTAGGCTTAATTGAGTTAAAATTCCAAGATGTCCTGAAAAACTGGTCTGCTATGGCTGGTCGTGGTTACGTTACAAGCTGGTTAAACTGGTTATTGTTGAAGGTAGGCCAGCATGACTAGCGCATCCATAAGCTTCAACCAGCTTATTTGGTCTTTCTTCAGTAAGGCTCAGCTTAGATTACTTCAAGACCACTGGTGTGATAACCATCAATGCATTTGAAACCAACAGCTGCTCTGGTTTGACAGGTGCTGTTTGGGAGTTTAAGCACCCTTGAATTGAGATTAAATTGCACAGCAAGCTTAAAACAACAGTAGCCCTCTAGTCAGAAAGTGAGATGTATAGATTGTTACAAACTATTAGAAAACTTTCGATTTAGTCAGATTTTTTTTGGCCCTCCTTTGGTCACCGTGCTAAGAAACATCAGTTCCCACTAAACTGGATGTCTTTATCCTTCAGTCACTCGCATAGTAAAGGCCAAAGGATCCCAAAAGACACTTTGAGAGCGGGTTTGAGGAAATCCCATTAATTGGGTGGAGCAGCGTCCATTGATCTGCTGGGGTTCAGAAGTGCACTGGCCCTTGTTTAGTGAGTGTCAATGGGGGCAGGGAGGTCCTCGGTCTGGGGGGTTTGTCACAGATTATCAGGGACAACTCCCTTTTCAGTGCCATTGTTAACTGTCAAGCTTTGCCTCTTCATTAATGAAGTTCCCGCATTGATTTGTTGCCGTGTCCTCTAAAGATGGCTATCCATTTCCCAGAGGTCCCTGCTTATCGTGTTACTGACGCTTTTCGCTTTAGGCAAACCAAACAGCCAAGGGCGAGCTTTGTAAAAGATTTTCTTGACCGCTTTTAGCGGATAGATTATTAATGCATATCATGTCTATATTGTATCATTTAAGTTTTGGGTGATTCTCACGAAACCACTGAAATATCATGTCAGTAAAGATTTGAATTGTAAAACATACAATTCGGTAACACAAAAAAATGATCATAATAAAGATAATTGTGTTCTCTTCCTTGGACAAAACATAATTTTGACATAGATGTATTTTATTGCTTTTTCTGCTGAAATTTTCATAACCGTAACGCGTTAATGTAAACAGGGCAAAATTAAAATAATGTGAAAAAAACAATTGGATGTTGTACTAGACGTTCTCAAATGACAAAAAATTACAAAAAAAATGATTGACAGAATATTCATGTATAATATAAAATGAAGAAATAGTGGAAGAAAGAAGTGTCCATGACTGATATTCTCATCTTCCATAACGTTTTTTTAAAGACTGTTTAAACACACAAAAATATTTACATTAAGTTTTATTTTATGTGAAGAAACACGTCTACTAGTACCTTTTTAAATGGCTAGAACAAGTTAACAAATTACTTTATATTTTTTAGTTAAAAACGTAAATATTTTTTCCTTCTCATTACCGATACAGGTCGTTTTCCACATTTAAAGAAATTTTACATGTTTAATATTCTATTAAAATATAATTCATTAATGTCTTATGTATGATTAATAAAAACTTGCTTAGGCATCATGGCTTCGCTTGTTTTTATCAAAACATGCTATGAGATTGACAGTAATAAATGGGTACGGTAATGAGAATTTTTAAGGCTTTTTTGTAAAAAAAGAAAAGAAAAAGATATTAATAATAATTTTAAAACTTGTGAAACTGTCAGTAAAAGTTGTGAAGTTAATGCATTTAAACATGTCATATCTTGTTTTAAATGAATATAAATGGAAGTTGTTGATACAAGTGTAAAACCAAGATTTCGTGAGAATCACCCTTTTACATTTAAATCTTATTTATTTTTCCCCTTGAGAAGTTCTTTGATGTATTATGATATATTTCCTGTTCAAACAGTAAGTTATGGTGAAACATAACAATGGGCTTTTTTCCTGAAATACCAAATAAAATGTAGTTTGCATATGGCAAGCCCAGAAGTTTGATGTGTTTTTCTTACTGCACAGATAAAGTAGCCTAATGATTCCAGAGATCCGGTGTTCAGGGGATTTTTCTACAATGTGCAAATGTCACCTGCATGGCTGCATTAGGACAGACTCTCTAGAGGTCTGCAGCGCTGCTATTTTTACAGCAGCTGAATTTTTAATGGTGCCGGTGCTGATGCTGAAAGCTTGTGCAGATGTGTGAGCATGGAACAGCAACTCGGGTTTACTCAGCTCTGCAAAACAAAAACAGATCTTGCAGCACACCAAAGATTTGTCTTAGGGGGTGTTTACATTACTTTGAACGTGTCTCCAAACACATTTGGTCTTCATTTCTTTACTGGTGGTTACACCATCATCAGTCTCCTGGAGTTTACACACTCTACTCCTTTTTTTTACTACACGGCTTTTAAAATGAAAAGCCGGTTTTGTTTAAACAGGAGCCAATTTTCTTTAGTTAATATGAATTAGTTATAATATTTTTGTAACGTTTGAATTGATATTAGCCAACAATGATCAAATTAGTTTTGAATCGTCTATTAATCTTGGTTAATATTAGTTAAAGTCAACACAATTGTTCATGGTAGTGCCTATTAACTGACGTCTTAATCTTGAGTAAAACATTGATTTAATGAGGAAACTAAAATAGTGCCTTACATCTTCTGTTAACAGCTGGCCGTAGGTGCTAGTTTTATGGTCAGTCCAATATGTCTGGTAACACTGTCACACGCTACAACCCTAAAAAACATGAAATAGAGGATTCTCTTTGAAGTGTCCAGGGCCGAGCAAAAGGTCTTCCTGTTTGACAAGTGCTTGCACTAAAGTCAAATGGACTGATCTACTGATGAGGTTTCAAGAGATGAGAAACAAGACAATTCGTTTTGCTACTCATCACAAACACACAAATGTCTTATGCATTCATTATTTTGTGTAGTGAGTTAACTTTTAAAGTTTCTCAAAGAGACTTTGACCCAATCAACATTGTTGTCTGCGCTCACAGTGGTGTGTTGGGCTAACTCCTTTTGTTTTACTTTCTCAGCCAACTACACGCGCACAAACACACTTAGACAATGGAGGTTTGGTTGAGTTTAACTGCCAGCAAGTGTTCAGTATGTGGTTTTCCTGCATGGACAATTAGTTCATTAGCGATTTTTTTTATGCTGGGATATCACACATATTTGTGTGTGTATGTGTAGAAGAGTGTTTTATCTCTGTTGGTTCTCCTGTTATCTCTGTTTTTATGGAGCACTTAACAGCAGTCCTGAGAGAAAAGGTGTTTGTTTGACACTGGTTGCTGAGGGCAGTCCAGTGACATTACATGAGACAAATCTTAATAAAACCTGTTAGAGTTAATAGTGCGCATTATTCAGCCTTGTGAAATCACTACAGTGAAGTCCACTGTGTTTTTACAGTATAGTACACGCATTTTTTATTCATGAAAGGCACAAGACAAAGACTTTTTGGTCTACTTTCAATATGACAGTTTTCATGTTTCCAGTATGTATGGTTTACTAGCCCAGCTTGGTCTGGAGTACAGCAAAGTCCACATTATTAGGCTGCATGGTTCCAAAGGGGGTTTTGCCCCTTTACATATATTTATTTCTTTATATATTTTTTGGCATTTACAGCTTTATTTGGAAAGCTGGAGTGTAGAGAGACAGAAAATGTTGTGGGATGAGAGAGAGGGGAACAGGAGCCGGGACACGACCTTGGGTCACCCCGAAGCTTTAATGCGCAGTGTCAGCACAACGTCCACCTATTTTCTATGTTTGTTTGAATGTGAATTGGATGAGCATGACGCAGATGTTAAAATCACAGCATTGCAGTTTTAAGACGCTGTCGCATTAAAGGAATTTGTCTCACTCCTCCTGTGCTTAAAGTGTGTGAGCAAATTGTGTCCCAGTCTGAGCTAATAGACCCTTGCTGGGATACGAATCGATCTACTAGTCAAGGTGTATTTTCAAAGCATTGGATAGAAGAGATTTACCAAAGCAATCAAATTAATGGGATGAGACTCACTGTGCACTCCCCAAAAATATACACCTCTAGAACAGGGGCCCCCCCGTTGTTCCTTTATCTGCACAAAGCTTTTTAAAAAGTGTTGCGTCTGTGTGTACAGCTCTTTGAAATTCATTTTTTGATGCCACATGCAGTGTCGGCATGCATTTAACATTTCAAGAGTCATGATAGATGTCAGTTTCAAGTTTAACTTCGTGTGCTACCAAAACTAGAACTAGCGGGATGTGACAGAATGGCCAAACACGTGTGTTTTATACAGGTGTACAGAGACTAACTATTACTTCAGGTCGACACAGTCAGCACATCTTATATAAAATGCGTTGGGTCAAAAAGTGCAAACCCAGTCGCAGGCTTAAATTAACCCAGAAAATGTTTAAAACAACTAGGGTTAAAACCAGTGGTAATTTTGTTGACGAAAACCATGACAAAATGTATTCGTCAACGACATGTTTTCACTGACGAAAACGAAACGATAACTAAATAAAAATTAATGCATGATAACGAAAACTGTAATAAAAATATACTGACATTTTCGTCAGCTAATAAACGAAAGAGACGAAAATATTACATCAGCTTGCACACATGTGCTTTTTATCTCATATAAGCGGTAGTAGAGAGAAGTCTCTGGGAGAAGGGGAAGCACAGACCTGTATTCTGTGTCTCCATGCGTTTTGAAGCATCTTATTTTCCTTCATTTGCCAGTAAAGCACGGCAAACTTGAAGCATGACTGCTGGCAAGTCACCCCGAAACTCATTTCAAAGGCAAGCATAAATGTTTTATATGCCAACGTTAACTTTTCCGCTAACACAAGTTGCTGCATAACGTGAAATGCAACATAAAGTAAGCCAAAAGAAAGCAGCGCTGTCCTGTACCGAAGTGAGAGAAGTGATGAAGGGAGTCGTTTTGTACATTAAAAGATTGAATGACATGCTAAAGTACGTAACATGTTTGCATGATTGAAGAAATGTAATACAGTTTATGTAATATGTCTTTTTGAAATTTATATTTTTTATTCATCGAGTCTCCTTGTCTCAAGCAAAGACAGTGCAGCTCTTTACTTCAAAGAGGCTAGTTTATTTTGAGGCTTCAATAGCAGTTGAGTTTGCACGGTGTCAGAGCGTTTCATTGGTTGAATGTATTGAATGAATACTCCCTTCACTGAACGAGTCAATTAAGTCAAAATGAGATTAAATTAACATGGTACATATCCAGTTGTTACTTTTCCGAAAAATGATTTAATTTAATTTAAGGTTTAATTTTATTATAAGGTCAAGTAAATTATGTCAAAACAGTTAATTACACCAAGTAAATTAACTAGTTAGGTTTTAGTAGACTAAATATAATGTGGATTTAGTCGACTAAAATGTTCTTAATATTTCGTCGACTAAAACTAAAATGAAGGGGATGACTAAAATATGACTAAAACTAATTTGCATTTTCGTCAAAAGACTATGACTAAAACTAAATCAAAATTTGCTGTCAAAATTAACACTGGTTAAAACAAGCCAGCATTTTGGGTTGAAATAACCTAGTATAGGTTTAATTTACAATCCACGGTTGGGTTTGTGCCTTTTTGACCCAAAGCAGGGTTAAAAATAACCCAGCATTTTTTTGTGCATCAAGAGTACAACTTTGTTTCAGCTATAGTCTTGGCTATTAAACAGTTTTCTATAACAGATCACATGTGAACCATGAGCACTAGTCCTGATACTGAAGGGCGGATGTCCCTGTCTGATCTCGTGTCAGAGTGTGCACACTTAAATACCGGGCACAACACCAGATCCAATTCTCTTCCGCTCCTCAAAGACATCTGCTCGACCCGACCCAAACTGAGAGACAGGAAGCCTTAAAACGGATTGAGGACACAAGAAGCAAACATAATCCAACGACCTTTGCCACTAAAAGTTTCAAATCGTTTTCTTGATAATCTGTGCTGGCGTATATCTTTCTGTTTGGATATATCTGTCTTTTACAGATTAAAAAGTTGTGAAATATTTTTTACTTTTTTCATCTGATACTGTTTATAATGTTCTTCATGTGAGAATGTCACGTAAGCAACTCTCACACAACCACTTTTAAGCTTTTCTCATGAAGATAAATTAAACAATCATTCAGGTTTGAGACAAATTAGATACTTGCGAGTCAGCGATCACACCCACGCCTTCAACACATGACCGGACCACACAGGGTGGAGTTTATTGCCTGTCTGAAGTATCTGACTGCTCCATAAAAACATACCACTCTCCTGGTTCTCACTCACAAACACTACAGTGGTGTGACGTATCACACATGAAGGATTCCAAAACTGCACCACCTCTTTGCCTGTTCAGAATGTTTGTTTGTCGAACGAAAACATCTGGTGCCTCTGTGAAACCTGCTTGATAACCGGCTCCCTTTCCCCTCTGAATTGGATAATTGCATTCCGCACAGCCCCTTCTGGCCCAAGTTCAACTGTGTTTGGACTATATTTTTCGTCTGGTTTGGGGGGATGAAAGTGGGAATAAAATGACACCAGACGGGAGCCAGACACGTGCTCGGCAGACGACGCGCCCATGATTCCTCATTTGCACTTGAAAGTGGGCGGCACTCACATCTGGGTTATAGTGGGAGGTATGCAGTGAGAGGAAGTACAAAATGATAAATTACAAATATGTTGTGCACTATAGTGGCTTTTGTTTTCTCACTTTGGGTAGATGGAAATGGAAGGGGGGAGGCCTACGCTAGACATACCGTCATCAAATACTTGCAAATCTGAGAACAATGCAGACCGGGTCATGGCTGTTCCCACCATGTTCAGTGGGCCGGGAATCTGTTAAAGCACAGCATATGAATACAGCTGGGGCAGGACTGTGTTCATAACTAGCTGTACCATGACCTCAGAGTTGAAGCTTTTTATTCCTTAGGATTTTTTTGGTGTTAGTGCTTCAAGCGTTCCCATGACTTGTTTTCAGAAAGCACTGCAACTCTTTTAAAGTGATAGTTCACCGAAAGATGAAAAATCGGACATTATTTACTTACCCTCTTGTCATTACAAACCTGTATGACTTTTTTCTGCAGAACACAAATGTTGGTAACCAAACAACAGTGATACCCATTGACTTGCAATGGTTTTGTGTCCATGGAAGTCAATGGGGCAAGTATTGTTACCAACATTTTTCAAAATCTTTCTTTTGTGCAGAAGTCATACAGGTTTGTTATAACATGAGGGTTAGTAAACAATGACAGAATTTTTTTTTTGGTGAACTATCCCTTTTTTGGGCTTTTACATGCAAGGTGAAATTGTGGAAATGTTAAAAAATCAACCTGTGTTGATCAGTTTTTGCCGTTTAAAAAAAAAAAGTGTTTCACATGTTTACATGATCTTACACGTTATTCGTTTTTAAACAATCAGAGTAAGACGCGTATGTAAACGCACTCATTGACACGTCAATCAACTTTTTACTTATGCATTTGTGTAGTATTCATAATTCTTACAGCTATAGATCTCTTAGATTCAGACTAGTCACCATTTACAAAGGCATTAAGGTTTAAAACCTTGTGTAGTGTAGGGTAAGTGTGTTAAATCCTTGTTTTTTGCCAAGTCTGGCTTTAACCAGGGCCAGACGGTAGATTAGGGCCTTGCTGTGGTCAGCCATTTCTGTGCTTATGGCCGGTTGTGGTTAAGCTGTTTCTCTGATGGTGGTGAGCTAAGCTTACATACATGTTATTTTGGTGTATGGTTGTGGTCGTCGAGAAATGATTTTTAAAAGAACACGAAAACATTGTCTCTTTTTGTAAACTAATAAAACCTTTTGTTAAAACTTTCTTAATGTTTTACCATATGTGCACATTTGGTGCAAAATGTAAGCATGCATTATTCACCCTCACCCTGTTGTTCATAATCTTTTTTATGACTCTTTTCTCTGTGGAACACAAAAAAGATATTTTGAGAAGTGTTTTTGTGTCCATTATGAAAGTCAAGTCAAACTGTATTGTTCTGAGGTTTTGACCTGCTCCATCGACTCAAGGTAGCATCTGTCAGGAGAAAGTTCCTCCCATTCGCCCATGTGCGGCTCTTCCCTGGTGACCCATAAATTACGATCACTGTTGCTTGAGCAGAGCGATAAGCACTGAAATCCAGCTCTCTCCCGCCAGCGTGGGGAATATAGAGTGACACAGTCACCCCAGCCATGGCCTGGCACCTTCAGACATGCTGCTGTCCAGACTCAAGCCGGACATATGGTGCCTGACGTCATATTGGTCCTTATTTTATCGTGCTGGGATAGTCATCAAACCTTCGGTTTTGTAATGTTTTGGCAGCATTTGCTGTGTCTGTTATACATTAGTTAGCGGAAATAAAGCAAATGAAAGTTGCTTGTGTGGAGCGTGATGCTGTTTAACAGAAGATGCCAAGTACAAGGAATGTGTCATTTCTGTGGCAGATGCTGCATCTCCCATTATCACCTTAGTGATGCAAATAATAATGATGTGACACTTTTGGTGAAAAAGAATAAAGCCAAAAAACTTTAAAGCTTTTGTAGCTTTTTATATTTTGGAGATCACTTTTAATTTTAGTGTTAGACCCTGAGAATTAAACTCTTGATCTTGAAAACTTTTACTTGGCTTTTAATACTGAACAGTCTTTGATATGTAAATGTTAGTGGTGGTATGTTTTTTTGGGGGATTCCTTTAATTGTGTAAGTTTTAACTTGTGGAGTTTTAAAGAAATAGTGCACCCCAAAATTAAAATTCTGTCATTATTTACTCACCCTCTTGTCATTTTAAACCTGTGTGACTCTCTTTCTTTTGCAGAACACAAAAGAAGATATTTTAAAGAATGTTGGAACAGCAGTGGCACCCATTCACTTCTATTGTATGGACACAAAACCAATGCAAGTGAATGGGTGCCAGTAAACAACATTCTTTAAAATAGCTTCTTTTGTGTTCTGCTGAAAAAAAAGATGACAGAATTTTTGGGGGAACTATCACTTTTACAGTGGACCCTAGAAAACTGTTTCAGATTGAGTGAGGTATTTCCTCAGCTAAGCGCTAGCATGTGGCAGGTGCATAATTCATTTCACACTGTCAGAAACACTGACTTAACATTCTGTCGACCCCTGCATGCTTATTTAACAACTCAAAAGCTCACACAGAGGGGCCTGTCAGAATGTGTTTCAACATAATAAAAGTATAACAGCCCAGACGCGTCTCTTTTGATGTGGCTCTTTTCATTTCACTGCTAACATTGACTGATTACGTTTGATGAGCACTGTTAAGTTTTGGCTTCTTCATTCATACTTCAATTAAAACCGATGAAGATAAATGTTGAAAGAGGCATGTGAATGTCACAGCTCGACAGTGAAAGTAGACTCCCTCCGTCCTTTATAATGTGCTTTAATATGAGCAGTGGGGCGTAAAAGTTTAAGCCCTTTGCTTTTGCCAAAATAGGTTTAGGTGTTGCACTTGAGATGTGAAGTCGGGTAGCTATTTTTACAGATGTGTGTGATCTCTTTTGGAGCAAAAGATACTCCTGGTATTTATTTGAAGACACATGCATAGCATTGTTGTCCTTACGAAACCTTGTATGTCCAAATTCACTTTACTTTCACAGTATGTTACTTTTAAAATGATTAATATGTCAAAGTTGACAAGCACCTTTCAATACTTTTAAATGGTTAGATTTTTGCAAATCTCAGTGACAACCATAAAGGGTGACTACTGACTAATAATACTGATTTATAAAATATGAAGATGCAAGGTGTCAGAAGGACAGCGATGATATCACCTTTAACCAGTCAAATAAGAGAGAAGGGACAGGATAACATGGACAGATAACAAGGTAGCGGAAATCAAACCCACACGAGCACCACAGCTTTATGTGGCTGATATTTTGCCTCACAAACTTTGTAAAGTGGTTTCTGTTTCCAGTTAAGCTTCAAATAGAGTTCTTTTTTGGACCTTATTCTGTAGCCCTTTGGTGTGAAGCTCTCTGCTGTAAAAGTGACTTGGTCCGAATTTGGTTTTGACACCATCAAGAGTGATCATTTTAGCTTCACACAAATAAAGCTCTGTGTGATGCTCCTATAATATTTGCCTTCTATGATGGGTCATGTTGTTGAGTGCCTCACTTACACAGACCAATAAAGTAAGATTATTTACCCCCTCAAAAGTGAAGCAGTACAGGGCCTGTAGAGATGAAGATAAATGGAGTCTGAGGGTGGTTTCAGATATCAGAGAGCTACTTGATCAGACTGTCAGATTGTACTGCCCATCACTTTAATGCACCTCTTTTGCACATAAAAGGGAAACTCATAGTTTATACAATGGACATCTGAAGTCTGAATTCTGTGTATTAATAACTGTACTGTTTTCTCAATAGGCTCCCGCTTTGCTTTGTCAGTCGTCTTTTGGTTTGGGTGGATCATGTTCCTCCTCCCCAACATGACTAAAAGCATCATCAGTTCTGCCTGCCACTCTGAAACCAAATACTCAGCAAAATTTAACACGGCCAGCCATCAGGAGAACATAAAAAGCTTCCCTGTGACATGTTTGGAAAATAAACAGAACAAAGCCTTTTTAATGAAAGCTAGATTTACCTTCTTCCAGTTGGATGCCAGTGAATATTCATATAAGAAAGGGGCAAAGGTGGGTGTTTAATTTGGGTTTATATGAACAGTTAAAAAGGTCCCGAGTGATAAAGGATCTGATCCAGTGTGTATTTCAGCAGAGGAACTATCATATTCATACATTAGTTCCCTATATTACAGCTTGCCAAAGATATTTGATTGTTATCAGGTTCATATTAAATTTCAGCTTCTTTTTGCATTTCCTCATGAAGGTACACTCCACCCAAAAATATATGTAAATTTATGTCATTTACCACCCTTAAGTTGTTCCAAACCTGTATAAATGTATTTGTTCTGCTGAACACGAAGGTAAATGGTAAATGGGGGATGAGATCTGTTTGGTTACTGACATATTTCCAAATATCTCTCTTTGGGTGGAGTGTCCCTTTAATCTGATATAAAACACTAAGAAGTGATGCAAATATGCCAACCTTATATTAAACATAAACAAGTACAATGTTGGTCATACATTGTACTTGGTCATACATTGTACAAAATATGTTTTGTGCCTATTTTGTTCAAGTACCTAACGTCATATTTCATTATAATGTTAAAGTTTATAACTTGCATGTACTTTATGCTCCTCTCAGCTGGCATATTGCTGTGTGTATGCATGTGTTAAAGCGTCCTGTGGTGCTCTTCAGGGAATCCTCTTTTGTGGATGGGTACAGGTTCAGCTGCACGGGCCTGCCTGCAGACTTCCATTGCTCCTGCTCAGCAGGGATTGTTTCTGAATATTTCTAGGAGTTTGCTTTTAAATAATGAATCACCTGCAGACTTAGACAGCAGGGACCGCATTATGTACATATACAGGCAAATCCACTCACCTCTTTGACAGAGGAGAGGGAGTTGAGCTCTTCCAGCTGCGAAAGGCTCCCTGATCTGTGATGTGATTTATATCATGATGTGACCTGAGTAAAATTAAGCGTCTTTGATAAATGTGTGTAGTAGCACTGATAATCGTGTACATCAACATTACCTCCCAGAATATCCTCATATTCCAATAATAGACTCAGTTGTACAGAAAGTAGGGATGCACAATGTATTATCGGCCATATCAGTATCGGCTGATAAATGGTCATTTTTAAAGTTATCGCTATCGTCCCAATATAAATATCAAATATTCCTCTGGTTGAACCACTTCAGGTGCACAAGAATTTTTAACTAGTGTAAAGTATGGCTTGGGCATATCTAAAGCTGTAAAGATATATGAGCTACATGTAAAACATATCTTTCTCTTTTGTCTATGTGTGATCAGGCCTTGGATGTGGACCGCAGTGTTCTGTACAAGATGAAGAAGTCAGTTAAGGCCATTTACACCTCTGGTCTGGGTAAGTGATGTCAGCATTTTCACTGTCTCACTGTTATTCATCATTTCAACATGTCTTGTGGCTTAAAGTGTGATTGGATTTTAGTCTATCAGACACACTGCACTCGGTCTTACTTGTTGCTATCACTTTATGTTGTATGATATGTTACCACACTAAAAGAGATTTGTGGGTAAATTTGGTGATTATGGTTTTCAAGGTTAAGAGATGTTCTGTCTCAGTGTGTTCTTCAATGAATGACTGGAATTTGGTCAATGTATATGTGTGTTTAAAGTCTGGCGAATGTAAATAATGTGTCTCAGCTGGTCTTATTGGTGCAGTAAATCCACATTTTGCTGGGGAAACATTACATAGTCGAGCAGCGAGAGCTGACAGTACTGGACTGCCGTATTGTTTTGGGTACACTCGTGCGACTGAACGCGCAATACGCATGCACTTAATGTCAACATTTTCTAAAAGTTCCGTCTTGCAGTTTACACGGAGACGAAAACGGCAGATTTTTTAAAAACTTGCACTTTGAGACCTGTTTTCAAAAGTTCAATAAAACGCCATTTCCATATAAACGAACGGCCTCTTATAAATACACTTTAATGCACAGTCTCTATAGCATTCAAAGCATAGCATAGTGAACAAATTCACTAACCCAATTAATGAATTTTAAAGCTGCAATCTGTAATTTTTGCTTCTATATTACCATCTCTGTTTGAAACCGTTTGCTTAACATACTTATCGTTACTCGGGTCAACATGTTTGACATTTCTGGCAAAATCATACCTGATAGCTCAACTTAGAAATCATTATTATAAGCTTAACGTTGCAAATCAGTGTATAATAAATATACACATTCTGTCATCATTTACAGACATTTCTTTGTTCTATTGAACACAGAGAAAGAAATTTGAAAGAATGTTTGTAACCAAACAGTTCTTGGACCCCATTGACTACCATAGTAAATAGATATTTTGAAAAATGTACTATAGTAGTCAATGGGGTCCAAGAACTGTTTGGTTACAAGCATTTGTCCAAATATATCTTTCTCTGTGTTCAACCAAACAAAGAAATGTATACAGGTTTGGAACAACTAAGTGAGTAATTCATGACCGAATTTTCATTTTTGGGTGAACTATCCCTTAAACTTCATGTTGCTTACAGGCTCCTATCTTTTAGTTGATCCAGTAGGCAAGTCCACGTTCCTCAAGTTGAATATAATTAATGTTTTGGAGTATTTCCGAGTGTTCTAGATTGAATGGCTCCAGTTATCGGCCTGCACTGGAGAACTGTTTTTTGTACCGGCTGCCTGTACTAAGCTTGAGCAACTCTCCATTGTGCTGACTGCTTTGGCTATGACAACACTGCTCATTCAGAGACTGAATTTGTTTCAACTGCGAGAGGAGGCCCGGCCGAGAACACAGGGGCGAGCTCTGCTGATCTGGACGTTTCCAGGAACACTGCTGGCTCTGTTCAGGCGGGACAGCTGTCTCCCACACCCCAGGGGACAGCTGTGTCGGGACACACCCTTTGTGTTTCTTGCCCGTATACGTGCTGATGGGATTCCCAGAGCCGTGGCTGTTATTGTTTCCTGTTGGTTGGCTTTAATGTCACTTTGCTCTGGTCGTTCATGCATGTTGTGCATGAAGCAAATTCGTTTTTTGTTATTTGCATGTTGCTGGTCCACACACCTGATGTGAATTGTTGTATTTACATTAGGACAGAATTTGCATAACAGATACAGTTTGACTGTTAGTGTATTATTGTATTCCTGCTTAGCACAACTGCGTTTGTCATTTCTATGCAAAATATTTCAACTGTAGGTAAACTATTCTTTGGTTGACTTACCAAAAAGTGTAAATACGTTGTTTATCCCGTAAGTTATAAAACGGTAAAATATTTGAATGGGAAATTCCAGCGTTATTGATGTGACAATTTGAGTCAATACTTAAAATATAAATTCTTACAGAATGTATTTATTACCAATATATTGAACAATCTGTTTATATTTGACTAAACCCTTGCTGATAGAGTCCAGACATCAAGTTTTCTATTTTAAATAAAGGAAAAATTCATGTGTTATGGATGCGACAAAAAAGAACGCATGTTTTTAGAGACAATATTTTGTAGGATTTCTGTGAGTTAAAATGTACAAACCAGAAGCAATTATACCCAACAAATGAAGAAGGGATAGACCACAAAATGTTACTATAATTTTCATGTGCCCATTTATGAGGAATATGCGAAACACATTTATGAGTGTTATGCGAAAGTTTGGAACCCTTTGAAGAATCTGTGAAAATGTGAGTTATTTTAACAAAATAAGAGAAATCCTACAAAATGCTCGTTTTTTTTTATTTATTTAGAACTGTTCCGAGTAAGGGTGCCCAAACATTTGCACAGGGTTATTTTAATATTTTCAGCAATTTTTTTTGTCTTGTGGGCTATATGTAAAAACATTTTTATGTAAAATATCTTACTTAGGACAGTTTTAAATATTAAAAAAACATGCATTTCGTGTGATTTCTCTTATTTTGTTAAAATAACATTTTCACAGATTCTGCAAGGGGTTCCCAAACTTTCGCATAACCGTGCGTTCAGACCGCCGACGGCGAGAGCGCCAAAGTTGCCGGAAGTCATTCATTTTCAATGTGAGCCGGCGGCGGCGAGCAGTGGCGTGGCGCGTCTTGGCCGTTGAGGAGAGTTGAAATCAGGTCAACTTTATGCTAATGAGCTATGACGCGGTTCGGCGGCAACCAATCGGAACGTACAAATCCACCGCTTGAGAGGATTCCAGAGAACGCAGCCCTGTACAAGAGAAGCATTCGATCTACGTCAGAGTGTCCACGAATCTTTCTACCAGCGTTGTTGGCACGGCAGCCAGAGCGATTTCTGACGCGCTCGCCATCGGCGGTCTGAACGTACAGTAACAATGTGACAATCCCTTATGGATTTAATTCACTTGCATGACTAATGCTTTAAACTCACAAAATGCTTTAAAAACTAACAAAGTATTTAAACCTCCAAATGTTGACATCTGACCCATCAGTATGGTGAAAACCTTTGGCAAACACTTATTACAAGTTTTATGAAGTATTTAAATTGATATTCTAGATGGTCGAGTACACATTGTGTAGTACACTAGCAACAACACGTCTCCTGTTATATCAGCCAAAAGGGTTAATTTTAAAAAAGTAATTGCAAAGTAATTGCATTAGAAAAGCTTTATTACATAAGCCTTGATAGCAGCTTAATGTTCTCCCACAGTAATATAAATTCTTTGCTTACAGGCCGCTGACCCAGAGTGAAAGTTTGATTAATTTCTCGGCTCTTAACCGCTATCAGTGAGAAACAGGGACATCTGCTCTTAGCTGGTTTAAGACAGCATAGGCAGTAAATCTCTTACGGTTGACATGCAAGAGACAGATCTCCTCATCAGAGGGCTCTCAACTGGTAAACTGATGTTTTTCAACAGCTCTGCTCTGTAGAAATAGTTCTTCACACCTGGAGGAAACAGTAACGGTGTGGTATAATCACTGCTGGAGTGTGGAATTCACAGCTGGGATTTCTACCCCTTTTCACATTAACACCTATCTGTTATCATTACTGCAGTAGATTCGGCAGTGAACACAGGCACGATTAATAACAATCTCATGTGTAAGAATATAAAGCATCATTGAAACTATAGGTTTTCATGCAGACCTTAAAGGTATAGTTAACCAAAAAATTAAACTTATCCTCTTGTCATTCCAAACCTGTACGACTTACTTCTGCAGAACTCAAAAGAAGATATTTTGAAGAATGTTGGTAACCAAACAACATTGGCGCCCACTGACTTCCATTGTATGGACACAAAACCACTGTGTCTCCATAACTGCCAGGTCCTGCAATGTTTGCCATATTTATTCAGTCTTGCTTCATACCAGCTCGTGTGTACCCTGGGCCTTTTACTGAGTAAGCGGCCAGTGTGTCTTCCAGCAAGGTCAGAAGGATCAACTTTCACTCGTGACACAACAGCTTTCTCACTTCAGCCAAAGAAACAAGCACTTCTGTCTGACAGTGCTGGATTATTTATGCATATTGCTCGGTGTTTGACAGTGAACTGCAGGATGGAAAGAGAAAAACAGAAATGGATGGAAGCTGTTACATTCATAGAGTCCTTGTACAGTTTATAACTGTGTATAATAAATGTGAATTTATATAGATTGTTGTATTTAATGCCCTATATAAAGTTATAAATGTCTGTTCTGATGTTTAATGTGCGTTGACATGAACTTTGTAAAAAGTTTTGATGCCTACTGTTAAGAAGAGCCTCAGATACAATGCCAACATTTACATTTTTCACTGAGGAGTACAAAGTAGGGTTGCACGGTGTACCAGTGCTACAGTAGCATTGCGATGCTCAAGCTTCAAAATACTGGCGATGATGCTCTATTTTTTAAACTGTAGTACCGTAAGTAATAATAATAATAATGTTACATTTATATTGCGCCTTTCCAGAGCTCAAGAACGCATTACAATAACAACAGCAGTAATACAGGAGAACAAACAGTAATAAGCGAGAACATAGAACACAACATCAATACTGTAGTGAAGGACAACAAAAAACACCAAGTACAGCTTATGAGAAATAGCATTTTGAATATAGGTGAGTTTTGAGTAATGCTTAGAATTCGGATAAGTCGTTTACACAACAGAGTGATCTCGGAAGGGAGTTCCATAGTTTGGGAGCCATGATACTAAAAGATCTGCCCCCATAGAAGAAATGTTACATATTCACATTAAAGTTCAATTGAACACTTACATCTGCCTTTTTGCTTGCTTTTCTCCTAAATGAATCTGTGAATGATTCAATGAGTTGACACTTGCATCAAGACACTTGCTTCGTTCTTAAATAAATCAGCTGTTTTGAATGAATCTGTTGAATAATTCACTTTCACCTACTGGTTGTTTTAGTTTCGCATTTAAAAGCAAGCCTAACATTTCCTTTTATAAATGTTGCTGTCTAAATACAAACTGTTGCACATTTGAAATAGTTCCCACATATGACGTTCTTGTATACTTACTATTTACTATAATAAACTTTACTAAAATTCTAGACACTTGTGAACTCCTAAACATTCTTCAGAATATATTTTTGTGTTCTGTGGAAAAATGAAAGTCATGCAGTTGTTTTGTGTGGAATCATACTAGCTGAGCTACAGTAACACAATCTCATACATTCATTACATGTTCACATTATCAAGTGTCAGCATATCCATAAAAACGTTGCCAAATTTCTTCCACACTTCCACATGTCATAACCACAATGAGGGCATGAGGGCTACATCTGGATCTGAATAAACTCCAGAAATAGATTGTGGTTTATGGGAGGGATTTTTCCTTACAATAACCCCATGAATCAGGTGCAGTATGCAGGTGTTTAAATGACTAAAGCATTACTCACCTGGACCAACCTACTACATCTGAAATCACAATCGTGTCTGTGGTCACAGGGCTGACCGTTGACAGCATAATAATCACAGCTATAGGGCTATAAGAAACAATAGATATTATACTGTTTCTGTTAGTTTGTATAAAATGTTTTAATGTCCTTTCCAGCCTGTTATGAAAAAGAAAATTCATAGAAAGTTGCAGCTTTATTCTAATAGAAAATTTTACTCAGGCCATCCAAGTTATAGGTGATAATGTCAACTATGTTTTGGATGGCCTGAGGGTGAAACAGCACATTTTATTATTTGAACTAACCCTTTAACAGTCAATATTCATTTACAATAGCACGTATGAAAATGTCAAGAGAAGCAATAGCACTGTTCCCTCAACAGTCTGTAATTTAGGACAACAAAAAAGTTGAGTTACTGTCAAGTAGAAAACAGCTCAGAGGCGTCATTTTACTGTTGCAGATGACTAGAAGATGTGGAGAACTCATATGTCGCTTTTTAAACAAAAAGGCCCATACAAATGCTTATTCTAACCACTGTAGCAAAAACCAAGACAGGGTTGTTTGGAGACCAAACAAAGTCTGTGTTGAGGTTATACACACCACCTGGTCTGGAGATTTATTGTCATAACATTAGTGGTGACTTCAGCTGGAAACTGGTGTCCGTGTGAAGACCCCTGCAGTGAATGTCAAAACATGTGAAGATCTGCAGTAATGTTCAGAGTCTCACATGGACTTCAGGAACCTGCTGAGTTTGGTATTTCACCTGTTGCATTGAAAGTCTTTTTGCCTAAATGACATCAGAGGGTCTTAAAGGACAAGTAGACCAATGGCTTGAGAACCAATGGCTTTCCAACAGGAGTTTTGAAACACTAAGGGTTAATTGAGACTACAACTTGTATAGATCATTGAAATAAAGTCCCTGTTCTAGTAAGTAAACTAGTAGAACATGACCCTAGCAATGCCAAGATCATAGATTCGTATGCCAAGATCATAGATTCGTATACCAGGAAATGCACATAATACATACATATAAATTAGAATAGATTGAATGCACTGTAAATGCTTTGAATAAATAGGGGGCTTTGATGTTGCAGGGTTCTAGTTAGAGACCGGCAGGTTAATGCGAAACAGGACTTGATTGGGCGATGGATCCAGTATCAACATTGGCACCATGTTGGTGGAAAAGCCAGGAAAATCTGTAAGCAAGTTAAGACATTTGATGAGTCATTGTTGTACATCTGTGGTTTGAAGAAACAGATCTTCCCGACTCTTAATCTCACCCTTCTCTCTCTCCTCTACCTGTCTTGATAGCTCAACACCTATCCTTACAGTCAAACAAGAGTTGCCTTTCAAGGTTTAAGTTGCAGAAGGGTCTTTCATAATGCAATCTTATGTATTACAGTCTTGCAGTTACATGTGACTTAAAATATTTGACAGATGCTCTTATCCCGACGTACTTTCAACAAGGATTTTAAATTATGTTGTTCTGGCAAGCCATCAAGCAGTTCTGAATGTTATCTTCAGGGAAAAGATGTACATACTTTAAAGCATTCTTGTTGACTTGTTTATTGTTAATGATTATTGGCATTAACTGTAAATGTGCGGGGCACTTAAAGTAAGTGACCCTTAAAAGGTTTCTATGTGTATTTTAAATTGTTAAATTATCAGGATCCATTTTGATGCTAGTGCTGCTTCAGATTGGTAGCCACGTACTGTATGTAGACAGTGGGGACATCCAGAATTACTGTTCTGGGACATGTGATGGGGAGCCCAAAATGATATAGGCTTCCAATTGGGCCCGGAGAAGGGGGTTATCTTTAAATATATTGTCCCCAAACTTGTGAGTTTTAGCAATGTGCCTGTGCATAACCGACAGTGAAGCAGCTCACTATGACACTGTTTCCTGACCTCTAAGATAACAGCAGTGGGCACAAAAGACTTGTGTTAGCAGATTCTACTGGAGATAATTAATGCCCATTTGCGGTCTCATCTGTGTTTATCAGAGTTATTTATTGAGGCAGGTGTAGTCATTCATCAAATAGAGCAGGCAAAGAGCATATGGGTAGATACAGGTTAAGATGAGAAGAGCTCTGTACTGGCTATCCTGATCAGGTGAAAAGAATTGAGGGGTTTCATGTGAATAGCCTGCTAGAGTAAAACCTTTGCATATCTATTAGCTTAATTTGTTGTGTGCTTTGTTGTCGCTGCAGTAGCCACAGTTACGGAGTTGTGCAGGATGCAGTCTCCAAATAAAATCCACTCCCCATTGGATCCCAAAGCCATGATATCAAAACAGACAATATTATATTTAATGGAATATTGCAGTGTTTATCATAAATGATTTATCCTTGCATGTCGTAGTTTTAAAAAATTAATGTGCTCTCATATTATCGAATCAAAAACATTAACCTCTACTCTCTGTCAAAATTACATCTCTTCTGTGTATGACGTATGTTTCCCTACATATATTGACTGTCCAACACCCAATAGTCCAATTATTAATTCACATTAATTCTTCATAATTTTTCCTTTATTCTGTATTTATGCACAACTGTATATCCTGCACTTGCTTATTGCACTTCTGCTTAGACCTAAACTACATTTTGTTGCCTAGTTGAATCTAATCTAATCTATTGAAACTATTTTCCATCATACATTCTTTTCTCAATCCAAAAGCCATTTTTCTTAGATATATGAAAAATGATATGTCACAATATGAAAAAAAACCACTGCAACTCCTTTTCTTTTTTTTTTTTTTATTATTCTTCGTATTCTTGTTGCTACATAAAATGAAGGTTGAACCACTGTAGTCTGCGCCATGAGAGTTGTAGTTGCATTGTTGTCTATGGGGCCGTCTCCTTTTTCTATTTTTCCAAAGCGCCCAGGATCTTGCGCTCTCCTGTCATCTGCCATTGCTAAGCAACCATGTGTCTCCATCTTTGCTTAGCTTTTTTATGTTGTTCCAGAAAAGCTGAAGCTGATTGGTTTGTTCTTGTCACGTGACCTGCAGTGCGCTTGCACTGGTGTGTTTCGTTCTGAAAAGTAGAAATGCTTTGAACTCGATGTGGCGGCGACACACTTAGAAAAAGAAGCGTGGCACATTGCATGCATTGCCGCCAGTCTACACTTAAAATAACTTGTGCACGCAAAAGATGCGACATGTGAATGGGCCCTATGGGGTTTAGAAAGCTCTCTGACTTTATCCAAAATATCTTTATTTGTGTTCTAATGTGTATTGGTTGTGGAATGACTTGAGGGTTAGTATGACATATTAATGACATAATTTTCATGTCTTTCAAATTTTGTCAAAAAGTTATTCATATTGAAATTAAACCTTCTAATTCTTTTTTCGTTGGGTCCGCCTACGATTTGCGAAGTAACACTTAGCTGACTAGTTTAGCAGTCTTGTAGCCGATTAGCCTGCTAACATTTAAACATAAACCTACACAGTTTACTCTACACCCCGTAGCACAGGGATGTCCTGTCAGGCATCAAATCACCATAAGTGAATCTTGCATGACAATGGACCACTAAGAAAGTGATAGCATACTGCTGTCACACTTCCTGTCCTATTGTGCCCTTCCTTTTTAGACACAATGTGTCACTTAAACAGATATACTTAAGAAATAATGAGTAGCCTTATGTATTATTCATTATTATTCATTGAAAGGCTTTTCTTGGCAAAGGTCTTTTTTTCAAAGGGAAATTGTGCTAGTAAGGCCTGATAACGGTAACCAGTTTGTGTAACAGGAAGGTCACTCTCTGGGGAGCCTTATAGCAGCTTCAGGTGGTAATTGCAAACAGGCAACATTGGTTTGCTTTGTACACCAGCAAGCATCATGACACTTTACAGCATGTTCGTACTTGCAAATTACACATTTTCCCTGTAGACAAACTGCGGGGAGTTTGCGACATCAGCAGAGAATTACATGCTTGCTTGTTTTTCGTGTTTTGAAACATACCCAGTGATTGTGCTTTAGCCCGGGAGAGGAAGACATCTGGGAATTTGATGGAATTAAGAGAAAGCTTTGCATTTTTGGTTTGTTTACATTTCCATCAGATCATATCAGGATCTTTTTGTCATCATACAGTAACAATGGACAGAGTGGAACAGTCTCCCTGAAACAATAAATAGAGTGTGTGTCAGTGGATTTGGGAAGCTGGGTGATTAGATGAAGTGTACATGAGAATGCTGGAACACAGGACAAGACATTTGAGAGGGAGAAAAGTAGGAAAAAATGGGGAAAAAAATGGTAGCCAAACACTTGATACTATTAGAATGAGGATTGTCTATCATATATGATTGTTAGGCTTTTGGTAATTGTAGTTTACATAAATATGTCAAAAACGTTTCATTAAATGTGTAAGAAAATATATCATAAACTTATAATGATGATGTGTGTAGTGTACTGCTGCAGAAAAAAAGAGAGCACTTCAGTTTTGTCTTTTTTCAGCATTTATGCATATATTGTGGCCATTCTAGTGTCTGTTGAATTTTAACAAAATCAAACCTCAGAAATGACAGTCACCCAATGCAATATGAAAGACTGAGAGTATTACAGTATTCAAGATCCACAGTATATTAATTTAAGAAGAACATTTAGAAAAACTGAAAATAATTTCGGGGTGGTCTCTGTCTCTGCTCTTTTGCATCTGTATATTCTAAAGGAGTAGTTAATCTAAAAACAAAAATCCTGTCATCATTTACTCACCCTCTTGACATTTCAAACCTGTATGACTTTCTTTCTTTTGCAAAACACAAAAGAAGATATTTTAAAGAATGTTGGTAACCAAAAAACGTCAGCCTCCATTCACTTCTGTTTTATGGACACCAGTGTAAGTTAAAGGCAACCAATGGTTTTCTGTTACAAGCATTCTTCAAAATATCTGCTTTTGTGTTGCGCAGAAGAAAGAAAGTCAAGAGTGTGAGTAAACTAGCATGAGTGAGTGAACTATCCCTTGTGTATGTATTGCCAGTAATACATTAATTATTGTATTCAAGACAAAAAATAGTTCATATAAAATTATTTACATAACATTTATAAATTGATTTTAATGACCACATTCTAGTCCATTTACAATTAATGTTGTATATTGCATTGACACTTCTGTCTGTTTTTAGCCCACGTCGAAAATGAGGAGCAGTACACACAAGCGCTGGAGAAGTTTGGAGAAAACTGCGTGTACAGAGACGACCCTGATCTGGGATCAGCCTTCCTCAAGTTCTCAGTCTTCACCAAGGAGCTTACAGCCCTCTTCAAGAACCTGGTGAGGGCATTAATGATTTTAATATGTCAGTTCTGTGAGCCGCAAATGCATTTCAAGCAGCTTTTTTCCGAGCTGTTAATGTGCTAAGACCCCTGGATCCAAAATCTGATCCTCAGTCATTGGTCTACAGGGTGGATCAGCTTTCATGAATGCTCCTTAGCATTTGCAGGGTTTCCACTTCATAAAGTTAAGCTTAACATTTCCAGTCATCCTGTAATTTGTGGTTTGGGAAATTTTCTTGTCAGTATTTGCAAACATAATGAATAATTTCCCTAACGTCATGCTTGCATGTTTAGTTCATTTAAACTGTCTCATTCTCTCTTGCTGCGACAGATAATTATATTTCTTCTTTGGCATTGTGTGTTTATCGCTCTACGCAGTTATGATTATGACCATTATAAGAGCCACAATTACACTGCTGGGAAGAATGGAAGAGGTTTATCTAATGTGTCACTTTCTCTAGTTTCAGAACATGAATAACATCATTACCTTCCCATTGGACAGTCTGCTAAAGGGAGATCTGAAAGGGGTTAAAGGGGTAAGTTCATTACTTAAAGCCGTTAAACGGGTTTCTTGTGCTTTTTGGCAGTTTTTCAGCACGGTATTGATCAGTGGCCGTCTCAAGGCATTGCAGATGCTTGCGCGTTGACCAGTGCGTAATGGATGGATTATATTGCTTGGCTCACACCAGCCTCAGTTGACAAGTGTTGGGAATAACACATTAGGCCTGAGATATATTTTACCTAGGTTCACAAACACAGGTGTTAATAGTTGACCAATGCATTGCAAGGGCAGTATCTGATTGTATATTGCTAATGGGGTGCTTGGTATACTGTGGTGCTGAGAAATCTTACTCAAGGGGGTGATAGAGTTGAATTCAAATGTAAGCAGTTACAAATAAACAAAAATCACTTATTGACCAAATTCATTAGAACCATCTGAAAACTGTCTTCTTACCATTTCCCAGTTCACAGCAGTAAACTTAATAAAGTTGAAGTTTAAATTTTTGGATTGGATTGAAGGTTAACTGTCATGTCTGTATACAGAAAAAAGAGGATTTGGATGGCAGAATGTTATTTTTTTCTGGCTAGTTTTGAATGGGGCTGGTTTTGTTACGCAGATCTGGCAACCCTGGCTACAGATGGTGGAGTGCTAAATAACTCTGCAGTTGCAGTTTTATGTTTCAAACAGGGATGGCGATAAAGAAGCAAAAGTTACAGATTGACGCTTTAAAGGATCAATGTCTAGCAGTGAGGTTTGGGAATTACAACCAACGTGTCACTCCACTGCTCGCCCCTCCCCTTCAAAGCACTATATTACACATTTAAATATGAAATGCATTTCTGGGCGATCTCAGGGTGCCAGTATATGGTAGTTCGCATCCCTTTCAGAACAAGGAGGAAATCTGTCAGCTTATCAATTTTCTGTGGACCCCCCTCAGCAAGAGTGCCACAACTCATGTTCACCATTACCCACTCAAATGTCCTGCATGTGCATACGCTCACATGAGCATTCTTGTGTGCAAGACAGTTAGGTAGAAGCTTTTTGCTGAACTGATTTTCACAATGCCTTTCAAAGACGTCTCTATTCATTAATGTCCACCGTAACCTACATGACCTTCTCTGCACCACGTGACTCCTGTCTTTCTAGCTCTTAGGGGGGAGCCTGATGTGATTTACTCCTAATGAGGCGCTTGGTTCAGCTCCCTGTCTCGTTTCCTTGGAGACTCCACTCTTTTTCTTTCTGTGATGGGGCTGAAAAGGACATTCTGCCCGGGTGACGTGATTCCTTGAACGCTTAGATAAAGATAAAAAGGACAGTAAACTGCATCAGAGAGATGCCAAACAGGACCGTAATTGGGCCTTGATGGTCACTTAATGTAACCTTTACACTGAGCTAAGCTTTGCTGGATTTTATTCATCCGAGATTGTATCATTGACCACTAAATTAGCCAATAAAGTTTTTTTAAGTGTTCTACTTGTACTTGGTAAATTGAGCATCACAAACTATTATTATAATTTCAGCAAAGCTTAGCAGAGAGAAGCATAATAAAGGTGTGCTTTTACTTTTCAGCATGACTTTTTGTCTAAAACTACAAATATATGTACTAGCTGTCATCAATAAATGACTGGTCTGGCATCAACCCCTACTGAGTCATAATAGATCTCTATATAAAGAAATAAATCCTTCATGTCAGCGTCCCGGAAAGGTGGTTGGAAGGACAGAGAGAGCTGTCTGGTTTAAGGGGCTATGGAGTGCTAATGATTTTGGATGGTCTATATCAGCATTGTGCTTGATTTTGGAACTCTGCAGGAAACCGGAGCTAATGGATGAGGATTATGGGTCTGAAGTAAGACCATCATTCCAGTCATTAACCTGAACCTGTGACTCATTTAACCTGTCAGCCTGTTAAGCGAATTGGTCTACGAAATGAAATGACTTTGGGTGTCATTGGGAGGTCATCATTTTTGTTAGCTGTCTTTGACAACAACAAAGAGTATTCATTCAACAGTCTGTGCTTCCAGTTTATATATAATATATATATATATATAGTATATATGTTTCTTCCCTATATGCAGGAATGAAATATTGTTTGAATGGAAAAGTATTTTTAAGTCATGTGAGAGGTGCCTGACCTCAACGTTCCCTCTCTCTGACCTTACATTTTGAACGGAAGTGCTTGAGCAGGCGGAAAACAGACAGGCAGACAAGCTGACATCATTCCAAAACCCCTCAACTTGATATCGTGCTGTCTGTTCCTGCTGTCTCTATTGTTTTACAGTGTTTAAATGTGTGTGTGTGTGTACCGTACATCCCCTGTTCAGTCAATCACACTGACTTTGCTTGAGTAGACAGTTTTGTCTGCCTCGGAGGGAGTGATTTCACTGTTGGCCTCTGTCGAAGCCCATTCATCTGTGAAACCCTCCCACTCAGGCTTTTCCAACGCCCTGATAGCGACGTGTTGTGGTCTGAAAATCCAGGTGACGCCATTGTGACTCAGCTTGTTAAAAAAATGTATCCTGGTGCCGTGTGGTGAGGAAAGATGATTTACAAGTCAGTCAAAGCAACATGAGGCTGTTGGAAATAATGTTTAGCATGTCTGCCATTCAGAGATGTGCAGTCTCTTATTGTAAACCTCATCTGTGTTTCTGAGTTAATAGGCCTAGTCATTCTTTGAATTACTGAAGTGGCCCTTTTGTTATTGAGAGCTTTCCTATAAGTCTATAATAATCTTCAATGATCTTCACATAGACTTGCACCCAACTGGTTATCTCCTTTGATCTCTATTACAATGACGGTAGGGTTACATGATATTGAAACTATTAATATTGAAATTATTAATAGAATAAAACCGAACATATTTATTTATTCGATATATAATTCGATTGGGTGGTTAATTATGGACGTGCAGTGGGGGCGAAAGGATCCACAAAAAAAAAGAAATAAGGGTAATGTTCTGGGAACGGTCCTTGGAATGTTCAATTTTGGTTCCCAGAACAATATTTTTTCAGGATTGTTTTTGGTTATCCCAGAAAACAAAAACAAACCTTTAAAATAATGTTCTGGGAACCAAAAACAAACGTTTCAGGAATGTTCTAAGAATGTAATAATTAATACTTTAAATAATGCAATACAATATAATGCAATTTACAATATGTAATACAACAAAAACAATGCTAATTTTTTTTACATCTTTTCATGTTTGTTTTTGGTTATCCAGGAAAGTTTGCCGTATGGATAAAAAATAATTAACCAAAAACAAATGTTAAAAATAATGTTCTGGAAACCAGAAACTAACATTCCATAAACGTTATGGTAATACAATAATAATTGGTACAATAATGCAAATTAGATTAAAATCTATATATAGAAACTTTTAACCAACATTTATGTACCCCATTCCTTTTGATTGGTGATCATAAAAACGTACACGCATTCACTTATGCACGTTCACTAACATCTATCTGCATGACAGTCTCTCTGTATCAACCTAAAACTTTGACTATACATAACTAAACTTTAAACTATTCTGTTAATTGGTCATTGGGCACCATAGGTTAATCTTTCATTGTGGAATATCCTTTATATTGTCAAGTTCCTTTTACACAGCTATTTGTGCCATACTAGATGCAAGAACTCAAGCTGTGTGTAACATCTGTTATGAAAGTACATTAATTGAATTCTTAGGAAGCTTAAGAAGCCCCTCTACAAACACAGGCTTGTGTTATTAGTGTAATCTCTCAGTAGAGCTGCTAAAGAGTTTCATTGGAACACTGTGTTTGCCTAAGCTGAGAATGTCCTTGAAGCTTTCAAATGATGTCATTAGCACTGGCGTTACATCAGCTACTTGCTTTATAAGCATGACATGATGTTTGATGGTATGCGTTAAGCTTGGCAAGTTGAGTGCTAATTTTATAATATGCCTCTGAGATTGCTAATCTCAGTTTCAAACGGTGTATACAGGGACCATCCACGGACTGTGTATGGAACATGGGATGAAAATGCCTCAGTTAAAGAATGCCCCAGGGATGACGTTTTTCATAGGACGTTTTATTTAGTAGAATACGCGTTTGTTAACCACAGACGTTATTTCAGGCATTTAACCAAAAACCCATCTACCTTGGAATGATGGAACTGGAAATGCTAAAATGCTAACTCGCATCTGGGTTTTGCATACAAAAACACGTCATCCCTGCGGCACCCTGTGACAGTGTGGATATCAAACTGAAAGTTGAGTCATATGTCTGTGTAATGATTTTCCTCTCTGTCTCTTGCAGGATCTGAAGAAGCCCTTTGATAAAGCCTGGAAAGACTACGAAACTAAAGTGTAAGACATTAAAAAAATCTTCTATCATGCTTCAGTTTGGCAAATGAAATGAATTTAAAGGAAATATAGACTGGGTGAGTGCGAAATGAGGAATTGGTGTGATCCTCCCAGCGCTCTGGATAACAACCAGTCATTCTTGCCACCTCACTTCCTGTATTCCCTTGCTGTCCTATCACACTGATTGTTTTGCATGCAACAACGTATGACATTTATATAGTACTTTCTATATATTTTCCAAGCTGCAAGGGACATTCTTTACTGAAAGGGTAATATATTTTCTAATGACACGTCATTTGGTTAGTTGATTTACTGTAAAGCCAGGCTTTATATGGTTGTTTTTTGATATATCATTATTGTATTTTCATCATTGGCAGTTTTGCTGAAACATGCTTCACTCCATCTTCCAAATACGGGATATAATATCTTGTATTGGTTTGTGAATACATTCATGTTTTCAGACAGAAAGAAATGAAACCATCCTCTAATGCCACACTGGTCCTGACTCCGTTAAACTGGTTTTCGTCATCACCACCGATACAGTTTGAGTTCACTTTGATCTCTGTGTCTGCGCAAGGCTTCGGCTTTCTCACAAAGCGCAATTTGTGCTGCAGCCTTCATTTTTATAGTCAGCAAACATCCTTTTAATGAAAATGCTTAAAACCTTGCTGTGCAATGTAATAAAGGGAGGCGATAGAGAATCAGACGCAAAAATAACTCAGAAGACTAGGTGTAGAGCATTCATATTTGTTTGTGTGGTTTGTTTTCCCACAGACAAAAGCAATGCTCCACCATTTTGTTGGTTATGCGGTTTGATATTGAGTATAATCTTTGTAACAGAAAATGGTGGACTGTTCTTTTGAGTCACATGTGGAGGTGATGTGCTGGCTTGAGGGAGTCTGTTTAGTCTAGTTCTTTAATTCTGTATAGATGTATTACTTAAGGACTTGCTCACACAAAAATACAAAACATAAAATACAAAACATAAAATGTTGTACATTTTTGGGTCCATAATGTTACCCTAAGGACTTATTGTGTACCTTTTAAAGTATGTTTTATACCCCTAACAGTGCATCTGTTTATCCACACCACAAAAATAAGTCTTTGTTTTTGTCCTGTTCTCCAGTCCAAAAAAGTGAAGAGTTCTGAAATAAAAATGTATCAGTATCAAAATAACATGTAGCAGTTACGTTTAGAAGTTTAGTTATGTTTATAGACTTAAATTAAGCACTTAATTAAGTGATCAAACTTATTTTTTAAGAAAAATATTGCTGCTGAAGAACATTTATTTTGAGTTAAGTAATGTTAGATATTTATACTACTAAACGAGACAAAAAACTAATATTGTAATACAATATAAATATTTTAGTTAATTAATTAATTAAATTAAAAGTACTTTTGTTTAATTACTTCATTTCAAAAAGTTATATATAATATAATATAATACTAGCACTCCAAAAAGCACATACATCTATCATAAACAACATTATAAAGTAATCCAAACAACTCCAGTGGGTTGATTTTAAAGTGCTAAATTCAGATATGGTGCACCACTGATATCTTTAAATCTCACTGGTTCTTGCATGTCTAGTGAAAAAATATGTGACACTCTTTTAATCATTTCTGGGAAAGCTACTTTGGCTTTTGAAAAAACAATTTCAATGTAATGATTTTCATATCAATCATACTTACAACTAATCATAGAAACGGTTTACTTATTAGAATGCAGATATATTTACACTGCCAAGAAGTTAACAGTGGAAGCAGCTCCTCATGGCAACACAGCACTTTTTCTCAGCGCTTGATGCTTTTTACCACAGTCTTCTAGTTTGTAGCCATCTCCTGGTCACACGTCTCCTGCTAGATACCAAATCATGAAAGTAATGGTTCCAGAAACAGCCGGCTGTTAGCCTGCTTCATGGCCCGCTGGAGCTGATAGTCAATGAAGTTCTGAACTAAACGCATGAGGCTTTTTCTGGAACCCTGTCTGTGAAAACAGGCCTGACGCTTTCCAGCTCTCCTTCCCCACAGAGGAAGTGCTGCTTCCGAAACCTGGGTACAGTATGCTGCTGGAGCATATAAAAAAGAATGCCCTGTTGCATGAGTGGAAGAGCTTGTGTTTCCTGTGTGTGTGTGTGTGTGTGTGTGTGTGTGTGTGTGTGTGTATGTTGTGTATGCGTGTGTCTCAATTTTAAGGTGGTCTGTGTCTTTCAGTTCTAAAATAGAGAAAGAGAAGAAAGAGCACGCTAGACAACACGGAATGATCCGGACGGAGATCAGCGGAGCAGAGATAGCCGAGGAGATGGAGAAGGAGCGGCGTTTTTTTCAGCTTCAGATGTGCGAGGTCAGACGAGAGTCTCATGTTGAAGGAGAATCCTGTTATGACACTTTAATTCCACGGGCGCTTCCTGTGTAGTGTGTGTTATTCAGTGTATGCCATTGTTTCATTACAGTACCTCCTCAAAGTCAATGAAATTAAGATCAAGAAGGGTGTCGACCTCCTGCAAAATCTCATCAAATACTTTCATGCACAATGCAAGTAAGTCTGGTCACATCCGTCCTGCTATAATGGGTCTGTCACAGTGAGCTGCCTACATAGACAGCACTAAGAGATAGTTCACCCAAAAATTAAAATCCTGTCATCATTTACTCACTCTGTTGTCATTTCAAACCTGTGTGACTTTCTTTCTTCAGCAGAACACAAAAGAAGATATTTTGAAGGATGTTGGTAACAGAACAGCAGCGGTACCCATTGACGCATTGGTTTTGTGTTCACACAATAGATGTCAATGGGACCCAACGGTTTTTGATTACCATTATTTTTCAAAATATCCTCTTTTGTCTTCTCTTTTTTCTGGGGGGACAGCTTGCTAGGTTTTGAGACGACCAATATGTTAAGGTGTTTATGGATTTGAGTATAATAGTTGTCGTAATATCTTGTGATGTAGTTTTTTCCAGGATGGTCTGAAAGCAGTGGACAACCTCAAACCCTCAATAGAAAAACTCGCCACAGACTTGCATTCGGTGAGAGGCTTAAAACAAATACTTGTACCAAAAAAGTTTACTCTTTTGTAAGTAATATAGTAATATAAGTGAAGATGGATTTTTAGAGATGAGCGCTATATATATGCCTTACACAGGTCTACACAACTGCATCAATATTTTGTTTCTACCTCATTTTTTTCATTTATTTGTTAGATCAAACAGGTGCAGGATGAAGAGCGCAGGCAGCTAACTCAGTTACGGGACGTTCTGAAGACATCTCTGCAAGTGGAGCAGAAGGAGGTTGGTCCTTCCTCAAACCCAGTCCAACACAACGTACAAACCACTGCATCATTCATTTGCATTTGAAGCTGAATGCACCACACAGGATTATTTCTGACTTTGAATAATTCAAATCATTTTAATGTTGAATAATTTTAATTTTCTCAATTAACATCTGATGTAAATATAGTTTACAGTAATACAGTCCAGTTCATATTTTCTGACCTTCTGTAGCTTAAGCTAGACGTAGTGGTAACACTTTACAGTTGGGTTGTATTTGTTGTTATTAGTAAATGCATTAGATAAGGTCCAGTTTGTGAAATTTAGCTGCATGCTTGTGGTGAGGTTGCGAATTGCTCCACCGCTCACCCCTCCCATTCAAAGCACTACGGTGGCTGACACAGGACAAAGATGTCGTCACGTTTTCACTTCTTTCCGAAGGACAACATATTTTCGAAACTAGCTCTGTAGAGCGGTTTGTCCGTTTGGGGCTACTGTAGAAACAACATGGTGAATTGCTTGAAAGGGACCCGTGGTGTATGTAGATAGAAATAGCTCATTCTAAGATAATAAAAACATAACGCTTCATTATGTAAAGTCTTATACACCTTTGAACACATACTTTTGTGTATTATATTCCATTTTTGTCAATAGAGCCTCCTTAATATTACATACAGCACTTTTAACTAATTTAAACAAAGTCAACCTTATTGAAAAGTGTTGCATATATTGATATGCAGTAATCTTCTTTAGAGGCTGTGATGTGTTTATAGGATTTACTGTGACAGTATATGTAAAATATAGACCTGTCTGAAGAATACTCTTTTCTCTTCTTTAATGCTACCATCCTTTGGCAACGAAGTCTAGGAGAGTAAGTGTCTTCCTGGTACACGCTTTCTGCAGTTCATACATGAACATATTCCCTTTTTACCGAAATGTATCAAATAATACTTAAAAAGCTAATAATATGTTCCAGTATGGTTCTTGTAGCTCAATTGGTAGAGCATTGCATTCACTAGTCAAGAGTTTGATTCCCACACAAAGACTACTGATACAAAATCTATCCAAACTTACAGTGCGTTCTGGTATATAAGTATCTGCCAAATGCATAAATGTAAATACCGATTGCTCTTAAAGTTTTCAATGCAGTTCAGTTAATGCTTTCGCCACTGGCTGTTGTTCAGCCTGTTTTCCGTGTCACTAAATTTTAGCCAGGAGTTTCACAGCACACGCCATCTGAAAACAACCCATTCTGGCTTCTATTCAACTGAAAACAACATTAGTACTAAAATGGCAGTATTGTCATTACTGGCTCAAAGCCTTGTGTTTCAAAGCTGTGCATTTCAGAATGAGCTCAGCTCTCTGGGGACACTTGAAACCCACTGCTCCCATTTCCTCACTGCAGTGACAGTGCAGCAGCACAAAATCACAGCTTTCCATTTCTTTTCCTATAGTGATGTGCTCAGTGCTTTACTGCTATTTCCTGTGAACTCTTGAGTATTCATTTAGATTGGGTTTTCTGTCCACGTAGGACTCGCAGGTCAGGCAGAGCGCCACCTACAGTCTACACCAGCCCCAGGGAAATAAAGAACACGGGACAGAACGCAGCGGGAATCTGTACAAGAAGAGCGATGGGTAATTGTGCATTACAATGCATTAATGCATGTTTGTTAAAAGTATATTCTGCATTATTTATGATGTATTGGACACTGTGGAGATATATTTGAATTTATGGTGGCTTTAAGCACTGGTGAATGATGGTGATGATGTCCCTTCCTGTCCCCCCAGGCTGCGTAAAGTATGGCAGAAGAGAAAATGCACGGTGAAGAACGGTTATTTGACCATCTCGCACGGGACGGTGTGTAAACTGCTGATGACCTCACACATGTAGTTTGTATGCGCTCATGCCAGTCAATAACACGCATAGAATATTTGTACTTCTAAAAATGAATTTGTTACACTGCTGGACTATTGATGTGTAAGCAAAGGCAAAAATGTGTCATGTAAACATCACTTTCCCTTATACATTCAGAAAAAAATTGACGTAAAACTTGTTAGTGTTAGATGTTAATATACAAACTACCCAAACATACACAAACACGCACTTAAAGGGACAGTTCACCCAAAATTTCATCATTATTTACTCACCCTCATGTCATTCCAAACCTGTATGACTTTCTTGCTTCGGAGTGTCACATTTTAAATGCCTTTTATATTTGAATACATTTTGATTGGAAATCATCTGGAAAAAATCTCTTAACTGATCCCAACAATAACGTTGTCGTTGGAATATGGGCATCACAATTCTCTTAAAAAGGTAGAATGATATTTATAATTACAATTATAGTTCTTATTATTGTACTAGTGGGTGTGATCTGGCCTTTCCACATGGTTCAAGCCTTGTTTCCAAGGCAACATTTTTTTATAAATCGTAGCAAATGCCTATTATAACGTTCTCTGTGAGAGCCTCTCAGTGATCATCAGACAGTCCTGTGTCTTTTCTAGAGCCGTTTCCTTTGGCCCCAATATGCTTCAGATCAAACATTTTTCTTGTCACCAAGACAACTGGCAGGAGGGTTGTGGGGTATAGAATGAAGGGGGAATACAACAGTTGCTTGTGAGCACCTTCATCTAGAGCAAATCAATCTATGATCTGATTCTGAAGCTTTAGAAAGTTATCGTGGCAGCTCATCCACAATGTACGTTAGAAGTTATGATAAATGAGTTGAATATCAATTAAATTATAATAGAACAAATAATATAAATGATAATAACATACATTTTAAAAGGGAGATTTAAAAATGTGTTATTAAATATATACAGTCTAGGTTAATCATCATTTGAGGAAGTATTTTGTGGTAAAATGTTATTGGTAATGTTTCTTATGTCTCTCTAACTGTTGTCTCTCTTGCTTTGTTTCTCTTTCTGTGACTCAGGCTAACAGACCTCCTGCCAAACTCAATCTTCTCACCTGTCAGGTGAAGCACAACCCAGAGGAAAAGAAGAGTTTTGACCTCATCTCCCGTACGGTTACTGCCACCACTGTTACTTTACACACACATCTGATGTAGGAGCCAATGAAAAGAGGAAATTAAGTGTTTCTCACACATTTTTGTGTAACAGTTATGTAAAACAGTATAGATTTTCCAGTAAGAAGCTATTTTTTACAACAACTTGCACTGGGCAGTTTTGTTCATTTGAAGAGTTTATTTTGATAATCAGATTTGTTCAGTTGTAATGAATCAATACGTTTCATATCACGTTTCAAAATTAAGAGACCACTCCAACTTATCATTTCAAATCAGTATTTCTAGATGTATTGTGGTCATTCCAGTCCGTTGTCTGTTGAATTTCAACAAAATCAAACCCCATGAGTGACAAAGTCATCAACAGCAATGTGAAAGACTTACAGCATGACAAGACACATGAAAGCTATGATTAAAAAAAGGTTATCACATAATTTTTTTTAACTTTCCCTAAATACATGTTCAAATATTACTGTTCTATTGCTCAAAAGTGAATATGAACTTTTTTATTTGCAGTATTTGAGGTCTGAAAAAAAAAACAGTATCTTTTGTTATTTTGACCTGTTTCTCCAGGTCTATTTGGTAAAATATTATATATCTATATAAATATATAGATATATATCCGTGGCTGTATATGAATAGTTTGAAAGTGTAGAGAGGCCGATTTTATTCTTACATTTGTAGTTCTTCACCAGAAATCAGTACCCTTGCTTTCTCAGTATGCATTCTCATATGTTTCTAGTCTGTTTTGTTACAGTTCTCTTCTGAGCTGTTATGTGTTGTTGTGAGTGTTATCTATGAGGAAACACTAGTCCTGTCTGAGGGATTTTCTCTCATGTTCCAGTACTTCCTTATGTAACCACAGGATATTGACGCCAGAGAGAAAAACAAGTTCATGTGTCTGTTCATAAGTGGGAGTTTCGAAGGTTATCTGGCCTGTCCTGTTTTCTTAATTTATCATCATTCCAAATACATTTTCACAGTTTGACTCTTCAAATGAAAGCATTCCTTTCAGACAGTTCAACATCACTGCTTAGTGGAGTCTCAGTTAGTGCAGAATTCTCCGTATTTACTATAAATATAATCCAATATAAGGAATAGCAGACTTTTATTTTGCTTTTTTGGTCTTAAGGCCAGTCGCACGTTAAAAAATAAATACGACCATACGTTGTTTCAACGTTTCTGCATCCGTAGGAAGCAGGAGTTTTGGCTATTCAGAGCCTTCGAAATTTTAGGATGACGAATACGAAATAACGTACACAAACATTTCTGACTCTGTGTGCAATGGCCTTTACTCTAACAAAAAATGCATGTTAATACCATTCAATACAGATGAATTTAAATACCTTTTACCGGAGATGATAATATAGTATTTGCATGATTGTATTTACAAAGTAGCCTATATATAATTTTCCATTTTAAATAAACTCAATATTTATTTTCATCTGTAGATGACAGAACATATCATTTCCAGGCAGAAGATGAGCCGGAATGTCAAATGTGAGTTTATATTTTTTATTACCCTGTAAAACCTTCTCTGTATTTCCTGTGATAATCTCTGGGCTTTCTCTCAGATGGATCTCCGTGTTGCAGAACAGTAAAGAGGAGGCGCTCAACAACGCTTTTAAGGGTGACCAGCATGTTGGCGAGAACAACATCGTGCAGGAGCTGACCAAGGCCATCCTGGGTGAGGTCAAGCGGATGGCCGGCAACGACGTCTGCTGTGACTGCGGAGCTCCCGGTAAGTGACCTGGAAATTGACAGGAAGTTGTGGGTTGTTTCAAATCGGCTCAGAGGAAGAACAACGTGGAATTTGATTGTAAAGGAAGTCGGCTAGAATGATGAATTTGCATTGCTTGGACCAATCACATGCCAAACAACCAGTCAAAAAAGGATATTGGCACCATGATGACAAGTCTAATATGCCTGACCTGATTTTATTATTAATTTCAATAAGAATTATCAAGAGCATATTCAGTAAGTTTTTTTCCAAAGGAAATAGTCTAAAAATAACTTTCTTTGCCTGTAAAACCAATTTCTGTTTCAACTCATGCAGCAAACCTACTATTAAGCATATATAACTTGTAAGCAAAGAGCTATTTTAACTTTTGACCATATTGTCCTTACATTATAGCCAATTGTGACAATAGTTTAATACAATAAATGCAATAGTTTAATGCCATTTGACTTTGTTTTATGAGTAATAATAAAAGAAAAATATTAATAGATTTACCATTAAGATTTATAGAATCTTTCAAGGGATGAATTTATACTTTGTCATGTTTATAATTATAACCCTTAAATGGCCATTTTTACTTGGCCAAAGTTCTTAAATCAATATTTAAAGTTATAAATATTTATGTATAAATACTTAAAGGTGAGGTTAGTATTTTTTCACAAACTGATTGGGGCCGAGTACCAAAACAAACTTGAAAGACTTTAGAAAGAGCGATGTCTTATCTATTACATAGAGTAAAGAGTCTAGGACCCGTGTTAATATTATACTATGGTGAAGGCTTTCCAGCAGAGAGACATTGGAGAGAAAGATTGTCTAAAAAAAAATGTATGTTTTTTTTTATATGAAAGCCTTTGTTTTGCAGAAACATTTTAGCATCTTTCCTCCTCTTCCTCAGGTCCGACGTGGCTGTCCACCAACCTGGGCATCCTGACATGCATCGAGTGTTCTGGTATCCACCGAGAATTGGGCGTGCATTACTCCAGAATCCAGTCTTTAACACTTGATGTTCTCAGCACCTCTGAACTCTTGGTTAGTGTTTGAAATTTAATGTGGAATTGTCATTTCCTTCGATTCCTCACTACTGCTGCTCTAGCCCTAATATTTGGTTTGTTTATTCAGTTTGCACTGGATACGTTTAAGTCTGCATGCTTTGCATTTTGATATTGTTTTCTTAAAAAATGAAATCAGGCTCATTGGGAGTCATTCCAAAGCATGATTTCAGCCCGACCGCTTGAGTCATTTACAATCATTACGGCAATTACACAAGACTGCAGAACTGTTAACCGCAGTGAGACAAGCTTTGTTTTCTGAATGCTTGCCAGGACACATTGTTACACTGATTGGCACTTCATGAAATAACAAAACAGATTAAATGGACTCTGAATAAATGCATCAAGTCTGTTCGTGTTCATCCGTTGGGTATTATTAAACGCAATTAGTTTGCTGTACTGTTGATTTCATGCATGTGTTTGTGTGTGTGCCGTGTCCTGTGGTGTTCAGCTGGCCAAGAACGTGGGGAATGCTGGCTTTAATGAGATCATGGAAGCGTGTTTGACAGCAGAAGATGTGATCAAACCAAATCCGGCCAGTGACATGTAAGCCAGAGTTTTTCTTTGGGAATTTGTCACGTGTAACTCACGTGTGTATTGTATTTGATGTTACATGTCCACTCTCTTCTGCTCTTTAATGGCACAGGCAGGCGAGGAAGGACTTCATCGTGGCCAAATACACAGAGAAACGCTTCGCTCGGAAGAAGTGTCCCGATGGTCTTTCGAAACTGCACACGCTGTGTGATGCCGTAAAGGCCAGAGATATTTTCTCTCTTATTCAGGTCTACGCTGAGGGGGTGGATCTAATGGAGCCCATCCCGCTGGCCAATGGACATGTAAGTCTGTCTGGCCCCTGATTGGATGATAAAGTTACTGACCTTACAAAACTTGTATCAAAATACCATAGTTGCAACTGTCTTAAGTTGATTAACAACACTGTCATAAAAATGAATAGAAAAGACAGATTCTGAAAGCTTTTTACACAAGATCGTATATATTATGCCTTACAGTAGAATTATATTTATTATTGTTACATAAAATAAATATTTTGGCAGAAACTAGAGTTACTAATAAGTACACTGATACAAAATAAAATTATATATATATATATATATATATAGCCACAGAAAAAATTAAAAGACTTTTTTCATTTTTTCTGAATTTACTATTAATTGGTATGTTTTTAAGTAAAATTATTATTTTTGTTTTATTCTCTGAACTACAAACAATATTTCTCTCAAATTTCAAACAAAAATATTGTTTCTATTTGCATTTATCTGCAGAAAATGAAAACTGGAGAAACAGGTCAAAATAACATTTTTTATGTGATAACCTTTATCTAGAGTTTCTTAATTTTTTCTGCGGTTGTATAATATAAAATAGCATAAGAGATATTATATTATATATATAATTTTACAATATTTTTGTTAACTACCTATATGAATTTGAATTGAAGAATTTCTAAGGTGTTCTATACTTGAACATGCGTAGGTTAAGCCACAACATATTTTCAAAATACCATGACACCAATTTGGTATGTCTTGTACACAAACTCAAAAGGCAACTAAGCTTCAGTATGAGTTTTGTTTGTTTAATTATTTGTTTGGTTTGCTGTGGTAGGAACAAGGTGAGACAGCCCTTCATCTGGCCGTCAGACTGGTAGACAGAACCTCCCTTCACATCATCGACTTTCTCACCCAAAACAGGTACCAGACAGCCGAGTTGAGGCTGGAAATTACCTTGCGTTTTTATTTCCATTCTTTGCTGACCAAATGCTGACTAACGCAGCTGTGGACCTCCATCTGAATGAATGCGTTTTTTCACGTCGTTTGACCGAAACTATTTAAACATGCTGGCTTGGAAGGTCATAGATGCAACAGTCTAGCTTTTATGTTTTTTAAATAGGCAAATTTGTGTGTGTTTCCCTCCGCAGTTTAAACCTGGATAAGCAAACAGTTAAAGGAAGCACAGCACTGCATTACTGCTGTCTGACGGACAACAGCGAGTGTCTTAAACTGCTGCTCAGAGGAAAGGCCTCGATAGACATCGGTAAGAACTTAAAAAGTGAAACATTCTGCTTTAGGGTTACCTCTGCAGGTGATATTGGGGGAGGGCCATTTTCAGTTTGATGGCATTTGATTGGACAAAAATCTGTTGAGTCCAAGATGAGTCATCAGTTTTTTTGGTTTGTTTTCCCATAAGAAAAAAATATATGATTTAAGATTTATTTTTAGCAGAATTCCACAATGTATAGGAGTACACTAACATAAACACATGGACCAAAAGCCTCAAACCTCCAGTTGTGATTTTGTCTGGGTCTTTCCAAGATTCTTTGTTTTGTCTGGTGGCACTTTTCAGGATACTCTCACTCCATGTTTTCATTTGGACTGCTGGGAAATCTTGATTAGGGAGGGTTTGTGTAAGCCTGTTGTTATCTCTTTCATTACCAGTCTGTACACAAACAATAGTATCAAAATATAGCTCACAGCCATATGTGGCCTGCAGATCTGTGGGTGAACTGTATGTGGGAGAGTAAACCGTGCCAGGGAATCTTCTCTTTCAGCTCTCTGCCAGCGTCTTTGTGAGCAAGCTGTCTGAATTGTCTTGACTTTGTCTTATTCATAAAGTACTGTACACCACAGGAAGCCAATCTTCTAGAATGTTGAGAGGAAAATGTATTATAAAGTGTGTGTGTGTGTGTGTGTGTTCAGCTAATGAGGCTGGTGAAACCCCGCTTGACATCGCCAGGAGGCTCAAACATATACAGTGTGAGGAAATGGTAAGCTACTTTACTGTATGTTTATTATTTATGTAGCTTAACATCTATAACTCTGTTCACACTGACTGCAATGGACCAATCAGGCGCATGTCGCTGGAAATCGCCACTTGTCTTTAAAATGGACTTCTATTCAGCTGTCAGTGTGAATGGGGCTTTAGGAAATATTAATAAGAGATATTATTCATATTATTATTCATTCATATTATATTCATCTCCAGCTGAACCAGGCCCTTGCCGGTAAGTTCAACGCTCACGTGCACGTGGAGTACGAGTGGAGGCTTCAGCATGAGGACCTGGATGAAAGTGATGAAGATCTGGATGAGAAGGTGAGAAAGAACTCAAAAGGAAAGTATCTGGATTGTGTTCGATCGGTCTTGACCTTTCACCTTCTTGTCAACAGTCCAGCCCTCACCGGCGGGATGAGAGGCCAATCAGCTGTTACACACCAGGAAGTAACTCCCTTCAGCCTGGCACTGCCAGTCTGGTCAAAGACAAGCAGCGGAGTTTCGTGCCCAACCTGGTCAACAATGAGACCTATGGAACCATCATCAACTCCAACTCACCAGTCACCATGTCCACGTCTGCTCCACCTCTACCACCCCGGAATTTAGGTACCGGCTGTGTATTACATATATATTGGTTATTCTAGTTTGCTAAAACTGAAACTATTTAAACACTTTTGTTGAAACTGTTCAAATATATTATTATATAATATTTGAAAAAATAAGTTTAAAATATGTATTTAAATTGTATCAAAAAATAGAAATGTTACCTTAGTACTAAAGCAAGATTAAGCACTAAAATTATCAACTAAAATAAATAAAAATCTAGTACCAAAACTGTTTAAATAAAAGAAAAATTAAACCAATATAGCAAAGTAAATAATAAATAAATAGTATTTATATTAATAAATAAATAAATACATTTTATTTAAATAATACAAGTTAATAATCAAATGATTAAAGTTCATCATTCAAAAATTACAAATAAAAGTAAAATTACATTAAAAGTAAAATTATCAAAATAAAATCTTATTCAAAACATTAATAAAACAAAAAATATATCTCAATAACTGCTATTAACACAACTTTATTGTGACATAGTTGCCTTTAATTTCTTTACGAAGAAAGATTTGGGCCATTATATTTGTAACGTCTTATTGTAAAATGTGACCCTCAAGGGTCAAGTATTTGAAATTGAGATTTTTACATCATCTGAAAGCTGAATAAATATGTTTTCTATTGATGTATGGCTTGTTAGGATAGAATTCTATTTGGCCGAGTAGTTTTTCAACTATTGAAAAATAAATAAAAATCAAATCAAAATATTGAGAAAATTGCCCTTAAAGTTGTCCAAATGAAGTCCTTAGCATAGCACAAAAATCATGTTTTGATGTATTTTTGGTAGGCAATTTACAAAATATCTTCATGGAACATGATCTGTACTTCATATCCTAATGATTTTTGGCATAAAAGAAAAATTTATCATTTTGACCCATACAATGTATTTTTGGTTACTACAGTGTTCCTGTGCTACTTAAGTTTTGTGGTCCAGGGTAACAAATAGTAGCCAAGTATGTGTGTCTTTTGACTGTTAGTTTATATTGTATAATGTTACTAATGAAAGTTAGTAGTTTTGGCTACTCTTCATATGCAAATATGTAACATAAAGAAACCAAACGACTTTGTCACTGATGATATTTGACCTTTTATCATTAATAGTCAGGTCATAGTATTATTAGCCTCAAAATTGCCAAAATCTCATTTGACCTGTTCCTGAATTCTCATCCTCTCCCAATTACACTGCAAAGCTCCATGGCAACGGCCGTGTGAAGATACTGACCTAAATGTGTGCTCCCAGAGTGTCTGGGCAAGAGCTGTTATGAGCTCAGATGCTTGGCAGCAGGTGTCATGTGTTTCCAAACAATTCAAATGGCTCTGAACATCTGATGTCTGTCAACATTATAGTGGTAGATGTCAATCAATTTCACACAGATAAATACTCTCTCTTAGAACAAGATCTGCCTCTCACTATTGGGACTTTGAACTGAATCCCATAATTCTCAGCTCTCTGAAAAATCTCTCTTGCAGTCTTGACAATAAGCTCTGTTGTTAAAGGCTCTAATCTAATGAAATAAGATGCAGAAAAGAAGAGTTGTGCTGGTTTGGAGCAAAACCAAATCCAAAATAAAAGTCCTAAGACTAGCCTATACAAAAATATCAATTCTACTTCATATCTGAATCTGAACACTCATTAAGACATTTGAAATCACTATTAAATTGTTTGTGTATTTATCAAGAATGCAATTGATGTAAAATTGCAGTTAAAACATTTTTATTTAATTTTATAATGGATTTCTATTTGATTTTAAATACAATATTTAAAAACAACTATTCAATTATTTGTGTACTCAATCAGGATGCAATTGATGTAAAATTGCAGTTAAAAAATATTTTCAAAATTTTTATATAATAGACCATATATATTTAAAATAAATGTTTTTTTTTAATTGTTCATATTCGTAATTGTTGAATCTATTTGCAGCAATGAAGGTAGTGCAACTTTTTCCCTGCCAATGATTTAGAAAGTGTATTGTTCATTTTCACAAAACTTTGATGACCCCAAGAATATTTTGTATAAATATGTGACCCTGGATCACAAAACCAGTCTTATGGGTCAATTTTTTGAAATTGAGATTTTTACATCATCTAAAAGCTGAATAAATAAGCTTTCTATTGATGTATGGTTTGTTAGGGTTTGAATCTGAGGGTGCAAAAAAAATCACAATATTGAGAAAATCGCCTTTAAAGTTGTCCAAATGAAGTCCTTAGCATAAGCATATTACTCACTAAAATAAAGTTCTGATATATTTACGGTAGGAAATATACAAAATATCTTCATGGAACATGATCTTTACTTCATATCCTAATGATTTTGGGTATAAAATGTATGTATTTACGATGTATTTTTGGCTATTACAAAAATGTTCTCGTGCTAAGACACATATGAACATACAATATATGAAATTAAAACAAAAAAGAATGAATTTTTATTATATTTTTTATCACGTCACGAATGTGGGTAGGTTTCTTCAAAAATGCCAAAATGTTTAAGTTTGTCTAGATCAGATTCCAAACAGTGATCAAAACAAAGTATTTGTTGCTTTTGGATCTATAGACTGTTTCATCTGATGCACATGTTGGCCCAGACTTCTGGTCTGTTTCTGGTTATAATATAACAATTTATATTATATTTAATGAATATAAATTCGTATTAATATTTTATAGTACATTAATTGTATTAAATTAAAACTACTTAAAGGATAGTGATTATTTGCAGAGGTCAAGTTTGGGCAACATAATTAACTTAACTTCCGGTTTGTGTTTGTTTATCGGTTCTGGCTAGCGGCAAATAATATAACTATTTATATTTTATTTGTATTAATATGAATTTATATTAATATTTTATTGTATAATAATTGTATTAAATTAACAATTTGGGTCACACGTTCAGTATTGGGGGCAATTCTCGCTATTAACAAACCATTAACTACGAATTTGTTGCTTATTAATAGTTAGTAAGGTAGTTGTTAGGAATGTAAAGTATGGTCATGCAGAATATGTGCTTAATAATTATTAATAAACAGCCAATATGCAAATAACAGGCATGCTAATAACAACTAGTTAATAGTTAGAATTGCCCCCTATACTGAAGTGTTACCACAATTTGTTGAATGTATATTAATTTGATCAAAAATAGTTTGTTGACTGGGTCGTGTAACTTTGTCGGATTTAAGTTTAGCCAAATAATGGTTTATGTTGTTGCTTTGAAACTGTCTATAGATGCAAACTATTTTAGCAGACGTGTAACAGCACCCTCTACAGTTTAGCAGTGAAAACACTGAAAGTCAGAAAATCTTATCAATAGCATGGAAGAGTTAAGCCTTTTCTTTGTAATTGGTTGTTGCTTAGCATGTTCACCTCTCATTTGCATAAAGTTGAGCGTTGCGCTGTCAGTCCCACAATCCCCATGCAATCCAGCCGCTCGGCACACAGAGAATTAATTAAAACCATTGCTCATCTCTACCTACAATGCATCAACGGACACATGCACTCACATTTAACACACATCTGTAAACAAAAGCCTGAGAGCATTTAATCTCTTTCTGAATGTTTCATAGTCTCTCACCTTTCCACAGTTCAGCCGTCTGGAATGGCTCAAGGTTCACCTGGTTGGAAGCCTGGCACCCTGGATTTGACAGGCAGGCAGAGATCTTCCTCTGACCCCCCTAACATGCACCCTCCAGCGCCCCCGTTACGAGTCACATCCACCTCCCGTGAGTTTGCTTCTGATGAATGGATGGATGAACTCGATTCATTAAATGAGTAAAAACAATGATTCACATAATGTGATGATTTGGCTGCAAAAGTACCAGTTTGGCTACATTTTGTCAAATATTGGAGGCCAAAATGAAGCTTGTGATTGATTTTTAATAATCGTAAGCATGCTTAACAGCTTAATCCTCTCTCCTCAGTTCTCGCGCCGGGTGGTCCTCCCCCTCCTGTGGCTAAAGCTCAAGGCATGATGGAGGCTATGAGTATCCAGCCTAAAACTGGTCAGAACATCAGCTGGGCTTCAAGGTCAGAATACTGTCAAACTCATCCACACACGCATATACACCCACATCAACACGGTAGATGATCAAATTGGTCCCAAAAGTCTTTCTCTACAGTGTTTTTGTGGGTAAAAGGTAAGTCTGCCCTTTCTGGTTGTAGAGGTGGAAAATGTCCGTAGGGAACCGCTTCTTTGTCCAGGTCATTAATTCCTATTCAAGTCCTCGTTCACGCACACAGCGCCAGAGGAAGAGAGACAAGTAGGGCACACAGATTACTAATGGTGTTACCCAGCATGACCCGAGTCTCAATATCGTAGTTTTCCGCACTTCGTGCAGATAAATAGAGCTGTTGAATTGTGCGATGAAATGCAGTTTTCCATTTGTTGGTTGCAGTGTGGAAAAGAATACGAACAAAAGCTCGCTGATGCGCTCGGGATCCATCGAAAGACCAGGTAGATGTCAAAGAAACCATTTTAACTGTAAGTTGGTTTGCTGTACTATTGAATTGGGTATGCTGTGGAAATTATGATGTCATTTCCTGTTTTTTGTTGTTCCGAGCAGCTAAAGAAGTTCCAGGATCTCCACCATCTCAAAACACCATTGGTCAGTCTATGCCTCCAACCCACATGCCCAGGAAAACCTACCTGGTATGTTCCACTGTATGAATAAATCTAGAAAAATCTTGAAGGGAAATGCTTAGTATAGCATTCAAAAGACAGAAGACATTTATCTTTCATGTTAAAATCAACCAAAAAAAGTTGCTCAGTCCCTAAGAATCTATTGATTTATAATCCTTAAGGATCTTGATGCTCTGTTACACAGCCTTAATAACGTGAAATATGAACAAGGAAAGATCCAAACGGACTAGCAGGCTATAACATACTCACGTTCTGTTGTGTGTTTCTAAACGTGTTCCATGTGTCTCACAAGCAGAAGCCCAAGCGTGTAAAGGCCATGTATAACTGTGTAGCTGATAACCCGGATGAGCTGACCTTCTCTGAGGGAGAGATCATTGTGGTGGATGGTGAAGAGGATCAGGAGTGGTGGGTGAGTAACTTCACAGCTGTAGATTAGATGAGTACATGCAGCACGAGACAAAAGGATTTGAGAATGATCCAAGAATTCCATAGAGTGGCAAGGAAATTACACAATTTATTTTTAAAAGGTAAATTGTGATAGGAGAAACACAGAAAAAACATTGATTCTCAGACCGAATGCAGACCAGCTGCATCTTGTTTTCCACTGAATCTTTTTTTAGTCCACCGGCTGTATTTAGTCATTTAGGACGCTCTTGAGCAGCACTGCCAAATCCCCAAATCTCAGTCTTCCGCCTGCATGACGGCAGTGCTATTTACATATGGATGCGCTTCGCTGCTTTTCCAGTTTCCTTAATTGGCAATGGCTGGAGAACGCTAGCTGGCCAGAGCACGTAAAACATGCAAATCACATCTGAGACCACAAAATGAAGAAATATCAACACTCCTTCTGAAAGATTAAATGAATATACTAAAGAAATGTGAAATGCATTTGGGCTTTCTGTGTAAAATCTTTTGATACTTTGTCTGTGTATCTTTATTCTGAGGTTTTTGTTGATTTACTGGTCTTAGGCTAAATTTGCACATGCGCAGTATCGTTTGTTGCTTTGAAACTGCAAATAACAGATTTTTTCTGGATTGCTGTGTAGCTGGGCCACATCGAGGGCGAGCCCATGAGAAGAGGAGCGTTTCCGGTCACATTTGTACACTTTATCATGGACTGACGTTTGGACATCACCCCTCTGCCTCTGTTTGGCATCACTAATCACTAACTAGTGTTTCTCTTATCGCTGAGCTAGTGTGGAATGCAATGCAGTGGAATGTAACATCATGATGATCACATCATACATGTCTCGAGATCGATACATGGTTTCATTATTGGATTGTGGACCACATTTAATTCCATGATTGTTGTCTGTGACTGATGCAGTAAATGCACTTTCAATCCTAATTTATCACAGTCACCAAATGGTGACAAGAATGTTGCCTTGAGGGCACATGAAGACTTAACTGTGGGATGTGTACATGTATCATTGCAGTCTCGTATATATTGGGAATATCTTGATTTCTAAGGACTCTTGAAAAGAGTTTTGTAATGGTGCTAAACCAAGGGGGGTATGGGCAACGACGCCCCTGTTTTACACTACCTGTCCCAGCGCTGCCTTCTCTTTCTCACACCTGGGAAATCTCAGAAATTCATTGCGTGAATGAGAGAAATGGACGGTGTTGGATTAAGGATGGGGTGACTGTATTAGTGTTGTGTTTTAGGAAGAAACATCTCACCCTGTAACAGTCCTGCAGGGGGATGAAAGGAACTGCTAAGGAGCCTTAAAGAGGTTTTTTTGTGTATAGATATTTACAATAATTCTACGTCTTTGATTTTGGTGATCTTAGAGTTATTTCTAACTTCCTTTAGTTTGCAGAGCTGGAATATACTGAACTGTGCGAGGTATGCGTGGGAACAGTTTTGTTTCTAAACCTAATCTGTTTTATTTAATGTAACAACCAAGAATGTGAATTCTGTGCCGTTACAAATGTGTGTTATGTCGGTTCGAGTCGGAATGTTTAAGGGGTCTTCCTGCCATTGGCCAGATGAGTCTTCCTTGTAACAGTAATAATCTTCTCTCTCTCTCTCTCTCTCTCTCGCTTTGTGTTCAGGGGAGATTAAAATCGCTCATCATTACTAGTCATGTACTCTAACACCACCTTTATTCATCTTTTCTACAGTATTGAAATGCTAAATGGAGATCTGTACAGCAGTACCACAGCAGAGCGTTTTATGTAATGAGTGTTTGATGTGGTTGCAGAGCAACTTGATAGTCTTATATGTAACTTTTAATGAAAATAATGTTAGTCATGAGTGAAGGGATTTCCTAGTTCTCCATTGTTCAGCGGACTGTATATAAACGGCAACTGGCCTTCTGTAAATAATGCAGACTTTGCTTTGTGCATATTTAATTGTAAACGGAAACTGATAATGACTTGTATTTAGATGTTCTGTTAGGATAAACTTCTCTTCACCCCGTTTACCATAACTCATTGATGCTAATATATAAATATATGTACAATACATGGGAAAACTGGAATTAAACAAAACCTGTTAACGAATTTCAATTTGTTCGCAATTAACTACTTGAAGTGACATGATGTATTAGTCGAAGGAAAGTTTTACATTCTTATCTGTTTACTTTGCTAGTTACCTAATAATGTTCAATTCTAAAAGGGATAGTTCACTCAAAAATGAAAATTCTGTCATCATTTACTCACCCTCTTGTCATTTTAAACATGTATGACTTTTTCTTCTGCAGAACACAACAGAAGATATTTTAGAGAAAGTTAGTAACCAACCACAGCGGTACCCATTGACCTGCATTGGTTTTGTGTCTATACAATAGAAGTGAATCCAGAAATGTTGTTTGTGTTCTGCAGAAGAAAGTTTTACAGGTTTGAAATGACAAGAGGGTGAGTACATGATGATGACAATTTTCATTTTTGAGTGAACTATCTCTTTAAATAGGCTGAAGACCACTGCCATCTACTGGATAAAGGTAACAAAGTTCACCCAAAAATACTCGCCCTCATGTGAATCCAAACCTGTATGACTTACTTTCTTCTGAATAATGTTGGTAACCAAACAACATTGGCCCCCATTGACTTGCATTTGTTTTGTGTCTGTACAATAGTTAATGGATACTACCGATGTTGTTTGGTTACCAACATTCTTCAGAATATCTTGGTGTTCTGCAGAAGAAAGTCATACAGGTTTGAAATCACATGATGGCGAGTAAATACAGTCATATACAGGTTCTGAACATGTGTTTGCTTTTCCAATTATCACAGTTTATCAGTTGCATAACTTGTCAATGCAACTGCATTCACACTGCAAAGTTTCAGGAGTGCATTTAATGTGAGTAAATCCCCTAAATGATCATTTCATGTGTGTACGGAACAGAAGTTTCTTATGCATTTGTCATGCGTAGAGTTTGCAGAACGATTTTCCACTCGAAGGTAAGAACTATCCACCTGACAATACATGATTCCTGTGATGTCAATAGTAATAATCGGTAATTCGGTAGTAGAATGCCTTAAACTACGCGTACAGAACAGGATTAAGTGGTAAGAGGTGAAGTCGGAACTAAATTTGTGTGCAGTGTGTACGTGACCGTTTTTATTTAGCATTTAAGTGCACTGAATTAATGTTTGAATGCGAAAGCGCCACTTGTTCCAATTACATTTGCACTGCTTTATTGTACCGCATTAACTGATCCTATCCCAGCTGGACCAGGACACAGGAGGATTACAGAAGAGAAGGGCATGTTTGACAAACAGCTCTGATTGTCATGTTACCCATCACACCCTGCATATACAGAGTGCAACAGTTCTGGGGTATACAGCATATTTTTTTTAACAAATCCCTGTTTACACACTAACATTGTACCATGCTTTACACAAATCCTACCGGGTCCTAGACAATCACAGATTAACTGGTCCACGGTGGGAAGTGTGCTCTGAGGTTACTGCACATTAACATTAAATAATATTAAATTAGATTACAAAAATAGTCGTAGCCCAAACCTGCTAACTGGACTTACAGGTTATGTCTGGAGCAGAGGATGCTGGGTAAATCTATGTTGTAAACACGTGACGGAGATGGTCGCACTTTCACGCCGTACAAGTACCAATCACCAGCACTTACAATTGAAACGGTAACATCAGTTTTAAAACAAGGCAACTTCAAACCGACGTCCACGGACGTTCCTGAAGACACCTCAGGACTTCTCTGTGGCCAGAGCACAGTCGAAGGAGGCAGACAGCACTTTGCAGATGGCCTGGGCTTGTTCCTGCAAAGACACCAGACACTTGTCTAATATAGAAGTGTTCCCATTAAACTGGTCGTAATTGGTCTAGTCAATATATTGGACATTAACAATGACTTTGCTGGTGCTATAAACAATTAAAGCAACATTAAGCCATTAGGATTTCGAAAGAGTGTCATTAAACTATTTATCGATCCTTCCTTTTCTCATTCCTCAGTGTGAAAAATCTTTTAATATAAGCAATGGTTTTAAACTGTTTCCTAGCCCTGTTATGCATACAGTACTTTACATGCACTTAAAACCACAGTGTCTTACCGCACTACTGCACTGATACACCCAGATGCTACACTCCTGCTGCTTTGCATCAGTTGTTTTCAGCGCTAGCAGGTTTTTTCCTGCACCCAGACCATCATCATAGCAAAGCATACGCACTATCAGGTAAAGTGGATGACGGTGAAGTACATCCTGCGGGACACAGACAATCTATATATCAGATACTGAATGGAAAACAGCTGTACTGTTACAGTCGAATCATCATGTTCAGGTTTCATTACATTCCTGTATTTCCATTTTTTTGTTTTTGCTTAAATCAAAGATAAGCTGACAGAAAAAAATCCCTGAACTTACACACTGATCCAATGAGGCCACTTTAACACCATACTTGGACACTCCCAGAATCATCTCCTCATCTCCAGGCACAAATGGCAGCTTTCCATCTTGCTTTTAAGTAAATACATAAGATATTTTCAATTGTTAAACATTTTCAAAAAGTTCAAAACTTGTTTTACAAGAGCTATACATTTTTTTTTTTGCCATTTTCACATTTATCAAGTCACTGGGGTCTTACGGATCACTTTTTATGATGGATGTGCATCTTGAAGCTTTTGAATAGTGAAGCCCGTAAAATGGTATTACAATGCTAGAAAGAACCTGAATGAGTTCAACTGTAGACAGCAAGTCATATACACCTGGCATGGCATCAGGGTGAATAAATCATATTTCAGTAAACTCTTGCTTTAAAGGGGTCATATGACGTGGCTAAAACAAACATTGTATTTGGTGTAACACAGTGTTTACGGTTCAAAAAAACATTTTTCACATACCGTACATTACTATTGCTGCTCTGTGCCCCGGCTTTCTGAAACACGTTGATTTTTACAAAGCTCATCATTCTAAAAAACGCGGTTTGCTCTGATTGGCCAGCTACCCAGTGCATTGTGATTGGCCGAATACCTCAAGCATGTGGCGGAAATGTTACACAACAGCTTCTAAATCATACAACTACAGTGAGAAAAGTTACGCCTTCTTTCTTTGAGTATACATTTGGGCGGTGTTATACGAAGCTTCAAACACACTGACGTAGATTTGTGGGGGTGTGTTTACACGAGCCGTTTTAAGCAGGTCTGGATGAGAACATATATTTCGGTTTAAGACTATTTTTGTGCAATTGTACGTGTCCAATATATGCATGAACAACTTGTAACAAACCAGAGATACAGGAAAACACAAAATCGCGGCATATGCCCGCTTTAAAGTAGATAGCAAAAGCAAATGATATCCCCTTACCTGAGTGGCATCGATGTAGCTGATAAGGTCAAGAGGTTCCTGTAGGGTTTTGCTCATCTCAAAATGCAGTTTCTCAATGGCTCCCACATACTTCACTCTGAACTCAGCACAGGTGTCAGACACAGTGTTACCTGCAGAATCAACAGGGTAAGAAACTCTTAAAGAAAATGTATACTGTACATATATACATGTGTTTCTTCCAAAGGGATCAGTAAGGGCTAACCTGAGCTCTTGGTGGAGTCTGTGTCAAGACTAGCGACTGTGCTTGATCTAGAAAGGCCTCCCAAACTGGAATCTACTGACTGATAAGGGAAGATGGAAAAGTTGATCATGATTTTAGTGCAATACAAAATTTGTACAATTTACTTACAGACTGAACGTACTGCTTCTGCCACAACGAACTCGGCATAAACGTATTTGCCGGTGAGATTACCTTGCTCTTAGTGCTGATCTCACTGCTCTGGGAGCTGCTGCTGCTGTGCCGCTTCTTGACCTTTCGAAACATCCTTCACCATGACGCCAGTGCCGCAGTTCTCCAGCCGACCAGCAGATGGCAGCAGAGCCTGAGGAGATTTATCACCATCAGCACCATTTAACTGTCTACAATGCACATTTTCAAGTGAAAGACACAAATCTACATTCGTACTAAGCATTGACAATAAAAACACTCTGATACTTATTTTATTATTGTATTTGTGATCTCTACATGTAGTTATATACAACTGAAAGAAACGTATTTATGCAATTAATAAAGAGAAATTACATTCAGAGGCTTTAATACTACATTGGCTCGAAGTAAAACATTTAACTGAACTCACCTTCACTTATCAAATAGTTTAAAATAAACATTGTCACTATTTAAAACTCTAATAAATGTTGAAATGTAATTATGCACGTCTAGCCTCAAAAATGTTATTAGATTTGCTCAGGGGTCAGAAACCTCATGGACGTGTACTCGGGTTGTATTCAAGGGTCTCCGTGAGCCCACGCTCCTATAAAACAACGGTGTCAACTTTCTTGGAATGAACACGAAGACCTTCAGCTCTTGTACTCTCGTGTACTATATTATTACTGCTAGACACGAGCCCACAACGAGTCTATTGTTAATAAAAACCCGCGGAAAGTAACAGAGAACCGTTGCTAAGATAAACACTGGCCCCCACCCTCAGCAGCACACCGCGTCTAACTTTACTAATTCAAGCTCCAGAGGCTGTTATGTGCTCTTTTATTTTCACCTGGATGAAGAGTTTGAAGCTGATAAAAACACACGGTGGGCATACCTCTATTCTGAAGGCACTATGCAGCAGAGAGTAGAATACTGTAATACTTATTTGGTAATTTCATCAAAGCGACGCTCTTCAGTTCTCTGTTTTGGATAGACTGGCGTTGACACTTCACTTCCTGTACAGCTCCACCCAGCACGTCTTAAAGGGGCCGCGGTGTTAAAAATAAAGTTTCAGTTTTGCAATGAATTTTGAATAAATTGAGACGTGTTCACATTTTATCAACATTGACTTGCAGTTGCACAAGTAGAAATCGTCTTGTTTACCTGATACTTAATAATCAAATTTAACATAAACAATGGCTAAAACCTACTCAAAATACCACCATAGAGACAGGACAGGTGCGTAAAACAAGTTAACTGCACAAATACGTAAAATAAATTCTGGAAAATGACTCTAAAGTATCTTTATTTATGTATATTTACCATCATATATTATTTACGATTTATGCTATTTCATTGCTTTTTTCTGTATTACTTTGTCTTCTGTATTTTGTGTAAATGATGTAATTTGCTGTTCTACATATTTAGCTTTGTGTTTGCAGCTCCCGCTTTTGAACTACATTTCACTGTGGGCGGGACCATAAATATGGGTTGGACATTGACAGTGTTTACTGAGCATTCTGGGAGTTGTAGTTCTTTGATCATAATCGATTCTCGTAGATACCGGTGCAGTTTACAAACCGGACATTTAATTGACTGAAATTAAAAACAGTGCATTTGTGTACAATGTGTTTTTTTCTTACTGTGTTAATCTCAGTCGAAAGAATAAATTAAGCTGCGTTAAAATACGGCGGAGGAGAAAGGGGAAGGAGATTTGCTGCGACTTCCTACTAGACTTTTCAAGTTTTCCGCTGTATGTGTTGCTATCATGTCGACATTCATAAGAGTTTTATGGCCCCAAATCATTCTCTTCGGCGACTCAATAACACAAGTAAGATGTTTGGCACACTGTGCAGTTTGTGTTTTGACTGTCGCGCTAACATACACTGTTTCAGTTTTCATTTCAGGCGAATGGATGGGGCTCTGATATTGCTCATAAACTCGTCAGGTGTGCGCTACAACGACAACGTATATGAAACCGCTGTATTTATATCTCCACACTTGATGATTGTGTGATTGTATTTATTTATCAGAAAATGCGACGTGGTTAACAGAGGATTGTCAGGTTACAACACAAGATGGGCTAAAATAGTGCTTCCTCGCATCGTGCCCGCTTCTGATGCACCTATCGCGGCCGTGACAGTATTCTTTGGCGCCAACGATGGTGCATTAGAAGGTAAAGCATTTCCACATTTAGCGCTTCAGGTCGAAACCAACAGCTGCAGCGAAATGAAACGCTTTTGTGTTTCTTTACAGACAAGAACCCACAACAACACGTGCCATGCCAAGAGTACTCAGACAATTTAAAAGACATCGTCAGGCACCTGGTGTCTGTAGGCGTATCTAAAGAAAAAATTATCTTTATCACACCACCGCCACTTCAAGAAGCTGCCTGGGAGAAAGAGTGCCTACTTAAAGGTAACACACGCCTATGTACCTGCAGACTGTGTCTCAAAACCTGTGCTACCAGTTTAACTGCTGCATTTTACACAATACTGAATTGACAAAAAACATAAATTGTGAACAAAAAACGTTTTAAACGTTGTTACCTCATGTGCATGTTTAATCCAGCCAATGGCATCCAGTTTTAATCTGTGAAATAAAAACAATGTTATTTTGCATGTTAATATTTTTGTTTACTAGTAACAATATAATGGGTCAAAATATAATACTAGCAATACTAATAGCAATAGAAGTATGCAGTGCACTGCACAGTATGCAAATGTTCTGTATGTGCAGTATAAAACAGAGCACTTGGTGAGAAATACAGCAAATCTAGTTCATCTAACATACCATTACATTTACATTTACATTTATTCATTTGGCAGACGCTTTTATCCAAAGCGACTTACAATTGAGGAAAACAGCAAGCGATTCGTCTAAGTAAGCAATATTCACGAGAGGTGCTAGTAATACAAGGTTTCAAATACAACGTCAAGATAGTATAAGCAAGTATATAGAGAACATTAGAAAAGGAAAAATAGGGGTAAAATGAATTTTTTTTTTTTTTTTTTTATGAGACAGTTAAGTGCTCATGGAAGAGGTGGGTCTTCAGCTGTTTTTTGAATTGTGAAATTGATCCAGCAGTCCTGATGGAAACAGGAAGATCATTCCACCAGCCGGGAACGGAGAAAGAAAATGTCCTTGAGATGGATCTCATGCCTCTCTGTGAAGGAACAATGAGGCGCCGCTCGTTTTCAGACCGCAGACTTCTGGAGGGGATGTAGGTCTGTAAGAGAGAGTTGAGGTAGATGGGTGCTGTGTTAGTGGCTGTTCTGTAAGCAAGCACCAGTGCCTTGAACTTAATGCGTGCCGCTACTGGGAGCCAGTGTAGAGAGATGAGCAGAGGTGTGACATGTGCTCTCTTGGGCTCATTGAAGACCAGGCGTGCAGCAGCATTCTGGATCATTTGCAGAGGTTTGAAGGCACAGGCTGGGAGACCGGCCAGAAGAGCATTACAATAATCCAGTCTAGAAATGACAAGTGCCTGGACGAGAAGCTGTGTTGCATGTTCTGTTAAGAACGGTCTGATCTTTCTAATGTTGTACAATGCAAACCTGCATGACCGAGTTGTTTTAGTAACGTGATCCTTAAAAGTCAGCTGATCATCCATGATTACCCCAAGATTCCTGACTGAAGTCGATGGGGTTATCTTAGATGGACCAAGTTGGATGGTAAGCTGGGGCTGTTCTGACGGGGTGGCAGGAATGACGAGAAGCTCAGTCTTGGCCAGGTTGAGTTGCAGGTGATGATCTTTCATCCAAGAAGAGATGTCAGCCAGGCAGTCGGAGACTCGTGTGGCTAGCATGGAATCGTCTGGATGAAATGAGAGGTGAAGTTGAGTGTCATCAGCATAACAATGGTAGGAGAATCCATGTGCTTGTATGATGGAACCCAGTGATGTGGTGTATATGGAGAAGAGCAGAGGTCCAAGAACCGATCCTTGTGGGACCCCGGTGACTAGTTGGTGTGATTTGGACACTTCACCTCCCCAAGCTACCTTGAAGGACCTATCTGCGAGGTAGGATTTAAACCAGGAGAGAGAAGTTCCAGTGATGCCCAGTGACGATAGGGTAGACAGAAGAATGTGATGGTTAACCGTGTCGAAGGCTGCAGAAAGGTCTAAGAGAATGAGAACAGATGATTTGGACTCAGCTCTTGCCCTCCTTAGGGCTTCTGTAACTGTTAGTAGGGCAGTTTCGGTTGAGTGACCGCTCTTAAAGCCTGACTGGTTGGTGTCCAGCCTGTTGTTTTGGGTGAGGAAGGTAGACACCTGATTGAAAACAACCCGTTCAAGTGCTTTAGCTATGAACGGAAGGAGAGAAATGGGTCTATAATTCTCCAGTAGGGAAGTGTCATGTGTGGGTTTCTTAAGCAGCGGGGTTACCCGGGCCTGCTTGAATGCAGTGGGGAAAATTCCTGTATTAAGAGATGTGTTAATGATATGAGTGAGTGATGGTAGGAGTGTGGGTGAGATGGCTTGTAGTAGATGTGAGGGGATGGGGTCTAACGGGCAGGTGGTTGGGTGAGTAGAGAGCAGAAGTTTAGAGACATCATCCTCTTTAAGAGGAGAGAAAGAGGAGAGAAGATGGTCTGCTGTGTGTATGTGCGATGTGAGATCATTGATGGGTGGAGCTGAAAATTGTCTGCTGATAGACCTAGTTTTGTCTGTGAAGTAGCTGGCAAAGTCATTAGCCGTTAGGGAGTTAGACGGAGGTGGTGGAGGGGGACAGAGGAGAGTTTTAAATGTTTTGAAAAGCTTGTGGGAGTCTGAGGCGCTGCTAATTTTTTCATTAGTTATATGATTAGTTATATGATTGATGCCAGACTGATACCAGATGCAAGTTAAAACATTTAAAGATTTTCATTAAAATGCAAAATGACTATAGATGCCTTTCCCTAAATTAAACTTAATGCAAGCGTGAAACGTAGTGTACTGTGTATGCTGCTTGAAATGCTATTTTTAAAAATAGTTGGCAGTATATAGTGAGCACGAAGCAGAACACTAGTATTCAATTACAAAGTCTCACACACACACACACACAGATGCTTTTCAATGCGTTTTCCTTCCCTTAGGTTCAGCTTTAAATCGGTTGAACTCCGTGACAGGTCAGTACGCGCAGGCCTGCGTTCAAGCTGCAGGACAGTGTGGTGTAGATGTTCTGGATCTCTGGACACTCATGCAAAAAGACGGACAGGTAACAGTCGTTCGACAGACACCAATGCCACTTACGATAACTAAACCATACACGGCACAGTACTAGAATGTGAACAAATGCATTTTTCCCTCAGGATTTCTCAGTGTATCTTTCGGATGGTTTGCATCTCTCTGAGAAGGGAAACCAGTTTGTGGCAGAGCATTTATGGGCACTTATTGAAAGTCGAGTGGCAGCGTTGCCCTTTATTCTGCCCTACTGGGGGGACGTGGACCCGAAGAGCCCTGAATGCAGTCTACTAAGTGATTAAACTATATAAAAGCATTGCATAATAGATAAGGATGTTTACATTTGGTTGTTTTTGGAATCATACTGTTCAGTTTTTGTTGTAAACATATAGTGGCTCAAATTGTTACTTGAACTAAAACCATTTGATTCACTCTTTTTGTGTCCAAAATAACTTGGGCTATCAAGACGGACACTGGTTTTAAGCTTATTTGGATTGATTTCCAACATATTCAATAAAGTTTTGGATGTTACACATTTTCCTTTCGTTATATATCCATAAACAATCCAATTCCAAGTATTTTAGTGTGAAGGCAGTTTATTTAAATGTAACATTTTACAATACTAAAACACATACTGAATGATAGCAGAAGGACACCATATACAGTTTTCAGCATTCAAGTGAGGTGTATTAATCATCACTTTTGATTTAATATACAGGAATATAAGAAACAATAAAAATATCTATTTGCTCCATTGACATATGGCACATAAAAACTCGCTTAGCCGTGACCGCATAAAAGACACATCACAAGGCTTTCCAGTTATACAAACCTCAACGTATCTGAAAATTTAACATCATAGTTAAAGAAATTTTATAGACATTTCACAGTAGGGGGAATACTAGTCCATCTGAAATTGTAAAATTGTATGACTTTGGTCACATATAGTGAAACAATAGCTGTAGTAGTAAGAATCAAATATGAAACACTTTTTTGTCACGATAACTCGATAAGCGAAACTGAATTGACCAAATCTTGGTCAAAGACTGCAAAAATATTTTAGACACCTTGTGCAATTTAAGAATAATAAAAGAGTGTCGAAGAAAACTCATTGCATCCCATGTATGCTTGAAATTTATTTCATGCACTTGCATATAGGATGCATAGTGTATATATAACCTGATTTTTTTTCTTATACAGTAGAGCAGTGTAACATTAATTATCATCAAAACTCTTTAAAAAGCCTCATTCAGTGCTGTAGTTCTGCTGTTTATATTTTTAATGAGGTATAAATAAATGAGTGTCGTAATATGTATGAGATAATCGGGTTCTTAAGCAACTGTAGCTACAAATACACTACTGAAACTGTGACATAAGGCACATGCAGTATTAAAAGAATATTCCAGGTTAAATGCAAGTTAATGCCGACCACAAAATAATTTTGACTTAGTTTGTAGAGACAAACAAATGCTTTATGCTGTTGTAGTGAACAGCATCTTATATTTACGCAGGACATTTCTTTAATTTTTATATTTTACCGAATGGCAGTAGTTTATCTGGGCTGTCCCTGCATTTACAATTACTTGTAATGTACGTAACATACAACTCTGTAATAAAGATATGCTACAAAATATATATAAATATAAGAACCAACCCAAATTTGTCAGCAGTCTACAAGTCACATGCACTTTCAATCACAAATGCAACAACAAATAACACCTGTTCGCAACCCAATCGCATTAAGGCTCATTTAAGTGCATTTAATATACCAAATGGACCTATCAAGTCATTTTAAACCATGAACACTTATTAGGGTGCTTATACGTATGTATGAGATGTCCTCAACACTCAGTTTCCTTACTCTCAATGTGTGCCTGCCTCATCAGCCGTCTCTTGTCCGCATGGGATGGCGTTCCTTGTCCGGTGAGGTCCTCGAAGGACCTTGCAGCTGTGCCGCTTAGAGGGAAGTTTTCCTCCTGCACCTCCTCGCCCTGGTGAGAGGAGTCTCCGCTCGTGTCCTCCTCGATGGTGTCCATTCGCAGCGGATCCGCTCTGTGTGCGCCGGAGTGGCTGGCGCGGTTTTGGGCGGCGAGAGTCTCCTGTGATGGTGAGACGACAGGACCTGTAGGGGCCAGTGAGGGCTGAGGTCTCGCTGCCGCTGAAAACGAAGCCGGTTGAGAGAGCCTCATGATGCGGAGGGGCGTTGAGTCCAGAATCTCCGTGCTCTGAAGGTAGAAGATACAGAACATGAAGATAAACAGTATGTAAGTGTTATGTTCCACTAACTGACTGATTAGTTGTACTATAAGGGATGGGCATGAGTGTTGAGTACTTTATAAAATTCGTAAATATTGCGTCCTGACTAAAAAATACTTTGAATAAAATTCATATTAATAATCTGTTAAGGCTTTAATTGGTTTTGGGCTCTGTTCAGTAAGCAGCCATTCTATTAAACGTATTTTAGTCGCGATTAATCGATTCCACAAAATTTTTTAAATAAATGTGTTTATATTATGTGAGTGTGGCTTGTATATTTATATACATAAATATATATGTATGTCTGTGTATTTATATAATAAATATGTGTAATATATATTTAGATTTATGCATAATATAAATTATATTTAAATATAAACACAAACAATTACTTTGGAATCGGTTAATCGTGATTAAATGTACATTTTGCAATTAATTCAAAATACATATTGTTCCAAAGCAGCTTTAGTGACTTGAGATAGCACACTACAAAAATTATGTCATTCATATTGCAAAATGCTAAAATAACAGCAAATATTACAAAAACAACACAGATGAATTTAACTGATTTATCTGTTTAGTATTCAAGTAGCCAAACTAATGCCCATCTTTATATTTAACATAAATAGCATGCTACATTTGTGTTAAATGCAGTTAAATATGCAACAACTAAACCATTACCATCCATTCACATCTCAACAACAAGACAAAACGGCCACCTGCAGCATATGCAGTATCCAGTATTTAAAAGCCGTGCATTTAAAATGCGCTGATATGGAACTGCATCCATAAACATGTCGGACCCAGAAACACGCAAAAGATCTTTATAAACACTGAACGCATGAGGCATACAATACTGCAAAAGCTCAACCGCAGAATCGATTTAATCCAAAGGTAGCACGTCACAACCACTGCGCCGATGCATCACACTAAGGGTGCACAGCACTGTTGGGTTTCCATTCAACAGAAACTCACCTGAATTGTGGACTTTACTACACACCTCCACCACCATCTGCTGCAGTTCCACACGGGTCAGAGCAGACAAGCCACAAATCATACATGTGCAGCCAAGCTCTCCTGCGCTAGCCTTGATAAAAATGGCCATGCTAACAGCCGCATACATGTGCATAATGTTATTCTGTTACTTTTGGGTTCTGGATGATCTTAAAGCAGGTTTAGTGTGTTAGTAAGGCTGATTTTTTTGTATGAAGAAGTCAATGAGAGGGACGTCAGAGGGACTTACACTCGGGTACATCAGGGATTTGGAGTTTTCTTCATATTGTTGATCTAGTTTCTTGTCCTGTTAATAAGCAAAGAGAGAAAATCACTGCAATATCCTGTTCATCTTAGTTCATGTTAACTGCAGCATTTACAAATGCATTTTTACAACCTTATTGTAGTGTTACCAGAAAAACATTACATTGACTGAAATAAATAGCCCTTATCTTACCACACAATGCACCAGTATGCTCAGAGGAATCCAGAAAACCAGCGAGAACACCACCACTGATCCAACTATATTGTCAGCCAAGAACTTTCCTGAACAGTGAAAAGGTAAAAGAGTTAACCATGTCAGTTACAAAATGTTATAAAAGAAATCATAGCACATCGCCTAAATAAGATCACTAAGCTATCATCTCTTACCAAATGTATTGATATTCAATTTGTCTATGAAGTCCCATAACCGTTCAATGACATCCTGGACCTGCTTCATGCATTTCCCCTAGGATAAAATAAGCCCAGTATTGCTCATTATAAAAAACATTTAAGTCTGTTTCATTTGTTATATTGCGATTTGAGACCAGCAGTGCACTTACAGCCCCATCACAAAAGCCAACAGTACAGGGTTTGCCCTTGCGCAGGAACAGATATTTCTCTTCATCAGTCACAAAGAGAGTACACATGCCATCTTTGCTTCTACAGCACACTTTACAGGAGTTCTCCGTTTCTGAAAACAACCACAGTATTTTCAGTTATTATTATTTTTATGTACATGCTAAAATATTTTATTGCAGTTACAGTATTGTTACTACTGTAAAATTAAATGAATTTTAAGGAGTTTTATTGCAGTAACACAAGTAACTTATTTGACAATTTTGGGTGATATTTTGGCAAATATTTAATTATCATGGCACATTTCTCTATCATAGTTTAAAGGACCAGTGTGTAAGATTAAGGAGGATCTATTGACAGAAATGCAATATAATATATATATAACTAAGCCTTCAGAGGTGTTTAAAGACCTTACTTAATGAACCCTTATGTTCTTATTACCTTAGAATGAGCTATTCTATCTACATACACAGCGGGTCCCCTTATGTGGAATTCGCCATATTGTTTCTACAGTAGCCCTAAACAGACAAACTGCTACTTTTGTAAATACGTTATCTCCTTTGGCAAAGAAACGAAAACGTGAAGACATCTTTGTCCTGTGTCAGCCACCATAATGCTACAAAAGGGAGGGATGAGCGGTGGAGTGAACTGTTGGCTGCAATTCGCAACCTCACCACTAGATGACGCAACATTTCACAAACTGGCTTTTTTAAAGGCAGTTAAGGAATAAGTCAACATCTATGAACCAATGAAGACCACTAGTTAATCTACCCAAATCTCTGGGTTATAATATAATACAGTTACAGAAAATTGCAAAATCAAAAGAACAGATTCAGTTTGTGAGTATTTTTACCATTGCAGGCGCAGGACTCCAGGTTATGCATGGCCTCACAGAAAGGCTTGCATACACCTTTTCTACATCGGCCCTTGTCCACACATTCGGTTTCATCAGGCAGGTTTCCAGCGGCGGGGCATTCACTGCTGTTGCCTAGTGATACACAGCGATACAGAAGTTAACATACACTAGAAATTATTTGATGTGCTTGAATTGATTGGTGTATTAGATTCATTACTGTATGTGGATTTACCTAAACATTTTGACATGCCCTTGCAGCTGGCACTGATGGTCTCCTGACAGATCTTCTCTGAACTTTCAAATGAACAGTTACTGCAGCATGGGCTGTTCCTATCACTGAGAAACACGGAGAACAATATCACAACACTGACATTCAGAAATTCACAGTAAACATGCTAATATTAATATCTAGAGAGCAGAGCATATAGCACACATAATACAGAGTTTAACATTTTTACACATTATTATTTTTTTACAATTTGTTTGTCAAAATGCTTAGAAAAAAAAATACATATATATATATATATATATAAATAAATGTAAAAGAATACAGTAATAAGCATTGGCTATTCAAAGTGTTAAACAGCCAGTGCAATATCCTTTATACAGTGCATTGTATGTGATTATATATATTTAAAGTTGTAATGTGTGCGCTTCAATGCCTCTTTACCTGCACTTGGCTCTCTTCTTGAATTTGCAGTTAGCTGTGCAGCAAAGGTCATTATTGAGATGAAGGAGTCCAGGATCGCAGTCCTCATCTTCTTCCACACGTGAGTTTCCACAAAGTTTGCTGCTTCTCTCCTTAAAACACTGGTGGGCCTTCATCTTTAACGTCTTACTAACCGAGGACTTGCTACAGCTGGAGAAGCGCTGTGAGAAGAAACAGTTGAATAAGCAAATACAGATGGACTGCTACATAAGTATATCAACAAAGCATGGAGGGGAAGAAATAATATTGATGCTTGCCATTACAAAAGTCACCACTACGATGACTGTGATGAGGGTTGTCACAATAAAGTTGTGGTTGCTAAGGTGTTGTGGGTGTTTACTTTGCTAAAAGCATCAACATACCTTGTTGTTAACATGATCTCCGCTGACCGCAATAGGGTACATGATATACTTTCCACCCTGGTCATCACTTGGTGCACAGAGAATTATGTTGTCTGGATCATGTTCAGCTCCAAAGTTGTGGCCTAGCTCGTGGGTGGTTACGAGATCTGCTTCCTGGAAATCAGATAATACATCACTGTCCCACCTGTTAAAAAATAACTAACATCTAGTGTATAAAATCCAAGCTCTGGTGTGCACAAACACGTAAAGCAAACCTTGGTCAGAATAGTTTTCCCATAATTCATAGTGCTAGTTAGACCAGTGTTCAGGTAACTGGGTCTCCTGACAGACTGTGATGGATAATAGGCTGCAAGATAGCATAAATATGCACCGTCAGGTTTGTGTTTGAATACAGTATTTGATTGATTTTAAGTTGAGGAGAGACTTACGCTTAGGGCAGAGTCCACCTAATCCCTGTTGCCTGGAAGGAGCCACGTACGCAAGACCCAGAGTTCCTTCATCAAAGTCCTGATAGGTGAAGAGATGAGCGAGGCAAACGGCAGAGGCGTTGTCTGCGATGTCGAAACTAAATTGCTGAGGAGAACCAAGATGGAGATGAGAAAACAATACATACAGACTGTCACATTTAAAGCTAAAATTCTTAATTTTGGGGGTTCAAAATATTTTCTATCTATAAAAATTGTATCTATAAAAAGTATATCTTTAAAATTATCTCCTTATCTTAACATGATTTGCAATGGATAGCTTACAATAATGATTTATAAGTTAAACTATCATGTGTGATGTTGCTGGAAATGTCAGTTTTACTTCATTCGATTTCAACCCACATTAACAAAGTTACCTGCAATTTTAGGTTTCTCAAAGTTAAGGATTGCACAGCATTTGCAACAAACTTCCGTAATGTAAAACTAGATTATATCTATCTGAGATTAAATTCTTGTGAAAAATGTTTACTTACTTCTAGAAGCTTCTTCACATCCCACACACCCTCCTTTTTTCCTAATGGGTTGCCTTGCATGTTGTAGTGAATCTCTCCTGGATCAACTTCTGTAAAATTCTTGTTTATAATAATCTGAGGGGGTAGTATGAAAAATAAAACATCTTAAATTGTAAAACAACATTTAATTTGAAATAGCAGAATAAAGCAATTATCTCATGCAACTAAAAGAAACCGGGTTACTTTGAGTACCTGCCAGATATACACTACCAGTTAAAAGTTTAAAAACACTTGAGTGAAATGTTTCTCATTATGTTAAAAAGGTTTTGATGTGAAGGTGTATGCTTAAATGACTTAAAGTAGTTTCATAGACAAAAACATAATTGTGCAAATATAAACCTTTTTTAAATCAAAATTTGATTTAATAAAAATGTTTTTAAAATGGATGACTTTGACTGAATAATGAAAGACGACCAGCCAATAAGAGCACAGGGTAAATGGTAACTACTTTAATGTTGTTTAAAAAGAAATCTAAAGAAGCTGCTTGATGAAATAACAAAAGAACAATAATTTTCTGCCATAATCCACGCATAAAAACGGAATTTGTTGTATAATGCAAAATAGCATGGAATTTGGCAAATTTTTATCAAGTAGCACTGTTAATTAATAAATAATAAAATTCTAATAAAATTCTAATTGTGCTATAAAAGTCTGGTTAACTATAACACACCAACATGAAAAAACTGTAGTATACTATATTTTTTACTTTGGTAAATTAAAACAAATGTGCTAGTTAAATGATATAAATAAATTAAAAGTAAGTAGACTTAAGACTTAAGACTTAAAGATGATGTAAGATACTGGTTTATATTACCATAGTTGTACATTATGGCCTATTCTTATGGATTTTTTTCTTTAATAGTTATAGTATTTTTTCATGTGTGCAAAAATATACTACTTTTGTGTAGTAAAGAATGGAAAACACAGAATTCAGAATCAAAAAAATCAAACGGATTTCATAGGGCCCTAAATAAGTAAGTAAGTGTTCTAAACCTTTTGACCAGTAGTGTGGATCAGATTATCTTTTATTTTATGAGATTGTACAAAAATCCCAACATGAGTTTGCTGCAAGCCATAAGACAAAACCTGAAACTTTTGTTAGACTAACAACACATTTTTGTAGTCTAACATCTTTGTGATTATAAGAGCAGGACAAGAATAGGAAGGATAAGCACCCTGGATTTAGATTACGTATCGAAAATCATTAGCATATTTGCCATGAAAGCCACTATTAAAAATGATCAAGTCACCTGCTGAATCTGCACACCATAGCCTTTATACTCATCATCCCAGGATGTGTTTCTGTAGATATCATCCACTCTGTCTATCAACTCAATCTGAAAGACACAAAATTAATTTTGTGTGATGAATCACAGTTCACATCATTTATATATTCCTGAATGCTGATGTGCTCACCAGGTAGTTCAGGGTAGTGCTCTCCTGACTGCGACCCATGTGCTCGTAGAAGCGATAGTCTGCCACTAACAGCAGAGGGCAGGTGTTCTTCTTGTGGTCATGTGAAGCTCTCCTCTCTCTCTGATGAGGCTCTAGAGATCAAATAAATAAACGTACATGCTATCAAACTAAACTATCTTCAGTTTCCTGAGATCTGATCCGTCTGTTCAGTCAAAAAAGTGCAACAGCTTCTTTGTCCATAAATAAAGATGTACAATACAACAGGGAATTTCGTGACTATAAATAAGACAAAGAATCATGTTATTAGACTGGATTACTATCCATGGTTACAAACTAGTCCGCACAGACAATTATAAATTCTTATGGCGGGAGGTCATTGCTGGGTGACTATGTTCTTGAATGAGTGGCCTTTGTCAGCCACATGCACAACTCCTACACACACTCGTGCAGTAAAGATGATCGTCTCCTCATGAGCATGTGATAAAAGTTGAATATCTATTCTCGTGACCTTGGTTACACCAGAGTAAAGAACAAAAGAGTCAGTAATAGTTGTGATCCGTAAAGACAGATTTGATGTTGTCTTCAAGGCCCAATCTCCAGGACAGAGTCATGCACATGTAGATACACACCCTCTTTCTGTTCTGTCTGTCCTGCTGCTTTGGCCTCCTCAGGCAGCAGTTCCTGGGCATCAGCATTCACATATCCACACACTTTAGGTGATGACAGTCGACTGATGTTCTTAATATCATCCGAACGATACACCAACAACCGGCCATCAGCGGGTCTCTCTGTGAATCGCCACAAGGGCTGATAGAAACCAAACATGAGTAGGATGTACTTGTAAAACCAGAGCAATTTTATTTTTAATACGCCCCCCCTAAGGAAAGGATGAGTCATTGTTACTTTAAAGGGATAGGTCACTCAAAAAATCTGTCATCATTTACTCACCCTTAATTTGTTCCTAACTTGCATACATTTTGTTGTTCTGTTGAACACAAAAGAAGATATTTTGGGAAAACCAAACACTTCTAGGGCACTACTGACTATCATAGTAGTGTTTTTCCTACTATAGTAGTCAATGGCGCCCCAGAACTATTTGGTTACACACATTATTCCAAATATCTTTCTTTGTGTTCAACAGAACAATGAAATGTATTTAAGTTTGGAACAACTTAAGGGTGAGTAAATGACGTTTTTGAGAGAACTATCCCTTTAATAAACTAAGCTAGTTAAGATAACAGACATAGACACAAATAAACAGATTTGACTTCATAAGCTTTTACTTACTGTACTTATTACTTTCAATCATACAGACGTTATTACTGTTTTTTAAAGGATTTCTGAAATGTCCCCTTTTCTGCAACTATTACGCAAAACAACCTACCAACCAATGGCTTATGTATAGCAGATAAAGTATGCTACAGTCTTTGCCCATTAAAATGGGAAATCAAGGTATTTTTACAACACAATTTCTTTTTTCAAAGACTGGGGAGATTGAAAACATCAGACATAATGTGTTAGCAAATCACCTCTACATTGTATTCGGCCTCATCAGTGAGAATATGAGCAGAAAACTCATCTCCATCGATGTGTGCCTGCACACGTGAGTGTTCCTCTCCTGATGGGACATCGTACAATGACTCATGAAACATCTTCATATCTCAGCCAGTCTTTTACAAAATTCCATTATTCTTGCTTTGTGTCTTACCTACTACATGTCCTTTATAGAAATTCTGTAACTGAACATCATATTGGTCCTCATTTCCATCCTTGTCTACAAACACAGCCTTAAAGTCCTCTGTGAAAAGTTCTGTGTTGGCTGTCAAGTACAACTTGAAGTGCCTACATGGAAAATACAGTACAGATTTATAACGTAAAATCTCTAATAATGATCAAGAAATACTACCACATTCACATACACAAAGTCACAAGAAACCATCACTTTCTGTGTATCATCTGATCCGCCCTAGGCAGCAGTCTGGTGAGTCTGAATACTGACTCTTCTTATTTAGAGCTTTTAACTGTGTAATAGCAAGTAAGACACATGTCGATGATCTGACAGCTTTACCTGTCGAGTGCTGTGAAGCTGATCATCCGCTCCACATGTGAATGGACATCAACATCCCTCTTTCTGAGCGAATGGAGATGCAGACCTGATGCAGGAAGAACCTCAAAGTCTGACAGTAAGGAGCTGAGTGCATCTGGGTGATACAATGGATCTACATCATTATTCAAGCACAATCCACCTATTCATCATCACATGCCATAGACAACACCCTTGTTTTGAAAACCACACTATTTCATTTTATATTGTGGTTTAGACCAATACCTATTCTTATAAATATCACTATTTTTATTTTTACATCCTTTGAACTAAGAATGGAAGTTTATGTCAATTAGCAATAACAGTAATGCACTCATGAATGGTTTATTTATACCATTAATAAATAAACTATACATATTACTTATATCAAGTGACTCAAAAATGAAAATCTATACATGTGCAGCAGCTTCCATGTAGGAGGAAATGTATCTCGTACACAAACAGGCATTGTCAAGTCAAAACAGGAAAAGGAAGAAAGACTGATAAAGACAACCTACACACAGCTCCAGTTAAAACTGCATATCTTATTTGTACGATTTTAATCCCTATTTTCCTTTGCTCAGCAAACTTACCAAATTCTTGCAACTCTTCCTGATTTCGTAATTCTTCTTCAACAGACACTGGTTTCACCGCACAAAGGACACACAACGGAGCAAACAGTAACAAATAATATACAAAAGACTCCATACTGGCGATGTAACATCACCTGTGTCAAAGCACCATGTCTCGATTTAAAGTCCACGCCACAGATGTCAACATCTACTGTCTTTTAGTTACAAATATACGCGGCAGCTTCTGTTCCGGTTATTAACCACGCCTTAAAAACATGGATACAAATATCAATATTGACGGAATAAGTCACCGGAGAATGATAAAGGTCAATTAAAATACAATAAAGCAACACGAAGCGCCATTGCATACAAGTTCTCTCAAAGCTTCCACCACCGTGTGTGAAACTGTGCGGATCCTCTTTCGATAATAATCTGGGGAAAAAAAACTCGAAGCGTCCGGGAACCTTCAATTGCCAGGAAGTAGAAACTTTTATTATGTAATTGTCCAGTATACTTGTTTAGTAGCTACACATTTAGTCTTCTATCTGTTATTTTTTGTTTACAACAAGATCCAAAAGTCGAAGACCATATTACTATTTTGTTGGACTATTTGTTTTTAAAATAAAACCTGCAAATTAACAGTATGATTTGATCATATGGGAATATTGGGAATATTTGTATTAAACAATAAAAGAAAGTAAAATAGAAGCATTTCTATTTTGCTAATAGTAAGGCTAATTTACTAAACAAGTCATTATTCACTATTTTCAGCTAATTATACTCTTTAAATGTAAAATCCACCAAGCAGAAATAAGTAATTGTAACAGATTTTTTTAAAAAAGGTAAAAGTTTTCAACAGTGGTCTTCTGCGCAATATTCTTGGCATTTTAATAAAATGCAAATTAAACAAAGTAACAGAAAAACCATAAACATGAATACATTTTAATTTCACAGTGTTAGTGGCACTGACAATATAGTTTGTAGTTTTTTGTTTTACCAAGACATCATATAGGCTACATGCAATTTTACAACGTTGCAACTGTACAAATGGGATTTTGTGCCAATTTACAAAGACTAAAAGTCAAATAAAACAAATGCATACATAAAAGGTAGTCTAAGGAATATTATAAGGCGAAACCAATTTTATAAGCGATCAAATTTAAAGTGGGGGGAAAAGGGTGTTTTACAGTGGTTAAAAAATAATGTGGAATACTTAAAAGCCTGATACATACTGAAACATACAAATACAAAAAAAAAAACAGTATATGTGTTTAAAGGTTTAAGGGAGTTTAATCTGTAAATACAAAAACAAAATTTGCCAAGCTAAGTTTTGTGCAACAAGCAAATTCTTACAAACAGAAACAATACAATATTTGGCTGTTTGCAAGATCAGTATTTCATAGTCACATTCTAATATATTGTAGAAACAAATGGAATTTTTAGGAACAAGAGACTATATGCTACCCAATATGAGAAAACCAAATAATCATTAACTGAACGAACAGCCCGAATCAAGTGCCAACTCCACTTAAAAAAAATTATATTACACAACGTATATTTCATAAACATGGTACAAAAAACATGAAATGAGTACTGAAACCAAATTGTACATACACATTAATGGAATACACCCATCTGGGATGTTATAGTCCATACAACATCAAAAATCTGCTATGAGTACGTTTATCAAAAAAATGTTTTCACTTAAATGTCTTAAAAACCTGCTTGGCACGATTGTCAATATATACATGTATGTATGCATTACAGTACTTTGTTGCACATGAAATGGAGAATGCTAAATAATAAACTGACAATAGGTTTTGCTCAACATGTGCTTGATGCTGTGCTTACGTTGATCATATTTAGTATTTTTTGCTGTGATTTCAAAACAGGGAATGGTGCTGAAAATGCTTGCCAAAAACCTCAATTTGATTATTTAAGTCTGTAAAATTAACCAGAAGGTCAGAATTGTACAGAGACTATATAAGTATTACTGTCTGTTAAAACAAGATCTGCTTAATTCAAGCTGAAAATGAATGATAAAAATAGATATATGATGTTCAACAAATTGGGTCAATATTCTACACATTGGCCATTTTATGTACAACAATTTTCTATGCATAAAGGTTTTATCTTTGAACATCACAAAAGTTGAAAAGAAAATATAAGTAAATATATTACCTGTAACAAAACAAACAAATCCTTAGGCTACAGAAGAGAAAACTAGTGAGGTACTTTAAAAATTTAAGGCTAAAATGTGATGATGCAAGGTGCTACCTAAGGATTATGTGACTAACATCAAATATTTAGTATACTAGTAGTCAACTCTGTAAATACTGAGATTTCCAGGGCTAACAAAACTTTACGAAGGAACGACAACTTTGTCATCCCCCTCCAATGTGGCACGCTCACATTACATAACAGAAAGCGCAAATGGCAACTGAAGAAATATTTGAGGATTTTGAGAAAATGAGCTACATATCATCCAGCTACAAATATGGCTGGTGCTCTGTTTCAATATTTTTTTAATAATATAGGATGGCACAACAGCTTGCAAGCGATTTCAGGTGTTGCAGGCAAGATTCTAACATTACAATATTAGTATCATAACTCTAAAATCTGTCTATTTAAAGCATGAAATAACTTTTAATAAATTTGTGCCAGTTCTCAATATTTTCACAATGGCTTTTCAGAATTATAAACTTTGTTTTCAACATACTTGTTTTAGTTAGAAACTAGCAATCACTGGAACTTGTTGAATTCAGGACAGCAGAAGCCCCACTTTGTTATCTTCAAGTTGTATAAACTTGCATAGATACAGTGCTTAGATAAAAATAAGAAATCACCAAGCTTGAAATCAGTATATAATCTCTGCTCGATTCAGAGACCGTTTCAGATATTGACAACAAAATTTTTTCATCGGAGGCCCATACCTGGCCTGGTTAACTTCTGGTCTATGTTTGTTGATCGGTCTGGCTAGTGGCTAACTATTTATATTTTATTTAAAAAACTATTTGTTGAATGGGTCATGTAACTTTGTCGCATTTTAAGTTTAGCCAACGGTTCTTCTACTGGTAACCCAAAGTAATACTGACTAGACATACTTATAACTTGCTAGCTTATGTCATTTACTTGTTATTTCTTTTGCTTGTCATCAGAAATAATCTACAGGGACTCTTTGTGTACTGGAAGTTAAGTTTGGGATGCATGTGCAGTACTGTTTGATTATGTTGTTGCTTTGGAACCGTCTACAGTTCTCCAAATGATCATCCTTTACGGCAGCTTATCTTAAACTTCAGACATATATCCAAAAAATGTGTAGCGCCTGAAATGCAGTGTTTACAGCACATTAAGTGAGGGTTAAAGGGGCCTTAACATCACTGTGTTTTTATTTGGTTTCAGTATTTTGCAATCTTAGGTGTTAAAATAAAGTTGACAGAACAGCCCTTGAGTTAGAATCACATGAGCAGTTCCCTGGACAGGGCTTAAGCCTAGTCGTAGACTAAAATTTGAGAGGTGTCTTGATCAAAATCACTGACATATCCTAAAATATACCAGTGCAATTGTTTGTCTCAAAATGCACACAGAATTGGTTTTTGTAAAGTATGTTTTTAAAAACACCTTAAATATCGAAATTTAACTAAGGCCTAGTCCTGACGTAAACTAATCCCTGTCCAGGAAACCACCCCTAAAGGTTTAAATCAAATATTTAAAATGCTGCAATTCTATTACTATGAATGAACAAGTTGTGGTTGACATCAGGTTTAATATTTGGTTTGAAATATGTTGTTGTATTGTGATCTTGGCAAACAGGGCCTGACACTAACACCTGCTAACCTGCCAAATACAGTCACTTCTCTTAGCCAATTTGCTGGATATTAAGTAAAAATCATGTTCCATGAAGATAGTTTGTAAATTTCCTACCATAAATATATAAAAACTTTATTTTTGTGATTGGATGCAGGAAAATCGCAAACAAAAATGGCCGGAAACATGCCTACAAACTTCACTTGCTGCTGTTTGCTTTTAGGGAATTACCCACTCAAGTTTGGTATCTATGTAAAGCTTTTGGATTTCTGCTTTTGGGTTCATCTCTTCTCTACAACGTCATTACAGCGGTAAGCCAAAAGAGAGCGTTAAAACAAACCTTAAAGGCCATTTTCTCAATGCTTTGATTTTTTTGCACCCTCAGATTCCAGAATTTTTAATATTTGTATCTCGGCCAAATATTCTCCTATCCTAACAAAACATACATCAATGGAAAGCTTATTCTTTTTAGATGTATAAATCTCAATATTAAAAAATGCTCCTGTGGGTCAGGGTCACATTTGGTGTGTTTAACATGTCATTCTAAACAGATTGATTGGTGTATGACATAAAAAGAACTGCAAAAGCAAATCGAGAGCACAGTACGTGGTACTGAATGTGTAACATGCCACTGCTGTAACCCGTATATGCTGGGTGTTAATGTGAAGCCCTGATGGCAAAGTTGTTTAAATCCAGGACTCAAAAAATTGAGTTTTTAAAGGGGAAAAAATACACTGGCTAACAATCTGTATAACCTGTAAAATCCTGTTGTGAAGTTAATCTAGGACACTGTTCCAAAACCTTCTGAGCTGCCTATGGAGACAGAATTTTAAGGCATCAAAGGTACACTCCTGAAGGCTTTTCAAAATAGTAGGTTAGTTGAAAACAAAATGCTTAGTTTTGGCCAGAATTCAGCATCACATGCATCCTTTGCAGGCAATCCCAGCATTCCAGAATGCACTGCAATGAGCTCAGTAACAGATTAATTTCAAGATACATATCGTTTTTAATAGCTATATAGTAAAAAAAACAGTGTAATTCAAATTTAGGTTGTGTGTACTTTATGTTTATGCTTATTAGCATATAATAAGCATATAATAAACTTAGCAACGTGCTAACTCCAAACTCTTTCATTCACTTCACGTAAGGAATGCTACTTGAATGACTCATAGAGTTGCTGTCTATGCATTCATTTGTAAAGTTCCATGATGCTGACTTACAAGGTTGGCAACCTATGTAGGCAACAGAAAGCATGGCGGCTCACTAGGTTTTGAAACAGAGCTTTCGTTTATCTGCGGGTTTAGATTAAAAGACAATAAACTTACGTTAAAAATGTAGTGTTTCTGTACAAGAAATAAAATGCGCTCACAATTAAAGTGAAAGAAAAGCCCCACCTCTGTGCAATACAAGTAAAACGAATAAACCATGTGACAGAACTGCTACTGTGCACACATACAGACAAACATATCAAATATATCATTTCTGTTCAAACAGAACGCATACGCAAACTGTCCGCACACAAAAAAAGACAAGCGCCAGAATGGAACAGCGCCACCATGCTGTCTCCCGTGGTACTGCGGAGAGGGAACTCCACCTCTCCTCCACCTAAGCAAGCGGCAGGCCCATGAGCTCCCTTTTGGTCTCGTTGAGCCTCCAGGGATGTAGCCTACTCAGCTAGCTGTGCCGGTAACCTTGGCGTGAGACGCTCACATTGCGGCTTCAAATGCGCAAGTCCCACCGCTTGATGAAGAGCTCGAAGGCGGAGGAAGAAAAGAAAAACGATTAAAGGAGATGACCAGAATTCCTCATAAAGCGACTGCTCGGCACGGGCTGTTAGGTGGGTAAAGGGTCATCGTCGCCTTTACTGCATTTGCACTTACAGCACAGAACGAAGGGTGTGGCCAGCAGCAAGAAAGGAGAGGCTACCAGTAAGAGGAGGCCAAAACCTGCAAAGATTCCAACAACCTGCAGAGAAAACAAAATAAAAGTCAGACAACACAGAATGCAGCAAGCTAATAATAAGCGACTCACATAGATTCTCTCAGAATGTAAGTAGAAAAGTAGTTGACATAATTATTGTATTAGATGCCATGATCACTTATTTTCAATGCAGCACCATAATCCACCACATAGTGGCATCAGATCTCTACAAAACTGTTACAATATAGAACAGATATTGAATTCATTTTATGCATTCATAAAAAATGTAAATAATATTGGCCCACTCGCTTCACATCATTCTAAGACAGAGGCATATGAAACATTTCTCAAGATGTAAATGATTTCTTTAAGATGATACAATCGGCCCTTTATTTCCAACATTATCCCATTCCTAGCATGACAGTCATACCAATTTATCACGGGACCCATTTGCTCCTTATTTTCTTTCTCCCTACAGTATGTAAATTTTGATCTTTCACAGGCTGAAAAAACGATCATAAAATGTCATGAAAACAGAAGGCAAGAGCAGTGAAATGAAAGAACCCCGAGGCTCAGACCCGGGACCGCTCAGCCCAGTAGCTCCATCTTTACTAATTCATAAAGAGTCAAATTTCTGATGTTACACAGGCTGAAGCTTTGTAAAATTCAAACTTGGAGGGCTGGCGTGGAGCCGCTGGGCTCTTATAGAGCTTAACATGACTCACTCTTCCCTGCTGAGCAACAGATGTCTTTGTGCAAATGTACTGAAATCTCTTCATAGTTTCAGGGCCAGCTCACCTTTTCAACATTATGTTCAGCAGAATGACGTCAGAATAAAAAAAGTCTTTCTGCACTTGTTTATGTTTATATGGTTTAGCACAAACCGTATAGCAATATCATACAAGCAAAAGCAATTCTTTATGAAACAGAAATATATGGGAATATACTGAAAAATATACGGCAAAATAATAAATGGGTAGTTGACACATATACAGTACTGTAAATGTGCCCTATGGTGTGACAGCAGAAATACAGAAAAATAAAAACTAACAATGAAGATAAATTTCTCTTACGATAATTTCATATTATAAATATAAATATTAATAATATAAAATAATCTATTATTAACAGCCTAAATTTTTGCTACATCATAGGACAGATGTACAGTTTTTGTCAACCACCCAGGGCAACATAACCAGTCTTAAGGGTCAATTGTTTTTAAAATTGAGATTTTTACATCCCCTGAAAGCTGAATAAATAAGTTTTCTATTGATATATGAAATATTACCTTTATTTAATACCCTAATCCTAATGTTATTTAATATCCTAATGATATTCGGCATAAAAGAAAAATTAATAATTTTGACCCATAAAATATATTTTTGGCAATTACTACAAATGTTTACTTAAGACTGGTTTTGTGATCCAGGGTCACATATGTGAAAAGCAGCAATTCCTTATGTATTATTCAATATATGTAATATTGTAGTATGTATTATTCTATAGATCTTCAAATAGCCTATATATAAAATGATTTAATATATTGACAGTTAATACAGTATATAGAAAAATATATTTTCTTTGCGTAACAGATGTTATGGCTATGCTATAATACAATAACAGTGCTATACTATATTATTATGCACTAAAAAATTCATTAAAAAACAGTGCTGTCCTGCCACAAGGCACTGTATAATCCCTGTTGACTAAACCTACCCTAGTCCCTACCTGAATGCAGTATAAATAGGAGCTAATGTAGGTCATCATGTTCTGACAAGATGTTTATTAAAATAATATTAAGACTATTATTAAAGGTGAACAAACAAAAAACAGTGCATTATCCGCCCGGCTGTTATTTGAAAGCCTTTTGTCCAATCAGAATCGAGAACAGAACATTTTGTACGGTTTAAGGCATATTCATGAATTTGAGAGCATTATGGTCCAAGAAAGAAAATTTGCAGCAATGTTAGTAAGGTTCTATCAAAACCCATTTTCTGCATATTTTATTGTCCTCAATTGCTCCTAATGGCATCTTTTGGAGGCTATTTCACTCATAGCTTTTGCTCATTTTATGAGCCGGAGAAAAATTGGGAAATACATAATGGACAGTGGGTCTAATGAGCCTTATATTGAAAAATGTCAGCGCATAATGTGCCAAAGACACAAACAATGTGAGGAGGGGGGTCTTTTACCAAAGGCGTAGAGACAGTTTATCAATCTAATGTACTTTGATTTGATTTGCATTTGTAGCTTATGGGGAAATCTGGAGATGTCTCCAAAAGATACATCCTCATGTAAATATAAATTACTGTCATGTACTATACCAAAGTCTACAGTGAAACAGCAGGTATCACCTTGGCCACTAAATAAACACTTGTTTCTGAATGGACGCACGTGACGTGATCACATGTAAGTGCGTGTGCACAGACGCATGCTGCGACCACGGCGAAGGAAAAACTAGGGAAGAAAACATGTGCGCCCACCCACCTGTGTTCTGTGCCAGATCACGGAGGCTCGCGAGTGGCCTAATTTGTTCCGGCAGGGTCCTTTGTCATAATGAATCAGGAGGAAGTCGTCCTGTTGAAAACACGGTATTATGAGAGAGCGCTCATTATCACCGTGGGTGTTCAGAACAGCTGAGTGAAGGACACTGTTGCATTTACGGCCTTCAATGAAGGGACGAATTTGTCACCTCAATGATGGACACATGACCGCCAAAAACATACAAAGATAGTTGCATACTACATATAGCTTTCCTGTAGCTCAGTGGTTAGGGTATGACACTAGCAACGCCAAGGTCATGGGTTAGATCCCAGGGATTGCACATATCCTGAATATAGTGTATAATGTAATGTAAGTTTGGATGTACATCCATATGAAAGTGACTGTAAGCTTCAAAAAGGATAATAAGGCTTGGCGCTATATTCCTATGTCAATACTGTAGCTTAGACCAAAAGATTTAATAAGAAAAACTCTGTGTACAAAACGGCATGTCAATGACAAAACGCTGTTTGGTAAATGCATGCCTCGTGACTAAACCTGCGCCTTTTGGCTAACAGGGAAGGATTTTTGTGGATAACCAAAATTTCTGTTTATTTCTCACACAAAGCTATCGCATTGTTTTGGAAGACTTGTAATATAGAGTACACGTTTTTGTTCAGTTTTGCATTATAAATGGGCAGTCGTGGCCCAGTGGTTAGAGAGTTGAACTCATGACCAGAAGGTTGCTGGTTCGATACTCAGGGCTGACAGGTAACGGCTGAGGTGCTCTTGAGCAAGGCACCTAACCCCCACTTGCTTACTATACAAAATGTACAAATGTATAATACAATGCAATGTAAGTCGCTTTGGATAAAAGTGTCTGCCAAATGCATAAATGTAAATGTAAATAAATCCCCATCCACGTTTGCTTTGTATACCAAAAACTGCTCAGAGATTCTGCCCAACATCTCTTTTGTGTTTTAGGAAAAAATAAAATACGAGATTGAAAAATAAGGGTGAATAAATGATGATTCTGTAAAGCAAAGATTTTTTTGCACTCTGGCTGCTGTGAAAACTTACATCCAGAGACTCCAGGCAGTACCAGCAGAATGCGTGCTTGCAGTTTTTACACATCATCTGGGCACAGCCCTCATCTCTCTCTATGTACACTTTACATTTGGGACAGCGTTTGATGGGGGTGTCGTCATCATCGGCCTTAAAGAAAGAACTGCAAGACAAAAGAAAAAATGGAGGAATGTAAAAGAAACAAAATGAAAGACAAACAGTAAGTATAAACATAGGCACCAGTTATCATCTTTGTTTTGTAGTACAAAAAAGAGATGAGCTTGACAACAGCGCAAAGATTAAGTCTGAAAAAAGTCCTTCCTTTCCTTTTTTCCTTTCAAAATTTGTACTAAAGAGTTGTGGCAGAGTCAGTGTTAGCTGATAATGGAGAGGCTGACCCACAGGGACCGTGCTGACAGGTACAAGCCCATTCATTTCCAGGAGAATTCCTGCTCTATTGATCTAAGGGAAGTGACACTGTGCAGCTGTGCTTTCATACCACAGTTAAATGACTGCACCTCTTTCTTACAACTGCAGGGGCTGAATCTGACTCACACTGCTGCAATGACCCTGCAGAAAAGTCACTTTAATTTTAAAATGATTTATTTTGAATACTACAGTTATTTAACATTACAAATAATTATTATTTATTAGTAGTGCACATTTGTAATGAGATGCTTTTAAGAGACTGAATAGCCATTGGGAAATAATGTAGGGGCAGGGCTTTTTGTGTTATATTATATATTATATATTAAACATATATCACAAAACATAATATATTGTACATTAAATTCAAATTAAATTCCCCCAAAATAAAAATTATTTTACCATTTACTAACCCTCATGCCATTATAAACCTGTAAAAATTTCTTTTGCAAAACACAAAACAATATATTTGGAAAAATGTTTGTAACCAAACAACAATGGGCCCCACTGACTTTGACGGTATAGACACAAAACCAGAGAGACATATCTGAATTTTTTTTATTTTGTGTTCCACTGAAGAAAACGTCATATGCAGGTTTTGAACAACATGAAGTTGAATAAATGATGACATCACTTTTATTTTTGTGTGAACTATCCCCCTCCCACCAGCTTTTGCAGTAGATACATTACATTTTAATGAAAGATTATAATAACCTGATGATGCTCAAAACTGCTCCGTTACATTACAACAACAACAACAACATATCTTGGTTCTGATAAACAGCAAATCCAATGTTACTCACATACTGATCCAAATCAAAGAGACCATCTAGACCATCTTTCTTTCCAACATCTCTATGCTGGAAACCTTCACCATAGTATCGTGGGTGATAGCGTATCTCCGTTAAAAGCATTCGCCATAGTTCTGCGGGTCCTAACGCGTCTCCGCTGGAAAGTCTGTATAATACTGATGCGGGTCCTAGCTTCTGCCTGACTTTTATACTTCTTTTTATACTTAAAATCCACAACCTTTGACCTTTTATGTAATAATAATACACTGCTCTTAGTGTCTTTCTAATGCCCGCTTGCCCTCTGTCAACATGACGAACACGGCCCTTATTGCTGATAGGCTACAAGTTTGTTTTGCTACTCGGCCCGACTCAGTTCTCTAAAGCGTTTTTGAAAAAAACAGTAACCCTGCCTTCAATCTGACTCTTTAGATACCTTTCATCTTTTGTTTGATATTCAGAGGGTGACACAAAGCAAAATCAAACATGAAATGATTCAGAGATCTTGATAGGATGTCTGCAGTATGTAATTCACTCCAGATCCAGCTTAATGCTCATTCCTGCCTTCCCCAAGATCAAGGATCAGACACTCTCCTCACTGAATCGAGTCTGTGTGTGACGTGAATGTCAACTAGCACCTGTGCATGAATCTAAAGCTCACTGAGCCGAAAGCAAAGCGCTCTTCAACATCTGAAAGCACACATCCATTCCCAGGCTGAATGATGCGGGTACTCGACAGTGCGGAAAAACATTGAGACAGATCAAAGTATATCATTAAAATCTCACGTCGATTCATCAACATCAAGCATCATTTGTCAGTACGCTTCAGCGTGACTACTGGAATCACGTGGCAACTACGGGGAGAATGTGAGGGTGTAAACGCACATCAAAGAGACTGACCGAATCCGAGGCGTCACTGCGTTCCTCAACTGAGGTCAAATTGAACACACACGCAAACAAAAAAACCAGAAAAATGTCCAAAAGCATCTGCCAAATGTGATGAATGAAAAGCTGAGTGTTTAATACTTAATACCTGGTGTCTCCAGGTAGAAACGAGGTCATGGGAACGTTCTCCTGGCAGTCTTGGTCCGGGTGCCAGCTGGCCTTGCAGGCGGAACAGAACTCGTGTGTGCAGACGCTGCACCGCACCAACTGCGGAAGTGCCGCGTCAGACTCCTTCAGCTGGCATACTGCCTGGCACGTGGAAGACGGGCACCAGGTCCGGCGTGGATCCAGCAACACCTCTGTTGGAGAGGGCACAATTTCTGTGAGTGTATATTTTAGGCTGCTTAGAGCTGATTCGGGCTGACAGGTCACCATGGTTACACCATCGGAGACGGGACTCATCTGCCCCGGGGATACAAGATACTACCAACCGCTTTGCATATGTTCATTAGTTAAATACGTGATTATTAAAGCAATAAGCCATGACAGGCTGTGCGCTCTACATTTGCCACGTAAAAACAAACTCCTTTATGTATATTTTATTCTGTTTGCCTACTGAATGAGAAAGGTCCTGTATTGATGTATGGCTGAAGGAAGCCTTTCATAATATCTGCTGATTGCCATTTTTAGAAGTCTTGTTGAGTCAGGATGGCACGCGCTCTTATCTGTCCCCGCATGCACTCTCGGAGTCTCTCGCAAACCTAACACACACTCTTTCTCCATCTGATGCGGCAGACCATACGTGAACCCACATGCACTCTTGGCTCTGCTTTTGAGAGCATGGATATGTTAAAGCCCCAATTCCACCCCAGTAAGCAGAAACATTGATAGGTCTCTTTATTTGTAGGTCTCTCGATTCACTTTTTTATGAAGATACGTCTGCCACCGTTCTTGTTCACTGTAACAAAACGGTACAATCCTTAAAGAAGCACTCATCTTGTTCCAACTTATGAAGAATATCTTGGCCGTTCTTTTACATACAGTGTAAACTTAAAGGGATAGTTCCTACAAAAATACAAATTTTGTCATCATTTATTAACTTTTATGTCCATCAAAACCTGTATATAATTTTTCTTCTGTGGAAGACAAAAGAAGATATTTTTAGAAATGTATCCATAGAAGACAACAGTGTCCAATGTTGTTTGGTTACCAACGTTCTTCAAATTATCTTCTTTTGTGTTCTGCAGAAGAAAGAAAGTCAAACAGGTTTGGACTGACATGAAGATGAGAAAATGATCAAAGAACTTCATTTTTGGGTGAATTATCCCTTTATACGTCCTGATGCATAATGTCCCTATATAATAGACCACTATAAGAGACCACTTTTCCATCTTATCTGTTATTTTGACCTGTTTCTCCAGTTGTCATTTTCTGCAAATAAATGCAAATAGAAACAATATTTTTAATGTAAATCTGAGCTCATAGCCTGATGGCTACCACATGTGCACTAAAATATCATTAAACTGTGGTGCTCATGTGTCCAACATGAGTTTGAATTCAGCTCGTGACATTTCCTGGTCACGTTCCACAACCTCTCGCCACACTGTTCTATAAATAATTCTGAATAAAAGGCCAAAAAATTAAAAACAAAAACATAATGAGAATAAACTACGGGGTGACACTGATGTGTCGACAGGTGGCAGGCTGTTTCTGTCTAAAATACAAGAGGTTAGCTCGACATGCACGTGTCCGTTTTTACCTTCTTCCTCACACGTACGTCCGCTCTGGCCTATTTGTCTACTGTGAGTCACCCTAAGCCATCTAGGACAGCAAAGCATGGAGCTCACCATACACAAACATGCACACGTGCCCGATCAGGTACTGTGTGATGCTGATCGCCCCCCTTCATGGACAGACATGCTGTTTCTACTCACCCTTCTCAAACTGCAGCTTCCTGTACCTCTGCATTATCTCTGTGGCCACCATGCATTCAATCTGAGAGATGGAGAGATAGAAAGAACAAAAGCGATTATGCACAGTGTGGTCTGATGGATACAAAAGCACTTTTTGCTTTGCAGATTTTGCATTTTAAATTACGATTTAATGTGGGTGAACACAAACCAGATATCAGACATTTCTAGTGGATGTCTAGTTTAATCACTGTTATGAGAATATGGTTACATTATAGCGCACAACTTGTTCAAAACCTTGTTTTTGCATGCAACCTACAATACATAGCAACAAAAGATAACTGCAATGTTGACTTCACAGTAGTCTACACAACTGATATGAAGGCTTATAACAACAGATCAGTTGATATTATCCAATTACATTGTCTAACCCCTGTACACAGTATACATGATATTACAGAATACACACTAAAGTCTTAAAGGACAAGCAAAGCAACACATTGGTAGCTCTGAAGCTCTGTGCCTGGGTCTGATTCCTCTGATTTAACAGCTTGAATAAAGAATGAGCCAACCGTCTTCACAATGAGCTTTCAGCCCTGAGGAGAACCCTGCCCTCGGACTGACCTCAGACTTTGGAGGATTTTGCGGTGCAAGCCACCGAGGGGACAGTGTAGACATCTCAACATACAATACTATGTCTTATCTGCTAGTGCTTCTCAGAATATCATTTAAAATGTATCGTTTTATATCCAGCAGCTGTGACTATGAGAGGTTTTGTTAACCTTGTGTGGTGTTTTAGTCTTGTGATGTAAAAATTTAAATTCCCTTACAGAAAATACATGAATCTCACGTTTATCACATGTGATCATACGTGAAATGTGTGTTTTTGGAACACTTTGTGTGAATCCCATGTGAATTTCCATGTGAAACCCATAAGATAACATGTGCCACATGTGGTGACATGTGAAAAACATGTGGAGACATCACCACATGTTGCACATGTTATCCCATTTGCACACATTTCTATAAGGGAATGTAATGTAGATGTAAAAAAATTGCTTTAAAACTTTAGACATGTCAAGTTATTTAATACATATTGAAGTAAAACATCTTAAAAATTCATCCAATTCATAGATTTTTTCATAAATGTGATTTAACAGAAATGAACAATATTACTCATACTACTGATATTACTCATGTTGTCTATGTCGCTTGTAATTAGAATAAAATAAACATTAAAAACATTAAGTAAACTTAATAGTATTTGTATGGCTATATTGATTTAACATTTACACATTTGGCAGATGCTTTTATCCAAATACTTATCAAGCAGAAATATTATATTATGAATAGTAATATATAAATAATAAATAACAAATATTGGTGCTACACAATATACATATTATTAATATTATTATTAACCAATTTTTTTTTATATAAATGAAATTCATTAAGTGCCATTCTTCTAGAACAGGGGTGTTCTACATTTTTGTCAGTTGAACCCCTCTGACCACTGATACTGTAAGTCAATATTTACTCTCAACCAATCAGATTCGAGAACCAGAAAGAACTGTTGTATAATTTTCGCATCAGACAAATTCTTGTGAATTTGCCACCTTCTTTAATAGTTACGAATTCCTGTTAGATCAGGCTTGCAATTCCCTCCCCCATTTATATATAGTTTGTGACAAAGTTTGATATTGATCTTGATATCAAGTCCGTAAACAGACTTAATCCTTAAAACAAGTAAAATTCCCTGCCTTTAGAGATGTTAACATTACCTCATTTTCCTGTAAATGTCCACGTTTTGGACAGGTCGAGTCTGGACAGCTGATAGCAGTTTCAAAGCCTTCTTTGATGAGAAGTTCCACATACTGCTTCAGGCACTTAAAAATAAAACACATCAAAAGAGTTCAAAAAAACATTTTCTGTAACTTCCTTGTGTTTTACTGTTCACTGTGTCAAGAAGAGTGCAGTGTGAGCGGAGGAACATTACTCGCAATGAACTGTTAACATTCTCAAAATAATTATAATGTGTAATGTCTCAATTTAATAAAAAGTTGTTTTAATAGGCCATGACAAAATTTCAGATTTCATTATTTATTTTGTGCTTCAGCTGAAAAAAATCCATTCACTTTTTCACTCACAAAATGCTCTCAGACAAAACAAAACTTTTAAGAATGTCTGGCAACAAAAGGAATTGTTTCCATAAACACACTTTGCTGAAGACAAGACAATGAGCTCAGACACAACTTCTCAGAGTTATAGAGATGTTTTCTTCTTAACCCTACTCTGGATACAGCTTCCTTTACCCAAATGTTGCTTGTTAAAGTTAAAAATAAAACTGGTCTCAGATCAGAGCAAAAATGCAGCAAAGGGAAACAACAAACCTCAGAGGGCTGAAGAAGCTCACAATGTTTTTTAATGGACCATGAATCACACTACTGGCATAAAAACAATTCAGTCGGCCTGATGGGGTTCTCGATATAGCTGTGAACTCTCTGCTTATATTTAGACACATTTCAAAATGTGTGTGGCTTATGTAAGATTCTCACTGATTTATTTTAAGATTTCCCTTTCGTATAATGGTGAAAGACAGAAATCAACAGTGAAATGATAGCGAGGAAACAATCATCATTCCTAAAATGAAGTGCAGACAATGGTACAATGTAAATCATGGTGTGGCTCAGTGTAATATCATCCAAAACCATATTAATGATTACAACATATTGAATTTTCTTGTGAATCACAAATAAAGATGAGGCGGAAACATTTGTTATACATGTCATTAAGCTTGACAAAAAATCACTAAATGATATGTAACCCTGGACCACAATGGTTAATATTTGAAATCAGGATTTATACATCATCTGAAAGCTGAATATATAAGGTTTCATGACTTATAAGGACAATAAAAAGCTGGAATCTGAGAGAAAATTGGCTTTAAAGTTGTCATCAGAGGTGATGTAGCAGGTCGTTGCTAAGAAGAAACAGGTTTGTTTTAACGCGTTCTATTTGGCTTACCGCTGTAATGACATTGTGGAGAGCAGATGAACCCAAAAACTGAAATTTTAAGCTTTACATAGATACCAAACTTGAGTGGGTAAATCCCAAAGAGCGGCAGCAACGAGTGAAGTTTGTAGGCGTGTTGATATATTTATGGTGGGAAATGTACAAAATATCTTCATGGAACATGATCTTTACATAATATCCTAATGATTTTTGGCATAAAAGAAAAATGATCATTTTGACCCATGTAGCCATTGCTACAAATACACCCGTGCTACTTATGACTTATATGATATACATTTAATGCAATAGGTCAACATACTTATTTCTATTGCAAAGCAGGAAGTCCAATGCAGAAATAAGAGAGTTGCACATTGGGAAAGTAACAATAGAAATAACATTGAAGTTAAAAAATCATAAAGTACACTTGAATAACCAATTAATAAACACAAAGCAAAAAAAGCTACATTATTGTCGTGATCAAGATACTCATATAATACAATATCGCCAGGTCCCTGCTGATTCCCACCCTCCTGTGCACCAGCATCCAAAACAACAACATTTGGTGAAGACCAGTGATGCTGTTTGTTTGGTCAGCAGGGGTGCTGCTCTCTTCTGATGAGTTTGAACTTTGAGGTCTATGTTTAGCTGCTACTCACCAGGGTGCAAAAGACGCATTGGCACTGGGTGATGGTAGTCATTTGCTCCAAAGGAAACTCTCCTAGGCACAGTTTACAAGACACCAGCGGGTCCAGGGCCAAATCCCAGGTGGGTCGGTACCTCGCTGTGGTCATGGTTCCCGCTGCAGAACTGAAACACATAAAATGCAACGTTACAGAAAGCTTCTATGCTTTGATAAGCCAATACAAACAGTGCAAAGCTTTTAAGCGCTGTCAATCCAGACCGCCAACTGCTGCTCCAGCGATGCTAAGTGCATCTGTAATGCCCAGATGCTTTTATCCAGAGCATCCCGACCACTGCGGCGGGCAAACTTTTAAATGCACATTAAATTAGCCACAATTTGTACAGGGAAGGTCTGATAGATGAGTGGTGAAAGGGTCAAGCACATTTACCCCCATTTATAGAATGCAACCATAAGCACGGCCTTTCCGAGATACATTCAGGACTGCTGTCTTATTGTAATGGAATGAGAATGAGTTGGGCCAGCAATACAGATCAATTTTTTTCTCATCTGATGCTGCCTGCGTAGGAGACGGCAAAGCAGACGTGAGTGAGAAGGTGAGGAAAATATAATAAATCACTTTCCTCTCTGCCTACGTCTCTCCTTTTTACAGATTTTCAAAAGAGGGATATTTTTGGACGTCTCCAGTATGAGACTTTCAGCGCTTTCCATTTTCTCGCTCTGAAGTGGGCTGTTGTGCAGTGAGAGGCTTGCGTATTCTTAAGTGTTTACAGGAAGCGCTCGTGAGAACGTCAACACTCTGGCTTGGCTGCTAAGCAACGTGGGAAGGGGGCACGAGGCAGATACGGTTCTGCTGGTGGTGGTTGAAGTATTTATGACAGATTCCATTCTGTACTTGTGGCAGGAGGCGGGGCAGATTTTATGGAGTTGTTGTGAGGAGTCAGCCATGAGCGATGTCAGGGATCTTATGCACATCAGAGGGCCTGAAGCTAAACCAGCTGAATTCCCCTCTTAAAAACATGCAAGACAGCAATGGAAAAGATGGTGTGGTGTAAAAATTCAGATCTACCCTCATGTGGTTAAAAACCTGTATGACTTTTTCTTCTGTGGAACACAAAAAGAAGATATTTTGAGAAATGTCTCGGTGGTTTTGAGTCCATACAATAGAAGGTTACAAGGTTGTTTGGTTACAAACGTTCTTCAAAATGTCTTCAAAACATAAACTCATACATTTTTGGAATGACATGAGGGTGAGTAAATGATGAAAGAAATTTCATTTTTGTGTAAACTGTCCCTTTAAGGAGGATCCTTAATAACTAGAAGGTTTCTGATTCAATAACTTAAAGTGGTACTTCACCTTAAAATAAAAAAACTGTCATCATTATTCACCCTCATGTTGTTCCAAACCTGTATATTATGAATCTTTCCTCTGTGGAACACAAAAGAAGACATTTTGTAAAAGTAGTTTTGTGTCCATACAATGGAAGTCAATAGGGGCCGATGTTGTTACCAACGTTTATTAAAATATCTTCTTTTGTGTTCTTCAGAAGAAAGAAAGTCAAAAGAGTGAATAAATGATGAAAGAATTTACAATCACTTTCCAATTTCTGTATCAGTGAAGTCATAATAAAAATCCTACATCCAACGTTCTTATCCAACAGATAAGAAAAGGAAGGTTGTGAATAAAGAAGGTTCCTATAGTTGTTTATTTTTAAGTCCAGAATTAAACCATTCCCCTTAGCTCTACAGTAAGTCGAAGCCCTCTTAGGCTGAGTAAAATCATTTCCACAAACACTCTTGGCCTGTTTTAGCTTTATAAGGCAAATGGGGTGAAGTATTGATGGTTTGATAATGCAGCAGTGTGGCCTCAAGAGTGAATCATGTGTTGATATTGCAGGACGAGCCCGGCAAGCTTATGTCACTTTCTCTCAGGGACGTGCACAGACATTTTGAAGGGTAGGGGCTCAAGTGGAGAAAGGGCACTTCTTAGATATTTTTCTAAACAAAATGTTAAATATATTAACACAACCAATTTTTTTTATCTCCTCACACTTACCCAATTGTTTCATGTTGTTTCATTTTCAACAGATGTCTACAAAATAATCCGTTTACAAAAACCCCTGCAAAATAAATAAAAAAAACACTGCAAAAAATGATTGACAAAATACAAAAATACAGCAGCTTAACTAATTATTATTATTATTATTATTATTATTATCATTATCACTTTCAATGCATCACGTTCCACAGAAGAGAGAAAGCCATACAAGTTTGGAACAACTTGAAGTGTAAGTAAATGATGACAAAAGCTTTATTTTTTGGGTGAACTATCCCTTTAAGGGAAATCAAAATAAGAAGCAGAACTGTTGAATTCCTAACAGCTTTTTTGCATTAACTGTTCTGCGGTGACAAATATTCAGTGACAAATGAGAAAGATGGTGCAATGGGAATGTTGGTTCACTGAGCTGCATTACTCACTGCGATTATCACTTCTCAACACAGCAACAATGACAACAACAACACAAGTAATCCACAATAACACAGCCCTCAGAGAGCATCTCTGTGCTCGTATTTCAGTTACTTATCAGATCACTGAACAGAAGAGAACAATCATTTATCTTGAGCTCAGATTGCAATTTGATCTACAGTACACCATCTCAAAAAGTTTCCTTTTAATGTAACTTACAATAACAGATAAAGATCAAACATATTGAATAGTATTACAGTATATCATAGAAATGTCTAGATTTAAGAGATCATTGATATATAAGTTGAACCTGTCACCATATACAATGAAATTCTTACTCTGCAAATCTTCCAGTGGCCGCTAACATTATAGAGAACAAATACATATGTATACATATATACATACCAAAGCACATATATACAATGACGTATAATCATCATGTGGTGTGACCAATAATAGCAATAACTGTATTAAATTACAAATAAAATATCTAATTTCTGTGGCTGAAATACAGTATGAATCACTGATACAGTATGCTTAAGAAAATGATATTTTTAAAGCATTTTTATCAGTTGTATGTGATTTTCAGGAAGAAAAATACATTTACGAAGACAACTGTAAAAAAATTATTAAAAAACTATAAAAACAAAAATAAGAGATCATTACTTATCTAAACATTTAAACACAGAAAAATTGTTAAAAACAAATTTAAGCATGTTAAGGAAATGAATTAATTGACCCACATGTGTATATAAACTTATACAAAAATATTCCCATATTCACACTTGTACATACTGTACATCTGTACATATATACATGCCTGTACCTGTATGTGGTTTACCACATATCCATAACATCCACTAAATAACAGTTCTTAAATAAAACTCACAATAACTTGGTTCTTACATGTTCTAAAGGACAACCCTATTATTATTATTATTATTATTCTACAATAGCAACAGTAACTACACACTGCATGTAGTAATTATGATATTTTGTTGGAAACTATGTATACCATGGTATACAGTAACTTGTTGTTGTTGCGAAATGGACGTTGAGCAAAAGGTCAAAAACATACAAGAATCATACATATTATATTATCTTCTGCCATAAAATTCTTACTGCTGGACAGGTGTACTGTACTTTATCAGGCTCATGTTGTCCACACCATCATTCTTAAGAGACAAACTGTTTCAACTCCATTTATCAGAACAAAAAAGCATAATATTTCACAATCACAATAAAATAGCCTTATTTTTCATAACACGTTCAGACAATATTTCCGCATATGAGACCAGCTGGATGCCAAAAACACAATAGACTGAGATAAGACAGGCAGCCATACATACTTCCATTACTTGTAGAATGATGCACAGAAAACATGTCAATAGTATCGTCTTTCTAGTCTTCTCTGTACGTCAAACAGCTTTTTAGGTTCAACTGTTTTCGAGTCTCACTTCCTCCCACCATCCACTGCTGCATCTGTCCTGTAATGATCTGCCAGTCTCCAATCTGTTAAGGTCAAACTGCTGAACGTCACTCATGATGTCACTAAAGCTCAAACACCCCTCAAATTTTCTGAGATCTGTTTCACAATAAAATGTTGATCATGTATATTTTTACAAACTTCTCAATGAGCTCAAACCAAAGAATAAATGCTTGCAAATAAATCAAACCCTGCCAAAAGCTTCCCATGTTTTAGAGAGGTCAAACAGGCTTTGAAGTGAACGTACAGACATGTTCCTTTAGCAAAAACGGAGAATCTGCAGGGAAAAGCGAGCGTGTTCTCACACGCCGCACTCGTTTCTGACCGCAGGCTGTGTGTGCTCCTGCTGAGGTGGTACACCAGCATTGAGTTTATCTTTCTGTAAAGGTCATTCCTAGCTTCCTGTCAAAAACTACCCTCATTTAACCACTAAGCTACTGAATGAATGCCAAAATCAACATCCAACAAATCTCAATGCAGGTTTTATAGGAGCTCAGGTTCTAAACAGTAACAAAAGGGAATGCAGTAGCTGTGCACATAAGACGGGTTTGACTCAGACCTAGAATTCAGCTTTGTTTTACAGTTTTGACAATGTGACCATGTCTGGATGAACTTTGAGAAAAAAATCTCTCTCCATTTGCTTTTTATTTAATCTTATTGGTATCAAGAAACAACTGTGATACGAAATAGATTTGGTTTGTCATTTCTTTTCTATGACCTATTACAAACAAAATAGACATTCACAGCTTTAGAGGATAAAAATATACAGGCAACTAGTGCATTAAACTTACCTCAAGTGTCCATGACACTATAATAACAAAAGCAGCCGCGTATGTCTTCTGCCCCTGTGTGTTAGCCCTTGTCAAATGACCCAATTGATCACCCAAAGGGAATGAGCACTCTTTTATTTTTGGCTCCATCTTTAAAAACTTCTGGAATCCAGAGAGCAGGAACAATTCTCTTTAGCCTTCATCACAGAGGTGAGCACTAAACTCTACTACAAATTGTATTGCTTTATTCAGCTAATAGCTCAAGAGATCATCCTTTATAGTTATTGTATCCTGGGTTATTTTGTACTTTGGTGAGTCAAACGAGGTCACAATAATGATCTTGCATAAAAACAAGGGCCTTCAATCCCGACATGCGTCATTTATGACACCATCTGTCATGTTCGCGAAGAAACTTCCATGAACGTCATGAGTTAGATTGGTAGGCAGCTGTGTGGAAATGATCGTCATGGTGTCCTTCTACAGCATATTGTCACGGTCCTGTTTGTCTCCTGGCCTGTTTCTCCCAAGTTTTCCCCATGGACTACACTTCCCAGCATCCTCCACGCTCCCGCACCTGTCCCTCGTTCGTCATCACCACACCTGTCAGCCATTACCTTCATCACAGACTCTATATATACACCCTGTGTTTCCCCTGTTCAGTGTCTAGTCTTAAATGTATTAATGGTGTGTATGGTTGTTCTCTTGTCTTCCTAAGTGTATATTAAAGATTCCTGTTCCTCTCGTTGTCATGTCTGCTCCAGCAACGTACACAGCCGCCCGTTACAGAAGACTAGACCCCAGAGTGAGCCTCCCAAGCGGGCCTCCAGAGCGGGCCTCCGAGCCTCCCAAGCGGGCCTCCAGAGCGGGCCTCCGAGCCTCCCGAGCGGGCCTCCGAGCCTCCCAAGCCTCCCGTGCGGGCCTCCGAGCCTCCCAAGCCTTCCGAGCGGGCCTCCGCGCATCCCAAGCCTCCCGGGCGGGCCTCCGCGCCTCCCAAGCCTCCAGAACCGACTTCCGCGGCGCCTCCTCCGGACCCCGAGCTTCCCGGGCCTCCGGACCCCGAGCTTCCCGGGCCTCCAGACCCCGAGCCGCCGCCTCCTGACCACGAGCCTCCCAGGCCTCCGGACCCCTAGCCGCCACCTCTGGACCACGAGCCTCCCAAGCCTCCGGACCCCGAGCCGCCTCCCCCAGCCTACGAGCCTCCCAAGCCTCCGGACCCGGATTTGCCCCAAATAATTTTTTGGGGGGGCAGAAGGACGTGGCCGGCCCTGTCCCTGAGCTCCCGGACCCTCCATGGCCCCTGGACCTCTGAGCCGGGAGCTCCGTCCTGGAGGCTTCCAGTCATGTCCTGCCCCCTGTGTCTAGCACAAGCCTCCAGGACAACCACCCTCCCTTCCTGGATGTTTCCTAGGCGCGAGGACGCGCCTTCCGGGAGGGAGGGAGTACTGTCACGGTCCTGTTTGTCTCCTGGCCTGTTTCTCCCGAGTTTTCCCCATGGACTACACTTCCCAGCATCCTCCACGCTCCCGTACCTGTCTCTCGTTCGTCATCACCACACCTGTCAGCTATTACCTTCATCACGGACTCTATATATACCCTGTGTTTCTCCCGAGTTTTCCCCATGGACTACACTTCCCAGCATCCTCCACGCTCCCGTACCTGTCTCTCGTTCGTCATCACCACACCTGTCAGCTATTACCTTCATCACGGACTCTATATATACCCTGTGTTTCTCCTTTTCAGTGTCTAGTCTTAAATGTATTAATGGTGTGTATGGTTGTTCTCTTGTCTTCCTAAGTGTATATTACAGATTCCTGTTCCAAGTTACTCTCGTTGTCGTGTCTGCACCAGCAACGTACACAGCCGCCCGTTACACATATGACTAATCGGTCCAATTACTTCTGCAGACATGGGATATTTCCAGTTCCTCCTGTAAACTTGAATGGTTTTAAATGTTGTTTAGTTGAAGCTGGTCATTAGCTGCTCTAAGCTGGTTTTTGTGGTTCATCAACTGAACTACCAACTAGTGGGCTTTGGTTAATCTTGATGACCATATTGGTTAACCAGACCAGGGACGTAGACCTTGGCTGGTGGAGATCTGGTTGAGCTAGTTAGCCATGTTCAACACAGTTTGAAGTGGTTGACTGGACCCCCTAAAGTCAGGCTCATGCACCCCTTCACATCACCAAACCACAGATATGCTTTTCTTAACTGATATTATATACTGGGTTCCTAAATTTGTTTCTTCTTTCTGGTTTTTCATTTGTCCCCATGCCTCAGCCATTAAACATGGCTTAGTAAGCTCATTGTTTACAGTTCATTGACAAAATGTTAAAATTTTCTCTCATTTGTAAGTCGCTTTGGATAAAAACATCTGCTAAATGAAAAAAAAATACATTTTAAGTTACAATGATTCAGTCAACACTCTCTGTAAAAATGGCTCACCAAGCACTTTCTTCATATTGACTCCTCAGCTTTAGTTGTAAATTATGAAACTTTCTTAAAAATGACATAATAATGCATACTATCCCTTGTCTTGTATTTCTGCATCCATAACTTCTGTTAATATTGACCTCTGCACACTACGTGTAAATTTGTTTCTTTTTCATATTTTGAACTCATATGTAAGCTGCTAAATGTTCTATCAATGTTTTCTGAACAATGACAATAAAGATTATTACACAGCTACTTACCTCATAAGTAAATTATTGAACATGAAATATTGATTTGATATATTTGATTAGCTCATTTTTAATTGAATGCAGAAATTCCGCAAGAAAAACACGTTTACTTTCGGTTTTAAGGTAAGACACAACGCTCAAACCAGGAACGTTCAATTTGGCTTAATCTTTTGTAAATATGATGACATATATGTTATTAAAATACATTTTTTGTGTAATATTAAACTGATTTGCAGCATCCGGGTTACCATGTGTTATTAGTTTTGAGTGGCTGTTATCTAAGATTACACGGCTCATTTAAATGCTTGATTCCGATTGGCCAGTCGTGACATTTGCAGGTTTGTTTATTCCCAGATAACAACCGCTCAAAACAAATATCACACGGTAACCCGGATGATGCAAATTATTTTGACAGGTACAGTTTAATATTACACAAAAATAAATATAAATACTTTTAATAACATATATGACATTATATTCATAAATAATTAAACCAAATTGCCTGTTCTTGACATTTAAACATAGTTTCATACCTTAAAACCAAAAGTAAACATCTTTTCTTCGTGGAAGGTCTGCATTCGGTAAAAATTAGCTAATAAAATACTTCAAATTCACATTTCATGTCCAGTTTTTTTTCATGTGGCAAGTAGCCTCTTCAGCCCCTTCAGTGTGATGCTAGACACTTCGCTTCGCGTCGGTCAGGGCTTATTTCTGCGATAACAACCGGCTGCCTGTACAGTACTCCTAACGTATCATACCTTGGAATGTCGCAATTGGTCAAACAGAATCAAGTGTTCCAGAGTGCCGTGTAATAAGATAGAATAGCGTAAGCTGTTGTGACCAGTCTATTTTCCAAGAGTATAAGCTGAAACAAGGCACTTTTCTTTTTTTATTCAATTATGAAAACTTGTGATGATCAGACTCAGCCTGAAGCAGAAATATCTTGGCGCTGGAAACCAAAACAAGTCTCATCAAAGTTTATATCAGATTGTTAAGGTCAACCTGCCAGAATCTCATCTATAGTCACTTTGCTTACAGATGGTATGTGAAAATACTTCCCAGTTTGATTTAAAGCACTATTATTTTCAATGATGAATATGATTAAAGCAGAATTGAAACAGAGAAACATCTTAACTTTAGTGTGAAGGCTAAGACCTAAAGAAAAAAACAGCCATGTCAAAATAAGACTAAATTAGATCTAAAGTGACATCTTCCTCCACGGAAGCCTTGTGGCACACCATTTGTGCCTGAAAAATTAAGTGGATATGACAAGTATACAGTGGAGCACTTATTTCTATTGACACAATCAAATACTGAAAGCCTGAGGTGAACGGCGTCTGTTGTCACTCAAGGTTCTGTGCCTCAGAAAACACACTATTGAATTAAAAGAAGATAAAGTCAAACAAAACAATGATCAGATAATAAAAATATGAAAGTGAAACTTTTCGATTGAATGTCTTCTTTTTAACGATAAATGTTTTTTTTCTACAGATACTTGGAAAGGTACAGATCAACACAGAATTCACTTTATGTCTAAACTGGTCCTCACCTCCGCTGTGAGGGCTTCATCAAACACACCTTTACAAAAACACACTGCAATCTACATTCATCTTGCTATGACACCAAACAGGTATCTAAAATACTAAAAATTAAAAAACAACAAGTATTATACAATACAATAAACTCTATTACAACAAGAACAAAATGTTCCACATCATATCAAACTTCAGCACCGCTGTGTTCAGAAAAAGTAATTAATTGCTTGCAGTTTTGCCCCTCGAAGGCCCCTGTAGTTTGTTGAAGTTACATCTACTGAAGCAGAGGCTTGTAAAATTATGGCAGCATGCCCCAGCAGCTACCAGGCAGTTACTTCGTCTAACAAAAATGGCCCTGAGGTGAAGTTGTCGACCGATGAAATGTTAATAATACGAAAAAAATTTACAGGCTAACACAGCATGTAACAGACAGCATGCAAAACAACTGTACCGAACTGAATGCCATTTGTTTGTAATGCTAAACTGTTGCTGACTTAAAGGGATAGTTCACCCAAAAATGAAAATTCTGTCATCATTTACTGTCTTTCTTCTGCAAAACACAAAAGAAGATATTTTCAAACAACAGTGGTACCCATTCACATCTATTGTATGGACACAAAATCAATACAGTCAATGGGTACTGCCGTTGTTCGGTTACAAACATTCTTCAAAATATCTTCTTTTGCATACAAGTTTAAAATAACAAGAGGGTGAGTAAATGGTACATTTCTGGATGAACTATCCCTTTAAAGCCACACCAGGCATTTGGACGATGCTGTGTGGTACCTGCATAGATTTCCAGTACTCACTGCATGATGAGTTCACACACTGCCATCCAGCTATTAACATGCAAATGTGTCACATCACCAACCACATGTGGTACGGCTTGATGAACTGGATTGGGTGTGAGCTTCCAGGTTTGAGTGGGTGCCGACTGTGAGAACCGAATGAATAAAAAATAGGGCTGTCAAAAGATTAATCGCGATTAATCGCATTCAGAATAAAAGTTTGTGTTTACATAATAGATGTCTGTTTACTGTGCATATTCATTTTGTATTTATGAACACAAACACATACATGTAGGCCTATATATATTTAGGAAATATTTATATGTATTTGTTTATATTTACCAATTTTTGAAATTATATTTAAATGTTTATTATTTGTATATTTTATATTTTTCTTAAATATATACATGTATGGGTTTGTTTTTATAAATACAAAATTAATATGCACAGTACACAGACAGATATTGTGTAAACACAAACTTTTATTCTGGATGCGATTCATCGTTTGACAGCCCTAATAAAAAATGATGCCTGTCACCCAGATAGGCTTCAGGTGAAAACACAAGCTTGCAGGATGCATGTTTACCAAAAGGTCAACCATTTCACATAGCTTAAACAAATAAATATACCAACATTACTCAGAATTATGGGTTGAAATAATTCTCTATACAAAGCATAATAAAATATATATTAAACCGTTTGCTGCCTTTAAACAGCAAATCTCAGGTGAGTCACTTGGGATTTTGAATTGTGTAGTTCTGCAGAGGGTGTTTGCCAACCATGTTCCTGGCATGCTGACTACTGATCAACTGTTTTTGTTCAACTTGTAAACATGAAGCTACTGGTATGTCTCCTGAAGTTGTGATCCAGCTGAGGTCAACTTTTGCCCTCAGACAGTCTAGTCAGTGTCTGCATTACAATGCTTTGCAGTAACTGCTTTCTCTGTAAGGCAGCAACAATGCATCTTTTGATATCACTTATAGGAATGCCATAATATACATAATATATACAGCATTATATATCTGCTTGTTTATAGGGAGAACATTGCTTTGAGCTATAATGGCAACACAGATTTGAATAAGGAGGTATTCAATAGTAATTGGAATATTAGAGTAAATAATAAATGATTGTGAAAGTTTATTGTCGTTCATTATTCATAAGTTGATATGGCATCTTAAGTTAAACAAGGTGTGTTGTCGTCATACTGCTTTTTGTAATTCAATTGCAGAATGGTCCTTTTATCTCAGAACTTAAACATTACCAATTGACCACGGCTTTAAGTGCTCAGTAATGCATTTAGCGTATCAAATATATGTGTGTGGGGTTGAAGAAGTCAAACAAGGCTATTGTATGGTTAAAAAAAGAATACGCTTATCTGCCAAGTTTAAACACATTAGGAGAGCTAGATACTGTCTTTATGGATTTCCTATAAAAGTTTGAGGCAAAAAGTGTGGTCAGAGTCAGATGCATTGAATGTAAGGGCCAGGTCAAGCAATTTAGAGTTCTTTATTATTGACGTTTTATTGTTGTAGCAACAGATGTTACTTGACAAAACAAACTGAAGTTAAAGTGGCTCGCATGCCACAACTCCTCTCCTGTTGTCTTCCTGGGATGGACAGTCTAGAATCATACCATACAAATCCTTACGAGTCCCACATTTATGCATTTAACCAAATATCTCATAAGCAGATGACTACATTTACATGCTGCCAGTGCAGCTGGATGACCACAACCCACCAAACCATTATGACTGATCTTTCTAAAATAAAACCACTGAGGTCGCCTTTTTATGGTGTGGAAAAATCAGTGAACGGCCTCTTTTGGGAGTGTCTTTCTGTTTGTTATGACTAAGACATTTATCAAATCGCTGTACAATGTATCATATCTCTGGTGAAATGACATAACACACAGGCCATTAATGTTATTGTGTTAGTATAGAGCAACCCCACCTTACCACGTATACGGTGATAAGAGTATGAGTGCACATTATTGTTCTTCTGACTGAAGCTAAAATGCACAAGAGAGAGGGCATGGCATTCTACAGACATTAGATGGGAAGCAAAATGTTTGGTGATAATTCTTCAAATGCATTGAATACACAGTCAAATGTGACTTTAGATCAGATAAAGCCCTGCCTTAGAGGAGTAGTTCACCCCAAATATTATGATTTCAAACCTGTATGACTTTTTTCTTCTGCAAAACACGAAAGAAGATATTTTGAAGAATGTTGGTAACAGAAAACTCCCCACTGACTTCTATTGTATGGACACAAAACCAATGCAAGTCAATGGGGTCCAACAGTTTTCGCTAACCAACATTCTTCAAAATTTCTTCTTTTGTGTTCTGCAGGAGAAAGAATGACATAGAGGTTTTAAATGATAACAACATTTTCATTTTTGTATGAACTATCCCTTCAATGTAAACCAAACACTCCAAGTATAGGGGCCTGTATGCATAACCTTAAAGATTACAGATACATTGAGAATATCTACAGTCTGGTACCCTGGATCCCTGTGGAAGACATGCAAGCTAGTTTTGACAACCCAGGGAAGACCACTTCATCCCTCTGCAAATACTACTCAATCCAAACGCATGAAAAATCCTATAGTTCAAACTACATACTACATAGTATTGCAAATGTTTCATTGTTTCATTTTCCTTTTTTTATATCAGTTCTTTTCAGTCTTTGTTTCTATACTCGTTTTCTCTGTTTGTGCTAAAAGGTATTTTCTGTAAAGTTGATTTGCAACAATGCAAATCTGTAAACATATAGAAATAAATATGAACTGAATGTGCAAATGATTTAATGCAAAAGAATAAACCGCATGCTTCGGAGAGCCAATCGGTCGTGCCATCAAAACCTTGGGTGCTGCTTGCCCACTGTACACGTACAGCAAACATCGTGCTGTCCACAATAATGCTCAAAACAGGTAGGCCAGCTCACAAGACAGCCTACAATCTATCCGAATGTTATAGTAACCTTTATAAAATAATAATAGTAAACAGCCATTTTAGACATTGGGTAAACAAATATATCTGATCAGAACAGCACATCCTGGAGGAAGAGTTCGCCGTTATAGCTCAATGTAGCCAACAAAGCATTGTTACATTAAACAGAGATGTTATTACATTTTAGCTGGCTGACTCAAACACACTGCGTTATTTAAAAGGAAAAACGCTGCACAAATTATTTTATAGTACTGAAGCTCGTAGTGTATCGAAAATGTTGTGAATAAAGAGCATCGTGTCAGACAGATACATTGAAAACAGATGATGCCAGCAGGAATATTTTACCTTATGTCTTGATGTAGTTTTCCAGGCAGATATAAGAATCAGCTGATCCGTCCGACGAGTTGTGAAGACGCCATTAGTCTGAGCATTTCCAAGTGCTGTGCTGTAAAGACAGTGCGTCTCTGTTTATCTATATGTGTGTCTCTCAGAAGCGAATGATCAACAATAGCGCCCTCTGTTGGGTACATTTGAGACGCATCAAGATAAGATGAACGCGTTATCTACAGCAGATTGCAACCACTCTAAACCACACCAAGGACCACTTCAATAAAGAACAGTTTTGGGAGCTATACAGTAAATAATGATGTGATCAATAAGTCATTGCAACAGATGTTTTTACATCGCTTATTAATAGGCTAACTCAAAGAGTTTCACGATATCAACTAGGCTATGTTTTCAAAGAAATAAGCAATTATTTTGGTCAAATGCATCTTTTAACTTCATTTATTTTATGTGATTACACATGTAAACATAAATGAGAGAGAGTTTGTAACCAACTTTTAAGTGCTTTAAAATGATTTACGACATTATCATGTGTAGTATTATGGTTTTTAATATCTTGTTTTTTGTCAATACCGGTGTATATTGTGACAACCCTAAACTAACACAACTTTCCACGCTCTTTAAGCTATATACAAACAATCACTTTGGATTAAATATGACCAACAAGATGTTACCAACAAGTATTTATTTTCAAATAACATATAATAATAATGGTAATAATAATAATAATAGTAAATGTTTCAAATGAGACTGAGATTCAATTACATTTTTTAACGCAATAATAAATTACATAACATCTAAATACTTCTACATACATGTTAAAGGCCATTTTAAACCAATTTTCATAAATAAAAGATTTTTATTGTACATAAAATAAAAGAATAACATGAAAGCTAATGATAAACAACATACAGTAGTGTAATACAGTACAAACAAATATATAAATATGTTTTATTTTTATATTACATTTTATACAAGAGAAGCTTTATATATTAATTTAGAAATATTTGTTCTATTTTAATGCCATATGCACATGTGAATGTAATAGAGTCTGACCTTATGTAATTTACTGCAATGTACATGCAATAGCTATTAACTACCATATATTTAACATTTCACTTTCAATAAAATTCTTATTCTCAGTTAGTAAAAATAGTACTTAAGAAGGATCACCAATCCAGTTTCATATCTGCTTTGCTCCATACGTATTTTCCTCCTCTTAAACGAAACATTTTCTGATCAAAACCACTAAACTTTATGGCCTCTTCCACACCAACATCCAGAATGGATTTTGAGGGATCTTTTCTGCCCTCCCGACAATCCAGGAAGCGCATCTGCAGCATCAGATAAAAAACTCATTGACTCATTTTGACTATATAACAAAGACAGCGTATTTATTAAGGGAACATTTAAAGACTGAATTTAAATCAAATATGGGCTAAATTACTATGGGCCTTATTATATTTCTATTCATGATTTCTTTTCTACTGATATGATGACACAATCTGATAGAAAGGAGTCATTTACGGTTTGATCACTGTGTAATCAAATATAAAGAAATCATGTAAACACTAATGATAGCATAATCTAATATAAACAATCCTTTACACAGTAATGAAAAATTACCTAATAGACGTCGATAAGAAAATATCACTTACATATTCATCAAGAATCAGGTAGGAGTCTCTCATCTGTAACAGAAAATAGACAAATAAATCAAGAATTGATATCAAAGCAAGAGTGCTTTATTCTGTCTTTATTATTAGTCTTGGGTCTCCATCTCAGAATAGTGTTATAAATGTCCTTTGGTAATGTTTGCTGTATTGCTGGTAAATTGAAACCATTGGGTACTGTGAAATAATTTGAATGTAAAATTGAGCCAAGGTATAGGCTTGGTTCTTCAACATTACCTTTTGATTAGACTCTGAAACCAGACATTTAATGCTCTTGTGGCGATCCAGGAAGTCTTGGAATTGCTGATCGCTGATGACAAATGTCTCTGCTTCACGAAGGCTGTTCTCCCCTGCATTTTCCCCTTCAATTAGCAGACACTGGAAGACCTGTGTGCATTACAATACATTCACATTTAAGCATTTGTGCATTCACTTGGAAGTGAACCCATGACCCTGACATTGCTGAAGTAAGGTGATGAGTCATATTTGGACTGTAATCTCACCTTCCAGCGCACTGGCTTTAGAACACTGATGTGCTCTCTCATGTCCTCTTCTACATTGAAAGTGTTGATAACTGAGTTGATCTTAAATGCCACCTTATACTCCTGGCACCAGTTACGCACTTTATGTAGATTGTCCAGATGACTTTTCCTTCCCTGACTTCGGCCTATGGCTTTATTGGTTTCTTCATAAAAGCTGTCACAAGAAATAGCCAGAATGTCCAAATAGTCACCTAAAGAAGATGACAAATTCTTGGATGTATATCTACAAATGCAGTAGGCATGCCCATGTTGAATTTTTTATTAACTTTGTTGTAAAATCTATGAACATATGCTGCCCTCTGCTGGTTATGAATGATTCGTTCATGCCTTACCGTATTTCTGAAACCAGTTTTCCTTTATTAAACTGCCATTGCTAACAATGCTGACGCTCGGCAGCTTCAACTCCTCTTTGCAGTATTTCACCAACTGTCCCAGGAAATCTCCCCTCTGGTGCACGAAGGGCTCCCCACCTGAGAAATTGATCTTCTCCATTCCTAAAACAGCCAATCGACAATATTAATCTGTTAACTGTCACAAAATATATGGAGAATGTAGATTAAAAAATCACATTACAAATTAAATGGATTGGCAGGCTATTGTTAACCAAAAGAAATCACATTAAAATAACTGAGACTTATTAGGCCTACATCAATTACTGTTTCTGAATAATTTATATTGTAATAACTGGACAGGTGTGTATTTTTGAGGTTTATAGACATTTATAGTGATAGGCTACACATAGTTTTGTCATGATTAGATTAGAATTTAATACGAATTTTTTTAAAGTAATTAGGCTAAGTGTTCCACTGACGGTAAACATGTTAAAAAGTAGAAAAAAACAAGACATCAACTTCAAGAAGTAAAATGTTACATTACCTGCTTTTTTCAAAAGTCGCAAGCCTCTCTTTGCCTCTTCAATAGGTAAGACGAACGAGGTCTTTGCGGTGTGGAAGCAAAAGCCGCATTTATAATTGCACTGACGGGTAAAATGGTAGTTTACACTACTTGGAGTGGTCAGCTGGGAATCAGGTCTCTCCTTCTGCTCCTTGGGGTTCCTGGTAACAAGTGCTTTTTGCGGCCGTGCTCCATACACCATTATCATGACAGATATCCACAGGGTCGAAATGATGCTGCGGATCTGCATCAGCATTGCTGCAAAAGTTGGCGATAGGGTTATCATCACCATGATGAAAGTTTGTAAAAGACTGTGAGGAACGATCAGTTCGTGTTGCCCTTTTATATGGAGCGGTCTCTAGGTTGCAGTTCTGATGGGTTTCTTTTCTTGTTTGGGTGGAGTGGAAAACGAAACACAAACACTATCAGCTGATCATGCGTAAGCAGTCACGTTTCTCAAGAAGCATAATCCTGAGCACAGTGATACTTAAATAAACAAACGTGTTTACACTTTGTTTAAATAGGCTAAATTAATAAACTATAGAATTGTAATTAATAGGTCTATATTTAATATGGGTAAGGATAGGTTCAGTAGTTTCAGCTGCTATAAATAGCCTATATAGCAGCCGGGCTACAGTAAAAACCGAACTATTTTATAAAAACAAAAAAACCTTTTTTTAAACAAATTTCTTATGTAATTACTGTACACTGAAATGGAAACTGAATGGTAAAATGTGACCTTTACAATCTTACTATCGTAATTTCATTGCACACTGCTGGCCAGTTGTCATGATCATTTCCGGTCCAGGCTTGTTTGACAAGTTATCTCATAGGCTACTTTCGTTTTCCCGTCTAAGTTTCGTTTCTCTGTAAACACAGCGCTCGTTTCAATGTAAACAACATTTTTCAGACTGTGTGTATATATGCTTAGCACAGTGCACAATGCTAACAAGAGCAATGTATCGCTGTGGACAGCTGTGTTCTCGTGTATTTGCTGTGGAGTTTGATTTGGGCACCGAACCTCTTTACTTCACATTAACCGCGAAACCACAGATCCTACATCATGATTATCAGCGGTTTTTTGGAGATGGAAATCTATTCTCGCTATACATCGACAACCATAACAGAATCCAAAAAGCGCAAACTCACGCTGAAATAAAAAACAAAGTGTTTGAAAAATTAGCACGAGATTGCGATGTCTTTGAGACGTGTTCTTTCATTCCGGATGTCAACAACAGCGTCGTTAAAGGATTTTGTATACGGGACAAATCCACCTCAGCACTTTCTGAGGAAATGTTAAGGACGTTTCAGCAGAACGAATCAGTATGTGTGTTTTCATACAAACGCGAGGGTCAGTACTGCTGGCAGGAGTTGTGGTCACCTGTCAATCAAACGGAGCAGGCGGAGAGACAGTACATCACACCCGCATCAGCACCACTCGATCATCCATCCACACTGGCCATCAGGAGCTCCGATGTCTTCTACAATATGGACGAAGCCTATAAGGTTCTTCAGGAGGTAGATTATTATAGTCACCAAGTTTTTTTATATATTTATCTTTCATTTGCTTTGTAGGTGTCAAAACATCTACCAGTTTACTTGAATTTAGGCTACACTAGACTAATAAGAAGTTGACATCACATTTAATGACAAAAACTGAATACAGTGTTCTTATTTTCTAATTTGTGTATAATTCTTAATATTTACAGTATGACTTTAGATGAAAACAGCAAAAAAATGTGGAAAAAACACAGGCATTCTGTGTCAATGGAAACTACAATGGTCTCGGTCATAAACTTCACAAGGCGAGTTGAATGAACTCAAGTGCAGTTTATTTCAAGTGCAAACATGAAAACTTGACTTAATGTAAACCAATGTAAACCAACAACAGGTTGACATGGTCAAAGCTAGATAAGCGACATTAGAAACCTCATGAGGGCTATACAGCACATGGACTGTACATGGGTTCTTCCTAACTCGCCTTTAGTGGATGTTCATGACAGTCTCTGTGGTTCTTTACTGGTAATGTGATCGCTTCTATTGGTGAGGTGTTATCTATCTTTCAGAAACTTGAAGAGAGCATTTAATCCTACTGGAATAAGGCCAAAACACACTGCACAAAAGATTTTGTATGGTTTTAATTAGGGGTGTCACAATATACCGGAATTGACAATAACCGTGTTATTAAAACCATTATTACTGATATTGTGTTAATTCTACACATACAATAATATTGTAAATAATGCCGTAAGAGTCACAATAGTTACATACAAACCCTTTGTTTACACTCGTATTTTCAATGTGATACATTGGTCAAGAAGAGAAAATTAAAACAAAATTCAAGATGAATATGTCTTCATTATGGAAGGTATTTATACACCTCAGTTATGTATATTATATTGCTTTTCTGTCAATAGATCCTCGTTAATATTATACATGGTACCTTTAATGCTCACATTTTGTGTCAACTACCCGTATACAAGCAACTTCATATACTGTTACACTGATCAATTACTTTTACATCAGTGGTGAATTATTTAATGTTGAAATGAATGAAATGTAGTACTCTAACCTAAAATCAGCTTGATCCAAGTGAATACATCTTTCTCTGTCTATCTCAGTGTAGTGATATTCTCCCTGAGTCAAAGGCTGTGCTGCAGCTAGTGGATGAACAGGTGGAGCCATGCGGAGGTGATGGTTTTCCTGTCATTGTGATCGAGGGACTGGATGCTACAGGTTAATACAGAGACAGCAGCATGTTTGCCATACCAACATACGTCTATGCTTATACAATATATTACACCATTAGCTCTTTAGCATATGTACAGTTCACAGAATATGAACACTGTATGCATACTGAGCAATACTCTTGCTACAGTATATTTGCCAATGTCTGTTATTTACTGCCAGTATATAAAAGCATCCCACGATGTAACATGTTCAACATTTCCAGATTGACACATAATGTACACTGTAAAAAAAAAACGTAATTTGACAGAATTTTTAAAAGATTTTCAATGTAAATTGTAAAAATGTTCTGTTTGTTTTACAGTTTTTAATGTATTTTTGAAATTACACAATTACACACAAAGACTGCAAATTTACAAGAAAAACATGTTATTTTACAGTTTATTTCTGGCTCCCCAGCTTTTTTTTTTACAAAATCTTTACATTTATCCTTATATCCTGTAATCTTACAGGGAAAAAAACATTATTTTACAGTATATTTCTGTCCCTCCAGCTGACAGAAAATGTCTTTTTTTTACAGGAGTTTTATTTTTACAGTGTAGACATAATTACATCTGCTAATGTTCAGCTGCAAAGAATCTCTTTTGTGACCCATTCTACACTGTCGCTACACTGTTGCATTTCTTTTTCAAACAAAATTCTGTCCAACTACAACACTGCCATATAGTTTATTGAACGACTTCACTCCATCTTCTCCCAATTCCTTCACAAACCAGGTAAAACTACTCTCACGGAAGCCCTGCGGGAGTCTTTGAAAGCCACGCTGCTGAAATCTCCTCCCCAGTGCCTGGCTCCTTTCAGACAGCGCTTTGACTCGGAACCACCCCTCATCCGCAGGGCCTTTTATGCTCTGGGGAATTACATCACTGCGACTCAGATGGGAAAAGAATCTTTGAACGCCCCTGTCATAGTGGACAGGTAGAGCCACAAATACACTCCCATGATTCTGAATGTGTACGGTTCATACTAAAGAATATAGCAGATGTCTGTATTAATGCAGGTAAACTTTGTGTGGTAGCCCAAAGTGAGAAAGACTGACATGACTTCTAAACGATTCAGAAGAAAATGACATCATAAATTGTTAATCCTGGCAGTATAGTGAATAGGGAAAGTACAGAATGTATAGTTCTGTCCTAGAAAGAATGTTTTATTAATCTCTGACAGGTATTGGCACAGCACAGCAGCATATGCTATAGCCACAGCTGTCAGCGGGAGGGTGGAAAATCTCCCCAGACCAGACTCAGAGCTCTACCGGTGGCCAGAAGACCTGCTCCGGCCAAACCTGGTTCTGTTGCTTACTGTCAACCCAGAAGAGAGACTAAGAAGATTGAGAGACAGGGGACAGGACAAGACTATTGAGGAGAATGAGCTGGAGGTCAATCAACTCTTCCGACTAAAGTAGGTTAAACTTGTGTCTTTCAAGTTCTTAAGATTAAAATAAAACAATTATAAATAAATACATTAATAATAAAAAAATAATTCAACTTGAGGGTTTTTTAGTTAGTAAAACACATATACCAACCCACACTGTTTTATGATAAAAGGCCAGAGATTATGGAACAAATTTTGGAATTTATTACCTGATTATCCAAAATCTGTTTTTAATTAAGCAACAAATCTGTATTTGTGTTTAGATATTCTATTGTAGTTTTATTTTTGTATACTTATAAAAGTCGTTTTAGGGATGATTGTTGCAAATAGCTCTAAGCACTATGATTGCATTGTATCTATGTATATTATACCTGTCTCTAATTAAATAAATGAAATAATAACAAGTACTATCTTTAAAAACACAATAACATTTAGTTAGCAAGTTAAAAGTATGTCTAGTAGCCAGTATTATTTGGGGTTACCAGTGGAAGAACCGTTTTGGCTAAACCTAAATGCGACAAAGTTACACGATTCAACAAATTGTTTATTTAATGCAATTATTATACAATAAAATATGAATATAAATGAAATAAAATAAATTATAAATAGTTATTATTAGCCACTGGACAGACTGATAAACAAACACAGACAGGAAGTTAACTTTGGGTCAGGCACGTACGTCCGTTGAAACGGTGTATACGATATATTTACTCAAGATGCAAAATGACATTAAGTATTGTTGTCAGAAAAATCGTAGAGAACATTCACTGTTTATTAATAGTTCAGATTTTACCGAATAACTATTCACAGTTAGAGAGACCATTAAAAAAAAAAACACTTCATTGTTGCCTGTTGTTATCATTACACTTAAATTGATTTGAGAAATTGAAATGCAATGTCAAACATGATTCTTGATTTCAGAGTGGAGGAAGCTTACAAGAGAATCCAGAATCCTTCCTGCATCAGCGTGGACGCAAGCCCCTCTCCACAACAAGTGCTACAACAAGTGCTGCGGTTAATTAGGAACAAATGTCACTTGTAAACACTCAACTCTTTACCGATCAGACTACAGTATAAGCAATGCAATCCCTCTAAAACCACTAGATGGTAGTGTAGTGTTATGATTTCAGCCTCACTCCACCGATCCCCCTCTAAGGGTCCCAGTCAGCTGAGCCTGTTGATTGAAAGAGAGGCTGGTGGCAAGCAGCCAGCATATATTTTAGGGCTCGTATCTGGACATGTCACAACATATTCCCTGTCCCACAGAGCTTTAGGGATGACACGGGAGGGAAAGATATTGCGAGTGCGTAGCTGGATGTCAGCTCTCATACGCCGGGTCAAAGCGGCCACTTTCCTCACTCCGAATTATTCCCTCTGAAACACAGGAACTCAACTAAAGAGGTTTGAGAATTCATCAATCACCTCAATTAGATTTAAACACAAGAACTCATTGTTGGTCGGCTCCGTGTTCACTCCTGTAGGAGATGGAAGCAGGGGACTTTATGGCGATATTAAAAGCAATAGATCTGATCCAGGCAATTTAAAGTTGGTTTGATTTGTGGCTGTTTCTTTTGGACGCTGACTCTGATCATTCATTAGGAGTGACAAAGAAATACCGAAAGGCCAATATACCTTTATATTTCGTTTAAGAGCCCTAATACTTGATTCTGTCTATTGTGCTGAAAGAATCAGATTTTTTTTGTTTACAAATACAATCTCGCCTTCTGTGTTGGCACTTTGATTTACTTTCTAGAGGTATTTAGTCATCTGTCTTCCTGCAAGGTGTTTGTTTAATACAACATTTTTAATATTAAAAGAAAATCTTAATTAAAAAATTAAATTCCATTGCTTAAGACTCAACTTCATTTACATTTCAGTGTGTTCCTTTCATTTGCCTTACAAAACTTTTTCTTTTCTTTTGTGGAGCTTGAAAGCGTGCGTAAACTATGAACTCCTATTGCATTTTAATACAGCTAAAGATTCTTCAAATTCTTTTGGGCACCATGATACACACTGGCAATAAAAATTTGACATTTTTAGTCAAAACTTAAAATATGAATTCTCAGAGGATGTATTTATTACCAATACCATTGATTATAGAGTCCAGACATTCAAAAAAATATCAGTCTGTGCACAAGTTTTCTACTTTAAAAGAGGAAAAAATGCACGCGTAATGGATGTGACACAAAAGGATGCACGTTTTTAGAGGCAACGTACTTTGTAGGATTTTTGTGAATTACAATTTGCAAACCAAAAGCAATAATAGCCAACAAATGGAGAAGGGATAGGAATATGGACTGTTATGGATTTGACAAGAAATATGGACTGTTATGGATTTGACAATTCTGTTATGGATGTAACAAGAAATATAGACTGTTATGGATTTGACAATTCTGTTAAGGATGTGACAAGAAATATGACTGTTATAGATTGGCCAATTCTGTTATGGATGTGACAATTCACTTACCTGACTATGAAAAACTATGCTTTAAAAATGCTTGGGAAACATTAAGAGATGGTAGAATGGGTATTTAAACCACCAAATATTAACATCTGACCTATCAGCATGGTGAAAACCTTGGTAAAAGGTTTGTCATCTTAAGGTTGACAATTGCATGGAATTGGCCATACACATTTCAAACAACATGAGAGGAAGCAAACAGTGAAAGCTGTTTTCTGTAATTGTACAACCTATACAAAAATCCACACTGGCCAACACATCAAGAACCACCTCCCAAATGCCCCTCCCATCGATCCTGGCATAGACACGCGCTAACAATGCCACACTTATTCCGTAATTCATTTACATGGTAAGCACTGCATTTACTCAGTGATAGCAAGATTAATGAAAGGTTTTAGTAATTATGAGCTCAGTGAGGATGTGGGCCAGGAAAGACAGAATGACCCGTCTCCTACACCCTGATGCCTCAGCAGTGGGGAGAAGAGACTGGGGTATATTCATATGGCAATTAATGGTCTCCGGTAGATCCCTGTCAGATGGCTTTCCACACCACTGCGCAATTACACACTCCCTTCATCCAATTATTGAGACTCAAGCTGTAGATGCAGTTATATGTTTATTTTTTAACATTTAACTGCATATTTTCCATAAGCTTGTCAGGGGTTAATATTAATGCCTTGCAATTCACCCAAGGCACAAAAAAAGCATATTTACACGTTCAGTGCTGTGGTCTTTGATATTTCTATGATTTAACTAGTTTAAAATAAATTTCTGAGATCTTTTTGGCCACAGGGGTCCCGACGGTCAGATTGATCAATTTTCCATCTATTTGCTGTTGCTCTCTGAGGGAGCTGCTTTATATAAGTTGCTTTAGAGAGTGCTTAAATACTGTCTGTCTGTGCGGTAGATGTGAAGTAAGTGAGCTGTATAAACAGTACTAGTAGTATTCTGTATGGTGTATTACAGTAATATGTGACCCTGGACAACAAAATCAGTCTTAAGTGTACATTTTCATCATCTTAAAGCTGGATAAATAAGCTTTCCATCAATGTATGGGACAATATTTGGCTGAGATATAACTATTTAAAACTCTGGAATCTGAGGGTGCAAAAAAATAAAACATTGAGAAAATCGCCTTTAAAGTTGTCCAAATGAAGTCCTTAGCATAGCATATTACTCACAAAAATTAAGTTTTTATATATTATTATATATAGAATTTTAATGGTACATGATCTTTACTTAATATCCAAGTTTGAATAAACTTCAGTAAAACATACTTCATACACATATTTAAAACCATACAAGCAAAACTAAATTGCAACCTTAATTTTTCATACATGTCTAAAGTATTTATGGTATAGTTTATATATAAATCTACTCATTTACAAGTCTCCTCTGCCCGAAGCAAACATGGAACGCTACCACACAAGATCTTTTCAGTAATCAAAAATTAAAACAAAGCCGAATGCATTGACCTGTCAGTGCTTAAATATACATTAAATCATATTTGCATTTGAAACAGCCTACGGAAAATCAGGTCAGAGTGCATAAGGTCTGTGCAGAGGGGAAAGGTAAGCCACCCTCTCCCCTAGCAGCCCCACGCCATCTACATCGGCCACTTCAAAATTTCATTAGCACAACAAAGAACAAGATAGAGAAAACCCTCTCTGCAATAATTAAAGATCCAGCGGGGATGGAGCTGCACAGCAGTCTGCGGTCCCCCCGCCAAAGTAATAGATCAAATGAAAGCTGTCCCTATGAACATAAATAATGAGTGAAGCGTGGTGAAGGGTTGGGGGTGGTAAAGGAGGGTGGGCTGGTGTGGGATCTAGAGACTTGGCACAGACACCCTCCTTCTCTGGGCCTACTGAATACCGACTGAACCGAGGCAGAGGGGCTGAGCAGAAGCCGACAGAATCCTAAGGATGCAGGATTAAGTGACCAGAGAGGGAATCTATGCGTGTGTGTATGAGAGAGCATAAGTAGTATAGCATTCTTTCGAATCTACCATGTCTACTATCTATAGCTTGAACTGATTTTGCCAAGTGAGAGATGTTGACCCTGGAACAACATTTTGGCAGAAAAAGCCTATACTTACCAAACCATAACCTAACCTAAAGTCAGAGGACACAACGATGTTGACCCAAGAACATCACTGTAGATATTTTGATCTGGGCTTGATTTAATCAGGAAAGCCATTTTCTATATTAGCTACTGTCTGAATATATGATCAAATGCACCGGCCTGGGCTTAATCTTAATGCACTTCAGTTTTTGTACACTGTAAAACATGCATCATGGGCAAATCTTACAAAAAACATGTCAGATCTCCACAACAAAAATAAAAGTGTTATTTAATGCATTGTTCCATTATATTTTATAGCAGAAATAGAATTCAACACACTGGACTGGTTGCAAGACATGGAAATGTGATTAAAGGTGAAACTGAAGTGGTCTCTTCCACAACATATGTTATGGTTTAATGATATTAACCTGTACAGATGTTTTGGGCTTGTTTATATAGATGAGAGCACAAATACATACTATTTTTAAAAGCATAATCTTTACATTTATGGGTATCCTTTAAAAAACCTTCAAGGACACTGTATACACAAACAGATGCATAGTAAAATCAGCCGAACGCTCGTGCCATATTCAGAGCATTTCTCGAAATTGGGCTAAAATTGCGATGGGTGTTCCTGACAGCAGATAGAGGAGCTACTCCAGGAATTGTTAAATATTTAAACACGCTGCGAGATCTCATTAAAATCCGCACAAGCGCAGCCCACACCAAAAGTCCCATCAGTGTCAAGCAGTCATTTTGGATACCAGTCATAACTCAGTGAAGTGTGACACAACACTTATTATCTAAAGCTTCCTTGTCATACTAGCATCATATATCATCATTTTCGGTGAAATGAATCAGCCTTTGACTGAGATTCATCAAATGTTGGATTGATTCGCTCTGCTTGAATTCTGACAGCCGAAGCCTGGTAAACAACTAAAAGTGTATTGAGGGGATAAAAGGTGTTGAAAAAGTAGACACATGTAACACTCCCGAGTGCCGTCTTCTACCAAAATCTTGCCAATTAACTCTTTGTATTGCATATTTTTAGCTGCGCTGTCCTATCATATAAATTGATTTCCCGTGGAGATAGAGTTTTGGCCCCGCTCACATACGTCCTCTCTTACCTTTAGGAATAAATCAAAGAATGCTGCCTGGTTGCTACACAGCGGTGTGTAAATTTTACACTTGAAAATGGTTTATTTTTGTTTTAATGGTAGCTTTAATAGCGAGGCACGCTTTAAACTTCATCAGCATCAACCGGCGCCATCCAAACGTGTCTCTTCATCCTTCGCTCATCTCCTTGTTTATTTATTTTTTTATTCAGAACTTGTGTGACATGCTGTTTCGGTTTTCTCATCCCCAAAAACGAATAGTAGGTCAAAAAAAGACGTGGAATGTGGAATACAAGTGTTTGAAAAACACATGAATGAAAGTAGAGCGACTTTATTCTGCATTCTTGTTGGAGTATCAGGGGAAAGCGAGTCTTTGATACATGTTAGTAGTGAGATGTAAGCTAGTTGGCACTGAAAATAAGGAAGTCCGTTGAATTGAAGCAATGCTCTGAGGAATGATGATGTGAATCATTAACTGGTACAAATGTTTGCTTATTTTATTTTGGGTAACAGTGCAAAACAGCTCTGCTGGAACACAAGAGAGCACATCCTAATTATCGCATATATACAGCAACTCACAAGCAAAAAAGTATACCTCATAAAAATTGTCTGTGCATACATAATTCATGAAGAGATTTTCTTTGCCTTTAAAGAATAATTCGGTTAAAAACAATTCTGTTATTTTTTTACTCAGTCCAGTTTTGAAATCCTATCCATGTGTATGAATAGTTTTTTTTTTTAGAAAAGCTGCAATCCATGCAGTTTTTTTGGGTTAAAAATACACAATTTATAAGTTATTGCACAAGTATATAAAAACATACGTTTGTAATGTGTAAATAACAAAAGTATTTTTATTCTGGGGTGAACTGTTGCTTTAAAATAGTTTCCTTGACATTTTAACTCAAGTTTGTCACCTCATGGTTGTTGACTACTGAAGGCTGTTTGAAAAAGAATCCCAGGGAGGGATCAAGAGAAATGAGTAAAATCCTTCCTTCTTATCCAGAATGAGCTTCATGAATCCCTTTACACCCATTTAGTTTTCTTACTGTGTGATTCTCTTGACTGTGACCCGGACATCTCCATACTTTAGACTTCACCCGCTTAAAGCTGTTCATCTCTATAATCATCTGTGTGCGTGCTTGGCAGCCATCTCCAAGAAAAGGTAACAAGAACTCGGGCTCAGTGCCAGCTTCCCATTGCTCTGTTCCAAAGGTAACACTACAGAATGCTCCTTTGAGATTTGATATGCTATCAATCTGAAATATGCCACTGTTTTAGGTTTTTTAGTGTTGACTTACAAAGAATGTCATTAATTCAGCTTTATATACCCTTATATGAAACAAAAATATATGGGAATGTGCAAAATGTCCAAAAAAACTCATTCCTTAAATATTATTCAATATATGAGCAATTACTTATTCTATATATTTTCAAAGGTATGTTAAATGACTTAAACGATTTTTTGTATTTTGTATATTTTCTTTGGTTAGGGTAATATACAGTAGGCCTATATCATAAATAATCAGCCAATCATAACAGTCTAAAACAAAGAAAACTTCTTAACCCCTGAATCCTTCCTCCAAAGAAAAAAACAAGCTCCAAGATTTTTTGAATTGCAACCAACGGCTCACTCCACAGCTCATCCCTTTCTTTCGAAACACTGACTCCGGACAAAGGTGATGTCATGTTTCGCTTCTTTATAAATAACATATTTACAAAGATATCATAGGAGAAGGACATAACATATTTACGAAACGCACTCTGTAGTTTGTCCGTTTAGCGCTAAACAACATGGTGAATTCCATGTAAGGGGACCCGCGGTGTATGTGGATAAAAATAACTCATTCTGAGATTTAAAAAATAACGCTTCATTATGTAATGTCTTTATACATCTCTGGAGATAGTTATGTATATTATATAGCATTTCTGTCAATAGATCCTCCTTAATATTACACACAGCACCTTTAACCCTCCTTCTTGTATTTTTTACAGTAAAACATAGAACTCTGGTATCTCAAGGACAGCTGTGCTTGTACAAAATATAGTCATAAATGGTGAGACCTAATAAATACAGAGAGCATGGGTTGGCATCTGTGCGCTCAGTCACACATTCACTGTCTGTCACAGCACTGGCTGCTCAGTGACACAGCACCCGGGGCCAGCAGACATGCGTGAGCTCGTGAAAATGCCAGCAGGGGCACTGCAACCGATAGCCAGAGGATTTATATCCAGCAGACTAAGAAAGAGCGAGTGCGCGAGAGAGAGAGAGAGAGAGAGAGAGAGAGAGAGAGAGAGAGAGAGAGAGAGAGAGAGAGAGAGGTAATGGTAAAGGGAATAGCAAGCATGTGTGAGGGGAAATTGCTGCAGGCGTTTCTCAGACTGACCTTCAGTGTCCCGTCCCAGCCGAGCTCTTTAAATGAGCCTTTACACCAGCGGCAGGCAGGGCAGCCATCCAACCACAAGGCAGGGGAGAGCAGAATGCTCTTATGAGACTACACATCGCAGCCACCAATTCACAACTGTGATATGTCCAATTTTCACTGAATCCCCTAAAGGCCTTGTTCTAAACTGATGCACTTAACATATTTAAATGAGTAAAGCAGTCGGGTACCAAAACTGTAAAAAAATGCCATTCATTGTCTTTGTAAAGAAATAGATTTTTAATGATAATATAGATCTTTAAAAACAGATTTACTATGGGATTTGAGGTTGTTAAGCCATAATTTATGTTCCTGTAGAGGCCAATTCAGTATGGTTCTAGTTTCCTTTAAAAAAAAAACTATGACTTCCAGGCGAAGAACTACACTACCCATAATTCTGGTAGCTGTTACCATGGAAACAAGAATCCTCAAACTCCTAGAAAACCTCCCTCCCATGAAGCTAAAGTAATTGACTCTTGTTTATCTCGTTTAACCTTCAAACAACTGTATTTGTATGCAATAAATGATAAATATATTAGTATATTCAATTACTATAAAAGTCAATAGTTTTTTACCTACACTTTTAATTTAAAGGGATAGTTCACAAAAAAATGTACCCTCATGTCATTCAAAACCTGTATGACTTCCCTTCTTCTGCATAACACAAACAAAGATATTTTGAAAATTTTGATAACCAAACAACATTGGTCCCCATTGACTTCCATTGTATGGACACCAAACTAAAGTCCATTTGTGATCCAAAGACGAAACGGTAAAACAGGTTTTGAGAAACACAAGGGTGAATGAATGGCGACAGAATTATGAATACAAAGATATTTTGAAGAATGTTGGTAACCAAACAATGGCGGTGGACTGTAAAAAACTCGTAACGTTACAGAATTTTTCTTTTTTTTTTTTTACAGATTTTCCTGGTAAAATGTCCAATAAACATGAATTTTACCATTATTTTTTTAATAGATTTTCATGTATTTTTGAAATATGGTCAAAAAAATGTAAAAATTACTGGAAAAAACACATTTTCAAGTAAACAGGGAAATATGTTTATGTTATTTTACAGTTTATTTCTTGCACTCCTGCTGCCAGAACATTTCCGTTTTTTAACAAGATTTTTATTACAGTTTTTTTAAATTAAAAAATTTTAAAAATACGGAAAAAGACACAAATTTACAAGAAAAACGGGGAAAACTATTTATTATATATCCTTATATCTTGTAATTTCACACGGAAAAAAATATATTTAACGGTATATTTCTGTCAAATAAATGTTTACAGTGTACCCATTAACTTGCATTGGTTTGAGTCCATCCAGTAGGGGTGAATGGATACCGATGTTGTTTGGTTACCAACATTTTTCAAAATATCTTCTTTTGTGTTCTGCAGACGAAAGAAAGTCATACAGGCTATAAATGACAAGAGGGAGGGTGAGTAAATGATGACAGAATTTTCATTTTTGAGTGAACTATCCCTTTAAGTGAACAATCCTTTGCCTTCATCTAAGCTTTTTTGTCTCTTTTTAGAGAACTTATTATTTAACTTTAATTTGTAATTCTATGTAGAAAAAGACTACTGGCCTTTTCTCTTCGAATGAGTTCGACTACTGAAGACACATGAGTTTTTCGATTAATGAGGGACCCTGGTTGATCTTTCTTTCATAGCCCAGTCACACAAAACATCCAGATGTGTGGTTCTCTGCCTATGTGCACACAGAATATGACTGTAATTTATAGTTTTATCAGGAATCAGACATTATTCAGTCGGATGCTGGCAGCAGAGTGTCATAATTGGCCGAATGGGACGGCGTCCCAACTGGTTTATGTTGATCCTGTTACACCCTGATGTGCTGAGACAGCCGTGCCGCGGCCCCTCTGTCAGCCCTGCAGTCGACACAGAAATACATTTTCAAACTCTCTGGTTTCAGTGTCGTGGGCCGAATGCCCTTTGTGACGGGATGGGAAAGAAATACAATCTAATTATTAAAAATAAGGAGCTCAGTGCTTGCTCGAGCATGTCAAGATCAATGATCAGATTGTTTAATTGTGTAATGTGAAGGGTTATTAATTTCATTTGCATGGATTATTTGATTAATTAGGAAAGAGCGATGTTGTGTTTCTCAGTGGATCATTTACAGAAATGCAGAAGGACTACTGTAGATACAAACGATCGGATATAATTATTACTCCTTTAGGAACGGGTTGGACAAACATTATTACTCATAATATTATTAGTATTGCTCATCTAGTGACCAGGATATCATAGAGATGCATAGTCAGAGTAAGGTCAATAAGAAATCATATGAATACTGTAGTTGAGAATATGAATGTTTAGAGACATTTTTGTGTTCCCAGAAGAAAGAGTCATATACAGGTTTAGAACCCCATGACCCCACTTTTTTAAATTATGTAAAAACTGGTTCTTGGGTATAATCTTACGCACTATATGGTTTCATTGGACACACACACCTATATATTAATATAACTCTTATAATTTATATTAATGAGACTAATATTGTATTAAATAAACAATTTGTTGAATTTTATTATATATACATTTTATTAAATAAACAATTTGTTGAATGGGTTGTGTATTTTAAGCATTTTCGCATTTAAGTTTAGCCAAGTAATGGTTCTTCTAACCCAGTGGTTCTCAACGTTGTTCCTGAGGACCCACTGCTCTGCACATTTTGTATGTCTCCTTAACTGAAACGTTTGCTTCAGTTCATGGATTTCTACCTTAATGAGCGGATAATTTGAATCAGGTGTGTTAGATAAGGGAAATATGCAAAATGTGCAGAGCTGTGGGTCCCCAGGAACAAGGTTGAGAACCACTGTTCTAACCCAAAATAATACTGACTAGACATACTTTTAGCTTACTAGCTAATGTCATTTACTTGTTATTTCTGTTGCTTGGTATCTGTTGACTCTATTCTTTGCGGATGTGTACCGGAAGTTATGTTTGGACTACAAAAGCGCTGCATGTGCAGCAATGTTTGTTTATGTTGTTGCTTTGAAACCGTCTATAGAACATTTTCATGCATCAAGAAGAATCTCCACTGTCTCTGCCCTCCTAAGTGTCTATTTGAGGACGAACAGCAGCCAGAAAGCTGGACCTCTTGTAGACCTGACTCACCTTCTTTCTTGCTATAACATCTTCAAGCCTACTCTTTTTATCCTGCATCAAGAACATCTCACTTCTGCTATCAAGTATCATCTTTTTTCTAGTTTCTTCTTGCTATTCGGTCTGTGCAGTCAGTGGGACTGTGGGGATAAACTGCGTGATTAAATGAGCCCGCTTGTGAGCAGAAGAGAGAGTGAAGCAGCTGTTCTCATAAAAAATGCAAGTCAATGAGACGCTCTCTCAGCCAGAAACCATCTCGTATTTTAATGCATTCATGTTTTGCTAGACAAAATTGCCCCCACCCAGCCATTTTACAGTGGCTAGATTTTCACCTGATAATTCAACAAAAAAATGAATTATTACACTGGGTGAACAGTTATATTTTGTGTGTGATATTTCAGAAAGATTACAAAGCTGAGTCACCTGGAATCTAATTTAACCAGAACATAACTGCATTGAACCATCGTCTCTGCTAGAATTTCTGATAAAAATCAATCTCAACAATGCATAATCAAAATATTTTAATGAACACAAAAAATTCCAATCAAATGCTTCCTAGAGCAAATTATCTGAGCTATGCCATCCACATTATTTTACAGTTCTGTACTCTTACTGTACAGTAAGCATATGTCATTTGTGTCTATAGTTTTAAATTTAAATGAAGCTGCAAAGTGAATTAAATCTCCTGAACTATGAAAGACCAAGAGTGCTTTTCTTTTCTGTGTTTTTGATGAAGGTCTCAGTCGTGTGGTGAAAGACACAGCTAGAACAATCTCTCCGTTTTTTGCTGACACTTCAAAAAATAAGTGAAACACAGAGGAAGAGTGCACCGCCTTTAAAGTGGAGAAGCAGTGAACTGTAGCAAAGGGCAACTTAAACAGGCGGTGTGGAGAACCTCTCGAATCAATCACCATCCAAGGGGTACATCCCCCACCCCCCGGCCCCCTTACAGGAACTTCACAGGGGGAATATGAAGGCTAAAACTAAAGCTGTGTACACAATAAGCCCCCATGTTACATATTGTCAACACAGGATGCCATTTTCTCAAACTGTCCCGGGAATGTAGGGGGATCTCCAGATTGGATAGGCAACCTCTGGTTTTTCTCAAGGGGGTCAGGGGACACAGAGGAGGGGGTTCTGATGGATTACTGTGTTCACCTTTAAGACCCCATTAATGCACCTCCTCTAAGCATGTAGATAAACATACATGCACACACTAGAGAGAGACACTCAAATGTGTTACAAATCATATTGGCTCGGTCCTGTTTTGGAGAGTTTACAATTTTGAACAGTTTAATAGTATTTAAAGTCACCATGAATTCAAAACTAAACGCTCTTATTTTTGTAAGAAATATTGCAGTGTTTATTATAAATGATACCTAAAAAGTATGAACTTATGAATGCTGTTTTACTATGGCATCTGGTATTATACAGATGCCTCTTGAGCACTATGCAATTACGCACAGGTCAGTGTTTATGTTTGTAAATGTGCGTTAGGAAGCGGTGTTAAACTTTGAGTACAATAAAGTGTAATAGCTTCCCGATGCTTCAGGGATTCAAATCTTTATAATTGAATTCCTTGGCAAACAGCTTTAGCAGGTTCTCGGTGAGGCGGTCGCGGCGAGGTTTGCGCCATCGTGCACGGTCAATTGCTCCACAATTTCATCACATTAGCATAAGCACGCTACACTGACAATAAATAAAACAGATTTCGTGGTGGTGTGTGCTTCTTTTAAAACTGATAAAAGAGATTACCGGGTATTCGGGACAATGGCGCACACTCTAAAAAAAAAACACTGCCTCAGTGTCATGCAACCGTAAACTGATTTATGAGCGTTTTCCGGCTCCTCATAAGACCGCTCTGTGATTAACTGCAGCAATATCAGGTGAAATGTTCCCAAGCAGTTTACATAATTCACTGTATTGCTCCTAAAATGGTATTGTTGTCACTTAGTGGATTATTGGAGCGAAGACTTCACCCTCACCATTGCACACAGTGGCACGTTGGTGAACCGTATATAGTCAATAAACCAAATGGCCGCGGTGAGGAACAGATTGTGTTGTTAAAGCAAATGTTGTTTGTAACGCTCAGATGCGAGCAGAAGTTCAACATAAAAACAGCAATAACGTGCACGTTGCAAAGATTTATGTATTCTCACCTTCTTGCTTCATACATACAAAATATTGCTAAGTAGAAACAGCGACAGCACTTCAAGCGTGTGCACCCAGCCTGAGCTGATGTCATACAAAACTAACATGTACTTGTGTTTATGGTTGTGAATGAAACATTTCACAGTTCTTTACTGATAAATGAGACCATTAAACATGAATTACAGGAAACTCATCAAAACAATGTAAAGTTTGCAAAAAAAGCAGCTCTGGGGAATATTACTTTTTTTAAATTGTTGCATTATGTTAATCCTAAAAACGGTCAATGATTTTTTTATTTTATACTAAAAGTATTTTATACTTTTTATAAGATATCATCTTATAAATATAGAATAATACTATGAAAACATTGAGAGGAATTGAATTGATTGAATTTGGTCATGCATACCACCTAAGAAACAATGATATTGGGTTACAAATAAATAAATAGGGCAACACTTTTACGATGTATATTCTAAAAGTACGATTTTTTACTTTTAGCTGTAAAATAGGCAACTTGGCAGGACTTTAATATAACCTGAAATACCTAGTTGTGTGAAATAGCATATAAAAATATACCATAGCTTTATCATAGGTTCTAACAGTCTCAATTTGTCATGAAATGTGGAATCTATTGATTCGTGTTCATTGGATCGTTTCCCCCTTGTGTCACTCAGCACGACTTTCAATATACAGACCGCTTTTGTATATTTATATATTTAGAAGCTGATATCAGGTATTATATTATTATAAACCCTAAAATCACAGGCTCAAAGGCAAATTTTGCTAAAACGGACGCATTTTATGAGGTGGTAAAGCAACGAAAAACGCTCACCCTAACCCTGCCCCTAAACCTAACGTCACAGCGGCAAAGTCAAATCATAATAAAACGTACAAATAAGATTGTAAAATACATACAAATTCCCTTCATATTGTGTTTATATATATACATATAAAAGATAATACTTAGTATTAAGAGACATTAGATTGAAAGCCGTGCTGAATAACACGGGAAATTTGTGTCCATAATCACAAATCAATAGATTAAAAGGTGTTACTATGTCACAAATTTCTGTGAGACTGTGCTGTGGGTTCTGTAGTTTAGTACAGAAAGATCGAAAACCTTTTTAAAATAGAAAAAACCTTTTCAAAGGAAACAGAGCTGATTCAACTCTGGTCCAGAAGAACTTCCTGTTTTACCACTACACAAATTAAATACATCCAGTTTCAGATATAATTATGTTCGTAAGATTAAAAAATAAGACCGGAAGTCCTCTGGACCAGTGTTCACATTTTGAGAAGTGCATGGTCTAGCTGAACATATGCTACACACGCATGTACACAATCTTACACACATAACTAACATATACTGAAGCGATCAGGCAGCTGCCTGGAATTAAACCCGATCCCTCGGTTCCCCAGCGGCTTTAGGAGACAAGCTCGCAATGAAAGCAACTCTTCTGGCCACAGCGCAGCGGGACAAGATGGCCTTCGTCCAAGCCAAGCACTTCTTTGCCAACCACACCCCAACCGTGGCATCTGCTCTGGCTCTCCTCTCATCTCCAGTCATGACAGCGAGTAATGTCCAGTTTCATTCGCAAAGCGTGTGTATTTGCTTACGGCACCGCGTGTGTCCAAACCTCGCTGGTGTCATTAAAGTAAATAAACCAATTGCGTATGTCAGGCTGTTTCGGGTGGCGGGGACCCGTTTGAGTTCTTCAAGCCCATGTGAGAAAACTTAATTTTGTTTGTAGAGGAAATATTAGGAAATTTTCCGATTTCCCCTTTAATGCCAGCGATTTATGTCAGAAGTTATAAAAGCGTTCCAAGAACGTTATAGATTGAGTCTGTTCTGGGTGGACAAAGAGCCCATCTCAGTGTGCACGTGGACAGCTGCTGTTTTACGGGCTAGGTTCATTTTATCACCGATTTGACTGTGCGAGTGCATTAATGCGGCGGATCACCGGGCTATAGGCAGAGATGTTAATGAACACAAGAGAACTGCACACACTAATGTGCTGCTTCACAGCAAAATACAATTATTGTCTTGAAAATTGTATGAAATAACCAGGGTTGGACAAAATTTTGAATTAAAAATGATAACAGCTGGCTCTCTTTTAAATGGGATGAACTGGCCACGCCCACTTGATGCTGGTTTACAAAAATTTTTACTTAATATTTTTATTATCATCTTAAAGCTAAGCTTTCCATTGATGTATGACTTATTAGGACAAGCTTTGGCAGAGATACAACTGAAAATCTGGAATCTAAGAGTGCAAAAAAATCGAAATATTGAGAAAATCACCTTCAGAGGCACTGTATATAAAGTTTTGATATATTTACAGTAGGAAATGTTGAAAAAATCTTTATGGAACATGATCTTTACTTCATATCCGAATGATTTTTGGCATAAAAGAAAAATCTATAATTTTGACCCATATCTGGCTATTGCTACAAATATACCCGTGTTACGTTTGACTGGTTCTGTGGTCCAGGCAAAATAAAAAATAAAAATACTACATTTCAATTAAACAAATATACTTTGTTAACATTTTAGAGAATGTTTCTCTTTCTTGCTAAATATTGTAATAAATAATTATAATAAAATATATTCAAATTAAATATAGTGTGCATTTAATGTCACTATTTATTTATTGGCATTATCAAATGTTTCTGGAAATGTGCTTTTTTTTAGGAATTTAAGAGGCATTATCAGTTCAGTTCAGATAGAGCACAAACATGTTAATGACATTGACTAGAATATCTGAGTTAAGTGGAGCTCTCGAGAGTATCGGAGCACATTTGAATTGAAAAACAAAGATGCTTTAGCTTTTAACAATTCGCTTTTGCTTCAGGCAAAACCACGCAACTCCACTCTTTTGCTAATTCAACACCTGTCAAAGCGATCAGAGCAGAGGTGTGTCAATGGACCCGAGGCCTCTGCAGGCCATGCTGGATAACAGGGGGAGTCTAATAACATTATTTTGCTTGTTACGCTGATGGTTTTCTTATGCAGCTTATTAACTAGCGGACACCTCAGGGACCCTCTCGGCTGCCCGCTTCACTGTCTCACCTGCTCTCCAGCTTCGCACCTTTACTCGGTAGCTCTTGTTTCTGTCATCTTGAAATTGATGGGAGGTTGTGAACTGTCTGTCGCAGTCCCAAGGTGCCTTTGCTCGACGCATAGACGGTGCCCAAATTCCTCTTTCCTTCCAGTTGATGTGATAAATCAATGGAAGGGTCAAATGTAACAGTGAAGGCAAAGTTTTCTCCTGACCAGAAGAAGTTATGTTGTTTCCATGACTTTTTTTTATTTAATATGCCTATATAATATGTCATCTATATTAACAGAAAATCTGAAGCGTGGCGCTTCTCAAGAAAGCAAATACCAAACATGTGATTTCTGATTGTCATAAACTTATGCTCCAAGTGGGGCTATAACTTACAACCTTATTTTGAACTGTAGAAACGATAAAATAGATAACAAGTAGTTGTCCTGTTGTTGTTTATGCTGTTGTTTTGCAAATATTATAATATAAGTATGATAAAATTTATAGACGCAAGACTGGCGTACTACACTTGCATACAGAAATTTCCCGTTGCACATCCGTTGGTCAAACCACATTAAAAAATATAGCTGATGATGTCACATAGATGGTGGAGTAATAACGTCTACTTATTCATCTATTCAGATTCAATTAATATCAGATTATTTCTATAAATTGTTAATATCTGAAAAGTTTACCCTATCGTTCTTTGTTTTATTTTTAGATGTTTCATTAATTTGCAAGATTTCTCGTACATCACAAGCTTGCGATTCTGTTTGCAAATGTTCTTTTGAACTATGGTTCGGAAAAGACTGAATCGTTGAACTATAGCTGTGTTCCACTCCACCGTAAGTGCACTGCGAAGTGGACTTCACAGGATGTTCAGCCATCTTAAGTGAGATTCCAGTCTGAAGGGAGTGAACATGTTCAGTTCGAAGGGCACTGCGAATAAGGGAACATCGATAATATATATTTTATTTATTTTAAATTCAAAAACATTAAGTACATTACAATATTTATTTGTTATAATCTGTGCAACCCTGCTGTTTCTTTGATGATGTTGCAGGGCATTCCAAATGAGCGATTATTGTCAGCGAAGTCCAGTTCAACGCATATCCCGTGCTCAGGGAGTAGGGAGCAATGAACACTGCGTAGGATCCCTATGAATCCCCCTTATGTTATCAATGACAGAACTTGTGACCATACTTGACTAACGAACTAACTTGATAGACGTTGTAACTATTTTTCATTTTCTTAAAACCATGCTCCAGGTGAGGCTCGAACTCACAACCTCGGCATTGCCCTGCTGTGTACTGCCTTATAAGTACCGTGCGCTAACCGATTGCGCCACTGGAGCTACTGCAAGCCCAGCCAATTACAGATCACCACACTCAAAAGGGACACACCCAACTGCTGCGTTGTTAACCCATGCTCGGTTGTTTCAACTCATTGTTGGATCAAAAATGATAATTTTCTGGGTTAATTGAACTCATCAGCTGGAAATATTTTTTTTAAGAACAGCATTTTTTACAGTGTATGGAAATAATTGATCTAATGAGATTAAATTAATATCAGTTTTTTTTTGTAAATCACAAACATCTGAAAGGTTTTTTGTTATCCTATTGTTCTTTGTTTTATTCATTCGCAAGATTTCTCTTTACTTTAGTATTCTTCATTACCTTAAATCTTTGCTCCAGGTGAGGCTCGAACTCACAACCTCGGCATTGCTCTGCTACATACTGCCTTATAAGTACCGCACGCTAACCGATTGCGCCACTGGAGCTATATGTGTATATATATATATGTGTGTGTGTGTATATATATATATATATATATATATGTATATATATATGTGTGTGTGTATATATATATATATGTGTGTGTATATATATATATATGTGTGTGTATATATATATATGTGTGTATATATATTTACATTTACATTTACATTTATTCATTTGGCAGACGCTTTTATCCAAAGCGACTTACAATTGAGGAAAACAGCAAGCGATTCGTCTAAGTAAGCAATATTCACGAGAGGTGCTAGTAATACAAGGTTTCAAATACAACGTCAAGATAGTATAAGCAAGTATATAGAGAACATTAGAAAAGGAAAAATAGGGGTAAAATGAATGTTTTTTTTTTTTTTAAATTTTTTTTAATATATATATATATATATATATATGTGTGTATATATATGCATATATATATGTGTGTATATATATATATATATATATGTGTGTGTATATATATATATATATATATATATGTGTATATATATATATGTATATATATGTGTATATATATATATGTATATATATGTATATATATATATATGTATATATATATATATATGTATATATGTATATAATAGCCGCTAATGTGAATGCACAAAAACTAGCCAGTATCTCACAACCCCCGAAATTATATAAAGATGAGACATTTAGTGTTGCATTTTCATAGTAACAGAACTACTCTATCTTGATAGAATTTTTAATTTTTTTAACTTTGACGTTGCTCTGGTTTGAAGGATACTAGCTTAAAATTGGAATGAAACTGAAGAAACGATCACATTCTTTTTCATATCAAGACGTATATCTAAGCGAAACGGCTTCTGAAATGAGAGAAAATGTCGAGAAAAGATTGGATCTTTGGAAGATGGCCGTTGCTAACAAAATGGAGGCAACATTTTTCTGACCAATCTCGAGAAAATATAGAATCTAGTGTCTGTCACCGCAAATTTCCCACTATTTTGAAAGGGCAGGAGCAACTTCTTATGTCCTGACCCAATTTCCTGTTCAGAGGTTACGTTACATCAATGCACTGAACACAGCTGTAGATTTCAAGGCACTTGAGCAGGTCAAATAAGCTTTATCTGTTTAAATCAATGTCAATAGTAGTCTGTTTTAAAAGTCATATAAGTAACATCACAGAACATACATTCAGATGTTGACTAGCAGTGTAAAAGTGGCCTTAGATGGGAACCATTGACTTGCACTCAATGTACTAATACACACATTTTCTACAACAGCAACACTTTCGTCCTATCCCCACCTTTAGGAGAGATAATACAGAGATTTAATCAATGTCTAAAGAAAGGCTGGGTAAAATCAATAAAGCCCAAGTTTGCTTTCATTCGTAGAAGAGAATCACTGCCCTGGTACTATAATTGAACTAATTGAAGTGTGCAATTAATTTGAAGCCTATAAGAAGGCTGTCAATGAGAATGTGATACATGAGGCTGTAATTGATCTGCATGGTAAGAGACTGACATAATAAGCTCAAAGAAACATGGATCAAGGAAAATGGATCGTCTCTCAGTCGGGAGTATCTTTGATACAGATATGCTCCCGGAAATTAAATGTTTACTCTCAAACAGAACAGATCTGGATGGTAAGAAATTAATACAAACTTCATTACCACATCACCTTAATCCGCTAAGCTATCCTATATGCACAGCATGTAACAAGAGATCTCAAATGAGCAAAAAATATGAAAAGTTGACTGGTTGGAGGTAACTACGTTTTCAAGAGTGCAGGAAAATTGCACAGTACACCACAGATATCACATCTCTCTGTAAAAAATATAGGATCACAAAGAAAAATTGATGTAAACCTGCCAAGCACCTCATTCTTTTCAATCTCAGTGGAAGCAGAGCCCCTCGGGACCAGTGGGGTATTAGTTCTCTGTTCTGGCTTAATTAATAAATTTGCCAGTAATAGCCAGAACAACAATAGGTTTTAACCCAGCAGGATTGTGAAACATGTAATGATTGGGGTGCTGTGATGAAGGTCCCGGGCAGGAATTAAAAGATCTTTGCAGGGATTGTCTCTGTCTGCCAGGTAGGAGATTTGAGTCTGAATGAAATGATTGTATCAGATAGAAATCGTTGGCAATCCATGGCTCCCTTAATCCAGCTGCAGTGCACAGACCAGTCCCTGATGCAAGCTATCTCTCAGCCATCATTACGCTGGATGGATCGATTCTGCTCTCTGCAAAGGCGCGAGTCGGCCCTTCCTCTGCCCAAGACGGGGAGGTGAAAGGCCTACATACCTTAAAGGACTTGATACAGAGTTGCTTGTTAGAGGTAATTAACAGAAACAAGGGGGGAGTGAAAGTGATAAACAAAAGCAAATCAAAAGTACAAGAAGGTCTAATTGGAACACGCTACAAATAGAGGAGAGGACGACAAGGTGGTGGATTGTTTTGAGTGTTTATACAGTCAATACAGACAAGGTATTGTTTAAAACTGCGCTGTTGTGCTATTACGGTTCTAATTTAAATGTATGGTGTAAATAAAAGCTATCCATGCTAATACAAACTGTATGCTAACACTAGCCATTGAGGGCAGCACTATCATTTTTCTTTACCGTCAGATCTAAAACAAGTGGAAAGAATAGCTAGACCATCATTAATTTTTATACTAGTCAAATTGGTTAATGCTACAGTAGTTAATGCTATTCGACTAGTTGTCGCATGCTTTGTTTTTAGCAGATCTTTATCGGAATGTACTTTCTGATAAGTCTGGTTGATCTTAGATGTCTTACTGCAACGGAATAGTTCACTTAAAATAAAAAAATGTATTCACCCCCATGTTGTTCAAAACCTGTATATATATATATATATATCACTGTTGTCCTTCTAAAACCATGTTTCTCCATATTTTGACATTTTTTGCATAAATCATTTTTAGTAGTCATCTTTTATGTTTGTCACTGGGTTTTCAGGTATCTAACCATTTAAAAGTAATAAAAAGTGCTTGCCAACTTTGACAACACAGTATTAAATCATTGAAAAAGTACAGTGTTTTTTCCATTTCCTCAAAAACAGTGAATTTGGACATCCAAGGATTCGAAAGGACAGCAAGGATATGACTCTTCTTCCGTGGAATTCTAAAGATGACATTGTGAGAAATGTCACAGTGTTTTTTTGTCCGTACAATGGAAATCAATAGGGACGGTTGTTGTTTGGTTACCAACGTTCTTTAAGGTATCTTCTTTTGTATTCTGCAGAAGAAAGGAAGTCAAACAGGTTTTGAGCCATATGAAGGTTAATGATTAAATAGTTTTCATTTTTGCGTGATATGTTTAACATGGTCAAAATGGCTGGTGAGGGGACACCACTGTTCAAAACACAACATATGCTGGTCTTTTTCAGCAGAAAACTGTTTATTTAACCCAGAACCACTGGGATAATTGTAACTATGATGTTAGATTGTTACTTTATATTTATGTCCCATGAGAGCATAATTTCTGCAGTAAAATGCCTGTTCAATGACAGACAGCTAACACAAACACCCTGATTTAATCTAAAAGAACAAAGCAACACATTTTGAAAATAACAATTTATTTGCGAAATAAATCTCCAAGCACCGAAGAACTCCACCAGTAACTCTAATTGTAATCATCGGCGATCTCAGCCATCGTTAGTCTCGTCCCCAATGCGCACATCAACTTAGCTCTTAAAGCCCCATTCTAATTTCCCACCTCCATCAAAGTGTGTTCTTCTCCCAAAGCTTGCTCTGCCTCCCAGGGCTTTGTCTGGATCTATGTAAAACAAGTAATTAATTCCCGACATCAATATTCTACTCATGAGTGGTGATCAGACCCGGTGTGTTAAGCCGTTGAGCCTCCGTCGTGGCTCTTTCTTTACGGGTCTTCCATAACTAACCTCCGCTCTCCTGTTTATTTCAACCCCCCGTTCCGAAGCCTACCGGCATCGAGGAACTTTCTTACAGCAATTAAGTGAGTGCTGCTGCGCTCGTTAATTACGCTGGCATAGTGCTGTTGTCACAAATCTAGAAATGCCCCTGGTCATTAAAAATTGCACTAAAGGATATTTTGAGATGAATTATTCAAAGTGATGGCTCGCTTTCCATTATTCATGTGCTGAGAGGACGATTTGCATCGCCACGCTGTAAATGTTATTAATCTTGCCAATTACCAAACTTGTTGCGACTTACTTGCAAATGCGATGCCTGATGTGCGTGCCACGAAATGTTTAGATACCAATAAAAAGTCAACTCTAATTGTGACGACACCTAGGAATACTTTAGGCCTCACTGTAATCACATATGCTAGGACATAAACTCATGTTCCTCCACTGCGGTGTGTTCGGGTGAGCTGTGCTGTAGGTTGGGGTTGTAAAGCCTGCAGGCAGTAGGATGGATCTTTCTTAAGGAAGGGTTTGCTACATTTGCCTGTAGCATTCTCATTGAGAATTGCTAATGACGTGGAAGGAATTTAGCATACTTGCCGGAACGTATAACAACTATGGGATTTGACGACAAGCCCGCTCAATTAATACATATCCTATAGCTATTTTGGCGAGGAGGCTTTCAAGGCCAAAAAACCTCATTCTCACACAATTAAAAGATTGTGAAATATTGGTCTTAATGAGGGTCTTGTTTCCTGAACACATGCTCTGTTTTTGGAAGGCCTTGATGCACATATGCCTGATCCATATACAGTAGTCTGATGTAATATATCTCAGCCCCCAGCGAGCTAAATTACATCAGGATCCCACCCTCATTAATTACTCACACAGCATCTGAGATGTAATAGCAATAAAAGAACACATGCTTTAGATTGTAGAGTCAGCAGCTCTATATATGTGCAGCTCCGGCGCTATAAAACTTACTGACATCACAAGCCCCAATGTGCTTTTTGAGATTCGGTGCGATTTTAGTAAATCCTACATCAGCATAAGCCAAGGAACCGCAAAACTGCTCTCACAACATCATTTCTCAGAGAAACATTTTAATCTGTTTTATTCGTCTGATAGAAACCTATTAATTCAACAAACCAGCATAGGTGCTAAACGTTTAGAAAAGACAAATTCTCATAACTAACAGATGGTCAGATTGATATGTATGTAATTACAGTTCATCCCGGATAATTCTAAGACCCAGAGTTTGTTCAGTGCTGTATAGATGGAATATCAAAACATTTACATGTAGGTGAAAATTGAATTAATGTATTGTATAATTAAGTACTTTTTGAATGCATTTTGAATGCATTGTCCAGTACAACCGAATAAATCATTTCTCTATGACTTTAATTTATTCAAATCGTAATCTCCTGAGTGCATGGCTGTGTTTCAATGCTGTATACACTAGCGGTCAAAAGTTTTAGGACACTTACTCACTTATGTGTTCATATTTTATAATAATAATAAATTAATAATAAAAAACAACAACAACGGGAACTATGGGAATTATGTTGTAATTTTAAAAAATAAATGAAAACGTTATATTTTATTGTCTTCAGTGCAGTCACCTTCATGTAATTTTATCAAGGAGCTTCTTGAGGTAACAAACGTTACTGCACATGCACGCTTTTGTGGTCCAAACTTCCGGTACACGTCCACAAAGAATAGAGTCCCTGCAGATTATTTCTGATAACAAGCAAAAGAAATAACAAGTAAATGACAATAGCTATAGCAAGTTAAATGTATGTCTAGTCAGTATTATTTTGGGTTACCAGTGGAAGAACAGTTACTTGGCTAAGCTTTCCTGTAACTCAGAGGTTAGAGCATGGTACTAGCAATGCCAAGGTCATGGGTTCAATCCCAGAGATTGCACATACTCAGAAAACAAGTTTATATGTGATGTATGTTGCTTTGGATAAAAGCGTCTGTCAACTTAAATGCAACAAAATTATGTGACCAATTCAATTTTATACAATCAAATATTGAGATTAATTAATATTCACATAAATTAGACAAAATATAAATAGTTAAATTGTTAGCCACTGGGATACTGGATAAGAAAGTTGGTTTAGACTGTGTTATTTAGCAAGGTAAAGGCATGTGACCTCTTATTTCAAAGAATCAGTTTGTTTGAAAGATCTCACGTTTTCAACACCCGCTATAGTCTTTATTGTTCAGAGTTTTTAATCAAACATGCAGTGCACACACAAGTTAAACAACAAGATCAGCATCTCCCACCTCAACATTTAGCTTGAAAATCACTCTTTCCCTGTGCTTATCTCATAAACATGGCTTTCTCTATCCCCATGATGTAGGCTCAGGCAATAAAATCACTTACATAAATGTCTGCACCGAAAAAACAATGTGATAAAAACAGCTAACATTACAAGTTCCACTTTGGATTCTGTGGATGTGCTGTGGTTGATTTCCTAAAGGAACGGTTTATACCCACTTTTTATCACTAGTTCAGTCCTGCTGTTTGAAAGGCTTTTTTAATATGGGCTTACACTGCCCTGTAGGATAATCAGAAGATGTGCTCCATTATGCTCCAGAGGGGTTTTACCATCTCACCAAGCCCATATTGTCACGGCGACCTGTGAGGTATACAGAAGATCCCACACGGACAATGTACAGATTACACACAACGGTTTGGATTTGCCTGACAGACAAGTTCATTTAAAAAATTGTTAAACAAAGTATGCCTTAAATGTATTATTTTAGAGTTTTTTTAGAGGTAATTTAATTTGTCATGGATTGGAAAAGGCCATAAACAAATCAATGTTGCCCCTGAGAGGACAAAACATAAACATTGTCTTATGGCCAAATCATTTACAGGCTTACTTTTCAATTGTATATAACCTAAGAGAAATGTGTCTCAGTCCAACAATCTCCTCACTGACCATCTGATGCCTATTGCTCACAGAACTGGAAAGACCTTTCTCCACCTGGCAAGCTCTAATCTAATTTTCCAGCTTTGTGTAACTTCCAAGAAAGACTGAAGGGATGTTTTAGGAATTCACCAGAATACAAAGTTGTGTTTACTTTGTCGATACACAAGCAACGTGATCAAATCTTTGACAGATATTCCTAATTTGGCTTGAGAAAGTCTGGACCAGCATAAAAAATAGTTTTATTGTATTCATTTTTTTTAATACAGTAATACTTTGCTTTGTATGTAGATAGAAATCGCTCATTCTAAGGTAATAAAAACATAATGGTTCATTATGTAAGGTCTTTAAACACCTCTGAAGACATAGTTATGTATATTATATTGCATTTCTGGAAATAGATCCTCCTTAATATTACACACAGCACCTTTAAAAAAATGCACTTTGAAATCCATTTGAAAAGTTTGCATTTTCAGTCCCCAAAACATTGTCAAGTAAATAGCCCCTATGTGGACAGTTCTTGGCCAGAATTCCCTGTAATGTGGACCTTGTGGATCTAGACTAGTTGAGTCAAAGGTCCGGCTACACAAGTCTTTAAAAAGAGAAAAAAAAGGTAGAGACACAGAAAAGGAGCAAGACAGACAGAAAGAGAGAGAGAGAGAGAAAGCTCTGATTAGACTCAGCATTATGTATGCATCTCCATGCTTCCTCTCTGCTCCCCTTTTATTAAGGATCTTATGATGTGCCATCATTCATGTCTGTGTCATTCTTCCCCTCTGAATGGGATCATAATCTCCTCAGCTTTGCTTTTAATGGCAAAAGTGACAATATGCTAATACCTGCTGGGTGTGCACCTCAATTTGACACCTCTGTGATTCCGGGGGTTAGCGCAGGCAGATGTGACCACCGGAGCGGAACCGACAGGGCCACGTAACAGGCTTACTCATTAATGAGCCTCTGACAAACCACAAGCATGCCAATTAATAGGACTGAATGAATCCTTTAAACTGGAAGATTAAGAATCGGCGTGTTCCGATGAGAGGACGAAGACTATAGCTGTAATGTATTCTGAACTACGGCGCAAGACTCCGACGGTAATGGTTTCGCACCGATCGCTGTCAGAACCATCACTCTCACTTTGGGGGGTGAAAAGGTAAGACAGATGGTTTGTTCTGTCAAAGAATTGCTAAGATTGTAGGCTGGTATGCAAAGTGCACTGAAGGTCAAAGCTTGCTTAGCTATGGTGCCAAAGGAAGTGTTCGGGAAAGAGTCTTGTAGAAAAAAACGACATGGCCAGTTTATGTAGCTCTTTGTGTGGCAGGCCTGATTAGGTATGTGTCCACCTGACATGTTACCCTTTACTGTCTGGAAAAGGCTTTAGAAGTTGGGGTCCTGTGAGAGATGACCCCACTAGCACCTTGTCCACCTCTGACAAATGTCTTCTCCACAGGGTGGTGTCAATCAGACAGCATGAGTTCTCTATTGAACCGCAGCCATGCATCGGGACAAGACAGGTGACAGTAGAACATTTTCCCCTTTTCCATCTATCGGTCACGTTCCATCACTTTTTCAACTTGTGTCCCATTTGTACCATCCATGTCTTACCCCCTATATCCTCTCAGATTTGGATGGTGGTACACTACGACAGTAGGGAAGGAAAGGTATTCGGGCAGATTGCTGTGGAGTTGCATTGGGGCAGTCAAACACACAGGGGTGGTCGGCCCAGTAAGTGGCCTGACATAGACCCCTCAGTAGGCTGCATTGATTGTTCTTTCCTCTCCCTCGACCCTTCACAGTAGCAGGAGCCCTCGAGCAAAATGCTGGTAATTGCTCCTACAGTATATCCCCCTGTGCGTTTCCCTGGCCTGTAGATGCTGCGGGGGATCTTTCTGCTTATGCACCCCCATTTCGGCACTTGCTGCCCCTGCTGCGTGTGGTAACCCCTGAAGTCTCAGCAAGACCAGATCATTAGACCTAAGAGCGAACAGAGCACCAAGCCTTTAGAAGCTGCCTACATCCTGGATTTTCTCATCAGGCTATTGTTTTGTACACTATCCCAGTTATTGACAATTGCTATAGAGGCAAATCATAGGCGTTTGGATGGACTTAAGTGGGAAAGTAAAGCTTGTGATCAAACACAGTCACTGCTCATGCAGATGAAAGTCAATCACACTCTTACTAATTTGCATCATTGTCTCGCTGCGATCAATCACATGTAAAGGAGACTGTCAGGTGGAATTTTTTGTCACTTGCTGGAAAGCATAAGCCCAAAAGAAAGAAAAAGTACAGATGAGATGTCTGTAATATCTCAATTATTAAATAGACAGCAAATGTCAGCTATTTCTTCTGAGATCTCACAAATGTCCCTATTGGGTTTCAAAATAAATCTCAACAATGTCACAAACTGAGCTCAGATTTGACAACTCTGCAATCATTAAGATTAAGATTCGTTGTTATTATAGTGAAAAAAATACATTTCAAAATATTATTAAAACAACAATAAAACTGACAACAAAACAATTTACGTCTGTGAAGATTATTTATTCAACTTATTTGTTTGTTATTTAGGCCACATCCATACAAAACCAGCCCATAGCTTTCCCTATCCAATCTTTTTTCCCCCGTTCTCCGCAAAACATGGCGTCATCTCAAGAATTTTCAGCGTACACACAAAACCGGTCAGTACATGCCAGACCAGTATGTGGCGCTGTAATTCCGACACAGAGATACACTAAAAACAGAGAAGAAAGCTTGGAGCATGCGCATAAATCTTGGGTGCTGTGTACAAACGTGGGGTGATGACATCATTGTTTCAGAAAATATCCAGATCGGCTGTATACATGAAAACGCAAGGGTGTCATTTTAAGATTCATCCACTCTGGGACCCGGTTTCAAAAAACTGCGGTTTCAGGTTCCCCAAAGCCCGGATCCATCGGGACGAAACGCTAATATGATACAATTATTTTGCGTATACAGCTAAATGCGTCTCCTAAGTTGAGACTTAAATGAAACCATTGAGAACTCCATCAAATCTCCTTATCTCTATAAAAGCAACATCTGAGCAATAAAAATTTCTTCTGGGAGGTTCTGAACTCTGACAATGTTTCTGAAACACTGAATAACAATTCGGACATTTGGGTTCTTGTTCACCTTCTGTGTATCTGTAATTATATAATTGTAAGAGCACTGCACATGCCAAATTATAAGCTTCATTGGTCAGGCTAATTAATGGTTCATAGCATCCCCTTGAATTGATTACATTAGAAGGGGGCAGCCAAATCACACAGGGCAGACCCTCACAGTTAACCGCATATGAGTTATTGGCTTGTGGAACCTGACACCTTGAAAAACAAACTAGTTATTAGTGGTCTGTTGATGAACTCCTCCCTATTACCTTGCTCCATCGTTCCTCTCTGACCAGTCAGCTGTTTTACGAGCCTGTTCACGGTTACCTCAGCCAGCTGTTTAAAGATGTAAGCATATTGCGTATACTTTTAATTAGATATCTGGTTTGTTTTTGTGCATTGCTGTTATCTTTAAATTGTTAAAATTAATCACTGCCCCACTTAAAACAGGCTGAAGTGGGTCTTGTGCGCTGTCATCTGCATTTAGTCGAACACGATCTCTCTACCAACACCTTCCTAAAATGAACACCGTCTGCCCAGCAACCAATTGCCTGGAAGTTCCAGTCCAGGGAGCACCAATTACAGCGGCGTCTAGGATAGTCCCTTATGTTTTGTCTGGTGCGGATGAGGTGCTGCATGTTGTCAGCCGCAGACCTCTCTCATGTGGCCTTGTCCGATGTCACGTTCTTGCATCATGAGGTGAAGATGGAGTGTGTTGTCTCAGCCACAGATGGATGTCCAGAGTTGGCCTCTGGAGTCTCAGACCACAAAGTGAGAGAAGTAATTGAGTATCAGTGGTCATCCCCCTTCAGGCTTACTAAGGGGGAAGAGATCATGCCTCAAAATACCTTTAAGCTGTCATGTTATCAAAATGACGGAGCTCCAGAAAGGACATCCATCCATCATTAAAGTAATCCAAATGACTTGAGTTGGTTAATAATTATCTTGTAAAGTAAAAAAAATATGGCGACACATTGATAACATCAAATTTAACAGCTATCCTGCAATGTGTAATATAGCGAGAAGATATTGTAAGATACCAAGCTTTTGAAAGTGATGCAAGTTTTGCATGATGTATTTTTCTATTTTAACTGTGGAAAAAGTACCACATGACATTTACACCGCTACGTAATATGGCAGCATGTAGTCCTGAAGCAAAAAGAAGTGTTACCAATTTGGCTCCTGACCACAGAAACAATAATTCATTTTGATGCAGATTTATGCCGTATTCCTCTTTGTATACCGGCGTGAATTAGTTCCTGTTCATAACACTGCCCTGTGTCGCAAAGACAAAACTTCACGCTTCAGATGTGATATTTGAGTTTAAACTTTACAGCAGCGGAGTTGAAATGGGTTTTGAAGAGTGTTCACAGTGCACCCCGCCGAGATGTCACCACCACGTCTCGGATTGCCTTTGAGTTGCACCATATCGACCCCCTGCTGATGTGGTTACCTTAGTGACTGAGATATGAGATGGAAAAAGATATTTTAAGTAAAAAAAAGCAAGAAACAAAAAAGAAAGCAATAACTCTATGTTTTTAGTCTTTTAGTGTTGAAACATCCTCTCTCCTCCAGGGATTGGATTTCATTCTTGCAGGACTCAGTGTATCGGTCAAAGCAAACTGTAAATAAGACACAGAGGAACATAAAAATAGCACTTTCTGACATATTTATAAGTCTTACCAGTCTCATTAGCTCAAATGTACAGGGCACCTTTCAGAGAAAATGTTACCAAAGGGCGTTTTTACTCTGCTCAAATAAACCTGCCTCTGAAAATATGCAGGGCTTTCGGAAAGTTTATTTGGTGCCGTCATCCGTTCAAAGTGGTGTTGGTTCTTGCAGTTGCCGAACAGATGCTGTGTTTAAAGAGTCAGGTGTCTTGTTTTTCCCTTAGCTACAACTAAAGGCTATCAAGGACTCAACGCATAGCAGATCCTCTAATACCCGGCATTTCATACAATTGTGTTGTACGAAAATGAAAAGAAATACAACATAAAGTGCCTCATGCTCTTAGGAGGGTGACCATTAGTGCTCTAAACACTGGCTTGGGTTTAACTTGTCAGAGAACTTCAAAGCCCAGCTCTCTGATCGGGTTTATGGGGAATTATTGATTGCATGCTAAAATATCTCAGGGCTCTGGTGTACAACATTGGGCTTTTAAATGTAGCACCCCACACACAGAACATGCATAATGTATTCTGTTTCCATCAGATAGATACACACACTAGAAATAGTGAGGTCAATATTTTGGTGTATTTAAAGACTTCTAATCTTAAACACTTTATCTGCATAGCTTAACCATAATAATGAACTGTGGTTTTTATTATAGTAAAAGTAAATTAACCATGGATTGATTGCCATTTGTATTAAAACAACTATGTTAAACTATGTTAAACATGTTAAACTATGGTTACTCTAGTAAGTATGCATGTGGTTACTAGGGTTTAACTACAAATAAAACCAAAAACTTTGATTACTATAGTTAAACCATAATTTTTGTCATCCTGTTATATTAAAAATTAATGTATTTGAAAATAATATCTCTGTGGAATTAATGTTTTATAAGGTTTGAAATAATGAATCATAAATAAAAAATAAATATAACTAATGTATATAAACAGCCATTATTTTCACAACTCCATTTGTATGTAATTTGTTATTGTTTACTTTTCAACAAAAATACTTAGATTTTTAATAAAATAAAATAAATATTAAAATGATTTAAAATAAACAAAACAAAACAAAATAAAATATTTGGTTACACTTTATATTAAGGTAAACAAATTCATCATTAACTACTTGCTTATTAACATGCATATTGGTTGTATATTTGTATGTGTAATGCACATATAAATGCCTTATTTTATTATGCATTAGCTTACTCTACATCTCTTAATCCCACTCAATACCTAAACCTAAAAACTACCTTATAGGCAGTAATAAGGAGTTTATTGAGGCAAAAGTTGTAGTTAATAGTTAGTTAATAGTGAGAATTGGTCCCTATTCTAAAGTGTGACCAAATATTGGTTATAAAGTTTTTTAGTGTAAAGTATTTTGATGACCTGAAGTGTGAATGACTTAAAAAGCCAATTTATTTCTTGAAAATATAAAGCAAATTTGATGCAAACCTTGGTTGGTTTAAGCCTTAGTTTGTAAGCAATCTCTATGTTCTTACTGTGACATAATCAGGGACTCCAAGTTGCTGCTGCTTATTTGTGTCAACGAATAGCAAATGTACTCATAACACCATTTCTTATCAAATTGCATTGGGACCCTTTATTTCATCCCCGTGATTAGTCAGAACTGCATTCACATCACACATATGCTCTAAATGAGAGAGGTCAAAGGTCAGAGCAGAAGCAATTTACACCCTCTGAATAATTTTCGTTCAGACTGCTGGTGTGAAACCGTCCATTTGTTTAGCAATTCAAATATTGATCCGCCCGCTTCCAGAGGTGTGCTGTTTTGCACGGATGTTGAACATACATCTTTCTATTGAACCTGAATAAATATATTATAATGACTGGTCACATTTATCAGGCCACTAGATGTGAACTGTGACTACAAACAAAGCTGCCAGCGAACACAAACTGTAACATGAAAAATGCACCAGGAACGTAATTGGGTACCATGTGGAGCTCATCTCACCAGACTCTTCTCCAATCAAGCCCAAAACAGGTGCACAGAGCTCCTTCCTCTACTCATTTGGCAGTGCGTATCTGTGTATGATGGGAGAGGAAGTGGGGCGAAAGCAGCGCCTGTCCTCATTACCAGCAGGCTAACACCTGAGGGATGAGATGTATGTTGATGCCCAGACCTGATTTGCACCCCTATTATCACCAGCAGGGGGTTGTCGTCATAACATTATGGGGAAACTGAACGAGTGCCGATGGGGCTGGGATGGCAGCTTACTCTAGGGGGCCACAGAACTCTGGAGAAGGGCTTAATGATGAGGGGCCGAGCGCCATCAAATTGGTGCTTAGTCGCTGCGGTTAGGCTAAATCAATACCACCTGATGAGGTGTCTGACAGCCTTAGATGTGTATCAACATAGAGTATGTTTTCCTCACCTCGCCGTGTGTCAAACTAATTGGGTAAGATTGCATATTATTTATTGATTAATCAAGCAGGAATTGCAGTGGGCTGTGGTTGACAGGTGAAGGGCCACTACATTTTTTGACAGGTACTATAATTCAAACTAGATCGCATCAAACTATAGGGCAGATGGGACCTGAAATACAATGTTTCTTTTAAATCACAAGATGGAATTTGAATTAAACTGTAAGGGCACCCGCAGTGTCTTTAGATAGAAATAACTCATTCTAAGGTAATACAAATATAACGCTTCATTATAAGGTGTTTATACACCTCTGAAGATATAGTTATTTACATTATATTGCATTGCTATCAATAGATTCTCCAAAACCAAAATTATTCAGATGGGGGTCTAGCCTGTACCCCAAAAAAAGAAACATTACCCTCACAACTCTATTCCCAGACATACACATCACGTGCTGCATTAAATTGAACTTTAACAGGTTGGAAAAGCTCCAGTAGACATAGTAACAAACATCTTTTTTAGGTGAGCCCATAATCCACATTCTAAACTCTGATTGGCCCTCTGGGACTGTTATATAATGCATCTTAGACTTTCTTTCTGGTGCCCCAGAGTGCCATTTAACACATGCCAGTCTCGAGGGTCCGTCGGGTGCATGTCTATAACGCAAGTACCAGTTGGGGAGGCCATCGCGTCTCTGCAAATGTTCTTAACATTGGGAAGCGTTCACATTTCCCTGTCCTTGGAGCACATTTATAGTGTTGTGTGAAAAAATAAGATTAATGAGATTTCAAATACTCCCCACATCTCATGAGCTCACTCCGCGAGTCCTCTTTTTACTGCAAGGTTACGCGCCAGACAAAAATTCTCCAGTGAAAAGGAAACCTTTAATAGGGCCTTCACATGAATACACTGTTCAGCATCAACCTCATACCTCTTTAGCATGGACATTTCCCTTGTGACCCACATCTAATTCAACACAGGATAAACATCATGTAAATGAAACAGGCCATTGTTAGAAACGTGAAAATCATTGCAGTTTTTCCTATTCACTGCACACTAGATGGTTTGAGAGCCCTGTGACTCCGCAACACAATTTACGTAAGTACAACTCAAGCATTAGGCAGTAGTGGAGGGACGTTTGTTAAGTTGTGGGTCACATTTTTGCCTCCCAGAGGCTTGAGTGGATTGGCTCACAGGACTCAGCAGGGAAACCCACTGCTTCTGGTTTTCAACATTCTGATTCGACGAGTGTCAACAGGACGGCAGAATCGCTGCATTACGCAGAGTGGCATTTCCTGTGGGTCTCATTGTCTCTCCTTGCAGAGATGTGTTTTACATACAGACTGGTTGAATTGTAAAAAATGTCATTTTTGAGTATTAAAAAACACCCTACTGCTTTTATAATGTAGTCTGTACTACTGCTAGTGGAATTATCAAGCAGCTTCAATGAAATCCCCACTGAGACGACTGGAACACATTAAAAAGTGTACAAAGTGAGTTTGTTTCCAGAATGAAATATGCCTTTATATACAGTATGTCTTTCCACCGCTGAAGCAATAATGCTTAGATCTCTGAGAAATTACATTGTTTGATCTCTGTAGTTTTGTTTTTCTAACACATTCAACAAATGAAAGCTTTTTATCAAAGATATAGAGGAACAGTGCTGTTATATGTTTAATGATACAAGCAATGATACCAAAAACCACAGACAGTACAACAAAGAGCAAATGTGAAATGCATATTCACTAGAAATGTTAATTCCAACATCTTTATTAGAGACCAGACTCTTTTAAAATCTTCAGCCTCAGCAAAGACACTGACAATGACTGATTTACATAAAGGCACATTTTTATGGTGCAGGACATTTCCCTGCCACAGAATAATTTTTCAGGGTCTTCTATTATCTTGGGTATATTAAACTAGTTTATATCTATTAAACTTATTTCATAATGATTCATTGGTTCACCAGGAAATCAATTTTAACTTTAGAGCGCAACCAAGAATTTCAGGCTTTTTAAGAGCCTCATATAAATCCTGCGCAATTCTGCTTACTTGACATTGTGCCGCCCGCAAACGCCAGCTCTACAGGAGACAGGGTCCTACATGTGAATACAGCAGAGCAGTATGGGTTGCTTGTATGCATGCAGATGTTACTGAGAAGTGAAAACCATCCACTAAAATACAAAACTGTACATCTTTGTTTATTTCCTACAATGTCTGTAAGGAACGCAAAACTAACCAAGCAGAAGAAACAGTAACTTGTGTACTTAGGAGATTCTAGCATAATACATTTTTCTTCCTGGGCAGAACACATACAGCAATTCTATTAGGAACTATTTCACCACAAAGTGAATATTATGTCAATACACCAATGTGTCTTTTCAAACTATGGTTTTCTAATGTTAAACCTCAAAAAGTGTGTTGGACATGTAACCTGACACAGCAAAATGTATAAATAGCTAACATAAAACCATTTTTTGAGTGAAAATACTAAGAAGTTTTGCACCGTAGTATTGTAGTATTGTATTATATCGCTTTAACAATATCAACAAAGTCTGTCAATGCAACACACTGCTTTAGAATCTATGTGTTCTGCTCACTAACTCTTCCAGCCTTTTTGACAGGCAACCAGTAGTTGTCCAGCTTCTGCAAATCACAGTACAGCATAACAAAGCTCACATTTGCATGACTCCAGAGCTTCAGAGAGACACCAGAGACAGAACCAACTTTACAACCTGTTTGGGATTTGGCTAGTACGGCGTAACTAACACCCCTGGCGAATCGCATATGTTGCTGAATTTGAACTCCGGTGTTCTGCGGGAGGCACTGCTTTTGCAGGACCTCCGAACAAATGCCATCTGTTATAAACAAACAACAAAAAGACATGGTCCTTCTTTAAGAAATAAAGTTCAAGACCTTAGAAATGAACATATGTCATAATGTACGACTCCAGACGGCCAATTATTTTTTATTCGGGCACTTAAAGCTTGCGGAGGAGAGCAGGATATTGGCTGTAATGTATACACAATACAGCCCGAAGCAGCGGGGGCCCCGGCTCAAACTCATCCCAGGGGGGCTCAAGTGAAGGTACCTCAGAGCACAGCCAGCCACCTGCATGTGTCTGCTTTGGTGTGCGCCAATTACTCACTGACAAACAGACTGAGTGGCTGACAGTTTTCAGTATGTTTGGCAGATGCCAGGCACAAACGCCCCGGTGTGTGTGCCCCCACATCAGTGCAGCGTAAGGGTGGAGGCCTTGAAATGACAGCTTGGCTGGACAACTGCCAAGATCAGAGGCATCCCAAGAACAGAGTGTAAAAAATACATACACTGTTGAGATATTTGGTTGCAGATAATAAGAGAAAAAGCTTAAACTTGTTTAACTAATTCTACACCAAATAATACAGATGCAGAATGGTTATTGGTCATTAGTGAGACATAATTGAGAAATACACTCCTGCAACGATCTGTATGCAGATCATAATTTCCTATTATGACATCATAAGGCAAGTATGACTATTACTATTAACTTTATTCAATTAAAAGCTCTTTTAACTTGCGCCAATAAGCAATCACCCACAGTAGCAACGCCCTGGCAAACCATCATGGCATTCTGACAGCAAGTATAAAACAGACACAAACACTACTGACATTTACTTCAAACACCATCATATCCCAATTGGAGCCATTCCAAGTTTAGTCAAAACCCATTAATAAGATGAATAAGTATAAAACAGATTTTACATATCTGCTAATGCCCACACAGTTAAATCAAAGTAAAAGTGTGGACACAGAAATTCATGACTGTCAGTGCATCACATATTATATTAGTTGATGGTTAGACTACATCATTTATTTATGAGCTCATATTTGACAGGCTCGGTGTCTTAGTCTTGACTTGAATAGTGTAAGATAATTGGGTGCTATTGTTACACCCTGTGGTCTGAGCCTCATAACCACATAAACAGCTCCTACTGTGTATAGGTCAGGGGTGCACCAAGGGAAGAATTACCCAGAATTCTCAGAGCCAGCTACTGCCAATCAGACTGCTAATATTGTCATTTAAAAAATGCTGCTTAAACAGTTTTGAAGTCAACATTTTCAAATCAGGTTAAGCAGTTGCAATTTATTTTGGTAAGTTAGCAAAGATGATTGATTTAATGTTATATCGCTGTTATTCTCAACATTGATTCAACATTAAATCAGTTATCTGTGCTAGTTGGGTTACAGCAACTCAACGCAGTGGTCAAAATAAAAAAATTACTTGCAAGCCAAATTAACAGTGAAATGATGTATTTCTGATACCAAAAAGATGTTATTTACCAGGGCTTGAGAGAAAACCCATCAGCAGTCATATCTACCGTTCAAACACATGCTGTCATACAAATTCATTTGTGCTTTAATGTAAATCTTACATTAAAGTTGACAGTTCACCTAAAAATGAAAATTCTGTCTTCATTTACTCACCCTCAAGTTGTTCCAACTTTGTATACATTTCTTAGTTCTGATGAATACAGATAAATATTTTTGAAAGAATGCTTGTATAAGGATGCACCAATAGTATTTTTTGGTCCGATACCGATGCCGATTTTTACAAACAATCAGTCGATTCCGATAGCGATATTGGTATCACCCATGTGATTTACGGCACCGCTTTCCCAACGCATTTCTGACAAATGATATTTTATCAAGTATTTACTTATTTTGCTCATAGCAAAACGCTCTAGAGCAGGGGTTCTCAAAGTTTACATTCGAAGGTTCGAATCTGAATTCTCATTAACATCAAAGGTCCGATATTGCTATTATAAAACTTTTTTTTTTAATAGTCATAGTCATACTTTAAATAACAGTTCTTATTCTCATCACATAGGCGACAATTTAATTAAATTAGCAGCTAGCTAACAACATCTTATGATTTGTTCTGGTTTCACTGATCCTGTCGAAACTAAAGGATTTTACAGGTAATTTATTACACATTGTCATATAAATAAACTGTAAATACTCTCACTTATTTAGACTAAATCTTAATGACCCCTCTTGCTAATGGCCTAAGCACACTTACATTCTGATGTGTTTTGAGAATTCAATTAATGGATTCAGTCAGTGAGTCTCGTGAGTTCTGTGTTGACATAAGTTGTTTCAATCGTTCATTAAAATGAATCGGTTCAAAAGAGTCATTAGGACACGAACCGGACATTAGCAGACGTGCTGTGTGTTAATCACAGCTGTTAGGACATCGCAAAAGATTGAAGTTAACACGTAAATCACTTCATTGCTTGATATGATTTGTTTTGTTTTGTTTTGTTTATGTCAGTTGTACGAGCAGAATCCTTATAAAAAAAAGGAAATCTGTTTTGATCGGATGCGTCACATCAAACATGGATTCGGCCTTCTGGCTTTTTGTGATCATGTCAGTTACTTTTGACTGATGTGCGTGGGAGCAGAAACCGGCATGTTCTGCTTTATTCGGCGCTGCGGAGACCGATCGGCATATGATATCAAACTTCCGTGAGAGCATTTAAAAGCAGACGATGCCATCTAGCTTCCGCAGCTACTTCACATCATATAGCCTACCGATCGGTCTGCGCAACACAGAATGAAGTGGAACTAAAGGTGACCGCACACTGTTGGATTTTGGCCAAGATTTGGCCGTCTCAGACAAATTTTGAAAATCCTTAACGATTGTAGTAAGTTCGATAGAATAGGAGGAAAGAGGCGGGGTCGGCAGGATAAATCCAAAGAATATTTATTTGAAAACAAAGGGTGGCTTCCAAAACGCCAAACAAACGCAAAAGAACAAACGAAAGCTAGCCTCCTCGCTAGGTAGTGCTCTGTGATCTCCGTGCACGCCAGCCGTGTGCAACCGCGAGCTTCCAGTCTCTCTCTCTGACTCTGTCTGCCTCTCTCTCCCGAAGCCGGCCCCGGCGGCGCTTCTTAAGCCTCCTCTCCCCAATCACTGGAACAAGAGACAGCAGGTTAGAAGCCACTCGTGGCGGACTCGCTACCCTCCGTGCTCCGGATCGTAGCTCCGCCCTCCCAGACGGAGCGTGGCCACGCCCCCTTGCCACATACCCCCACCGCCCGACTCAGGCCGGGGCCTCATCCGGCCTGCAGCTTCCCCCCCCCCCTTCCTGGAGAGGAAGTCGGCCACAGCCATCTGCGTCCCCGGTCTGTGGACCACCTGGAACTTGAAGGGCTGAAGAGCTAAATACCAACGAGTGATCCGCGCGTTGGTATCCTTCATGCGGTGGAGCCATTGGAGGGGTGCGTGGTCCGAACAGAGCGTGAACGCCCGGCCCAGGAGATAATAGCGGAGGGTGAGGACGGCCCATCGTATCGCCAAACACTCCTTTTCGATGGTGTTGTACACCGTCTCTCTCCGCGAGAGCTTACGACTGATGTACAGCACCGGCCGTTCGTCACCCTCTACCTCCTGGGACAGGACCGCCCCCAGACCTCTGTCCGATGCGTCCGTCTGTAAAATAAAGGGCAGATTAAAATCAGGAGCGTGCAAGAGAGGGCCGCCGCATAAGGCAGCCTTCACTTGGGTAAAAGCCCGCTGGCACGGCTCCGTCCACTGGACGGTATCTGGTGCGTCCTTTTTAGTAAGGTCAGTTAACGGGCTGGTAAGCGTCGAATAGTCGGGGATAAATCTCCTGTAATAGCCAGCCAGCCCTAAAAACTGCCTCACCTCCTTTTTGGTCTTGGGTCTCGGAGAGGCTGCAATCGCTGCCGTCTTGTCAATTTGGGGACGCACCTGTCCGTGACCCAAGTGGAAGCCCAGATACCTTACTTCCACCCGCCCAACCGCACACTTCTTCGGGTTAGCCGTGAGCCCCGCCACTCTCAGCGAATTCAGGACCGCTCTCAGGTGCTGCATATGCCGCTGCCAGTCGTTACTGTAGACTATGATATCGTCCAAGTACGCAGCGGCATATGCTGCATGGGGCCGGAGAATACGGTCCATCAGACGCTGAAAGGTGGCCGGGGCTCCGAATAAGCCGAACGGGAGCGTGACGAATTGGTGTAATCCGAACGGCGTGGTGAAAGCTGTCTTTTCTTTGGATAATGGAGATAAGGGGATCTGCCAATATCCTTTCGTTAAATCCAGTGTCGAATAAAAGCGAGCCGAACCTAGACGATCCAGCAACTCGTCAATACGCGGCATGGGATAGGCGTCGAATTTCGACACAGCGTTCACTTTGCGATAGTCCACACAGAAGCGCACCGAGCCGTCGGTTTTGGGAACTAAAACTATCGGGCTCGCCCAATCGCTGTAGGACTCCTCGATTACTCCCATATCGAGCATAGCGTTTACTTCTTCTTGAACCACCTTTTTTTTGTGTTCTGGTAAACGATATGGCCGGCTGCGAACCACCACGCCCGGCGTGGTCTCAATATGGTGTTCGATAAGGGTAGTCCGGCCGGGTAGGGGCGAGAACACATCGGCAAATTGTGCCTGTAAACGAGTTACGTCTGTGATCTGGGAGGGTGAGAGGTGATCTCCCCCGGAGCCGAGGGCGATGTATTGACCAGGTTTGCACACCTCCGGCCCGAGATCATCCTCTCTACTCACCACCGTCGCCAGCATCACAGCGTCAGCCTCATTCCATTTTTTGAGGAGGTTGAGGTGATATATCTGATGTGCCCCGCTCCTATCCGGTCGTATTACTTCATAATTGAGGTCTCCTAGACGCCGTGTGACCACAAAGGGTCCTTGCCACTTGGCGAGTAATTTTGAACTCGATGTAGGGAGTAAGACGAGTACTTTTTCTCCCGGTGTAAATTTGCGTAATCTAGCGCCTCGGTTATATTGCTGTCTCTGTCTGTCCTGGGCCTGTAACAAATTCTCCATCGATAGCCGCCCCAGCGTGTGGAGTTTTGTTCTCAGGTCGAGGACAAACTGAATTTCGTTTTTGCTAGCGGATGGTCCGTCCTCCCAAGTTTCCCTTAGGACGTCCAAAACCCCGCGGGGCTGGCGGCCGTAGAGCAACTCGAAGGGAGAAAATCCCGTGGAGGCTTGCGGGACCTCGCGGACAGCAAATAACAGAGGCTCTAGCCATTTATCCCAATTTTTGGCGTCCTCGTGAACGAATTTCCGGATCATGGCTTTTAACGTCCGGTTAAAACGTTCGACCAAGCCGTCCGTTTGTGGGTGATAGACGCTTGTTCGGACCGTTTTAATGCCCAATAATCCATACAGTTCGCGCAGTGTGCGTGACATAAACGCCGTGCCTTGATCCGTGAGAACCTCTTTGGGGATTCCCACGCGGGAGATCAATGAGAAGAGGGCTTCCGCAACACTCTTTGCTGAAATGCTGCGGAGCGCCACCGCCTCTGGGTATCGGGTTGCATAATCCACAATGACTAATGCAAAACGATGCCCTCGTGCAGATCGCTCTAACGGCCCGATCAGGTCCATACCAATTAGTTCGAAGGGGGCCTGAACTAAAGGAAGAGGGCACAATGGTGCTTTTGGGGTGGCCGGTGGGTTAACCAACTGGCATTCACGACATGCGGCACACCATCTGCGCACATTCTCGTGGATGCCCGGCCAAAAGAAACGGGCCGTTAGACGATTTAGTGTTGCGTTTTGTCCTAAATGTCCTGCCATAGGATTAGAATGGGCCGCCTGGAAAAGCATTTCCCGACGGCCCCTTGGTACGACCAACTGGGTTGTATCTGCCTTTGATTGAGCGTCCTGGGTCACTCGATACAACCGGTCTTTAATAATAGCAAAATATGGGTAAGAGGGTGGTTGCTCAGGTTGGAGAGGCTGACCGTCGATAGAGCGGACCTGGTTAAACGCGTTTTTGAGCGAGTCGTCACGTGACTGCTCCAGGGGAAAATCATCGCACGATGAGAGATCGCGTCTCAAAATCGCGCTCGGTTCCCCTGAAACAGACCCGGATGGTCCCGGTTCAGCCTCCCCAAGTTGTGCTACGGCCCCCCCCCCGTGCTTTTGTCCTTTCCCGGAGGCATCCGCGCATAAACATCCCATTAATATTTTAAAACCGGGCCAATCCGTCCCCAATATTAGCGGATGCCGAAGGTGCTGGTTAACGGCCACCTTCACATTATGCTTTTTACCCCGAAATTTAATACCTATGGACATTAACGGGTAATTCACCACATCCCCGTGCACACACCTCACTTTAACCATGCGGCTGGTATCCCATGCCGAGTATTGAATCAGGGCTGGGTGAATGGAGGTTTGGTTACACCCCGAATCCACCAAGGCCTGATATGTACCCCCCTCTGTACTCACTGGTACTTGGTACTGGCCAGCTGGACCGCGGGCGGCCTGAGGCGCGTCGGGGACCCGGATCACCACTCCCACCTCCATGAGGGGGCAGTGGGCAATGAGGTGATCCGGATTCCCGCAACGCCAACAGACCGGCCCAGGCTTTCCCCCTGCCTCAGCGGCGGGAAGTCGGCCACGAGATTGGAGAGAGGAGGGTGAAAGGGTGTAGTGTGGGGGTTGGCTCCCGCCACGTGGGGGTCCCCGCTCCCAGCGGGGAACTGCGGTGGCCGGCGGGCCGGTATTCGCTCGGCCGCGGGTTGCCACCCGCTGTGAGGCTCCTCCCACGGACCTGGGAAGGGAGGGAGAAAAAACAAAAGGGGAAGGGGAGTGAGAAGGGAGAAAAGAAGCAAAATTAGGTGGGGTTTCGCCGACCCCAGCGCACGCTGCCAGATGGTCCTCCGCCAGCTGGGTGGCCTGCGTCAGCGACGTCGGACGATGGCACTGGACCCACTGGGCGGTCCCCCTCGGAAGCCGCGCCACGAATTGTTCCAGAGCCACCGTCTCCACCACAGAGTCGACGTCGCTATCCTCGGCCACCAACCATTTGTGGCAGGCACACCGGAGCCTCTGAGCCAAGATGAATGGCGGGTCGCCCTCCCCCAGCTCCAACGAGCGGAAGCGAAGCCGCTGCTGCTCCGGGGTTAACCCGACCCGTTGTTCGATGGCCTTCCTGAGATCCTCATAGATGCGGAGGTTCGGGACCGGCAGTTGTTGAGCCGCGAGCTGGGCCTCCCCCGTCAACAGTGGTACTAGACGGGCGGCCCAGTCTGCGCGGGGCCAGCCCGCCCCCTCCGCGGATCTCTCGAACAGGTCCAGGAAGGCCTGTGGGTCGTCCAGGGGCCCCATCTTCTGGAGCAACAGCGGTGAGGATGGAGGTTGGGGCGACATAGCGTCCGCCTGGCGATGTTCCACCATCAGCCAGCTCCGGAAGAGCTCGCGGTCCTCCGATTGGGCGCGCAGGAGAGTCTCAAAGCGTTTCTCCTGCGCTAAGGTGGCCCGGTGTTGATCTGCGTGAAGAACCGCGAGCGCCTGAACCACCTCCGCAAAGGGCGAGGCTGGCGGAGTCTGCATGTTGGCAGCGGTGTTCCTCTTTCCTCCCGGGTTTCGGCACCAGTGTAGTAAGTTCGATAGAATAGGAGGAAAGAGGCGGGGTCGGCAGGATAAATCCAAAGAATATTTATTTGAAAACAAAGGGTGGCTTCCAAAACGCCAAACAAACGCAAAAGAACAAACGAAAGCTAGCCTCCTCGCTAGGTAGTGCTCTGTGATCTCCGTGCACGCCAGCCGTGTGCAACCGCGAGCTTCCAGTCTCTCTCTCTGACTCTGTCTGCCTCTCTCTCCCGAAGCCGGCCCCGGCGGCGCTTCTTAAGCCTCCTCTCCCCAATCACTGGAACAAGAGACAGCAGGTTAGAAGCCACTCGTGGCGGACTCGCTACCCTCCGTGCTCCGGATCGTAGCTCCGCCCTCCCAGACGGAGCGTGGCCACGCCCCCCTTGCCACAACGATTTCTTAAATCCTATGCCAAAATCTGTAGTCTTTCATCGCTAGATTGACATGATCACCGACAGCCGATTAATGATTACTGCGATCAAATTTGTCCTCCGATAAAGTTCTGGCTAGTGTCAGAAAGTTTGAGCTAGGCTACTATCCTGCAGTGTGTCAATCAACAATCTTAGCATGCGCTCTCCGTTCATTCATTCCTGCAGTCATAACAAGCGCGGCATCAGTGATTGTTTTGGGGCCTGTCTTTTGTTGTTTGACGAATATTATAAACAAGAAAGCTTTATTATGCTGCTGCCCCTTTAAGAGCGAGTATATAGATAGGCCTATAGGGACTAAACTGCGACACATGCATTTCACAACTGTTAATGTTCATGAAAACACTTTTACTTTTACAAGAATGCTTGCTAATATTAGAATTTTGACGTAATTTTGTCAGTTTCAAGTAAGAAGATGTGAAAGAGAACTCAGTTTAGTATTTCGCACTCTGTCTATCTAGGCGCCCGAATAAGATCAAACAACCTGAGAGAACTGAAGGCTGCATTGATACGGATGTTGTTTCCTGCATTAGCCTCACTCTGTATCGCAACATATTTCATTATATTTACTGTCTTGTACCTTTGCCGTGAAAATTCTTGCATTCTGCAGGCAAAACATATTTATTTTATTTGCAAAAGTGAGCATTTCAGTCGGAGCATCCCTACTTGTAACCGAACAGTTCTTGGCCACCATTGACTACCGTAGTAGAACAAATTGCTTTATACATTTCTTTGTTCATCTGAACCGAAAAGAAAATATTTTGAGAAATGTCAAAGAAATGTATACATATTTGGAACAACTTTGGACAATATTCATTTTTGATGAACGGTCCCTTTCAATCTTTATGGCGCTAGCAACACCAAGGTCATGGATTTGATCCCAGGGATTGCACATACTCAGAAACAAATGTAACGCAATGTAAGTCGCTTTGGATAAAAGCATCTGCCAAATGCGTAAATGTAAATGTAAATCCTATATTACACTGTAAAAAAATTGCTGTAGTTATCCTCATCAACCTTTTTCAGTTTTTTTTCTTCAGATTTTTGGTTTCCAGAAAGTGAATAGCAGGAAAACATCAAGATCACCTTGAAGTCTGTATTGCTGTGTGAAGAAATTAACATTTAAAGTGATTTCCAAATAAGAAAATAACGAAATTAAGCTTAGTTAGTTAAAAAATTATTTCAATATTTACACTTTGCTGTAGGCTTACCTCACAAACTCTATGCATCATAATATGTTGACCCAATCATATTAATTATTGTGACAAAATTACTGCAATTTATGTATGCAAATTTGGGACACAAAACACATAATTAGAGATAACTTCATATAATAACTTCCGTCACGTAATTACTGCAATGATTCAACCCAGTGCTCAAACAAATTTCATTAATGAAATGAAAGCTAGAAAATGATCCAGTATACAGTTCTAAGGGTGGATTAGTTTGAGCCATTTTACAATTATCTCTATATGCAAATGGGAGAGATAAGCAATCACTTGGTCTTCCCGACAGCTATGAAGACAAATAAAGAAAGTTACTGGGCTTGAAATAATATTGCCAGCTATTGAAATGCATTAGAGCTGTGGAGAATATAATGTATCTATATGGAACTCCATTTAATTTACATTTTGGGAATGGAAATATTCCATATAAATAGATAAGAACATGAAAAATATCATTATGTCAGTAACAGGAGTATATCAGGAGCTGGGAGAAAATATAAAGACACAGAACATAATAATAATACATTTTCTATGACTGCATACGATGCTTGTTTATGGTGTTGCTGAGCATGTGAATAACATGTATTCATAAACATTTAAAGGTTATAAATTCTCATTCAGAGAATGTTATTAGTTATAAAGCGCACAGCTTTAACAATGTTTTTTCTCACCTTCAATCAGACTCATTTTGAAATAATTACGGTCTGGTTATATTCCTTCTTTCATCCTGGATTATTGCTTTACATTAGCATGCGGTGCACATGTGCTCATTAAGATCTGAGACTTTCCGAATGCTTCTCTATATCAATACAACCGGTGTTTGAGGAAGACCCACTGCTTTTCAGATCCATGTTGCTGGTTTGGCTACGTTTGTACATTCCTGAGCTGTGAATACACTAAACCCAGGTCTGATTTAAATGGGGGCCAAGGGCCCTTAAGTTGTCTTTAACACAAGTTATGGGACTTGGGGTCTACCTCCTGGTCCCCACAGCTTCTAATAATTGCTCTCTATCTGGATGAGTAGTCTCTAAGGGCTCAATTTAGACTGTAGACGGTTTCCCCAGCACAGATTACTATCTGGGAGCCTCTGAATTCAAAGGAATTGGAGCATTCCTGTTCAACAGCTTGTGTCAAAGAGTTTGGAAGCAAACCGACATGCACATAATGGTTCCAGAATGGTACCCATTCACTGAAGCAACTGTTTTATGGAGGAAAGACGGAGACTTAAAATGTGAGGAACAGCATTTGTTAAGTTTAGTACAGTTTACAATGTGTTGATATTCTTGAAACATTCTGTTTAGGATTTGCTCGTCAAGAGATAGTTCACTCAAAAATGAAATTTCATGAATTATTCAAACTAACATCATCCCAAAGCTTGTATTTATCCCTCATTTTTTGTGGAAGTCAAAAGATGACATTTTGAAAAATATCTGTGCTTTAACAGGACAAAGCAAGCATTTTGATTTTCAATATATTGATAAAAATATTCATCAAAACAACTTCTTATGTGTTCTGCAGAATTCATACAAGACACCAGAAAGACAAGGTTGAGTAAAACTTAACAAGACTTTATCTTGGGGGAATCTAACTCATAGCTTATATATTATTTAAGTCTTTAGCATATTCAGTAGCAAACTTTATAGCAAACTTAAGCTGTGCCCAAATGACATACTATACACTACGTACTTAAACTATGCACTATGCCCTCAACCATCTAGTATATGTATTTACAAAGGGTAGTATTGTCCCAAATGGAATACTTAACGGTTTCATACTAACTAAGTTATGTGGTTTCCCAGACTAGGGAAAATAACACAATGGAAGTCAATATAATCAATTTGCACGTTGTAAATTTATTGTAATTTTCATTTGTTTTACCCAGCATGACTTCAGTCACCATCAGATTGAAGCGTAATCACTCCGCAGGAGAACTTTGCTCAAACAGCGTCTGATAGTCCCGCTCTCTTCCGCTACGTAAGTGAAACTGCGACTGTTAAGTGCCTGAAGTCTCTAGAGTTCCACACATTATTCGGTTGAATGAGTGCATCATCCGAATACCTAAAATGCACTTCTTTTTTGAGAATTTTCAAGGTGATCGCACTACTCACTATTTATACTACAAAATGGCGTAGAACAGTGCATAAGTGCGCACATTTTGTTTCATGGACATTTTGCTACCTTTTGCGTGATATCTATATTTTGCTTTTATCAAATGTTATACTTTTTAGGAAATGTATGATTAAAGTTATAGAAAATCCCTATCAGAAATATAATATTTAGCATTTAAAGTAACTGGAAAATGACATGATTGCAATTTTTGTCTAATGAATTGTGTTTTGCATATTTCCAATATTTGGACACTGAATTCAATTTGAAAGCAAGACACATGTTGTCTGTCATGAAGAAGTAACTGCGTGATTTCATTTTTTGCATTTATTTTCAAAGTTAATTTTACATTTACATATTTTGCAAGCAAGTGACTTTATTCCGACACAATCTCATGGCAATTGGCTAATTCATATAAAATCGTACATATCATTCATACATTTTATTAGTATGATTTTTATTTGAGCTAGTGACGTTAGGTTTAGCGGTGGGGTTAGGGGAGGGGCATCAGTATGCTGTTTTTCGAATACTTGTACATTTTTGTACGATTCACTTTTTACTAATTGATGTGAATTAGCCACCTCGTAAAATAGTTACGAAGATCTGCACGATCAGGTTTAATATTTCATTTTCATTACCCTATGAGCAGGTTCTATTTATAGAAGCTTTGTGTGTAAATGTAAAAAGTATTTGATGTAGCACGTAGAGCATATGAGTATATGCAAAACATAAGAAACACAACAGTGTGGCTCAGTGAACCTTGAGTATGCTGGATGTCTTTTACAAAAAAAAAACATTTTTATGACTAATTGACGTACCCGTTACAAAATTCAATGAGTTTCACCAGACACCGTAGGATGTTCTCATAAACAGCCATGCTTTTGCGGTCCCATGAGGTTGTATGATCACAAATTAAGTTCACGCTGAGGCTTTATGACTCATCTTTGCAATTCAGATCTTTCAGATAACGCAGATGAAACTGAATCACCATTAATGAGGTGGATTGCAAGGTCACTGCAGTAGAGCTCTAATGAGGTCAATGTGAGCTTCAATCAAACTCAAGAAATCTACCAAGAAACATACTGAACTGGCATCAACCTTAAAATATAAAATCTTCAAAGGCTACATAGCTGTTCAGCCACACTAAACGAAATGTAACAGATAGAAAAACTGACACTTTTTAGGTTTTAAAAGTGTTTATGATCCACTGTATATCATATTAATCCAAAACATCTGTGACCTTTTTTTTTACTTCAAATATTGTAGCCTATACTTTTAAAAAATTATAGCAGAACCCATTTTGCAGCATGAACGTACTTTCCGAGGATTATTAGGAAATAATAATAATCATAGACATATTTATTAATTCAGCATTGACCCAGAGATCCTCATTTTTGCTAAAGTTTACTAAACAGATGACAGCTTCTTATAAAATTCTTCCCAGACAAAGTAAAAATCTCCGCTGTCTAGCACCTGCACCACCTTCCTCAACTCTTAGCTGAGATTTCATTGGTTTCCCTCTGACCTCTCTGCTCAAGCCTTGCAGGCAGGATTACCAGAGTTTTCAGCCCTGTCTTTTTTCCTCCGGACTGAAAAGTGGAAGATGTGCTAACAAAAACTCCAACAGCTGAAACTTCAGTCATCTGCACAACTTTGTGATTAACATCAATGGGAACTGCTGCAGAAGATCAATAGCAAGTACACTCAATCTCACAACCAACTCTTTTCAAACAACCTGAGAATTGTTACACAGAATTACAAGATGATTCCACACTCAACAGCACGATATTGCCAATCGGTGAGATATTTTCTCCAGTACTTTTATGTGTCTGGTACTATTCATTATTAATTCATCAGAGCATATTGTAAAGTCCATTGAGCTTGGAAAAGGTGTTAAAAACACAATATGAAACCAAGTTAATTTAACCACATGTTGCTTTAGGAGGCCAATGAGTTTGTTGACATGCCCAAAAAAATGTTCATGTTAATATGTTACTAAAGACAAATGTTGAACATAAAAAGAGAATATTGCAAAATTGGACAAAGAAAACCCACACCACAAAATAACCAAAAGCACCGAAGGTCTGTGCAATACAGGAAAAGGATTAGCGCAGTCTTCTGGAATTATCCAGGACTCATTTAAAGCAAGAACAGTGATATTATCTCAGAGAAGACTAATGAAACTGCTAATGCCTTCACCTGTGCTTATAGGGCACTCTTTATTTTACACACTATCTGCTCAAACACAAATTGCTTATATTCGCTGTCCCTATGCTTGTTACGAACGCCACCTTACTAATCTGGACAATCTACTGTGATATAGGACTATGAATGGCTCTGCGGTGGGAGGGACAATGAAACTATAAATCTAATTTGAAGGGGCTTACGAACCCATTTAAATGTTTCTAAACATGAATGAACAAAGTAAATGAACGAAGTCAATGGCATAAGAATGGTTAAAATTCATAAAGGGGTCATTTCATGGAATTATTTAAAATATATATTCTATTGTAGACATAATCTAAATCTTAGAAAGCTTATGTTATAAACTAAGCTGCAAAATGACTTTCTACAGTACATTATGACTTCAACCTCTATACAGAGTTCAGCTACTTAGCTCATCAAGTTGTATTGAAATAAAAAGAGAATAGAGAAAACTGTTGTTACATATTTCAACTGCCAGTCATTTACATAAGTCTTAAAGTTACAGCAGCAAAAACAGGAGTTGCAATTGTAAATAATGGAAGAGTGGGTAGGAAATGGTATGTTCACAATGACTATACAAACACCCTCATAATGCGATTATAACGAGATTTTGGAAATTAAACTTGACCTCACATAAACACAATACATTAAAAACAATGTGATTATCTCTAACTGTAGTAGGCATAATCGTTGTAACATGGTGTATGCTGATTTATTTATCGTAATGAGAAGGCATGTAAACACTTTAATAGCTTATCTGCCATTCTGACCAAAGTGTGCATGTGTAGCATCGCGCACCTTGAGCGCAAATATATTTACGGTATGAAGTGACCAAATACACCCTTATATGTACTGTAAATGTACAAAATAATACCTAACGTCTTTTCATCCAGATTTCAGATTTTTATAAGCACAAACAGTACACTTCACACTATCATAAATTACAATAACACTATCCACATATGAGAGTATCCAATAAACCTCCTATGTTCCACGTACATACGCTGGCTGGCGTACGCGTTTGGTTAATACTTCACACAGACCATCTGTCACTGGAATATTATTGTGAAGCTTTCATATCGCCTCGATCTAAACCAGTCCAAAACAAACCGTACCAGATGAACACTCGTCCCATTCTAGTTCACAAAAATGCCAATCCATAATAATAGATGAGATCCCCGACACGTACAAGCGGACAAACTCTAGCTGTATTGATCTGAACTGATAGGAGCTGAAATACCGGCTAATGGAGCCACTGGTCTTGAGGCAGATGTTTAATAGACTTGGTGAGTCTTCACTTCATCAAGCCCGGCCACCGCTGACAGTTAGATGCTGGAGGGCAATTAAAATTAAAGCGTGGCTGATTAGAATATCATATTCATCTGGATGGTAATTACTGTGTCTGGCTTGGTATAAATAATTAATTATGCAAAACCCATGCAGCTGCCACTGGCTGGAGTTAACTGACTTACTGTCAGCATCTCACAGTGTTGGAAAGGATAAAGAGATTGAGGAAATAAGCGCTTTAGCCCTTTATCTCTCTGCCCTCCGTGGCACTGGAGCAATATCTGTTGGCCCTCCGCATGTGCAGGTGGCATGGTGGGGACGGTATGAAACCTCTTTTAAAAGACCTTGAAACACTAGAGTTGTAAAGGGCAGCTTCAAAAAGACACTACAGCCTCTCATTAATACAAATGAACTCTTCAGACATTTTTCATTTACTTGGGGAGATACATCAGCTTGGCAATTTCTCACCGAAATAGATGAATAATAAAAAGAAAATATCTTAGATTAATGTCACAAGAAGAAATTTTCACTCGAGTTGATGAATTTGCCATGTTTGAGGAAAGCTTTTATTGTTACAGCTTGTCAGTGGAATGGTAGTTTCTGAAATTTCATTGGTGATGTTGTTTTCTTGCCATTTGTCCTGAGGCTCTGCGTTTCAACAAGGCAAACCTCCTCCACCCTCCACTGGATATTTCATTAGCAGTCCGACTGATTGATGATGCGAGTCACTCACACTGGAGGGCGACTGGTTGCTGTTGACTGGTGAGGGAACCCGCAGCTACCCCGAAGCTTCAGAGACTTGTAGAGACAATAAAAGGCCCTAGAATATGAAATAAAAGCACATTATAGCCCTGACAGTTGCCAGCATCCCGTTTCTTCACTGTCGGCCTGTGATGACACAGGACCAAATCAAAGGACCATAGAGACTCGAGGCAGAAACGTAAGAGAAACCCCCAACCCACCCTCTATTTCCATAGAAATAGATAGTTTTGTCTAGAAATGCACTGAATTATGGAGAAAAAGAAATTCAAAATTTCTTGTAAAACATTGGATGTGAATTGGTTCCTGTGCTGGATTATGGAGCATTTTATTGGTTTCCCTGACTGACAAAAAGAGAGAGAGGGACAAGTTTTGACAGCCTAAAAAATGAGCAAAATAGTTACATGGAGACATTTAGTTTGTATTGAGGGTATTTCAATTGATATAAAATACATTACTACATGGAAGGCCCAAATTATTGTGAGTCAATACTGTTGCAGAACTTACAAAACAACTCCTGAGCAACAAAAAATATTTTCATAAGGACAGAAAACAGATACAATATTTTCAATTTCATTCAACAATTTATTTTCTACTGTGGTACGGATGCACATTCACAAGGTTCTACGTTCTTTTAAATGTGCTTCAAAAACTGACATAAAAGAGAAGAAATTGTTGAATTCATGAAGTCATTATTTTTCTTGTTTCGGCACACAAAAAGTACTTGTTAAAGTATTAAGTTTAACCACTCTCTCACATGGACTATTTTATCGATGTCTGTACAACCTTTCTGGACGTTGAAAGTGGTAGTTGCGTTGCTGTCTGGTGGGAGGGATGGGGGTCAGAAAGCTTTTGGATTTTATAGAAAGTATCATAATTTGTGTCTTACAGGTGAACTTGTCCTTTAAATCAATAATTGAAAATGGAAAGAGAATATCACAATAGTATATTAAGACTGGTTTTGTTGCCCTGGCTCACAAATGGTCTCTGTTGTAGTAATGTTACAGTATTTTAACAGCATTGTCTTAACTAAACTCCCTAAAATCTGTGTGTACAGATGAATCAAAACCATCTGATGCACCACTTATCAAAAACCACAGACTGTATGTCAAAAAACTAGTATTGACTATAAAAAAATATTGACTATAAAATATATGTAGCTGTTTTGCCACATTCAAAACTTTACTGCCACTTTAAAAAGTAAATTTGATGATCAGCTAACATTACCTCTTTGCACTTCAATTGGACATTTCTAGGTACTACTGGAAAATAAGGTTATGATTTCGACATGGTGGTAGTGCAAAGTACTATAACCTGGAGCTTCTAAAAATTTCCACAGGTAGTCTGTCTTCATTGGCTGGCAGAAACATGAACCTGCATTTTTTTTGTCTGTCAGAACCACCAAGAAAAGTAAACCAAAAATTTTTTTTGTTTAGGTCTATTTCAGTAGAAGCTTACCGTACTGCACACATTCTCAAAGTCACCACATTCTGAACACCAGCTGCTGAATGTTTAGGGCCAATAGTTTAGTCTTTTGCTAATAGAGACATTAAATATCAAAGAAGTTTCGGAGCACTGAGAGGCCCGAGGATATTGGCAGATTAAAATTCCCTCTTTTTACTTTCTGTATCCCCTTCTCCTTGACCATCTTGTGTCTGTGGGATACTCAGAAACACACAGAAACACCCTCCATCCCTCACAATTTTAGCACTTTGCTCCACCGGGGGCCCGAGCTGCAGTTTATTCTTCCCACCTACTGTTGTCAGATATTGACTGAGCAAAAACATGAGACGGAAAAAAACAACATACAAATATCCTGTGTCTTTGCCTGCATGTTGAAAAGCTGTATCTGTGCCATGCAGGACCGTTCTGCTTTTCACAGAGAACAGATGAAAGACATAAATCAAGGCTGTTTCATGTAAGATATGAGATTTTCATTGAGTCTTTTAAATGAAGCCTTTTATGCTGTGGAATGAATGACAGTCGTAATGGCGTAATGCTCACAGAATGAGCTGAATAGAAAGAGGCAGTGAGCCAACTCAGATTTAATCATGAAAAACGGGTGCTAAAATAGAACTGGCAGTGTAAACCCAGCTGATTCTGGTTTAGTGCCGCTCATAATATGGAAAACTGGGAGCCCTTCCTGTTCGTAATGGGGCACCGAACATTAAAATTTGGTGGTAGCTTTAAAATGAAATCCGTCTCAGTGAAAAGGAACTCCCTTAACAAGGCTATAAATTAACATAAGGTCCGAGCAGAGAGATTTGCATGAGTTATCTGAAGTAAAGTAAAACTACAACCACTGCCAAAGTATCAGCAATGAAGTGTCATTCGGATAATCTAGAAAATGTCATTCAAATAAATGAAATAAATAAATGAATGATCTTGCTAGTATTACAGTATCCGTTTATAGACACGAATGGCTCAATAGACATTAAAGTTTTTCACTAAAATAAACAAATCATAGTTCCACAGATGAGAGAACAACAATATAAAAATTATATTTATATTTACAGACAGTTTTTTAAGTATTATTGGATAGTTCTCACCCAAATAGTAACTTAATCTTGAAGAATGCAGAAAAAATACAAATAAAGTATTTGTTTGCTCATGCTGCCCTGCGCAGACCGATCGACGAGATCAGCCGCTTGCAGTCGAGGGAGGTGTGAGATGTAAAAGAAACAGTCAAGTCGGACACCTGCTTCATGCCGTAATGACGTTCGTGTCGGATTGGATCAGTTTTCGTCTCATTTTTATTTAATAAATGACATAGAATAATTAACATTATGAAAACAGTTTTTGCTGGTTTAAAAACATGAATTAATAAGAATTAGTTGAACTTAAGGTGTTAGAATACACCCGAAACGCACGTTATTGTTGTCATTCGGTGTATCTAGCCAATCATGAAAAGCTGTGTTGTCATCGCAGCCTGGTGCAGCCGCTCCTGAGATGCTGCGCCGGCTGAGCAAGCCGGCTGTTCTCGAAACGCTCTCGTGGTACTTTAAAGCCACACATGAACGTCACGTGGCGTTGGCGCCGGTTCAAGTTGGACAAAATTTCTAACCGGTATGCACTGCTTCAGGTCAGATTTTGATCGATCTGCGCAGTGCCGCGTAAACTTGAACACACCTACTTTTTTACTGTTATCATGTGGCCCATGGAAACAGCTGCTAATGCGACATGTAGATGTACTGTATCTGGAAAATGCCAGAGGAATTGGTGCTGATTGAAAGTGTGCATGCAAGTTATGAATGATGCACAATATTTGCTGGCTTTCATGACATTTAAATTACTGGTGTGATTGCAGTTCTGCTCAATCCATTAAAAACAATGTTGCCAAAACTGTGACCACACACATGCCAAGGACATCTTTGAACATTTCCCATGGAGACTTCTGGAGGTTCAATGAGTACTGAAGTTTATATTGCAAATGGATCAGATGACCCTTTGCGATAGGGTAGGAGGCACCTAGGAGCTCTCCATCTGCTGCCTATCAAGGGAATGAAGATCATCTTCAAGTGCCCTTGGCTTGAAAAACCCCTGATAGAACATGCTGAAAGAAAATTAATGATTCCTTTAAAGTCATGTAAATGCATTCTGATCACGCTGTCTCTTCATGCATGTATTAAATCAAAACAAAAAATTAATGATGTCTTGAAAATGTTATTTTATATTATATTTATCTGAGATCTTTGCTTGTCCTTAACATGCAGATGAGATGGCACTAGTCAATTTCAAAGTGAGCTTTATTGGCATGACAAAATTGTACATTGTATTACCAAAGCATAGTGCAAATATGTATACAAACAGAGGGGGAGAGCAGGGATGAAAGTGCCATTTTTCAGAAGAATTACATCTTAAAATATATTTTTTAGAAAGAGATATATTATTGCTGTGGTCAATAACTCAAAGGTGTGGTCTAGCAATACCAGGTAGAATTTTGTTCACATGTTGACACATGAAACAAAAAACACAACTTAAAATGAGAAAAAAAGCTTCGCTTCAGAAATTTACTTTCCGTGCTTGAAAACTGCTTTTCAGACCTAAATCACAGTGTGGACACAGTCTCTGGTCCTGTGGCAGCCATGTTTGTCTGTGTCTGCCCGTCTCTATAGTGAGTTTATGTCTGCTGAGTCTGTATCTGGTCAACGTGGCTCTTAGTTTTTTATCTGTTACTGTGAACGGATAGTCCGCCATACTGTATTCTCTCTTTAGGGACAGATAACATTGCATTTTACTCAGTTTACAGTTTAAGTTTTCCAATGAGTGATATAGTTTTGTTTAATTTGTGCTGTAATTTGGTTAAGTGTGATATTGTCAGTATTGTTGGGGTTGAGAGCATCAGTGGATGTTAGGACTGAAACATCAGGACTGAAGCTCTGGATCAGCTGACAGAGAGGATTCATTTCTTTGCTCATCTCTTGGTATTTCAGGGCTTTATAATGATTTGACTGAGAGTTGCTGTGTTTTAGATGTTTCCAGAATTTCAAAGCTCGTTTTTCTATCTTTATGATTAATGGATATTTGCCTAATTCTGCCCTGCATGCATTGTTTGTTGTGTGCCGGTGCCCTTGGAAGATATTTTTACAAAGTTCTGCATGCAGGATCTCAGTTGGATGTTTTTCCTATTTAGTAAAATCTTGTTTTAGACTTGTCAGTGGACCCCACACCTCACTGCCATAGAGGGCAATCGGTTCTATTACTGATTCTAAAATTTTCAGCCAAATTCTAATTGGGATCTCTATAGGACATTGATAGCATAGAAGGCCCTGCGTGCTTTATCTCTCAGTTCATTCACTGCAGGATTAAAGTTTCCTGTGGATGTGATTTTTAAACCCAGGGAATTGTAATGTGATGTGTGTGTTATTTGGTTAGTAATAATGTAAATGTGTGTTGTGTTAGCTTTGATCTGCATCTTTTCTGAAATGGCATAATTTTAGTTTTACTGAGGTTAACTGTCAGGGCCCAAGTCTGACAGTGTTGTTCTAGCAGGTCCAGGTTCTGTTGTTAACCATGTTCCATGGGAGACAACAGAACCAGATCATCTGCCTACAGAAGACATTTGATTTGTGAGTCGTGTAGAGTGAGACCGGGGGCTTCAGATCCATCCAGAATGGTTGCCAGTTCATTGATGTAAATATTAAACAATGTTGGGCTTAAACAGCATCCCTGTCTCACTTCATGCTAAAGATGTTTAGTATGTTTTGTGTTGATTTTTATGCCAGATTTACTCTCAGTGTACATTGATTTAATAAGATCATAGGTTTTACCACCTACGCCAATTTCAATAAGTTTGTAGAATAATCCTTGTGTAACGATCACCAGCTGGAGTTGCCAAATTGTGACTATGGATGATGTTTGAAGGAATGTTTTTGGGGTGGATTAGATTCACATATCAGCCTTAATTTACCTGAAGAGGACCCAAGCTGGACCCTGGTACAATTCATTAACTTTGTTCTTGAGTTTTGTGGCTCACCCCTTACAGTAGGAGAGAGCGAGGAGAGCGAGGAGCCCGATGACCCGAAATTCCAAAATCTGCTCAACACATGGCCGCCGAGCCAGCGTACGGGTGGCTGGTGTCCCTAAAGTCCCAAGTTCGGTGTTCCCAAGTCCAGTGGCTCCACCCTTGGAATCGGCTCTGCCGGTGGTGGCTGTGGCCTGGCTGTGTGTTTGGGCTACACACTGTATGTTGGTCCCAGGTCCCCGAGCCTGTTCCCAGGTCAAGTCAGGTCCCCGAGCCTGTTCCCAGGTCAAGTCAGGTCCCCGAGCCTGTTCCCAGGTCAAGTCAGGTCCCCGGCTATTTAACGATCACCAGCTGGAGTGCCCGCTTGCTCCACTAGAGTGCACTCTCATGTACACCTGGACCTTCCTACACTTCCCATAATCCATTGGACTCGTTATCCATTATTGCATTCACCTGTGTCTTGTTATCTGTTGCTCTTCTGTTTATTTATACCCGGTTCACTCAGTCACTGAAGTCTTGTTAGTGTCTGTACTGCATCTCTGAGCATTTCCCTGTTGTTTATTTGTGTTTTGATCTCTGCTTGTTTCTTGTTTTTCTGCCTGTTTGCTGCCTGCCCCGACCATTACCTATTTCACCGTTTTGCCTCTTTACTGCCTGCCCTGACCATTGCCTGTTTGCACTTAGATCCTCAACCTTTGTGTCTCGGAGCGGTTCATGACACCTTGGTGCCAAATTGAATCGAAAGCTTTTTTTAAAGTCAATAAAGCATGCATATATTTGACCTTTATCTTGGTTAACATGTTTTTCAATTAGAGTATGTAGCGTGTAAATATGATCAGTTGTGCGGTAGTTTGGTAAGAATCCTATATGACTTCTGCTCAGTACGTTGTGTGTCTTGATGAAGTCTAAGAGTCGAGTGTTTATTAAACTACAGAATAATTTTCCCAGGTTACTGCTCACACAAATGCCTCTGTAGTTGTTAGAGTCAAATTTATCTCCGCTTTTAAAGATAGGTGTTATCAAACCTTGATTCCAGATATCAGGGAAGTAACCTACACTTAGGACCACATTAAATAATTTAAGGATGGCTGATTGGAATTTACTGCTTGTATGTTTTATTTCGTTTAATATCCCGTCAGGTCCAGATGCTTTTCTTGCTTTAAGTATGTATTTGTATTTTTTTTATGTTTCACAGTAAAGAAGGTAATCTCTGCATTATTTTGGATTTCTGGTTTGACAATGTTCTCAGTTTTTTCCGAATGCTCTCTCGCTCTCGCTCTCTCTCTCTCTCTCTCTCTCTCTCTCTCAGCTGATACAACAATCTGAAATCCGCACAGACAGATACTCAGCCAACCACTAGTCCCTTTTTTTAACAGACGAGACAGACAATTGGCTCTGATCCATGGATCTCTCTATCTCATCAGCTTCTAATCTGCTGTTTTAGGGTCGGTGTTACTGCCTAACTGGATGGGGTCCTCCCCAGAAATTCCAAGACCCAAACGGTCCTGGTTCTACTTCCATGCTGTCTGCATCTCCTTCCCGTGGTCCGAGAATTTCAGACACGCGCATACACACCCACACACACACACAGACACAGTGTGCCATTTCTCACGTCCAAGTAACTCAGTGTGGTCAAATCTATCTCTCAGCCTAAAATGTCCTTCAATCTGGACCACAGCTAATGCATTACATGAGGTGTATAAAAGAAACAATGATTATGGGAATGTTCTGTTAGGCAGAAGTTAATGCAATCAGTTTACAAAATATTGAACTATACACACAACATCAAAACAGATGGAATGAAAACATTGGGATTCACTGTAAATAAGCCATCCCACTAACTGGACATGTTTGATACAAACCCAATCATATGGCCAATTTTATGTCTTTAATTCTAAAAAATGAGAATATTATCCTGTTTTGTATTTTGTAAACTGTATCCAAACTCTGTTGTGCTTTATCTGATGGCATTTCAAAAATAAATGGTTTTGAACAAAATCCATTCACTGTTGACATTACATCATCAAACATTTGCCTCAGATTTGACACTATGGTGTTGCACAGGCCGTTGGCACTGATGGAATGTGCGGATGACTCGGCTCGTGATGGCATTGTGGGATATGCTGCCTGCCGCTGTAATGAGCCAGCAGCTCTTTGCCCCAGCACTACTGAGAGAGAGCAGATAAGCACAGGCGCTCCCATTTAAACGGCACAGTGCCACTCTGCTATACTGTATGCAGGCTGGGAACCACAGAGCGTAGAAATAAAGCACCCTGCCGGCATTTGCAACTGTATGATCATGCCAACCAGCAGCAAGAAGCTGAATGAGAAAGACATGTGCTTGGACTGCATGTGTAAGCAACACATTTTTTCTTTAAAGGACTATTCAGTGAAATTTAGTGGCATCCAATGGCTCGGCTCGGCTCAGCCCACCCCTCCCTTTCGAAGCACTACGGCGGCTGTCAGAGGACTAAAACGACATCACATTTTTACGTCTTTGCCAAATGAGATATCGTATTTACGAAATTCAGCAGAGCAGTTTGTCCATTTAGGGATGCTGTAGAAACATGGCGGTGCAACATAATGTTGCACATTCTAACATGTTCAGCAAACTTTTACAGAACATTGACTATACAGAACTAATGAACTGTATTTGCCCATAGCACTGAATCATAAAACCAACACCCAGATTTTGCTGTTTATATCACAAGAGAGAGTATTTCTCTTCTTTTTCAGGTCAGCATTAACCCTATGCTAATGCACCAGATGCCATGCTGAAATAAATCAGTTGTTAACAGAGTCTACAGAGATCTACAGTAGAGGAACTCTACACCTTCAGTGTTTTTTTCACTATAAACTGTTTGACTACTGCTCAACCATCTGTGCACAATTTTGCAAATGAACAGAGAGTATGTTAACCAGTCACCTGAATGAACTACTGTATGAAAACTAGGGTTGTCACAGTACCATAAACATATCTTACGATACTACACCAGTTGAAGTATCAAGTAGTATCACGATGCTGTGCCATGTTCATAATTGAATTTTACAAAATAAACTACATTTTCTTAATACACAAATCTAAATTAAACATTTTGTAGTAAACTATATTATACTGTACACTGTAATATTTTGTAGTAGCCTATTAACTATAGTTATTGGATAAATTGTAGAAAATACTGTAGTATACTTTAATATCTACTAGTGTATATGAATTTTAGTAAAGTTTACTGTAAAAAATACTGAGTACACTTGAATATTTTCACCTGGGAACTAATTCAACTAAATTCACTTATACAGCAATATTTAGAAAGGGAAATGTAAGGCTTACTTTAAATGTGAAACTAAAACGGCCAGTAGATGGCAGCAATTTTTTACTTAGTCAGTGAATCATTCAAACGATTCGTTCAAAACGTAGCACCGGTACACCGTGCAACCCTAATGCAAACAGAAAAGAGAAGGAAACTTGAGTTATTGTTGTAAGTAATTTATAAAAACCATATCTGTGTTTGTATGTTATAATACCTACCCCCTTTCGTTCTTCAGCAGAACACAACAGAAGATATTTTGAAGAATGTTGGTAATCAAACACCGGCGGTCCCATTGACTTGGATTGGCTTTGTGTCCATACAATGCAAGTCAATAGGTATCGCTGTCGTTCAGTTGCAACATTCTTCAAAATATCTTCTTTGGTGTTCTGCAGAAGAAAGAAAGCCATACATATTTACAATGACAAGAGTGTGAGTAAATGATGACAGAATTTTCATTTTTGGGTGAAATAACCCTTTAAGAACAATTTAAATCGAATTACTCTCTTGTTGCTGTTCAAACCCCTCTTCCCTTAACTATTTAAAAATCCACACCACAGCTATATCTAGGGTTACGACATCCCAAAGGATTATATGAAAAAGTATCCCTCCAGTAATCTGTTTGTTGATGTGTACCATTCATACTATGCAGATAATGAGATAACTCCCAGAGAGCAACATGCTGTAAAGCCTTCAATTGCTGATGATGAAACAGCCTACAGTTTACACTGTACATAATTCAGGTATACATTCACCTTTAAAGACATTTACCAAAAAACATTTGAACAAAAATAATTCATCAAGTGATTAATGTGATAATTGCTTTACTACTGGCTATATTTGGCCATTACACGCTGCTGTGAGGTCACTTATGAAGGGTTTTCCAACTTAATGATATGCAAAGGTGGTATTGTTTGTAAGAAGATGGCAATGCGTGTTTGAAAATGACTTGATCACATGATTTGCGATTCCACTTTACAAACTGCTGAAATGGTAGACTTACCAATATGCAAAATGTCTCATTTATATATCACAAACAGTTTATCCATTTGCTTAAGTGCTTCATTCGGCTTTTATCTTAGATCAGTTATGTCTGAAAGGGCATTGCATCAAATGAATCAGTCTTTCTTGTTGAGCTAATGAGAGTATCTGTATATCAACTAGTCTCAACTGGCTTCTATGTGCACTTACAGTAGGGCCATCAGAACAAAAAGTCCTTTCATAATCTATAAAAACCTGCACATATTGCTTTTTATTGGATGTCATTAGACATTATTTGTGGAATTCATAGGTGAAATTAGGTTTTTGTCCACAGGGAACTATCAAGTGGGTGATTTGAGACACATTGCTAAGGCAAACATCTCATACAACAGCAAAGGAATATTTGGCAGCTGTAATATACATACAATGACCATAATTTGAAGAGTTTGGTTCCAAAACGCAATAAATCCATTTTTAAATTATTTCAAAATTCATGTTTTTTATTATGTTATCATGTTTTTATTGTGTTTTATTGTGTTAGTTAGCTGTATTTTTTTGTTGTTATTCTGGCTTAAATCAAAACTTAACTGCAGTTTGATAATAATTGGAACGCACAATCAAAAAACATGATTTTTGAAAATGTTTGAAAATGGATTTATTGCGTTTTGGAACCAAACTCTTCATTTACACTTCATTTTCACTTTCAGATTGATTCCAAATCAGTTTGTTGGAGACGTGGCATAGCGGCTGATTCACATTGCTGTTCTCTAACACAAATGTGTGTGAGTGATGTGAGACCAAATCCATCTTGTGACATTTTCAGATGTCCCTCCTTCAAAGTACAGTATGGTTTCAGTATCCTCCAGTGAAAATTGCAAACTTAGAAAAATCACTTAGAAAAGTAATAGCTCATATCTCCACTCAGCATGGGATGAGTTACATGCCATTAAAATTATGTATTTGTACAAATCTCTAACCTTAAAGGAATACTTCACCCAAAAATGAAAATTCTGTCATCATTTACTCACCCTCTTATAATTTTAAACCTTTATGACATTCTTTCTTCTGCAGATATGTTGGTACCCAAACAGGGGTACATGACAAATACCATTGCATGTCAATGGGTACCTCCATTGTTCGGTCACCAACATTCTTTAAAATATCTTCTTTTGCATTCTGCAGAAGAAAGAAAGTCATACAGCTTTGAAATGACATGAGGGTGAGTAAATTATGACAGAATTTTCATTTTTGGGTGAACTATCCCTTTAAATTAGACAGAAATTTATAGTGACACTGCACCTAAACTGATTTTACTATGTAATACAAAAATGTGCATAATGTCATAAACAAACAAACAAACAAACAAACGAGAACTTCAATATTTCAATAAAATGCATATGTGATATATTCTGTAAACCTATTCTTCAAAATCAAAACTCCCCAAAAGTTGGTAAAAGACCATCAGAGCAGCACTAGTGAGACGAGCCGTCGGCTGATAAACTCAACGCTTTGTGATCTTTTGCCAGTAAAGCCCGGCCTCACCTCAGCTCCCTCTCAAGCCCTGTATACTCACTTAATACCCTCCTCTCCTTACCGGCCCAGCCGCTGTGTCCTGTCATGCATATCAATGGTGCATGAGAGGCAGGAGAGAAGGAGGGAGGATTGCGCTGAGCACTGAGGCCTGCACAACAGTCGGAATCAATCAAGTCTGTGGGATTACTGCTCCACTGAGTTGTGATCAATACATACACAGCGCTATCCCCCTGCCGGGAGATTGACGGGGGTAAATAAGTGTCCGTTTGGTGTAAAATCCCCCCACCTTCCCCCGTAGCCCCCCACTGCTCCGATCTTCCATGAATGCCCACACCAAAGAGTAGGCAGGAGAGCGAAGGGCAGCTTTTGTAGTGAGTTGCAAGAGGTAAAGGTTGTTTGTTGGTGCAATGGCTTTGGACAATGTCCATAGAAGATAACAAAAGAAAACACTAGAAGCAAGAAAACAGACAGACAATGGAAGTCAATGGGGGCCAATGATATTTGATTATCAACATTCTTCATAATATCTTCTTTAGTGTTCTGCAGAAGAAAGAAAACCATACAGATTTGGAATGACATGACGGTGAATAAATGATGACATAATTCTAATTTCTTTCTATAACATATAAACTGAGCCATAGGAATTTCATTTGACTTGTTTGTTTTGTCTTTCCAATGAAATTCAGATGAATGAGTGACAGGTTCTGTCAGCAAACAGCCAACTCAAATGTCACAGCTGAATTTATATATTGAGCATTCGTGTGTACATACGTGTGCTTTACAAAGAATAACCAGACGGGGGCACTGCTGTAATTGTGTTGCACACTTCCGCGCTTACTTGGGGGAAAGCTCAGCAGTCATCTTGTTAACATGTTGAACACACATACATACTGTGCCAGGCCATGGAGAACACACAAAGACTATTTCAGTTTACAAATCAATTCCCTACAAATGTCATATACGCACACACAGACAAAAACACACATTGCACCCAGACTCAAAACTATGTGCAATCCATTTTCCGAATTGTTATTCATAATTAATAATCTTATATTTGACATTACATGTTAATATCACTGCACAAACTATAAAGGCAGAACATTGATCACTTAGATCAGTGATTTTAAACAAGTGATTTATATTGAGTTTATAAATGAATGGAAATGAATTAGTGACGTAACTACTGAACATAACCATATTTGATGTTTACTAGGCTGAAAGGGATAGTTGACCCAAAGATGAAAATTCTGTCATCATTTACTCACCCTCTAGTCATTTCAAACCTGTATGACTTTCTTTCTTCTGCAGGACACAAAAGAAGATATTTCCCTTTAACTACTTTAAAGGGAAGAACTATCCCTTTAACTACTTTTATCTGGTCTCCCAGCCTGACCTGTTGACAAGTGCCCAAAATCTGTCTGAAACGTTCAAACCAGACCTGGTTAAGCTTACAGTTTGTTTCAGGGAATTGTGTTTTATTTGAGCCTATTTCTTATTTCTCATGAATGACGGCATGTCATGTCATATTGGCATCTTCTACCAGTTTCAAATAAACTAGAGCACACACAGAACACACAAAATTTAACATCAACAGGCAATGATATAGGAAAAGATTTCTACAAAATATATTATTTGCATTACATACATGTTTCTCCCAGCTGCTCTCGACACTATTAGAAAAAACCTGCGATCAATGTAAGGGTCACGACCCACCAGATGAAAACAACTGGCTTACATAACCACCAGGCCCTGTAGTTATTACAACAGCGTCATTAAACAAGACACAGCGCATCTGGCTAATGCTACAGATGACAGGTAAAAGTAAGTCTAACCTCATGAGAGCCATAAAAGCGGCATATAAAGACTTTAGCGGGGATACTGACCTCCCGTGCGTGACTTACCTGTGGAATAGCAGCAGTAATGTTCTCAGTCAGGTAATTAGTCTTGCATTAATACACACGCTGATCTTATCTGCTCTATTTGGCGGCCGTGCGGCCGAAATGATTTATGCTCCTATGCACTCTCTCATGCGGTGCACTGGTGGAAGACGTTATTTAAGGGACCCTTGGGGACAGCTAGGAGATGTCAGTCTTAATGGTGGGACAAAAGTATTGCTGACCTTTTGAGACTGAGTCCGTAGTTTAGTGGTGTTTAAAAGTGTTAGCATTGAAGCCCGATTTGCACAGTTCTGATGCGACTGTGGAAGATGCAGTAGAACTCAACACCGTATTGAGACTGAACATCATCTGTCAGGGATGGCGATCCCTTTCAGGCCTTCTCAAGTGGCTGGGCTCCTGAAAGTAATTCCCCTTTCCCTTCATTGATTTTTTTGAACATTTTGATGCAATTTATTTCACATAATTTGATGAATCACTTTTGTCAAGATTGCTAAGTTCTTTTAAAAGTAAATCTTTTTTCATTCAGGACGATAAAAGCACTATGTTACTGATGCACAACCTGCAAAAATCTCACTTTTGTCAGAATGCGACAAAGCAATGACTTCTCAGTGCTGATAGTACTTGGATAAACTGAATTGTGGGTGCTTACAATGTTCATTTACACATTTACACAAAAATAAAGGTTCTTTGTGGAACAAAAAATGTTCGCACTACAGGAACCATCCTGAATTTTAGTTCAGGAATGCCTTTGGAAAAACAAAATTAGCTCCTTCTCCTAAATACCAGCAAGCATGTTGACTGACTGAACATATGACACAGAACAGTGTTACAAAACCAGTGGTGTAAAGTATTGGAGTAAATACTGTACTTAAGTATCTTTTTGGCTACTTTGTAGTTGTACTGAGTATCAAAGATATTAGCAACTTTTACTCTCTACTTGATTACATTTTTGAACAAGTATATGTACTCTTTACTCCACTACATTTGTAATGACTAATGCAATTACACATTACATTTTGCATTGCACCAAACTTTCTTTTGCAGCAATTTATTTCTGCTATACAGAAGAAGCAATATTGTAATTTACAGGCCATTGAAGGTACTATATCTTGTGCATTTTCCCTTACTTACTGAAACTTTTCAACATGGCTTCTTGATGCAAATGCATTATCAGGTAGTTGTCAATCACTGGGGGTTTATATGTGAGATGAGGACATGACTGCAGCCGGCGATGAGGCCAAAATCTGCATGTCCAGTGCAAAAAGGCTTTGACTTTTAGTTTTCCTTTACATTATTTTATATATTCGTTATAGGATATTGTTTTACTTATGAGCGCTTGAGCTTAACTGAGACTTGAGTGTTTGTAATATGTGTTGCTGTGGTGTCGACCTTGATTTGTTGCAATTTTAAGGTGTTCAGTTTTTTTAATGACTTCTGAAAATAAATGCAATTGCTCTCCTCACAAATCAAAAGTCTCTTTGAGCCTATGAGTAAAATACTGAAGTACTGTTAAGATCAGATACTCTAAGACTTTTACTCAAGTTGTTTTGGAATCGTTGACTCGTAATTTGTAATGGAGTCATTTTCACTTTTACTCAAGTACGGTTTTCATGTACTCTTTACACCTCTGTACAAAACATACAGAAAGCTAATGTTAGCTGCATTTAGCTGTTGTCTATGTGCGTTGGGTTTTTACATCTTTAGCACTTTAAGTGGTTCTGGGAGAATTTGTTTGTTAGTCTTTTTGCTTCTTTTACCTGCCACCGACAACAAAAACACAACTCCGATCGCGGCATCTCAGATGTCCTAATGCTGGTGCGAATGCGGCTGGGAAAACTTTACTTGTTCTTATGGGAAAACTTGGCTTATGGCATCCCCGTGAAGACCCTTTAAGCATCTTTGTTTCCTAGAGTGTATGATGATAGTGTTTAGCGCCCTGAAAACACAAACTTTTTAAATGTGCACGTTTTTGGAATCAATATGTGTAAACCACAAAAACATAATTTAGTGATAAAGTAGATGCCTTGCGTATGTGCGTATCTTCTGGCCTGGCACGAACAACACTGCGTTTTTAGTTGTTTCCGTGGATGACTTTGATAATGTTGTTGTCTGTGCAAAATGCTTCAAAGATGCATGAAAAACTTTTTCCGTTATTTAGTACATTGCTGTCGCAGAAATCTACCTTAAGATGCCAGATTTTGCTCTAATAAACAATAAGCAACGCAGATTTTTCTACTCTTAATTCATTTCAACTTCAAAAGTTTGAACTATAGGCAAAACCTTGACAGGTTTTGAAAAAAAAAAAAAAAAAGCTCTTTTCAAAGCCTAAAGTGGCCATGTACATGGCATAGAAATGAGAGCTGCATCTGTGAGTGTCGAGGATGGACACTTAAACAACCTGCAGTTATTGTGGGAGTGCAGCTTCTTGCTGTCGAGCAGTCAACAGCGCAGGTAAAGCGCGCCGAACGTAACGCGCGCTCTGTGACAGCCGCGTTTAATGGCTTTGGCGCAGAAGACTGAGACGCAGCTAATGATGGCCCCAGCCCTATTAACTTCACCCGCGCTGAAAGACATGTCGATTATTTATGCACAGAAAGATGTGCTGTACTGACATTGATGCAGAAAAATATATGACAGCCGAAGGGTAGATGCGCTAGCACAATGGCTTGAATAATGGCAAGATGACAGGCGAAAGAGAAGGTGTGATTTAATGCAATTCAAAGGTTGTTTTATGTTGCATTAATGTAGTCTGCGCTTTTAAAGGCTGATTCCGCTCATTACACTCCACAGTTGATAAGATTTGTTATTCTTTGAAAGGCTTATTATGCTTTCATGGAGGAATTCTTTAGCTTTTGGTTGCTTGTTTAGAAGTTTTTTTCACTATTACCTAGTTGTTATTAGCAAGCCTATTATTGGCATATTGACTGTTTATTGGTACTTATAAAGCACATATTCTGCATGACCATACTCTACATCCCTAATCCTACCCAATACCTAAACCTAACAACTACCTTACTAACTATTAATAAGCAACAAATTAAGAGTTTATTGGGGAAAAAGTTAATGGTTTGTTAATAGCGATAATTGCCCCCTATACTGAAACAGGTCTTAGACCTGCATAATATAGCTATATCTATCCTGTTTGTTTGTATTTAAAGTACCTGTCTGGAAAAAGTTAGAAAGACGAACCGTGGCGTGCCCCTGTTCACCCAGCAACGGACCCCACAGTCTGAAACCAAAGTCTTTTCATCTCTTGGTATCGACTGAACTGAAGATCAACCTGTAAGCCAATTGGAACCCCCACCAATGTCTCCCACCCATCACATTCTTCACCTCTGATGTGTGCATGTTTGTCTTTCATTAGCTTTCATCTGGCTCTTTTTATTGAACTTAACCACCGGCATGAATTCGTCTGGCTTTGATGTGATGCTCAACCCAGCATAAATCTATATTTACCCCATTGCTCATCTGCCAGCTAACAAACATTAGCCATGTTGTTCTTTGATTAGCACAGGTTGCAGTAAGCGTTGTAAAACTGCTTTGGCTCAATGGGTGTGTCTGGTTTTCTTCCCTTGTTGCTTTGACGTGAATCAGTACATTATGAACATAGATTCAGACACTTGCATTAAACATTGGGATATTGATGACTCAATTACCTGTGGCGCCTATTAAAAAGCATTAAAATAACACTGAACACCAGCTGTGTGTTGAGACGTAGCTGAATATTGCTGTATAACTCTCCATTACCAATACAGTTTCTTTCCATCATATGTTGTCTTTATTGTATCTTCATTGTACCTGGATAAAAGTAGAAAACCATTATTGGATATATGCTCATCCTATTTGCATTTTGATATTTTGACAATTAATTAATATGTGCCTCTATCTGTGAAAAACCCAGCTAAAGTCTTTTGTGATTTACTTTTTTACAGTTAGGGTTAAAGTTATTCTTCAATTCTTCAATTATTCTTCATAATATAAAGAGCATTCTGTGAACATATAACCTTGATATCTTTTAAGGAATAGTTCACCCAAAAAAGACAATTCTGTCAGAATTAAGAAGAAATCTTGAATGTTGGTAACCGAACAGCGACGGTACCCATTCACTTGCACCGCTTTTATGTCTGTATAATAAAAATGAATAGGTGCCCCTGTTGTTCGGTTACCAACATTCTTCAAAATATATTTTTTTGTGTTGTGCAGAAAAAAAGAAAGTCATACAGGTTTAAAATGACAAGAGGATGAGGAAATGATGACAGAATTTTCATTTTTGGGTGAACTAGCCCTGAGTAAAAGCCACATCAAATATTGAAATCAATATTACTATTGATACTATACTAACCAGCCGATACGTTCTGGGATTTTCTTAGAAATTTCAATGCATTGACGCGATTTTGACAGTAGTACAACACTAGAAGCGTCGGACTCCCTGAGCGGTGCACTTACTACTAAACTTACTAGTGGATTGAGACACCAACTGACGCAACAGCGCTTAACTAGACCCATCTGTCTTTGAAACCGAGTTGAAGAGGTATCATCCTCCAGTACTGCTTTGAGCTGGTCTGTTGTGCTGCCAGGAGATGGGGTGATCAGGGACTCTTTCCACAGTCCCAAAGCATGGTGCTGAGGGCTAGACATTCCAAGAGGATTTGTGTCAGGGCACCGCTGATGGAGTACACTCGTTTAATGAAAACAATATCTTCTTCTCTTACAAAAGAGTACTATATCACCAAATAAATCCACCTTTATATTTTTACTAAAAATTTTACCATAAAATTTTACACTGCTCCATTGATATATGAGTTAAAGGTGCAATGTGTAATATTAAGGAGAAAATATTGAATACCTTACATAATGAAGCGTTATGTTTTTATTAGAATGAGCTATTTTGATCTACGTACACTCACCTTACATGTAATTCGCCATGTTGTTTCTACAGTAGTCTTAAACGGACAAACTGCTCTACAGAGCGTGTTTCATAAATATCTTCTTCGGCAAAGAAGCGGAAAAGTGTCAACATCTTAGTCGTGTGTCAGCCACCATAGTACTTCGAAAGGGAGAAGCGAGCGGTGGAGTGAGCCGTTGGTTGCAATTCGCAACCATACAACTAGATGCAGCTAAAATCTCCACTTTGCTACTTTAAAAGTTTTTTCTACCTTTACATGACAGCATATTTCTTCCTCATTTACTGCCATTGCATCAACGAAACAAGCCAAGGCATTCTACAAAATAATTCAAAGGGTGAATATATGATACCTGTAGCGTACCTAGTAAGCAAAGCGCACACTCGTTCTCAGCTAATTCTAAAAGAAAAAGAAAAAAGTTGGCAAACTGTGACATCATAGCTCATGCACAGAGCTAAACAACTTCTCACACCAACAGCAGCTCTGAACAAAGGCATAGCAGCGGCCTTTCGAATTCTTCAAAGCGCCCTTCATAGCTAATTGTTTTCTTTTGTCTTCTAAATAACCAAAATGTACAGAGAAGAGAAATCACAGCAATAAAGTGATTAATATTTTTAGCCCACAGTGAGAAAAGAAATGTAATGTTAAAACGAACAACGTGTTATGCAAATGAGCGGGTGCGATGGGGTCTTATTTGAAGTGCGAGCGTTTGTTGTGGGCTCCCACTGTATTCTCAGCGTTCTCATCACAGCGAGGGACCTTTTAGACATTTCAGTAGGGAATTTATCTGAATTATTCATTTCGCTGATCCACAAGCGATGTTGCCTTTAGTCTTTTCTTGGCCTCTTGTTTTGTAGCACACAACACCCAGATCTTTCAGAAGACACAACATCTATTTAATAAACACACATACAGGAATACAAATGTTAAGAATATTATCCTAGATACGTTTAAGCAGTTGAAACATCATTCCCTTTCCAGAAATATTTACGAATAAGGCAATAGCGGCAAGAAGAAACTGCTTATAACTAATTTGCAGGCACAAAATGAATGCTTTTAAAGCACAAACACCCATAAAAACCCTTTCCAAATAACGCTAAAACATTTCTGTGATCTAGAAACGCAATCTTTAAGAATCACATTTCCTGACATCCACAAAAAAACAGAACCTCATTAACTCCCAACAGATTCATCTATAGTTATCTCTACAATAAAATATCACTGCGAGCCAAAACAGCTCCAATAATAATTCATTAAATCCCTCAGAAAGCATCTACGAAAACTGTAATTTTTTAATCTACTTAGTTTCTTTTAATCAAACACTTAGTGAATATGTAAATCAGTAAGCAGAATAAGAGAAAGATCAAAAAGAAAGGCCATAGGGCAATCATATTTAGTGTTTTAGTGGAACGAAGTGTCTTCCTGGTACATTAATTAATTATTGAACCAGAAAATATCCTCCAAAGTGCTTTGTAAAGGGAACCGTGTGTTACAGGAACATTTCTGGGAAAGATGTATGGCGCTTTGGCAGACACATGATGTGTGCATCTAAATGCTTTTAATTCAGCTAGCAGAATCTTTACAGGAACAAAATGTACCTTTAACCCAACACAGTGAGGGGAGAGTCTGATAAATCCATGTCAGCGGGTCCAAAATGATCTAATACCTTATTCAAACAAACTATCTGTTCCTTGACGCTCGCAGGCAGATGTGTATGTGTGTGTATGTAGTTGAAGCTGAGCCCCCATAAACTTCATCACTCTCCTCTTATCTTCTTACCTTGTCTTCTTCTTATTACATGTGGAATAGTCAAAATATCTCTTAACTCTCTCTTTGCACACACAAATGCACTCACAATCCTTTCCTGTGGTGTTAGTTGGATATTTATTGCGTTTAAAGAACACAGTATGAAGAGAAAAGCTGTAGCAAACAGAAGAAACAGAAGATGAGGTTGGAATCTGATGTTAACAACATAAACAAACGTTATTGCGAATGCTTTGTGTCCCAAAATTAACTTCCGGTACACATTCGCAAAGGATAGAGTCACTGCAGATTATTTATGATAACAGCAAAAGAAATAACAAGTAAAATACATTAGCTAGCCAGTTAAAAGTATGTCTAGTCAGTATTATTTTGGGTTACCAGTAGAACAACCATTACTCTGCTAAATTTAAAGGGCCCCTATCCTAAAAAATTCACTTTTAAATGTGTTTAAACATAACTGTGTGTCAGGAGTGTGTGCACAGAACCACCCTAGAATGTAAAAGGTCCACCCATTCACTTTTCTATAATCCGCAATAAACCTCATCAGTCCTCTTGAACGAGCCGATTGCGTTCTCTGAACAATGTGACGTCACACTCATTAAGCCCTGCCCATGACTGCTGATGGACTGCTGCTGTCTCCGCCCTCATCCAGCTGTACACTGTCCGCCATTGTTTTCATACTGGACTAGCAGTGAGCTACAAGAATGTGTGAGAGATCGCACTGATAGAGATCGCGCGTGTGCATTGACTGCATTCGCGGGTAGACCTCGCGCGCGTGCTTTCACTGACAAAGTTCGTGTTTTCAGTTTTTATATGACGCGTTTATCCTGTGAACTTCACTGATAAAGTCAATGTACTCGTTGTGAAGACAGATAACGCGTTTGTCCTGTGGACTTTCACTTATTAAAGCAATGTGTTTGGTTTATTAAAACGAGAACGTGTTTCTCATTCGCTTTATGTGATCATTCTCTTCAGCTTTGTTTTTACTGAAGCGCAGGCTCTCAGTCTGGTGCTTCCTGCTGGAAAGGGGGTGGAGACCAGCAGCTCATTTGCATTTAAAGTGACGCACCCCAAAACAGCACGTTTTTCCTCACGGGCTAAAATGGACACATAGAGCACAGTATAATAAAAGATCTGTGATCTTTACAGACACATTATGGGGATACCAGAGACTATTTTTACATTGCAAAAAACACCTGGGATAGAGGCCCTTTAAATGCGACAAAGTTACACGAATTGTTCCACAAATTGTTTATTTAATAAAATTATTATACAATAAAATTCAACAAATTGTTTATGTAATACAATTATATGAATTCATGTTAACGTAAATTAAATTAAATATAAATAGTTATTATTAGCTACTAGCCAGAACGATCAACAAACACTATTTAAACAACTTAAACAAAAGTTAACTTCAGGCCAGGCGTATGTGTACGATGAAACCATCAATAATTCAAACAATGAAAGACGTAAATGGTGAAAGAAATTTCATTTTTGTGTGAACTATCCCTTGAATTATATACTATATAACTATATACTATATAATACTGTATGTCCACAACTGTCTAGTTTGATTCTCTTATTTGTACTAAAAAATGATCACAGAAACATTTACATATTGTGCATTTGGCAGATGCTTTTATCCAAAGCAACTTACATTGCATTATACATTATACATTTGTTTCTGAGTATGTGCAATCCCTGAGATCGAACCCATGACTTTGGCGTTGCTAATGCAATACTCTAACCACTGAGCTACAGGAAAGCTGAGACAAATGAGAACTCCTCTAAGCAATAAGAACAAGTGTGGATAGGAGATAAATGCTGGAGGGGCAAAAGCTGGCAGCTCTTTGGGAAGATGTCTGCTCTACCTCTCTCACATTCCTTATGGGTTTCAATCAATACTTGCTCCCTGTGGTCACCCACAGCAAGCTGTTTGAGAAGTCAAAGTAGCACGTAATGGCCATTATTAAATTACTGTGATGGATAATTTAAGTACACCATTGCACTAAGAAAAGCATACACACCGATAAGAAATGTGAAGCATTAATAGCGCAGAAATGATTCAAGATTTTGATTAGAGATCACAATTTTTTTATACCTTTTGTACAATGTTACATTTTGCAATATGATGTTGCAATACAAGCGGTTTGACCGCAGCTGTTACGGATTGGTGCGCTGCAGACAGAACCCTTTAAATAACGTTTAAGACCTATTTTGGATAGATGACATATTCTTGCAAATGAAAGCAAGACTTTGAGAAACAGGGACAGACCCTGTCCTTTGGGTCAACTAGCAGAACACCTCAAGCATATATCAATCTCCAAATCAAACCAAGACATCTGGGAAAACACTTCTGTATGCTACGCTGGAACAGGTCTATTTCTAGAGTGTATATTTGCTCCAGGAAGATGTCTGAAGCGGCTATCGTCTGTGTCGGAAAATACTCCGTTACAGGCAAGTGCATCTTTTAAAACCCGCTTGGCCAAACGTTGGCCTGGATGCCCCTCGGTGTCTATTGAGCGCTTCTGTGAAAGACGTTTTTAATATAAATTATTTACCCCTCAAAGACATTGCAAGCACCTCACCTGCTCCTAATTTTACAGCTGGTCAGGCAGAGCAAGAACGAGTAACCCCCGGTCATGTTCTGCGGAGGGAATTGGTTTCCTGGCACTTCTCTAATTTACATGTCTTGCTATATAACAAAATGTGTAATGGTGTGTGTATGTGTAAACAGCTATCCAGAAACGAGGCAGCAAAGGTGATTATTGGAATATATTTACCCCACTTTTTTATTTACTAGTGTTTTTCCTTTCCTATTCTAAGGCATGGCTCAGCTGTGAGAGGAGACAGTCTGCTGTTAGTTGGTTGGTTGGTTGTTTGGTTGTTTTGAGCGCGTTCAACTGACCCATAAACCGAGTGCTAGTCATTTGCATATCTCAGTGACTTTTTCTCTCTGACTTCAATTACAGTAGCAGTGTGTCCATCTATTTATTCACACTGTTTAAGTAGCTTAACTAGGTAATAGCTCACAACTCAAAATTTAAAAAGTACAGTATGTTAAAACATTCAGTTCATTGAGTCCATTGCATTTACTGCATTACTAAAGAAAATTAATAAGCATGACACGTGCAGTGTAAAAGCACATGTACAGTATCTGACACTGTATGTCAGGCATCTGATTTCCCACTGTACCCGTGTGTGTGTTTATATCTAATGCCAGAGGCTGTGCGCAGGCTGATGCAAACTGTGCAACACGTCTGCTGTCTCTGATACAATCCTCTGTTCTGCCTCCCAAAAAAAGCTTCTACTAGATAAACAAGCTCCACAGACAAACATAACACCCCAGAGTAGATTAGATAGCGGCACGGAACGCTGGCACACATGGACCTGTCCCAAACTGGAAGCCCGCTCTGCAGAGGAGCCAGTTCAGGATTCAGATAGGCCTGGCATCCATCCAGTACGAGAGAGTTTCGAGTGAGGCTCTGAATGACGCTGGCACCCTCAGAGCGTGATGGATGTGTGGACACTTCCTTACAGAGCAGAGAAACCATCAGACAGCTGGACGATTGTCTCAGGACATCTGAGAAGAGAAGAAAAGCATGGAAGAGTCATCAAGATATTTCTCTGTCCATGCAACACATGTCTCAATTCTAAATACAAGTCTCTGTTCGTTTGTCTTTGAAAATCTAGCAGCAATTTTCCTTGTAACAGGATAAATTTGGAGATGCCACTTTGAAACTGCTACAAATGTTAAAGTAGTTCAGCTGCAGTCTTGTTTCTCTTTGGAGAACATAGATAGCTACAGTACATGTGACTGTAAAAAAGTATTAAACAGCTTTCTGGAACAAATGGTTCTAATTGGTCAATTGCTGCATTGACCGGTCACATGTTTGTATACTGTATATGTACTGGATGCTAAATTAGATTTTTTTTTACCATTCTCCATAACAGTAAAATGGTGCTAACATTTGTCAAATAAATGCAAGTTACCCTTGTGAATAGGGATGCACAGTATATTATTGCCATATCAGTATCTGCCGATAAATGGTCATTTTTGATGTTAGCGGTATTGGCTGATATATTAAAGCCGATAAATGATAAATGATTTCCTCTGGTTGAATGATTTCTGTCTGGAAACCTGTTAGACTTGTGGCTATTGAGGACACTTTTCTGGGTTGCACTGGAAGAAAAGAAAAGTTAAAGAATCTTTAAAGTAGGCTTGGTACATGATTTAAAAAAAAGAGCTAAGAGATAAGCCAACTAAATGTTATTTCTGTAGTCAATGTTTTAAAATAAAAGCAGATGTCCAATAAAAGCAGATGTCCAATTTTTGCCTTTCGTTTCAGGTTTAGAAAAATGTATATTAATACTGAGATCATGTATATCAGCCAACATATCGGTTATTGGCTTCAAATGCTACTTACGAAACAAAAATATGTAGCAATATACTGGAAAATATAATGCAATATATTAGTTAATACATTTCCATATTTTGGAACCAAGTGGTTATATTTTACAGTATATGAAAAGTGGCAATTCCTAATGTATAATTCAATATATTGCAATATTATAATACATTATGTTTTATTCTATATCTTTATATATGATTTAATATATTGGCAGTTAATATACAGAAAAATATATTTTCTTTACGTAAGGGTATACCTCCTGCCATCTTGGTGCTACTTAGTCAATAACTCAACATCAAACGTATATATAAATGTACACTAAATTAATAAAATGTTTATAAAACATTAATATAAATAAAAATTATAGTGATATATACAGTAAAGCATTATAATAAATAAGATATACGAGAGTTATTGTCACAGTACTAAAAATATATTTAAGTTAGAAGCATTGATAGTTCCTGTAGTTGCTCCCCAACACTGAAACACACACACATACACTGCAGCAATCCGTTTGAATGATAAGCCTTTTGCTAGACCGTGACGGGAGCCGAAGACTGCAAGAACGTTCCAGAATGATCTTCCGATAGCGTTGAGCTTTGCTTTATGGCTCATTCTTGCCGTAATGCCACGGAAAGCAAACGATCCAAGGAGATAATCTCATTGAGAAGCGAGACTTGATTTTTCTCACAGAAACATGGGCAGTTAACCCCTTTGATTGGCAACACAAGAGGGCCATTTCTAAATTACATTTTACAAACCAGATACACGTCTCGAAATAGCCGGAATTAGATTAATGGTTGTGTCGCGCTAATATCGGAATAAGAAGAATGACTTCAGTGAAGCAAAAAGTTAAACCTTACAAGAGAAATAATAACACTTTAACTGTATACAGGCTGCTGCATTATTAATGGACTCGACTTTCAGCTGCCACACTCCAAAGTCTTCTCAATAATTTATCCCCATGGAGACACATGTCAACTTGTGCAGTTGGACACCTCATGAATTTCAAATAAATCATGCAAAACCAAAAAGAGACATCATTAGCGTTGCTTATAAAAGCTACTGTACTAAGAATAGTAGATGGCTAACAGGGTTTGCTTTTATTACACAGGATTGGGATTCATTGATCTTGTATGTTGAGATTACATTACAATATATTATGCGTTTTCACAGAGACAAACACACTGTCACTACATATGTACCTCTTATTTTTTGTGTTTTGTAAACCATTTAAACTATATATGTAACACTTCTGTTCTGCCCCTGTGTGTTTTTTGTATTTTCGGACCTTAAAATTAAATGGACTCCACTTCCCAACATGCACCGCACCGCACCGCACGAAAATACTTGCCTATGAGAACTATCTGTGTTTGAAATATACTTACCTTGTTTTGCACCTGTTGGATGTTTTCTGTTTGACCTGTGTTTTAGTGTTGTTATTAAACCTTCACTAATTACATCACCTTTGTGGTGTGCTCACCTGCCTGAACACCAGTACCATTACAATATATGTATTCACTGTATATTATGCGTTAAAGGGGTAGTTCACACAAAAAACAAAAATTCTGTGAATATTATTTACTGTTTCCTGTTTCACATTCTTTTGCAGAACACAAAAGAAGATATTTTGAAGAATGTTGGTAACCAAATAACCCGACTTCTATTTTATAGACACAAAACCAATGTAAGTCAATGGGGTTTGATGGTTTTTCCTTACCAACATATTCATAATATCTTCTTTTGTGTTCTGCAGAAAAAAAGTCATGACAGGTTTGAAATGACAAGAGGGTGAGTAAATAATGACAGAATTCTCATTTTTTAGCAAACTACCTCTTTAATGTAAATAAATGTTTTGCTTTAAGTGGCTACCCCGTAGCAATTTAGTTTTAGGTAGATAATATACATAGCCCATGATTTTTAGTTGTATAATGTGTGTTTTTGGTTGAATATTCTGAAAAAATAAAAATATATTGTTAATATATCATTCACATGGTATAAAATTATTCATCTCATCAGATTTTGGATTCAAGCACAAAGGTCACTCCTGTAATGGAAAGAGTTATTGGTCTCATATGCATTTATAGTCCCACCATCATATATGTGGACATGCATGTGAATTGTCTCTTAATATTCAAACCCTTTTGAATTATGTATTTAATGTGGGCGAGAGCATTGTGTGATATGTTTTTTGGCAATGGAAGGGCTCATTGTCAGAAATACTATAACTCACCAATGCAGCAGGTATTAAAGGGATAGTTCACCCAAACTGAAAATTCTGTCATCTCTTACTCACCCTCTTGTAAATTCAAACCTGTATGACTTTCTTTCTTCTGCGGAACACAAAAGAAGATATTTTGAACGATTTTAATAACCGAACAACATAGGCCTCCATTGACCTCCATTGTATGCACAGAAAACCACTGAGACATTTCTCAAAACACCTTCTTGCATGTTACACAGAAAAAAAAGAGGATGAATAAATTTTATTTTTTGTACTATCCCTTTAACTCTATTACTCATTATCATCCTGTTTCTACTGTTGTTGAGATCTATAGAAAGGCAGTGAGCTGTAGTCTGGTTGAGGAACTCTAAAGATTTCTTATAGATTTGTTACAATGCAGAGTGTAGCTAGGGAACAGAAGAAATAAAGATTTTTAGCTCATACAACATGGTCAACAAATGTAAAACACACATTTACAAATAGATTCAGTGTTCCCAGAGCTCCATTGAAAGTGCATGGTGCTAGCCACACCAAGATCCTTAATTCCCAGGAAACATGCAAACTCATGAAAGTAGATGCACTGTAAATCGGGTTGGATAAAAGTGCCTACCAGATGTTTAAATGTGAAGTATTTCTTGAAGAATAAACAAGACAGAAGAGCTGATGGCCTTTTTATATTTACATTACTATGGCATAATATCTGTCATAATTATTTAAAACAGAACATATATATGCTGCATTACATGTTCAGTCAGCAGAAGCATGTGTGCAAGTGCATATTCAGTTAGCATTTTTACCAACTCATTACACAAATTGTTACACTAACTGGATGTCCAATGTCCAAATCCTTATTGGTTGCATTGTTTAAAAGCATTGTAGAGATTCACAGCAATCCAGCTCACAGAAACAACACTCAGTATCAGCCTTAAGCACGAGCGCTGTAAATCACATTTGACCCTGCTTCTGTCTGGGCGACATATTTTAGCGTCTGCTACTTTGGACCCCGAACGCAATAAAATGCAACGTCTCTCCTCTAACCTTCTCGCTGCCTCTCTGCGGATTTAAAGTTCACAGAACTGGCTATAAGATATGGTACAGTTGCAAACAATACGTCAAGTAGAGAGTTCGGACAGAAAAATCCTACAGTGTGTTAGAGAACAAGGAAGTTACATCACTTTGACCAGCTGATGTAGGTCAGCATATGGTAATAAATCAGTTTGCCCTGAGCTCTGGACTGCCAGGGGTCTCTAATGCCTCAGGCTGTGCGGTCCGTCACTGCCAAAAGTAAAAGTAAAAGCCCCTGGCCATTCAAATGACCTTAAATTGAATTAAAAAATTTCATCATCATTATTCAAATATTATCACAATTTCTTTTCCAAAAGTATTGCAGCACAAAACGATTTTTTGAGGTCATATGAATTACTAATGTTTGTTGTTGCCTGATGCAAGCCTACAAAAACACACATTTTCTTAATGTTTAAACAAAATCGCCAGTGTTGTGAGCATAAAATGTGGAGAAACAATTACAAGTACACAGCTTGTGCTTTCTTCTGTGTGTATCTCTACCATTTACAAAATACATTTTCTCAATTCTTCTTCCTACAGGAAAAACGTTTCTTTCAGTCTACAATGAATGAGAAAATAAACTGAAGTACAGTATCTCCCCTGGCTCTGTTTGCACTCCTTTTACTTTATAAGAGACCTATATATATAGCTACAATTGATAAAATTCTGGGTTATTTTAAACCCTGTGTGCGACAAACCAAATGGGTTGTTTCAACCCAAAATGCTGGGTTGTTTTAATTCATAATTGGGTCAAACGTAAACATTTTTTTGGAATTTTAGTTCCGCAGAACCTTTTTGGAGGAACACTTTAGCTTCTTCTCTGAGGCAGGACAGGAACGATCCGTAATGTATGCAAACACTGATTGGCCCAACTTCTGTTGTTGGTTGTTTGTAGTTGTTCGATGGATGCGATTCAATGAGGTTGCTGTTGACCGGCTTACGTCACTAAATAGTTCCTTTTGCTAGTGCGAATGTGATTGGGGAAATGGCCTGAGGGAAACAACAGCCCTCTTTTCTCGTTCCGCAACTTTGTTCCTGAACTTATCCAGTCGGAAAGTGCCTTAACAGTGTTTTTTCAATCTATACAATGAATGAAAAAATGGATTGAAGAACAGTATATCTGGCTCCATTTGCACTCTGTGTACTTTATAATAGAGCTACTGGCAGTAGGCTACTGCTACTGCTTCACAGCCATCCGCAGTGTATGCCTACCCCCATTTGCCAAGGTAGATGGAAGACGACAAGTGCTGAACCCTAAGCCAAATCCACCACTGCTGGGTCCATTTAATCTACACATGGAAATGAAGCCCGCGCCACACGACCCACTCCGGAGGAGGTCAATTTAGACCTAATCAGACTGATCCATTTAGTTTGCTCCCTGAGACGCATCTAGTGCACACTACAGTCAAAGCTCTCCATTTCCTGTATTCAGTTGCCCGTGCTCAATTTTTTAAATGAGGTACGAGTCGGATTGCGTACGTGTTTACATAGATGAAGCTTGAATGGTACTAAGGTGGCTCATGTGACAAGGCTGTTTAAAGAAGATGGAGCAGAATGTTTAACCTCAACCTTAAATGCACGGATTAACTGTATCTCGCTATCAGAGAATTTCATATTGCCCTATACGTCTGCTGGGGTCAGATATAATTTTCAATATTTTCCAACACATTAGAGTTAACACTCTGGCAGAACGGTCTATCTGCGAACTGTTTAAACCAATATTTGTGATTAATCACCCGTCATTAATACTGATCTTCTTACAACATACGAATATATACCAGATTGGATATGGTAATGGTCAGTTCATATAATAAAATATATGTCAGTAAGTGACTGTAGAGAGATAGCTATCGCTTTGATAATTTTTCAAACGCTGTAATATTGCGTTTGACATTAAATTAGAATAGTCCGATAGCATGTACAATTATTCCCCTAGAGCCAAAGAAAAATTTAATTTATTTCACATTTAGATGTATTTCATAAGCGCATAATGATAACAGAAAGTTCACATGTGCCAGTGGCCCGCTGGGCTCCACAGCAAGTCAAACCAGCAGCCAAACCATCAGACCGCAACACAGCTAAACACAGATAGTCTGGAAATTTAAAGCACATACTGCAATGTGATGTCTATGACTACACAAAAAAAAGTTATTTTGAATTTTAGATAGTTGGTCCAGGATCACTCAGAAAGTTACCAACAGTTCATTCCACCTTTAAATACTTCTTTTCAAAGCGCTATGGTACCTGACACAGAACAAAGATGTTGTGGAAATAAAATAAACTACACATTAAATTTAGCATTCTCCTTCGCATGCTCATTTTCAGATCAAAACAAATTATTTTTCTCAAATCATTGGAGTGACATCTTTATTTAGCAATATGTTTTTCAACTGTTTGACAGATGCATAAAATCTATGTCTAAAATTGATGCATTTAGCTTCACATTCTCTCTTTTCTCATTTCTGTCCATAGTAAGGGTCTGTAAACCCTCCCAATAGTGTAATGGGTCAGCAGCGTAGCTGAACAAATTCCTGCCACACCATTACAGCACAATTTCATCATCCAGGCTAAAAAATTACGACAGACAGCTATTGCATATTTTATTTCCATTTCATTTCACAGGTCTTTAATTTAGTCTGAAAAGGTGAATTCTAAAACATCTCGCCATCTAGGTGAGCTGGAAGTGTTGCACTTCTTACAAATGTTCTCATAGAGTCTAGGAAAATACTGCAAAATATAGAAGGTACAAACACTGTAAAAAAATTGGGGGCTTAACTTAAAAAAATAAGTAACCTGACTGCCTTAAAATGTTGAGTTCATTCAACTTAAAAAACGAATGAATTTCATACAAACTCGTTATGTTAACTAATATTTTTAAGTTAATTTAATTTAAAATTTTAAGGCAGCCAGGTTACTTATTTTTTTTAAGCTGAACCAACATTTATTTTTTACAGTGAGCTAGCACCCTTTCAGTACATGAAAATTCCCCAAAGGATATTGAATTGAAGTTTGGATTAATATTGGTATTCAGAAATTCAATTGACCACACAACAGAAGAATTTCAGTAGTCGAAAGGACAAGGTTTGGGACAAAACATAAAGAATTATGCCATTCATTTGAACTAAATAATTATGTTATTGAATAACTAGGTGTCCTGTGATATGCCTGTATTGTGTCTGCATCTCTAGGCTCACAAAGCCATAGGGCAAAGTCTCACAAAATGGCATGTAAACTTAGTCTCTCTCAATATTTGGGTGGAATGTATGAGTCTCCTTTACCTTGTGACACATAATCCAGTGTAATAGCTCTCTGTCCCTGAGGCAAAGATAAATGATGGAAAGATGGAGACATGACATTCAAAGACTGACAGATTGAGTGGCAGAGATTTGAGCGTCTGATTATTTGTGCCTTTTTTCAGCACTGCTCAGAGATGTCCACACGCATTCATTCTGAATGGGAGCCATTCAACACTTTGTTCAGAATTCCTCAATGGCCTTTTTGACACTGAACATTTCAAATTCATGGAAAATTTAGATTTAATGAGTGGAGAACTGTTGAAGTATGAAAAGCTTTTATGTGGCCTGAGAGTGTAAGGATATATAAAACGTTTATCATCTTAAAGATGATGTGTGTCATTTTCATTGTTAAAATACTCTTGTCTTATGTTAGGGTTTAGAACCAGCTATTTTTTTACAATTCCCAAATATCCCCACGATTCCCAAAATATGTTTTCAAAATCGCACAGAGTGCACCTGTCTTAAACCATTGGTACTATAAAAACTATGGTGTTACCAATATATTCTGTTTGACATGACAACATTGGTCCAACCAATGGTGTCATTATGGGTCATCATAGTCGGTGACTCACCGTACGTTTTTGGGTCCATTGAACTAAATACATCCATGCATCCTGTATATATATACGCACAGTCACTGTATTTTATCTACAGTTTATTCATAGGTCAAGGTGTCATTTGTCATTTATGCATTTGGCAGATTCTTTTATCCAAAGCAACTTACATTGCATTGTACTATTTGTTTCTAAGTATATGCAATCCCTGAGATCGAACCCATGACCTTGGCGTTGCTAGCGACATTTACTGACCACTGAGCCACAGGAAAGCAGTGATCCAGTAATCTAAAATTGTAATCCTCTCTCTAATCTGCCTGTCTTTCTACTTGCAACTGATGTCATTCATTTAGACTTATATTCATATTAATGTATTATTCAGATTCCCTAATTTCCAAGTGTTATATACTTTGCAGATTAATAAATACTCTCAGTTTCTCACAGTTTCATCAGTAAGAATAGGAAAATCTTGCGGTCATTAGCGCAATCATTTGCACAATTGAAAGTACTTAAAATGCAACAGTAAATAAAATAGACTACAATAGGAAATAAAGTATTGAATACAATATTATCTGTTGTTATTATTTGTTGATCCCCTTGTGCAGTAATATTTTGTAGACATTATCCTTTTACGGATTATGTTCAGTTTACACACGCAACATCTTTATCTTTATATATTTAAATGAAGAACAAAGACAGCAATTGTCTAAAGTTGGACATCACTTTTGGCCACTACTACCTCAGCAAGGCCAAACAAAATGTGGTTTAGAATCAAGAAGACAGCATTTTTTTAGACAGCAATACAACAACACACTAAAGTAGCTTAACCAATACTTGAATTCTATCATGAATTACTCACTCTCTAGTTGTTCCAAACCTGTATAAATATTATATTTGGACGAATGCTTGTAACCAAACAGTTCTTGGACCCCATTGACTACCATAGTAGAAAACATTACAATGGTAGTCAAAAGTACCCCAGAACTTTTTACTGTCCTTCAAAGAAAGAAAAAGTAATTTTTTCCTACTTTGGTAATCAATGGGGTCCAAGAACTGTTTTAGCAATATTAACATTCTTCCAAATATCTTTTTCTGTGTTATTCAGAACAAAGAAATGTATACAGATTTGGAACAACTCAAAGGTGAGTAAATGATGACAGAATTAACATTTTTGGGTGAACTATCCCTTTAAGTGTCTTAAAACGTCAGTCTTTCAGGTCACCAATGAAAAAACAGACCACATCTTTCACAAGTGAAAGGAAAATTCAATAGAACGGTACAGAGTGACGTCAGGTAACAAATTCATAGAACAGTAGCAATTGAATAATTCAATGAGTACAATAGCTGTATAAGCATCTGAATATGTATGTGAACCAAATCTGAACCTGCTCCAGTGTCATATTCATTTGGATTACATCTTCGACACAATTACATTTTTGGCATAAATAGCCTCGGGATGTTTGAATGAATTACTTCATGCTAAAAACATTACAAAACATCGCGTTCGCATTTCGCATTTGAGCTCTGGAGTAAAAATCTCTGGTAATATTCAAGTTAAGTCCTGTGACACCTTTTCTGACACCAAGAAGTCTATGGTTGTTTGTTTTCCACAGCAATCTCTTAGGCAAGTATAACTTGATTAGACTTCAAAAATCTATTGGCAAAACTATTGATTGTCCCCAGATGGAATTAATCTAGAGCACAATTATGCCGCACACCCTTCTGAAGCCATTTGTTTTAGTAGTTTCTAAATCGGCAGACCCCAATTGCTCACCGTGCATTGGGGAAAAAAGAAAAACTCAATCCAATTATGCAGATAAATAGGACTAATCATGCAACCAAAAAAATTTGAATATGAGGTTTATGGGAGGGTCGATAAGCATTATCATTCCACCCGTGCAGAAATGTACAGCATAATTTCAGATAACACAGGCAGAGGAAAGAACAAATTGCACACATAAATATTTCAACATTATACTTTAACATATGGATTGTATGGGATCCCTGATAAGGGAAAGACATTTTATTAGAAACAAGAAACATTCCATTTAAAGGCCTCTCTAGGTAAGATTTTTCCATAATTCATACATTTGAAAGGTATGGTTTACTTTGTGTAATGGGTAAATTGACTTTCAAAGGCCATTTCAATGAGGATTTTTGTGATAATACAGGTGAACGGTGATTGGTGCAAGACAGGTGAAATTGCAGAATGAGATTTGCTTTCCACATGAAGAAATTCATATTGATTGGATGGTTATTAAAGTAATGTTTCATTAGGCAAACGGCAATATACAGTGTAAACCAATAATAGCGATGACCTTAAAAATATAATGTCTGTAAATATTCCAAGTAAATGTCATGAGGAAAAACGATTGATGAGTTTACATGTTTGGTTATTTTTATGCGGTTTTTAACCAAAATAAGCAGACTTCATGCTGATAGTCATATAACTTTTTTCAGATTTCTTTATATGTGAAGTGTGATGTTTTTTATTTAATTTAAAACACTCTTACCTTTAAATAAATAAATAACAATAAAAATGGAATGAAATAAAAAACATATAAAAACACTTAGCTTTAAATAAACAATAAATACATTATTAATATTAATGTTAATATAAATATCAAAAACTTTTACCTTTAAATATAAAATAAATATCAAGATTAATATAATGTGTGTTTTAGACTGGATCGCTTTAAAGGTGAAGTGTGACATTTTACATTTACTTTAACATTATTTGACCTTTTAAATAAACAATAAATAAATAATTATAAAATAATCAAATAAAATAAATATCAAAACCCCTTTGCATAATAAATAAAAAAATTATAATACACATCAAAACACTTTTACTTTTAAATAAATAATATTGTTATTAAATAAATAAATAATAACAAGTACATATGAAAACATTGATCGGCATCCCGACTACCCACACACAGCTTTTTACTTCAATACTATTTTTTTTAAGTTAAACTTCAAGTTAAACACATATTCTGAGAAACTGCATGTGAAAAACACATGCATCACAGCTTTATGGCTGTAAACATACAGCACAAGAATGAAACAAACGGACTTATATTGCATTTCGTATAGAACCATTTCACGTAATTGAAATAATAACATATTCGACTGAAAACCTTTTAATAATTCATGTTCCAATGTCATTTTAAATATAGTTGGCACTGCCGCAGAATTAATCAATATTACTTAGATTAACCTTCAATTTCCATACTTTCACAGATGACAGCTGTAACTGCTTTAAAAGTCATATCCTTGTTAAAAGGACCCTGCGCGCGGAAATAATTATGAATACGCGGCAGCTAAATATGACAGTGCGACTGCACGTTCACCGCATGCTGCTCTAATTGTGTACCAATGAGCTATTGCCTAATCACTGAAGCCAAACTGAATCAGCAGACGAATTTAAAAGGGCATTTAGACCCCAATTTCATTGGAGGCTTAATGATGCCAATCGATGGGGGCTGTATATCTGAAGGACAAACACATGTTTTCACTCTTCTTTTGCCTAATGGCTGTGTTCCTCAATCACTCTCTTTAATCAAGTGAGACAGAACTTGGCTGTAGTACAGATCTGGAATCAGCGGCCTTGAATCGAATCTGAATCGCACCCATTAAAGGCACGGCGCAAACCTCGGTCTCGGATCAACGCAAGAAAGAATTTCTTTGACACCTGCAAAACCTCATCGAACTTCACCTCATCCACCCACACAATCCTTTCTGTACAGCTAGCCAGCATGACGTTCTCGTTCCCCTTGACTGCCTCCCCCAAATGACCTGCAATCTGTACACAATCCTCTCCAAGACCCTCAGAGGAGCTTCTCAGAGCGGTGTGTCTCCAGCCGTGATCAGGAACGAAGGTGGTTTTCAATCACGTAATCAATTTGAGACATGGTGGGCGTGCGGCAGGTCATTTGAACACTGCGGTCGCGTTCCTTCAAGGGTATCAGCTTGCATTCTTCTCATGTAATATTGTCATCTCGTCCACCCGAGCTCGTCCGTGCAGATCACAGGGTCACACATATACCACTGCCTGCCATCTTTCGGGATGCTTGACATTGACATTCTATATTTATTAAGTAATGTAACAGAAGTAAAACTCTATTTCATCATTGTATACTTTATGGTTGCAGGCAGCAGAATATCATTCTGGCATGCTAGATTTTACGTGTCAACTTTGCCTCTGTTTGGTAAAGGATGGGCGATGATTGTTTGATAGGAATGTTGTTTCCAGGACTAACAAACCGAAAACATTTTGAGTCCTCCCTGGATACATCACATGGCGATCGCAACAACTTTTAGAGCCCAACTTTAATTCTGAATTATTAACTGATCAGACAAAGTGAACACGAAAATCGCTCACGTGATTGGCAAGTAGAAATAACTACTCAGTTGCTGGTCATAAAGACAGACATAAAGAAAAGACAAGGAATACTTCCCAATAGTTCCTTTGCATGATGAAATGCGAAGACGAATGCGTCTGCTCTCGTTTTCGCGAACACACTGCATTAAGGTTCAGATTATGCTGGGATCATAAAGACGGAACGTAATGAAAAGATAAATCATATGGAGTAAGTGGGAGGGATATTAAATTTTTCATGAGGGGTACATTCAAAAACACAACCCCTATCCTCATAGCTCACAAAGAGAACAGAGATATTCTGCTGAACAATCACAATTTCTACCTAATAAAACAACATGAAAATGCAAGGCTTGTTCTAAATTAACTGGTTTAAAGGTTTTTCATGTGCAGTTTTATTTATAGCACTCGCATTTACATAGTTTGAGCTTTTCTCATGTCAGTGAAATAATTGCAAATGTGATTAACTATAATTAAACTACAAGCCATTACATGTTTGGTCAAACACTTAGTATTCCACACAACCCACGCTTTAAGATCATGTTCACACTACACTGGACACAAAACTGATTTGATTTCATCCAATCTTATAAATTGAATATGATCAGACACATACACGGATCAGGCATAACATTATGAGCACCTTCCTAATATTGTGTTGGTCCCGCTTTTGCAGCCCCATACGCAACAAACTGAGATGCACTGTGTATTCTGACACCTTTCTATCAGAACCAGCATTACTGTAACTTCTTCAGCAGTTTGAGCTCCAGTAGCTCATCTGTTGAAATGGACCACACAGGTCAGCATTCGCTCCTCACATGCACCAATGAGCCTCGGCCACCCATGTCCCTGTTGCTGGTTCACAACTGTTCCTTCCTTGGACCACTTTTGATAGATACTGACCACTGCACACTGGAACATCCACAAGAGCTGCAGTTTTTGAGATGATCTAATCCTTACGCTTACCAATTTTTCATGCCTCTAACACATCAACTTTTCACATCCTGCCTATTATATCCCAACCACTAATAGGTGCTGTGATAAAGAGAGATTACATCAAAATAATGTTCCATGAAGATATTTTGTAAATTTCCTACCATAAATATATCAAAACTTTATTTTTGTGAGTGGATGCAGCACATATACTGTATGATGTTCATCAGATGCTACTAACTTAGTAGGTAAGCAAAAGCTTGCTGATTGTAAATGTTCATTGATACCCATATTGTATGTTTTATTCTATATTTTCTAAATTTAATGTCTGAGAACCTTCTGTGAGCACAGAAGGTCAGGGCCCGTCTGCCCCCAACAGAGGCCACGTGCAGGAGCTCTGTTCGCTAAATATCTCATCTTTTCTCATCTCTGAGATAAGGGTGAAGTGAGCGTAATTATGTGGAGCTGTCAGGTCTGAGAGGAATTCAGAGCAAAGCAGTGCTGATTTACTGCAAAAGGAGAGAATGAGAGTATCAGAGAAAATAGAGAGAGTGAGTGAGAGAGAGAGAAAATTCTCCAATCATTAAATCACCCCCCTTCCACTCTACCCTGCTATCTGCACAAGAGTGTCACTCCGATGAGAAAATAAAGAGGTGCTAATGAAATATTAATGCGTTCCTTATTTTTGAGATTTACATTAATCTCTCTTTCTCTTTCTCCTCTCTTGAAATCTTACTCTTGGTCCTGATGTTGGTAGTCGTCTAATGAGACGCTTGATACGTTTCTGCTCTTTTCCTGCTTTTAAAATCCTAAATCAGCTTCAAGCTCTGAGACGAGATGAAAACATGCATGCATGCAGCCGTACCGTATAATGTCTCATGACTAGAACGTTTGGCGTGCTTTCAAACAGAAACCTTAAACAGTGAACTTTACTGCCGATGGGAGAGGGGTAGAGACTACAGAGGAGTGCATCCAGACATCTGGAATGTCAATATTCGCTATGGTCATCTTTAAGAGTGGATTAACACAGAAGGAAGATATTAAGATCTGTTTAGGTAAAGAGATGTAATGAACATAATTAATCCATCAATGTCTCATCATGCGCACAACAGTTAATTAATGATAATTAATGAGTGGGTAAATAATAGGCCCTTTTCACATCACGTCAAGCATCTTCCATTCTGCCGCGAAGCAGTGTATGGTTACTTTCGCTAGCGACTTTTTTACATATGACATGCTAACAAATTTGTTATATCCAATCTTAAACAATAATAAAATAAGACAAAAGAGAAAGCTTTTACCAAGTCCTTTACACAGCTGCCACAAATACGGCTAGATGATGTACAATATAAAATTTTCACTTACAACAAGATCAAAGCCAGATAAAGGATACAATACCTGTTTGATTATGAAGGCAAGTGTCTTGTTTTCTTTTTGCATTAGCGGAAGTTACGATACACTGCTTTGCGAAAAAGCGAACGCTAAATGACGTCATTGTGAAAAGGGCCTATTAGAAAAAGGAGAAAAATGTAATAAACTAAAAACAGAAATAAAGAATTAAAAATACAGTAACACATTAAAATTAAAATAGATATTCAAATTTATTAAAACTGTAAAAAAAATAATACAATTAAAACAAATAAACATAAAATATAAATAAAAAATATATACATCTAAAATAATAGAAATACAATAAATACATTAATTGATACGGTGCAGTCAGTAGGAAACATGGGCCAAATATATCTGAGACATTGAAAGGAAAAAAGATCAATTTCAGCTTCTAATAAGAATTAATTTTAGTAATCATCAGAGATCAGACATTTATATTATCCAGACTTTTCAGATTCATTTTATGTTTTGACACAAAGGACCACAAAAACGGAAGCCGGTTGTTATCTCTAAATAAGCCCCAACAGTGTGATCAGGAGCCGATGCAAAGCGGGAATACCATTACCACGTGTTAGTAGTTTTGAGCAGTTGTTATCTGGGAATATTAGACCTTGGAATGTAGCGATTGGCCAATCAGAATCAATTATTCCAGAGCACCATGTAATAAGAATCATTAACCTATAAAGGTTATTATTTTTAGGGTCAATAAACAATTGTATGAGACCCAAATGCTAAAAAAGTCTAGATTCATATCTAAAAACCTGAACTTATGACTGACTGAGTTATTGGGTTCTGATTGGCTGAGCTGACGCTTCACAGAAGTGAAGATCTCTCTCTCTCTGATTTCTCTCATGTTTGAATGAGGCTCTTGATGCGGCCAGAACCACAAACACTCAACATACATGAATAAAAACCCCACAGATGTGGTAAAACTTCAAAACAAGACACATCTGTGGTTTCGAACTGCCTCTGATAAATAATAAAATCAGATTTTTTAATGTCAGGCAGTATAGGAGTGAAAGTTACAATGAAAGAAAATGTGAAATTTGTAGTAGTAGTAGTAAAACTTTAAGATCAAAACTATGTTACTTAAATAATGTATTGTGTACTTGCATGATGCATTATACTGAGACATCAAGTGTATGAATTGTCAAAGGGTACTATTGACTACAATGGAGACATATTTCTTAACTACATGTCAAAAAAAAAAACTTCACTATTTTAGTTAACCAAAATGGTCTTTTAAATGCACATGATATAAACAGCCAGGGGCGGTGCTAGGGGTGGGCTAATTCCTTATTTTAAATGCCCAAGCTCCCGAGCGCTTTGAAAAGACGAGAGCGAAAAGTGATGCGATTCACTTTTTACACACACAGATGTGAAATGTGTATTCAAACACATGAGGATTTCCAAGCCAACTGATCTATATAAATGACTGGATTGCACATAAAATGCTAAACTAACAGCAGGAGGTGAAGCGACAGGAAGTGATCGTGCCGCCATATTGGTATGCCCAACGAACAGAGGGCATCATTGACTAAAATATCCCATTTTGTAGCGTAACGGGTGCACGATTAGTTTTTTGTTTACTTGTATGTTTAATTACTTGTTACTTCGAATGTTTATTTAAGCAGTGTTTGTGTTTATTTTGGGCAGATATGTGATGTATGAGCAATCCAGTCATTTATATACATCAGTGGCTAAGCCCCGGATATCCACTTACTTTAGAACCGCCCCTCTAAACAACCTCTCCATGGTGTTGTTGTTAGCTTTAGCATGTTTGCTAACCTGATGCATGTGAAATGCACAAATACTGAAGCATTAATCACATAATATGGGCCGATGATGTCTTCTCCACAGAAGCCAAAAGCTTAAAGTGTACAACTTTAAAAGTAAGTGTACACACTGTTGGTTCAATAACCACTTGGATACTTTGGGAACTATCTTCATTGTATCATTCTTCATTAAATTTCTGTTTTGTAAACACTCAACACATTGTTTTACAATGAAGAATTGAAATTGGACAAACCAAAAGCTATCACTAATCGATCATCTAATTTGATCAAAATTAAACTTATTAACAGAAAAGAAGCATTACACATTTAGACATAAGACAAGTATTGCACTGGCAGCTCTTGAGAAATGTATATTTTCAAGCATAAAAATGCCACCCGAGACCCCGACGTCTCTCAGGTTCAGCTCAAAGCACAAGATTTAGCTTTTTGGTGCCATCCTCTGGGTAAGATAAAGAGGAAGTGCAGGAAAAATTGATCCGAGAAAGAGCCTAAGGAAATAGTCTCATCTTTCTGCTTCTGCTCATTTACTTTCACTCCTACTTAGTTTCTTTCATTCTGTTTTTCTCTCATTATGCAGTCTGAGCTACAGGGCTCCGTAATCCTTAAAGGTTTAGCAGAGCAGTCATGTGATTGGTTAGACATTACATCAGGATGATGTAATACTCAGAGGACTGGCTAGTGTGTCAGACACACACACACAGAGAGAGAGAGAGAGAGAGAGAGAGAGAGAGAGGACTTTGCTGAGGTGGGAGAGCAGCAGCCAACAGCAGACAAAAAGAGAGAGGTTGGGAGAAGGTAATCCCAAACCACACAGCGCTTTAGAAAATGGAGGGGAGAACAGAACTCTTTTCCATGAGCTCTGACTGAACAGTGGAGATAAGCAGAAGCTCTCGCTACATCAGCTGGTTGCTGCCAAACACTCTTGCACTTTGTGTCTGTGTTTGTGCAGTCATTATATGTTAAATAGAAAGTGGGTTGGTGAAGAGAAATGTGACATGAAGAGAAGAACAAGTGCTGTTTTTTCATAGTGATGTTCACATTATAGAGGTTTAGGGGTGTCACATTATACCGTTATTGACAATAACCATCTGATATTAAAAATCATGATCTCATATGAAAATATTGAATTATTCTGCAACTGTTTAACATTTTGCCTAACATTATTTTAAGGAGATATTAGCGGTGAGATGAACAGTTTGTCCGTTTAGGGCTACTGTAAAAACAACATGGCAAATTCCATGTAAGCCGTCATGTATGTATAGAAATAGCTCATTCTAAGGTACACTTTCTGAAGACATCATTATATTGCATTTCTGACAAAATCAAAATACCAAGAAGTGGAATTGGATGAACAACTTTTGATGTCAACAACAAAGAAAGGGAATAATTTCTGCTTCCTTTTGAAAGTTGATAAGCCTCTTTATAATCCTTTCCCAACTGTATGAACAATTACATGGTTATTTATGTTTCATTATTTGCATGTAACATTGTATTTTGCTTTCCGTTCTCGAGCCGCAATCTACCAGTTGAGAATAGTTAATATATACTGACACATTCATTATATGAGCCGTGATGATCTATGAAAACCACATCCAGGGCTGCACGGCATGCATAAATGCTTATAAAATTATAAATCATCATGGGCATGTCACAGTAACTGTGGACGTTATTACAACACAACACCAAAGATGCCTGTAATAATAATATAAATGAAAAAAATATCAAATGTGCTGTGTGTTTTAAAACCGGCAACCACAGAAAATTGGACATCAAAACTGGAGTCCAGATTGATGGCAATAAGCTTTCAGACCAATATTAATCCTTGGGGTGTAACATCATCACTTTCAATAACAAATCGGTTTCTATCTTTAAATGTTTTAATTAATTATCTCTGAAAGATTCCAAGAAGAGACATAGCCACAGGTTCTCTGGTTTTGGTACACCGAGACAGAGGCCCAGAGAGCAATTACTGTTGATGAAGATGGCAGGACATGTGCATAAATTGAGATTATCTGGAGAAAAATACCCCGAGGCTGAATTAGAGAAAACACAATGTGACATTACTCTCTAAACGCATTCAACAAGAAATATTTGTGACCACAAAATCCCTCACAGAGTTAAATGAGGACAAATTGCCTAAAGAATAAAGGTTTTGTGATATTGCAGCATTTGTTTGAAGTAAGCTTCATTTATTTTTAAAGATTATTAATTGAGAAAGCGCCCATATAGGTACGAAGGCTGTAAAATGAGCACACACGCACCCAACACAATGTTCATCTTAATATAACGTTGGGTATGGTCGTATTTCACTATTCGCTTATTTGAATAATGTAGCGTGATTTGATAGCCATTCATTTTTTACCCCAAAACTCATTTGCTTTGTGCTTCCTTTGTGGCCAATCACTGATGGATATCAAGCAGCAAATGTTCATATGATGTTCATTTGTCAGGAGCAGCTTGCTGATGTGTAAAAGCTATTTGCAGTCTTGCACGCCGCGCAGCCGGCTGCCTCCGCAGGCTGTTATACGATGGAGTTCTCTTGTGGCCCGGGCCGAGAGTGACAGCCCAAGTCCGACGGAACAAAAAAGTACCAAAATGACAACTTGATAAAAGCGAAATGACTTTCCATCTGTGTTTTGCCGAGAGCAAGGTAAAAGGCGCGGGGTGGCCGGGTGCAGAAGGCATGAATAAAAGAGTGATGGGCGGCGCGGAGATCTGTCAGCTGAAGAGTGTGATGTCTGCACGCTGATGCCTGTGTTTGTCTGGGTCAGGGTTACATAGACGCTGTATGTGTAGAAGAGACATGGAGGTCAGCGGGTTCGTGAAGCCTGAGTGGTTTGGTTGCACAGCCATGTTTTTCCCCCTTAAAATCACTTTTAAAATAATACAATTTCAACGGTACATTTTACAATGACTTCTTTAACACTACAAAGGTATTATGTAAATGTGAATCATGAATTATAATGCATTTAGATTGCTTATAATGTCATGTCTACTTATAAACAGCAGTATGTTCTCTTAAATAATCGTAAAGCGTATAAATACAGTGGTCTGAAAATGTATTTGGGCACTTAAATAATATGTAATAAATATGTTATAATACATTTATGCTTTATATATTAATACAGCAAACCAAGATTAAAATGATGTTACAGTAAGAGTAAACACGAGATATTAATTTCTCCACCGATTCTGATTATTCAGAGTGATATCTGACGATACCGATAGAAGATTACATTATATTAATATAACATTAATAAACTTTCTGCATGTTATTTATTCATATAATGACTATTAATATTGAACATCTAACTGTGACGAACATTTTCTATACACGGAGCACAAATTCACTGCATTTTCCTGCCCTCTTTTGATTGACAGGATATATTGGCCCTAATCATCGGCTGTTTTTAAACTATCGACGATGCCGATTATTGGGCAATATATTGGTGCATCTCTAGTAAACACAGATGTAATGCATCACAATATTTAAGGACATGGACACGTTGCACATAAACATGCTATATTAAACAATAAGAAACAAGCTGAATGATGGGTAGATGTGCTGGCAGCTGCATTTTGCTCTCACCTTCACCGTCGGAAGCAGCGGCTTTTAGCCTGTCTCCATCTGAGAGGCGGAAAAGCTAATCTGGCATGTACGCATATGCAAATATGAACAGCTACTGTCATGGTACTGCTTAATTCCCCATTATTTTTCAGATAGAAGTCCAATCAAGATCACTTTGAAATGGATTGTGGGTGATTAGGCAGGATTGTTTAGTGCATGAACAGAAATGCTCTCTTTTTCTCTCTCTCTCTCTCTCTCTCTCTCTCTCTCTCTCTCTCTCTCTCTCTCTCTCTCTCTCTCTCTTTCTTAGCTGCCAGAGATGTCACCCAGCACCGATCCAGGTAATTAATTCTTTGACAAGCATCACTGATTTGCTAAATCAGTGAGAGTGGCACACGCTGATCAAAAGAGAAACAAGAGGAGAGATGTTTGAACACATGGACTCAGAAATGTCACTCACTGGACCCTCACAACCGGCCCTGAGTTCCAGCGGCAGATTTACGGACGTGAGCAGAATAAATATTTAAATCAAACGCGCACGCCGTACCCTGACTGATACAGATGCCTAATGCACGGCCGCACACGCCGTCTGCCTCAAAGACACGCTCAAACATACATTCACACCTACACATACAGCGGATTGATTCCCAGACATTATTGCAAGACTGGCACTTGGATTTTGCATAACTATCTTTACAAACAAGCTTTCTCTGTAGAATTTCTCACAGTAGGTACATAATCACATTGACTAATGTGGATGGAGAATTAACAATGAAATGAATCAACAGTATATATGAGATGAAGCTAAGGACCATAAACTTTTGAACCAGAGGTCTGCAGTTTATCAGACTGCAAAGTCGAAAGACTATATCATGTTGGCTATGGGGTCTGGTATATTCATTGCCAAGAATGTTCTATAGCTTTTGTTCATTATGTAATGGATAGTTTACCCAAAAATGAAAGTTCGTTCATCATTCTTTCAGCCTCTTGCCATTTCAAACCTGTATGACTTTCTTTCTTCGACAGAACACAAAAGAAGATATTTTGAAGAATTTTTGTAACCAAACCACTGTTTTCTGATACCAACATTCTTCAAAATCGTCTTTTGTGTTTTGCAGAAGACAGAAAGTCATGAAATGACAAGAGGGTGAGTAAATGATGAGAGAATTTTCGATTTTGGGTGAACCATTCCTTTAAGTTTATTATTTTGTAATGTTACACATTGATGTTTGCCAACACATCTTATGTTGTCATAAAAAAATATTTTCCATCAGTTGCTTATAATTCATATGTTTAAAGTCTGTGAAGGCCAGAATGCTTATAAGAAATATAGTTTTGAATATATTTCGAAGAGTTACCTCAGACCCCTCTTTCAAACCTTTGGTGCACTTGGGGTTGCACAATGTAAATAATAGAAGCTCTTTGATGACGTCACACATCTCGATTTAATATATTCTGTAAAATAGTTCATTTTCTCAGAGCATATGTTACTTCCACTCATTTCCAGCTGAGCACGCCAATCATTTGATGCGCCGCATGCTTGACTGAACAGCATTGATCTTTAAATAAATAGATTCAAAACCCCGAATCCAGGAGCTGCTGAAAGTATCTGGCACATCTCTTGATTAACTGGCTCGTGCTTCAGCTCTTTTCCTTGGCTATTATCTGCTCTCGGCCTTTGCCAGGGCATCCGCTTTTCAAAGATCTTGCCAGATCAAATTGGCATGTCATAGAACATTAGACCAGACATTATTTCAGCTCGCTGACTTGCGGTCTCTCAGGTCAACTTAGCGGTCTTTACTGGCTTGGATGTTCATTGGTTGCCACGGCTGGAAAATCTCACTGTGAGGCACAGGGACTCGGAGAATGAACTAAAGTGGATCAGAGGATAAAGCTTGTGTCCTTACATTGCATGACTGTAACAGGAAAACATTAGATAATGACTCTTGCCAGGGTTCCCACCGGACCAACCTATGTAATCCAAGATCCACTTAATCACCGCAGCGAGAAGACTCCCAAATGTGATCAGATAGAGAGAGAAAGAAAGAAAGTTTATAAAAATGCATATGGGAAACACAAGTCTGCAAAAGAATGGCTTGCGCTGCAATAAAAATGATATGTAGGTTAATTATGGATGAGTTAAAGGCTCTCATGGCGAGAACATCATATGTCCCATGTGCCCAGAAAGAGCAATGCAGTGGAAAGTTCGGGAAAGTCCTTTACATGTTTACATGCATTCAAAAATACACATACATTATGTAACATCAATCAAAGTTTGGGAAAAATTGTATTCATTAAATTGAGAACAAAATGCCATGTATGCTTGGTATGTATTTTAATATATCATTAGGCACTCCAACAAATATTTATGCATTAGACATTTACTTTTATACAAAGGAAATATAGTAAATTTAGTAAAAAAATATAGTAAAAAAGCGCTGCTAGTTGTAGGTTTGAACGCACACTGTTAAATTTCTTTTTTAGAAATTACATTATTACTGACAGCAGTAATACTTACTGTAGATTTAAATTTATCTAATTTATTGAAAACTAATTTATAATCTTGTTCAAAGATTAATGAACCTTAAACGTTACCAAGTCTTTATCTTTCCAAAAAAAACAATAAAAAAAAATCTACAGTAAGTTACTGGCAAACTGCTGCATAACTACAGCAAATTTATTGCAGTGAACCTTTCTTTGCATAAAAGCATTTGCCAAATGTATTTCATACAACTGCTAATGAATAAGAAACCTGATAAAAATCTTGCTCCTAAAAAAATCATGTAAATCACATTAAAGGGATATTTTACCTAAGTCGCTTTGGATAAAAGCGTCTGCTAAATGACTAAATGTAAATGTAAATGATGACCGAATTTTCATTTGTGGTTGAACTAGCCCTTTAACATACGGGAAATGCTACGATGCCTTTCTATTGCAAGTCTTCTGTCAGGTAAATAACTTCTCATGCACTCACTTCTGTAAAGTAACTGAATGACTTTATTTAATAACTGCTAAAAATCTTGCATGATCTGACAGGTAGACAGCAGCTGTTGTTGTGTGGAAAGCAGGACTCGGTTTACAGACACATACATGTACGGTTACAGCTGCGTCTAACCAGCTGATACTCCATGGAGAGGATGTAAATGCGGGCCGAGGGATCAAGGGCTGGTGGCATATGCTTACCTGTTCTCTGTTCTCTTGCGTGGAGAATTGATAGTTAGGGAGGACTGCGTCAGCGCATGTGTTTGTATGCACGTATTTGCAAGCAGGCCGCTGTCATATCGGCGATGGCACTGTGTGGTGACAAGCTTTACGAAAGGAGGGGCGGGAGGTCGCATGGGGGAGGCAGGCATCTGACAGGGACATCAGTTTCCTCAGACATTAACTCCCCCCTGTACCTGAGAGAGTGGAATAATCACACGCCGGGGCCATGCACCATGAAATGGAAGTGCAGCCTGGATCTGGAGGAGTGGACACACAGCCCTGTCCAAGGAAATGAGAGCCATTTTTTAAAGTATGGGCCGCTGTGATGTGTGTCTGTGTGTTTGTGAGGGATACAGAATGAAGCATAGAGCAAAAATGAGAGACATGTGTTTGGAATCGAGGTGTTGCTTCTGTTTATGATAATCATCCGTGCATGTGATTCTAGATGGGATAAGTCACTTTTTAACTTTAAGGAATAACTAACATAAAACATACAATAACAAAGAAGATTTCAAGTTATTCACATGTCATCATATTTTACTTTAGTTCTCTCATGCGTTTGTTTTGGTTTCAGTTTTGGTATCTTCTCTTCAGAAGATATTTATTAGTAACTTGAATTACTTTCATTGGCTTTTTGGAAGTTGGGACCTATAAATGCAACCTATATAAAGTGACAATTGAACACATACATTGCAACAATAGAGCTTTTCTGAGACTTCATAAGCTAGCACAGCTAGCCTACTGTCAAACACACAGGGAAAATGACTTTGTGGCGAGCCGTCAAAATAAAAGTCTGGTTACTTTGAACAAATTATAACACACCCACATGAAAGAAACTGTATATTATTTACTTAAATAAATTTGTGGTCAAAATACAACAACAAATTTAGTAGAATGATGAAAAACAAATGAAAAGAATAACATAATGGTTTATATTAACATAGTTTCAAAAACAAGTTTCAAAAACACTATATCTAGGAATTGTATTACAGTTACTACAGTATACACTACATTAATATTACAGAATACTAAAGTATTTTCATGTGGGTAAATATATTATTGTATAAATAAATTATTTATTGCAAAGTAAAAAAATAGAAAACATGGAATGCGGAAAAATTCTAACGTAATAAATGGAATTTGGAAAAAAATCAAATTGATTTTATTTTATTATGACAGAATTTAAATTTCTGGTGTAACTATCTTCTTAATAGCTATTCACTTAAATGTTAAAAATTAATAATTAAACATATTTAAAAATTTTACAGTTGCAAGACTTTCTATTTCTTTGTTAGCAATGCAAGAATGTAATGCAGCAACATGATGCATGCAGATAGTAAAGGTCATGTGATCTGCCACCTGATACAGTTGAATCTAGCATTGTAAAAGATGCATCTACTAATAGTACAGCAACTTGATGACCTCCAGTAACTTGACAATAAACCTAACAGAATTCTCAGTTCCATAAAGTCACTCCACAGCAACTTTCTCAGTCTTTCACATCTTCCCTGAACATGAGGATCTGCTCTTTACGGTTATAGGCCTGTTCTAACAGTGAGGATTTAACCGGAAAAAAACATGCTCCTTATCAATAATTGAATGGTCCTTTGAAACACTACCACCCAAACATTTTAGTCTCAATTCACTACGATTCACTAAAATCCACTGAGACTTCTTCCAAACTATATTTCCAACAGAGCGTTGAAGCTTACCCGCCTTTCCGTGTGTGTTCTAAACCTCTTAAAGATGCCCACAGCATTATCACGCTCTGATGGTGTATGACAGTGGCTGTGCTGATTAAATGTATTGATCACTGTCTGTCTAACACATCATGAGTCTAAAGGCTGGGTTACTATACCCCAACAAATGCAACATTTCCAACATTCTGTACCTTGCTGTTGGCTTTAGAAATAACTGTAAGCTCACCACTTGCTTCAGCACACACCAAGGGATTCAACAAAAACGTTTGGTGTTAGTGTAAACTAGCCTTGACAATGGGCCTTTCCAGACCCCCAAGCCCCATCTTTGCTGCGTTTTCGTATCCCACCTTTAAACATGCGGACGCCTGACAGCACGTGAAGCTTCAGACTATTGCACTGATGTTGTTTACACGCAATGCAAATGATTGGAAAACAAACAGTGCCGCACAGACCACATGTTACCTCCCCGCAGCCGTCTATGCAGCCAATGCAAATCAGCGCCCAGCGCGCTCTCGGCTCGCGTGAAGCAGGAAATTAAGAGCTGAGGCTAAATTACAGTGCAATATGTAAATGTGCAGATGTGTGGCTATGCATTGTTGTTTCACTATGACTGGAAAAATGGCCCTGCTTAATATTCAAACAACTTTGTAAACAAAAAAGGGAACGCGCTGACAGCCAGCAGTCCCGTGGGGGGCAGCGGACCACTGAATGTTTCACACCACGCAAGACGCACTGTAACTGTGTTCATTTACTGCCATCAAACCCATCACAACAGGGAAACAAGTCGGATGGCTTAATGTGAATTGCAGTTGTGTGTGCTAATTTGCCCACAGAGTGACATGGTTGTTAGGACGCTCGTTTATCAATGTGGCACATCGCTGGCCCGGTCGGAGATGGAATCTGGCCCCGCTGACCCCACCCGCAGGTCGGCCATCTCTCCCAACACCCACACCAGGAAAACAGATTAGTACCGATCAATATCACAGAATGCACCTCATGCTCCATTTCAGCTGGGATTTTGGAGACTTTCAGGGGCTGTGTAACTCAGCAATGTCAAAGTGACACAAATGCGTCCGTCCGTGGTGTGGTGTCCTCTGAAAATGGCCACAACAAAAATTCGACATGGGATTAAACCTCACTCACACTTTTGCTTTGTGCTGATTCGTTCTTGGTACGACATTGGACGCCGGCCACCACACTGGCGGGTAGTTGCAGCGGGATGGGTCTCTCAAGTCGAGGTCGGTGTTCACGTATCAAAGATGAGTGCAGAGAGATTGTCAAAGAGAGAAGCTGCATCGATGTGGAGTGAGCTCAGGCTAGCGGTATTTGTGTTGACTATGAAGAGAAACTGGAGACCAGGCTGTATGGCTGCCAGAAAGTTTTCCACTAAATCTCACAGGTCATTGCCGATGCAATGTGAGCTACATTGGCATGTTCTGCCCATGATTAATGTAACCAATGTGTTCCTGAATCATCTTTGAATTTAGAACGATTCAAGTACATTGAGCTTGTTCTATTTAACAGAACACACAGCAAATGTCTACTGATGCTTCCCAGCCGGGTCAGAAATACCATGAGAGTGACAAAAGTGCCTCAGTTATTTTATTGTGAGGGCAATAAAATAGCCCCTATTGAAAATTGCTCTATTCTATCTGTCTTCTAAGATGTCATATATTGTATAACATTCTATGACTATCTGTGGGGTTAGACACTGTATTGACAAATTCAATTAAATGCTTCCTTTAGCTTAACCAAGAGCATGATGCAAAGGTAATGGGGTTGATCCTAGGGAATGCACATACAAATAAAATATGAAACCTCAATATACTGTAAGTCAATTTCGATAAAAGCATCTGCCAAATGTGTTAATGAATTTATTCTTTATTCTGTGTAACACTGTTGGTGTATATATTTATGTACTGCATTTCGTTGCCTTGTACTTGTACATGTGTAATGACAATAAAGTTGAATCGAATCTAATCTAATCTAATCTATTTAAGAATAAAAAAGCTTTATAGAATTTGTTGGGCCAATATAAAAAAGGTATTTCTCAATATTGTTTTATTAGCAGATTAAGTATTAGTGAGGAAAGAATCGACATAAATGAATGTGCACTTAGTTGTGGAGATTTCAGCGGCATCTAGTGTTGAGGTTACGAATTGCAACCAACGGCTCACTCGACCGCTCACCCCTCCCTTTCGAAGCACTATGGTGGCTAACACAGGACAAAGATGTCATCACATTTTCACTTCTTTGCCGAAGGAGATAGCGTATTTATGAAACGCACTCTGTAGAGCATTTTGTCAGTCATCATTTACTCCCCTTTGAGTTGTTCCAAATCTGTATACATTTCTTTGTTCTAATTAACACAGATAAAGATATTTGGAACAATGTTTATAACCAAACAGTTCTTGGACCTCTTGGACAAATTACTTAATTCTTTTGTTCTGTTGAGCACAAAATGAGATATTGTGAAGAATTTAGGACAGCAAAATGTTCTGGGGCACTTCTGACTACCATTGGCATTTTTCCTACTATGATAGTCAATGGGGTCCAAGAACTGTTTGGTTACAATCATTCCTCCCAATATCTTTCTCTGTGTTCAACCAAACCAAGAAATGTATACAGGTTTGGAACAACTAGAGAGTGAGTAATTCAGATTTTAAATTTTGTGTGAACTATCCCTTTCATCCAAGAGAAACCAAATGAAACAGCAACATATAAACAAAGCCTTTAATACCATGAGCATCTCATTAAAATAATATACACAATCTAATGTTTGTACATCCATGGATAGAAAAACACAAACAAACTAAATATTCTTTGCTTTTTTCACCATGCAGACAATTCTTAGCCATCATCAACCAAAGCACAGACTGAAGCGTTTTCCAGATTTACCACAATACCAGCATTATCAAAGTTAACTATGTGGAGATAATTAAGAAAATATATATGCTTGTTATTCTGAGGTGAGCACACTCATGAATATTTATGCCATTACTGCTGTCCTCTGATAGTCTTTGTGTGAGTTTTGATAAAGAACGGGGCAGAGGCATGAAATTTGTAATTTATTCCTAAATGTGTTTTCAGCCGCAATGTTGTGGTCCCTTCGACATTTCGTCACTGCGTTTAAATCTCTTTTCATTGCATTATTAGGAAAATTCAAACTGCCGCCTCTCTGTTATCCAAGCGTAGAGTGAAAATAAAAGCTATTTGTATGTGAACATGCATGTTGGCCATGCTGGCTGAACAGCGCTAATGGTTTCATAATTTCAGAATAATGGCTTCATGTCAGGCTGAGATTGCCATTAGCCAAGCGTGCTGTTGATGTGGGCATCTTTCCTCTTATGTGGGGTTTGATTCTATGGGGAACTTCAGTTGTTTATTGTGCTGTGCGAAACCATTTTTATTGGTTTGGTTTGTGTTGTGTTGGCGTGTTGATCCGTGTCTTTTTATCTGTCCCTTTTTGTGAATGTATAGATAGGGACAGTGGGTCTATGTCACTGTGTATATGTATTGTGGATAAAACTTTACAAAAGGCTTGTGTGTGTAGAATTTGTATAAGACGACAAGCACTTTTTAATACTTTTTATTGGTTAGAAATTTGCAAAACCCAGGGACAAGCATAAAGGGTGACTAATAATAATGATTTATATAAATAAAAAAAATACAGATATGGAGATACAAGGAATGTGTAATGCAATTTAAGTCGCTTTGGATAAAAGCGTCTGCCAAATGCATAAATGTTAATGTAAATATAAGGTTTCAGAAGACCAGCAGAGATGTACAATATACAGCTACGGAAAAAATTTAAAGACCATTCCAGATTTTCATTTAATCACTATTTCTAGATGTATTGTGGTCCTTCCAGTCCAGTATCTGTTGAATTTCAACAAAATCAAACCTCAGGAGTGACACAAAGTCATCTAACAGCAATGTAAAGTGATTATAACAAAAAATACTGTTGTATTGCTTAAAGGTAAATATGAATTTCATTTATTTGCAAATACAAAGCATCTTTTTCTGCAAATAGAAAAAAAATATTTTTAATTTGAAATTTGGCAGAATTCTCTTGTGTGTAGTTCACAGAATAAAACTAAAATGATCATTTTACTAAACACATATCTAGAAATAGTAAATAAAAATTGAGAAAAGACTTTTAAATGGTCTCTTAATTTACAAAATTATTATGAATAAGAACGAGGACGAGAAACATGAAATGATAGACAGATGATAGGTAAAAAGGGACTGAGAATCAAATCAACATCGCACACATGAGTGCAGCAGCTCAGTGTATTAAAATGCATGCATTTGACCCTAAAACGTGCACATTGTGGGTCTAATCTTATCTATGGGTAAGAAAAAGCTTTAAAGTGACTCGAGAAGGGGCCACGGGAGAGCCGATGACCGGTAATCTTTCTCTAACCTTTTCCGTTCATGACCTCAGATCCTTTGAGGTCATGAACGGAAAAGGTTAGAGAAAGATTACTGATCCTGTTTTAATAATACACACATGCACGTATGCACGCGTACACGCACACGCAATAACACTCCGCACCCTTTGACCCGGCGTATGTTTATATACGTGTATGAGCCGCAGACAGCTAAGAACGAAAAGTCTTCTCATCTCTTGGTCCAATACACAGCTGTCACTCAACTTCAAAGCCCTGGCTGTTCTGTGTTTCTTAACCTCCAAACGCAGAGTCTTGTTACAGCTGTGAGCGGGCCACAGAGTGTGTAGTGTGCCGGACTCCTGATTAACCCCTGAGCCAGTGTCGGTCTCCGCCGCCAGACGGATCCTCTTTCTCAGGGCTCGGCCTTGTAACGGGAGCCCTTTCACACACTGCCCACTTCAAAGCGCACTGCCTGACAGGAATGCTAGCTTCAGAAGTAAAGGGAGGGGTGACGTGTGTGTATGCGTCAGGGATGGCCACTGAGATTGAGTGTGTGTGGAAAGAAAACAACCATGTTTGTGTGAGAGAATGTATTTGACTTTCAGAAAGAGAGAGAGAGAGAGAGAGAGAGAGAGAGAAATGCCTCTACGATTCAGTCAACTGTTTCCACTATTTTCATTCACAGCAGAGAGAAGTTGTTTTAAATCTAATTTGGCTGCAGAGGAAAGACCCTTGGGGTTGTTTGGCCAGCGTCTAGCCCAGTAATTCACTCTCGCAGAGGGTACCGTGTGAGGTTCAGCAGCTAGTTGTCCAATGTATTAGAACCTCGATTGAACACACTACAGCTCTACTACAATATACACTAGTGTTGTGTCGTCAAGACCACCTAAACCGAGACCAGAGTGTTTTGAGACCAAGACAAAACCTAGGCCAAAACAGCACACCTCAAAATCATCTAAAAGAGCCACATAACCCTAAAGTCACAATGAAATTGGTGGCGATTCATTAAGCAGATTTTACAATTTTTCTATATTATAATGCCTTTTAGGTGAAAGGACAGTGGAAAGCAGACAGGAATGCGTTGGGTAGAGATAAGGGAGCGGTTTCAAAAAAGGACCCTTTGAGACGAACTCGGGTCTCAGGTCGCCACGAGCGCATTGGTGTTATGTATCAGCGCACTAACCACAAGGCTATCATCGCTGACAAATTCAATGTTAAAATGCAGAAAACCTGTTAATACCCATCATTTATTTTAGTCTGTAAACTCTTTCATTAAACAATAATATTTTAAGTAATAGTTCTACTATATGTAAAATTGCTGGAAGTTTTACATCCATTCATATTAATGCAGTTGACAGATCAGATCAGACAATGCACCAGCAATTTAGTGGTATTCCATTTATGGTCTTGACTGGTCTTGAAATAAATTCCAAATCTCGAACCTCCAAGTCTAAACCGAGACCATTTACATTTACATTTTGTAGTTTAGACCAAATGTAGTTTAGACCGAGACAAGACCAAGACCATCAAAAAATGACCAAGACCGGTCTCGAGAACTACAACACTGATATCCAGTAGCATTGTTACACAGCTGAAAATACTTGATGTATTTACATAGATTTACTTTAAAAGTATTGCGGAATAACAAATCTGAACCTTTGAGGTTTATTCTCCAATAACCTGCCCATTTGTACATTATTTCCTACATACTGAATTGACTGGTGCATATGGTGCTGTCCATCACAATCATAAACTGTCTAATGTGGTGACTAATAGCTGGACACTACAGTGTAATTCTCTAGCAGGACAATGGGGCAGATAACTATGTTATGTAACCCGCAGCATGAGAGCAGAGAACAGGTGAAAGCCTTCTCTCTTTCTTAATCCCCTCTGAAGACTGGAGGTGACCTCTGCACTGACAGACTGGAGAAGAGCACATTTCAGACCCTCAGGATGGGACCTAAGACCAGATCTTTGATCAAACCTTAGACTAAACCAAGATCAAGGCCTGCCAGTTCCTTTGTTCTTGTATGGTTTGAAGACCTTGTCAAATTCTAAGAGATCTGCCCAATAGGCCTGAAATGTGAGGGGGTAAAGGAGGTTCAACTGCAGAAGTTAGCATGAGCTAAAAGATCATTATTAGCGATAAACTGAAATCTGTAATGGATCTTACAGGCTTTACCGATTCACCTTTATATACCTGTTGCAAACAAAATGTGTTCAGATTTAATAAATCAAGTTGAATTGAACAGATGTAACCCAAGTAACTATTCATCAGTGGGGTTGTTTAGAAAAAGATGTGATTGCCGCTAATATCTTTTTGATAGAATAAAAATAAATTCAAGATTTCAGATCTATCGATAAGAATATCATAGAGAACAATCAGAAAACCCTTGAACCACAAAACCCTACGTTGTAAAAAACTGTAATATTCCGGCTGCTAAGAGGCCCTGGAAAAAACGTTTGTAAAGTAAAAAAACATCATGATGCCATAGAATAAGCTTTAACATCTAAAGAACCTTTCTGTTTCACAGGAAAACGCAGAAAAGGTTCTTCGGATGATTAAAAGGTAAGAAAGAGATGGTTCTTTAAAAAACCTTTGACTGATTCTTTATGGAACCAAAAATGGTTCTTCTATGGCATCGCTGTGAAAATGTAGTTTCTTACAAAACCTTCCCTTTTTGAAAGACCTTTAGCTACTGTTAGCTATGTTGAGCACAAAATATGCAAAATAGCATCCAAATTAAGTGTTAGTTTAATACTAACAGCCAGTGTGGCTCTGTTAATAAATTAAGTAACTGACATCTCTAAATATGCTATACATAGTGTTCAGTCTACCCACTGTAACTTCTGTTGTATTTACAAATGGACACCTGCACCTGAAGTGGTCAAAGGGCTTCAGGCCAGGGCATTGTAACAGGCAACCGCTGCCAGTTAAACCCCAAGACTAACTGCGCTGTCGATCATTGCGATCTTTCTTTTGTAAAGAGTAGACAATGAGCCGCTTCTGCTGCCTGAGAGCAAGGCAACCTGAACCAGGCAGAGGAAGCTCTCAAAGCCCTGCAAAACAAACTGCTGAGCTGGGCTATTTTCCTCTCCTCCTGAAAGACTATCTCCAACCCTGCTTAAAGGTGAAGACGCCTAATCTTCCCCAAAGTCACACACGTACACAGAGCTCGTCCTTCCTTCCTTCCCTGAAGATTTCCTGTCTGTGTATGCATTGGTATCTATCTATCTATCTATCTATCTATCTATCTATCTATCTATCTATCTATCTATCTATCTATCTATCTATCTATCTATCTATCTATCTAGGCTTTAGAAAATCTCTAAAAATATGTGTAAAAAGTTCACATTTCCTAAAACCATAATACAGTACAGTTATAGCCTATATAGGAACTTAAAACAATATAATAAGATTTCTATATAATTCAGAGTAACTACACTCAAAGGGTGCTTAAAGGGTTCTTCACAGTGATGCCATAGAAGAGCCATTTTTGGTTCCACAAAGAACCATTCAGTCAAAGGTTCTCTAAATAACCATCTCTTATTTATAATCTGAAGAACCTTCTCTTGCCACAGACAGAAAGGTTCTTTGGCTGTTAAAGGTTCTTTATGGAACCATTTAGACAAAAAAGGTTCTTCTCATGAGTGTACTCTTGTATTGTAATAGTAGTTAGGTATTATGTATTTTGGTGGAAATTACTTACAAATGTAATCTTACTTACTATACTACAGTGTTATATACTTTCTGTGAAGCAAACTGCTCAAAAGGTCCTTTAGGTCTACTTTATATTTTCAATAGCACCTCAAAAGGACCAATTCAATTCAAAACCTCTATTACCCCAACCACATCTTTGTCTGTGTGCATGGCATCTCATTAGCTTGGCAAAAATGCCACCTTAACCTCCATTACAATCTGCCCCTGTAATTAATTACTTTTTAAGATATCGAACCAAAAGCAATTAGGTTATAAGGGCTAGCTTGTTAGGTAACACCAGCCCTGGTCCTTTATTAGTCGGTTGCTGAAATAATGTGTGAAATAACAGCATGCGACAATGAGAGAAATTAAGATGCTATTTCACATGTCAGCCACTGTTTCGGTTTCAAAATGGTTTAATGATCTGTGGGTCTTTTGCATAAAACATGATGGTTTACAAAACATTGAGGGGATTTTACTCTCTAAACATATGGAAGACTAAAACATCAAGTGTTTAATATAAACTGTGTTTATATTACAGAGAATAGTGATAAAAAGTAACATTATCTACTCTAATACCGCATACATCACTGAGGCACCTGAGGCAACAGGATAAAAGATTATAACTACTGTACATCCATGAATCCTGTACGTTGACCATAAAGGACAAAGCAGTTGTTTCAGCATGTGGAGTCGATTGCACTGGCCAGCGGAGGGTCATCATGAGGGTCAAGCATCACATTAGTCTCTGTCCACAGAGGACAAGCAGCAGAACACAAGACTAATGTTGCATTTCATAAAAAAGGTCACCCGTGAAAATAAATGTGAAACTTTAACTTAAGGAGCTTGGAAAACAACAAAAAAGAAATTTAAAACCATGAACACACAGTGTAGTGATATACATAAATATTCATGCTGCCATTATTGAGGTCATTTCAACATAACCCTCACATATTTCTAAACAAATGAACACACAGGCAGTTGATTTGTTTTCTCAGAGATTGCTTTGTAAACAAAGAACCTTAATGATGTGTGCTGACGTCATTCGCCCTATTGTTTACTTGATCTATGTCATAGATGATGGCCCTTTTTGTTTACCTTTTCATACTAAAATACTAAACTTTCATACACAAATACTAAACAAATATTTGTTTTATTGTTGCCACATGTATTTCTCATCATGTCACAAATACCACTGAAGTGTGTTTATCCTAATATTTCTTGTTTATGATATTAAACCATGATCTCTTAAAAGTTATTTCACCCAGTTCTAAACGTAAGGTTTGTTATGCAATAACATACAAATCTGTCATCATCTCATCATCAAACTTTACGCCAAATGTTGACGTTTTCCATACAATGAAGATAGATATTGTCCAACTCCAAAAATTCAAACACAACCAAAACAAACAAATATTTACAATACTCCAAAGAACAAACAAAAGGTTTTATTTTTTTATTCACATTTATGTATATTGAAATATGGCACATCAAGGGCTGCTGTAAATGATGCTATTAACTATGGCAAAGGGTGAGATGTTCAGCTTTCAACTTCAAATGGCTTTGGAACAATATGTGGGTAAATAAATAAAGATTGTTTTTATTTTTTGGAGTTACTCTGTTTCTTTAATTACCTTGCACACATTCTGTTGCTGAGCTCAGTTATAATGCAGCAACTGCTGTTGGTAAATATTTGCAGAGCGATTTTGTTTGTTAACATTAAACTAATAAGACACAGGCTCACTTAGTCACCTGAGTCAAAATAATGAAACAATATCATTACGCTGTAAAATCTGAGCTGTAGTCTAATTGCTTTTTATCTGCATTGACTGGTTCTGTGTTGTGGTGTCAGATGCACACCTGTTCTGCTGACTGGATTTGTGTGTGTGTGTGTGTGTGTGTGTGTGTATGTGTGCGTGTTGGCTTCTGTTCAGTAGACTCAGGTCACCTCTATGTGGTTAACCTCTCTAGAGATTGATTGATCTATGTGGCTGTGCAGGAGTTCCTTCCTAACAATGTTGCTTCTCTATTTTTGAAGTTTGCAGACTACTTTTCAACCATTGCCGGATAATGATCGTCCTCCGGCTTCACAGTATCGATTCCTTCTGGAGGTATTGATTAACCATGATGATGAGAAAACTGGAGAGAAATGTGCCGCGCGTAACATCCGCGTCTAGCCGAGGTGCGTGCGGAAGCCTGCGCTCTGGTGTCTCTCCTGAGCGAAGCGTTAAATCTAAATCCCCAGTCTTATCAGCGAGGACGGTGGCAGGTTCCTTTATAATTGACATTCCTGAGGCTGGCTTTGGAGGCTGGTGTTTAAAATGCACCCCGCGACTCTCTGCGGGTTCATCTTTTGCTTTCGCGATTTTGTTTTAGAATTTATTATTTGGCATGAAATGTAAAAGTCTTCGACATAAAATGGTGTGAAATGCCTCAGTGTCTGCAGGCACTCCAAAGTCTCCCGAAACCATTTTAATGTGGTCTCTGCTCTGGCTGCCACATAGCCATTAAAACACACATCTGTGGGGAGATAATTGCCTCATTACCTAAATGTATACGAGTTTGCAATGAATATTATGTTTCTGAATGAATATCATTTTGATGCAAGCTCGCTGTACATACTAAAATGCTCAGAAATGTTAAAGAATGCACCTTAGAAAGAAATCTATATTAAGGATTTTGTGTTATTTTCAAGCAAAAATATCTTAAAGGACCAGTGTGTAAGATTAAGGAGGATTTATTGATAACAATGCAATATAATAAACATAACTATGTCTTCCGAGGTGTATAAAGATCTTACATAATGAACCGTTATGTTTTTATTACCTTGAAATTAGCTTTTCTATCTACAGTATTTCTACACTAGCCCTAATAGGACAAACTACATAAATATGTTATCTCCTTTGGCAAAGAAGCGAAAACGTGACAACATCTTAGTGCTGTTTCAGCCATTGTAGTGCTTCAAAAGGAAAGGGGTGGACTGAGCCATTAATTGCAATTCGCAACTTCACCGCTAGATGCCACTAAATTTCACTGACTGATCCTTTCATTTATATCTTTAACAATATACCTTTACTTCAGCTTAATCCTCCTAGCAACATGGTCTTGTACACTATCGGTATTGTTTAGCGTGATGACAAAATATTTTTATGCTCTCCTACTAGTAAATCGCTTTGGATAATACCGTCTGCCAAATGAATAAATGTAATGTAATGTAACTATCCCTTTAAGGGCTCAGCATTTTGTTACATTTATGCTTAAAACAACAAACAAAAAAGCAATAGAGCAACATGTCTGAAAACTAATCTTCTAAGCTTAGCAGGTAGCCAAGTTTACATTGTTTATTTGTTTCTTACCTGGAAACAAGCTAAAAGTATCAATTAAAAAATATTTTTGCTGCTAGAGAGAAAAAAGATTCTCAGATTCTAGATTCTTTAGCTACATCTGCACAAAATGTTTGAAATAATAAACATGCTGTAAATAATTAATCGCTCAAAGTTCGAACATATTAAAAGAGTTCATGGTATTAGATTTTGTTGTTTTAGTTAATATCAAACAGTAAAAATAAACTCTCCTATTAAAGTCTCTTATTATTTCCAAACCCAGTTTCTGTCTTAGAAAAGCTAGTAGGAACTTCTGCACATGAATAAGTAATAGTCAAGATGATTGGAACTCATAGTTCCTTACACAAATGGTTTGCGAGAGCAATGCGCATCGCACGTCTACCGCATTATCTTTCCCATAAATTCACTTGCCTGTTTCCTAAACAAAGCTAAACGATTTCAAAACAGCTCAGACGCTCATTAAGTGGGTTTATAGTGGATTATGAAAAGCTTTGCCGCACCTTGTATCTAACAAACATGTCCCCAGGTAACTTTGAGCTACGAGAGTCTTTTTATTGGAGCTGTTCTGCATGATGCTGACAGAGGGAAGATGTTTCACCTTCTGACACAATAAACCCGTAGACAAATGGTGCTGCGGGTGCATTCGTGGGCTTGTATAATTCCCTGCTCAACCTTGCTTGCAATCATATTATCCCGGACCTGATGTATAGAGTTATGAGGGAGCGCTGACCCCTCTGGGCACAGAGGTTCGGTTAGAGGAATTTGATGAAGGTACAAGAGCCTGTAATTAAAAGATATGTTATCGGCCTGTATTTGTTATGGGAAGGCACTGGTCCAGATCCAGCCTTGAGTTAATCCTATCCCAGGCTACTCTGAGGCCAGGGTCATGAGGTCACAAACCGCATCTACACTGGCTGCACATCAGCTAGATTGCCAGGGAAAGCTACTGATATAGCATTATTTTCTATCTCTCTCTCTCTCCCTGGTGTCTCCACCTATAAACCTGCTGGACTTCACAGAACCACTGCTTTGTGTTGAGCATGAAGTAGAATTTGGTTAAGTCGGTTTGTCCATTAAAAGTAGTAATAGTAATTTCATCATGAGAATTATCCAACAAAATATTACAAGAATTAGTAATTATTTCACGCAATGCGATCTCATTCATACGTTTTGCTTTCGCGCCAGTGACATTAGGTTTAAGGGATGGGCTTCAGTATTGCATTTTTCTGATAATGTTTTTGTTCTATTCTCATTGTACGTATTTATACAAATACCCACCTTGGGAAATAGTCTAGCTGGACATGGGTCATATCTTTTCTCCTTTTCTATCGTATCATTTTCTTTTAAGTATCAACAACTCAAAACTTCTTTATAAGTCTACCATACACTTTAAATTTATATTTGTAAGTTTGTAGTACAGCGAAGTTGTATAGCAACACAGCAGAGAGTAATAGCATAGCATAGTAGCATTTTATAATAGCATAAAATAGAACTAAAAATAACTAAGTTATTCATATTTTTTTCACATATTTCACTCAATGTGTTATCTTGTATATTGTCATTATTTTAGTAAAAGGAGCACATGGAGCTTTTTGTTACTGTATGTACAGAATGGAATACTAATCCAATGCCTACTTTATGTACTGTATGTAGTGTTTTCCAAACTGTAAATTATGCAACAATAAACCATTTAAACTGTAATATTATGACTAGATTCTTGTCGACAAAATGTGCACTACATTACATCATCAGGGTACATCTATTTATCACCCTAAAAACAAACCCAGTATTTTTGCATTCTTATCCAATTTTAAATCACACATAGTTAGGCACATGCATCATGGGATAGAATATTTCAAACAGTCAAACATTCCCTGGGTCCCAATTGGCATACTATCCATCCTAAAAAGTATTAGAGATTGAAATTAGTATGTCAGACAATCATAGTATGTTTATTTTCTATAGAAATTAGAAGTTTGGATCCATGGACACCAAAAAAGGATGATATTACCCACAACCCTTCCAGAGAGGGTGGAGTTTGGTGACGATACACTGCATTAATAAAATCATACCCTCGATGTCCTTCCGAAACCTCGGATGTCCAAATTTGCGTTTTTTCAGAAAAAAAACCTGTACTTTTTCAATGATTATATACTATGTTGTCAAAGTTGACAAGCATTTTTAAATACTTTTTATTGGTTAGATATTTGCAAAACCCAATGACAAACATAAATGGTGACTATAATAATGATTTATGGCAGAAATAACAAAAATGGAGATATGAGGTTTCAGAAGGACAGCAGCTATATAAGTGATGCTTAACTGAATTACCAAATCTAATTGCACAGTATTTAATTATATTTAACTAAACATTGCATAACAAATAATGAAAGAAGAAATCCTTAAATGCAAGAAAGAGCTGTATTGTGATGTGTGTGACTTTTAACAATCACACTGTCGCCTAGGAAACAGTGGTGACTTCCATTTTGCGTTAGTATGTCCAGTGTGTGCATACTGTTATGCTACACATTAAAAAGTGTACACTTTTCTATAACAAAATTGGTACATACTTTTACAGTATAGTGAGTTGGCAAATTGGCGCAGCTTGTGGGTCTGGTTGTACAGTATACAAGCATGCTGTATGCCAAGTATGAGCAGTATGATTCAACTTTTCCAACTGATTTTGACAGTTGATCAGGCCACTCCTGTAAACTTCACATTGAACTTTTTTACATTTGTGCTCAAGTGAGTCCAGATGTTTATCAAAGACATTTAGCATTTGAGATGCCTGTATCTGGTTAAAATAACACACGTGTGTCATATCAATAATGAAAAGGTAAGGGGTTTATCTCCTGTGTTCCTGCTTTATTGACATGGTGTTTGGTTTCAGTGGAATACTGCTGGAGGACAGACTAACAAAATAGAATGTTCTAACATTTTTATACTTTTACAACAGGATATACTGTAGTCCCCGTTGATGCATACAAATACACTTTAGGCCTATGTGGCTAAACTGTTCCTTGGATTTAAGCACAACCAGAATTCTGTACAAAATTCCAGTAGGCAACAGTGACAAATGTATATAAATGCTAAACATTTTGTAATATTAAACTATGTGAACTATGGGGAGTATGTTTACATATGTTCACATAAACCCCAAAGGTTTAGTTTTTAAAGATCTGGTGTATAAAATGTAGCGGCATCTAGTGGTGAAGTTGCAAAATACAACCAATGGCTCAGTCCACCGCTCACCCCTCCCTTTCACATTTACACATTTGGCAGGCGCTTTTATCCAAAGCGACTTACATTACATTGTACTATACATTTGTAAATTTTGTATAGTAAGCAAGTGGGGGTTAGGTGCCTTGCTCAAGAGCATCTCAGCCGTTACCCACCAGCCCTGAGAATCGAACCAGCAACCTTCTGGTCATGAATCCAACTCTCTAACCACTGGGCCACGACTGCTTTCGAAGTACTACGGTGGCTGACACAGTACTAAGGTGTCATCACATTTTCGCGTCTTTACCGAAATGCCAAAATGCTCTGAAGAGCAATTTGTCCAATTAGGGCTACTGTAGAAACAACATGGTGAGTTCTATGTAAGGGGACCCGTGGAGTATGTAGATAGAAATAGCTCATTCTAAGGTAACGCTTCATTAAGGTCTATGTAAGGTCTTTATACACCTCTGAAGACATAGTTATTTATATTATCTTGCATTTCATACTCTGTAATATTACACAGTACACCTTTAAATTCTATAAACATTCTTAGATAGCACATTGCGAAAAGGGTCTTTGACATAACAGTAATACTCAATCTTTTCACTGTATCATTGATTTTTGATTCAGTATGGGTAGAAACATACAGACAACTTGGCACAAAGCAACTTACAGTGCATTCAAATCATACATTTACAGTAACCAGTATGTAAATTTTTGAGTATTGAACTCATTACCTTGGCGATGTTGGAACCATGATCTACCAGTGGATGTCCAAAAACAGAAAGACAGATTTGATGCCAATCAAAACAAGACAGAACTTGAAAAAGCACAAGAAGTTCTGACAGATCTATCAAGCATCCATAGCAGTGTTCGGGAACTTCTTGTTTTTGGTCAATACAAGCAGTCATCAAATCTAAACATTGCATATTGTTGTCCTCAAAAATATTTCAATCATTGCAGCCGTTATGCCTCAAAGAAAAACACATTTCCAGAAATCATCTCTAGAAAGATTACTTGACTCTGGTTTTCAGGTCAACATTAGTTTTCTTCTGCTATATTGATGCATTATGCTGGATTGTCAACACATCAAAATAGATTTAGTCGGCATGGAAATAAAGCCAATGCAATGACAGGTAGCAGAACTTTCTTTCAACAAACTCTTCATAAATGCACTGGAATGAAGCAAAAACAGTACTAAGAACTACAATCAAGTTGGATGAGTCTGATAAAAGAACAATTTTCTTTGGGTTTTGTGATGAGGAAGATTGCAATGTAATTTTTATAAAAATGGAAAAGAGGCATTTCAATGTGAATGTTGACATTAATACATTAATAAAATAACCCAACAAGTTTACTTTTTGTAAATAAAAATCTTGAATTTTTACAATAACTCAAATGAAAGGTTATTGATAATAATAATAATAGAAAAGTATGAACTTTAGTTTAGTTTATCACTGGATCCATGCATTTACAGAAGAAAAGAAAGCAAGGTTTGTCTTGAGGGCACAGAGAAAAAAAACATACGTGACAGGTTCTAGGCCAAGTTGAAAGAGGAGCATCTCTCAGCAGGGCTTACAGGAGAGTGAATAATCTGCTTTGCACACTTCCAAATAATTACAGTAATATGAAGATAATTACAATGGAGGCAGGGTAGCTTCATCACAGCCGTCCTTGCCTCTCTGATGTAATTTAATTTATGTTTCCTATGAAAATAATCACTCATACAGATTACATAAAGGAAAGATGACATGGTTGTAATTGTGTTCCATTCATTTGCAGGGGATTTACATGTGTAGGGACCCATTTTCTTTTAAAAAATCCAAAGTTTTTTCATATAAGCAATTAGGTGATGTAACTCAAAAGCTGGTTAATAGAAAACATTTTGCATCTTTGTGTTGTAATAAATGCCAGCAATCATGTGATGCACTGACAAAAAATCGTGCAGCTTTAGATCATAAAAGCACATTACGCACAAACAAATATATCTGCAATACATAATTATTCTCTCACCAAGTTAGGTTGAGTGTCATTTGGTTATATTTAAAAACAAGATTAAAAGCAATTACAATGAGCTGTGTAGAAAACACAACAAAACAAGCAATAAATAAATAAAAAACACTTGTACAGTGTTTACAGCTTAGCGAAGTAGATCGTTTTACCCCGCTTATCCCCATGAAAACAGTACACACAGAATACGAGTGGAAATAATTGGATTTTAATGTGAGTTTTTAAGGAGGCTAATACGATTATCTCATTTGAAGTGAGTTTGGCTGGCAGTCTACAGGGAAAGGCTCCAGAAGAAAGACGAGCAGCAAAGCCGGGCACTCCGGGCATAAACCTTCCACTGGTTTACGTACTTATGCCTATTTCCCTTTCTCTCAATGGCTGTCATTCTACCCAGTTTCCCCCCCGGCTCACCGCCCCCACAGAGGTAGAGGCGGCATCAGCAATCTTGCCCCCCTTATAGCTGATTCTCACATGGGGGGCGATGGAGCGCTGCCCTCCCATTATCTCGAGGTCTCCGGGTTGGAATAAAACCCTTAGGGCAAGCAGCTGTCAATTAGCGATAACTCTGCCCACCGATGGACTCCTTAATCAGGCCACCATCGCCTAGCAACCGGCCCCCGGAACACCTTGCAGTGGATCCCTAATGTAAAGCGCAAAACTGTGGGTTTTAACAAGGGAAGGCCGTCACAACCCCCATCACTGTGACCCTGAATATTGCATAACTTGGCACAAGTCATTATGAGAAGGCAATGTCTTCTTAAAAAAATTAAAAAGGATTCATAACTAATATTGAAAGTATATCTAAATCAGTTTGAAACAAGACTCGGTACATTTACCAAAGATGCAAATTGCAAATGCCATTATTACTTGTTTCTTGAAAACTTGATGTTTATATTTTCTTAAGAAATATCTGATATGTGGATCCAAAATCCAAGTAGTGCACTTCCAGTTCTTGAATTCAGCTTAAAATACATAAAGAAATAAAGTATGAAACCTTAATAAGTATGTTTTATTTTTATTTTTCCAGTGAAATGCCTACACAATGATATAGTTACTGTGAACTTTACCATAAGCTCAGATTTATATACCACTGTATTAAATATGTGTGTTTTAAATATTAATGAACAGCGAATTGCAAAAGAACACATGCAAGAAACTGTCCAGTAAACATGAAAAGATACAGCCAGCACAACCTCTTAAAGAAATAGTGCTAAATTGTAAGGCGTGCTTCGACAGAAAGTACACATCCTTAACAAGTGGCCGTTCATCTCAGAAACATCCGATTATTATTGGAGGCCCCCCGGCATCCTTCCTGCATTAATAAGCTGCGAGTATGAGTGCGTATAATAGATATCACAGCCTGATGGAGTGGCTTCACGTGATGCTGTGAAGGGTGATAAATCTCTGTCGCTTTTTATTAAAGATGGTCTGTGCAAACAGTTAGCTCATATTCAACTCATGAAGACAGCGAGCGGAGGGCAAAAGGAGAAGATCTGTGCGTGCTGTTTGCCAGACGCTCCTCCATGATGTCATTAGCCACTATAGGTGAATGTGCGAGAGTGTATGTGTGTGTGTGTGTGTGTGTGTGTGTGTGTGTGTGTGTATACTGTATGATGCTGGGGGTCGACGTCTGCTGGGTTGAGATCCAGAGAGAGAATCTTATTAGTCTCCATGAAATCCTCTTGCTTGCTTTTAATATGAGTCTGGATTTTAAGCAGCAGCCCACCAAACATATTGTACCCACAGGGCTTTCTGACAGATTCAGAATCAGTAATGTTTGGAATTCAGATTTCAGTCATGTCAGGTGTGCTTGTTAAACTTTTCATAGAATATAAGAATTATTAAAGTTGAACCTTAAAAATTCATTGACACAATAACAATAATTGTCACACATGAACTATCTTTTACATTTTGTATGTTTTAATAAAAATATTTTTTTCATCTTCTTGATGATGTCATACTGTTGACCTGTTCAGGATAATTGCAGACATCTTTGCGTATTTATTCACCTGACCAATTTACATCTAGACAAGTAATTATGTAATTTAAAAGGTTGTGTATCCACCAAAGGGTTTGTCCTGTGAACAGCATACGTTTTATGGTTTACAATAGTAATGTGTTTATAAAACAAACAAACAAAAATCTACAAAAACTAAAATCTAAAAACTAAATTAGAGAGACAACACCAAAAAAAATGAAAATTCTGTCATCATTTACTTACCCTCAGTTTTTCCAAACCTGTAAAAATGTCTTTGTAATAACACAAAAGAAGATATTTTAAAGGGGACATCGGCTAAAAATCTCACCTTTTCCGTGTTTAAGTGCTATAATCGGGTCCCCAATACATCTACCAACTCAGAAAATGTGATAAATAAGATCCCAGTAAGTTTGTTTTGGTGAGCCTTTCCCTGTTGTAAGCATGTGAGAAATTGAGCCATTCAGATTTCGCTCCCCTTGTGATGTAGAAAGGGACTCTTATTATAATGTTACCACCCCTTAATCTACACCTTTCCACCCACAGCGCGGCCGCCATTGTTGTTTTCACAAGTGACAGCAGTTTACATGACGCCATGGCTAAAGTTCGTAGAAAACATGCAAAATGTAATGTAATGTAAGCCTTGGAGGAGACAAAGAGAGAGGAGTGGATTTATCGTTTAGTTGGAGCGAAACCAACTAAACAAGGCAAAGCTGCGATATAAGTAATATTTATCAACAGTCTGAATTGACGTAAATGTATAAAAACGTATAAACATATGTAAGCATAGCTGTTTTTGACAAGGCAAAAAGGGTTTGTTTACTCAGCCATTGAATGTTTTTAAGAAAAATATGTTACAGACATTTCATTAAGACACTAATAAACCATGGCAACTTGTTGAAAGTGCACTCTTAAAAATAAAGGTGCTTCAAAAGGTTATTTGATGCATAGAAGAACCTTTTGGTTCTACAAAGAACCATTAACATCTGAAGAACCTTTCTGTTTCACAAAAGGTTCTTTGTGATGAAAAAAGGTTCTTCAGATTATAAAAAAGTAAGAAAGAGATGGTTCTTTAAAAAACCTTAGGCTGAATGGTTCTTTGTGGAACCAAAAAAGGTTCTTCTATGGCATCGCTGTGAAGAACCCTTTAAGCACCTTTATTTTTAAGAGTGTACTTATCCGATGAGACCTTTAAAAAATGTGGGAAACCAAACCATTACGGGGCACCATTGACTACCATAGTAGTTGTTTTCTTCAAAATATATTTCTTTGTGTTCAGCAGAAGAACAAAATGATTACAACTTTTGAAAAACTTGACAGTAAGTAAATGATAACAGAATTTTGGGTGAAGTATCCCTTTAACATTTTCTTACAGTAAGATGATACTCGATATTCTATATTATACAGTAGCAGTCAAAGCATTAATGCAGAAAAACGCTGTGGTCTGAAGCCCTGGAGAACATGTTTTCAAAAATAAAATCTTACAAAACAACACATCTGATGACATGCAGGAGGCACATTTGGTATAAAAAAATAAAAGAAATTCTTGGCATTGTGATTTAAAGACAATTTGGTAACTGTTGTTGATTTATGTACAATAATGCATCATAAAGTCTAGACACATGCATAACTTCCCCTTCAAACAGTCTCACAGTTCTTTGTGTTTGACCGTTTGGCTGGTCTGTTGGAGTACAGCGAGGCAGCTTTTACAATATAAATGACCAGCATCTTTTTTTTTCAATCTCTCTCTCTGTCCTTCATGCTCTCCCTCTCTCCCCTTCTGAACTGATGTGGGTTCATGTCCTTATGCAGCGGGATGCCTGGCTGACCACAGCTGTGTGTCTGAGCCACCCAGACGAGACAGCCTCATCTCTTTCTCTGCATGCATAGTGCATATCCGTACCTCAGAACAACAGTCAGGCAGGACTCTGGAGCTTAACTTGGCCACTCAATGCTCTGAACCGACATTAAGTTAAATGAGAACTGTAACGATAGTGTAATACTATATGAAATATAAAAGTCTTAGGAATTGTAATAGTCTTTCACATGAAATGTATTCATCCATTATTTGAGCAGACAGCACGCTTGTCTGCTTGTCGGTCGACACGAGCCTTCTATGGTTATAAATGAAAGCCCGTCGTAATATTCCAGAATAGGCAGATTTAAATGACAGATTTTAATATAAATGAGAGTCGGGAGAAAGCAAATAGCAAAATCAGCGGATAAGGGAATGAAATTATAATGCCAGGCTTTACCCTCTGCTGTCTAAAATGTTTTATTCAACAGTTAGTTGTGGTCCTTTAATTTGATTGCCTAAGCAGTGTTCCATGAGTCCTGATATTTACTACAATGAATCTGGGACGTTTCACTTTCTGACATTTCAAACCAGAGTTTTGTAATAATGGCTTTTTTACGTTTGCTGGGAAATAACCCAATTTTGTGCAATGCCGCGTTTACACTACATAATATTTTTGTCTGTTACGATAGTCAGATTATGCAATTCTGACTCATAAATTCATGTCATGGAACAGATTACAAATTGCTTTACGACCAATCATGTGCACGATGTCATTGAGAAGGCGTGTAAACAGTTTTTCACCTTAGAATTATAAAGTTCTATCTGACATTTTGGTCAAAATTGAGTTATTCACATATTCTCATTCTGTGACAATTTATTTTTTAATATGTACATTTTGGGACTTTTTTAGGAAAACAAAAATGTTCTATTTACAAAATCGAATTATAATTTGGTTCTATCTGCAAGCCAATCAGCACTTTGATTGCACACGAGAGGACCAATCAGGATCAGCTTTCTTTGTCATGTGGCCGGGCTCCTCAGTGACAGTGAGAAATATCTGAGGAAACAATGCAACACAAAACAATGTTTAAAAGAACATCAAGATTGACTGTTTTATTAATACTCTTGTCAAGGAGAGCAGCTTAAACAGATTTGTTTTGTTTTGTTTTGTTTTAGGTTTTGTTGAAGAGTTTATTTTGTTATATTTATAGACTAGCCAGCAGCGCTAGCTTCCTAATTCCTGTGTTTACATGCACTCTCATAATGTGTTTACAATATTATTAAATCTTACAATATTATTGTATAATTTTTACAATATGTTATTTCAACCATACTCATCTCTAGAAAGATTTTACCTGTCCCACCTTCTGTGGATAAAAGATTTAAATACAACAATTAGCACAACCTTTTATGCTTAACTTGAAAAAAAAGAAACAATCTTTTTACACATTATTATAACACTTATTTCTTGTTTTAACAAAAATTATGTTTTTCTTTAATGAATGTTTTGCAGATAGAAACAGAAAGTGATTTTTTTAGAATTCTATCTGCGTTTGACCTGTTCCAAAAATCCCCATTTACAAATTTCAGAAAATGATATTGTACATTTAGAATACATTTAGGGTCTCTGTCTTTTGCCATGTCTGTATGGAGAAGCTTTTGTGCTTCTTCTGGTCAACATCAAAGATGTGATGGAACCCATCCTGGAATAAAAAAAATTACAAAACACTAAATGAGTTAAAATTACAGGAAAAAGTACTTCCGTCCCATCATCTATCTATCATGATATTGTGAAGCATGAGCCCGGCATAAAATGTAACATCACAGATTTGTGACCCTAGACAACAAAACCAGTCTTCATTTTTCAAAATGGAGATTTTACATCATCTGAAAGCTGATTAAATAAGCTTTCTATTGATATATGGTTTGTTAGGACAAAATTTGGCCGAGATAAAACTATTTGAAAATCTGGAATCTGTGGGTGCAAACAATCTAAATATTGAGATAATCGCCTTTAAATGAAGTTCTATCCTAGCATAGCATATTACTCACAAAAATAAAGTTTGAATACATTTACGGTAGAAAATATACAAAACACGATCTTTACTTAATATCCAAATGATTTTTGGCATAAAAGAAAAATCAATAATTTTGACCCATTCAATATATTTTAGGCTATTACTAAAAATGTTCCCGTGCTAAAGATGTTTTTGTAGTCCAGGGTTCACATTTGTTTTAACATAGATAAGATGTAATTCTGAGTTAACCTTTTTGTTAATGTAATTCAAAAGCAAAATGATGCCTGAATCACAGCCATGCTGAAAATTAATACAACAGTACTTGTATTGTGTTTCTATATTTCAGTTTATGCATTACACTGAACTCACAGTGTTTATTTGGGTTTGTAAAATAAAAGAACCTTGCTTTGTGAGAAACATTGCAGCTCTTTTTACTACTGCTTCTTTCATCGCATTAGGGTCTTACCCTATCCATCCAACCCAAAAATACAAAAACCGAAACAAGACCACACAACAATGAAAAACCCTAGATATTTAATAATGTCAGAACAAAGCAACACAGCGAATATTCTTCTTTTCTGAAACAGAAATGAAAAGCAAGCAAGAAAGGCAAATAAAGCATACGAGTGTGCATGTGAGTGACAGGTCCTGGTCGCAGAAGAGTTGAGGCGGTGTCCCCCCATGCACAAACTAAACTGATATGCATGTAGCATCTTCAAAGTGCTCAGACTCCCTGTAATAACCCCACATTTGCGTTGATCTCGGGAAAGGTGAGAGAAAATAATGACATGTTTCTCTTAACCATCTCACAATGAATCAAAGATGAAATTCTATTGGGGCAGTGGAAAAGGATGGCTATTGAACGTAGCTGTTTAGTATTAGATGGGGAGGTGACAAATTGTACATGGAGAAAACGAAGTGAAGCAAATGACGGAATACTGCAGGTGCTAAAGGAATGACATGCTCTGATAATTGTTGTAATGTCTTAAGTGATTATAATATAAACCAGGTAAGCACTGAAGTAATCTGCGCAAGTATGCAAGCCAAAGCTCTTCCTGAATTCAAGCTCAACTCAGTGTGTGGCTATGTGTTGAAACTGACTGCAATTCATAATGCAAGAAGTACGAAGGACAGAAATATACCGTAAAATAAAAACAAATCATGTAAAATTACAGGTGTAAAGGTGTTTTTTACGGTCTTTACCGTATTTACAGAAAACAGGATGGTAATTGAAGGTAGCAGTAAAAATCTGTAAAATTATGTTTTCTTACAGTGTAGCTGTTTCAGGTCAACTGCATCTTGCTAAACAAGTTAAACTGTAAATGGCAATATTCTGTCGACAAAAGATGCCAAAATATGTTATATTAATATCCATCACTACAGTTATAGGCTTCACGTTTTTTGCGGAATGCCGTGTACATGCTGTTATTATAGATATAGACATTAAAGAATAAAGAATTATTTTATAACTGGAAATCTCTGTCTGACCCATATCTGGAAGGTTTTAATGCTGTGATGAATAAGACAGCAAAACTAGTTATAAATTTACATGACGGCTCTGGGTTGCTGTGGTCTGGAACTCAAAATAATACCACAAATATCCAATTAGTGACGTCCAGCTGTTTAGCTGTAAAATGCCAAAATAACCAACCTGCCCAATCAATCACTGGAATACTAAGCTAGTATTACAGTGGGTTGGAAGTGAATATAAATGCTGCTGAAGTATTCCGACCTACTGTCTGTTTGTTAAGCTCGCATTACCTTTCCATATGATATTGGTGAATAAAAAAAATACAAAAACAAACATTTGTAATTTGTTCTGCCTAAATAAAATGATCATAACCCTAGCATTAAAATCCCAGATATTGTATGGCGTCAGATTTTGGACAAAACTTTTTGAGCGCGTAAACCCAGCGCGCAAGCGAATTACAGCAGCGCAAGCACAGTGATGAAGCTTGCAAGTAACATATAAACTTGCACAAACCGCAAATCCCACACTTGAAACCAAAAATCAAGGCTGTGCACATAAATCAACACTTGACTACGCGCGCAAGTCATTCCGAGTCATTCCGCGGGACACTACGACTTTGTTACAACAAATGCCATTGGCCCTGATACTTTCTGGAACTCCTGCTGTGATTGGCTGTTGCTGCCCCCATCAAGTAGATGACAGAACGCCAGATGTGTTTTGTGAAAAAAGGTTGTTATAATTACTTCGTTGTTTTTTTTTATGATTTTAGGTAGTTTTAAGTAATAGATGACCAAAATTTGCATGTAAGTGATTCAAATATTGTAGTATGTTTACGTCAACTGACTAGTGATGCATATCCGCTTGGTAACGTAACCTTTCCAAATCCAAGCCTTCACTCGTGTTACGTGAGACTACTATTGGTTATATATAGTAGTAGATATATAAGCACTATTTATTAATGTTAATAATAACACGTTTAAGCTAAGTGTATATAAAATCATGGTGTACAATCAGTGTTGGGGAGTAACTATAGTTACATGTAACGGCGTTACGTAATTTAATTACAAAATAAAAGTAACTGTAATTCGTTACAGTTACTGTGAAAAAGATGTAATTAAAATACAGTTACTTACGAAAATGTTAATGATTACAAAATGCATTACATCATTACATCAGAATATTTTCTGTATGCCTCCTGCCAAGGCCATTTAGTAAAGCAATGCTATTCTGATGCCGTTTGAATTTGCAGCGCGCCAAGTCTGCCAATCATATCAGTCCACGCACTGATGCTAAAAGCGATGACCAGTCTGAGAGTTGCCACCATTGCAAGCGCTAAAAATGCAAATAATTTCATACAGAAATCCGATAAGGGCGGAAATGAAATATAACAGTCCAGTGCAAAATATGTTTGCCATTAAAATTCCTTCCACATTAAAGGCTTCAATGCTGAACTTAAGCATCAGCAGGTATGTAATTAACCTCTCTTTATTTAATTATCTTTATTTAATAAAAGCACACAGTTCTTTTTTAATAGTTATTGTAATTGTACACAAATAAATGTATACCTTTTGTTTAGAATGATGTTGATGTAGGTTATTTCTCGTTTCTGTATTTAAAAATGACGTGGGTATTTTAAGTCAAATTAGATGCTAATGTGTATTTGAAAATATATTGCTTGGTTCATGTCCAGTAGTTTATTTACCAACGTTCCTCTCCATTCATAACAAATTCCGCGGATTTCCATTGACAATATACACTCAACATGAGACATATTACTACAATACTGTTTGCTGTGTGTTTGATCCTGAAGACGAACAATTTGATATTTGTGACGTTTTAAATGAAACCGCGGATGAGTTCACGAAACTTTCTGCGGATTTATCTGTGGATTATTTGAGACAGCACTGGATCATTTCAAATACGTCCAGACAGCAAAAACGAACGACGCAAATGCTCTTGTTAAGTTTTATTTGATGTTATGTTTACATTGTGTTGTGAACATGAGGAAAAGTGTCCTTACACTAAACTAATCATAAGAACGTAACACAAGCCCTTTTATTTTACTTTATTGTACAACACTATAAATATAAAATAAATAGGCCTACTTATTTATACAAAATAACATGCACATTTTCTGTTGTTTCAAATGAATTCAGTTTCTAGCCTGGTGTATTCAAACAATCTAGTAATATAGGCTAGCAAAGCTTTTCTGTAGACTCTGCCTCTTTTTAAATGATGAGCAGAACCAAATGTGATGTTAAACGTATAGATAGGTAGCATTTTAAGACATAACACATTTACACATATTTACATTTGCATATGATATTTTCCCAAGGGTTTGAAACTTTTCATGATGAACGTTAACCGAAAGCGCCACACAGTGGACAAATCACTCTTTTAGTTTATCTTTTATTATACTCTTCATTCAAGTGATAAAGGATTTTGAAAGTATGACACTAATCATATTGAGTACTAAAGTTAACCCTGCCTGGTTTAAATATTTGAAAATGATTAACAGTTAAAATATTTGTATGAAATTAAGAAAAGTAATAAAAAAGTAATCAAATGTAATCAGTTACTTTACTTTTATAAAGTAATTAAATAGTTACACTACTTATTACATTTTATATAGAGTAACTTGTAATCAGTAACTAATTACATTTCCAACGTAACCTTCCCAACACTGTGTACAATACAGTCTTCAGACCCACAGAATCTCTGACAGCAATATTAATTCATGAAAAATTCATCTTTCCATTTAGTATTATTCTGTGAAGATAAGGGGCGTTCACATTATCACGATAACAATAACAATAACAATAAAAAATAAAGTTTTAAAAATCGTTCTTAATTCAGGAGAATAGCAAGGTTCACACCATAACTATAATGATAAAGATACAAAGAACGATATCGTTGGGATCACTTTCAGAACAATTTTTTCCCAGCAGATGAACGATAAAACATTGACAGTCAATCAAATCCATTCAGCGTTCACGCAAATGGCAGACGACACTGGAAAAACAAAACAAACCATCGTTTTAAAAATAGCTTAAAGAAAATGGATATCTGGAAAACATTTGGTTCAACTCTTGGAATGAATGGTGAGTATGAGATACAGTAACCAGTAAAAGAGCATGCCGCAATTGAACACCGAATCATCTGGTTACGTTTATTTCAATAGGCTGCAATTGCATATTTGACTAAAAATGCCTTTTATAAGGAGTGTCCGCAGAATGATTTCAAAATCCAGACATTTTCAGAGACAGGAGAAGAGATATTCTGATGATTACTGTCAACAGATTTTAACAAACTCAACCGAATTCAAAGTTTTAATCCAATAAAACCAATCTGAGAAAGAAGTGGCTGGTAAACATACGTGATTATTTCACCACACGGTGTCAGTCAGTGCTCTAAATGAGTTAGCAATGCTGCAGTGTGATGAATACGATATGCCAAAATTCATATTCAATGTAGTTGATGTGTCATCGCGTTAATTATTGCATTGATTAATTGTTTTGATATCATTACATTTCTTTTAAGTAGTTACCATGCCTATTGGACTGCTATTTTAAGAAGTAATTGTAACACTCCCGTTCTGCCCCGTGTGGTTTTTGTGTTTTTGGACCTTTAATTTAAAAAAAGACTACACTACCCAGCATCCACCTAACCTCACCTCCGACATCTTGATTGGATATTCACCTGTTGTTCATTTGTTTCTCACCTGTTGCTTGTTTGTGTTCACACCTGTTTTGTGTTTGCACTTGTATTTAAGTTGTCATTTGAGTTTTGTTTGCTGTCTAGTTGTATTCTGTTCAGTTTTTAGTCTTTTCCGGTTGGCCGAATACCTGTTTGTGGAATACCTACCCGAATACCTGTTTGTGGAATACCTACCCGAATACCTGTTTGTGGAATACCTACCCGAATACCTGTTTTTGGAATACCTACCCGAATACCTATTTTTGGAATACCTACCCGAATACCTGTTTGTTAATGTACAGTATACCCGAATACCTGTTTGTTAATACCTACCCGATTACCTGTTTTTGGAATACCTACCCGATTACCTGTTTGTTAATACCTACCCGAATACCTGTTTGTTAATGCCTACCCGAATACCTGTTTGTTAATACCTACCCGAATACCTGTTTGTTAATACCTACCCGAATACCTGTTTGTTAACACTTACCCGATTGCCTGTTTTTGGAATACCTACCCGAATACCTGTTTTTGGAATACCTACCCGAATACCTGTTTTTGGAATACCTACCCGAATACCTGTTTTTGGAATACCTACCCGAATACCTGTTTGTTAATACTTACCTGTTTTTGGAATACCTACCCGATTACCTGTTTTTTGGAATAACTACCCGATTACCTGTTTTTGGAATACTTACCTGATATTAATAAACTTCCCTTCTAACCTCATCACCTTGTGGTGTTCTCACCTGCCTGACCTCAAGAACCGTTAAGGGGCGTTCACATTATAACGATAACTATAACAATAACTATACAAAATAAAGTTTTAAAAATCGTTCTTAATTCAGGAGAATAGTGAGGTTCACACCATAACTATAACAATAAAGATACAGGGAACGATATCATTAGGATCACTTTCAGAGCGAATTTTTTTTAATTAATTTTTTCCAGTAGATGAACGATGAAACATCGACAGTCAATCAAATCCATTCAGCGTTCACACATTTAAAATGGCAGATGACACTGGAAAAACAAACCAAACCCTCTTTTTAAAAATAGCTTAAAGAAAATGGATATCTGGAGAAAAATTGGTTCAACTCTTGGAAGGAATGGTGAGTAAGAGATACAGTAACCAGTAAAAGTGTAACATAAAATCACCTCAGGTTGGCTAACCAAGCGCTAATGTTGTCAGCGCAAAATTGTCTTGTGTCCTGCAAAGTTGTAGTGAAATGTGTTATGTTTTCATTTTACAGACGCTTGATTAGACTGATACAAGATTCACTGTTTAGACGCACTTGAAACGCAGCACGCGAGCTTAGAATAAACATAATGTTATTGTTATCGTCCGCTGGTGTAGACGCAATTATAGTTATAGTTCAAGATATAGTTATAGTTATCGATTTAATGTGAACGCCCCTTTACAGTAATACCAACGCACATAAGCAACAGTGCTCATACAAAAAATAACCATGGTTTTACTACAAATATAACCATACCATTTTACAATAAATAATAAAACCATTGATGTTTTAATTTTCATAAAGATTGCATATCAGTCATAACCGTTTAAAATGTGAAATCAACAGTTATGAAATATGACCAACTGAGAAAAAACAGGACTGTGGTAGGTTGGAAAATACATGTATTTATTATTCAGAATGTGCATTTGCATGGAAAATGTATTTATTGTAACATTTTAGCAAGTTGGAGAGAGAAACAGCCTCCGTTTCGAATAACGTACTGTAAACAAACATACTTCTGCATGTTATTTTAAAAGAATGCGCTTCATCTCACCATATCAGTCTCACCCATGCTTTCCTCAAATAATTGTGTGTCAGGAAATTGTGAAAACTAATGTAAGGATGTCGATGTTTAGCTTTAAAGCAGCCGGGTGCTGCAGTAACACCACTGGTTAGCGGATTCAGCCATTAGTTTGAACTGTGTTGCTATGTTACCGGAAATAGCGCTACACTGCTTCACTGACCGGATACAGGAAATGTGATAGAGGTCCATCGCTTGCGCGCTGGGTTTACGCACTCAAAGAGTTTTGTCCAAATTCTGACACCATAGTATTGCACAAATTCATAATTGTATAGCTAACCCTGCACAGAAGTTGCTTACATATATTGTACATAGCTTTCCTGTAGCAGTGGTTAGAGCATGGCTCTAGCTATGCCAAGGTCATGGGTTCGATCCCAGGGATTGCACATAAAAACAAATAGTATAATGCAATGTAAGTTGCTTTGGATAAAAACGTCTGCCAAATGCGTAAATGTAATAAAAATTAAGTAATGTATTGCTAAAGTATACCAGTTTTAAATGGTTGCTTAGTACCCTTTTTTCAACATAACTCCTATACAGTCAAAACAAAATTTATTCAGACACTTTCAACATTTCTCACATTATCAGAGTTTATTCACTACAGTTTAGAAAATGGTAATAAAATAAACCAAGAACTGTGTCAGAACAAATTCTTGAGAATGTCAAATCACATCAAATTATTTTTGGTTGATAGACAACTGTTAGTATGACAGTATTAGTATAATACCAATTTAGGGCACCGAGCAATGCTTAAAGGAATCGTTCACCCAAAAATGAATTGAATTTCTCACTCTCTAGTTGTTCCAAACCTGTATAAATGTATTTGTTTGGTTGAACACAAAGAAATATATTTGGATGAATGTTTGCAACCAAACAGTTCTTGGACCACATTGACAACCATAGTAGGAAAAATGCCAATGGTAGTCAAAAGTGCCCCAGAACATTTTGCTGTCCTACATTCTTCAAAATATCTCATTTTGTAATCAACAGAATATATATATAATAAGTAATTTTTCCTACTAAATGGTCAATGGGGCAAAGAACTGTTTGGTTACAAGCATTCTTCCAAATATATTTTTCTGTGTTCATCAGAACAAAGAAATGTATACAGATTTGGAACAACTCAAATGTATTTTGGGTCAACTATCCCTTTATTTTCTGTGGTGTAAAAAGTCACAATAAAGAAAGCAATTAAAGAATAAAAAATATATAAAAAACACAACGCCATGCTCTAACCACTGAGCTACAGGAAAGTTGTCCTCACTTACATAAATTGAAATCCATAATTGGTATCTGACTAATTTTTTGACTACATCCATTTATTTTTCCATAGTTTGCAAGATTTTCTATTACTCTAAAATGTGGGAACATATAAATAAAGATTTTTAAGAGTTGACCCTTCATGCACTGTGTACAGTGTGCATTTTCAATAAAGCATTGTTACACTTAATAAAGTTGGCAGCAGCAAGTTTGCACAGACATACAATGTTTGTTTTAATTCAAGGTTTCCAATTTGGCTGGATTTCAATAATAATACTTTTGAGGACATATTCCATTTACAGAAACACAATACAGTGTAATCCTGTGTTAATCAAAACCACTCATATGCTTTCCCAGATTAAGTCAAGATGAATTAAAGCATCCACCCTGGTAATCCATAACAAACTACACATCGACTAAGTCAACCGTCAGTGCATGTGGTGGGGGGAGGGAGTGTGTGTAAATCATATGGCAGCACTAAAAGAGATAGAGTGGGTTCATTCATTCACTTAGTTTAACTTTGACAGAAACATTGGCCAACATCAACAATGCACCACCCTTTAAAAAATCACTGAGCCGACTTCACATACAACCTCCAACTCAAAAGCGAACCACAGACCTAGACCGACCCGTTGTCCTGGAACATTCCAAGCAGCAGGAGTTTGTGTTTTGACGCATAAAATCAATATAAGAAAGAAAAGTGTTTCAGCAGCAGCACGAGGATTAAATGAAAACACTTCAAGAGCCCGCACAGTCTGACGCAGATGACAACAGGATCGATAGGCTTGAGTACCTGAAAACTTTTACAGAACTCTCAGAGTTTGAGTCTGTTTAAGGCTGTCTGAGACTACGAGTTGTATGCTGCACAAGTATGGTATTAGAAAATTGTATTTACTACCTTGAAATAATAGACAAATGTTGTCAACGGTAATTGTCATTTGCAGCATAATGTGATATTTATGTAAATAAATAAAAAAGAAATAACCTATTGTAGATCTGAGCAGCACCGTTCAACCTTACAATAGCCGCCTTCTCAGTAGGTTTTTAAAAGATCTTTTGCTCAAGCACAATCTTCCTTTTTTGCCTCTCTGCATAAAAAAACTAAAACTGTGTTTTGCTGACTAAACACTTTGCATATCTATGAAATCTGATGGATTTAACAGATGAAAATGAACATCTCTATAACATTGCTGTAGTCACACACTGCCGCATGAACAGTTGCTTTAATTTATACCATCCAGTGGGGAAGAATAGATCTCACCTGGCTGGAAATAATACTGACAATAAACAGCCTAGCTGTGACTCCATTGAGCTGAAGAAGCCTTGATTCTCAAATTGTGCGCTTCCACAGTGTACACATGCACTCCTACCGGTAAACCATCAGGCTTGTCCTCAAGAGACCTTGAGAAACCAGCTATGCCATCACAGAGCACAAAAGTACAACATTTACTCTTACTTAGCAAACTCTATGTTCTCAGCAGATGCTGTATTACCAATGTGAAAGAAAGTAGATGTACCACATAAGAGGCAATTTACCAGAGAATGTAGCTGAGTGCTCGCCGAGTGTAAAGGTTAGACCACGAGAGCCAGACACAACTCAATAGAAGAATCAAACAACAGTCGCAAACACAACTGTATTGCTGGAAGTCAGATGAGTTTTACATTTCATGGCATGTTTTGAGACTTGAAAACTTTTATAATGTTAACTTTTTGTGACTTTGAGAAAGGAGAGAAGCCTGTTAACTGAAGACTGTTAACACCACTTCCGACAGACTTTAAAAATGTACTTATATATTACATTTCATTTAAAATTTACCAGAATTACAAATGAAAGTTTATACAAATTACTGTTATTTTCTATTAGCTATAAGCAGCCGCTATATTACATGTCACACTTTGCCTATAAAATGTGGCCACACTGTCCTCACTTAACAGTACAGAGCCAATGTCAATGGACACCATCAACACAGGCCATTATAGAGAAACAGAGCCATCAAATGCAGGAGGCCACAGTCTGTCTGAGGACAAAGTAGCCATAAAGACTGACAGTGGAACTAGAAAGCCTAGAAAGACAGACACAGAAAGATAGAGAGTGAGAGAGAGAGAGGTTTCTTTCAAACTCAATGTCCTCACTTTATCAAAAAAACTGTGTCATTTCCATCATTCATTTCCTTCTGTCTCACACACACAAAACCGTCCAAGCGCATATTATGTTCACTTCATCAGGCAGACGGCAAGCAGTGTCCTCATCTGAATGTCAAGCTCACGTCCAGGAACAAGACAACGTGAGCCTTGAATTTATTATTTCATTTAGCATTACCTGGAATTGCATTTCTTTGAACATTTTGCTAAATAGAACACTGTTCAGAACTCAGTCACTGCAATGCATTTTGGGCTTTTTAAAAAGAATAATTCATCCCAAACTGAATATTCAGGCAATTTTTACTGACACTCCCTCAAGTCATTTCAAGCCCTATTTGTTTCTGTGGTAGACACAATGTGATTCGTGTGACTAGTGCTTTATATTTCAAGTCTTCTAAAGCCATACAATAGCTTTGAAAAGGCAAGAATTTAAATCTCTATTCTTCCAAAATCATTCCTTCTACCACAGCTTATAAATCATATATGCCACTTATGGAGCAGGATGGACATGATTGGTTCTTGTGACTCTTGATCACTGTCATAAAAACTGACATGACATGACACGTCACATTACATCACATCACATCACGGCATGTGATTTGAGAGCTGAGGTGAAGGGAATTATTCTCAATAGCTATGTATCTAAAGTGTTTGTCATGTTTCCATCCAACTTTGCCATAATTTGCCACCAAATAACACAGAGAAAGATATAAGCTGCAGCAGTTGGAGAAGCCAAATATTCAACCTTTTTATGTGATATTTCAAAATGTGTAAAATTGGTGAATAGAAACATAGCTACTGAATGAAGACTTAAAGTTGTATTTGTCAATCACAAAGAGCTATATGCGTTCACAATTCTTGGAATGTGTTTGTTTAATTTGGTTTCTATGTCTTTGTGCTTAAGGAATAAACACAAAAATGAAACAAAACTGAACTGGAAATATATTGGACAAGGATTCATTCATGCTGTTGCATGAATTCAGGGTCTATAGAAAATTATAGAGGTCCCCAGCCCTCATCCACTCGGTATGGTAAAGATCAACACAGTGGTCCTCACCTGACAACAGCCACGCTCTAATATCAACAGATTCATAATGTCAGAAATATGCATTTCGTCAGTGCTAGTGTTCAAACAGCTCTACTCAAACAACATCATAAAACTGGTGTTTCTGTGATTCTGTGAATGTGAGTTCGATCCAGGCAGATAAAAGTGAACAAATACTGACAAGGTGAAGTTCCATTCCAACATATTTCAACACATATATATTCTCTCCCTCTCTTTCTCTCCCTTGCTGTTTTCTCAGAGATGCAAGTCTTATCCACCAGCTTCCTATTAATCAATGCTGAGCGCATTCCAACAAATATCTAGTCTTACAGGAAATCCCTCTCCCATTGCTTATGCTCCTACGCAATATTATTCTCCACCTCTGTTTATTTACCTCCATGCTGCAGAATCAGGTCATTATTCCACAGTGAGCCCCAACAGCTGGAAGAACCATTCTAGATCAATAGATTGGATATGTGAAAAAACACAAGCACCGACCGTTTCATCAACATGGAAAATATTTGGAGTAAGTATACTCTTAAAAGTAAAGATAATACAAAAGGTTCTTCAAAGCAATGTCATAGAAGAACCATAAGCCAAAAGCCAAAATGATCCCTCAAATATTTCCATGCAATACTCAAACTTTCATAGGATTGGGTATAAATTTAATGACTTGATGCTTCAGAGCTTGTGCTGACCACTAGGCCACAGAACAAGCAAGGCTTTCAGACCTTGCTCCAGCAAAACACTGTAATGGTATTTGTTCTGCCTGTTTTTCTCTGCAATTCCATCATGTGAGTCACTCATAAAGCAGATGACAGTAGTCATAAATGTCACAGGTACAGCAAGAGATTCCTTCTGCTGGATCAAAAGCCTGGCTATGTGATCCCCAGCACACCTTCTCCAGCATATTACAGTATTCCCTTGATCCTAGTCTTATCATGTAAGGATTTGTGGCAGCAGTCAACACTAGCATCTCTCTTCTCTTTCCTTGAAGGCTAAACCAGCGCACAGCGGAATGACGCTTTTGGGCTTAATGTGCTTTATTAGTATGTTTTATGATTAGTAGAAAAGGTTACAGGCACGCTTGTGAGATCAGGAATATTTCACCCATATGCCATCCCAGATATATGACTTCCTTCCCTCTCAGTTGGACACAAACAAATCATTTTATATTCGAATGCCGTGATTTGATCTTTTTATATGATCAAAATGTTGATGATTCAAAAAGCACATATATCCATAGTAATAAATAATTAATAAATGACTTCTTAAGTCAAACTATACATTTGTGAGAGAAAACCATTTATATTTTGAGCTTATTTTGCTAAATTAAATTCAAAACAAATGCATGGTAGCATTTAAAATGTAACAATTTAAAAAGGCGGCTGTAACGGTGGCACTGGAGCAGGAAGCACAGGTACAACAAAGTAAATTCCAACAGGTGAGTTTTAATAAACAAAGAGCAGGAGTAAACGCAACATCCGCACGATACAACGCAACATCCGCACGATACAACGCAACATCCGCACGATACAACGCAACATCCGCACGATACAACGCAACATCCGCACGATACAACGCAACATCCGCACGATACAACGCAACATCCGCACGATACAACGCAACATCCGCACGATACAATACAATAACCGCCCGAGACCAGAGGGACAAGCAAGGTACATATAGTGTCCGGGTGATGAGGGTGATGGCTGGCAGGTGCGGGGATGACAAACGAGTGACAGGTGTGGGAGCGTGGAGGATGCTGGGAAATGGAGTCCAAAAACAGGCAGGGGAACACACAGAAGTGTTACAGTGGCATGGCAGCAACTTAAAATCTCATTGGTTCTTGCATGTCCCATGACAAAATATGACAAGTGTCATGAGACCCAAAATAACCAATAAGATATCACACACAAATACTCTTTTTAAAGCTTTCTAAATTTTTTGTGTAACTAAGAACCACCAAAAAATGAGTCCATAGTTCATTTTGAGGCAAGCAGCTTTTTACGACCCATAGTAACGTTTTAAGATAAGCACCCTCTAGCTGTCATAACAAAATGACAGTGTTGGGTTGCATAGTAATAGCTGTCGTTATAATTGTGGGTTCGTTTATATGTAATGTGTGAATTTTTTAAATAGTCCTTACAGACTTTTGCCAATTTTAAATTGGCACAATTTGCTTTTACATTTATGTATCATTTTCGCTGGGATCAAGCCAGTTATTCTTGCACTGTTAGCACGATGCTCCCAATTGAACTACGAGAACGTCCTATTAGCAGCAGATTTGTGGCAAATGACTTATATGGTCATATGGGTTGTAGGATGCTTAATTATATAGGCTACATTTGAAAATAATTAGCATATTATACAGTCTAAAAGTATAAAACAATCTATCTCGGTGCATAAGATGACGCCTCTGCGACCGGCTGCAAGCACACAGTAATTTGCCCAGCCTAGCATTCTTTTTTAACAAAATAAATATCCATGAGCTCAAAAGATTTATACTTTTCTCACTATGACACCGCTGGCGACTCACTCCATCCGACATCATCTTTCAGAACAGATTTCAGCACATATCAGCCCTCAAACATACTGATAAGCTGAGTAAATTATCTGGCAACAGCCACCACTACTGTTTATAACCAAAATATGAATACAGGCGTCTGTGGTAAACATGTCGATGTGTGAGTTATTAGGAGCAACAGTGTATGTGTTAGTTTGAGATAGAAATGAAGCAGACTCAAGCCTCAGGACACACTCTGAGTGTATGAGGACGACAGGAAGGCAGCTGCTTGCTGTCAAAGCCACAACGTAATGGAGAGCAGATGCTGTGCTTTAAGTCAATGAAATAAAGAACAAACTGATGTTTATGAAGTACAAACAATTCTTACAGTTCTGATAGGGGCAGTTGATGCACTTTTTAAAAAAGATTTTGGTTTATGTGATTTTAAAATAAATAAAACTGCATAATGTTTATTTTAGATGTAGTATATTTTATATGATATAAGTTGTTGCATCTGAACGGGTTTGTTTAGATCAGGTTGTTTAGATCAAATATCAAACATTCTTGTCAACTACAGTAATGTAAAAGGTAACAATAGCAAAGTTTTCTATTACTGTAGGTTTATTTTTTAGTACTTCTTGATTTTTTTTAGCTTTAACTTAAAAGCAGAGATTAAATATTAATTTCCTCAAAATTCCATTTATGTAATCTAGAATCAAGAATTCAGTGTAAATCTACAGAGAGAGCGAGACAGAGGAAGAGAGAGAGAGACCAGCGTGTGGCTCAAATAGTCTTCACCTGATGAGGGCAGACTGGGATCATTTTCCCTGCAGAGAGAGCTCTAATTTCCCTTAGGAGAACTAAATCCAACCTTCTCGCTCTCTCTCTCTGTGTGTCTCTCTGTTTCTGTTCAGGTTCACTAAGCTTCTCTTTTCCTCTGCTCTTCTTTTTGAACATATTTTTTAGACTTTTTTGAGTGCAAGCGCACATTTTTTTGTTGTTTTAAACTGAGTGTTTTGGTTCAGGTGTCCCCGGTGACTGACATATATTTGTTGTTTTTGCAGTTTTGGTTTGTTTTCCATTCGTTTTGTTATTTTAGGGGCATCTCAGCTGGTTTTGATTTAGTGCCCGGATTTCACATCATGTCGCAACTTTACAGAGTACAGTAGTTGCAAAACAAAACATTGGCATTGTTGGACGAGTGATGGTTTTGCAAATACACAAACAGACTTTCCCATACTTCATCATAAAACAAATTACTGGGCAAAATATTTTATTAGTATTAGTTATATTACCAAGTAACGGATCACCAAAATGCTGTTTGAAAGGATGTGTTGCCTTTTGTTTTGCCTATTTACGAAACGTGTGCTACTGAAGAAACAACACAGATAATTTCATGTAAGGGGACCCGTGGCATATGTGTAGATATAAAATATCTCATTCTACAGTAATAAAAACATAACAGGTCATTATGTAAGGTCTTTATATACCTCTGAAGACATAGTTATGCATATTACACATTGCACCTTAAAGTGTTCCACATTACAATATTCCAGATATCCTCATTCACTATACTTATACCTTTTATTTTCATAGTTTCCAATAATACGCAAAATAGGATTATAATTCAAAACCAAAGGAAATGATTTTAACTTGACAGCCCACATGGTTCATATCAAAACTGAAACATGTATCCCTTAAATTACTGCTTAGAAATAAAGAATTCTTGCAAATGTTTTGTTAAGAAAAAGGCCCATTTAGGCAACATCTTGATCATTTTAATGCAAGAAACAGATGTAGTTCTGAAATTCATATGGGAAGGACCATAGGCCAAGCTGATAGAACATTAAGCCCCAGCAGAAGTAGACAGCAAGAGAGAGATATTGGCTCTTCTCCAGGACTTCTCTCATCTGCAGTGTGCACCAGATCAACAGGCATCTCTGGATCTGGTCATCTAAGTGAAACGGGCATCCTGCCATCCCACCCTTCCCCCTGCTCAATCCCTCTTCTCAAGCCCCACTCAAACACCCACTCCACCCTGCAGGGCTGGGCCCTGCATCCCATCTGCCGCCCTCCCCAACCGGGCCCGTCCTGCACCCTGCTTCCATTTACAATTCAATTAATGCCTGCTGCCCCCATCCCTCCGCAATCCAGCCTGCTCTGTAAAGATCAGTGAGCACCAGCTCCTCATTCAAACGGCATGAAGCCAATTCTAAGAGCTTTCAGAAACACACCATCAGAGATCAGAATGGAAATTGCTGCTGTTTTTCCACTGTAACAGGCAGGGCAACAGGAATCGGTGTGTTTTCAGAGATAAAGTAATCACTTATTTCTGCATTGATTATGTGGGAACATATGCGGTAGTGATCGAAATATATTTAAAGTTTATACAGCAATGAAACTTATGTCTTTATTTATACACCCTCATGTTGTTCCAACATGTATCCTGTTACAATTTCAACAAAAAAGGACAAATTAAGACCACAGTAAATGCACAAATAAATGTTATCAGAAGTCATTCAATAGCTTAGTAAAATAATTTGATAACCTGCCTATGCAAAACTCTAAGATCTCATTTGCATTCAGATTAAAAATTCTCACACTGATCAACCATGACTGATCTGACATTAACACCAAAGGCTATTGGTTCCTGTGTCAGAACCAAACATGTTGCACCAGATAAAATTTGCAGAAAGGACAATGAGACGTAAGGAGAATGATTTCATCAGCATTGAGTAACATTTCAGTCTGTTGCTCATATAAAGCATAACAAGGCTTTGAATACAGACATATGAGTAACGTGGTACTTTAATTTTTTTATGTTGTTTGTCCTTTTTATGTTTTTGACTTTTTTCAACAGAAAATAAGCATGAATATTTTCCCAAAAGTACTTCTCTTCTTTCATGCTCCATGAATAAAATAACATGATATGGGTTTGGAAAAACCTGAGGATAAGTAAATACCTACACTTTTGCGCGAACCATTCCTTTAAACCATTGCTCTGATTGAGATATGTACATCACTTATTAGTCTCAAATTCTGTAGAAATCTGTGGAGCTTTTTTGGGAATACCACAGCTGTGGATTTGAATGCTGGTGTTCATACAATGAGGACTACTGTGCTATATTAATCCAAAAGCTTTTGCTCTAAGGAGTTTTAGCATAAATTCTCTTAATTTCCATATACATCATATGAAGGGGAAACCCTGTATGTAGTATAATCACTGACTAGAGGAAAAAGATTGTTATGAAAGTGGAGGCTAAATTAAGTCTCTCATGATTTTGTATGCTGTAATGTGCAAGCAATATCCACAGGCAACCCCCTTGCCAAAATAAAAGCTAAGAAAAAGTTGGCTTCTTTAATATTTCATTACAAATGAACCAACTTTCAAATAAAAAGAGAAAGAGATAGAGAAAAAAGACAACAGTATAGATGGCTTCATCGTACGCACATGCCTGGCCCGAAGTTAACTTCCGGTCTGTGTTTGTTGATCGGTCTGGCTAGCGGCTAATAATAGAACTATTTTTATTTCATTTTCAACTATTGTTTTATTTTATAATAATATAATTATATTTTTATATCATTCTTGTATTAAAAAAACTATTTGTTGAATTTGATTGTATATTTTTTATTAAAAAACAAGTATGTCGTGTAACATATAGTTACATTTAAGTTTATCCAAGTAACGGTTGTTCTACTGATAACCCAAAATAATACTTTCTAGGCATATATTTAACTTGCTAGCTATTGAAACTTGTTATTTATTTTACTTGTTAGCAGAAATATTCTATCCGGATGTGTACCGGAAGTTAAGTTTGGGCCACAAAATGTGCATGCGCATGTTTGTTTATGTAGTTGCTTTGAAACCATCTATACGGCTCTAATAAAGCCAGACATTGTATTTGGATGTGTAAGAGTTGAAACACACACTTAAAGAAATAGTGACAGACAGACAGATTACACTGGTTATCCTTATAATTTAAATAAAAAAGCCGGGAAGAGATTGAGAGATGTACCCTGTGTGTTGGTCAGCTGAGAGCCGTGCCCTGACCCGGGCTTTGCTAACTCTCCAGGCTAAGCCCCTAGCTCTCTCATCCTCAGCCTCTGGCACTCCACAGAGAGGTGCCACACTTTACTAATAGCCCATAATGTGTTCAATTATCAGCCGAGGGGCGCCCCGGTGCTGATGAACAGTGTTAGCTGCCTTCATTAAACTCTTTTGTTGCTCTCCGTTCTCTCCGAACGGACCGCAATTAGAATGCAAGGCCCCTGATCGTCAGGACCCCTCGCCATTAGGATGACAATAAAAATAAAAATTTTACCATTAGCATAATAATACCTGCCACTGCGATGTGTTTTTAATTGGAATGAATGGAAACACAAAGCGGAATCTGAAGTGGTAAGCTCGAGTGTTTCATTTTGCTATATGTTGCTGAAATTCCTCATCAGTTCCTCTAATTCACCAGCTCATTCATTAATATAATGCATTTCCTTAATTGCAACTAAAAGCCAACGAAAATAGAAAAGCATGAGGGAAACTGCAATCCGTGAAAACACATTTTTCTGAATGTCTAAATATTGCCATTCATAATCACACAAGCAGGTTAATTTCCAGAAACACACCTGAATAAACATCAAAAATACAACAGTGTTGACTCAAAGCTTCCAAAAAATGAAAGCCGCTTGTGATTGGATGAGAAGGAAGCCAGGTCGTGTGAGGTCACAGGCAGAGCTCCAGTTCTGGCTCTGATGGCAATGGCAGATGGGGGATTTATGACTGAAAGTCCGTCCATGTTTTCCCATCATGCATGTACTGCCGCTTACCAGAGGGGCTCACGGGGAAGCGTGAATTGCATGTTAGGGCCTTGTGAAAGATGAGAGTGTGTTGCCGTGATTCTGGTTCTTGTGTGATGCTGTAATATATTCCCCATGCTTAAACTCATGTCACACCTTGCAGCCTGGCAGTTACGTTTCATCCTGATGTTCCATTCAGCCTTCTAACGTTTCAACCCACAAGTATAAGGCACTATATTTTGTAGATCCAAATCACATCTGTACTTCTTACAACATACTGGTCTCCCTATCGAGTTTATTTCAGATAAATGAGGTGCCTGTTCCATGCTCTCGGTATCTACAGTGCATGCAACAGAAATAAGGTATAAAAGTTATTCTGATCACAGAATGTGAATGTGCTTTATACACATGTAAGTGTGTCTTTGCTCCACTCGGAAAGCATGAGCATGGTTTGCATGACAGCTTCAAGCCATCATGCACTGCTAACTGTACATTTGCCTTTGCACTTCCATTAAATTTTCATTAAACTGGTCTGCTGATGTTAGGAAATGAAATTAAGCTGTGTCATGCATGTCTGCACTGCAACATGTCTGCACATGTATCACAATTTAATGTGTTGCATATTGTACATTGTGTGGTATTGTAATATGTATTAGTGTATTTTAATTAAGCATAGAATAAATGTGACCCATGCAGGGCATTTTTTGAAATTGAAATTTATCACCTGAAAGCTAAATATATTGATGTATGGTTTGTTAGGATAGGACAATATTTGGCCGAGATACAACTACTTGAAAAACTGAAATCTGAGGGTGCAAAAAATCTAAATATTGTGAAAATCGCCTTTAAAGTTGTCCATCAAAGGCACTGTACCAGGCCATCGCTAGGAAGAAACAGGTTTGTTTTAACACTCTCTTTTGGTTTACCGCTGTAATGACATTGTGGAGATTTGTTGAACCCGAAAGTGGAAATTCTAAGCTTTACATTGATACTTGAGTTGATAATTCCCAAAAAGCGGCAGCAGCGAGTGAAGTTTGTACATGGGTTTCCAGCCATTTTATTGATTTTGCTGCATCCACTCACAAAAATAAAGTTTTGATATATTTACGGTATGAAATGTACAAAATATCTTTATGGAACAAGATCTTTACTTAATATCCTAAAGCTTTTTGCATAAAAGAAAAATCCCCATACCCCCAAATTTTGACCCATACCATGTATTGTTGGCTATTGCTACATACATACCCGTGCTACTTGTGACTGGTTTTGTGGTCCAGGGCCACACATAATGTATAAACTTATTTATTTGTATTTACTGTCCTACATTACATCATCATGTGCATTATCCCATGTTGCAACTGTTCTTATGTTTTCTAAATAAAAAATCTGTTTTAATCTGTTTTTGTCTTATGCAAATGTTTTAACATTTATAAGAGTTATTAAAAATGTTAAAGGTGTCACGGTGCATTAGCATCCCCCTGCATTAAATAAAATATATACTTTAGCTTGGTTTGAATGATGAAACATATATCCTTGGCAAATCCATCGCTCCAGGCAAGCAAGAAAGCGTGTCTGTTTTTTCACTTTCTCTTCCAGCAGAAACTTTTATGCACTCGGTGTTCCAGAATGCATGTTGCTACACTTTTGGATAACAACCTGCTGGGACATTACCAAGGAGCCAGTAGGAGGCCCCGGACAGATTTAAGCTTTTATAGACGTGACCCTTTGACTAAAAATAACCCAGTGAGGACCAAATAAATTTCTTTAAAGCACCAGAAAAGAAGTGTGTGGGGGGGTTAAAATAAACTGCCATACTAAGCCAGATTATGAACCGTAAAACTGCATTTTCAGAGAAAGCTGCATAAATTAGTTTTATGTGTCAGGGATTTGTGACAAAACAAAACAGCTGTGAGAGGATCCGCGTCAGTCTCGGTTAAAACTTGCACCAGGTTGCCTTCTCACCGTGACTCACCTGCCAGTCTTCTCCTCTGCTGAGTGAGGTGAACCAAACTGCTTTCCTGTGCATACCAGTTACTCACAAGATTCAGATGATACAGCATGTGCACCTGTAGAGAGCACACAGAATAAAATGAGGGTCAGTTGGGGCTTTCGTTTATTACGAATAATATAAATCCAAAATATCTCACCAAGAGATTACCTAAGGGGAAAAATGTGTCGGATAAGCTATTTTTAAAATTAACCTTGGTACAATAAAACAAATAGTTTGATAAATAAGCCAGCTTTGCTAAAAGTTGCTAGCTATAAGTTGCTAGCTACTAAATGCTAATTACATTAAAGGGACAGCTCACCCAAACATAAAAATACTGTCATCATTTCCTCACCCTCGAGTTTTTCCAAATCTGTATACATTTCTTTGTTTCAATGAACAAAGAGAAAGATATTTGGAAGAATGCTTGTAACCAAGTAAGAAAAATTACAATGGTAGTCATAGTGCAAGTGCACCAGAACTGTTTGCTTTCTTCAAAATACATTTATAAAGCATTTTTTCCTACTATTGTAGTGAATGGTGGCCAAGAACTGTTTGGTTATAAGCATTTTCCCAAATATCTTTGTGTTCATCAGAACAAAAACAAATGTACAGATTTGGAACAACTTGAGGATGAGACATTTTCATTTTTGGGTGAACTGAAGCTTCTTAAAGGGGCAATGCTTTATTACTGTACAGTTATGATCTCCCTTTCGATGACCACACTGTGACAAATAACAACATTTATTTCACAAAAAAATAAAATGACAAGCATGAACTTGTTGACTTATGATTCCAACAAATCAGTGGGCATGTTTGGAATGCCATACTACCACTCACACTATTTTTGCAGTATGCAGTATGCATGCTATGCACAGTATGCAAATTTTTTGTATGCATGAAATATCTGGGACACCTACTACCACTGCCAAAATGCCAAAGCACACAGACAGTATATCTCTCAATACACCCAACACACTCAACATGACCTTTATGAATCCGAACTACTAAAAGAATTTTTAAAATTATAAATGTAATTTATTATGAGAAATAGGCATCAATTGATGATTAAAATAATTTTGCAATACTGTATACACTATTGTAGTTTGAGTATTCTAATCCAAATGCAGAATGAACTAACAGAATCAGTTCATAAATTAATCAAACTTAAAGTGATAGTTCATCCCAAAATAAAAATAAAGAAGAAATATTTTGAACAATGTTGGTAAACAAAAACTTCTATTGTATGGACACAAAACCATTGCAAGTCAATGGGTACCTACGGTTTTCCGTTACCAACATTCTTCAAAATAGCTTCTTTTGTGTTCTGATGAAAAAAGAAAGTCATACTGGTTTGAAATTACACAAGGGTGAGTACTTTTCATTTCGGGGTGAACTATCCCTTTAAAGCTACTTGAGCACATTGACATTCCAGTATGTGGCATTTGATTTAGCAATGTTTACCAACTTGTCCTAAGCAATACACACCCAAAACAACAAGCGTACTTGCCATGCTATAGCTTGCTACTGGAAAACTGCACTATATTTTAAAAGATAAGCTACTATGATATCACTTATTAGCTTGACCGCTCCTAGTTAGCTTCTTCACATCCCTATAGCAAAATACACGCTTTTGGGTGTTTATTCTATAGTCATTTGTTTTTTGTCCACTTCCCCTTGGTTTGTCATAATCTGTATTATCTTCAATCCATAAATCAATCGATCAATACATAACAAATGTCACGTTGGGTGTTAATGGCATGTGGGGCTTAGGACGAATAATGCAATTCAGGAACAGCAATCAATGGCTAGTCATCACACAAGAATGGGTCAAGACACCCTTAGTAGATTACCTCCGAGCTTCAACAAACAAAGGCTGTGCAGCTATAACATCTAATAGACATTCCTCAAGATGCACTATGGGAAGCGCGAGGCGTCGGGCTACAGTGAGGTCACACCTTAATTAACACTGAGTTGCAAACATGATCAAGGTTCTTTTGATGCCGCAGTAACAGAGGTAGTAAATGCGAGTGGAAAGCTAAATAGAGCACAATCCACGGCTCCCAACTACTTCGATCAATCCACATAGATTTCTGCTTTGGCACACACCTGCATGCTGTCAACAGGACATAAATTTCGTTTACTCTCTTTTCTCCTGTTGTCTTCGGTCCTGGCATGCTTTTCCATTCATCCATATTTCCATTGTGAACAGGCTGCTGCAGCACTTCTGTAATGAGGCGAATTTGTCGTTTCGTTTTTTCTGTTGGCAGGATATCAATGCTAGGAAAGAGTCTATTCACAAATGCCCGTCTTAATTGCCTTACTGAACTGAAAATCGCTTCTTGAAAGAAAGCTTTGGGATGTGAAATTGTCAAGAACGTTCACGTAAACAGATTCTCGATGCAGAGATTTACATGTTTGCATTTGGCAGAAATGTTTATCCAAAGCACATTTCAGCACATTCAGGATATACATTATACCATAGACCATACCCAGGGACAATTCCCAGGAATTAAAACCCATGACTTTTGCACCGCTCATGCAAGCTCTACCAGTTGAGCCACAGGAAATATGAATAATTCTATCATTCTAGATTACTTGCATATTAGTGTCATTGTTATTATTTTTTTCTTACTACAAATAAAATAAGAATAACAATTCTCAAACTCAACTCTTGCTTATGGAGCGCAAGTGTACACAAGACCCGTGATGAGAAGAGAGTTTAGAGATGCTAATGAATTTTTAGTGCAATCTTAATACATATGCAGGCTGCATATGTGGACAACGTGAATGTATCAGATTAATAAATGGAATAAAATATTGTGAAAATAAAGTGATACGCTTAGTCCCAAGAAACCGAAGTCAAAGCTTTGTATATTAACTCAAACATTTCTTATCAAGACCAGATTATACATGTTCAGTATGCTATACAGTCTACATTTGTGTCCACGGTTTGTTTGATTTCTGCAATGAAAATATTTTTTATAGAGATTTTATGTATATATATTTGATATATTCGATACCGATAGCCGTTTATTCAGAGTGATATATGCCGATACTGATAGTTTGGTGGTTATATTAACCCGCATGAACTAAATTCATATTTTTTTACTTTCTGAATGTTATTAATTCATATAACGACTATTAATGTTGAACGTCAAGCTACTGGTGTTTCTTAACATTTTCAAAATCATTGCATTTTCCTGTCTTCTTTTGATTGACTGGATATATCGACCCTGATCATCGACTGTCTTTAAACTATCGGCTGAAAGATGATAGTATGAAAAATTGCTTTCATCGACCGATACCGATTATTGGTCGATATATCGGTGGATCTCTAGGAATATCTAAGCCAATGTTGACAGTTTAAAGTGTTTCTGAGAACACCTTTGATATTCCTGAGCGATCACTAAACATTGTTTTCAATTCTTTGTGCACATTAGCTTTATTAAATTGTTTTCCCACCTGAAACCTCCATTTGACCTGCTTATTCCCAGTAATTGTGTTTTGTAGTTTAAATTAATCGGTCATGACATTCCGCTATCATTTGAATAAAGGATCATATCAAATCGAGAGCAAATGTATTCCCATGCATTCCCAGCCCATTGATCCATAGTGACTCTGACTGGTTCCTGGGGAATAGTGTCGACTTGTTAGTGAAGTACCGTGTTAGCCCGGTGAGTGTGAAATCTATTCACTTCCCCTGTGCTTCATTTACCCCTCCTTTAGCTGATTTCCTGCTCTTCCCATTCAGTCTTGTTTACCTGGCAAGCAGAGTGTGACAAAAGGAAATTCCCACAGCCTGAGGTGGGCTCTGAGGGGGAGGAGTGGGGCATTACTCAAGGCTGATGTGGACTTCCTGCCCCTGCGGTTTAATTATCATGTGCATCCTAGTGGAGATGAAATAATGGACACTCGTGGCCTGGTGTGTTAAACAGACATTGCACTGGTGTTGCTTGAAACTGCATACTGCTGCCATTTTATAAAGTTTTCCTTAAAGGAAAACTATATAAACCGCAAAAAAAGCTATATGTTAATCTTTCTTCTGCAGAAGACAAAAGAGATTTCTTTCTGTGGCCATACTGTGGAAGTCAATGGGGGCCAATGTTGTTTGGTTACCAACATTTTTCAAAATATCTTCTTTTGTCTTCTGCAGAAGAAAGGAAGGCATACAGGTTTGGAAAGACATGACAGTGAATAAATTCTGCTCAGGAGCTCAGGGACCTTTATTGAGTTCTCACTTTTCATTTAGATATCAACTTGCTTCAGATGTTTCTTCTAAAATTCCTTAAAAGTAATAAGACAGATAGATGAGACTCATGAGAATACTGGAGTATGTTTCTTAGGAGAACAATCTGTGACTTGAGCAAACATATCCATATCCACTCTCTATGTAACAACACTGCTGTCAAATAGAAACTATTGAGAACCCATTGCTCATGAGTAGGACTACACCAATTGTTTGCAGATTATTCAGATATGCCCATACTCCAAAGTAAATAATGAAATGCAAAGCAAACACTGTTCCATCTTAGACGTATGGTGCAGATTTGGATCATTCTAGCATAGTTGTCTGAGAGCAGTACAAGGGAGCAAAGGTTAAATTATGGTATGGATTTCCCCAGAGCAGATCACCACCTAATCCCATTCAGTGCACGGGTCACTCCCTTCTTTTAGTCAGATCAGATCTATGTTACAGATCTATGTAAAGATTATCCAAAGAGCCGACACGGTTTACACATAACATTGAAAAACTACATGGCGCAAATTAACTCAGCATGGATGTAATGCAAAGAGCGGCAGAAGCCTAATTTGATATTTAGAGATGGAGTCATTTTTTTTGGTTTTTCTTCTTTTTAATTTGACTGATCACCTTGTGAAAAGCAGCACAACGATTCCCACCGGGACTTCTTCTTTGCATGCCAGAAGAACGTGACTTGAAATTAAATGACTTATGCCTCCAACTACCTTTAAAAGCAGACAACTGTTGCATCTCCACCTTTGTACTTCTCAGAGGAAATAATAAATCACGCTAGGGGACGGTCTCCTTGTGGAACTCACTCGATAATGCGGGTCGGGCTTGTGGGATTAAATGGTGAGTACACTTTGAAAGGAATAATTCATTCTAAAAGAATGAAAAAAGAAGCACTGGCCAATAATAATATTATCAGCTGCCAGATTAATAAACTCAATTTCAGGAAATAAACGTCATGAGATTCTGGTCGAGACAGATATAAGGCTGTATGTTGTGAGCTGAAAGAACTTCACAAGCCTGAACCTGTCATTCATATCATCAAAACCCGAGACCAAGGTTTTCAACTGTAAAGTGTGAGATCCAATTTTTCTTATCCGACTGCCTCTGTGATAGCACGACTGTGAAGTCTGTACGAATGCATCTCCCGGCAAATCCGTAACATTTGCAGCAAAGCCACGAGGCCATGCAAACATTAAGATGTGGACAGACGAGTGTGTTTTAAAGCAGTCTCAACAAGACTTGTTCACTTTAGGTTAATGAATATACTTGCTGGGTAACCCCAGCCAAAGTCAGGGTTCACAAAACCTTCATTTCCTCACATTAATACAGCTCACAGACGGGTCTTCACTATGCGTGGGCGAAGCCAGGGTAAAAGGTGAAAGCAATGCTCTGTTGAACCTCAGAGCGGATCAAAGGAAAAGTCACATGAGCCTGGGAGAAAGGAAGACCCTGTGCGCTCACAGCTCATAACCAAAGCAGATTTAGAGTGTGTATGACTAAAATCAGGTTGACTCCCTAGAATGGAAATGGTGCTCATGTTGAACACGGCTAAAACAAACTCCTCTGAATTTTGGTTGTGGTAAAAGGACTATTTCAAAGTCTAAATGTACTATATATAGTGTTTTGGGGCAAAATTATTACTTTTTTTGTTAGCTACTAACAATATTTCTCCCAAATTTTAAATACAAATATTTTTTATTTGTATGTATTTGCAAAAAATGAAAACTGGAGAAATAAGTCAACAGAAAAGATGCTCTGTATGTTTCCATACCGCAAATACTGCAAAGAAAACAGTTCATATTCACTTTTTAGCAATACAACAGTAATATTGTACATGTATTTCGGAAAGTTTAACAATAATTAATTGCTGATTAAATTAAAATTTGAAATAGTCTCTTAATATATATAATATATATATATTGGCATATGAATAACAAAACCAATTCTTATGTTTCTTTAATGGTTAATCCACCAGTATGTGTAAGCTGTTAAGTCACAGTAGTATTTCTAAAATAGTTATTTTTTAATTTAGGCAGAAAAAAATAAAGCACTTTATTATTTTTAATTTAGATGTCCAATTACAGTTAATAATAACAGACACTGTGCGTAAAAACAATGCCAGCAAAATACAAGCTGTTATCATGGGCAAAAGACGCCATACAAAATATGTTTCTTTTCTTTGAAAAAATACTATTTCGTTGTTTCAGTTTGTTATTTGCCTATTAAATGACAATAAAAGTATTTGACAAACTTTATTTTATTTTGACAAAATATTTGTGTTTTCTCTTTATTATGACAGGTGGTATAATACATTTGTTAAACACTGTTTATATAAATTAGTTTACATAATAAATGTAGATGTGTGATTTTCTTTTCTAAAAGTCCTATAGATCTGTAACTTCTAGATCTAATTGCAGTGGAAAAAACAAGCCATGCCCTCTATTCGCCTTTTCTTTCTCTTTTTCAATATTCTGTTTCACTGGGAAATACATCATAATACTGAAGTAAAGTCGATCGTGACTGTCAGTTCAGCAACCGTCAACTTCCTCTGAGACACAACACAATGCCAAATGACTTTCTCCAGATGTTAAAGATCTCCTCGGTTTCTGCACTTCTGTCGTATTGGAACAGAAGAGGTGCAGATAAAGGTAAAAAAACGTACAACTAATACAGGATTACAACAAACGTGACTGTACTAATACATCATTCATGATTTTAATTGCTTGTAATAAGCATGAGTTCAATTAGAAGGAGAGTAAAATCAATATGGTGATAGCGAGGCGCACGCAGAGGAAGTGAACGGGGAAATGATCAGGCAGGTCACCGCTGGACATTAATGGGAATACATGCTGCTTCTCTCCTGCAGGTTGATTGTGTATTGAGCGATTAACCTCAGCTAGTCAAAACTTAAGCTGATTGCTAATTAGCCCGCGTCTGCACAAAGGAAATGCATTTCCTGCCAATGCATTACACTCTCAGATGGATGAATGCATATTAAATAGCTTTGTTTTAAGAGTCGTATTAAGTGAGAAAAGACGCCTGGCTTCAAGACAAAATGTAAGTGCTGAGTCAGGGATTTTCTGTGAAAGGGGCAAGAGAGTAGAGAGAGGGAGAGAAAGAATAACATGACCAGAAAGAGACACAGAGATGAGGACAAAGAGAGATAACACACAAAAATAAAGCACATTGTATAGCAGCACAGACCATTTCTCTGTGTATTGATTTTATCATTAGACATATTTGCAAAAGGAGCGTTTTAGGATGAAGATCCTATGAGGAACATTATCCAAAAGTAGTTGTTACAGTACACATTTTCCCTAGGGTGTTTCCCTGAGGACCCAACTCCAGCTAACCTCAAATTAAGCTAGCCCATTTCAAATATTCTCTCAGTTGGAAATGCTCAAGTGAGGTATGGTATTTTCATATCAAGGTATTGTACCGTCCCAGAGGTCCGCCACATTGAAAAGTGCTTACGGTGGGCCCTAGATGCACTCAACTTTGTGCAAACTGACTGAAAGTCCACTCCAGTATGCACTGTATTTGCTGAGAACGCAAGGTTAAATCCTCAAATGACCACAACGTGGATTAAAGAAACACAGCAGACACTTGGCCGAGGAAGTCCTCCATGCATTCTGATCTATTTTAATATAAACCCAAAAACCTGTCAGATGGACCATCTTGAAACTGCATATGAGACAAAGTTAATAAAATAACTTTATTTGGACTACCATCTGGAAATAACTGCGTCTAGCATTGTCAGCATGCAGATCTTCAGTGGACAGTCAATGTGATCCTAAAGCTACAAATGAACAGACGAGATGGAAAAACATGGTGCCCATCTGCCTCTGAAAATTCATATGACAACCAGAAAACCTATCCAGCCAGCCATACATATTTAACAATATGAGACCTTTGCAACCTTTGCTTCAACTATTCATAAAGGCTTCTCAGTTCATACGGTGCATGCAAATATACAGAATGGACCGAACAGTGCTTCAACAGATCAAAAACTTGCACTTACACTAAAGAACTGAACAAATGTTCAGACTTAAACTCTTCTGTGTCCACTGAAATTATGAGAATTGTGTTCTGGATTTAATTTAAAGCGTTCTCCTAACATATATAGCACAAAGGAAGCGTGAGTAAAAATAGCAAGCATCTTGAATTCATTAAGATGTGTTTGTTCGGCAAAGCAAGTACATCTTTTAAGTGTACACCCCATAACTCACTCTTCTAAATTACAGCTGAAAAAGCAAGTAATTATTATTCATGCTCGAAAAATATACGAGTGGTTTGTAACATCATACCGCATATTTTTGTTTGTCGACACTTGGAGCCTGAGAAAAACAAATGTTTTGTTTTTGTGTTGCATGCAATTCCCCATTAACAAAAAGAAAATTTGGTCATTTTAACAGACTACTTGGTCAAATCTTTGCTAAATAGACTCCACAGTAACCTTCTAACTTCTTTGGCAGCTTCTTAATTTTTGATCGGGTTACAATGGAGGTATTACAACACACCGTAGTATCTTATTGTGAATATTCTTTAAAGAATGTTCTGCAGAACAGTGTAAAATACTGCCACTACACTCTTAAAAATAAAGGTGCTTCAAAAGGTTCTTTAATGCCATAGAAGAACCTTTTGGTTCTATAAAGAACCTTTTACATCTGAAGAACCTTTCTGTTTCACAAAAGGTTCCTTGTGATGAAAAAAGGTTCTTCAGATTATAAAAAAGTAAGAAAGAGATGGTTCTTTAATGCAATGTTTCCACATCACATTTTAGTATCGGTTCGGCTCACTTGGAACCTTGAGCGAGATGGTACTAAAAATAGTAACAGGTACTAGGTTCTGTACACAGTGGAAAAGCTCCCAAAAGTGAACTGTACCGAGTCGTAGCGTGCGGTACCATGCAGTGGAAAAGCGTAATTTGAAAACACAGTACCTAATAATTTTTAAAACCTAAAAAAATGAATTTGGACATCTGAGGTTTCTCAAGGACAGCGACGATATTGAGGTAGATTGTATAAACACAACTGCAAACATCCCTGCTGACTTGTACCCTACACTCTTAAAAATAAAGGTGCTTAAAAGGATTTTCACAGCGATGCCATAGAAGAACCTTTTTTGGTTCCACAAAGAACCATTCAGTCTAAGTTGACAAACACATTATAATACTGTTTATTAGTTAGATATTTGTAAAACCCAGTGACATGAAGGGTGACTTATGATAATGATTTCAAAAATAAAAACATGAAGATACAAGGTTTCAGAAGACAGCAGTGATATATAAAGCATGCTGCTGTTAAAGGGATAGTTCACCCAAAAAAAAAAAAATCTGTCATCATTTTCTCACCTTTGAGTTGTTCCAAATCTGTCTTAAATTGCTTTGTTCTGATGAACACAGAGAAAGTTATTTGGAAGAATGCTTATAACCAAACAGTTCTTGGACCCCATTGACTACCATGGTAGGAAAAATGTCTTTATATTTTTCTTTGCTCTGTTGAACACAACAGATGAGTTAAGATATTTTGAAGAATGTAGGACATCAAAAAGTTCTGGGGTACTTTTGACTAAATTTTACTATATGATACTGTTTGGTTACAAGCATTTGTCCAAATAAATTTCCCTATGTTCACTCAAACAAAAAAATGTATATAGGTTTGGAACAACTAGAGTGTGAGTAATTTATGACAGAATTTTCATTTTAGGGTGAACTATCCCTTTAATGTAAAAACTTTTTTGCCATTATCAAGTATTTTGCTTTCAGAGATGTAACGTTGGATATCAAGCGGTGACCCATCCCTGTGCTAAACTTATTTATTGTACAGTAAACAAAATTGTCCATAAAATCACACACTGAAATAATGTTTCCCCTACAATATAGAAAATTATGTGTTTGGTTTCTAACTCACTCCTGATTTAGATGGTTTCATTTTCTTGGCAGCCAATAATAATAATTTACTATACTGCACAAAACACATTGTGGTCAGCACAAATCAATCAAATACAAACCTGACTACACTAAACATAGGGTTTTATTTCAAGTGAACCTGTGTTTAATGCAGTCAGGGTCATATTTTTCATGAATTTGCATAGTTTTGTTCATGAATTTTAAGGGCATGTCACACAACCTGTCCATGCTGGCATCGGCATATTTTGGCAGCTTCCACCAACTGACAGATGAATCTGTGCCAAAAAACAGTCTGATTGGACACAGAGCCTTTAATGTACAACCCAGTGAGAACCACTACTCCAAAGTCTACAGTATTTGTGAAAGTGAAAGTGACCTATTTGTCAGATATGGTGACCCATACCCGAAATGTGACCTCTGCATTTAACCCAACCAGTAAGATTAAATCATCATAGTGAACACACACACTTCAAGTCGTGAACACACATACACCGGGGCAGTGGGCAGCTAACACTGCAGCGCCCGGGCAGCAAACGGGGGTAAGGTGCCTTGCTCAAGGACAGGTCAGTTGTTACCTGCCGGTACTGGGAATCGAACCGGCAACCTTCTGGTTACAAGTCCGACTCTCTAACCATTAGGCCACAACTGCCCCCATAATAATGTGCCCCAATGTGCAGTTGTGTTCAAAAGCCTATGACAACCTGAAAGATATATACATTGATACTGACTAATGATACAATAAGCAGGCAATAAACAAGTTTTAGCTTTGCCGAGATGCTATCATCACAAAAAGTGATGATGGCAATTTCACAAGATCTTAATTCACCTTTTAGGAACGTTCATGTAGAAAAGTGTAAGATTAAATCATCATAAAATGTGATTGGACTGTAGGACAATATAAACATGAGTCAATACCTAATCAACATTCAGCCGCAAGATCTACAGCTAAATAAAACATTGATTTCATGTCTGCATTCAACAAAACAAGATGGGTTTGTATTAAGAACAAAATTCGTATGCAGTTATATTTAGCCACTTTAGGAACTTTTTGCTCTTAAACTCTTGGAGTTTTGGGAGACTGTAATTTATCAGCAGGGCTCATGTCTTAGCTTGAAGTAGTAAATCAATCAAATCAAAAAAAGAAAGGCCTTTTCTTCATGTATAATGATGTATGGATCTCTAACATATTCCTGGTTCCAGATCATTTCTTCTTTTCTTCAATTATGTGAATCTGTACATAAACAATCTAACAAGACTGTGAAGGTTGAGATATCAGTGGTCTCTTATATTGTTTGTGAGAAGCCAGGATACAGTTTCAGTGAATAACGCCTTGCCTTTCTTACTTTGTCATGTTTTCCCTATTTAGTCGGTTACTGTCACCTAACCAACAACACAAAGGATTCTGCAAATCTACACTTTTAAATGTAAAGGTGCTTAAAAGGTTCTTCACAGCGATGCAATAATAGAACCATTCAGTCAAAGGTTCTGTAAAGAACCATCTCTTTCGAAGAACCTTTTTCGACACAAAGGACCTTTTGGGAAACCGAAAGGTTCTTTGGATGTTAGAGATGCACCGATATATTGGCCAATTTCACACTTTTGGCTATTGGTCCATTTAAACAGCTGATGATCAGGGCTGATATATCCTGTCAATCAAAACTGGACTGGAAAATGCAATGAATGTGTGCTCTGTGTAAAAAAAATTCAGTTTGATGTTCAACATTAATAGTCATTATATGAATTAATAACATTGAGAAAGTTAAGAAAAATACATTCTTTAGAATTTAGTTAATGTGAGTTTATATAACCACCACAATATCAGTATGGGCAGATGTCACTCTGAATAATCGTATCGGTGGTGAAATTTAGTATCGGTGCATCTCTTGTTGAGATCTTTCCTAAAACTTAACAGGAGCTATGTAAGATCATTCAGTCTGTTTCTCAATTGCATTGCTGTCTAGGATAAACAAGGTAGAATATAACAAATTTATAGTATGATTTTTATTCATATATAGGAGCAATAAATATGACCTTGCATTCACCAATTATAGACTGTGCCTTTATCTGTCAATGTAGACAAATCCTGACCCCAGGTTTCCTTAAAAACACATATGAGGGCCAGTCAATAAAAAATAGCCACACAGCCTGCGGGCAGTGCTTGCAAACCAGATCCCCTTCTTTACTATAAAAGCCCTCAGGGTCTGTTTTTGTTATTCAATAAATAAGTCTGTGAGTGGCTTGTTTTTATGGGTAATTGCTTGTTTGACATTGCATTTTACACATTTTCACGGGATTGAAACCACACGCTTTGCCCTTGGACTAAACATTGGATCTGAGCCCAATAAATATTGATCGTTGCTGAGGTGTGTGGCAAACCATCGATTTCTCATGCGTCTGCCAATAGCGGCCATTAAGGTAAACGTTAATCGCCAAAACCCTCCAAAAAAGCGCCAGCTGATCTTTTTGTGGTTTTGTTTGTTCATTTTAGCTTTGCTTGCTGGTTAAACGGCAAACAGATGTCACTTTGCTCAGAGGATTGTGGCATGGTAAGAACCTCTTACACACATTTTAGTGACCTGTTAAGAGCCTTATGGAGCCCTGCCCACATGTCCGTAATCTCACATATCCTCTTAAAAATGGAATTGATTGAAAGAATTGATCTTTCCAGAAGCTTGAAGACACAGTCATGTAATTATCTCATATAAATCTCTACCATCTATATTATGAGGTACGAATGGGGTCTCTTCACAAATTATTGCTGTTCCGAAGGTGAATTACTAAATCTTCTATTCGGCCTGACTAAAAAAGTGCTGGGTTTCCTAAACGTGATTAAATGGGATTTTTCTTCACAATTGCTGCCATTAGTGCCACAACAGTTAATGTTTATTATTCAGTCATGGAAGTAAATGTGCGTACTTGACCGCACATTTAAATTTCCGGATCGTTTGTGATCGTATGATGCCCGAGAGCGGTGAGAGGACTATTGGGGTCAACAGCATTTTGTAAGTCAAATCCAAACATGGATTCAGTTCATTTTCCTCAGCCTATATTTCCATGGTGGATGACGGGCCACCCTGTGAGCCTGTAGGCAATGATTCATTACCCAGAATTCCTTCAGGTTGCTCTGTAGCTTGTTCTCATGTTTCCATGTGCTCTGTGCCATACTTGATCAAAGATGTTAACCCCTTGTGTACACAGCTCAAAGCCACTTTATCGGTCTTATAAAAGTGTATCTTAATAGTTGTGCTTGCTAACGCAAGTCTCACTATTATTATTCTTCATATATGTGATAGAGATTGTTTTGAAACCGCTAACCACAAGTTTTCAAACACTAGCCGGGTTTTGAAGTTTCACATCAGAAACGTGTGACGGAAACGGCAAATTTTGAAATAAAAAACGTTAATTTGCAAAAAAAGGTTTTACGCTTGCTTGAGGTGGTTTTTCTTTTTCATGAAATAGGGATAATGGGAGATGGTAAAAATTATTATATTCAGTGGATTTTCTTACTTTACTAACTGATATTTAGTGCCAGTTTATTAGGAAGTGACGGTTGACTAGCTGGACGGAAACGGTGCTTATTCGCAAATGTTTTATGCGATATTCCCATTTTGCGTGTAAGCTAAATTCACACCTTTGGATGGAAACCTGGCTATTAAAGCACAACTCATCCTGCAGATGTGCTGTGGACATGGGTAGCAAACTTGTGAGTGATGATAATTTGGACTAAAAAAGGCAAACAAACCCAAAATCCCTTATCCAGGAAGCAAAAATCATTGAAATTTATGAGATTTATTTCAATAACAACCCAACAACCATACAGAACACTTTAGAAATTGTGGTATCGACTATTTCACATGCAAGCACCTACGTGTATATTTCCATTTGCCGACTAGTTTGCTGTCAGATTTTATCAGTAAAATGCTTCGTAGAATTTGTTATGTAACAATTTACAGTCTTCACTATTTCTCCTTCAGACCGTATTTTTGTGTGTAGATGTGGAAGACTGTAAGCATTTGTATTTATGTTTGTGTGTGTGGTGACCAAAAGCAGCTGTGCAACTTGGATTACAGCCTGCTCATTACTCAGCTGTGGCCTTGGATTAGGATTGGACATTACTCAGTACTAGAATTTACATGACAGTGAAACTCACAGGCGGCTTAAGCACCACCACTGTTTACACTTTGACAGAAAGTCGGATTCCCTCCATCTGACAGATGGTGGGTCGGCCAAAAAGTGCGCGTTTAGACTCTTCTCAGGGGCAGATGTGGTCTAATGAGTCAGCGGTGGGCAAACAACCCTCATGTGCGAAGGTGAGGGTCCCGCATGGGACGAGAATATCACCAGAAGAAGAAACAGCAGATGATGACCTCGAAGTGGATACGTTACATTTGAGAGTTATCCGAAGAATTACATCAACAGAAGCGTGGAAAAGATAAAAGCTTGGACCTTGAAAATGAAAGAAACCTTGCATAAGAAATCAGATTTAGATTAACTGTTACATTAAGAGGCTTTTGGTTGTTCGATTTTGTGGTTGAACGTGAAAGAGATGAAGAGGCAGATTGAGTGTAAACATGGTAAAATGCCTTGCGATCGGCCTTAGCGAGAAACACACACACACCTACACACATAAACACATATGCGAAGGGGAGGGAAAATGTGTCCTGACCCTGCCTGACCCCAGATACAAAGCCGGAGAGGCCCTGAAGGCACAGAATTAATTGCAGCCCACAAACCCTTATCCTTTACATGTCAAGAGGAAACCTTACACTAGTAAAAGAACCAAGGAGTCGAGGGTTAGTAATGATTTCATTTCAACATTTAAATAAGTGTGATGGCAGGCTTGAAAATGTGAACGACATAAACAGATGAATTCAAAGGCGTTATTCGTCTCTAATGGGTTTAACTTTGTACCTTTGTAGCACATTACATGCACTGAATACAGAAAATTACCCTCTTGTTGTGTACACAATTCTTATCAGGCACAAGAATCTAAGTAAAAACATTATCTCAACTCTGCCTGTTTTACTCCTGTGACACAAGAATGAAATCGCACACTCGTGTGATGAAGACACTAAAGAAAATAGAGAAGATCTTATCTGAGAAATATCTGTTTTTCCGTTAAATCGCACTGTGTTCCACTAGATAGCGTAGAAAAGGATTTGAGCCAGGCTGGAAACACTTTGCAAAGTCTCTGTAAGTGTTCTCGTTTGGCAGAGCAAATTATGTCAAAGTAGGAGAATTATTTAGCAAACTGCAATCAATAGTGGTTAAGATGCTGAGAGGCCGTCTCTGAGCAAGAGGACAGGTAGACATCAATAGCAGTGTAATGGTCTGCGCGGCATGGGATATATACAAATGTCATGGCTGTGGACTATGACATCACGCGATCAATACAGCATCGCACAGAATCCTGAAGATACAATCTGTTTGACTGCTGGTGGCAATAAACTGAAGATTAACCTTTTCATCCAAACAGAGTCCTCAAGAACATTAAAGGGCATGTTGTGCTTTGCGCTAATTAACGGGAAAGTTGTCACATTTTTTTGACGTTCAATATACCAACCTGAAAACATGGTTAAATGAGGTCATGCAGTGGCTCTGTTGCAAAACCTGGTGATCTCTGTACAAATGAAGTCCTGATGTTCTAAAATGGCTGTTCTAAAAGCTAGGCGACTAGATTATGCTGCTTTCTAAGATATCTTGTTTTACCCAGTTGTTAGGCAGCATCATTTATCAAACACGGTAAAGAAGAATCCCAGAATGACTCACAGTGCATTTAAGCCATGTGTTTTATCATTAATCCCTAATCGAACCCAGAACATTTGTGTTGCTAACGCAATGCTCTTGAGTTGCAAGATCCAAGATGGTGGACACAAAAGAAAGGAGCTATTATTAAACACTAAAACATATAACCAAAAAGAGCTAAATGCAATTAAAGTCAAAGTCAGCTTTATTGTCAATTCTACCACATGTACAGTACATACAAATGGAGGATTGAAATTGCGTTACTCTCAGACCCCAGGTGCATACAGATTACATAGAATAAACGTATATCAAAAAAATATATCAAATTACAGATAAATACAAAATCTAAATATATATATACACAAAACAACTTTACAAGCAAGGGATATATAACCGAGATAAATGTGCAAACCAGTGAAATAATCAACAGTGCAGATGAAATAAACAACAGTGCAGATGAAATAAACAACAGTGCAGATGAAATAAACAACAGTGCAGATGAAATACACAACAGTGCAGATGTATATTATCACGTTGCATAAAATGGACGGAAGTATAACAACTGCAGTCATTGTGCAGCCCGCCATTCTCATGTCCGTCGTCCCCCATGTTTGTTTACTGTTAAAGTGACAGTTCACCCAAAAATGAAAATTTTGTCATCATTTACTCACCATCAGGTTGTTTCAAACCTTTATACATTTCTTTGTTCTGCTAAACACAACGGAAGACTTTTGGATGAATGTCAGTAACCAAACAGTTCTCATCCTCCATTGACTCCCATAGTATTTATTTTCCCTACTATGGCAGAGAATGGGGATGAGGTCTGTTTGGTTACAGACATTCTATCAAATATCTTCCTTTGTGTTCAGCTGAACAAATAAATGTATACAGGTTTAGAACAACTTGAGGGTGAGTAAATGATGACAGATTTTTCATTTTAATTTTTTTTAAGTCACGTTTGACCACGAGAGATTTTGCGAGATTTCCAGTGTTCACAGTTGGGACTTTGGTTGTATGTGAAGGGAATTTTTTGGTGTGTGGTGTGCTGTCATGATCACATATTGTACTATAAGAACAAAACTGTTAAATCCTAAAAAAACAAAATTGTCATGTGGTCTCTCATATTTAAAAAATCTTAAGTAAGGGATAATCCACAGCTAGCCGTGCATTAAAGGATCTTAATGCACGACGTGGAGGCCTAAAACCGCCCGCCCAAAAAAAACGGTTCCATTGGAGTCAACGGAGGAACTCTCTCTCTCTCAATGGCTCTGGTTTTCATGCACACCCTCCAGCCAATCAGAATCGAGTATTTAAACAGACCATGGTATAAATAATAATAATAATAATATAGAATCCATTGTAGCTTGTTGTGTTATCACTGTTGTGGCAAAGACACCTTTTCTAATGTGTTACAACAGTGTTAAAATAAGCCTGCATACTTTGGCAGTTCACTAGACTTTGGAACAAATAGATTAAAAAAAATATATGTTTGAATGCATTTAAAAACTAAAGTAGGATTCAGAAATAGCAAACCAGCCAAACTGATGAAGCCCAAAGGGAAACAAGTTCAGAGAGGCACCAGCCAGAGTGATCGATTATTTAGGAATGTCCAGCTCTGGCTTTTGTGAACTGCAGAACAAGAGCCCTTTTCTCCCTCAGTAGTCATTCACATTTGAACTGCTCTCTCTCTGAAAGGCTGTGACCTGCAGAAGTCCACCTCTGGCCTTGTCCACTTCCCTCAGTCAGAGGCTGCCCCTAACACACACACACAAACACTCAATATGCTTAACAGCCAAGCCTATGTGCACATAAACATGCAAATCAGCGTAACAAGAAGGATATAAAGAAAGAAATAGCAAGGGCGAGAGACCGAAAAACTCTAAGGTGTCTTAGTTATTTCTCTTTTGCATGGCTTGTAGTGTGTTGACAGAGTGCAATTCCCATGGTAGCTAAAGATGATGTCCCCACCACTTTGCATATTTTGTTTAGTCAATACAGCTGAAGTCCTGCAGAGCTTTTTTTCTTCTGGGAAACACCACGGTCTGCTAAATTCTCATCGGTTCCTAAACCAGCTTAGCTTTACATACATCTTTAATTTAGCAGTAAATCTGTGTAAAACTGAGCAAAATCCTTGAAGCACAAAATAAGTGCAGTGGTTTCCTTTTTGAGGCTATGATAAACAGACTTTACCTGCAGGCACAGAGAATGCAGTGAACATTGCCAAGGGAAGGAAACTTTGAAGCGTCACAGAGGAAGCATACTAAAATGAGAATGAAGTTTTTCTCGGCCTCATGAATATTTTTTGCGGTTCTGGGCCTGTATTTACAAACCATTAAGGCTAAAAGCGTAACAAAAGCAGGTCTCGGGCAGAAGAGCACACCACAGGGTTAGTGAGAAATGGTAGATTTAATGGTCAATAACAGGTACAAGTATCCAGGCAAAAACAGGTGAGTATATTCCAATAACAGGTGCAACTATCCAAACAAACCTGGTCTACAAAGTGCAGACCTTATATCAAGGCCATACAAAGAACTAAACACAAGTGTCAACTTAAATACCTTCCCAAAACCCAAACAGGTGCAAACACAACGAGGAACAGGTGCTGAATATATTGATGGCAGAGGTGAGGTGCAGAGGGTTCTGGGTAATGTAGTCTTTTCAAAATTAAAGGTCCGGAAAACACAGAAAAACACACGGGGCAAGACGAGAGTGTTACAAAAAGTAGCTCATAGCTTGCCGATTTAGAAGAAAGTCTTAATAATAATGGGTGTGTGATCTACATTTTTTAGCTGAACCAGTATTTCACAAAGCATTATAGCACCAAAATCAGCTTCTAAATCTGAAGAGTTAGGGTCTAAGTTAAGTCTAAGTCTTACCAAACCCTACATTAAACCTTACATCCAACAAGTCGTGTCACAATTAACCTCACATATTCACTTCATCATCATAGGCATAGCTCTCTAAACTTCATTTCACATTCAACTTGCCTCTTAGTTAATAATATTAACAGACTTAATTTGTCACCAAGCTCCACTTCGCAATCAATCATCTTTACCAAACTTCATTTTATTTAGTGTTATTACACGGCTTGTTGGAATGCTTGATTCTGATTGGCCAGTTGTGACATTTGCAGGTTCGTTATTCTCAGATAACAACTGCTCAAAACTAATATCATACAGTAACCCGGGTGTTGCAAATCATTTTGATTGGAACAGTTTAATATTACACAAAAATAAATATAAATATCTCTTTTAATAACGTAAATGACATTATCTTTACAAATGATTCAAATGATGACAAATTGCCTTTTCGTGACTTAACCAAAAGTAAATGGTAAGTGAGCTAATCAAATATTTCAAATTCACATTTCATGTCCAGTATATTTTCATGTGGCAAGTAGCCGTGTAATAAGCAGGATAATGTACAAGCAGCCAGCTGTTATTGCGAAATAAGCCCCTTCAATGTGATACAAGACCCTCCGCTTCACTATCCCTTATTTGACTCGTGCAGACAGTTATTTTTCTTTACTAACTCTCAAGCGAACTTCACGCAGCAGGGTATAAGTAAAGTGAGAAACCAAGTTAAAAACGTTTTTATAACTCAAACTTAAGCAATCATGTGCTATAATAGGCTCATTCATTTCTAATACACAGAGTATTTTCTGGATCACTGGCACATATCGCAAATCTAGGGGGCAGTGTAATCCTAACAGAGTAATGGTATTATGTTATTACTTCAAAATAGAGGCTGTAACGTCTTGTTGTAGAGTACTGAGATAATGCAAAGGAACAGAAATGTATTAAGTGCTAGGTAAACAGAAGTATTTGTGAGAGGACAGTGGGTTTGAAGGGTGTGTGCAATTCTGGGATGCTTGGCCTGTTTATTATCATCGGGAAGGATGAGAATGCCCAGCCCCTCTCTCACACATACAAACACACGAACGCACGCACGCACGCATGCACACACATTCACACACTTACCAGCTGCTCCTCTGCAGCCCACAACAGCTGCTGCATGCCACCGCCCAGCAAGAGAGAGAGAGAGAGAGAGAGAGAGAGAGAGAGAGATACAGGCATACACAGGGCAAGTGAGAAAGAACGCAAAAGAAAGAGAGGAGGTTGAGTATTGCATGAAAAGCAGATTCATGAGTTCATCTCAAGTTAAGATGCTTTGTGTGGTGCTCATGGGGCACTATAATTATTGCCCTGGGAGCAATACGCCCCTCTACCTTCTGTCAGAGAACTCAGTGTCTCTAAACAGCTAGAGCAGTGCCAATCATATCCAAAATACAGATAGGCACAGTGTACATTGCTCATAAAAATGCATGTGTAAAATAAAAGTAGTCTGGAGAACTCGCATTCAGAACTCCATCAGAAGGAAATTTAAAATGGTGCCAACTGTTGGTCTCAGATGTTTCTAAAATTCTGTGTTAGTCGCCAATGTTGGCATTATTCGGTTTTAAATCAATACAGCCATAAATATGTATGCAACAATACTTTACAGATGTTTGCTTTATCCCAACTACAAGTGCTACAGACTGCAAATGTGGTTCACATTTGTTCTTTACCTGTGTTAGATTACATTTATGAAAAAGGGTGCTAATCGTTTCATGTAAACAAAAACTTATTAAAAAGAGAAATGGGTGACATGGGTGAAACAATTTGAAAAAAAAAAACATATACACAGTAAGAGAATGGTACCACACTCTTAAAAAAGGATTATAAACACATTGTTTATATTATGCTATTTAACACATTATGTGTTATTTTAAAATAAATGAAAGGGACAACACAAGTGTTTTACAAGTAACACAAAACGGAACAAAAAATGTATTATTTTAACACAACAGTTTTTAGAGTATAAATAATGTTGATGTAGCCACATATCTTTACTGTCCTTCTAAAAACCTTGTATCTCCAATTTGTGATTAATCTTTTTTGCTATATGTCATCATTATTAGTGACCCTTTATGTTTGTCACTGAGTTTTGCTAATCATACATTCATACAACAGTTCGACGGCACAAGTGTGTAGATAAATCAGAAACAACAAATTGGGAACTACTTTTTTCTGCCATTAATTCCTGAGCACTGTGTGAATGTGCCTGTGTTTACTTTCTTCTTATTTCATTAAATGGCAGACTGGTGACCTAAGCACATACCGCCACCTACTGCTCAATATATTATCATATTCTCGACTTTTACATATTATTACAAAAATGACTCGGGGATCAGCTGGCGCTGCGTTTTCCTGTGTTTACTTTCAGTTTCATAAGTCCGACTAATAGTGGCGAAGTGATACAAGCAGGAGTGAAGTGGTTCCCGTAAAGATACGGTGGAATATCGCACGGCTCTCTCAACCAATCAGATTCGAGAACCAGAAAGAACTGTTGTATAAAAATATCTAACCAATATAAATGCAAAAAGTTAACGTTAAAAAGTGCTTGTGAAATTTAATAACACAGTATTTAATCATTTAAAAAGTACAACGTTTTTTCAATTTCATAAAAAATAGCAAATTTGGAAACCCTATAAAAATCCTGGCAGCTGGGGCAACAGAAATATACTGTAAAATAACATATTTTTTTTGTAAATGTGCAGTATTTTTCTGTAATTTGGCATTTTCACCGTATTTCAAAAATAAACTGTATAAAACAATCCAGTAAAAATAGAATTTTTCTGGCAGCCAAATTTTCCTGTACATTTTTTTTCATGTTTTCCTTGTACATTTGCTGTCTTTTTCTATAATTTGATGTTTTTTACTGTATTTTAAAAAAATATGTGGAAAAAGCACATAAAATTACAGTTTTTTTATCATTATACATGAAAAATCTTTAAAATCTGTAAAAAAAAATTCTTAAACTGAAACTTCAAGGGCAGCAACAATATCACAAATGTTTAATTGGAGCACAAATAAACAGTCTGTGACCTTCATGAGATGGTATGTGAAATACTACATTATCTCTCCCATTCTCTTAAAATCTCCATTTGCTCTTCATAAAATGTAATTGCAGTCCGCACTAGAAGCAAGTTATAAAACAGGCCTCATTTGACATCTTATATTTCTATGGGCCTGTATTAGGTCAAAGAAAAACTACAGGCCATTAGTAAGCACTTCACTTCATACATTAGTGAGGTACAGCGTTCACAGGGTTCAGAGGAACAAATAAGAGTAATTAGTTAATTAGCAAAGAGCAGCCCGTGGGCCTTTCTGAGCAGTGCTGTAGACCTCTTCTCCTTTAAAGCAGCCGACCTGGAACATTCACGTTCTCAAGGATTTTCACACACACGCATGCACACACACACACGCACGCACACACATTCATGCTCATATAGGCACAAGTCCCACACCAAAGCCCCCCGCTTAAGTATATGCACAGACCCACATGCACATTCACAAAAGCGGTCAGGCGACGCAGGGCCAGGCGTGTGCGCAGAGCGTTGAACGTGTCACGGGACTTGTTTTTGTTGCATTGTTCCCCAGGCCATAAGAGTTGACTGCGAGTAAGGCAAGAATGGATCTACAGGATTCTTCAATGCTTCACCGCAGCTTTATTGAGTCCTGTAAAAGGATGCACGCGCACACACGTATGCATAACCCCACAGGTCTGACTTGAGCTTTAAGACCAACAGGGTGATAAACAAGACTCCAAAGCCTCCCAGCACACTGCATTAGCTCACCCTAATGCACACTCGCCATCAAACTGTATTATTCATTCTTTATGTTGTAAATACAAAAAGCATTGATTTGTCCTCGTCCACTGCTGAGCACTGACAATATATGCAGGGGAAGGATATCTATTTCTGTTTTTCTGTCACGTTACTTGAATTTAGCTTAAACTGCAATTTTATTGAATTCTGTCTATTCTACAAGTCCATATAGCCTATTCAGCCTGTCCTTATGTTGGGTCTACCGTCTCAGAGATCAGACAACCTCAGTCTGCAGAAAGAAAGACGAGCTACAGTCAAAAGTGAAGCAAAAGTGCTTACATCATCAGTTATGCTGAAGCCTGCCTGTAGAGGGCACTGTTAATGCTAAACACAGTGATGGAAGAGAGAGAGAGAGAGAGAGAGAGAGAGAGAGAGAGAGAGAGAATAAAGAATAGAAGTTACCGGCTGTTCCCATGCCACTAGGATTTCTGGGATTCTTGGCAGCCTTGCACAGAGGTCACTCCTGAAATATTTTGTCCCTGCAAACCCTAACAATATTTTTCTCTCCACCCAAAGGGGTTTAATTCATCATTAAGTCACATGTGTGTATAGGCCGAAGGATTCTGTTGCCGAAATTATGCTTGGACTCCGGAGGATTTGTCATGTTCACTGTGTCACAGACATTAACAAAATATATATGAGAGAATTCCTTTATTGCATTACATTTCCCCATTACTCTTACGAGTATACGAGTGCTGGAGTGTGTTTTAAGTGGCAATGTTTTACTTGACAGTAGATGTCGAGTGTATCCAGAGTGAACATGAATTCAGAACACATTACACATTTACCACATCATGCTCAACATCTTGCCAGAGGCAAAACATAAAGTTATTATGCTGAGGGTATTTGTACTTAATAAAAAAAACTTGGCATATCGACAGCGAAAGAGGGAATGCCACCCCTCACGCCCTGTTTGGACACGCTTCTGTCAGCTGTTGTTTCTTAAACAGAACTGTGGGAGCTTGTTTTCTTTATTTATTTGAACCGTCCACAGCTGAGAACGTGGACCAGGGCAGTGTTTCCCAAATGTTTGTGTATTGTGTATGCCCACAGTCACATCAGAAAGCCTCAAGCACCCGTTCATCAACACCAAGAATAGCATTTCACTCATATTATAATGTACTGGATTCAATTTAGCTTTGTCATCAAAGGTGAAGTGTGAAATATTTGCACCACTAGTGGCAATAAACTCAAATGTAAAAACTGTTCAAACCAGTTTCAAACACTCCCTCCATCCACCACTGGATGGACAAACATAGACACACCCCAAATTCATGCCATTGGTTGAGCCAACATTGTTATGTCTAGGCCAGTTGAGCCATTCCAACAAAGAAGCCATTGTTACAGAACACTTTTGAACTAAAACATCATAAATGTGGAAAAAATATAGAGTAATAAGGTTCTTTTGTTTTTGTTTTTCACAAATTTGACAGTTGATGGGGCAATCTAAATGAAACTTTTCATTGAGAGTATGTTTACATGAAAACAATGTAGTAAAAATAGAAAAGTCTTTAATTTGTGTTTTTGACATTTTCACACACAAACAAAAAAAATCATCAAAACGGTCTGCTTTCAAATGAATATGCAAAGACCAGTAAAAACTTAGTATTATGCATGCCAGGCCAAATGTTGGAAAAGTCACATATGCGTGCCCAGGTTTAACCCAAAAGTTCCAAGAGTTTTTGAATAAACTCTTGCAAGCCTATACACTAATATATGGTGACCATATGTGCTATTTTTCCGGAACATGTCCCGCCCAGGATTTCTGGAGGTCGCATTTGTCGATCGCATGTGTCATCAAGGTTTATTTCAGGTAAGCAACCGTTACATTTAAAAAAATAAAATTACAAATATTATGTCTTAAGAGAGAAATACATGTAAACGGCCCCTCAGAAAAATTGAATGCAGTTATGTTTCATAAAATCTCAACAAGTATGAAGCGCAACAAATTATGACTTACAGGTAGCTACAGGTAAGACTTGCAGGATAAAAAAACTCAATTGAAATCTTTCCAAGTACCCCCTGGAACCTGCTTAAGTGCCCCCTTGGGTAGACATCCACAACTACTGCCGATGAGAACTTTTAGACTGAACGCAATGGCTTTGGGGAGTGAAGAAGTAGAAAACCTGAAACTGTGTGTGTGTGAAGAAAATATAGAGACAACAACAGAGAGCAAGAGAGACGCAGTAGAGACACAGATCAAGTGTGCAAAGGAAGATAGGGCAAACTTCCTTAATCAGTCGTTTCCGACCGCAGGAAGCACCTGCAATCCATCTCGTATGGTTGGGCTGGGACCGCTACAGGCTTCTGAGAGACAGCCCTGTTTCTGAGAGAACTTTTAATTAATTGATTCATTGAATGATTGTAGCAGGCTGTATTTGTCACAGGTGTTCTAGATGTGATGTGCGAGTAACGCTAGTGGCAATGTTAGAGTTAGACACAACTTTGACATTGCCACTTGGCAAGGGTTTAGGACTCTGGAGAATAAAAGAGAGGGGTTGTAAGAGAAAAGCAGCTTGTATTGCATTATGTCGAGCCTGTTGAGAGGGAACTTGCGTAGACAACTAAATGCATAAATGAAATATTCAAGCCAAAAGAAGGTATAGCTTTAAAAATATAAGGTGGTCTAATTTGGTCATGTCTCAAACTATAAAAACAGAGCCAGTGGGTCTACCTCAAACCTCATAAAGTACACAGAGGATTAACAACTGCAACATCCATCAAAGATAAGCTTGGAGCAGCAATGTGTTCTGCAAGAGTTACCACAACCTTCGATGCGGTTCTCTATTTACCTTCCATCTAACAGATAGGAGAAACATCTCCTCAAATCCGCTTTGACAAGAGTATTTACATATCTCCCTCTCTAGACAAAAACACGGCCTCCTATTCGTCAGGAGATGAAAGGAACAACAGAAACAGAATAATTCCTGACACAGGAACCTCTAACAGCCATCAGTATCCATAATACAAAAGCTGAGGACCAGACGTTGACAAATTAGACCTCGTGATTCGTGAGGAGGAAAGGGGTCAGACACTGGAGAAGTACAGGGCCTGGAGCAAAAGTAAATGCTAAAGATCGAACTCGACCTCTTCATTATAGATTCCACGGCCCCATCAACCTTTGCCTGGCTGAATTCTTACAACTTGTGCTCGCATTGTTGAAGTTAAAAGTGTTTGAAGCCTCACCAACACAAGCAGAAGAGATCAACGAGAACGAAACTAAGCATACAGACACCCGCGGAGGCTGGAGTCGTAAGATCACATTGGTCGGCCCTTGGTACACCACAGCTCTGCTTCAGCGTGTGTTTTTATCATTGAGGCCATTAAAATCCCATCATCCACCATAATAACATGTCTGTTTTCTTAGACATGGGTGACCCATCTATCTTCTAAATTTACCATGGATGCTGAATTTAGGAACGTTTAGATGAGTTGCAAATCGCTTCGTCTTCAGCTGCTGAGGAAAAGTTTAATCCAAAACAAGGTCGAGAGAGAAAGAGGATGATTTCTAACAGCTGTCTGGAATCTAAAGTGGCAAATGTGAGAAACTTTAGGGGCTCCTTTCATCAATAATGGCTGGATTAACAGTAGGTTGTTGTATAACCAGTTCTGTTGCAAGGGTTAATGAATGGCCAGTTGAGGAGGAATGCAAAAACCTTCCCCAGCTGCAGACCTACAGGTCAAAGGTCAGGCAACATGTGACTAGATCCTCAGTGGGTGTTCTGATAGGTAGAGGACGTGATAAAGTGGCGCAGGTCTTGTAGTGAAAAGAGTTCTTCCAGAGGTGTGCCATTGCAAGAAGAACAGTATAGTCATCTGAGGCAGACAAGGTCTTGACTTGGAGATGTTATAGCTTGTGTGGAACCATCGTACCACATCTAGATCATGGAAAATATGTTTTTAGTCCAAAGCTCTTGATATTCAGTTAAATTAAAATTGATTTCTATAGTGCTTTCACAATAAAGAAGTGTCAAAAAAGCATTACAGTAAATACAGGGATGCAAATTACATGCAAAAGGTACATGCAATGTATAGGATATATGTACCAGCTATCAAAATATTAAAATAAATACAAATATGAAAAAAACTTTAAATGTCAAAATGTTTTAATGTTATTTAAATGTTATTAGTGATAAAAACATTTTGTGTAATTTGTGTAAATAATTGTATGAAGGACTGTATTTGAAACGTTGCATTAACGTTTCATTAACATTGAATTAGGGATAGTTCACACCCAAAAAAACCAATTCTGTCATCATTTACTCACCCTTATGTAATTTCAAAACTGTACGACTTTCTTTCTTCTGCAGACCACAAAAGAAGATATTTTGAAGAACGTTTGTAACAGAAAATCATTGGTCCCCATTAACTTGCATTGGTTTTCTCTCCCTACAATAGAAGTGAATGGGGACCAATGTTTTTTGTTTATCAACATTCTTCAAAATGTCTTTATTTGTGCTTTGAAAAAGAAAGAAAGTCATACAGGTTTAAAATTACAAAAGGGTGAGTCAAAGATTTCATTTTGGGGTGAACTATCTCTTTCATGGTGCTATTAAGAATGTACAGATATCATTTTTTTTCTTTTAATGTGATCTTAAAGAAAGCCCTTAACATTAAAGGTAAATCAGAAAGATTTACGGTTAAAAAATGTCTGTGTCCAAGCATAACTTTAGTTTTATGTCTAGCAACCAGCAGATAAGGAAAAACATGATGAATGTATAATCATTCAGTTTTAGGGTTGAGTAAGTCTCATACGTTCCCTCATTTAACCTCTACCAAAGCCCAAAACCCAAGGCACGCTCCCGCCTTAGAATAATCTCTCCTGAGAAATCTTAAAACTGAGATCGTTTTCCTCTTAAAGAACCCTGCAGGGTGCCTGTAAACACAGTTGCTGTATTAACAGTGATGATAAAAGGAGTGACAATGATTTGTGGCCTAAAATGACGGTCAGTAAATGAACTGGCTAAACACCACCAGCAACACCCGGGGCTTATATTTATAAATGTTCATGTAACCAAGCAACATGTAGCTATCTTCTTAGGTCTTATTATTTCCACCCACAGAAGCCCATGTGCTCTTGTTAAAGTCCCTTAGCAAACAGACTCTCCTTTACTTCAGTTCTCTGGAGGGTTAATAGGTAATCCTTCACTAAATGAGATTCAGAGGGTATATGGCCCTTTTTCCCTCTCTCTCTCCAGAGGCAGAGACCATAGAGGCCTCATGTGAAGGGAAAAGAGAGGCTGAGGTTGGGGGGAAGGGTCTTTTTGCCCCTGTCACCCCCCCCCCCCCCCCCCCATAAAAAATGTTGACAGATGAGGAGGTGGAGAGAGAAGCCAGCCAATTCAGTACCCGCCTCTACTTATTCCAGAGGTTTGGAAGATTTAACCTGTCCTGATCAAAAACAGCAACTTTTTCTCTTTCTCCAGAGAGACTTAAGTCTGAAGAGCCTTGCCTGGACCCCATGCTGTTTTACGGGGGTGCTGTTTTGCTGGTTACCGGGGTCAATAAAAGCGATAATTTTATCCTCCACTGACTTCACACCTTCTCTGTGAATTTAAAAACAAATCAAATCCCACCATCCATCCTCATCTGGGATTCCACAGTGCTTTGCTCTGTCAACTTTTTCGGAAAGAGATGTCATCAGGATAGCGCGCTGCAAAAAGGCTGTGCAACTTTTGCTTAGGAGCATAAAACATCAAACGTGCTGAAACTGTTTGTTTTTCGTACGTTCATTGCATATGCAACAAAACCAAAGGAGTCTTATGGAAAATGTGTCTTTACTTTCCTGCTGTCTACCTTGACTGATTAGGAATTTTGTTCTTTTCTACACCGTAAATAATGCTGTAATGAAACAGTTATTGTAATCTGATAACACACTGGCTTTCATTGTAAATCCCTTTGGCATGGCGAGCATTTACCGGTGAAGCAGCACACAAAGCCCATAATCTCCAGCTCATTATACCTGATTCTCCCCACATACACTAATGTGATGACAGTTTGGGCTCTAATTATACAGGCATGAAAAACAGATATTGAGTTTGTGTGTCTGTGAAAACATTAGCTTAGTTTGTTATGACCGTACACTAACGTGCAGAAATAGGAAAGGTCATTTCATTTAGTTAAAGAAGCAATAGTTGAAAGCGAATGAGGAAAAGACACTTTTAACTTTGTATAGCAGAAAGAAGTTAATGGACAGTGAGATCTGAGAGCTATAGGGGAGAATTATATATAGTCTGCACATAAATTAACATAAACTGCCATTACATGGAAAATAATAAAATGATTGTAAAAAAATTCTTAATTTTTTCCGTGGCTGTATATCCAGTAGAAAAAAATGACATAGGAGTGAAAGAAGAGCAAAAAGAAGAATAAAAGTAGGTTAACATATAACATGTATGTCCATAGAAATGACAAACAAGTGTTGCTTCCCACAATGCCTGTTGAGTCTTTTTTATACTCATGCAATTATCTTTCTCTCTTCTAATGATGTTCTTTAACTACATGCTTAAAGGTGATTTGCATCATAAATGTTGTTTTATAGAAAATGGGAGGAAGAGAAATACTGTCCCTTGTTTAAAGTGACTGGCAGCTGATTGGGCGACATATTCATAATGATGTAAAATAAGTGATGGGGTGCCATTAAATAGAGTAATTAGGCATCATTTTGATTAATTTGGTGTTTAAATTGCCATTAACTTGACATTTGGAGACGGATCAACGAGGACTAGTTTTGTATATATACTTGCATACTTAATATTTCTGGAGTATATGCAAATTTTGTGTATGCATTGCATAGGTAAGGTGACAGGTTATCTTGTCTTTGACCTTAAAGCTGAAAAGTGTTGTTACGGTCCAAGTACACACACAGCATCCCTAACATTACATGGAATTTCCATTTGCTGTATTGTTTTCAATTGTGAGCAAATTATATTTTCTATTCCTGAACCTTTAAATCTTCACATTTTTAGTGTTGAACAGTTTAAAGTGTGCTCATTTCATGTACTTGCTTTTGTCTGTCAGACCTACGGTACTGCGTGTAGGTGTCGTTGTGACGTTTGTGAAAACACAATGTTTCTCACTCCTTTATTTGTTTTTTTCACATAAGTACTGAAATGAGCTTCCTCTCCTGCTATTAAACACTGAGACTTTGGCAAACTGTATACAAATCAGACAGTTTCCAGAAAAATCACACATTCGTGTTTATGATAGAGGTGTAGTTGTCCCACCAGTGTGCTAGAGCACAAAATCACCTTTAAAGTCAATGTAGGAAATTGAAGAAAAATGGAGGCTAGAGCATTTCACAAAAAAAATAGGTATGATTGTCAGTGATATTGTACACATATTGTGCAGTCATCAAAAACAACAAAAGAAGTGTTCAGCCAAAAATGAACATGTTATCATCACATAACTGTCTTATTGACCCCTGTTAATTGATAGAACATAAAAAGAGACTCAGATCAGACAGTGAGGTTGTTCAGATTGCTCTTTTCCATATAATGAAAGTGAAAGGTGAGAAAGGGGCTGTAAAGGTACAAAAATGACAATGACAATAGGCAGCATACAGATAATATCTGTATAAAAACAAGAAATTTAAACGTTATTTATTTATTTTCTACCACTGCTTTCAAATCTCATTCACATGTGTACAATCAAATGTATAACATCACATGATGTCACACTAAGTTATGTTACCACAGCATGCCAAGTTATACACACATACTGAATCCACTATAGTGATGTTTAACTTAAAAGAGGTCTGTGTTTTACACAAAGCCATTATATGACTTCAAAATAGCAATACTGTAGCAATACGTGGGAATAATTCAAGGGGCCTACTGCAGTAACTCCTAAAGGTTATTTTATGAAAGATAAGGGATCCAGAGCAATATGCAGTCAAGTCCCAGAATGCTCAGATATGGCCCTGATAGTGAATGGGTACTATGGACAATAAATTTAATGGAGGTTTAATTTGTATTTCATGTAAAGGTTGTTTTTCTGTTCCACAGAAAAGTACACATGAGCTTGCAAGTAAAATATTTTTGACCTTAATAGAATCTGAAAGAATGATATATAAAAGCCTGACCCATCTTGGCCATCTGATGTGCTTGCACAAACAGAATAAAAAACAGCGAAAAGAAAATAAAGCAAATATAAGTGCATGTGCGAGTGTCTGTCTTTAAAAGACACATGTGCATCTGTGCAGTGAGGGGTGCTAAAAGCCTGCAGGGTACACAATCAATATCACATTTTCCATTGCCACCTTCTGGGCTATTGTAAATGACTTGTGTCAAAAGTAATAACAGGTTGAATCAGGAACCTTAGGTTTGCAATTTCATTCATAGGGCTGCAGGCCACACCCACCTCTCCATCCCCTGCACATCAGCCGTTAATAAAACTATAGAGGAGCACTCAGCTGGCAGGCTTATTTCTTATAAATGCTTCCTATAAAATATAGTGGGTGCCGGCTACCTTGCATTATCTTTGTGTGTGTGTTTCGGACATCTGACCAGGTAAGCATGATATTAGCATAGTCTGTGAGATTGAATGTACTGCCTGGCTGATGTTGTCATGTGGCACTTGGGGCAGCTGCACGACTGATGACATGCAGAGGGGGTTGTGCTCAGAACACAAGACACCAGAGACAGTCATAAAACAACACAGAGCATAAGGCAAGAACATTAAAACATATTGGAACAATGATGCATTGCAATACAAGTTAGAATCTTTTAGCAGAATAAGTGTTGATGAATGCAAAAATGTATTGGTAGTAAATTTGTAAAGTTATAGTCACATGCAGTGAATGTCAACTGGACAAGGGTTCCAAAAGAGACTAAAATATGAAAAAAATGTTCATTGCCAAAAAATTAGAAATGCAACTTTATATTGATTATATGTGACCCTGGACCACAAAACCAGTCACAAGTGTACATTTTTGGAAACTATACATCATCTGAAAGCTGAATATATGCTTTCCATTGATGTATGGTTTGTTAGGATAGACTATTCAGTCGAGATACAACTTTTTGAAAATCGAAAAATTGCCTTTAAAATTGTCCATCAGAGGCACTGTAGCAGGCCGCTGTTAAGAAGAAACAGGTTTGTTTTTATGCTCTCTTTTGGCTTACCGCTGTAAGGACGTTGTGGAGAAAAGATCAACCTGAAAGCTGACATTCTAAGCTTTTTATAGATTAAAAGATTGTGCTGCATCCACGAACAAGAATAAAGTTTTGATATATTTACGTTAGGCAATTTACAAAATATCCTCATGGAACATGATCCTTACTTAACATCCTAATGATTTTTGGCATAAAAGAAAAATCGATCATTTTTGACCCACACCATGTATTGTTGGCTATTGCTACAAATATGCCTGTGCTACTTGTGACTGGTTTTGTGGTCCAGGGTCACATAGTATGTGATTCTTTCTCACACAAACTTTTGTGTAATTCTTGTAACTATACTAAACTTACACTATATAGTGTGTTTTTTTATGTTTTTGCTGTTTTAAAAACTAAAGTATGAGTCAAAATTGAACCCTGAAAAATTCCTCCATTTGCGTCTTACGATCCAAAGCTTTAAAGGAAATAATAAAGACATGCATGGCTTTTCCAAAGCAAAGATCAATTTGACACTAACTGCACTTTGCTGTTAAATGCAAAGGAGAAATTACACTGTGAAAAAGCAAAATGGCACAACAAAATGATTATGACTTAGACTGTGGCCTGCGGCAATAATTGCACATAATAAACAGATCTTTAGAGCGACCAACCTGCTGAACCACTACAGAGAAAAACAGCAAAAAGCAGAAACAATTCAAGTGTCTCATCAGGTAACATTCTTCAATAGATGATGACCTTTCAAATGGACTATTTTCTAAAACATCTTTCTCTTTAGATCAACCCAATGCCACACAAAATAAATAATATGAGGCTCATCGGAATCAAAATAAAAGGCCGTACTGATCTGTACTGTTTGGCACATTGGGTTTAAAGGTTACATGACCTCAGCACAAAACACTGCTCTCAGTCATAAATAGAGTCACTGTGATGTTGAGGTTGAAAAATACCAGCTGGATCAATGAAGACCAAAGAAACATGTTGGTTAGATTCATGTTGGCTATGTCTGTGTACTGCAACCCTTCGGATGTCTGGGTGATGACATTCTAAAAGCATTTTTTTTCTGCTGTATTGCCTGACTAGGATGTGCACAAAAAGCTGGCAGCAGAGAGAAAGGTTATGTTCAAAATAGCATACGACGCCTACTATGGCTGCTGCTTTATATACGGTGTATGTACTTTGCACAACATGCACAATTCTGTATGCATAGAATACATTTGCAACATAGCATAATGTTTCCTCATCTTGACCTCTCATTGCTAGTGTAATGAAGAAAAATAAATCTGATCAATTATACATTATATACATGCTATGTGATAAGGTGATGTGACAACAATACAACTGTTTGCAATATGTATTTGACAAATGGCTATAGATTCCAGAATATACTGTACAATATTCACAATTCAGTAAGCTGCCAATCCATTCCCAAATATTATAATTTTTATGATTCCTCCTATTATCATTTTACAAAAATGTATCCAACCCACAATCATTATTCTGTTATTCTCTGTACCTCGGTACAAAGCTGGGCCATTCTAAGAGCCATAAGCAATATGCATTTGCAACCAGAAACAAATCCCAAACCAAATGTGAAGATGAATCTCTCCCCTCTGCCTGAAATCCTGAGGTCTTGTCTGTGGCTCCCTTGCCTGTCTTTGTCGAGCCTTTGAACAGCTTTGGAGTATCGACAGGGGAGTGTGTGGGAAGCAGCAGAAGGCTGGCTTATCTGGCCCGGAGGGTGTGTGTGACTGCAGCATAAAGAGAGGGAGAAACTGGTGTGGGGTGCTTGTGTGAGGATTGGAGGCTAAAAAAGGTGCCAAAAGCCCGGGACACCAACCGAAGCTGGATAAGCAGCACCACAAAGAACAGACTTTAATACACAAGACTTATTAACCAAACGTGAGAATCTTTTACTTTTGGGAGATTCCCTGACAATTCCTCAAACAGTTGAGAATCCTTTCAAATGTACTTTTTAAAAGTTTTTCAACTGCAGATCCTCTGCGCGAGGAAACCAAGAGGGAGCAATGTGATCCAAGACCAGAGACTGTGACAAATACCCAACATGGCTCAGTTAGTAGAAAAATAATATATTCATAACTATGATCACCAAACTAAAACTCTTTGACATAATGGCAAACAACTAACGGTCAGTGAAGTTTTACAGTATGAACCACTTCAACCATAACGATATTAAAAACCTATCAAATTACATTAGAAACATTGACATCTGACTATCCACAGCATGGTAAACACCTGTAAGACGATATTTGATGAAAACTATTGGCTCAAAAGAGGATTGAAAAGATGTCTGGAATAGACTCAGCAAATATCAAATTTTACAGTTTTCTTTATAGATTTTTCATGTATTCTTGAAATACAGTTAAAGACGGCACATTTACAAGAAAAATGGGAAAAAAGTGTCATTTTACAGGAAACAAAATTGTATTTTATAGTTTATTTCTGGTGCTCCAGCTGCCAGAAAATGTCATTTTTTTAATACTGTAAAATTACAGAAAAAGACAGCAAATTTACAAGAACAGCCTTATATCCTGTAGTTTTACAGGAAAAAAAGTTATTTTATGTTGTTTATTATTTTACAGTGTAGGAAGGACAACACAAGAAGCTAGCTTAAAGACATCACCCAAGTTATAGTTCCAGGCTCCAGGTACTTAACTTTCTCATTAATAGTTCGTAATGAACATAGTCTCAAGACTCAAAGACTACTATCCACATGGCTTAATGTCTATGTGGATGACATCAAGCTATACTTTATAAATGAGAGATACGTTGACTTACTGATCAACCTGACCAGCAAAATCCAAGTACTTTCAGAGGGTCAGACAGATCTTGAATAGCCAACTGAAAGGGAGGTAAAAGATCAAAGTCATCAACACATACACCCTGTCAATCATCATTGACATTGCGCCTTAATAAGAAAAGGATACAAAAGATGCGATATTGTCTAGAGAGGACAAGAGAATTCATCACAACACAAGCAGTATATTGAAATCCATCATTCATAGACTGTAAACTTACAGAAACAAAGATGCAGGATTTAGAGAAATTAAATGAATGAATTTGAATTGATTCCACCCTACAGTATGTTGAATTGAATTTGAATTGGAAATACAGGAAGTGGAATTGAATTCATTGCAATTCAGAGAAATTCATTCTTATCACATATCAGTGAGAATGTGATACTTTTAACATACATTTTTATTCCTAACCATTTTGAAGACTTGGATACAGCAAGGTATTTTGGGAAATTAAGTGCTATCCTATCGTTTTCCACAATTTGAAAGTTATTACATTTTTAATGATCTGTTTTATAGAGTATGTTTATAATGTTAATTTGTGGTAAAAAATAGGCCTATTTACTATAATAAAGTATTGTGTACATACAATAATATCTGTATGTGTATGAAATTCATGCTGTAATCATATGTAATATATACTGTAAAGCTTCATTGTTAAATACACCTAAATTATGTATCATGAATTTATTTGAATTTTATGGAATTCCAATTCTACTTCCTGCAATTTGAATTTGAATTGCAATTCAGCTTCCTGTTTGCAATCTCAATTCAAATTTAAATTCAAGAATTAAATTTGAATTTAGGGGCCATTCTCAATTCAATTCTGAATTTTGTACAACCCTGTTAGATAGGTGACCTAATAAGATCCTACTAGTGCAGATGCTCTCCTGTAGCTCAGTGTTTAGAGCATGGTGCTAGCAATGCCAAGGTCATGGGTTTGATCCCAGGGGATTGCACTTATCTAGAAACAAATGTATAGTGTAATGCAATGTAAGTTGCTTTGGATAAAAGCATCTGCCAAATGCATGAATGTAATGTAAATGTAAGAGATGAATCCTGTGGGAATTACAAGTTTACAGCATTTTCTCCTTTGTTGGTACGGACACTCTAAGCAATTACAGCGTATTCTGAAGGAGACTTCTAAAGGTTGTCTTTAGGAGGTGATAAAACAGGTCCTGACCCTCAGCAAATAAAAGCCCCTCTGATTTGTGGAGCAGAAGATGACAGGAGAAGAGGGTGGGTGGTCTAACGCCGGCCTGCGCCTCGCTTCAAAACCGGGAAATTTACATGGCTTCAGTGGTCACTCTCCTGTGCCCATCGTAAATCACGATCTGCACTGCAGGATGGAAAGGTTGAAAGGTGCCTGCTGCAGGTTTGAGCCAGAGGAAATGGTTTGCTGTGAAAACAGGGTGAGCGGTTCCTACCGGTTTCTGATTTGTTTAGAAAAGTTGCTTAGATTGGCGAGGAAACAATGCTGTCTTTTAGCCTTACAAGTATAACCGTTTAAGGAAATGTGTTTTTAAATGGTAAACTACGTGCAAGTGACACGTACAGTACCTGTGGCGAACTAACTCTACCTTTGCTCACATAAATGCAGTAACAATGGGGGTTTGGAGTGGAATATTTACATAGCTGACACATTTTCCATATAATACATTTTTCATTGCTGTTTATATTCACAAGACCATCTTCCCTACAGGCACCTTTAGTCTGTAATGCTCCACCAAGCCCCTCCAGGACAGTTTTTAGTCATTCACTGTCTATTTATCTCTCTCTCTCTCCCCTCCTGGTCCTTGGCCGGTGCCCTGCCATGAAAATTACTTCAACGGTAATTGAGATCCAGTATGATTATTCCCATTTGATTGCCTAATGACCACCTGAATGGGATTCTTAGTGTAATAGGAGCTCAGTTTGATAGGCCACTGGGTCAGGCACTACATTCTCATGCAATTAGCATTCTATATCCCATCCTTTTTCATGCAAAGCCCTTCTACTGTCGCACGATTGCCCCCCAGATACCTCAGAAGATCACTTGAGCTCCATTATGTATCATGTAAACTTTGCATTACAATCTAATTCATTCCACATATGTATGCCAAGGTTATTATAGCTTACTAAAACTAAAACGATTAAAACATTTCTGTTCAATGAAATCAAATAAAAAATTGGTCTAAAAATTAGGCCTATTTGAAAACATGGAGACAAAAAGGAGAAATAATAAACTGAAATAAGTTGAGGTACTAAAATTATTAAAGGAGAAATATTGTCAAGCTTAAACCAATATTATTGTTTGTATTTGATGTAATGCAAAGTGTTTATACATTTTAAGGAGGAAAAAACACATTATTTTCCACATACCGTACATTATTGTATCTCCTCTATGCCCCGCCTTCTGAAACGACTCGTTCTGGCATGGCTCTCTCGTGCATTTAAGAGCCGTGAGCTCTGATTGGACAGTTGAGCTGTGCGTTGTGATTGGCTAAATACCTCCAGTGTGAGGCGGAACTTCCAGGACGAGGCCGAGTGTCAGTTTATCGCTTCTCTCACTCAGAGACGTTTCGTGTCATAACAGTTGCAAACACAGTACGCTAATAACAGCAGTGTCAGATTAAACCAGAGATTTAATACCGCATATGAGGCCAGACAGTGTGTGAAAGCTCACAGCGCGCAACTCTCATGCCGGAACGATCATAAGTTAACCTCGCCACCCAAACGGAGTGGATTCGCGTCAGACCAGTTATAATAAATACAAGTATATAAGTGGATAAAGAGTAAAATTGGCATTGGTTTTGCCTTCAAACCTAGTTAGGAGAATAAAACCAACGGATCGACCAGAAGAACGCTTTACAGAGGAATGTTTTTATTCTGTCTTATGCATATAACATTCTCTCATAACAAAATATCCCAAATATAAATTTTGATATACATCTGCCCCAACAGAAACCACAAGATGTTTACAGATAAAACCAAAAAGACCAGATGATGATGAACATGACAGTGTGTCTGATGGCCTCAGAGCACCTAGGCAAAAATACTGATGTTTAATCATAAGATTAATTCATCTATTCGATCTTCTGTCGACAGATCAAATGATGCAGCCTCAAACTAGAACACTGGAGATTATTCCTGCGTCATACCTTAGTGAATACATTTTAAACTGCAGAGCAAAGGACCATGGGATATCATGCTTACATCTGTTCACTAGGTTTTTATTAACGTTGTGCAATATTTATTATTTAATCACTGATTATGCACCACTCGAGGCTGTAATGTGGTTTACTATGTAACTAATTTAGTATTATGGTTAGTCAAGTAATCCAATATTATTTTACTACCCTAAATAACAAAAAGAACGAGAGCAGGAAGAGGTCACGATCAATGTTTGGTGTGTAAACGACAGCATCAATCGACATCCCATGAAGAGACAATATCCAGCCTTTATGACCGCATATGCCTTCTGCCAAAACATGCTTACAGAGACAGTACCATTAAGCACGTCTGCCATATGTTATGGTCTTAAACCTCAAGGTTTTTTCAGTATGTATAGTTGGTCAGTTTAAAAACCAAAGGCTGATTTAAAATGTGATTTAAAAAAGCAAGCAATTAAATAGTTGTTGGAATCTGAGAATAAAAATGTTACACTCGATTTGCACAATATAAAGAAAAGTTAATGCATTTTTGATTCAGACCCAGTACGCAGGTGGCTTTGAATTCAACTGAAAATCGAAATAGCCATTATCGCTTCTCTAAAAGCTTTTTTATCAAAACATTATTGACTTTAGGTACCCAAGCATATTATACTGCTACTTTTATTAAGCAAGACAGTAAATTTAGCATGAAATATCTCTAGGTAGAATTATTTATTTATTAATAATCACAGGCTCTACTAAATGCCTGCTATTCTGTTCAAATTATCCAGTCTTAAACTGGAAGTTCCTTCATCATTACATAAAAGTAATCCAGATGTGTTTCCGACATTAACGCTGATGAATATTCGTTCTGAAACCACAACCCGAGACGACCCGCCATCCCAACATCAGCTCTGGTTCGCTGCCAATGACGAAAGAATATAAAAAGAATTCGATGATTGTCATGTAACGGCCTAGGAAATCTATATTAAGTTTCTGCAAACTGAAGCATTATTCTGTGTGAAAACCACAAGAGAGGTGTAATCCAGTTCTTTTAAACTAAATAAGTCTCATTTCACATAACCACAGATCTTCCATTACCTCTGCGTTTCTCTAAAACATTACCTCCAAAATGAGAGAACGAAACCCACTGGGGTTACGACTGGCAAACTGGACGTTTAAGAAAAAGGGACCGTGTGCCCGCAAGTCTGGTATTGGCTTTCAGTATCATTAACTTCTGCAGGGCACAGCAGGTTTCTGTCGCCACTGACCAGATTGCTTTAAATGCCGAGCAATTATATGGTTGTGGCCCGAGCTTAAAGAATGAGGAAAGTATAGTTTCTGTACTAAGCGCCATTGTAATAGGATTATTAGGGAGAAAATGTAAGAAATGATTTTCGCTCACCACAGACTGCACCTAACAACCTCTGCATTTAATTTACACATTAGCCTTTCAAATTAAGATATGTTGAAGACTATATTTTACAGCTCTACATCACACAACACCTTCATTGTTCTCTGCACGCTTTTACTACAACGTTTTGTGCTTTCTTTCTCATTCTAAAATGTCCTTCCTAAATGCTCTCTTTATGTTAGTATGTCCTCTAGTCGGTCATATCCTAGGCAAGCTGAGCATTGAAGACAGTCAAGCAAGCACTTTGCTTTGATAATATATGTTGGAAGCATAATGCATCTTTGAAAATCAATGAGTGGCTTCTTTTGATCACAGTTGCTCCCGTCTCGCCGCACGCCGTAAATAGCTGCTGGGATATGCAGACGGTTAGCTGGGTAAAGGAGGTGAAGCCCCATAAACAAACAATTACATGGCACTGTGTATACATTGGCACACTTCACAACAGAACCTTGAATTCTTTAAAAAGTAAAGTTTATGGACAAAATGTTTGATGTATGGAAACAAAAAGGGCTGGTTTTGGGTCTTAGCTGGTCTCCCAACCTGGTCAGATTGGTCTGGTTGGCTGGTTTAAAAGGAATAGTTCACCCACAATTTGTATTTTTTTCATCATTTACACACTCTCATGTCATTCTAAAACTGTATGTCTTTCTTTTTGCAGAACACAAAATTGTTAGTTACCAAACAACATTGGTCCCAATTGACTTCCATGGTATGGATACAAAACCAGAAGCAAATAGAGGTTTTGAAAAAGAATAAATGATGTGTTTATTTAACTTTCATTTAAGGAATTTGAGAATTTGTCAAATGGAAATGACTTCCTCTTATCCGCAGAACACAAAAGAAGATATTTTGAAAAATGTTGGTAACCGATTATCGGTTCCCATTCACTTCTATTGTACGGACACAAAACCATTGACAAATCCATTTGACAAATTCTCAAATTCCTCAAATGAAAGTTAAATAAACACAACATTTATTCTTTTTCAAAACCTCTATGACTCAAAATTTGCTTCATTTTTGTGTGAATTATACCTTTAAGGACACAACTGCCAAATAAAATGTTTTGTTAAGTAAAATCATAAAATGCCATAATTCTGTTACAAAATGTAAAAAGTCATGTAAATGGTAACACGGCATTGAAATGCAATAAAAATAACTCAGTTATGGGTGCTGTCAAGTGATACAAACAGTACCCTGGTAAAATTATAATATCTGTGCTTTATCTTGAATAAACGTCAGCGATTCGTCAATCAGCATCCACAACCAGAATAGCCTGCTTTGATAAATCTCTCTTAAAGCATATGTCGCCATCCTGGTTGTGACAGCCATCCAGCAGAAGTAGAAAGTCTCACTATTTATTCAGTAAACTTATCATCTACCTCCTCAAAATAGACAAGGCCTACAGGCATGTTGGAAGTGCAACCAAAGAAGGGGAAAAACATGTCCCCCTAATGTCTTCAAGGTCCTTTTAACAAGCAGTCACCACAAATGACAGACAGCTGCTCTCTGCATTTCTGCCTGCACGCTGTTTGTTCCCTCTGCGGCAACCTGGCTGCTGTCAGCGCGGCCAGACGCTGTGTTATTTTCGTAAGGTCTATGAGGCTTGTGCTGTTTTCGAAACTCTGGGGAACTAATAAAATCACCTCGGCTGTCCAGTTCAGAAACGCGTTAGAACCTTCAATGGTGAGCTGAACTCCCAGAGTTCCACCATAATTTCCTCTTTTGTTTTGTCAGAGATCTGGAAATTGAAGCTAAATGCATATTTAATGACTATTACATACATCCATAATGGATATGGATTTGACTCTGCTATGTATGAATTGTTTAGTGTGCCGTGATTAATTATTAAAAGTGACGAGTTCTTAAAATTGCCTTTAAAATGTTGCGCTTTGTTGGATCTCGGGGGAACGGGGAGTGTTGGGGATTGGTGTGGATAATGCATGCTGTAATTACTGGCCTCCCAGAATACAACATACTAAGTAAACTGAGCACCGACATATAACTAAGATTACAAAGTGAGGATGGATACAGAATTGTCGTATCGAGAATTCTGCAATCTTTTACTTACCCTCATATCTTTCAAAACCAATATGATTTTTTCCGTTTCCAATCATTGTGTGGAAAACAAAATAAGTTATTTATAGCACAATGTCATACTGCTTTATACAATAAAAGTGAATGCTGATCACAGTATGCATCTCAGACATACAACTTCAGAGCATTTGTAATATAGTCTCATGAACTGTTTATAATGCAAATATGCTGATTTTAGCTTGACAGTCTCTGGTCACTAGTCACTTTCATATGACAAGAAAGCAGCAGTCTTTACATCTACTGTGACTGAGTTCCACAGGAAAATGTTATATGGGTTTGGAATGACATGGAGGTAAATAAATAGTGATTGATCTATCTAGTTTTTCAATGTGAAAATCCTTTCCCCTATCTTTGTATAATATGTAGAGACAATGTGTTCTAATGGAGACCGGTCTTGTGATTAAAAAGAACAAATGTAGGCCTAGTCCACATGTACACAGCTATTTTTATAACCAGAGTTTTTCCTTCTTCGTTTAAAAAAAACTCAACGCAAAAACGCTATGAAGCATTGTCAAGAGCATGTCACACCAACAGGTGGAGCTATAACCCTCACCATAAGGCTGCGTTGGCCAGTCCGAAGCCTGGAATCTGACATCAAACAAAGGAGATAGCGGCGTGCATTCCATTGTCATAGGCCAAAACAGTTTTTGAAACCGGAGTTTCTAAAAATCTTCACCCTGGCTGGAATTTTTTTCAAAAAGTTTGGTTTCAGTTCGTTTTTGTGTGGACGAACAGCCAAACCGCATAGAAAAAGCTGCGGTTTAAAAAAAACCCCGTGTTCGTGTGGACAGGGCCTTAGATGGATGTGCTGCAATGACTTCTAGGACTTCAAGTGGGTTCGATATGCGCAAGTCTGAATTCGATTCATCCTTGATGTCAAGAACACATTCGGATACTTTCAAGCTTTCTCTGTACTTGTGTTCTTGAGTATTAGAACCCAACTTTGCCGTTTGATGATGTAGAGCGAGAACACGAGATCGCTAAAGAACGCATATTGAGAAAAATCCAGATAAGTCATTTATTAATAAGCCGATTTGCCCCAAAAGTCAGGTTAGGACAAAACTATCCCAGCCAGCCTCTAGAAACTTTACTTTCAAATGAATTTTAAGTATTTTTTACTGTTTAATAGATGCTGAACTCCAACAATGCATGTGTACTCAATACATATCACATACTGCAAGCATTTGCATTCTTTGGTTTGATTTCTCTTTAGAAATTAGCTACCCTATAAAGTCTGTATTAATACAGTATACGTATGAGAATTTTGTTAGTCTTTAAACGCAAATGTTGCTATTCAATCTACTCTATGGAGTGCTCCTAACAGCAGTTACATTTCATATTTTAGATTTCCAGCTTGACACCACTTAAAAATAAATGTCAGGGGGCAAAACAGAGCTTGGGCTGTAATTGCGATTTCATCACTTGTTTTTCCTTTATGGCGTGCAACAGCAAATCTCTTTGGTTCTTTACGAGTCCACAAACATGCCTACTGTACTGATGCAGAAAGCTCAGGCTACCTTAAGAAATACGTTTCTACGTTATGTTTTCTTTTTAAAACTTTACCCTATATTGACACCTGACAGAGCGTCAGTTGGCAACTAAAATCGCCATCTACAAACGCATTCATCAAAATAAACCTCTTCTAGTGACCTAAGCTTCCTGTGTGCAGCCTAAGGGGGTTTGATGTGCTAATTATTTACTGAAGCAGTAGGGACTTTCAAATAAGACCCCATGCTGGTGCAAACTGTGAAGAGTAGCCCTAATGGGGTAACCCGGGTAACATCTGAATTGAAAGAGAAAGCAGGGGACATTGGGGATTACAATGGTCATTGGGCAGAATGCATTGGAAAGAGCTTCTATAGCGAGTGAAAGTGGGAGGGGACAAGCTAGGCCTCAGAACAGTATTAAATTACAGATGCATATGAATGGACAAGCAGTTGCTGCTGGCTTGGTTAAAATTGTATACCCTTAAGCTATTGTTCTTTACTGCTTGTGTTGGGCATGAGAGGAAGGCTGTGGGCAGGTTGGGGGGGGGTTGAAAGTTTTAACCATTATCACTTGTTTGATAGGAGGGAGAATGTTAGAATGTTAAACATTTCTTCATTTAAAATGAGGAAAAGTCCCTTTAGAAGTGAATAGGACGACGCTTTGAATTATAAAAACAAAACCGTATGGGCTAAATTAATGCTTGTGGAAGCTTAGTCTCCTATCATGCTGTGTCTCTGCAGTGAGAGGAAAGGAAAAAGAAGAGCCGAAAGAAAAAAATGGGGAAAATTACATACCTAAATCCATGTATCTGGGCAGCCATCCAACCACACTTTTCCAAGTAGATAGAAAAAACATCTACGAGTGCAGCGAGCAGTAAAATTCTAATATTGCTCTCAGTGTGATCACAGATGGTAGATTACCTTTGAATTTAGGATACATTTAACGTTTTTCTCTTGCCTTATAGCAACAAACTGGGTACAGTATAACTTACGGTAAACAAGGAAGACTTTGATCGCATTTCTCACCCTATAAACACGGTTAAACAAACAAGCAAATTTATGTTAATACATAACTCCAAGCAAGATTAAAACATGACGTTAATCTCTGGATCCAGTTTAATATGTTCCAATGCACAGATGTTGGAATAACATTAGATTAATGAACATGGTGTAGATAAAGAGTCGGTTGTCCTGGAATGGCCACAATTACGTGGTATGATTAAAATTTACTACTGTTATTGTGTAATGCAGCTCAAAATAGCTGTGCCCCAAAATGGCACCTAGTTTGATTTTAAGGTATATGTGGTCAATAAAAGAAAAGATAAATCTCTAAATATCTCTAAAAGGGAGCCCAAATACAGCTTAGCTTCATGTTTTGAGTATGTTTCTCTATGTTGTAAAATGCTGGGCCAGAGCGAGGCTCTGAGGGTCTTTAGGGACACGCTAGAAATCTAAGCAGAGCAGCAGGGGTCAATGCTCTCCTACAGGCCCGTCGAAGGGCCAACACATGCAAACCTATTAACACACAGAATTTATTCAACATTTAAGACATTCTCCTATACAAGCAACAATGGTCACATAGGTCAAACTGAATCTTGGAACAAGTGATGGAGAACCAATGGTTTGTTTCATAAATTCAGAAATCTTAAAAAGTCTGTTATTATATAATTTATCATGTTTTCTCTCAAGAGAAAAAAGATTATTGCAGGGAAAATAAAATCAAGCAGGCCTTTAGGAGCGGGGTAGTAAACATCAGCCCACAGCACAAAACATTCTGGCTCTTTACACAACAAAGGAAATAAATCCTCTGCGTGGCTCAATAGCCCGGTGACTGACATGTGATGCAAAGAATGGACAGCAAGTGACAAGTCAGGCAGGTCGTCGCTTTCCTTCGCACAAGAAGAATGTCAGCACAATTGCCAAAATGCATTTCCCATTACCAGTTCAATAGCAAATCTTTTTCTTTTACTTTGATTCCCGAAGAGGACAGATCTGTTTGATAGCAATAAATATCAGTGAGCATTTCTCTTGCCAATCGTAGAGACACATCTGACAAAGCAGAGGATATTAAGGAAATAGAACTCACACTTGCTAGAGAAATAAAGCTTTGTTGTCACGGTCCAATTTATTATTATTATTATTATCTGAGGTTGATAAAGCAGAATGGAAGAGACGGCACGCAAAGCTTCAAATCACCTTGGGCGAAGACTTATAGATTTATTTAAGATTTCAAACACTGGCGAATCTGAATTTAAAAAAAGAAAAAAAACGCTAGGTTTTATTTAGATGTCACGTGTTATTTGCCCATAGCGTCCAGATTTTATGAATGATTTAGGAGCGCAGCGGATTGGAAATGACTTTCTTTTGTCACCAGTTTCCCACTACTGGACATGATAGATATGATTCTACTCAATATCTCCCAAGCATTTCAAATTTCCATTTATTTAAAGAGAGGAAATGGAGGGAAATTTTAACGGGTCACTAATTTCATTTCACTGCGTTCCAATGGCATTAGACCGGACCAGATATTTCAGAGGAACACAAAATCAATGCACACATTCTATAGGGAATCGCTCTCTGAATCCATTAGTAACTTTGGCCAGCAGGTCAGGTAAAGTAATAGCCAGATAAATGTTTTATTACTGATGGCCAGACTGACTTAATGGCCAAACTAAATACATACAGAACATCCATGCATGTCAAACACTTACGATTTCATCAGGATGATGTAATGCATTTATCTTTGATCTTCATTACGTGTGTCCAAAACTTGTTTAGGCTATTTGTGCACACACACAGACGAAAACTAAATTTGTGAGGGTTTCTCAAAGATGCAATGGGTTTCATAATAGTAAATATAATGATATTTACTATACGCTAATCCTAACCCTTACGTGATTTGTTCAATTTATGAGCTGTTTAAATAGTATAGACAAAGCTGAACTATGAAGAAAAACCAAACATGTCTATAATATCACATTCAGACATGCATTGTATTTAAGATGGTAATAAAAATATTTTATTCACCAATCAAATATGCATGCAATTTGCATGCTTGCGAGTGCATTTGGAGAAACAGAGGTTGTAAAAGCAGTTTCGAGCACGATGATGCTGTGGAAAGTCATTTTGAATGTATATTGATTCTAAGAGCCAAAAGACAGCTTTCATTTGAGAGTGTTTGTGTATTCTTGCTTAAAGTCCTCTAAGCCTCATGATTGGTCACCAGCAAAAAGAGGGCAGTGTGTGAGTTGAGGGGGTTTCGGGGGGGAGCGGGGGGGGGACTCACAGGCAGTTATTAGTGGCAGCTGGAGCGCTCATGCTGGGTCTCTCCTCTTCACTCCAACAGGCCACAAAATCTAACCAATCACAAGGCACCGCTTTCAAACAGCGCAAAATTCGATTTCTTAAAGGGGTCGCAGCTTTGACGCGAGACGAGCAAGCATTGTTATCATTTAAACTGTTGCTTTTACTGGTTTCAACTACGAAAAACGTACAGTTTTAAAGAGTGGCCTTTAAGAGGTTTTAGATCATACATTACATCATTTCATTGACTTTGGCTTTCACAAATTGACATTGATATGGCTTTCACAAATTGAGAAGAGATTTTATGGTGGTAAGTATTTGTTTATTAAAAGATGAGTCAAAGAGAGGTTCACATTTGGAATGTGAGGTTAGACTGCCCAGTACCCTTTTCCCTGGCAAATAGTCCATCATATTCCAAACCTTGTATCAAAACAGACTTCGTAAGACCCACATAAAAATAAACAAAATATGTTTAAGTGCAAGAAATAAAAATACACGTTGATGGTTGTTGGTTTTGTAATAGAAAAAGTGGCAGTCCTGAATTGAAAATAAAATGTTTCATCTTATGAAACAAGGATATGGAATGTACCTTTTTTGCTTTCTTGCTTTTTCTTCAGCCAGACCACCGACATTCATTATTTGCCCATTATGGCACATTTTTAAAAGTGAGTAATTTTCAAATTGGTTGCAGCACATTAATTGAGCAACTTTGTGGGTGAGTTTCTTCACAGCCAAGCATCACACTCTGTGACATTACTCAGGTACTATCAGTTCCAGCTGATTTTTTTTATTTATCAACGATTTCAGCATCATGACAAATATGATGTTGACAAACAAAAGTATGTCTGTCCATCATTTGCTACAAAAATGCAAAAAAAAAAAAAATGTAGATGGTCTGCATTTACAAGTAAATATATTGCACAAAAAAATGAAGGGGAAACAGTATGTGCCATTTGAAAGAACAAAAATCCAGTCTCACACCTGCGATTTGGGACCCATCCACATATCACGAGTATGATATACATAAACTCCTAACTTTACTATTTTACAGTACATATACAATCTTGAAACTAATACCAGCACTGAGGTATGCATCTCTCTCCCCCTCCCCAATGCCATATGTTCTACAAATACTCGACAAATTTGATCTACAGCTGTACAAAACCTAGCTTAAAATCACAAGGCATTTTTGATGCAAGTTTTAATTTAAACTTAATCCTTAAACAAGGACTCCCTTGCATGCTAAAACAAATGATAAAGGGAAGAAGTGCCTGAAACTCACTGAGTGCCCAGTAAGAACATTCCCTTTTTAAACTGTACAAAAATATGCCTGAAAATAGTTTGCTTTCTTTTAAAAAGATGAGGTCTGTTATGTATCAAAATGCTTCCTCTATCACCTGCAACTCTGGACAGATTTAGGCTGCTTAAATTTCAAACCAGTAGGTAAACAGAAACAGTTTCAAAAAGAAAGGAAAAGGGTTTAAAAAAAAGTTCCGGCATTTATAAATGACTAAATAACGTTTCAGAGTAACGTCCTGAACGGTAATAGTTCACAGATTTGCTTCGAGTCAGTCCACACAGTCTTTACATTATCAACTCCCTGCAGTTAGAAAGAGGGTATAAGATGCATAGAAGTTCTCAGATTTTCCCTTTGTGGTCCGCTTTAGTTGAACAGTAATTGTAGACCTACAGAAAAATCCATAAAACCCTGTCATGCTGCCAGAAAAACGTCTGCAGACTTTTTTCTTTTTTGCTACAGTACCAGCTTCATAAGCATCTAACTCCTCAAACCTCTCTCCGCCTCCTTCCAAAAGCCCCTATCGGCACACCACCAGGAGGAGGCAGGGGTATGAAACATGTACAGAATATAGCATTCCCCCTCTCTCGTACGTTATTACTCGGAACATTTCTTATTTAGTAAGTAAAAACCAAGTCAGAAAAGTTCGCTTCGAGCCAGTCCCCAGCGATCATCTCGCTGAGCTCGGGCGTGCAATAGTCTGGAAACTCAAAGTGGGAACCCAGACTTCCCTCGCTAAAAGACTCCAACTCCTTATCCACCAAAGAGAGGGAGAGATTTCCTGAATTTTGGGTGCCCAGCTCCGAGCCTTGCGTGGAGGAGGCGAAGTTTACGCTGAAGTCAAAAAGCAAGTCGTCCGCGTCTTCGCTGGAAGACGTGGAAACGGACCTAGAGGATGCTGGTGAGACGGATGCGGGATACATTGTGCTCTGCTTGGTGATGTTTTTGAAGTTGTAAAACAGTCTGCTGTTGGACGCGGCGCTTCGGACCTCGTCGTACATGCTGGCGCCCTCCGATTCTGTGGACGAGCTCAAAGTTGGGCTGGCGGGAACTTTTGCTACGTTGTAAGCTTGGATCTGGTCCTCGTCTTCCTCCTTCACCCTGACTCGGGAGTCCTCTTCGTAGTCGTCGTCGTCCTCGTCATCCGTGAATTCCCTTTTGATAACAGTCTTTGAAACTTTAATGCTCTTGAACGCGTAATCGTCCGCGTAACCGTGAGACGATTTCTTACTCGTTTTCAGCTTTGAGCATTTCTTCTTGGACATTTTGTTGCAGGACTTCTCCGGAGAAGGGACTGGTGGTTTGGAGGATCCGTCCAGCTTTGGTTTCTTCTTGGGTCTGTATTTGTAGTCGGGATAATCAGCCATGTGTTTCAACCGCAGCCTTTCGGCTTCTCTGATAAAAGGTATCTTTTCACTGTCCTTTAACATTTTCCAGCGCTTCCCCAGACGTTTGGAGATCTCGGCGTTGTGCATGTCCGGCGACTGCTCCATGATCTTTCTCCGCTCGATTTTAGACCACACCATAAACGCGTTCATCGGTCTCTTTATGTGTCCGGTGGCTGTCTTGCACCAGTCTGGATTTATCGGTACCGGGCTGCAAGCCATGAATTCACTTTCATCGGAGTCTGTCGCTTCTCTGGACATGCTGTCCGTTTCGCTGTTCTCCGTTTGCTGTACCATGGTTCCTGTTGAACAGCTCTGTGCCACAGCAAAGCCGTTGCAGTGTTTGTCAGTCCACTGCCAAAAGTCTATACTTGTCACCTGCGTGCGTCTGCTATCTGCGCCTCTGAGGTTCACCCACTCTTTCCAGACGTAGAAGCCGCCTTCTTAACTACTTCTTGGCTTTTTCATGTAGGTGACATCATGCCTACTGCTCCAATCACATCCTCTCCACTCCGCCCTACAGACTCCATGCAGCGAGGTTTAACCCTTTACGCGCTCCCGTCAGTCGCCAGAACGCTGCTGTCGGGTGCGTTTGCGCGACAGCCTGAACCCGTGCTGTGCGAGACAGACATATCGCTATAGATAAACTAAAGTAAAGGGTGCAAGTGTCAACACATAAACAAGCGAAGCAAATGAAAGGGTTTCCAAATGTTTTGCTTCAGCTTTATAATTGCGAGACTATGGTTCATTATCGTATGTTATGAACACGTTTGTATAGATGGAAGCTGTTTTCTCTCCGCCTTCCCCCTCTCTCTCGCTCTCTCTTAATAAAATACTGAAGGTGGCGCTTGGACACTGTTCCTGTGTGCATAAATATCTCAGGTGCAACAATACTGTGATTTGTAAGTTGTATTGAATTAAAACTGATAAAAGAAAGAAAGCTGATGAAAAAAGAATCTCATTAAAATCGCATTGCTTTACTTGTTGTTATGATACAAATATGCTGTTTTGTGTGGAACATTTTGAAACATTTACAGTCATTTTTAAAACTAGAATTTATCAACACTGTATTTACACCAGTCAGAGCTCATTTAAATAGATCAAATATGATTGTTTGAAGTAGCTACATTTTGCAAAGCCTATGATAAATCTTCATACTTTAAAAAGGCCATTCTTACTTTGCATCAAACATAAGTCCCATTCCCTCTCCCCACTGTGGTTAGCAGTCAGTAATGTTACTTGAAACTCTACATCTGCCAAAGCGTCCTGTTTCTGTCCCCTAGGGGGCAATCACTAGCCCTTCCGAGACCTTACATCACCCTCAACTCCGATGATGGAAGAAACTGCCCTGAGCTGTGGTCACGTGACTAGCTGTACCTAAAAAGGTTAGACTTAAGTACGGCGAGCATTTTCGACAAGCATAAAGAAGCACAGGATTTTCTTAGAGAAGTACATATTTGAAAACCTATTTATACTAAAGCCAAGACAGGCTCTTCTGCAATTGGAGGAGATGAAATGTTGAATGAACGGGTTTCTATGGATTCGTCTGCTCTCTTGCTGTGGTTCGGTCTGTGTTACATCATGGTGCATGTGATAGGCTCACAAACAGAGGTGAATCAGAGCTGTCTAATGATGTGCTGCTCATTAGCATAGCTCATTAAAGGCTGTGAATGAGGTGAGAGTGTCAGCCTCTGCAGAGGTGTGAGTCATCCCGACAAAAGGGAGGTGCTCTGTGCGGGGAAATCTGAGACATCCTCTTTCCCCTGACTGCCACACACACACACGTACGTACGCAGACCTCACAGGTATCAGGAGGAATAGTCAAGTCAACAACAAGGCAAGTGTTGGTGGTCTATGGTTTTGCTGCCTACAAGTGCATGTTATTAGGCCTTGATGCACACTGACTTTTGATGTAATTACAATTATGAATAGAATGATAGAATGCAGTAATGATTCATTTAGCTATTCAAACATCAGCTGAATAGAAAATATAAATGCAGTAATACAAAAAAAGATCAGACAGTGGACTTAAAGTATTCAGACATAAAATAAATGAATGCAACTGGTGTCAAAGGTATTTTTGAGCCAGGGAAAGTTGTCCAATAAGGTGCATAAAACCAAGGTAGATTTTATCAAAAAGGTTGAACATTGTTTTAGGACAAGAGTAGTTTTAATAAACGTCAGGTTGGGATAATTTATCGCTTTTAACTGGGGCATGTTGTCACATGTTTTTGAAGATAAAATGGTTTGTATCAAATGCAATATCTATTAGCCAAAACAATTATAATGTTATATTTGTAAATTTAGCAAAAAGGCCTATAAGAGGTTGCAATGTTTCCTTTGTGACAACTTACCCCATATAGGCCCGGTCTCATAGATAAAGCTAAAGACTAGTCCCAGACTAAAATGCTAGTTTGAGTTGTCTTTACTTATAATAACTTGCAGTGACACATCTTAAAATATGTCAATGCCATTGATTTGTCTTAAGATCCTCACCAGTAACATTATTTACTAAAGCATTTTTATAAAAGTGACTTAAATATTCTAATTTAACTGAAGCCTAGTCCTGGATTAAGCTAAACCCTGTCTGTGAAACTGGGCCATAGTGTGACTGGTGAGGCATGTTGTCACAAAAATGTCTGTATCTTTTTCTTTCAGGACATGTACAATAGCTTTTTGCAGCCAAGACTTTAAGCTACGTGCAGAATTTGACTTTTAAATATATATATTTTTTATTCAAACCTAAACAAATTCACATATTTTGACTTAAGGTTGACTTAAGTGTCCAGTGCTTTTGGGGGTTAATGAATACAAATATTCCAGTCGCAAAATATTCCCTCAGTTATCTAAACTCTTTGAAACAGCTGTTTCTATGCATGAGCACTGATGCATTGGATCAATACAAAGTCAGGCCGGGGGTTATCTGATGCTGAAGATGTATGCATCCATCTCCTCTGCATAGCCTCCAGACAGGTGGGCCTACTCTGACTGCTATCTGATGAGCCAACAATGGTTAGGAAAAGGGGCTGTTATGGGGGTCTATACAAACGCAAATAAAGTTCTCACTTACATAACACATACCTGAATATTCCTGTTTTCATTCAGCGGCCTTTGCATTAAAAGGGCTTTTTTATGCAAATAGTCTGATAGTCATCATATGTGCGTGCATCCTCTCAAGAGTTATGCTAAGACGAGTTGAACACATCTGGGCTGTGTTAATTTTATCTCAGGAGCTTTAGAAGCATGCATGTTCTATACTTTGATACAGTGATTTTGCATTGAATAGAATGAATGGTATAGATTTAGATATACATAAATTGTATACAAAACATATAATCGTCGAACATCTGCCTGTTGAAAATATACTTTTAATGTAGAAACACATTCATGTGGGAGAATAATGAGTTTCATAGGGCATGCAATTTGCACGGCAAATCAGATAATTTTACCAGAAAATCCAAATACGAAAGTGAAAAGTTCTTAAAGCACACTTAGAAAACACTATTAAAATAATATTTTAATGAACATATCTCAGTTGAGACATGCATAATGGGCACCTTCCACAAACAGGGGACACTTTTGTGTAACATTTTGTTTTTAATGCATTGGAGGCACAAATCATATTAGATGTGTAAGTTAAACTATTAGCTAACATTTAAAATGTATACATTTATACAAATTAAAAAAAGGTAAAAACTATACAAATTAACACTAATGTTTTGTCTTTTGTTAAAATCAAAACAATGTCTTTTATCTTACATTACTATTACAAACTATTTTCAGTTATTAACTCTTCATAAAAGTTATTAATTTTGGAAAACATGTGTAACTTTGTTAAGAATTCTGTATTAAAAAATAAACAATTATTATTATTATTATTTAGTTTTGCATTTATTGAATTCATCGTACAAAAACTTTATTTGTGTCCCATTTAGTTTTACTTTTTGTCAAACTTCTTCCCAAAACTTGTTTGCCCCAAACTGTGTAAACAAAGACAGGGTAATACTGTTATTGTTTAGGTACTCAATGTTTCCCTTCCTATTCACAAACTAATGCTTATGTGGCTATGGGATGTTGTTGCTTTTTCGTTCCCTCAAGATTGTGATACTTAGCAGACATTTGACACTTGAGTAGTTTGTCATCAATGTAAACAGCTGACGCCTGACACTTCTCTGGAATGTCTATCACATGACACACTAACACAATCGACAGCTTTCATGGTCTCCCCATAAAGTCAGACACCGTTAATCAAAACGCATTGTAAGAACTATAGCCAAACACCCTCACTGCTGTTTCCTTCAGTTCAGAAAAGCATTGAAAGTTGTGCAAGTTTCGGAAGCAGTCCTAACCTGGCATCTCAAGAAATTCACGGAGAAACACATGAAACACATTTTCTCGGTTCTCTCACCAAAGCAATGAAAACGTGGGAATGCTTTGCTTTTCCTGTAATGATGTCATCACCCAGCTTTCAAAGGCTCCTGGCGTCTTGACATGGCAACATTTCACCTGTTGTCATTTTCTACGTCTACACTCTCGGCTCGACCGAGTGTGCCGCTGCATTCAGGGAAACATATCCACTGTATCACTACCTCCCGAGTGTTTGTGTGCACTTTGTCTTGGGCTAATAAACATGGTCTGTGAGAGCCCCCGGGGCCGACGAGGGCCGGGTAATGAGAGTATGTTTAGTCTGGGGAAGCTGGGACAAATTCTGATGGATTGCATGGCAACGGCTTAACCCTCTCTATTACATACTAAAGTACAGAGAGAGAGAGTTCTGCACACTTTCACTTTTTCAAACAGTGCATGGCAAATAGATGAAATTGGCTTCCGAGTTACTTTAACGATTTTGAAGTAAGGCATGCTTTCAATGGAAGCCTGAAATGGAACGGTCAATAGGAAGCAAAAAGCACAATAAATCAAGACTTTTTGCACTTTTGTGAAGGCACATGTTTACTGAAATGGTGTTCAGTGTCCAGCAAGCACAGACTCGCCCTGTCACGTATAAAGAAAGAACATGATGAGCTATGATGGAGTCGTAAAGAGAGCCAGAATGGAGTTAGTCACTCTCCTGCACACTCTGAAGTCTCCGTTTATGATCTTTGTACCACAAGCACAGTTCAAAGACGCCTCACAGAATACACGACCCTCAGGCTCAGCCGCTTATTGAGAAACACTCACCCTTTGTAATTAGCAGCTTTGGATAAACCAAATATAAAATATTGTATTTAAGTTTATTTTTTTATTGAAATAAATATTAACTGGAAAAGAATTAGGATCTCTCAAAGGTTTCGGGCTAATATGTAAAAAAAATCTAGAGTAGAAAGCTAACCTGAAAAATTTAATCTCTGAATAAACAGAAGCCACCCTGGTTTTTCTCATGTGTCCGAAATGCAACCATATTTGTATATTTACCCCCAAACAACAGTATAAACAACATATACACTAGTGGTCAAATTTTTTGGGACACTTTTGTGTTCATATTTTTTCCACATTTTAGAATAATAATAAACTCATCAAAATTATGAAACAAAACAAAGGGAACTATGGGAATTATGTTGTAAAGTTAATGTAAATAAAGCATAATTATCTTAATTTTGCCTACATTTATTGACAACATGATGGAAGGGTGGCACTAGTCCAATCTATGACACAATTGAAATTAGATAAAATAATAATCTTTGTCGCTACTTTTCCCACCTGGTAATCAGGCAATAAACTCACATGTCTTTAAACAAAATCATTAGAAAAAAGATATTGCTTCCTACTTTAGTTTCCCTACATACAAACGGAAACACATGAGATGTTTTGTAGAACAGATAAAAAAAAAAGAAAAATACAGAAGATCAGCTTCAGCACTCTGAGAAGCAAGGGCAGAAATTGTTTAAAAGCGAGCGTGTTTTCACAGTAAATCTGTTCAATGTGGCCGCGGCTCTGTTTAATAGAGTAATGAACCAGGAGCTTTAGTTGGTTCTGGCAGCTGTCTTCCTAGAAAAAAAACCTATAAACATCTGCACCAAAGAAATGTTTGAGTTTTCATTTGCTTATTATCTGAGTTTCGCTCTGAACTTTTTGTTTAAAGCATGTGGGAATGTTCTGCTTATTGAGAGACACATGTCTCCAGGCCGTAGTTAGGTGATAATGTGTTTTTCTGTAGGTTTAAAAAATCATTACAGCCTTGAAATCATTTTGTGGTGACATCAAAGCATCTTTCGATAACTTGCGCAGCAAACTTAAATCGTTGCTCATCATTGTGAAATATTGATCAGAGCACAATTTTTTGTTTAATTATATCTGTCATCTGCAACAGAGGCTCGGGGAGCAGAGACGCATTTGAGGAGCATGTTAGTTGCTTCATGATAGCCTTAAAGACTAAAATTACTGACCACAGTAAAATACATCTTAAGGAATGCATGCTGTGAATAAAACTGTTGTATGTGCATTTACATATTTGGCACATGTATTCAAGTGTACCTGTTATCAATTTGTGTGCTTTGCCAGTTCCATGTACAGAGTTGGGCTACAAGAAATCTATGTCTGCATAACATCTTTAAGAAAGGTAAACCTTGTGTGCTTATATCCATAAAGCTGCAATACATACTTTTGCCTCAATATCGCCATCTGTGTATAAAATTGCAGGTTACTTGATCTTTACATCAGTTAAATTACATCAAACTGACATATCCTGTGAAATCGTACCTGACAGCTCCACTTATAAATCATTAATATACAACCATTATTCAATCATTATTCAACATGAAATTTTATGAAGTCAATTAGTGATTTTTGTTTACTACCAAACTGTCAAAAATAGTTACAGATTGCAGTGTTACTATAGCTCAGCTGCAACCACAAAAGGTTATGGGTTAAATTCCCAAAGAACACATGATCTGATACATCTACAGCTTTGGATAAAAGCATCTGCCAAAAGCATAAATAAATAAATGTATTTAAAATAAATAAATATATTTTTTATTTTTAATATTAAAATAAATTATACTTTTATACTATTTATACTATATACTATTTTATTTGTGTATTGGTGCAAGTCATAATAGAGGCAACGGTAACTAAAAGTTTGACAGGACCATAGTAAATTTTGTAGTTGTTTCTAAAAATCTTGCTGAAACCTCCATTCCTAAAAGGCCTTCTGTAAAGCATTCTGACTATGATACCAAGACCCAATAGTGGAGAAAATAGAGGAAGCACTCATGTTAAAATACACAATACGACATGCTGTCTAAAACACTTCTATTTACTTACAGTATAACATATAGCGAATTCACAAAATCTCAAAACTGATGTCACTTTTCTGAATGGAAGGTTATTCAAATCTTTTTGTTCGACGATTATTAGGGGTACTCGAGGGAAGAAGTTATCTACGCTGAAGGTAGCCATAAAATCAGTCATAAGCATCCACAGGGTCAAGGATAAATTTGACAGACAGCTCTCTTTTCCTATTATTCTACCGGAACAGACAAATGGAGTCTCGTACTTACACTGAAAAACACAATAATCATTCTGTTTCACTGGAGGGTCATCAGCCACGGGCAATATTCATCCCTCAGACCCGTAATAAAGTATAGAGGTCACACAAAGAGGGACAATGACCACCACTGCAAAGATTGATGGTCCAGAAAAGGCCAGCAAAAATCCCAGCTAAATCAAAGCGATTCCGTGTTAATGAAATACTCTTCATCATACGCTGTAAATCATCTATGAACTAATCTATTAGTGATAATGAATTCACATTGGCAGTTTAACCTTACTTTTGCAATTCATTATATTTGAGATTAACAAGGGATAGAATTTAAGTAAAGTGTCTGTGGGGAATTGCGTCCGGAGGGCTGCGTTGTCAATCACGAATCGCGTTCTCGATGTCTTCTATAAAAGAGAGGAATTAAATAAGACTTTCTTTGACGCCGACAGCTTTCCTATTTAACGCCATTGCTACTTTCCCCAAGATAGTTAACTCTTCATTACCCAAATTAAAGGCATCCATCTTGCTAGCTGCTGCCACATTGGCTTGACCTCTGCCTGTCGAAACTTCCATGTAAGATGCTGAGTGATGAATGACTACCTTCGATCCCGTCACCCCAAACCCAGCTGAGAGTCCAACGCTGCGCAATCCATTTATCTCTAGAGGCCGTGCCACGGGCCTCCCTTTAACAATGAACGGCGAAAGCCTTGATAGACTTTTATAGAAATGATTTTAATTATATGCCTGGCAGCTCTTTGTGAGTTCATAAAGATCACCTAAAGCTTTTAACACACTTCTGATGGAATCTCATCCTTTTTAGTACAATTAAATGTGTTGCTTTGTTCTGAGGGAGGAATTCCTATTAAAAAAACTTCACCATTTAAATGCCTATGGCAAAAACAACAGGGCTGTTAATAAACACATATATCAGTTAGTGCTAATAATTTCCTATTTTAACATAATATTACTTTAAAATTAGAACAATATACCAATATACCAGCACATTGTCTAGTATTTAAAGCATAAACATTAAAGTATTTCATGTTCTTGATTCTATAGTTAGTGCAGCCCACAGATGCACAGAACACAGAAAACCACCATAAGACAAGTTAAAAAATATTATTAATAATAAATTTTTGACTGACTTTTGAAGAAAGACTTCTTTCCAAACACATAAAATGCAGAAGTTTAATTGAGTTATGTGCCACAATAATATCATTTCTTTGAATTCATTTCTTTGATGCTTTCTCAGTAAATATTGAATTTATAAGTCAATCTGCAAATAGATAACTCCATAAAAAACTACATTTGGGTTGTTTTGATTAAGTAATAATAATAAAACAACTGCTAACTAACACTAAAACACAATAAAACATGATAACACAATAAAAACACGATTCTTCATTTATATATGTAATTATTTTTAACTAATATAATTCCTTTCTTTTTGATCAATTCGATTAATTATCTTCCATTTGCTGTCATTAAAAGCGTTTCAAATAATAACAATAACCCACCCAGTAATCAACGCATGTATTTGTCAAAACCTAATATCAGTGGACCACTAAAGCAAACACATCTGAATATAAACTCTCTTCTCAGTGACATATGGTCCACCTAGTCTCCAAGACCCTTGACCTTCTGCTCCCCGTTCCTTCCTATCCAGAGACAGGTAGCTCTCCAGACAGACCTTACTTCCTGAGGAGAAAATTACTTCTTCCTGAGAAAGATGTATCCTGTTCGCTGGAATGTGTGGGAGCAGACAGGTAGCAGGGAGGAGGGCACATCATCTGCGATGTAATTCAGCTCTGGGTGCTTCCTCTCTCCTGCCAAACTCCGCTCGTAGCTGTCAGAGGGTCACTGGGAGCGCGCTCAGTACACTCGATGAATGTATGTATGACCTTAGTGACAGGTACTGGTAAGAAAGAGAAAAAGAGAAAGGAAGAGCTGAAATAAAGCACAAAGAAAGACACAGATATGAAACACTACAGAGAAAAGTAGTTTCTGGAATACAGTCAGCTGTGGCAATGAGATTCTTTGAGTCTGAAGTAATGAACTCATCCACTGCCATAGGCTTAGACTGACCGCTGCTGTAACAACTCACTCAGGATTATGACTTAATCAGAGCAGCTTATAGCGCTCAGGTAATTATTTAATCAAAAGCCGGACATGCCAATACGGCAGTACGGCAGATTCATTATGTGTAGAGGTGACTTCACCTTCGTTTCTGACACGCTCTCTCCGCATCTCATGCGCCTGGATGCTATTGCATCAGGGGCGTGCAATACTTCAACTTCAGCTGGGAGTAAAATCAACACAGCGACACATTCCCTGATGTGGAAAAACATATTAGACAATCTTTAATTATCTTTCTAGGGCACAGTAAGTTTGCCACTGCCGCTCAGTGACAGTATTTACTTTTTTTGTCAAGGTGATATGCGTAATTATTTTCCATGTTAAAATATTGATCTTATCCACGTTTCATTTCCATGGACTACACATAAGCCATTCGCTGTGGTGCTTTTAACATTACTCGGTTTAACTTGGTAGGAAAGTAAATAGGTGAGTAAATACAATGCAATCTCACGACAAAATCGTAAGTATTTTACGAGGTGTCTAAGTTTGGCTAATTCGTATGAATTCGCATGATCTCAGTCGTACGTTTTGGTAAGGTTTGCGTTCGCGCCAGTGACGTTAGGTGTAGAGGCGGGGTTAGGGGTGGCAAAGTCCAGTACGGAGTATCACAGGGCTCAGTTCTTGGACCTCTGCTCTTCGCACTATACATGTTACCCCTAGGAGCTATAATTAAAAGACACAGAGTTAGTTTTCACTGCTATGCTGATGATACTCAACTCTATATCTCCTTGAAGCCTGATGAAACACAGCCGTTCAATAGAATAATGGAATGCATAGTTGATATAAAAAAACTGGATGAGTAGCAACTTTTTATTGCTGAACTCGGACAAAACGGAAGTGTTACTCATTGGACCGAAAACCGCCATACGTAACAACCAAGAATACCGCTTTACTATTGATGGATGTTCCATAAAACCGTCGTTGTCAGCATGGAATCTGGGCATTTTATTTGATAGTAATCTGACATTTGAAAGCCATGTTGCCAGCACCTGTAGAACTGCTTTCTTCCAGCTTAAGAATATATCAAAACTACGTCATATACTGTCACTATCAGATGCAGAAAAGTTCATTCATGCATTCATGATGTCAAGACTAGATTACTGTAACGCACTATTAGGTGGCTGTCCTGTGAGCTTATTACAAAAACTCTAGCTAGTTCAAAACGCTGCAGCTCGAGTTCTTGCACAAACTAAAAAGTATGAGCATATTAGCCCGGTTCTGTCAGAATTGCACTGGTTACCTATCAAGCAACGTATTAACTTTAAAATCTTACTGCTTACATATAAGGCCCTACATGGTTTAGCTCCTCGGTACCTGAGTGAGCTTCTATTGCACTACAGCCCTTCTCGTTCACTAGACTCTCAGGGCTCCGGTCAGTTGGTAAAACCTAGAATTTTGAAATCAAGTAGATCGTTTTCCTATCTAGCGCCTGAACTTTGAAACAGTCTTCCTAGTACTATGCAGGAGGCAGACACACTCTGTTAGTTTAAATCTAGATTAAAAACACATCTTTTCAACCTGGCATACACACCACTTCCATAATACAAATCGTCTATGGGATTTAGGCTGCATTAGCTAGAGCAACCGGAACCATAAACATTGCATTAAAGAGTGTTGAACAGTATTTTGCTCTCAGTTGTCTTTTCTCAGTGTTCCGAGGTTGCCACAGCATGTAGGATGCAGTCTGTGCCCAGACCGGATGGTGGAGCTGAAGGAGGGAAGCAGCGACCCGACAAGTCCTCACTACAACTGCAATTGCAATTAACTTCTTGCAATTAAATTATAAAGGGGGAGGGGTGTAGAAAGTAAAGAAATGACAGGAGTCCGATTCGAGCCACCTTCTAAGTCCGGTCACCTAGTCCCGCATACTACTGAAGGTCTGGACATTTTTAACTGCTTTCATTGGCCAAGGCCCGCCCCTGAGGCCATATGACTGATAGGTAAAGCAACCAATAACATTTCAATTTGTGCTGCAGTACGTTTAGAGGAAATGTCACCACAAAAACAGACCAGTGTTTCACGAGTTCACCCTCACAGACAAATAACTGGGACGAATAATAGCGTATTTGGCGTGCTGTCCCGGGACGAGGGTTCCGAGCTCGGTAATTATCCCGGGCTCGGAACTCCCACCCCTTGAGCGGGGAGAGGGGTCCGGGCCGGAGTGAGCCCTGACCCGGCTACCCCCGGTGCTATGCTGTAGTAAAGACTGTGAGGAGACGGGGTGGAGGAGGATTGTGAAAGATCCGGAAGAATGAAGGTAGGATGCTTGGCTATTTATAGAGTGGATGCTGGGATTGTAGTGATTGATTATCGAAAGCCAGCCGTGTTAATTATCTTCACGTGCTTCTCCCGAACCTTGTTTGTAAAACATCATACATTCACAAAAGTTAACAACAACAACAAAGTTTTTGATTTTATCTCGTGAACCTCACATACGCATAAAAAGTTTGCGTTTAGTCGATTGTGATGAATTGCAACCGATGTAAACACGACAGCTTACTCCTTCATTTCTGAGAGCTTTGTGTTGTTTCCAGGCGGAACGGTAAAGAACGCGACACACACGGCTCCCGGGAATCCTGTAGAATTAAACCAATCAGAGGACGACTTCCAACTCACTTAAGTGTTTCCAGAAAAGTGTGCCTTATGCATCAGACGTTCAGCCAACGTCACGTCTGAGGCTGAGACTACTGGTCACCCATGTCCCGAAAAGCAGAAATTCTGTAAAAAGTACACTATGTTATGTAAAAAACTGTGTTGTAGCAGTGCATGTGAGAGATGTAAATTCATTTCTTACGTCTTTCATGTTAATTTTGTCAGTTTCCATTCAACCCCACTCTATAATTTCCTGTCTGCCGTTCCGTTTCCAAAATGTGTACATTGTAATATCCCAACTTTTGTCAAGACCAGCCTGAAGAAGTCATCTCCTCTATGGTTTGACAGCAATGGTTTTGTGTCATGATTCATAGTGACTGTGCGTGTCATTATGTTGAGTGGGGTTAGACCAGTCGCAGCTTGGTGAGCGTATATGACTCAGTCGGTTCATTCTGACTAACCTGCTATTAGTCACACGCCGCCTGTCTGCAGATGAAAGCTGAGAAAAAAACGCTCGGATCCACTGATTCTTATCTCGCTTAGAGATTCCTGACACCTCTGACAGTGAAACTCTGCAAACCATGATTCAGATAAAAGAATGATAAATGTGACTGCTGTATCTCAACTTCGGTTCCGGAGGATTCCTGCAGTGGAGACAGCTTTCTAAATTTTGATGATTAACACTAGAAGCACGATCCAGGTGACACCAGGAGACAAAAGGAAAAGGCAAAATGTTATATATAAATGTGACATGTTGAGGAAACATTTTTATTTAAAGATTGACCCCAATCCTTCCTGTCCACTGTTCACACACACGCACGCACGCACGCACGCACGCACGCACGCACGCACACACACACACACACACACACACACACCATAAACACAGAAAATGGGCCAGAAACTTTAGGAAACATGTTATTCATATTACATGTAATAAATGATTCAATGTATGTTTTTTTACATAGAGGAGCAAAAGCCATTATAATTAAATCCCAGAATGCACCTGGGCTCTGTGCTTTAGACCTGCAAGGTTTGACATGCAATAGCAGAAACGTGATGTGGTAATACTGTCAAACATATTTGTGTATGTACACATTTGAGAGGTACATGTGCCAAACAAGTAAAGACAAGAAAGGACTTATTACTTTAGGATGGTATTTTTCCACAACATGAGTTTAGTTGTTTACAGTTGCCAAGCAACTTTAGACTAATGTCGGTAACCGTATTTTGGACCCCATTCACTTCTATTGTATGGAAACAACAGTAATGCAAGTCAATGGGTACCGCTGTTATTTGATTTCCAACATTCTTCAAAATATCTTTGTTGCTGTTCTGCAGAAGAAGAATGTTGGAAATAAGGAAATGGTGACAGAATTTTCATTTTGGGTGAACTATCCCATTAAACCATTTTCATTGAATTTGTACTTAAATATAACAATTTCACAACACGGTTAAAAAAACCTGTGCTATAACACCCTCCACACTTGAGAGCATGTTTAAGAAAATGTGATCAGGCCCACTAGGGTGAAGGTGTGCGGTGGGAAAGCGGCAGTGGTACAGAGAGCCTATACTGAGAGTTAAAGGAATGGAGCCCTGTGGCAGATGGTGGGGCTGAGGGACAAAGCCTCCCTGCCTTCAGCTGGATCTAGACGATATGGGGCATGGATGAAATATGCTGGCAAGGCTCCACGTCCTTCAGCTTACACACACACACACACACACACACACACTGACACCAACACACCACGGTGAGCGCTCAGCATGGGAGGTCTGGCAGAGAGGGATCAAAACAAGAGTCATGACAAAGCCACAGAATGACACAGAAGGTGAGGGGTCTGAGGGAACACAGCAACTGCTGATTTAAATGCCTGTTGTATTATGATTGCAGGCTTTTAGCCTCCTTTTTGGAATGGACTTAAACATAAAGTCAAGAAAGGATGGTTAGCAAGGCCTGTTCGCTAATGCTCTGATACATATTACACACCAGAGTCTGTTTATGTACAATCGTAAAATAATAAAAGTCACATTTTTGTCGGTTTTGTCTGTCAAAAGAGTTTACATGGAAATCTGACTTTCTTTCGTACAACACACAGGAAGATCTTTTGAAAAATGTCTCAGTGGTTTCGTATCCATACAATGGAAGTCAATGGAGTTGTTTACTGACATTCTTCAAAATATCATCTTTTGTGTTCTGCATAAGAAAGTCATACATGTTAGAAATGACATGAATGAGTAAACAATGAAAGAATGATTCCTGGAGACATGACCATAAACAAGATGCTGAAACAACAAATTCTGATTGGTTGCTTTAACTCCGATCGGTTGTCAGTCATAAGGCCTCTGGGGCGGTCCTTGGCCAATGAAAGCTGCTATTGAATCCAGAACTCCTGCAGTCAGTCTGGCTACATGAGACAAACCTCACTCCACCTACATGCCCTCAAACTCCCATCACTGTTAATTGTAATTTTAATCTACGAGTTTCATTAAGCTTAAAGTGGTCCCTCGACTCTTCGCCTGTTTCTGGAGAAATCAAACGTAGATTCTGGGGTCTATTGCAGAGGCGTTCAATGCTCAACCTTTCACTCAAATGTGAGGCTAATAAAGAATGCTTGTTTTAAATCTTCAAACAGGTGTTCACAGTGAAACTATCAACAGAGGAGAGATATTCAAAGAGGACGGGGATGTGTGAGGCTTTGAAAAACCACAGACAGGGAATGATGGGTAAAACATCAAAGCTCAGACAGGATGAGCCAGAATCCACTTCAGAACACCTCTCGGTTGGAAATGATTTAGGTTTTGAAATATCAACAAAACAGAAACGTGTAGTGCCCCTGTTATATTTATACTGAGAGGGATTTACACACACTTCTACACGCATTTCTGCTGTTTTCTGTCAATGATGTACAATACGCTTTCCAATACAGATTTGATATTTGTCTTTAGATCTGTAAGATATGTCATTCCTCATTTTACAACACACCTGAGGCCAAAACGATTCTCACGAGAAGCGTCATGCTCATTTAAAGTCGAATTTAAGTGGAATTTTTGGAAAAATGTTTATATAATAAAAAGTATTTGCTTCAAATGTGATTCAATGCAGAATGCATGCATTAAAATGTATAATTTCGGATAGTCCAGCTGCACCTTCTACAGATAATTTACAGAATATTTTGTCATCATTCACTCATTTGATTCTTTTAAAAGAAATGTCCATGTATGCTGGGGTTTGAACTCAGATCCCTCTGCATGCAAATTTGTGTGTATTATAAAAGTGATGCCATATTGATGCAGACACCAGTTGCAAAATGCAGACAATTGCACATCTGTACATCTGTAACGGCATACTAAATATTAATGCAGTGTTGCTTTTAATCGTAAAGGGCTACAATTACATTAGGATGATAAAATACATTATTTTGTAAGCTAACTGTTTGTTCTGATTACTATTAATAACACATTAAACTGCACATATAAAATTGAAAATTGGTTTCTTTCATTATATTGCTTTAATGCCTTTGGCTATTCTTGTGTGTATGCATATGCATGATCATGTTGTTAGAATCAATTTCTCCGACCTCTTGTTTGTGTCTTAATGAAAATGTTTGGTAGATGTGTCTGTGCATGCCGAATAAAACCACTGAAGTTAGATTACATCTGACAAATACAAGGCTATCCAACATGCCCATATGGAAGAATTCACAGTAATGCGGGCTTGATCTGAATTCGTTTAAATTGCTAAAGTAAAAAAACTAAAATCTGAAATAATAGCACACTGTAGTTGGATCAGTTGTCAATGGTAGCCAAAAACTGTATGGTTAAAAGCATTCTTCCAAATATCTTTCACTGTGTTCATCTGAACAAAGACATTTATACAGATTTGGGTGAGTAAATGATGCCAGAATTTTCATTTTTGGGTAAACTGTTCCTTTAACATGCTGCCATTTATTATAGCAGTGTGAATCAACTCTAAACTCAAAATATTTTTATTGTTTGTTCTTTGATTTTGTTTGTTTAATTGCTGCAATTTTAAGTCAATCTGCGTAAAACAGAACAAGAGGTCACAGAGTAGAACTTGTGCCATTTCATTAACTATAAAACAAGCAGGCAGCTGCACTCAGAGTTCAAACATCAAACGAACGAAAGCCGCAACATATACTCGTGTTTATCTTCATTCTTTATGTCGACAAATCCAGATGTCTGCAGCATGTGGCTCTTTTATTTGCTTATTAACTTGAGACACAATTAGAGCAGATCTTTAAGCCAAAGAACTTCCCAACAGTGAACTCGAGTCAAACAGTTTCAACGGGAACAAATGTAACATGAGTTTGAGCCTCTGCTGGCCTTATTTACCAGACCAGACTGTTTACATCTCAACACCTAATCTGGGGGTATCATGACAGGTCATTTCAAGTGCAGACATGTTTAAGCAGGACAGAAATAAACATAGCTGGTGTCTGGGCGAGAAGACAGTTAGTTCTGTGCCCTGTGAAATGTTCGATGCCCTCCCTGCACAGGAATTTCTGTTATGCAACATCTTCAAGTAAGATTACACTTAGATCACTTAGTCACACTTAGTGAACTGCTTTAAAGAGATTCAACTCATCATTATATTATGTTATTACAAAAATGAATCAAGAGTATGAAGTGTAAAGAAATTGATAGAATTTGCAGGCACTCTGGTGAAGTTCAAGCAAAAATGAAAATTCACTCTCTTCCCATCTAAGATATTTGGAAAGCCTATATGAAATATGAATAGGTGTATGACTTCCTTTCTTCAATATATGACTGGTCTGCATAAAACCCAGACCTGAACCCAAAACCTTTGGTATGGCTTTGAGTCAAACACTCCTCACCCAAACCCATTAAAGACGGAGGGGTTCAGAAAACGAACCTTCCAAAGCTGTTGCAACAATTGTAATGACTGGAATAGATAAACATGTTTATTAGAATGTCCTAATACTTTAATAAACATGTTTATCTATTCCAGTCCTTACAATTGTTACAACAGCTTTGGAAGGTCTTTTTCTGAACCCCTCTGTCTTTTATGGGTTTGGGTGAGGAGTGTTTGACTCAAAGCCATACCAAAGGTATTGAGTGTACCAATAATTTGGTCTATATATTGTATGTGCTTTAAGGAACTGTGTCCTTCCGAAACCTTGGATATCCAAATTTGCAGTTTTTCTGGAATACAACTTTTTTAAATGATTAAATAGTGAAAACATTGAAATTAATTTTTAATACTTTTTATTGGTTAGATATTTGGAAAACCCAGTGACAAACATAAAAAGTGACTAATAATAATGATTTATGAAATATGAAGATACAAGGTTTCAGAAAGACAGCAGGGATATAAGAAAACTATTTTGGAGGGCTGTCAATCTATTTGCTTTACTTTCATCTGACCAAAATATTAATATGTGGTGGTAACAGTCCTGTTTTCACATAGCATCGTGATACCTTTGATATATGAAAACTGCATCGGGTTGTAGCCTGACAAATCCAGTTTCATCCAGTCAGAGTTCAGGTTTTGCCCACACTATTGAGTTAAGGGTCTCAATCCTATTCTCTCCTTCAGTTGTGCAGAGATGGCTTTCTTTTCTTTTCCTTTGAACCAATCCTGTGGCTGAGAATGGAGCTTTCAGATTTAGCCATCAGAAGAGTCTGGTTCAGATGATCCATGACACAAGCCTGTGCCCTTAAACTTTTCATCTGTCTGTCTGATTACTGCTGCCCACTGAAATGGAATTATAATGAAATGTCCTTTAGGAAAAAAACAAGTGTTCGAAGACTTCATACCCCTTTCAAAACCCATCAAGCAAGATCTGCGTCAGCAGTGTTTTTCCAATGATCGCTGAGCTTTGAGAAGGGCACTATTGGTTTATGATGGTCACCATGTAAGGTCAGTTAGCATTCAAGATCAACAGATACTTTGAAAGAGCCTGAGGATGACTGCAGTGTGTTCGGCTCTTTTGGATCTTTAGACATTTTCTATTAATTATTAAATGGTAAAACAGCCTTTGGTCCGGTCTGGCATGATGTATTAAGACATCTTAAAAAAAAAATAATACAATGATAATTTTTACAGTTATGACATCAAATTATTTTGTAAAGTTATGACATTGACATTTTGCACGCTCTGTGTGAACGAAGTTGTGGAAGTGTAAGCCACGTTTTTTAATTTATCTGACTGAAGAAGGAGTACTAAAAGTTACTGTATGTCTTCACCGTACCTCAGGCTCATTTATCTCATAAGATGAAGGAAATTTTGACCAGTGGCGGTCCGTGACTTCTTTTCCAGGGAGGCACGAATGTGAAGTTCGGTATTTAGCCTATCATGTGTGAGGCCTGTCATGTCAAAATATGTGTTTGGTGCCTCACGTGAACGTATGTGCATCGCGCATCATGTCAAAATACGTGCCTGCTGTAGACGTGTTGAGAGGGTTTATCATAAAAGAGATGCTCGCGTTCACAAGATATTCGCAAGACACTCGCTTAACATTTAAGCCTAATTACACATGAGATTAAGCCAATATCTAGCAAATGCAAGCGTCTTTTTGTCTCGATGCGTCTACAGCAGGCACTTATTTTGACATGATGCGCGATGCACATACGTTCACGTGAGGTGCCGAACACATATGTTCACATGACAAGCCGCACACATGACGCGCCAAACACATATTTTGAATTTTTGCCTCCCCGGAAGAGAAGTCACGGACCGCCACTGATTTTGACTCATTGTGATATGACCCGATTAAAGCAGTGCTATATCGCTGAAGCACATGGAGATAATTCTTAACTTGATACACTTTACCAAATGTTCTTTTTACAATCATCTTCCATCTGTTTTCAATGTATTTCAGTTTGATACAAATATATCTTCCCAAATCCAAATATGTAAACGCTCCAACATGTTCCTGCAGTAACATGCAAACCGGAGAGACATTCTCCACCGAAACGCAGATGCTCATCACATACAAATCACTGCCATAATTGCTTTCAGATATATGAAGATGGTAAGATGGAGCTTTGACACCCTGCTCTCTCTCTCTCTCTCTCTTTGTAGGTTGGTCTTCTCTATGGCTTTAGCCCTGAGGCCCTCCATATGTTGAAAGGTTACAAACTCTACCCAAATGAACTGTTGAAAGCATTGTCTTGATTTACTGACCAGACACCATTAGAATAGGATTCCTGTTTATTTAGTATTACTTTTTTAAATCATTTATATTTATTATCCAAAAAGCTACTATTATCAAAAAAACTCCTTACAAATGAGAGAACAAAATGCCTTGAAGTCATTGCAAGGTCAGATGTTTTATAACACAGAGCAACAGTACAGCACCTGTTCTTTCTTGTCTGTTTGAAACATGTGGGTTTATAGCAGAAACGTTTCCTCTGGCACGTTTAAAAACAAAAATGTATGCCCCTATAAGGTACTCTCCTTCTCAATATTTTGCAAATATAAAGTATAAAGCTCTGTGAAATTTTGCAGAAAAATTCTGATGATAAAACACAATGAGTCTGGACCTCTTGGAGATTTCCAATATAATTTGAAATGCACTGTTAATTGGTATGTAAATCTCCTCACATATCTGAATTGTGAAGTCAAACAGACAATAAAGCATGTTGGGCAGAATAAAGCTTGCCTGAAGCAACACTGGCCCAAGCTGGTTTATTCTTAGCCAAGGAGCGTGAAGTCAAAACAAGTCAGACATCCTGCTGGCCTCAGTGCTTGAGCAGGTCACCGTTGAGAGAAAGTCCCCTTTCTTTTTCTCTCTCTCTCTTTCTCTGTAGCAGAAAAAGAAAATGTAAGGCCAGGCTTTTCTAATTTTTCTAAAGAGATACTGGTAATGTCTTTAGAAAAGAAAGGCATTGCAGTTTGAACATGTATCCTTTTCTCTTCATGTTGGTTTCTGTCAACTGTGATGATGTTTTTCTCAATGAAAATAAAGCTTTAAATCCAAAGAGGATACATTTGAAAATGCAGTGAAAATTTCACATTATAATGTAGACTAGAAAAACTGAGCCTGTTGAGCACAATTTTGCGTTTGATGCAGTGACCCATAAGCCAAAGCAAGAAGCAGTCTAATGTTACTTTTATATATATTTTATTTACAATTTTTTACTTTGAAGCTGTACAAAATCTATATTTGTTTTGGCATGATCCCAGTATACATTTTCATCCATTTCAAAACATTGCTTTCTTTAACACTGTCACGACTCAAAAAAGCGAAAAGTAAATGCCTTACAAAAATGACGCATGTCAAAGCGTTATGTTTCACTCATTCGCAATACTGGGACGTAATTGTTTTCAGATGTTTTAGTGTATGAACAACTTTTGGGAAATGTTTAAAAACGCTAGCATCGACAAAGAGCATTTTTAAATGAAAGCACATTTTTCAAATGTACCCGAATTTGTGTAGATGTAGCCTAACATCTTTTAACACATACGCACACACAAATATCTCTATATACATTCCTGTTCACATCTAAAGTCAACTTAAAATAAAGACCAGCTCAAGTCTATGAGAAATGTCTTGCTTAGCAGACACTTGTACAAATGTTCGTCCTTGACCGGGGGGTTAACCAGTCATTCTAATCTCCTCATGCAGTGCCCCCTGTCCCAGCCACACACTCACACACACCCCTGTTCCCCCATAACCCTTCGGCTCATACTTCTTTTGCACTGAAAGTATGTGGGTGATGATTTATGGACCATGTCCAATCGCTTGAATTTTCCCCCTTCTCCTCACTGCAAGCCAAGGGGTCGCTGGCACGTTTGCTAGGTAGCAAGCCAAGGAAAACCCTTTGCAGCGAGCTGTCCCTAATTCACCGGCTAAGCAAAACAGAGAGGAGGGATTCAGCCCTGTTATCAAAGACGGCTGTATTCAGGAGCCAGAACAGCTCAGTTTAATTACAGGCCTGTTACATGTAAACTACAGCAGGTGACAGTGAAGCACTAGACAGTGCATCTCTTCGGCACGGCAGGCAGGGGTGGGAATTCTTTGCTTCCAAACCCATACAAAGTGTTGAAAGAAGTCAACCTGTTGCCCTATTATAGGATTAAAGCAGAGGAATGTTTAATAAAAGAGAAAATATATTCTGACGTTGACTCGAAACATCCACATTGGTGTCTGGTATGCACAAATTGCTACAGGCACATCGCAGCTTAGGCCGGTCTACATTATGCTAGGTTAACTGCATCACATCTGTTTTGAGTTTATTTCTTGTCCTAATTTTTTAGCTTGTGGTTGTGACCTCCTTCTAGCTACCTTCTTAAGGGGTTTTTGGAACTATTAGCTGCTCGTAGTTTCCGCGAGGCACAAACAAGCTGCGAAGGCCAATGAGGGTTTAAGATTTTGCATTTGAAGGATTTGAAGGAGTCTGTGGTTGTGTGTGGCCTGCAGCTGTCTTGAAATAGGAGAAGTCCATGCGAAGACACTAGTGTCCATGTTTATGTTAGGCCTTCTGCAGGTGGGCCACTACAGCGGTCACGCATTACTTCACATCACACAGAGTTGATTTAAAACTCTGGGGGGCAAGCAGTCAAAAACGCTTTCCCATAATCCTCTGCATTGCTCCTAATGCCGTGATACGATCCAGGTCATTTAAGATACAGTGTTATTGCTTATTACGGCCAAAAGACAGTGGCCAAAGCCTTTTTGAAGTGGCAAAGTGCCAAAGATACTTGTAAGAAGGCTGGATCCATACAGCTTTGATTAAACCACATTCCTAATATGATTTAAGAGAGTCTGCGGACCTCTGCATTCAGAGCGATGCGTGCTATTCAGACACCACTCAGTATTTGAGAGGCCTATTAAATTGAAGCATAAATCATGGAGCTGCTATGTGTTTTAATGGACATTTATGAACCTCCAGTACCAATGTCCTATTTTATACAGTGAGTCGCAACAGGAAGGTCGCTAGACTGTACTGACAGAGTCGTGGACAGGATAAACCTTTAAAATAACTAAAAAAGTCACCTTTAGAGGACGGTTTTATACAAAGTGACTCACAGTGCATTCAAGGTAGCCTATAGATGGTTTCAAAGCAACAACATAAAGGAACTTTACTGCGCATGCACGCTTTTGTGGCCCAAATTTAACTTCCGGTACACATACACAAAGAATAGATTCCCTGCAGATTCTTTCTGATAACAAGCAAAAGAAAAACCAAGTAAATGACATTAACTAGCAAGTTAAAAGTATGTCTAGTCTGTATTATTCTGGGATACCAGTAGAAGAACCATTACTTGGCTAAAGTTAAATGCGACAAAGTTACACGACCCATTCAACAAACTGTTTATTTAATAAAATTATGATATAATTTAATATTATGATATATTAATATAAATTAAATAAAGTATAAATAGTTATTAGCCGGATCGATCAACAAACACAGACTCAAGTTGTTTCAAATTTGTATACATTTCTTTGTTCTGATGAAGAGAAGAGAAAGATATTTGGGAGAATGCTTGTGACCAAACAGTTCTTGGCCACCATTGACTACCATAGTAGGAAAAATTACAATGGTAGTCAAAAGTGCCCAAGAACTGTTTGCTTTCATACATTCTGCTAAATATCTTTTTATTTTGTGTTCAACAGCACAAAACAGTTACAAAGCTATTTTTCCTGCTATGGTAGTCAGTGGTGACCAAGAACAGTTTGGTTAGAAGCATTCTTCCAAATATACTTCTTTGTTTTCATCAGAACAAAGACATAATTGTTGTCATATTAATGCTAACAGTATTACAATACTTGGTATTAAATGCTAAACTTACATCACATGACAGCAGTTTGAAGTCACAGCTGCATTCAGTTACATTATGCCATCACAGTTCCGTTCCCTGCATATACATTCCTTATAACAGATTTAACAAAATCTATTTCCCTATTACATTTAATAGGCTCTCTATGATAATCGTTTTCTCTATAACGTTAATTAAAGTCACTTAGTACAGCTGTGACACGTCAGAGGAGAACTGGCCCTCCCGACTGAGACTGGTTTCTCCCGAGGTTTTTTTCTCCAGATAAATATTATTTGGAGTTTGGGTTCCTCGCCACAGGGCCGAGTTGGCTTGCTCACCGGGAGACTGCTTTTATAGTTATTTTATTTTATCAAATTAATTTAAAGGTTTAACAATTTTTACCTTTCTTATGTTTTTTCTGTTGCTTTCTCCTGTAAAGCTGCTTTGCAACAATACTCATTGTGAAAAGCGCTATATAAATAAAATTGAATTGAATTGAATTTATTAGATTCGGAACAACTTGAGAGTGAGTAAATGAAGACAGATTTTTGGGGTAAACCGTTATTTTACACAAAATGTTTCTCTTGTTCACTCGCTTAGTAAATTCTGATTTACCGAGAGCATACAACAATCATTGTTCGATTTTGTCAACAAAAATGTTGGTAGAGTTGGGTTGCTACTTGATGTTCTATTAAAAATCCAAAGCAAAGCGTTTCATGTCATTCATGAAGCACAAACGGCATCAAACGCTTCATGTTTGTGATTGAAAAAAAGAAGAAATCTCCACACAAAAGTCAGATGCAGAGCACGAAAGGAACGTTGTGAACTTTGCTCCGTGCTTCTCGAAATGAGGCACGCTGAATTCTCCTGCGCCGGTCTGTCCAAAGGGAGGCACTGGAAGAAACCCTATTAAATTTGGGGGCGCACACATCTCAAACTGACAGGCCGTGCTGAGACAGCAGAGAGACAGAGAAACAGAATGAAAGAGAGAAAGCAGAAAGCCTTCCCCACTCTCAGACATGTCACCCATGTCAGGTCCATGTCAAGGTAGCCTGGGAGGGAAAAGAAGGAATGGCTTTTTCAGTAGAGCCAGGTCAACACAAAGAGCACCTAATGATGTGTCCAGATACATGCTGGCAAGGATGGACAGACAACGTGTCCTCCGTCGAGAATTAATTCAGAAAAGAGTCAAAGGGCTAGAGGGATGAAAGTTCAGCTGCTTTCTTTTCAGCCGGAGATTGGGGTTTTATAGCAATAAAATCTCTTCAGTGAGAAGCTGCTGTTATGGCTGGGTCACTGTAAATTAAACTTTTTAGTCTTATTAGATGATTTTAAAAGTACATTTTTCCATGAAATTATGTGTTTAAGTGTCAATAAATGACATAATGCGAAAGCTAAATATGCACAGATCAAATTTTGGATTTGACAAAAACAGGGCTGATGATTTTTTATTTTTTAATACAAAGATCTTTTTAAGATTTCAGAGAACTTCTTTCTCACATTGTAAGAAATATCAACATTTCTGACAGTCAGTCCCAATCAAATCAGTTCATTATTGACTTCTTAAGAAACCTACAGAAGCCTCCATCTTTTTTGACTGATCTTTTAATCTTGCTGTGTTATTTACAACATGGCTCAGTGAGAGAATTAATTGGATTGCAAAAGTAAGGATTGTGCATGCCGGGGGCAGGTTTATCCTCAGTAATACTGGGAAATGAGAATGTGACTCATCTGTTTTAAATTGCTCGACCTGAAGAACCTCAGACCAAATCTACTGACTTCAAAGGTACATCAGTAGAGTCAAAGTTTGAATGTACAAAGGAAACTACATTATTCAAAAGAGCAAATGATATAGGATGCAAAAAAGAGATATGATGGGGCAAACTGAGAGGCAAGGTTGAATAGAGAAACCTCTTAAAATATATCTTCAATAGATGTATTCCCATTTAAAATATTCATTTGCATTATAAGATTTTAAGTTTTTATAAGATTATTCAGTTTGCGCAATGCATGGCTTATTAAGAATTGTGTCCTGATGATGGTTGTTGTGGGTTGTGCTTAGTAAGTTGCTTTGGTGTTATGGGTGATTTAATGGGAGCCCAATGTCCTTCAACATAACATCTTTTGTGTTTTGCAGAAGAAAGAAATTCAGTTCAGGAATGACATAATTCTGAGTAAATGATGAAAGCCTTTAATGTCTCTAGGATTTCTTTTATGTTTTGCCAGGTGAAATTGTAAAACGTCATGTTCACATTCATGTCTGCAGCACGTTTCCAAAGTTTCATTCTTATCATTAAAACTATCTACCAGGCCTGTACTCTTAAAAATAAAGGTGCTTAAAAGATTTTTCACAGCGATGCCATAGAATAACTATTTTGGGTTCCACAAAGAACCATTCAGTCAAAGGATCTTTAAAGAACCATCTCTTTCTTACCTTTTTATGATCTCAAGAACTTAGTCACAAAGAACCATTTAGACAGAAAAAGGTTCTTCTATGGCATCATGAAGCACCTATATTTTTAACAGTGTACTACATACACAAATTTGTGTTTCTAGATTTGAATGATTCCCACAAACACGTTAGATCTGGCTATTAAACATTACCTTGAAACACTGGTTACATAGTGTAAAAGGGACTCTTGAATAAATATTAACATAATTTGGGGGTTACCAAGAGTGTCATGTAGTAAACAGCGCATTTGTACAAAGCAAAAACATTCTGGGTTTAGCTGTCAGACTGTGCAACAGCAAACAGAATGCCTTCGGCACGCTACAAATGTAACAAGTGTTGAGCGATTCAGTTACCATTTGGAATTTGTGATATGCAGGCATGTCTTATAAACAAGACTGAGAATCGGGTTCCTGAGAATAAAGAAGCCATTGAAACAGGCTACAGGCACACAAATGTGAGGAACAACAAGGCTGATCCAAAATAATTCGTTCAGCTGGTATGTAACACAAGTTAAAACTGTTTTGACGTAGTGTGTCTAACTCACGAAACTCAACACTAAGGTGCCATGTAAGGTAGGGGCTGTTTTTGGGGGTCGAATCCCAAACAAACAATGAACACACATTTCCTGCTAAGAAAGGGCAAATGCGGTTGTTTGTGCAAAGTGCTTACAGAGGGATCTTGAAAGGTTAAGAGTAAAACTGCAGGTCCATGATTCTTGATATGGGATGATAAGGATGGTAAAGAAACCAGATCCTGATTTAGTAAAGAAAAGGGCAAAATGAAACTAGACAGTTTGAAGGTATGTATCGTTGACTGAACAGCGGTATGCTGCTTGCTTGGGAACTTCCTGATGTAAAGACTGAGGCCAGGGGCATTATTATTCTACGACTCATCCTGCACCAGATGTCGTGCTTTTTTTAGATCTTGGAAGAATGGCGTTTGACCTCTGCTAACCCCAGGGCTTATGAAGGACTGACTTTTAAGTAAACTGCAGTGTGTGAAAACTATTATGAGGTAATAATGTTAATGTAATAGATTACGTTAAAGGGACAGTGCACCCAACATGAAAATTCTGTCTTTTACTTTATGGTGACCAGGTTAAAAAAGACAAATACCTGTTTACACATCAAAAAGCAAAATATGGAAGTATCCCTAAAGTAGTCAATTATATTCCTAAATGTATGAAGAAATGTTACAGCTTCACTCTTAAAAATAAAGGAGCATCAAAGGTTCTTCCAGATGAACTAGAAGAACCATTCAGTTAAAGGTTCTTTAAAGAACCATCTTTTTCTTACCTTTTTATAATCTGAAGAACCTTTTGTGAACCTTTTGTGAAACAGAAAGGTTCTTCAGATGTTAAAGGTTCTTTATGGAACCATTTAGACAAAAAAGGTTCTTCTATGGCATCATGAAGCACCTTTATTTTTAAAAGTGTTGATTTAAATAATTTAAGCAACACAATCTCATGGTAATTCCTAACTATTTTATAAGATGGATAATTTGCATGCATTTGTAAGTTTTACTATGAAGTGCTTTTGCTCCAGTGACTGTTATGTTTAGGGGTGGGGCTTCATTATTGAACAATTTTTTGCAAGCTTTTTGTACCATCTACATTGGTCAAATTCATATATATTAGCCACCTTGTAAAAATGTTCCAAAATTAAGCCGAATTTAAGTAACCATTGAGTGATAATGTTGTTCTATCTGTAGCTTATAAGACACAAACTTCAGCTGATGTCAAGATTATTGATTAATGTATAGAGAATGACATCAGAAGACCTGGAACACAGTTTCAGAAAAATCATATAGAAAATTTGACTGGCATAAAATGTGTACTATTTTTCAAACATTTCTGGTTTTGTGTTTCATAAGAAAATAACATCATACGAATTGTCATTGATGAGTAAATATTAGCAATTTACATTTTTGGTTATTAGCTTCTCACCTCTGTTCTCAAAAGGTATACTTTTTGAAATCATTCAGACTTGTTTGTTAGATTAGGTAATTATTTTCATGAAGTATATACACATTCCAGGAAATGAACTGGCCATTTTCAGATCCATCCCTTCAATGTGCATCCCCTGAGCTGTGTCCATTCTGAATATATTGCCACACTGCTAAACAGAAAGACAAAGCTTGTTTGCTGTTCTTAATATGATTTCTGATAAACATTATATGCACATAAAGACAAATTAAATCATGAATATTTACTTTTGCTAATGTTTTTTTCTTCCATCGAGGCTGTTAATGGATATACAAACATCTGCAAAAATGAGAAAGCTCCACATTAGTCAGTGTGTAGTGCAATGCACTATATGTAAATCCACAGGCAGATGGTAGTTAGCAGTTAATGCGCCCGGTAATCAAATAAAAGAATCCAATGCTCATTTTCTACTTTCTGAAGACTTAAAAACAAATCGAGTTATTAAATTGTTTTTCAAACTGCGATTTGCTAGATCGAAATCAAACAGTTAGTGTAGCCGAAGATTAGATCCATTTTCCACGCAAGGGTGCATTATCCAACATTTTATAGCAAATGAAAACATTACATATGCATTTGGTTGAAAAATGATGGCATTAATGGCCATCTGGCTGTGAATGTATCAATCTCAAACTTGGCTTTGAAACTCACCTTAATTGCTAAATATGTGCAACCAAATGGCTGCAGGTTATATTGATATGTAGCGTAGATACGAGCACCAGAGAGGTGGGGGGGTGATGTGAATTTGCCAGTTTACAAATGCAGCAGGACCTGATGAATACATACATCAAACTATAAGAATTGTGACCGTAAAAATGAACGCTCTCGCGGCGGCCTCCGAAATATTCGTCTGGATGTTATGAGAACGTATGGCATCGTTTCTCAAATGTCAAACGGCGACAGGCGTGTTGTTAGTCAGGCGCTTACGCACGTGCCAATGTGTCTTAATATCCCAATGGTCTTTGCATATGACACACCAACATAAACCAGTAACGAGAGTCATTTGATTCATCTGCGTTGCCAACCGGGACAGACGCGCGGCATACATAAACCACCTTGTAGCCATAAAATATCCCACTAAATGGTTTGACGCTGTCCTTTAAAGCTTCTTTTACTACTGTGTCAGTGGCACCTATGATCACCTAATCAGGGTTTGATTTTATGACTCATAACCAGAGCTTGATGGGCAGACCACAACAACAACAACTCCATTTTAACTCCTCCGCCCTGCTCTGTCTTCCCACCTGCCTTTGGCACTTTACCAGATTACCTCTGACTGCCTGACAGGCTGACTGACTCGAGGTGAACTCCAGCAATGACAGACAATAGCCTTTATCAGCCACTTGCACACTGCCGTCCTGGACATCAGGTCCTGCCATCAAGAGTTTGGGAATTTTTTCATATTTCAGCACTTTTTCTCAGAGGCCCATTTCCTGATTTTTTTAATCGACTGGGCTATTTATTGACAGAGAAATGGGACAAATGGACTGGTTTGTTAAACATTGCTGTGCCATGTGGCTTTCCAGACCATACTGCTTGGATCACAGTCCAGTTTTGATGGTATTAATAGCCTCTCTTCTGAATGTAAATTCACATTTCAAAATTCTGATGACCTTGGACATATTTATGCTCGCTTTCTTATAGCATCAGCATATTCTGAAAAGTAACATTATTTTAAAGCTACATCCTGTCAAATAGGTTTCCCTTTGACAGTTAGAACAGTAATGCGATCTTGTGAAAAGGCTCGACAGACAACTTGTCATTGCAAACATGTATAATATGCAGTGGGGGGGCAACAAAGGCAGCCCAAATCTGACAATAAAGTCACTTTCAATCAGTAGACTCAATATAAACTAATATGAACTCTCATGGGTGATTATGTGATGAAATATGCCCTACATAATTCTTAACCCACCTGTCTCACAGATGTGAGCTGACAGTTTTGGAGACATGCTCACAATGCCATCCCATAACTTCGCCCCTCCAGAAAAATATGTCCACAGAGTTTCACAGGGAATTGGGATTTTTTGTGTGAAATAGTGTACACACATTTACACACAAACACCAAGGTTTGGCACAATTTTGTGGTTCAAACTTAACTTCCGGTACACATCCACAAAGAATAGAGTCCATGCAGATTATTTCTGATAACAAGCAAAAGAAAATAACAATTAAGTGACATTAGCTAGTAAGTTAAAAGTATGTCTAGTCAGTATTATTTTGGGTTAGTAGAAGAACCGTTACCTAAATAAACTTAAATGCGACAAAGTTTCAACAAATTCTCTATTTAATACAATTAATATACTAAATAAAAATCAACAAATTGTTTATTTAATACAATTATTTTACAATAAAATATCAATATAAATTAATATTAATATCAAGTAAATTAATGATAGATAGTTATATTATTAGTCACTAGCTAGGCCGATCAACAAACACAGAGCGGAAGTTAACTTCGGGCCAGGCGCATGCATCCAAAGTCATAATTCTTCCTCTAAAACTAATCCTCACACAAACCTCAGTTGTCTTAGCTAGTCAGTTTTAGACATGTTTCCCTCTATTTTAAGAACATAATTACTTCACTTGTTTACTTTAAAAGATGTGCCATGCACAGGTATACATCAGTTCTGTTGAACACATGTCCTTGTTATTTGTGATGATGGTTTTAATCTGTAAGTGGACAATGATGTCATTTCTCTTTGAGCCAGACAGTGGCTGTTCAGTGTTTTACTAACAAGGAAATAAAGAAAATTCCTGAAACCAGATGGCTGAGTGACAAAGCAGTGTGGCATTACAGTTTGATGCTTAAAACAAATACATAAATATGTTTTTTTTTCCAAAACAAAGTATTGTAAGAGCATAAATATATTACATTTAAATATAAATAATTATTTTTAATTGAGGAAATAAAGGAATTGTTATTAGTACATAGTCGAAACTGTAAATGTACTTGGTTTGTACCTTCTCTGGTAAGCGTCGCTTGTGATGTATATACACTTAAAATGCAAATGTGCTTCTCAATTTACACAGAAAGGACAATTTTTTCTCTCTAAGAGGCATTTTCCTCAGATACTCAGGGTTTTCTTGTCACATAGTGCCTATTACCCTTCAAATTAAGATGCTATTCATTTAAACGCCCATTTAGTCGGTCCTAACCTGAGACAGCTCAGAACACGGTTTACATCACAACAATGTAAAACTGACCTTTTAATGGCATACAATTGGTCAGATTCCAACAGCTCAGTGATGGATACACTGTAGCAAACTCAGCCATTGAAGTTCCAGGACAGCCGCATGAATATTTCAATCAGCATAAACCTTTAATAATGTCATACCCGAAACCATCGGAGAAGATTTGCGGGCCACAGAGGCTGCCGTTTAAGAAAAGTGTGGGGATGTTAGGATCTCTGTTTGGTAAAGGCACCTGTCAATCATCCCTGAGCAGCAGGTGAGCATCTGGCCTATCCAATCAGGAGAGGTCCCAGCACAGCAGGTCCGGGACCAGGAAGAGGAAAGCCATCTGGAGGGAGGGTGGACTCTGAACGGGCCACATGTCCTAGTGTTGACACACGACAGGTATACTAAGCCTGACGTGATTTAATAAAATGTGCCTTGGCTGAACCTGTCACTCACACAACAAAACTCTCTAATGAGTGTAAATCCCAGAGCTATAATACACATGTAGCATGTTTTTGCTAGTAACAACAGGACAATACACGCAGATTGGGCAACAGTGCAGTATTTTTAACTAGTTGCTGGCATCCATCAACACAACGTACATTGCATCACTGTCTCTGTAGTAGCAGCTAACCAAGGGTTGCAAGGTTTTAATCAAACTCCAAATTTGCCACTATCATACATTAAATACATACCTTACAGCCACTGTTATGCATTAGACACTTCAATCAATGAAAATAATTGTAATCATTGACATAGTAAATTTGCATAAATAAAATAAAATAAACTTCAGATTTACAACCGACGAACAAAATCCGATTCAGTTTTATTATTGTTAGAGTATTCATTTGGTACAGTAAAATAGTTCAATACATGCATTTAGGTCAACTACAATTTATGAACATGTCAAATCTTCAACCCGTGGAATAGAAAACAATCAGTTTTAAAGTATAGCCAAATTCCGTTGCAAAACTGAGGACTTGGCAACCCTGACCTAAACTGAAGCCGTGTGGTAGGAGAACAAATCTTACATGTACATGGGCACTTTTTTCAATGGAGACTTACAAGAATTAGGGAACAATAAAACGATATACTGTATCACAGGGAGACAAAACATGAATCAAACATAAATTCCAGATCAATGTGCGCCGCAGATGAAAAATTGAAAAGGTGGCATAAAAAACAAGAAAGTTGATAGTTTGCAGTTTTAGGCTTATTTGATGACCCACCAGTTTTATCAATGGACTTCACAAAAACATTTGATTTAACAGGTGTTGGTCAATAATAGGTCAATAATTTTGATATTGGCCTAAAACAGAAACAATGACAGTGTAATGTTATTTGTTTTACTGTATGTTACTGTATATTCTGTCAATAAAAATGTTATTGGTCTTGACTGTGTAACTAAATTGACACAATCATTCAGCATCGACAATGTTTCAAATGAGGGGTGTGACAAAGATAAAATACACAAGAAACACCAAAATGTCAACATAAATGAAGTCATTAGGAACAAATATTATAATTTCTTTGTGGAAATATGGTTGTCGGTATAAATCTTTGTTGATTACTGACAAAACTGTTAAGTGATGTGGAAAACAGCGACAGATAAGATCAAAGATGTGTTCTAGGAAATCAAGAGAATGTGATATTCTGCGCTACATTTACCCAATCAGCAATATGATTAATAGTGGATTACACATCATAAAAATAGAGACCCAATTACTGGCGTAAATTAGAACCCAGTATTGCCACCATGCTAATAAGCACCGAACATAATTACATTTACTGCTGTATTGCCGGCGAGATAGATAAAGTCCCCCTCTATCTCATTAATCTCTCAATAACCTCCACTGCGTATTTTGGCCATTATCACTATGATTATATATATTGTCTGCCGTGAAAGAAAAGAACAGAGTGGCCGTGCTGCATCGGTCCTATATCTCTGAGCTTGTGGAAGGCTTTTCTGTGGCCCTTGTAGAGAACATAAAACAGATAATTACCGACTCTAAAAAATGTCTCTATTGTGGGGCGAGCTGAAAGGAGAAACTCTCCAAGCATTGAGAAGATAAAACCCAAAACAAAAGCAGGCCTGAATGGTAGCAGGATTACCGCTTTAATAGCAGTAATTACCCGTAGGGAAAGCAGTCGGACCACTCTGCCTCTCTAGCCATCGCACAACGCTGGAGGTGAGTGATGTCGGGGGGTTGAATGTGTGAATCGAGGCCTCTTCTGACTATCCGACCAGCTGCCTGACTGCCTGCCTCTCACCGCATTCATTTGTAAAACACTTGGGCAAACTATCCGCCAAGGCCCTATTTGCCGCTAAAAGCTGCTATCTCCTCTTAGTCCCAATAATGGGTCCGGCATAAAAAAGGAAGGTCCTCCAACCCAGTTGCTTGTTGAATTACACAGGGAGAACACGCTTTGAATTACAGCAACACGGCCTGGGCGGCCCTTCGCACAACTCTGTCGCTACACCACACTCAAGCCACACAGGGTGCCCAAATGAAATACAATTATCCGTATTGGCATGACAAAAAGGTGGTGGGGGTGTTGTTGTTCAAACACTATGCACAGCCTTCAGACGCAATACACAGCACTTGGAAAGAAATTAAATAGAGAATTGGCTAAGGCTGTCAATGGACTTTCTTGAAAGGAGGTGCTAATGTCTGACCTACGATCAGTTAAGTAATTGCATGGAGGGATGTCTCTTGTGAGGCAGCTGCACCTTTATGAATTGGTTAGTTGCTTATAGTGAGTTGGTTGGCCATTACCCAAAACCACATTGAGACCATAATGCAACTGTATTTCGGTGCAACCTGCATTTATTCACCAACCAGGCTAGCTGGGTGCTAAACGCTCTGAAATAGCATCATGCTATATTCATAGTACGCCATTACAATTCTGCAAATTGGGTGAAATTAGGTTCATTGAATTACACCTTATTTTTCATGTTGTGCCATTTTTGCGCCTTCAAAAATCAGATCTCCTCTGCATTTCAATTGCAAGAGATGTTTGTGTACACCTTCTATCAATCATGGCAGTAGTTATTCATCAAATGATGGAAAAGACCATTATTCCTGGGCATTTATCCAGACATGTGGAGGCACACTTTCAGCATTTAAAAGAGTTTGTTCATGACTCTGGACAACAATGGTGGAGTAATGCTGTACAATCTTAGAAAAGTATACAAGATTACATCCGCAAGATTAGGAATTGCACCATATAAATTGTATTCAACAATGATCTCTGGGTGTGATTTTCATTATATTCACTATTTGGAATTACTTTACAGTCATCAGTTGCTAACGGAATGCAGAAAATGTGTGCAAATAAACAGCGCAACATCAGCTATTCATTCTTAGTGCATTCCCACCAGTGTGGTTTTTTTGATCAGGCTAAAAATTGGACAATAAATAAACACATTTAGTGTTAAATGTAAGCACTTCCTTTTGTTAAAATAAGCCTGAAGATGCACATGATTGTTGCAACTGTTTATAGATGACGCGTGTTTCATCGGACACGCAAGCCTGGCCAAAGTTAACTTCCGGTCTGTGTTTGTTGATCGGTCTGGCTAGTGGCTAATAATATAACTATTTATATTTTAATTAATTTATATTAATATATTATTTTAAAAAGTATTGTATTAAATAAACAGTTTGTTGAACGGGTTCTTCTACTGGTAAGCCAAAATAATACTGACATATTTTTAACTTGTTATTTCTTTTGTTTGTTATCAGAAATAATCTGCAGGGACTCTATACTTTGCGGATGTTTTAAAGTTTTAAGTTTGGGCCACATGCACGTGCATTCGCAGTAACGTTCGTTTATGTTGTTACTTTGAAACCGTCTATAAAATGGATTCCAGCATGCAGTCCAAAATGTTGCTGCTTAGCCCTTGACACCAGAAAAAAGGAACACTATTTCTCCAATATTCTACAGCTGGCCTGATCTTCACTGCTTATGTGTCCAAATACAGAATCTAGTTTAGGTTTTTATTGTCTTCAAAGCTTTACACAAAATTGCACGACACTACATTTTTTTTTTGACCCCCTTAGCTTCCACCACCCAATGCTTCTTAGATCCTAAAAACAATCTGTCCACCCCCAATGGTCTCAAGTAAAGCACACAGGTGATTGAGTCTGGTCGCTTCCTCGCGGCTACAGGATGGCGGAATCAGAGGCCTCAGCATCTCAGTAGCCTGTTGATGTGTTTGTGCAAGTAGAATTGAGTGCCTGACACATGTTTGTTGGAGCAGTGGTGTCTTAATGCATTTATTCCTCCATTTCCTTAAGGACACTTGTGCTTATGATCCACTATTTACTTCAAGCATTCTCAAGCAGATGAAAGAAGACGTTTTTCAGCTTGTGTGCATAAGCCGCACACATGATACACCATATTATGCGGCACCATAATAAAGAGACCAAAGCAACGGCTTGTGTGGATCTCAATGACACACGCATGCACACACAATTCCCAGTGACACTAACATTTACCCCCTTCCGCCTTACACAGCTTTGACTGTAATAACGGAACACATACATATTCTCTCTCTCTCTCTCTCTCTCTCTCTCTCTCTCTCTCTCTCTCTCTCTCTCTCTCTCTCTCTCTCTGTGGTATCCATCTGTGAAAAACATTGTACAATGATCGCTGTTTAACACAGTGGCATACTGCATAGTCACATGCAGCCGTAGAGTGCTGTCAGAGATACGTAAGTACATTAACATATACTGTACAGACAATGTACTGTTTCCATGTTCCAATAACCTAATTGGAAAATGTCAGCAACAGATCTAGTAATGTTGCTAAAGAAAGTACCCCTGTAAAGATAATAGACAGTGTGCTTCATACTGCCTTAAAGAGTACATTCCACGAGATCATCAAAATTACATTTAATTCAGTGTGTAATGTTTAAAAGTAAGCAGTCTGCCAAGTCGTAAATGCAAAGGTGAACAAATAACAAAGTCTTTCGCTTGGAAAAGAGGGAGTCGACTCTGAATCATGCGAACCGTGACTTGTCCGAATCTTTAACCTCCGTGTATATACGTCACTAGAAATATTCCCCGTCTGCCCGCGAAAACTTGAACACACGCGCTAAACCAATCACAGCAGACTAGACCATCTGACCAATCACAGCAGACTACGTTAGCGGAAAGGCGGTTATTAGACAGATGAATTGCGGAACGAATCATTTGAGAGTCAGTCAAGAAGAAAGGTAATAAAAAATGCTTATTATTACGAAATAATAGTATTTTTACACCATGTATGTACATAAACCTGTTGTACATAAACCACAAGACGTCAACATGTCGCCAAGAGCCGCTTTTTTTGGAAGTATGTGCTTTAGAAACTCTTAGACAGGTGGACCCCATATACTCCCATTATATGAAGCACAGAGGGCAGCGAATTTACCAAAAAAATCTTCTTTATTGTTCTACTCAAGTCAAAATGTCACCTACGTCATGGATGGCCTGGGGGTGAGTAAATAAACAGCAAATTTAAAGTACATAAACTTAAGAAAATCACTATAGTCTATACTTGTAGTAATGCTACAGAAGGTTCATTACAGCAATGCAATAAAAGAACCATTCAGTCAAAGACCCATCTCTTACTTTTTATCATATACAGAACCTTTTGTGCAAAAACAAAACATTGGGTCTTATTCACTAAGCATTCGTACGCACAAATTTGTGCGTGAAATGTCCGTAAGAACGATTTTACGAAAAAATCATGATTCACCAACGCAATCTCACGGCAAAATCGTATTTTACAAGGTGGCTAATTTTGGCTAATTCGTATGAATTCGTACGCTCTCAGTCGTATGTTTTATTATGGTTTGCTTTCGCAGCAGTGACGTTAGGTTTAGGGGCGGGGTCAGGGGTTGGCCTTCAGTATTGCTTAATCGTACATTTTTGCATGACTTAATCAAAGCTTAATCAAACGTTCTCATACGCACAACACCTTTACGCACCTACTCAAACATAGATTAACCCAGAAGGCCACACCTCTTCATTCTTTAATTAGCCTCAGTTCAAACACTCAAAACAAGAAAAGCTCCGCAGTTGTTCTGTCAGTGAAGTGTCAGTCGTTTCACTCATCGTGCATTGCCTTCACTCCTCACATCGTCTCTCTTCTACCGGGCTCAGCGGGGCCTCCAAGCCTCTCGACCAGCAATTAAGTGTTGAATGGGAGTTATCATGTGCCGTGACCTGTCATGACCTGTTCATTGAAACGCCACAGCATTCTTCCTCCATTGAGCCTGTCTTTAGCATTCAAGGCACTGGCCACTGATTTGAACAGTATTATCCTTACTAGAAACAAAGGTCGGAGGTCAATTTAAAGAAATGAAGGCTTTGTCATAAATCAGTCTGATCGAAAAAGCCATGTTTTAGCAATTAAACCCTTGTCTGTACATAAAAGTAATTGGACTGGATTCCATAGAGAGGAGACGCATATTTTGAGATCTTTTTAATGTCTTTCTAGACAGCAATGAGATTAAGTGGAGAATAATGAGGGATTTAAGATCCCCGCTTTCAACATTTTTCCTAAAACACCATAGTAATCTAACACGTGCCCTTAGTCTAGATCTCAACATCTCAAACTGGACTCAAATTTGCCAAAATACCAAAGGTTTCAATTGAAATGAGAGATTTTATTATAATATTATCTACAATCTAAAAATGCTGGGTTATTTTTAACCCATGGTTGTGTGAAAAGTGAACATACCCAACCGTGGGTTATAAATTAACCTAGGCTGGGTTGTTTTAGCCCAAAATGCTGGGTTGTTTCATGGTTGTCCCTTTTTGACCCAACCATGTGTGAAACATACACTCTTAATTTAAAAAAAGTGCCATGGAAGAACCTTTTTTGTCTAAATGGTTCCATAAAAAACCTTTAACATCTGAAGAACGTTCTCACAAAACGTTCTTTGTGGCAAAAAAAGGTTCTTTAGATTATATAAAGGTAAGAAAGAGATGGTTCTTAATAAAACCTTGACTGAATTGTTCTTCTATGGCATCGCTGTGAAGAATCTTTTAAGCACCTTTATTTTTAGGAGCATAACCCAGTATTTCTAATGTATTCAATGAATACTTATAAACAATTCTATATTGTACAGTATGTGAACAATTTGAGCCTATTTTAATAATCTAAAGATATTTTAGAAGAAATATCTGAGACAATGTTGATACTAAAAAAGAAAGATAACTCTATTAAGTCTCTATTAAGCTCTGAGCAATAGCTATTTCCTCTGGGCAGTTTGCAGAAAGTCGCCCTAAATAGTTGCGACAGATAATATTGAACCAGCTTTGATCCGGTCCCTAACAGAATATCCACTGCATACAGTTAATGATTTTTACAGTAGCTTTATCTGCTCTCAAGCTCATTAGAGGTAAATACGTTTAATCACTGTTTACCGAGTCAATAGTTAATATACTAATCACTCTGGCACAGGGCAGTCTATACTTTCCACGGACGCCATCTTCGGCTATGCCCGTAAGTTGCTCAAGAATTCCAGCCTGCTGCTGTTGAAGGCTAGAGTTCATGTGTGTTAAATGTGTCTTCTCACCTTCAAAAAGCTTCATTAAACGCATTTGTGTAAATGGGGTCCCATCACAAACAGCTGCTGTATAAATGTCTCTTTCAGTGGTGCTTTGGTGGTGAGGTCCCTTTCATGAAGATAAGACCAAATACATCCATCAAATGGCAAAACCTTTTTATTTGAGATAATTTTCGATGACGTCTTTTTTCTAAGCCATCCATCTAGTTTTCTAACACAAATCCAACATGCTTTTATTTTTTTAATGTTATTACAAAACACTAATTTTACACCTCAGCCATTATCCTGAGTGGCTACGGGCCCACAACACAGGGGCCCTTTACATGGCGTTTTATGATGTCATATTTCTGTTTGCGAGCGTGCGATTACAGAAGGACTGACAGGGCCAGTAATGGGCGCCCAGTGAAATGTCATGCTCTATCAAAGCCCCAGAGCAGCACAGGAGGGCCGTTGTGAAGCAGGGGCCAGACGCGGGGCCTCCGCTGTTGTTATTGGTGCTGCCGCTCTGTATATGTCTGTGGGAGAGAGAGAGAGAGATTGAGAGAGCATGGCAGATGTGACCCCTCAGCACACACAGAGCTCCTTTTGTGTCTTAGTTATTCAGAGCTCCTGCGGGTCTGCCCCTGCCCTCGACCATTAACAGCAACTGCCCGTAACTGCACGGAAAAGGGAGCAGGGAGCGGGGAGCAGACGTGCGCATACACCACGGCTCTGTGTATTATACAATTACTGATAAGCAACCGTATGCAGACGCTTTATAATTTAATGACTGCTTTCAGATGTCTTCAGTCGGGATTCTGTGTGGATCATTTGAAATCCTAAAAGCAGAGCCGAGGCCTGGTGCTTAAAACCTGGTGGTTGAATCTAGCAACATTTCTTGTTTCCATTTCCTCATTGCTGCCCATCTCACTGTGCTGTTAGAAATAAAAAGAAATATACTATTGTATTACTAGTTGCCTTTATCAAACCTGCATACATTTTATGAGTGATCAGTCTAATTTTCAATAACCCGTGTAACTGCACATTAGGTTGTGAGAATGGATATCAGGGCATTGAGCAAATATTGGCCTCTTATCTGTCTCTGCCTGTGAGACGCAGGGCATGATCATTTTCTACAGAAGAGCTGCCGCATATCCAGCACCGGGCCAAGAACTGCTTTATTCAATTATCTCTCTTGCTTAGCAAATACAATTTCCCTGCATAAATCATCTAAATGATCCCTATGACTGTCAGGGCCTCACAGTGGATTTTTCAATCCTATCAGCCGAGGCCCAGGTTACGCTTTATCCTACTTCTGTGCTCAGTATCTATTGAGATGCTCCAATTGTCTGTTTTCCAGTTTCAAATCCTCCGCTATCATTCTCTCTCCTTGATAAAAGTGACATTAAGCATCCAGTCACCAAGTCTGTAATCCATTACGAAGAAAGAACATGCCAATTTAACTAATCCACCAAGCAGTAACCCTGCAACCTTGACCTTGTAAACAGAACAATGGGGGGGATGGATTATGTATGAATATTTGGTCCAGAGATATATCGGAATATAAAGACATAATGGAATACTGCAGTGCTTATTATAAATAGCTTATCAGTGTGGGTATTAATTGTTTTATAATTCATGTGCCCTCCTAATCTTAAATCAAAATCTGAAAAAGCACTTCTTCCCTGGTTATCCTTCTCGGATGACGTCAGTTAAACGGCTTGGGCAAAACACCCGTTAACTCCTCCCCTCTAGCTGTCAGTCTGCTACCAATTCTATTTGTATATATACATACAGCACATTAGGACAAAACTTGACTTTTTAAGGTACAACAACCACCACTGAAGTGATACCTTATGGTATAATGAAAGAAATGAAAGGTCCAGTTAAGTGAAATTTAGCAGCATCTAGCGGTGAGTTTACGAATTGCAACCAACGGCTCACTCCACCGCTTACCCCTCCCTTTAGAAGCACTACGGTGGCTGACACAAGACAAAGATGTCGTAGATAGAAAATATTACACATTGCACTTAAATAAATATATTTTTTAACCATATTTTGTAACCATTAGATATTCTTGCTTCTGGAATGCTGAAATGATGCATTATTATAAAGTCTATGCAACTCATATGCATGCTGTCATTATAAAAGGACATATCAAATATTAAAACAAATCTTAAATTCTTTTTCATGTTTTACCACTTAAACTACTATGCTGATAATTAAAAAAATAATAATAATTACATTTTTAAATAATAAAATAAAAAAGTTTAAAAATGCAAAACAGAAGCATCTCACTAGTGTCTTCAGACTTTGGGGATGTCACTGTATTATTTATTTATAAGCATTATTAAATCACTGTTATGAGAAGTGCTTAAAGAATATTGAGTGACGGGCTCTCGAAAATCAGGGACAATGCAGTCTTTAAACAATTAGATTACTGCCAGTTTTATAAAGTTAATATAATAGCTCAGTTTCTGTATGCTTAATCATTCATCATTAAAACCTAAGAAATCATGAATGACACAAACATGTCCCAGGAATTATTTAAAAAGCCGGATGCTGTCAACCCTCAGGCTCCCATCAAAATCAATCATCACTCAGAATGATTCACAGCACGATGAAAAAACATCAATTTTACAGAAGCCATCAACTGACTGGGTTGGACTGACAGGAAGAGTGGATATAAACCGAGCGGCTTCCTGGCACATCCACACCTGTGCAAGTGAGCACAGGATCAGGAGCTCATTAAAATCCAAGCGTGATCTCACTCTCTCTCTCAGGTTCCCATTGGAGATATCTCAGTGCTCCAGTCATCAGGCTCCTATCTGATAAATGCAGCCTCAGCGAGAGAAATTGAACTTGAAACGAACGGCCTTCACACTGTCTTTAAAAAGCCAGCCTGACAATAACCCTCTTTTCTTTGTACTCTTGTATCAAATCTGTTGCCTGGCGCACACAAGGTTTCTTCTCTTTCCACTTGGCTTTTATATGGAACAACTGTTGTTGTGTGTATAAAGTTAAATTTGCTACTTGTGTCGGTGCTGTGAGTGGATTTAAACACTGTCATTTATAACTTGTGCACACAAAGACTTATGATAATAGGATACAGACTCCTGCTGTAAGTGTATAGGTAAATTTGACAGCGTATTCAAATCTTTTTCTCTTCGAACATTACTCTGCAGCCCGGAGAGCAACATTCTCAGAGACTCTGACCCCATAACACTGTATTTCCTTTGAGTCTGCTGGGTCATTTTCATTTAGGAAAGACATAGACCCTTATACGTGATATTAAAGTGCCAGATGAATGTGGTGGTTTTATTTTTTATAGGCCATTTTGCAAGATGTAACTGGTTCAGAAGGACAAAATACAACCAACATATAAATACATATACAAAAATGAAACAGGAAGTATTAAATAACAAAGTTACAATATATGATACAATTCTGAAATCATAAATGTAGAAAAAAAAACTGGTTTGCACTGTCAATTTTATCTCCGTCCTAAACTCATACCATTGGTAAAGCGAATTGGACTGGTCATGATTGTTTGCTTATACTTTTTACATTGTAAAATTTCTGCAGAAAACCATCAATATTTTGGCAGCTGGGCCACCATAAAAAACAATATATTTTGTGAAGTACATATATTTTATTTCTCTGTCCCGTACATATTCTCTGTCCCGGCTAGAAATAAAGCTATAAGATATAAGATGCATGATAGGATTTTCAGAGTTCAGAGGTTTGAAAGGAAGCCACAAGGGTGGAAATCTGGCTTTTTGTCTGGTGTTAAAATAGGTTTGATGAGCTGGAGGCTGCAGTTGTCAAAGGCCTGGTGATCTCTAGTGAGAAATGATTCTCTTCATTTCAGAGCTGCACACACTTCTTGCCTTGAAGAGCCGAGCGGAGCCAAATGAAGTGAGACCAAGTTACAAGAAAGTGCATAAAAGACTTGTGAGTGCCAGAGACAGAACCAGTTTTAGTTAGGCGGGTCGAATGAGACGAAGTGCTTCCATTCACCCCTCAGCTTAAACAAAAGAAAGATGCAGCTTGTCTTAACACACACACACTTCTCTCTCTCTCTACACTTTCCTCTCTCTCTCTCTCTCTCTCTCTCTCCGAGGCATTTCATCTGATTATGAGTACTTTGCAATCTGCGACAACATGATTGATGCTCCACTTTCATGAGGGGAATTTTAACAGCACCTCTTCAGTGCTCAGTGCACACCCAATTATGCGTCTGAGCCAGTAACCTTGAATTTATGTTGCCATGGCAACAAATAAAAAAAGAGGAGAGGAAAAAATGGTCATGCATTATGGATTATCATTGAAATTCTACACCCCTACCAAACATAATGAGAGCTTGGGACTTAATCAAATCAGCCATTCCGGGTGACACAAGCTGAAGAACTGGCGTCCATTGTTGGGGTGCCTAGAGAAAGGCAGCGGGCCTGACGAGCCGGCAGCTGCGGGGCTGCAGCCTGATAGATGGCTTCCATATACATCAGTGAACATATAGACAGATGGTTCTCAATGCTTGGAATTTCCAACCCAGGAAGCAGCTGCTCAGACTAACCTCTGCTGTTCATCTCACCTTGTTGTCATGGAACATTGAGCAAGGAAGGAGAATGTGGACAGCTCTACTTGGAGCCCTGCCTGAGACACTGTTTGGGTCTTATTCTTTTCCAGTTCCCTCTGTCTTTCTCTCATCCCTCCCATGTTTTGTCTTTTGCAGCACTCTGTCTGAAGGTTGGGGCGATGATGAGTCACTCTCCACCCTGAGTCTCAAAAGGGGGCGAGAAGATTAGAATAAATCTGCTTCTCTTTTATAGCTACTTCTCTCTGAATGTGTTTCAATTGCGCTAATAGTGCCCTGCGAAGTGGGCTTGACTAAGATAGATTCATATACCACTAGGTGGAGGGAGATTACCCAAAAGGCACTGTGTGTCACCTGGGTACTACAAAAAAACAAAAAGTGGCTATGATATACTCAGATGATATACGTGTTAAAGGTCTGGGCAGTCATTTTGAGATATACAAAATACTCTTTCAAATACAATTAAATTTTAATACAAATTAATCAGTTACATTTCTTTTATATTGTTGCTGTCAAGCTGAAATCTCACATCTCAATTTTGGTCATTCTTCATGTTTGTTTAGCAAATTTTTAACCAATAAAAAGCTTTTATTGAATTATTATTGAGTTATTAAATGAATTAGTTATTTTAATTTCCTGTAAAGTGGCAGTTTTGGAGATATGAGCTTTCAGTTCAACAGCAAAGATATTAGACATTCCAACAGTGATAACTAAATTATAAAAATCTGAATATATAATGCTCTATATAAATACAAATATAGCCCTATATATGCATATATGTAGGCTAGATCTGGAAGTATGGTATTGTATTATATTTATAATATGTATACATATATGTATATGTCTTAAGGGTCTTTCAAAAATCTTTCAAAATTTAAATTTTACATCATCTGAAAGCTGAAAAAATAAGCTTTCCATTGATATATATGTTTATTTTGGATAGGACAATTTTTGAGATACAACTATTTAAGACTCAGGAATTTGGCTGCATCCACTTACAAAAATAAAGTTTGTATATATTTATGGAAGGAAATTTACAAAATATCTTCATGGAACATGATCTTCACCTTCATATCCTAATGATTTTTGGCATAAAAGAAAAATCGCAAATTTTGACCCATACAATGTATTTTTGACTATTACGACAAATGTAAGACTGGTTTTGTTATCCAGGGTCACATATGCACATAATATGCAAAAATTGCACACAAAACTCATAATCTTTGTGACTTTAATGATTTTACAGATCTTCCAAATTATTATTTTTTTATGAAGTGAACTACATAGAGTAGTACATATTAGACTTTGCATTTAGACAACAGTGAAAGGTATGGACCCCATGACTCGAAACACCGTTTATGTGTCACCCATCCCTTCAAATGTTGAAATGGCTCCCCCTTTGACAGATGACATAATTGTGAATCACAGCTTCGGCTCCTGATTAACACAATACATTTTTCTCCTCTTGGGTCCTATCCGAGTTACTGCTCCATAAAATATTGGTATCTTAAAAGTATGTAAGCATTTTATTAGCTAAAAGGCAAGTGGAGGAATCATGTCTAAGCATGTGTGTGAAGACTAAAACTTGAAAAACAAACAGACAGTGTTGTAGTCGAGACCAGCTTATTCGAGTCCGAGTCAAGACGAGTCCATAGTATGTCGAGTTCGAGTCAAGATCGAGACCTGAGAGGGTTGAGTCCGAGTCAAGACCGAGTCCATAGTATGTCGAGTTAGAGTCAAGACCGAGACGCGAGAGGGTTGATCACACCCAAGCGCGGAACTGGAAACGTGACGTCACCTAAGTGACAACAAACATATTCTATAAGTAATTGTAATTGTATTGTGCACTTTTAAATTCATTAAGAACAATTGGGTTTATAACTTTGTGTGTCACTGCATCTCAAATGACTCAATATGCCACAAAATTAACAAATACACTCTTAAAAATGTAATGAAAAAAGGTTCTTCAGATTATAAAAAAGCAAGAAAGAGATGGTTCTTTAAAGAACCTTAGGCTGAAAGGTTCTTTGTGGAACCCAAAAAGGTTCTTCTATGGCATCACTGTGAAGAACCATTAAAGCGCCTTTATTTTTAAGAGTGTACATTGATTCCATTGTGCTGAGCGAGAGCGTTTCTCTTCCTGATTATTTCAAAACAGTGGCATCATAATGACGTAAGCGTGAATGTAAAGTGCAATGTGAGTGCAGGCCGGCGGGGGACAATCGCGCTTGAGCACGGTTGAGAGCAACTGGGCCATATGTGAGTACACCCTAAATATACCATGGCATGTACACTGAGTTTTATTTGATTAGACTGATATTAGTTTTAAAATATTATTCGTTGAGGGTAAAAAGGCTACATCATTTACGTAGGCTACGTAATTTTATTAGAATTATGACTTCCCCCTGAGCAAAGGTATGTCCAAAAGACATTATTTCTATGTCTTTGACGATGTTGATAAGATATACCTTTATGGGCCAAAAGTGAAAGGGGTTTCTACGTCTTTTATGACGTTTTCTGAATGTCTGATATTGCCGTACAGGTGACCTCTGTACAAAGTTAAACTTAATGTATTTGTCAGTCGTGGCCCAGTGGTTAGAGAGTTGGACTCATGATCAGAAGGTTGCTGGTTCGATTCTCAGGTCTGGCGGGTAACGGCTGAGGTGCCCTTGAGCAAGGCACCTAACCCCCACTTGCTTACTATACAAAATGTACAAATGTATAGTACAATGTAATGTAAGTTGCTTTGGATAAAAGCGTCTGCCAAATGCATAAATGTAAATGTAGAATGTATTTCAAAAAGTCTCAATTTATTCCATGTCTGATAAACTCAAAATTTGAACCAGTTTTTACTTTGTACAGAGTTCCACTGGACGTTAATATCAGACATTTAGAAGATATCATAAAAAGACCTTTCACTTTTGGCACATAAAGGGACATCTTTTAATGTCATTAATATCTTGTATAGGCTCAAGTCATGCGCACAAGAAAATAACCAATCATTGCACATGTCAATTTTTAATTAGTTTAAAGAAATAGTACATGACATTAAATATTTTGGATGGGACTCAGGAATAAGTCCAATTCCGAACATGTTCGAGTACGAGTCAAGACCGAGTCAAAATGCACATGAGTCCATGACAAGACCAAGACCATTAAAATGTGGTCTCGAGACCGAGTTCAAGATCGAGTCCGAGTCATGAGACTACAACAGATAACGCTGTTGCTATGGTTGTGATTGTTTTGATGGTTTATTTCCACCAGAAGTCCCTTTTAAAAGGATAACTACTTACATCATTGTTTATGTTTTCCAAAGTAGTCTATAAAGGTAAAATGTTAAAAAATCATTTTAAGTTTAACAGAACAACAGAGTTCACACCATGCTGTGCATGCAATATAGAGGAATAATTTGGCTTGGATGCACTTTCAAAGTATTTTTCCAGCTGATACACAACAACACAGCTAGTCAAAATCCATTCAAATTTAAAGGACTCATGCATGTGGTAAGTGACATTATGGAGAAGCTCATTTACTCTTCCTCTATCTTCGTGACTGAACATCTTACAGACTATTTTTCAGTTATTGAAACCCTTAGCATTGGAAATGAGTTATATTTTGGTAAATGTTTCATATTGTGCTACTTTTGATATAAACCAAGTTTTCAAGACAGTATGAAATTCATATTAGTCAATATGAAACAAAACTGTGACAAACAAAATATTTGACATATAAAAGTTCTTATTGTAGCTCACTGTCAAGTGAAAATCGACTTCATGATAAATTTCATTAGAATCAGACCAACATCAAGGATGAGCTTGAAAACCTTTCTCTGAAAATGTATAAAAAGCATAAAATATCTAGATGGAATTGTAAATCCACAACTACTTGATGTAGGGACCCTGTGTGAGGCTGTATCATCTTATGAAACACGGCAAGACATGATTATATAAATATAGTATGAGAACTTTCCAGTGTAGATCGGTGCAGTTGAAGGAGCAGATGTCATCCAAAAATGGTTTGGGTGTGTCATATGAAATCTGCACCACTGTCACTCGATGGTATGCGAGTCATTCTGTCAAGAGTTATGTACTCTGTCTGACATACACGAGCAGTAGAGATGCGCACCCACAACTGACACAATTTTTTCCCCTCTGGCAACAGAGAAACTAAAAAAAACCCGTGGGAAGGATTTGCTAAACCTTGACCTATGATCATCATATATAATTCATGTACGGTTTATGTGTTTATGGCCATAATTGAATGTATTACAAACTTGTAGCTCACCAAGAATGTGAGAAAGAGCTTTAGGTCAAATTTATTTAAATATTGATGCTATCTAAAAATGGAAAAACTTTGTCTAAAACTATGAAAAACAAAACTAGTCATTTTGAAAAATGTTTATGATAGACAGTGACCACGAAAAACCCCCAGAAATCATCATAATACTCTAAATGACTCAGGGATGTCAAACGATTAATCGTGATTAATCACATCCAGAATAAAAGTTTGTTTACTGTATACTGTGCATATTAATTTTGTATTTATAAACACAAACACATACACATACACATACACATACACATACACATACACATACACATACACATACACATACATCTATATATATTTAGGACATATTTCAATGTATTTATATATATTTACCAGGGCTGTCAAATGATTAACCATGATAAATCGCATCCAAAATAAAAGTTTGTGTTCACATAATATATGTCTGTGTACTGTGCTCATTAATTTATAAAAACATACACATGCATGCATATATTTAAGAAAAATATAAGATGTCAAAATTAATAAACATTTATATACTATTTAAATTATTACTATTTAAAGTATAAATACATCTAAATATTTCCTACATATATATACATGTATGTGTATGTGCATGTTTTTATAAATACAAAATGAACATGCAAAGTACACATACATATATTATGTAAACACACACTTTTATTCTGGATGCGCGATTAATCTTTTGACAGCCCTAATATTTACGAATAATTGAAATGATATATAAACGTTTATTATTATTTTTTTGATATTTTTCTTTGTTTGTGTATGTGTTTATACATACAACATTAATATGCACAGTACACAGACATTTATTATGTAATCCTAAACTTTGTTTTGATGCGATTAATCATGAATAATCGTTTGTTATCACTGATATTTTAGGTCTTTTAAAGTAATACAATCGCATTGTGTAGGAATCTTAACTATAGTCTTTGCTCCTTTTGTGTTCCATAGCAGAAAAAAATCATACCGGTTTTAATACAATACTTTAAATGCAGTACTTTCAAATCGTAGCAGTCTCCAAATTTAGATCTATTACTTGATGTACAGTTTAGTCCTTTGTTCTCCTTCAGCAGTAACCTTCCTGTGATGGCTTTAGCTGTGGGTTGCAAGGAGAGTCACAAGTGCAGCTTGGCCTAATTAGCATTTAATTAATGATGCATGCATATGCAAAGCAGCATTTAAACAACGCTGATTACCTCCTACCTATTCACAGGCCAACAGTCATATGTGTCTGACATGCGTCTGCCGCATGTAAACGTCCCGCTGAAAGGTCAAGCCTTAGAAGTTCATTAAACGAGAGTCACTCGCGCTCCTGGCTGGGCCGAGCAGCATCTGGTCCCTCGGGTATAAATTGAACCAAATGACAGTATCAACACATGGTGTAAACATTTCTATTGCTTACTGTAAAATTCCTTTTTTTAAGAAATGACAAAACATCTTTAAGTTCACTTTAATGTAACTTTAGTAGTGACCTTGAAATAGAAAACCTTTTTCGAGACCCACAAAACCGTGTTTTGCTTTCAATTCAATATGACTAAATGTGATGCGATCTGGGAAAACCCGTCAGATGTCGCGTTGGAACGTACGTTTCCAGGAATATCAAAAACATTTAGTAAAAATGTTTTGTCGAAAATGGGTTTTGGTTAAATTATTAATCTATAACATATTGTCTGTCATCTCTGAAAACATCTTGGCAAAACTTGCTTGTTTATTGCTGAAAAATCGCGATTTATAATGCCAAGCTGATGTTTAGGACATGTCGACGGAGGTGAAATTGCCCACAGCTTTCCCTCTCCTAACACTACAAAGACAGTTCACATATTAAAGTAACCAAATAACGTGTAGAATGAAGGTGTATCAAATGCATATTTCCCACCTGTCCTGTGTAAACTATAGCACGAAAAGTTTTTTATGCAACATTATTGTGAGATGGCCGAGCTCGCCGCCTGAAGCTGCTCAGGTGAACGGCCGCGGTCGCTACATACACGGGATTATCGCGACCTACATTGCAGACTATGCCCATCAAAAACAATGGAAAACTTGCTTCACTACTTACTAATTTGCTGTTCTCTTCAGGGTAAAGTTAGCTAGTCTCCTAGTGCAGAGCTTTTAACGCTCCTGAGAGCTCTCATTCTTTAAGTGTGCCAAGCACCATTATTAACGCTATGCATTACTTTCACTTTCCATACGGAATGTTTGATATATTTCAACACTAGGGAATGTTTTTATATTAAATTGCTAATAGAGTATGAATTTAACTTATGATACTTGACTGTTGTGCTTTAATTTTCATAGCTTTTTCATTGTTTTTCTCAAAAAGGGCTGGATCCCAGCTTTCACATGGTGTCAAAATATGAAATATGTCAAATTCCGCATCACAAATGTATGCCTTATTTTGTGAATGTACATGGTTTCCTGTAGAATCTGTGGTATTCCTTTTTACAACCAATTTCATGCTCTTATCCTCCAATAATGATGTCACTCATTTTAGCCTTTGTGATATTTATGAGCAAGCAATGACCTGTAATCTACACACACTTGTCATTTTATTGTTTAAAGGTGCAGGTAAATTTACCAGCGTCACTGAGGCATTGGTTAATGATCGTATTTAATGTAAGTCTACATTACCAGACTTATTTATTACCACTCTTGTAAATGATTGTTTTTATTGCTCTTGTGATTACTGAAATACTCCCCCTCTTTGACTTGCAAATCCCATCAGTTAGGTGATTTGTTATTTATGTCAAAGTTAAAGAATCTGACAAAAACATAATGGATACCCTTTGCCTTGTTTATCATATTCAGCACCAGACGAGAGTGGCTTGATAAATCCACGGCCGACCCATGTTTTCATCTCGTGGGCATTTCTGCCGCGCTGCGTGATTGAACTCGGCCCAGTTGGGCCATAACGCAGTCAGGGTAATGAACCTCATGACAGCATAACGCCCGTCCTGAAATCTCATGCATGAAGGAACCGTCGGGCCATACCTCAGCCTCCTGTGTCATTTGTTATCGTTAATCCTTACATTTATGGCTGCAAATATCTTATTAGGAGGCGTGCCCGAGGTATTTCACTTCGATTCTAGGCTGTATGACATATTGATTATACTGCTAGGATTGGGTGAACAAGCTCTAGACCTTGACTTTGGACACCTGCAAAGTATGAATATGTGCGTCTGGCTCATATTCAACATCCAGGGTAATTTTCCTTCAGGGGAATCAAGGACCAAGTCTGGCCTTTCGGATGGACCATCAGCCACGGAGTGAGAAGGTGGTCGCACAAGGGAGGCAGAAATTGTGAGTTGTGCCGACAGATGCATTATAGGTGGCTATCCATCCTTATTCAGATATACCTCTGCTCTTAGAAATGGTGCAGTCACAGTCTGATCTTATTAAAAAAAAGTAACACACTGTGTCTATCAATTAAATTGCAAAATGCCTCTACAATATATTAAAAGATTAGAAGTTTGGTGGTGAGAGATGAATATTTAAAAGATGTCGATCTTTAGCATACTATTTACATACTATTTTACCATTAGCAAAGTTTAAATGATCATATTATAACCAAATTGGAAAAAATTAATTTCCAATATGATATCCCTTGAAGGAGCAAAGTGGAGATTTTAGCGGCATCTAGCGGTGAGGTTGCAAATTGCAACCAACGGCTCACTCCACCGCTCACCCCTGCCTTTCGAAGCACAACGTTAGCTGATACAGTACAAGTATGTCGTCAGGTTTTCTCTTTTTTTTGCAGGAGACAACATTATTTACGAAAAGGGAGACCCGTGGTGTATGTATAAAAATATGAAAAAAGCTTATTATAATAAATACATTACATTTTATTATGTAAGGTCAATACACATCTGAAGACATAGTTATCTACAATATATTGCATTTCTGGCAATAAATCCTCCAAAATATCACACACAGCACAGCACACCACACCACACCACACCACACACAAAGGTATAGTTCACCTAAACATAAAAACTGTGTCATCATTTTTTCACCCTTATGCCATTCAAAACATGTCTGTGACTCTTTCTTTATGCAGAAAATATATTAAGATATTTTGATTTCTGACTGGTTTTATGTCTATACAATGCAAGTCATACAGGTTGAAATCGGTGACAAAATAGAGATGTTTTGGCATTTCATTTTTCAATTTCCTTGAAACACAGACATACATTTAAATTCCATTGGCATATATTGTAGACTATGTGGTGTGTTGGCATTGGTGAAGTCAGCCTTACAAAGAGCACATTCATCTCCCTGTTTATAGTACATGGTGATGTCAGAGGAAAATGCAAATGTTTCATGGCATAACTGTGGTATTACAGTAATATTTCAAAGCCTAGGGTGATTCATGCATAGAGAGTCTTAGAACAGCATATGCATCACTTAGCAATGTGTCATCTTTATGATGTCATTGGCTGAGAAGGGAAACCTCCCCGTCCAGTGTGATTTAACAATACCGACAGCTATGATGGTTTGTTAATGCTCTTAAGGGAATGTGGTAGTTTGCCCCACAGCATTTCACAGAAGTCACAGGTTTGGAATGAGTCAATACATTTTTTCTACATTTTTAAAACTATAATGTGCTTCTTTACTGTTTTTGCCATATATGCAAGAGCAAAAGAGGTTTTCAGCAGTTGCATTTCAACCAGAAATAACTGCTAAAAAAGCAATTATTAAAAATAGCAAGTCATTTCCTAATACAAGTTGTTGCATTCTAACCTGCTCAAATAATCCTTCGCTGCTATGGGACAGTACATCCTGTCACAGCAACACCTACAGTGGTTCATATGGTAATAACAAAAGCTTTTAATTAATCCTCAGTTAGACTGATCATATATAAATAAATTACCTGGTCGGGATGTCAGTAAGATTAATGGAACGACCAACAGACATACTATTTATGTAAATTGCATTATTACTCTGAGTAAACTCAAGACCTCTCTAATGGGTTTTGCTCACCTTTCAGGCAGGAAGCCACAGCACCCGGAGAATAGAGATCAACTGGGCTGGGGGTTATTTCCCATCAAGACCCTGGAGTCTTTAGCCTTCTTGTGCGTTATCGTGGTAAATTACAGGGACAGACACCGGACAGTTTACTGCATTGTTCCCAGTCAACACTGTTTCAGTGACGCTGTCACTGGGACTGCTTTAAAAAAGCTTTTAATATAAATGATCTGGCATTTATTGTGATGGATCGGCTATGCGGAGACATGTTGCTTTCAAGGCCATTGAGGGATAAGTCATCACAGAAGGTGTTTCGAGAGTCCAATGTAACTGTAGAAATACACTTCTAACTAATACAACAAGGTTCTAATTCACAAAAACTGCATCACTATGCAGATGAGGAAGCTTCCCTTTAATCGGAAACATTCCTGGACCAAAGATAACTTTCGGTCTGTGTTTGTTGATCGGTCTGGTTAGTGGTTAATAATATAATGATTTATACTATATAAAATTTAAATTAATATTAATATTTTATTGCATAATAATTGTATTAAATAGTTTGTTGAATTTTATTGTATATTAATTTTATTAAATAAACAATTTGTTGATTGGGTCGTGTAACTTTGTCGCATTTAAGTTTAAGTAATGGTTTTCGTACTAATAACCCAAAATAATACTGACTAGACATACTTTTAACTAATGTCACTTACTTGTTATTTCTTTTGTTTGTTATCAGAAATAATCTGCAGGGACTCTATCTACCGGAAGTTAGGTTTAGGCCACAAAAGCGTGCATGCGCATTAACGTTTGTCTATGTTGTTGCTTTGAAACCGTCTATAGTGACATTACCACATTGCTTTGAATTAAAATGACCAATACAAATTTTTGCCAGCAATTGATTAGTATTTGGGCTATTGTATAAAGCTGATGTTATATAATATGCAAAGCAAGAACATAAGCTGGAATCCATAACTTTTGGGGGTAAAAATGAACACCTCTCCTTACCCTATACCACAATTGAAAATGGTAAGCTTATAATAATAATTTATAATTTAAGTGCTCAGGCGAATTTCACAGGAAATGACAATATATGTTGGTGAAGCCGGCAGTTTTACGTTTCAAACAGAGATGGCCATAGGGAGGCAAAAGTTGCGAGTTGCAACTTTAACAAATAAATATGAGAAAAACATAATGAAATATTAGTTTCATAATATTAAAAACTCGATGCCTTCACGTCATTGTTGCGACTTCAAAGGTGTTTTTAAAAGCAGCACTATTTGACATCTTAGTATGTACATCGATTACATACGAGCAAACCGAGATTGTGTTATGTACGATAGTGGTCAAGTGATGTCCAGCTTTGGACAATTGATGTCTTTGCTCTTTATTTAAATATGGTATTAAAGATGCATTTAAAAAATTTTGTATGCATGTTGCATAGCTGATTTTGTAGTGCAAATTGAAGCTCAGCTTTGAGAAGAATTTAAGGAGGCTTGGCAAAAAATTACCACATGCTCAAAGCCCAGGAGAATATATTACCACAGAAGGGAATGAACAAACAATAATAACAGATTAAACTGCAGTCAATGTATGCTTTATGTCCTGTACTGGTTTATTCTAACCTGAGGGGGCATTAAAAGCACAAATATGCCCATCTGGACATCACTTTTGGCCACTACTGTGTTAGGTAAACCCATCCGTTCTGTATTATCACCAAATGGATGACTTAACTTACTTATACAATGATTTACTGTTCAAACAAGGACAAAAACACGAACAATCCCAAGGAACCCCCCTTAACTTTCAGATCACTTTGCTTGACCCTCAGCTGTACTAGCAGTATTGCTGAAGTATGATCTTTTCCTGTGTTTTGGCTTCAGTGTGCTGAATTTCAATAAACACTACAAAGTGACCCGGCAGGACAAACCTGCAGACAGCGTAATAAGCCTGTGGTAGGATTAATGAGCTACCCACGGCATTATTTGTTATGTTATATATCTTATTGATTGCGTTGTCTTTGATCTTTGCATGGACTTTCTGCCGAGCCCGGTACAGTTTACGTTCTTGGTGGACACCAAAGGTTGAGGAGGCAAATCGTGCAGTGCACAATCTCCTCCTCGAGGGCGACATGGCAAGACATTTGTTTAGAGCTTCATACATTATGAAACTGACAAAGGAACGGATCATAAATGCACCTGGAGTGTTCGAATGAAAACAAGCGAGGGTATCTGTGAAGTGTAAATGAGGAATAAGTCATGTTTTCTATTACATTTTAATGAAAAGTCAATAATAACGATTTATTTAGCAGGTGGAAGTTCATAATGTGAAAAGAAAATGCAACGTTGGATCATCAGGCAAAAATAACATTGCACTATTTGGTGCAAAAAAAAAAAGATTTAGGTCCTATGTATCAGTGTTACAAATTATGAAATAAAGAGGAGTGTCATAACTAAAGGCTGTGACATTGACTATTTTTTAGTGAATGTAGTTCATACCATTGCTTATAACATGCTCTTTTTCTAATGAATAGTGTGTATTCTATAGGAAGTAACTGTATTGTGCTTTAAAGTCAATGTCATAAATGAGGTCCTTTTTCTATCACATGCAGTACAAAGTCACAATCATTTTACTGAATTGGATCATTTAGGCAGTTTATTTGAATTTTCAATGTGCTGCCATCACCCTACTTACAGTATTCTCATTGTCATCGTACATTTTCTATATTAATTTAATCTGAATATATTATATTATATTAATTATTATATTATACTCTTATTAATTAAATTCACTGTAATTAGCAACTTTTTGTTAAAGGGGTAGTTCACCCAAATTCAACCATATTCACCCTCATGTCAGTTCAAACCTGTATTACTTTCTATTGCAGAACACACGCTGGTCACCAAATAACATTGCCCCATGAGACATTTCGCCACCTTGGAATTATAAGATTCTATCTGCGTTGTGAGTGGTTTTACGATATTGAGCATTTCATATAGCGAAAATTATAACAAATCTCTTTCATACATGAAAAAGACAGAGGCCCTAAATGTATTCTAAATTATCAACATTTTCTGAAATTTAAATCGAAATGTGGATTTTTGGAATAAGTCAAAAGCAGATAGAACCTTCTAATTTTGAAAAATCACTTTCTGTTTAGAATTATAAGGTTCTATCTGAAAAACATTTATTAAAGCAATACATTTTCAAGCAACACAAACAATTTACTTATCATTTTTGTTAAAACATGGAACAAGTGTTGTAATAATGTGTAAAGAAAAGTCCCAAATGTACACATTAAATAAACAAACATGGCATAATGTAATGTCTACTAAGTTGTCTACTAAATTTTGACCAAAATGTGAATAAATGATTAGTTTAACAGTAGATAAAACCTTTAAAGCTTTTGTGAATCTACCATTTAAAACTATAGCTTTCTCAATGCAAGTGTCACGATATAAATCTAGATCAGTCAATGCTTGTTGATTTAAACAAAACTGACTAAGCACCGTTGTTCGCTTACTAGCACAGTCAGTGAAATTGCAAATGATGTGGGACAAACAAGACCTGTCAAACACTTACAATCTGTAAACAGAACAGATTGATGAGTAATAGTTGATTGGTTTATAGCTCAGCCTGGTCTCAACAGCTTAAAGAAAATAGATTGAGGTTTTTTATAATTCTATTTCAAAACTACATAATGATATGTTTCTTTAAAGTGTAACATTCTGACTCTGAGAGATGTTTTAACATTTCAATCTGGATTCCAGCAGAGAGAGATTGCTCATGTCGGACTAAAAATAAGAGATTTTTCAAGATTGACATCATGAAATAAACAGCATTCAAAACAAATTCACAGAAATAAAGAGATAAATAAGAGTGAAGAATGTGGTAAAGAGTGTGAGAGTGTGGTTGTGTGTGTGTGTGTGTGTGTGTGTGCGTGTGTGTGTGTGTGTGTGTGTGTGTGTGTGTGTGAGAGAGAGAGAGAGAGAGAGAGAGAGAGAGAGAGAGAGAGAGAGAGAGAGAGAGAGATGAAGCAGGAAAACAATGCAAACGAGCATATGAATATTAATGAGAAAACAAAGGCTCTTTGAATGCCTGTATTCCTGTAGTTTATTTATGATGAATGAGGGCCTCAGTGCAGTGTGTCAAGGTCTCCTGACCGACAAATAGCAGGCTAATGACAAATCTCAAAAACATATGCTAATAAAGCTCTTACAATGCATTGAAATCTCTGACCTTTGGGATATAACCCTAAAGGGCAACAAGAAAGATGCTAAATTTAAAAAACTAACTGGAATTAATCCTGTCATTTGCTGGTAATTTTCGATGAGATATTCAAACAATAAATGGTAGTGACATATCATATCAATAACACAAATTAACAAAAAAATCTTGTTAAAGTTCCTTTGAAAAGGTTATATTAGCAGTTTTTGTTCCTGTGTTAATGTATTGTGTGGACTGATGAAGCATTTAGTGCAATAATTTTGCTCCATTTTCCATAAAGAGAGAAAAAGTCATTTTTTAATACAAAGACTGACTAAATATTTGCATACTGATGGACTTGAAACAAAACCTACATAAAATGTCTTACTAATACATGACCCTGCTAAATGTCATATCAAAAGTTCAAGATTTACTAGTAGCATGCTGCTTTTCTGTAATGTAGCTTCAACATGATAGAATGAAAGAAGATGTTGTCTTTCCCTCCTATTAGACCCAAATGTCCACCAAACATGTCTTAAACAGCCAATTACAGTTGCCTGTAGCACAAAATCATCTTTCTCTACAAAGACAAGCCAGCTGTCACCAGCATACTGTAAACATAAAGAGAGCTTAAATTACTATACAACTGCAAAGAAGCATACTGAATCATTGACAACTTGTTATAACAGCTGAAGATAACAAACCAGCTTCTCCTGCCATAAAACCCAAACTAACAGAAAGTCCTGAAATCAAACTTTCAGAAGAGAATTCATTAGACTGGATGAAATAACAGTCCGCAGTTTAAACATCTGACTTCCCATCCACTGTAGTGGCAGTGTTATATGAAACCATTATAACTATAAAGACAATATTATAAATATGCCACACAGCCGAGCCTTGTTTATCTCAATGGGTTTCAACTCCAGAGCACATGACCTTTGGTAACATTCACCTACAGACAATAGACACCCCCGTTCTATTAAAACTACAGTAGGCCCTGGTCTGAATCAGCAGTTGAAATCACAGCTATCTACTCACACTTTCTAGGTCTCAGGCCACCATCAGTCTAAAACGTAGATGATAGCACCTTAGTTAATCCTGTCCTACCCCAACCCACACCCTGAACCCCTGTCGGATATAAATGATGTCAGCAGTGGCATATCTCGATTGCCAACAGCCCCAGGCTGGAGGGAATGATTCTTTAGACTAAGCAGTACCATCCTGTGGGGTCACAGCAGACCTGCACTACAGACAGTGACAGATTAAAACAGTGATGAACTGCTCAATAAGGACCTTCCACCTTCATTTCACCAGCCCCATTACTCCAAAAACATGGTCTAGATATATAAAACTATAAAAATGATACTGGAAATGCAAGACTTTTACCACTTGGTCTTACCTAGAAAAATCTACTTGACCTCAAACATCCATGTTCAATACTGTAATGCTGCTACTTTTCCTCTCCGAGCCTACAGCAAGAAGTTCTTTCTACAGCAAGGAGTTCTTTTCTTGCTTTTATTTTTATTCTTGGACATGAATTTTTAGACACAACTTCTTTCATAGTTCCAGTAGCGTCTGGTGTTCTCCAATGGCCTGTACAGGTGACTTCTGGACGGGAATTAAATCGGCTTTTCTTGACACAAACTGATCTGCTTGGTGTATTTATTTATGTACAAGTTAAAGAATCAAATTCAACTCTGTTATCAGTCTTATCAGTCCAACAAAGTAGCTATCATTAGACCTCAGTGTAATAAATATCATAAGCATTTTGTTGTCAAGTTTAATGGAGTTTAAAGGTCCAGTTTGTGGATTTTAGCATTATCTAGTGATGAGGTTAGAAACTGCAACCAATGGCTCACTCCACCGCTCACCCCTCCGTTTCGAAGCACCACGGTGGCTGACACAGGACAAAGATGTTGTCACGTTTTCGATTTGAATCCAGGACCTGATTCACACTAAACACAAACTCTACCACAAACTATGCCGACAAATAATTTAGGGTGCGTTCATATTTTTAGTTCGGTTCTCTTGGTTATTTTGGTCCAGACCAAAACGGAAATTACCGGACATCCAAAACGTTGCCGTGTGCTGGGTTATACATGCTCAGTGTATGCCTGTGCATATGATGGTATTTTTAGCAAGCCGGTAACTCATGAAGTCCTAGTGAAGTCTTTAAAGCAGTAAAAACGGCGTCTGGAATTCCTCCGTTATATGCGCAAGCACAGATCTAATAAACACTCCTTTTATATTACCAAATTATCTGATTTTCGGGTCATATCTTGTTATCACTTCCTGTTTTTGGTTCGGTTAGATGCCTTTAGTCCGTGTTGCGTTCATACTTCAATCGAGATCCGAACCCTGGTGCGCACCAAACAAGCGGACCGAGACCTCTGAAAAGATGGGTCTCAGTCCACTGGTTTGGTGAGCACCAGGGTTCGGGTGGCAGCTTTCATACTTACACAAATAAACCCACCAACAGAGCAATCGCACCAGAGTTTGTTTTAATCGAACCAAACATGCCATATGTAAACACACCCTTAGTACTTAAAATATGTTTTTTCTTTCTTTTTCTTTCTGTGTTATCTCCTCTAAGGCACCACGTGAGCCAGAACTGCCACTGTTTCACTTTTAGCCCATCCAAGTGTTTTAAATGAGCGAAATAACCCCTGACAGAGATGTTTACAATCAGCACCGTTATTCAGATTTCAACTGTAATTTACTTCCACCTCAAATAAATGCCGTTCGTTCCTTTCCGAGCCTTGATCTCTGATCGCATGTGGTGGTTGGGTTTAATGAGCTGATTCTTGTGCAGAGAGCTAATTTTGTTAATATAAATAGACCTTTTAATATACTGTACGTCACGGTTTGTTGAACATAATGTTCTCAGTGGATGCCTCTTCTGAACAAGCATAACTGGCTTTGATTATGAATTTACTCTCATTATGTGCACTACAAAAGACTGTAATCTCAGCATTTCCACTTTGGAGTGTTTTGTTGCAAAAGTTTTACTATGACTTGTTAGTGAAAATAAAAAAGTAGCCCATGTAGTTTGTTTTTTAGAAATAATAAGAGAGCACAGACCTGATTTTGTTTCTCTATGTTTATATGTATTTTTTTCTCAAATGTATGTCAGGTGTATTATGTTTATTTGGTTTATGTTTGCAGTCAAAACTGCATGTAAGATACAAACAGTGCTTTTTAAAAGATAAAATGTAATCTTTGAACACTAATGACTGTAATACTCCATATTATCTGATTATTTTGACTTAAAATGATATCTGCTCACAACAGATGGTAATATGCTAGCTATAATTAGCAGACACATGGCTGAAATCGCTCTATTTCTGCAAAGTAAAACTGACATATTTTGCACACATGAGCCAAAAACTAACATGAGTCTGGCAATGGAGAAATCAGCTTGGCAGGGCCTTCTGCAGCAGCAGAGAGCTTCTGTCTGTTAATTCATCTGTCTCTAGTGTTTCTTTCCTAAAAGTTCACATGTTTCCCACCACAAAATCAATCTGAAGTTATCTTGAACTACCAGCACACAGGAAAGAAAAATGGAAGATTAGCTCGCTTTAATATCTCAACTGTGTCTTCACAGCACATTGAGACTTTTCTTAACATTCTTTTCAGATGTTCCTCCTGAGAACAAGATCAAGTTATTTCACATGTGTCTATGCTAGAGTTTTTAACGGATTTCCACAATATCACAAACTTTTTGAGAAAAAATATGTTTGTGAATCAAACATTTCTCATCAAAGAGCAAATCAGCTGGGATATGTTATCCACATGGACTATATATGTTTTTATATTCTTATTGCATTTCTTTCATGTGTGTCTATTGCTATTCTCCTAAGCAACTCTAAAGCGAAAAAGAAAGATCTTTAAGAGATGAATCTTGAATGAAGTACTTGAAATATAGCATAAATGAAAACAACCTTTTCCTTTAGGATCTACATTTTCCCTTATGATCTACATAGATTGTACTATAAATACTGATAAATTGTTAAGTATTCTGTTATATTAACATACTCTCTTTTTTTTTTTACAAAATCTATCTTCCCTAATTTAAACATAACCCCTACCAATGACATCAGACACACACTGTAAACTCTACCCATAACACCTGCTCCAGGTGACGGCTCTTGGAGTCCCACGTCTCTGAATAGCCTCCCATGAAGCAGAGCCCGGTGCAAGGTGCCATTTACCAAAAAAGGGCGCAAAAGAAAGCGAGAAAACCCCCTCTAATTGTTCATGACACACGACACACAACATTCACTGTGAGACCGAGTCAAAACCCGGGGAAAGGAGGGAGGTATCTGGCCATGAGAACTCTTTTATCTTCTGTTAATGACTGAACAAACACGCTCTGCCTACCAGCTCCCGTTTGTGGGTGTGGTTACCCCTTTGGGTCACTGTGTAGCTCTAATAAGCATCCTTGCACAAAAGCCCAATATTTGCCTGACTAGTGGGGCCTCCGGGCCCTTGAGGAAATAGACACAAGGGGTATGGAGAAAAAGGGGGAGTTGAGGGTTGGGATGGGGATTTAACTCTGTCAGATACCACCAAGAACAGATGGAGCTTGATAAATCCTGAAAAGAAGGCATTACCTGCCCAAGTCACCAAGCAACCACAATTATCACAGGGCTTTGGGTTCATTGTCAATCAGAATGGCAGTTAAAGAGATGCAGCAGCTGGGGCAGATGGTAGGGATCCAGCATGGGTGGGGGAGAAGGACACGGTCCAGTCCTTAGACAATCTCTCTCGCATGCTTTTTGTCTCTCACGCTAAGTCTCAAATCTGCTCAGTACACTGCTGTTGTTAACAATAGAGATTTCATGATACTTTGCCACAGAGATGTCGAGGGACACGGAGAGAAACTGAAAAAGAATCTGATTGGCTGATGCTGTGTCATGTTAATGAAATTATGTTTGATATTCATGAGGACCTTATGCATATTAATCATTCCCCTTATCATTTATACATTTTTCTGGGATGTAACCATACTAATATTCAGATTAAGGTTTGACCGATATGGGCTTTTCAATGGTTGATATTTAAATAATTACATTTGGTCCCTCCCACAAATCTTCAATATGTGGTTACATTCAGGCAGTTTTCCACCTTCCACGAAGCATTTCATTTGACAAAATGTTCAATGAGTTTATTTGCAAAAACGTTTTTAATATGTTCAAAAATCATTTTATCATGTTTTTATTGTGTTTTATTGTGTTACGTATTTAAAACAACCCAACTGCAGTTTGATAGATATTAATTGAAATGTACAATAAAAATGATCTGTTTTATCTTTAAATGTCATGAAATTCATATTTTATAATTATGAAGTTTTTTAAAAGTACACCAAACCCTCATTCTGCTAAAATGTGCATTTGTAAACTGGGACCCGCTCAAGGACGGGTTCATCGCTGACTTTTTCTTCGTATCCAGGCAGACTCCTTCTCCGTTCTCTGCCAAGGCACACCAGCGTGTTTCACTTTCAGCGATGACTGCCATTCATCACGGGGCAGGGGGTACGAGTGGGTCTGCATCCCCTCCTCCTTCTCATGGCTGGGAGCACAGTGTTGCACAGACTCCTCTGCTACCCGCAGTCTCCACGCTCCCATCCACGACTTTTCACAAAGGACCCTGACTTCATTATGGGGGCCTGGAATTCTGGAGGTCTCCCGACAGAAGCATCATTCCTCCTACTTTGTTACGCCACTCTCGAACTTTGTGTCTGGGACCAGCTGATAGCGAGGTCAGGCCCATCCATCTGCCAGGCCTGGGATCTGTGATGTGGAGAGAGGAGCAGAGGTCCTCATTCAGCAACAATGCCCATTAACAATGCTAACAGAGTCCCGGCAAGGGGACGGGATGGGGTTAGAGGGAGGACGGTTGTCACTAGGCAGAGAACAAGTTTGCAGTGATGCGATAGGTTTACGGCACTAGGCGTTGAGCGGATCCTCAAGAGTCTTGGATGGTTATTGATTTTTTTCTCTCTTGTGTTTGTTTGCTGACAGTTTGTGAAGTTATGTACATGTGCAGAGCTTTCTCTGGAGCAATGAAGAAAAAGGGCACAAGTGACAGTGTATTAAAATTAATAACAACTTGGCTTTTAGGAACTTAGTAAATTGAAATGTATTTAAGTGTAAGTCTAGTTGTATAGCTGTTCATATATACAAATACAAGTTTGGAGTGATATGATGACAACATTTGGGGAGTTGAAAAATATACTGTACTGTCTTATGATGTGACCGAGCAGGAATTTAGAAAACTAACTGATAAGAATATATGATCTTATATTATTAATATTTATATAACAAATAGCATAACTGGTAAAAAAAATCCTGAAAAATACCATAAACTGGTTAAACAGGTCAAAATAACAGAGATACAGATCCTCTGTATTTTTCAGACCTCAAATACTGAAAAGAAAATAAGTTTATATTCACTTTAAAGCAGTACAATATTTGTACATGTATTTAGGAAAAGTTTAATTACATTTTTATCACAGTTTTCATGTGTCTTGTCATGCTATCAGTCTTTCACATGGCTGTTGGATGACTTTGTCACTCCTGAGGTTTGATTTTGTTTAAATTCAACTGACACTGGACTGAAATGACCACAATACATCTAGAAATGCTGAATAAATGAAATTTTGGAATGGTCTTTCTTTTTTTTCTCTGTAGCTGTATATCAACAGACCACTTGCAGTTGCATGTTCTTCAGGCAAATCCAATTCAACTGTACTTGCAGAACTGATTTGAATATTGCCACAAACTCTAATAATTATAGAAACAAAGCCTTTTTATTTAATTTATTATTTTAAACGTATAGTATTTTCAGTTTTAAAGAGTCTAATAAATAGGGATCATGCGTCTCATGGAGACGACACTTATTCAGGTTGGGTCAGCATTATAATCACTAGCTGCTAAAATATTTTATTTCTCCCACAAGTTAAAATAATTAAAGTGATGCAGGTGTCTTTTTCCTTTGTGACTTAAATTAATAGCGAATTGTCAGAATAGGATGAAGCAAACAGCTGCCTTTCTCAGTTAGTGATAATATTGTCCTGAACTTTCATTTTAGAGGTTTCCTGCACCTGGCAAGAACTTAACAGACACCTGTATTATTCGTCACCGATTTTACTAAAGCACACAACCTTGTATACACCTAGGTCATAATCCATGAATTTAACATACTGATTTAAACTCATGGTGCTCAACCATTGGATTTAAGCCAAAACCAGCATTGTTTTCATGCTCCCCTTTTAAAGAGCCACTGTTTTGCATTTGAAGAAAACCACCGTGTCAAAGTTCAGCTGGTTCTCTGCCAGACCATGTCACATGTTAAGAGTAGAAAAAGGCTTCTTGGTCTTTTGATTACCTTGAAGCACTGAGTCACTAAAAGTATGGCATAGAAATATATGCACATGCAGGAACACTCATATGCGTGCAATCTGACAAACAGAGACAGAGGTTTGTGTTGTGTCTCATTCTCCACCCACCCACACAAGCACATGCATAAACTCGCACATGCACACTGAATACCCGCCGCGAGTGCTGATAATGTAGCAGACATCTGAATAGAGGAGTCTGCTACCCATTACCCACACAACATTGCAATTTGCATGTGAAAGAGACGGTCGCCAAATGTTTAATGTGTCATCCAAAGTGGATAGATGTTGACTTCAAGCTAAAGATTTTCTTTATTACTTCCACTAAGTTCCAATGTATGACTTTTATTCAGAAACGAACAATCCATTATACTTTTTGTTGATGAATTAAAAAGTACATATACCATAACATGAACATCTTATATATTTCATAATATCTAGACATTTTCATGCTGTATTTCGCAAAAGATTTATTAGAATCCTTCCGTGATATCGCTTTTATCTCCCATTTCATTCAAATGCACAGTGCACCTTCATTTAGCCCACCTCACGCCTGGTTTAGAATATTTAAATGATCCCATATGCACAGTTAAATTAGTAAATGGTGAATGCTAAGAATGATTGTGGTTCTGTCCTATCAGAGCTATTCTGTCAGGCTGGTAATTGACAGCCTAAGTGGGTCAGTCGAGAGGCCAGCCCCTGTTAATTTATATTCTAAGACACATCATGCATATTCATGAGCTCCTGCTGTTTTGTCCATCACCGAGCATCATACTTGCTGCATAATTGTATTTGGAAGCCCAAGAGCTGTCTGAGTGGTCACACCGATTCAAACGCTGCTGTATTATTTCATTACTTCCAACTGAAGAGAGAAAATAGACACTTGTGGCAAATGAGAAAAGAAAAACAGTCGACATTAGTGGAAAGATTTTCCTGCTCCGATTGCACTAAATGGCAACTTTTGCATAAACAATGATTGTTATTTAAGTGGTTTTATAAAAGTGTTCATGTGTTAAGTATTTTAATGCACATATACAGTATGTGACCCCGTAAATATAAAGAGATACAAGTTGTGGCCTAATGGTTAGAGAGTCGCACTTCGATTCTCAGTACAGGCAGTAACTTGCAGTGCGTGTGTTCACTATTCCCTGGATGGGTTAAATGCAGAGGTCACATTTTGGGTATGGGTCACTATATCTGACAAATAGGTCACTTTCACAACTATTTGAAAATCTGGAATCTGAGGGTGCAGAGGTGCTGTAGGAGGCCGTTGCGAAGATAAAACAGGTTTGTTTTAATGCTTTATATTGGCTTACCGCTGTAATGACGTTGTGGAGAGTAGATGAACCCAAAAGCTGAAATTCTAAGCTTTAAATAGATAGCAAACTTGAGTGGGTATCGGGCAGCAGAGAGAGAAATTTGTAGATGTGTTTCCGGCCATTTATGTTTGCGATTTTTCTGCATTCACTCACAAAAATTACGTTTTGATATATTTACAGTAGGAAATTATAAGAAAAAAATCGATAATTTTGACCTATATTGTTGACTATTGCTATAAATTTACCCGTGCTATTTGTGGTCCAGCGTCACATGTATGCATTTGGCTTATGCAGACGTTTTTACCCAACGTGACTTACAATGCATTCAAGGTTTTTCTACTTGATCAGTTATTGCATCCCTTAGGAATCAAATCTATGATCTTGTTGCTAGCAACATATTCTACTGCACGAAGATGAAAAAAGTACTACAGATGTGTACAGATGTAACTTTAAAATAACAACAGAAAAAGGTCATTGAGTCCAGTAGAGATAAGAGTTATTATACACTAAATGGAATACCATACTCCGCACCCAGTATGTTATTATAATGTCATCGAAATGGCACGCGCGACCATAAAGCCACGGCCTTCATACCTTACAAAGCAATGCTAATATTTATCATGCCTTTGCTTTGTTTACAAAGCCCTTTCAAAGGCATATTTTGCAGGAAACCTTAATGTTTGTTGGTGAAAACATTGCATACCTCTGCCATCAGAGGGTAATTGTGTAATTATGTGCTATTTTGGCTCTGTAAACATACATTAATTTCCATTCATTAGGTCGTGCGGTTCTTTAGCACGAACACACAAGCTGATGCAAGTCAGTTTAATGCATGTTGTTCATTTTTGCGTGGAGTACTTATATTGATTTCTTTTGATGCTTTGTATGAAATCAGTTTAATCTCAGTTACATTCAAATCAGGCGGCCACGTCGAGAAATTCAAGGGAATTTCCCCGTCTAAGTTACGGTAAACATATCAGCTCACCGCTCTTGAGATTAAAACTGGTCACAACAGCCCACCGTTGTGCAGATTATGACCATCAAACTGCACATTCAGGAATGTGTTGATGTACTGTCGACTATAGCCAGACTGAAAAAATCCCCACTGTCTTCATAAATGAGAGTTTTCTGCGAATGCTCTCCCCTAATGGATTTTTTCCGAGAGCTTTAACACAGGGAAGCAGTGGAAATTATTCACCGTAATGATGTCCAGGTGAATGCTGTCATCAAATTAACTCCGTGTAGACAGGGGGTGAGTGTGTGTTTGTACATTAATTCATTAAATTGCGCTTTCAACATGCCTCAGTTAAAGACTGCGGTAATATTTTACAAAACAAATCAACAAAGGAAGGACGAAGCTTTAGACATAAACCTAGAGCTAATTACAACAGTGTGGAGAATCAAAGAAAGCCAATAAGCCAATGCACATCTCTCTGTTAAGACTTATAACACACAACTGGACATGATTTGTCAATAGAGTGTTTCATCCGACGCACACGTCTAGCCCGAAGTTAACTTCAGTTCTGTGTTTGTTGATCGTCTGGTTAGTGGCTAATAATAGAACTATTTATATTTTATTTAATGTATATTAATATTCATTTATGACATAGTAATTGTATTAAATAAACTATTTGTTGAATTTGATTGTATATTAATTGTTGAATGGGTCGTGTAGCTTTGTTGCATTTAAGTTTAGCCAAATAATGGTTCTTCAACTGGTAACCCAAAATATTACCTTATATTTTAATTATATTAACTTACCAGCTAATGTCATTTACTTGTTATTTATTTTGTTTGTTATGAGAAATAATCTGCAGGGACTCTATTCTTTGCGGATGTGCAAGTTTGGTCCACAAAAGTGTGCATGTGCGGTAACGTTTATGTTGTTGCTTTGAAACTGTCTATATTAACTTACAGTGAAAACAGGGATCATGATCAGAGGTCTGTACAGAGGATACAGTCATGTTTAATGTGTCTGTAATAGGTTTGACTATGTTTGTATTCGCCGACAATTTTTCTTCCACAAATTTTAAAGATAGTTACAGTACAGACAACTGGATACATGCACCAACTCATTTCATAGATAGTTTCATCTGTTTTCTCAGTTTTTTTTAATTCCCTGGGAAATGAACCTTAGCATTACAATGCATTGCTTTACCGGTTAATCTACAGGAAATGAAAGGAAGAAGAAAACATTATGAGCAAAATTCAATTTAAACAGCTCAACATCACAGTACAAGCACTAACCACAGGCCACACCACCGATTCAAAACTCCTCACAATTTCCCAAAACGTTTAGACTGTTATTGTAATTTGAGGCTTTTTCTGCTTGAGAACATGGCCATCATCCATCACTTTGCAGAAATGTCTAAAATCAACGGCAATGTCCAAAACTATTTCACGTCTTCTGGCTTATAAAGGTTGCAAGCAAAGGGCAAAGGTTTCCAGGGCTGCAATTTGATACGTGCCATTTTCCCATCAAGCTTTTCGCAAATAGTCCTGGCAAATAAGACAGCATTATTTTCCCCGTTCACTCTTTCGCCATTTCGGAATTACGTGCCAACTTGCTCTCTGTGTTTCTATTTATGTCACCTCAAAAATTTTAGTTTAGAGAGTTTACAAGAAGACATTTACACATCATTTTGATCTAAATTATCGTCTTTTACAATTCTGCAACGTGCAGTCTTTCCTGTGGAATCGTTCATTTTTAAGGAGCCGGAGTTCCATAGTTAGATCATCAATCCAGGATGAGCTTCTGCCCGGGAACAACTTGAAGCCTCTCATCCATGCAACCAAGCTACCGCCCTTGTCAGAGCCTCCTTTAATATGAGCATAATTAAATCTGCGTGGATGTTTCTGTGCACTCCCTGCCTAATGTACCCCGAAAGGTGTAGGATGACTGGATCTGGGATTCAACTTCCCATTAAAGACAAAAACCCTTCCCCCTTTTGCGGAAATGTGTTTTTGATGTTTAGGAGCGCGGCTCCCCGAACTGCTCACTAAGCATTTTAGATCACAGATGAAAACATAGCAGTCCCAGATATTAAATCTATATTTAAATGCATGCTGCGGGTGCCCGCAATTGTCGGCGGTGGGACTCGCTCGCCATATTAATGGTCTCAATTTAATCATCCCCAGATCGTGGAAATTAGAAAGTGTCAACATGAAAGAATAAATAATGGGAGAAGAAGTGCGGCAACTCATTTCGAGACTTTTCAAAAGAGGGTGTGGTGTGCATATTAACAATTCTAATTAGATTTGCCCAGGGTAATGCTGTCTTTAACTTCATCAAAACCAAAAGAGTGTCACACGCTTCACTCATCCCCCGAAACTGCTGATGTTCATTTAACCTGGTGTTAATTGAAATAACACATGATATTCCTAGAGGGAGTGAGACAGATGGAAGACACAGTTAGAGGACAATAAAGCTTTGAAATGTTTTAATTTAATTTGATTTTTTTCAACCGTCCTTGCGTATTAAGGATTTTTGTGGTTTGTTTCTACGTGAGCTGCTGCAATTCCTAAGATGGGATGTCAGTGTATTGCACATTTATTGCTTAACCCTTTAACAGTTTTCTTAACTGAATGGTGACCATACAGGTTCATTTAAAAGCAGGCTAAAGATGGAAAAAATACAGTTTGGTAATTTTCTGTTTTTTTTCAGAATACTCACGTATTTTTGAAATGCGGTAACAAAATGGTGAATTACAGAATAAACGTAAATGTAAGTTTGGTATTTTACTTTACAAAATTTGTTTATTTCTGCCGGCAATATTTCGGCAGCTGGGGCACCAGGAATTTGTTTTTACAGTACTGATAATCCAATGGCCACACCCAGTGTTTTGTGTAAGATAAGACTTATGCATCTTACTAAATTTATAAACATTTCAAATAAACTAAAATAAAGAAAAAACAAGGCTAAAATACTTTATAAAATGGTCAAAAAAATATTCCATTATTCTTTTTTGTCATGTTATTATTACATGGTATCTCAGCTAGTTAAGACCAACATTTTGTTTATCAAAGGTAAAATAAAACTAGAAGTATTTCAAGAAAAAAAAATATGGGTGTCCACCATCCCTCCTATATTCTCTACACAACTGCACCCAAAATCATTTTCCCAACACAATACCATCCTCTATAACCACAGTACCTCCCACCAGTGACGAGACTCATGCCAAAGCCACACAGCTTGGCGGCTGATGGCACACGAGCCACGAATCTGACAAAAACGGATGGAGGGCAAGATGGATGTAGAGTGGGCAGGGTATCAGATGTGGTGCGGGGGCCCCAAGGGTCTGCTGGGAAATGAGATTCCTATCAGTCTATGACTCTGCAGATGCTCCTCACCATCTCCAGCCTTCATGCTTCATTATGTACCAGTATGACACATATCACATAGTCACATTTGCCCTCAGTGAAGAAAAATAATTGAGGTGACTGTTCTGAAGTATTGCTGAGGGGTTCAACATTCTACAACCAGGGGTCTGGGAAGGCCCCGCAGAGAGTTACTGAACATGCAGAAAAATTGACATATATGTGCAATATAACTACATATATATGTACTGTGTTAGGTATAAACAGTCCGCACATTTGTGCATTGGTGTTGGTTATGTGCTACCAGATGAGCTATAGTTACATTGTACTTTTAAAAGTGGTACAACAAAGTGATAGATCACCAAAAAATGAATATTTTACATGATTTACTAACCTTAAAGTCATTCCAAACCTGTATGACTTTCTTTCGTGTGCAGAACACTAAAGACAATATTTTGAAGAATGAACCCATTGAACCTAACTGACTTCCATTATATAAACACAAAACCATTGCTCTCTCTTTCTTTTGTGAAGAAAGAGTCATGTTCAGGATTTGATTTACATGAGAACTATCCCTTTATGTTTGTTAATGTGTAAACCAACATTCCTAAAGGTTATTGTACCAATGTATTGTTACAAATATAAGCTTTTTCTTATTTATATGGGGTCTTGGTAAAGAGAAAGAAGACCTAAAAGAAGATCAATTGAAGTTGTTGCTATAGCTTGTCTTTTAGGAACAACAATCTACAATCGCACATAACAATATTGATTCACAAACAGACTCCTAAATTATATTTTATGTTTAACTTGATGGGAATGTGATGGGTGTATAAAGATTGCGATCAGATGTGGCGCAGAGATGCGGTCTGACTCCATAAAGTGGCGTCAGTAAAGTGCGCCTGGTGCTCGGAGTGAGGTCACCCTCACACACATGCTCTCACACACACTTTACGCCCGACGATTGATGGCTGGTGTCTTCTCCAGGCAACATCAGCGCACATCCCATTGAGCCGAGATGTAATTTTATCTATTGCCTGAAGCAATTCTTCCCCCTCAAAATATCTAATTACTGTGTAATTTGCTGCCATTTTGATATGAAATCCAAAAATGATGATGCTTAAGAGTAATGAGACATTAATTCAGAGTCACTCCAGATAGACGTTTCGGGTGCTTTTCTTCGTGATAAGCCATGCAGTGGAGGTTATTATGCAGCCTTAATGTAGATCTGCTTATTACAGTAATTTGTATGGGCAGCCTGTGTTTCATCTCCTCTTTTTTTGTCTCTTCGTGTCTCATTAACATTTTCATGATGATATGTTGGTCGTCTAGATTGTCCTTTTTTCCCCACTACATCACCTCGCTTTTCCAAACAACCAGGCAGAGTAACTATTACAACAAAGACGTGTTCGAACAATTGAGTAAACAGGAGAAGTGTATAAACATACACACAAACTAAGAGAGAAGTGCAAGGCCAGGGAAAATGTAGAGCTCATTATATAATCTCATTATACTAAATAAAGAGTCTTCACGATGCTATAGAAGAACCTTTTTTGTCTAAATGGTTCCATAAAGATAAAAAGTTCTGTTTCACAAAAGGTTCTTTGTGTCGAAAAAAGGTTCTTCAGATTATAAAAAGGTAAAAAAGAGATGGTTCTTTCAATAACTTTTGACTGAATGTTTTTTTATGGAACCAAAAATGGTTCTTCAATGTCATCGCTGTTTTTTAAGAGAGTATTCCTGCTTTGTTTTATATATCAGGGTTGTAAGTTTGCAATCGGATGACCGACAGAGTGTTCTGGCAGTATATCTTACATTTCTCCGGAAAATTACACTGGAAACTAATTGAACCATGAAAATAAAGCTATCTTCTCTGGTTTATTCGGCTATAAACTCTTTCTCAAGTGTCTTCCGCTAAACGAGTTCCCATTACACCGAGTTAAATTACGGAAGACATAATCGTCAATGAAATATCGGCTCTGAAAACACAAGCATTCGCTTTCCAAGTGTGATTGAACAAATGACAAATCTGGGCGTTATTCATCAAAAAATGATTATGACAGCTCAGCCTAGGAATTTAGCATATACATCTTCTCTGACATTTTAATATAAAACATACAATTAATACTGGAATAACTACTTTGAAGGACGGCAGGTTCAAACTGTAATTGGATATTTCATTAAAATGCTTGAAACATTCTAATCCTGCTGAAATTATGGGAGTGCATCGTACAGATTCTTTAATAAAGGTGATTTTTCATTCACAGGGAATTTACATATTACTGCAAACATTTAGAAAACAATGAAGATTTTCAATCAGACAGGAAACCACAGAATGTCATGTTTCATTTTAGTCAGAAACATAAAGTGGATGTGGAAACAACTCCAATAAAAATGTTGCGATGTCCTAGAATGCTGTTCAACAAAAACAAATCTCAAGAAAGCAGATTTTTATGGACGAAAAATAGCCAGCAATTGTAAATTATAGAATTACCACAAATGCCCTTTGCGGTAACCGCCCCCTTGAGTCTGGTCACCTTGTTGCCTGGTAACAAGCCCTAAAATTGATAAAGAAACCCACTTTAGGACTACTTTCTTTAAAAATCGATATGACGGAGCTGACATGATGATTTGAGATTGACAAGCTAAACCTGTTAAAAGGCAAGATGTCACAGCCAAAGCAAGAATGAATTCATTTGAGACGCACTGCATGTGTCTTGGATACACAGCACACCTCCATTACTTTAAGCATGTACTGTTGTAGCACATTGTTGCCTGTCTGATGTTGTTTGGCTCAAACTAGAAGAGCTGTTGATTATCTCTAATGTTCACACACCAATCTCTCATTAGCATCTATGTGAATTTCTTTAGCATGGACTTATTAAAATGTCTAGGAACATCTGTCCACTCGCAACCCTAAAATGTCACATCCACAGCCCTGCTGAAGGATGCCCAGATGTTCCTTCATGTTCGAAGACGCCTGATGGTAAACAATATGACCGGCTTACTAACTGATAGTGATTAGATGAAAACAAATGCCTTCAAACAACAACGAAACTCCTTTTTGGTTGTAATTGCTCATTTAACCGATTCATCTACAGATTAAAAGACACTTAAGGAGATCCAGCTGGTCAAAAATGATGGATTACATTTAATCACAGAGCCAACTGTTAAAAGAATGAAAGTTATGTGATGAAATGAGGTGAAAACGTACGTCCAAGGATAAGAAGCTCTATTCTGTTCGAGGAATTAAAGAACAGAGTTCGGCTTGGACAGGAGGATACATTCACTAAGCCCATACCGAGCGCTATGTGTTGGAAATCCCACACCTCTGAGCCAAAGGCAGAGCTGCTGATGGGCAGGAATTTGGACCCTGTGAACCTAGCAAGAAAAGTAGCGACATGAGAGGAGGAAGAGGAGGAGGAGGAATAGAAATTGGCAGCTTGGTGAGAACAGACTCTGTGTATCATCCTGACCTGTGTTGACACTACTGTCATCACGTGTTGTGTGAGGGTACAGAAATGGTGGGGGGGGGAAGGGGTGGAGTGAACAGAGGAGGATGTTTTCCCACTGCGGCCAAACCCGTGTGATGGTTCATGGCAACTCGGCAGGGGCATAAGAGAGTCTTGCTGAGATTAAAGCATGGTTTGGTGGAACACATTTAGAATGTGTGAACACTGGCTGGTAAGAACAAATAGTTGTCAAGCCAAAGCTTCAAGTTTTACGAGACACTACTACCTTGTCCACACTAATATGTTTTATTTTAAAACACATCTTTCTCCCTCCATTTTGGTCTACCTGCCATGGTTCTGCCCTTCTTGTCGAGTAAATTCCTCGAGCCTTGTGGTCGGGGCCATGACAGTGCCATGTCTCCGTGTTTATGTTATGCGTGGAAGTGCGTGGCCTGGGCCCCCGGATACTTCCGCAATCCTGTCCTTCTTGTTTATGCCTTGTATTCATGATCTAGTGGGCAGGATTGCATCAGTATCTTGTCTTTGTGTTCATGTTCTGTGTGGAGACACACGGCTCGGGCTCGTTTGCCTTTGCCGTGTGTTTTCATGTCGCGTGTCTTAGCCATGCCCCCTCGTTCCTCTATAATCTTCCCGCTAATGTTTTCATGCATCACACCTGTCCCTGTGTAATCATCCCTTGTTAGTGTTCCCTATTTAATGCCCTCGTGTTCATTGTCTTGTGCTGGTACGTTGTGTAAGATTTGTAAGCCTTGTCCTGTTTTGCCTTGCCCTTGCCCTTGCTGTCCTTTACCCCCAGTTCATCTGTGTTTTTTGTTGAGTTTTGATTTCCTGTTTGCCCCATCGTGGGTCTTTTGTTTTGAAGTGTTTTTCTATTAAAAGTCTTTTTGTTATCCCCTGTCTCGCATCTGGGTCCTCTGTCAGCGATCATGACACTACTTTCTACACTGTAAACAAAAACGTTGTTTCTCCGATGTAGCGTAGACTATGAAAATGGAGTCTTGCGAAAACGATGACATGTTTTTGTCATGTGACAGCTCCTTTGGCTTCTCTCTAGGGGCCGGATTTATCTAACAGTATATTTATCTATTCAATAAACTTTATTTATATAACACATTACATCACATTCTCACATCATAGGTCAAAATATGCTCTTTGACCTACGATGTAATAACAACAACCTGTGTTTTCCAGTTCTAATAGATAATTTTTTAAATGTTCTCCTTTGTTCTGCTCCCATGGCATCATGGGATAAAGTAGTGTCTGTCCAATGCACCCTCATTTCTTGCCGACTGTTTTCTTCATACTGAGATTTCTGGCATACTATTTATGACAAACATATTCTTGCTTTCTATAAAGTTTAGAAGTAGGTGATTTCGGATCCAGGGAGAATGTTTACTTATTGTTGTTCAGCGGCCGAACGCGAAGACATTTTCACTCAATTTTGCAACTGCATCAGTGCTTTTCCTCTACATTGCCACAACATCCTGAAGAGGCAGAAAGTAAACAAAAGCCTGACAGGAATGTCACATGTTGAAGGTATAGGGGATTTTACAGTAAAGACCTGTAGACCACTTGTGATGAATGAAGCCTCAGAGTCAGGAATGTAATTAATAAAAGAAAATTTACTGAAGAAGAATTGTTTGTAGTTTTGCCAGCAGAAGTCAGCTTCAGCACTCTCAAAATGTTTCGCAGACCGACCTGCTGTTACATCAAAATGCAGTAATATTTATACTAACAGAGCCATCTAACCTACGTCATTACTTAGATAAATAAAATCTCATGATAGGTTAGATAATACATAAATTTAGCTTCAACGTCAAGTTCATAGCATGTCTTCACTGATTATAAGTGTGACACAGAAACCCTAGTTTAGGCACAACATATACGCATCTCTTTACATCCTGTCTTCTAAATATGGTCTTTCTGCCACCAATAACTAACTTATGAAATAATACAATCACACACACACACACACACACACACACACACACAAAACCCCTCAAGGCTAGAGTGCATGCTAGCAGAAGATGTTTTTACACGTGATGATAAGAGGTCTCTTCTAAAAGCCACGGTGACCTAGCAGGAAGAGAGGCCTAAACATTCAGGGACTTAAACAGTGAATTATTTTAGTAATATTTACTCTCTAGAGTTTTATTGTTAATCAGAAAATCATAGTTAAAAAATCAATTAATCATAATCAGAAATAAAAGAGTAAAATATTGATTTATTTTAATCATCTGTTTCTCATAAGATAATGCTGATTAATGATTGATTAGTCTCAAAACCATAAAAAGGATATATATATATATATATATATAAGATGGAGCCACGGCACCCATCCCTTCAAAGTGTCTTATGTTTTACTTATGCGCAGCACATGGATGTAAGCGTTTTATTGTGAATGATTAGGTTTTGGAAAACGCTAGCGTGGACGAAGAGCTTTTTTAAACAAAAACTCGGTTTAGAAATGTTTCCGGATTAGTGTGGATGTTGTCTAAGCAGTAAGACTGGCAGCCTGTCTTAAACAGTGTATATGAAGTTAATAGTTCCCCTCAATGCTTAGTAACAAAATGCCGTTTTTTACTTTCCTCTATGCAGAGTGCATATAAGAGTGCATCAGATTCCAGTGCTGTTGTTGTAAATATCATCACTTTTAGAAGACCAGAACTAACTACGTACGAGCTGAAATCCTAGTCAACCTCCACAGCACGAAACTCTCTAAACAAGGTCTAGCATCCTGGTTCTCTGGGAAGCACATATCAGTGTCAGTGGCCCCAATGGCCATTAGTTCTCATTCAGTCTATTGAGGCCACAGTAATCCCACTCAGCTTCACTCACAGCTCCAGTGAAGCGCTCGTATCAGTTGCATAATCTATCAATTGATTAGCCTTCCATCACAGAGCCTGCAGTCATCCAGTGAAATGAACTTCACTGTCTTCCCACCGCTCTAAACAGTGATGAGGTCATCAGTCTAATAGCATCTCTGTCCCCTCATTCCTAGGACCAGGACCATCTTTGCTGAAAGGTAATATCACCTGTCATTTTCAAACATCTGAGCTATTAGTCCTGAAGTATGCCAGTGGATCAAGCTCCTGGTTACAGTGGTTATGTATGGTGTAATTCACCTTGGAGTGGGATAATGGGTAAATAAGTAGGCTAAAGGATAAAAGGGCAAGTTACAGAGGAATAGTGAATGTTGTTAACCTTGGACTCAAACAGAAATGATACCGGAATAGATATCAGTCTAAAAAGTGCATGGTTGACGAGTGAATCACAAGCTCATGTGATAATGCATTCAGGCCATCATGATGGTATTACAGGGTTTCCCATGGAATGACAATGTGATGAAGGAAAAAGACTTATCAGCTAAGGCACGTTTGTAACAGGAGCTTCACAAGTTTTGGAACTCTTTTGGTTCATCCACCAACCCTGCCAAAGCCTGAATCCCATCTCTGTAATGGAGAAAGACTGAAGACACGGTCTTAGGTTAGTGTTAGATAAGCACAGAAGAGTTGCCGGTGGCTCAGACTCTCAAAGACAGAGCAGAGGGACGAAAAATTGGCAGTCTGCTCTCAGACTTAATATTGAGACGACAGACTCGGTTTACTGGCACGGTTACATCAGTGCTGGCATGGCCAGTGCAGACTTAAAGGATACATTAGTCAGCACTATCTGTTTCCCTCTGCATCACAGACAGATCTGCAGATATTAACATGATGGCGCTATGAGATAAGATGCTGATAAAACATCACATCATGTTTAATTTGTCTTATCAGTCTTGAACGCTAAAATCCCAGTTCATCAGAACAATTAATCTTTGTCCCCAACATATTGTTTTATGCTAGCTTGGGAGATTTTTGGCCGACAAGGGAAATGTAATTTAATGTCTAATGATTTTACAACAACCTTTTGAAATAACAATGAATAGTTCTAATAATATTAAACAAAGAATTTCTCTGAAAGGTTTTGGTTCATGAAAATATTGCATAAGCTCCAGTCTTTATAGGTTCTGCTGAAGTTCAAATCTTCTGGGTTTTAATAAAATGAAATGAGGCTGAAGTTACTGAGGTTAAGGATCATGCAAATAAAGTTTCACTATCAATATTAGGGTTAACTAATACTGCCTCTCTTAGTAAGTTTAGTAGTATTTATAGTATTTTTTATTAGATTATATGATATATATATATGTTTTTCATTATATAAAGTATTTTTTATTAGAAATTAAAATGTAATTTAAATTACATTTGTATTAATAATATATAATTAAAATATTATTATTTTATTTTTTATACGTTAAAATATTTCATTATTGGAAGTCATAAACAATATTTAAATTAGCTTTATCAATGCTTCCTTCATGCTACGTAACAACCAAAAACTTTATATTTCAGACTTCTTTTGGAATTATTGAAATAATTATTAAAGTAATGGAGAAATGGATGTGACATATACACTCAGAGAATCTATTTGTTACCAATACTGAATAATTTGTTTATATTTTACTAAGCCCTTGTTGATAGAGTCTAAACATCAGAAAAACATCAATCTATGCACAAGCTTTGTTGTTTTAAAAAGGAAAAAACACGTTATATACGGGATAATGTACAGGCAGCCAGTTGTTATCGCAGAAATAAGTCTTGACTGGCCAATCAGAATCAAGCATTCCAATGAGCCGTGTAATAAGGATGTGACAAAAAAGACACAGATTTTGAGAGATGTAATACTTTGTAGGATTTCAGCGAATAAAAATGCACAAACCAGAAAAAAATTATATCCAACAAATAGAGAAGGGAGGCCTCTTCATAAAAATAGTTATTTTAATTTGATCTATTCATGAGGAATATGGATCATTTTAGATGTGATGTGACAATCCTGAAAATGGCACTTACAAGACAAAGTAAAAAAAAATGCTTTCAAAATTTAAACAGAAATCTCACATGGGTATTTCAACCACCAAATTGACATCTGTGCTAAAAACCTATGGTAAAATCTTAATTTTTTTGTGGTTGCCAGGGTGTTGCTATGCAGTTACTAGTGCATTATGCAGCTGCAATGATGTTTTAACTTTCTCAATCAAGTAGTCATGACAAGACATTTAATAATTCTGCACTTTTAAACAAAACCACCAACCACTTGTTAGAAAGTAACAGCACACCTCTCCACAAGCCACACGATTTTAGATTTCATTCATGTCTACAGATCAAATCTTAGTTTACGGTTAGTGTACGGTCTTAAATCTCTAGGTGAACAACTGAACAAAAATAACCAAAAGCTCTTTACAATGGTCATCTGTAATATGCAGATTGGAGGGACGTGTCACATTATTGTCTTTCATACAGCACAAGCACAGACTTTCAGTCTCCCAGCAGCTGCCCGATAGCATCTATTTTCCTCTCCATGCACCGCTTACTGCTGCAATTGATGCCGAAGTGGCCGGCAGAGTACAAGGAATTAATCCCCTGCTTGTAATCGGAACCACGAGGTCGCACGCGTGCTGAAGTTATCGCCTCCGCGGGAATGAATTCAGCCTCATCAGCTGAGAGGATGGACAGAGACTGTGTTTATCTGGACCAAAACAAAGAAGGGAGATTCGGACTGGCTAGCTCTTTATAAACTTGTAGACCAGGACTCTGTTGCTTAATTCTAAGAAAAAGTCATTTAACTGGAGGTGGAAAAAAGAGCGCTTGGTTACTTTTGCCTAACAATTTGCAGTTTTGAACACGATTCTTATGAAACATTGAAGAATAGAAAGTAAGATTGCACAAAATGGCACTTGAACGTCTAATTTCTCAATAAAACCAGAATATGTTTAAATAATTGCTTTATGTCGGTAAGGAGATGGTGATACAGTCTACCTTTAATAGCAATTCTCTAATTAACATATTTTCATTACCTCTATGAATGAATAATTTAGCACCATGTTACGGTCATTAATTATTCGCTTTTGGTACAGTGATGGATTTAAAGGGACACAGTGTTCAATTTGGGCTTCAATCCACTGAGATGGCATGAATAATTAGCGGGCAACCCTTTAGTCACTGAACACTTGTCACATGCTTTAAAATCAGGCTGTCACCACTTCAGGAATATTCAAAGAGTTCAATCGGTATTATATGAGGTAGACTAGTGCTGTAGAGAGGCAAAATTCATTTAGACACCCTAGATATTCATTTTAGATATTTTAGTGTAGTACAAAAAGGACAAGAAATATAATGGAAGGGGGATTGCGGCCTCATGTAATGTTGCGAGCCAGATGTAAACTTTCGTTTCTATTAATTGTTTAACGTTTGTATGTTTTTAGTAATTTAGCTGTCAGGAAAAAAGACAAATAAGTTAAAAGTTAAAGGACCAGTGTGGATATTTTAGCAGCATCTAGTGGTGAGGTTGCGAATTGCAACCAACGGATCACTCCACCGCTCACCCTTCCATTTCAAAGCACTACGGTGGCTGACACAGGACAAATATGTCATCACGTTTTTGCATCTTTGCTGAAGGTACGTACAAAATATGCTCTGAAGTTTGTCCGTTTAGGGCTACTGTAGAAACAACATGGTGAATTCCATGTAAGGGGACCCGCGGTGTATGTAGATAGAAATAGCTCATACTAAGGTAACAAAAGCATAACGCATTATTATTTATACACATCTGAAGACATAGTTATGTTTATTATATTGCATTTATGTCAATAGATTCTCCTAAATATTACACACACACAGCACCTTTAAATTTTTATTTTTTAGATATTACTAAAGTGTCAAAGGAAAAAAGTATTTTTTAATGTTTTAAATAACAGAAAAGAGGAATACTTTAATGTGCCTACCAGCAGTATAGCCAACATTGCCAAAACAGAGCTTATAAAGCAAATTATAAAGCAGCTCAATGGCAGGCCACTCAGGCCACCTTGGCCAGAGACCATATTTCCTTCTGTCTCCGAAAGAAATATTTGTCAAATACCTCAATCATGTCAAACTACCAGAGCTGCCAGAATGACTTACAGCTCTGAGCTCGTGACAAACTGTGGGAGTGACAGAAAACAGTCCGTGCACCCTCAAACGCACATGGTCCACGCTCGCTTTGTATTTTCACCATTAGCTTTCAACCGCACTCAACCGCCCAGAAGTCAGTCAGATCCTCTGTGCCGCTGAACAGGATCCATCTACAATAACGTGATCTATGTTTTCTGCCCACACACCTCTCCCCGAACAACTTGTTCAAAGTAATGAAATTCGTCATTTGAGGCAGGCTGACAGATGGATTGGAAATCAAGAGCACCAGATAAGTAATGTTGTTTTGATGCTGAGCTGCGTCTGATTGATTTGAAAACTCCAGCAACCGAGAGATGTTTTACCATCCTGAATGGGGAACAGTGCGTGTAATTTAGTAGGGGCTATTTTGGGAGCGCTTAGATTATCGCGGGACAGAGGTGTGTGTGTGTGTGTGCGTGTGTGTGTGTGTGTGTGTGTGTGTGTGTGCGTGCGTGTAAAAATCTCCTTAGCCTGACATCGTGGAACACATGTTCCGTCTATTACAGCCATATGTCATTATCATGCAAATAAGATGACAGAAAGACCTTCAGAAACACCTTTAGAAATTATTGCCTACAACAAGAATTGCTTTATTTATTTTAGACAGTCAGTGATTGAATTCTCAACCAACAACTTGACCTTACGAAAATGACAAATCATATCTTATGTCTGTTTTGAGGTTTAATGCTGCGCTGAATGGTGAGTGGCAGCGGTTCTCTGGTGGATAGTAATGGCTGTTCTGACAGGGTGTAAAAAACTATGCTAAATGCAAATATTTGAATGCAACAAGGTGTATAATTGCATATATCTATGATAGCAAACTAAATAGTATTATCATTTATTTATATTTAACTTAGTACAGGCTAGGCCAACAGGGATAGATGGCCATGAACCATGAACAAACTATACGAGGTTCCATTCAATGCACTTGAACGGTTCACTTGAAACAAGAACAAACATGGTTTGTGAAAAATATAATGGGGGAACTTGGTTGCCAGGAGAAAATTGATTAAAATAATTAAATATATTAAGTTTGTGGTTATAAATTTAAATGCTTGATTTTAGGGACAAAACATAACTTTTGTTTAGTTATACGCAGCGATTCTGATACTGTGTTAGGTCATCACAAAATATGGCAAAACCAGTAAGCAACCACTGCCGTGTCTTTAAAGTTTATTTATGTTCTTAGCTCTGGAACTCTCTGTATACAGCGGTGACTTTTGAAGAAACTACATCTAGTTGTTTTAAGATCTGTTTACACAACAACTGGCATTCACTCAGCAGTCAAAGATATTGAAGGACTGCACCTCTGCACTCACAGATACACATGTTAAAACTGGATGTTAATTTGACCTCTATCACAGCAATAAAAGGATCTTTGTATTGATTTGTCTCAAATGCTAATAAAACATTCATTCATTAAAAAGTGTGTGTTATGTGGGGATATTTAATTAGTGTTAGTGGGTTGACGGCAACAGTTCACCAGGCAGATGAGATGAGTTGCTGTGGATGGTAATATAATCTGTCAACTCTTGCTGACAGAAGACAGAATTTTAAAACAGTCTGAGCTCTTGAATGATTGATTATCCCAATACATTTTGTGGAGGTCATATTGATTTGTTTTGAAAAGTAAAACTCCTGGAATTAGGGAGTTCAGACGTTTCCCCTGAGTGACATATACATTCAGCCTCCCTAAGCCAAATATGAGAAATAATATTCATACACCTGCAGTCTGATGTATAAATGACATTCAAACTGTTTGTCCACATTAAAGTGGAAATCAAGAAAAAAGTAATGTATATACATTTGGAAAAAAAATATTTTTATATTTATATATATATTTTTTGTAATAAATTCCAATAGGTTTCATCGTACGCACGTGCCTGGCACAAAGTAAACTTCCAGTCTGTGTTTGTTGACTATAAATTATTATTAATTTATATTCATATTTTATTGTATATTCATTTTAATAATAAACAATTTGTTAAATGGGTCGTGTAACTTTGTCTGTAATGGGAGGCTGTGTACGTTGCTGGAGCAGACACACAACGAGAGTAACTAGGAACAGGAATCTTTAATATACAGTTAGGAAGACAAGAGAACAACCATACACACCATTAATACATTTAAGACTAGACACCGAAAAGGGGAAACACAGGGTATATATAGAGTCCGTGATGAAGGTTATGGCTGACAGGTGTGGAGATGACGAACGAGGGACAGGTGGCGGGTGGAGCGTGGAGGATGCTGGGAAGTGTAGTCCATGGGGAAAACTCGGGAGAAACAGGCCAGGAGACAAACAGGACCGTGACAGTACTTCCCCCCTCCCGGAAGGCGCGTCCTCGCGCCTAGGAAACATCCAGGAAGGGAGGGTGGGCGTCCAGGACAAAGCTCCCGGCTCAGAGGTCCAGGGGCCATGAAGGGTCCGGGAGCTCAGGGACAGGGCCGGCCACGTCCTTCTGTCCCCCCAAACATTATTTGGGGCAAGTCCGGGTCCGGAGGCTTGGGAGGCTCGTAGGCTGGGGGAGGCGGCTCGGGAGGCTTGGGGTCCGGAGGCTTGGGAGGCTCATGGTCCGGAGGCAGCGGAGGCTCGTGGTCCGGAGGCGGCGGCTTGGGGTCCGGAGGCCTGGGAGGCTCGTGATCTGGAGGAGGTGGTGCGGAGGCCCGCTCTGGAGGCTTGGGAGGTGCGGAGGCCCGCTCTGGAGGCTTGGGAGGCGCACTCTGTAGGCTTGGGGATGAGAGGTCGATGAAGTCTGGAGAAGTCGATTGGAAATGGTGACTATCTGGTGACCTTCCATATTGACGTCCTCTTGAGCGAACTGTTGGCCCTCATGGCTTTCCATATCCCGCCGGCTCAGGTGAGCGTCGTGGCGCGGGTGATGAAGGTAATGGCTGACAGGTGTGGTGATGACGAACGAGGGACAGGTGCGGAAGCGTGGAGGATGCTGGGAAGTGTAGTCCATGGGGAAAACTCGGGAGAAACAGGCCAGGAGACAATCAGGACCGTGACAATGTCGCAGTTTATCCAAGTAACTTTTCTTCTACTGGTGACCCAAAATAATACTGGCTCGACATAGGCCTACCTTTTAACTTGCTAATGTCTAATGTCAGCTAATGTCAGTTACTTGTTATTTCTGTTGCTTGTTATCAGAAATAATCTGCAGGGACTCTATTCTTTGCGGATGCGTACCGGAAGCTATGTGCATGTGCGGTAATGTTTGTTTATGTTGTTAAAACCATCTATAAAAAATAAACAGAAATCTTCTAAAGATGTGCCAAAACATTTAAAGAGAAAGCCGCAATTTAAAAAAAATTTATTGAATATACTGTAAAATGGTCAGATGTAGCGAGGTTTATCTGGTAGTTTGAGTCAGGGACATAGTTGAAACGCAGGTTTATTGTTAGTTTATTGTTGGTCTACCAGTTTGAACCTTCTAATGACCAGCTTGAACCAGCTAAACCAATTAACATGTTCCAAAAAACACTTGATTTCCGGCAGAGCTGCAAAAGCATAAATGTAATAAATGTAATGTCGCATCAATCAATTACCAAATAAAAGTCAATAGAGACAACAAACGTGTACCATAACTCAAAATCTATGTGCCAAACATCCCAGTTCAGTTTTGCATAACCTACTGGTGTCTGTAAATGTTCTCCTGAGACAGCTGTCACAGGCCTTCATGAATGGATGGAACAGAAGCCTATGGGGAACTATTGACCAGTCCTGTTTCCTGAGAGTGAGAACAGGTCCAACTAAACCTGTATTACAGTGGATCAATACGCACTGAGGAAGACAGAGATGAAGTCAACACTGGGCTCATCTCTCAGACACGGACGCTTTCTGCACTCTTAGTTTCCCAGAACACGACGACGGCACATAATAGTTCGCAGCAGCGTGATCTAATGCTCCCTTTCAATCCATTTAATACTGGGATCTGCGAGGACGTGGGGGGCTGGAATGAATACACGGAAAAATGTGAGAAGATGAGGCTATATTCCCAAACCTGAAAGCCAGTGTCGTCTGGAGCCAGTGGTGACTCATAGTTTTATTTTCAAAAATGGACAAATGTAGTGTGTGAAATAAGATTAAGTCAAACTATGATTACGTAAGGCTGGTGGTCATCCGGTTCGGGACCTGATTTACCCGCTATTCAATTATAGATTATTTACAAATGTCCTATGAAAGACACTTACTAAGTATTATGTATCCTGTACAGGGGCATGACCAACATTACCAAATGACATCCCCTTCTACATGGATTTCCACATTTCTTAGAATATATGCATTACTTTTTAAAGACTTATAGCTCAAATAACAAGACATTAGAAGACTGGCTTTACTTGGTGTAAATTAGCATATGTTAGATTTGAAGCTATTGGTGTGCTTGTGTTCTGCTAAACGTCAAAATAAATGCACTACACAGATTTTTGTACAAATAAACTTGTTTTTTGCAAGTTCTGCATGAGAAACTGGATTTAACTTTTGAGTGTGTAATGCATTGTTTACATCAACTTGAACTAGCTTACATATATTTGGGTAATTCCAACGTTATGGTTGTGGCATTTTGTGTTATGGAAGTGACATGTGAACGCTGATAGAATGTGTTTGTTACCTATATACTAAACCAAATGTTTATATTTTACTAAACCTTTGTTGATAGAGTCTAAACATCAGAAAAGTATCAGTCTGTATACAAGTTTTCTATTAAAAATAGGGAAATGAACATGCGTTATGGATGTGGCCGTTTTTGAGAGACAACATACTTTGTAAATATTTCTGTGAATTAAAATGTACAAACCAGAAGCAGTAATATCCAACACATGGAGAAGGGATGCCTCTTTAAAGAACATAAAATAGTTACTTTATTTTAATTTGCATGTGTCTATTCATGAGGAATATGGACCGGTATGAATGTTACAATCCTGAAAATGGCATTTACCTGATGGAAAAACCGTACACTAAAAATAAAAAGAATGCTTTAACAATTTCAACATAGGTATTTGTTGAACTATTGAACTATTACTTCATGGTAAGGTTGATATTGCATGGAATTGCCTATGTATGTCAAATTAATAAGTATGTGTAAACTTGTTTAGAAAAATAACACAATTAATGTGCCTTATTTTGGTGTGCGGTATCTTTTAGGTTAAGACAATTGAACATTGTTAAAGCAGTGATTCCAGTAGCACTTCATACAGTATAAATAACAGACGTGACCTACAGGGGACACATGAGGTGACAGCCGGCGGAACGTGCGTGTTATCATGAATACGAAAACACTTCTCAGTGATCTGGAGAATTAAAATCCGCCCTGCTCCTCCCGTGAAAAAACACACAATAATAAATAAAAAAAGAAGAGCTCAATCCGTTCTACCTCATACTGCGCTCTCTCTATCAATGCTAGAGCTGAAAGCCTTAAAAGTACTGCTGTTATGTTCCAACAAGCTCAAACTACTCCATAATCCAAAATAACGGCAGCTTTGCGGGGCCTGACGGACCCTGTTCTGAGCTAATGGTTACTCTATGGAAGGGTAATGTAATAATTTCAGTGGAAAGGGAGTATGGAGAGGTGTGGTGAGGGAATTGTAAGAGAGGGAGAAAATGGAGGGGGGTTGATTTAATCTCTTTCTCTCCTCTCTGGTCCCACCTTTCTGCCTCATGTCCGACAGACATAAGGAAATGAGCAGATTAATCAAAATTAGATTCTCTCATCACACTCGCTGCGCAGCGCCGGCGAGCGCCGAGCTCACGCGGGAAATGAGGCGGTCCAACACCTCGAATTCAGGTTGATTACAGATGATCTTAGAGCTTAGGGGGCCCGGCGCACATCTAGCACATTCTAAAGGTCCCGGGCTGCTGTCGGTGGTTCAAACGTTTATTTTAAGAGGTCATATTATTACCAGAGAACTCCTTCTGTTGGGTAATTGAATTGAATTGCATAAGCTATTTAAACGTATTGATTCAATATGTGGGCCGTGTAATGCAGGGCAATTTTTGTGGTGTACTTGGTTAGGTCGATCTGTTAAATTGTTAATTTTTTCCATTTAAAAAAGTTTAAATAATTTTCATTTCTATACGACAATTCATGGTGAATACAGCCAATTGTTTTACGACTTTTAAGTCTTTTAAAGTCGTACCACAGTTTCGGGTCAGGATCGGACGAAAATGTAGAATTATTTATTCAATCACTTACATTTCGGTGAGTTCCTCATTGCTGTTACTCTAAACTTTAGTCTATAACCCAATTATATGTCGCATTGATTACTATTATGTTTGTTTCACAATTTTGTAGCTTGAAACATGTGGTCACAAGAAACTCTTTATTGGTTCATCTCTATTTGCTATTTTATAATCAAATTAGCAATAAAGTAGTGATAGAGTTTGTTTTAGAGTGAACTAGTCGTTTAAAAGTCCTAGAAACATAAAACAGATTCTTTACACACTTTGTTTATATGCTTATTTACTCTCCTCCATGAAAGTTTTCAGCATCTGCTAATACACAAGCCAAATGTCTCAAACGATGAATTCAGTCAATTAATTTTTTATTTTAATACACTTACTCAGGTCCATGACTTGATCCGACACATAAAAGCAGACTCCGGACTCTCAATGCCGCTGCCTGTAGCATTGATTGGTAGTAATGGAGCTGCCCGGCCCTGATAATGCATGATGTAATCGTCAAAGGGATTTAATCTATTTATTGTAAGTGGGATTGAAAGACGCCTCGTCCTAACTCCCCATTTCATGACGAGAGACAAAATTCAAAGGAGAAAGAGAGAAAAAGACAGATTGACAGACGGGAACAGGAGAGAATGTGTTGGTTGGGAAGGTGATGTGCATGTATCTGCAGCCTTTATACACCACGCTGATGGAAACCTTGTGAGATACAGGTCTTTCATTCACCTCCTGACATTGAGAAGAGTGCTGGAGACGTTTCCTGCTCAATCTAAAATTTCTATCATGTCGCCCTGGCTCCATCCCTTCAGGCCACAAAAGGAAAGCGATGGTGGCTTATTGCATATACGAGTGCATATACACTACACTGAGCAATGCTTTTCAATTACCGCCCGCCGTCGAGCGGGGGCCCGGGCGAAAATATATCTTGCGCATTTCGGAGGCAAAACGCTTAGGTCAGACGCGCGGCGAAATAAAATATACCTCGTGTCATTTAATTTGACAGTTGTCCTTTCAAGCTATCACGCAGAGGTCGACGCAGCTTACGCGTCGCCAAAACAGACGCGCGCTAAGTGGTGGCCGGGGCCCGTGGGTGTTAGTGTTTCACCAATCGTACGAGCAAATTGCCGGCGCCTAGTTAACGAGCCTGCTTGCGCTTTAACACAAATACAGTCTGTAATGATGGCAAACACGACCGCCAGTGAATCCCCGCAGTCTGAGCGTATGCGTCCCTCATTAGCTTAACCTTACGCGCCGCTGTTTACGAGCCGGTCGTGAATGTCAAGCCGAGCCTATTTATAGCTCGATATCAAACAAAAAGCGTGTCATCCCCTTTGGCCATCCGTTACCCAGACCACGGACCCCTAAATCACGGTCGTTCATCACGGTTTTGGGGAAGAGCTTCTTGGAGCAGGAGGTCCGCATCCCAGTGTCCTTCAGTGAGGAGAGATGCATTAATTAGCTGCACGTATAGGGATGGCAGCATGCAGTCAGGGTCTGTAATAGATTCCTCCTGGAATTGATGAGCTTGTTTGTGGAGAAGGGGGTAGACACAGACACACCTCTGATCTCCCAGAATAACACTACCTGCACTATAGGGACCCGAGGACATTTAAAATCGAGTATCCACCCCTAGCATGCTGCGATCTGTGCCAATTTTCCATTTTTGGATGTTCGCTTGTTTTGCCAAGACACACCAGCCCACAGCTGCGCTTACGCGTAAACATTTAGTTTGACGTATTGTGTACATTAGTTGGGTAATGTACACCACCCCTATGTACACCGTTTAACAATTAGTAAGCCAGCTCTGACAGAACACGAAGCGCAAACACTAGCAGTTATCTTTTTCCATCATCTCACATATGTAAATGAGTGTTTGATTTTGTTCATGCAAATGTGAATTTCAATTAAGTGCAAATTTTAACGGGGACTTGGCGGCACATTGTAGTCTGCCTGTTTTCACGCCAAAATAAATTATGGATACACAAATAGCATTACACAGCGGAGATAATTACAGCGCTCAAAAAGCATTCTTTAGCATGCAAATACATCACTTTGCTTTCTCACACCAAGTTCAATCAAAAATGAGCAGGTAAATCCAATCAACGTAAATTTATGATCTATTTTTTCCTGTTCGGATCACACAACCCCCCACACAGCCCCCAAATTCCCTTTTTTGCTTTTCTTTCTTTGTAATGCATGCACGCTCCAGATAAAGAAGCAAACAGACATTAGGTTTTATATGCTGGTGGCGCTAAAATGTTTTTGTGACCAAATAGAATTTCATAACATGGAAGTCAGAATCTCACTTTTAACAGAAAATGTCTTGTAATTATAAGGAAACGACAGAAACGATGATATGAGAATGCAAATTTACACTCAAAAACGTGGTGATGAAAATAATCATTTTACATTAGATAGAAGTATCTGAAGTGAATTATTTCACAAAAAGAAGTTTGATACGTTTAAAAAAACTGATTTACTGTAAAAATATTCTACAATATCACTGTTTCCCATTTATTCCCATTTTATTTTTGGAGTCATATTTGTATCCATCCGTGAAAAAGACTGTATGTGCTATCGACTAACTAGTGGATGAACAGCGCTTCCTCGTCTTCTCTCTTTCCTGACATGTTTGATGTGAGCTAGGCGCGTGGCCGCGTGTGCATCCTCTCTCCCGTGTTCACATGCACTCTCTTTCTCTGTGAGCTCTCTCTGTGTGTGTGTGTGTGTGTGTGTGTGCGTGCGTGCGTGCGTGCGTGCGTGTGCAAGCCCTCTGCCTGTACCAATGAGTTTGGTGCAGTGTGTGTGCACACGTGTAGTTTGCTCCGTGTAGTGTATTCGCTATATTTCTGAATTTGTGCCGAATCGTCTGCTCTGCACTATTCGTGATCTATTATAAAACTATTACTTGCATTTAAAATAAAAAAAAAAGCGCTCATAACACAGCAACACAGTGACGAGAAAAGGCAACAGTATAGCCGCTCTCTTAAATTTAAATGTAGGCTTCTGTATAAATCAGATTCGCTTAATAGGACAAGGTGTTATAATCCCAATATCAGCACAGTTAAATTGCCCAATGAGACATTTCCCACGCTTTAAGCTCAACAGAGGAGCAGTCAGAAATATGGATAAGGGAAGGCTTCAATGGGTTCATCCGGTACTAGGCATCCTCTTTTTTTTTCGGGAAATAAGATTATAAATTAGCAGCAATTAAAGTGACTGTTAAAGCAGTTGTAAAATACAGTATAATATGACAGATCAGAGAGTAGAAGAAAACAAGATATCAAGTGCGAATCCTTGTCTAAACGCAAACACGACGTGATGACGGCACAAATATGCTAATTAGTATGTGACGTCACCAACGCCACAAGTCTCTCAAAATCCTGTGGGAAGCATTGAATACAAATTCAAAAGTAAACACTTTCAGGTTTAAACAAGTTTTTGTGAACCGACCTATCCAATAAAGATCACGTTAAATTCCAAAAAATGCAGCACTGTTTATAATCGAATGCGAGATAAATCATTGTGTACTTTAATGTTCAAATGCTGTACAGTATACACAAATCTTTTACTCTAAAGGTATATTTCAATGTGTTAAATTACTTTTGTAAACATATTCATTTCTTTCATTAGAAAACTTAAACTGTATTTAAAAAAGCTTCCCATGTTAAGACCTCAAGAAGCTGGATGATAAAATGGCAAGAGTACGATTTTGCAGATTCTAGGCAAAGGGTGAAAACTTTAAAGATGCTAAAATATAACAGAGTTAAGTTATTTTGGATGCTTTTAGTCACAAAATAATTCCCACAGTTACAATTGTGTTATTCCATTTACTACTTTGCTAAATTGTGGGGGAAAAAAACTAAATAAATGGTGGGAAAGTGTTTCCGAACTTTTGACAGGTAGCATGACTATTGCATTGCATGAATATACTGTACAGTGGCTTTAAATGCGTTTTGTATATATATATATATATATATATAATACACATTTACATACATATCATATGCACACTGTAACATATACATAACTTAAAGAGATTTTAAAAATCCATTAGCATTTAAATATGTGGATTTACATACAGTATCTTCAACAATCAAATTTAGTCTTTTGTTACATCTTGTATGCATCCCACAAGCCACGATAAAGCAAACTATTTACATTCTATCTCATGTTCGTCCTGAGATTTGCTTATGTACCAACACAATACATGCTGTTTCTTGCGAGTTCCTTGAATGAGAAAGCCTCCGCCAAGACCAGAATTTAATATTGACATCTAACCCGGCATCTAAAAATCAAAGGTTAATTTTCCTAGCCAACAGAAATTCTTTTGGTATCAATCTATCATCAGAAGACTTGCCTCTCGCTCTTTCTTTCTCGCTGACCTCATCTTAGCCCTAAATCTCTTTTCTGTCAAACGGAGCATCCAGAATGCGGAAGTTGTGAACTTGTGAGAAGTGGGGATCAATACTGCAAGGACAGGCTGAACGATCTGACCAGAGACAATGTATTTGGTGCCTGGGTCCACACGGCCGGCCATTAATCCATTCAGCATCAGCAGAACACGCTCAAAACCCTCATGCCAGAGGAACAAGTGGTGTGTAAAACGGCCTGACGTCAGCCCCAGACATTACTGCCCAACAGCCAGATAAATCCATATTAACGGGCCCACGAGAACTTCTACTGCATACGTGCACAGACCTCGCACAACCCTCCCACTGTGGAGAAATACGAGCAAGTGTTGTCATGCATGTCATGACAACATACTCTTCCTGATGCATTTCACCATTACTGTAGTCTGCTGCAGTGCAGTATGGGAAATGAGAAGGAAGGATCATTAATGGGACGCTAGAACGACCTGAATTATAAGCTAACAAGAAAACTGCGAAGCGGACGAAAAGCATCACATGCAACACCTGCTGTGGAGGGTGATCTTAAATGGATAGTTCGAAAATGAACGTTTTGTCATTGGTACACTCACGTCATTCTAAATCTATCCGATTCATGCGCAGAACCTAATGGGATATATTAGGCCGAATGTACAAGCTGCTACGATGAAAGTGGATAGGGACCAGTCGCAACTGGGGTCACCATTCACTTCGTATTGTATGGATGTTTATTGTGTGAGTGTTTTGTATTGCTCAAAAAAAGAACGTTAAAAGGGATTTGGGAAGACATGTAAATAAATTAATATTAAATAGTTCTTTAAAAGAGCCAAGGCTTATCAAATAAAAGGCAAAGAGAAAAGGCCATCAAACATGTCTTTGGAAACAAAAACATCTTCTAAGCAATCCAAAAAAAGGGTTTGTTTGGCAATATTTTTTAAAGTCGAACAACTTTTTTTGGTAGAGAGCGCACAAAATATTTTATTTATATTCCATACATAAATAGTGGGGTGTTTGGTGCCATCTCAGCGCTCTTCACATTTCTCTCTGACAGTATCAGCGCTCGCCATCATGCGCCAAGCTAGAAATAAATTGCATTTTGACTGGCGAATTACTAGCAGGAAGAGCATTGCAATATAAAAGCATGAATAAACAAAATCGCTCATGAGCACATGTGCAGTAGCACAAGGAGGTAATCTACTTTAGGCACGGCCCTTGAAATTAACTCTCGGAATCTGCGCGCACACAAACACATAAGCGTAAGAAGATTAATCAAATATTTTCCTTGGCCACCGTGTTCAAATGTACCAAATTTATAACATTATGCTAATTATTTTATTTATTAAGTTTACAGGGGAGATATTGTATGACCACAGGTAACGCAAAATGAAGGCAAACTGCGGGTGTCCTATCGGTGTTCTAGATCAGACGGTCTGTCCTATTGGCTGGACGCACAGAACGAATGGTGTAAGCACGTGCTCGGCTTTGAGTTAGCCAGCAAAACCAGACAATGCTAGAAGGCATTAAACTGAGACACACTGAGCTGAATTGCAAAATTGGTTCACCTTGGACTCCAAGCTCAGAAGAAGTGGGGGGGATATAAATGCGAATTTGGAAATTAAACAACTATATTAGCTATAATGCATATTTCTCCAAAATTTAAGCCTTCAAAATCAATACAGGTACTATGAAAGATTGTACTTTCCTATATTCTATAAAATACAGTCTTTATTTTATAGATCGATTATATTTTATAGGTATGTTTCACTTATAACCAACTATATGATCATGTAAACATCATGTATACCAATACATTTTACAGACACAGCACACATAATAGAAGATAATAAGACATTAGAAGATATGTAAAGTTTCTACATGACTCCAAAGAAATAGAAAACAATCCACTGATAGAACGTTCTATCGAATCGTGTCACAGGTGGTTATGACAAACACAATATACATGGACTGTGGACATCAGCTATTCAGTCCTACCAGGAATAAACTTAATAAATATAAATTATACAACTTCTCTAATTTAAATAATGAAATAACTTTTAAAGTATTTTTTTAATAATGAAGTAAATGCCAGGGTCCTGTCACTTTAAGATCTGCAGAATGTGCCGATCCAATGACTTACTTCCCTAACAGTTTTCCCCTCATATTATTTGTTCACTTTATATAAGCACGTGCAAAGGTGGAAAGAAGGGGGCCTGAGCACCTGCATCTTTGCCCAAAGTGCCCTTTTTGTGAACGGATGGAAGGGGAACCCCCGGGAAGGTGTTCGAGACCTGACGAAATGGACGCGAATGGGAGCGTGATCAAAAATAAGTTTTGAGCACCCACCTGCCCATCGAAAGGGCTCTGCACTTAATACATAATCAATTGTTTACATAAATATTTGCTATGATGGATATTTAATGTGCTGACCATTGCTAAGCCTAAAAAGACCACTCACGCGCTGACAGACTTCATGCGCAAATGTTTGCTCCCGCTGATGGTAGTTAAAAGTAGATGCTTTCGTGATTTTGAGATTACAAGGTCTACAAACCAGTTTTGCTCCACTACCCTGTAACATCAGGATATTGCTTCACCCGGTCTTTCGCTCGTATGTGAGATTGAAGGTAAGAAAGGTTCACACACAGCATTCACTCGACAGGCAACATTTGAACAGTATCTTATAGTGAATATAATGCATTAATTAATCAAAGTAAAGATAATTAGATCGTTTTACTTTATTTTATGTTAGATATTTTATTTTTTGCGAAAAAAGCAACATTGTGTTGATTTTGGACTGCCATTGCGAATTGCGAAAACCTGAGGAGACTGGCTATTGAATGTACCAACTTTTCAAGTGAAGTAAAAGAATAGTTCACCCAAAATGTCATTTTTCACTCACCCACATGACGTTCTACACGTTTTAAGACCTCCTTGAAACCTCTCGGATGTTATCAAAAATATCTTTATTTGTGTTCCGAATATACTGGGAGGTCTTAAAATGTTTAGAACATTGTGTGAGTGAGTAAAAAATGACAACATTTTGATTTTCCTTGTTTTTACATACTCACATACTCAGGTTTGGTTAGGAAGTTAAGATTTAGAGAATCAGATTTCAGTAGTACATTGAAACAACTTTGCCATTCTGTCCCTATCAACATTTCTTTTGCAGGGTTAAAAAACAAAGCTGTGAGAAAATTTTTTGTTGTCAAGATGTGGAATGTATTGGAAGTCTAAACTGTGTGGCCGATGCACAGCTGGGTATTTTGTGAAGTCAACTTCTGTGATAAGTTGTCTGCAGATTGAACTAATAGATTCATGAAGCTGTGGTGATCATATTTAACTGGTCTTGTCTGGTTTTCAACATGCAGACCTGCCATCTATGCAGTCATGGTAGCGTAAATGCACTTTTCAGACATCTCACTAAGCGTAACCAAAATGTCATCTGACAATTTTTTACAGGTTGTAACATCTTGTTGTTACTTGAGGATTAAATTATTACCTCCATCTTTTGGTGACACTGTAGGTCTCATAATGTGTGCTCTCTTGTAATTCACTGTGAGAAATAAGTATCAGCTAACAACTTTATTTATTTAATCAACATAATATTCATATTTGTTTTTGTATAATTCTTTGAAACGAGGCAGTTTTGCCATTACAGAGAGTAAATGATTGCTGTCTGATGTTCTTAAAAAATTGAGTCATGTACACGAATATCACAGAAATAGACATGAATAACTCAAATACAGATGCAATCATGCAAATTTCCCTCAATGCTCATTCCCCAAACATTTCTTTCCATTTATTCCTGTTTTCACTCACGCTGAGCTCATCTGCTAGACTTCAAAAAGATAAAATGAATGAAAAGAGTGAATGTGATGAATTTATAGTTGTCAGACATGTTTGCAACAAAGGCGAAAAGTGATAACCTTAAATTTCTTAAATTGTGCCTTTTAAAGGTTATCAAATAATTTGCTACTTTTACAGAACAGTTCGGAATTCTACTTGAAACGTAACTAAGGCTCAGGTCAAAGGTCTATATTAAAACATTATAATATATTCAATGCCTTTTTTTCACAATGCACCAGATAACAGCGGCTTTGCATGACGTCCTATCAAACTTTCACTCCCAACTCTATTTCAAAAAAAGGTTATTGAGGTTCCAAGATGGATGTATCCTCGGTTACTGGGCGAGTGGACTTTATGCCGCAAGTTTGAAAGTATTCCCAGAGGTCTTCATGTTGTGTTGCATGGCTGATAAGTGCTCAGGCAGGTCTCAGATGAGGAATGAGGCAGGTGCGGACCTTGGAGGTTTGGATGATAGCCTTTCAGCCTGTGATTCACTGAGACTCTTTCATAGTCTGACACTCGGCAAGCTATGATTGAGTTTGCAATTCAACCGTCTGCTCGCTTCTCTTTTTTGCTTTCAGAGTAAATAAATGGTGAAATCATTAGAAGTCGTACAGAGGCTATGACTGTTATTTGGATGTGACTACCCATCTTCTTCCATTCAAGTAGGCCAAAAACCAAAAGACAAGGATATATTTGTTTTTTAGTTTTATATATAAATATACACAGTTCACTACAGAAGACAGGTTTTGTTTTAACTGTCTATTGACCAATGAGCTGTATGTCAGGGGGGCCAGTTCTGGATTGCTGAAGTCAGCAGAATTACTGTCCTCTCATTTTTCTCACTGTTGCTCTGCCACAGCTCATGATTTTGATCAGTGGCCAAATTCTTTTCACACTTCCCTCTTACTTATTGGAAACTGATGAAAAAAGTCCATCTTGTGTGAGCGCAGAGAGAATGATAGGGGTTGGAGGCATTTAACATGATTTGTGGGCCTGGTCTTGGACCAGGGATGATGAAATTGGGGACAATAAATACAACATTATAACACGATATGTATCTAGCAGAAGATGTGTCATTTGTTTAACACGTTCGGAAAGGAATAAATCATTGTGAATGGTAGTCTTTAAACATTTGGGATGCAAATGTCTGTTAAAGTCAACATGAAAAAAGAATTGACCATCTTTACTTTTTAATGCATATTCCATTTTACTGGGCACTATTCATATGTTGCCTAATATAAAAAAATGAAGAAATAAATTCCTCTTGCATTTCAATCATACCCCCAATCACATACTGTGGCATTCTGTTTTACAACAAATCGATCAAAATCAAATAATTTCCTAAATAATAACATAAAGTTGACTTGTCAAGCCAAATATTTCCCACCTAGTGTAAATAGTACCTACATAAAAAATCCTGGGTGCACCTTTAAAATAAAGTTTTATTTAATGGGATAGTTCACCCAAAAATAAAAATTCGGTCATCATTTACTCACCCTCTTGTCATTTCAAACCTGTATAATTTTCACAAAAGAAGATATTTGAAAAAAGTTGGTGACTGAACAGCAGCGGCACCCATTCACTTCTATTGTATGGCCACCAAACCAATGGAAGTGAATCAGCGGCAGTTACCAACATTCTTCATAAATATTCAAAGAAAGAAAGTCATATAGGTTTCAAATGACAAGATGGTAAGTAAATGATGACAGAATTTAAAAGTATATAAAAGAAATCCACTCAAGTACGATCCGATCTGAAATTGTCTTCAGTCATCTAATATCCTGAATTTCAATTAGTTGCATAAGCAGCATATAATATTTGATGCAAATACAATTAGATTAAATTAAATCAAATAAAAATAAATGATGATATGATGGTTTTTGCTGGCTTACAGGAATATGCTTGTTGTTTTACTTGGCCAATAAAGGAAAAAATCCCATTATTAGCCGTCTCTTGTCCTCATGGGGTTGTTGATGGCAGTCTGAAATAATTTCATTATCTCATGCACAGCACGGATAAAATGTGAGAATTATACAGAGTACACAAGACTGGAATTAAGATTTTCAGATCGCTCTCTGGGGTCGATTGCAATGTTTTCTATCAACATCCTATCAAAGCACAGATGTCACCACCAATTCAAACAAACCCATTAGACTGTGTCCTTTTGCCTGGCAAGCTATAATCACGGCAAAATTAGACCCGTTTGAAAGTGTGAGACCGTACAAAACAGCCATGAGTGTCATATTGTTGATGAAGATATGGATCAATGGTTCAGTCTGGCGCTGTGTCCGGCGTACAGACGATAATTGCGGCGTATACGTGGCGTATCTGCGTGAGACTTTAGCTGCATAATTGAGGACATGTTTTTGTGATATGTGAAGAAATTATCGGTAATTGCTTCTGTCCGCATGAAAATGCAAATTTCCTCGATAATGAATATCAGGATACTTCACATACGTCAGTGGTTTCTTTGACAGTGTTAAAAGAACGGAAGCACACACATGCGAGTGTTTCTAAGCAAATTCAACTTGCATCCGTGCATCCTCAATACATTTACAAGTCTGACACAGAGGCAGTTGTTCATAACCCACAATGCCCCTAGAAATAGTGTCACTCCAAAACACACTACTACAGAAAAATGTCAGGTGTTGAAACATTAAGGCTTCAGGAAGTATTCATGCCCTGCTGGTTTCTTTCATCATAAGGTAATCGTGTCTGGTGTCGCTAGCAATAAATGTTGAATTATGTCTGTCATAGACACTAAAAACGGCACGACCACCAAATTTTAATCTGCATGTTTATGTCTTGGTTTTTCAATGAGCAATCCTCTTTGGAACATTAACTGAACTATTAGGATAAACACAGAACTAGCATGCTAGCCGCTAAAATGCTACACTACAGAAAAATAAAGAGTTCATTTGCAAAAACAGATTTTTCAAAAATGTTTTGATTAAGTAATAATAACCCACAACAACAGCATACAGCTATTAAATAACCAAACAAAAAACATTTTTTCTTAAAACTGAGTTACTCAGTTATATACTGTATATATATATATATATAGAGACATACTTTTAACTTACTAGCTAATGTTATTTACTTGTTATTTCTTTTGCTTGTTATCAGAAATAATCTACAGGAACTGTGTACCAGAAGTTAAGTTTGGGCCACAAAAGTGTGCATGCGCAGTAGCGTTTGTTTGTTTGTAAGATGTCAGTGCAAGTTGTTTTCAGTAAAGACAGCAAACTTGCATTTTAGTCTCAGACTGGGATTAAGCCTTCTATGTAAAACTGGGCCTAAAATCAGTTTGTCCAGGCTCGGAGATCATCTAGACCATCTTAGACTGGTTTAAGCCGACTGAAGGTAAGTTGAAGCATACATTAAACTATTTCTACATCCCAGTTGGCATCCATCCTAAATAGTAAAACTGCAAAGTATGCACAACAAGGCATGGACTTTCTCATCACCAGCACTTTTAGAACTTGAAGTATAAGTGCAAATGCAAATTGAGACAAACTGGGATATAGCAATTGTCTTCAATGGGACCTTACAGATCCTTGGGGGCTTGTTTCAAAAATAATAAACCCCAAATCGCACCTGTTTATTAAAACAGTTCTGCTTAAGATCTCTCCTGGATACCTCATTTGGTGCCTTTTTATCAGGAAGAAATGAAGCTCAATTTGCCTCCCGTAGCAAATACCAGATTTTTTCACAGCTCCACACGTATTCAATCCACCTCTTATGTCTTACTGTTTTAATCCTGGTATCGCATGAATATTCATCTTTGTGTTTTCCATATCCAAGGTCTCCAGCAGAGATACAGAATGGTCACTGGGGGGGGCGGAGTTTTCTCTGTGAACTCAGCAGGTGCTTGAGCACGAGATGTGATAACTAGATGTACTCATAGAACAAGGTAAAGCAATGTGGCCGTCCCTGATGTACGGCGCTTGCCCGATAACACAGCATGTAGGTGATCGCAAAAAGACGCTTGTAACCTTCCGCAACCCACACCCCCCCATGTCTTTTTGCTCACCATCCATCCTATATCTCCAAAGTCTGTCCCTTCCAAGGACACGGACATCCATCGAGTAATGCAGCACTTTGTTTTACTTATGTAGCTGTTCGCTCCTGACTGAATTGAACTGGAGCACAACTTTCAATTGTCATTTACCCAAATGCCACGATGCACAGCTTGAAGATAACAGGACGGCATTTACCATACAATTACCAGATTAGCGCGGACACCTGTATCATTTTAATTTTCGCAGCAACAGCGTAGAGGACAAGTCACAGACAGGTCCTCTGCAGGACTGTTTGCAACAAATGGATCCACATAAACGGATATTAGGTTTGTGTAGGTGGCCGTTGCTTATGTATGTGTGTCTACGAGGCATCATCATTCCGTAGCTTACCCAACCTAAGACGGAGAGTAAACAGCGAATATCCAGGGGGTCTCCTTCAGCCGTCTCACTAATGTCTAGCAGTGCTCCCGCATGACAGGAGCAGATTACTCTCTAAATTAGGACTCATTTACAGCAGCTGTTGGACCAATTTTACTCGGGGAGGGAGAAATAAGCTCTCATCCTGTCTAAAGTGATCTGTAACCTACAGCATGGCCTTGAATTTGTATTAGATTTGTTTGAGGAAGAAGAAATGCATAGACTACTGTGCTTGTATTTTCCAAAAAGAGTTCAAATTTAAATAGCTTTGATAATTAACCATATTGTTCTAAAAAAATGCTGTTTTACGACAGCTGAATGATTCAAGGCCTCTTTCAAAAATATGCCTTTGTTTTTTAATTTCTAGTATTATGAAGTTAGTTGTGTTGTTGCTGTAATGCTGCAATGCATTGAAACACTGAAAACATGGTATGCTATTTTTTACTCAGGGACAAACTAACAAAGCTAAGGCTGAAATACTTTTGTTACAAAGAAAACATAAAAAGGCATCGCATGAAAAGTGAAAAGAATTGTCAAAATCCAACTTTTCTTCACTTGTTTAAAAGCATTAAAAATAAAAGTAAAATATTTAGTCTATTCTGTAATCTATTTAATAACAAAATTCATTGTTCTTATGTTGGTTCTCTATTGATGCTAAATTTTTGCACGGTGTACTACCTACCTTACAGGTAATGTTTCACTCCAAAATTAAATAATAAAATAAATGCACACAAAAATATTCTAGATGTAATAACACATCTCTCCAAATATGCTGCTACATTGCAAAAAAACGCTGCCTATATATATATATATATATATATATATATATATATATATATATATACACTCATATACATGGTTGAGTATGTAATGTAATAAAAAAAAAATTCTTTTGGATTTACAGTAAAATATGAGATTAGAGAATTTTGGACAGGTTTCATAGGATTCACACATAAACTAAGCAGACATTAGTAGTAACATGACCAGATCAAGAAGTAACTTTTCCGAGTCGCATACTGTACTGACACGAAAAACCCACCAAGCAATGGTCCTTCAGTTCCATCAGAGAAATCATTTGAGTCAATTCACTCACTGATGAGGCATGAATATATGTGGCAAATTCTGTTCTGGAGTGATTTATCCTAATTGTCACAGTGGGACCTCCTATTACGCTGCAGCAGAACGGGTCACTGCATTAGAAAATTAAAGCTGAGGCATTCATTTTAATTCTATTTGTAAATTCTCGCCTGTGGGATGAAGATGTGCTGAGCATGTATAAACGTCTGTACAAGTCCCCAGAGTGGGCCCAATGTTGGCCCCTCAGAAGCATTCACCTCTATGTGTCCTGCCCTACTCTGTCAGTGTGAAGGGAAGCAGACCCTGTGTGGGTGCGTTGTCTTTGTGTGTGTGCGAGTGCGAGTGTGTGTGGAGTACACCTGAGTTCCACTTCCTCTTAGTTCCGCTCACTGCTTCTGTCCTGTGCGCCAAGGCCCTCATTTCCACATTCACTATAAAGTCAAAGCAGAAACCAAGAACATGAATCGTCTAGCCGTATCATTTACTGTATGGATGGTCTTCCTCTAACCTTATTCTATTCCAGAGGTATTAAATGATTCAATTATTCTTTTTGAATTTAATGGAACATTAGGGAATCCATCTGAAATTGATACCGGGCACAAACTATTACTGAGTTAATTATTGCTCCAGGTAGTTTCACAGCACTGCCTCTACATACATATACTCTATTTTTCTGTCCGGGCATGGAAATATTCCGAAAAAATTACACGTGATTAATTGATATGGAGATTTGATAGAGATAGAGAGCAAAGATGATCATAAGTCACTTATCACTTTCAAAGAAGTGTTCAAAGAAAAAAGAGTTTCAAAGAAGAAAAATACATGATACGTAAACGGGTCCTGGGGAGAGATAACTTCAGCATGGATGCACCAAGAAAGGAACATTAAACATAAATTAATGCTTACAGTTTGCTTGTTATAACGATATTGTGAAGATATCTGAATTCTTTTTTTTTACATTTTAACTTAAAATTGTTATCACAACTCATAAACTCTTTTGTGCAACTTAACCAAATGTAAATTATTCATTGTTTTTCAGTTCTTAGCCTTAATATGCATACTTCTGTTCTTCAACATTTGATATGTGACAATTTTAAGATGTAAAATGTCTTAATTTGTAAAAATAAAACATTGCACTATTTTCAGTGCCACAAAAAAACAAATATATATATATATATATATATATATATATATATATATTGCAAAAATATCAATATTTTAAATAATTGTTTAATCCAAAAAATCTACAAAATATAAAAATAAATCATAAACTAATTTTAAATAATAAACATTTAATTTATATCATGTTAGTTTTGTTACAGTATACTGTGGTATACTGTGGGATGTCTGTGGTGTTATTATGAGAAAGGCAGTTCACTTATAAAAAAAGTATTTTAAAGGGACATCACGGGCAACCCTGTTTAGTTCTGACAAAGATATCTGCAAAGTTTTCCAATTTCAGCATTCACAAAAGAAACCTTTTCATCTCTTATGTCTGTTCTCAGAACACAATCAGTTTAGTCCAAATGGCCCCTTTTGGATAATGATCAATTGCAGTAAAGCTAGCAGAGAGTCTGTGGTAATGAGATCCCATGTCCCTTTCATTCTGCCACAGTGCCGGAGATGTTCAGGTCCAGCTGTGGGAATGACAGATGATGAATAAGAAGGGAGTTTTGCTGGAAGAAGAGAATGGGAAAGCAGTTTTATCAGCCGGAGTAAAAACGCAGTGTAATGTACAGCTTTTTTTCCATTAGTCCGGTTTGCTGCCCCTACGTCTACATCTCTGACCATATATGAAAGAAGCCTAAAATGAGATCATGACAATTGGAAACATTTCCTGGGATGTCATTCAAATCTAAAAATAAGAGGCCAAGTCTATTATAGGTCTTGTGGCCTGAAAGCAGAAGAACTGATGTTATGGAAAAGCAACGAATCAGAGAATTTATTCACATTTTAAAAGTGATTTCCTGCATGTAATCATTTTCTTTGCTTTCATCCTAAGCAACATACAAAGCAGGAACATCAGCAGTTCACAAGACCAAAGAAGATATAATACAACATATATTTTTCTTGTATGAAAAAGTTGGAAAAAGAAAAGAATATTTCACTCCTATATTTTCCTGCCCAAGCTATTTAATATTTAAATAAGAATAAGCACATAAAGCCACTGTTTGGGTGTTTTTCAAGGTTTTGACAACTCCACCATAACTTAACTATGATTGAATTCTAATGGTAATGTCAGTCTCACAGACAACTGAAAACTGTTATTTCTCCTTATCGCCATACTCCAATGGACCTGAAGCAGGCAGTCGGCAGCCCTCATGCACACCTCACTCTCAGTGACAGCCTGCCATGTACCGCAGTAAAAAAAAGCATATCCAATACCTTACAACCTGACAGCGTCAACGGTAAGTAAACGTTGGCTATATGATATGAATGACTACTGAGCTGGAATTTATTTTAAGGTGCTGCATGAACACCGTGTTAACAAAAAAGTTGAAGAAGTTTAAGTTTAAGGAGGTTAAACAGATCACAGATAAATATTGGAGAAAGTGAGTGAATGGAAGCCTGTCAGTGTTTCTTGCTCACGTAATCGGATTCTGTTCATATTCACTTTCTATAGCAGAATTGCGATGGATGCCCATGAGCGGGTCGATGATAGGCAGGGCTTGCGAGTCCTTTCGTATATGTGCCATATGATAATCATTAATTCTTTACTTTCAGACCAGCCACTGACCCCGTCTGGCCCAGAAAAAATTGATTCTGCTTCTGAACCTGAGGCAGGGCTGTTTGAAGCTAAGATCAGCACAACTTTAAAAATACAGAGGAAAGAGAAAGAAAGATGAAGAAGACAAAATATACATTATGTTGCAAAACCTGTTAAGCTATAAGAGCTACACATTAAACACATTAATTTATGTTTTAGAAAACAAAATGTATATAAATATATATATATGGATTACTTGGATCGAATAATGAAGAAAAAACAACCATTAAGCGCCCTGAATAGATTGGGAACTCCCTCAATACTCTTTAAAAAGCTTCTCGGGGGTAGACCTGAAAAAGCTGAATGATGAAATTCCAAGTGAACGATTTAGCAAATTCTAGTCAAAGATGGCTACTTTAAAGATGATAAAATATAGCAGTTTTGCATTATTTGAGATGACTTTATTTGCAACATAAACCCCACAGTTACAATTGTGATAGTTAGTATATTCTGAATAAAGTGTGTGTTTTTGACTGGTAATGTATATTGGGTAAAAAATGAAGACATCATTTTTCCAAACATCATTTTTGGACATTATTGTATATAAGTTGACTTTTTCCAAATGTTTTATGTACTTTGTGTCTAAAGTTGGAACTTCAAAGATTCTATGAAGCCTTGGAAATCTTATTTTATTATTTTAATACAAAAACTAAATTTTTATTTAATTTTACTAAGCCAATTGGGATTGTTTTTCCACCACAAACTTCTTTAGAAACAGCATCCTTGAAACATGCAACCAGCAGTTTTTACAGGGATTTTTTCAATTTGGTTCTGAAAGCATAGTACTCGAATGAACCATAACATATACATAACAAATATACTGGCAAAAAATGACAAAGTTTATAAATCATATTTTTTTTAATAAAGCAATAAGTCCCATGAAGCAATAGGTTACATTATGTTTCACAACAGTGGATCCTATGAATTGTTTTTCTCTGAACCTTCTTCAAAATAAGATATCTTCCAAGGCTACATATTTATTTAATACAACATCCTCACTGTCTGGACACCTACTGTATGAGAGCAGGAGACAGAAAATAAGAAGCAAGAAACACCCTCAGTGCTTGCATATGAAGCGTACACAGGTTTTTTAGATGGGCAAAGATAAATGGTTCCAATGAGTCAGTTTGATGGAACAGCTGTAGGAAAGCAACAGAGAATGACACAGGGCATGTGAGAAGCTGTAATTTAATAGCCTAATTTCATCCTGCAGAAATATCATTCTGACGATGACAGTTGATGAAAATGCACCAGGATTTTGATTTGCTCCCCAGTACAGGACAAGTTCAGACCTATCTCTTCTCCAAGGTCCCTCGGGCGAGCATGTTTGGGTGGATGAGTTTGTGTCTGTCTGAGTTTGTGTGTGCGTGCGTGTGTGTGACAGCTGCAACACAAGACCACATGCATTGATCATCTGAAGAATATGACTTGTTCCCTCATGAATGACATAATGCTCACAAGTGTTACAACATGAAGAATAACCTTATATTTTCCATCTCTCTTTTCGTCCTGTGGTTAGTAAAAAAAACTTGCTTTGAGTTCCACAGAAAAAATACCAGAATACAGTCTGTCTGGTCAGACATGGCCAGGGTAAAATATGGCCCAAGCGTTGTAACGTAATATTAATCTTGTTGTTTTCCTCCACTGCTAGTAAAGTGGTAGGTCAATAGCTGGTATTCCAAACATATCTGAAATGCTGTTGTTCAATATGCTGAGTGCACTTTTTGAACTAATAGAAAACTTATGTAAATCAGATCGATAGGATATCCATATATACAGTGCCTACAGCTGTGCGAAGTCACCAAGCAGTTCGCTTAATCTAATAACTGATATCAATAGTTTATTTTGAAACCAAGTGAAGCAAAAAAGAAAACCAGTGTAATTAGATTGGCACAGCTTGCTGTGCCTGTCTCCTCTTTTCTATTCACTTACAATTAATGGCATGTGTCATTATAGCAGCCAAAGGGCGAGTCATAGGGAATAAATTAATGGCATCTCAGCTTGGAGAAAATATTTCATGTTGAACGACAAACACATATTTGTGTAAAGGAGTTGCCACCAGCTTTGGCAGACGATTCCTAATCAAGAACAAAGAAAAAAGCAGTTTAGTTGGTACAAGGTTCATTTTGAGTCTCTCACATGAGTGTGGACTTCTACATGCAAACAACAAAATGCGTTGATTGATGTTTACAGCTACTTTGGGTCTTTTTGGAAGGAATGTTGTTCAAGTGGATGGGATATGGAAACACTTTCTGAGAAATCCAATGTTATTCAGTTTAAAAGGGATAATTTTGGCACTTTGTTTGCATGGTTGGATATGCAAATTTAATAAGGCAAAGATGGCAAGAGGTGCCACAATGGGAGGAAGTTTATCAGATTATGAAATTAGTCTCTTCCTAAATGACTGTCTTTGACAATAATTCCTTCTGTAAGGTCAAACAAGTATTAAAGAAAGTTATCTTTTACTATAAATACCAACCGAATACTAGTGTGCTGCTTTATGCATACTACAAAAGAAGATATTTGGAAGAATGTTGGTAACTGGAAAGCAGCGTTATTCACTTGCATTGGTTTGGTGTCCATACAAAAGAAGTGAATGGGTGCCACTGATGTTCAGTTACCAACATTTTTCAAAATATCTTCTTTTGTGTTCTGCAGAAAAAAGAAAGTCATACAGGTTTGATGTGACAAAGGGGTGAGTTAATGATGACAGATGATTTCATTTTGGGGTATCACTTTAAAATACAGCTACTGACAGCTATACAGTAAAAAGTTCTTCACAGCGATGCCTTAAAAGAACCATTTTTGGTTCCACAAAGAACAATTCAGTCAAAGATTATTTAAAGAGCCATCTATTTTTTACCTTTTCATAATCTAAAGACACAAAGAACCTTTTGTGAAACAAAAATTTCTTCGGATGTTATGAAACCATTTAGACTAAAACAGGTTCTACTATAGCATCATGAAGCGCCTTTATTTTTAAGAGTGTAACTACATTCAATACATGAGAGAAATGTGGCTCGTCCTTTATATTTCCATACATACAGAAAATCTGCATACAGCACACAGAATACTCACTGTATATTACAGAAAAAATACCAGTGTGCCATTCTGAAAGTCTATGCCTGCAACACAAACTCTGAGACCTCATGACTCAACACTTCCGAGAACGCCATAGGCTAACTTGTCAGGATTGTGCTGCTGGAGTGACATTTGCTAAGATATAGCCAAACAAACTCAGCAGTTATTTACATTGTGTCCAGCCAGGCAGTCAGGACTGAGTCAGATAAAGTAGCCACACTCACAGACAGCAGGTGAGCTCATAAAAGCTTTCTTCACATAGCCGGAGGGCACCATAAGAAAGCTCGTCGAGAAAACATGGTGAGCACGAGGGGGAAAACAACAAAACAGTTACATACAGAAGAGCAGCAGAGGGAGTCTCTATTTTCAAATAAAAAAAATGCCTTTTTCTTAGGCCAAAAAAATGCTAAAAAATGGGAGCCAGCATTAAATGACGGTGAGGGCGCAACTCCACACCGATCAGGTGGGATCAACTTGATTTAACAGAAAATGTGTGTTCGCCACAGTGCACGCAAAGATTATCGAGCCATTGTCTGCTCTAATTGTGTTTCGCACATCTATTGGTATTCATAGAATTCACATGTGAGTAAATGCCTCTTTCCGTCCACAGTAATTGAGGAGGCTGTACGATTGCTGCCACAGGCGTCGTTGGAGGAGGAAAATCCCAAAGTATTCGGGCACCGAATCCATAATTAACCTCCCAGGTCCTTCAGAAGGCCGTTATAGTGAGGAATAATCCTGAAGATGCTTCAGTCTTTATGGCTGCAGCTGTGTCCCCACTACACTTTAATGTGTTTATTTACTGGTTCCTCGGAGTGTCCGCTCATAACATTCTTCTCAGGTGATGGAACAGATACGGTCATGATGGCCGTTGCCACGTCCCAGTCGCCTCTCGGCCAACAGAGGCCTTGTTATGAAGAAAAATGGAGGGAGGTTGAAAGCAGAAGCTTCTAGAAGGATGGATGGCTGATTTTGAGCGTGACCTCTTTGTGCAGCTGCAAGGGCATCTGTGTTGTTTTTAAGCGGCGGGTGGATCGCTGGAGTCCTTGGAAGAGGGGGATACGTCACTGTCCGCACAGTTTGACTTGGGAGAAAGAGACTTCATTACGGACTTGGGAGATAAAGCAGGACGAGACAAAAGGTAAAGAAACCATAGTCATTATTTAGGTCTTTCGCTCTCCTCACTGGAAGGATCCTCACTGGAGCTCTTTGGGTTTCCCTTTACAGTACACCGGTAAGCCAAAGAGTGATTAATTACACTAACAATACAACCGCTAAACTAGTGTAACATGCTGTTGATCAGACATACAATTAGTAGCAGGCCTATAATTAGCACTATAGAGGATAACCATTTACTGCATCACCTCTGTTGCACCTGTAAACACATACTGATGTTAATTCACTGGCACTGGATAAATAGTTGGATTGAGGTGGCTTGTGCTGACCAGCCTGTCATTTGATTGGCTCTTTAAAACCACAGAGCATTGTAATAACTACCCTGGCAACATCTTGGTGCCAGACGCAGTGTTTTGCAGCAAGGTTCATTTAAAGGGATAGTTCACTCCAAAACAAAAAATTCTGTCATCATTTACTCACCCTCTTGTCAGTTCAAACCTGTATGACTTTCTTTCATCTGCAAAACACAAAAGAATTGACTTCTATTGTTTGGACCAAACAATGGATTTTCGCTTGTTATGAGAAATAATCTGCATGGACTCTGTTCTTTGCGTATGTGTACCGGAGTAAGTTTGGGCCACAAAAGCATAAATACACAGTAATGTTTGTTTATGTTGTTGCTTTGAAACCGTCTATAAAAAAACCAACAGACTACTAGAGTGCTGCTTTCTGCATACTACAAAAGAACATTCTTCAAAATATCTTCATTTGTGTCCTGCAGAAGAAAGAAAGTCATACAGGTTTAAAATGACAAGAGGGTGAGTAAATGATGACACAGTTTTTATTTTTGGGTGAACTACTCCTTCAACCCAACCCCGAATAGGATCTAAGCCATTTCCTAAAACTAGATATTTCCTTAAGAACATTTGGTTAATCCTTACGGCTCTGGTGCGGTTTAATCCCAACCAAAACTCATTAAAACAGTAAGAGAATATCACAAAAGACTTTCCAGCCAATAGGCTCACGGCTAACATGATTAAATCATTGATCCCCCAGTAAAGCTCCAGGCCTCTAGGTGCAAAATGACCTTTTAATAAAATCAAGGAAATCTGGTTACCCTGAAAATAACTGATCAAAGTTTAAGGTCAGGTGAGTGTGGTGGCATTTTATTCACGGCTCGGTGGAAAGGTATTTATTTATCCTTTTCTATCCCGCACCAAGTGGAGATTTGCTACAGCGTGCTGGAGGCCTAATTGCAATCCTGTACGAGACAAACCCATCTCTGCTTTTCATTAGAGCCAGAGGAAGGATCTCCATCAAAGTCCACATCAGCTTTCAAAGCCATGATTCTGGGCAAGAGCACATTTTCATTACGGTGCTCTTAAACGCCATTGGACAAACTGGCTGGTGCCCTCAATCTGAAGATCACATGCCTATCAGAGAACCTCTAAAGTGCACAAAGCTCTGATAGGCAGTCGGCACAGATCCACATCGCTGAACATTTAAACTGTGAGGAGGATTGAATTATTAAAGTGGCGACTGAACTCTCATAGTGGCAAAGAATAGGAAGTGTTTTAATTTCGTGAGCTGGTTGTAAGGCAGTTTTGATTATGTTTTGTTAGAACTGGAGAACCCTAAATCCTTATACTTTATTAAAATGCAAAAGAAGAGCGATCCAAGAGATGAAAGAGATCAAGATACTCTCCTTTACAACACTGAGAGGATCTTAATTGTCTTCTCATATTGCCAGAAATAAATGTCTATTTTAGAAAGCCTCTTTTTTATTAAAAAGACTAGATGAAATGCCACTTCAATTTAAATGTAATTACAGGCCGTAAGATTTTCTTTCCTGAACCAGCTAATGTTAATGATATGTGATTCTGAGCACTGGTGAATATGATGAGACTTCTACCAGTCAACATACAAATATAATTAAAGCAATTTTCAAATGAGAATAAACGATTTTATTCTCAGCTTTCCTGTGGCTCAGTGGTTAGAGCATGGCGCTAGCAATGCCAAGGTCATGTGTTCGATCCCAAGGATTGTACATATCCAGAAACAAATGTATAGTTTGCCAAATGCATAAATGTAAATTTATGTAATGTAAATGTAAGATTTAATCATTATGTGATACCAAATGTCTAAAGAGTTATTTCTTACTTTGGCCCACTATCAATTTTCTTTTTCAAAACATGCATATTTTTATTCATTATTTTTCTTCTGGAAACACCAGAAATGTTGACTCTTGCCATTTATTATAAAGCATTTTTAGTAATTTAATAAATTAACTAATTCATTCATTCATTCATTCATATTCCTGCATAAACAAGCATGAATAAATTGCAAAATATGGATCATAAGACTGGTTTAGGTGCTACATAAGTAGGGCTATATGATGACGAAATATATGACGAAATCGCGGAATCCAGGCATGGATGGCACGGAATGGCGCAGAATCTTGTAAATTTAGAACTTTTTCATCAGAAAATAGCACTGAACAGCTGATAAAATTCAATTTGTGCTTTAAATAACATAAGTAGGGATTCAGATGCAGTTTAAATATGTAGCCTGCCTGTTCTGCAGACTGCAGGTCTCTGAATGACGTTTCTGTTTACAGCATCTCACTATACAGGGATACGAACACATCTCCAGAGCTATACTCTGAGAATTTATTTTATGAGCATTTCACTCCAGAGCTGCTCTAAGAGTTTACTTCATGTATGTACTTGCATTTAAGTAAGTGTACAAAAAACAACAAAAAGAAAACAACACAGAAAATGCACTGGAGAGATACTGGTTTATATTAACATAGTTGTGCATTACGGCCTTTTTTTATGGATTTTTCCCGTAAGGTTCAAAAACACTGTAGGTGTCTTACTATAGTTAATGAGTAAATGCTATAGTATACTCAAGTATTTTTTATTATATCTTAAAAAAATAAAACTGAAAACACAGAACCCAGCAAAATTTAAACAGGAAAAATGGAATTTGGGGAAAAATAAAATGGAATTTGGGAAAAAATGCTTTGTGGATTTCATAGGGCCCTGCATAAGGTTCTTCACAGTGATTGCAAAGAAGAACCACAAGGAACCATTTATTCAAATGTTTGTATAAGAAACATTACTTTCTTAACTTGTATCATCTAAAAGTTAAACAGAACTTTTTGTGAAACAGAAAGTTTCAAAAAGCCAAAAATAGTATCCGTTTCCGGGTCCAACCGCTCTATCAAATGCCATAGGCAAACAAAAAAACATGCTAATATACACTATTTGTGTATTTTGCTTTTACAGTTTGCTGTAAAACTGTCTATAAAACACAATCCTAACCTTTATCTCCATAACGAAATCCCAACATTGATGTTAGATATTACGTGAGACTATAGTGTGCACCGTGACTTTATAAAAGTTTCACGTAAGGTGTGAATAAAACGTGCGTATGTCAGTTGTTTAAATAGTTGAATCAATAGTTGACCACTTGAATCAAGTGGATCCGGAAACAGTATCCCTTACGTCACAAGCGGATGGCATCATGAAGCACCTTTTTCAAGAGTGTACCTTGCAAACAAGCATGTAAACATGGTCACTGACGGCACATTAAATTCAGTAAAACATTTAGTCAATGTACAAGTAAAAAACATTTCACACCAGGTCTGAAAATATTCGTTTTGTAACAGAAAACATAATATTGTTAATAATAAAAATCCCTTCCATTAACAATAGGCCCTACTGCAATGAATCTCTGTTGAAAATAACTCTTCTATTTTATGGCTAAACAGATTAAATGAAAAGAATAAACAAGCAAATATATTATCTAGGATTCATTCATAGCTTAAGAGAGCCGGTGCGTTCCAACACATTAACTGTCTGCTACTGTCAGTGAAATGAGTTAGGATGCACAAACAGAGAAATGCTGACTCAACGGTTTGTAGCGAAACGCTGCTGCTGGCTACATTTTGATGATGAGAGATGAATAAAGCAAATATGATAAATTAAACGGCGCATAACGCCACTCTAATTAATAATAATGAATCATCGCAGAGTCTTCCGAGTCATCCTGAAGATGGCGGTTTGATGCACCGCCAAACTCTGGAACAGTTTGCGGACCGTCTCATTACCGAAGAGAAACTGATCTGAGGTCAGTCAGATGATGGGAGGGTTTCCGAACGTGCTCTGCAGATGGAATTTCATCTTAATTGACAGTTATCTCGCTTCATTTGTCAAGCAGACAGATGTTCGGATACGGGTCTACCTATAACAGTGACTCCGGAGCAGCAGGATGTCTGACCGGACGGTTGAAGATGTTTGAAAGATGCCCTCTAGATGGGTCAGTTAATACGTCACGGTGCCCAGCTCTACACCCATCCTGTTCTGTGTTATTACGTTGCCCTCTGTATTCCTGAAAAGAGATGTGAATAATCTGTCCGCGGGTTGTCAGGTCAGGCCTCTTTTTCTGCTGTATCTTTCATCTGTCAACTGACAACACTTTGACACGTCTTGTGTAGCTTTTACAGGAGAAAACCGCATACCTCTGACTTTTTCTCTGTTTCTTTCCTATTCCTCTGAGCGAAAGTCTCTTGTCCATTCCAGGTTTTGTGGATGTACCCAGAGAGGGAGGAGGACATCTCGAGAGAGACACAGGTATAGATCTGCAGTTTCTGTCCAGATGTTGATAAACCAAATGGCTGTGGATTTATTTTATAAGCTCCTCGGGCCTTGTACATGTGCTGTAAGAGCCAGACGTAAGTCAGTGGAGTCAGCAGTTTTATACAGATCTGTTGTTTTTCTTTACTCACTCGGTTCAGTGAAAAAGTGTCTTGCCCAAGCATTTGGATTTAGGGCTATCAAAAGATTAATCGCATCCAGAATAAAAGTTTGTGATAACATAATATATATATATGTGTACTGTGCATATTAATCTTGTATTCATAAAAACATATACATACTTGCATATATTTAAGAAACATATTAAAATTAATAAACATTTAAATTTCATTTCAATTACTGGTAAATATACATAAATACATCTAAATATTTCCTAAATATAGGCCTACATGTATGTATGTTTTTATGAATACAAAATTAATATGCACATCACACAGACATCTATTATGTAAACATAAACTTTTATTATGAATGCGATTAATTGCGATAAATCGTTTGACAGCACTAATTTGGATATAACAGACAATAGTGCTGGTTATTTTAAAGAGGAAATCTTTTGTGATTTTTAAGGTCCTTATTTGGTTTGTAGTGTCCAACAAGATGTTTACGTAAAATACAAGGTGTGAAAACACTTTAATTTTCTAATAATATGCTGTTATTATCTCCTTATTTCTACTGACTTTGAAACATATAGAAGATATTTGGAAGAATGTCAGTAACCAAACAGATCACATCTCTCATTGACCATAGTTTTCTTTTCTACTATGATAATAAATGGGGGATGAGATCTGTTTGGTTACCTACAATCTTAAAAATATCTTCCTTTGTGTTTATCAGAACAAAGAAATGTATACAGGTTTGGAACAATCTAAGGGTGAGTAAATGCTGACAGAATTTCTGACAGAATCATTCATATCTGTCGCACAACTGTGCAGGACGGGTTACATTATAAAGTTAAATACTTGAAGTAAGTGGTTTGTTTAAATCCCCTTACACGCACCACTTCTCAACTCAAGGGAAACTCTGAATACTGTTCAGCAGTATAAACGTACACAAACAACACATATCCAGACATTCAAAGCCTCTAGGGAGCGCAGTTTCTGAGCAGTAGCCTAATGTTGTCTTTGGAGAGCCATGGATGCTGAGAAAAATCACTCATGGAATCAGTGATGTATACATTAAGGGAGGGCTGGCGAGGGAAAAATGGGATTGGAGGAGTCCTTTCCACAGCAACAGACGACAGCCTATTGAATCGAACGCATCCTCGGCTGGGCTACCTAGCCCAGGCGATGATGTCATCAGACAGACGCTCTGCGCTCCTGCTTCTTTCATAAAGTGCGGTCTGCGAGGCTCACCTTGAGGCTGTGCCCTCCCTCTGACATTCACATGTCTGCTTATCAAAACAAAGTCAGGTGCAGGCAAGTGCATCATTCATCACAACAAATACGTAGAGAAAATAATTAACGGGGTTTAATCCAAGTCATGAGGCAAAGAAAAAACGTAATTGCACATGGAAAAATGTTTCTTAATAGTTTTTTTTATTCCTCACTTGTTTCAATAAAGAATCTACTTTGTCAGATGTCTGAGAAAAATGCTTGGGAGAAATGATAGAAATTAGAATAGGAACAAATTGTATTAAAATTTTTCACCACATTTTACACATAAGGCACACTTTTTCTTCTTGTTTTTACTTCTTTCTGTTCTTGTCATCCCGATCGTAATCCTCTTTCATTGTATAATGGCATTTTCCACACAATGATGCAGCAGACCTAGGGGACACTCTGAAGCGTGACCTCACGTCTGAGATCTGATTTCATGCGCAGAACAAGGCGCTGCTTCTGTTTGGCCAACAACACAAGGCATGCCAGTCAACCCATATGAGATCATTATAACGGCTCCCATGCGGATGTGCCTGCATCAGTTTGGATTTCTATACAGAGCAAAGGAACAATGTAAGAAATCTGCTTAAGGGCTCCATTTGCATGCCAGCTTGCATGAGAGTTTTGGTTAACAGTGTGGCTCTTTAAGCCCTCGGTCGGCTGTGTTTTTCCAGCTGCTGCTGGCATGGCTCCTCGCAGAAACACAGAATGCTTTAGAGAATGGGCAGGACTTACGAAAACAAGATTGTGCCTTTCAAGGAGGTCGCCAAACTGCTCATGGTTATTGAATAATGTTCTTTCATGGAAAGCACGGTTATAAACAATGCCTGCATTTACCCTGGCACCTCACAGCTTAGTCATAAATGTATATTATGCATGTATATTTTATTTTATATTATATTAGGACATAAAATTAAAACATAAAAACTGCTACGTGCAGGTATATTGCTATAACCTCCAATTACATTACAGGGGTCATATTATATGTACATTTTTATCAATGTTATGTTTTATTCATCTATTACGTCTGGGTTTTATTTTCTACACTGTATCCAATTCTTACACATGCTAAGACCAGAATAAACTATACTGGAGTTCTGAATCTTGTTTTCATAAAACAATGCACTTTTTTAAAAGATAAAGAAAAATTTTGTATTTCATGATTTTACCCCTTTTAGTTCAATACAATGAATACAATAATTAAACTCCTGAGAAAGTTAAGTTAGCTGTTATTTCCTATGGGGCTAAACAGCATGATGTCGCAGGGAACAGATGGGAATATGTTGTCATAGGGACTCAAAAGGTGCTGGAAGATTTGCAGCATCGCATTACTGTGACAGATGCATGATTATTGAGAAACAGTGTGACTCGACGCTGTCTCTGTCGTCGTAGCTCCACGGTTATGTCTGGTGATACGCAAACGCCCTGTGACAGAGATGCTTCATCTTTCAATTTCATTGCACCATAAAGAGTCTCTGAGCCACTCCACACCAGCCATGTTTACTGGTAAAGCTTTTGTCATCATTATCATGTCAGTGCTGGCTAACCAGAGCAAACTGCAGAACCCTGAGTGTGTCACCCATCTAGCCCTGCCGCATGGAATTACATCATCCCCTCATTCATCTTCATGAGTCCCGGTCAGCCAATCCTCTCTGGACATACTGGCCTCTAAAACATAAACAGGAATCATGAAATGGCTGCACTGCCACTGCACAGATTCCTGTTTTGTTTCTAACATACAAGAAACTTTTCAATCATTTCAGTACATACAAGTCATGTCAACTTTTAGAAGTTACATAAACTAGTATTAGTAAGAAATTATTGTACTTAAACATTTTAAAGGGATAGTTCACCCAAAAATGTTAATTCAAACATTTATTCACCCTCAAGTTGTTCCAAACCTGAATACATTTCTTTTTTATGTATAACACACAAGAAGATATTTTAAAGAATGGGGGAAATTAAGCAGTTTTTGGGCACCATTGACTAACATAGTAGATTTTTTTCCTACTATAGTCAATGGTGTCCTAGAACTGTTTGGTTATAAACATTGCATTTAAAGTGATAGTTCACCTAAAACAAGAGAATTCTGTCATAATTTATTCAACCCTCTTGTCATTTCAAACCTGTATGACTTTCTTCTGCAGAACAAAAGTGAGATGTTTTGAAGAAAGTTGGTAACCGAACAGCAGCGGCACCCATTCACTTCTATTGTATGAAAACAAAACCAATGCAGGTGAATGGATGCCAGTTAACAACATTCTTCAAAATATCTTCTTTTGTGTTTTGCGAAAGGAAAAAAGTAATTCAGGTTTGAAATGACAAACGGGTGAATAAACATGACAGAATTTTTCTTTTTGAGTGAACTATCACTTTAAGGCAGCAAAAAATAGTTTACAGTGTTCAGTTACTGTAACAGGCTATTGTTTCATTATTTAACAACTGTTTTAAATTGTTTCAACTATAAAATCTGTTTGAATGAGCCATTGTACAACATTGATAAAGGCATATTTTATATTATAAGAAACTAGATGGCAAAAATAAACAGGCTGTCTATTAACAGCACTGTGCCTAAAAAAACTTCATACTACTGTATATAAAGTTACATTATTTACATTTTAACATTTTAATACATTAGTTGTCTCTGGAGATATAAAAGCTTTTGCATAACACTCTTGCACCGAGTCTCTTAAGAGTGTCTTAAATGTGCTCTTTGGAACGTCTGATATATTTGTTCATGTGAATAATAGATTCGGGCAGCTTACACTTCTGGTGATGAGTGACTTCCACCAAAAAGCATCCCAGACTGAAGACGCTGAGCTCACCTCCGTATGAACCCGCTCATATTTAGACACTGGGGCTTTTTCTCATGTTTCCTAAAAGTGGACTATGTTACAGAAGCCGGCTACGGAGATGCGCTTCTTGCGTTGTAAGCCGAGCTGCCGACTGGCCGGATGATGTAATGCTGAGCACTCAGCAAAGAGCTCTGATGATATCAGCCTCTGCAGAGCCATCAAAATCACCCTCATCATCATCCTCCTCTTCATCATCTCCAACTTGGATACACAGGAATGATATACTGTGGAGACCAAAAAGTCTGCTGGTTAGGCTGCAGGTTTTGCTGGTTAGTATGGCCCCATTAGCCCCTGCTGGTAGATGACGTAACCACACCATCTGGGTTTGATCTTTCTATTTTTATGGTGGAATAAAATTAGCCGTGCAATTTTATTTGTGTGTATTAGATATGCACTCAAAAAATGCTGGGTTATTTTCAACCCAGCGTTGGGTCAAAGAGAGAAACCCAACTGCTAGCTTGTAAAGGAACAGTTCACCCAAAAATTTAAATTCTGTCATCATTTACTCACCTTCTTGTCATTGCATGAATTTCTGTCTTCTGCAGAACACAAAAGAAGATATTGTGAAGAATGTTGGTAAAAGAACAATGGCAGTGCACATTGACTTGCATTGGTTTTGTTTTCATACATTGGTAGTCAATGGGGGCCAGTTAACAACATACTTCAAAATATCTTCTTTGGTGTCCTGGTGTTTCATAAAGTGATGACAGGATTGTCATTTTTGGATAAACTTTCACTTTAACCAATGATGATCAGTTTTAACTGACAATTGAGTCAATAATAACCCAGAAATTTTAAATTTTGTTCTTTTGTCTGCCTTTGCATTCACAGTTTAAGATAGTCTTTGGTGAAGATTCTACAATTGTGCACCCTGTCATCATTACCATGACATCATAAAGAATGATTTGACATTTAAAACTCAGGTGGTCCTGTGAGCAAAGATGGCAGATTTCTTATCTTGCACTTCTGTGGGTGTCCTTCGACAACCTACAGTAGTGACCATCAATAAGATGAGGGAACAGTATTCGTTATATAATGCACACATCTTTGGAGAAGATTGTGAAGCGTTTGTCTTTTAAGAGTGATCTAAGGTTAACTCATCAATTGAGCTGATGTGAGCATCCGCTGGAGTGCCGCATGTGTTGTGGTAAAAAGGCTCATGACTCATTTATTTCATCATCTATATACATTGGCATCACGGTCTTGGTGGAAAGTTGTCATAACCTCAGATGAACTTTCGAATTCATGTACACCTGTTTTTAAGGGTCTTCTGGCACCTAATGAAAGGTGGCCCTTACTTCATATCCTCTCTGGGGGTCACAGCTGGGCAGTAATCTTTCACTCGGTTGTCAGTTTTGGTGAAATTTCTAAAATGCGGTTGCGGATGATACATCAAAAGTAAATGACTAGTGAAAGCTACGTTCAGCAAACGTGCCAATGCAATCTTCCTCTCCGCGCTTGTAGAAAAACACGTGAGTCATGCGAACACTTGTTGTGATGTCATGAGCAGTTGAACAGCACCTGTCTCAGAACAAAGTCAGGGGCGGAGCGCTCTTGCTGCCTTATGGGCAAGATTTCATCAGCTGCGTGTTAGGTCACAGAGGGGCCTTTTCCAAAAACAGCTCTGGAAGGAGACGGGCTTCCACTATTCCCCTTTTCGTAACTGTGATTTATAATATAACCGTAATGACTGAAGCATGGTATGAGTTCTTGTACAAATTGACTTTACATCTGACAATTAATATTACAAGCACTCAATGAGAAGCTTGGAATAATAAACTAATGTTTTGGCTGAACAGTTTTATACTAGCACTGTGGGTTTTAAGAGAAATGCATCTACAAAAAAACAAATGCAGAACATTGTTGAGAAGTTAAAGGGATAGTTCACCCAAAAACAAACATGCTGGCACCACCTATTCACACTTATGTCATTTAAGACCTGCAAAAGTAGATATTTTGAGAAATGTCCCAGTGGGTTTGTGTCCATACAATGGACATTAAAGGAACAGTTTACCAAATAATGAATATTCTGTCTTCTTTAACTCTCAAGTTGTTCTAAATCTGTATACATTTTAATTTGGAAGAATGCTTGTAACTAAACAGTTCTTGGCCAACATTGACTAGGAAAAATTGCTTTGTTCTGTTGAACACAAAATAAGATATTTTGAGGAATGTGGGAAAGCAAAACGTTTTGGCGCACTTTTGACTACAATTGTAATTTTTCCTACTATGGTACAATTTTTATTTTTTATAATGATACATTTTTGATAATCCGTCCCGTTAATGGGGGATCAGTGTTGTTTGGTTACCAAAGTTCTTCAAGACTGCCCATTTTATTTCTAATTGCATGAACCATTTTAAGACATACGTTTGTATTATATCTCTTTATATGTTTTATATATCCATATATCGCTTTTAAATTCCCACTGGGTTAAACCACAGACTATGAGAGCTGCATGTCTCTGACCATTGTTCTTGTAATATTAAATCAAGAGTCATTTCAATATAATAGCTGCACTCTGTAATACCCACAGCAGTGGAATAACTCTGATTTAATCTGGCCTCCAATCAATATTATCTGTCGGCAAAGATTGATGATCATAAGGTAAGACTATTAACTGAGAGGAAAGTGTCCAAATCTGGATCCCAGTGGCTGTTACGTACTCAAGTAATAATGTGAAAAGGAATCATTTGTCAGCCAATTCTCAAATAGGTTGAAACAGCGGGACTGCATTTTGGAAATTAATATATGAATGACTTTTGCATTGATTTCTATTGTCCGGGAAAATGAAAAACAAGCTTGAGATGTGCTATACTGGGGCGACGGGCATTCATTGACGTTTCATTTCAAAATGCAGAATCTCTCGTGCATGCTGAAAGAAGCGTATTGTGTATCTAAAGCCCCTGGTGAGTAAAGGTCACAGCGTTGACCCTTTTAAAAGTAGGCTGTCAGACTTTTAGTGCAGATGATTTCAAACTGGCCTCCATCAGGTTTTTATGGATCTTAATTGACCAGAATATGCTGTTGCTGAGTAGCCAAAAATCACTTTTTAATCTAATCGAAGCAATATACCTGATTGCTTTTTAATATCTCGCTTGTATATTAAAATGTTTAGTCAAGAAACACGGACAGCATTCAGACAGTCTGTTCCCCAAAAGGACTGTTTCGAGGGTTAATGCAACATTGACGTGTGTTGTGACAATATTTGTGAAAAGTCAGCCGTGGTTCCAGAGGCTCCATAAGGAAAAAGTGGCTTTAATGTGAAACACTGGGATTTTGACAAAAATAATGACGACAAACAAAGACATGACGATACACAGTGCTGAAAAAACAATGACGTGCAATTAGAAATATTAATATGATTTATTTATTTATTTATTTAAATAAAAATATGCACATTTTTAACATTGATTGCGTTTGTATTTTGTGGACATTTCAGATTCTTTGGAACTGTCCTAAATCATGCTGGGCTAACACATATCATCTGCTTGTTGCCATTAAAGCAACTTCAAAACATATTTCATTCATACACAGTCAGATTTTCACACAAATTGTAAATTACAAATACAAAATTTACAAAGAAAAATGAAAAGTGGCAAGTTGTAAATTCACATACACATACATTCTAACAGCCAGAAAAGCCTCAAGGTGTCATATTTAGTTTGGAAAGGTCAATGTGTTTTAGTATAAAATGAGCCTTTTTCAGCCCATTAACTATGCTGGGCAAAAACCAAGTTCTCCATGAATAACACTAACCTAATCACACCCGCAGCGAGTGTGTCACACATGTTGACTGGTATGTGTGACGTGCCCACCCTCACGCCCACAGCAGTCCAATGGAAAATGACACTTGCTGGAGCGAATACGCGTTATGGCCGAGGATGACAGACCTCTGCCCCCTTTCTGAGCTCTCTGACACGCTGTGAAAATGATGATCGATTGCATGTTGAAGGGACTCCAAGTGCAGTAAAAACTTGCCCAAAGAGCACCACCTGCTGACAGCTTATGCAATTCATTCTCTATGCAGACACCCTGTAGAGCGCACGCATGTATAAAAGAGAAAAATATACGTGACGGAGGCCTTGTGTAAACATTTAGATTGTGGTTTTTACAAAGAGGGATGCATTCATCTGCATTAATGTGTTTTTGAAAGCAAAACATGTAAATATACAAGCTATATATAGGGAAGAGCAAGACTAGTTATCACATACAGTATATCTTTGTATATCCATGTCTATATATATGTTTTTGTATGATGGTTTCAAACACCCACTTTAGAAGTTTAAAATGTGTATGTTTTTGTCAATTTCATTTGTATTTTTGTAATAGCTTTTGGGTAAACAAAGGCACACAATAAAACAACATTGGCATAAAAGGATAATTCACCCAAAATTGAAATTCTGTCATTATTTACTCTCCCTCTTGTCAATTTCAAACCTCCATGACTTACTTTCTTCTGCACAACACAAAAGAAGATAATTGAAACAATGTTGGTAACCGAACAACAGCGGTAGACAAAACCAATGCAAGTCAACCAACCAATGCAGTGGGCAGTCGTGGCCCAGTGGTTAGAGAGTTGGACTCATGACCAGAAGGTTGCTGGTTCGATTCTCAGGGCTGGTGGGTAACGGCTGAGGTGCCCTTGAGCAAGGCACCTAACCCCCACTTGCTTACTATACAAAATGTACAAATGTATAGTACAATGTAATGTAAGTCGCTTTGGATAAAAGCGTTTGCCAAATGCGTAAATGTAAATGTAAAGTCAATGGGTGCTGCTCTTGTTCGTTTACCAACATTCTTCAAAATATCTTCTTTTGTGTTCTGCAGGAGAAAGAAATTCATGCAGGTTTCAACCTCTCCCTGTAATAAAAGGATGATATTTAATAAATACAGGTTGAACCGGGTTTCAAGGGCTTGTCACTTATCACATTTTGTCTTTTCTTTGTAATTTGATTTAATGTAATAAAATGCTATTTTTATTGGTAAAATGATTTGATATTGATATGCTGATTTTATGTATTTATTTTAGGGCTGTCAAAAGATTAATCGTGATTAATCGCATTCAGAATAAAAGTTTGTGTTTACATAATAGATATCTGCGTACTGTGCATATTCATTTTATTTATGAACACAAACATATACATGTAGGCCTATATATATTTAGAAAATATTTAGATGTTTTTGTTTATATTTACCAATAATTAATACATATAATAGTTAATACAGTTTTATAATTTATATTTTTCCTAAATATATACATGTATGGTTTTGTTTTCATAAATACAAAATTAATGTGCACAGTACACAGACATATATTAAATAAACACAAACGTTTATTCTGGATGCGATTAATTGCGATTAATCGTTTGACAGCCCTAATTTATTTACTTATGCTTTTGTTTATTTTTATTTTATTTTATTGCTTTTTCAGTAATATTTTGCATGTCAGTTGTTTATCAGTTAAAATTTATCTGAACATCATCGCTTTTAGGCAGTGGTTCTCAACAGGGGGGCCTCAGAATGACTCAATTTAAAATTAGACAAAATGAGCATTGAAATACATTTAAAAAAAGATATTTTTTTATTCTTATTATTATAATGAATAAATGTTTTTCCAGGTAATGTTAAGCTGTAAAATACTTGATTGGGTAGAAATTATGAGTTTTTGTGAGTGGCCTTTTGAATATTGTTAAAAATATGGGGGCCTTGAGGGGGCCAGGGGGTCATAAAGGTTGAGAACCCCTGCCTTAAGGCATGCGCCTATATAAAAATTGACTATCATAAATAAATATTGCCTAAGAATTATTCACCAGTTTTCTTCAGTTAACCCTACACACAAAAACACACATATAATAAATATTTAAAGGCCTATAAAATAAAGATTCTCTGTCACAATAATGCATTTGCTGACGAAAAACACTTTTGGAGCTGTATCACTGAGTGCTCACAGTCTTCCAAACTATTTATCTAAATCCTCCCTGCCATCAGAGGATGAGAGCTCTCCGTGTGCTCTCTCGTTGTTAGTGGTTGTCTGATTTCAACCACATTTTACCACTAAGCCCTACATATGCTAAAGCAGAGAAGGGAAACACGAAAGCTTAAGGGCAAGAAACTGCCTGTCATATGACTACATCTGGACACTTATAATAATGAGCTGTTTATGGTCGAATGAAGCACGCTCGACACTCTATTCTGTCCGACCGGATGCTCTTAAACAAAAAAAGACATTAGTTTAAAGCTCTCTGAATGTAAAAATCAGTCAGTCAGAGTTCCTAAAGTGCATGCAATTTTGTAGCAATGCAAACCATTCTTGCACGTGCACACGTGTTGTGATGAACTCTCTGGTCTCTGGTGGTTGGCGGCCGTTTTGGGACGAATCTCTCAGCAAATCTCACGGGGGGCCAAAAATTACATATTTCCAAGATAAGGCATCTGGGTCAAGATCAAAGTCAAGGTCCTGTCAAGTCTCATCATGCTCAGACGGGCAAAGCAGCCTTAATTGTCGATATAGCACAAGGGTATTGACACCTGTGACTCCCCCTCTGGAAGGTGCAGTCACCCCTCCTTTCACCTTGTCATTTAGAATAGCAGCTACTCTTGAAAGCAGTCTGGCATGCCAATATTAAAAAGGTTGCAATTTATGAAAGGCCAGGGTCAGAAAAGGACTGATCAATGTTCTGTATTCACTTCATATCCAGTGATATCCCCGCTGCGGGCTCGACCCTCCTGCCGATATTGTTCTTTTTGGTCCACTACTGATCTTACAGACGAATCGATACGCACAGCGGTGGTCTGACGTGGTGGAGAATACCTCATTTGGTGTGGAGATAAGAGCTTGCGCCTTAAGCCTTCTGCACACCGGGACGATAATCGCGCATGCTTATCGCCAGCGTTTATCGAGACGCTTTTCGATGTTCATACCCAAGCGATTTTCACTGGCGATGAGCCGAGGGAACATGCAAATTCGCTCCCTGACATTAGATGGCGCTTAATGAAAAACAGAAATACCTCGGTACACAAGGTGGCGCTGCGCAACTTTATGCTTCTGACATTTGTCGTTGGTATCAATGTGTGCTTGACAAGACTATTTTGTGCTTCAGAAGATCCAAGCACGTTGACAAAAGCACCAATCTCATTGGTCGGCCAGTTTTAAACTGCGTCAAACCAACAAAAACAAGCCCGAGGCATTTTTTCGCCTGGCATGTTGCGCGTCGGTGTGCACACTCACCTTTGTTCTGTCCCGAGGGCAGTTGTGGCCTAATGGTTAGAGAGTTGGACTCGTAACCAGAAGGTTGCCGGTTCGATTCCCAGTACTGGCCTTGAGCAAGGCACCTTACTCCCGTTTGCTCCCTGGGCGCTGCAGTGATAGCTGCCCGCTGCTTCCGGTGTATGAGTGTTCATGACTTGAAGTGTGTTTGTTCACTATTCACTGGTTGGGTTAAATGCAGAGGTCACATTTTGGGTATGGGTCACCACATCTGACAAATAGGTCACTTTCACTTAAAAGTCGGCAATAATCGTCTGGTCTGCACAACCTTTACAATGTAGTTTTGGAAAAAAAATGATCCGTTATCCGAGTATGGAAACATGCAAGCTGTATCTTGAGACATTTTTTTCAACTAGAATCACTTTTTAAATGCCTTTAGTTTTAAAGCAACAACATAAACGTTACTGCGCATGGACACTCTTGTGGCCCAAACTTAACTTCCGGTACACATCCACAAAGTATTATTTAGGGTTACCAGTAGAAGAAACGTAACTTGGCTAAACTTAAATGCGACAAAGTTAGACGACCCATTAAACAAATTGTTTATTTAATACAAATAATATACAGTAAAAAATGTAAAAGATTTCTGCCAGTTAGAAGAGGAACTGTTTGTCTATGAATAATAAATTTACTGTATGAGAGCCTAATGTTTTCTAAGCAAACAGAAGCATCATTGGCTGTATATTCTGTTACAGTTCCAGCTTCGATCCTCTCAGCTTAACATCAAAGATTACAGCTTGTGGAAGGAAATGAAATTGGAAAGCCTACATCAGGACATATACCTCAACATCTGAAAAAAACAACAACACATTGCACGTCGTAGTCTCAGCGGGCTCAAAAGAGCAGATAAATAATATCAGAAGTCTTCTGCATTATAGATGTTTCTCAGCTTGACCTGGAAAAACAAATGCAAAAAGGCTGTTCGTGATTTCTTCGGTGTACATTATAGAATTGCTGGCCCCTAGCGCCCGATGCTGAGCACCGGCCCCCCAGCAGACAGGAGATGTAGTTATCATTGCCGTCTTTATCAGACACAGGCCAAACTGTGACAGCAACACAAAAATAATCTTTGAAAATAGCAATGAAGCACTCCAGGGCCTGATGAATAAATAACCCACGTTTCCAGTGCCGCTAGCTGATGTGTTGTATATGTTGAGGCAGCAAAAGACGGAAAATAAATACATTAAGGAAATGCTGAGAGACACGTTCCTTGTGCATTTCCCGTCACTCTAAACGCCGAAGGACAAAGCCTGTCTTTTGTGTGAAGAGTGTATATCTTGAGGCAAAGGTATAGAGGTTATGTGTGATGATCGACTCCACTGCACTCAGCATCTCTGTGGTTTATGTAGATCAAAAGCTGCTGCCATATTATTGCTAGTTCAGTGAAATCAAAAGCATGTTGTACAGGGAACAGAAGTATTTCGAAAATATAGGTCACACGTTTCTGGAAATCGGAATATTATGGCAATATTAGAAAGATAGAAAAGGTCCCTGTTCCTGAATTTGAATAACTTTGCATCAGGGGTCTAGTCATACCCCTGATGCAAAGTTATGGTAATTGGATTACAGATCTAAATTTTGTTGTTTTTTCAATAGCTCTGTAACAATGAAACAAATATTCTTTACAAATTCACAATTAGTCAAATTACTATTTATAGGTATGTGTTTCATTCTGTGAATTTTATTTTCAAATTTTAATTTCAAATAAAAATATTGGTTCTATTTTCAGAAAATAACAGAAAAGATACTCTGTATTTTTTCAGACCTCAAATATTGTAAAGAAAACAAGTTAATTTTAACCAACAGTAATATTTGTAAATGTATTTAGAAAACAATTTTTTAATGTGATAACCTGGATTTTTTTGGTCTTTCACCTTGATGTTGAATGACTTTGATTTTGTTAAAATTCAACAGATACTGGACTGGAATGATCACAATACATTTGGAAATGTTCATTAAATGAAAATGAGGAATTTTTTGTCACAGCTGTATATTATATTACAGAAACCATAATTATACAAATAATATCAAACCACATTAGACAATAACAACCTCATAGGTGTCATGAAATTTAGTCAAAAGGCACACAAGAACCAATGAGGTATGATGTTTTAAGTGTGTCGCCATATTTGATTATAAGTTTGTAAACATAAATTGAGCAATAATCTGATTTGTAATATAAAAAGACACTTTAATTTTGGTCTATTCATTGCACAAAGTGATTATATTTGTATTTTACCACCCAAACCAAATATATTACTTTTACAGTGAACTATTACAAATAATTTCATAGCCTTATGTCACCAGCTCTCAACAGGATAAAAGAGTTGAATAAAAGACGACTGAGTATTATCTTAACCAGGCTAGTTTAACAGTGTACAGACGTCTAAAACTGCTCATTCCCCAATGTTACTACAATCTCAAGATGTCCTGGTTTACTTCAAATTATTCATTGAATATACAGAACACAAGACAACTTTACAAGTCTATATCTAATGTAGGCCTATTTGATACTGGAAACGTGCATGGTGAATAATGATTTATAAACTTGGGATTTGATGCAAAACCCTGGCCGATATTTGCCGCCTTTAATTGCAGTCGGGTATGGAGCGCAGGCTTCAGGCCGACAATTGATAGTAGCCATTAGCAAATGATTAGGTCGACAGTGATAAACTATATTTCATCGATTTGTCCCAACTACATTTCCGACTTCTGCTAAAGGGAAGGAATAAATTCACCCGGCATCTGTAATGCATGACTTTATATTCATAATTTCCACAAGAAGAGCCTCAGGCTCTCCAGCTCTCTGTCATGACTGGATAGAGCTGGCAGCTTGTCAATGTTTTACATTCTCATGCGCAAATGGTTCGTGCCAAATCTTAAATGACTGTTTTTCATTCAAATAAGGGTTTTAGGATTCGCAATAAGGGAGCGAGAGAGAGAGAGATTTCTACTTATTCTTCCTCCCTCTCTCTCGCTTGCTGTATCTTGAAGTAGAAATCTTGCAGTAAAATTATATTTTAGCTGTAGGTTCCAAGACAGGGATGATATAAATATTTTCTTCTATATAACAAATTCACCTTAGACAATATCATTAATATTTTTTGCCCTTATAGAGTTATACATTAAATTGCACAATTCTCCAAACCTTACCAACACTCCAAACTTCAGTAAGCACCTCAATGAACCAACAGAAGCATAGTTTACAGCTGAGAGCTGTTCATGTTGTCACATTTGTGTTTGCTCTGGACTGCTAAAGTGCCACATGAACCGTGCACACAACACGCAACATATGGAACCGTGCGATCAAGCAGGCAGGACCTCGGAGGTCACGATCTCCAGCCTAATTTTGAAGCTTGCAGTGCTGCTCCCTGACCTTTGGCATTCCTGTCAAACTGCCTGGGCTTATGTTCAATGATTGACTTTGCAGTACTCCAACTGGACAAAAGGTGGTTTGTGGGTGTAAAATCTGAGGAATGTCCAACAAAAACAAAGGTTCATTAAAGACAGAGTCTATAAAAGTCAGTCTTAAACTCCAGGTAACGTTAAATAATGTACTTGGGTTTGAAAGACAAATAGAATTGCTGCAATATGTTGTTGAATTGCATGCAGAGGTTTTTTCCTATAAGCTCTCCGTGATATGGGCAGGCAATGACACTTTCGCTCAATTTTAGAGAAGCTTTTAACGGCTGTGTGATGTCTTATGCAAGCAAGAAAAAATCCCAAATAAACAAATAAATACAAACTGACAAGTCTTCCAAGTTCAGCGTGCTTACAAGAATAATATTTTGCCTGCATCGTGTGCAAACAAATCAAAGAGACAGTCTGCATATCATGGCTGCACACATATGCAGGCCACATTCACCCAATCCAGCATGAGGGCTTCATTATGAGCTTTACAGTACAACCATAAACAAAGAGCAAAAATGTGTCATACTTCATTTGCAAAATGATGTCAACTTTACATGGCCTCAGTTCTGAAACTTATAGGGAGCAATTTTGAGGTTTTGTACCTGATGTTAAAAAAGGTTTTGTACCTGATGTTAAAAAAAAGGTTTTGTACCTGATGTTAAAAAAACTCTCTGGCCAAGTTTTAATTCACACACTGCCCAAAACACAATAAAAATGGATTTAATGATTATAATGTGAATTTTATTGGTTTTAATGAAAACTATAATGGCGTCTACTGGTAACTGATGGATTCTTGTTGGGGTGTTGTCTGGCAGATTCATCTGAAAAAATGCCCAAAAACACACTACAAGAAGAAATGTTGTAATGGTTTTAATGGAAACAGCTTTTTAATGGAAACCATAAGAATTTCTGTGATTGTTTCTATTGGGTTTTTTTCAGCAGGGCAGTGACGCAATTGTGAATATCTTAAAACAATTGATGTCAGATGAATGTAATTAAAATTGTGCAGGGCTAAATGTTGTTCCTGTATAGCCAACCCGATCTCATGAAATGCGTATCAATAACATGAAGGTGCAAATTCGTAAAATAAGTACGCCAAATTGTAATTTTACGTGTATATCTACAGTACGCTAATCGCTAAACACTCAAATAATTCAAGTAATAACATAGGTTTAGGTTTTGTGTTAGGGGAAAGGTTATAATATGCACGCAAGCTAACATTAGGTCTAGGTTTTGGGTTAGGGGACAGGCTAATAAGACAAATATGCATGCACGCTAAAATTGGCGTATCATATGCACGCAAACATTGGCGTAGATATACACGTAAAATTGCAATTTGGCGTACTTATTTTACGAGTTTGCACCTAGCGTGTTATTTATACGCATTTTATGAGGTATAGCTCATCTAGCTGACCATGTTGTTCAGACATAGACGATGTATATCTTGAACACAGTATTTATACAGTGACTTTAAATGGATAGTTCACCCAAAAATGAAAATTCTGTCATGAATTACTCACTCTCTTCCAAACCTGTAAAAATGTCTTTGTTTGGTTGAACAAAGGGAAAGCTATTTGAACAAATGCTTGTAACTAAACAGTTCTTGGACCCCATTGACTATCATAGTAGGCCAAATTACAATGGTAGTAAAAAATTCCCCATTTTGTCCTACATTCTTCAAAATATCTAATTTTGTGTTCAACAGAACAATTTTGTCTAAGTAATTTCTCCTATATGGTAGTCGATGGGGTCCAAGAACTGTTTGGTTATAAGCATTCTTCCAAATAGCTTTCTCTGTGTAACAACTCAAATGTGAGTAAATGATGACAGAATTTTTATTTTTGGGTGAACTATACATTTAACAAAACCCTGTGTTAAATGCATGAATAAAAGTGTTAAAATTAGCAAATTATTATTCAAACTATTATTGCATTTTTAACCTTATTTGAACATAGTGTAATTCACTTAGCGACATGCTAACACTGCACTCTATTAAAATCAAGTCTGATGAACCTCCCTTGTGCTCCATGCGCTAAAAGCTACTTGTATTATGAAAGAAGTAGCTGTCTACGTTCAATAAGTCTTCCAAATCAGTAATTCTTGTTAGAATACAGCCTAAAAAACAAAATAGTAAAAAACAAACCAGGCTATAATCTGTTCAGGCTGATCGGGCAGGTTTAGAGGGGCTTTGGGCTTCTCACTTTGTTTTGAAACAGTGCCATGGTCTATAGAGTTAGAGTTCCTCATGCAATCCAATATAAAGGATTCATAAAACGCAACATATGCCGGAATTGAATTCCAGCACTTCAGATATTGCAGCACATGAAGAGAATCACAACATTTATTGTATTGTCAAATATTGTGATAATATTGAGTGCTGAGAAAGAGACTTAGAAGTACACTGGACATCAAACATTAGAATTATTTACAAATATCAACAAAATCAAAACTCAACTTTTTGTAAATAAATGAAATGCTACACAAACTGGCTTTAGTATTATAAAATTAATTTGATTGGTGGCAACAATTTGTGCCTTTTGTTATATTTAAAATTATACAGAATTATCTGTATTTTGTCCCAAAACATAAACAAATAATGACATCTTTTTTAGGATTTGTTTTAGTTGAACTTATTATGATTACAAGTTAAGAACAAACACATTATAAGTGTATGAAAGCAAGTGAAAAGAATCATGTTTTGATTACTACATAGCTCTATCGAATCTTATAGATTAAAACATATTCAATTGAAAAACAAATTTCAAGATGAAAAGATGAGAAAACTGGAATAAGTGCCTTTGAAAGTAAAATAAAGGAGTTTCCCTAAAGTCCTGTTTAAAAATGCTTAAAGGAGCAATACGGAGATTTTAGCGTCATCTACAGATGAGATTGAGAATTGCAACCAACGGCTCACTACCCCGCTCGCCCCTCTTTTTAAAAGCACTACAGTGGCTGACACAGGACAAAGATGAAATCACATTTTCGCTTCTTTGCCGAAAGAGATAACATATTTACAAAAAGCATTCTGTAGAGCAGTTTGTCTGTTTTGGGCTACTGTAGAAATGATGTGATACATACTGTGATGTATGTAGATAGAAAAAGCTCATTCTAAGAAAGCTCATTCTTTATACACCTCTGAAGACATAGTTATTTATATTATATTGCATTTCTAGTAATATGACAGGTGTAACACTCCTGCCTGCTCCCCGTTGCTGTCACCGGACTACACCCCCCAGAATGCCTTGCACCCGTCATGATTGTTTCTGCACCTGTCCCTTGTTTCATCTTGTTTGATTGCACACCTGTTCTGAGTTTGTTTCTGTATTTAAGTTCAGTCTTGTGTCTTGTCCTTTGTCCAGTGTTGTTGTTGTATGCTTGGTTTATGCTACCCATGTTTGTATTACCTGAAAACCTGATTCTGAAGAATAAACCTGTTTGTCTGAGGAAATCCTGTGGTGTGATCGTCTGCCTGAACCACTGAACCGTGACAGTACACTGGACCAAACTCTATGACCACGCCATGGGATTTCATCACCACCTCGCCTCCAGAGTTCTCCCTGCTATCTATTTGGCAGGACGGGAGGACTCTGGAGTGTTATGCGGAGGAATTCTTCGAGGCATGTGAGCGGGTAACGTGGGACGACACCCGCCTCAATCATGTATTTCTGATCGGCTTGGATGACGATCTACTCGCCTCCCTTTTGCTCCCTGACGTGGGGGAGTTCCGGCTGGAGGACTTTTTGAATATGGTCCTCCAAGTCACGGGTTCTTCTTTCCACGTTGGGGAGGCTGACGGGAGAGCGGGGGATGGCCATCCAAGTCCGATCAGATGTGGAGGGTTCGTCCTATCTCACCCAAGCTCCATGCCTCAGTCCTCCGCAAAACCCCGCCGCCGTAAGCCACGACGACGGACAAATCGACGCTCACCCGAGCCTGCGCCACGACGCTCACCCGAGCCTGCGCCACGACGCTCCCCGGAACCGGCGCCCCGATGCCGGAATATGGAAGGCCAACAGGGCCAAAATCGCCAGTCTACCCGTCAGCTGGTGATTTCTCCGCCGGACCAGCTTCTCCAGGAGTTTGATCTCCTGTTTGGTCTCCACCCTACCCTGAATCCCGTTCCAGAGTTTGTTCCCCTGGATTCCGCTTCCAAGCCGCCGGAGCCCGCTTCCAAGCCGCCGGAGCCCGCTTCCAAGCCTCCCCAGGATCAGCTCCTCCATGAGTTTGTTCCCTTGGATTCTGCTCCAGAAGAGCCCGCTTCCAAGCCGCCAGAGCCCGCTTCCAAGCCGCCAGAGCCCGCTTCCAAGCCGCCAGAGCCCGCTTCCAAGCCGCCAGAGCCCGCAACCCCAGAACTCCCGCCCTTGTCCGGGGCTTCCTTCTCCACTGCCGTGGGTCGTGCAGCCAACAACTGGATTGGAGGATCTCTCGTCCTCGACTCCATCCTCTGAGGCCCGGACTCCGCCTCAGCCCATCAACCCAGTGGCTCCACCTTGGCTCATAGCTCCCTCGCCTCCACCTTCGCCCGCTCGTCCACCAGCTCCGCCGGGCTCCCTCGTCCCTCCGGCTCCGCCTTGGTCGGTCGTCTGCCTGCCTTCGCCTCCGGACTCCGCTACTCCAGCTGCGCCTCGTCGCTCCGTCCTGCCGGCTCCCTTGGTCTCCTCCCTCCCCTCGGCTTCACCTTGGTCCTCGGTCGCTCCGGCTCCGCCGCGGACTCCCGGATCTCCGCCTCTGCCTCGGTCGCCTGGGCCATCGGTTCCACCCTGGCCCTCTGGATCTTCGCCGTCTCCTTGGCCCATCGGCTCTCCGCCTCAGGCTCCCCCTCCACCTGCTCCGCCTCCTTCAGTCGTTCTCCAGGAGTCATCGGCCGCCCTGCCTCCATGGCTCCTCCCTCCGTCGGCTCCACCCTGGCTTCTCCCTCCGTCTGCTTCACCCTGGATTCCTCGCCCGCCTCCTGAACCCCCGCCCGCCCTCCTTTGTCGGACTCAGTTGGCGCGAGGACGCGCCTCCGGGAGGGGGGCGAACTGTAACACTCCTGCCTGCTCCCCGTTGCTGTCACCGGACTACACCCCCCAGAATGCCTTGCACCCGTCATGATTGTTTCTGCACCTGTCCCTTGTTTCATCTTGTTTGATTGCACACCTGTTCTGAGTTTGTTTCTGTATTTAAGTTCAGTCTTGTGTCTTGTCCTTTGTCCAGTGTTGTTGTTGTATGCTTGGTTTATGCTACCCATGTTTGTATTACCTGAAAACCTGATTCTGAAGAATAAACCTGTTTGTCTGAGGAAATCCTGTGGTGTGATCGTCTGCCTGAACCACTGAACCGTGACAACAGGGCTGTCAAACGATTAATCGCATTCAGAATAAATGTTTGTGTTTACATAATATATGTCTGTGTATGTGCATATTAATTTTGTATTCATAAAAACATACACATACATGTAGGCCATATTTAGGAAATATTTAGATGTATCTATTTATATTTACCAGTAATTTAAATTATATTTAAATGTTCATTAATTTTAATATTTTATATTTTTCGTAAATATATGCATGTATGTATATGTTTTATGAATACCAAATTAATATGCACAGTACACAGATATTGTTATATGTAAACCTCATTATGATCAATTGTCAGCCCTAAATATGACACAATGACACAAACAGCTTTATCACTTTGAACTAAACTGAACTTATACATGTTTCAAAGTGTTTCATATGTGTTTCAATACAATTACAGGCCTTTCAGGGTATTTTTACTGCAGTATTGGGGCTCTGAAATTCACCATTGTTTATTTTCCATTAGGCTTCTATATATTCAACTGGAATATATTCAAGGTTGATGAAGTATGTATATCTCTCAGTTTTTTGACCCTTATCATATGCTGACCTTGCAATTCAGAGCACTTCTCAGACAGAAAGTTTCTCTTCTTCTGAATAACAAGGTATAACAAGACGTCCATTTTCATTTTGGGTCACTTCCTTCACGAAAGTCCAAACAGTGCAGAGTTTTAGAAGGATGCTTAGGAAAACAGCAGTTGGCAGGCATAAGTTCCCAACGCCCTGTAGGATTTATGTTGACAAAAGTGTGCAGGATATTGTTACTATACAAACAAAAGTGAAAACGTTCGACTGTAGCAATCAGATGCTGTCCTCCAGTCACCGCCCTATCTGTAAGATAAATAAGGTTGAATTACGCAGTGTAATCCATTATAAAATAACCTTTACAAAAGACATCATCTAACATACTGTTTCTTAGAGGAAAAAAAAATGCTGATGCACACAAAACACAAACGTAAGCTGGAAAGAGATGGACCAATCTGTCACCTCATTATTTTTCCGACTAGGAATGGAAGGTTTTACTATTCACCACACTGGCAACCAAACCAAGTCCCCTGCTTTTGTATGTGTTTTCAGCAAGGTTTGCGTTGATCGTAAAGGGGCTTCTGTGTTGAGGGTTTAGTGGTTGAGATGCCTGCAGGATGTTGTGACCACAGGAGTCCCAATGAGTTCAGAGATAGCTACTGTCAATCAAAGGCTCATTAGATTTAGGGAAGACGACAGAAAACTCAGATAACAAACAGGAGCAGAACAGGTCACTGCCAAAGCTGGCCTGAGTGACGCGTGTGTGAATCGACATGACACCCATTCACAATTTCCAAACACAGTTCATTTCAGTCCAACAAAACTCATGTTTAAACATAAGAACACCAGCTCTTCTGGTTTAAGTAAGATTCTGCTGAAGAGAAATGCATCATTTGCTAAGAATGTCACCTTAGGTCTAATGAAACTTCATATCACTCATGAAATTGGATGTGTTTGTGTAGATGTTATGGGTAGATGGTCCCTATGTATAACCTTTCAACTCTATCCACCTTTATAAAGGCCACTTTCACTTTTTGCAGGATCAAATGAACTCCTAAAGAATAAAAAAAATCGTGTTTAAATAAAAATAAGTGTAGGTTTCTCCTGGTTCTTTGGGTCTGGATCAAAAAAGATTAAAAAAAATACATTTAGTCTGGCAACAAGTATAGACGCAACATGATTTGACAGCATTTGTGATGTACAGTATATTTTGGTATAGAAGTTATGGGACAACCAAAACGATGATGCGTGTTGGGTTATACATGCTCAATGTATGCATGGATATACAGTGTGATAGTATTTTTACCAGCTGATAACTCACAAAGTGTTAAAAGCAGTCAAAAAGCGCTAGGAACAACTACGTTACACACCAAAACACAGATCTAACACCCCTTTTATATTACTAAAACACTTGCTTTTAAGGCAGCAACTTGTTATTGCTTCCTGTTTTAGTTTAGATGACTTTCGTCCATGTTGTTAATCTTTTAATCATTTCATTTAAAAGCAGACAGAGACCCATCTTTTACAGGTCTCGGTCTGCTTGTTTGTTGCACACAAGGGTTCTGATGGCAGCGTTCATATTTATCCAAATAAACCGCATTAACAGAGCAATTGCATTTGCATTTCATGCTAAGTATTCTGCACATACATAAAGTCTGCTATTGAAACAACTTAATGCACTTTAATTGTGTAGAAATAGTGCTGAGGTCAAACTAAAGACATACTGAATTATATCTGACTGTGCTAAAGTGAAACTATTGCAAGTATACTTCAGGTCTCTTGCATTAAAAGACTGATATTATTAAAAAATTATACAATCCTTATCAAAAGTGACATTAAAACACATTTTAGGCTTAATATTAAGAAATGTGCTTTTATTATAATGTTATGTCTTAAGCAATATGTCAGTAAATATGTTAATACATTTAAACTGTACTAAAATGTATTTTAAATGCATTGTTTTTTGCTAGGATACGCATGTATGCAATGTGTTTACGCTTAATAAAACAAATACGTTAAACATCTAAACATACCTTTGACGCACACAACAAAGAACACGATCATAATAGTGAATACTAGCTGGCATGCCATGTAGGCCATTAAAACAAAACAAAACACAACAAAACAGCATATTTCTCATGAACGTCTGGCTGTAATCAGAGCCAGTTCATGCATGGAAAAATGTATTCCCACCTGTCTGTGAAGAGTAATGTGCATTTAAACAGGGTCTTGCTCAACCGTGCCTCGGAACACACTAACCCACGGCCAATCGCTTGCCACTTAACCTGCCCACTTGTTGTTTGTTTTTATTAAGAGGTAACTGTTTATCATACATAATTCATTGCTTAATGAAAGGGGTTTCATTAATTCGTCATGGCTGGGTATGCATTATTCAGCTTGGAATTATGCATCTGGAAGCGGGATACATACAGATATATTTCCGTTGCACATGACCGGTTTCTTAATCACAGCCATGATGAGGGGCTAGTTGTTGGATTCCGAGGCGTAAACAAATGCAAATGCTAATCTCAAGGCAGCGCTCTCACACGCGGAGGCCTCTGACTTTCACTTAATTATTTACCTCCGCATTTATGTGTTAATTAATTTAGGGACAATTCCGAACGTCCGTTTACGAAACCTAACAGGGTAAATGAAAACAGTCACTTTCACACATAATTATGTCATGATATAACACTTTTTACATAGTGTAATGACGTTTTCTTTAACACTTATTAGACAGTGTTAAACACATTAGTGAAAATAGTAGAAGATTCACTATACGGCGTGGACAGGAGCATCACGAAAAACTCATAGGGGTTATCTTATAAAAGTTTTCTTTTACTATGGTGCATAAGAAGGATAGAATGAACGGATCCTTCACACCCTCACGCTATAAAAAAAATCTGGTAAAAAAAACTTTCAACATTTGTCAATTGCAGAAAATGGTCTCTGTCAGTGTTTAACATTACAGATGATGTTGTTCATTATTAATACAATCTATTCTGTTTTATTTATTTCCATTCAATTTGTTATACTGTTGAGACGATTAATCATCATACATAAATGCATTAAATTTGAATATAAAAATGAATATTTCTGTCACCATACTTATTTTAAAAAGTCAGAAACATCTCCAAGTGACAGGAGCAGCAAGAACAGGGATAGACCGTTTGTGAACTTCGAAGGCTGCGTCCTTTGAAGACCATGCATGTCCTCTCATTCAAACTCTATGTCCTTCAAAGGTCACAGTCTTTGAATTGGGACAGCTAGCAGGAAAACAGAAATCTAAAAATTCCAAAAGAAAGTTTTATACAGTCTTATAATGGCCAAACTTCTCTGATATTTTGGACAAGTCATCATTTAGTGTCAAGTGCTATTGTAGATTTTGTGGTGACCTGAGACCATCGAAGAAAGTTTCTGGTTTCATAGTTTTATAAACATTTGTTTATTTATTGATTAACATTTATTCATTTACAGTATTTCCTAGCATTTGGCTTTACAATGTTAAAGCAGCATCCTGAAAATATTTTTGTTTCTTTACATTTAATACAATGGGAAACAACTGGAAAAAATACTTAATAATAATACTCTTTAAAATAAAGATGCTTGACAATGCCATTGAAGAACCTCTTTGTCTAAATGGTTCCACAAAGAACCTTTAACATCCGAAGAACCTTTTCGTCTTAGAGGTTATTTGTGGCAAAAAGGTTCTTCAGATTATAAAAAAGATAATAAAGAAATGTGGTTCTTTGTGGAACCAAAAATGGTTCTTCTATGGCATCGCTGTGTTTAAGCACCTTTATTCTGTACGAGTGTGTTAAAAATGTGCAGGCAAACGCAGGACGTACTGAAAAACCAATGTATAATTTTACCTGCAGGTTTTTAGGCAAAAGCAGGCAAATGTTGTGGTCAAAGGGGAAGAAGATAACGCTGGTCTTTAGTTAACTGTATGTTTTCTCCAGTTAAGAACCACTGTTGTAAGGCACTCATGCAACATTCTTATGCACTTTATATTATTAATGATGCTTTATAAATGATATAAGGATGAGCAATATGCATTTCTCTGAAGAATGCAAGCCTCTATATCTGTTTTCCACACAGCTACTGTTTAGGCTTCCTGTGTGTAGTAAAGAGAGAAAAGCAGAAAATCACACAGTCTGGAAAATCTATTGCATTATTGAAGAAGGAACTTAAGCAGAAATCTATGCTCTGTGTGTGCTGTCTGATCTTCTTGACAGTTGTGACAAATTACAGTGCCCTGGAGAGACAATGAGAATTTTTTCCTGAAGTTGGAGTACATTAGAGAGGCTCATAAACTGTAATATATTTTCCTCTTGCTCTGAGGAATTCCTCACAAAAAAAGAAGCCGAGGATGATGATGGCGGTTGCAAATAAGATCCGAAACAATGTCTTTTTGAGATGTCGATATGTCACAAACGGTGATGTGGAGCACAGGAATCTTCTCATCTCAAGTTCTTTATGAACCCAAACATGGAGACTGCATCAAAGAGGAATCTCATAAATGTTGCAATGTTCTCTCTCAAATCTGTGGAAACACATCCATTAAGAGTGACCTTTGTAAAATCTGGCTTTGCCAAGTGCCAGACTTTTATCATCCTTATAAAACTCAGAGATGGTCCGCAGACCGTTGCCAAATCCCAGCCTGAGTAAAATAATTGAGTCAAGCCTTTTATCACACCCTTTTTTGAAATAGAGACACAGAAGATCTGAAGTTTGGAAATGAAACGTTTTGTCCATCAAAAGTACAGCTATGTCTTTACATGACTTGCTTCTGGCTGGTGACAGTTCCTCTATGACTTTGTTAAGTCTCACTGGGAGCCCTTAAAGGATGCTTTGGCCCTTTGAGTATGAGTTAAAATGAGGACTTTTGGTATTGCACATGTTCTGTCTTATTTGTATGATGTATAAGATCATCCCCTATAGAGCTTCTCAAATAGTTTTACTGTACGGCCCAAATACTACATTGGATAATAATTGGTCACCAGACATTAAAATTGTTATCGTTCAAAAGGAAAGTGACATGTTTTTCAAATCAAACACTGAGATGTAGACACAATATAATGCAAGTCAGGAACTCATGACATTGTCATTAACATTACAGAATAAAAGAAAATTGATATTGTAAATGTATAAACCGCACCAAATTAACCACACTGAAGACAAAACTAAGTTATATTATACTAAGATTGTATTATATTATTATTGTTAACATCATTAAATGCATTAGCTCTATTAAATGATCAATATAGTTTTTTCAGCTTTTAATAATTTTTCATGTTAATGTGTCTGCTAAAAGTGCTAAATGTGATGCAGCTCTTTTCAGGGTTTAATGTTCGCTAAATCAGATTATTTGTCAAATGATTTCTATCTTGCATTATTCGCATGAACTGTTTTGCACAAAAAGGAGACTTTTTTAAGGGATGTTCTTAAAATTTGGTGTTTTCGAAAGTTGTTTTTGATACAAAACTATAATAACAAAATTATAATAATTTTAATTTTTAAATAAGTTTAACTGAATGCCTGGCATGTAAACATCCAAACACATACAGTAGAAAAGATTTTCTCTTTACATTAAATGTGTAATATTAAGGAGGATCTATAGACAGAAATGCAATCTAATATACATAAATATGCCTTCAGAAGTGAATTAAGACCTTACATGATGAACTGTTATGTTTTTATATCTTAAAGTCCACTGCAGGTCCCCTTCACCATGTTGTTTCTACAGTAGCCCTAAATGGACAAACTGCTCTACAGAATGCATTTCATAAATGTTATCTCCTTCGGCAAAGAAGCAAAAACGTGACAACATCTTTGTCCTGTATCAGCCACCGTAGGGCTCCGGTTGAGCGGTAGAGTGAGCCGTTGGTTGCATTTCGCAACCTCACCGATAAATGATGCTAAAATCTTACATTGCTCCTTTAAAAAGTTGATACACAATTCCTACTGTGTTTAATTATTTGTGTATAGCAATGATTTATCTTTCTGTAACAACCCACAAGCTTGAAGAACCACAGCATTAACTTCTTTAACATTCCTTCTCTCACCTAAACCCTCAACAATTTACATTGATTAAAATCATGATTATTTCCCATTGAACACATGATCTTTATTAGAAGCTGACTGGATCAGTGGATTTCAATGTTCTCTAAACAAAGCCCGTCCAGGGTGACAACAGGCCAATTCCAAGCCGTCCCTGCTGAAAGTAATTGCGGCGTGTTTAATTTCAAGCTCACGGACAGCAAACCACTAACACCAGCTTTATTAAGCACAGAACCTATCCTTGTTTTCTTTTATTGTTTTTTCGTTTCATTTCGTCTCTGTCTTTCCTTTCGTTTGCACAACCGAACTTGCCACTGTTTATTGCGATAAGTCCCACTAATGAACAAATGGCCTGTCACCTAAAGCACTTAGAGCATGGTGTTAAACTCTGGTTATAAAAACCTCTTCCAGCTCTATTGATTTACTGCCAGGGTTTGATTGTACCCTAGGGGTAGAAGGCCGGCATGGGCCAACATAGCTCTTGCTGTTTTAGAGTCCATACCCCAAACAAATAAATCTTGCACTCATTAATTCACTCCTGCTCTCCTTTACCTACTGATAATGGTATAAGAAAAAATTAGAAGCGGATTCATACCGGACTCCCATAGTTTGATGCATTGTGTTTAACATTGCCCTCTCACATTAGATTATCCAGTGCAGACAACTTCCGCTACTCTCCGAAGATTTCATTAGTGCTCCGACGAACGCATAAGGAAGCGATTTGGACCGGGCTCAGACTGTTTTTGCAACAAGCGACGGTCATTATTTTCGAAATCCTGCTAGGCGGTTTTACAAGGGCTCCCGTGGCGCTGACTGGACGTGTCCTCTGTGTTTAGGGAGAAATTACACCCCATTCTTATAGTAAGTGAATTCAGAGGTGCTGGCCGTCCGGCGGTCAGCAGACTTTTTTATGAGGGGGAAGACGTGATAAACGATGATAAGGCAGGACGGCTCGTACCACGAGAGCATCGCCTCGAGAGATAGAGACTGTGAGCTTACTGAACATTATGGTGCTGCTGAAGAAAATCGGTCAAACTTCCACATAAAATTGATTTCTCAAGTAATGACTAACCTTGGAGTCAGACAATTACGTCTAGTCTGGTTTGCTGTGTGGAGGATAAAGTCATGTTTGCACTGGTGGATTTTACAACGTAACTCATGCAATTCATTCAGCTTAACAATGTAACTAAAGGGATGCAAAAACTGTGCTCCAAACTTTAAGAGTTAGATTTGTTTTGTGGTTCTCTCTCAATGCAGATCAGAGTTTTAGTGTAATACAAACTTGGCCAATGACAGTAAACACAACATCCAAATGAGATGTGACTGGAATCGTGCTTCCTTCACCGTTCTGTAAATAACATTATCTTTCGAGGACCTGATACAACCAGTCCAGCAATATTTCCCAGCTACATATCCAGGGATGAGCTAGGAGGCAAAGCTCCTGTGATGTCGAAAAGGTTTTGAAGTCGAGATGTCTTTGTGCCAACAGCACTTCATCAAGAGTGAGTTCTCTGTCTTAGCATGTCTTTAGTGGCTACTTTGAAGTTTTCTATTCTGTCAGGCCAACAGACAGATTCAGTCAACTTCAAATGTCCAGGAACGTGTTATTAGCATGTCCACAATTCTTCTTGTTACTGCTGCCAAGCATTGAAACGTTCGGTCCCACTTTATATTAAGTGGCCCTAATACAGGTGAACTTGCATGGTAACTAGATGTGTAAGTACACATTATTACATCATATCTACAGCTGTACTATCTGTGTAACTACACACATGTAACAACCCACTGAATAGCTTGTCTATGTACAAATGTGTACCAGGACATTGGTAACAACACTTCAGTTAAAGCACATGTGTAACAGGAATTATGTAACTACATTTTGTAACAACAATATATATTCACAGTTTGTCCACTTCCTTACAGTCTTTAATGCAGCAGTTACCAGTTTGAAATACAATGACAACTCCCCAGGAACGGTTCACTCAATATAGAGTGTAAAACAGTCACAACTTACAGCGTCCTCCACAATTATTGGCACCCTTGGTAAATATGAGCAAAGAAGGCTGTAAAAATAGATCTGCATTGTTTCTTGTTTTGATCTTTTATTTAAAAAATCTACAAAATTCCAATATTTCATCTTGATTTTGTGTTAATTGACCCATTTTTGGTTGATTTGGACGTTTGTTTTGAACCAATGGACGATCTAACCATGACCCATTATAATATTTTTAGCAGAGCAAGTCAGGTTTAGATTTTTTAATCTGTTGGTATTTGATATAATCCATGATGCCATGTATTTAAACAAGATGTCCAGAACCTCTGGTATAAAAGTAGGTCCACAACAATGAAGACCTGGCGATATATTTAAATGTGGACATCGGACACTTTTTTATCCCTGTGTGCACCAAACCTATCTTGTGTTATTGCTGCTAGAAAAACTATTTTTCATTTTATATGGCCATAGACCCCAGTCCAGTTTGAAGTTCCAATATGGCAGATTAATATGGCGGAGTTTGTTTTTGCATGAGAGCAGAAGATTTGTTTCTTGAACAGTGTCCCAAACAACTTGTTGTGACGGATGTGAAGTTTTCCTTTATTTTTGTATTTATTTTTGCTGATCATGGAACATGATCTTTACTTCATATCCTAATGAGTTTTGGCATTAATGAAAAATGACATATTTTGACCCATACAATGTATTTTTGGCTATTACTACAAATGTTCTTGTGCTACTTAAGACTGGTTTTGTGAACCAGGGTCACAAATGTAGTTACATATTTCCTGTTACGCATGTGCACTAACTGAAGTGTGGTTACCAATGTCCTGTTACACATTTGTACTTACATGTGTGTAGTTACACATATAGTACAGCTGTAGATACGGTGTACTAATGTGTGCTTACACTCTGGTTACATACTAAGTACACATCTAGTTACCACGCAAGTTCACAGCTATTAGGGCCACTTAATATAAAGTGGGACCCTATTCATAAATATTTTTTGTGTGTAATTTTTTGTAATATAACAGACATGTTATACTTGTGCTACAACTGTTTGGCCTGTGCTACAAAACGTTAAACCTCTGTAGCACCAGTGCCATGTTCAAGAAATGACAACATACAGCCCTGTTACTGTTCAATTAAAATTATTTCAGTTTTAGAATATCTAACCTTTAAGTCATTCCCCTGCCATCATAAATTGAAAGCAAAAAACAGCAAACAATCAAAACCATTTATTTCATATGGTTTGGCTCCATTAAAAGGCTGTTTTGTCTTTATTGTCATCCATGATATATTATAATAACAATGCTATAATTGATGTAGATTCTGCAAATTCCCTAATTTCACAGTTAACCCAAAATGAATCTAATTATGCAGTTTAAAAAAAAAAAACTTGAGATTATACTGTATTGAAATAATCCTATCAGGTATTGCTAATGTGCTTGCTTTAAGTCCATCTTTCAGATTTTAATGTACAGAAGAGTAAAGAGTAAATATTTTTTTTAAATAAAAAAATGATATTGTTATAGGCCAGTGAAGTCACTGTGAGCCAACAGCTCATATATATTGCATGTCTTGAAGCATAAGAACCAACCCCTTTGCTATAGCTCTGCCTATAAATAAAACGTTTCACTTGAATATCATTCCTTGGTTGTCTTTAGATCGCATGAACCATTATTTCATTTACATGACAACACAGTATTTACAACCAATGAAAAATGACTGTTGTATGAATGTATAAAATTATTTAAAAAACATATGCTTTAAAAATGACCTTATGTTCTGTTCACAACACTTAACATAAACAACCTTTCAGAATGGAAAGCTACAAAGCAATGTCAGATAGACAGACAAAAGAAACTCTTTATATTCATAGCAAACATTCCTCTAGTCTGGCTCTCCTTTCTAAAGGGTACAGACGTGACAGAATGCACATTTTACCTGTCACAGCATACGCTGAACTCCCTGAGCATGGCCTGAGAGACATGTGACATCTCTCCTGTCTCACGATCCCAGCACATCAGGCCGTGGAGATGCGAGTGTGACAGTGAACTTGACACACCATGTACATCTACTGGGGGCAAATCACTACACTGCCAAGATCTGTTTTCCTTCAGCTCTGTGTGCCAGAGATCTCTAACCAAACTCATTGTTTATGCAAATGCAGTAGAAAACTTTTTTTAACAGTTGCAACTGTAAAGGTGAAGTGTGATATTTTTGTGCCACTATAGCAGAATTGCACAAATAATCACTTCCAATCGCATCAAACTCCCATAGGTCGGACAAACAGATATTTTTCGCCCTAAACTCACGTCATTGGTTGAGCCAGTGTTGTTATGTCATGAAGACAATTCATTCATTTTGATGCCACTAGTAGCTATACATTAGCACATTATATTTAAACAGCGGTGTATTTTCTGTTTAGCTGACCATCTTAAAGTCTGCAGAAGTTTTATCTGCAGTAAACCATTTCTAATTTATTCTACTGGAACTGAAACACTTATGCACTGCTGTTGTGTTTTACCTCCAGATAACTGGTACCAGGTGGATACAGTTCACGCTGAGCAATTCCTTAAGACATCGGCCGGGCCTGTTTAGCTCTTTGAGTTAGCAGGGTCGTGGCCTCCCCTGACTCAAAAATATGCCCATAACAGCCCTTTGTAATAATTTAGTCATGAGGTGGTGTCATCAGTCAAACAGAATCACATTTACAAGCCAAAACACTTCTCATGTACAAACTACACTACAACGTTTGAAGACTTTGGATGCTCATCAGAGCTTCGATTTCAAAGCTGAAACGCACATCTGTTGGTGTGAAGGGGATCTAATAAAGCTTGGCGGCTTGGAAAAACAAATTAATTTGATGTTTTCTGCAAATGTATTTATTCCTACCGATCACAAATCCAAAGCAGTTCCTTCTGTAAAAACTAGTTTAGACCAGTATGATTTTTAAAGGGATAGTTCACCAAAAAATAAAAATACTGACATCATACTCACATTTGAGTTGTTCCAAATCTTTATAAATTTTTTTGTTCTGATGAACACAGAGAAAGATATTTGGAAAAATGCTTGTAACCAAACAGTTCTTGGACCCCTAAACTACCATAGTAGGGAAAATTACTTTATACATTTTTTTGTTCTGTTGAACATAAAATGAGATATTTTGAAGAATGTAGGACAGCAAAAAGTTCTGGGGTGCTTTTGACTACCATTGTCATTTTTCCTACTATGGTAGTCAATGGGGTCCAAGAACTGTTTGGTCCAAATATCTTTCTCTGTGTTCATTAAAACAAAGAAATGTATACAGATTTGGAACAACTAAAGAGGGAGAAATTCATCACTGAATTTTTGGGTGAACTATACCTTTAAGGGTGGTTTTGTGCTGGGATAGTTGGTGAACCCATGCAAAGCTTACCATCATATGCCGATACATCTCACAGACAGTATGTACATGAAAACCACATGAGCACACACAAACACAGGTCCTGGAAACTGCATCGAAACCCCTAGATACCTGCTACTTATTGTTATCAGAACTACAACTGGTCCTGGCACACACATCAAGAGTAAATCTACCCATACATGACTACCAGTCTAAAGCCGATTGGGGGCCTATAACCAATATCATGTTTTAGACTGTCCGTAATCTGCGGGGGAGATGATAAGGCCAAGGTTTTAGGCTATGCCTCACATACCCTAATTTGCATTTAAAGGCCCATAAGTAATCTCCAGGCTTATTGAAACCTCACTAAGACATGGGGAGGAAAAACAGATTCACTTCCAGTGCTTTCCCATGGCAGCACAAATCCTTGCCACGGATCAGCTGGTTCATGCTGTGCCCTGGAACCCAAACAGGGCTTGTGTATTATCAATGGCTTTTAATTGACACAGACTTTTTTTCAACAGCTTTCAAACAAAACCTCAGGATGCAGACTAAAGCTTCTCAGACATTTAGAGAAATGCACATACACACAATAAAATATTCAAGCTGATGTATTTTAAAACAGAAACCAAAGGAGTGTCTTTAATAAGTAAAAGGATTAGCTTGTGTTTTCACACAAATGTGTTATCAGGTCATAGAAAAGCATTCAGAGACTATGAACTAGACAACAGAATTCACTTTACTTGTGTTTCTTTCAGCATTTTAAAGAGCATTTTTATTTTTCACAATCGTACACAATGCAGACAATCAATACACATCACTGTACCGCAGCAACACGTAAGTACATAAAAACTTCATAAATATTAAAAATGAAACAAAAGATTCCTGTTCAGCTTCAGTTCTACTTACAGTCATGAAGATATTTTCGGACTGCTCCTATATGTTGCTTCCTATATGTCCAGGAGGTATTTGAAAAATTAAATCCCACCGTTCCATCTGAACGTATGTAATTTCTTCTGACAAACACCAGCCCTGCAGGGACATTTCCTTCATTAATACTTGACAACGTTCCAGAGAACTGGAAGTATAGCATTGTGCAAGCAATGGAAAGTGACCCAGATTCAATCTTTACCGTGATGCTTTTAACACTGAGCAACACCTGTGATGCAATATTAAACCACAAGCACAAGTACAACATGACCAGACGTAACAACTGAACTCTAGAATCCAGATGGGGAATATGACTTTATCAGAGAGCATTACAGCAGCTCTGGGAATGCTTTAGTGGGACAGTGTTCTTCAGGAAGCTCTTTAGATGTTTTTTCAGTTGTAATGGCACTCTTTTATGTTGGAATCAAATGGCAGTTTTACATTTAATCTCTTGAGAATTACTGATACAATGCATGTTAATCTGTTGTGATTTTTCTCACATATTAGATATACAACATAATCTCACAGGGATTTGGGAATAATATTAAACAAGATGGTTAATTTTGGCTAACTCATATGAATTCGTACAATCTTATTTGTATATTTTAGTACTATTTGCTTTTGTGCCGGTGATGTTAGGTTTAGAGGTGGGGTTAGGAGAGGGCCTTCAGTATTGCTTTATTTTTTAAAATCGTACGTTTTTGTCTTTTCACATTGTACGAATTAATACAAATTAGCCACATCGTGTTTAACAGCACATTTGTATGCTTAACTTTAAAAGTTTTAACATTAATATCAGTAGTCTATTTCGAATTATTAAACCTGTAACATTTCTTTGCAATGTAACTTTTTTCAAAGTAATGGAAACAACTTGTATATGTACACTGGTAGACCCTCACAAACCCCCTGCAATTCCCTTGTGACCCCTGTTTAGTATAGATCCTTGGGTTTTCCTTTATTTTGGGTTGAAACTTTTGTTTGAATTGTTTAAATGTGTTTGGTCGGAATTACCAGAGCGCCATTCAGAATATTTTAAAACTACTCTTCTATCGCTCTCCTTCACACACACACGCACGCATGCACACACACACACGCACACACACACACACACACACACGCACAAACCACATGACCTGCCAAAGCTACTAGTCACACGTAAATCTGGTTTTCTTGCTCACTCTTCCATGCTGTAAGCTCTGTGTGCACTAAACAACCATTTGGAGCATCTAAATGGCTGACTGCTCCACAGAACTCTACTCACATGGGTACAGACAGATGACACTTGACAAGAACGTAATTGCTAGAAGAGTTTGCTGACTGACAAGGTAGACTATTTTACAAAGACAATAAAATATGGTTGACATACGCAGGAAATGCTTTAGTTACACTGTGTGGCTTTCTGTTTTTTATTGGACGTTTTGTTTTTGAAAGACAGAAGTGGGCTGATGTGATCCATCCATTCAAATCCTAACAATCCTTATTTCTGCGGTTTTTAAATTATTGTACTAGATGTGTAGTGGGACTGGAAACTAGTATGGAAAAGTGTGACAGAAAAACACGTTGCAGGTTAGACTCAAACCTGCAGCACCCAAACACTAAGGATTAACCAGGTTAACTAAAGGTGCAAGATACTTTATTAAGATATTTTGTAAACATTGATGACTTGTCATGCCTTCTTCAGGGATCGATTCCACCAGAAGAATCCCCTTTGAGGGAACAAGCTCAGAAAATGCAAAGCATTCATGGCGTGAATAGCACCGCTGAATGTTTTCATCCCATCAGGTGTGCGGGTTTCGATTCAGGTCATGGCGTGCGTTCCCAGATGTGTTGTTTTGAGTGACAGATCAGAACGGCGACGTTCGGCGAAACACGCGTTTAAACATACACTCCACGCTCTCTAACTCCGCTGATTAAAGAAAAACTGATTGTTTTGGAAACCTGTCAGGATAGGACAGAAATATTTTGGGAATAGGTGTTCTACTCCCCTTCAAAAACAGTTTCGGTCTAGTAGCTGGATCACACAAGCCTGCCTGCAATTGCTTTGGCAAACAAAAGAAAGCAGCATATGGCCAATTTCAGACAGAACTCAAAAACAGAAGCCGATTTTCATCTCTGAATTTTATATAGCCACTTTATGGTCTCTCAGTGATAACACCGCAATATAGCTGCCTCCCGAGAAGCTAAAAAAGCGGCTTTTAAAGGGGTGGTGGTGGTGGAGGGGTATTTTCACTTGTAATTGGGGGAGCTTTCATCTTGGCTGACAAGGAGAATAGCGAGAAATGGAGAGAACCAAGTGGGAGCTATCACTTCCCCTATTTCCTGGCCCCAGACAAAGCCAGCCAGCCCACTGAAGATGATGTATTTCTGATCAAAGAGCTGCAGTGTTGTCGGCAGTCCCGGCTAGCTCCGCAACCTGATTGCTCCTGGATAGATTTGTCCCTTTGATCAGGGAATATTCTGACTGCGGGCTCTGTTTATGCACTGAGATGAGAGGAGGAGGTGATAGAAGACTGCAACATTATGAGGTGATAGTGTTGAGAGAAATCGGGAGGGAGACAAGCAAATATTAAGCAAGAGAGAGAGAAAGCTTAAGGGTACTTTGCCTAAGGACTGTGCATGGCTTATATTTGTTATAATTAGTTTTAGCTAATTAGATAATGTTATCTAACACATCCGTTCTCTTCAGCAATGATCTGCTGTTTTGGTTCCTCCAGCACTTTCGTCCTGGTCAGCATTTTGCTTTTGAAAAACATTGCAAGTCATGTAACTCTGAATCATGTGATCAGCACTTGTGCATTTAAGATAAGTACACAGTAAATAATGAAGGGAAACGGGGCAAATAAAGTATACTGAAAACAACACAAGAAAAAGGATTCTTGGCTTTTAATAGTGAAAAAAGTAAGTTGCAAAATTCAAAGTCATTATTAGTCACCCTTTATGTTTGTCACTTGGTTTTGGAAATGTTGAATCAATAAAAAGTATTATTGTTAACTTTGACAAAACAGTATTTCATCATTGAAATCCATTTCCTGAAGAACAGAGAATTTGGACATTCGTGGTTTTGAAAGGACAGCAATGATATTTATCTTTACATGTATTGTCAAATGACATCAAACTGGCATTTCTGACATGACAGCTCAAATTATAAAACAAATTAAATATATTAAAAAATATATATATTATAAGCTTACCATTGTGAGTCAGGCTCACTCCACCGCTCACCCCTTCCTTTCGAAGCATTACGGTGCCTGACAAAGAAATAAGATGATGTCATGTTTTCGCTTCTTTACCGAAGAAGATAACATATTTACGAAACGAAATTATAAAAAAAAAAATCTAAATGGATGACTTTGTTTTAAATATATATATATTTGGTTAGTTTAATGTAATTCCCATTTATTTCTTCAATTCCCTTTGTCTTGTTACATAATTTTGATGAGTTTATTATTATTCTAAAAAATAGAAAAATTATGAACACATAAGTGAGTAGGTTTCCAAAAGCTTGATATATATGTATGTTATATTGCATTTCTGTCAAAAGATCCTCCTTAATATTACACATTGCACATTTAAATAGATAATTTATAACATTGTATGTTTTGTTTATAATGATACATAAGTTATGGACTGCAGCTTCAACAAGCACAAACCATTATTTTAATGGTAAAGGGTCATTTCTGTACCATTTGTTTGAGCAGCTGCACTTAACATTGGCTCAACAAATAATGTAGACGTAGCTAAATTTTTGCAATTCAGTTTGATGCCGCTAGTAGTTTGTGCCACTTCACTTTTAAATACAATAATTGCTGAAAATGATATACAAGAGTTATTTCATACAGTGCTCACTCTGTAACCCCGTTAAAAATAAACTGAAAAAAATCTTCAAAGACATTTTATGAATTTCATTCAGAAAACAGAGACAGACTGAGTTTTAACCTACATTTTAATATAGCAGCAGTTTTTGTGGGTGTAGAATGTTCCACTCAAATCTAGATATGCTCTTTCCTCTATGGTCCCATCAATGTTAATATCATGACGTATAAAAGATCTGTTTTATACTCACTGGCACTATTTTCAGCATTGAGGCGTGTTAGTGATTATGCAAGCCCTGTTTAGCATATGTGATGGCTGAATTTGGGTTAAACAGTGATGTGAAATCCAGGTCATTTCCGACAGCTGATGAAAACAGAACTCATCTGTGCTATTGTAATGATCTATTTATGATCAGGAAGAAATCTCTGAGAAGAGCGGGCGGAGTATGGTTCTCTCGGTAATGACAGATTACTTTTACGCGTGTGTGTGTGTGTGCGCTCATGTGTTTTCAATCCGCTTTGTTGGTTCTTCAGTTTGCTCTACCTGCCAGCCAAACCTTTCATATCCCTGTGCTGGGGGGTTAAATGTTGCATTATTAATATAGAAATCAGTCTTCAGAAAAGAAAATGTATATGATTTACCCACAGGGCAGTTCTCAAACGGCTGGTCTGTATATCAAAAGACAACACAGGCTTCGATCCAAAGCCATTTTGTACAGAGATGTATAGACTTTTTTGTTCAGACTGATATGTTCATGAATCATTTGAAGTGCAGTTGTTTCCTATACTTTTAAAAAGGACGTTTTACTTATTAACACACTTTTTGTGTTATGCTTTCTGTTGAATGTATTTTAAATAAATGAAAGGGACAACAAAACCTGTGTTAAAAGAAATGTGTCCCAGCAATAACACAGAAAAAAGTGTCGAGTTAAACACATCACATTTTGTGTGTTGTCCTTAACTGAATACAAAATGTGTAGTTTTAACACTACCACAAACTCATGCAACATATTTAAATGTAATTTGTGTTAAGTCATGTTATTTTTTTAAACCAAACCTGCTTAATTCCTGCATGCTTAAATGTAATGCATATTTGGTTTTGTTATAGATTTTCTTCTCTTAAACATTCTAATATTGCTGCCCATGGACATCAGCTGGGAATTGAAAGTTTAATTTCCACTACTCTTGTTTTTAAAGTTTACTTTATTCATATAACTTCATATTTGTGTACGTAGGTGTGTTTAGGCGTATGGGTATATGGGTATGTAACCATATTTGCATGTGTGTGCATACAAATACATACAGATATAAATCGAAATGCTATTATTATGTTTTTCATGATGTAAGCCTATAACTGCAGTTGGATGTATTTTTTATTTTCTAAAATAAAAATATTACAAAATTGCATTCAGCGCCAAGTTTTGGACCGCATTTGCTGTGTTATACAATTTCTTTACTTCCTTTAGTGTACTAGATGTTATAACTTTGTAGACATCATATGCAAATGTACTGTCAGAGGACAAAATTCATTCTTTGTAAATCCACCTGAGCGTCGCAATGATAACTTCCCTGCAAACATCATCTGCGACTGGGACGATTCCTAGGGAAACAACACAGTGCATTATTTAACAAAAGCCTGCTGTATCAACACTTTTATTACTATCTTGTGCTAAAGCCTCTATTCCGTTTGTCCTTTCTGACAAACGATTTCCTGCTCTGCCTCTTTGGCATTTACGTCAAGCGACTTACAGGAGGCAATTCATTTTTAGCATTACGATTTACATGTTATGTATGTATCAGAATGGCTGAGACCCGTCATGTCACACGTGGCTTTTGTTCGCGAGTGTCAAGCAGGCAAGGGAAATGTTACCGAAGGCATCCTGCTCCGGCTAATCAAAGCCATTCAAAAGTTGTACGGCACCAGATCTGTCTGTGCAAGCTGACATTTCTTGGTGAAGAAACACATTTAATACCTCCCTGTCTTCTGTGCGTGCCGTGTAAAGTTTAATGAGCACCTTTTGTGGCAGGACATGAATAATGTATACATTACCCCACTTTAAAGCATACACACAGCGTCTGTCTTGAGGACGGGCAGGAGGCGCAGTGATGGACTGGTGAAATTAAAAGCCCGAGGGAGGGAGGAAAGTTAAAGGCTCCACATTACAGTCGATTGTGTCACCACGTCAGTTCCAATATAAGAGAGAAGATGGAAAGGTGCCCGTCCCACCACCTCTCAGCTCAGTCAATCCTTCAAGTGATGTTGTTTGTTTACAGGCAAAGACAATGCAATGAAGGGTCAAACCACAGAGAGCCAGTTAAGAGTTTCTCAAGACACTGTAAAAAGCTTCTGTCTATATAGACAAACATTTATTGAGACAGAATTTATATTTGTCAGTTACGTATTTGGCTGCTGCTTTTATGCAAAGCAACTTACAATGCACTCGAGGTATACGTATTTTTATCTGTATATAGACGGTTTCAGCTGCAATGACATAAACAAACATTATGTGGTCCAAACTAAACTTCTGGTAGACCTCAGCAAAGAATTAATTAATATGCAATAAAATATTAATATAAATTAATAAAACAGATATATTACTTGTTCAGATTACACTTTTTTTTAAATACGTACCTTGTATGTAGAATGTCAGATCCATAGCCATAGCTAATCATGTAAAAAAATAACTTTATTTTTTATGTTGATTGAGATGCAAAGATTGAGTGTTTACGATAAACGATAAAAAAGACCTTAAAACTAAAACCTCTTGCAACACCATGTTGACAACAGCTGAGCTGCTGTCACGTAACTGAAAAAGTAATACAACAGTAAAATACATCCAATGCTATGAACTAAAATTATGTACAATAGAAAAGAAAAATTGCTTATGTAATGCATGTGACCTAGTGACAATGTGTGACCCAGTTTACCTTACATCTGTACCCAGGAGCTTTTTATTACCTGAAAGGTAATATGCTGATGCTCTCTTGTGCGACCTTCACAAAAGAGAAGATAAATAACAACGATAACTTCACAACACAATCATCTTTCTCTCTCTTCATTTCAACACAGCAAACCTGCGCCACACACAACACCACCGCCGTCTTGCCCCTTTGATCGCGGCACTTCCCCCTTCTAATACATCCCTCCCTCTGCAAGCACGTCTCACCTAAGCCCGTCCGTCATCCAGCCCCATAACCGCCTGCTCTGCTCACTAAATTAGATATCTCCCATGCAGGTCCCGCTGCTTGGCTGAACCTCATCGAGGAGATTGGTGGGCCTCTATCTTCGGAAAGATCTTCCCCCTGTTGAATAAGCAATGTAGCGTCCTTCTGGCCTGCTCAGGGCAACCCTCATCGGCGGTCTCTTACACCCCCCCCACCTACAGATTGCCTTCCTAACCGCTCTCTGTCAACTGGGCTACGATGAAGCACAAAGAGAGGGCTTAGCCGCTGGGTGATGGATGCATTTCCACGACCATCTCTTGTTATCTCTCCCAAACAGCTCCCCGGATCCATTCTCTTCCTTTTTTCTGTCCGTTTCACCCCTGTTCCGCCCCCAAGCCTTTTCTATTCCCCCATTTTCCGAAGGTCACTCATTAATACAAGCGCGCATTAGCAATGACCTCGTGAACTTATAACCCGTAAGACGCAAAACTATAACATATAGAGCATTAGAATGCTTGTTTCTGTGTTTTTCAGGCCGGGCTATACGGGGGATGGGTTCTCAAGGTCAAGAACCGAATGACCTGGACCCCAAATAATGCAGAGGGTCCCCCTCTTCTTTATCGTTTCCATGGACACAGTTCAGCGACGCCTATGGACTGATTGAGTATGCGACGCTTCTCTAAGTTAATCAATAGCTTCACACAACAGGAAAAACCATGGAAATCTATCAGTAACTGACACTACAGCTATTTTACCGTTTAATTTATTAATTTAAAAAAATATTTTAAGGAGAGAAAAAGATCAACTTTATAATCAACAGGTTATATGAAAGGAAAAGTGGTAACACTTAACAATAAGATTGTATTTCATAACATTAGTTAATGCATTAGCTAACATGAATTAACAATAAACAATACTTTACAACATTGATTAATCTTAGTTGATATCAATCTTAGCATTAATACATTTTTGAAATCAAACATTGTAACTGTTAACATTACATAATGCACTATAAACTATTGTTCTTGGCTTAGGAAAACTTTGAAGAACCACTTTCTGATCCACTTCAAATGTTGACTACTGTATATTACTCTAATTTACAAAAATACAATCTTATTTTAAAGTGTTACAGTAAAAAAAGCAGAAAACACAAAAAAATGGTTAACATGTGACTGAATATATAAATCTTAGTTTTATTAGTGTCTAGAATAGATTAAGCAAGACATGACTTTTGTTTTGCCGACATTTTGTGAACATCTTCTCATTCACTCTTAATAAAACAATACAATGAAAAACAATTGTAATTAGTCATCCAAGGGGAACCCTAAAGTGTTATAATGTTTCCCATAATAAAGAAATATGGACCTATGAGGCTTTCGTTTTAGCATTTTCGGAATGACGAAAATTACAAGACCGGTCCCATCAAAACCAAAAGCACAATAACAACATTTTAGTCTTCTTCGACAGAAGCCTATAGTGCAAAAACAAGAGACAAATGGAGTTTCGCTCAAAACAAAATCCTCCTTCATTCCTGCGAACTCGGCATTTCATGCATCCCTCTCACAGCTCTGGAGTTCCAGCCCCTGGATATATCACATATCCCCTGCATGGCTGTGTCTGGAAGCCAAAGGTCAAAGGGTGAGATAAAGCAGAAGCCATTTAAAGTGTGACAGGACCTTGAAAAGTCAGAACCCGCTGCTGTTCCCTCAGTCAAACTTCTACCGAGGGCCCCTTCCAACAAAGGTGCGGTTTGTTACAAACTTTGAAAAAAGAAAAATATACACGGATTATTGGAGTTCTTTTGACCCCTGGAAAATAAAAGGTTTTCAATTTTTACCAGCTGGACAAGGTTGCACAGAGAGCACGTGGAAACATGGGAATACCATGTTTCCTGAGCATTACCGCAGTGTGCATGCCATCAACATGCTTACAATCCACAAACCATAAATCACTTGTTTAGATTACATGCCATTTATGATAGTCAATATCAGCAGAAAGCAGAAATCCCGGGACACTGCATGCATAGAGATACTGACCCTAACTATATTAAATCTTTACGCCATGTTTAATCATTTACACTTTAGTCTAATGTGAGATTTACAATATTGCTTGAAACAGCATTTTTTCCTATTGAAAGATATTTTTCATTCACAGCAGGAGATCGAGAAATGTGGACTTTTGTGGTGTGCTGTTTGCTGAACATATCATCAAATCTTGTTAAGCCTGCTTAATATTTAAAGTCTTGGCCATCTGAGCTAATGGTATGGGGCAAGAATAAGCTATTATAAAGTCAATAGTTTTATTAAGACAAATGATGGTATGAAGAAAAGGTTACTTAGGGTAGATAATGCTTTTTAAAGGGCCAGACAAGTACAGTAACTAAGGAAAGAATGGAATCTGGGGTAGAATATCAGAAATTATTCAGGCCTGCATTTCAATATATTTTCATGTTTGACAAGAAATTAAAAAATTGGATGTTCACCCAGAAATGAAAATTCTTTCATCATGTCATTCCAAACCTCCATGTCGTTTTTTCTTCTGTAGAACACAAAAGAAGATATTTTGAAGAATGTTGGTAACCAAACAACACAAAAACCACAAAGATATTTCTCAAAATATATTCACAGAACTAAGTCATATACATGTTTTGAATTCCAAGAAAAATAAATAATGACAGAATTTGGGTTAAACTAACCCGTTAACAAAACACTTAAAATAATGCTCAGTATACTTTTTTGTAGTGTACTATTAAATTATTTTGTTGTTACATTGCCTCATGACCTGTGTGTCATCCAATTTTGTGTTAGAACGTCTTTACATTTGACAATCAGAGAAAGAAATGTCAAAATTCTCTGCTTGGAAATGAAAAGTAAAGTTGAATGCATTTGTAGCAATAGCCAAAAATACATTGTATGGGTCAAAATTCAGAGGATGTAAAAATCTAAATAAAAAATTAACACATAAGAGCAGCCCAATGTACTTTGTCTACATTGTCTAAAATTAATTCAGTGGTAGAACAACTCTTAACTGGATGAATTTTACTGGCGCTGCTACCTGAGCAGCCTCCTAGCAGCAAAAACCAGACTCTGTAAGTTCTGTGTTCGGTCCGGTACACACAGTCCTGTCCATCCCCTGCCTGCAGAAGAGTGCGATATGGTTTCCAAACAACGTTTCTGTATGCGCCAGTTCCATTAGCTTAGTAAACAAATTCACGTGTATTGCGCTGCCCACGGGGAAACTTATACATCGACATTATTTGCAACATTGGTAAAAGACAATTGCGCTTATCAACCACATGGGGAACCTGTGAGCAAAAGTTCATTAGTGCCGCTTTAAGACTGGTTTCACATATCGGCCTAATGTTTCCAATGATCTTAAAACAACTATGTTGTTACATGCCAATAAGTTCAGAGTAGATTGTAGAATTGTGGAAGAGTCACACAGACTCTTTGTATTATGTTAAAACACAGCAATTTCATATTATGACAATATACTGCATGAGAATCCATCCAAGCCACTAAATGAATAGGCAGCAGACGAAACTCTTTTCAAAACAAGATGATGAAGGCATCAATTGACACATTCAATTGACACCTTTAGCTATTATTAACTTAACATGTTATTTAAAGAGCAAACACTGACATCTGGCTATCATCAGAGGTCACCATTTGCCAGAATGGCAACAGGCTGCTAAAACATGGGCAGTGGAATTGCTAGTTAACTTCTAAAATCAACAATGTGGATTAAATATTGAAGAAACCACAGCTTCTACTTTCAAATGGGTACATTTCAAATACTCAATACTATATAGGGCATATAGAGTTGAGCTTTATCTATAGAGAGAAAGATGTCACATGACAAAAACATCAACATGGGCCTTTTTTCATTGGACCATGTACACCAGGAATTTCCTCTTTACTCTTGTTGTATTTCAGGACAAATTTTATTTGGAGTCTTGTAGAGAAATTCGGAATCTTCAAAAACAAAACAGGCCTTTCATGTGTTTCTGCTTCAATTTCCCCCCTAAAACACATGCTTGCATGCACTTTGACATGTTGACAAGCGTCAGGAGTCAATGCTGTGGTTGACCTCCGTGGCTGGCGGTTTGGTTCACTGAATTTGAGGCTCCACAACAAAGAGCAACGAACTCAGCTGACCTGACCTTCCATACCTCTCCTCCTCACATCTGGCCAGCCAAGCAGGGAACACAAAAACATGGAGCAAACGGAGACAGAGGCCAACCTGACATGGTTTTATCAATGCAAGGGCTGGAAAAGCAATATTTGCATGTTTTTGCTGTAAATTCTAAGTTATGTAAATCATTAGGTTTTGTTTGTTTACTCTTAGCATGCGCAAATTAAACCCAGAATCCTTGTATGTGCTGTGAAATGAAGTCTATCAATCAATGCAAATATAGTTTGAATAAAGAAAATTCGATTCAAAATAGACCCCCGATTCGAAAAAATGTTAAAAAGGCATAGAGAATGATCACATAAAAAATCAGTGCTGATTTATTTCCTCATTTATAACTGTATTGATTGGTTCCTTAAATTAAACACTTATCTCATTAGGACTGATGCAAAAATCGTTCACAGGGCTTTTGATCATGATAGAATCAAATTTTTCTCAAAGATGAAGTGTGTCATTTCTGAGCCACTATAGTGGCATCAAATGGAAAAATTACAATTCATTTTAAGATTGACTTTAAACAAGTTTCACAAACTCTCTAACCCCCCTTTCACCACCCCTCCTGCACTGTTACATAGTCAGGTACCCCAAACTCACACCATTGGCTAAGCCAGAAGTTGACATGTTAGACTATACTGTATGTGACCCCTGACAACAAAACCAGTCTTAAGGGTCAAAGATTTTTACATCATCGGTAAGCTGAATAAATAATGTTTCTATTGATATATGGTTTGTTAGGATATGATAATATTTGGTATTTAATATTTGAGATTTAACTATTTAAAAAATCTAAACATTGAAAAAATCGCCTTCTAAGTTGTCCATCAGAGGCGCTGTAGCAGGCCGCTGCTAAGAAAAACAGTTTTGTTTTAACATTCTCTTTTGGCTTACCGCTGTAATGACGTGGAGAATAGACAAACCTCAAGGCTGAAATTATAAGCTTTACATTGATACCAAACTTTGCAGGTGTGTTTCTGGGTATTTTTGTTAGCAATTTTGCTGCATCCACTCACAAAAATAAAGTTTTGATATATTTAAATTAGAAAATTGACAAAATTTCTTTATGGAACATGATCTTTACTTAATATTCTAATGATTTTGGACATTAAAGAAAAATCAATCATTTTGACCCATAAACCCGTTTACTTTTACTCTCTGAACTCTTTTTACTGTCTTATTTTCTGTTTCTGTTGTCAATTCTGATTTAAAACTGCGACATTGAAGTTGCAGACGTGGTTGGGAGGATTTTTGGTGTGGCGGTACGCAATGGCAAAATGATTATAGCGGAAACAATGAATCGAGAGCATGTTTTGAAAGTGCTAACATAAATGTTCATATTTGTGTGAACTATCCCTAGTGCTGTCAAATCAATTAATCGTGATTATTATTTATTTACATAAATATATATGCATTTATTTTTAAATACACATATATAGCAACATTTATTTTGGAATTGTTTAATCGCAAATAATCTGTCTTACATCACTAGTTATAATACAAATTATGTATTTTTATTACTAGTAGTTGAGCAGTAAGTGAATAATTCAGTGTTTTAAATGCAACTCGGACCTTTTGTGTTTGTATGTATTAGAAGACCAATTGGTTGCATGAGCAGCCGCCATTTGCATGGCCTGTCAGTTCTCTGACGGACTGTGTGAGGTGGATGAAAGCCATGACCAAATAAAATGACAGAGCGCAAACTTTACCTTCATTCTCTGCTTCAGTGTGAGAGCATTTGTATTAAACCACCCAAAACATTAATTCTGAAGCACCAGACCTCACAGTCAAACTCTCATGTACTGTCATTTGCTTGGATTCAGACCAGCGGGCATATTACTGGGCAGAGCGGAAAAGTAATATTGACACAAAGTTCAATACATTTATATAGCTTTTGCATTGAACCCCACCTGGAAATTTTGAAAATGAGACAATGTTAATTCTTGTAACTCCATAGTCTCCTGAGCTATGAACGAGCAACCTCGGAGCAATAAGGGATTTTCCACCACATACTTTAAAGAGAAAAACACGAGTATCATTATTTGTATTCTTAAGCTTAAAATGTCTACTAAATTATTTTAACATGCTCTAAATGTCAATAACATATTCAGCAACATGCCTTAATAGCTCTCTTGAAAAAAAACCCACATCTAGTGCCATTACAGATCTATCAAGATATGCATACAACTTGGGTGTACTGCTCGTCCTGTTGTCGTGCAGCATTTCAACCATTCGATTATGCTAATTTCAAGGTGCAAGAGCACAATACAGAAAACATATCATTATTTAAGCCAACTTGGGCAAAGAGCTGTACTTTGGATCACAGAAGCGCATGTCATTTCTCTGACGTAATGAATAAACCGCTCGGGGAACACAGGGTGCTTAGTTTGAAGTAGTTTGAAAGCCTCTTATGCACCAAGTGCATGCATTCAATGTGGGGTTTTATAATGAGTTCCTCTCTTTTCCTTTTGCTCATTCTGGAGGCACTGATAGGCTCTGAATGCGGACGAAATTGCTCTGGCAGGAGCCGATCCGGCTCTGGCTCTTCGTTCGTTATTTGTTTCAGATCAGAGAAAGATGTGGAGAGTCTATAGATCACAGTGTAAGCTCTACATATGCGTCCCTCCATCTCCAAGGCACACAGACACATCGAGCAAAGAGAAAGGGAGAGACAGCAATTTACTAAGGCTGCTCTAAAGGATCAACATCACTTCAAAGAGGCCCTGGCTGAGTGCGGAGCCGCGTACGCCAATGTGGGTCTTGTAAGTGTGGGTAAACATGAGGAGATCACAAGCCCTCTAATAGCAGCCTCCATCTGAAGAGGTCCCCACCTTCTGCCTGCCTTTTAAATGCCTTACAAGCTCAGAACACAGTGAGCACATCCCACTTATGAGCGTACTCACTGCCATTACTGTCTTTGAGTTGGAGTTACATTTGGAACAAAATAAATGAACAAAAATCTCAAATAAATAACAGCAAATTATTTGTTGTTGTAGATTTTTCAAATTTGCGTGTGAAAGTTTGAAGTTTAGAGACAGCAAAGTAACTTTTTCATAAAATGTGTAGGTGCTGCGTACAATAATTTCTTGACAGAAATGCAAAATAATATACATAACTGTGTCTTTAGAGGTGTATAAAGGTATCTATTACCTTAGAATGAGGTATTTCTATCTACATATGCTTACATGGAATTCACCGTGTTGTTTCTACAGTAGCCCTACTGTGAATATGTTATCTCCTTTGGCAATAACGCGAAAACGTTACGACATCATTGTCCTGTATCAGCCACCGTTGTACTTCTAAAAGAAAAACTGTAACATTTTTCTATTCAAAAGCATAAAACAAAATCATTAACATTCCTGTAGCTTATTCCTGAATGTGGTGGGTTTAAATCCCAGAGAACACTAACATAAAAATGCACTTCAAGTCAAATTGGATAAAAGTGTCTATTAAAAGTGTAAACAATACATTCACAACATTAAGTGTCGCCAAATGGATAAAAACGTAAAATGTAAACATTCCAGTTCTGTTACCTGTGGACATGAATGTGTCAGAATGTGATCAACAACTTGGCATTTTCCAACAACCTTTATGAAAAGTACTGTGGTGATACTACGTAACAGTGATGATAATGATAACCAAAACCAAAAGGTTTTTCCAGGAGTACATTGTATGTGTCCAAGTAAAATAGTGTTTTTGGTACATTCTTGTAAATTAAAAGAATTGAGGAGCTGTGACTTGATCAAAACATATCGAGTGGCAAAAAAACTGCTGCTGTTTTCAGTCTTTCACTTAAAATACTTGAAGAATTGAATTTCAGCACTGATCAGAGTTATTAAACCATCAAACTGTGACTTTGACATTCATGTTCTAAGAAATAGTGCATACATGCTGGAATTGACAGCCATGCGTGCTATTTCATTCCACCAGGCATTGATTGATCACCCTGTACTAAGCTAGAGCTCTCGGTTGCACAAAAACCTTAACTGAACCAAGTAAGAATCTAAAGTAAGGTGATCAATTGGTTTCACAGTAGGTGACAGAGCTCTCCTCAGTTGCATTCATCAATGTTCTCCGACCCCAAACACTCAGGAACACTGACATCTGTTGGTTCAGAGGTTTAACTACATGTGTGTACCAGAACACACAGGTAAACCTTCATTGGGAGAGAAGTTGTTCAGTCAACATGCTCTTTACAATCCGTTTTTTCATCGCAAAAAACTATATTAATTGACAACGGGGCAAGACTTCTTGCAAGAAAAGGATGTAGTTATTCAAAATAGTAAACACCAACATGCAACATCCAATTCAGAATGAGAAAGGGGTTTTATACAATTACAGGTTAGTCAGAAGTTTGCTTCATTGACATTGATCTCCATCTGTGGGCTTTCTACACCAGTGGCAAGGGGAAAAATCTAGAAATGAGGCATTAAAGCCCTGGCCGTTCTTGAACATGACACCTCTACACCTCCCTTCCAGCTGTGAGCGGCCCTCAGCGAGAGCACTGTGGCTTTGGCAAAAGCCCCACCAGATGTTCCACCTCTCCAGGGACTGATGACAGGGCCTCCGATGAGAATAAGCCAATTGTCATTAGAGTCATTATGGCAAATGGAGCTTCATTTCCAAAGGCAGGTCACAAAGTTTGCTGTACGCTTTGTCTCACATGCTCAGAGTGGGCGTTGATGGATTTGTTGTCCGTGAAAACAGAAGGCCAAAATGTCCTCCACTGTCGTGCCTGACACACCATCACACTGTATATGGCTGAGGCCAGTCTTAACGTAAACAAAACACTGTGGTTGTGGATTTAAAGAATGTGTGTGTACATTTTACTGCACATGTTCTTTGTCCCATTTCTTAGATTCTCTAGATTTGATTTGATCATAATCTGTGTATATTAAGCCATTTCACTCTTAGCCTCACATTATGCATCATTCAAAGGCATTAAAATCAATTGCTGCTTTGCTGTCTGCATAGAAAGATCCCTTCCAAAAGCTCCAGTGGTAATGGCAAAGTCATAGATCAATGTTCTTTCTCGAATACAATAATATGTGAGATATAATTAAATATCTTCAAACTATAATAAATGTTTGTTTGTGTAAGATTTTGTTGAAAATGACATTTTCATTTGTTTAAATATGTGATTTTTTTTAAATTATTTTCTTGGCAATTTATGAAATGTGCGTTTCTCTTGTCTCTGCTTTCTATTCTATCTTTAATGATTGTTGCATTCTGGGATAAAAAAATAGAATAAAATAAAAAGTGCGTTTTAAGCCTGTTTACATGAACAGACCCACTGCCACTCTGTGTTTTGTCTTTTGCCTTCTTTAAAGTGATTGTGTACCATATAAACTTTTGTAGTTTGTAACTCGACTATTGTTATGCATACAGGAGTAATTCTAGACTTTTACATTATTTAGATCATTGGTAAAAAGGGGGTATTAGATTTTTTTGCAAATATGTTCTATCCAATTTTGTTGTTTTTAGTGTGCCCAGAATTTTCAATTCAGTCTATCATTATTCTTTTGCTTAAAAAAGCTGCCAAATAAACAGGTTGTAAGAGAAAAGGGTTAAAGTATTTGTATTATTAATGAATATAAAAAGGTGGAAAAGATGCATCAAATCGTGACTCTCTGAATCGTAATCGAATGGAATCGTAAGGCAGGTGAAGATTCACAGCTCTACAGGTGAAACCATCACAATCTTACGGCAAAAATGTAACAATGTTTTACAATGTGGCTTATTTTGCTGATTCATTTTCGTATACTAAAATGTACACTGAAATTTCACTCGTACATTTTGTATGATTTGCTTTCGCGCCAGTGACTTTAGGGTAAGGGCGAGGCTTCAGTATTGCTTTTTTTCTAGCAATCGTACCTTTAGAGCACACGAACTCATACACATAAGCCACCTTAAAAAATCTGTATGGAAAAGCCCATCATATTAATAGTAAATTTTGTAAATTTTGTATTTTTGCAGTCTTTTAGAGCCAAAATGCTATATATATATATATATATATATATAGGAAGGATTTGATCTGGGTTTGGAACAAAGCTAATGTTTGCTGACTCATCTCGCCCCACAGAACCACCACACACTCTTTTTCTTTACCTTTACTTAGAGACACATAAATTTGTCACCCTGATGTTTACACAATGCCTTTCTGACACACAGCAGCTTCTGGTTGGTTGAAAATGTGCGTGTTTGAAGGTGGGAAGCATAAATCCCAACTTTGTTAAGCGCTATCAGTTCAGCTCCACTTTTGTCTTCTCCTGCTTCATCACTCTGCAATCTCTGCATTTATTATCAAAGCACAGCAGATAAGAACAAACAAAGCAGTTTGTCGCCAACTGACACTGTTTCCATTGGAGGGGATGAGAGGAATACTTATCTTGTGAGCTAGGAGAGATAAAAAGCAGAATATTCCTGCAGCAGATCAATAATGGTTATTCAGCTCGGAGTTGTACCATTGAAAGCAATGACGCTGTCCCAAGCCGCTACCGGCATATTGATTTCAATTTATTTTTAACTTAGTGATGGATATGGGACGAGCTGAAAAAAATGTATTGGTTGGATAATTACCAACATCTATTAATTGAAGGATGAGATGGAGCGCTCAGTTTTTATTTAGCACAACGGTTTACTTGCAAATCGAGACTGTCTGGTCAATACGATGCAATTCTCACTAAAGCTTTTTATATGAATATAAAAGCTGTTGCTCAAGATTATAGGTATAGTAAAATTTTCAATTTAAAAGCAATAGGTCTGTTTGACCTAGATCTAATTTGCTCGATGTATGCCTACATACATATTATTAATAAATTCCCAAAACGACTAGAAAAAAATGAAATTCTGCATCAACCCTAGCTTATGAATATCTTTCACAATGAACCATATCGCATGCAAATCCACCCGAATTCACAATTCCACGCTCAGCGGATTAACTGCTTGTTTGTTTTGTTTTGTTTTTTGTGTGATGTATTTCAGCAGGTGAATATAGCTGCAGCAACAGATGGTGTTTATGATAATGATCACCATCCGACTCATCTGAATGCGTGTCAGACCTCCACTTTCCTTTTGCAGGGTGAGAAACAGGTAACCACGGCCGCTTTGACTTCAGGAATCAGGAATTGGGATAATCACTCCAATACAAGCATCATTTTGCACCAGTCAGACAGACGAAGTGAAGCAATCGAGGACCGATTGGCTCTTGAATGAGAGCATACATTCAAAGCCATTAAAAATGGAAGGTATCTGCCCTTCAGAAGAGCAGCTATCAAACACCTGCCTGTCAGGCAGCTAATCTTCTCGCCTCATTGGCTTTGCGTGCCTGTTAATAATTCAGTAACTAAAAGATTAATTGTTGCTCATTCAATTAACTTAGCCTCTTTTTAGTAGTTTTATCATTCTAGTAAATGCAAATGCACTCCACGACAGAGGGAAAATGCGCCCGTGCTGAGGTTTAAGCAATCTGTCACAAACAAGTTCCTTGGGGTGCAGGCAACAGAAGAGTACGTTTGTGAATGTTTGGTTGTGTTAAAGGACGTAACTTCTTGGAGGTGAAAGTTAGGATCCATCTGATAACCCTTCCAATATAAAATAACAATGGTAATTCATGAGCCACCCTTGAACCCTCTGCTGTTGTTTTGACAATAACTGACCTTACAATATCGATATTCTGATATTTTATCGGCTCTCAATGAAACATATGACGTCCATGTAGTGTAAACCTGAATAAAGTCTGTCTCACATCTGTTTTGGCATTCTTTCAGACCTCCACATGACTGTTAAATGTCATCCGTCAGCAGCACTTGCACACGCACACTTAGGTCGAAGTGCAAGAAATGCGATTAAAGTGGATGCATGCCTGAACAGTGTGATGTACAGCATCACTCGATGTATTTTACAGTGATTAGATCACTCGAATTATGAGCATAATGACATTAACATAATGTAAACAGTATTTGGTTTACATGAGCTCCAGCCTAATCGTAGTAATGCCCTAATCGCATTATAAGGGTGCATGTAAACGGCCAAATTATGGGCTGAACACAGCTTTGCATTTTATGCTGATCTAATAAAACATATGCTTTGATGTTCTTTAAAGCCATGCTAGTTTATGCTTTATTATTTTGAATGCGAGTTTTGAACTATTTTATTCGTGTTTGCCTGTTTTGTCTGTTACTGTAAAACAGGAGCTACGTCCCACTGAACCCAATTAAATCCTGAGATGAATACATTAGGTGAAGCTCATGAAAACATGCCCAGGTCACTATTCGCTGCAGAATCAAAAGAACAATATTATATGAATAATTATATTTAGCATAAAAGGACACCTGGTTTTCATTGGGCAACTGAGTTTTTTTTACATTTACATGACAATTAAGTACATTTTTAGCACACATTCAATGACTGTAATGCCGATATTTTACATGCAAGTTGTTTTTTGTAATTTCTATTATTCTGAATGACTTATTAGAATGTAATACAATGATTTTTATATTATAGACTGCTTCAAAGCAACAAATCAAACAAACATTAGATACGTTTGTGGCCCAAACTTAACTTCCGGTTCACATTCGCAAAGAATAGGCTCCCTGCAGATTATATCTGATAACAAGCAAAAGAAATATAAAGTAAATAACATTAGCTGGCAAGTTAAAAGTATGTCTAGTCATCATTATTTTGGGTTACAGTAGAAGAACTGTTACTTGGCTAAACTTAAATGTGACAATGTTACACAACCCATTCAACAAATTGTTTATTTAATAAAATGAATATTACTATAAAATCTTAATATAAAATAATATTACAATCAACAAAGTTAACTTCGGGCCAAGTGCGTGCATCCGATGAAACCATTTATACACCACATCACAAGATGTAAACACTGGTCCAAAACCACTTCCTGTTTTTACTAATTTACTATAATATTATTATCATTTTAATCTTACATATATATATATATATTTAAATCAAATAAATCTCAAAAATGTTGGTTTAACATTCTGACTCGGTTTTAAATGTGTTGTTGGTTGAGTTCTGTTTAAATGTTAAATGTGCAGTGTTAAAAAACTGAAAGTGGTCTTAATTTTATTTTATTACATCAGCATAAATGTGAGATATTTAGTAATATTAGTAGTTACAAGAATTACATAAACAGTACAGCAAATATTAGTAATTATAATTTTTTATATAAATACTATATATTTAATATTGTAACATAAAATCTACATGTCATTTTAAATTACACATGCATTCATTCATTTATTTTTTTATCATTTATTTTTAAAAAGCTACTTTTGAGTTGTTGGTTTCAAATGCCTGAAATGCCGCAATATAAAAACACACACTGTGCTCATTGAAATATGTTGCAGTACATCTTGTTGTATGCAGCGCCTCAGGAATAAAGTATACGCGTTTACGGTGACCCGTCAACAACACATCAGTGGGCCAGACAACACCCTGGGACTTACCAGAGCAAACTTCATTTCCTTACACAGTTTGACAGCATAATCTCTTGATTGAGGAAAATCTCACTTCACTGTGGGAGATGCATAAAATAAGGCACAACGCTTGAGTTTCCTCCCCCTCACCGAAGCAGGAGACCCAGAGGCTGCTTCCTTCACAGTGAGCTGGGGTTTTTACATTTTGGCTTATTCGCTTTGGGTATTAAGTTCCAAATTATATCCAGCTGGAGAGTGGAAACCAACTCATCTCCCCCCTTTGGTTCCCCTAAACAACATAAAAAATATCCCCCACCACTCCCTACCTTCTTCGCTACATAATGTTAAGGGCTTAAGTAATCATACATTCTGGAAGGTAAGAAAAGATTTGGATGTCGTGCGGCTAGTTGATCATTCCGAATAGAGCGCTCGGAGAAAGACTGAAAGAAAGAGATTGAAAGAAAGCATGGAAAAACAGAGGGATAGATTGCAAGTAGGCAGGTGCAATCCACACGCATACGAGGTGGCGATTAGGGAGTGTGGGGCCCTGTGTGGGGCGCAGGGAACATCTGTGTCTCTACCATCCCACACAAAAGGGGCGGAGGGCCACTCCACTCTCTCCATTCCCAATGATGAGCAAGGCCTTCTCCAAATAGGCCAGTCTCAATCACACAGACTAATTTAGAGCTCTTAGCCCCACAGCTCATTAGCATCTGAAAAAGCAAGGCAAGGTGCATCATGGGTAACTTTACAGCCTACGACCACTGACTATATCTAGAGGAATGTGACAGCAAAAAGTGATTGTGTGTCCTTTTTTCAAATCTTTTAAAAGGTAATTTTGCAAAAGAATCGGGATTTTCAATTGTTTATTTATATATAAGAGTCAATAAAAACAAATTGTGCACCTAAATCAATCTTTTCCTGGTAAAAATGTAAAAAGTATACAAACATTTTTTATGTCACTCTCTAAGTAAGCGCTTTAGTATTCTCAGTCACACACATCATTTCAAAAAAGTTTGCTCCATGAATAAATGCATTTAAACATGTTTAAACTAAGTTAAACATCTCTGCATCATTACGTATGACATCACAAGAGCTGTCAAAGTTAATCTTCCCAAAATTTCAGATATTATACCAAATGAGGCCAAATTGCCACTCAGCACAAAACGAAATGTTGCATCGACTGCATTAAATGTATTTACAAATTGTCATTAATAATGTTTTATTAATCTTATAAGTTAAGTATTTGCTTTGACATGCCTGTAATGATGAATGACAAATCAATAAGTAGGCTGTCATCTGTTTTACACAAGCTATCAGTTACTGTTTTCTCTGTACAAATAACCCAGTGTAAAGGACTAGTGCGAAAGTGCACGCAAAGTTCAGCTTGATACTATAAACTGACGAATATTTATTAATATTTAAATTAAGTATGTAAAAAGCATACTGGTTCTATTCTATTTCAATGTATTGTATTGTGGGGCGGATATGTTTTACATTGAAACTGAGGGTCCCTTGTGAAAATAATACAGTAGATGAATGTGATAAAAGTCAATATAGATGTATCATGACAAATATTCAACGAAAATCCCTTATGCAGTCCACTTATTTCTGACATTACGAGAGATGTGCAGTCTTAAAGCATTATGCATATATATATTTATGATAATGTGCTTCAGGGGAAGGTCGATACATTAAGAATAATTATTTTGTATATGCTAATTCAGAATAGACTGGTTAACAGATAATTTGATAAGATAAAATATGACTGATTACTATAAACTATAGCATTAGAAAAACAATGGTGTTGTTGTTTTTAATGGTGGCATGACCATGTTTGTTTTAAATTGGCTAAACTGACTGTTTTGTTATTACACATTTGGACAATACACTAACAAACACATTGTGTCTAAATTGCAATATTTTTGTTTACCTGTCTGATAAGCAATTTTAAAATAAAGCTTAATTTCTGTTCATGAAAAAAAATGTAAACTTTAGATTATAATTTCAATTGTTACATTTAATAGCCAAGTTTTGATTGCCTTTATGTAAAAAAAACAAGAACAGATGTAAACACTAACAAACAATTATTGGTCAAAACTGACTTTCAGTATAGAGCTACGAAAAAACATTCTAGCTGTTTTGTGGCCATTTCAGTTTAGTGTCTTCAGTGTCAAAATCACACCTTAGGAGTGTGTCATCCAACAGCAATGTAAAAGACTGACAGCATGATAAGACACCTGAAACTGTGATAGATCGATGTTATCACTTGTTTTTACCTTTCCTAAATACATGTACAAATATTACTGTTGTATTGCTTAAAAGCGAATATGATCTTGTTTTCTCTGCAGTAATTGAGGTCTTAAAAAATACAGAGCATCTTTTCTGACCCGTTTCTCCAGTTTTCATTTTCTGCAAATGTAACCAATGGGGTTTTTTTACATTTAGGAGAAATGTTGTTATTTTTCCAGCAGCTGTATATATTAGCAAAGCTTACATACAACTGCACTGGGACATGTATCCTAACAGCTAAAGCTAAGCGCGAGGTCTTAGATCTCACTCTGTTGACATTTCCGCTTTCCTTTGTCCACTGGCGTGATGAAAACACATCTCACAACCACACCGTCCTGACCTCAGATCCCCCCATCATATTCATGGTGGGTTTCTGCAGCACCTTTTATTTTCTCTTTTTCAAAATGCATGCGCGTGTGCGTGTGCGTGTGTGTTCTCCAAAATATCGATATAAGCTGAGCCTAATCCTTCCACTCTGACGGCTTCAACGACAGAGGCGCAGCATCAGATAAAAGGTCATTGAACTGAGGCGGCTGTCCCTTCATTCTGAATGAATGGGGTGCAGTGAGAGTGCACCTTCAGGATGAGCTACACTGTTCTGCTAGTAATGAAAATCTAATGCATTTTGGATCCTGCCGCTGACTCTTATGGGAATATTGAGCCATGATATTGTCTAGTGACATACACAACTGTAATTCGTACATCAATGGGAAACTGAAAGAATGAAAGTATTTGTAGTACACGCATAAACCCAACAATGCAACACATTATTTTTGAAGTCTACAGGAGAAATTGTTTTGAGGGTCCAATATCTGTAGATAAAAAGCATGTTTTGGTAGTTATTTATACAGTAACAAATTACAATACAAGGTTACCTTTTGTGAAGTAATGTGTCAAGTTTTGTTATTTTGTCTCAAGCAACTGAAAAAACACAAATGTCAGGGCCACAAAACACCTTCAGAGCCCACAGGGTTAACATCCCCAGCAATTCTTTTACACCAACGGGTGCTGTTTTATTGTATATGCCATTTATTAGACTAAATTAAAAAGTAATACATCACATCTAAAAGCAATCAAATTAGATAAATATGGGTTACTTATAAAGTACCACTGTTCACTGCAGACTGAGCATGTAAAGAGTGTACAAATGTGCAGATAGCAATATATATTCTCTGTGTTGTTGTAAATCTGCTCTGTGAAGCATGGCAGCTTTCATCAGTTTTAAAACAGCAGGAGTTTATCATTGCCTGTAACAAGCATTGGCAAACCTACTGAGTTTAAAAGAAAGGAGCTGTCTTCAGAACGTCCTCAGAAATCTGATAAAAGAGATGTCGTTGTTTTGACATTTCCTCCAGTTAATTCTACCGGGAGGACATTAGAAGTCGATTGGAGACTAGTCGCTAAAATAATGGACGTGGCGTGATGTAGAGATGAAATATTCAAATGGTATTATTTGGTTGGGGTTGTGAGAACCCTGACTGAGAAACATCATATTATTTCCTCATGCATGATGTCCCTCGGAACTTGGTCTTGTAAAAAACTTGGTCTTGCATGAGTGTCTTTTGCCATGCACGTATTGGAATTTTAAGGTAATGAACAAAACATGTTAGAATAAAAATTGTAATGTAAAATGAATTCCTAGGTTGCTAATCAAATCTCTAACTCACACATTTTGAAACTACAGCTTCTTTTTTCTAAACTCTGTATAAAATGAGAATAACCACCTCACTTTACAAATTGTACTAAAGAGTTTAAAAAGAGTTTAAAAATGTGATTTCTGCATGTTTGCAATAGAAAAAGCTGTAAAGCAACAAGGACACGTGCTGAACAAAATTTACATTTCTGTATTTAAAGGACCAGTCAGTGAAATTTTGCAGCATCTAGTGGTGAGGTTGTGAGTTGCAACCAATGGCTCAGTCCACTGCTCCCCCCTACCTTTTGATGCAATACGGTGGCTGACACAGGACAAAGATGTTGTCACGTTTTCACTTCTTTGCCGAAGGAGATAACATATTTACGAAGCGTGCAGTCTAAAGCAGATTGTCCAATTGGAACTACTGTAGAAACATAGCAGTGCAACATGGCGAATTCTATGTAAGGGGATCTGCGGTGTAAATATCTCATTCTAAGGTAATAAAAGTACAGTATTACGGTTCATTACGTGAGGTCTTTATACCTCTGAAGACATAGTTATGTATATTATATTACATTTCTGTCAATAGATCCTCCTTAATATTACACACTGGTCCTTTAATGTTTCAATCAACTCAAATTGTTATGCTGATAATACAGTTTGAACTAAAAATGTGATTTGAATGAAAAAATAATGTGCCGCTGTATTTAGTCACTGAATAGTAATTAATGAATGAAATCTATCATAGTCCCAGCAGTATATGTACAATCATTTGTTAAGACAACATGAGTTATTGCATATATTGTGTCAACTATTTCTCCTGACATTACAGATCTCATCTAAGCTCGTTTAAAGGCAATATGTAGATGCCTTAAGGAATTGCCCATTCACAATTAAAATCCTTCTGACTATGGGTAATTTATCCTATTTATAGAAAGGCAAAGTTGGAGAAAAGCTCAGATGATGGAGATCTTTTGTGTGTAGAAAAATAGCAGGAGAGAAGCCCACTATATCAGTAATAATCTTGCAATCTTTCTGTTAACAGCAGGAAAACAAATGCAGAATTGTGGTGAAATACAGGTAACATTGCACAATAGTTTCACAATGAGCAATATTTTTTTATATTTGGTAACAGAATTGTTTTCATTATCTAATGTTAACAGATAAAATGTTGATTTTGGTAATGTATTAGTAAATGTTAAATTGAACTATAATTACTAAATGCTGTAGACATATTGTTTATAAATAATGTATACAAATGATACCTCAATGTTAACAAAATGATACTTTAATGTAAAGTGTTACTGAAATGTATTCTACCGTGGTAAAAAGTTGTTGAGTAATGACTACATTGTCATCATAATTGTAATATCAATATTATATGCTATATTTGTATTTTATTTTATTTTATATTATTTTTATTTTATTTTATAATAAATATGAACTAGACCAAATGGAAACATTCACAGTTTTGGTTTTTAATGTAAATGTCAGCTAATAACGCAAAACACATTGTGACTGGCACAAATCATGTTTGTTTACACTGCATACAACGCATACACTGTAAATATATTTATCTTTGTCATTTCATTTTTCATTCTAATTACAAATGTCTATGGAACCCTTTATATCACCTATACCTTCCAGTGTAATTAAATGAGTACCTGTTGCTCTGATAGGAGCGATCAGAATGAGGCAGCTTGTGTGAGATAGATGTTGGGGTTTTCACAATAGCACTGCATTGTAAACGCAGCTTAGCTTGGACATGCAATCACTCAACCGAGCCTTTACTCACAGATCAATATATTCAAGCTTGAGGTCATCAGAGGTATTGCTGTTAGTCTGGCCACAACCGTCAAACAGTCACAAGGAGGCAACAAGTTCCACCCCCATTTCTAGTGATCTAGAGTCCTCTCACAATACTTCATATCCATGATCTCATTTAAAGATCTAATTTTCCTAGAGGTGAAATGTGTCATTTTTTAACCAGTGGCAGGATCAAATGGAAATGTACTTGATTTGAAACAGGATCGACAGACAGATTTAATACTTTTGCAGTATTTGTTTCATATCTTCATCCACTGTGCAGTTTTGCAAACTTAGAGATGCTAGACTGACAGCACAGCTACATACCTTACTAGCTTCTCTAATTTCCAGGAAAGCCTGAGATTACAGATAGATTACAGATATGATAGATGACACAGTTCTGCAGAAGAACTAGCGTTGTCTATAGGACTGGTGCCAAAACCCTTCAGGGAAGATGGAAAACTAGGGTATCATCCAATTTGATTTTTCAAATCCTTCTGTTTCTAAGGAGAATTTGATGATACCGGAGCATGATTCCAAAACACATATTCATATAAGTGTAGTCAATGTGCAGTAACTCAAATCTAACATAGTTTTACATAGATATTTATCATGTACTACAAGTGGAAGTCTTATGTGCATTCAAATAAATCTATTGTGTTACACCCATATCACCGAACCACATTTCCTATCTGTTTCAAGCCGTTCAGATGTGGAAAGCAGAAATTCCCTGTCTTTTATTCTGGGCACAAACCTTTCTTTCATGATCCAGCCAGCAGTGGAAGGTCCTGACCCCACTTCCCCAGTCCCCGTCTGCTCAATGCCTGATGCTTGGCTTGACTCTGCGTGGATTATTGCAACGCTCCATGCAGGCACTTTGATGTAATAACTATGTGCAACTTGAAGGTAGAATGAAATCTCACCTGATGAAACACTGGATAGACAGACAGCTGGGTGGAACATTTCACCATCACCACAATACCTCTGTCTGTAACCATCAATGAAAAAGCTGAATGCTTTGTTTAAAGAAAATCGCAGATCGTACAAAGCGCGTTTCCTTTTTCTTTTTGTCTTTGTTGTAGGATAACTCTTGCAACATCAAAGAAATCATCAGGGCTGTTGTGTGGAAGGTTTATATAGAAAGAAGGAAAGAAAGAAAGAAAGAACAACAGTAGTTTGAGATTTGGTAAGGCTGAATGATTGTTAATGCAAACTTTACTTTTAAATACGTTTACATATGAATTTAAGAACACAAGTTGCCCAACAATCCATGCGTTTTTTTTCCTCGATTTTAGTTTTAATGAAACAGTGCACCAAGTACAGTAAGGTTTCCCTGCCTGCCATTATTATACTGTATATACAGTACATCGGCAAACTGACATGTACACCAAAAAAACATAATAAAGAATTTATTATATGATGTAACGAGACAAACTCCTTAATATGACTTGAAGTCACTGTAAATATTCATACAAAATAAACACGACAAACACATTATATTGTCTTGGAGATAACTGATAGAGATAGGAAATAGAAGAAGCTTTTAGCTGACTTTACATGCTTTGAGTCAAGCACGCGTTAGCTTCAAACCACATGTATAGTTGTGGGAATTGTGCCCTCTAGAGAATATACTACTACAGAATACAAGTTAGTGGCGGAAACAAAGCTTTCATTTTGATTGAAATGTTTGGAACACCAAATTCCATTCAACTCTCCTCAAACAATAAACTGCCTTGGAAATCCTTTTTTCTTTGTCTAAAATGACTAAAAGCAGATCACAGGTGACACAGAGCATGTCCGCCTGTATTTGTGTGACTTTGGAGCTCTTCAGCACTGCTCTGCAAAAAAAACTTCTAATGGAGGTAATTCTTCAGGCAACCTCATTGCAGCTAAGAATGAACCCTGGCTTTAGTGTATTGATCCCTCACTACTATCAATATAGTAAATGAGGTAATTTTGTTTGGAAACACACAAAGAGGGTTGTGTTGCCTTTAACAACTTCATCTTTACAACAGGCAATTAATGTTAGCTGTCCGGCCGGCAGCTTCCACATGGACACTCTGATGTGTTGCAGGTGTCTAAGTGTAAACTAATGATGGATTTAACTGATTGGATTTAGTTAATGATAGCTACAAACAGATGGAATTATATAAAGTCTGAAGACACTGATGGAAGAATTTACAAAGAATGAATTATTTCTACTTCGAGTATTTACACACACTGTCTGCGTTGCTTTAGCACGCGGTTGAGAGTTAAAGGTGCTGTGTGTAAGATTAAGGTGGATCTATTGACAGAAATGCAATATAATGTACATAACTGTCTTTATGTTTTTATTATACTATCAAAATGTGACGTCATCTTTGTCCTGTGTCAGCCACCATAGTGATTTGAAAGGGAGGGGTAAGTGGTGGAGTTAGCCGTTGGTTGCAATTCACAACCTCACCACTAGATGCCACTAGAAGAAGTGCTTAAACATGTAAATGAAAGTGAAAGTGACCTATTTGTCAGATATAGTGACCCATACCCAAAATGTGACCTCTGCATTTAACCCATCCAGTGAATAGTGAACACACATACACCGGGAGCAGTGGGCAGCTATCACTGCAGCACCCGGGGAGCAAACAGGGGTAAGGTGCCTTGCTCAAGAATATATCAGTTGTTACCTGCCGGTACTGAGAATAGAACCAGCAACCTTCTTGTTTCAAGTCCGACTCTCTAACCATTAGGCCACAACTGCTCTCTAAATAAACTAAATGATGAAACTGGACATGACATAGTTGACAGTTAGTGGGAGTCCAGGTCATACCGACTTATAACTTAGTTTTCCTAAAAGTTAACTGGCAAACTCAACTCGCATTCTTCAAAATGTGTTTTCAAAGCATAGTTTTCCATAATCAGGTAAGTGAATTGTCTCATCCATAACGGTCCATATTCCTCTTAAATAAAAATAAAAATGTACTTACTTTTTTATGTTCTATAACTCCATTTGTTGGGTATTATTGATGTTGGTTTGCACATTCTAATTCACAGAAAAAACATTTTTAGAATAATAAAAACGGTAGAATAACATTTTTATGGGTTAACTTAAAATTTTAAGGCAGCCAGGTTACTTAATTTTTTGAGTTAATTTAACTATAAGTTAACTAATGAATTTCATGCAACCTCGTTATGTTAACTAATATTTTTAAGTCGAATCAATTCAACATTGATCCAACATTTCTTTTTTACAGTGTACAAAGTACGTTTTCTCTCAAAAACCTTTTTTGTCACATCCATAGCGCATTCATTTGTCCATATTTTAAAATAGAAAATGTGTGCATAGACTGACATTTGTCTTATTCTACCATCAGTGGATAAAATATAAACAGATTGTTCAATATATTGGTAGTAAGTAAATTCTCTAAGAATTTATATTTCAAGTACTGACTGAAAATGCCACATCTATAACGCTGGAATTGCTCAGATATTTTTTACACAGAATTTGACAGCTTTGTTTGATTTACAGATCAATCAACTTCATAATTAAGCTTTATAAAACACCACAGGCAGCTACAACAGAAAGTTAAATGATTTGTAGTGGAGTCGTTCGTGCTTACAATAAGTCAGGATCTTATAACACCTTTGAAATCAGTTGTGTTGAAAAGGCAGCTGTATTAGGGCTTCTTAAATGACTCCAGTAAGGATTCTGAACAGCCAAATGCCACTTGGGAAATAAACATCCTGAAATAGGCATGGCGCCAGGAAATGGATTCTGTTGCAGAATTAATCAGCAGGACTGTTTTAGAAGGGAACAATTTAGATTTGGATTGGATCTTTGCTGACATCGGGGTTATCAATGTGCCTCAATGCTGCCCAGGCAGTATTATTTGATCCCTGATGTCCACACCAAGGCCTGATAGATGTTAGCAGCCAACCATCACATCTAGATCTAGATCCAGTGTGTATGTTGAATGATTTGACAGGAATTCTTTTTCTAATATCATACACAATATGTCAACACACAGTCAGGCAACAAACACGCCATGATTAAAGCTGGATTGTGTTTTGCTATAGATAGGCCTCATATTAATAAAGAAACTGAACAATTATTCTATTTGACGATAGAGAAGACTGTAAGTCTGTGGTATCAAACAAGAAATAACCCATAATGTGAGAGTGAACCATCAAAATTCAGAACTCTCCCATTAATGTTAGAATCTCCAAGCTCTTGTTTCAATGGTTTCTAATAAAGCAATATCTTAGACTTTTATTTGTGAAGCAAAGCACAACATTATCTTTTTAACAGTTTGGATTTAGCTAGAATTTAGACTGGCCACTTTTTTATTTGGTCTGAATGATACCTTAACAAAATATGTTGAATAAGGCAAATTACAACCTTAAAGTGATAGTTCACCCAAAAATGAAAATTCTGTCATCATTTACTCACCCTCTTGAACACAGAAGAAGTAATTTTGAAGAATGTTGGTAACCAAACAACAACAGGCCCCTTTCACTAGTACTGTACAGACACAAAACCAATGCAAGTCAATAGGTACTGCCATTGTTCGGTTACCGACATTCATCAAAATATCTTCTTTTGTGTTCTGAAGAAGAAAGAAAGTCATTTATGTTTGAAATGATAAGAGGGTGAGTAAATGATGACAGAATTTTCATTTTTGGGAAACTATCACATTAAGAAGCTCTCCAAAGTTTCAGGGTTGGGGTTTCTATTTTATTTAAAATTAACATCTTTAAAAATGCAAGGCACCGGGAGCTGTGCAAAATGCAAACATGTAAGCAAAATCCTCCAGTAAGAGGTTGAACTTTTACAGTTAAAAAAAAAGATAAATAAATAGTTCCTACAGTAATGGTTAAAGCTGTAAACGAACATATGGGTGATGCTTTCTCCATTCAGAGTTTTTGTTGGCTGATCTCTTTTTCACGTGCCTGCTTTATTTCAGCAGTCACACGTAATGAAAGAGTTTCATTGCTTTTAGCATCTGGTCTTTTGGAACCTCGTGCTGGACTTTACCCAAGTTGGCGTGAAAAGTGTCAGCGCTTACAGTTATCGCAGCAAATCCCAGTTACTTTAAGCCCATAATAGTATTGATCAATCACAGACTTGGACTTGAGGAATTGTGACATTGATTCAGGCCAAACTTAATATACATTTCGTTTAGGTTTAAAGGAAAACTTTCAAATCTCTTTTAAACAGGTAATTTGAAAAAGGAGGCAGGTGCACATTGGAACTGCTTCATGTTTTATGCTGCTTTGACACAGAAAGCCCAAATATCCTGTTGTACAGAGATCAATAGAAGTACTTTTTAATGTGCCACATTCTAATCTTATTTATGCAGCGGCCAAGATCTCCCGATGCCAAATACCATCAAAACCAGCAGCTTTGATGCTTGGGCCAAGGTATTAAAAAATACTGGAATGTGGTAGTGCCTGCAAGTGCCAGGTGTATAACACCCTATAATTAGGCCTGAAATGAATTAAATCAGGATATAAAATACTGTGTATATATTAAGCTAATATTTGTAATGCCAGCATCACAAATTTCATAATGCAGCAGAGCTGTCTGACCGGAGCAACTACATAAAAACGTTTTTTGGACAGGTGTAAATCATGCTACGAATGATTTTTTTACACATCAAAAAGAGTTAATAATCTCTTTACACAGGCTATGCCTCGCAGTGAAAGGCACTTTTATAGTCTGCACATGTTCTGGTTTGTCAAAGTATCCCATTTTCCTCCACGTATAATAATACGTTGACAGTGTGTTTGGCTCTCAGCAGGAATAGCTTTGAAGAACACGAAAATGACCTTATTATTTTCTCTTCAATGACATCATTGCTCATCTGCAAGGTGTTAATTTGAATTCGTACAAGTTTGTGCGGCTGAGCAATTTCCTAAAATTAGTTTCACCGTTCTGATGCTTGTTTCCTGTGTTAGAACAGGTCCACGACACTTTATCTTGCAAACAGACAATCCATTTTAACTAGAATTTGCAAAGAAATTGAAAAATAAAAATAATTACAAAACACCAGATTTAATTGGCCTCCGTGTCAATATGACAATGATAAAAAAATCTCTTTTTGAAGTGAGGAGACAGAATTACAACCTTTGTTTTGCGAACGTGTAATTGAGATATCCGACATTAAAAGCACTCGCATGACAATGGCTATTAATTCTCCAATTACAATCCAGCACAGTTCTGCGAAAGAAAGAACAAAATAAAGAAAGAGTGTTGGCATAATAAAAACTTCAATTCCAACTTCTTTAAACAGTAGCTTAGGAAAAAGTCATATTTCATCAAAAAAGTGTTACCTACTTTATGTGTTATAAACTACTAATTGTCAGCAGCTTAAAGTGGAGCTGTCACAATATCACCCAGATATTAGCACCAGAATAATACTTAATGTTTTTCGAGGTGCAGTGCAGAACACAAAACCAAAAAGCTCCATAGGCACAAACAGCCTAATATTCATTCTGCATTATTAAGATTAAATATTAAAAGCATCATGTGCTGTTTTAATATTCATAGAATTGAACTTTTACTGAAATATTGGTGATGCTTTTATGTGCGGTTGGCTGGGAGAGCTGTACACTCTTATTACATTTCATTGTTTGATCACCTTCAGAGGGTGAATGGGTTGAATGGAGTCCAGGTCTCTTTACCCAAATAAACAAACATTTGACTTCAACACTAAAAATCCTTCTTTTAAACATTGTATTATACTATGATTATATAATCTATTATATATTTAAATAGTAAATGTTTTATTCATATAGGGACTAAACAATCAAGGCCATACAAGACACAACTCTTATAATAGTGTTTCTTAACCATGGGATGTGAGACTACTAGGATGAAAATAAGACAAGCAAGTAGGCATTACATACCAGAAATGAGTCAGCTGAATATGAGTTTGCAGTCAATCGCAGATGACTATTATCCTCCAAAAACACTGCAAGCGTTTACTTTACAACAGATTTTTGAGACTGAACGTGGTCATGATGTATCCCGATTACAGAACCGCTGCTGGCTAAATATGGAATTGGTGCCCCCATCCTAACCAAATACAGTATTAAAAGAGTTGACCTAAAAATGTTAGGTTTTAGAACAGAACAGCCTTACAATTATAAATCTGTTACTGTAGGCATATAATAAACAATAATAAAAAATGTATGTATGCATGTAAATAATAACCAAAAATGTACATTTATAGGTCAATGCATTTCTGATTCTACGAAATTTACAAATGCACACACTTGTGCTTGTAATCATTGAGTTCTTTTAACAAACTGTTATGTCAATCGATGCTGAAAATTAACAAGCCATTTACATTGTTATTTTTAAGCAAATGACATGTTATTTGGTGGCCTAGCTACACAGATCTGAGTGTGAGCCATGGTGGCTAAAAAGGGTAGATTTAAAATGGAATTTTGAAAAAAAAATGCTTTTTTAAAGTCCCCTGCATGAAGTCACAAATGAAGGTTTGAGGTTTTTAGGATAACGCCTCAACCATTCATACCATCACCTAGCAACAAAGCGACGCAATGTCATTTATTTAATTGGAGAACCGACAACTTTATGCAAATGATGAGCAGAGTTGTTGGCGGTTTGTATGCACAGTAAGTGCATTAGTTGCTTACCCATATGCTAGTGTGCTTCAAAACAAAATTTGTATTCAGAAGATAAGCATTCAAAACATATAGTCTCTCAAATTCACCCCCAAAAATCTAGAATTTTGTAAACATTATTCTACACTTTTACATTTTTTTTAGAATCTGAAGCATCCTGTCTCCTGCATTATCAAAAATTGTCACTTGGTCATACAGTGGTTCTGAAAGTTTTCCTGATCCACTGGCCAAGCATATCATGCAGTACACGACTGTGAATGAAACACTTGGTGCCGCATGATGCTGCATGAAATTGTGACATGCATTTCTCTGTACGTTCACCATTTCCTGTATGATAAATGGTACATAGTGCAGTAAACAGAGGATAGGGAATGATTGTGACAGTGTGAATGATCACACACAGTCAGACTTGTACTGTACATTATAAACAGCACTGATAAGTAGAAGAGGAGACAAACACTGATGCCATACACCAGCATATCGGCTGTGTCACAAGCTGTCAAATATGGCTTTGCGGGGTGATTCAGTACATAAACAAAATGCTATTGGTTATTTAAAAAGGGGAGGAGCTATTCTACGAAGGCAGCATTTTAAGGTAGGAAGGCACATCCAAATCTAATGTTTTCTTTACTTTGTTGTCTCTTGAGATACTTTCATCTGGTTGATTTTTGAAGGCAGCATGGATGTACTACTTTTAAGGTCCCACAATGCTCTGCGTGTAAATGCGTAAGGAAGCTTCAATAACCTTTCAAGTTTGCCTTTCTAAAGAGAAATTTGTATTCTAGTTTCCAAATAGGTGATTGGAAGCTGTATTTCTCGAAGCTGCCTTTGTAGGCTGATGCGGAGTCATTGCAGCGAGGCGACAAGTCAGCTGCTCAAGCTTTCAGACGCAGCCTGTATATCTCATGCTGTATTCCTGTTTCATTTGACATTATATCAACACATCAAACTATGCTGCACATCCAAGGCCTTTAACATGTCAATACTAAAACGTGGGTCAGACAGAAATCACACACTCTAACTTTGCTTTAGCGAAGCTCAAGGGAGAAAGCCTTTCCCTAAACCAGTGGATTGACAAAGCAATTTTTGAGTTCAGAAAGGGTAAAGCTGTGTTTTGGGGCTTAAGAAAGCTTTCTAATTAGATTAAAGCCAGGACCAAAGCCTTCTTTATCTGCTCTTTTTTGGGGTCTTGGAGTTGAATGGAGCTCAGGACTCACTGTTGTGCTGGATTACCCCCAGAACACCTTGACCAATTAGGACAAGGGCAGGTATCATGCTGGTGCTTTTGCAAAAATTGGGCCTTCTCTTGGCATCTGACTAATACTCCCTAATTACTGACAGCGACTCTCATTTGCCACGGAGCAAAGTCTTTTGTTCTGCCCACCCTGCTAAAGGTAACGCGATCTGCCTCTCCTTGACCTCCCCTCCACTGAGAGCTAATCAGCCTCACCTGTGTGCGCTCCCCGGTGGCTACGGAGTGCTAACTCAGCAACAGCTGATAAGGTTTCGATCCCCCAGGTAAACAGCAGAGGCCAAGGACCCTAGTCAGAGTTAAGATCAAGATTGTCTGAGTGAGGCTTGTGGGATTGTGTTGTTCTGCGCTCCGACTCGTGAAAGACAGCTCGGGCGGAGCTGAGGCGAGGGAACATTAGCTATGCTCGCTAACATCCGTGCCGTTGTTGGAAAGAGTCAGCATATTAAAAGGGGCTTCCAGAGGACATCGATAATGAGTGAAATCTACAGTGTGCTTCTGTTGAGGGCACAGGTTAGTCCTAATAAACTGATGATGCGGTAAGAAACATCTTTGACAAAATGTAAAGAGTAGACCACAACCCTAAGCATGTTGCTGACTAGTTTGGACATGATGTTTAAAATATGGACTTTTGTGTTTAATGACTATGGATAGTTCCACTGAGCAGGCCTCGTAAAGGCTTTTATTGCAAACATTTATCCCAAATGGAGCATTTGATGTGTATGTGCAGACAGTGCAGTCTCGCAATGGCCGCCACATGCCCTTGTTTACAAGAACGTAGGGTGTCCCATTTGTCACTTTCATTAGAGTCCTTATGAGTTGGATGCTCCGTTAGGCAGAGGTGGGAAATACTTAAGTATTTTAACTCTCAAGTACATTGTTAAATTCTCTATTTATGTATTTTATCCGTATGTTTTAAAATTTGAAAAAAAAAAGTATCTTACTACATTATAAAGCATATAAATGGTTTCAGCGGCAACAACATAAGCGTTAGGTGGTTCTTTTGCTAAGAAGCAATAATTGTTGAGTAGTTTTAATTTAATTAAATAAAATTAATGTACAATAAAATATGAATATTATATAACATATTATCATTAAATATCAAATAAATAGTTATATTATAACCAAACACAAACCGGAAGTCAGGCATGTGTGTTCGATGAAACCTTCTATACAGTAACATACCTTTTGCTCCACTACATTTGATAAATACGTGTCGTTTTTTTTACATTTAATCCTTAGGCATATTAACATTCTAGTACTTTCTAGCATTTTTTTTGTCATTTAAATTCTAGTATTTGTTCTCAAAATTTTAACCTTATTTCTTGAAAAAACAATAAAGTTAATGACATTAATGCTATTTTGTTCCATGACAGAAAACCATAATGTGTTTTGACATGCAAGGTTTTATTTGAATATTGAAATGACAATAAATAACATTCAAACAATATATGAGCACACAAAATAAGAGTCAGTTAAGATGAATTGCTAGATTAAGTCACAATAAGGGTGAAAGAGCTAGAACATGAATAATTTCAATACAGAATTCGTCTAATTTACAAGAGGTGAGCTTGAGGAATTAAATACAGAGAAAATGGTAAACTACAATGTCATGAGACATCCAAAGGTGAATGCATTTTCTCAAATGAAACAACTTTATCCTGCTGTTTGATGTGGGAACATATCTGCAATATAGATTAGAAGGCTAATAGAGAATGTATATCGTCTATATGAAGACAAAAAATGTTCCTCTTTTTTGCAGACGTTTATAATGGAAAGAACATTTTTAATAGAGTGTCAAGTCTTAATGTGTCATTTTCAACAATTAATATGATGTTAAATATAATAGACTTCCCATAATGCTTTGTGCAAATATGACTAAGTTAATAGGTCATATCAGAGGAACTTTGTATCATCTTCCATTAAGATGAAAGAGAAGACGTGTTTTGGCTGTAGTACCCAGTATCCCACCTGCTTCTCCTCCCTCTTTCTGCTCAGAAGCTGTTGTTTTGTCACTGAGCCATGGTATCCCAGCATTCCCTAATGAGATTAGATGGCCACTAATGAGCTCTACAGTGGGTAAAATCAGCTGTGTAGTGAAGGTCAGAAATTTCACCACAGATTGTGCTGTTGGACTTCAAGAATCATTAACTAATAACAAACAAGTGATTTATGAGAGAAGTGGAATTTTTGTTGGCCCTCAGGGAAGGGTTTCCTTTTCGCCATCCTAATTTTTAATGAGCATGAAAATATGGAAATGAAACTAAGACTTGGTACAATAACACGGTAAGCTGTTTTGGATAAGAAACGCACTTTGGCTTTGTCTGGCTTAATGGAACGTTCACATAAAACTTGAAAATAATGCACATCTGACTTGGGTTTCGATTCACCTTGAGTAAGTAAATGTTTGACTATTTAAAGCAAACATTTTACCAGAGAAAATAAAGAACCTCTATTATCCTGTTTCTTTTTATGGCAGGACATACAATATTTGTTTTTCCAGGATCATTCTTCCATCTTGGTCCCTCAAAAAGGTCTGCTGACACTGTGTGTTCACTGTCAATGTGAGGTCAGACCATTTTTACCAGGAGACGTATGAAATATTGACATACATTGCATCAAGGCGAGAATTCATCTTGTATTTCAACCTGCTGCCCTCTCTGTGTAATTCTGCAACACTGATGTTTAAACTCGCTGACCCTTCATCATGAGAAATTATTTTCTTTATTTGTCGCAGGATAAAAGCTGCATTGCTGGTGAAATATTTATCAGAGTGTCAGCATTTTCCTGTATTGACGTGCATTTTTTATTTCGAAAGGGTCTTATGTTGGCGTTATTCCCTCTTAAGCAGTGATAGTCAATTTCTTTTCAGCAGTTTCAGAGAGATATAATTAAGGTGCAGTTTGCTAAGTGCAGTATTTTTTTGGTAACTGTGCACATTAGTAAGGCAAATATTGCATGCTACAGTGTTTTAAGCAAATGCATCCAATACATCTTCCTATCAGACCAGAAAGATCTTTGTCACTGATATCTACTGTCTGGGGGAAATTGTGGTGGAGAGTGACCAATGACCGGACCGTGATTTAATCCTGATGTTCAAATGGTACTTTTTGCCCCTAAAGTTTAAACAACAAAAAATAGCTGAGGTTCATAATTTATTTTTAAAAGTAAAACAGACAATTTACCCAAAAAAGAAAATTATGTCATCATTTACTCGCCCTCTTGTCATTTTAAACCTGTATGACTTTCTTTCTTCTGCAGAAGCTTTTTTGAAGAATATTGGTAAGCAGATAATGGCGGTACCCATTCACTTTTATTGTATAGACACAAAACCACTGCAAGACAATGGGACAAATTAAGTTAAATATAAATTGGCCACTAGCTAGACCGATTAACAAACACAGACTGGAAGTTAACTTCGGGTTAGGTGCATGCATCCAATGAAACCATCTATACCTGTATTACTTTCTTTCTTCTGCAGAACACAAGAAGATATTTGAAAGAACATTGGTAAGTAAACAACATTGACTTCCATTATGAACACAAAAACAATGAGACATTTCTCAAATCTTCTTTTGTGCTGTGCAGAAAATCGTTCCGCTGATTTTATAGTTCTGTGACGATTTGTCGGAAGTACCTGCTTTTTGTTGTGTTGGCACCACAGGAACCGGACAGAATTTTAGTTTCGGATAACCTTTTAGGAGGAAAACTTGAGCTCTTTCTTCAAAGCAGGGTCTAAACCACCAGAACAGGAATGATCCGTGATGTAAGCAAACTGTGATTTGCCCAACTTCTGCTGTTGGTTGTTTGTCATTGTTCGACGGACTCGCTTAAATGACGTTGCTGTCAAAAACGTTGTTCCTGAACTCGGAAAGCACCTAATGTGGAAGAATAAGGACTATCTAATGACAGAAATTCAATATGATATACATTACTATGTCTTCAGAGGTGTATAAAACACTTACAAAGCAATAAACATAAACAAAAATATAACAATTGTTAAAATACAGTAAGAGTTCAAAGCTATGAATTTAGTATGGATAGCATAAACCATAGTTTTTTCATAGGGATAGTTCACCCAAAAATGTAATTCTGTCATCATTTACTCACCCTCAGATTGATCCAAACCTGCATAAATTATGTTGTTCTGCTAAACACAAAAAGGAAGATATTTATAAAAAATGTCAGTAATCCAACAGAGCTCATCCCCCATTGACTCCCATAGTATTCATTTTCCATAATATGGCAGTAAATGGGGGATGAGATCTGTTGGTCACTGACATTCTTACAAGTATCTTCCTTTGTGTTTAGCATAAAGAAATTTATACAGGTTTGGACTAACCTGGGGGTGAGTAAATGATGACAGAATTTTCTTTTTTTTTGGTGAACTATCCCTTTAATACCTGCAAGTTACTTCTTGGTAAGTTATAAGTTGGTGAGTCATCCTGGTGTCTTGGCAAATCTAGGTGCATTTAAAGTTTCTTGAGCTTTCTCCTGAAACGGTAAAGGGCATGAACATTTGAACACACTTACTTAAAACTTCTCTATTACATCATTGTCCAACTCCACATCAAATGTGTATCAATTCAGCTCGAGGTTCAAAGCATCTCATAAAGTAAATTAGCTTCGAACGCTCTCATGAATGGACGCTGGCATTTAGGATGTGTGTTTCACAAGGCGCTGAGACTTACTGCCAGCAGTTCTCTTCACTTAGAAAACTTTGACGTATGGGGTGTGCTAGGTTTTGTGAAGCTAATGAAAGTGCAGACTCCTCTATTAACCTCAGAAAGGAAAGTCAAGGTAGTTTGATGCATTCAGATTGGCAATGGGCAATATTTCACCACGACAGGCATTAGCAATGAATAATTAAGTGTGTAATATATCGTTCGTGAGGAGAGGGAGATAAAGCAATTCAGCTGTAATTGATTATCTTTACTAGCAATGCAACACTGTTACCAAGTTCTTATAACTGTGTGTGTGTGTGTGTGTGTGTGTGTGTGTGTGTGTGTGTGTGTGTGTGTGTGTGTGTGTGTGTGTGCGTGTGCGCGTGCATGCGTGTGTTTGGAAAAATGGGATTTTGATGGTGCTGTCAGGGCAGTTGCAGTCATTAGCTTTGAGAATTCTTCTGTGATGGAAGCAAAGGCCTGGTGTGCTCATGAGCGTGAGGTCATGAAAATTTAAGTGGGAAATTTATACCAGAGAGACCGTGGCCCTGGCAGTGACTCGTGAATGCCCGGGGACACATGTTTTCACATCGGCCCAGAGTTGGGCCGATGTGAGTGCTGATAAATAGTTAAGAAACTTGGGGTTGTGTGCACTACGTAAGATGTTAGAAAGGAATTGCATGCTTAAAAATGCAGTTTGTAGATAAGATAAAGCCATATTAAATTACAGCCATGAACTAGCAGTATGTTGTATGTTGCAGTAACTTACTCTAGATTTATATTTATCTAATTTATTGGCAACAGTTTGTTCAAAGATGAACATTAAACATTAATAAGTCTTTATCTTTACAGAAAAATACTATAAAGTAACATCCTCATGCAAAGCATTCTGGGAACCTGAAATTCTCATCAACCTTTGAACAAACTGTTGCCAGTAAATTACATCAATTTAAATCTAAGTTACAGGCAGACAGCTGTCAGTAATATTGTAATTTCAACAGTGCAGGTTCGGAATAGAAGGTACATTATGCAGTTTTGAACAAATAAATTATATATATATATATATATATATATATATATATATATATATATATATTTCTTTAATATTTCCTACATTTATTATTAATATATTTCACAACTATATTTACAAAGCTGTGTGTGTACTTAAACATTTACAGTGTGAACTACTGAAAAAGCATGAGGACATTGGATAGTTTAAATCTATTCTGCAACATATTATTGGAAACAGATGCAGTGTCCCTTAATATTAAAAACTAATGCCAGGTGTTAAACATTTCAAGAATGTTAGATTATAACTGATTATTTATGACTAAGAACCACTTCATGACACTTTTTGTCACATCCTGTGATTTATGTAACTATACATAAGTATATATTTGATATCATTTAAGTAAATTGAGGACCTAAATTGTTAGTCTCTGTGATTTTGCATGGTAATGTAAGCCATATGTGCCCTCATGCAGATGAATCAAGTCATAAAATAAACCTGGCTTCAGTCTAGGAATCAGTCCGTGTCTTACCGCATACACGTTCTCAAACAGAAGTTAGCAATTGCCATACCTTAGATAACTGACCTATGGCATCCTACCCGGCACATGTGTACTTCTTGTTTAGCATCTGACAGATTGTCATGCATATTCATAGATGCATATGGGTAGCCAGAGCGAGAGCTATCTCATCTCTTATATGAAGACACTTCATTAATAGATGGTGCCAGGAAAAGCCCACTTGCATTGTGTGCACATGTGTGCGAAAGCTTGCATGAGCGTTTCTAAGTAACTTACCAGGATTCGCAAAGCTCTGAAAAGCTGTAAAACAAACCTCACTCTGTTTTCAAGTACTTGTTATTTATGTGAATTTAGTGTCTATGAAATATTAAACACTTTCACTGTTTCATTTTCGTCCTCAAAGCTCTTTTTTATTGCACTGTGCTAAACCAGGCACCCTCGAATGTGAGTTGTGGTTGTACAGTACAGCGTGTTATGTAAAACACAGAAAGGAATAATCACGGCAGGTAACAGCTGGTGGGCTGAATGAAAAGCGCATGCAAGAATGTCGTCCTCGGGGATAATCAGACGTAGGACATAATCATTCAATAAAATCGGGCACGGGCAAACTAATTACGCTGCTTTATTTCTGGAATCTGTGGCTGTCTGGATTCATGACGGATATGTCGTATGGCATAGACGGATGTGTTTATCCGCAGCGCATCACCTTGCCGTGACTGACAAATAACTGACAAATGAACAAGCTCCACATGGGCTGCTTGTTTCATTTTATATGCATCAGTGGCCTTAAAGTATATTAGGTTGTTAACACAATCAGCGCTCTTTATTTACACATCTTCAGACAATATGCTGTATGATATACATCCTCAGAACTGTACATTGGGCTGAAAGATTGTCAACTGGCGGTTGTCTCACACTCACGCCACCTAGTGCCGTGGATGTATGCGTCAAATTTAGTTTAAATTCAGTTAGCGAAACGTCCTTTGTGGAGTCGTCCACAAGTAATTTATTTCACAAGCACAAGTGTCCAAAAGCAATTTCTTTTAATAAGCAAAATAATTCAAGCGCCCACTTATTTAAAAAAAAATATTTATATTATATATTGTAGTAAATAATCCTTTAAGTGACAATTTCATAAAGTTTATGGACGAAGATGCATGTAAATAAATTACCTTCGACTGTCAGTTGCCTATTGACAAAACCTCTCGCAATAACCACAAGATCCTCTGCAACGTCCTGTAATTTACATTTACTACCATATTGCTGGATTTATTTAAGCTCCCTTCTATTTTCAAACAGCACATCAGTGACACAGGCCACATGGATATTTATGGCTCTAAAACTGATTCTCTCCACCTACTGAGTTACCAGAGACAGGTTCGTAACCTGTCCGACCATAGGTCGAAACACAGTGTCATTCCCCTGTTCAAGGTCCATGCAACCGTTCCACAGCACATATGTGCTTGTCTTTGGCATCGCCGCCTTCATCTTGTCGCGGTCACATTCAGCATGCACTGTGCCGTGAGCTTCACTGCCAAACAGGTGTTCCACCTCAGCTAGGCCATCAATCTGCTATGGCCCATCTCAGTATGATTCAGGGTTAATTATCATCAAATAAGCCATTAGAAAGAATGATGAAAAGGAAGGGCAAGTATCCGCGGTTTGATCGGAAACAATGGCAAACGCATAAGTGGAGATACGGTAGATATTACTCAGATGTTGTCGCATTAACCGGTTCAGAGCTAATGCGGTCCTTATGAAGAAAATGATATGACCATATATTCTCCCTTTTTTAAATGGACCTCATCCATTAAAGAAAATTACAGTTCAAATAAAAACCACATAACATATCTCCCCGTGCTTCTTCGGAATCTTGACACAGGGATCTTTTTCATTCCAAATAATTTCACCATTTGTAACTGGTAAATGGCATTATGATTCTGTAATGTGCTTAATGTATTAATTGGCATTAGCATTGCATTAAGATGGTTCAGTAAATTATTCCGTAGCATTATAGAGACACCTGACCTATCGTAGATTTTACACTCTGCCTAGTAGTTCATTTATCTATGCAGAATATTTCCATGTGAATATTTTAAGACCCAATTAAATACCAACTGACCCGAACGTCTTAAAGCAGCCTTGGCAACACAGCTGAGGTAAATCGCGCCCATCATTGGAATTTGTTTTCAGCAAACTGACAGCCGTGAAAAGAAGGCTTTTCAAAATTTTATTTAGGAAGCATTTTTAGATGTTTTGTGGCCATTTCAGTTCTGTGTGTTTAATTTCAACAAAATCAAACAAGTCATCCAACAGCAATGTGAAATCCAGACAAGACACTTAAAAACTGTAATAAAAATCGAGGTTTAATACATAAAAAATATTTTTTGAACATTTCCTGAATACAAATATTACTGTTATACCAACGCAATCTCACGGCGAAATCGTAAGTATTTTACGAGGTGGTTAATTTTGGATAATTCGTATGATTTTGAACAACCTCAGTAGTACGTTTTTGTATGGTTTACTTTTGCGCCAGTGACGTTAGGTTTAGGGGCAGGGTTAGGGGTTGGCCTTCAGTATTGCTTAATCGTACGTTTTTGTACGACTTACAACGTATGAATTCGAAATAGCCACGTCATAAAATATTTACTACTTCCTGTGAGGGCTGGTTGTACTGCATAAAAGTGAAAATGAACTTGTTTTCTTTGCAGTATTTGAGGTCTGAAAAATACAAAGCATCTTTTCTGTTATTTCTCCAGTTTTCATTTTCTGCAAATAGAAACATTTTGTGGAGAAATATTGTTAGTAGTTCACAGAATAAAGCAAAAATTATCATTTTACCTAAACACATACCTTACCTATAAATAGTCAATTCAGAAAAAAACTGAATTGGTATTTGAAATGGTCTATTTTTTCCGCGGCTGTACATTTGTTGTTCGATTTCCTGGTCTGTAATAAAGAAATCTCTCTCTCTCTTATTGACGTTTAGGGTTCACTGAAAGCACAACCTTCTGATTTGAGTGTTTTATGATAAATTCGACATTAATTTCCAAGATACATGAGAACTTCTGTGTTTTTAGACTGATGACACGATTTCACTTATAAAGCCCCACAATTAGCATTTCCCCCCCTTATTTTCTGACATCCACAGTTTTGCTTCATTGTTAAAAGCATGCCATTTTTACAAGACAGATTCCTTCGCCCCACTCTCATTAGAGAAACAATATGATTACTTCCTAAAGAAATGTGTTATTTGTGTAAATTTCAGCTCATAAATACACTTGCATGCAGGCAAAATGAGGAACGGCTATAACCTTCTGTCTAGCCTCAGAAAATACATCAAAGGGTAACATTCAAGTCAATGTGAATTATAGGTCACCCGGTATTGTACGAGATGCAATAAAAATGAATCAGAGCATTTATATTTGATCATCACTTGCCATAATGTAACATCTACTTCACGGATGTTCATTTTAGCTGTCGTGAAATTGCACGAGTTGCCGCTACAGATGCTATTGATGCTAAACGCAAGTTTGTTGTGAAAAGAGCATTTAAAATCTCCCGATGTAAGTGTTTAAATCAATGCCAAATGTTATTATTCGATGGCTGACTCTTACGGTGAACCCGATTACCTAAAGAACACAAGGAGTGATTTAGAGCGAAACATTTTCACAAATTGTCTAGGACTTCATGCGCTCAGCCAATAGAACGCCTTTCTTTCCCCCTTTCAAATCAGACCCACTTCCAAGTTTCCAGTTATGAAAAATGCCTGGGTAGGGCACTATCATTACAGCAATCACTCTTCTCTGTTGTATCCATTTTGCTTTAAATGTATCTCTAAAGCTCATACAGGCATTTTCAAAACCACTATCATTTCAGTCCGACTGTGATCTCCACCGACAATCTGCATCTCGTTGAGCGTGCGCAAGAAGGGGATGGAAACCAGACACCTGTCTATCGGCACTGGGATATTATGAAAAAAGCTACTAATACTAAATTCTCCAACAGACCAAACATATCAAAGCAGCGTGCACTCAGACTAGACTGGAATAGGGTGATCATTTCAAAAAGAGCGACAAACCATACCTTGCAGGCTTCAAGGCCTAATGATCACCATACTGATCCATGTCACCCATTACTGTGGTCTGCAGCAGTAATCTTTCTTGCAGTTGATTGGCTGATGCAATGACAGCTTTTGGACCACTGACCTGTGGACAAACGTATTGTGGCTGTATAAGATAGGGAAGCTGTTAGTGAGCTGTTTGGCAGGGTGAAGTTTTTGAAATAGATCTGAACGCTCATCTTGAACCATCTACTCAAGGGCTTGGAAGTCACCCAAGTTCACGATCAAACCTCTGAAGTGGTATTGATGATATTTTCAAGGGAGAAGATGCAAAGTCACAGTGGTCATAGACTGGCACGAACTGCACATTCTTTTCATGAACGATATGTGTAAAATTGGAGACATTTGGAGTCTTTTCTTGCTATTTGTCATCTTAAAATCAGAGCTGGAGTTTGATAAATGGGTTGATGAAATGAAAAACTTTCGAGAAAGGTTTTAAACATAACTTTGATTATTTAATACATTTTTGATTCTTTTAAAAATCCATTTGTCACACTGACTGCAAGACTTCAAAATATAAAGAAATGGCAAACACATACAGTGACTAGTCAACGCAATAAAATATGTGAGGGTTTTTATGGGTGATGGCAAATTTTACAAATTTAACTGCCTTACAGCATACGTTTTAGATTAATAATACGTGCATTACTGTAACACTGTGTCCACACCAGGCGCATTTAAAAATAAATATCAGTTTCTAATATAGAATCACTTAAAGTACATTGCATGTCAGGTGTGGATATGTTGTAACAATGTCTTAAAGCGGATATGCAAAATCCTATTGTATTATTTTACATTTACGTTTATGTATTTGGCAGACGCTTTGATTCCATAGCGACGTACAGAGAATTCAGACTATACATTTGATCAGTTAAAACATTTTTGTTGAATAAAATCACAGTTTTTTTTTGTCCTGTTAAAGCAAATTTGATAAAAATAAATGTTATGCATCCTAAACACACATGATTAAATAACACTTCCACAATCGTTGCATATTTAGACAAATTTACAGCTTGTTTGGAAATGATGCACAATATATAGACCATATCAATATTTAAAAATAAAAAATGTTAAAATCTAACAGGTCGTTTGGAAATCTTCAAAGACGGTTTTATCTGACGAACGCACCTGGCCTGAAGTTAACTTCCGGTCTGTGTTTGATGATCGGTCTGGCTAGTGGATAATAATATAACTTTATATAGAAAATATAAAGTTTTATGAAATGAACAATTTGTTCGTTTTGGTCGTTTAACTTTGTCGCATTTAGGTTAAGCCCAGTAACTCAAAATAATACTGACTAGACATACTTTAACTTGCTAGCTAATGTCATTTACTTCCTATTTCTTTTGCTTTTTATCAGAAATAATCTGCAGGTACTCTATTCTTTGTATTTGTACCGGAAGTTGAGTTTGGCCACAAAAGCATGCATGCTCAGTAACGTTTGTTTATGTTGTTACTTTGAAACCGCCTATATTTTAATTTTTATGCTTACTGTACATATTGGTCATAATGAACTGTTAATGTTATACAACTAGCCAAATATTAGAGTGTAATTGTATTGTAATAAAAGCTTTATTTATCTGTCTGCCTCTCAATTAAAATGTGTCTCAAAGCTCTTACCATTGTGTTAATTCTGTGGGAAACAGGAGTGTTCAGAGTATAGCCAAAACATGAATGGACAGTCTAAACTATCCAGACAGCCTAAAGAGATCACAGACATGCTGTGTTTAATGTTCTCTCAAGAATGCAGAACTAGAGGAAAATATGAGCTCTTCTGATACTTCCTGTGAGAACACAGCCCATGTACGATTTAAGGACAGCTTCACTTTCAGAGCCTTGCTGTTATATGAAACATAATTAACATTTCCCCATCAGTTACAATAGAGTGGAAACATGGGGATCCAGATGGATTTGCTTAAATCTGTCTTGAATTATTCTTTCTTTCAGCTACATTCTGATGAGTCTGTCTGGTCATTTATTCAACAAGTGCTGGCTCTGGTCGCACAAAAACTTTGATCTGTACTCTTCTAATAATAATTGATGCTATAAAATTCTCTCACAGCTTATAATATGCCTTTTTTATATTTTTAGTCAAAGAGAGACATCAGTTGGACGTGAATGAGAGATCAGATGATTAAGAAATATTAAATGGCCGATAACCTGTTAAGACTAGTTGATGATGTCGGGCTTTGAAGTCAACTGTGCAGCCAACCCCCTCTTGTGGCCATTTGAGCATTGTTGTTATGTAAGCCTTGCTGTAGATCAATTTATCAGATGCATCAAAAAAGGTTGTCTAATTCTTGTTTATTCCCTGTTACCTTAAATTCAATCCATCTACTTGCACTAAACCTATAAGAGAACATTTTAATGGCTGAATATTCTGGTGCTGCAGGTCACTATGTAAAATCTTAAACCCTGCTAAAAACTGTGATGGATCTGCTCTAGTCTCTATTTAAATCCCATTCTGTACCTCATCCATTTTAAAGAGTAATGTTATTGGATCGTGATGCTGGCGTTGTGTGTGTGGGCTGACCAAGCTCCAATTTGATCATTTTATCTGATTGTGAGGTAAACAGTTGGGTGATGGATACCATCTCATTACAATGGGAAAGTGAGAGTTTAATTTCCTGTACATGTTCCATCTTTATTAATGTCAGGAACAGCGGGTTGTCAATTGCATTAGGGCTTCGTTCTTGTGCTAGATACAAACAATGTCTTCATGTGGAGTTCTGACAAACACACACACACAAACAAAGCAGTCGTGGCATGTCTCACAGTCAGATGGGATAATTGTTTCACTTTGACTAAAGACCCTTTATAACTGAGCTGAACTAAACAACAGTAAAACACAGAATTACCAGCCCGATCTAATGAAATGCCTATAAATAAAACGTTAGGTGCAAACTCGTAAAATAAGTACGCCAAATTGCAATTTTAAGTGTATATGTACGCCAATGTTTGCGTGCATATGATATGCCAATTTTAGCATGCATGCATATTTGTCTTATTAACCTGGCCCCTAACCCAAACCCTAAACCCAATGTTAGCGTGCGTGCATATTATAACCTTTCCCCTAACACAAAACCTAAACCTAAGGTTATTACTTGAATTATTTCAGTGTTTAGGTAATATCATAGTACCGTAAATAATGTTGCATATGCGCATTAACGTTCATTTGAACACTTACATCTGCCTTTTTGAGATGTTTCTCTACTAAATAATTCAGTGAGTCATTCATCATGTAAATCTGCCGTTTTGAACGAATCGGTTGAATGATTCACTGACTCAGCAGTCATCTACCGGCCATTTTAGTTTCACAATTAAAAGCAAGCCTAACATTTACCTTTACAAACATTGCTGTATAAATAAAGCTTGTCGCACATTTGAATTAAAACCCTTGCACGTGAAAAATGTACTTTAATATTTACTAAAGTAAACTTTCCTAAAATTCCTAGACACCAGTGTTTCTGAGTCTTACTGTAACACTCTCACGAGTAAACTGACGATGACACACACACAGGAATAAAATGTTCAACAGGTGATTTAATAAAGGGGTCAATCCAGTGAATATCCAGAGAAAGTGCAGGTGAACATCCACAAACAAACAGGCAAAGCACCATAAATCCAAACATCCAATGGAACGAGAGGGGTTACAAAACTCCGGAACAGCGAGTAGCGCAACAATATATTTCCAAGGGATAACCACTGGAACAAGGGCGATACAAACATGACACCAAATACAACAAGACCTGACAAAGCCTAAGGCAAAGAGAGGTGTATTTAAAGGTGTGCAATAATGGAGATCAGGTGCGGGTGATCAGTGAATGGCGGGAAACTGGTGCATGGGATTATGGGTAATGAAGTTCGTTAAAAATCCGGGGATTGAGAACGGTGAAGACAGGGAGGCGCTGATGCAGGGGGCATGGCTGGTGGAGACGGAGCGTTGGTTACACTTACTATAATACATTTTAAAGTATACTACAGTATCTGTTACAATTTATCCAGTAACTATAATTAGTACTACAAAATATTGAAGTGTATATTAAATAAATGTGGTAATACTGTAATAAACAGTATAATTATGTTTACTAGTAAAAACAAATGTTTTCATCTAGGTATGTGTATTTAGGAAATGTTGGTTTATTTTGTAGATTTGAATAATAAACATGGCATAGTATTGTGATCATATTTGGTATCGTGATACTTCAACTGGTATAGTATTGTAAAATATGTTTATGGCATGGTGACAACCCTATTGCCCAAAGGATGTTTATACATTTTTACTAGACAACAAGGCAAAAATACAGCTTAAGAAACTCAACATGGATGCTCAACATGGCTTCAATATCAAAAGCTAACAGAATTTTTCTTGTTTTGTCAGACCTGAAGAGCGACAGTAAGGAATAGAATTGATACTCAGGACAGTGCATGTGAATGAGAAAATTAAAGAGAGAGAGAGAGTTCAGTAGTCATAGTTCCCCTTCACTGGCTGCTTGCAGCAGCTTGTATCCTGAAGCTCCGGGGGTTTGGAGGACAATACCCAGGGTGCCTGATTATTACCATGCTAAATTTATATTGATTGCTGTAGCTTAGGAGCTAAATTCGAGCTACTCCCTAGACACAGTCACAATATATGGTCTGAAGTGGTTTGGTAATCCAACTACAAGATGTGCGATGCATTTGTCATAGCAATAAAATGCACGACGGTCCCAAACCTTTTGCCTCAAAGAAATGTTTTTTGGTATTTACATACTATGTGGTCATGAAAAGACTAAGGGGATCATTCAGAGCACCTAAGGCAGGTTTAAGGTGCAAAGAAAGCACAAAAATCGAGAATTGAAATGGTTGTTTAGGCTACGTGTGAAACTTATCAGCCCTGCAATCCTCCCTGAGAAAGCAGTCATGGTTGAGCAAACACATTTATGTGACTAAAAAGATAATCAATTCAATTAAAGTGACAGTTCCCCCATAAATGAAATGTATTTGATTTACTCACCCTCACGTCATTCCAAACCTTTATGACTTTCTTTCTTCTGTAGAACACAAAAGAAGATATTTTGATATGTTGGTAACCGAACAACACTAACCCCCATTAGCTCACATTTTATGTACACATAAAATTCTCAAAATATCTTCTTTTGTGTTCCACAGAAGAAAAAGTCATATGCAGGTTTTAGAATAAATATGAATTTATGATTTTCAGTGAACTTTTAAGACACATGAAGTAACCAAATGTAAACGATATATGGCTTTTGGAACTGAGGACGAGAAAGTTTTTCTAATGGATTGAGGTGAAGTTGTTGCTGTGCTGCTGCAGACACTTATATGCATACTGTATGTGTTTGCCCTTGACATTATCAGCAGATTTATGAGGCCCTGAGGTAAGATGTAAATAGTGCTGAGACAGTGGCCTGCAATTGTCCGTCGGCTATATTTGCACCCGTAGTGCGAAGAAAAGGCCGCGTACCATCTCGCAGAGCACGCCTCGGGGGAAAGCCCCTAATTAAACAGCAATTAAATTAAGGGCCAATGAGAGAGAAATACTCATTGATTGACAGAAAGTTCCCACTGCTTTCTCCTGGGTTTAGAAAGAGTGTGTAGACTTGCCAATAACCCCTCAGCTTTCAGTCTCCAAAGACAACTTCAATTAATCAATTTTTACATACAAATATGCATGAGCTGGACTCTTTGAAAGGGTTTTCAACTTGTTTAGGACTGAAATCATTAACATATCTGAAAGAAACATTTGCAGGTCATCCTTATGCATGCTTGAGGCTAGCTCATTGTGCTCAATGTGAAGCATTTGCAACTGTGCCCTCTACCCCTAGGAAACAAAAATATATGGGAATATACTGGAAAATATAATGGAATATATTAAATAATACATTTCCATATATTGGAACCAAGTACTTATATTTTTCAATATATGAAAAGCAGCAATTCCTTATGTATTATTCAATCAATTATTATATTGTAATATAGACAGTTTCAAAGCAACAACGTAAACAAACATTACTGCGCATGCACGTTTTGTGGCCTATAAACTTCCAGTACACATTCAAATAAGCAGATTGTTTCTGATAACAAGCAAAAGAAATAACAAGTTACTTATATTAACTGCAAGTTAAAAGTATGTCTAGTCAGTATTATTTTGAGTTACCAGTAGAAGAACCGTTACTTGGCTAAACTTAAATGCGATAAAGTTACACGACCCATTTAACAAATTATTCATTTAATAAAATTAAGATACAGTAAAATTCAACAATTATTCTACAATAAAATATTAATAATAATGTATATTAAATCAAATATAAATAGACATATAAATCAACAAACACAGACCTGAAGTTAACTTCGAGCCTGGCTTGTCCATCCGATGAAACCGTCTATATTAACAATTAATTATACAGTACATTTATTTCACAATCAAGTAGTAGCTGAACAGATACTTTATATGTCCAAAGATATATAAGGTTTTTTCACTTCTATTCAAAAACAAAAAGCTTCAGATGAATAAGTTTTGAAGAACAACTGGTGCCTTAAGCAATATGACTTAATTGCTGTTATTGACAGCATGCTCAATGCACATTGACTTACTAAACAACACATTTGCGTAGCTTATTAAAAAATCATGCACATGACTCACACACACACACACACACACATTCACACGATCTCAAACTGAAAATGAGTCATGGTACACATGAGTAACATATATTCAATTTCAGAAACCCATTTTAAGTTCTGCATACCAAACAGTACTTCACATTTAGTCATTTAGCAGATGCCTTTTACGCTGAGGACAAAATCAGGAACTCATATTTTGTAAAGTCTCTAAACAGCATGCATTCTGGATGTAACGTGCACCGCTGCAGGAAGCTTGAGACGAGGCTTTAAGCAGGCTGGCGTAATGGTGAGCGCGATGCCAGGCCTTCTGACCTCATCACGAGTGACATTTACAACAGAGCCTGGCTCGGAGTTTCTCGATCCTCCCACAGCGTGCAGCAAACAAGCGCGACCGGTTTGATATCCGTGTACGCGAGGTGTACATGGCCCAGCAGTTAATGCCTAACACTCTGAGTGCACAGGAAAAACAAAACAAAGATCTGTGCAGACTGCAATCCAGCCACAGAGTCTAAAAGTAGTCTCTAAGGAAGGCTGTCAAGTCTCTGTGCATAACGCTCTAGTGGAATTGAGTCTTAAATGCTTCATAAAGCTTTCATAAATATGCAATCGGTGGGCTAATAGCTGTTACTAAAACCTGCCTCAGCCCTCATTATCCACTGGGAGCCTCTGTGGTGTGAGGTACAGGGGAATATGTTTTGCATTTGCCCCTGCTGAATTCAGCTCCCCTTAACAAATTCCTTTTGATCTGGTACCCATATCATATAGCAAGAAGAGACGTTTGCACGAAACTGTGCCAGTAATGGTGAAACGCAGTGAGACACTTTTAACATAAAAAGAAAAAGTTGTAGGAGATCTTACTCTCTATACGTTGTTTCAGTAGATACTTATATTATTACAATTGCATTTACAGGACTCACTAGAGTTTTCAGGATGCTCAAGCTTCAAAGTACGGTGATGTCGCTCTATTTTTTAAACAGTAATATCACAGTTTAATATCACAATCTGCCTTTTTGCGGTTTTTAAAAGAAAGCCTAACATTTTACTTTTTCAAACATTGCTGTATACATGAAATATGTTGCACATTTGAATTACTTTCCACATGAAAAATATTCAACTATAACTTTTTTTGAGTCTTACTATAGTAAATATTAAAGTATACTACATTATTTGCTACAATTTATCCACATACTATAGTTAAAAGTACAAAATATTGTAGTGTACATTTAATAAGTGGGGAGTATAATTCAGTTTAGTAAATGCTATCTATTTAAGAAATGTGGGTTTATTTTGTAGATCTGAATTATACACATGGCACAACATCGTGATACTACTTGGTGCCATGATACTTCAGCTGGTATTGCATTGTACAATATTCTTATGGTATCGTGACAACCCTAGTGCTTATACTGTTATATAATTAATATTTTATGACCATTTATGTACTAAGTCGCCATATAATACGTTTGATCATAAATAATGCAAGTATTTCACCTTTTTCATATTTAATTTAATATAATATAAAATGAATTATTAAACACGTATAAGTAGTTAACATCAAAACTTTCAATTTGATGTAAACACATGCAAGCTGCTGTCCATAATTTATGCACACTTTATATTCATTTGCACTACTGTTCTGCACAGTCTAATTTATATTGTACATATCCATTAGTAAATTTCTGTTTTTAGTAAATAGCCATCTGTATATAATGTTCATAGTACATTCCAACTTGTAAATTCTTCATAATTTTTGCTTTATCCTGTATTTATGCACAACTGTATATCCTGCACTTGCTTATTGCACTTCTGGTTAGACCTAAACTACATTTTGTTGCCTTGTACTTGTACATGTGTAACGACAATAAATTGAATCTAATCTAATCTAATCTAATCTAATGATATAATAACGTATTAGTGAAAGTGATAAATGGTTGCAAATAAGAATAATAACAGGACTACAATTCTACAATGGGGCTTGTCCCATCTGACAGTAGATCAGTGTGCCCTTGGTTCCCAGCGAGTAATGCTCATCAAAACGGCCGTATTCCTCCATAAACCTTAAGTCTCTTACACAATGAGAAACGGCAAGGTATTGGGTAGAGAAACCATTTCTCTTGACATTCACAATGGCAGGCTCATCAGTCATGCTGTCAGAGGCTAGTTTGGAATTTATGAGGAATAACGATGGGTTGAAAATAGACGAAAGCCATGCTCGTACTTTGGTATGGAGCGTTGTGTGCTTTGGTTGACCTGGTGTGAAACCCTATTTCTTTCTGCCACTGACCCCCTTGGGCTGATTTCTCATTCAGATTCTAGAATTCGGTGTCATATTAAAGTTATGGATTCGTGTCAGTTGGGTTTGGCAGTTGCCATCCAGCAAAGGTGGTGAAAAGAGATGTATCAAAGGTTTGAGAAGCAACAACAAATAAATCCAAAGATTTAGATAATATAAAATGCAATGCGTAACAATGCTGGAAAAAACAAAGTTTACCATTGATTCATGGATAAATCTGTGGACAAATATTGGTGCTAAGAGCATCTGGGGTCAAGCCAAGATTCTTTCAACATGGAAGATCTTTGATTAAAGCGGAAATTGAAGTTCTCTCCAAACGCTTGTTACATTGAGGGCAACAATCCGCCATGACAGCTCTAGCACACGAGTGACACTTGCATCAATTGCATTTTGTTCTTTTGCTAGTTTAGAAGAGAGGAGAATTGCAAACACCTGATTGAAGATTAACACAAGAGCATGGTTCACTTAAATCAATTCCAAAGTCCTTTAAGCTTCACGGAAAGCATTTAAAAACCAAGAGAGATTTATCCGATTTTTGTGTATCTACAATAACAGAGAACTTCTCTGGATTCTGCCTGGTCCCAAATGTTAGGTTGTTGTGGTACAGAAAAAGAAGACCAACTCAAAACGTTCAAAATATCTCTCTAAAGACCTGAAACGTTAGCTGAAGGGCGTATCGTATTCCCCTTCCAATTGCCTAGTTTACTAGACTTTATTGCGAAGAGCTGAGGATTTACTTTCGCAGTTTTTTCTGTCAACGAAACAGTGAACATTCAAGTCAAACTGAGATTGATGGACCGCTTCCATAGACATGATGGAGGACTTGTCATATGTTCCAATAAGAACTCGCCGTGCAAATGCCCCTCCAGAAGCTCTGCCATTTGCTTCCACCGTCGTTGTTTTCTCTCGCTGTTTTCTCTAGAGTTCAGGGACACTGCATCGCCTGGCCGCAAACAAACCTTAATGTAGACAGAGCCAAGTCGGCAAATCTCTGTGAGTACACATGGCTAGACCCCCCTCGCCTTCTCAGCCTGGAAGTACACAGGAGAGCGAGACATTTTTCAATGCATTTAGATGAGACCTCTAACAAAGGTCTCTAATGCAGATATCAATGATCCCTGAGAGAGGCTATTGGAGTGAAATTGGCTGACTGGGATGTCACCGCTTGCATGAAAAATGATGGGTCCAATTTGTTCACTTCTCCGCATCGTTTTTCGCGGCAGTGCTGCAAGGCAGCGCTTTCGGGGAGGAAGACAACCAATAACAGGGCTTTATAGTTGTCTAACAAGTTAACTACTTGAATTGCCACTTTGTCTCCACTTTTATAAGGCTGTCAGAGGGACCGTGCGGAATATGATGAGTCAATGATCGCATGTATGGAGTGAAATTTCGCATGATTTCAGCCTCCCTCAGTGTAAAAGAATGCATTTAAGTTTCATTTTTCATGGTACAGTCTATACAAACTCTGTGAAGTGTCCTGAAGGGGTTAAATGATGACAGGGTTATTTTAATGGAGTAACTGCAGGAAGCCCAATGATATAGCACTTATCATTGTGCCCTTGAGGGGAAAGGTACATTTGTGAAGTTAATCCTTTAATGAGGCCAATTAAATACAGAGAGCTCAGGTGTAATGAGTGCCACCACTGAGCCTCAAGCAAATGAGTCTGATTTCTCTCTCTGGGCAAGAGGACAACAGCGGGGTCTTCTCTGTTATCTACCCCAAAACCAAAAATGACCCAGTTGGGTCCTTCAAATAAAGATATGAACCAGTTGCAGCTGGCTATAGCAATGTGTTTTGTAGAAAGTATGGCCTTTGGGCAACAAAATCAGCTATAAAACATGATCTGTTGTTCTGGGCCGTATGATGAGGGGGACCCTTAAGGGCCTTGATGCATAAGCATTCCAAGTGTACTGCAATGTGACCTGCAATGCATGTATCTTTCACAAAGGATGAACAAACTTTAGTTTCCACAGCAAAGTGATTTTACAGAAAGCCCCTAGGCCATATCACTTACTACACTATTCCATCTTAGAGTCCATGCACACAGAGACGCGTTTAGCTGCGAATGTAAAAAAAATGTAGTATTGGCGTTTCGTCCAGACGGATCCGAGGTTTTGGGAGCCTGAAACCGCTATTTTTTTGATAAATCTGAAAACGACACCCTTGCGTTTCCGTGTGTGCAGCCGATCTGTATATTTTCTCAAAAGATGATGTCATCACCCCATGTTTATGCACATGCTCCAGGTCGTTTTCTCTGTGGCGGAATTGCAGCGCCACATACTGGTCTGGCATGTATACTACATCGTTTTAAACGGTTTCGTGTGTACGGTTTCTTGAGACGACGCTGGGTTTGCAGAGAAAAAAGGAAATAAAGGTTGCATAAGGGAAGCTCTGGCTTCGTGTGGATGTGGCCTTAGTGTAGCAGGGTTTATACTGTATGTCCCTGCACTTTTAGCATAAATCTGTTTAGAGGTGTGGAAATGAGGTGTCCCCAACAGTAACAGACCGGTGTATATTTACAAATGTGTCAAAAGTTAACAGCAACAATGATGTTTATGAGTTAAACCTCGCATACTTTGAAGAACTTTGCATTTAGTCAATTGTGATGCATTCTTATTGCAACCGATATAAACACGACAGCTTACATCTTCCATTAAATGGCTGCGTGTTGTTCCCAGGCGGCCCGTTGACGTGACGTCTGAGGCTGAGACTACTACTGCCAAGACTCTGAATGATGTCATCGGCACAATATGTCAGCAGCCATACTTGGAATATTTTGGCTTTGTTTTTCTACAATGGAAGTAAATAGGGGACATGTTGTCTGTTTCTTGCTGTCTTTGGGTTCACAACACAACTATAAAAATAAAGATACAGAAAAAGAATGTTGTTGGGATTGCTTTTTTTAGTTGATGAACGATTAAACATACTGCCAAGCAGTCTATGGCGCTAATCGGATTCCTGAATGTCATTTAGCTCTTGTCCTCTTTTACTATGTTCAGAATACTAACTTATGTTTCATTTGACTCATTTTATATTGGTATCATAAATAATTCATTTTACAATAAAATACATAATTTACAACCTAAACAAAAAGAATCTGATTATTTCACCCATTTTTCTTTACAAAACTATCAAATCATTACTTAAGTCTACAACAAATAACAAAAACTAAAGACATACTCAAATCTTTTGTAAATATGAACATATGAATATGTATGAATAAAATCTCTAAACAAAGTGATAGCCTCCTCCACCTCATGCACCCTTAAGTGTCTGTTTGCCTTTTGTTTCTTTGGGGAGTGGAAAGCAACAGTGGGTCATCTGCATCCATCTTCATGATACTGATAAGATATTGATACTGTAACACTGCAGCACACAAGCTGAATTAACATCACCTTCTTGTTAATGCCCGTCGGTGTAGACACCACATAGTTACATATTGTGAGCAGGCCCTTTAGCCTTCAGCCTTTATTCATTTGTAGGTTAAGCTAACATTACATATACTATATGTCCTTAACATTTGTATTTAGTCTTGCATCAAACGACATTGATGTCTTGCATATTATTCCCATTCATAGCATGAAGTACATTTTGATAAAGATAAAAAATTGAGTGGGCTACTGCAAAATAAGCAAGCTAATGCAAATGAGGTAAAATAATCCCTGTCCGCATTCACCCCAAACTGCATTTCAAAGAAAGCAAGCATTTCATCTAATGATAATACACCTCTTCATAAAATAGCAGGTGACTGTGTACTGTATGGCTGTGACTAAAACACATCTTTGATTCAGACTTATTCCATCATTAGCCCGTCTTTGAAGTGACCCAGGAGCACATCCGAACTCTCCTCATTACACAGACTGAAATTAAGCTCCATAGCCGCAGAAGACTTTGATGTCTCCCGACATCGGTGAACCTGAGAGCAAACATTGTGCTGTCTTACATCAGATACAGTGTTCAACCCTTGGGGCAGTACATTCATTAAATGTGATAGGAACAGATAAAAGACAATGTCCTTCTTGTCAAGATTAGGTTTGAGACATTGGGTGATATCACAGTGTGGCTGTACGGAGCCTAACATTTCTCGGTAGATTTACATATGCACAAGTAGATGCCGCAATTATTGACTCGCAGACATCACTGCTGTCCGATGAGATTTGTTAGACTGAATCTGCCTGATCTCTGAAACAGGGCAGCATGTGTGGCAGGTAAATGATGGCCTTCATAAAACGTTATATTACTGCAATGAAATGGCATTAATCTTTTATAGCACAGGTCATAGTTATATGCCAAACAGATTTGAGTTAAGCAGGATATTCAGAAGGACTGCAGGGTATACAGCAGACATGGAGACAGCAGTATGCCAGAACTTCAGTTGTACTGTAATTACAGACCAGAGTCGGAACGGTTGTATTCATGATCCAAGATCAATATTGTTACATTACATTGCTTTCTAAAATAAACTCAAACTTGGGATGTGTGGGATCCAGATAGCTCTGAAGCTGGTCCGACTCTGCCTAAACTAAACATCATTGCTGGTTTCTGACATGTTCCAAAAATCAGCTTGACCTACAAGATTCAGGCTTATATTTGCTGTTTCAAGGTGAACTATCAGCTTGTACCAGCTAATGGCCAGCTTGGACTAGGTAGACACCAGCTAGGCTACTGGCCTAAACTGGTTTTATCATTTGACAGGTTTTAATCTACTACTACCACAAGGGCATAACTGTCAACATTTGGCTACCAAAATCCAAAGACCCTCGCTTGCGTTTCGGAGGTTTCGAGAACGCATTTTGGTCTCCGTCGGTCCGTTCGTTGACGGGACCCCCTCGGTCTTTTCACGATTGAGTTTCATGGGAGACATAACTGAAATACAGGAGTTTCACGGGAGAAAAAACAAAACGGGAGGGTGATGGGATATGGGTGGGGAAAATTTGAGACTCCCGGCCAAAACGAGAGTGTTGATAGATATGCCACAGGGTGTTTTAGAAGGGTTCTTATGAGCCCCACCTCTGAGACTGCTATACACTCCCAATTCACATTTTTCACATAGCTCGCGTTAAAGCGGACAGTAGACTCGATGATAATAATAGTTCATTATGGCTGGACACACATGGATCCATACCCTGATGCAATATATTTACAAGAAGAAAACCATAAAACCAACACCAGTATTCTATTACCTCTTGTCTATTGCAATATGATCCAAAGTTATAATACAAGTTATTTAAATCTGTGATAACATCTCTATTACTTATACAATTTAATTGATAGATTCTTTCAACATTTACTCTGCCTCATGAAATTCCAAACCTGTATGACTCTACTTTTTCTGTAAAACACAAAAGATATTTTAAAGAATTGGGTATTTGAAGAACATTGGGGCCTTCTTAGCTTCTATTGTATAGATATTTCTGACAATATCTTATTTTGTGTTCCTCATACAGTTTTTGAATGACATAAGGATGAATAAATGAATTTAATATTACAACTTGCAAACATTTCAACCCAATAATCTGTGCAAATAAATAAACGTACACTTTACCAAAAAGAGGAAAGTGCATACCACAGAGGTTTACATTGTAGTCTTACACAAGCTTGTGTTTAGCATTCACGCTCTGACATTAAGTGTGAGAACCAGCGTGGTCAGTCATGCAGCTAAGCAGTAAGGCTGAGATGTAAATGGCACAACACTCTGGTCCAGTGCTGCCTCATCAGTTCTGACACCCAGGTGGAGTGGTAATGTCTGAGCCGTGTGCATAGAAGAGCATCATGGCCATCTGCCCTGGGATCAGTTGCATCCATCTTCCTGAGGATACACGTTTGTATACATGCATGTCGTGAGCATGATGAAAAGGTGAGAGGGAGAGAGAGACACTAGCTCCCTCTGCTGTGTTAAATACTGTCCACAAATAACAATAAATGATCAAAGCTGGGGTATAATAAAAAACACATTTTTCTTACGAAGAAAATAAAGAATGAGGTCTCAATATAATCTCTTTGAATTTATTATTGTTGTTGGAATGTGGTCTATTGCATCATATTGACATGACATACGTGCAATAACTGTGAGTTTGAATCCTGCTTGCAACATTTCTATATAACCATATCTCACATTTATGCATTTGGCAGACACTTTTATCCAAAGCGACTTACATTGTACTATACATTTGTACATTTTGTATAGTAAGCGAGTTGGGGTTAGGTGCCTTGCTCAAGGGCACCACAGCCGTTACCCCCCCAGACCTGAGAATTAAACCACCAACCTTCTGGTCATGAGTCCAACTCTCTAACCACTGGGCCATCTCATCCAAATATCATTTCCATCATCTCACTTCAGTGTGTTTCAATCTAAAAGTGTCACAAAATATCATTATTGGAAACAATGATACTGAGTATTACTTAATATTACTAGTATATTTACAGTATGCATCAGTAAAATACATTATGTATTTTATCAATACTGCCATAAATTCTCAAAAGAATACAATCTCAGATGTCTGATTGGATATAACACAGTAAACCTTACCAGATCAGCCAAGTATGACATCACCACAGACCAATCAATCCCCTTTTATTTTTAGAAGATTTCCTCATCTAATCAGTGCATGAGCTCCAGCAACACCAACAACTCGCCACTTGGCATCTTATCGCACACCGAGGCCTTTCATCCCTCCCGCAGTCGAGGAACAAGGAATAACCGGATGGCAGACTGGAAAAAACACAGGCATCCTAGCGGCTCTGTATGATGTCAACACTAAAAAGGGTTTGCAGGGAAAGAGGCCCTTTAAGTTTCCAACAGTTTCAGGCCAAAAAAGATTCATGGCATTTCAATCAAGAAAGTACAGTTTCTCAGCGGAAGGAACGGGGAGATTTTTAATTCAGCTGTGATTCATTTAAAGAGTTGCGTAACTTGAAAATGTCTACATTACGAGTTTCAAAGACTCGGCATACGAGTGAATTTCGATACTTTGGTTAGGCATTTAATTAAGTGAAAGTAAAGCAGTAAAGCTGACAGCTACACAATGCTCTGAGACAGGTTACGTGAACTGCTGCTAATTTGTGGCAGATATATCCCAGAGGGTGTGACATGATCCAGTACCATCTGCCATTCGTCATAAAACTAAGGCAAAGGAAAAAGAAATTACAGTTATTTTTCTTCACAAAATTAGAATCGGCACAACAATGTCAGGTATCAAAAAGTTGTAAGTGCTGCATAACTTCAGCAGGAATCTTAGCAACGAAGTGTTTAATAATAATATACATGTCAAGGTGATGTATGCATACATGATGAGTGCAGTTTTTCAATGGTAAAGTACTTCTATGTCTAACATACTACTGCATATGTGACCCTGCCTTAGAAACCCAGCTCATTTTAAGTCATTTACATGAAACCATTCTACATTATGTAAAGAACATTCTGTAAAGAAAGGCTATATCAAATGTTTTGGAAGCCAACTTTTACAATATACAACTCTGTATTTTTATGCAAAACAATAGTGCAGTATTAATACAATCATTAATGTTCAAAATCTATCACAAATCTATCATTTACAACATTGCCTATTTTCACCATTTTATATACTTTGATGATCCTAATTTCGTAATAAGATTACCAATTTTTGAGATTTTACCCTGGATTTCACAGGTGACATATTGGCAAAAAATTGGTTGATTGGAATCTCAACAGAGCATAAACACTGTGGTGCTTAATAAAGCATGTTCTCCATTTAGTTGATCAGCAATATAAACTGTTTCGTCTGACTCATGCGCCTGGACCAAAGTTAACTTCTGGTCTGTGTTTGTTGCTCGGTCTGGTTAGTGGCTAATAATATAGCTTTTAAGTTCAGCCAAGTAACTGTTCTTTAACACAAAATAACACTGACTAGATATACGTTTAACTTGCTAGCTAATGTCATTTGCCTGTTATCAGAAATAATCTGCAGAGACTCTTTGCGGCTGTTTACCGGACGTTAAGTGCAGTGCACAGTAACGCTTGTTTATGTTGTTGCTTTGAACACAATATTTTTTTTAATGCATTTGGCAGACGCTTTTATCCAAAGCGACTTACATTACATTGTACTATACATTTGTACATTTTTGTATAGTAAGCAAGTGGGGGTTAGGTGCCTTGCTCAAGGTTATCTAAGCCGTTACCCGCCAGCCCTGGGAATCGAACAAGCAACCTTCTGGTCACAAGTCCAACTCTCTAACCACTAGGCCACGACTGCCCACAATATAACAGTCTAAAAACAGTCTACCAAATGCCAAAAGCAAACATGAATTTTAAAATTCATCTCAGTACTTAAACTGTTCTGTTTGGCTGTTGAGACAGTAGTGTCACATCAGTTGAAATGAGTTGAGGCTTTGTTATTATGTTCTAGTTAAACAAGAATAACAATCACTAGGTACTGAGACGCAGCAAATCCTAGTGCAGCTAACCGGACCGCTTACTTGATTTAAATGCTATTTTTGTAGTGTTTAAGGGTCATACATTTTTTTTAGAGGTAGCCATGTCACATTAAATCAAATAAGTGCATTACGACATCATGCGCCATGACAATTTATCTCAGAGCAGAGGGCAGTCTATATATGACATAAAACATAGGATGTGTTGTCCTTGCAATGCCAAAGCAAGGCTTCAAGCCACGATGTACAGCTTATATGATGTCATCGGCCACTAACAATGATGAGTCTGTAAGTTTTATCAATCACGCCGCTAGTTATCTATACGCCCATTTTCACAAATGAAAAAAGCAAATTAAACCTCTGCTTCTGCCCCATTAACACAGGGGTTAATCCAAGGATTTAGGTAGGATGTGTATACTCCAACACTTCATCAAAGTGTATTTAATAAAAGCATTCTGTTCAAGGGCATGCATTGCCCTTATAACAATGAGCCAAATTAACATATATCGTACAGTGGAGAGTGTAATATATCGTTACACAATTATGTAAGTCGAGAGCAGAGGCGAATGATAATTGTTTTGCATTCTAAAAACAAGCTGCAAATGGTTCCACTTACTTTAATAAACACGTTCCATTTCCAGGAATAAGAACTACTCGATATACAGTACAGTAGAGATGGTGGTTTCACAGTCATAACCTCCCAACCTCAGAAAAAAGTTCATACGATTGAAAACTAAGTGCTTGAAATAATTTACCAAAAGTTCCCACTTAAGACCTTTGCTTCTTAATTATTAATTCCCACAATTAGGCAACTTACTCTGGGCCGGGTGTGAGGCCATGATGCAATATTCATAGCGATGCATAATTATTCGATACATTCCAGGCATGAGAAGCTGGTGAAAATAAAGACATTTTATTTGTTTTAAAACCTTGTTGGATGAAAGAGTCTATCATCCTCAGGCCACTGAGATGGTTCTAGTTGACAGCTCAGATTCATTTTTTGAAACATCAACATCAATGGCACAGCAACAGGGATGCTTGCTTTCAAAGTGCATGTAATAAAATAAAGGCCTAGTTCAAAAAATAAATAAAATAATGAAATAAAATAAAAAGATTAGAAGAGTCTGTCACCAAGGAAAATAAGATGTTAGAACAAGACTATAGCAGGGATGAACTATACTGTACTGTACTGTCGTGTGATAAATAATTCTTAAGGCTTTGGATTGTGCCTAAAGCAAAGTTGCAACTGCAGATACAATGGACTTACTAGAGAAGTTTGGCTTTGATTTGAAGATGCTTCAAAGCTTGATTTATGTAGAGCAAACTGGTAATCCAACCTAAAGTAACAGAGCAGTTGTATACTTCACAAAGCCTATCATCAGACCAACAGTTGAGATCACATCCTTATAGTAATGACCCAACCTGTAGAAGCTTCACTGTGTGCGTGTGTGATACACTACATTTATTAAACAACAGTAATGCAGAATAAGTATAGTAGAAATAGAGTAAAGTAATATAAAATGTAATGAAAAGGAATACATATTAGTAGTAATAGTATTATATAGTAATAGTAAACATTAGTAAAGTAAAAGTAAATACAAGGATAGGAAATAAGAAGTGAAACGTCTGCATACTATTGTCACACACGCATTCATGCACGCACACACGCGCACACACAGAGGTTGCATTCAGAAACCTAAATCCTGCTGAACTACTGTTCATTTTTACAAATACAGCACAAAATGAGCTCAGAGTGCTCTGGTCCCATTCAAAATCTACAGGAAAACATGAATGTACTTTAACATCTGCCTTGCAAGAGTCTTATGTTTCACTGGATGGCTGCCATGCATTTTGAGTTCTGGTATACATTAACCATTTTGATATTAAACAGGCAAGTATTCCCCTTGAGGTTAAAATCATTAGAATTTAGTTTTGCTTGAAGGAAACACAATTGTAAGTAATCTTAAATCTTTATGGAATGTAATACTAAAGTCACATTATATAATCTGTAAGGATTTGATTTTAAAAAAGACTCCAGACTGACATAACAGGAGGACTTATATGCGATACTAGAAATCGTCTGTTTTTATACCACCATAGTGGCCAATGGAAAACTCACTAGAAAAACACATGAATGTCTTTATATCTCCCAGTTATTGCCTAATAGATACAGCCATTAAAAAATGAAAACAAATGTAGCTTTTAAGGCTACATTTACATAGAGAGGGGAAGCCGCATGCTGAGATGGTGTTTGGTGTCCATCGTATGCATGAAAATAGTGTGGTTATATTCACCCAGGAGGCCACGGCTGCATCCATTAAGCCCATCGCTGCAGCCTATATAGGTCTGCCATGGACTAAAGGAATAAGAACTAACAGCCTGGGCTTTAGAGACTGTTACAGGTCGCGTTGCTTGCAACAGTTCCCAGGTGGAACACAAAGTAGAAGCAAATTTTAAGAGAAACAAACAAGGCCGGGTTTGTAAATGGGTTTGCTGGAATGTTACTTACTAAATCACAGAAAATTAACTAGATTTGCATTTCCTTAAGGAAACACAAGTGCTTGCGAGGCACAAGAATAAACAGGCAGGGCTGCTTTGCCATTTTAATGAGACACACACACATTTTTGTTTTCAGGTATCAACTTAGTGTGCAATTTGAAGGCACCAAATTGGTTAAATATATGCCAATCACAACTGAGCATGCAAATAGACCAAAAAAGACCAATAGAAATTTTGCATGCAAATATATCTTAATGCCATTGCTATGAAATATGCTGCATATACAATTCTGTATACAGATCAATACAGTTGCAAGCGCTGTAACTCTTCAATCTTTTAACAGGTTTTAGTTTTTTTTTTTGTTAATATTTATTTTCTTTAGAATGAAAGAACACACAATTTTCTCAATAACAAATACACTTGTTGCAATGAACAGGTTCATTTAATTGGAACACATCCAATATTTAAAGGGACAGTTCTCCAAAAAAATTTCAAATTCTGTCATCAATTACTTACCCTCAGATTGTTATAAACTTGTATACATTTATTTGCTCTGCTAAACACAAATGAAGATATTTGGAGGAATGTCAGTAACCACACAGATCTTATCCCCCATTGGCTCCCATAAAATGTATTTATTTTCCCTACTATTAGCAGTAAATGGGGGATGAGATTTGTTTGGTTACAGACATTCTTCCAAATATCTTTCTTTGTGTTTATCAGAACAACAAATTGATACAAGTTTGTAACAATGAGGGTGAGTAACTGATGACAGAATTTTACATTTTTGGGTGAACTGTCCCTTTAAGGGACTTTTACATTTTAATAGCATCAGTAAAATGAGTGACGTCTAAGAAGATATTTAGTGATCAATGTCCTGGTAAGAAAGCTGGTGCTGTGGTTTCTTTAAAACTGCATGTATCATGTGCACTTGCAACCCAGGAATTTCAGCCACAGTCTTTCTAAGCATTTAGGAAAGTAACCTTTAAAACCGTAGACGTGCGTGACCGTATTCCACACTGTTTTGAGGTCATTTCATCCCCCTTGGTCTCCTTGGAACATATATCAGAATCTCATCTTTTGATCTAATTACGTTTCAATGCAGTACGTTCCTCATTTAGCGAAGCTGTCGAGTTACACCTTAAAATGATATATTAAAGTCAAGCTAATGCGGCTTTTGGAGAGAAATACTCCTTTTACTTTTCCATTACCTTGTGAGCACTATATAAATGATAATCTATTTCAAAACAGTTAGTTTAGGATGTTTAACAAATTGTTGTTTGTATCGTATTTTAGGTGAACAATGACAAAATGCTAAGTGCTATCAGTGTAGATTGTAAAGGGCCGGATTCATTTTACAACGATTGCAAGTCGTTTTGTAAACTGAAGTTTTTCATGTTAAAGGAATAGTTCACCAAATATATTTTCTTTAATGGAAGTCAAAAGGGAGAATTTCTGTAGAATAGCCAAAAAATTTCACTCTTCTATATAATAAAAATAGCTGGAAAACAAATGCTGTGTAGCTCTTAAAAAAACTAAATATCCCCAAACAAACAACCTGTGCACAATACTACATCTTTTAACCGTGTTGTTTTGAAATTTAGTCGGACAGCCATGGTCCATTAACTTTCACTGTATGCAATTCCAGCGTTATGGATGCGACATCTGTTTAAATTTTACTAAAGCCCAGATGATAGAGTCCAGACATCAGAAAAATATCAGTCTATGCACAAGTTTTCTATTTTAAAAGAGAGAAAAAATTCATGTGTTATGGATGTGACAGAAAACAATGCACATTTTTAAGAGACAACATACTTTGTAGGTTTTTTTGTAAATTAAAATGTGCAAACCAGAAGCCATAATACCCAACACATGAAGAAAGGGTGTCTTTTTACATGAAATAGTTACTATTTGTATGTGCCCATTTATGAGGAATATGGACTGTTATGGATGTGACAATTCACTTACCCGACAGTATGGTAAAAACTAAATTTTTCCACGTTAAAGTTGACATTTGCATGGAATTATCTATCCCTTTTAAAATGTCCCAACAGTAGATTATTTCTGCAACAGGAGCTCATTATAGAGAAGCTGTGTTTTCTGAAGCAGTTTGGTGTCCCATTGGAGAAAACCTGTGCATCTCCATCTGATTAATGACTTTCCACTGCCTAATAAACAGTAATTGAATGGTCGACTGCAGAGGACCTGAAAGCTGGGAAAAGCTGCCTGCCCGTGCTATAGTCTGGGGTTGATTATGGTTGACCTTGTGTGAAGCTCCCTTTAAAACTGTGTTTCTAAGATGAGGAACTGTAACCAGAGAGCAAAGCAGAAGATAAATGAACAGATATTGTATTGACACAGCAAACGGCGATCGATGATGTGATCAATATCTATTTGATTTTTATCGCAAAACTCTGTGGAGGAGACGACGATTGATCAAACATGCCAAGACACATCGGCATATCTAACAATATTAATTAAGAAAAACTGCTTAGGTGACAGATTGCTAAATCAGTCGATGTTGTTAAAATCCGAACAAGCGATTGTTGCGTTCGGATTATCAGAATGGGTTTATGGTAAACTATGTATTATAGTATAGTTGTAGTTGTTATTATTCATGTCTATATTTTGTTATTAAAAAGCTAAAAAAAAGTTTGGTAACACTTTACTTAAAGCATTTATGTATAATGTTAATAATTATGTCCTGTAATATACCTTATAATGCATTGTAATGTGTCATGAACGTAACCACAGTTAATACATTATAACACTTATCAATTAATTGTTACACTATGCATTTTAAATTGGTTATAATTCTATAAAACAACATATAATGTATCACAATGCACATTATGAACAATTATAATGCATTATACCCTTTAATAACCCTTTATAAGGCATTATACATAAAGGCTTTAAGTAAAGTGTTACCAAAGGTTTTGATGTTAAGTCAAGTAGTTATTGTCATGTGTGCTTAAAAAACTAATTTATGAACATTAAATGGTAACACTTTACACTATATGAACTAATTATCTCATCTGCACTGTTGTTAACTCATTATTTCATATGCACTGTTGTTTATCTCATCTGCACTGTTGTTTATCTTATCTGCACTGTGTTTATCTCATCTGCACTGTGTTTATCTTATCTGCACTGTTGTTCATTTCACTGGTTTGTTGTTCATTTCACTGGTTTGCACATTTATCTCGTTATACTTCCATGCTTGTAAAGTTGTATTGTGTATATATAGAACTGTATTTATCTGTATTTTTGATATATTTTTTGATATATGTTTATTCTATGTTATCTGTAAGCACCTGGGGTCTGAGAGTAACGCAATTTCCATCCTCCATTTGTATGTACTGTACTTGTGGCAGAATTTGACTTTTGACTTTGACTTTGATCTTAGTTTATGTTAATTAACTTTTAATACAGGTTAATGCACAGTAACCTAACATGAATATTTGTAACGACATTTATTACATTTACAAGGATTAATAAATGTGAAAAACTATAGACGATTTCAAGGTAACTTCCGGTCTGTGTTTGTTGATCGCCCTGGCTAGAGGTTTATGTTTTATTTAAATTAATATATACTTTATATATCCTATATATACATTTAACTTGCTAATGTCATTTCCTTTTTTTTGCTTCATTTCCTTTTTTAGAGACTACAAATCAAAACAGATTACACTTCAATTCCAGCTGGATGTAAATGTGAACCTAACGCAAATATCAATTCTTTCCCCACGCTTCATAAAACCACTGTAAACAATTTGGATGTTTAAATGACAGCTATGATTTTTTTTATCTACGGGCCCGGGGTGCATTGAGTGTTCATTTCTGTTAAGAAGAGTGTTTTGACTAAAACACTATCATATAATTGAATCTGTTCATCAATAAAAAGGCGCAACTCTAGCAGCGGTGACGGGAGGCAATATAACTCAACGGCGATTCAGCAGCGGTGAGGTAATATTTATTTTGAAGTATGACTCATATTTAGTGAATGAAGTGTTTTAAGAAGCTTTCAAATATATCACGCTTTTAAAAACCCTTGTCATGTTACATGCTTTTAAACATCAGAGGGTTTAATGGACATAAGCACTCGCTGATTTCTCAGCAAAGCTGCTTTTTAACATTACGATTGCGCTTTTATGGGAATTGTTTAGCTTATTTACTTACTTACATAAAGAAACCCCAGGTCGCTGTAAACCAGTTCTAGAAAAATCGTTATTGTCTCTGTTCTCTTGTGATTGTCTAGCAAAACCCCATTGCTGCCATTTTAAAATATATCCACACAGATATGGCAGATTAAAACTGTCACCTCACGATGAAATGCACGGGCAGACTCATAAAAACTGGTTATCAGGAAATATCTACAGCATAATATACGTTACCGTCAGCATCCCGTGAAATATCTCTGTTTGAGGGTCATAACCGTGCATTATGATGCTGGATAATAAACATGGTCGGACAGGAAAAGAACAGCGTGCCACTGCTGTGTGCAACTGGGAATACAAGCTTTCAACATGAGAATATTTATTGGACGTTGTTGAGTGCTGGGGAACACGGTTAATGGTTAACGTTACTCAGTCCTTCTAAACAAGTCCTGCAAGATTAGCACTTCCACGTCTTTAGTACCGAGACCACGAAGAGTCGTAAAAAAGCCCCCTGGTCCGCTCTTGTAAATCAAATCATGTTTTGAGAGGTGCTGATGATTCTGCCAATTAACCGAGGTTGGACTGGTGAGAATTACCACTCTCTATTACACACGGTCCATTCCCGAGATCTATAGCACCCTCTGATTTGGCAATCTCCATACATGACTAAATGTGATAAGAAATGAATTATACTATTGATGAGGTCCTTAACAAGGTAATAACCGCACTCCCCAGTCAATAATTATTACGATAAGAATATCTTTATTACGGAAATGCAGACTACAGCAAAAATCATGGCGCCAAAACAATACCCGGTGGTGTAATTGCCTTTGTCTGGAATTATAGTTTTCATTAAACGGAATGCTGCGTGTTATTGATTGTTTAAATAAGACTCGATATCTTCCGGTTTCAAAGCACTGTGAAATTGCACGGCATTGTAATATTCCAAACCGCCGTCATGCGCGTTCATCAACGTTATGAGATTCGCGCCGTAGCGAGTCGAGGACCATTGGACCACAATAAGTGCTGTATCTAAATTGACTCATTTTCTGGATCATAGGCAAATAAAGCAGAGTGTCGACTCCTTTCTTGTGACGCATCTATTGTGAAGAAAGAGTCACATGTCGAGAGTTTTATACCGCTGGTTCTCGTTGAGCTAATGTGTTGTTCATGCTGTCTCCATGACTGTTGAGTTGGGATGCTCCATCCAATTCCTTCATATGTGATGCGTGCTCTGAGATCTGTTGACGGGGGGTTTTAGGTTAGAACCAATGTGATAGGTCGATAAGACGAATACAGGTGGGTATGAGGGTGCAAGCAGATTCTTTCACCTTTTGACTTCTGGAAGGGAGTGAGTCTTTTGCAGGGTTGTCACCACCCCTTTCTTGTCGGGTGTTTTTGTGGAGGGACTGCTCCTCCTCAACCTCTTTGGCATCCATCTGTAAGAGAGGATAATACTCAAAATCGAGCTGCCTTCTTGTTTTCAATCATCTAAAATATACTGAACTTTGTATTTTTGATTGATCTTCACCTGTTCTATGGGAAGATCCACCTTCATGCTTTCATCTTCCGGGACCTCAGATGCTGTTACTGTCTCTTTTCTTTTGTTGCTGGCTTTGAAGATACTTTTCTCTGAAGAGAGGGATATATAACATGTTCATGCTTTGTCAAAAATATTAAGGAAGTATTCAGTTGGTTATTGGATTACAACCCAGCAGCAACCTTGAAACCTTGGATGTCCAAATTTGCTGTTTTTAGGAAATGGAAAAACACAATACTTTTTAAAAGATTAAATACTGTATTGTCAAGTTGACAAACACATATTTGCAAAACCCAGTGACAAACATAAAGGTTGACTAATAACTATGATTTATGGCAAAAAAAAGTATTAAAAAATCACAAAATATGGAGATACAAGGTTTCAGAAGGACAGCAGCAATGTTAATTAATAAAAGTGCTTTTTCTATGGCATTAGTAGGATTCTTATCTTTATATTACAAGAAAGTAAATTTCCTCTATGCAAAACTTTTAAAGTGGACTTAAAATGTTGTGGACATTATTGATTTATAAGTAGGTTCACAAGAAACACACTCAAGGACATGAAAACCCAGTAAAGCACATTCACATAAGATGACACTGTAAATGGACAGTCCCTCTGTCACAACTAACTACAAATCAATTAATGTTAGTTACAAAATGTTCAATACTGTATCTTCTCTCAACCGTAGACAAATAAGAAACCTGCCTGAAGATGGAACATCTTGTTTCTGCAGACCAGACAAAAGCATTAAAGTGATAAACACTCTTCAGAATTACCCAGAACACTTCACATCAAATCAAGTCTGTTCGAGCTCGGCCCTTACGAAGCGTTTAATAGCAAAATGTGGCGGTGGGTGGTTTTGACATTCAAAGGAAAGACAATCTGCACTAATGATAGGCCAACAGCAGATGCACTTCTCCTCGATAAGGTGATGTGATTGGCTGTTGCAGCCATGACATGTTTTATTATCCCCGGCAGCAACTGATGTAGTTAAAAGGAGGTTTCTTGTTTTATTTTTCGGTTTCTGCCATTAGGGATGACACTGTGAGGATCTTCTCCCACATGGGACATGATCAAGTGTCCTGAGTAGATATAAGCCTTCATCGAGGGGCTTTTATAAGCATGGCTGCAGACAGACCGTCGAACGTTAATGCGAGTTCGACGCGAGTGAGGCGAAACTCAACTCCATCAAAAGGACTGCTGCCTTGGCTCTTATGTGTAAAGTGATGGCAGCTCTGGAACGCCTGCAATTACTCATTCAATGACCTCATGGCATGTAAAAGACACAATGCACTGATAGGTATTGCTTAGTTTGAACTGTGTACAGAAGCATCGTGTCTCTTCACACGTGCCTCCTCAGCATTTTAAGGGGATGACAGCTTAAATATGCATTTACACCAAACAGACGAAAACACAGAATCCACGATATATAAAAGAGCAATTTACAGTAGCTAAAAACTGGAAACTAAATGTCCTTTTATATATATAGCACATTTGCTTATTGGTGGAAAAAGAACACTATTTTGAAATACTATTACAGTATTCTGGTAACAATGTAGTCAAGTTGGTAGCAATATTTAGTTTAAGGCAAGCAAAAAAAATATGCCAATTATATGATTTTTATTTAAAATGAAATAAATGTATCTTAAATTAACAACTTAGATATTTAAACAGAAAAACAAGCCTTTCCAGGATAACCGAACAAACTTCTCTTGCACTACACAGATACCAATCAAATGCTTATACATTGGGTTATATTACATCATTATTATTTTGACTTACATTTTACTTACTGTAAAGGCTTGTACACACCGAGACGATAATAGCGCGTTTATCGCAGACGTTTACTGCCTCGTGACAAAACAAAGGGCGGCAATGTGAGTGTGCACACCGACGCACAAAACGGGCAATGTAAAAGTGTCATTTTTTGCTTGACGTGACCAATAAGATTGGCGCTTTTGCTCATGTGCCTGCTGAAGTTAAAGTAAAACCCGACTTGGTGGTGTTCAAGCGACAAATGTCAGAAGAATAAATTTGCACAGCGCCACCATGTGTTATTTCTGTATTTCATGTCAGGGAGTGAATTTGCATGTTCACTCAGATCATCGGCAATGAAAATCGCTTGGATATGAATGTCGAAAAACGCTGCTGATAAGCGCGCGCGATTATCGTCCCGGTGTGTACAAGGCTTAAGGCTGCCACTGGTGAGCCCTCAAAAGTAAATTAATAAAAAACAAAAAATGCTTTATTGCACTCCTGGCAGTGTATGAATATATTATTCGAGACAGGCAGCACATGTTATCAATAAAGCGACAAAGACAGCAAGAAAAACTAAAGTTATGATAGAAGTTTCTAGAAACAGAAGTGCATGAGAGACAGATTCAACAGAAAACAATACAGAGAAAAGCCGAAAATAAGAGAGAGAGATTTCTCATGAATAACTTATGAATGTTTTGATTACCTATCAGGAAAAAAATTTAAACATTTTGTTTTCTCTAGCACAGCTAACACATGCATACATTTGAAACAAAACGGTTTATCTATGATTTAAGGCCCTCCACAGCATTTGAAGCCATGCTGAGCTTTAATATTCCTCTCACAGGACTGCATTCTATCCAAGAATGAGAGCATATTTCCCTAATGTAGGTGGGCTTTAGAGAACAGCCTGTCAATTCTAAGCAATATCTAGCGCACACACGCGCTCGCTGTATTGCACTGTGCACATACAAGAATACGAGATCTTTTATTCCCAAAATCTTGTTCCTTTAATCATAACTGCCTCAAATCACAAACAGCAGAGAGTATGTAAGAGAAAGATTGGAAGACGATCTGACAAAAATAAGAACAATACCAAAACAACCGCTGCCCATTGGCGATTATGTAAAATGCCTGTATCTGTTGAAGCGCCAAAATGGAAATGTATAAACTCCAGGGAGATAGAAGGAAAGCTATTGTGTCATCAAGTTGATACCCTTACCCGCTGTACTGAAGAGGCCTGGGATTTTCGAGGCCTGCCGGGGCGGTTCGCCTTGGTCCGTTCTGGCATAAAAAACGGAGTCATCGTTGTCCACTCCTGGTTTCGCGAGCTACAACATTTAAAAGAAAGCAAAGTTCAAATACAGACCATACACGACTTTGCTTTGATTTGATCTGATGCTTAAAGTGTGCCTCCAATCCGCTTATAACAAGAAACAACTGTGTTTCCAGCACAACCCGCTCTTCCTGTTTCACTCTTTTTCACATTTTCCATTGACCTCAATTTTTCATGAGCTGATATGCTTTGTAGCTCCCCAGCGACCGGCACAGTATTGAATTCATCTGGTTCCAATACATCCCATGCACAACCTATCAATCACCAGAGAGCACAGCGAACTAATCATTTATTGATGAAACACGGCAGCCATGAATTTCTAACTGCAATAGTCTTATTTATCAAGCCAGATCAAACAATGAGGATCCAAACAAGCTTTAAAAAAGAGAGGCGAAGAGAATAACTTATTCTCAGGCAGACAGCAGACAGTTATTGATGAAAAAAGCCAGTGCGCTGGGGGAGAGAGAGAGAGAGAGAGAGAGAGAGAGAGAGAGAGAGAGAGAGAAAGAGAGAGAGAGAGAGTGAGAGAGAGTGAGAGAGAGGAAGACGAGTTCAGAGTGATGCTTTGACACCAGGATGCATGTCTGAATTAATACTCCCACAAAAGGTAATTTTCTTCCAGCAGCCCGTGTATACCTACCATTGGGAGCAAGGTGAGCCATTTCTGGCACGGGGAGGAAAAGAAAAGGCTTAATGCATTTTTCTCCAGTTCTTGCCACTGTTAGTTGGCTCCATAGAGAGGCAGCTTGGGGGTACTTCACTGATCTCAGCCTTCCACTGGTACACACTTCAGGCAGTGGTGTTTGCTAGCACACTAACATGGAGTCTTGGGAATAACTGAATATTTGTTACACTCGCTGGCTTTTTGAAAAGCAAACTGTGCCTCACATTGCTTTGAATTCGAACAGCCGTTGGTGGGCAGAGGAGGACCAGAAAAACAACAGCACCAGCAAAACTTCGACTGGCACATTCGATTCAGTCGGTGAGAATTCAATTCATCTAATGTTTAAAACTAGGCGGATGAATGAGAATTCACAATCTGGCTCCCTCAAGTTTGCACACCAGGCTGGAAATTTAAGAATGGAGGGCGATGTTGAGCAAAATAAAACTATAAAAGCGAGTTTTAGCCAGCAAACCTATGGACCGCTCACTGACCGTCTGATGAATGTTGCACACATAACTGACAAGAAATTGATAGCAGATAGAAAATTGGTATGCAGGGTTATCCAATGTGATTGAGGGATTTGCCTTGAAATATATTTTAAAGAGCTGAGCAGATATTTTAACCCTAACCCTAAGTTAACCCTAAGTTAATAACATTTCAAACAAGGGAATATTTAGTACTTAAAAATACCGCATTTAAGTTTAGCCAATGCAAGTAACTGTTCTTCTACTGGTAACCCAAAATAATACTGGCTAGACATACTTTTAATTTACTTGTTATTTCTTTTGCTTGTTATCAGAAATAATCTGCAGGGACTCTGTTCTTTGCTGATGTGTACCGGAAGTTACGTTAAGGCCACAAAGGCGTGTATGCGCAGTAACGTTAGTTTATGTTGTTGCTTTGAAACCGTCTATATTTGAACCAACCATTGGTTGAAACAACCCAGCATTGGTTCATTTTTAGCCACCTGTTGGGTTTTGAAAAAGCCCAGCATGCAAAAATAAGGCATTTTATATTGATCCAAGAACAGATTAAAGAGTCCTGTACCCTAACTGAAGCATGAAACAGTACAGTAAACTGGGGGAGGGTAACATCAATCAAGACCGATAATGGAGAACCCCCACTGTAGTGAACCACTACCCCCGTCTGGGCAGAACAGGCCTGACAAAAAGCAGCTGGATGGGTGTTTCTACCAATCCCCTCGAGAAACCCATCCCCAAAACAAGAAGCCACCCTGGAGACAACATAGGTCTGATATAAGCGAGTCAAAGGAGATATGAGAGGACAGCGTCACGCTGCAATTCAATGCCATTGGTCTGGCACGAATTCACTCTCCCCTGATGACTGCTTCTGGATGTCACACACATGGATGTGTGGCCCACAAGGGGTGGTGATCATCTCTGTCACTGCTGCACTTTTCCACCCATCTCAACTTGCTGACACCTCACTAAACATCTGTTTCACCAATGGCAGAATAAACACCAAATGTTGTGCAACTGCTTTCATCTGCCGGTGTGCTGCCAAGCTCTGTCGGCCCGTTGAGATTTTTAGTAATATACAGCGATGCCCTATGTGTGGGTAACACGGTAATAAAATATAGGGTTAAGCACACTGTATTGACTGCTTGGGGAAGAGAAGACGGGTTCTTCCCTGATTCAATTTCATTATCAAAATGTTTACGTACTAATGTAGTATGACATCATTGGGTAATGTAAGCAGCAGAAAAACAGAAGGGGGATTTGATAGTGGTGGTGGAGGAAGGCCAAAGCTGAGTCTTTGTCTCCCTCAGCTGGTAAGAAGAGGATCTCTAGAAAGGACCCAACTAAGGAGGGGTTTTTACAGAATGTAAATTACAATTCAATAAGAGAAATCAATTTAATTGATGTCCAATCATTGAGATCATTTAAGTAGCAAAACCTAACAACAAAAAATAAGATAATACTCTACAAATAAATATAGGCTGCAAAAGATGTCACTTAGGACCATTAGGACTATTTATTTGTTTGTTTGTGTATTTATTTGTTTATTTTTGATAGTAGCAGTAGCAGTAGTACTACTAGTAGTAATTATTAATAGTAATCCATTTAAATCATTTAAGTATCAAAACCTAACAACAAAAATGTAATAATAGCATACAAATAAATGTATGCTGCAAAAGTTGTCACTAAAGGTTTGGCTACATCTATCTATTTATTTATTTATTTTTTGCTATTATTATTATTATTATTATTAGTAATAGTAGCAAAACTGAACCTAGGCAGGGCTGTGCAGTAAGAAATTACAGTGAAAATCTTTTTTTTAATGAAGTAAAAAAAAAAAGTTACATTACAGTTATCTTACATTTTCTCAAAGCACCCACATTTGACTTAAATGACACGTTCTGGAGGTTTTTTTACATGTAAGATCAAATGTTTATTTTTATACTAAGATTTTAATCATTCATGATTATGATTAAATGATTAAACCTGAAGATCATTAAAACATGATCATAATTTTGATCAAATGCATCCAAATCTTTGGCTTGTCTGGTACACGGTAAAACTCGGAATTACTGATATTCTAAGGGGAGAAAGGAATATGTGATATCTTAAAAGTCTTTGTTTTCCTCCGAACAAATGCGGATTACGGGGAAATGTAAACAGATTATGGAACTACACCTTGGAATTGAATGAGTCTTTGATGAGACTTTGATTGCTATTCCATCTTCATTCTATCAAAGATAATTGGGCACTTTCTTCAAATTATTTCCTCTCCTCAATGAAGCTCATGAAGCATGAGAAATCAATTAGAAAACAACACTCACGGAGCAGCCACAAGAGCTTTCCCTCCAAACATCAACAGGCAAATGTGAAGCCGTCATTTCTCTTATTTACAATAGCCAGATGTCTCAAACTTCACTTTGGAGAGCTCTCCATCCCAGCCCACTAAGTGTGCATTTTCTCTCCATCACTTATTTGCCAGGTCTAGCTTTATTGTAGTCTGGCCCGTCCCAAAGCATCCAGCAAAAACTCACGATATCATAAAACAATTTATCCTCATTCTGTAGGTACAGGGGAGGGTTTCGACACCTTCCCCTGGTGAGGGAGTTCGGCTCTCACTTGATGGAGTAACACAAACTCTGAACACTGGGACCGTTTGAAAAAAAGAGAGGTGAGGGGAACTCAATAGCTTCTATAGACAGTGATTGATGAGGTGAAGCTGGCTACTCCCAGCACACACTGGCACACATCAGCCTGACCGAACATATTGAGATTCTGTGACGGTAACATTTTTCTCAACTATCTGATCTTTAACACTAATGAACAGTACAGAGTTCATATCTGTCCCAAATCGAAATTTCCTCACTAACAGGGTTTGTACGGAGGCGAAAAAGGTGGGCGATGATCAAGATAGTCGTCTTGTACACAATGAGTTCAGTACATTGGTTCTGTTTTTAATGTATTTTTATAAGGCAATTCAAATTGGCAAGGTTCATCCCACGATGCCAAAACCTCATCATAACGATAAAATCCCCCAAAAATTTCGCATTCACGCAATTGAAAATAAAAAAAATGTATCCAATAAATATATTGCTTACCGACTTTCCATCTTCTTTTCCTCTTTTTAGGGCTGGAAGAATGCCACTGCTGATCCTAGAGCAGAAAAATATGAATACCCTTAAAAAATAAATTCTACCATTATTTAGTTACATTCATGTCATTCCAAACTTGTACTTCCTTCAGTGCAAAACAACAAACTGTAAACAATGTTCAGTCAATATTTTTCCTTCATAAAACACATTAATAATTGAGATTTGAGTGCTGTTTATAATAAAAACTTTCTTTAAACCACAGTATGATTAACCAGACTTTATAAACAGTCTTTATTAAAACACTACCATAGATTATTTTTTACATCCATTAAAAATATTAATGCTGTTATAAAAATACAAGATTTGTGAGAATTAGCAGACCTAGAAGATAAAACATAAAATGCATTCTTATCTGAGAATCTAACCTATCATAAAATACCTGTTTTGTATACGTCAATGCAGGAAGTCAAACACACCCACTTGTTGTCATTGAGTCTTAAATTTCTTAGTTTCATTTCCATTTATAAATTTGACAGGGACTTTTACTTGTATTCAGGCTTTACCGTTTAAAGCATGTGCATTTTATAGAAATAAAACCCATTATGGTAAGTGCCAAGCTTTACCAGTTTTTGGAACATGATGATGTGAATTTTCGTTTTTGTGTTAACTAACTTATTAAGTGAAATAAAAGGATTTTATATATTTGTTACTCAAAGTGTATTATTGCATCTTGTTTTATAATCTTACGCATCAGAGAGGTTGTGGATTACTCCTTTGCTTGGAACCAGCTGATAATACGGCAAATGCCGAAACCTCTCGGCCCCCACAGCAACATAATATTGACCGTTCTGCAGCTCGTATCCTCCACGTAAAGGTTTCCCATTCGGCATGCACAATCTGAAAGAAACAAAACTGCTCGACATTCTACAAGATTACAGTTCACACACTTAAAGTTGGCATGAAACAAAAGTTCTGTCTTTCTTTTTCTATCGTGACGTATACGAGTGAAAAGACTTCTGAAATAAGAAAAAAAAAACTGATTTTGATCCTAGCAAACTAATTGGATCGTTGGAAGTTGTAACAAAATTGAGGCAGATTTCAGCCTTCGCGTCCTTCGCACCATAACCAGCACAATCTCACGGCATAAATGTTACTATTTTATGATGTGGCTCATTTTGGTATGAATTCGTATGAATTGGTACATTTAGTGCGATTTGCTTTCGCACCGGTGAATTTAAGGGTGGATCTAGAGTATTGATTTTTTCTACAGTAGATATCATTCATTTTTGTACGATTCACAATGTAGAAATTCATACAAATTAGCCACTTAGTACAATAGTTACGAATTCCTGTGAGATCAGGTTGCCATGAGAAGAAAGAAAAAAAATTTAAATGAGGGGAGAGGTTTACATTTTAAGATTTTGAAGATTATGAGTGCACAAGAATGATATGCACGGATAAAGCACTTATAAAAGAAACACTAAAATTCTCCATAAAAAAATCTTTTTGATTTCATGGGGATTTTTATGTCGATACCCATGTACAGCTCCAGTGCGAATGTGAATTTTCTCAGTCACCATGGCCAGCACGTTTTCCCAGCTGGCCAGCGTGTGTTTTGGAATCAGCACACGTGCTGGAGGAACCAAGATATCTCCATTTGTAAAAACACTACAAAATAGAAACAAATTTGGCTCTTAGAAGCTTGACGTGTATATATTCTGTTAACAGAAAATGCAATATCCACTGAAATTAACAGCATGTGAGAAAATTAGATTCAGAAATAAATAATGAAATAATCCATTGAACAAAAGTGTGATTTTACACCATTAGACACAGTATTACTTGACTTAAAGAATTAGACTTTTCCATAGCCCCAAGGCCTGCCATTGAAGAATTCCAATAGGGACACATTAAAACAGGACTCACTTGATGGTGCACGGCTCATTACTGATTCTCTTCCAGCGAGCCGGGACAATTATTCTGCTGTGAACTACAGGTCGGATCTGCAGTCAAGACAAAATGAAAAGGATCCCGCTGAGCATGACTGACAATAAGTGTTCCACTGCTCATTTATGGCACTCGCACATCTGGTACGCCTCGATCAGATTTCTTAAATACTGTGTTGGTTGTTATTGCGCTGATGGAAACAAGAAGCTATAAGGGAGACGAAGAGTGCCATAACTTCACACAAAACAAGTCTAAGTGCACAATCTTATAATCATTGCTCCGCTTGGTCTCTGGGGGTCAGGGAAAGGTTGTAAAAACAAATGTTGAAGCATAATAAGCTACTTCCAACTTTGAATAAACGGTCAAAGAAACTTTTTGATTCACAATTGAATGGCATTTTGGTCATGTGGTGCACATACTGTATAGGAGTATGCGCCACATGTGCTCATTTATGTTCCTGAAAAGATACCTTCCTGCGGAACTGTAATCAAACACATATGAACCAGCTAGAGGTAAGATCTTTGGGTAAGCATGACAAATGACAGGCAGATGTGTCAGAAAACAGTTGGAGCTAAATGTTTCAGGAAGGTAAATGTCAACAGCAGGAGCGATCACCCATCAACCAGCGATCACATTCTAGTTACAGTTACAGTATATGCAAGTGTGCATAAAAGCATGTCATCTATTTCAGAAATAAAATAGTCTTGAAATCAAAACATTGACAAAATAACATAGCAGATAATAGAAAATTATGGTCATTTAATATACAAATATGAAATATTTCACTTCATTTAGAGGCATAGTTCACCCTGATTTACAAGACAAACCTGTATGGCTTTCCTTTTTCTGCAGAACACAAAAGAAGATATTTTGAAGAATGTCGGTAACCAAACAACGGCGGTATCCATTGACTTTTACTGTATGGACACAAAACCAATGCAAGCCAATGGGAACCATCGTTGTTCGGTTACCAACATTCTTTAAAATATCTTCATTTGTGTTTTGCAGGAGACAGAAAGTCATACAGGTTTGAAATGATAAGAGGGTAAGTGATGACAGAATTTTCATTTTTGTAAGTTCTGCAACAAAGGGAGTGATTCAAGAGCAGATTGTGAACAGAAAACATTTACAATACAATGAACCCTAATAACCAAACAGAACATATGTATTCAGAGACTGCCTCATACAGCACAAAACAGAGCGAAACAGCTGACTCAAATTGAATTTTACAGTGAAATCAATACACGTGTTCACATTGTGCTTTTCAGCAATAATAAAACAAGGGGCTTGAAATCAGTCAAGCACCGCACTGTCTGGAAACCTTGGAGTGATGTTCTCCAAGAGAGATGTATCGATCAGAGTCAATTACTGAAAAATGTAGGATGAGGAACGGCAGTAATAATCTCACTGTGAAAACATGTTATGATTATTTGCCTCGAATATTTGTTTCCGCTGCACAGCATTGACGCACATACTGTAACAAGACAACAAGTAATTCTGTTTCATCTAGTTCTGAATATTCAATACCAATAAGGAAATTCAAAACTGAGTGCACTCATTGCATTGTTGTGCATTGTTGTGTATTAAACACATAGTCAATCTTACCAGTTCACTCTTCTTTTTTGGAGGTTTCTGTAGTGTTATATGATGATAGCTGTCAAAGAAGGTAAAAAGAATGCACTTAGTATGTATCATTATACTGTGTTAAAGGGACGGTTCTTCCAAAATGAAAATTCTGTCAACTTCGAGTATGAATCTGTATACATTTCTTTGTTCTGATGAACACAGAGAAAGATATTTGGAAGAATGCTTATAACCAAAGAGTTCTTAACTACCATAAAAGGAAAAATTACTTTTTTGTTCTGTTGAACACAAAATTAGATATTTTGAAGAATGTAGAACATCAAAAAGTTCATTGTACTTTTCCTACTATGGTAGTGAATGGGGTCCAAGAACTGTTTGGTTACAAGCATTCTTCCAAATATCTTTCTCTGTGTTCAAACAAACAAAGAAATGTATAGGGGTTTGGAACGAGTGAGTATGACAGAATCATTTTTTAGGTGAACTATCCCTTTAAAGAAAGCACAAGCATAGGCCACTGTTAACTCATTACATTCATAGCCATGGTCGTATTTAAAGTCATGGTAGTAGTATTTCTGTCTTCAAAGTCTAACGCATAGGCTATTTATAAGCAGTTGGCTGCCCTTAAAACAAGAAGTCAATTAAAACAACACTACCACCTGTAAATAAACAGCATCATCACCATGTGGATGAATGAACTTACTCCAGTTTTTTTAGCTTCTCTGCTCCGGCTGCCACATATATCTCTCCATGCACGAGCTGCTTCAGATCTTCAACCCTGTGACCATTATCAGGGGTGTAAATGTTTCGCACTGCCCCAAAGGGGGCCGTGATGCCTCGGGTTACAGCATTCAAAAAGCTGTCAAAAGTTGATGATCGACGTTGATTGATGACAAACCTCCGGCCGGGATAGAAAGCATCTCCGTTTCGGAATATAACGACGGTTTTGGTTGATGTGGGTTGTGAATAGGACGCCCGACCGAGAGACATTGTAAGATAAAAAATAAATAAATATAAATCAAATATAAGAGAGAGATGCTGGCGATCCCAAATACAGAAACTAGATTTACAAACGAAAGCCAGGAAAAGTTAAAGTCACGAGTCAGTTCCTCCGTGCAGGCGGCAGTGATGCTGTTTAGATAAGTTTCCATAGAAACAGAGTAAAAATGCGCAAAAATGGCTCTAAAATAAACTCCCTGTAGACGAGCAACAAATGTTTAAAGGTTTTAAAAAGATTTTTTTCTGCTTATTTTAACTTTGTTGTCCAGCTTTGGTGTAGTTTATTCTGCTAAGAAGTAACAGGAGATTAGTGTCCCAATTAGTTTAGGTTAGCGGCAAAATAGATTAAAGTTTCATTAGCTAGTGTATTATTTACTCATGTGCTAGACACTGTATTGTATGCATGCTTCTTCAAATATCAGTTTCATCTAGGTGTCAACCTGATTTATCTTCTTTTGATAAAATAAGTTTTTTTATTCTTATTGTAGCCTAAATGTTTCAAAAATAAAATACCCTTAGGGCCTATCCCAAACATTAGTAGCCTAGGTTGTGGTCACTTGTTGAAAGACGGGACATTTCTGTAAGTGTCTGTCTGGTTTGTCTCGGATAGATCAGATCAATTTACACAAGCAGGATGCTTGATAACCTTTGTAAAGTTCAGTTTGTGGGCCTTTAATGAAATTCAAGCACGCCATTCGTCACGCCACACGTAGCCTACAGATTGCCGCTTTGTCATAAATTAATCTGATGGTCTGCTTGCTGATGTATTTTTCATGCATAGTCAAATGCAGGACGGTTTGACTTTCCAGAACGGCAAAGAGAGCGGTATATACCGTCTGTAGAGCCATCCGTGTGCACCAGAGGGCGCCAATTTACAACTTAAAAGCTTCTAGCCTACTATAGAAGAGTCGGCAAAAGTTACACAAGTAATGCGTTTAATAGACAAAGATTTTCTTTGTTCATGATAGATTTACTGTACATTTACTGTATATTTATTGAAACAAAATATGCTTTATACTGAAGTCATTTGCCACAATTGTAAAACACTCTACTGAGATGTCAATCAGTATGATTACATATATTGTTACAAATAATATATTTATTATAACCAAACACAGATCGGAAGTTAACTTCGGGCCAGGCGCGTGTGTTCGATGAAACTTGGTATTCAGGACAGACCTAACAACAAGCTACAGTAAACGTAATAATTATTCTTATAGTTTGGATTTTGTCTTACAAATAGGCTATATAAAAAAACAAAGCAAATAATGGAATATTCTTTAATGAACATGACATGTATTACACACACTATGTAATCCTATTTACAGTCATTGAGAATCATGCAGCTGTGCAGTAAAATGTGAAATACTGCGGTCATGTTATTGTTAGTGATATGCATGTTTTGGCGGAAATGAAAGCGTGTGTGTACAGTATGTGTATGTGTATGTGTAGTGACATATATGACGTTCAACACTGTTCCACTTATTATTTTTCTTAGGCACATACATTGTTTTCAATGGTTAAATAAACTGTTAGAATATTAAAAAGTTCAATATAGTGTTTTGACAGATGGATTTCCACATAAATGCAAGTATGTCTCCTAACATCACAGTGAATTGACTGACAATTTAATACACTTGCCAGAACATGCAATTCAACTGAAAGCTTTGCTTGGGTACATTGGATGTGTGGAGATTTACTTTCTCACCTACTTGTCTCTGGACAAACATGTTCTTTCAACTCTCCGGCAGTTAAACTTATAATGAAAATTCTTTCATCATTTACTCGCCCTCTTGTCATTTCATAACCGTAGGACCTTTTTCTTCTACAGAAGATATTTTGAAGAATGTTCACCGCCTAACAGTGGCGGTACCCATTTGCTTCTATTGTATGGACACAAAACCAACGTAAGCGAATGGATACAGCCGTTGTTCGACATTCTTCAAAATATCTTCTTTTGTGTTCTGCAGAAGAAATAGTCACACGCGTTTGAAATGACATAAAGGTGAGTAAATAATGACAGACCTTTTGGGTGAACTATCCCTTTAATGACACGTAATTATTTAGGATGAGTAATGACGGAATTTTAAAGGGGACCTGTTGCTTCAAATCAGTTTAATAAACCAAAGCCAAGCTTATACAGCGTCCTTGTCGAACTCGCACACAAAGTACATGGTGAGATTACAAGCGACGTCAACCCACTCGCCCGATGAAACCATCTCAACACAGTCCTCATCATCATAAGCGTTGTTAGGTTCCCCCTCCCTCCACCTGCTGAAAGTGGTCATGGGCGATCGCTCCACGTACACAAAGTGGCCTTCTCGCTCCAGGTCGTTCATGCCGATATACGCTCTGCTAAGGCCGGCGTCGGTGATGTAACCGGCAATGGCTCTGTTGGAAGCTGCATCCTTGGGCATGGCCAGGTGTCCACCGCGCCCCTGACAGAACAACTCAGCCTCCCTGTAGCGTTTCTCTTCTTTCACCAGCAGATAGACCTTGCTGTCTGTCTCTTTGATGCCAGCGACAGCTGCGGGGGAGGGCAGTGCTGAAAAATGAGGATCTGAATTTCTATAATCACACCGCAGCACCCAGCGTTCACACAAGTGCATTCTGACAGTTACACAAAAGAGTTATGGGTTAATTGCTAAATTCTTTTGTCTACATGCATTCATCCTGCACATTAAAAGAACAACTGTATGAATTAACTTGACAGGTGCAATGCATTTGAATCAGGACTGCCCTTGTGGATCCAATCCATTATTTTAATATCCTTACAAACAGCAGTCGAGAGCGTGCACCGTCCATTCTTTGGCGTGCCATTGTTTATTTTCAGGACGTACCATTTTTAATGAACTTCAGCTCATTGGTCAATTGTGCCACTTGGATGTCTATTTCGCCGATCATTTTCCGTAAGGGTGCGCACTCACATGGGACCCCTGGGGATACAAATTAAATTCGAGACCATTCGCACGATCCATTCAAGTGTAAAAGCGATTCCTAATGAGTTCAATCCAATCATCTAATAATATGAAAATCTATTTCGGCGATGGCTATACCTGGCTCTCCATTTGGGCCCTTTGGGCCCGAATCTCCCATATCGCCTTTTAATCCTGGAATAGGAGTAAAGTCACACTGTATTATTAAGCAGTTAGACAAAATGGTCTAATTGCAATGGCAATATAATTTAAAAGTTACCTTTGAATCCAGGTGGACCCATCTTCCCATAGCGTCCCATGCTACCTTTGTGGCCTTTGAGTCCAGGGGGACCTGAATGATCATTTGAAGCTTATTATGCATAATATGCATCAATAATAGAGATTTACTGTTTTGATATCAGTCGGTATGTTTGATAAGAAGCATTCAACCAGTGTTTCCTAGATGTCTCCCCATATAAAACCCCCGATTCCACTCATCATCCAGCTCATGTTATAATAATGTTTTTATATACCATAATGTTAGTTACTCTTCTTAATTACCATACTAACAAGATAATGAGTTGAATCAAGTGGTTTATATAGAAAGACATCTAAAATATTCTGGGAGGGGAGCCCGAGGTACCACATTAATGAGCCAAAAATACAAGCCATTATTAGTCAATACTGTCTTGATGTAATCATTGTAAAACCAAGCTAAGATACATTTGACAGCCTGCCTGTTGTTTTTCTCACAAGGAATGTTTGGTCACTATACTAAAGAGGTTAAACATTCAACTCAAGTTCTCTTGCATAACGCATAAGCCCATCCATTCTCCATACTACTCATCTTACGTAGGGTTGCTGGAGCCGGTCCCAGACTAACTTGGGCTGAAAGGAAAACACCCTGGACAGGTGGCCAGCCTACAGGCAGTTTAAAGTTCCAGTTCAACCTGATGAGCATGTCTTTGGACTTTGAGTACCTGCGATAAAACCTCAGAAACAGAGAACAGAACCTGCTGTAGGGCTATGTGTTACCCACGTGTTACTGCGCTGCCTTAATTTACAGGATGTCAAAATAACATCGGGCCATACAACAAATCTATACATTTGGTATGTATGGCATGATTAATTTGGTATGGGTATTATGTAGAGACATGAATGTAAGGTTATTTTAGTTTTACTAAAATTAAAACGTTGAAAGCGTTTTTGTCTTTTGAAATCAAATCAAATATTGGCCTAAAAATCATTGGAAAAAATTAACTAACAAAATTATAATAATAAACAAAGCTAAAACTAAAATTAATTAATCTTATATGGCAACATAAAACAATCAACAAATAAATAATATATAACAAAGTTGTTAAAAATGTAACTACAATTTAATTTCAAGTATCAATAGAAACGAAATAACACTAAAATCAAAACCACAATGTCTCTGGAATGTCTCTGGAATGTACGGATATTGTTTATTTATAGATTTTTATGCATCTGTGTAAATGCATGAATGGACACTAAAATACCAAAATAAGCTAATAAAATTTACAGTACATTACCAGTAAATTTAGTTAGTTTATTTTATAGTTTTAGTTATTTAGTATAATAATATATTTATATAATATAGTGAATGTTGTTGTTGTTGTTTGGACCTGGGGGTGTGGCATTATTTAATGGTATATTTTAGAATGTGGGGTGTATATATGCGGATAAATGAATAGTGAGTTTTTGTTCGCTGTATGGTATTTTATAACGGATTGACATGTGAATTATTATGATTATTGATTGAATTGGATTGTCTATGTTTGTGTTGTGTTTTCTGCCTTGTCTTCTGTTGCTGCTTTATGACCTTCGGGGACTAATAAAGAAAATCTAATGCTGCCTTCACATGCTCTCAAAATGATCGGAAATATGATAGATATGATAGATATGATAGGTTGCTGGTTCGATTCTCAGGGCTGGCGGGTAACGGCTGAGGTGCCCTTGAGCAAGACACCTACCCCCCACTTGCTTACTATACAAAATGTCCAAATGTATAGTACAATGTAATGTAAGTCGCTTTGGATAAAAGCGTCTGCCAAATGCGTAAATGTAAATGTAAAAATATGATAGAATGCTACAATTATGCATTGAATGTATTAAATGAGTTAGATAACGTGAAGTATCTGTATCAAGATCACAAAGAAACTGGACGCAGTAAGTCAATGCAAAGTTGGATCATGTGTGCACTGCACTGTAATGAAAAAGCACCATGATAAAGGTAAATTAAGCCCATAAAACAGGGTTTAGTGTTACCTGTCTCTCCAGGTGGCCCTACTCTCCCAGGTCTGCCAGGTGCTCCTTTATTCCCCTTCTCTCCGGGTTCACCTTTAATTACAAAACAACTATGAGTACAGTTATACAGTAACACAAGAGACTAATGGAAAATAATCAATATTGTTACTATTCTCTATGAGTCATCCTTTAATAGTTAGTTTAAATACTAAATGCAAAATAGTGTCTTCAGCGTATACCTTTGAGTCCAGGAACAAGGATTTGGACAGAGCATGGTTCTTCTGGTATGTGCTGACCGTAAACTGACCTCATTAGCATCAGGCATAACCAGTTGACCAACATGCAAGCTAGTAGCTTTTCTCCAACCATACTGGAAACACAAAGAATGGGGTTTTGTACCATATGAATTATGATGAAAAGGAGTTGCTAACATAGCGCAGAAGCATGCGCCAACATTCATAAATTTCAATGGCTTGTTGATTGTACAGTGTTTTATAAATTATCATTGCAATCACTCATGCTTTGGCAATCAATATAAGTGGCAACATAATAATTTCGTATTATCTGTAGGAAATTGTCTATGTTTATGCTGCGTGTTATGATACATGGAACATGAAATCATATTTTCTCAATAACCGAATAACAAACCACATCTCCACAGTAAATGGAAAAGTAAATGTTGCCGTTAAAAGAGACAAAGTGGTCATGTGCCATGCAAGCTCAAACAAGCAGTACCATTGTCATACACCCACAATATTTCTCGGGAAGAAAAACATTTACAAAGCAAATACACAAATCACCACAACTGCCTCCTTCCCACACTATCCCATTGTCCACCTTCATTTTAAAGCTGATACGAGATTAAAAAAACAGGCACACCGTGATTCCCCCCGTAGCTGCTAACTTTCAAAGTAACATCTGAACTGTTTAGCTGGCATCTATGCCACCTGCAGTATGACTGTAGTGCTCACAGACTTACCTTGTGAGGAATTTCAAAGCCCGCTAAATAACAAGCTGAACACCCAGCGTGTGCACGGATCCGAGTGAGTTAATGGATGTCTGCTCACTGGTGGTCTCTGAAATTCTTCATCTCACGGACCCTGCAAGAAACAGGCCTGAGAGTGAGCAAGCATGTATAAACACAAAGATAAGAGCGGCTCTGCTGTACTCCTCTCTGATAAATCCATGGGAAAGCTTTAGGGTTGCAACAGTTCGGCTTTAACCACACAACTCAAACTGGCCATTTAAAGCATTTGTAACATTCACAATATTTCATTAAAGGCATAGTTCACCCTAAAATGCAATTAGTTCCGTCATTTACTCACCAATTTTTCTTTCTTCTGCTAAGGACAATAGAAGATATTTTGAGGAATGCTAGTATCCAAACCCTATTCACTTCAAATCTATGGACACAAAATTATTTGACAATAATCTTCATGTTATGCACCAGAAAGAGACAGGTGTGTAGAATGTGTAAACTATCCCTTTAAGGTAGAAAAAGTATTTTAAAAAAAAGTATTTTAAAATAAGTAAATGTTTATATATTTATTTACTCAATTGTTTCTTTTTTACAATAATAAAATTTTATTTATTTGTTTTTAAACAAGATGTAACCACACAACTCAAACTGGCCATTTAAAGCATTTGTAACATTCACAAGATTCAATTAAAGGAATAGTTTACCCAAAAATGATCAGGTCATTCCAAACCTTTATGACTTTCTTTCTTCTGCCAAATACAAAAGAAGATATTTTAAGTAATGTTGGAAACAAAGCACCATTAGACCTATTAACTTCAAATATATGGACACAAAACTAAATGTCTTAATAATCTTTGTGCATGTTTATTTATTAATTTACTCATTTGTTTATTTTTTTGACAAGAATTACATTTCTATATTTATTTAGACAAGCATATCATACGTTAAAATGTCAACTTAATGTAAAAAACATAAATATTAAATATTCTGTAAGCCTTTTTTTTCAATTAAGATCAAAGCACCATAAGGTCACCTAGAAACAGAAATGCTGCAGTTTATGCATTAGTACACAGGGTGGCAGTAAATATTTGACTGGACTGAAACTAGAAAAAATCAAAAAGAAAAAAAAGAGTAATGTACATGCTTGACTAGTTTTCATCTGGAAAGTGATGTTATTCATATAATTCATGACTGTATAAACAATGTGCGGAATATGTATGGAACTATTATGTAATACAAATATAATACAGAATTAAAACATAGTTTTAATTATTTATGACAGTGTATGACATGTGTAATCCAAAAAATGTTTTTTATGGTTTTATAATGTTTGGGTATAAATCAAAACCAAAATGTACAACGCTTTTCATAGTTGCGTTAGAAAAGGCACGTTTAATTTTCACAGTTAGTTTGTACACACAAATACTGTGAGTCACATGCCAGTATATGACAATGAGGATTAGATACACGCGCTGCTATTTATAGTCTCAGAACTAATAAACAAGCTTAATAAAACCATTACGGTTTCATTCATCTCCAGTCTGCTGTGGTGCGCTTGTCTAGTGTTGCTAAGGAATATCCCTCCCATGGTAACAAAACTAACATGATAACACCGTGAGGAGAAAAAAAATCGATCCCTTGATATTGAAATTGTGTTCATAGTAATTTACAGCAGTTCTGTGGTGACACTGAATGCAGACATTGATCATATTTGTGCATGTGTCGAATTATCTACAATAAGACTTATCAACATTTATAGACCCTGTGACACTCCACCCAGGCTCTCCTTTGGCAAATACAGACTCCTCAGTTTAAAAAGGTTAGATTTTGTATTAACGATCATTACAGTAGTCTTATTAACAACTGTGGAAGATACCAAAACAGCAAACGGTGGGTGAAATTATTTTGTCATTGTAAATTGTCAGTGTGGATCGCAAATGTTAAATATTGCATTCTGATTTCATTATTCCAGTTAAAAAAAATCTAATTTCCTGACTGTGACATTCAGAGAATGCCGCTCTCAGTATAGCAACACTGACGCAAGCGCACTGAACGCAATATCATATCTCCATTTCTGTCTTAAAGCTGACAATGAATTCAAACTCTCTGTGTGAATGGAAGAAAAATGGTTTATTTTATTTCAATGATGCGCATCTGACATTGTCCCATCCCCGAAGCGTAGAGGACAAAGATAAAGTCTGAATTTAAAAAGTGTACTGTTGAACGCTGCGCTTTTGCATTCTGCTTCACTAAGGCTAAAAGCTCTCTGTGGATCACAGCCCGGGAGGACGAAGCCTTGACCATCAGAGCATGACAGCCATAGAAGCCCGTCTGACTTAAGGGCACCTTCAGACGGATGCCACTTTATGCTGTGTCAGGACCAGGAGGCTGGCAGGCAGTTGGGCTGTCAGACGTAACAGCCATTCAACCATCTCAGCTCATTAAAGGCACTTATTTTCTTGATAGATTAGTGGATAAATCATGCTGTGCAAGGGTGCCAACTTGTACTTGTTAATCAAGGGATGGCTGAAATAAATCAAGCATTGAAACCTTCAAGCACAATTTCCTGGATTTAGTGCTTCTAAATAAAGATGCACTGTACAGACTGAAATGGACAGGGGATTTCATATACAGCATTTCTTTTCAGATTTTATGAGCGAAGCTGAGACAATATACAGCTTAAAAACATTATAAAAATCATAGTAATCACAATAATAAAAAAAATTATATTTATTTTTACTTTGAGGGTTTAACATCAAAATTCTGTCATCATTTACACACCTTCTTGCCTGTATGACTTTCATTCTTCTGCAGAACACAAAAGAATATATCTTGAAGAGTGTTGGTAACTGAACAAAGGCAGTACCCATTGACTTGCATTGGTTTTGTGTCCGTACAATAGAAGTGAATGGGTACTGTTGCTGTTAAGTCAGTAGTGAGTATTATTAATATTCCCATTTGCCCTCTTCCCAGCATGCACTCGTGTATGAATAAATATTATGGTAGCATTATGACATCATTTGCAAGCTTATTAACATTGTTATTGTTTATTTTGTCATCAAGTTTAATAACTTATTATTATTATTATAATATGTGGGCGAGTCAGTAAAACCTGACTGTTAATGGTACAAAAAACTCCATATATTGCATAAAAGTTGCATAAGAGTTTCTTAGTTATTAGGACATTAAAACAATTATGGCAGATATTAAGTAATTGCAACTTGACATTTAAAATTCAGTTAAGATATCAGTCAACGTAGGCCTTAAAAAAGTAATGACTCAAGAAGTCATGCAAACATACAAACGTTCAACAAACTCCTCATTTAAACATTGAAACATAATGGCTCATCTTTTTTTTGCACACCACTACATGACGCAGGTCTACATCACAACATGCCTCTCCTTCACAGTTAAGCGCATATAAATGACATGCTATGAGGACTAATTCAAGGAAGAAAACAAAACCTACTATGAAAATACTTTACATGCCCATTAAAGGGACAGTCAATGGTGGCCGAAAAATGTTTGGTTACAAGCATTCTTCTGAATTTCTTTCTCTGTGTTCATCAGAACAAAGATATTTATACAGATTTGGAACAACTCCAGGGTGACAAAATTGTCATTTTTGGGTAAACTGTTCCTTTAATACCCTCATAGCTCATTTTAAGTGGTCCTGCAAGGAATTTTAAGACAAAAATATTTCGTGTATTCTCTTCATTTAACAACCACACACATGATAATTACAAAGCAATTATCGAAATGCTGTTTAAAACAATTATAGACATAGAGCATCTCAACCATATCACATTGGACAGCCAGCTATCCATACAGTACACTCATTTTCTTTATCTACTATTATCTTTTTATTTTGTTGCACAGTTGTGAAGTGGCATGTGAAACAACGAATGACATGTGTAAGTGTTTGTGCGTGTGTGTGTGTGTGCGTGTGTGTGTGTGTGTGTGTGTGTGTGTGTGTGTGTGTGTGTGTGTGTGTGTGTGTGTGTGTGTGTGTGTGTGTGTGTGTGTGTGTGTGTGTGCGTGTGCGTGTGTGTGTGTGTGCACAGAGCTGTATTTGGTCCTGATATAAGACATGATTATTCACTGACAGCATTTTCATATTATTCAGACAGACTGGAAATATCATCAGAATATCAATGAAGCCAAAGTCGTACAATCTCTCAGACCAGCCACAATGTGTGCCATGAGCTATTACACACTCACAGAAACCTTCATTTATTTGCAGCAAAGCAAAAGAGACTCTTTCATCCGAAATGTGTTACCCTCTGCGACACCCTCTTGTTCATTAAAAACACACACACATGCACGCAACGAATATTGATACCTTGAGGAATTGTTAATCAGCCCGAGTTTATTTCCGTCCAACGCGATAATGTCGCTATATTGTTGTATGGTAAACTTTTCATAGACACCTTACCGCTTATCTGATGACTCGACACAAAATTGCATTGCGGGGTAGACATAATACCTAAATCTGGAGTCAGGATATTAGCTCCTGGTGAGCCGGTGAGAGATGTGGCTGACTATACTTTTGATATATCATTTCAGTAAAAACCTTCAGGTGAAGCTGATGAGTCACCACACAACATCACAAAAATACAGAATAGAGATAAGCAGAGGCAGAGAGAGAGCGAACATATGGAACATTTGACATTCGTTCTTTCTTAATGGACAAATGATTGTCCGTTTCCTGACCCAAAACAAACACTATGTTCTCCCAAGTCATACATATGGACATTAAATAGTCAGCATTACATTTTGAAAACCAACCTGATCTTTATCAATCACCGTTGACGTGTACCTGGAAACTGGATTTTTTTTGTAGCTTTCCTGCCACAGAGGTGTATAAACATCATTAAAATGTCAAAACAGGGCCACGGTGTTAATATCAACTCGCTTGTAGTCTTTTTTAAAGCGAGGGTTTACCAAGAACATCATCTGGCATCCAATCGAGCGCTATCTAAACCCCAAACTTGATGATTGGTTCTTACATCTGTAATCTCCCCTCCAGAGGTAACAATTTTAGCAGGAGGATTGGACGCGAGAGGCTGACCCAGTATCGGGTGTCCTCCGTGTACTCTTTCTCTCACGTGTCAATGCGGCGACCGACGCTCTATTAACATGAATCTTTCCAGCGTCGTGCATCAGCGCTCCGACTGAGAGAGATCATTTCTCTCGCAGGGCGGCGCATATTGCAGATTACGGTTGCCAGGTTACTTCTCACCAACATTCTAAATGTGGCCGCGTGCTTCGACCCAGGAATAGAGAAAAATATCTCCAACGCAGTCTAGTTAGAGATTACTCTTTCAACCGAGATGCTGTTTTATAAAATATCGTAATGGATCGTCGGGATGGGATGGGACGGGACGGGGGGCTGGTGTGGTGGGGGGTTATGGGGTGGCAGTGATGTGGAACTCTTGGCCGTTATATAGGTCAGCACCCTGAGGATAGCTTTTACAATTTTGGGATGGTATACTGTATCTTGAGGGTCATCTCAAAGTACATCGCCTAAAAAACTTGGGTTTTGTAGCAATTTCTAGCTGATCCGTGTCTGTATGTCCCACTTTGGGCAATCATGGATCGATCTGTTGATGCGACTAAATAATGTGGATCCGATATGAAGGGGCAGAGAATGTTTGATCGTGTAATTCAAAGCAATTGACATTTTTGCCAGAGGACGTTTGGGCATTATAGGTTTTAAGATGTTCCAGTATCATTTAAAGACTGAAGCCAGGTAATCTGGGCTCTCTGGCTCTTCTTTTGCTCGGTCTCAGTGGAGGCACAGAGGGAGGGGGTGGACATTGGAATCTGTTCAATGGCTTGTGGGAGCTTGGGATTTCTCTCCTAAGCTGGTGACTGGTTGGGTAGTAGTGGAATATTATGAGCTCCAGAAGGCTGGCATCGCTGTGAGCTCCGTCTAGGCACGGAATCTAAAATCGAACAGATCTGAGACTGACTCACTAAAACAACAGAGCAACAGTGAAATCTTTTACATCATGAAGAGAATAAAGTTGAAAACTGCCAATTGTTTGCAAACATGCAGTTGTATTTAAACTACGCAGTACGAGTTTGAAAACTCAGCGATGAATATTCAATATCGAAGAGCGTAAAACAGCATTATCGGATTTGTGAGGAATCTGTCCGAGTCAAAGGCCAGAAGTGGGGGTGTGCTCCCGTTGCTCAACGGGTTAACTCATTCATCCAAATTGAATTTCGCTCTCTGAACAATGTTACATCCAGGAACAGATCAGAATTCCATCTGATCAGTTAACACATAATTCATTTAAGTCGCTCCCGTTCCATGAAGCTTCACTTGGTCTGTGGAGAGTATTCTGGCTGAGAGTGCTTTGAGGATGATGGATCAGACTTGCACTGATAGCCTATTTTCCAAACACACAGCTAATCGGATGCTCGCTAAAATAGATGTATGTGCATCACATATACTCTCGATGCTCACTATTCATACAACACAATACACTCTGTACATTCAGTCAACACACTGATATATGATGTACACTGAAATACGAGGTGTTTGTCATAGAAGAACCAAAGGTTCAAATGTTCTTTAAAGAACCATCTCTTACCTTTTTATAATCTGAAGAACCTTTTATCACCACAAAGAACCTTTTGTGAAACAGAATGCGTTATGGATGTGAAACACAGGGTGCACGTATTTGAGAGACAACTTTGTAGGATTTCTGTGAATTAAAATGTGCAAACCAGAAGTAATAATACCCCAAAAATTGTGAAGGAATGCCTCTTTACAGGACACAAAAAAGTTATTTTATTTTATTTTCATATGCCCATTTATAAGAAACATGGATTGTTATGGATGTGACAATTCTCTTACATGACTATGGAAAACTATGCTTTAAAAAACACCAAATATTAACAACTAACCTATCGGAATGGGGAAGACCTTTAGTAAAAACTACATCTTTCATCTTAAGATTGACATTTGCATGGAATTGCCCTGCTAGGAGAAGAATTTAAGAAGGCTTGGCAAAAGTTAAACACAACACATGTGCAATGTCCATAAACACATAGCCCAGAAAAAATGACTACAAAATATTACCACAAGAAAAGATCATTTTGTGTTTCTATGCACATTGTTGTATATTAGAATAAAACCCATATTCCCTGATACGCTGTGGTTTGCCTTCAATAAATACCTTGAAAGGTTTAGTGTTTAGTCAATTCTTTAAAGCAAAATGATTCCTCCGGACATCACTTTTGGCCACTACTGTATTAAGCTAAACACTATGAGGTGGTCTCTTGGACAGTGTTAAACTAGGCATGGGTCGATATGGAATTTTGACGGGTATAATAACCTTAAGCCAAAATATCACGGTTTCACGATGTATTGCGGTTACAGCTTTAAAATGTCTGGGTAAAAAAATGCTTTTTCTACTGAACACAGTATTCAAGCAACACAAAATATTTAGGAACAGTAATAAACATGTACAGTACGTCAGGTTAAATCAGTGCTTCCCAAACCTTTTGAAAGCATGGCACCCCTTTCTAGTCATTAAACTTACATGCATACATACATATATAAATATAAATAAATGAAATGCAGATGAGCAAACAACAAGTTAAGCATAAACAAAAAATAGCACAGAACCTGGTGGATTCCTACACTTTGATGAGACATAAAAAGAGCTCCACATCCTTTGGAACGGCATCACAGAAAATGTTGGTGGTTTTAAAACCATGGCTTTTTCAAACCGTGGTATACCTTGACACCGCTTTTCGGCCCATGCTAGTTTAGACTAGTCTCAGACTAAAATAAATGTTAGAGCAGCCTTAACTGAAAACAGCTTGCACTGACAAATCTTAAAATATATAATCATCAGGGTTTGCCTAAATAAATTGAGTGCATGCAAGCTTTTAATAAAGCAAAAGAGGGATATACAGTAACAATCACTGTACTAAGAAATTATTATATTTCTATTCTGCATATCACAGCATGACTGTGATAAACAGAAGCTATTTGACAATTGCTCTCAAACTTTTGGACCTATATGTGTTCTTGTGTTACAATGCTTTCACAAGAGCTTCCTTAGAGAAAAAGCCAATAAAAACCCCCATGAGATATGTTCAGCATCCAATCCACACTTCCACGTCACAACAAGCTGTTCAGCAGTCTAAATACTGTTTTTGGCAAACGGGCTTGTTTCTCAGTCCTAGCTTTCTGCAACTCACCATATTGACATAGTTGTGTTATGCAAAAGCATCACTTGTTTTCACACCCAAATGTGCTGAATCGAAACAGTCTACTGGAAAACAAACTGGAGCAGCCTGCGGTCAAGATAAGCTTTTGCATCTGCCAACGGGTCCTAACAAATGCACCTTTTTGCAAACTTCTTAAGGCAATGCACCGATACAGAACAAAATGCTTTGGGTCAATATCGTTACATTAGACACATGCAACAGATAGACAGATAAGTGTGAAGTTCATGAGTGTGAAAAAAACACGTACGAGTGCAATGTTGTTACTTCTGACTCAAGAAACAGCCAGAAGTCACTTGAAGGTGGAAATTGGGGAGTAGATGGAGTAGGAGGTGAGGAAGGAGATGCTGTATTTTCTGATGGCATCATTCTGACAACATTGTGGTGGAATAAGATGGAGGCTAAAGGCGCTCCGAGCACAGGATGTGCTGAATTGTTTATGATAGATGCCAATTTTGACATGCTCCTCATACCTGAAACTGTTTACAGTGTGTCCTGTAATAGAGCCGGCCACTATTTCTGTTGCATTGTATTACAACTGTATTATCTGTCCAGTACACTTTGTTTAGATGGACTCCCAGCTACTCACAACAACATTTTGTTTTTGACTTGGTCTTTAGCTTTTTAAATATTTAAACACAGTCAGCAGTGCATGCATTCACATAACTATGATTCTATTGTGTTGTTAGACAAAAAAGTAATGTGATTAATAGACAAAACATATAATTAACACATTTTTAATGTTTGTGGGATTTGCAATAGTCTGCAAAAACAATGAGTTTTGAGAAAGTGTTTATAAAGGTGCTGTGTGTAATATTTAGCAGGATTTATTGACAGAAATGCAACATAATATACATAACTATGTCTTTTAGAGGTGTATAAAGACCTTACATAAAGAAGTGTTATGTTTTTATTACTTTAGAATGAGGTATTTCTATCTACATACACCACGAATCCCCCCTTCGTCATGTTGTTTACAGTGTCAATAAACGGAACAACTGCTCTACAGAGTGTGTTATCTCCTTCGGAAAAGAAGTGAAAATGTGACGACATCTTTGTCCTGTGTCAGCCACTGTAGTACTTCGAAAGGGAGGGGTGAGCGGTGGAGTGAGTCCTTGCTTGCAATTCACCACCTCACCACTAGATGTCGCTAAAATGTACACATTGCTCCTTTAAGAGTGATTGTCTCCTCCCCTTTTGATATGGTTACTGGTATGACCCCAACAAATCTGCATGGGAAACACATTTGTACATGTACGCCTTGACACTTTTTTGCTTTCTTTGATTAAGTCCAAATAGCAATGGGCAGGTGATGAAAGTGCTTGGATGAGATTGCTTTGGGCGCTTTAAAATGGTCTTCAAGGCATCTGAATGATCTCTTGAATTTTGATATACTTAATGTAGACCTAAATTCAAAGTCTGCCATTTGATCTGCGCTATTGGGATTTCCGAAGTATATGACCGGGTTTAATCTGTGTTTGGAAAACTTTCATGGCTGACCTCCCGGATGCAAATTAGTCAACATCCTTGCTTAAATTTCACTGACAATAGTAATTCTTCGTTCATCATTTTAAGTCTATGACAAGACTTAATCTGTCTCTGGGAAATTGCCCACTTTGTCTAGTCACAAAATACTTCATTGGTTTTTTCAATATGAAAAGAAAGTCAATGAAAGCAAGTGTCTAGATGGAGACCCTGGAAGCCAGAACGGTATTCTTACATTACACTGTTAACCAGTCGAAGGGCTATTCTGACACAATACATCAATCAAGACATATTGAGGAGACATAATTGTCTGCGTTGACGGTAAACTGAGCAGAGGCTGTAAATTCATCACCACCATAACCATCAACGCCCAAGGAATCCCATTTGCCTGATTAGTTATGAAGGTTAAGTCATTTAATAAAGTAAACTCACTTTAACTGTGTAAAGGCTATGGGGTTGGACCTCCTAACAAATTTCTACTCCGTTCACTTTCAATGTCCTTTCTAGATGATATCAATGCCACATGTACACCTTGCGGTATAACAACAGGCAACTTGTCAACAGCTACAAGACTATAAAATTACATAACTTTGCAGCGTCTAGACGAATTTGAATCAATTGAAAGTATATGTTTCATTGCAAACTACAATACATGACATTTGACTACAGAGGACAAACATTCAATGGTGTTTCCACAGTGTTAGGTGGCGTAATCTGTTTTATGGTACTTCCTGTAGCATATAACAGCAGATGAAGAAGTGTCCAAGTATCAAAGCCTTAAATATCATACATGACGTATTCAAAGCAACAACATAAACAAAGGTTACTGCGCATGCAGGCTTTTGTGACCCAAACTTAACTTCCGGTACACATCCGCAAAGAATAGAGTCCCTGCAGATTATTTCTGATGACAAGCAAAGTATAACATTAGCTAGCAAGTTAAAACTAGCCAGTATTATTTAGCGTTACCAGTTGTAGTAATTTATAGGCCGCCTTAATAACTAAACAACCCCACAAAGGTCTACAATCAAAAACCAAACACCATACTTTGTTCTCACCTTCAGATTGAGAGCGTTGTCAGATGTCTAGGGATCATGGACGGCGCCTGTGCTGACTCAGTAGGATTCGTCCTAAATGACTAGGCGGTAGTCTTTTTTAGGTTCAGATATTAGACTAAGTTCACATCAAGGTCACATCTGTTTCGCTCTTTTCAAAGATCAAAGAAAAACAGACACATCTCTTATCCGCTGGCATTGTATTACTAAGAATACATGTGTGTTTTTTCCTACGAGCGTTAACACCTTAACCTATTTTGCAAAGCGTAGAATATTTTCCATACTTTTACTTTCTGCATACTCACGTTGCGGATACCAACCCCCTATGTCAAAGCTAAGCATACGCATGAATTACAGGATGCCATCTAGACTATCAAGCGGCTCTGGGGCCTCACTGAGAAGTAAGGCCTCAACCTCATTTGTTACAGCATCTAAGTCAGAGCAAAGGTCATCAGATAACATAATTTCTTTCACCATCAGCATTAATCTCTTAGCTATTTGTTCCAGTTGCCTAATTAATTTCATCAACTGTATTAGTCTAGAGATGGGTTGTCCCGTACTTGAACCGGTGTTATTAAACATGTTTGTCCTTCTTCGCTAGTCTCTTCTTGGCCTTGTGTTGCTCTTTCTTTTCATCTTGCACAATTAAATCATTCATGTTAATTTTTATTGGTTAATTGGGAGAATGCACTTCATTCATTCGATCCCATGCATTGTATACGACACAATTATTGGCTAAACTTAAATGTGACAAAGTTACACAACCCATTTAACAAATCGTTCATTTAATACAATTATTATACAATAAAATATTAACATAAATTAGTATTTATATAAATTAAATTAAATATAAAGTTATATTATTAGCCACTAGCCAGACCGATCACAAACAACTTTGGGCCATGAACATGCGTTCAATGAAAGCGTCTATACTCAAAAGGAAATTAAAAACATGAACAAGAAATGTGGGGTTATTTTTAGTTAACTAAATCACTGCAGTAGGTCAGATGTTGAAGGGCATGTCAGCATTTCTTTTATTATTAAACTTCGATGTATACTTTGTGACCTTGGAAAAACTAGATTCTGCGATATACAAGACATCTGTTCTGTTTTCCAGTCACAAGACTATGCATGGAATTTCCCAAATCTTTAAAGTTGTTTTTTTATTGAACAACACATTTTCAATTCTTCAAGCCTACTATTACATCTGGCTGACAAAGGAATTGTAATTTGTTTTTACAATAGTAGATCAAAAATTGAGGGGTGTGCGAAGAGGGTATATCAAATAGATGTTTGGGAAAAACATATATTTACACAAATCTTTTATTCAATTGTGTTTGAAAATCTGTCAAAGGGGAAGAACACAAAGGTATAATTCATATTCAGATATAGCCTGATAATGCAGCAACCCTCACACCACTCCTGAAAAACATAAGCAATCCGCTTGTCACTTGAGTTTGAACTATGCCGTATATTATTTGACCTTCACCAGCATAGTCAATAGGCAATGACGTAGTCTCTTTGGTGACTGCATGATGCTCATATTTTATTTTCAATGACTCCATACACAAGAAGATGTAATAGTGTTAAACGGCGGTGAGAAATGACTTGTGGCACTGGTTATTACAACGAAAGTAAGGGAAAGTAGTTTACATCATCCAAAAGCCTTTTCAAAAAAACTATTTTCTTCATTTACAGAGCATTTTCTGCAAAAGTACAGCTATTTCCTGTGATTTTCGCTTTTGGATTGCTATAAAACATCAGACATTTTCAAAAAACCGGCTGAATTACAGCCTCAACCCTTGACGTTTAAGTACTGTAAAATATGAAGTGATATCCTGATGGGGGGTATGTAACGGGGTTGCTGTGATGACAAAATCCTCAGAAACAGGAACCAAGTCCATTTTGTGAAGTGAGCCATAAAGCTTTCCATTACATCTGGAACATTCTATAAGAAACTGAGTGATCGCTTGGAAACTCTATTTCATCTGGTCTTTAAAATGTTTTTTTTTCCCTGTCACAGCCTGGCTATTCTTGGATATAAATATGAATAAAAAAATGTTTTTTGACCCATTAGTTAGTAAGAGCTTAGTTGGTTTGTTAAACACATATCTAAACAGCCCTTTTCACTTCGCTATCTATGTGCAAACATTACATAACAAGACAATCGTCATCTCTGTTTTACAGTACTGTACACTTAACTCACGCCTACCTAAAAGCACACGTTCAAACATCACTTTTTAAAATCACTGTCAGCTACCGCCTTGTCATCATGAGAGTATTAAATGATTAAAACACAATTACATACAACCACGAAAAAATTAAGAGGGCATTCGCCAGGACAAAGTACGAGAACTGTATTGACAAAAGCGCTCGATGCATTATAATTCACTTCACTGCACTCCTGCTTACTCTGTGATTATATAATGAAGGTCAAGCAATTGTTTAGGTTACAGTTGTGCTGTAAAGGAAATCTGTGATGACAGACAGGTCTTTTCAGATGCAACATGATGGGTGACTGGAGATTTAACAGTTGAAATATATAGCTTATTTTACAGGCTGATTTTATTATCTGAGCAGTCGAAGCTACTTCGAAGAGTTGAGTTTCAAAAGATTGATTTGTGTGATTGGTGTCAGTCTGATCTAATTGCATTGACAAATGTTGGCAGGTGTACATAACTATAAGATCAATGAACTACTGAGATCTAGGAAATAAAATACATTGAACTAAGTGGCTGGTGAAACTAAAATATTGAGTATGTTATTTCCAGGCTTAAAAATACACATCTGGTCCAAACAAATGCACATAAAAAAATGATTGTGAATGTTGTATGTTGTGTAAAAAAGGGGCCATGTAAAGATAAAAAATAATTGCATGTTCTATAAAACAAAAAAACAGCATACAGTTTTGGAATAACACGTGGCGCAAAAATTTGAAATAAGAACTGAGCAGCACTAAGACCCAGAGAGGATGGCATCCTCTCTGAAACTAGAAGATCGTGGTTATCAAAGCTGCAACTTTTGCATCAGAGCCCTATAAAAAGCAAGGACCCTGCACCCGCCTATCAGTGAAACCTATGAAATATTGCCGTTGCTAGCGGGCAAAGTATCCAGCTTTTAAAGATGACACGTTTGTGAAAGTGAAGCCAGAGGATCACTGAACAGTGATGGAAGATTTATTTTCTTACACAACTTCTTGGATGCTTTATTGTAGTGTTTGGCAACTATTACGTTGTTTGAAGATGAATGCGATTGTCGTTTATACTATTCTTGAAGACGTTTGAGAATTACAATAAAACGGAAAGATACCTTTGCGTATCGCAAACCACTGAAGAGCGTCGGTCTGGAAGTGACAGAAATCATGAAGCGGAGAAAATTTGGCATTTTTAAAAAGGACCCTATAGGCAGAGATATACCACATTGAAAGGAGAAAGCATAACATGAAAACATATTCTGGCATGGAGCGCAGCGGTCACTTCAATCCAACACCTGCAAATTTCGACCCGGTTTTAAACAGCACCGGCGGTAATGTGACTTTATTCCCTAAAACTGACGAAAACGATTCAAGTTTTGCTTTCCAAGTAACCTTAGCGTTAGTTCTCGGCGTTTTAACTCTTGCCACGATATTAAGCAATGCGTTCGTCATCGCGACTATTTCCCAATCTAGGAAGCTCCAGACACCGGCGAACTTCTTGATCGCGTCCCTGGCGGTCACGGACCTTTTGGTGTCGGTGCTCGTAATGCCCATTTGCGCGCTTTACACGGTCACTCACGAGTGGACGCTCGGGCAGATTATTTGCGATATCTGGCTGTCCTCAGATATAACCTGTTGCACCGCGTCCATTCTTCACCTGTGCGTAATTGCTTTGGATCGATACTGGGCTATAACCGATGCTGTCGAGTACGCCAAGAAGCGGACACAAGCGCGCGCCGCGGGGATGGTGGCGACCGCGTGGATCATCGCCATATCCATCTCTCTGCCTCCTTTTTTCTGGCGACAGGTGAAGGCAGGGGAGCTGACCACCTGCACGGTGAACACGGACCACATCTTTTACACAATCTACTCCACGTTTGGGGCTTTCTACATCCCCACGCTGCTGCTTATCGCATTGTACGGGAGGATATACGTGGAGGCGCGGAAGCGAATCTTAAAACAGTCTCCCAAAAAAGCGGGGAAAAGACTCACTTCGGCGCACTTGATCACGAATTCACCAGCATCGGTGGCTTCAACTTCTCCCTTGCATTGTGGACGGCAAGAGCTTTGCTCTGACACCGGCTCCTTGAGCAGTGACAATCAGATCAGAGTCACCGTATCTGACTCACTTCTGGAGAAAAAAAGAATATCGGCTGCGAGGGAGAGGAAAGCCACCAAAACGCTGGGCATTATATTAGGAGCCTATATTGTTTGCTGGCTGCCGTTTTTCATTTACACGCTGCTGGTTAGTCTCTGTCCGTCCTGTGGGTTTTCTCCAGAACTCTTTGACTTTTTCACATGGCTTGGCTACCTCAACTCGTTGATCAACCCAATAATATACACCATGGCGAACGATGACTTTAAAACAGCTTTTCACAAACTCATACGGTTTAAATGTTGCAGACGTTAGAAAGTAAAATAAGTTTATATGGGCCTCGTTTGTAGATGTATAGGCGGAATGTCCATTCAGTGACTCAAGTGTTCAGTGAAAAAAATGTTTTCGTTTCTTATCATGCATTTAAACTGCTCTGACATGGTCATTGCCTTTAGTCGCTTATCATAAACCTAATAAATAAGTTGGGCAATCCAATTGCTTGTGTTTAAATTCAGTACCGTTTTCTTTCTGTCTTATGAATTATTAAACACTACGAATTTTTGCACCACTTTAATTCAGTTTCTAAAAAAGACAGCCCCACTCGTAAATGAAATAATATTATAAATAACAAATATCTAAATATATACAAATATCGTATCTGTATTTTTTATACAGAGAATGTATACGGACGACAAATATGTACACAGGTCAATACTCAGCAGCAGTACATAAACAGTTCAACTCAGAGTCTCAGGCCAAGTAAACTGACCAACCTGAGGTTATTAAGTTTTGGGCATGCATGATTTGCGCAAAGGCTAAATGCACCTTCTGCTCAGCTCTATCCACTCATAAGTCATACTATCTGTCACTTGGCAGCATGAGAGCTCAGTAACTGAGAATGACACATCTACCCTAGGAGGTGAGTAATACGTCAAAGATGCACCAAAAAAAGGGCTGAGATATCGACCTATCATACACATATGGAGGTGACATCAACAGATGCACACACAAAAAACAGGGAGGAATCGCTGCGAAGCCACAGCAATGCAAAAACATTTCAGGTTCTGCACAATTTATCTTTCCACAATAAGCCAGAATGTGCTTTAACCTTGTCTTTCTATGTTCAATCATTTATTTAGCTATCAGACTGCAGATGCCAAAACAGAGATATTTTTATTAAAATGTGCAAGAACTTTACATGGATATTATAAAACACTGATTCTTTCAGACATTGTAATGTCTGGCAAATTAATGCGTGGAAAACGATAATTTTATATCACAGCTTAATGCTTAATGCCATCTAAAGCGCCTGCAGTAAGCAGCTATTTCATTAGAATCATTTAGCAGCGAATCACAAATGAGCTCTGAAAAAATGATGCTTCTGGAACAGACCGTGATCAAAGGATTAGTAGAAACATATTAGTCTATTTGAGTACTGATTGAGACATCTTTCATAAACAGCTGTATTAGTACAAAAATGATTAAAACAATAAAGCCTTTTTTTGGACGAGGTATTATTATTTTTTGCCGATCATTTCTTGTCTTTTCCTTTGATAAAGTGAACAAAACTGATAGAAGTGTAGGTTAATATTTAATACTGCACTATGCAAACTAATACATTTTGGTCTCAAATCTGTGTTGTTGATTATTGTTTAATATTTCAATTTGAGTTCAAATGAAAGTAATTGGTTTTGGTTTAAGTAGTGACTCATCTTAAATAAAGAGAGTTTTTTCCATCCATATCCTCAATGTCCTCTGTGGATGAAACATCAATCATAAGCAAACACAGAGACACTCATTTGTAGGCGTATGATTACCACATGACTTTGATAACATATGACCTTGGCATAATGATTGACATAAAAAGCATTCGGGCATAGATTACATGCGTGGCCTTATTGCAATTCACACTAATTATTGGAAAAAAGTCCTTATGTTTGAAAGTTTATTGTAACTGTGTTTAGCTTCATTGCACCTTGACCTTTATTAGACTCGGGTTTTCAAGGGTATCAATTGTGGGAGGTAGTCTTCCATGTCTGATGAATTAACACCAACTGTTCCTTCGCAATTCGAACACATGTCAGACTGCTGTGCAATTACGGTTAACCTTAATTGTGACAAATGGACCATATGTTTGATTCTATGTTTTATCATGCTTTTAATGATGCTGTTTAATGATGTATTCCAGCATTTTGACATAACACATCATATTGTCCAAATGAGTTAACCATTCCAATATATTACCAGTGATGTGAGTGTATCATAATTAGATGGCTCACGCAAAAATAAAAACAGTTCACCCAAAAAGGAAAATTCTGTCATTGTATACTCAACATCGTGTGGTTTTAAAGCCATATGGTGTTGGGAGGAATAGATAAGCGACTTGAAAGAGAGAACATAAAATTAGCAACTTCACTCTCGTACATGTTTGCTTGTGTTCAAATATGGCACACCAAGACGTGTCGGGGCAGGTTTGACATTGATGAACAAACGTGTTTTTTGTCACTGATATTAAACCTGGCAAATTTAAGACGAAACTGAAGATTTTCATTTTTGAAACTCGACAACCCCTATTCCATTTCAATGCTTGAAAAGAAAAGCTACAACATTGTGCCAAACATCTCCTTTTGTGTTCCACGGAAATTAAAAACAAAATCACAGATTTTCCTTTTTTGGTTGACCCATTCCTTTAAACCATTCAATCTCCTTTTCAATCTCAAATTTTCGCCTGATTAATTTAGGAAACACACATCTTCATGCCAATCACACATTGATCTTTTTCCGTCATAAATACATTTCACATTTTCTCAGAGTCAACATCTTTGCAGCGAGACATTTAGTAGAGAGAATGGAGAAGTTCACAGACATGGTGGTGGAGATCTTATGCCATTCAAAAATGTGAACCGTCACCTGTTCCCCCAGTGAGTCACTCCGTGTGCTTGCACTTTGTTGTGCCTTTAGCCAAGTAAACACACAATGCTGACACAACCCACTGTGTATACACAGACACTGAAGTGTTCCAGTGAAAAACACAAGGAAAGGCAGCTCATTTTCTGCATGCCGAGATAATAATAACGCCAGAAAGCCTGTATTTTTTCAAATGCCATTCCTTGAGATTGACAGATAACTATGTTTACTTTGTTGGAGCAGCTTATTACGGGCTTAATACTGCACTAAGATTTTCGACTTTATTATTTACTCCCCAGGGTGTTTTCGTTCACAACATCCTGAGATTATTAATTTAACAAAAGGATATTATTCTGTGAACTATATTGAGTTCAGATACTGTTCAAAATCAAGTCTTTTTTGTCAGGTAACATTAAGGTATTTGCCTTATAATGAGTTTACCAGAGGCCAGCATTGATCCATTATATTTTAACAAGGTCTATGCAGCAATCATCAGCACAGAAAATGTCAAGACAAAACAACATTAAGTTTGATCTAAATTCTCTCTTAAATTCAGATGAATTAGACCTCTCAGACAGAGGTCTTCGCCTTGCCGTCTGACATTCTTATGCTTTAGAGGAAGGAAACTGCTCGGTAACACCGGCATCTTTGAAGTGACACTTCGTGAATGCCATGCTTTTCAAGCATTTCTAATGATAATTCCACGTTTAAAGATTCTGTAGCATGTTTCTTATCTTTTTCAAGGGTATTTTGACATTTGAAATAGCACAATCTTTTCTCAAAGGAGCAGAGCCTTTGCAAATAAAGTGTTATATAATCTTGCTAGAGTCTAGCCTGTCTGCAGCTTCAGATTTATAGCGATTATAAAGCCATTTTGTCTAAATTGGCAAATAAGTGCTTGCCTATATAAAAGATGTCATTCATTGCAGTAAATTAGCATCATTGTTGCACAACAGCAAAATGAAAATGCGGATGATATTTGCTAGGACAAATGGTAAATACAGAAAGTAAACATATTGCTTAAAGCTATGAGCATCAACAAACAGCAATGCAAACACAATTCTTTTAAATCCTTGCTCGGTCTTCCATTGGTTGGACAAACAGGTGGATGTGCCAATGTTGTTATTATCAGACTGGTTACGATGCTGGTTATGAACATCAGACTTTTCAAAGAAATTAATTTACAAATCGTTTACTTGTATTTCACTTAAACTGGGAAGTGACATCTTGGCTTTCAAGATGTCAAACTTGATTTTTAGATACTTGAATCAACAAATTTCCCTTTTAGGTATTAAAAGCAAAGTCTGCCACTTATTTTAAAACTTTAACATGGTTTTAGAATACTTTGTCTTTAAAATAAAACCTTAAAAATCTCATTACCATGTCAGGGCTGGTGGTCTAGGGGACTGTGCGGCGACATGTTGTGCAGCAGCACTTTGGGCAACCCGGGTTTGAGTCATGGCTCGTGGTCCTTTCCCGGCTCCTGTTCCCATCTCTCTCATCTAATAATTTCCTGTCTCTCTCTCCACTGTCTTCTCAATATAAAAAAATGTCAATTTAATAGCATGTTTTGCTAAAAAAAGAGAAGCCATGATGTCTAAGCAATTTTTTATTAAACCTAATAGACATATTTAATATTTTGTTCATTTTTTTATTTGGAAAACTATCCGATTCGGTATACGATATTGTTGTGTAAACAGGTCTACAACAGAATATTACATCTTTTACTTAAAGAAATATAAAGAAATTGGTTGACCAGCAGCCATTTAACATAAATTATATGATGTACTCAGACATAGCTGGACACGTTACGGTATGAGATTTTCAATAGAAAATGCAATACAATACAAACACAGTTCATTTCTATGTTAAAATTATTCTTTGTGCAAGGTAGAGAACAGAATTATCTTTATTGTGATTATTTTTTTCTGCATTACTAAATTATATGTTTTATAAAATCATTGCTGCCATAATGTTTCAATGGTTTTGTTACCCAGAAAAGAAAAAATAACTTTTTGTGCACATTGTGCACACCTTGGCTTTGCATTAAATTGATAATTTATAAACATTTACAAATAAAATGTAGAAAGGGGGCGACCTTGTAAAATTTATTTGTAAATGTTTATAAATGAACATTCTAATGCAGAGCCAAGGTGTGCACAATTTTTTCTTACACAAGCTATTTTTTCCTTTAATCGGTTAATAATCCTTTTCCATTTATGGTTTGGATATGTCAGCAGTCGCCGCAGAGCAAAGACACTTGAGAACGTGACTGGCATAACTGAGTGGAATTTAAGTGCATCTCCCAATACTTCAATTAGTACAATACAATGTTTAATTTATACATTATTTATTACATTCGCATCCTCCATACATACATGAAAATGCATCCATTGTTTACAAAGTGCTGAGAGTAAATCTTGCTGATTAAAGTATGCAAAATATGGTTACAGATGTAAATCAAATATCATCTATGACAGATGGTTGATAAGCTGATGGCAAATTGTGCATAAAGGTGGAATGGTGCTCAGTTTCTCTTTCCTGTCTGTTGTGCTCCTCTTTGAAAAAAATGATTTGTTTTCAGGGTCATTTAAAACATAAATCCACAAAATAAAAATGTCTAATCCGCCATCGTATCACAGGAAAAATGTCCCCTAATATATCCCAATATTTCTAAAAGCTTTTCCAAATTATGCCCGAAGGGATATTGCATATTTCCTCTTGGGGACAAACGACTGTGGCATTCATATAGATAATACAGCATATAATATGTCATAGATTTGAGGAGTGCTCATTTAAAGCTGTCTTCAGGTCTACTTTAGTAAGCATGCAATGTCTAGGGAAATATATTCCGCCCATTGCAAAGTGTGGTATTGTTTTGCTGTTGACTGGATGCTGTTTTTGTGCTCATGTTAAAGCATTAGCTTACGTACCGCTGTTTATAATAAAGAAATCCGCACCGCATGATTGAACAGAACATCAGGATTAAATTAAATGTGATGGACTAAACAGGTCCATAAAAGTCATAACGCTATGTGAACGCATCATTTGGTCAATGACTTGGTGTAGTCCTCGTATTGTTGATATCAAGCCAACTATACAAATCTTCAAGGACACACTTGGAGTCGGAGTGCTAGCAGTGAGAATCATATTTGAAATTCTTCTATCCATAGCACAGAGTCATTACTTGTTGGTCTGCTGAAGTTTCCTGGGGGCAGTACATCTCGGCTCTTCACAGCCCATATAGATTTCGAGTGGCTTCGCCGGGCACAATCATAAATATACTGCTGGAGAAAGCATTTTGCCAGCCTGTCTGATGGCTTGTTTGGAAACAGGGAATTTCTGTGATTTCCACGCTTGCTTTCTGAGTCATGGAGATGTCAGCCAGTGGTCACTGCAAACAGCATCTATTATGTTTCTCATTTTCAGAACAGATGGCCATATTCAGGGTAATTTCCACTGCTTACAATTCACCTTGCATGTACTTTAGACAGCCGGCCATTTATCTCAGCAATCAGAGTTGCTGTTCACTAATGGATGAAGCAACGGCATTTGAAACCGTGGTTCAATTACTTTCTTTCTCAAATATGACATGAACGTGTTTTACATTCCATGTTGCATTTACTGAATGCATCTACACACACGTAGACAAACATATACTGTTTATTTACATAAAGCGTAAAATTTATTTTCATAATAAAAAAACTAAAATAAATATAATTAAAAGCTTGTTTTGCTTTGATATAAACACACATCAATGACTTAATTCAAATTTCCCCTCTGGTCATTTTAAAAACGCATTTTCCATAAAAACAAAGGGGCAAAAATCTTTACAAATCTTGTACCTGCTTGTGTGGTATTTTCAATTCTTGTATGAAATATTGAGCTATAACGCAATTGATTTTCGCCCGTCTTGTCCACTTTTGCAGACATGAAGGGTTCAATCAATCAAAGCAAACCTGAGAAACCTGAGCAAGTTTGGCATTGGAAGATAAGTAGGTTGTGTTCTGCCTCACTCTCCAGGCAATGCAATACCAAAGATCACCTATAGGAGAAGCCTGGAGCTGCAAAACGCCCATGTGTGATCGGCTCAGTGTTCCATAAGAACCGGGCGCATCTGCCAGAGATGCTGCCCATCACACATCATAACCAAATTATAATATAATGATTTTTCTCAAAATAGCTCTTAAGACGCTTTTCTCATATGGCACTGCCTTTTTAGATTATACAACAGACAGCTAGAAACACACACGAATGCGACATAAATTGCCTTGAATACTAAGCAGACAAAGGCCTTAAAGTTCAGTAAAATACAACTGACATCATATAAGTCAAACATAAAACTATTTATTTCAAACTCTTTCAAATGAATAGCTTATATATGCTGTACGGCACGGGCAAAATAATGAGACTCGTATCCCGGGATTATGACAGCGGCAATTCAGTCACTCACTGTCATCCATCAATATAAAGCTCTGTCAGAGGACATGCTGAGGAGAGAATAGTGTCGCAGGAGAGATGTGCTGACTCTAGACAGCTGCTCAGCCAGTCACTCACTCCAGGTTAATTGAAGTTCATTCTTTTTGATTGGTCAGTGATGAAACTCATTAGCATAGGTGGTACGGTCAGTCCGCTCTGCATTTGAGCTCATTTTTCCCGTTCTTAATGGAATCAGCCCCGAAGACAATGAAACAAGGAAAGTTCGGTAGAGACGTCCTGACTTCTTAGTGAGAAGTCTGCCTGCATTACTGCAGAAGTGTTGCTAGAATTATCTCTGAACAGCAGCCAAGACCTGAATCTAAGAACTTGAACCTTGCACTGCACTGCAAAATTTGTAAACTTCAAATCAGATGAGAGGATCAACCAGTGGATTTTCTCTGACTTTTGCATCATGAGCAAAAAACAACAACTGGTTTAGAGTATACACAAATTACGCATGGCCCTTGAATATCTGCAACCATGACAACAACACTTGGTCTACATGACTGCACGCAGATTATAGTCTGTTGTAAGGATGCAAATAGAATACCTAGAACCTGAAAAATCCACCATGGTAACCATAGTTTCAACTAAAATGCCATTGTTACTGCAGGTAATGCTATTGAAAAAAAGTGATAATGTGGTATTAGCTACCATATGTGACGCTGGATCACAAAACTTAAGTAGCACAAGAACATTTGTAGTAAATGTATAATACAAAAATATATTGTGAAAATGATTGATTTTTCTTTTATGCCAAAAATCATTAGGATATAAAGGAAAGATCATGATCCATGAAGATGTTTTGTAAATATCCTACTGTAAATACATCAAAATTGTATTTTTGAGTGAATGCAGCAAAATTGCTAACAAAAATGTCCGGAAACACAAACGTCACTCGCTGCTGCCCGTTCTTTGGGAATTATCCACTCAAGTTTGGTATCTACAGTATGTAAAGCTCAGAATTTCAGCTTTCAGGTTCATCTATTCTCCAAAACATCACTACATCAGTAAGCCAATAGAGAGCGTTAAAACAAACCAGTTTTTTTCTGAGCAGCGGCCTGCTACAGCGCCTCTGATGGACAACTTTAAATGTGATTATCTAAATATTTTCATTTGTTTGCACCCTCAGATTCCCAAATAGTTATATCGCAAGGCAAGTATATTTATATATCGCATTTCATACACAAGGTAATTCAAAGTGCTTTACATGAAATGAGAACAAAATGCATAGGACATCTTTAAAAAGCAAATTATTTAAAATCACAATTACAGCTTTAAAAGACTAAATTTAAAAGACAATTAAACAGAAATAAAATTGATTAAAAATGTGCATAAAGAGAATAAATCAAGAAAAGAGAAATAAAAGTGCAGCACAGTGTTCAGGTTGTGAATGCGCGACTAAACAAATGTGTTTTTAATCTGGATTTAAAATTTGCTATTGTTGGTGAACATCTGATGTCTTCTGGATGCAGATTACAGTTACGAGTGGAGTAATGGCTAAACGCTGACTTGCCTTGTTTTGAGTGAACCCTTGTTACCTCTAACTGACTTGATCCTAATGATCTGAGAAGTCTGTTTGGTTTATTCAATATCTCAACCAAATACTGTCCTATCCTTTCAAACCATACATCAATGGAAAGCTTATTTATTCAGGTTTCAGATGATTTAAAAATCTTAATTTCGACCAGGGTCACATATTGTAAAAAAATTAAGTAACCATTTAAAAAATATAATTATGTGAACTACTGACTACATTTTCTCCCAATAAAAATAGTTTTGCATGTATTTGAAGAAAATTGAACAAACTGATCAAAGTAGCAAAATGACTACATGATTTTAGACCTTTAATATTTCCAAGAAAATTAGTTAATATTCATTTTTAAACAGCTTCTTGCTCTCAGTCTTTCACATTGCTTGTTGGATGACTTGATGTCACTGCTGGAGTGCAAAATTTAAAGAGTAAAACCGCTGTTTCTACCAACGGCTGGGTAAATATCAAACAGAACACACAGTTGGGTTAAAAATAAACATATTTACAGAGTTACAACACTGAAAAAAAATCTGTTGGATTAACATGAAAAAAATATCAGTTGCACATAACAAAGTTATGTTTACTCAGCATAATTTATCTATTTAAAAAAAAATTAATTTACGTTTGTTAAACAAACATGATTTTTATATGTTAAAGTTTCATATTTTCATTTCACATTGTCAACATAAATGTTTTGAGTTCATGCTACATAAAATTTTCATTTATCTTTAACAAGAAGATAATATGTTAACAGATCTTAACAGAAAGATTTTGACATGTAACCGCCCACTAACCAAAGGCAACACTTTTCTGAACAATAGTAACCACAAAACTCCTCTAAATCTCAAAGATAAAGGAACATTAAACAATAAAAAGTGTTTCTCATGACTGAAAACACAAAAAACAACACTTGATTAAGAAAATACCTCTCAAAATGCAGTCTTATGCAAAGCATGCTGGGAAATGCAAATCCTCTTTCCAGTTGTAAAATGTTATGTTAACGCAACACAAATCATTTATGTAGTCCTAACTTGAGTTGCATAACTAAACATGAAAAAATCATGTTTTGACCAAATTTTCCAAAAATTGTGTTGATTTAACTTGTTTAATTTAAGTAGATTGGACAAGCAGCAAAAATCCTTTTTTTCAGTGAACCCAGCATTTGGGTTTATACAGGACAACCCAGCATATGTTTATTTTTAACCCAACTGTGTGTGCTGTCCAGTATTTAACCAGCCCTGGGCAGAAGACAAACCAGCATTTTTAGGGTGTGATTACAAATGTTTGAAAGTATCTTGTTTGTGGTTTTATTATTATTAATACATTTAATAAATTATATTGTTAGGACTCTGAGACAATCATCATGATAAACATTTCTATTTCAGAATGGCCTTATATATATTTAATATATTTAATTTAATATTTAATATTTAAAGCCACGCTTCTAGATGTAATTGAGGAAAAATGCCTTTCAGAACACCTGCGAAATGAGCAGCTTTATTCTAAATCCTAAATAGGTAAAAAAAAATAATTAAAATGTTCATCTCCTTGGGGTTTTCGACTAGTTACAGACGGCCACGAGCCTGTACTCATTATCTCTTGAAAGTTGGAAATTCAGCTTGTACCGTACAGTCCGGCATACAGAAAGTCTACATTTGAGCTGTGGGGACATATTTACGGCTTTGAAATTTAATAAGCAGGCAGTGAGTAATCCTCTTCCCAGCTCAGGCGGTACAGCTAGGGACCATTATGCACCACAAGGGTACGACAACACACACTCAGTGTACTGATCTGGCCCCATGATCAGAGAAAGGACAGAGCCTGATGTCCCAAACAGGGGCGAGTACTAGAATACAGTGCTGTCGCTTGGCACCCATGAAAAGCTGGCAGAGCGCTGAGAAACTTGTACTGAGTGGGCCAGATCGAGATACGGGGCGGACTCGGAAAATAGAGAACGAGGGCTTGTACGCTAGTGTCCTGCTAACAGATGATGGTCCAGAAGGCTACTAACAGGATGAGGATAGTGGACCACGTGGGCCTACGGGGATTAAGTAAGTAAGAGGTAAAGGGATTAGACTTTAAAAAAAACAGGCAGCACTTTTAACCTTATCACTCCTCCCCTTATACCCCAAAGAGCATCTTCCACCTACTTCAGCACACTTGAGTTTACCAACCTCCTCAGGGACATACCACTGCTGTCCCCGGGGACCCAATCTGTAAGCAAGAACCTGTCAGGATTACCTCGCAATTTAGTCCCCATACACAGTCCCTTCCATGGATGCCTGGACAAACAGTCGTCGGAAATTAACTTTCTTGCCCTTGGATGTGAGATAAATCAATGCGGACGACTTTCTTTTCTTTCCAAATGAGCAACTTTACATCCAAAAGGACTTGATCTACAGCAACATGCCACTGAAAACAGGATCGCTGTTCATTCTGGTCTTGTTTACCCTGCAAGCCAGCAGAGTCAAAGGTAAGCTTGTATTAGGAGTTTGCTCAAATAGTTTTGTTGTTTGAATGCTCTTTGAGTTCAGCAACAAACAAAAACATTGTGTACTGTAATATGCAATGTACTGTGTGTGATGTCTTATACAACAGCCTCATCTTCCTTTTAGAGTCCTAAAACACCAGAGGGGAAATGCTGATCTATTAAGCATCTAAAGGAGTATTTAAATATTTCAAGAGCCATTTTGTGAAGATGTCAAATATTTTTCTTGCGCAAAACAAACTAAAACATGCCTCATAAACAAATACTTTCATTAAAAAATTGCTATGAACAAAAATCTTGAACTCTCGCTTAGATTTTTGGTATTTCAGAATGAAAAACTATGTCATGCAATTTTCAAATGCCTCTTGTTTAGCTACAGTGTACTCTGGCTCCATTCATTAGAGAGAGAAACAAAAGGCATTCTGTTTGTGGCCGTGTGGAACGCTAATCTTTTCTGGCTTGTAGTTTTACCGCGGGGCCTCTCTCATCTCAATTAGTACTGTTGCCCCTCATGCCCGCACATGTGCTCCGAAAACTCGCACATCTCCAAACAACAGAAACTAAACCCTGGTTTATTAGTGCAACAAGTCACATTACCTGGTCTCATTTGTTTATGGCTTGTGTCTGGATGTGGTCAGATGCTCTCTGACCCGAAAACACACGAGATCATTGAGACCTTCTGTGAGCGATCAGCTCACTTTCTTCCATTACAAACATTTGAAGCTAATAGGTCCACATGTGGCACAGGGCCAAGGTGCCTTTATGTCTTATCCAAATAAATAGAATGGAGGCCCAATGTGATGTGACAACGTGATAGTTAGATAAATTACAATGATGGCGTAACTGTTACAAATCGAACATCATTAGCCATACAGTCATTTACATGAATCTATGGTGAATGATCAAGGTAAATTACCATTATTTACATTACCGAATGACAGACTTTTCCTGTTAGAATTTAGTTTTGTTGGTGTCAAACAACTGAACTGTTAAGTCAATGGTGGAAGGCTGTAGATCACTTCAGAAAACATAAGCAACCCAGCGCTGGTCCAGAACAACTTTGTGTTTCAGTTTTTAACAGTGCACAACCAAGATACAACCAACAGAACTTTTATAACCAAATCATGTTAAACAAATATATTTAAAATGTAATTATATATGTAAGATTTGTAAGTAAAAAGATATATGTAAATAAAAAGTGCTTGTGGACCAGTGTTTACATCCTGCAAAGTGGTCTATAAACTGCTTAGTGCTTACATAGCCAGACTGTTCACCAGCAAAGCATTCTGTAAATGATAAGTCTAGTCAGCCATCTCGGATCTTCTTTAGAGCCCGTTCTCAACAAAAAATCTCCAGGTTTTAACTATAAAACCAGGTTTTATAGTTTTATTTGTATGATCAAATAATATAATATATATTAACAAGATGCACCACTGCCATTACAATGAATGAAGAGGAATATGGCCATTCTAGTAAAGAAAGTCTCACTATCCAGTAAAAAGATCCAATCGTCAATCAATAAAGACTGACGATTCTATAGGACAGGGTTCTTGTGAGGCGCTTGCCAGCCTGTGTGCATGCATAGTAGCTGAAGTGACCTCAAAAAGGTCTTTTTTTGCACAATTTGAGCTTAGCAAACCAAAGTTATGGTACAATCCATATCCCGTTCAATCATTGATCAGAAATATGCTATTTAATTGTGATTTTAGTTAGCAATTTTTGAAACATCTGCCTTCCAACATTCAAGGAGATAGGACTGTTGACTTGCCATGGCGTTGCAAGCATGGCTGATGAGTGGCACAACTTCCGCAAACTGACTTTGGCATAATATAACGTTTTTAGTCGTTTAGACAATGTTGTTGTTTGTAGTACATTGTTGATGCGTAAACAGTAAACATGCCGTCAGTCTCTATTCACTTTTATTGTATGGAAAGATGCAATAAAAGTGAATGGTGACTGAGGCTGTCATCACCCTGGTTTTATGCGCATTTTGAAGTTTCGCATGAGAAACGAGTGATGGAAACTGCAAATTTCGAAATAAAAAAAATGGTTTTCCTTTTTTGCAAAAAAGGGTTAATGCAAATAACGGGAGATGGAAACGCATTAAAATCCTCCAAAAAGTCATGTAACTGCACTACGAGACGGAGTAACCTGACTAGTCAGAGTTCTGATCTTGTTACACAGCATCTGAAATGTTGTTCATTCTTAAATGTCTCAGCAAAGTCATCAAAGTATTTCTGTAATTGCCTCCCATAACTGTCATGACTGCATTTTCCAAACAGCAGGCATCCACAAAAGCACTGCATTTATTGTGCTTCGTCTGCTTGCGCAAGTAATTATTACATATGAAAATTATTATATTCAGTGGCTTCTCTTACTTTTCTTTCTGATATTTTGTGCCAGTTTATTAGGAAGTGACGGTTGACTAGCTGGATGGAAACGGTGCTTAATCGTAAATGTTTTATGCGATATTCCAATTTTGCGCATAAGCTAAATTCACAACTTTGGATGGAAACCCGACTACTGACATTCTATCTTACTGCTAAAAAATGTTTTAACCACATGAGGTTGAGTAAATAATGACAGAATTCCTATGTTGGTGTGAGCTTTCCCTTTAAGAAAAAGTAAACTGCAGTTTAAATTCAGCAAATACTATTTCTGCTCTACACTTACAGACTCAACATCAAAGACACACTTTCATCCTTCACTGGACTGTACCTTGCTAATGTTAATTTGTCAATAAACTAATCTTATGATAATCTACGAGTTCTAGTGTGGTACACAAAAGTCTGAGAGAGCCCCAGGCTGAGCTGAGCTTAATGCTTTAAGAAGCTCTCTGAAGTTTACCAGCTGGTCACACAATGCTCCATTTTCAAAACATTTGGCTAATTTCAATGGAGGCCCTGTGTTCACTACCCTAATTTCTTTGCATAACATAATGCCCCAGCCTTGTAAACAAATTGTTTTTTACTTCTCAAACAGAGTTGAAAAGGCTCAGACCGCTCTTGAAGGGGACAAATCTAAGTTTGTTTAGGGAAGTCGTGCCACTCGGCAGTCATGTTTGCAATGCCTTCAGGCCGCTAGTTCACTCATAGCAAGACCATTAGTCCTGTCTACCTGAATTCAAATATTTCTGAATTATTGAGCGTTGCATTCCCTCATGCATATTGTTAATATCTATTAAGTTTGGTGTGATGTACAGTAGCTAAACTTCAGTCTAATTACTACAGACATCTAGTAGGATTTACTTAATTTTTTGGGTTCATTTCATAATTTTTAAAAATTTGCTATGAAATTAAAAACTGCGCAAATTACACAATTTTTTGCGCACCACTGTGGTAAGTTCGAGTTTTGCTCGTTCGAGATTGAAAGGTGTGCACCTACTCAAAAAACGCATGTATTGCCAAATGCATAAATGTAATGCTGGTAATGACACAATTATAAAAAGAAAATTATAATGATTCCACCTGCATAACCAATGAAGAAACAAGCTATAAAACAAGGCAAAACTGTTTTCAGATATTAAAGATTTTGTCACAAACTATTAACTGTAGCTTTCCTTTAGCTCAGTGGTTAGAGCATGGCGCCAGCCACGCCAAGGTCATGGGTTTGATCCCAGGGGATTGCACATACTCAGAAACAAATGTATATTGTAATGTAAGTTGCTTTGGATTAAAGCATCTGCCAAATGGGTAAATGTACGATTGCTTGATGCTTCATTTACTAGTGGTTGATTAAATGCATCATTGTCTTCTTGCAGTGCATTTCCTCCTTATAATGATCTAAAGTTAATGAAGTGACTTATGCTTTCATTTTAATATCTGTCTTCCGGTCTGAAACATCTTAGTCTGTAAATAGACTGGTACCAGTAAAATCTCAGGTGTAAGTCTCCTAATGATCTCTGGTTAACTCACCACTAACTCTGGCCACAAGTCATTATGTAACAGTTAAGGTCATCTTGTAATCTGGAATTATAAATAGGTCCACCTTAAGGTGCCAGCTTAGTCATAGGGTCTTATTTATGCAACATTTACTGAAATCATTAGAACTTTATTTTAAGGCATTTTAAAGGACCAGGATTAATAGAAATGCAATATAATATACATAACTATGTCTTCATATGTGTATAAAGACCTTACATAATGAACCATTGTTTATATTATCTTAGAAATATTTTTTTTTACATATAGGTCTCCTTACATAGAATTCGCCATTTTGCTCCGGGATGTTTCTAAAGTAGCCCTAAACGGACAAACTGCTCTACAGAGCGCGTTTCGTGAATGTTATCTCCTTTCGCAAAGAAGCGAAAACATGACAATATCTTAGTACTGTGTCAGCCACTGTAGTGCTTTGAAAGTGAGGGGTGGACTGAGCCATTGGTTGCAATTCACAACATCACCATTAGATGCCGCTAAATTTCACTAACTGGTCCTTTAAGAATCTCATTGACTTTTTTCAGTTGTATGTTTTTACCAGAAAAAAACAAACATTACAAAATAAGGTTACAAATACAGAGCCGACTTTTAGAACGTATCAAGTAAATGTGCTTAACATCTGCATGGATGGTGTTTTAACTCACTGCTTCACTTAGGGAGCCTAATCCTATCAAATGTTCATTCAGCTACTATACATAGACTCAAAGGGTTTCTAAATGGTCTCTGACTGAGTGTAACTAACTGTAAGTGGTATTATGTGATTCTCTTTTCACTGTCCTCCGCAAAAGCAAATCTGTTCTTGTTTTAACATTTGCAGAACTCAATGCAGATGACTGGATTCTTGGGATTAGAAATGTGAAGTACAGGCATTTCCTCGAGAACCCACGAGCAAACAAACAGCTGAGAGACGCCAGAGTTTCATTTGCTCTAGATAGGTTTCGAGCAAAGAGATCAGCGACATTTAGTACAGGGGTGAAACTGTGCCCGCAGGAAAGCATAGCGGAGGTCATCACCAGCCATAAAGCCTACTACAAACTGAGAGGTAGGACAATATCTAAACTAAACACCACAAGGGACTTAACATTGAGCATCAGTGCCAAACTTGGCTATTACACCTCACATCCTCATAAATCATAATTAACTTCCCCAGTCGTTTGTTGCCTTCTGAGAAATAAAAGGTCCAAGCCAAGCCAAAAAATAGAAGTGGCAAGGAACCAAGTATGGATAAAAGTAGTCTATATTAAAAGAGGCATCTCTTCAGTTCCCTCTTTCTGTAAGTCATTTTAGTAAACACTTCTCTACTGTGAAGCTACCACGAATCAATGTATATGAGGTAAAGACAGTAAAATAAAAGAACATCCTCAGCACATTTCTCTGTTTATAGTAATAGACATCTGTATATTGTGATCATGGTACATATCCATCTGTGGGTTTCTGTCTGTAGTTAGAGACATCTGTGGATCATGGTCATAGTACATTTCCATCTGTAAATTACTTCTGTAATATTTATTTATGTAACTTATGCAACCACTGTATATCCTGCACTTGCTGCTATTGCACTTCTGGTTAGACCTAAACTGCATTTCGTTGCCTTGTACTTGTACATGTGTAATGACAATAAAGTTGAATCTAATCTAATCTAATTTAATCTAAACATGGTTTAATCCGTTCACAGCGTGTTCAGCAGTTTTCACTTGAACATTTTATAATGTTTAAATTAAAAATGTACTTTAGATATATTAACTTTAGGTACAATTCAATGCAATGCCATTGTAAATAAACATGTTTTGGTGTAGTGTATTGCGAAATTCCAGCATTATGTGACATTTTAAGTCAAAACTTGAAATATAAACTCTCAGAGAATGTACTTATTACCGATATATGGAGTAATTTGTTTATATTTTACTAAATGAAGCTATTCTATTTTTATTAGTCTCACAAAAAATTGCCACCTCACCAAAAAAATATATAAAAAATACAGATAAAGGTATCGACGAGTACCAGAAAAAATATCGGTACTCATACTCTTTAAAATATTGTATCAGTGTATCCCTATTTACAAATCAGTGCATCCCTATTTAAAAACTAAAAAGACATGTGTATTTAAACCACCAAATACTGACATATTATCAGTATGGTAAAACCTTGATTTTTTTGACAAGGTTGGCATTTGCATGGAATTGCCCTATTCGATTAGCTTAAGTTCAAACGCAAAAACACTTTGCTTGAATAAAACAAGTTAATGGCAACCACACAAAGCACATTAAGGTAACTCATATTTTATTGTCAGAGAAGAGTGTTGTCAACAGCGCAGTCAATTCATTTAAAATATCCTGACATATTTTTATTCATATTCTGTGCTTCCGGTCATTTTTTAGTTTTCATTTAAACAGGGTACTGGCCCTCTCTAAATAATTCTCATGATATTTAACAGTTTGTCAAGAAGCTGTGTGGGAGGCTTTCCGGATCTTTCTTGACAGAGTTCCTGACACCACAGAGTACCAGCAGTGGGTGTATGCCTGTCAGAGAGACTCGCTTTGCATGGAAGATTTGGCCCGGAATTTCAGTAGCACACAGGAGCATCTTGACATGGTAGCCAGTGTGAGTATTTGCATCAGTCTGTTGTTATCGCACAAATTTTCTTTTGCCAATATAGCAAAACTGTGCCATAATGATTAAACTGCTATTTCTTTTCATAACTTCTCAAAGAGGTTTATTTCATTTACAGAGAGTGAACGCTCAAGCCGAACAGGAGAGGTAAGAATCCAGAAGTTGAGCTTCTTATCTTCAGTATGAGCGGAATGGAATTAACTATCTTCATTTAGGGCCTAAACCCCAGAATGGTTAGAATGAGGTCACCTGACTACTGGGAAATCTCTCACGACTGTACTTGAAAAAACAAAGTTTGTTCATATTTGGTGGCCTAGCTAAACATTGCTCTCTGACCTGATCCACTTTAATACGATGGATCTGTGCCCAGGCATATTACGCTTGGGTGTAGAGCCACATGAACATATCCGGGCTTATATGCAGTCAACCCTCTTATCAAGGATAATGACATTTTATTGCATTTATCATTCCTGAATTGATTCATTCTCAATTATTTTAGGGCTCGTACACCTGCACCAGGAGAGAAATGTAAGTCCTTACCACCTGAATGGAAAGAATATTGGTTGATCTTATAAAAATGTGACTGACTGACTGACTGATGACTTCTCATACGTCAGGTTCAAAGAGTCCCGCTGAGCTTTTCATCACAGAATCTGACAGGGTACGGCGACTACCTCGTGCTTTTTAGAATATGCACTTAACATACTGATGAAGTTGGAAACAAATAAATTGACTATTCTCTGATCTGATAGGAAACTGGAGCACCAGATGTTGTCTCTCAGCGACCGGTTGAGCACATTGTGGAGTTCAGTGTGACTATACTAAATCCTGCCTATGATGCTCTACTGAGTGATCCAGACAGCACTCAATATGAAGACTTTACTAACAATCTCCAAAAGCAGGTTAGATTAAATCCTTAGCAACAATCAAAACATGTTAACACATCTTACTGTTTTCCTTATACATGAACTAAAAGAAAGACAAGGGCAAGGGACTTAAAGTTAAAAGAGCCAAGGCAAAAAACCTGATTATCCATAATCTGAGGTTATGTAAAGTAAAGATTGAATTGTCATTATGGATTAATATATTTTTATGTTCTTTAAACACATAAGTTTTACACTTGCAGATGCTGCATGTTTTCGACAAGCTTCCCGGGTTTAAAGACATTCGAGTGCTGGGATTACGGTGAGGAGATGGTGGAACTGTGGGATTCACTCAGATATTACAGTTTATTGAACTTGAAAATTGTGTTTTTTGGATGGGTAATTCTTTCTCACAGTGGTATTTGGACTAAGTGGTTGAAGAAATTCTTGGCAAATTGCATTCAGAACATTTGTTATAATTACTGTACAATTATTTTCCATTTCACTGTATATTGTGTTTGTACTGCCTTCATAATAGATCATCTTTGGCGTAGATGAATATAATTATAGGGACACTTCCACAAAAAAGAAAATTCTGTCAATATTACTTATTCCAAACTAGGATGCTATTCTGTAGAATAAAAAACAAGATATTAGCTTTATTCTAAAACCATGCACAAGTTATTGGTTGTTGAGTAAAAAGGCCTAGTTTTTTGCAAGTAGATCCAGTTCACAGATTGATCTGATAAAGATATTGAATTCTACTTATTGAACTATTGATCCAACAGCAGTTTTCAAGTTGGGGTAGTTCACCCAAAAGTAAAAAATTCTGTATTCACCTTCATGTCAATCAAAACGTAACTCTTTCTTCTGTGGAACACGAAAAAAAAGATATTTTAAGTAATGTCTTGGTGGTTTTGTGCAATGAAAGTCAATGGGGGTCAGTGTTGTTTGGTTATCATGTTCATGCTTTTATCACCTCCAGACTAGATTATTGCAACTCCTTATTATGTGGCTTACCTGCCAAAGCTATTGATCGTTTCAAATTGTACAAAATGGTGCTGCTCGAGTACTTACGTTTAACAAAAAAATCGGTACATAACACTCCCATACTTCATAGACTGCACTGGCTTCCTGTGGCAAAGCGCATTCAGTTTAAAGTATTATATTTAGTGTACAAGGCCTGTCATGGCCTTGTGCCAAAATACCTTACTGAGTTAATACCACAATATGCTCCTGCCAGGACTCTTAGATCTAGCAATGACAGCATGCTTGTTGTGCATAGGTATAGGCTCTTTACAGTGGGCGATAGGGCGTTCTGTATTTTAGGCCCGAAATTATGGAATAGGTTGCCCAATAATCTTCATGCTGTCCCTACTCTTCAGACTTTCAAGAAAACTCACCTATTCAATACTCTCTAAAACTATCACAAGCTTTCTCAAACTTTTTCACCTTTAGGCCAAGGTTAACTGACTTTATGATGCATTGTATGTCTTTACCTTATCGTGTTGTCTATTGTCTGTCAAGTATTTTATTGATTTTTGTCCTGACCCTGTTTGTATAAATGTAATCTGTCTTGTGATACGTTGTTGTCAACTAACTGTAGCTTGTTCTTCTTTGTGAAGCGTCTTTGGGTTCTTGAAAGGCGCTATATAAATAAAACATATTATTATTATTATTATTATTATCAACATTCTCTCTTCTTTTGTGTTCTGCATAAGAAAGAAAAATTCTTGGAATGACCAAGAGTGAGTAAATGATACTAAAATGATAATTTTTGGGTGAATTATCCCTTTAACATGTCACTGGAGGGTAACATTATCAAAAATAAAGTTTTGGTCTTGGTCGCTTTAACCTGCCATTGTGCAGGAAAGAGCAGTATAAAATTTCTCATTTCATACGCGCATTCCACATGAAGGTGATAAAATAATGACAGAATTCCTTTAAGACAGCCTATCAAGTAAGTGTGAACATGTCAGTGTGACAACTCTCATAATTCCTTCCATCACATCGAGCAGATCTGGAGATGTAGCAGTGCACTATGCCGTAGTGTTTGAGACTGATGACATGAGATCAGCCAATGAATCTGGCATGGGGGAGGTCCTAAAGAGCATGGTGGCCAAGGCCCTTACTGAAGCCACATCGCTACCTATAGACATGCTTTCCTTTACTTTCGAACCAGGTACACAAAATCAATACGACACTGTGATGACACTATGAGGACAACAAATGTCTAACCTAGTCTGTTTTACCTGTACAGACTCAGTGGCAGCAGAGGAACAGGAGAACAGTACATCCGTTACTCCAGCCATTGAAGAATCAAAAGTTTTATCTGAGGAAACTATTACACAATCCACAGAAATTAAAACACCTTCTGGAAGTACTTCCATCCCTTTTGAAGATCTAGGCATTGGTAAGACTCAAGCAGATTTGGGTGAGGAAACAGCAAGAATCATTACACAGGAGGTACCCTATATATTGTCCCATGTGACCACATTGCCGGCAATAACACGGCAGCCAGCCACAGAGCTCATCAGCGGCCCTTACCTTGAGGATTCAAAGGAGCAAATTCTCATCACTAAAGACACTTTAGGGACTGAAGGTAAATCTTCCAAATTTGCAGTGAATCGTGAGTGACTGTACAAAAGAATCCGCTTCAAAGACCTCTAAGTTAGACAGCCTACGAAAACCAGATTTAATTGTAATTTTACATTGTATGCATTTTCAAAGACACCCTCTCTAACTGGTTCTTTGTTTTCAAGGATTTCCAAGAAGCACTACAGTGGATTACTTATTAAAAATGGATGCTGGAAATGAAATTGTTGCTACAGCCGCATCACCGGACTTCAATTCTTTTGAAGTAGCAAAAGCATCTACTTCAACTCAGCCTGAAATGGATATTGATATGACACCAAAGTCCTCTCCAGCAGAAACAACATCATCAATCGTGGCATCCCTAACCCCCACTGAGCGACCTGAAGATGCTATCTTTCAAGAAAATGACACAATTGGCAACGCTGAACCTATAGAGACTCCTGCCAAAGGTCTTCCTTCACACCCTACTAGTTCAATAAAGAACCCAGCGTCGCCCATTGCAACTGACCTCAGTGAACATGTAGAGCCTTCTTCAGGACTTAACACTCCTAAACCAATTCTTCCCGAGGCTATTCCCTCAGGGCTAATGCCCACTGAAGGGCTCATTTCACATGTGACCCCTGAAAATTTCCCGGAGGATGAGGAACAGCCTCTACGGACTGCTTCACCTTCCCAACGTGAAGTTACCGAAAATGACAAAGACATGCAAGACGCCATAGAACAATCGGATGAAAAAGACGAGGCTCAGGAATCCAGCAGTGGGTTCCCCTCAGAGTTGGATGAATACCCACAATCCTCAGCTCCTCCTCTGGACTATGTTACCACTCCTTCTATGATGGCCTCTAACCAGGCCAAAGAGTTAGTGGTGTTTTTTAGCTTACGTGTGACTAATATGATGTTTTCAGAAGATCTTTTCAACAAGAGCTCCCCCGAGTACAAATCGCTGGAGAACACGTTTCTCGAACTGGTAGGTAAACACACTTTTGTCTTTGACTTTCTCTTGCTTCATGCCATTTTATCCTCGCTTTATTGGTAGCCTTTTTTTTGCATTGCCATGCATGCACGGAAAATTAAACCGATAAAAACTGTCTTCGGGGACTTGTGAGAACAGTGTTGTTCAACATTGTTTTTTGTTCTAAAAAAGCTCTGAAGTTTGGGAGGCTGACAAAAAAATGCATTATATTTTGTGCTGGGATAGTTTGCGAGTCTATCTGACTTTTTTCTTTGAAGCTTACTTTTCAATTTAGACTGAAAAATTACATCTAAGTTGCCTGAAATAGAACCTTGTAGGGCAATTTCAAAACGTAATACAGATTTTATTTTGTAAAACTGCTGTTTTTTTTCAACTAGAGGCAATTCTCTCAACCAAGTGACTCGCCAAATCCTGAGACCTCTAGTCAACAGACTGTAAGAAAACAGAGGACATTAGCCTCAATACCGGTACATCTGTAACCCAAACTTGAAATAGAATAATTCACTGTTCTTCGCACTAGTCACAGCACTCTTTTTTAATACATTTCTACTGATTCAACCTGCTCTCAAAGGAATTCTTAACTATTTTACGAGGTGGCAGATTAGTATGAATTCGTACAATATGAATCGTAAAAAAACGTACAATATTTGAAAAAGCAATACTGAAGCTCCTCCCATAACCCCACCCCTAAACCTAACCATCACTGGTGCAAACGCAAATTGTATTAAAACATATAAAGAAGATCATACGAATTCATAGCCACTTTGTAAAATAGTTATGCACTCTTGTTAGATATTAGAATATCTAATAACTGCTGCTAATTAATACCATGCTGATTTAGATCTCTAGCCGACACTAACCAAAACTAAACAGGTTTCCATTTTAATGCATTTTTTCGCTAGCCACGTGCCATCAAATGTTGACATTTTTAAGAGCCAATTCAATTCAGTGATACTGAGCTGTTTCTGCAAAGTATGACAGATCAAGGTAATCTGCTGCATCCTCCACAATCTAACACCAAGAACCTGCAAAATCTATTTCTATTATTTGTGGCATGCAAATTGTGCTCAGCTCAGATTTTGTGGGCATGTATCCCAATTTGCATAATTTCTTTAGTGAATGAGATGCTACAGCAATACATGCAAATAATTCGCACAGAGGGTGCAATTCTGAATTGTTATTTTGTTACTTTCATCTTTCTTTGCGTGCATGTTGCCTTATTGCTCTATGGTCTGTGTTTCCTTTATTATTTTGAACTCATGAAATGCTAAAAAAAATCATAATATAAAATATGTTTTCTTATACATGTTGAAGAAATATTGTCACTACATAAACTCTCTTGCATTTAAAGACCAAAACACAGAGGACACCAAAAATAAATTTTCTAACTCTTTTTCTTCAAACTGTGTTTCGAACTATGTTTTCCTTAATATGCATCATCAAGTTTATGGGTTTTATTTCCATTATGAACATGAGTTGATCAAATGTACAGGAACTCAAATGCACTGGAAATCACTTTGAATAAAACTTTTGATAGTTATAGGTTGGTAGTCTATTATTCTGCAGTGAGATGGATAAACATAATGTTAAACTGTTATTTATTAGAGTGCTATATGAATGAAGACAAAGCACTTTTTTGGAATATGAAATTAACATTTTAATAAATCTTTAAAATGTTTTAGCTGAATGCACAGTTCTAGCTAAATGCATTCTGTGAGATGCTGGCTTAAGTTTTAACTGGATAGACAGTTTCTAAGTCTTTTAAATTGTTCGAGTCTTAACTGGTCTAAATTGGAAATTACCTAATAGTAGCTCTTGTATCCACTAATAGATCACTCTGAAACAGCCTTGTTGTGTTTATTTGTCTAAAATCATTTCTGTTCATACACTGTGAAAATTTGTTTGAAAGTTTTGCAGCAGATTGCCAGTAACTTACTGTAGATTTAATTACTACTTAATACTACTTTCCTATTGGAACTGTTTTCAAACTACCTATTTTGAGTTAAGCTTTACTTTAATGAAAATGTAAACACTTTTGACTGGTCTCAGTACTGGCATTAGCACAGTTACACAGCAAAAATGACATTCTTGCTTAAAATGTTTGTCTTGTCTCCTAGTAAAAAATATCTAAAACTTCTTAAACTAAGATACATTAACTTAACAAGAAAAGCAACCTTAGATATTTAGTCTTGTTTTATGAAAGAAAATATATGAACTTGGTAAGTTTATGTTTAAAACTAAATTGTAAATTAAACCTGTTAACTGTCATAAAATGTATGTAGAATATACATTAAATATTTAAATTCCAAGCTTTAATGGTGTAACAAAGTTCGTTGTGGACGGAGGAAAGAGACAGGGTCAGCGTAATAAAATCCTAACTCCTAAATCCGTAATAAAACTTAACTTTAAAATCAAACAAAGTCCAAAACACAAAATAAAAAGGAAGCCTTCCTAGCATTAGCGCCGGTCTTTGTTGTGGCACGCCCCCTGTGTGCACCTCACTCTCTCAAACCAAGAAGGCTTTCTGCGCCCTCGGTGGCGCCTTTTATGGCTCCTCTCGCCAATCACTGGAACGAGAGACAGCAGGTTAGAATCCACACCTGATCTACTTACTGCCCTCCGTGTTCCGGACTGAAGCTCCTCCCTCCCAGACGGAGCGTGGCCACGCCCCCCTTGCCACATACCCCCACCGCCTGACTCAGGCCGGGGCCTCATCCGGCCTGCAGCTTCCCCCCCTCCTCCCCTCCCCTGGAGAGGAAGTCAGCCACAGCCATTTGCTTCCCTGGTCTGTGGACCACCTGAAATTTGAAGGGCTGAAGAGCTAGATACCAACGGGTGATCCGCGCGTTGGTATCCTTCATTCAGTGGAGCTATTGGTCGGATCACGCTATTATATTGCGTGATCCGAACCAGGAGATAATAGCAGAAGGTGAGGACAGCCCACCTAATCGCCGGGCATTCTTTCTCAATGGTGCTGTACATCGTCTCTCTCCGCAAGAGCTTCCGACTGATGTACAGCACTGGCCGGTCGTCACCCTCTACCCCCTGGGACAGGACAGCCCCTAGACCCTTGTCCAATGCATCCATCTGCAACAAAAAGGGAAGATTAAAGTCAGGAGCGTGCAATAGGAGGGCCACCACATAAGGCAGCCTTTACTTGGGTAAAAGCCCGCTGGCACGGCTCCATCCACTGGACGGTATCTGGCATGCCCTTTTTAGTGAGGTCAGTTAATGGACTGGTGAGCGCCAAATAATCAGAGATAAACCTCCTGTAATAGCCAGCCAGTCCTAAGAACTGCCTAACCTTCTTTTTGGTCTTGGGTCTCGGAGAGGCTGCAATTGCTGCCGTCTTATCAGTTTGGGGACGCACCTGCCCGCGACCCAAGTGAAAGCCCAGATACCTTACCTCCACCCGCCTAATCGCACACTTCGGGTTAGCACACGGGTTAGCCGTGAGACCCGCCGCCCTCAGCGAATTCAGGACCGCTCTCAAGTGTTACATATGCCGCTGCCTGTCGTTACTATAGATGATGATGTCATCCAAGTACGCAGCGGCATATGCTGCGTGGGGTCGGAGAACACGGCCCATCAGATGCTGAAATGTGGCCGGGGCTCCGAATAACCCGAACGAATGTGTCACAAAATGGTGTAATCCGAACGCCGTGGTGAAGGCTGTTTTTTGGATAATGGTGATAAGGGATAATTCGATGCCAGTATCTTTTTGTCAAATCCAGCGTCAAATAAAAACGAGCCAAACCTAGTTGATCCAACAACTCGTCAATACGCGGCATGGGATATGCGTCAAATTTCGACACAGCATTCACACAGAAGCGCACCGAGCCGTTGGTTTTGGGAACTAAAACTATTGGGTTCGCCCAATCGCTGTGGGACTCCTCGATTACTCCCATATCAAGCATAACGCCTAATTCTTCTTGAACCACAATTTTCTTGTGCTTAGGTAAACGTTACGGCCGGCTGCACACTACCACGCCCAGCGTTGTCTCAATATGGTGTTCAATGAGCGTAGTTCGACCGGGTAAGGGTAAAAACACATTGGCAAATTGTGCCTGTAAATGTGTCACGTCCGCGATCTAGGAGGGTAAGAGGTGATCTACCCCAGTGCCGAGAGCGATAGATCGGCCAGGTTTGCACACCTCCGGCCCGAGATCATCCTCTCTACTCACCACCATCACCAGCATCACGGCATCAGCCTTGTTCCATTTTTTGAGGAGATTGAGGTGGTATATTTGATGTGCTCCGCTCCTATCCGGTCGTATTACCTCATAATTGAGATCTCCCAAACGCCGTGTGATCACAAAGGGCCCTTGCCACTTGAAGTAATTTCGAGCTTGATGTAGGGAGTAAGATGAGCACTTTCTCTCCCGGTGCAAATTTGCGTAATCTAGCGCCTCTGTCATATTGCTGTCTCTGTCTGTTCGGGGCCTGTAACAAATTCTCCATTGAGAGCCGCCCCAGCGTGTGGAGTTTTGTTGGCAGGTCGAGGACAAACTGAATTTCGTTCTTACTAGCGGACGGTCCGTCCTCCCAAGTTTCCCTTAGGATGTCCAAAACCCTGCGGGGCTGGCGACCGTAGAGCAAATTGAAGGGAGAAAATCCAGTGGAGGCTTGCAGGACCTCGCGGACAGCAAATAACAGAGGATCTAGCCATTTATCCCAAATTTTGTGTCCTCGTGAACAAACTTCCGGATCATGGCTTTTAAAGTACGATTAAAATGCTCGACCAAACCGTCCGTTGATGAGTGATAGATGCTCGTTCGAACCGTTTTAATGCCTAATAACCCATACAGTTTGCATAGTGTGCGTGACATAAACGCCGTGCCTTGATCCGTGAGAACTTCTTTGGGGATTCGCACGAGGGAGATCAATGAGATAAGGGCCTCCGCAACACTCTTTGCTGAAATGCTGCAGAGCGCCATCGCCTCAGGGTATCGGGTTGCATAATCCACAATGACTAATGCAAATCGATGCCCTCGTGCAGATCTCTCAAATCAGGTCCATACCAATTCTCTCAAAGGGGGCCTGAACAAGGGGAAGAGGGCACAAAGGTGCTTTTGGGGCGGCCGGTGGGTTTACCAACTGACATTCACGACAAGCAGCACACCATTTGCGCACATTCTCATGAATGCCAGGCCAAAAGAAACGGGCCGTTAAGCGATTTAGTGTCGCTGTCTGCCCTAGATGCCCGGCCATTGGATTAGAATGGGACGTCTGGAAAAGCATTTCCCGACGGCCCCTTGGTAAGACCAACTGGGTTGTATCTGTCTTTAATTAAGCGCATTTTTGAGCAAGTCGTCTCGAGACTGTTCCAGGGGAAAATCATCGCATGATATGAGATCTTGTCTCAAAATCGCGCTCAGTTCCGAAGGTCCCGGCTCAGCCTCACCAAGTTGCGCTACCGCCCCCTTCCGGCGCCTTTGTTTCCCCCAGGCACATCCGCACACAAATACCCCAATAAAACACTAAAATCTGGCCAATCTGGGCCCAAAATTAGCGGATGTCGAAGGTGCTGGTTAACGGCCACCTTCACATTATGCTTTTTCCCCCGAAATTGAATATCTACAGACATCAAGGGGTAACTCACCACAACCTTGTGGTAAGGTGTGGCACTCACCTACTTACTGCCCTCCGTTTTCCGGACTGAAGCTCCTCCCTCCCAGACGGAGCATGGCCATGCTCTCCTTGCCACAAATGGTTTTATTAAATTCATAATTTGGAATGCAGTCCTAAAGTTATCTATTTTTTAAGTTACACTTGGCAAATCACCCAAAAATAATTTAGACATTATTTTGGATTAATTACTGTTTTTACGTCATTTATCTTGTAATAAACTGGACAGGTGTGTATTTTAGAGGCTTAGAACATTATAGTGATATACAGTTTGTCAGGATTAGATTAGAATTTAATTGTAAAATTTTCAAGTAAACTTGAACGTTGAACAGGTTAAATCCACAGTAAAAAACTACAGCAAACTTTGTACATTATAATGTATGTGTCCAAATAGGTTTCTCTTCTCGTGGTTTTAAAAAGACTCTTGTTCATTATAAATATGTTCTGTTCTATACTTTTTGTTTTTTAATTTATGAAAGTAGAGACAAAAACTCCATTTCCATTAATAAGTGGTTGCCCGAATTAGTTCTGCACATGAGTGTTAAGTCATAAACAACTGTGCTGCATTTTGGATTCTCAAACTAACCACTAAAAATCACGTCAGAAGCTACTCTGGTAAGTGTAATAGCCATAGAATTACCTCATTGATTCATAAATGGGCTTGTAACGAATAATTTCATAACAATGGATATTTATTTTCTTAAAAATTCTGAAAGACGAACATTGATTTTTCCTCCTCAATTTTGCCCATTTATAATTCAACGATTTGGTAGCTTTTGTAGAGACAGCTGTAATATTTTAGTTCTCTGCATTGAATTTAGCCTTTAGCCTCTCATCTGAGTAGCACTCTTATTACTCCTGTCTCTACTGGTTTGTGTAGCTACCATCTTGATTGGACATGGAGAACTAAAGTATCTGCATTCATGCAAAGTAAGTACAGTTCAGGATCAGCAAAAATGATGGAACAGAACTGAAACACAGCCCAAAATAAACCAGTAGACACAAGTGTAACACAACAAGTCAGACTGGTATGCTAGAATGTGTATCAGAATCGAGATTTGCTACAATGCCGCTTTCTGTGATAATGCATTTAGCGTTTTCTATTATCTGTGTGTGAGTGTTGCTCAATATATATTAATTGATTCATTCTGTCCTGCGGTGGCAATCAAAGGTCATGACACAGGAATCAGCTAGACAGTAACATTGATTGGGCCTGAGCTCTGAGTCACATCATGTCCTGTGGTCCCACCTGCTCTGCCCTGGCACTTAGCTGAAAGGTGAGAGGTTGATGTTGAATGGCAGATCAGCTCTACCTCCTAATACAGATTACCTCCCGGTTTACAGACATGGACTTGTTTACTTTTAAAAGGCATTATGGCAAGCTAGTATAAACTTTTGGCACAAATAAATGAGCACGTATTAAAGTATAAAGTATTTGCATAGGTAAATTACATGCAAAAACACGAATAGAATTTGCATGAATGGGGTGAGTTTGGCGGCGCATTTGTCGTGAAAACGCAATATTCGCCTCAATCAGAAACAGTTGTCAGGGAGACTCAACGTGCATTGTTTGCATGGATGTTTTTTCTATAATTAATCATTTTGCAGTGTAGCCATTATTAATCCAAGAGATTTCGTTTATTCCTATTTTTGGCTTATGTTGGAATGACACTTTTTAAGGAACTATTTTGCTGTAGGCAAAAGATTACATTCAATTCTTTAAGCAGTCAGTTATAGGCCTAATATAATGTTAGGCCATTGAATAAAGGAGAGGGCACCATTTTTTTATTGACTTGTTTTGCTTAATTTTATTTTAAGTTACACTGTAATATTGAAAAGCAAGACAAAATATAAAAAGCACATTTTGACCATTCAGTTTATGCAATAGTAAAAAAGTGGCTAAATAAATAAAAGAAATCTAAAAAAAAAACATATTCTGTATTTGATATTCGGCCAACTGTTTCATTTTTAATTTGGCTTTGGCGTCGGCCAAGAATTTTCATTTCGGTGCATCCCTAGGAAAAATCCCTTAGAACATTTGAGCAACACTCCAGCAGCCTCACAGCAATGACAAAGCAAGGCCCTGGAAACCTCAGATTTTTCCTACGTTAAATCTATGATGCCCAAGCAATGTAGCAGTGAAATTTGCATGAGCAATAATCTCTTCTTTTTTCAGAAAATGTAAAACTTTAGATTAAATTAAATGTTTAATTAATTCAATTAGCTTAACACCAAAACACTAAAGGCTTGAAAATTGTCAGTTATTGCTTTATGATATGCATGTCACATTTAAGTGGTGCATACTTTCAGAATATTAATAAGTTAGATGTCTCTACAAATATATCACGCTCTCGCATGACTGGTGCAATCAGGCTCTTGAAATCTTGAGCAAAGATGGATGACTGAGCTGCTACGCCCTATTTCTCCCGAACAACCGTCTTTATCTCTAACTGGCCCTCTTCATGCAGAGTGAAATGAGCGTCGAAAGGGTTTTGCATATTGTAATAGGATGAGAGACATACACCAGATGAAATCTTCCCATCTCAGAACTCAAGCAATCGATGCGAATTGCTTTAGAATTGACAATCCTAGAAAAATTTACATCTAAGCCAGATTTTGTTTTATAAACCGGTCAGCAATGATGAAAGGAGAATCATCATTTCACTCATTTTACTTATATCCTCACTTCCCCACAGCTCCTCCCATATCTACAGTCCAACCTGACTGGATTTAAGGAGCTAGAGATCCTAAACTTCAGGAATGGCAGTGTGGTAGTGAACAGCAAGTTGAAATTAACCAAACCTGTACCATACAACGTTACGGAGAGGGTGCACTGCGTGCTTGAGAACTTCTGCGACGCCGCATCTAAGAGGCTGGACATGGAAATTGACTCCCAGTCAGTGGATGTGGAAGCAGGTAGGAATGCCATTTAAAAAAACAACAGGAGATATATACATTAACGTAAAAAGGGATCGCACCTGTATTAAGTCTAAGTCTTTGTCTATCTGGCCGTAAGTATTTAAAACCAATGAGTGATCATTGTCTTGGCCATCAGATCATGTCGATCCGTGTAAGTTTATGGCGTGCAATGAGTTCGCTCGCTGTGTGGTGAACACATTAACCACAGAGGCCGAGTGTCTCTGCGATCCGGGCTACAGCACAATGGACGGCCTTCCCTGTACGAGCATCTGTGACCTACAACCCAAATACTGTCTGAATGGAGGCCGGTGTGAAATCATACCAGGACATGGAGCTACCTGCAGGTATGTTAACATCATGGTCTATGATACACTGTGTAAAAACCCAAAAGGGCACATCTGAAACAATTCACTTCACTTACAGCATTTTGTCTATTTAGAACATCATGGCCCAGTTTCAAACACGGCTTAGCTTAAGTCAGGACTATATGTCTTAGTTAAATATTTAAGTTGCTTTTATGAATATGCCTTAGAAAAAACATTACCAGTGTGCATCTCGAGACACTGACATGTTTTAAGATATTTTCAGTGAAGACAGCTTAAACATTCATTTTAGTCTGGGACTAGACTTCAGCCTTATCTGTCAAAACAAATTCAAATATTTTATGAGCTAAGTTTTAAACAAAGAAACATCATCATAAAAAAATATGCAAGTGCAGTTCATCACATGAATAGGCAGATAACTTACAAATTACATTAATGTTACAAACATATGGATGTGGCAGTTGTGGCCCAGTGGTTAGAGAGTTGGACTCATAACAAGAAGGTTGCTGGTTCAATTCTCAGGGCATAACCTCACGATTCGATTCATTTCGATTCTTGGGGTCACGATTTGATTATACATTGATTCATGATTTTTAATCATGATTTTCTATCAAAATTCAATTTGATATATGTTTAGATTTTATTTCATTTTGCTGTTTAGTGTTACTTTTTTATTTGACTGCGATAAACAGTTAGCTCTTGAAGAAAAACTCCAACTGTTTCTGTTTTGTTTTTATTGAATTTAGTAAACTCATTATTTTACTTATTAAATCATTTTTTTAAACTGACCGCAACCATTAAAAACATATGACATTCATTGCGCGCCTGTAAAGGCTGGAAATTCAGTAATAATAACTATTCAAAACTTTACTGAAATAAAAGTAGGCTACGTATTGCAAAAATGGTCCCTGTCATTTTTACGGTTGGTTAATTTGCGATATACTGTTGGGCTGTTTTAATCTATATAAACGTCATATTCTCTAAATAAAACAACAATTTTCTGGCTCCGTATTTGTTTAAAACAAAAAAGTCATAAATGTCTCTGCTGTGTCCCGCTGCTGTCACAACAGGAGCAGCAGGTGACACAATTTGTAAATCCTCCGTTGAGTTTTGCCTTTTTTGTTCCTACAACATCAACCGTGTTATATTAACTAGAAAATCGATATTTGGAAATCTGTGAATCGATAAGAATCGCTAGAGGACTGAATCGCGATTCATATGTGAATCGATTTTCCCCCCACCCCTATTATTTGCTAAACTGCAGTAAAATTCCTAGATCTAGTGTTTTTGAACCTTATAGTATACTACAGTGTTTACTACAGTTTATACATTTACTACAAAGGTCCTACAATTTCCTTTAGCAAATTCTATTGTACACTGCAGTATTTTTTCGTCTTGAGCGTTCAAGTTTGACTGGTCGCCGGAAAGACGCCCGAGTTTTAGTGTGTTTGACAATAGCTTCACTCAAACAGTAAAAAGCTTGTAAAATAAACTCTCAGAGCTACTCTGGAGATGAAGTTAATGTGTTTTATATCCTCATACAGTGCAGACGCAGACAAATCCACGACCATCACTCGTGTAGTATTTCAATAGTTCGTCTGCGCAGATAACCACTGGTGATGCGGGATTAAGCAGAGCAAGGATGTCTGTATATTTGGCGTGCTGTCTGGGGAGCGGGCTCCGAGCCCGCCGGTTTCTGTCAAACCCGAAGCTTTCTTCCCCCTGGTCCAGAAGAGAGCTCCGGTACTTAAGCCGGCCGACCCGAGCCCACACCCCGGAAATTGCTCAAATGTAGGTCCGGGAAGAGGAGCCGGGGTGGAGGAGGGATGCTGCAAAAGAGATGAGGCCGGTAGGGTGATCGCCTGGGCTGATTGGTTATTACGTTGATTGTTAATTCGCGACAGCTGTCCGGTTGCTCCGGCTTCTCTCGAACCTTATCAAACATCATGTTAAACTGTGCACCTCATTCACTCAGACATGCAGAACAGCCAGATGATGTATTTAACGTAAATAACAGGATTCCTTGTCCACATCTAGTTATATGGACTCAATGCTGTGCGTTTAGGTAGCGCTGTAAGCATCAAAATAAAAGGCAGACACACGAGACTGCATTCCAGCAACTGTTTTTTTATTGAACATGAATATACAGGGGATATATGTATATAAAAAATAAGGAAAAACGCAACAAAATATATCAAACTATACATATTCAATAATCACAGTGTATGAAGCCTATAGAGAAAAAAAGAAAACAAAAAAAACCCAGGGAAAAGAAATAAATTGTACATTAAAAGTCATCTTCATGAAACATCATGTACTAAAACTTATAGTAAACCCAACATTTTTTTCATTAGCATTGCAGTTTTCATAGCTTTCTTATTAAACGAAGACGATATAGAATCATAGAAAAGTTTTAAATCAATATAAAAAATTCTAATGTTTGGCATACAACCAATCACTTTACATTTATGAAGGTGAAATACACCACAGAGAGTTATAAGCTTTAGTGTATCATCCAATTCTTTTGACCCTGTCTCCAAGATCAAAAGCAATACCTTAAATAAATCAAAAGTAAAAAGTTTGTTATAATCTAAGATATTTCTTTCCAAAAATCCTTTGCATATAGTCACATTCAAAGAATACATGTGAGATTGTTTCAATATTAGATTTGCAGAATGTGCATTGTGAAGAAATACCCAAATTACATTTAGAAAGTAAAGAGTTAGAGGGATAATAATTATGATAAATTTTAAAGTAGATTTTTTTCATTTTGTTAGGAATTAAAAGCTTATTAATAGGCCTACTAAACCAAATTTTGATAGTAGAAAGAAAAGGATATTTTAATTTCCACCTGAAAAAAGCTTTGGTAAGACAACTATTCTTCATAGTAAGAGTTATTCTAATCCAAGAATTATTACATTTAATATTATTGATCCAATATATAATTTGGGCACTTCACATTTTGCTAAGTTGTAACTGCAGTATGCTCTAATCAAATGTAATAGTTTTGGTGAAATTGAGTTAATAACCCGTTCAAAAACTCTAGGTGTAGTACTCACTTCAAAGACTGCTATAAATTCAGAATAGGAGTAGAAATTACCATCATCCTTTAATAAATCTAATATAAAAACTACACCTTTGTCAAACCAATTTTTTATAAAAATAGATTTTCTTCCATGCAGCACATTCTGATTTTTTCATATAATACTTCTGTGAGGGGAAAAGTTGTGGCAAAAAGGCAAGCCTCCAAAGCTTGCTTATGAAAATTAGCAAGCTTCAACAGGAGTTTACTACAACTAAAATCACAAGCCAACAAAAAATTTAAACCTCCACATTTTTCAAATATCAATTTTGGGTTACCAGTAGAAGAACCACGTGACTGTATGCGACAAGTTACATGACCCATTCAACAAATTGTTTATTTAATAAAATTAATATACAATAAAATTTAACAAATTGTTTATTTAATACAATATTGACATAAATTAAACAAAATTAGTTATAGCCACTTGCCAGACAAAATGAAAGTAAAAATAATTTAACATTCACATTTTACATAACATTTATTCACAAATGTTTTCTATAGCCTACTTAAAATCTGAAGTATATATATTTTTACATGACTCTTCCTTGGCCATCTTTTACATTTCCATGCCTGTTCCAGCTGGTCACATCTTTAAAATGTCCTGATCTTCCAAGTTTTTTCTACCACTAGAACCTTAAAAAATGCAACCTTGGTGCTAGAAGACCGGCTTCTTCTAACATTTTTTCTCTTAACCACTTTTAGATGTCCTGTAGGTCAGTTTTGGCACTACCACGGAGAACGCTGCAACGAACTGGTGGCAGTGCCAGTTGACCCTCTCCTTTTCGTAGCCTGCCTGGTGGGAAGTCTCTCAGTGGTTTGTGCTGTGATAGGCATCTTGATTTTCATTAACAAGAAATGTATACGGACCAGAAAGACCATGACACTTGTGTAAGAAGGGCTCTTTTACTTTTCATTTCTTTAGATTTGATTTTCCTTCACAGAATTGGATTTGCAGTGGTGTGGGCTGTTTTGAACACGCTGGTGTTAAGACTTGATCTCCTTTGCGTTATAGGAATTCACAATCTCCATTCCCCAATGGCAATACTATGAGAATAAATCCAGTTTTTGAGAATGATGATGGGGTCTTAACACATGTGTCGAGCATCCTCTGTCCAATGAGCTCTGACTCAGGCTCCTTACAGCACTCAGGCCAAGGCACATTTCGATCACTTGAAAGTATACAGCTTAGTATTGAGGTAAAGTGTACAGCCGAGATGGTATTTTTAATTCTACTAATAATCTAACAACTAGTCATCAGCTGTACAGTTCTAACATCTATAACACCATTCAGTTTCTCAAATCATCTATGTCCTTTATTTGTGGATTTTATGGAGAATAGAGACTAACTTTTCTTCTGTTTTCTGAGTGGTTATAGTGTGTAATATAACAGTCAAGCCTGGTTATACAGTGGGTCAAAAAGTATTTGGACATTTAAGGCGCATATCAAATGTGTTTATGAAACCAAGTGGCATTTTTGAAGGAAAACAGCACATGCACATTTTCCAAGCAAAATATTTTACAGATATAAAATATTAATGTTACATCTTAAATATGAAATATTACAATAATAATACAATTATATATGTGACCCTGGACCACAAAACCAGACAAGGGGTCATTTTTTCAAATTGAGATTTATATATATTGAATATATATTGATATATGGTTTGTGATAATATTTGGCCGAGAGATCTGGAATCTGAGAGTGCAAAAATCTTAATGTATAGAAAATCACCTTTAAAGTTGTCTATCAGAGGCCGCTGCTAAGAAGGTTTGTTTTAATGCTCTCTATTTGACTTACTGCTGTAATGATGTTGTGGAGAGTAAACCTGAAAGCTGAAATTCTAAGCTTTTAATAGATACCAAACTTGAGTTGGTAATTCCCAAAGAGCGGACAGCAGCAAGTGAAGTTTGTAGACGGGTTTCCAGACATTTTTGTTCAAAGTTTTTTCTACATCCATTCACAAAAATAGTTTTTATATATTTACGGTAGGACATTTACAAAATATCTTCATGGAACATTATCTTTACTTAATAACCTAATGAATTTTGGCATAAAAGAAAAATCGATCATTTTGACCCATACCATTGTTGGCTATTGCTATAGCAGATATAATACTTGTGACTGGTTTTGTGGTCCATGGTCACATATTACTTAAAGGTTTTTAAATATAAATATTTTGAAGACATTTTTAGGTTGCAGACGTTTTTTTCAATAACAAAACATAGTTTGTAACAATTAGACAATGAAACATGTCCATAATTAATGTGACGAACTGCACCTGTGTTTACTCTGCTGGTACACCTGTGTGAACTGACATCATGCAGGCACTAAAAAAAAGACATATGGTGACATATGAAAGTAGAAAAGAAAACAAAAGAAAGGGAAAGTTATTTCTAAACAAAAAAGAGCAAGCAAATCAAAAAAATATTAAGTAAATGACATTAGCTAGCCAGTATTATTTTGCGTTGCAGTAGTAGAACCGTTGCTTGGCTAAACTTAAATGCGACAAAGTTACACAACCTGTTCAACAAATTGTTTATTTAATACAATTATTATTAAATAATATTAAATAATAATAATATAATAAAATATTAGAAATAGTTCTGTTATTAGCCATTCGATCAACAAACACAGACTGGAAGTTATCTTTGGGCCAAACCATCTATATAGTACAATAAGTGTCCAAATACATTTTGGTACCACACTGAACAGCTGATATATAGAAGTGATTTCTTTATTAAACACAGTTATGCTTTGTAAATGAAATGTAGAGAATGAAGACACATTTCTTAAAGTCAGCATAATCATAAAACAAGGCTTACAATAAGCTATATCATTAAGACCATCTAGAATCTATAAATTCAGATTAGATGCTTCTGGTGAATCAGCTGTTTGGTGAGTTTGTTCTATATGTGCACAAGAAAATAAAGACTCGCGAACACATATGCAAAATCCATGCATTAGTATTCTCACAATTGCACTCACAACAGAACATACTGTACAATGTCAATTTTTTTTAATTAAAACTGCCATTGAGGATTGATGTGGTTAATATAATCCTGGTTTATTCTACAACAGAATTACCCTCCAGGTAACCGACATCAACTGAATTAGTTTGATCAGTTTCGGTTATGTACAACTGTTGTAAACTTGTACATCTGTCAAGTAATAAACAAATGACAGACTTAATGCACCAAAAGAGAAATATGCCAATGTTTATTTATTCAAGTCAAGACCGAACATAAAGGCATTATATTCCTAAGAGCATACTACAAATAAGCGACTGTTTTGCATCTCATTTAGATGAGTGCATCTGTAGTTGTCCAAACTAATGATATTATGAATGATAATCAGTCACTTTTTTCCCCGCAACAGCTGTTTTGTTCTTCAAAGTATTGACAGTCTGCATTATCCTTTAGTGCCAAAATCCTCTCTGCTTTGCTTGGCATGTCGTCACAGAAAATTGCTCAAGATTGATGGTAGTCTTTTATTCCTTTCCTAGATCCCCAGACAACTCTACAGCAGGAGATCAGAAAAGTTAGTGTCAGAAATGGTTGACTTCCATCAGTGTGTACCACATAATGAGGTAAGATGGCTAATTCCTGACAGCAGGCAATACGTGTGACTTTGGGAAAGTTACTTGGGTAAAAACAATCAATTTGATGAGTTGATAGAAACGTAAATAATCGAGACAGCCTGATTTATCCTGTCAAGATGATTCATCTTTCCCATCAAAATATCAACCTGTACCATCCTTTGCATACAAGACACCACCGCAGACCCTCGCAAGACATTGTACTTTTACATTTGCCGATTTGGAGAGATTTGCAAAAAAGCAAAAGTTCCAGCCCATCTGACCTCTTGATCATTTCGTTTGATAGGTTCCTTCCCCTTCTAATAGTGCCCATATGCATTGTTTCACCCATGACTGTCTTTGTTACTGGATCCCAAGACCACTAAGTCTGAGACCAAAGACAGTCGAGAGCGAGACAAGACCAACACCTTTAAAAACAAATTGGTCTCGAGACCTGATACTTTTATTATCGTCACTGTGTTCTATTTTCATCCTCTGTTACAGACATGGAGGCTGTCCAACAGGTCTTCTTGCTGTCATTTGAGAAGTCCTGATAGTGAAGGCTTCGAAGTGACTGTTTTATGATGTCCAGACACTGTTTTTAAGCTACACGTGGCACCAAAGTTCTTCAGTGCCATTTATGGCGACTTGCTGGTTCAGGAATGGAGACTTTGTAACTTAAGTTAATTATTTAGTCACTTTGGAATTATAAGGTTTTATCTCACATCAAAATTGAGTTATTTACATATTCTTAATCTTATTTACATTATGTGATGTTTTAACTTTGTTGCGTACATTTTGAAAAACAAAAAGGTTCTATCTAAAGTTTAAAAAAATGGAAAAGGAATGAAAAACTTGAGCTCAAAATCTCAAAACTGTTCAGAATGCAGATGGAACATTATAATTCTGAGGAGAGGACTCACACAAAAGTGTAATACTGATGATTGTAATATGTTCTGGATGTTCTGAACCCTTGTCAAAGGTATGCTTGTTCCCTCACAATGAGGTTTTTACAAATTGATACACTGAGTGGTATCTTAAATAGAAAAAATACACTTTAATTTCTTCTAGCTTTCTCCTGGTCTTTCAGTATTCTGTAAATTTTTCTTATTTAAATTATTTCAGTACTTACCTCATAACCGTATATGTAAAATCTAGAATGCTTGTAGATTACTTCCTGTTAATAAAACGTATTCTGTTATATGTTTAATAAATAAATAGAATTTTCTCTTTGTTTTACATTTAAAAGAAAGTTTGTAGTTTCTGTTACTGTTATGTTATGTGATATAGTAACTCACATATTTGCAAATCATCAAAGCAAAATCCAGATTTTTTTTATGATTAATAAAATTGGGCAATTCTGTGAAAATGGGCAATTCTTGATATTAACAAAGCATTAACTACGACTTTTTTTCCAAACTCTTAATTTGTTGCTTATTAATAGTTAGTAAGGTAGTTGTTAGGGTTAGGCATTGGGTAGTATTAGGGATGTATGGTCATGCAGAATATGTGCTTTATAAGTACTAATAAACAGCCAAAATGCCAATAATAGGCATGCCAATAACAACTATACTGAAGTGCTACCAAATAAAAATTTCATCAAGGGTTTTTACAAAAAGCACATATATCAAGATTTGGTCGTTCAAATACCCATGTGAGGTCTCTCTTCAGGTTTTTAAAGCATTATTTTTATTTTTAATGCATGTTTTCATAGTCAGTTAAGTGCCATTTTCAGGATTGTCACATCCATAACAGACCATATTTATAAAATAAAAGATCAATTTATGTTCTTAAAGAGGCATCCCTTCTCCATGTGTTGGGTATTATTGCTTCATGTTTGTGCAATTTAATTTATTATAATTCTACAAAGTTTGTCATCTTCCAAAATTTTTTATTTTTGTCACATCCATAACCCACGCACGTTTATTACTTTTTCTAAAATAGAACACTCGAGCATTGACTGATATTTTTCTGACATTTAGACTCTATCAACAAGGGTTTAGTAGAATATAAACAGCTGGTTCAGTATATCGGTAACAAAGACTTTCTCTGAGCGTTTTTATGTCACATCCATAATGATGGAATTGGCCAATTATATGTTTGGTAATAATTTTCCATTGAAACTGGACACAAGTAGACAAGTTGAAGTCAACACAAAACGACGATTGCAATCTACAATATGATGCTTTCACCTTGATTTTTATCCATTGGGAAATGCGAAGTTTTATCAAGTATCTAGCTCAAGCTGTGGTTTGAGAGGAGAATGTGAGAAATCCACACATAACACGTTTATATAGAATGTGTTTATTCTGGTCTAGCAAAGTGATTGCAGCAACAGTTTCCAGTCCAAAAGAAAATAAAAGTATTATAAACCCAGACACATCAAAGATAAACTGACAGACAAGAAACAAATAATTAACAATTATAATATTCATGAACCGATAGTTTGAGATGACACTAGTTCAGTCAGAAAGGGCTGAAAGGACGTAAATGGAAAAAAACATCAGCATATGAATAAACAAAGGCAGAATAATGACTGCAAATGAATCAAATGCCACATCTTCAAATGAATGTGTTTGCCGCTTCCATTATTTCTGTTCTTTAGGACGTTATGACCAAAATGTGACAAGACAGAATCAGAGAACCTCATAAAGACACACTCCAGAACACCAGCACATTAAAACTAAACATTCCCTTGTGTTTGTATATAAATAACTGTAAAAATAAAAGAGTAAATAAACCGAAATCTACCACACGCCACAGAGTTCACAGCAAATCTTTAAGAAAGGTTCCATTATCGCTTCACCGAACAGAAATGAGTATAACCTTTAACATGTTATCATGATTCAAGTACAAAATTACAGAGAAAAACCGCGCACGACAGCGGTGACTGTTCCTTTATGAACCAAAGCTGGTTGGAAATGCGTCTTCAAACAGAATTCATAATCAAATATATGTAAAGGCAATTATGGATGATGTTATTCCAGGAAGAGACGCTTCCATTATCTTGTACAGCAACGTCCATTAGTGCATTTACAAAGGTGAGGTAAAAGTTACGATCTGAAGCGCGACGTAATGTATTCCAGTGCATGTTCCTCATTACCCACCTTTAATAAACTCGGACTGGATTATAGTTACTTTAACTAACTTTTTAATAAATGTCCCTCAGCAATAATGACCGTTTAGGTGCTATCAGAGAATTTTAGCTTATAGGTGTCATTTTTGAACCCCAATCAAAACAAAGTGTCCCCCACCTGCCATTGGCTAAACAAAAAGTAAGTTCACGCCATTGGATGCTATCATGTGCCGGTCAGGATGCTCCACCAAATCGAGCTCTAGCGTTTTGAAAGCACTAGTGCTTACGGTTTTGTGAAACGCCTTTACTTTTAGTCAAGGCAATAGAGCTGCAAAAAGAAAAACTTTTAAATAAAAAAGCACACACGATTAACAATAATAAAATTAAATGTGACCTGTCTATTACTAAGCATCAAACTAGTCTAAGAAATGCTTTATAGTGTAAATATTTCAGATTGACTGTACGTGCAGGTTAACATGGACGTGGCTTTCTAATAACTATCAAATGAGATATGAAATAGACAATCTTAAGGCATCGCTGAGCAAGCAAGGCTCAGATTTGGATGAAAACTGCTATTTAAGTCCACCGCAAAATGAATAACAAACTACAAACAAACATGACAGCAAACAGTAGTGGTGTTCACTAGAATTGCACAGTAGGTTAAAAAGCGTCTGGTGACACCCACAGACATGAAAAGCCCTTAATTTAGCTCCACTACTTCCCATCTACATGTGTGAATCAATGGGGAAAACGTGTGATCTTCACTTGAGAAGGTTCTGGAGCATGGCGGTGGCATAGGTGGGTCGGGCTTGCTTGCTTTCGATGGCGCTCCTCAGATATTGGATTCCGCCACAGCGCTCCCATATCTCCTCGAACTGACGCGGGAGGATTTCCGCTCCGCGTTTTCGCGTGAGCCCAGTTTCTTCCAGACTCAGCTCGCACATCTCCATGTCATCCTTACCTGGATCGGCAGAGGATAAAAGGCATCACGCTACGCCTGAATACACAACACACACATACACCTCTGCAGATAACAGTAATATCTTCCAGTAGTCGCTTCAGAGGAGGCGGATTTTATCTCTCAACTCTTCTAAATAAGAATTCATTGTTTGCAGAGGGAGAGAATTATTTCCTTATCTTATTTACATTCATGCATTTGGAAAGACTTTTATCCGAAGCGACTTGCAGTGCATTCTAGGTTTACATTTGGGCAGTTTCTGTTTCCTAGGAATCGATGATCTTGGTTTCCTGGTTAAGCTACAGGAACACACAGCATTATCAAAGCGTTAGGCTCTAGTGAAGAAATTGACGCTGGCAGCGCCTGGGGTTTCGTTAGTACCTGCTACCAAGAGGATGGGCTGCTTGTCTGGATGGAGCTCCATCTGCCTGGCGATCCAGGGGCCGTCGAAGTGGGCATACCACCAGCCCTTCTTCTTGTTCTGTGGGTCTTTGTATTGGTCTGCGGGTCGGATGAAGGGAATGCGGAAGTAGCGCTGCTGTCGGTTCATCGCCACCTCTTGCTGTCGGGCTGGGACCGGTGGGGCAGGGTTCTGCTGGGCTGAAACGAAATGACAGTAGTTTAGAATACTATACATTGCATCTAGATGCTGCTTGCCGGTGTCGAGTTGGTTGTTTTAGTTTTGTAATGAAAGAAATTAATTCGTTACAACAATTTGTGACCCAGCCTGTTAGAGATGCGCGGATCAGCTCAAATATCACCCGAATCCGCTACTGTTTCGCCTCCATTTCTGCTTTAAGAATCGACCCCCGTCCCTGCGCGTTCTTTTTTACTGAGAGTCTGCAAATTCTAATGAAAATGCATTTCGGACACGTTCATATTTTAGAGAATGTAGTTAATATTTGCATAATGAATGACCGATCTATCCACCCACGACCTATCTGGAATTAATCAGAATGCACTTTTTTATTGCCTGATCAGCCCGACCCGCGGATTATCCGCAGCGCCCGCGGATATAACTGCGATCCGCGCATCTCTACAGCCTGTACATTTTTTGTGATTTTGTGTTTTCTACATAAAATCAATCTACATAATGTAAAGAACATTCTGTTCAAATATAACCTTTATATCTTTATTATTGACTGAGTAAGGCTATGTCAAAGATTGAAATCATAATGAAATTTAAGGCACAATAGGCTTTTTGAAAAATGCTAACGTTAGCCTCTTAGCAGTCAAATCATATAATCCCTCCCTCCCTACGAAATGCTATCAAAGGCCACGCCTCCTCCAAAACATTTTTACTTCAAATGATAATCTATTTACAATAAACACTGCAATATTTCGTGAAAAAATAGGTTGAAATTTTTTTATTTCACTGGGACTTTAACAATTTTGAACAAATATTAATAACTGATCAAACTGAAGTCAATGCTTTATTTACTATGAGCATTTTGATTTTTAGTGTTCGTCCATTTTGTACCACACACCTCATATTTGAAAAGTTTAAACTAACCTGAGGGGGCATTAAAAGCAAATATTGTACAAAAATATCCCCCCATTTTTGGCTACTCTGTGTGGTTGCTACAGTGTTCTAGCTGGTCCCCAGGGCATTTCAGATGGTTGCCAAAAAAGTTCCAATATTTTTCATATGCTTATCCCTACTTATAACCTGGGTCCCTGCAAGCCATTGGGATTTGATTGGACGCTTTATTGTCTTGCAAGCAAAAATATTAATTCTGTTCATATCGAAACGTAATAGCTTTAGTAAGCCATACGAGCCGCAGTATCATTCAAGCCCTTAGCACAAATGGTGCTCAGTTAGCAAAAACACAAGTTCAAATTTATTCAAAGCCAAAGTAATAGTGATGTTTGCTTTAGCGAGCGCCGCTAATTAAATTATCTGAATATGATATTCCCAAGATACCTTATCTACCGTCTATTAATACCCTGCATGAAATGCATGTCAAACAGACATAAATAAAGTCATAAATCAGAGTGAATATCTTACATCTGTCATCTCTAAACATCAAATGCATCCAGAGGACGGTCTCATGTAAGAAAGTTCTCAGAGAACTTCCGTGCACTCCAAATATTGTCTGCAGAGCTAAAAGTCTGATTTCATCCCGGAGAGAGATGGAATGAGCCCAGTACACCTGATACGAGCACTCCGGTGTTTGAAGGTAAGATACATCTGAGGATTTGACAAGAAGTTTGAAGAGAACCTAGAGGCTACACAACTCCAAATCTCCTGTTTGTTCTGCACAAGCAGACACTTAAAAAGCACAAGCCTTCCAGAAGTCTCTTTTCTAGCAAGGAAATAAATTAGAGGTTTGACTCCCTTGAAATGCTTCCGAGTGCCTTGAGATGTTGTTCTGGCTGTTTGCATTATATTCATCACAATGCTAACGCTAATCACAACTGTGTGTGACTGCGTCGGAAGGTTTTGAGAAAAAGAGCAAACAATAAAGTTGAACCTTGAGAAACTTATGCCGCACACACTGTCTATATGGAAAACATATTGTAGCCACCCTTTAACCTGTCTAGCAGATATAATATATTACACTAAAACACTTCTTGCCATTACATATAAAGTCACTGGATCTATAAGAGCCTGTCCTGTGTTCACCTTCACTGTGTTTGGGGAAGCAGGTGGGTTAATATCTTACCATAGTCCGTGACCGATTTAGGAGCTCTCATCTCTGTATCTGTATCACGCTTCTTGTTCTTTGATTTCCAGGCATGGTACACCTTCAGACGACGATGAAATTCCTCTCGGCACGCTGCCAGCAGCTCTATATCTACAAGGGAGAGATATCAAAGATTCAGTAGCTGCATTGTTATGCATGATGAGTTTCATATGACATGCATTCCCTTGTTAGCGGTTACGTTCATGCTAAACATAAATATGGAGCATCTGCTCACTACAAACATTTTTATTGTGTTTATCACATGAAGACGAACAGAAAACAGTCGAGTCGGAAAATCTGAGACTGTACCGTGAAAATCTGTGGTTAAAAATCTAATCCATACTTTGTAATATAGAGAAATGCTAAAATGTACATGCTCATACTAAAATATTCAATATTAGCTATGTAAAACCCTTAAACAAATGGGCAGATTTCCTTCCTTCTGTAAATGACCAGGTTGTCCATGCAGGCATTCAAACAGAAGGAATTCATGTAACTGAATTCATGTAACATTTTCTTATTACAGTATAAAACATCTTATCAGCCAAATACAAAGAAATGTGATTTTATTCCCTCTGGACCACTTAGAATGTTGGCCAACATTTTTGTACCAAACCAGTCAGACTCAAGACCATTTTCCACCTTCTCCATGTGTGAAATGAGTATCAGAGTCAATCTCTATAAACCTGTCAGAAACATGTTCAGGTTATTTTCACCCTAAAATCAAGAGAAAGAATCAAATTATATGCTTAATGCAAAAAATCTGTCACCGTGTCAATTTTACGACCATAAATTTTTGTCCAATTGACGGAGTTTGTCACATTTTTACTCTCATCGGTTTTTCTTTTTAGACAGAAAGGAAGCTTTCAGCTCTCAAACATACAGTATGTTTCAAGGTAAAAACAATTTAAATTAGAAGTTTAGAAGAAATCTAAATCTACATTATATTGACACCTACACATTCGAACATTACAAACCAGAAAAATCAGGGAGGCAAAAATGGAAGATGGGGTCTTTAATGGTACTACTATCAAAACCAAAAAAGTTTAATAGTATTATGTATAATGTATAAAATGTGAATAATGACCTGAGTGTATGCTGCTAAATTAAATTAATCTTAAAGATGGCTGAGCTGTCATAGTTGGAATGTGGTGGGAGCTGCTGGCAGCAGTTTCCCCATCTTCACATGCTTGTTCCTCATCTCCAAAATATATTACATGCTAGTCCCTCATCTCCAAAATATTACATAGTAGCTCCTCATCTCCATAAAATTACATGCTAGTCCCTCATCTCCAAAATATTATACGCTAGTCCCTTATCTCCAAAATATTACACACCACTTCCTAATCTCCAAAATATCACATTCCTCACCACCAATATATGACAAGCTACTTCCTCACATCCAAAATATTACATAGTAGCTCCTCATCTCTATAATATTACATGCTAGCCCCTCATCTAAAATTATTACATGCTAGAGTAGTTCGTCATTAGTAGTTTGTCAGTAGTCGTTACATTCATCCTCACCTCCAAAATATTACATGTTAGTTTCTCATGTCCAAAATATTACATGCTATCCTCACCTACAAAATATTAAAAAGCTAGTTCCTCATCTAGAAAATATTACGGTTACACTTTACAATAAGGTGCTATTTGTTAACAATTAGTTAATGCATTATTTAAGATTACACAATGAACAATCCTTCTGCATCATTTTTAAATCTTAGTTCATGTTAATTTGAGGATTTACTAAAACATTAAAGTAAAACATTGTGGCCTATTAATAACTGCTAAAAAACCAAATTGTTCAAACTAATGTTAGCTAATGCATTTACTTCTGTTAACAAATAGCACCTTATTGTAAAGCTAGTTTACCATCTCCACAATATTACACCATGCTAGTTCCTTGTCTCTAAAATATGACACGCTACTTCCTAATCTCAACAATATTACATGCTATTCCCTCATATCCCAAATTTTACAGTACATGCTTGCTCCTCATCTCTGAAATATTACACGCTTATGTCGCATCTGTAAATTTTTTTATGCTAACTTCTCTCTTCAAAATATTGCATGCCGCTTGACTAGTTTCAAAATATCACATGGTTCTAAAAATGAATGGCTGATCCCGGGTCACACCGAGGGGAGAAAATGCTCTTACCACAGGAAGTGTTAATGGCGTCTCGCAGCTCAGCGTACTTCCACTTGCTCAGGTCGTACTTCTTTACCCCAGCTGCCACCTTGTTGGCCTGCACCTGCGCACCCCTATAATTGCACAGAGGAAGAACGTTTGACACAGTGAAAACACAACAGCCTCATTTTTAGGAAAAGATCCTTTTCTGTACCTTTTGACCAGTTGTACACTATGAGATGGCATTTTTATGTAGTAGTGAATGGGGAGACATGTAAATGGGGATATTACACATACTATCATGGAGATATACTTTTTGTGTGTATAAAAGCAACTTCTGGAAAACACTTGAAGAGTGGATGGAGAGCATTTTAAAACAAGCATTTTCAAATGTATCCTGGTTAATGTGGACAGAGACTTTATCTTTCCCCAAGCTATCTATCCAACCGATGTAAAAGCCCCATGTTACCAGCTGCTCATTGCTCCCTAGGCCACAGCAGGATCAGATGATTAATTGGCCTTCTGCTTATGTGGAGAAACATTCTCTCTGAAACTTGTAATGACATGGAAATAGCACCAAATTAACACGTCACTGAGCAAATTAGACGCAGCCCTGGCAACACCGGGCTGCAAACAGAACGGTTAATAGCGGTTAATGGTGAAGGTGGGAAACGCTGTAAATGAGCTCTATGAGAGTTTCTGGAGGAGCATCGCATCAGGTCTGGACTCACGCAGTGCTTAGAGCTCTAATCCTTAGACAGGGGCTGTGAGATGTCAGGGGGGCAATGGCCAAAAAAAACCATCACCACCCTGAGAGTCCTTGTTCTAATTCTAATGGCATCAGCAAGCCTGTCAAATTTAACGATTTTGTACCATGTGATCACGACTGTAAGCGTGTGCATAGAGTTCTAGGGCAATCCTAGGTGACCAGAGAAATGAAAAGTAAACAGTAATTGCAATCTATACTTTTGTTACCCAGGGAACAGTCCAATTAGACTTTTAGCAGAATGTGCATAGAGTTTTAAGGATCTTAATTTAAACAGTCCAAGAAGTGTTTTCCTGCTTGGAAAAAGGCAATTTAAAGAGCAATTCGAGATAAATCCAATATAATGAGGTAACAGGTTTTAGACCTGCAGCTTCAAATAACACATTGAAACTGAGCTAATTCGAGCAAGCCTTTGAATGAGGATACAAATGGCCAATTCCATGCAAATGTCAACCTTAAGATGAAAAAATTATGTTTATACCAAAAGGTTTTCAATATACCAATATTTGGTGGTTTAAATACCCAGGTAAAGTTTTTAAAGCATTATTTCTATAGTCAGGTATTTGTCACATCCATAACCATCCATATTCTTCAAATGGGCACATGTAAATTAAAATATATTTTATGTCCTTTGAACAGCCATCCCTTCTCCATTTGTAAGGTATTTTTGCTTCTGGTTTGTACATTTTAATTAAAAGAAATTCTACAAAGTATGTTGTTTCTCAAAAATGTGTGTCCATGTGATTTTTCAAATCTTGTGTATATACTAGGGCTGTCAAAAGATTAATCGCGATAAATCGCATTCAGAATAAAAGCTTGTGTTTATATGTGTGTGTGTGTATATATATATATGCTTGTGTCTGCTTACTGTGCATTCAATTTTGTATTTAAGAACACAAACACATACATGTAGGCCTATGTATATTTAGGAAATATTCATATCTATTTATTTATACTTACCAATAATTGAAATTATATTTAAATGTTTATTAATTTTTATATTTGATATTTTTCTTAAATATATACCTGTATGGGTTTGTTTTTATGAATACAAAATTAATATGCACAGTACACAGACATATATTATGTAAACACAAACTTTTATTCTGGTTGCGATTAATCGTGATTAATCGTTTGACAGCCCTAGTATATACTGATATTTTTCTGACATCTGGACTCTTATCACCAGGGGTTTAGTAAAATATAAGCAGCTGATTCAATATATTGGTAATAAATACATTCTCTGAGCGTTTATATGTGACATCAATAATGCAACATGTCACATCCATAACACATACATTTTCCCTGACTATATCATGAAGGGTTTAGTAAAATATAAACAAATGATTCAATATACTGGTAATAAATCCATTCTCTTTTATATTTCAAGTTTTGACTGAAAATGTCACATCCATAATGATGGAATCGGCCAAATATGTGACCATTTTAAGTAAAACTCAGATTTTATAAATTTTTTTAGAAGAAAACGTAAACAGTCCACATGCAAAAATGCGTTGTGTCGTTCTGCATTCGCTAAATTTGTTAGTCACATCTTGCATCTAAAGTCAAATGAGTCCAACCCGAAGTGTCTATGACATTTGCCTTTAAAAGCATCACTAATAATGAACTTTGATGACCTCCTGAGAGATCATTTTGATGACAAACTCACAACCTGCTCAAAAAAAAGTTTCTCTACCGCAGACAATTATTCTTGTACCTGGGGCAAATATTTCAACTCATAAAGCAGCAAAGTTACCCTACAGCCTTACAGCAAACTTTTTGTAGTGACACATTTGGAGTCCCAGAAGAGACTGGGGGTTGGCGGTGTGCATGTGTGTGCGAGAGAAGCTCTTGCATGGCTGAACATGGTGACACGGGGTGCAGCAGCATTTTGTCAACTTTGACAGCTGTGAAGAGCAAAGCTGCTTAACTGAGACCCTGCAAGAAGAGTCAGTGAACCAGGAAACCCCGCTGATTAAACCACTCGCACAGGTGTGAGCCGAGAGCTGACACACAGGTACAGAGTAGACTGCTGTATAAGTTAACATTTGTTTTGGGCAAGCTGATAGAAATGCTAAGAAAAACTTGTTAACTACTTGGAATGATGATGACATATCATTACACTGTATCACAGAGGAACCGAGTGTGTAAACAATTTTGCACGCGCTTTGGTGCCTCGTTGTGATGGAACAAGGCGTCGCTCATTTTCAGACCGAATGTGACGGGAAGGGATGTAGACCTGGATCAGAGTGGCGAATTTACCATTACCGTTCTGAAGACCAGTGTCAGCGATTTGAACTTGATGCGGGCGGCAACTGGTAGTCAATGAAGTGAAATCAGGAGGGGTGTTACATGGGTTCTTTTAGGCTGATTGAACACCAAACGGGCTGCTGCATTCTGGATCATTTGCAGGGGCTTGACTGCATTGGTTTGAAGGCCAGCCAGTAGAGAATTGCAGTAGTCCAGTCTTGATATGACCAGAGCTTGGACTAGAAGCTGAGAGGCATACTCAGACAAGAATGGTCTAATTTTCCTGATATTGTAAAGCACATACCTGCATGCTCGAGTGGTTGTAGCAATGTGAGAGGTGAATTTCAGTTGGTCGTCAAACATTACCCCCAGGTTCCTCGCAGACTTGGTGGGTTTTATAGTTGAGGATCCAAGCTGAATGGTGAAGCTGGTATAACAAGGAGTTCTGTCTTGAAAAGGTTGAGTTGGAGGTAGGGCTGTAACAATTAATCGTGTAATCATTATGCTCAGTTTCTCAATGAATTATGGTAAAATGCCGCCACATCCGAAAGCCAGAGGGCGCTCTCGCGCATAAGCTCCAAAAATGGGTAACTGAAGAAGTATGATTTACACACGTAGTTCCAGGAAATGCCAATGAACATATTCTATTGTTGTTTTTCAAACCTTTTCAGGTATTTTCATGATAATAAATTATATTTATAATGATAATGTTTGACAAGTGTTGCTTTTTTAAATGCACATTATAAATGACTCAATCTCATAGTGATTTTAGATTGAGTAGTACTTCCTACTGATAAAAGAGCTGTAGTTCAAGGAAGAGCTGTGCATAAAAGACAGAATCGAAGCCTTTGCGATGCAGAATCGATTCTAGACAGATATAGTTAGTGTGAATCGCGATGCATCGCCCCCAGCCCTAGTTGGAGGTGATGCTCTTTCATCCAAGATGAGATGTCCAGAAGGCAGGAAGAGATACGGGCAGAGATGGTGGGGTCGTCTGGCTTAAAAGAGAGGTAAAGCTGCATATCATCTGCATAAAAATGGTATGAGAACCCATGTGCCTTAATGATTGGACCGGACTTAATGACAGGGAGTTGGTATATATAGAAAAGAGGAGAGGAGCAAGAACTGATCCTTGAGGAACTCCAGTTCAAACCTTATCACAATATATTTACACAACTTTTGAAAGTCTCCAGTGGACTGTTCTTCCAGTTGCTTCACAGAAATTGGAGCAGAGAATCGGCTTTTAACTCACAATTGTGGAGAATATTGCTCTTAAAACACCAAACAGTCAGGCTGTTAAGGTCACAGATGTTTCTGCTAAATAGGCTCCCACAATTTGTCCCCTTTGGAAATGTGACAAGTCATCCATTTTACTGATTTCTTGGCAACCACTTGTTCTGGCACAACTTGTTTAAAACCTTGTTACAAATAGTAACAAATATAAAAGCAATGTTAGTATTTGTAAATATAGCCTACACAATTAATATTAACCTAATATTAAAACAATGTGTGTTCATGTTATATCATTTTTATTAATTTACATTTACAGTTTCAATTAAACAATGCTTGTCAATATTATAACTTGTACGTACAACAAAAATGTTATTGAAATACTTCATTCGGATTGGCCAATCGCTACATTCCAATGTAGAAATAAGAATCTTAATTAAAGGAATAATTCACCCAAATATGAAACTTCTGGCATCATTTACCCATCATTTAGTTGTTCCAAATCTGTAGAAATGTATTTGTTCTGCTGAAAGATAGATATATGGAAGCATGTTTGTAACCAAACAGCTCTAAGGCACCATTGACTACACTACTTAAACTGGTCTGCATAAATCTCAGTTGCTCAGATTGTGAAGATGAAGGCAGATTTGATTCTGTTATGAGCTAACTAAAACTGAATGCTCCAGATGACAGCATGAGAGAGTTGGATCATAAACAGCGGACAGAGTCTCCTCAAGCATGTATCCCAAATAAACACGACGACAAAATTAAATGTACTAATGTGCAGGTGAACATAATGTTACTTAATGATTTAGTTAAAATTGTGATAAAATACAGATTATTAAAGAATTTCTAAAATACTTCTTAATGGCATACACTGTATACAGAAGATATGCCTTAAGGAAAAAGCAGAGGATGGTTTCTACATGCATGAATAAGTTGATAAGACGAGAAGCCCATCAGTTATATTATATATATTTATACTGGTTATAGTTTGCAAATAGCAATACATTTGTTTTATTTGTTTATCCTACTGACTGTATTATGTTTTTGATACAGTATTGTCAAATATCAGGTTGGTGATTAAAATGACTCTAACACATTAATAGTAACCAAGACTACAGTATTTTAAGACCTTGGGGAGATCATTTCTGGCAGCATAATTATGAAAAATGAAATGCTATGATTGGCAACAAATTATGTGCAACGTATTGCAAAAACTGTACATATGAGCCTCCCGGACAATTCCCCTCCGGATACACACCATCGTCACAACAAAACTGCCACAGAACAACCTCAGAAAACACTAGAGCTGAGAGCAGGTATTTTTTTCTTGAGAGAGTTGAAATGTTCATGCTGAGAGGTAGCGTGCCATCCTCATCAGCAGGTACAGGATGCGGCGCTTGTTTACAAAAAACATGTCATGCATAAATCCAACATACATTCTAAAGCAACATAAATGAGCAGAAATCAGTCTGTTGAGCTTTTGCCAGGAAAATGAGACTGAAATAGACCAACATTTGTAGAAACATGAAACGTTTTGTTTGCATGATTTCTTTGATGCTCCTGTTTATGTGAAGAAAAACAATTTGGATTTTTACATATTCTGAAGAAAACATGAGTGCTGTTTGACAGCACAAAACTTGCTCCCATGATGTTCTTGCTAACTGACCCATCATTCCTAAGACTCTAAAATATTCTGGTCCCTGGAAATTGCTCAGATCCCTCCTTTAAAGTTTAAAGGAATTTTATGCCAGTTTTATCTTGCACCAGGTGAAAGCTGTTCAGATTGCTTAGAAAACAGCAAATCTCTCCTCAAAGCCTCACGATTTGAAATGCAGCATATCTGTAACACAATCAGGATGCATTATGCATCACTTTCAATACTCAGTTTTTTTTTACAGTGTACAGTGACGATAGCCCTAGCAAGCATCACTAATAGGATTGAAATGGATCAACAATTGTCCAAGAAACATAAAAAGCTTCCAAAGGTTGTTTTCCGTCCATAATTTTCTCACATGACGCTCACATTCAGTGCAATTCTATTCAATCTCAACTCCAAGAATGTATAATCCTCAATAGGTTAGGGAAAGATTAGGGTGACAGGACGTGGTGGTGGGTGAGTGTGGTTAAAGTTAATGAAGCAGAAATTTAGTAGAAAGTCTGATCTTACATCTCCAGGGAGAACCAAGAACTTGTGATCTCATTACTGGAAGAGAAAACACAAACACGAGGCTTGGATGACAAAAAGATCCCCTTAAGAACTCTTCTAAAGATCCCTTTTATTTTATTAAACTATATCATTTTGGACGGGCACCTCTTCATCGTCCACTTTCAATAACTGGATGGAAATACAACACCAGAACGCTTCACCGCAGGTTTATTGTGTTCCTCTGTTTACCTGCTTTCGTAGATGAGTGACTTGCCTGCGGTAAAAATTATTCGTGCCATTTATATAATGCTGTGCTTCCTGCGTGGCAGAACTTTGTGTTTTGTTTGTTGTTCTGAAGCCGCTGTGCAACCATACAGACTCTTTTCACATGGAAATCGGTGTATAAAAATAATCTGTGATTTATAAGCCTTTTATGAATGGTGACCAAGGCACGAAGCAGCATGGGTCTCTTTTGTTCGATCTCACCTGGTGACGCTGTTCGATGTGTGGCTTTACTTATTTTTCATTTGTGCGTGTGCTGTGTGTACCTGCGCAGGCTTGGGTCCATTTGGGCTTCATCCTGGATAAGCTCGGCCTCGTTCTGAGCGATCCTCATTGCCAGCTCTCTATCTCTTCTCTCCTGCTCTACTATGGTCTGTCTCTGAGTCTCCTCCTCTCGCTCCAAAGCCAGCTGCATCTCCAGTTCCGCCTGGATCAAATACACAATCCCAGAAATCAATAACACGCACATGCGGACAGGACAACTCCATCGCTTGCCACACCTGTGACTTCATTCGGTTTTAACTGGGCTGGAGGACACCAGAATACAAATGTGTTCCTACAGGGACATCGACAGTAAAGACCTTATCTTTGAGCTTCGGCAGGTTCAACTGTAGTGGTCAAAAAATTAATCTCAATGATAACATTCCCCTGTTACTTTTGTACATTTGTTTATTTACTTATACAAACATTCTTACGTGAAAGAGCAAAATTGCATATTAAAAGGGACAGTTCACCCAACAATAACAAGTCTTCAGGTCGTATTTGTGAAACACAAAATAAGATCTTTTGAAAAATGTCTCAGTTATTGTGTGTCTATACAATGGAAGTTAATAGGGGTCAATGTTATTTGGTTACAGACATTCTTCAAAATATCTTCTTTTGTGATTTTCAGAAGAAAGTCATACAGGTTTGGAATGACATGAGGGTGAGTAAAGAATGAAAAAAATCTTTTTTGAGTTAACTGTCCCTTTAAATATAATTTTCAGAGAATAACTAATATAATTATAACTGTGTAACATGTTGCATAGATTTATTTTTACTGGAAAATTCGAAAAAAATACTTAGACTATGATAAAATAGTAGTAGTATTTTTGGTGTCCCCATGCATAACCATCATCTTTACTGGTCAACCATTATTGGGATAGTTGACCCAAAAATGAAAATGATGTCCCAAACCTGTAAAAATATCTTTATTCTGCTGAACAAAAAGGAAGATAATTGGAAGAATGTACGTAACCAAACTCCTAAAAACTATAAGAGTCAATGGGGGATGATATCTGTTTGGTTACTGACATTCTTCCAAATATCTTCCTTTGTGTTTAGCAGAACAATGAAATGTATACAGGTTTGGAACAATCTGAGGGTGTAAATGATGACAGAATTCTCATTTTTGGCTGAACTATTCCTTTAAATTTAGCGATGCTGGTCCACAGGAATCAGACATGGATGTACAACATCAAACCAACCAACATAACCCATGAAAATTCTTGCTGCTCTTAGTATGTTTTGAAAAAACATATTAAATTTCTAGATAAGCACACTTTTATTATATTTTTAAACAGAAAGCTGAGGCAATAAATACTGAAGGGCTTTTCTAACAGCCGATTGCCTTTAGTTGACATCACTCGCTATTGCTAGTAAAATGCAGGTGGTATTATAGAAAGAGACATTCGTATTCTATACACATTGTTTTCTGCATTGACAAAACATTCATTTTGTCATTGATTTTTGACATCTTTTGACTTTCTAATATACAGATGGTCTCAAAGCTAACAGACAATGGGCTAAAATCACAAAAATGTTGTTTGATTTCAGCACATACACAATCAACATGTGATTCAAGGCAGGCTAAAGAATTCTATCAGTCTCTCCATCCAGCAGCATCTAAAGACAGAGATAACTCATCACTGTAACTCATCTACAGCAGACACCAGGAGCACTTCCCACTCAAAGGATATTAAGCCATTATGCTCCTGCTGTGTGCTGAGGTCTGATTAGGCATATAATCGAGGTTATACCACAACCCACCAGCCTGGGATTCTCTGTCTAGACTGTGTGAAATGAAAAAACGGAAAAAAGAAAACAAGTGAAATGGACCACAGCATGGGCCTAGAAGTGTAAAGACTGGGACAGAGTCCAGCAGTGTGGTCCAAAAGCGTGGGTCAAAGCAGAGGAAACAAGTGATTGAGGAGAAAAGCTTAGATGGGGCATTTTCATCTAAGAAAAGATTTGACAGAAAGAAGAATGATGCAGGGCGCTATACTGATAGGAGGAGAGAGCAAAGCAGCTGAGGCTGAATACTCATATATATATTTATACAAAGGGTTATAGAACACACTGGTCCTGATAAATCTGTGCCATGAATCAAACTGCAAAAGTAAAAGAGGAAAATAATGTGTGGAGGAAAACACAGAGTGATATATTACGGCTGAAAATATAAGATGATACAGAGTTTATAGACGGCGTGACAGCAGTCTTAAAGTGAATTGCAAACGTCTTTGATTTATACAAAGAGTCCAAGATTTGGAGCTATGCTCAGCAGAAACCAAAGCAAGCCAAGAAAAAATTCAAATATTCAAAATTGTCAATATTTTAAGGGACAAATGTAGTAATAGAATAGACATTTTATTGGATGCACGTGCCTGGCCCGAAGTTAACTTCAAGTCTGTGTTTGTTGATCGGTCTGGCTAGTGGCTATTAATATAATAACTATTATATTTTATAATATATAATAAGTATAATACTATCATATTTATTTTATTTATCTTTATATTATTTGTATTTAAAATGTTGTTGTATAATAATTGTATTAAACAAACAATTTGTTGAATATTAGTGTGTATTCATTTTATTAAATAATCTGCTGAATGGGTCGTGCATTGAAGTTTAGTCAAGTAACGGTTCTACTACTGGTAACCCAAAACAATACTGGCTAGACATACTTTTAACTTGCTAGCTTATGTCATATAATTGTTATTTCTTTTGCTTGTTATCAGAAATAATCTGCAGGGACTTCTTTGTGGATGTGTACGTTAAGTTTGGGCCATAAAAGTGTACATGCGCATTAACATTTGTTTATGCTGTTGCGTTGAAACAGTCTATAGAATGGAACAGAACAGAACAGAATGAAATAAAATAGAACAGAGAATAGACTAGACTAGAATAGAAACAGGAACAGAATACATAAAGTAAATTAAATCAGAGCATATGTAGAAAAGAATAAAACAGAACAGACCAAAATAAAATAACAGAGCAAACAGAACAGAATAGAACAAATAGGTTGAATGAAACAGAAATGAATAATAGGATCAGAGTAAATGTGATAGAATAGAACAAAATTAACAGGATTAAATATAAACATAAAGCATATAGTATTGATAGAATATGTATAGCATAGATTGAATAATGGAAAAAACAGAACAGAATAAAATCAGACCAAATACAATAGAACAGAAAATAGAACAAAACAGAACCGATCCAAACAGAAAAAATGAAGTTTTATAAAATAAAAACTGGAAAGAAGACAGGGAAGATTATAATATGCAATTGAACAAAACAGAAAACAAGATAGAATAGAGGAAATATAGTAAAATAGAGCAAATAAAGTCTTGATAGAATGTGTATAGTATAGATAAAACAATGGAATAAACACACAACAAATAAAATAGGATGGGATAAAATAGAATGAGAGTACATACAATTTAATACAATAGAACAGAAAACAAGAACCAAACTGAACATAATCTAACTGAAAAGATTGAGAAAATAAAGTTCATGAACAGATCAAATAAATTTGAATAAAATAACAGAACGGACAAAATAAATAATAGAGCGCATAGAACAGGAAAAATAGAATAGAACAAAACCAAGAAAACAGTGTAGACTAGAACGGGCCCAGGGGAGTTAGCCTCACATAAGCAAGAGCATGCAACAGCTTTCAGGTAACACAGGCACAAAAGCGCCACTGCAGGGCAATTCATCTAGAAGGAACAGCACAGGGGAAGTCTGCCAAGCCCCCGAACACATAGACACCATCAGGGGAGATGGGGACGTGAGACTTTCACTCAGCAGGCACAGCATAATCCAGCCCCAGGAGGCGAGCAGGTACTGATGAATAAACCCACAGAGCACTGTGGCAGCTCAATACAGCGCATGATTATGCCTGCAGTACAGCCAGTCTCGGACAGCTCTGAACATGCCAGCATGAGACGGAGTGGGCATTTGGTTTGCCGAAGGAGTCGGCGGAGGAGAGAGATCAATACACAGAGGAAGCGTGTACACACACACACACACACACACACCTGCATGACTCGTTCTTCCTCTTCTCTTTTCTTTCTCTCCTCCTCCTCCTGTTTTCTCTTCTGTTCCATCTCGGATTTCCTGATGGGAGAGAGATCGAGGGTGGACTGTTAATGAGTTACCGGGGCATGCAGGGAATTATTCCTCATGATCAATGACCCACAGAAACGGACTTGAAAACGCACCCACAGGTGGATTCACCACTGTCACAAAGAGAAAAGTGGACTGCATCTAGTCTGTGTGGTTCACGCAAGTTCATTTGACAGCCGGTGAAAATTGAAAACCGTGCTCTTGGCGTTGTTGGCGAGCGTTGTTAGAAAGCGTTTACATTATCATACCAAAAAGCAAATGGTAAACAGGATGTGCTGGAACGTTTGTGAAGGCTATGTTTTTGTACACTGCCTAACATATTTAAAGTGACAGTTTAACAAAGAATGAAAATGCTGTCAAAATGTTGTCATTTCAAATCTGTATGCCTTACTTTCTTCCACAAAACACAAAAGAAGATATTTTGTAGAGTGTTGGTAACCAAACAGCAGCGGCACTCATTCACTTCTATTGTAACCAATGCAAAGTGAATGGGTGCCAGTTAACAACATTCTTCAAATTATACAGGTTTCAAATGAAAAGAGTAAATGATGACAGACTTTTCACTTTAATTTGTACATGTATACTAAAACCTCTGGTTGTGATGATTCCTGTATGGCTATCTGAGTTCTTTAAAAGAACAAGTGAAAGAGATAAGTATATCTAGTACATTTAATACATTTAAAATCAAATTGTATTAAACCTGCAATCTGTAACTTTTTTGGTAAATAAACAAAACAATTGTTGAGCTATTAAAATCTGTGTTCAAAACACTTTCCTTATACTGATTCACAATGGTAAGCTTATAGTAATAATTTATAAGTTGAGCTGACTGGTCAGATTTCACAAGTTTTAGTTTGACGCCATTTGACTTCAAAATTACATGTAAAACATCCTGCAGTTTTATGCTTTAAACAGAGATGGAGATAGAGAGGCAAAAGTTATCAGGTAAAGTCCCATTCAGACTTCGCAGAAATGTCAGTTTGACATCATTTGACTTTAAACTGACGTGTAAAATAACCTGCAATTTTGTTTCAAACAGAGATGGTGGTCTCAATATGAAATATGATATAAATACTGAATATTATGTAATGTTTATTGTATATTTTATAGTATATTTGGAGCAGAGTGGGGTAAACAGCGTTACTTAGAATGTTTAATAATATTTATTAGATATTCTAGAACTTGTAAAAGTAAATACCACCAAAAGAGCCAAGGCAAAGACAAACAACCACCTTAAGGTTAAAACACACTGAAATTGTACATTTAAATAATGTAAAAATGTATCTTTACACTTTTTTAAAACATCTGTCCATGCATTTCAGCTATAATTTTTCACTGAGTGTCTTTAGTAAATCTTGACAGTCATTTTTAATGCCAAAAGAGGCGTTTGGCTGGCATAAGCTGTTAGTAAATCTGGCCCCTAGTGTCCAGTTAAATGGACATCTGAAAATCTCTCTAAAAACTTCTCAGTTTCAACATACTTATAATATAAAGGCCCGGTTTCATAGACAAGGTTTAAGACTAGTCCCAGACTAAAATGCTAATCTGAGATGCCTTACTTATAATAACTTGCAGTGACAAATCTTAAAATATGTCAATGCCATTGATTTGTCTCAAGATCCTCACCAGTTATGTTATTTACATTTACATTTACATTTATGCATTTGGCAGACCCTTTTATCCAAAGCGACTTACATTGCACTGTATTATACATTTGTACATTTTGTATAGTAAGCAAGTGGGGGTTAGGTGCCTTGCTCAAGAATCGAACCAGCAACCTTCTGGTCATGAGTCCAACTCTTTAACCACTGGGCCATTTTTTGCCATTTTATTACTAAAGCATTTTTATAAAAGTGACTTAAATATTCTAATTTAACTAAGGCCTAGTCCTGGCTTAAGCTAAGCCCTGTCTGTAAAACCGGGCCAAAATGTTTAATATTCCCTAACAACAATAAAAACAAAAGACATGTCTGAGGTTGTCATAATTTCATGCACGAAAGGGTTTTTCCTGACATAGGTACACTAGTTGTTGTCCTACACAAATAACTTGACAAAAGCAATAACTCTTAATGAGAAAATTAGGTTTTACTAATTCCCTTTTTGATCTCACAATGTCCATGGGATTCTAAATAGTTGTCTCATCATAGGTACAAAATTATTGTTATATTAAATTATTGCTATTACAATATCAAATGAATATTGCCTTGCAACACGTGCAGACATTCACTAACTGCTTATTGTGTTATCACCCTCTTGTTTCACGTTTTCAGACCTGTTGCTATAACAACAACTTCAAACTAATCTCTGAAGTACAGAACGGTCCAGAATCGTGTCACCCCATCGACAGTTAAACCCAGATAATACCTTAATTCTCACATCAAACATAGGCGTAATTTGCGGGTGAACAGGTGGGACATGTCCCCACCACTTTTTGGAAGAAATTAAGAAATGGTTGCGGAAAATATGTCTTTTTTTAGTGGCCATTAACATCTAAAACTCGTGGAAAACGCAGGATGCGCTGCTTTCACACAATCTCCCGTTGCTCGCACTCGTAAGTTATATTTGCGGAAGACAGAGAGCCGTGACTCCAGTTTGAAACGGGTGCATGTCCCCACCACTTTTCGAAACAAAGTTACACCACTGACATCAAGGCTTAAAGCGAATCAAACTTAAAGCAAATGTGATTCTAAACTTTCTGTTTTGGTGCTTGCTTGTGCAGCACTATATATTCTTTGACAAGAACATAAACACAGAAATATCAACATGGCCTGATTCGTGAAATGATGACAGATGCTCTCCATGACAGCAGGCTCTGGAGAATACATAAGAGAGAAGAGGTCAAGCCAAACCCTCCAGTGATGTATTAATCTTTCTGCCAATCCCCTCCCACACCCTTCTTTCTCTGCTCTTGTTCTTCTTTCAAACGCTCTGGGACTCTGACCTAACGTACGGTTCATCCGATTGGAAAATTCACGACGTGACTCACATGCGGCGGTCCTGCTCCTCCTGTTGGCGTAACTGTTCCTCCTCTTCGTGTCTCTTCCTCTCCTTCTCCATCTCCTCCTGGATGTGCTTGAGCCTCTCGGTCTCCTCCTGCTCCTGCTTCTTCTGCATGGAGGAGAGAAGCTGCTCCGAGCGCTTCACCAGGCCCTCATACTCCTGCTCGATCTCCTTGCGTTTCATCATCGTGGACTGGGGGACGTAGAGAGGAAAATGCAGATGATGAAAATGTGACATGCAGTGTTTTACACTTTATTCATAAAGTCCCTTAGAATTAAATCATTTTTGCTTCTGTGCTTTTAAATTGATAGTTCAACCAAAAATGAAAATAACTCTCATGACTTTCTTTCTACTGCAGAACCCAAAAGAAGACAAATGTTGATAATCGAACAATGGCGTTACCCATTCACTTCTGTTGTACAGACACAAAACAAATGCAAGTCAATGGGTACCGCAGTTGTTCAGTTACCAACATTCTTCAAAATATCTTGTTTTTTGTGGCCAGCCCTATAAAAGAAAACTGGTTCAACCAATCACAAAAATTCAGGATGGGGCTACATGTTTGACCGCCAAATGGCAGACGAAGGAACTGACACCACATCTGTAAGACACCCTCCGTCCTGAGACTCTGTAAACAAATGTGAACAGGATCACCAGGGTTTCATAATCCAAACTAAAGAAAGTGGCAACAACTCAGCGGTTCTACATCAACTCACAGACTACATGCCCCTCAGTTGTATTAATATCCTGCAGATATTCACCTGGATGTGGATTCCGTGCCATCTGGCAGAGCACCAGAGGAGCATGTAAGGGTATGAGCCTTGTGAACAATCACTGTACCGAGGGGGGGGGGTGTTGGGATACTCATTGACAAGGTCCGTCTCACCCCCTAACACTAGATGAGTTACCGCTAGTATGGTGAATGACAGCCCTTGACATAATCTACGTTATTAGCCGGGGAGGCCGCTGTAATCTGCAGTCCAGATGGTTAGGTAATAAGAGACATTGCCAATCAAAAATCAGATGCTAATGAAAAAGTGCTATGCTAATAACAAAGAGACCCATCACAGGTGCAGGAGTGCAGAGCACATCTCATTCAGAGGGAAGAATGATGTGTCCAGGTGGAAAAGTTTCGGCTCTGGTGCCAGCTATCTATCAGAGAGAGGGCAATGCCTCTCGAGCCCGCTGTCAATAATGCCCTGCCAGTCTGACAGATGAGGTCGAGCTCCACGTAGAGAATACAATGCATATGCTGCACTCAATCAGCGGTGGATGAAAGTAGGAAAAAGATGCTGAAGGAGGTGTAATGCGGCGAAGCCTCGAAAATCGTCTTGGCGCCGTGAGCCTCTCTCAGAAATCTGATTGTGAGATTGTCGTTTTGCAAGGCGTGTGTTTATTTACTTTGATTTCTTTATTTGATGAAAAATGAAATGTCTTCGGCTCTTTTACTTCGAGTCAAACCTGAGTTTCCTAAAAGGCTATTCAAATGGAGAGAATTTACAGTGGCACAGCAAAAGCAATGCAAAATTAAAACATTTTATCGCATTTGTGAGCTTGCAGTCTGAATTGAATGTAATGAGATAAAAGACTGCAAAATAATGTCAAGACAACACATCCTTAAATTGTTTTTTTCTATACTTAATAAAAAAAGTAAAAATAATAAACGAATAACTCACGTTAAAATATGTCACCAAAATAGCATTTGAACATATAGAATCAATTATGGATGCCCAACATGTGAGCAAACAAAGGCTTGCTCACTGCAAAAGCAACATCCTGTAGTAAAAAGATTCTACACCCCCCTCAAAAAAAACACTCAAGGTTGGCAGACAAGTTGGACCGCCTTCATCAGGACATGGAAAAACACACACCTGCTGAATTATGTATGGACACCCGATACAACTCAAGGCTTTGAAAAGAGCTACACCACATAACATCATTGTGCTTTGTAAACTGGATGAGATGAAAAGGGGTTTTGTTGTTCTGGGGCGATATTCCAGTAGAAACCTCACCTTGATCTTAGCCATGAGGGCATCTGTGGAGGTGGCCAGTTCCTCGACCTGTTTGCTCATTTCCTGTTTGCCCTCCTTTAGTCCGTTCACAGCCTCGTTGAACTTCTCCATCCTCTTCCTCAAGTTTTTCACTTTCACCAGGCCATCGATGCTACCATGAACAAAAACAGATTTATCAACAACTTTTTACACCACACTGACATAAGTGTTAAATAAGCAATAGGCCAAAAGAAATATAAGACACACTAAAGTGCCAACAGTTACAATTGTTGTGGATAATAGTCAAAATAAAAAAACTCTTTCACTTAGTAATAGAGTTCATGCACTGTGTCTGCCAACCAATGTAGCAACTTGCCACTTTAATACAGAAAGTATTGAAACTACTGTAATTATTTGAAATGTGACTCATTTCCTTACAACAGAATCAAAACTATCAATTTTCAGATGTATTCTCACACTTTTATATTGCATTCAGTAACGTAACTGTGTGGAATGTATTATGAATTTTCTTACAATTTATTGTCTTACATTACTGTATTATTACTGTTTTAAACTGAGTTTTTCAGATTGTCTTTAGTAAACTGCAGTTTTAAGAAGAAAATTCTCATCAATGATGTTGATTGGTGAATTTGCAGATAGTTTGTCCTAAAGCATAATAAAAACACCATATAGACATAACACCAAAAATCATGTTTTTAATGGCTCTAAACAAAAATTTATTTAACAGATCAGAACATATCGCCCTGGTTCCCACTGTCATGGCATGTTTGTGTTTGTGCATACCGAGGCCTGTGTCTTCTTTTGCACAACCACATGCGAACTGTCTTCTGAATCTTGATGCAGGCGCTGGCCCTGTACTGCAATTTGTTCCCCACTGTGTCATGAAGAAAAGGAAGAAGCTTACTCATCAAACAACATCACAATGTAACAATGAAATGGTGAAATGGCGCTGCAGACTGATTCCAACTGCTGATGAAACCTACATTTAATGCCAGATAGCGTGCACCACTGGACCTGCTTCCAACGGCTGCACACCAGCCACTTATTGACCCGTTTTACAAGCTCAGCCAGGTGCTCCGGATCAGACTTCATGATCTGGTCAAACTCTGCGAACTGAAACACACACCGAGGTTTTAGCGGCAGTGTTCTTGTTTGTGAGGTATACCATGTGTCTTGGCTTAACGAAATGAGAAAGCAGACTTTTCCAATGTGTGTGTGGGGTGTATATTTATATGTACATATAAATAAACAAACACGCATGCATATATTTAAGAAATATGAGTAGTGTATATATAATGTAAACTATATTTAAATATACATATACATATACATATAAACACGCCACACACATATATTATATAAACACAAACATTTATTTTGGAATCGATTAATTTAGTAATTCAAATAACTAAAATAAATGATATAATAATATTAAAATAAATTATTTTGTTACAATAAAATAAAATGCACTATAATATTTTTATATAATTTATTATTCATACAATTATTTTTAAAATAATTTATTTTAATTGTATTATATAATTTATTTTGACAACACTAAAATTAATTATATAATAAAATAAAATGTACTATAATATTTTTATTATTATATCATAATGAGAAGAAATGTTTACCTTTCCAGGACGAAAGAAAACCCTAGTCAATCCGAACTTGTAATCGTTTTCGTTGAGGCCGAGTGCTTTGAACAGAGCCTGTCGGAGGAGAGAATAAATAACATAATCTTTCTAATAAAGGTGCATTCAGTTTTTGTTTTACAGTTTTGGAACAGCACAAAACAAGAGTGAAATATGAGCAAGCCAAACTTTTTTTAGTGAAGTATGCCTTTTATTTATTCTGTGAGCATGGGACAAGCCACTCTATGTGAAATAAACTAGCTTTTATAAGGCAACTAATATAACTGCGGCATTTGTGTCATGTGAGTGTACGATTTCAAACATGTCAAAAGTACTATACATCATTTCTTTGTTTGAAACTTTTTAATGTGGGACAAAATTACAAAGTGCACCTTTAAATGACATTGTGCACAACAGGCATCAACATAATGAAGTAGCGATAATGGCAGCTCGCTCATATATTATTGCTGAATTTAATTGTACCATTCTACGATGAAGTAAATACTTTATGTTCAACCACCAGCATATTATTTAAATGCAATTTGACTTCCAAATGTAGCGCTCTCATTTATCATGGAAGTCAATGAAGGATTACTCTGTGCGTGCTTTTGCAAGTTTATATAAAAGGTCATAATGTCTTTTCTAAATAAAAATCCAGCAAACCACGGTCCATCGTACTACATAATCATGCATACATCAAATGAATAACAATCAGACTGTAAGCAATGAGACGAAACTATTTTAGACATCATGACAAACGTTAAAAAGTGCACGAAATTGGTTTACTTTGCAAAAGAGTCGAGGGTCAAGCCTTGTAAGTTTGCTGGGCATGTACTGCTTGTACATGTTGTAGAGCTCATGGAATGGAGCTCTGGAGGGGAAACCTCCCTGCATCAGGTCCAGCACTGATACCATGCCTGAGAGCAGAAGAGAGGAAGAGATAACCAATCCAGTGAAGATACACAAACAGGATTTGTAATATTAAAGTCTAGACATCAGGTATAAATCAAGTTTAAAGGAAAATCCAACAACTTTTTTTTCGTAACATGCACTGTGATCTCACTTTTGTGTGTATCTTGAACATACAGCATCCTTTTTTAAAGCCCAGTTGAACGTGGTTGTATTATTTTGTAGTACCTGTTTCAATACACAATACACAACTATGTAAAATTTTATTTATAGAGGGTTTTGAAATGGAACACTTAAGGCAGCCAATAAGAGCCCAGAAAACATTTTTATAGCCATGGTGAGACCTAAAGAAGCTGGGCAAAAGAAACTTTTTGCTGATTTTATAGTTTGTTATATATTTTTTATTCGCTTATCATAGTTTTATTATAAAATTATTCTGGATTTTTTTGGGGGGATTTTTGGATTTTGTATTCACAATATAATTCACATAGTTCACATTTGTGCTATTCCAAAGTTTTGATGACTTTACTATTATTCAAAAATGTTAGAAAAAAGGAAGTGACCCTAAACTTTTAAAATATAGTGCATAGGGCTGGAAATGAGGAGGTGAGTCTCAAGGGGGAAAAGAGAACCACCTCAAAATGAGGAGGATTTCCATATTTTATATATGAAAAGGCCTCTAAACTAAATATAGTGGAATTTTATGCATCTGTGATTTAAATATATAAAATATGCCCCCAACTAGAGTCCCTCCAGTGAATCTCACCCATTTCCACCACTGTGTATGAAAATTTATATTCTCAATACCAACAGATCTAAAGATAACAAAATATATGTGTATACAAGCTAAGTAAATAGGATATAGTTTATTATATTTAAGTTTTTATTGATTTATTTCTGCTTTTTATCATTTCTACTTAAAATGTTTGCAAGCAATCCAGAAAAGTGGTGGTAAAAAATGTGAACTGTGAGTCTAGAGGTAGATGAGTCACCACATGTCGGCTTCACTTATGTCATGAACTGTATTCAAGTAATCTGCAAATAGTCGTCATGGCCCCAAACTTTTCTACAGTGCTAGAACTAATCGATCAGTCTTCCTGACAACACAACCTCTTGCATACCCCAAGCGAAGCTTGTTTGTCGCATACTTACTGTAACGTCTGAAAGTTTATTCCGAAAACCTTTGCAAATAGCCCATAAAACCACCTCAACCTTCAAAACTCTCATGTGGTAATGACACCTCTAAAAGATAATGAAAAATCACTGGAGCTCACATTTAATATGGCCGCTCCATAGGCACCTTCCGTATTTGTTTTAAAAGCGAGCTTGCGACTGATGAACGGTGTGTATTACTAATAGGTTTTCTTAAATTGGAATATTTCAAGCATTACCGGCAGTGCAGAAAGACGAACTGGGAAAAATGCATATATATTCTTATATATATATATATATATATATATATATACATACCTGAGCACTGCAGCTGAGACAAAATCTGAGCTCCTTCAAACTGGTGGCTGACCATCTTCAGATTGGGCTTCACACAACGAATGAAACTGGAGCCCTACAATATACACATGAAACTTAATTAAATCAAACCCAAACAAGGCAAAAAAAGTCCTGAATAAAATATCCGTGGTATAATTCCGGATCTCGCACAAGAGCTGTTTGCGTAGGTTTGTGTATGTTCTGTTTGTAAAATTGTGTAGGATGCAGCATATTGTTCTGTGAGTCCCAAAGCTGCTGTCATTTGTACACATTCCCACTTTAAAAAGGCTTCTCCATCTTTTCATCATCATTTTAAAAACTGCTACTATAATCAATAAAAATGTACATAAACATATCTGAAATAAATTTCTATGTACAGCCTGTTTTTTGTATTCTTGTGCTAATTGTGTAATGTTTAATTACTTAACCAGTGAACACAAGCTAAAATATATATAAATATGATATTACTTACTGTGCTGCGAAGCTTTTCCAGCAGAAGGTTCAGTTGAGTCTATGAAGGTTCAATAAAAGAAACTGTGAGAGTAGTTTTCACAAAAAAGCAACTGTAATTTTATACACACAGCTGTACAGATGTCATGCAAACAGTATCATAGATTTTGACTATCTACCAGAGGTGGACGAAGTACTCAACTTCCTTACTTGAGTGAAAGTACAGATACTGTTGGTCAAATTTTACTCCACTACAAGTAAAAGTTCTAAAGACAGATTCTTACTCAAGTAAAAGTACAGAAGTACATGCTTTTAAAAGTACTCAAGTATTAAAAGTAAATTTCCTTTGTCAGTGGTGCATTGTTTTATTGTTGTATGCCTCTGAAGCAGTCTACTGAATACACTGAGAAACTTACAGTATCAGTGATATTAAGAACTTTTATGTTACAAAACCTATTTTAGATATCATCCTGCATGATCATTAGCCCCCTATGCCTATATTTATGAGCAGTTTTTGTTTTTTGTATACTCACTTTACCAGTTTTAGCAGCAATTTACCAGTAAGTAGTAAGGTTTTTCAATAGTCAAGTGTAGAAGCCATGTGTTTGTTGAATTTATTACCATTTTTATTACCATAGTTTAACAACAAAAATAAACTATAGCTACTATAGTGAAACTATGGTCATTTTTTAGTTACTGTGGTTCTACTTTATTGGAATATGGTTATTATATGGAGAAAATGGTAAATTTTTGGATTCTGTGGTTTTACTGCAAATACCATCCCTGCTGGAAAAAAACAATGAATTTGTGAATTAGAATTAGATTTTTTTATTAAAACCATTACCAAATATCTTTTTGTAGTGTGTTTTGGGTTTTATTCCAATAGGATTTAACATCCAACAAATAGAATTCATCACATACCAGTAGACACCAAGTATCCAATCCAATTCCCATTATAACCATTACATCCAAAAAATGTTCTGTTGTGTTTTGGGCAAGGTTCTACTGTTTTTATTTCAGCAGGAATACTTAAACTATAGTTACTATAGTAAAAACATGGTGCATTTCCCAAACGGCTTTAAACGATATAGCAGCAGATCAGAAGTATGATAATTTTCATGAAAATGTCTTCTATGATCTTCAACTGATCATAGGTCTTGTTCTACACACACATAATTGAACCCACAGATAATCACACTATACTATTACATGTGTCTTTTTCATCTTTTATTATGCTTTTTGCCTTTTTAGAGCACTTTCAGCTGTGTAGTAGCACCAACGTTTACATTAGTTTAGTAGGAAGATCCCAGGGTTGCCAGATTTGGGTAAAAAATCTGCCAAATGGCCATTCAAAGCTAGCCGGAAAACCGTGAGCTTAGAAAAACTGAAATACTTGGCAACAGTAAAAGGTCCTTGCAGATTGCAAGCCAGCAAAACATTTGCACACAGGAAAACCTGCTACACAGAAACGACTTTCTACTTTTGGACCTTTTTATAAATGTAGTGGAGTAAAAAGTATGATATTTGTCTTTCAAATGTAGTGAAGTAAAGTCATAATTACGCAGAAAAAATAATACTCAAGTAAAGTACAGATTCTCAAAAAGTGTACTTAAGTACAGTACTCAAGTAAATTTACTTTGTTACTGTCCACCTCTGCCATTTACACACATGCAATGTGATTGATTTGGCTATGATCGTACACATTCAATATGTCATGACCAGTAACACAATCATATTAATTAATGATGTGGTTATATTTCCAGAGAGCAATGGCAATGCAACACAAAAAGCTACTGTGGAAAAATGTGAAAATGTGCCAGGTGGTTTCACACAAAGACATGGCAATAGACCAGGCAAGTGGGGGAAGAAGGTCAGTGGAGAAGGGTGGAAGCTCACTAATAACTCTAATTGGTTTATGAGGTGGCAGGTTGACACACTGTAAGTGACCCTGTGGTGCCGGCAGTGAATATTTCAGCCAGGCTTACCCTACAAACTCTTCAGTTTTTCATTCTTTCTACATAAATCTCAGCCAGTGTACATTACTGCTTTTCTCAGGAAAAGGTTGAAGAAACAGGAGGAAGTCTAAGAGAGGAGGATAGAGAAGAGGGCAAAAGTTAGAAGGAAATGAATTAGATCACCAGGTACAAGCGTTAAAAAAAACCTACAAAACAAAAACTACAGGGGTCCCAAGATAAAGCTTTGTGGAACTTCTAAATCCGAGGAAAATCTACAGTGTGTTTTAGGAGTGCTCAATCTTGTTTAGATGTGTCGTCTTGCAGTGCACAGATTCAATCCACACCTGATCCAGCTAAATCTTAGTGTTAGAGTTCACTTACAGGCAGGTGTGTCAGTGTGGGTGAAACCAAACATTTCAGGAAGGTCGATCTATAGGTGCAAGATTGAGCACCCCAGCTGTATATATTTCAAAGCCTTGAGGGCTTAAACATTTTTTGTCATAACTTCAGGCTTGTTAACTCCTATGACAAACTGTGTTTCCTAGCCATTAAGGGAATGCAAGCTCAAAGCTAAAGGACAGCTTCACCTTGAATTTATTTCCCACACTGATAAAGCTGAGTTTGCCGGCCTTCTGCTTTGAGTCCTTGGAATTGGAGTTGTTCTCAAAGAGATCCCGGATAAACTTGTCCTTGGACTCGCACACCAGGCACTCCAAAGACATGTGGAGGGCGTCATTATTCTTCTCCACAAACTGGGTCTGCTCACACACAATGTCATACACACACACACAGAACCCACAGAGCGCAGTCATGAACACAAAGTCAACCACACACATATAACAACACTACTTAGAAAAACCAATAACTTCACCAAGGGATTGGCCCAAGGCACTGATTAAGCAAAACATGTTAAACAATATGTTTTTCAATTCCAAGTAAACAGGAACCTTACGGTTTCATAGCACACTGCACCAGCAAAATGTCTTATAATGAAACCTTCATCATCTCTCAGATTTCTGTGGATTGTGAGCTTTGACTTCCTGGGAACCTGTAAAAGCAGCCCACACAGAAATAAACTCAATCCATCCTGCAGGTGTAGTTATATTACTCCCATAATATATTTGTCATAATATGGTTTTGACATTGATATACTTCAAAAAAGTCTTTAATAAAAAAAAGCTCAAACAAACATTCTATATTGACTGGTATAATTTAATGTCAATATCAGCTTTTGTGTTTCGAAAAATAAACTCATACAGGTTTGGAACCACATTAGTATGGAGTAAAGGACAGAATTTTCATTTTTATTTCAACGACTTTATCAAGCTTTCTTTTGTGTGTACAGTTGTTACAATTGTTTCTTACTCAGCATTTTGTCTTGTTTTGTTGATATATTTTTACAAAGTGCCTTGGAATATTATTTTTTGTAAATTGCAGAATAAAATGAACTGAGGTTGTGGCTAAAACAAGCCAATAATTCACCCCAAAATGAAAATTCACCCTTTTGTCATTTCAATTCTGTATGACTTTCTTTCTTCTGCAGAACACAAAAGAAGATATTTTGAAGAATGTTGGTAACCAAACAATGTCAGTACCCATTCACTTTTATTGTAAGGGCACAAAACCAGTGCAAGTCAATGGGTACAGCTGTGGTTTGATTCCCAACATTCTTCACAATATCTTCTTTTGTGATCTGCAGAAGAAAGAAAGTCACACAGGTTTGAAATGACAATGCAGTGAGTAAATGAAAACAGAATTTAAAGTACTTCATTCAAGTTTAATTTTATTACATTTGTATATTTTCTTTTTGGAAACAGGAGTTAATATCTTAGATCACTGTCTTTGTCAAAAAAACATGTGTCCTAAAATATTTGTATACAAAGATAAGACAAAAATACTGAGTAAGATTTTTTTCTGCAGTGTAGAAAGAACCAAACAGTGGCTCACAGAGAGACGGAAATGATCTTTGTGCTTGCTGTGAACTGCCCCTGCAAAGTGTTGATCGCTGGCCTGGGGAAGCCTGTTCTCCTCATCCAGTATATCCAGGATACCCACCAACTTTGCTTCCACCAGATCTGCAAAGCAACGCGATACCCCTGAAACTTTGGTACTGATTACAAAAACTTTTCATGAAAATGAAAGCATGCACAGGCGAATGCTAAATTAGCATATTCAATGCCTGCGCTGAAGGTATTATCCAAAGTGAGGCAGAACTCAGCAAGTTTAATAGACAAATGCAAAACGGGCGAGCGTTCGCGGTCCTTTTTGATAATCAGCGCGAAGGCATCCGTCGTATGCATAATTCATCTGAGACGTACGCGGGTGAGAAAGGTGCGGACACAGGCGCAGTCATGTATTTGCATGAGCAGACACCAGGGTATAAATGTGAGGTGACTGATGAGAAGATACGCGGGGAAAGGACCTGCGTGTCTGCTTGGAAGTCGCAAGGACATGTGTTGCATCACTGCTGGGAGAATTAGAAAAAACAGAGTTGCCAAATGAAAAGTGAGCAAGCGAGTCTTTCCCTTCGGAAAAGAAGTGACATCTGCGGCGCAGGTGTCGCGTGCTTGCTTCCGCACTGCAGACTCTGTATTAAAGGTGGTGATGTTAGGTCACCTGCATATGTGCAAACTCGCCCGAGCTGTTCGACTGGAGCTTTCTTGACAGCTTGTAAAAAATATGAGGTGGGTTGGTTTTACAAGGCCGTACATGGAAGATCTTCGTTAAGCCATAATGGATTAAAATATAAGCGGGCTAAATAGATGAAAGGCCTGATACCTCAGCATAAAGTGTACTTATCTCCTAATCCCTCCGGGAGTGTGAGAGCTGTCCCTCCCACGATTAATTCCTGTCTTATCTGTGGCACCTAGCATGCATTTCTGCTGGTCAATTTATGCAAGGTATGTATTGTCCAGAGAGTACAAAATACAGCTTACAATTAATGCGTTCAATATTGAAAAAAGTATGCGTTAAAATTATATGCAAAAAGGTTTGCTTTGGTCTAGTAGGCTTACATGGCAAATGTGACACGATAGAATTATGTTTATTATAGAGCTTTCTGGGCAAATTTGATATATGCGATTAATTCCTAAGCATATCACAAACGCATTCAATAAAAAACATTTTTAATGTCATCGAGATTTGTGTCATGAATGTGTTTCGATGTTGCAGACAGCTCTGTTTTTGACTTAAAAGGTTTCAACGACAAACTGCAGTAATATTACATAAACGTTTGCACATTGAGTATACGGACGGACGTGCAGACTTTCCATCTGCAGAGGACTTCATTATATTTAAGATGATGTCTAGGGCCACAGTGCATGCGGTAATGAATGGAACGGAGGAAGGTCATTAATATTCGTAGCCAAAGGGACACTGACCTATGCAGTCCTGATTATCAACATAATGAACTTCATTCACTCCCAGGCCTTCCTTCTGATACAGCTCTTGCTCCTGGGGAGGAAAAACACAAGATAAGTGTTCAGCGGTTTTTGCTGAAAGTGAAAAACGCTTAACTTAATATTGTGCAATAGGAACGTCTCAAAAGAAGTAAAATTGGAAACGTTAAATCAGAGTTTTTCAGCTGGCGCTGAAAGACAAATGCAGATTGAGTGGCATGTTGAAGTGTCGGTTTATAGAGCGGCATAGAGAGGAGTCGCTGATCAATACTGAAAAACCCAATAGCACTGATGACTCACCTCTTTCAGTATGCGTTCATTAAAAAACTGCTGCAGCTTTTCATTACAATAGTTGATGCAGAACTGCTCGAAGCTGTTGTGTTCGAAATACTCTAAAGAGAAAAATAAAGAAGCGTTTTATGAATTATGTGCATGATTACAGAGACAAAGTTAGTGAGAGTCAATCATCCCTAATCCTATACTACAAATTTTATTTTATTTTATGGACAAGCCAATAGATACTGAATTCAATCACTTATCATATAGTAAATGAGTCATATCCTGTGCTATATTTGTCTTGCTTTTAACATTTATGAAATATTCCGGGTTAAATACTAAAAGTAAAGATTAAGCTTGTTGACAGACAACATGCGTGACATGCTGGCAGTTAAACAATTCATACATTCCTTTCACACCAAACGTCAAAAATTAACACAAAAGCACACAAAAGATCTTAAAGTGAAATAATACACCTCTAAAAAGCTTTGAAATCAAAACTTTCTTATATTGCATAATTTCTTAAATGTATAATGTAAGTTGTCTTAGACATTGTCTCATAGACTAGCATTGCACACTTATGCCATGGAATTATTATTAATACTACAAAATATTATTAAGTGAATATTTTGTATACTTACAAATGACTAACTAGCAACTTGAACTTATATTTAACCCATAATATTTATTTAAGTTTATTGCCAACCAAATATCTACTATCTAAGAAAACGCCTTGAAAAAGAAAACATTCTTTGTTATTACTTTTCAATGAGCAAGTGTATAACACTTGCTGTGTTAACTACATGCAAAATACAAAAGATGAGATTTCCTTTCTTCCATTGAAGCAAAAAAGATGTTCTTTGGTACATTGTGAAATCATGCTGGGATAAATGCGAACAGCAGAATCAAAATGGATTTTCACCCAAGCATGCATGCTGTCATTAAAGGCGGAACATACTGACATTCAAGGTAATTTTCAACTTTTAACACAATTTGATTTAAATCAGACAAATGCATAGTCACAAAAGTGAGTCTATAAGACTTTCTCATCTTGCGGATATCTCACGCAATAGCTGGTTGACTTATTCAAGTAACTTCTGACACACGGGCTCACCAAAGCCAGCGATGTCCAGCACGCCAATGAAGTTGGAGGACGTATCAAAGGGGAAGCACTGGTTGACCCGTTTGACCACATGATCAAAGAGCCTGCTGTAAACGGCTTTGGCGAGGGCATCACGGGCATTGTTGGCCTGTTCCACCTTCAGAGGGACCCTGGAGAGGAGCAAAGTGGGGCAGGAGAAGTGAAAATCTGGGCCAGGGCTTCTGCTAATGCCACCTCATCAATACATGTTCATTCCCTTTTACTCCATCTAACGTTGCGCTCCTAAGACAGATAGAGTTTTACCACCCCAAGCAAATGTCTAAAAAAAACAGGATGCTGAAAATAATTTCAAGTCAAAATGTCATTTATTTTCCTCTCAAATTCATTATGATCCAAGATGCTCAAGGCTGCTGAAAAACCTTCCCTGACTCTATTTGACCTGACAATAATGCGTTTCTACAGTTATTCAAAGGGCAAACAAACATAATTAAGCTCTTTACTGCCTAAAGTTTTAGCAGCTGTGAAATTGTTTGGTAACAATATATGCACTTCCCCACAAAAGGAAATTAGTTTTTCGCTTGAATTTATTGGGACAAAAGCAAATTAGGAAAATGTTCTATAGTGCTGAGTGCTGAAAGGGACTTTGTGCTCTTTTATTTTAAGAATTGACTATTACCAAAGCCCCAGGAGGCCACTATTTCAAAGACTCCTGCCTTTTATAATATGCCTACTCCTGTACAAAATAAATAAAACACTTTAAATTGTTAAACTTTTATTTCAACATTTCCTTTTCAGCTTTGTTGTTTACGCAACATATAAAAATGAAAAGACTCAATATACCTCTTTAAGATGAATTACGTAATTAAACTGTAAATAGCAAAGGGAGCGGATAAATTCAAACTTGGTTTGTACCGGGAGCTTTGATAAATGCGCATACGCAAACCAAAAACAGCCCTTGAAATCCCAGTGATGCTCGAAGGATATTACAAGAGAAAACACAAATAAATCTCTATAAAAAGAATCCTATTAAAGCGCAGCAGCGCAGACACATGGTCATAATCACAAGACACAGTGGCTACCCATGATCCTCTAGAGATGTATGGATACCACAGACTGTATGAAACTCCAGAGCTGAATGATAATGCTTTGTCGCTCTCTCGGCGGTGGCGTCCCGCCTTGGGAATACCTGTTGTGTGACTCATATTGCCTGCGCAGTTAATAAAAGCTGGACCTGGCTCACAATAATCTCTAGCATCTCGAGATCGCTTTTCATTAACTTGCTTTTATGCCATTAGCGAATCCCCCCAGTCGTGCGCGCACTCCCTCCGCAACTCTTTCTCAATGTCATCCGCTTTGTCGCATTTAACAGATTTTTTTCTTATATCACAATAGCGCTCTGAAATTAAGCTCTGTCAAGCGCAAGCTGCTGTCCTCTCTGGTGTTTGACAGCGTAAATTGCAAGGGTCACCGTAGCCTTGCTTGAATTTAGCACCCATAATTTTCCATAAAATGCATATTGCATATGCGCGTGGGCTCGCATCTGTTCGCAGTCGAATGAAGAGGGCACCGATACCTCGTGCGACTTGATTCTCATCACACCTAAAAGACCCCAGGCCACTCCCTCAGACAAACATTAATAATTCATGCAGCGCAAACACTCCCGGCCCAGCATCTGTGCTCAGTTAAATATTAATCCACAGAGCGCTGCCCTATCGCTCAGACGGCGCACAATATAAAACCCCACCTGGCCGACCCGGAACAAGGCATCTGATTCAATCGAGTTTTTCCAATTCCGCTCCCTGACGACAATTTTAAAGCACAGCGCGACTGCGGTAATTACACTGTAGGTTTTACGTGTGGTGAAATGGGAGAAGAGTGATTTTGTTTCACAAAGTTTCAATGCAAACTCACACACGGACCGTATGAGAAGGAAAGCCAAGGCCTCGGGGACGCTAACTTAGTTTTTGCAGACGCTTGCTCTTACGTAATCAATAAACATACGTCCGTTTAAATGCACAAGACGACTTTCAATGGCAAGTACACTATTACGCTTGCTTAGCCAATTTAGTCAGTGCCACATTTGATTATACTGACCATATCTCTAATGGAAAAGCTGCAAATTTTTCGCCTTTTTTTTCGCCTAGCTGTTGCGTGCATGCAGATGAGATGAAATGTAACGCTAAGACATTTCACAAGGCAGAGACATTGAGATGTGAGGGAATGAATGACATAAAGCAGGAATCTGGAGTATGTTTTGGCAACAAGATCCTCATTAAAAGGGCCTAAAGAGACAAACCAAATAGAAAAGCGTGACCCTGGGTCACTGACGTACAGACGTTAGGGTAAATGTGTGGGGTCACTCACTTGATGACTGTGCCTTTGGCGCCCCCTGCAGTGGTGAGCATGACCCTGGTGGTGAGGCTGACTCTTAGATCGTCCTGATCCAGGCCCAACAACTCTGCACAATACTCCAGAGTCTGACTAGACTGCTTCTTTAGAATGCAGCCACCTGGCACCAAATGAAAAAATATTCGTTTTTAATAACCTGTACGGAGTCTTTTCATCACATTCTTATTTTGCACATTTGTAAACATTAAAATAGGTCCCAGAGGACTCACAAAACTCTATAAGAGCTAAAAGTGTTCCAACCAAAAGCGTGCTCCTTCAATCTCCTATCGGATCTCAGACCCTTTCAAAAATGTGTTTGTACATAATAGTCTTCAGGCCTCCTTTAAGACCTCTATAACATTACGCTCCATGTTTTTCAGCTGAAAGGCGCCTCAGGATAGCATTCTCATTGTGAGAGGCGAAATGGAGTAGGCCGGCGCGGAAAAAGGTGTTATACCTTCATCAGAAGAGGAAAACAAATCCTGATGTACATCTGGCAAAAGTAGAGAGAACGCTCTAACCCCTCAGCTGCACTCTAATGAGGTCTTTCGAGTGTGTGCGTGTGCGTGCGTTTGATGAGGAAAGCATCATCACATGGGCATGAGCTCTAAAATAATACAATAAGACTTCACACATCCACAATAATTCATTCCCTGACTGAATGTTGCTCACAAGATGTAGTTAAAATTTGATTTTAAAGACAAAACTGCTTACAAGACTTGCTGGCACAATGTTAGGGTGTTGTTGGTTCTTAGAGTGTTGACAGGAGCAAGACTCTCTTAGACAATCTCCAAGACTATTCTGTCCACGTTACAAATGAGTTGCGCGCCAAAAATGATTTTAATACTTTGAACAATCCTCTAACCTCAAGTATATAATGGTAAGTGATGATGAATAATTTTCATCATTTTCTCATTATTTCAGTCAGTCCTTGCATGTTTAATTCAGATGTTGTAAATTATGTATTAAAGGGGTAGCTAAAGCAAAAATAAAATTGTGTCATTATTTATTCACCCTTGTGTCATTCAAAATCTGAATGAAACTCTTTCTTATGTAAAACACAAAAGAAAATATTTTGAAAAATGTCTCCACGGTTTCGTGTCCATACAATAGAAGTCAATGACAAAATATCATCTGTGTTCTGTATTTAGCAGGATGTGTCTAGCATATATTGGAAGATGTCTCTTGCTGATTGTTCTTGTTTGATTGTTTAAGCCTTTTTCTGAGTAATACCGTGTCTAAACCAAGCGTGACATAATAAAGCATCAAGCGATAAATCCCGTCTCTTGAGTTTTGGTTCTAAACAGCTGTGACTGCAACAAGTGATGCATGACATTCTGTTTGGTTTCTATTTCTGCCACTTTTTGCAAGGTAGCCCCATCCACACTAAAATCTCAATGATCCGAAATCCCAATCCACATATTCAACTGTCAAATATGTTTCAATTCTGTCACTTCACAGAGCCTTTTTGCTTTCATTAAGAACACAAAATGACTCGGTCAGAACACAAAGTCTCTGAAACTGTAATTCATAAAGTAAAAAAATGGAAAGCAGTTATATAAATGCTTACCGGAGGTGCTGCCTGTCTCCTCAAAGTCGATATTGCCGAGATGAAGGACTCCAGCCACCACTTTGAAGAGATTGAGCTTCTCTGTGTCATCCAGGCCGATTTTCTTCATGGCTGCCACCATCCTGTTAAAGTCTCCCAGGTCGTCCAGCAAAGGGTCCTTCATAGCGCCCGTCTTCCCATGCTACAGACACATGGATCTTAAGCACACGTGGTTGCACCATCAACAACAACTGCACGCGTCACACACACCGCAAATGCTGCAGAAGGAAATACAATGGCTAGACCGCAGCTGTCATCAGAGGTTAGAACTGTATACTGGAGGATGTATACAGATCCAGATCTCTGACTAAAGAAAGAAAAGATATCCACAAATCCACACCTGAGGGTCAGAGTGTGCCAGCACATCACTATGATAGGGGTCAGTTTTTGTCAAAATATCCGTATTTCACAAGTCATTTGGTGAAAACCTCCCCATAGTTTTTAAATCGCATTTTCACAGCCGCATATTCAAACTGAGCACATTGTGCTAGTTTACTCAAAAACAAATGCCACAAAACCAGATATGTCGCACCTGGTAAGGGCAAAAATAATGGAAAAGATACTTTTTCTAATGTAAATGTAAATACATGCATGCATGAATAAAATTTAGCAATGATAAAAGGGAATGTTTTCATTTCATAATGACTTTGCCTGAAATGTGAAATTTTTTGTTATTCACACAAAGCTACTGTATTGTATGGATTAAATGTGCAATGTGTAATATTTAAGAGGATCTACTGACAGAAATGCAATATAATTTACATAACTATGTCAGAGATGTATAAAGACCTTACATAATGAAGCGTAATGTTTTTATAACCTTAGAATGAGCTATTTCTGTTTACATACATCACAGGTCGCCTTACATGGAATTCACCATGTTGTTTCTACAGTAGCCCTAAATAGACAAACTGCTCCTCAAGAGTATGTTTCATAAATATGTTAGCAAAGAAGCAAAAATGTGACACCATCTTTATCCTGTGTCAGTTACCCTAGTGCTACGAAGGGGAGGGCGAGCGTTGGAGTGAGCGGTTGGTTGCAATTCGCAACCTCACTGCTAGATGCCACTAAAATGGAACACCTTTAAGGTAATGATTATTTCCTTTTCAGGACATAACATCCTCTGGTTTTTGCGTATGGAAAATGAGTGTATTCTCAAAAATGCTTCCGTTTGTGTTTCACAGGTACACAGATCGGTGGTCCATATGGCATGAAAGTAGAAATATAAACGTAATACCAGTTTAATAAATTATTGATGTACCAGTTGTCTCCAAAGACTTTGCAACACTCTGACCAATGCTGGAGCTTATAGCCACATAAATTATTAGCCCCCTATCCAAAATCACTTATTTGACAGAGAAAGCCCCATGCATACAAAATAAGCTTACAGACCCATGCACACCCTAAAGCTCAATGTCATGCATAAAAATCGACAAAAAAAGAACATAAGGCATGAAAAGCATTTGGAAAGTTGTCAGACTGATAAAACATCACCTTCTGGTCCTGAATTATAAAAAGATGAAGGGCAAAAAGACACAACATTTGATTAGAAAACAAAATGCAAAATAAGAACACCAGATGTTAGAAAACTCACACCCTGTTCCAAACCCTAATGATATGGATAATGGAGAAGACAATCCAAATACATCCAAGATGAGACAAGAAACCGTGGTAACATTTTACAGTAAGGTTGTTGTTGTTAACATTGGTTAATAAAATGTTATAGTTAAGTGCTATCAAAATTATTGTATAATCCTTATATTATATATTTTTAATAAATTGCAAATAGTTTTATTACTATTTAGAAGTAAGAATAAGAATTTGTGTTTAATTTTTGTATTTTACATAATATTTGTAGGTGCTATATATTTTTATGTTAATCATTAATGGATTTTCTTGTTAGCTTCACAACATGCCAAAGGCTATATAAAAAAATAAGGTTCTATAGCTGACAGAATGCTACTTAGAATGCAGCAGAAAAGTGCATTAATTTTGAACAGAGCTCAAGAAAAGACAAATCTCTGTTGATATAGAAAGATTAATTTCAAAAGCATAAATATCCTAATAAGACCCCAAAGTCATTATCTGATTCATGTGCCCAAGGATGTCAAAAAAAAGCACCATCTGCGAATATGGGGTAAGAAACTAATCTCAGATCTTCATGTGAAGATGTTGTGAAACAGAAGGTGTTGAGAAAATGAACTACGGCAATGGCAGAAACAGCAGCTAATGAATATCTCATCAGCTCCAGAGGGATTTAACACAATGATGATTTATAATAATGGCCCTTGATAACAATAACATCAATTGCCGGGCTCTGTCTCTGGGGCAGGTTGTGCATGAGCACATCACAACAATGCTGGAATTTATTGCACTTTACATAATTCATCAAAGCCAAAGACTAATTTCCAAGGGTAACAAATTCTGACTGTGGTCAATGTATGCTGGCAGTCCTTTTTTCTGAAGATTTGATCATGAATATCATATGTGACGTGGAAATATTACTTAGTTGGCCACAAATATGAATCAGCACATTGGAACCAGGAAACAGATTTGTTGATACTGAAGCACAGAATTCCAAGCACAGATGATTCTATTGTACGTACCTCAGGACTTTTCCTGTTTTGCATGATCTGTTTATCTGAGTCCTTGTTTGCAAAGTATCGGGTGCAGCCGCCATTCAAATACTAAGTGAAACACAAACACACAATAAGGGAAGTTAATAAAGAAGACCAAATGCTGCAAAAAAGATAAATAATCACTGTTAAGCAAATATGCCATCTAGTGGTTCATCCACATTTTCATGTTCTGCCGCCTATTTAAACTAGAACTTGGAATTCTCTAACCAAAACTACCAAAGTCACGTTAGATACAAATATAGTATGATGCCAATACAATTAATCTGTTTTCAGACTGACAGGAATTATTTGATTATTAGATTAGATTTCATAGAAAGCTGACAGTTGACAGATGAGTCATTGCATTGGCTGTCATTCCCTTTTAAAAACTGCAATGTACATAAAACGCATGTTTGATTACAAAAAATTGTATAATTTGTAAAATTGGGATATAATTTACTAATATTTACAAGCATAAAAATATGTTTGTTACTGCAAATAAAAAAAAATATGTAGCTGTTTTTTATCACTAACATAAATTAAAATAAAAGTATTTTAGAATTGACCATAAAATCATGTTACTAATGATAATGTCTGGTTTGTCTCCTTTATGAGTTATTCATAGTTATTATATGAGTAAATAATAGTTATTTTGTGGTAAATGATTGATATTATCATTTATAATGGCATCATCTTACATCTTAAAAGACGTGATCAGCGGTGTTCCGAGTTCCCATTAGCTTTAATAAGTAGTAATATACTTAATATGAAGTTTCATTTTAGATCATCTTCAGATGGAAATGACAGATGTAAAATGACCCTCACACGGTCTGTTTGCCATGTAAAACGGTCACGGTTGTCAGACTGAAGAACAAAACAGGCAGTCTCAGGAGTTTCAGGAGAGCCCTATTATTCCCTGCTCAATAGTGTCTAGACTTACAAAGAATTATTTGCAGCTCGTTCAAATGACTGTTTTAAACTTTTGGTATTCTGGATTTGACAACCCAGAATACACAGGACACTAACCCGGAAGTTGTCGGGAGAGCTGAGATGAAGTATGTTTTTGATATCCTCTGATGCTCCTGCACACAGTCTGTAAAATATATGATAATTTCTCTCTTCTGAACCCTGCATACAGATCCGGGACTTCTCCAACAGATAGTGCGAGACGAAACCGCCCACAACTGCGTTCTAAAAGACATGATGAAGATGACCAGAGGTGTAACAGACTATATACATGAGATCTTCAGACTGATCAATGAGACAGAGATCCAAGTTTACCTTTTCATTAAAGTGAATTTCCACAAATTTTCCAAAACGACTGCTGTTGTTATTCCTGACCGTCTTTGCATTTCCAAAAGCCTCAAGCAAAGGGTTGGCTGTGGGGACAGAATATGTTAAAGCATAAATGTTTTGATCAAATGCTCTGCGTAGCTCAGATTGAGAATCTTACCTTCAACGATCCTCTCATCTATATCTTGACCTGTCCCATAAGATGTGGTCAAATATCTGAAATAAACCAAATACATTATCAAAACGTGAGGACAAAGATTAATGTGAGAGCTTGGATGTATACACAGGGTCCAAAATTAATATTCAAATATACATACTAGATTTGAAGTGGATTTGAATATACACACGGCATTGTTATTCTTGATATTACTCATGTGACTGCATGACCTCGTCCATTAGAACTCCGATGTGTCATAATTATTTATGACACCCAGCGATAGTTGCACTTCAAACTCTCACTCGCTTCAACAGGCACTTTAGCGAGCGCTGAAACAGGTCGCGAGTGCTCGGTTCAGATCAAACCACTTATATTTGTGAATCATTGTCGTGGAATAACAGTCTCTCAAGTTGAAATGCAAAAGTGCGTTCACATATATTTTCGCCGCAGAGTAAAAATGCAAACGGTTGGCATTTATTTGTGAATTACATTAATGTCTAGCTTGTGAGCTTACAAAACAGTGTTTAGTATGTTATTCCATGTTGTTGTGAATTGCAGCATGCATTCGTGAAGACCTTTGATAATGTTAACTCCATTAAAGCAAAAATTAAACTGACTAAATTAGACACGGTTTTTGAGTTCTTTTCAAACTTTTACACAGCTGCTTGTCACATTTTCTTGTCTCACATTCTGGGAAACTATGGTCAAGAGTTCTGGACATCTGGACATCATCTATAAACTTTTATTCAGTGGAAACTCAAGATACCTTTTTTGCAGAACTCATCGTATTAACCCTTGTCTGGTGTTTGGTCTGTGGGACCCATTTTCAATGTTTACTAAAAAAAACTGTCATTAAATGTTTTTTTCAACTTCAGACATTCATATTTATTCAAGATGAACATGTTTTTACCTATATAGATTTTTCTCTTTAGTGCATAAAAAGCAAAGTGCATCTTTTTTCATAAATTTGATTTAACAGAGGTAAATACAGCCTATGTTGCTTGTAACTGGGATAAACCAAACATCTGTATAGTACTTTTAGATAAATGTTTATGGCTGTTGTGATTTAAATAAAGAATAATGGAAAGTATAAAAAACATAAACATCAGGAATATGGGTTAAAACAAAAATATGGTCAACCAAATCACAACAGGTCTTTACATTTTAAAGAGAAGTACAGTTTTAGCATTACATAGAAACTGACTAATTGACAGTTGTAGCAAAAAGTTTTATTATTAAAGCAGCTCTATGCAGTTTTTTCACCTTAAAATAATGTCTCTAAAATTATTTGAGTGGTAGAAGAACACTTAACAGGATGAATTTTACTTGCGCTGTTAACTTTTAGCTGTTAGACTCTGTAACTTTGGTGTTCGGGTAGGTACACCAAGCCCCTCCCATCCCCAGCCATAGACCTGCTTTGCGGCATACGTCACATTTTACTCATAGCCTGGGTGAAGTTAGCCAACAGCTAACAATAAGACAAAGCGGTGTACATTTACATTACCTTTATTCACTTGGCAGACGTTTTTACCCAAATCGACTTACAAGTAGGAAAGCATAAAACATTTTCTCAACAAGCTGTACAATACCGATAGTGTACAAGACCATGTTACTAGGAGGATTAAGCTAATACGATGCAAACCAACGCAACGGCAGAGCCAGCAAAGAAACTAAAGAGGGTTTTGTTTGAGGGAGCGAAGAAAAGAAAGAGAATGATCGGACACTTTTGAGCTTATTTGTTATTTTCAGGTTGTTCATAGGCACACTACTAGTTCACAATTTAAAACCGTAAGGTAGATAATATAACTTGCCGGTCTCAATAGGTAGCATGTCTTGCATCGTCACGAATGTGACTTTGTGTAATGCTTGTAAACAAAGACTAACAAACTACAATAAATGTTTTGTGGTAAAATCCTTAGTTCAGACCAGTAATCCACGTAATTGTTGAGCAGTTTAGTCGTTGAGTGGGCTAATGCTATGAGTGGGTTATTGTTATCGCATGGTATGTATAGTTATCATGCTCAGTGTTTTTCATAGCAAATTTTTTGTTGTTATTGCTCATACTACACAAAACGCCTGGTCGTGAGTGTCTTTAGTAACTAACAGAAAATCATTATTATTGGAGTTTCCTAAACATATTCACGTCAATGCATTGTGGGTGAATAAAAATGTACTTGTGCCGGTGTTCTGTCGATTTATGCTACCCATCAGATTTTGCTACCACCGGTTCCGTCCGCTTTGTAAACAAGCTCACGTGTATTGAGCTGAACACGGGAAGTTTTGCGACAGTATTTAAGACACTGGAAACAGAAAATTGAGCTTATCAACCACACGGGGGCAACATGTGGAACGATGTTACATTGAGCTACTTTTAAATTAATTAAAAGTTAATTTTGGACTCTGTATACACAAAGACATTGACACAAAACTTTCTCTCTGTTAGTGTTTTGCTGCTTCACTACAGAAGGTTATCACACCTGAGAACAAACTTTGTGTTTTCTGTCTTCCCAGCACCAGATTCACCAGACACAATGATGGACTGACTCATCTTCAGAACCTTCATGTCCCTGTACGCTTTATCCGCTGAAAAACAGTAAAGAGAGAGACTCGGAATTTAACAATTGGCTGACACTGTGACAACTGCTTAAATCGATAGAGAACGACTTCAACTGTCCCGTCAGATGTTCTCACCGATAGCGAAGACATGAGGAGGCAACGTTCCCAAAGAGCGTCCCTGATAGCTCTTAATGGTTTCCGGGGAGTAGAGTTTAGGGATGTCGAAATACGGGTTCACAGCAATCAGGATGTTAGCCACAGATGTCTGAAATGAAACACAAAGAGCCCCGATAACATTTAAAACGATGTTTTGGTGTACGACTTGACCAATGCACCTTTGTACGACTTACATTAGTAAGATTACTAATAATAATAATAATAATAATAAGATTATTAGTAAGATTTACAGACTAAAGATGAAATGTGTGTGTTTTTGTGCAACTTGCTGCTCCAAACAGAAATACAAAATCAGGTTTACCAAACATTTCTAGCCCACATACACCCTCTCCCAACCCACCATTGTTTGGACAAACAGGTACATGTAGCATTTTCAATGTAGAAAAAATACTTTCACAGACCTCTACAGTTTACTTGTTGACATATGTACTCAATGACAGTGGTGACATGGAGTAAACAAACAGTTTAGTAAACAGACTGATAGGCCCCCACCCCATACTAAATTCTCTCCCAACGCTGTCATTCAAAGCCTCACCATTTTAGGTTAGCCGTGGCACGGATCTACCTCATAGGACCTAATTAAGTGCACTGGGCAACTCGATAGCGTCTGGGCAGGATTAGTTGGGTCATCTGAGACGTGCAGTCACACTAGGGCAGGGCCCGGGCACTTTCCTGACAGGCCCGGGCGCTACGCGGGCGAGCGAGCTCTGACAGCAGGACCGCTGCTTTTCTGATGAGAGGCTAATAAGGGCCGCTGGAGCACGACAATAACATGCCCATCAGCCTGCCAATGAGATTTGTGGGGGTTAGCGTGCATCCGAAGGCCCTGTGTTGCTCTGGGGTGACTGTTAAACGAAAGGGCCCCTTTAATGCACTGTGCATTTAGTTAAGATTTAATGGCCCCTATCAGTTCAGTAAGCTGTTTGAAGAGACATTACTTTAGCAATTGTGTTTGGTGATGCTATCAGTGTAAAAACTGAATAACAACTTTAAACTTAAAAGTGTTTAATAAATTGGAAGCGGTTTAATAATTCGTTCTAGGCCCAAAACATCTGTACAGGAATGTGATTGCGAACACTACCATCTCTGGAGGCTTGTTTCCATGTTAGCATAAAATCCGATTTTAAAAGTAAAACTGAACAAGATGTTTACTTACATAGATCAAGTCTTTGCTGTAACGGACACAGATGTTGTTGAGAAGAGTGGCCTCATTGAGATACATAAGAGAACCTGGAAGACAAGTAAATGCATAAACAAACAGACACTAGCTGCATTAAACTGATGCAACCAAAAGGTATTAAGGCGATACACTTACAGTTGTCTTCAACATGTTTTTTAACATCATCTTCAGCAGGGAAGACTTGACTGATTGGAGCTAGAAACGTCTGCAGAGACAAAATTAGCATCAACTTTGTGACCTCTGGCTAAATGAAAATCCTGGCCTGTCAATAACGGCCAATGTCTGCATTGACCCATTTCGCTATTTATCCATTAGGGCCGATCAATTGAATCGAACAAATAAAGTGCAAGCAATCAATGTAATCTCTTATAAACATGTCAATTACAACGTTTTATTTAGGTCTACTAAATCATCTTACATGTCAATGTAAAGTTGACCATTTAGGCACTGGCTTGATTTACAAACAACACAGTTCTGAGCTTGGGTGTGTAGTTTCGAAAACTGCAAGCAGTTGCTTCACACAAAGTAACAATTTTGTTTTTGTTTGTTCTGTTTATCATGAAAGGGAATAACCGCGATTACAATATATAGAGAATTATAAAACAGATAGAATGCTGATTGGTCAACAGCCAAGCTATATTCATCTCGTTCATAAACATACATATAGGTGTTGGACAAAATAATATGGACACCTATTGTTATAGGGGTTAATCTAAATTGTGCATTATAGTGTGAAAAAACTGTGGTTATCTTTTGTTTTTATATATTGTCTCGGTTGCATGCCAAAACAAGGTTTTGAACATGTTGTGCCTGAAGAAGTTGTATTCAGCAGTGGATAGTACAAGAAATTGGTGAAATGGGTGACCTGTCAGATTTACAAAGGGGGAAAATCGTGGGAGTACATAAATTTAACAGCCTGTTGGTGTTTGGTGTTTCAAGAGCAACAATGTCCACCGTAATGGCCCGGGCAAGACTGTCCAATAACACAGTTCAGCATTTTTTCTGGATATAAAGTAGAGCTGTGGAAAATCATCGTTCTTACGACGCATCCCGATGAAGTAATCAGTAATGTGGAATGCGGCAGAAGCGCATTTTAAGCCTGTTTTGTCTGTTGTTTTCATTAAAATGGTTGTGTACCATATATTAACTTTTGTATTAGCAAGGGATGCTAAGTTTGTAACTTGACTACTGTTATGCATAATTCTAGACTTTTACATTTAGATAACTGTTCAAATTTTGATTTTTTTGATTCTGTTGCAAATTTCTTCTATCCCATTTTGTTGTTTTAAGTGTGTTAAAAGTGTAATATTAATACAAATAATACATTTTGGTCTAAATGTTCAATTCAGTACATAATATTTTTTGCTTAAAAAACCTGCAAACTATAAAGGTTGTATGAGGAAGAGGTTGCAGTATTTGTACTATTAATAAAAAGCCTACAGTTTCTTAGACTTGTAAAGTTATTTATTGTCAGAAGTCATTGTGAAAAATACACTTGTCAAGCACGGATTTAGCATATTTTTCATTTACATTTATGCATTTGGCAGATGCTTTTATCCAAAGCGACTTACATTTGTTTCTAAGTATGTGCAATCCCTGGGATCGAACCAATGACCTTGGGGTTGTTAACGCCATGCTCTAACCATGCACTTAGCTACAGGAAAGTATTTTTTTCAATATAGTGGCGCAGTTGACAAGCGGTATTGAGATCAATGAGGCATCTATACATTGTTATATAATCTCTTCACCGCATCACAGTGCAGCCCCCATGGTGGATTGTTATTGTTATTGCGTTGCAATATTCTGTTACAGTTTATGTGTCAGGACCTAAACAGCACTGAATGAATAATCACTTTGTTATATAAAACAACTTTATAATAATAACTGCTGGTCATAAATTTTTTAGAATGTGGTGACCATTTCATAAAAGTAATAAGGCCCTCAAGACTAGCTTGTTGTATCTTATTGCCTAAACAATTGACAATAGCATTGCCCTATAGCCATATTATTTAACAAAGCGCACAATATTTATCACCGCAGATGGTGAAAAAGATTAACAGGCTAAAACACAAGTAGACGATGGCAATTGTCCTCGCTCTCCTTCCAGACGCTGTCTGGTTACCTTCAGCGATGTGTAAAAGCCATAAACACTCAAGGTCTTCATGCATTACGACAGCGCAAATGACAAAGAGTAGCAGTGCTAGGTCAGCCATGATGGATTGCGTCTAATAGCGACCATAATTACCCCGAGGAAACAGTAAAGTCATGTTAATGTGAAAGGTGAGAACATAAGCTATGGAATCCATTACATGACACATTATAAGACACCCATAACTGCCCATCACAGGGCCATGTTATTCACAGAGAGAGGAGACAGGCTGACCTTTCCCGGAAAACCCATTTTATCGCTGCTGACATTTCCGCTTTCCATTATTCCTTTCCTGCACTTTTATATAGGTCATTTACATAAGGAACACTCAAGAAAGTTGTGGTATGAACCTCAATGCCATTGCATACACTTTGCATAAACATCTTCATTGTATTACATGGGTTTAGGAATGCTTGATTTGTATTACAGTCGCAGCAATTCTTGCAACACATTCTTCCTGGCATATCCAAGTGAACAAACACACACAAACATGGTCAGTGTGTTTACAATTCCTAAAGACGTACCTTAAAAAACACCTCAGTGCATGTCTTATAAGACCTATACACCATAAAGACCCACTATATAACCTCACAAAGTGGTTCTTTTATTCTTCTGGGAACATTTTCTGAAATTTCTCACACACACACACACACACAGTGTCTCTGAGGGTGTAAGCGGTTAAGACACAGGTGGCTTTTTTCTCTAATGAAGCTGCCCTGAGCGTAACGTGATCGGGACACCTGCAGCAGGTAGCACTTATTACTTATTCAAAGCCCCTGCAAGTGACACCCTCACACGGCACAGCACTATTCTACAGACACATGTTCTCACATTTTACATATCGCTCAGATACCTGGAGGCCTTTTTAACACATCAGGAAGTCAATCAAGCGCACCATGTGAGAAAATGGCAGCATCACGAGTACAAACAACCTACAAATGGTGATCACGTGATCTCCTGCGTACACACGGTTAGGACTTCACAGGTGCTTAGCAACTAAACTCTTTCCCCTCGGATGAACATTGCCATGGAGCAAAATCAATGCATGCCAGCCTGTGTTAGGCAGGTTAAAAGATATACAGTAATGCAGCTACCAACTACTCCACTCAATTACCTAAAATACTTACAATATGCGGAAAATAGCCTTTATATTAATAAATATTTTCAACTTAATTAGTGGAATTAAAAATGGCAGTATGAGTTCTTGAGACTCATGACTATCTATGGATGTCAGATATCGATAGCAATGCTGTAACCCTGAGCAACTAACGCAATAGTGTCTTTTCAGATATTGGTTTTCTTTAAGTGCAGAAGATAATATGGAGACTGTTAAACAAAGCTGTCATCACTAACAGTATATGATTTATGATTAAACTGTTCATTTTTCTAGTCTAAGTTTATTTTGACCATAAACAAAGCACTGTCACTTTTTTGGATTGCGAGAAGCTTAGCAAAAACTCAAAGCTGAAACTAACACAGCTACCATATGACTTTCAGCAAAATAATGTTTTAATGATTTATACTAAAACACACACAGCTGCAGTAAAAATTACCATTTCAAAGATCATTTTAAGTTTGTCTGAATTTACTATTAACAGGTATGTGTTTAGGTAATATTATTATTTTTGTTTCATTCTGTAAACTACTAACTACATTTCTACAAAATGTCTAGTAAAAATATGTATTTATTTTCAGAAAATGAAAACTGGAGGTCAAAATAACAGAAAAGATACTCTGTATTTCTTCAGACCTCAAATACTGCAAAGAAAACAAGTTAATGTTGCCTTTTAAGCAATACAACAGTAATGTTTGTACATGTATTTAATAAAAGTTTGCAAATAATTATTTATATAATAACCTTTATATTTACATTTTTATGTATCTTGTCATGCTGTTGTATTACTTTATGTCACTCCTAAGGTTTAATTTTGTTGAAATTCAACAGACACTGGACTGGAATGACTACAACACATCTAGAAATGCTGATTAAATTAACATTTGTAATGGTCTCTTGGTCTCTGTATATATTATATAGCTTAAGTTGAAGATTAACTTCATTTAATAAAAAAAAATGCTCCTCTATAAATATGCATCTTATCCTTTACACAAAGTGATAAAGTTCAAAGATCCTTCGAATTTTAACATAAAAATTATATTTACATTTTTCAACATATTTTTAAAAGGCTTTTGTGTAGAACGAAATATATAATCTGGTTTTGTATTAGACAGAGAAAATTATGAGACATTTTGCATTTATGTGTGATTCCTTTAGATTTAAAAAAAATATGAAATATCAAAATTAGCACCTACATGCTCCTACATGGTCAACTGCATGATGCATTTTGGTACTTTTGGCATATTTGCTTTCATACTGTATCAATCTTATGGTACTTTTCAGACACAACTAAATTTACCAAGACACTAACAACCAATTCACTCACAAATCTGACAATTACTAGTTTCACTTCTAAACAGGCAAAAGAAAATATAGAATAGAAATATTGTACAAAACAATGTGCTGCTGTAGAAAATGTCAACACTACTTAACCTATAAAACAGTTTTGCTACTGTAAAAGCTAAATGGTAGCAACCCTACCACCTCAATGCTGTGAGATGCAGTTAAACTAAAAGCATTGCTATTTGCAGTGACACTACCACCCCATACTGCTGCTACATGTTTGCTCACTGCCTAAGTGCTCATGGGATACATTTCAAGGGCAGGAATGCTGACGCCTTACCTTTCCTCTTTGATTGAGAGGATCTATGGTGAGTGTGTCGGAACCAATGTCCACTATCATGCCCAGCTGGAACCCTTCGGTTGGGTGGGGCGCCCACACAGGCTTCCCATCCTCCATTGCACCCCACAACTACACAGCAGCTCTGGAGAACACACACAAACACACACACAGGGTTAAAAGTAAAGACTGGCTGTAATGGCCGACAGTATGCAAAGCTTGTCCAACAGAAAAGTAATTTTGTTTGACACACCCAAAGTGACTGTAAACAAAATGGATTTGCAGATTACTCGAAGTGACCAACAAGGTCATCCCTTGTGACAACACCATAAGAAAACAACTCGGCACATTTCAATAGCTACCTAATTTTTTTATTTTATTTTGTCATATGAAAGGTATTGTTCATGGTATCCAGAGCATTGCTATGGAGTTCTGAGTGGCTGCTTACTTGCCCAAGAAACGTAGATCAAAATCCATACCTAAGTCTTTACGATAGGATAGTCTTTGGTGTTTCTTTGGTTGTTTTCTCACCCAACAGGTGAAAATGTTTATATAAGTTTAAAACATTACATAAGTCGAGGTACAGTATACCAAGCTGTACAATTTGAGTTGCCATTTAAGTCCAGATCAAAAATCATGCAAAGTTTGCAAACTTCATTAAAGGCACAATATGTAATTTTCGTTGCTCGAGGATGCAATTACCGCCCGCCGCCCACTCCCACATTACCGCCCGCTCCCACAATGCATGTGTTCTGATCCACATTGTTTGTGTCAGCACATGCCCGCACCCGTGGACAGTCTGTCATGTGTGGACCTCCAACATGGCATGCAGGAGAAAAATGGTAGGCTACATTGTGTGCACAACATAATGACTCCATTAGGCTACTGTTACTCCTAATTTACCCCTCAAAAATTACACTGCACGCCTGTACAACGCATTATGGCTTCGATGCGGCCACCGTAGCTAATCATGGCTGCTTTAATCATGCTTTTTTTATACAGCCATGCAGCATCTCTGAAGCGTCACAGAAGTTGCTCTACTATTGGGCTGTCTCTACACTGCTTCGTTAAAGAAACACGCCTAGTCAGTTTCTGATATTGTGCGGCAAAATCCCCAGGATTTTTTTCTTGACCGCCCACTCCAGCCTGCAGCAAAGGTTAAACTACCCGCTCCTGCGAGATTTGCGTTGGGTGCACAAACCCAATGCAGTGCTCTAACGTGTATGATCTTGATGATGCTGCATGCTACACAGAGCAGAGGTCTTCAACAAGGTCCACAGTCCTGCATAGTTTAGCTCTAAGCTTTATTTAACACTGAACCAACTAATAGAGGGTATTCATTGATGTCATTTTCCCATGTGAAAATGCCTAAACATGCCCCCATTGAGTGGCAAAATGTTCAGCAAAATGGCTCGTTGTAATAGCATTAGCTGCGAAAACACAAGTATAACTGACAATTTAACTGAATTTGACAGTAATCCTAACAACTTGCCAAACCACCAGTGGTCAGTGGCCAGACATCGCTTTTCCCGTCATATATACAAACCTATTTTCGAAGCCTTATGCCCCATTCACATTACAAGCATCAAAACAACATGATCCCATTAATTTTAATGAAGAGCTGGCGGATTCCGGCGACACAAGCAGTAGCAACCGTTGGCGACCGGATGGGGCACAACAAAGTTGAGAAATGTTTAACTTTATGCAAACAAGGAGTGACTTTTGGGAGTGTCAGCCAATAAAAGAGAAAATGGGAGCTAACGTGATTCTTCTCCTTCCAGCTCCTGCAGTGAACTTCACCAGTAGTGAGAACGCCCACTAGTGACCTAATCGCCCACCCCTGGTGACTTGCAGTGACAAAGTGAGAGGGGTTATTCTGAATTCTTGTTGAACCTGCTAGCACAGGTGACAGCACAACCACTTTTTACCATGTTAGACGAGTTTTTGTGGATTTCACACTGTACACTAATGCCACTGTCTTTTTTTCACCCAGGTTTCAATCACTCCAGCTGATGGCGATGTCACGTGCATACCCTTTATTAAGGTCTTTGAGATTGCTAGAAACATCCAGGCAAGTGTGTTGGAGTAGGTAGGAGCTAAACTCGCAAGACTCTGGACCGCACTGCCTTCAAATTGCTCTTGCCATACTTTGTGTCATACAGTATGCCAATTGTTGTGAAGTATCGCATACAGTTGAACACACCTATGATTTCCATGACAATAAAAGAATATGACGAATATGACGACACTGACAGGCAAGAGAAGAGGGTTAAAGGCAGGGTTACCATTTTTTCAAAAACGTTATCAAAACCAATCAGCAGTAAGGGCCGTGTCAGCTCATGTTCACCAAGGGAAGAGAGCAAGCGGGCATTAGAAAGTCTGTAGAAAGAGCAATGTCTTATTTATTACATAAAAGGAAAGGGTCTGTGGATTTTAGTAATAAAAAGAAAGATAAAAGTCAGGCAGGAACCAGTGTATATTTCGTTAACGAAAACTATGACGAAAATTACTCGTCAACAACATGTTTTCACTAACGAAAACGAGATGATAACTAAATAAAAAGAAATGCATTATAACGGGGGCAGTCGTGGCCCAGTGGTTAGAGAGTTAGACTCATGACCAGAAGGTTGCTGGTTCAAATCTCAGGTCTGGCGGGTAACGGCTGACGTGCCCTTGAGCAAGGCACCTAACCCCACTTGCTTACTATACAAAATGTACAAATGTATAGTACAATGTAATGTAAGTCGCTTTGGATAAAAGCGTCTGCCAAATGCATAAATGTAAATGTAAATGTAACGAAAACTGTAATAAAAATATACTGACATTTTCGTCAACAAATAAGAACAAGACAAAAATATTCTTGTCCCAGAAGTGCAGACATGTATTCTGTCTCCCGAAACTCATTTCAAAGGCAAGCACAAACTTTTATATGCCAACGTTAACTTATCTGCTAACACAAGCTGCTGCATAACGTGAAATGCAACAAAGTAAGGGAGTCGTATTGTACCGATGAAGGGAGTCATATAGTACATTAAAAGATTGAATGACATGCTAAAGATCGAATCAAATATGTAAAAAAGTTTGCATGATTGAAGAAATGTAATACAGTTTATGGAATATAATATCTTTTTGAAAGATATTTCTCATTCATCGAGTCTCATGCAAAGTAAGTTCAGCTCTTTACTTCAAAGAGGCATGGGCGTTTGAGTTTACGCGGTGTCAGAGCGTTTCATTGGTTAAATGTACTGAACGAATACGTCCTTCACTAAACAAGTCAACTGAGTCAAAATTAGATTGAATGGACTGGTACATATCCAGTATTTTCTAAACCTTTCTGAAAAGTAGACTAGAAAAGTAGATTTTAGTAGACTAAATATAATGCAGACTCGTCGACTAAAACTAGACTAGACTAGAAACTGATGGGGATGACTAAAATATGACCAAAACTAAATTGAATTTTCGTCAAAAGACTATGACTAAAACTAAATCAAAATTTGCTGTCAAAATTAACACTGGCAGGAACTAGGACCCGTGTTAATATTATAAAGACTTTCCAGCGGAGACGTGATAAGACCCGCGCTTTTAGCAGATATACGCTAGCACCCGCAATACAATGGTGAAGGCTTTCCAGCAGAGAGACGTTGGAGAGAAATATTGTCTAAAACCCCGCCCGTTGATGTTGTAATATTAGCTGTGTAACGGAGCAGTTTTGAGCGTCATTGTTTATCTCGTGTTGTCTTCGCTTATTTGATTCATTTGCATTATTATTTGCGTGGTCTAAGCTGTGATAAAACTAAGCATTTCATGCCTGCGTTGCACAGCACGTTTGAGGGCGGAGCAATGCAGGAAGATGCGTGTTCCTTTTGAGTAGTTTGTTGTCGATTTCAAATAACAACAACAACAGTTTTCAGAAATTGCTTACCCCGCCTTTAAAATTTCTTTGGATTCCAGCTATCCAGGTATTTTACTTCCCTTAACTCCATGTGTTTATTCAATGATCTTGCTCTTTAGTTCAAGTATGGCTGTGTTTAAGCTACTGTTCTCTCACATCTTTGCCTGCACATCTAAATCTCTTCATGTAAGAACAGGTCCAATCCGATCACTCTCTGTGCTTTAATGCACTGATAGTACAAATAAATTTCTTACGATGTTCAATAGAAAGCTGCTATTATGAAGAGGTGTTGTATCCTAAGCCCTGCATGACATCCGATAAGATCCATAAATCCACCAGGTTCTGCAGACGGCATGACCTGCTGTCAACGTTTTCAAAAGTAATAACGTCTAATACCTATAGCTTTATTGCAACCAACAGTGGTAAATCATATAGACTTCATGTCAAAGATTTCAGTCTGGTGTGTGAAGCAGGACATAATAACTGCTCCATGTTCTGCTCAAGTCAATGTTTCACATTCTCTGATACTTTGACAATGGCCCAATTATTGTCAAGCTAAATAACCCCATTATGCACTTGGATGTACATCTGTGCCAATCAATCGAGTCTCACTTGAGTCCTTTCAAAGGAACAGAGCTGAAAGCAGGTCATGGGATATTGCTTGTTCTGGTGCATACCTCATCAGAGAATACCTATCGGTTCTGTGCGGTTTCTGGAAAATGAGTTCGATATGGACCAAAATACAGTGATTTGTATAGTAAACATCTTTAAATTTATGATGATATTTCATCAGGCCTGAAAATCTTAATTTCATGTGATCCTGTGACACAATCTATATTGATCTTTCTACTAGATCTGAACTGCACAATCTTTGAGATTATAGTCAAACAATATGCATTTTATAATATGTTTACCAATAAATTACAGAAATGGGACAGTATGTGACCTCTGTATAATATCATAACTGCAAATACATTTAAGGATTTCATAAATAACTCCATGGGAGATTCCTCTGTGCTACATGACACAAACTATTATTTATGAAATCCACACACCCTGATGTTCAGCAACAAGCTACATGTCAGAGGTAACCCCAATATAAACTTTAGAATGGAAACACCAGTCACATTCCAACTTAACTTTCCTTTCACAGCATTCCAAGATTAAAATGTAGCTCACAGCTATATGTATTATGGTTGCCAGGCTTAATGATTGACATCTACTGAACAGTTAAAGTAGCTGCATGAAATGATGTGCAAAAAAACACCTAGATAAATCACACCCAGCTATAATATGTATCAGCATGAGCTGTGGTTGACCTAGATATAGAAGATAATGTAAGACTTCTAACTGTTTACAATAACAATTAAGGTAATAATCTTATAATCTACTATATTTATACAAATAACATCTAAATTACACATTTACAAGAATATGTTTATGCAATGGAATAATGTAATGTAAATCAATGTGAATTACCCGGTCTACTATTGTATTTTAGATTACTTTTACAGTTATAAGGCTCAATATAAAATACTGATCTATGTTACCAGTTAACAGTTTTAAGGTATACTGAGCTTGTAAAGAATATGTGATAAGAAAATTTTCTATGATACCGTTTCTAAGATATGAGCTGTGTTTACACAAAATTAATTAAATCATTAAGTCATGTAATTGATTTGATATTTACCTTTAATATGTATCTTTAAAAAATAACACATTTCACTGTTGTAATGGCAATACTGCAATATCGTGAAACCTTGGTATTTTGCTTAAGGTTATCATACCGCCAAAATCTCATACCAGCCCATGGCTAATCTATGTAATGAATCTATTTTGATTCATAGTTGAATAATTAATGAGCTATGAAACAAACCTAGTAGATAAGCAAATAACTTCTTACCCACATTCAATCTTCAACATGAAAATTATTTACAAAGTTGAACAAACAAGATTCTGTGTAGATCGGGAGAACTGAAAACTTGTGATCCATATGACTTCTGAGGACATGTTTTAGAAATATTGCTTATAGGACCTTCACACCAAAGCGGCCAAGCAACATCTATCGAACACAACTTTCAGTTGCAGTTGCGTTTTTCAATTACATCTAAAAACATACATTTGACAGCATAAGTTAAAGGTCTGAAGCTAAATGTTAAAGCAAAAGGTACAAATCACCATTTAAGTAAGACTTCAGCTGACAACAAACTCACAAGGTCTTGGAAATGTTGAGGCAGACTTGGCAAACGTGGCTGATATAAAGTTTCGTATACAAGAAGGAACATAACCAACAGAAATAAAACTTTACCAGGATGTCTAAATAAACATCTCATCAGATAGTAAGGCATTCAGAGACAGAGGAGTAATAGCACTGTACATAATTCAATGCGTGCTGACAGCTGTAATACAGAGGTTGCTATAGGAGATGGCTTGGGGTCAAAGGGCTGTTTGAGTTTCCTGTACTGCTCATACTGTATCCCTCCCCCCTCCTTCCTCTGCTCTGGCTGTCTTTGTAGCCAGAGGATATGGAAAGCAGGATGCTCCAGGATGCAAAGAGGCCACCGTCGTTGGTCTTTCCAAAGCCAATATTTTACTGTGCTTTTGCTGGGTTCTATAAATATTCAAATGAGTGTTCAAATATGAAACAACTGGGGAAATAAACCTCAAATGAGCTTTTAGAAAGTTTTGATACAATAAATGCTTAATTAAAAGGATATTTAGGGCAGTATAAGAGGAGGTATAATTCATTTGCATTACGTTTGTTTCTTCTTATGAGAGATTATAAAGGTGAAAGCAATGCAGAATTTAAACAGAACAAAGCCGCGCATGCGCAAACCGCAGTTTAAAGTCACCAAAGCATCCGTCACTCACATGAATGAAATTAAAATAAATAACGTTAACTTTAGTCACAATTTCTAACAGTTAAAGACAATTTGCTCTATTATTGTGGCTTTACGAAGCCGACTTCAAAACACCTGTGAGGTTTAAACATCTCATCATGAAAACTTTATCGGACAGACGTAACTTGAAAACATTCTAACAGTTTACAATAATAAAACTAAAGACCCCAAAGATTTCAAAGTAGTAAACTATTTTCAACACACACGATCCTTTATAAACTAATATAGTATGAAATAATATACGCATTAAGTCGAGATTTAAATGATTTAAACACAAATCTAGCTTCTCAGAAATTAACACGAGACATTCATTAGAAACATTAGTGACATATTCATTAGCAGCTTGCTAGCTTGCCTCCATGCTACTAAATACTATAACATCAAACAACAAACCTCTCTAAACAACAGCCACACAATGAAAAAACTACAAAAAGTCACTCACAGTATGTGTAGGCTATGTCCTGTAAAAGCGGATATCTTTGTGGACAATGAAGCGACAGACTGTCCCGGTTAGCGGTGACAGATTGTCTCGATGTAAAAAAAATATTCCCTTTTCCAAAGCCGCTGTGCTTCCCCTCTGTGTCCGGCAACAGACTGACGCGCTGAGGAATAACAGCGACCTCAGCGGCGACACACGAGCGCTGACACACCGCTGCTGTCAAAACCTTGTGAACTCACTACCTAGACAACATTTGTGGATATCTCGAGCGCGTGCGGCGGTGTTTGGCTGTCAGAGGCGCGTGGTGCGATTAAAGGCAGTCTGGGTAGACAGGTGACTAGGTTTTTAAACACAGCAATTCAGTCATTTAGTTATTTAATGACCCATGGCTGTCGTTTTTGTTTTCCAAAAACAGAATAATACAGAAGTTGTTAAAAAATAAAGGCGATATGGACATCCTCCATTCTTGCTAAACATAGCCTAAATAAACTTTCATTTTGATAATCTTTCCTTTTAACACAAATTAGTATTAAATAATATAATGTAGTCTATTGTTGACACTAGCGGTCAAAAGTTTTGGGACACTTGAGTAAAATTGTTATATATAATTTTCCAAACATACATGTTTTTTCAAAGTCAAAGTCAGCTTTATTGTCAATTCTGCCACATGTACAGTACATACAAATGGAAGATTGAAATTGCGTTACTCTCAGACCCTAGGTGCATACAGATAACATAGAATAACATATATCAAAAAAATATATCAAATTACAGATAAATACAAAATCTATATATATACACAAAACAACTTTACAAGCAAGGGATATGTAACTGAAATAATTGTGCAAACCAAAGAAATAATCAACAGTGCAGATGAAATAAACAGCAGTGCAGATTAAATAAAACCGTTTCATGACAAAACTAACATTTTATTTAATAAAAAATGTTTTGTTTTTAAATGGATACCTTTGACTGAATAATTAAGAAAGAACAGCCAATAAGAGCACCGTATAGATAAAAACTCCTTTAATATTGTTTAAAAAGCATCTCAGGGTGAGAGAGCTGTTTGAGAAAATTACATGAAAACATTTCTAGAAAGATGCTTCAATTTATTTTTCATTTTTGTTTTAATTACAACATAATTTCCTTTGTTTTATTTCATAATAATAGGGGCAGTTGTGGCCTAATGGTTAGAGAGTTGGACTCGTAACCAGAAGGTTGCCGGTTCGATTCTCAGTACCGGCAGGTAACAACTGACGTGTCCTTGAGCAAGGCACCTTACCCCCGTTTGCTCCCCGGGCACTGCAGTGATAGCTGCCCACTGTCCCAGTGTGTGTGTGTTCACTATTCACTGGTTGGGTTAAATGCAGAGGTCACATTTCAGGTATGGGTCACCATATCTGATAAAAATAGGTCACTTCATAATTGTGATGAGTTTATTATTCTAAAATGTGGAAAAAATATGAACACATAAGTGTCCCAAAACTTTTGACCGCTAGTGTACACTAGAAATAACTTAAAAACAGTATTGTAATTTCTTATCTGTCTCAGGCCAAAATGTGATAATGCTTTGTAAAATAGTGCTCGAAGCAGAATTCTTTGTAGACTTTAATATTGATAAATAATTGTATCACAATATGTCATTTAGGTGATAAAGAGAAAGTCAAGAGCTGTCCACTGGATTGTCATGGTTACTAAAACATGCGCAACTGATACAAACTGGAGATTCATACATTTTTTAGGGGCTTGTAATTCAAAACTTTTAGAAGTATTCCTAAGTTGAAATGTAATACTTCATTGAAAGCAGACTTTGTGTTTGTAAATCTAATTAGGACACCTGATATGTCTCTACGAGGCACTGTATCAAATTTCTGAGCAAAACAGCTATAAGCAAAAACTTAAAGACTTTCAAAGATCTACACCAAAATATTTGTGAGGTTACAGTACACACGTAAGCCTATAGCTTGAAGCAGCCTTGCATTAGGCTATAAAAAACATTTGTACTGTTATTTCCAAATTACTGTATGGCATCTTGTGGGATGACAATATCAAACATAAAGTCTTTCAGAAAAAAATTATTCAATAGCAGAAACCATTTTAGCAGTGAGGTTTTACTATTTTAGTTTTTGACTAAACAAGTTAAGACAGGAGTACAGTTATGTCTTTTTCTCATCTGGTGAGCCTGAAGAAACACCATTAATTAGATTTAATGGCACACTGACTTTTGCATTTCCCAGGAGAACAGCAGAGATAAAAACAGGTGTGCCAGAGCACATACGGTATGCTATTAACACAACAGCAGGGAAGAGCTAAATGGAAGAATCGCTTGCTTCATTTCCAGACATTATTAGGCCTGACAAATGTTATTGTTATCTCTGAATGTTTCGCAAAAACATCAAGTCTAATGAGTGTAAAGTAAGGAACATGGTTTTACTCACAGATATTCTGGTTGGTAACCACATAATTACTTAATAAGATTTCCAATTCTAATTGGTGACTGCACAGCAAACCTGGATACAAACTATACAATAGGGTACACAAGTAGTGAATTGAGAAACAATATCAGATGTTTAGACGTTTAGGCTAAATAATTTAGTCAAAAATGAAAGCTTTTGTACTGTATGAGATTCTCATTGTATGAGAAAGCCTGTGCTTACAATGCAATTGTCAATAAATTTATTGTATGAAAAAGGGCTGCATAAAGATTCTACAAAATTCTTTTGTGTTCTACTGAAACAATTTGAACTGTGTTGGATAAGCAGATACGGTAAATAATTTACTTATTTTCAGCTAATCAAACAGCAAAATTCAGTATTCACAATGGTAACCAATCCCTCTGAAACACTTATTCCATATGCTGCACGGCCTGCTGGCAGATGGGTAATTCCACAAAGCGCTGAACTAATAACCAAGTGCACAGTGCATGATCCTCTCAAAAGATCTCATTATGCCCAACAAGTTAAGAGATAAAGGAAGTTTCTCATATGGAAAACACAGCAGGGAGGAAGCATTCTAAGAGGTGAAAACGCAAAGACAGACAGTTGGTCTGCAGACATTTTCCCCTGCGGAACAGAGAAAGAAATGCTAGAATCTACTTTTACAATTGCATTCATTCGTGCTCCACAAATAAATCATTATTTCTCAGGCAGGGTCACTTTCATTTGGGTCTTTAAACCCTGATTAGTTGACATGCTTGCTATATTTTGTACATATCACTTTACCCTGCCTTACCTCTTGACACTTAGGGGTTAATAAATCCAGATTAGCAATCAAACGATGGGGCTTTCATTGACTGATTCTCACATTTTGTACAATATTCCAAATGTTTCTTATTTATTTACATGCAGCTAAACACTAAAGGATCAGGGAGCACATTATCTTCCAAAAGTTCTTCATCCAAGACACAGAAATATATCAAGCCATTCAGTTAGAACTTTGGGAGCCAGGGCTCTTATGGGCTCCTGGGATCAAACTGTATAAAAGAGCAGCAGACTGTGCAGCAGGCCAATCTGATTATCTGTGAGAACAGACACAATTCTGTCTTGCAGAATGAAGTGAGTCTAAACAACACAACCAGAATTTGCATAAACCATTTCTCTGAGGATTTGCATTTATTTAGTCTTAGACCACAGGACAAAAATCTTGATCTTTAAACTGATGAAACTGACCTGGCAGCTGTTTTACCTTATATTATTTATTTATCACCTCAGCAGGTTAAAAATGTAGTCAATTTAAACTGAACACAAAACTTTCATTTTAATAGATTCTATTTACAATATATTCATATTACTTAATGTCACAAACCAATTGGCATTCCCAAAACAAATACTATTAATTTAATACACCAGTACTTTTGCACAAATCCATGAAGTGGCTGAGGCTGCAGTAACACTGTATGACCTGTAGATGACCTAAAGTCAAACCGTTTGCGCTTTGTGGAGCTTGAGAACGAGTCGTTTGATTTGCTGCCTCTTCTTCTTCACCGTCTTCTGTAAAAACCAGTCATTTAGGTCCATGCTGGGATGGAAATTTTGAGGTGGATCCTAAAAGCATGATAAGTGGGTTATTAACAAGAAAAAAATTAAGAACTGATGTCCAGCAGTTACTATATGATCAGTACCTTAAGGAATCTTTCCACATACTGTAGGAGATAGATGCCACAGTCTGTGTAGTTATCCTGCTGTGGGACACGGGGACTCCATCCTTCCATCACTCCCTTTCCAAAACTTTGCCAGCAGCCGTTTTTTACCCTCCATTCTTCTTGCAGGTATCTTGACAAAACATCATAAAGAATAAATGGGTATAATAGCAATTGAAAAAGATATTGAAAATGGACAAGGCACAAAGACATTAATGACAGTTTCAATAATAATTCTTATATTCTGTGTTAGTATGGAAATTTTTTATGGAAATTGCAGACACAGATTTAAATTTTGTATAGCAGTTACGAGTCCTTGAAATATAAAAAAGTATAAGCGGAAAAAGAGATCTGAATGTAGTCAAATGGAAGACATGACTAAGCAGCCATTATACTTATACATTATAACTTGGAGTTACTCGAATTCACACAAAATAAAAACTTATTTCATCATTTACTCTACAGTAAAATGCATAGTTGTTTTAGTTTCTGGAGACATTTTAAAGAATGCTGTTAGCAACAAACTTATTTATGTTTGATGTAAGAAAGTCCATACAAAGGTTTGGAACCCTATCAGCATGACTGCCTAATCCAGAATATAAATGTTGTACTTAAGTCATTTGAAAGTCATCAACCATCATTAAAATAGAAGATGATTACTCTTGGAGTATCTGCACCACTGATGATCTGGTTCGGCAGTAAAGTGAGTCCATGATGAGTATGCACGGCCTATCAACAGAGACAACTGGGTAGAAATCAAACATTTTACATTACAACATTCAAAACATAAATGTTACTGCCATCTAGTGACAGATAACAGGTAAGCATTCAATGTTGGGCACCCACAATTGAACAATTTGGTGTAATTTCAGAGGAAATGACCCAAATGAATACTCACTGCTTTGAGTCTTTATTTTTACTGTTAAGGACGTGCGTGTTTTCAAAAGCCTTGTAAGTAAGAAAAAAGAAAAAAGGTCATATTTCGGAAAGAAAAGATTTTTCTCTTGCCTAGATTTTCAAGTATACATTAAAAGGATGAATATTGTAATATAGGCCATTTCCATGCAAAGGTACATTTACATGTACTCATTTGGCAGACGCTTTATCCAAAGTGACCTACAAGTAGGAGAGCATAAAACATTTTGTCAACATGACAGATTTAAAAAATGTTTTTGTTGGGTATTATTGCTTTTAGTTTGTGCATTTTAATTCACAAAAAAAGTTTTGCCTGAAAATGTCACATCCATAATGCTGGAATGCCCTATACTAGAATAAATAAAACACACTAAAACATAACCATGCATACACACTGCTTTGGCAATGTGTATTAGCAGAGTTATTACATTACCTGAAAGGCTGCAGTATCATCATCTGAATCCAAACAAAAACTCTTGTTCAAGTCACCTGCATTTGGAGAAAAAGCCTCAGAAAAAAACATTTCTGGTTCAAAACATGATAAACAGATAAATACTGATTACCACTAAAAACAACTGACTGGCATGTTTACAGCATGCCTTTACAAAACCAGCATAAAATTAAAAAAAGTTACTCTATCATGTTCAGCCATACTACAACTAATGCTTTCTATCTCTCACTCTCGATAAATTACCTATTGTTGGACTCCATTTGGTGTTGTGCTGTGAAAATTCCTGACGGTAGAAGAGAGACATGGGATTGGGTGGAGATGGATCACAAATAAAATCTGCTGAATTTTCACTGATGCACACATCCCAATCACTGGTCTGCGAAACCAGGCCAGGAAAACAGATAACAGCCAGGTACCAGTGAGCACTGAGAAGACATTGTGAAAGAGTTTAAGTTGAGGTTAATCCTTATTTACCAAAGTCAGAAAGAACATTGTTAAATGATCACCAGGGGTACAAACACTCCTCTAGCAATTTTCACCTTTGATTAATCGGGACAAATATAAAGTCCTTCTCAAAAATGTTCACATGCCTGGTCCATGTTTTCACCCGGTTATGCCTGAGCTCTTGAATGCTGTTGAATAGTGCATTCATTGTTTATACAAAGCACATTATGACCTTGGACTTCAAGTACTTTCACAATAATATTCTTTACATACGATAAACCTGCGGTTTCTGGAGGCCTTCTGTGATCTTCCTGAGTGAGGTGTTTGAAGAAGAAAGAGCTGAAGACATGACAATCAACAGCATCTTCTCTCTTTAGGTGCTCGCACACCAAGAACCTGTCGTACAACGAGAAGAACATTGAGGAGAAGAACATAAGCACAACACCTAAAGATGATTCTCATTTCCACTGCTCCAACTTTAATGATTTTCTTCACCTCAGATAGAAGTCTACTATCACATCGTTTAGGAATGTGCCTTCTTCCAGACAGTTGAGGTCCTCTTCTATGATGGTTATGCCCCCTTTGGCTGGTGGAGGGGGGTAAACAACCAGTCTGAAAAGAGAAATTTTATAAAAGAACAATTCTTACCATCAAAAAAGAAAAACTGTTTAGGGCAGCCAACCGACTTTTTGATTTCCTGTACGGGCGACAAGGGGACCTCTAACAAATCCTCATCGCTGTCTGAGACACTGAGAGTTGCGATTTCACATCGAGTGGCATCAGGAGAGGGTTGAAGTGCCACCGAGGCCTGCTCAATGTTGGGATAGAGACAGCTCAACAACTGGAGATGATGATGTTGTGCTCTTACATCACTGACTTGCAAAGGTTTACACTGTTTGTTGTGGAAATGTAATAGAAGGAAGGAAACCTGACTCATGACAGGAAGTTCATCCTCTTCAGACTCAAACGCAGTGATCTGAACACAAAAAAATAAAGGCAAATCAAAGTTACACAGTACAGAACACAATAAGTGAGAGTGGATGACAATTTTCAACATTTTCCATGACCCACCTGATGTTTTGGGGCATGGTTGTGTCTCTTCAGCCTTCTGTAGGCTTCATCAAATGACAGCTTTACTGGAAAACTCCAGATGTTATTGCTCCTGCCAATCTCTGTGAAGATTTCCTCAAAGATGAGCTGCTCTGGGAATGTGAACTCCTTCTCAAAAATAAGGACTATGTATTTCTCATCTTGATCTGAGGTGAGCGTATACACAATTGATCTGGTTAATCACACTACATAATGGATGGACTGCAATAAGTGAAGATGGTTTGTAATCGATTTGTCATATCATCTCACTCTTGCTCTGGCAGTCATACCACGCCCATGAATCATCTTCCTTCACATCATATACAATCTGGGCTCGTAGACGGTAGCTCGCCGTGGGTGCTGTCTGTAGAAACAGTGACGGCAGTCTCTGCACTGTGCACCATTCACAGCTGGTGACCTCTGATGCTTCAATTCGTACTGTTTGTGATGGTAGGGAAAAGTAATGATTAGCAACCTTTATATGAAATGCAGAACTGCAAATATGACAGTGGGACTGAACAAAAGCAGTACCCATTTACTTCTATTGTACAGAGACAAAACCAATGCAGGTCAATGAATACCACCATTGTTCGGTTAACATTCTTCAAAATATTTTCTTTTGAGGACAAAATGTTCATTTTCATTTCCAGCTGTCTACATATGTACATTGTCTTACCTTCATTTGCAATCTCAATGTAATCCACTGTAAACTGTAGAAAAAGCACACATCCTGTGTGTTAACTGTATGGTGGTCTTTGATAAAACACTTTTTTTAAACTATTAACAGGTACTGTCAAACTTTAAACTACTTTTAGAAAACCTAAAAAAATATTCTTACCGTGCATTGGGTAGTCAGTGAGTCAGAGCTTTTGAAAATCTTAGTCAATGTTCCAATTTTTAAACATCTGATGTTGAGTACAAGTCTGGTCGATCTTTCAACAGTGTCTCTCTTTGGCTGTTTAGGTGATGTTGCCTTTCTGGTTTTGGGATTCTTCACTCTCATCCGACAGACAAGGTTTCCAAACTGTGGCAGAAATCACATGGAATGATGAAAATACATGAGACAAACTGGAACAAATATTCTGAGAATTCTTTACATACCTCATCTCTCATTCGATATTTGCGTTTAATTAGTTTGTCTTGGGATTCATCATGAATAAATGTGTCACATACGGTTTTCTTGTGATTCACAACAGGATCTGTTGGCAACACAAAGGCAAATATTTTATTAACAAATCAGCTGGGTCTCTAAAAAGAATAAATCATCATTATAGATACCTGATTTACAAATTAAAGAGAGGCCCTCAGGTTTGCTCTTCATTAAACTATCTGTGGTCTCCTTTTCCTTATTACTAGAAAACACATCTAGATCCCATGCAATCTGTGTTACCACATACAGTAAAGCAATGTACAAAAGGACACAGAAACTTAATGTAAAAAAAATCTGACTTACCTTTAGAATCATTGATGAAAACGTCTTTCCTATAAGGACAAAACTTTCTCTTTACATTTTTTTCTCATTTTGATGTTTACTCAATCCATTCCCTTGACATTTAATAGCATAGTTGACTTAAAATAACTTTGAATATGATAATAATGTGTCAAACCTTAACTCACTCCTCCAGCAGGTGGGTTGAGTCGCATAGTTGAATCGTTGTTTAAACGGTGTGAAGAGTTCAGCTTGACTCTCGGTTTTAGGCCTACATTTCGGCGGGTCCATAACGTTACACAAACTTCGCTATTTACAGGAATGTTTGTGGTTTTAACTAGTCTTTTAAATTACTCACGTTAATATTCTCCTCATTCCGACCAGATTAAGTCCAATGGCGTTTCCTTTCAGAGGTTTGACTTTCAAACTGTTGCGATCTAGACAGAGTGGACGAACCTTTTCCAAAACAGAAATCGTGACACTGTGAGAAACTTCTCTTAGAAAATCTATTCAATAAAAAATGGTTTATTAGATAAAGTGTGAAATACGTTCTCTGACAACCACGAAAAATGTTTTATAACTACGCTCACCATTTTGAAGTATAATTTGTCACTCTAAACAACAATTAAAAACAATCTCAGACGAACTTCAACGTCACGTTGCGTAACGTAACGTAAGCGCGTATCAGCTCATTTAATTTGCTGATGCTTGACAGGTGTTGGTCGGTGCTTCGTGACGCTATACGGTTTGTCGCGTCAGACAGCTGTTGTGTATCTGATATTTGGTACCAGTGTCACCTGTGGGGTCAGTGACCTCTAGTCCCACGTCTAAACAGTGAAATACGATTTTTTTTAACCTCTGGGCTGATCTCAGGCTCTTAGATGTGGTTTTAATGTGTGCTTTTGTTGCGCAGTTATAGGTAGCAGGTGGTGTCTGTGTGGTGTAGCCTACGTCACTGGATCGAATTTCTCAATTTTATTTTGTTCATGTTACCAAAGAAAAAAAATATTGTTCATGTTACCTAATATCTCTAATATCTAATATTAACTTCCCACATTGAGTAATAACTTAAGTCTTTTTACCTACTGCTCAGGCATTTTTTCAGGCATTGTCTTTTAAACAGGGTTGCCAGATTTGCGTACCCAAACCAGCCCAATATCCAAAATAGCCTACCAAAACTCAAAATATGCAGCTCCTATAACTAAAATAGATATTATACAGTGTATTTCTTTTTAAATCATAAACAAAGTAACGCAATTCCTTTGAAAATCCAAAGACCTGGCAACACAGCATATTATGTTTATATGTTATGAAATATTTCGCATATTTAGAAAATAATCATTCAATAATATTTAGACAATAATAAAATAATTGTTTAGAAAATAAGACTATTTTAGGACCACAAACCCTTATCTAAATATAGACACACAGAGCTTCTTTTGTGACCAATAATAAATCAAATATTAGCACTAGAAATCGGTGACATTGCTTTTTATTTACCATCCCATTTTTTCTAACCCTCTGATATGCAGTTTTATTAAATAAATTAACAATCTAGTTTTCACAAATGTTTATTTACTCAAAACAGTTGCAAACACAGCTATGGCCATATTGAGACAATACAAGATGACTTGGATTTGTTATGCAGAGAAAAGCGGATTCACTCTGTTAAGGTGGAACAACCCAATGATTCTGGCATCCAGCATATATTTGTTTGATTTGATCAAGGCCTTATCGGATACGATTTACAGTAAGAAATGCACAGCCTGTACGGTACACTATTCAATAGCTGAGCAAAATAAATACAAAGTAAGACACATAAATGCAGCAACACTAGCAGCAAACGTCAGTTCAATTTGACATGACATCATCTATTCAGTAGCATCACTTGTGTGATGGCCACTAAAATAAAGTACATGGTAACAATGAGTATTGTACCTTATGCTTGATGCTGTTGAATATTATGGTAAAACCACTTTCCATCCATGTGGTGAGTTTCTATTTTTCATTCTATGTAAAATGAAGTATAATTAAAGAAAAAAGTGATTTACAAACAATCACTCCTAAACTGTCAGTGTATAACATTCACATGCTCCCATGGGTATTAGGAAAATAACCTGTGCCTTTAAGTTACTGTAGTCTATGTAACTCATTTAACTCACACGTTTTTTTAACAATATTTTGCCCTCAATTATTGTACCTCTGTCACTGGCCCATCTGTATGTAGAATAAACTGTAGAATTTACCCCTTAATGTAATCTTACATTTTCCATCATTTAGTCATTGTCTGGTTTACCTTCACATTAATATCTTTGCATGTAGAAAAGATCCATGCCCTTGATATTGTTGGGATTTTTCCTGACAGTAACTGAAAGTGATTAGCCAGTGAAAAAGGCAGATTGAGGCTGAAGACGCAGACGGATGATGTAAAAACGACCCTTCCATACTGAACGGATCCAAGACGATGAATAACTGCAAGTTTCTTCATTCCCTTTTTTCTTCAAAAATGTCTTTCCCAACACAATATTTACATTCAAGTCCGTTGTGCTACCCACAAACTGTGTACCTTTAGTTTTGTTCATTCTCATGTCGATATGTTAAACATGCTGATACGGCGAAGGTGTGTGCTGTTGGTGCTACTGTCTGATGGGTGTTTGTTGATACGGATGTAGTGCATAAACCGGCATGGGACGAGTCAAACGGAGTATATATGGTGAGCCCATAGATTTGTGGGAAACCGAGGGGATATTAACACCGTGCGGTAAAGGGGGGGCATTCAAAGTGGCGGGCGGAGGAAATGGTGAAGGGTCACGACGAGATGAAAGAGGATGCTCAGAATTCGTCCTGGTCCAAGCGGGCGTGTTCGTCTATTTCATCATCGTCTGGCGGTGCAAAGCCATCCTGTATGAAAAATTATTGTTTTTGTATTGTCATTACTTTAATCAAACACTGTATTTCTTTTTGCATACTATAGTAATCATGCTGCCATCTAGAGTAACATGCCAAATTTATTTAAGCCAATTCAATACTTCAAATTCATTCCCAAAATGCTTTGGCATGAGAACAGTGATGAAATTCATCGAAGGCAGCTAACAAATGAGAAATTGTTAATATAAATATTTTAATATTATTTTCAAGTAGGCCTATAATGAAATTGGCTTTCCAAGGCATGTCAATTTACTATTTTTAATTTTCTTAATGTCTTTACATTACATCAACTCATCAAAATAACTTTTTTTGTTTTACAACGTCAACTCAACCACTTGCTAAAATTTTAAATAGTAAGTTGAAATAACTTGTAAAGCCGATTTGATTTTACAGTACTTAAAAACTTAATTGATGATAGTCAATGTGAATGATGGTTACAAGCATTCTTCCAAATATCGTTTTGGACAGAGATTTATGTTTTTATACAATACTGTAGGAAGTCTCGTGGCACTGTACCTCTGTGGCATACAGGATGTCAATTATCTTTGTCATAATAGGGCTGTTTTCATTCTCGTGTTCTTGGCAGATCAGTTCAATGTCTCGAAGTTTGCTGAAGTAAAAATCTCTCTCCTTCTCCAGACCGTCTACAGTTAACTTCAGGTCCATTAACTTGAAAGAACAAAGGAACACATGGTAAGAGACAGTGCAGAACATGCTTATTCCTTTAGGACAAAAAGTAAATATTCTTGTTATGGTGACATCAACAAACAATTTCCCATTTTAATTCAGAATACTACTGTAAATAAAATGTGATTCTCTGTACAGAAAGGATCGGGAGGCTTGTCTGAAGAATAAAGCAGAAAATTAATATGAAAATAACTTGTTCCCTAAAATGAAATCTATAAATTTACCTTAACATTTTCTCTATGCACGTTTGTATTTCTAAAGAATTCCCATTCCCATCTGAAGTATTTCAAGGTAGAGTAAGGCTTTCTTACCCTCCCAGGGACTCTACCTGTTGATTAAGCTCCATGATTTCAGCATCACTGCCCCCATTTCTAGCATGTGTGGGGTTCTTCCTTACGGTGGTGGTCACCCTCTGTGGTGTGGGCATGTTTTTGGGTACTGTTGGCGATGTTCTCTGAGGCCCTGAAATTGGAGATGTTTTGCTTTTAGCTACAATAAACATACAGGTGCTTGGCAGACGCAGCATAAAAATCAATCCATGCAATTATAGCTGCTGATTTCTATCAGCATCCTCTAAACACTCTTATTCACTGAACTACAGCTAAAGCTTCAGAAACATCAGCATTTAACAAGCTTCAGCACACTGTAAAACATTTTTTGGGGGTTACCTGGCTGCCTTAAAAATATGAGTTAACTAATAAATTTCATGCAAACTCATTATGTTAACAAATATTTTTTATATTTTAATTCAACATTTCTTTGCATGGGCGGCTTGTTACCCCCAACACTTTGGTTAAGCCTGCAAGCTTGTTATCTGCTTTATATTTGGCAGGTTTAACCAAAGTCAGGGAAGCGTGACGAAATGTTGCCACAGACTAAATGGAGGTCACATTCCCGATCCACCCCAATGACATCACAAAAGCACTTTTATGCCTCTTTGGGGACTTTGTTTCGGCATCAGTTCATTGGCTGTTAATAATAAAAGGATCTCTTTAGGGAATATACATTATACTCTCTTTAGGGAACATCTTATTTGAACATATAGGGATGAATAGGACTGACCAAAATAACAGTAAGCAAGCAATGAATCTAGCAGCACATGAGAGAACATTGAGAAGCATTAGGGATGGGTGATATAACCCATGCATATATCTCTATATTTTGGCTTTTTTATGAAATTGTCTTCAGATCTATTAAAAGAAATAAGTTTTTTAATCAGAAAAGCAATTCAAGGTGTTTTCCATACTGTTTTGCCTTAAATGACGTAAAGGAGGGTGGGATGTAATTATATTTTTATATGTGCAAATAAACAAATGTTACACAAACTATTCAACAAATTGTTTATTTATTAAAATTAATAAACAATCAAAATCAACAAATTGTTTATTTAGTACAATTATTATGCAACAAAATATTAATATTATTAAAATAAAATATAAATAGTTATATTATTAGCCACTAGCCAGAGCGATTGACAAACACAGACCAGAAGTTAACTTCGGGCCAGGCGTGTGCATATTAATTATTAATATTTAATATATCACCCAGCCCTAAGAAACAAACTTAATTCAAGAACTGATTCTGGAAAAAACTTTATTAGTATTGATTTCGCTAGCAACGCCAAGGTCATGGGTTCGATCCCAGGGATTGCAATGTAAATCGCTTTGGATAAAAGCATCTGTCAAATGCGAAAATGTAATGTAATGAAAGCAGTTCTTGTATTAAAATGTGTACATACATAGTGACACCCATCTGTTTGTGCCATTGTAATATTGATTGTTTATTGTTTTCTCATCAATGAAAGCTTGGGCATGGATTAGTCATTCAGAAGAACCAGCTGCTTTGCGGAGCACATTTGCCATCAGCAGAAGCTCAACAGTCAAGCAGCAAAGGTGTGACAGAACGTTGATGTTACCTGAAGGACCAGTTCTCTTGGGTTTGTGGGAAATGTGTTCACCTGGGTTTGGTGAAGGCGCCACATCCTGGCCCTGTCTGGCTTGCATCGGATCGTACTCTTTTCCGTCATAGTTGGCATCAAATAATTTTTTAAACCACTGGACGAATTCAAAGTTGTCCTGGAATTTTCCTTTCACTAGTTTTTCCACTGCTATTATCTGGATGACAGAACAGAACAGGAAAATAAAAGTAAAAGATAAGATGTAATACTTTTCAAAATGTATTATTATAAGTTAAATGTATATATTACGATATTATAACATTTATTTATTATAATTTATTTATAGCATTATAGCAACCCCACAGAAAGGCTGTCTTTTACAAAGTTTTACACATACCCTACTGTGTGTTTATTATTATTTTTTATTCTTCCAATAACTAGTACTCTCACAGTGTGTTTTCAGTACAGCTTGCAATGCAAAATTGTAAAAAGTGAAAAACATACAAAAAGCCACTAACTTTGTCAATATTCATCCTTTTAAAAGCCGCCTGCAGTACTTTGAAGTTGTGTATAAACTCATGTTCCAGCTTGGCTTGAAATTTCACTTTCTTTAAAAGAATACACCCTGGAAACAACATGTCCATGAACTGACAATAAGCCGCCCCTATAGACAAACAGAAAAAAGAACATTGGTCAAAAGAGCATTCATTACTCAAATAGTGTCTTTGATCAAAATGCACAGTGTGCTTGTCATCTGTATACAGAGCAGATGGATTTATTTCATCGAGTTACATGTTATCTCCCAAAATGATCAAAGGTAAAGTCTTTTCTGTCCAACTTCTTACATCCCTTTTGTTGTGTAAGTAAAAGTACAGTTAGTAGTAATAGTGCAGTTGGGAGGAGTTCGGGAGATAAAAGACCCACCTGAACACAACTGTTCTATTTTGGTGTAGGTGAGTTGGAGGGAGTCGTTCACCCATGCCAGCATGTCATGTCGGCTCAGGTTCTCAATTGTTACTGATGTGGAGTATACATTCACTGCCATCTCCTGTGAAGACAAACACAGACACACAAATACTATACACTATAGACCAGGATTTCCAAAAGATTTCAGCATGGCTTTGTTAAAAACAAGAATAATGTCTTGGGGTATTTATAAATGATTTATTTTCTGGTTTTTAATAATACAGTAATGTCTTAAGTCCTGCTTACTATTTCATCTAGCAAAAAATCTATAAATATATATATATATATATATATATATATTAACCAACAACACTTTGGGACCAGACAATTTTTGATATATATACAAACAGTGCATTCTTGTCATATCCTAACACACATTAAAAATGGTCACGAACGATTGTTTAAAGACAGAGAAAGTAAAATAATAATAATTATAACTTAATAAAGTATGTTTTATACATAATGATATACAACCAAACTAAACTACACTAGATATAATAGTATATATTACACTACATATTAAAATATATCAACAGAATATCTAAAGAGGTTTTTATCATATACGTTTTGTCTTAAAAACAATTCCACAATCAATATATTTTCTGATAATAATAAACTAACCACATTTATCTTGTATAGTGTTATTCGTTGAATAAAACCAACACTATTACGGTCAGAATACGAGTTATAGTAGAAACAGGCCCTAACTCTCGTTCTGTACATTAGAAAGCGTTATATATTTTGCGTTTTTATATTTAGCAGCCCATTAAAATCTGCAGTAAGGGGGTCAAATTTGGGGTCCGCTGAACAAATGGCTCATTATTATGACAGTTGCTATGCGGCCCCCTCTGCAGGCCCCGCCGTACATAAGCAACAATCTCTAGTGCCAACACATACAGTACACGCTCGATGCCTTAGCACAGACAAAAGAGACCAGTATGCACATTTAATGCCAATCATTCTTTTAAAAATTCCAACTAAATGTAACAGTTTAAAAATGGTCTACTCACTGTATTTTGACTGCGTCCTTCCCAATGTTGATATTACACTGGCTGAAGGCAGTCTTGCTGTCAAATCCGATGCGAGGGCTGGCCACTGCTGCTGTGGGTTGCCAGATATGCGCTGCTGCTTAGTTACGGGCCGCCCCCGATAGCGCATGCAACGCGCGCGCATGCGCTCCGCCCTGTCTTTGCAAGAGACATGCTTTTAAAAGTAACACTAGAATGTCTGTGAACAACTTTATAGCACGTTTTACTAGTAACATTGACAAATATTTGACAGTATGAGGCTAGTTGTCAACTTTACTTCAGTGAACATTTCTGTATGTATCCAAGCACAATCAAGTCTTCACCTAAGAAAAACAACCATGCTTTTATTATAGCAAAAGCGTAGTAAATAAATATATAAATAAAGTTGGATATTATGTGGTGACACCTTTGTAAATCTCTGGTAACTATGGTTTCACTACAAATAAAGCCAAAACATATGGTGAATAGTTATAATTTATCTAGAATTAAAATCCCTCAGTTTATGCTGTGTGGTTTTTACTGTTTTGACATTTACCCAACAATAACCAATTGTGTTTCAGAAAAGAAGAAATAATTCTGCCATGGCCTGCACCATTATGTTTGTAAATTATTATTTATAATCAATGTGATGTAAAAAAAATCATTAAAAGGTTATAAGCAGAAGCACAAGATCTTCCCCTTAACAAACACTGTTCAGTTACATTGTTCATAAAACACACTTAACTGAGGTTGAAGGGGCTTTATTTGCACTTTTCATGAGATCAACACATGTTAATACGCACAACTGTAGTGCATACGCAGCACATTTTAGAAAATTGAAAAACATACTGAAAATCCAGAATAAAAAAATACATGAGTATTGAGCACTGACAGAAATGCTCTTTCCACACTAATGCTTGTGTCACTGTAACATTGAGTTAAACTACAGAAGTGATTGGAACAACTTATACAAACATGTACAAAAAGAAACACATGCTCCGGTTAGCAGTCTGGTGTCGTTTAACTGGCGTTTGGTTAGTACTTGTGATCAGAAGTGAACCGTTAATGTTTCTGTATTAATGCACAGTGGTAATCTTGCAGTGAACAGTAAAGCAACGTTATTACATCATAATTACAGTTTAGTGCTTCAACAGGTTACTTGAGAAAGATTGTGAAGATACAATGAAAAATGTTTAACTCTTAAAAAGAGCTAAGAGAATGTAGACTGTTAAAGAATAGAAAGATAAAACTGTAGCTAGTGTCGGATCAATCAGGTCTCAGGTACTTACACTAAAGTAGACAATTTGATATGTGATGTAGTAAACAATATCATCCTCATTTCACATTTTAGGAGCTTAACGCTGTGTGCTTATAAACAACATTAAAACAAAATTAAAAATAATTTTTTTTTTGAATGGTTAAGCAATACATGTGACATCACATAAAGTGGCTTTATCATCAGTATAAAAAAAACTTACACAACTTAAAAATCTATTTAACATATTTTCTTGGCTTTAAAAGATTAATAAAAATATTAACACCTTAACACAAAGCAAAAATGTATTTTATAAGTTGACAACAGTTGACAATTGATCGAAGGTTGTAGGTAGAGAGGCAGGGTGCTATTGTACATAAGCGTACTTCAAGAGTTAACACACTGAGGTAAATGTATAGTCTGCCAACACATTAAAACAGTTCAAATATTAAATCACTTTACAATGGTTCACATTTTCTATGCCATGAACAACAACACAAGCTAAAATAATTCCCATTCATAATCAAATGTTCATTTGCTCACGAATACTTTAAAAGGTTGCATATGTAAAACAGGTACTGTTGTTGATGTATTAACATAAACTATTCGTAAAAGAGTCTTGTACGCAGCCTTCGCAATTTCATTCCTTTGAATATAAAGAACGAAACACCCTGTTACTTTTTTATTACCAAATCTCCCACAAGCATCTCTGACTCGTACCTTGTTTTCCAATTATCAGACGATATAGTCACCATATACGCATATACATATAAAAACTGTGGAGTTAAGAAGCAAGTGATTTAAATAAATGTGAGGTTGTCGAAAAATGAAGGTGTCTAGTTTTAGAATTTTCCAAAGTGCTTCACTGAAGTGTTACCAGATTCCACTGGATCTACCACCAGGTGGCGCCAGAATCCTCGCGGAAGCTCTCTTTGGAATGTTGTCATCAATTTGTGCACCTATGACAAAAATTAAAACAAAATATATCACCAATCTGAACATTTCACGGTTTACCCCCCCAACTAGCATATTTATCTAAAACATTTTTTAATTATTATACTTATTTAAAAGTAATATTTTGTGACATAATTAAGAACCCATCAATACAAAACCAATTGTCAGTAACTTGTATAGGCGGTTTCAACGGACGCAGGCGCTGGCCAGAAGTTAACTTCCGGTCAATGTTTAGTTATAATATAACAATTTATTTTATATGAATTTTTATTAAAGAGTAAGTGATCTTGTGAATTTTAAGGTCCTACTTTGGTTTATAGAGTGTCCAACAACACGTTTACGTATAGAGTCCTTTTTTCCAAGCCAATAACTCGGCTTTACAACTTGGAAGACTGCACTGCATAAAATGTATTTTTAATGATATCAAAATACCTGCTTTTTACATATTTTATTATACTAATTGTATTACATTCAATTAAAACTACTGAAAAGTTATTTATTCTTTGCGGAGGTCTACCGAAAGTTTGTTTATGTTGCTTTGAAACCGTCTACATCATGTATAAATATGTCATGATAGTGATGTGAACTAAATGTAATATACACTGATATTAATAAATAAAAACAAAAAACGTATTATCAAGACAGAACGATTTTCGTTCTTTAGGTATGATCTCTATATCAAGTTACTGTACCAGACAAGCTAAAGCTGGACTCGTGCAGGTCTCTCACTCCCCCGTGGCGAGTACAAGGTCGTTGGGTCATGTCTCCATCTATAGCACCCGTATCCTTCTTCAGTGAGTTCTGTACTGAAGCTATCTCCCCAGTGTACGGAGCTCGCTCTACACCCTTAAGTGCCTGACACTGCAGGTAGACATACACAAAACAAACTCAGTATATAAACAATACTACAGAACATAATAAAAAATCGAAATAATATATACTGTACAACAGTACAGTACCTTCTCCCGCTGGACCATTTTCTTATAGAGGTAGTCTGGGAAGGTTCGTAGAGGGTAGAACTTTCCAGATCCCTCAGCACAAGTAAAGATGCCATTTTCATAGACCACGCGGCCACGGCTGATGGTAACCAAGGGAACACCGTGACAGCGTAGATTCTCATACAGGTTTACATCACCACCTTGCCATTGAGTGGTTACAGAAATGGTCCTACAGGTAGATACAGTAAGAACATAAAATGTACCCTATATAGTTGACACTTACATTAGTAAAGTAAAATTCTGCATTATTTAATATACCTTGTCGATTCTGGATCCCAGACGACCACATCAGCATCAGCACCAGGAATAATTCTGCCTTTCCTAGGGTAAAGGTTGTAGATCTTTGCAGCATTGGCGCTTGTGACAGCAACAAAACGATTCTCGTCCATTTTGCCGCCAACCTAATCCGAAGAAAAGGTACAAACAGGTATACAGTGGCATTAGTATTTCATATCACAATACCTGCGGGACGTTTTACTGTATTATTGAATAAAGACTTTTTCAAAGAATTGTTGGCACTGTGAAATGAGACATACCACTCCCCTCTCCCACATGACGCTCATGCGATCTTGCACGCCAGGAACACCGTGAGGGATTTTAGTAAAGTCGTCCTTGCCCATTGCCTTCTGTTTAGTGGTGAAGGGCCGGTGGTCCGATGTTACAACGTTCAGAGTGTCACTATTCAGCACAAAGAGATTCCAACAAGCACAGTTTAGTTATGTGACCGTATAAGTGTATATTCTAAAAGGTGTAGTGAATCAACTGACTTTCCCAGAAGGCTGAGCAGGTAATTGGGTGTGTTGGGGTCCAGTCTGAGGGGTGGCACAGTGACGAAAGCGGCAGCGTGGGCCCAGTCCTGGTGGTAGTACTGCAGCCCGTTTAACACAGCGTGGGCCGTGGTGGTCTCTCCGTTCACCACTTTCCCTACGGCACACAAACCGACCAATCACGTATCAGCATTTAAAACATGTGGTATAACAAGTGTTACATTTGATTTAGATTTTAAATAATGAAAGCATGGCTCTTACCCTGCATTTTGGCGGATGCTAAAACATCACCTGCTGACATGCTGGATACATTCACGAGATATATGGGACAGTGAGCCTAAAGAACAGAACGCCATTGAGGATTAACTTAATCTTTAAACCAAGATCAATACAATAAAGCAAATAAATGACTGCTTATGGTCATGATGCTATAAGATACTATGTAGTATTCAAATGGTGCCCTTTTTTGCAAAGTATTAGTTAAAAAAATGTATATTAATTGTAATATTATGTAAATAATACTTATTTCAAATGAAAATATTATATTATATTATTAGCCAAAATATTATAATTTAAATCTATATTATAAAATTTAGATTCAGCAGCCAATACTGTATATCGGCTATCGGCTTACAAATGTAAATAGTTATCAAATTGATTAAATTATCAAATTAAAATAATTATATTAATCGTAATATTATTTCAATTATATTTATTTGAAATAAAAATATTATATTATCAGCAAAAAATATAATTATTTAAATCTATATTAGAATATTTAGATTCATCAGCCAATACTGTATATCGGCTATTGGCTTACAAATGTAAATAATTATCAAATTTAAATAATTATAATAATTGTAATATTATTTCAATTATATTTATTTGAAATAAAAATATTACATTATCAGCAAAAAATATTATAATTTAAATCTATATTATCATCAGCCAATACTGTATATAGGCTATTGACTTACAAATTAAAATAATTATCGTTATCGGCCAAAACTTCTCAGCTACAAATGGGATTTCGACTTTTTTTTATAAAACCTTTAAATCTAGATTTCACAGATTTTCAGTTTGCAGATTTATTAATAGCAAAACCCCTCAATTTTTCAGAAAGGCCCCTACGGGTCCCAGTTTGTGAAACACTGGTACGGTAAATTATGTTCCAGCGCTACGTCATACTCACTCTGTTAGCAATGGTGATGGCTCGGTGGACGGCCTCTGCTTCCAGCTGTACATAGAAAAATTCCCATAGTAAGTGAGAAAACATAAATGTCACCAGTGAAACCTAATGACGAACAGACGCTTAGCAGTATCAATAATCCATGGAAATGCAATATGGAGACGAGAGACTAGTGGACGGCCAAAGAGCAGCGGTGTGACTAATATCTTAAAAGGAAAACTATTTCATGCTAACAAGATTTGAATAGCATTACTTTACCTCTTCAGGCCTGCTTATCTCAATGCCTTCTGGTCCACTAATACCCAGATCCAATGCTTCTTTGGCACCCTTGTGTGGATGAAAAACACGAGATCGTTGTTGTAAGCGTAGGAAAGATATGTGGATTAGAAGAGCTGTGATGGAAAACATAATATAATATCTACTGCATATGCCTATACCAACACCTGCTGAGCCACGTACGGTACCTAGACAGCATTAGACGTAGAACTCCTTGCCACAAAAACTGCCTCACTTTTATAATCTTGTTGACTATGGTTGACTGTAAACATGCTTATATGCAACATGTTCATGTCTCTACTGGTATCAATGACTCAAGTTTTGTTCCGAACGAGAGATCTGAGGAGCCTGATTCATACCTCAGCAACCAGCTCTCCGTTCTCTGCATGAACCCGGGCGACAGCACCAATGTCTTTGCAGTTTTGCAGGGCCTGAAAGAGCTCGCTGTCCCTCAGCATGTACACGTCCTTATAGGCCATAAACAACTGGAAGGAGTTCACCCCCTTTTCTCGCACCAGCGTCTCCATCTGAGCTTGAACCTGAGAGGTAAGAGAGTCGAGTGCTTTAAAATGAACACATTAAATTACAAAAGTGTTAAGTAGTTAGCAGTGTTTAACCTTATCACTACATATATTGTACACATTCAGCAAACCTAAAATCTGTACCTTTGGTCCCCACCAGGTCACCCCCACATGGAGAGCGTAGTCACAGCAGGCCTTGGCATCAGCATGGGAGCGACACTTTTCATAAGCGTCCAGCAAACACTCATTCTTCTCTGGCAGCACGTGACCAATCACCATCGTGGTGCCTCCGGCCAGAGCAGCCTGCAAATAAACAAACACCAGACTGTGGGTCAATAAAGTGCCACTATCTATCACTTGGCGTAATGGTAAATAACAGCAGAATGTTCACAAATCCTTCTATTTATAAAAGTATTTTGAGAAACTTCAAAATTTGGGCTGTAATGTCTGTTAGCTTGATGATGTTGGCAACTGCCAAGGGATACAAGGGATAGTTCATCCAAAAATGGAAATTCTGTCATCATTTTTACTTACCCTCTTGTCATTCCAAACCTGTATGACTTTCTTCCTTATGTAGAACAAAAGAAGATATTTTGAAGAACGCTGGTATCCGAACAACACTGGACCCCATTGACTTCCATTGTATCGACACAAAACCACTGAGACATTTCTGAAAATATCTTCTTTTGTCATATATATGTTTTAAATGACATGAGGATAAATGAATGATGACATTTTTGGGTGAACTATCCCTTAAACTTTGGTGTTTAAAGGTCCACTGAAATCAAAATGAAAAATGTTTTCCTTTTATAAAAAATATGTTAGCCTCAAGGACTTCAATAAACTGATATGCTCTTAAGCGCCGACAAAATTTGCATTTAGAGGATAAAGGGCAGGCATTTGGAATGGACGGTTTTGCACGTGCACTCAAAAAAATCGAAGCTACACTTTAGCCTCTCGTCAAAGTTCTTGTCCAATCAAATGCGCTTTAGAATCCGAAGAGTCCTACCCCCTTCACAGGGGACTCAGTGGGTCTTTAAAGGCCCAGAAAAAAGTTATTTTAGGGTTTAGTGTAATTTCAACTGAAAAATGCATATACAGTGTAGCACGAGACATGTCAAATGGTCCCGCCCCCTTTTAATGTAACCAATAGCATTACATTTAAAGCACAGTCAGCCTGGCAAAGCTGCATTTACCAGCATCACAGTTGTATAGAAGTCTAATGGGAGAGATTAGGAAGATCGTTGATGCCATTTGAAGCTTGTAATTTACGTTGGTGCGTAACACTGGCGTTTGTCTTCTTTACTCATCAAGGCTGCGATGTCTGATCTCTTCAATAGAGGCTTAACATGCAACATACTATGTAGACTTGAAACGGGTCAGATATGTTTTGTTATCTCCATGGATTATGATCCTCTATGTGCTTTCATGTCTCTTAACCGGAGCATACATGCGCTCGCGTGACACTGGCGCCAAATTAGACTTCATTCATCCCAACGGCGAATTCAACACTGTCTGAATCATACCCTAACTCATATCTAGTGCACTATGAATCATTCACCATGTAGGACATAATAATTGTGCAAACAAGTGACTGATATGAAGTTCCGTTTCAGTGAAGAGGCTCCTCGGATTTTAAATTGCATTTTATTGGACAAGAACTTTGACGAGAGGCTGAAGTGTAGCGTGATGTCATGGAATTTCTAGTTTTTTGAGTGCAAGACCGTCCGTTTTGAATGCCTATATCCTCTAAATGCGAATTTGGTCGAGGCTCAGGAGCATATCAGTTTATAAAAGTCCTTAAGGCTAACAGATCTTTAATAAAAGGAAAAAACGTTCATTTCGATTTCAGTGGACCTTTAATGGCCATTCACCCCCAAGACAATAACTTTATAGTTACAACTACAAAAATACAGAGTAACAATATTGTTGAGATCACTTTCAGTGATCAATTATAATAGTATACTGGTATGTTTAGTATACCTAGTATAGTATAATACAGTATACTGTCATAAATAAACTAGCAAGCCCTATATACTGTTTAACAGTAATGCTTAACTTAGCTGCCACACTAATTCATAAAGCATTTGAATAAAATGAAGATGTTACATAACAATACAAATTGATCAAAATGGAATTTTGTATGCCATAACTGTATGCCAACAAATATGCTGTGAACAATGTTTTGTGTGGTATTGTTTAATCAGTAGAATGCTAAATAGTAATCCTATTTAAAGAAAATAATGCTCCACTATTAAAGCATCTCTCAGCTGACACATCCACTGAAGGAGACGTGTGTTTGTGCACCATTGTCTCTCAGCACAATGGCACGAGTGAAAGGCTTTTTGCAGCAGTCTTTGCAGCAGTGCTTCTGTATCTATGGAAACAGAATCTGATCTCCATTTGTCTCTGTGCCTGGCGAGTCTCATGGCGGTAACCGGGAGGGAGGGGGGAGGATGGCACTTGTGTTGCCAAGGCTAACAATAACAGCGGCGATAACAACTCCTTTATTTGACGTCTCAGACCCTGCAGTACTCTCATAATAAAAGCATGTCTATGTCTATTTGTATGTGAAAGATGCCTTGCGGTCGACTGAGGCGCATGTAATGTGGATGTGTAATGCCCGTTCTCAGCTTCTGCTAACTGACCCATGAGATTTATTTAGGCAGAGCAGACTGCTGATTCAATTGAATTTCTGCATCTTTATATGAAGAAACAGACATGACATCAAATTGAGCGCTTGGTTTAGGTTTGTGTAGAGATGGAGAGGTATAAAACAGTATCATAAAATGTTAGGAAAAACCATCTGCAACCTGGATTTGGAAAAATCAATACACATTATAGAAAGGAGCTCTAGATCTTTGTTATCAGCATGAGAGTTCTAGCGATACTATCACGCTGGTTTCTTCTGAGACTAATAATGCATTGAGCTGTTGTGAAATAAAAGTCCACTGACAGATGGTTGGGGGCCACCCAAGGTGTGGAGGGGCCTCGAAAATGATCCTTTGCCACTTTAGCTTTTACTATTTCTATGTGTATGTCCTTGGGGTTTCACCCCAAGATGTTTTTATTATCAATATTGAAGGAGTTCCCATCTATTCTGTGCTCTTATTGGCTGCTGTTTTTCATACATTTTTATTACATACAATTTTAATTTGAAGTGATGTTTTTTTATATAAATTATATTTAAAATATATCTTTGTCTAAAAATAATTTCATAAATTAAAGTAGGGGTGGGCACGAGTACCTGAGAACCCGAACGCAACAGTGATGATCGGTCATGAAAACGATGATCGTTTGGGTCTAAAAATACATTTTGTACAAAAATGATTTTCTTTCTTTCTGATCGGCAAGCGTTTTCAATCCAAGTGTCTTTGATTTTTAGAACATGATGTAAATCAAAATAAGAAAATGTAAGTTTGTCTCTTTAAAATTTGCTACTAAGGCCACAACTTTTATTATTATTATATTAACATTTACTGGCTTTTACTGCAATGACCGCATAGGTAAAACAATACTTAACTAGCACTTACACAGCCTAGATAATAAAATCTTTCATAGGTGCAGCAAGTTCGGTAAAAGATAGCACATACCAACAGTTTTCGTATTTGGAATAATGTGCACCAAGGAATCACAAGAAATGTGTATTAAAAAAGTAAATAAGGTTAAATAAGGCCATGTTGACTTTACAGATAAATCTGGTGTGCTAAGGAATCAAAATATGTATAACCATTGCAACAGAGATAAGGGATGTTCACATTATGGAGATAACTATAACGCTATATGTAACTATAAGTATATTTGACGATAATGACAACAATAACGTTATGTTTATTCTAAGGCTGAATGCTCTCTCTGAAGGCTGAGATGCACTTGTGTCCGGGATGTAAAGCATATGTTTTGCCAGATTGTAGTATAGTAGACCAACCGCTACGGTCTTTAATACAGACATAAAACCTGCATCACGATCAGAAATAGCCAAACAACATTCAGAGATCTGCAGAGTCTGTTTGACAGTATGTTTTATTCATTCATCAGCTGGTAAAAAATTGCTCTGTAAGTGATCCCTGCTATTAAATTAAGAATGATTCTTTAAACTTAATTTTTATAGTCATAGTTATCGTCTATAGTGAGTGTGAAAGGCCCTTCAAAGTTACTCCAATGTTGTAATGTAGGTGATTTAATAGGCTTTGTGCCGAACGTCACATGCAGAAACCGGAAACAGGCGTCAATGCATCCAGTTTTATGTATGTGCTTGTTACACATAGAGCTGTTTTACTCTAAATGCCTTCAAAGCGTGTGCAGTTAGCTCCAAATAAATATTTCCAAATATATTTTTGAATTTATGCCAAATCGTCTGCTCTGCATTATACGCGATCTATAATTTAACTATCACTTGCATTTAAAATCAAAAAGTTCTCAAAATACAGCAACACATTAATGAGAAAGAGCAACAGCAGTAAAGGGTCAAATAAGTAATATAGCCAAAATCACAGCATATAGTCGCTCTTTAATGTAGATGTGTTGTGATATTGTCCAGTGATGTTGCATTTATAAATCAGGATTTTAGCAGCAGTTAAAGTGACTGCTGGTGGCATTCAGTTGTATTAAAATACAGTATAATGTGACAGATCAGAGAGTAGAAGTGAGATTGCCAAAACTTGTCCAAACGCAAACACGACGTGATGGCATCACAAATATTGTAATTAGCCGGTGACGTCACCGGCGCCCAAGTCTCTCAAAATCTTTGAGAGAACGTGAACGTAGAACACAGAACGTGACCCGTTTAGTGACGTGACGTTCGACATAAATCCTGTTATCTTGGTGTTATGAGTAGTACCTTTGTGCCACTGTAGAAGTCATCTGCAGTGCTGGCGTTCATGAAGGTCTCATTCAGGTGAACACTGGTGTCTATCCCGCCCGGGATCACCAGCTTTCCAGTGGCATCTATAACTTTGGCCCCGCCGGGAATCATCAGCTCCTTGCCCACCTGCTGGATAATGCCGTTCTCAATGTAAACATCTGCTTCCTGTGTGAAGTCATCGTTCACCACTTTACCTCCCTTTATGAGGATGCGCACCGTTGCTGAGCTGGAAGACATGGTTCAACCTAATAACCAAATGAGAAAGAGAAGGGAGCTTATAACAAACATCTTGACCCGTAGCGGTTTTTTATATGATCATGCAAGATTTCGCCAGTTCTTTATGATTTATAGTCTAAATAAAATGTGACACTGGACCACAAAACCAGTCACAAGTAGCACTGGTATATCTAGCCAAGCCAAAAATACATTGAATGGGTCAAAATGATCGATTTTTCTTTTTTGCCAAAAATTATTAGGATATTAAGTTAAGATCATGTTCCATAAAGATATTTTGTATATTTCCTACTGTAAATACATCAAAACTTTATTTCTGTAAGTGGATGCAGCAAAATCGCAAAAACAAAAATGGCCGGAAACACGCCTACAAACTTCACTCGCTGCTGCCGCTCTTTGGGAATCACACACTCAAGTTTGGTATCTATGCAAAGCTTAGAATTTCAGCTTTCAGGATAATTTACTCTCCACAACATTATTACAGCAGTAAACCAATAGAGAGCGTTTAAACAAACCTGTTTCTTCTTAGCAACGGTCTGCTACAGCGCCTCTGATGGACAATTTTAAAGGTGATTTTCTAAAAAAAAAAAAAAAAAATTTGGCACCCTCAGTTTTCAGATTTTCAAATTCTTGCATCTCGTCCAAATATTGTTCTATCCTAACAGACCACACACCAATGGAAAGATTATACATTCAGCTTTCAATTTCAAAAAATTGACCATGGTTTTGTGGTCCAGGGTCACAAATATCCATGACTTTTCCCGGCCTGATATTTCGAGGTTTCCATGAATAACCACACATTATTTTAATGCACGCTGACATGCACACCCCATACTTTAAAATGATATCCCACATCTAAACAGACTGAGCTTGCATTTGTCCGTTTTTCCACATTTCATCTATGGCACAAGCTGGATTGCGGGATTTCAAAACACAATCAATCCTTCGATTCCTCGCCCTAAAATCTCACTTAACTGGGTAAACTGACACCAGCATTGTGTGATTATCCTCAGCTTGGCATCAACAGTTGCATTATCACCTCGAGCTCTTAAAATACTGTAATCATTTCATACGATACTGTTAATTATTCATGACACATTAAAGCTATTTCAACACTGCAAGGAAAACTATAAACCATATGAGAGGGTTGTCACAGCCGAAAAATTTGGTCCCTAATTTGCCGCATGCACAGGAATGCAGATTTATGAGCATGAAACATACAATATGTAAGCCTGCAGCTGTTGCATTCCCTGCAGCCCAGCACTGTCTCCTGATCTAATCCCAAGTGAAAGCATGCATACCGCTCGATGCTGCACACTGAGTTGGGGGCAGGTGGGTGCGGCAAATTCACAGTATGGCGCTGCCCAGGGCACCCCACCCCCTGTTCGGAGCCCCTGACAGTGAATGGAGTGTGTATGTGTGGACAAGGAGGGGCTACTGTAGAGCTGGAGAATAAGGGTGTGTCCTTAGACATCCTACTATAAAAAGAACCGTTCGGCGCATGAGCTACATCTGCCCAGAAGAAATATTAGTGGAGCATTTGTTCCTCCTCATGACTCATGGAGTCCTTCTTCTGGAATGACCCACTTTTGAACCGTGCCATATTCCATGAGATCCGAATCTCTTATGGATAACATAACGTAGATACGAACTTAACGTGTTTAACGTGATCTGTTTCACAGAAACACATTTATTTGTGCACAACGTTGTTTAAAGCAGAGGAATGTTTTAAAGGGCCAGAAATACGCACGGGGAAGGAACACTCGTAGTCATACAATGGGAAAATGTAATGAAAATTAAACCAATGGAAAACATTGTTAATGAGCGTAGCCTTCAGTTATTTTAAACAACAATGCAAACTGTCAACTGAAAAAATGTAAACATGAGGTCAAATGTTATGTTATAACCACACATCCAACGCTCACATTCGTCATTAGATCTTCATTCATTAGACCGAAGATGAGGATGATTGTAAAATCTCACTTGGACCTTATTGAGTCTGTTACATACACAAAGAGACGACCAAGCCCTTACTCTGTACAACACATTCAATGCTTGAAAATATAAAAACATAAACGCTGAAATTTTTCAAAAGCAAGAACTGTATCACTACGTTATAACAGAACCGTGTGTGTTTGACGTCTAGGCTATATCAGAAACCGTCTGTGTTCTCGTGTTACATCGCGTTTATGACCGGTGTGCTCGCGCTGTCTTTACGAATACAACCAGACCGTTTAGTGACTGAGAATTACACAATAAACGTCTAAAATGAGCATAATATAAGTGATATTTCCAGACACAAGCATCGATTCTTAAATTCCTCCCGTGCTAGACAATTAACGTTACAAGATCCGGAGTCGAGCTAAATCTTTTTGTACCGATCCGTTTTTCTTCACATAGCTTGCCAATGCAAGCCAAATAAAAAAGTACCGTGCACTTACTTCCTTTGCTATATCCTATAAACGCGATTTTCGATCACTTTCAGCGGTGGTTATTTAACAATAAAGTCCGGTTGGATGGGCAGGCCAGGCAGACACAGGCAGATGCTTCGGTTGGTCCAGCCCGGTAAACCTTACGCTTGCAGCAGCATCCAGACAGCGAGAGCCGGGCGTTGACCAATCACAGCCTGAAGACACAAAGATGGCCTCAGCGGCGACCAATGGCGTTACGGTTTGGGCGTGCCTTGTCATCAGCGGTACGTACCATTTATACGGATTCACAGGGGATAAAGCGATGGATCAGTGTGCCAATGTGGCACTGGCGACTGTGCAGAATTTCGGATTTGTTGGTTTATTTAAAAAAAAAAAAAGTATATATAAATGATTATACATTTCATTATATCTTCAATATAAAATAAAATTTGTATAAATGAAAATATTAATGATTTGGATACTCAGTTATATAATTTATAGCTTATAATTTCCATAATATTATGTACCGTATGTTTAACTAAGAAAAAACATTTACACCAAGTATTTAATTTAATTAAACAAGCATTTGTGTATTGTTCTTTTTTTAGAATGTGAAACAAACAACTGGACTTTTTCACAAAAAACAATACATTTATTCAAGTGTTCTCCAGTACAAGTACATAAGGAGCCTTTTTCACTTCGTTCTGAGCACATAACGAAAGAAAGGGGGAGAGGTGGCGTACGACTGCTACATTTGCTGTATGAGCTGACTGCTAAGGAGAAAAGGCTTGAAAAAAGTTGAAATGACACAACAGAAGTCCCACATATCAACAGTGTCACTGAGATATACAGACAGCCTGTTAGGAGGGCAAACATGAGAGCGTTGCAGCCAAACATATATACCCAAATAACGGAAACTTTAACAAAACATAAAATTAAAGGAATTAAAAAAAGAAAAACAAAGATGGAGGGCTGGATATATGGCATGGAATGTAGGACTTAGAAGCAATTCTGCCTGGATATTAAGCAAGTACATGTTAACAGCAAACGTTATTACAATTTTTTTGTTATTTCCCATTATGAGTACATGATTTCCCACAGATAAGCACCAACTACAGCAAAGTCTATTCTAAAACAATATAAGAATCTTTCATCATTTTTTTCAAGTACAAAGTTAAAATGCCTTTGTTAATATCTTTATATGAGAGAGTAAAATAATAGTGCTTCTCCAATACTACACAAACCCCCCCCCCAGAACATTATCAAGACAAGTTTATTTCTTTTCCAAACAATATATTTTTCTCAATTAGATAAAATGTTTAGCACCTTAGGAAACACCTACAATCCCACTCTTAGTACTTAAAAAAAAAAAAAAAATTTTAATTGAAACACACTTTTGTATGTAGGGCTGTGCAGTAAAGATGGGACTGTTAAAATCACTTAGCGAACTCGTTCTTTAGCCCCCCCCCTTCAACACATATAAATATGAATTAAAAAAGACACGCAGTCCTAGCACCCTGCTGTTCTATAGCTTATGTCAATTTATCTGTTGCCATGTTGTCAATTACTCCCCTCTTTGCGATTTGAGCGCTGTTTTGATTCCATGATATATATTAGCAAAGAATTATATTTGTACATCTCATAGGTCATTTAAAAAAAAACAACAGACAATTTCTATGTACAACATGTACAAAAAAATCTGGGCATCGATATCATTTGGAAAATGAAAAGATACATTTGCTGAACGTGAAAAGTGTTTAAGGTAATGTAAGCAGAGCAATGCCTTAAATAAGAAAAAGAAGAGCCCATTTCTAACCAAATTCAGCCTCATGTAGATTATAGCTTGCATGTTATACCTAAACTATTGACATGGTCAACATCCACCATTGGCAAACATAAGAATTATGTTTTCAGATCTACGCTAGGGACCAGACGTAGTTTAACAACTGTGATGTCATCACCACACCCCATCTTGCGAAAATGACAAATTTCCTACAGGGATATTATATAAGAAGCACACTCACTTACTTTGGGATTATATATACCAGTAGAACCGTGAGCAGACACTAACATCTCGACGCGAGTTATGATAAAGCGACTCTGTAGCACATGAGAATATGAGAGGGGTGCTATCTGAATTCTTCCCCTTCACCACCAGCACGACAGATGGAGGATTTCTACTATCCTAGCTCATTCTTTCACATCTATTGGCACAGCCCTACTGTACACAACAAAGTATTACCTTATATAACGGCAAGAGTTTCACATCATTTAACATAACCAAAAAAAAAACCAACAACAAAAAACAATTCACAAGAATCAAGAGGAAAGGTTTAAAAAATATCAAAGAAAACAAAGAAGTATACATATACAAAAGTGCTTGATATTGTTGGTAACACAGCACAAAAAATTGCTATAAAAAGGTAGAATAACATTGTGAAGCCGCACCTTTAAAGTTTTGCACCTGACTGAGAATAGCCTACGAGGGCCACAGCTGAAGGCTGATTCACCCGGCCGAGAAAAGGACCAATGCCAATCCTTCCTGTGGCCGCAACGCACACTAAGAGTTGTACAGTAATGATTGTGGTCTGCGTGACACTAGAAAAAAAGTAGCTCATCACAGCCTTTGATTTCAAGGTATGGATGACAAAAAACATCACCGCCCATGTGGCCGGTTTTCACACGCTTCGGTCGCAGGCATGCCGTGCTGTTAGGAAGCAGATCTCGAAAGTTGAAAGGCTGAGGCATTGTTGTAAAGAGCACCAGAGGATATTGTACAAAAAGGCTGTAAAAGATATAAAATGAGATGTGGCAGACCTGTCGTGTTTATTTTTAAGCGTCACTCGTTTTACCTGGCGACGGTACAAAACGTGACCCCATCTTGGTTTGAGTAGTAGCACCACATGCGTTGCAATGTTTCTCCCCACCTTGAAGCACCATGTTGTCACCTAATACAGTAGTACCTTTTATTACCTTCAGTTGTGTATAGAAACTGTAAACAAAGAGGTATTTGTGATCTGGTGTTTTGGATTAGTTAAGACCCTGACACTTTAGAGAAAGCCTCGATCCGCTCTCAACGAGAGGAATCGCGGCCGCCACGCGAATCGGAACAATCGGCACCCGGGATTCTGCCTGATAAGCACGAACTCAGGAGGTCAAAATGTTACCGCGGGCAAACGTACAAGTTTCAGCGATGCTTCCGTCTAATTTCCTCATTTATGCCTCGAACTGTTACATCGTCTCTCAGTGCCTTGAAAAGGAGGCCATGTCTCAAGTATAGCTTGCACACATAAATCAATTCAAATAATGGATAACACTGCTAAAGTAAAACGAATAATAAAAACAATTAAATAGAATTAAAAAACAAAAGGTCAATTCTTTTAAACCAGAGGAAAAACATGAAATATCTTTTCTGATGTTAAACTTGCAGATGACCCGCAAGAGCTCGAGGCTCCTGGGATTACATCAGTTTAGATCGATCTCATCTGCACTGGGTTTGACTTCAGACGCAGGCGAAGTACTCTTTGAGTGGTGCAAACAAGTGGCGAATGACCGGGACACTCCACGACCGTCCCAGAAGCCTCTGCCTGGCCAGGCGGCTCATGTTTGACACGTCTGTGTAGTGGACAGGGAAGCCAAACACCCTAGTGTCCAATAATAAGAGAAATGGACAGCAATTGTATTAACATTTATTACGTCTATAACGCTCTCTGGTGTTTAGAAAAAGTTGACATCATTGTAAGGAGGTATTTCATGTCTATCCAAAACCCAACAAATGTTGTTTACGTTATAGAATGCATGACAGGTATATATACACAGGTAATTTGTTTATAAACAGTTAATGGTAAAATAGTTTTTAAGCACTTCAATGAAGCAGGATTCAGAGGACACTTCCATGTCAACTTAAAACACGGTGCCTAATAACAGATTATAAACAATCCGATTTGAACTTTCTTGAGTCACACAGGGATTTCAGCCTGTATCTGATGCTCCAACTGAGCTATCTCTGGCTCACGATCAATATGATCTATATCTGGGTTTGTTAAAGGCATTTATAAAGGCATTACCTCTCCATCTCAGTGCACCAGAGGATGTCCTCTTTTTCATTCATGAACACAGGAAAGTGCTGGTCTTTGCCCTGCTTTATGGAATTCGACCGGGTAGTAATGGTCCTCACTTTACCAAACTGCAAAGATAAGATAAGATATTGTCATTTGAGGAACTAGTCAAAGATGTATCTAGAAATCCATCGATGGTTTGTCTTGATAAGGTATAGTTCAAATTCTGTCATCATTTACACACGCTCTTGTCGTTATAAACCTGTATGACTTTCTTTCTTGTGCAGAACACAAAAGAAGATATTTTGAAAAATGTAGGTAACCAAACAACAGCGGTGCCTATTCACTTGCATTGGTTATGTGTCCATACAACAGAAGCAAATGGGTACCGTCGTTGTTCGGTTAGGGCGAGTAAATGAAGACAGAATTTTGGTGTGAACTTATCACTTTAAAATGTGGTTTACTTTAGCCATCCTGCCATGCTCCAAACAATCTTGAAGGTCCAGTTTATCAGTGCACATGGCGGTTAATGGTCTGGGAGGAGAAGACAGGGAACAGAGAGGTAAAATGAGAAAGTAAAAGACATGACATAATTTGTATGAGTTCAGTACTGTATAATAAAGAGTTCAGTGTAGTCCATGTCTAACCAACCTGTTCATGCCAGGCAGGTTACCCCAGAAGTATCGAGCTCTGTGGGCAGCGGACACCTCTTTGGCATCAATCATAACTGGGTTGCACTATTGGAAATAGAGGCTTACATGTAAACACCTAAACTCAACAACTAGATTTCAAAGATTTGTAAGATGCACAAACAGGCCTTTAAATAAATTTACGTTAGGCATATCCAAACTTTTTAATTGTAAGGCCCCCCTTTGTGTAGAATGCATCCCCCTGTGCTTCCCCAAATAAGGACTTATAATCTAAAACTTAAAAATGTAATTAAACCAAAAACATTTAATTGCCTACCACTGATTTAAATTCAGACATTAATATCGAGCATCACAAAAGACAGTTATGTGCATTTCAGTGGACACAGGGTCTGAAGGGGTTAAGTGAGCATATTTTTTTCTGGAAAAGCGAGTCAGTCTACCACAAGGTGGCAGCAAAATCATGGTGGTTAAGCAACATCAGGATTTAAATACCCACTGAAGTGCCTTAAAATGCACAGCTTTCCATGTTTTTAAAGCAGGAAGTTAAAGCAGGACGTACTTTTATTTTAGCATTACTTCACAGCCTAGAAGCATAAGAACATTGATTCATGTTCATATTGATTCAAGTAATAGACTGCTTCTATCTTCTAAATGTGAATTTTGCCATTGTTTTGGATCACACTAGCTTAATGATATCTGCAGAGCTAACATACTCATACTAAAAACCAAAAAGACATTTTAATTTAATGAGGATTTCACAAACAACTATGGTGTGTGGTTTACAACCAGCAGTCAACAACCCATTCCAATTTCATTTGAATTTCAAGAGACCCGCACCTCTAAAAAGCGAGAGATGTCCCTCTTGTCGCTGACGCCCATGGCCACCACGTTCTCAAAGAGCCAGAAGAACGGCCTGTTGTCTCCCTCCTTAGGTCGAGCCTCATGTAACAGCCGGTAAAACTCAAAGAAGAGCCGTCCTGTGCCCTCTTGAAGAGGTATAAAACAACATTACAGACAATAAGACTCGATGCATCATATTGTCATGAAAATGCTAAGCTGTGATATTTTCAGTACCACTGAGTGAAAAATATTTAATGAAACAGTGATACTTACAGTCACATACGACTGCGAAAGCTAAATCACAGCTATATATAGCCCTACCAAAGAGACCTTTCCTTGCTGGATTCACGATGGACAAGTCGTTGCATGGGCTTCCACCTATGACCAGATCAAAAGGACCCCACTCGTGGATCTGTAGATTAAATAAAAAACGTATTTCTAGTAATTCGTATTGAACATATGAAGATTATGCTCACAAAAAAAAATTAAGAATAATATTCAATACTAACTAAATGTTCACTATAAAACGTGGCGAAGGATGCTTGTGTGTACTCACGTGTTTATGGGTGACGTTCCTCACGTCGCCCACGTACATGATGCGCCCCTGGTGCCGAACGATGCCCACAGTGATGGAGTCCTCGCACACTTCTGAGGCCACGTAGCGCTCCACTTGGATCCCCAGCTCCTTTAGCACCAGAAGCCCTGGAACAATCACAAATGCCATCACAAACCATATCCTGTTCTTTATTATTGCTACTTACGATGAACCTTAGCTAATTTAGCACTTAGAATTGGCCTGCAGGATGGAAAATCACAATTTACATTGATGTTTTATTATTTTGCATTTGATTAAATACTTCGGTGCAAAAGCTGAGAGCAGGTAAGAAAAACAACGCTATCAGGCTTTAAGTCCAAACACGGGTCAAAATTGCTGCTCTTGCAGTTAAATCTTGATGTACTATTAAACATTAGAGCATGAGCGGTACAGCGCTATCATCGGGTACGTTTAAACTAAGTGCACTTTAAAAGTAAGGACGGGTGTAACGTGATCAGCACTATATTCTGCTGAGACCACAAAAGGGACGGCGAACATTCTTTACTAACCTGTTGCGATCCCATCAAAAAGTGACAGGACACGAATGGGTTTTCTTTTCTCTGCTAAAACCGGAGGGTAGAGCTTTGGTGGTTCCTGTAAGAGTAGACCAGGGGCCAATAAAGAGGGACAGAAAGAGAGAGAGGGAAAGTAATACACTGGTGACACCGGTTTTTTTAATAAAAGCCCACCTGTCTGTACATGTGACAAAGAAAGTCTTTACGTTAAAGCAGTTCAGTAACAAGGGATGATTGTTGAGCGTCTGTACAGTAAACGCGTAATGTTGGCCAGTTTCATTAACTTTATTCTTGTGTCTGCGGCCTCTGTTAGACGTCTTAGCTTTCAATAATGTTAACAATAACAAACCGTATTGTAATGCAATGAAGCATGTAAAATAAAACGGAACCTTAATATTTGTATTCTAAAGCATAATAGGCTGTGACTTTAACACTATTTGGCCATTTGTCAAGATTATCTTTATTCATGCAATCTGCAAAGTTAAGTGTTTAAGAGATGTAACATTACATAATAAAACTTAACCCATTAAACTTTAATACTGTAAAACGGCACCACCGAGCAAAGTTTTGACTGTCATAGCTGCTTAAACAGTACGAGAAGTACAATACTTACAGTAAGATAAGAAAACAAAATTATCTTACAAAAAGTATCTGTAATAATAAAGAATGGTTCTAAAGTAAGGAAAACAAGAGAACATATTAACATATCGCTGCTGCCCTTCAGAAACCTGGGCACCCTGTCAAGGTTTCTTTGCTTATATTGCAATAACAAAATGATGAAAACATCAAAGCGGTAACGTTGATTTATTCTGTGTTCAAGACACATTGCATTTGGGATACTTCCCACCTGGACGTAACGCCTGGATTTAATAACATTAAAAGTATTGAGTGACTTTAAAACATTACATGTATTTGTTAACATTAAAAGATTTATTTTGTGTTATTTTGTGCAAGTGTATATGTTTCGTCTTGTTGCAAGGGTTTGCAAATAGGGGTAAAAATTTCAGGAAAAAAATATTGTAAAAATCTAAACATGATTACCGTTTTATTTCTTAGTGTTTATCTCTTCTTTCTTGCTACATCCTTTTCAGACTTGTTTATATTTGTTTTGTATCTTTCTAGTTAATGAAAAGTTGCTACAGTACAAATACATTTGTACAAATACATACAGTACAATTGCATTACACATTATACATTTGTTTCTAAGTATGTGCAATCCCCTGGGATCAAACCCATAACCTTGGCGTTGCTAGCGCCATGCTCTAACCACTGAGACACAGGAAAGCCTATTTTTATCAATTAGACTTATCATATTTGCCGGTTCTTGGCATCATAAAGTTGGTAAACCCCCAAACAAATGTACATATTTTTTATTGATATAAATATAGATAGCAATTAACTGCTGATGTCTAATTTCACATAAACACAAAATACAGTATTCACCATTGCCAATTTAAGTCTTTTTGTCCTGTTATGCCAAAGCAATAACAGCATCCATTTACACTGTGATTCTTCAATGAACAAAGTCACTTACAAAGTCCTGATCATGATTGTTGGCGAAGAAGTGCTGCAGTCTGCAGGGCCAGTCGGCGCGGCGCTCCAGCAGGCCAAAGGTCTGATCCTTGGGCCCGCACATGTAGCAGTTCCACGGGTCCTCCTTTATAGCTGCCTGTGACGCGCCGGGCCCCACCAACAGATCTACACATTCCACACAGAAACACCTGCAGAAACACAAGAAAACATAATCTTGTAATATAACACAGACAACGCTAATACTGACACAATGACCTTCAATGGATGTTGTACCTGCAACAGTTATTGTTTCCACACATGAGCACTTCTCTGCCTCCGCAGCAGATTGTACAATAGGACTGGTAGCCATCATCATCATATTGATATGCACATTCGAGGAAGCAGTTCTACAGAAATAAAGATGCTGAAATATTAGCTAACTTGTATCGATGTGTAATAGATACACAACTTCAGAAATATGTATATATATATCATATCCTTAGATACCTGCTAGGTAATACACCATATGTAAAATGTAAGAGCTAGTAAGGCAAGAGAGCATCTGCCAACAGTGGAAATGAAAAAAATATAACAAGCAGGAATACAAAGCGGCCCTAAAGGAAGTAAGAAACAGGAATTTCCTGGCTTTTACCTTACAGCTTTGGCACATTCCTCCTGTGAAGAGCGGGTGCTCCCGGGAAACATTAAGGCTGCCACAAGAGATGCAGATGTCTAACAGTAGAGAGAGAGAGAGAGAGAGAGAGAGAGAGAGAGAGAGAGAGAGAGAGAGAGAGAGAGAGAGAGAGAGAGAGAGAGAGAGAGAGAGAGAGAGAGAGAGAGAGAGAGAGAGAGAGAGAGAGAGAGAGAGAGAGAGAGAGAGAGAGAGAGAGAGAGAGAGAGAGAGATTACCTGAGGCTTTTCAACTGTTACGATATCACAGATACGCGTGACACATACCTTCAATGTTTCGACATTTTTGACGAACTTCATATACAAGTCTCTCTGAAAGGCAACAGAGAAAACATGGTTTAAAAAATACTAGTATTTCAGACACATGGCACATTTTGAGCATTAAATTTGATCTCTTTAAATGGCTTGTGGAACTTCAGCTGTCTTAACTTATGACATAACTCTTTCAGCAAGATGTTTTTGATTAGAAACACAGCTGTATTCACTTGAAATGAAAATTACTGGCTGTAATAATTTTGCAAACTGCAGCACGGCTACAACTAGAGCGTATCAATATACAATACTGAATATACTTGTGATGGTTTGGTTGGTAGTAGAACATTCAACAACAGAATAAATGTTGCAATGACTAATGGTTTTGTCTTTTAATTACTTCTTGTATTGCAACACACAAGTACAGTATGAAAGCGTTAAGACATTAAATGTATGTGTGTATATATATGAGTGTGTGTGCGATCTGTATGCAGTGAAACTCTCGGCTAACCCACAAAAAAGATGTCTGGTGCTCTAGTTTCCGTCTGTTTGATTGGTTAATAAAGCTCCCTGCTGATTTACCAGCTCATTTCATTACAACTACTGTTTGGCTTTCTCGCCCTAAAACATAGAAACTAATTGTAAAATCTTGGCATTTATTATCATAATACATGACACAGACTACGCTAAATAACAAAATAATATATATTCTGAAAGTAATAATGACACTAAACAACACTATCTTTGTTTACGAGACATTATTTTGATAGAACATAATAGAACGTGGTTTATTTCGGACATAGTGGGGTGTTTTTCAGGAACATTTGGGCGACTTTTACCAAACCAAATTTTAACACTCTTACAATTGCAATGAATTTGTCCACTAGCAATGTCGAACAGCGAATATGAACATTTTTTACCTATATTAAATAATATATTGAGTTTGATAGTATTATATGGAGGACATGACATTTTAAACACTATTAGAATAAAATAGCAAACTTATGTCTTGCTAAGACTAATTTATTTTACAGCTAGCATTTTAAATAAAATAAAAATATACAATAAACATGACAGCACAAGGACTGTTTTACCAAAGTTTGTGTAAAAATATGTATAAATAATGTAAATAAATAATACTATTGAAGAGGTTTTTTGTTAAGACTCCAGATTTGTAAAGTACAACTTTTGCATTATTTGTATTATTTTTTTAAGTCTATATAACAAATGATTTACATAAAAGGCATGTAAAAGAAGCAAAAATAAATAATAAATATTAAAGATCAAGCCACGGCTATACAGGTAAATGTTTGACTTTAAAATTAAGACGTTCAATTTTAGTATTAAAACACAATACGCAATGTTTCTTGAAGTCTGTAGGATTAGACGATAACACTGTGATAGGTGCAGACACACCCTCCTGTGTTTACTCTGCTGCTGAGTGGATGAGAGCCATAATCCTGATTTAGCCCATGTGGGTGTGTGTTTACGACTAAAAACTCTTTGAACTCGCTGACCTTGTTCAGTGAGAGTATCAGCTCACCTCGAGTCCTCTCGTCCACAATGTCTTTGACCTTGGGTTTCTCTGTGGCTGTGCTTTTGCGGGGCTTTTTTGCTGGTGGGGGTGTGTATGCTGCCGCCTCTGGCTCCACCCACATCTCTGGGTACACTTCCTTATATGGGTTCCGTTCCTCTGAAAAAAGAAAATGTTCGTCCAGCTATTCGTTAATGGATTATATGAGATGTGAGATCTGATCTGATGGTTAGTAATGTGTTTTTGTTCAATTTATTCTTTCTGGTTTCAATTTATTCCTGGAGGGCTGGCATTTTCAATCTCTAAACAAGAAACTGTGACACCGTAAACCACTATACTGACATAAACATAAACTCGCAAGAGGTATTAGAGTTTGGAGAAGCCTTAAAGAAAAAGATTAAGTTGTGAAGAATTAAACCTGCATGATTTTCTTTGGCCAGATATAAAAGATGAATGTTTTGAAAAATAACCTTGCCAATGTATAAATAAAATAGCAACTAGGCTGGTCAAGGTCAAAAATGACAAAAAAAGTAAAATAACAATGGTTCATATGACTTGTGTGCTTTAATTTCAAGTCTTTTTATAAGAAAAAATCTACCTTCCTTTTTTTAACAAAATTACCAAAAAAAGTTATAAAATATGTCTTTTAGTGTCACTGGGCTAGTTTGGGCTATTCCATTTGCATTACACATTGCAATAATACCAGAAATGCTATAACAAGTTACCCGGTTTTAACAATGCTAGACAATACCCGTTGAGGGAGAGAGAAATATTATGAGGGATGTAGCTGACTGGATTCATGGGCTGGTTTGTTACGCATATCTGGCAACCCTGGATTTAGGTTTTTGCGCACTAGATAAGAAATGTAATTCTTACATACAAAAGCAGATTGTAACAAGAGGATCATATGTATTCCTGTTAAACTGAATCGAGATTTTTCAGCTATACATGACATTTCATTATTGAGGTAGGCATACAATAAACTTCACAGCCAGAGATAAGACTCCAAAGTGAATAGGAAATTTGTGATTGGAGGGTAAATTTGTTATTAATACTAAACTATGACGTGATTGGCAACCTCTGATATAGCTAAGCGAAGAGATTTTAGAAATACCAGGACTAAACATGATTTTTCATAGTAAGTTGTGACACTAAATGTTCAGCTGAAATATGGGACATTTGGTCACCCTAAATATGGATTATAATGCTTTTTTGTCTATTTGGATTTAAACAACATGATGATAAGTGTATCAAGACAACCCTGAGATTTTCTTTAGTAAAGCATACAGATGTGTATGTATGCTTAAAGTCTTACCTTCAGGTGGCTCGAGGCCTTTAGGTCCTGTGGGTTGAAATCCTGTCATGGCCCATTCAATCATCTGTTTGTTTTGCATGTCTACTGACTTGGAAGTGTCAGTGTCGTCACTCTCCGGACATGTGAGAAAGGCTTTGCCTGCTCTAGTGCTGGCTACCTGTTTAGCACCAAAGATTTGTTCTTTAGACAGAGTTTTGCAAATTCAGAACTAAAGCATTTAAATCTCCATTTTGTAGCATCATGGTAACAAATGGATTAGTACCTGTAGCACCTCAAAGATGGCTTTCTTGTACATGGGTTGCTTATTGTAGGTTGGCTGGTGAAAGGCGTTTTGGAAGGAACTCAAAGGCAACAGTTTCTCAACACAGACCTAACAAACATTTAAAGACATTTCTATTAAAATTACTTGATTTCCATCTTCTAGAATGAATATTCAGCTACTGGAATAAATACATTACATATAAAAAAAACGTACCACTGAAAACTTGCCATCACCAAACCACATGACCCATCGTGTGCCCTCGGCCGCTCGGCTGCGTCCAGTCATAAACCAGGACACAATCCGGCCGGGCCACCAGGAGAAACCACGTAACTTCCCCCACACTAGCTCCCCAATGCCAAACCCTCGGCCATCCTGTATCATACAGTATTAAAATGGAGCAAAGAGTCAGTCAATTGTATTAAACCCCAATGATATTAACATTCTGTATTGTTTGGGACTGCAAACTGCTTCTGTATGTGTCTGCCTTATTCTTCATTATGTTTCGTGTATTGTTTTTTGTTATTAAAGGTCCCCAAAATTTTAAATGAAGAATTTTTGGGTGAACTATTCCCTTTAAAAGTGCCTGTACCTCATACTCCGACTCAATGGTCTTGGGCGAAATCTTGTTTCCATCTCCTATAGGCACAGGTTCCGGGGTGGTAGCAACGGTCGGAGAGGCTGGATCAGTGGGCTGCTGCTGGAATGGTGGAGGTTGCTGCTGGGGAGGAGGAGGCTGGGCTTTGAGGTTGGTCTGAGGTTGGCTTTGAGGCTGTGGCGGTTGCTGCTGTGTTGCCGGCGCTGGTGGCGGAAAGTGGAGCGGGACGGTAATGATGGAGCTTTCTTTCTGGAGCTCCGTCTCAACCTCGCCATGGTCCTCCATTGAGTTGATCACAGACACCAGTTTCGCCTTCTTCTCTGCCTGCAACGTGGGGAACAACGAAACAGAAAGAAGCAAAAGTAAAGCGCACAGACCTTCCTGAGAACAGCACAGATCGGGCTCTTGATTAATGGCAATTGCTCGGTTTGTTTATAGTACTTTAATACCACGTGCCAACGTAAATATCCCCCATCCACATGATAAAGCACAACCCCCACCCATATGACTTCAAGCCCCGCCCCTTTAAGAGTGATGAAAGGCAGAAACCTGTGAAAACAGTCGCCTTTTCATTTAGGCGAAAGCTGTTTGCGATCACTTTCTAGCATCGAGCTGTCCCCCCGCAGCTAAGACGGATGCGGGGAGCGTAAAGCGACGAGTTCACCGAGTTTGCCCAACCTGACTCTAAGCTATTAGGTCAAAAACAGAGGACACGAGCCAAGCCATGACTTAAGCAGCTCACAGCAAATCCTCAACAGCTGCACCTCGCTCGTTCGCCCTTTCTTTCTCACTCGCACGTGAATCTCTTTCACAGCTGTACTTTCTCTGCTGCTGGGCTCCAACTCGGGCTCCAATTTCCCTCACACGCACGTGAACCTGGCAGCGTTGCACGCGTGGCTGTGTGTGCGTAGAGAAAGCAAACGGCTGGATGTGTCCTCAGAAACTTCTCTCTGTGGCTGTCTTTAGCTCACTCCCTCCATTCTGATGGCTATATGTCTGCATGAGCCTGCAGGGGGGGGTGTGCGTCCAAAAACCTGACACCACTTTTTTAAGACAAATCTTAACATTTTGAGGGAAGTGTTTATGTAGAAGCTGGCATGCAAAACCCAGAAGTTGGCATCCCACCTTTGCTGTAATGACAGCTTGCACTCAAGTTGGCAGAGACTCTACACGTTTATGTAAAACCTGATGATCCATGTTAACTCGGCAAGATTGGAGAGTGATCCAAAGAAAACCTTGTGCATTTTACAAGAAAATAAATCTCGTCTGTTTTGCACAAAGCCATAAAGACATAAGAGACTGAATCCCAGATTTTGGAGCCTACTGTGTGTGAGTGTGCGTGTGTGTGCATGCGTGTGTGAACAGAGTGTACAGTATGGTGGTGCAGAATAGAAACATGTGGCCCCAAATCAAGGGGCTTTACTGTAGTTTATAAATATCTGAATAGCTTCTCTGGCTGCTCAGATGGGCTGGCCCATATGCGCTAGGTTATTTGTCTTCGACGGCGGTTGACTATGGAGAAAGTATATAAAATATATGTTGGTGGTTTTGAGTATATGTGTGCATATAAGCAGAAATGGGAGGTATGGCAGTTTATTTATCAGTAAATGTATCACCAAGTAATTGTACTTTACAAGAATATAAATCTTGTGGTTCACATGCATCAAAGTAATTCAATGCAATAAAGTGCTAATTATTTGATAAGTAATTTCTTCATTGGCATTATCTATTAAATAGGTTTTAAATATAGAAAGATTTTTAGGATTTCAGTCAATCTGTGAGTTTCAAGCCCAGCAGATAAATTCAACGAAATCAAAACATCATTTAGATCTGAAACTCTTATCTAAGTAAAATATTAGCTTGTGCTTTCCATGTCTGATCTTATCTGACAGGCTTACGGCCCTGTTTGCTCAAAACGTACACAACTTACATTCCACACGATGAGGAGAACTCGCCCTATGTGAATGTAGAAGTGTAAAAGCCGTCTGCTTTTGGTTTTAAACTTACAAATTGCTTCTGTAATTTCTGGAAAACAATTTATCACAGACACTCCAAGAGTGTCAGAATGGTTAATACTGAAGGCAACATATTGTGGATTATATTCTGCAGCGACAGGGAGTGAAAATGTTGGCTTTCTCCTTAAGGGAACAGTTGACCCCCATGTTGTTCTAAACCCGTACGTTTTTCCACAAGGAGAAAAGATTTGATTAATGTACTGGTAATTCTTTTTCATGCAATGACACTGAATGGAGACTGGAGCTTTCAAGCTTTGAATAGGACCCATATGGTAGTACTTTGTGAGACACAAACCTAAATTTAAGCTGGTATTAGTAGAAATTCTCAACATCTGTTATCTAAAGGGTGATGTCAGTAATTTATCCATCTGACATGCAAAACATCAAATTCATTGAAAAGTTTTATTGCAAAAGTATAATAATAATTCACCAATTGGATGCTGCTTATAATATGAGGTGCAGATATGCCAGCCAATTTTAATTGAAGATTTTTATTTAAATGACTTGAAAAGGACATGTGGGCCACTTCTATGATACTCATAGTGGTTTGTGATGTTTTTGTGTGGTGTGTGATGTTTAGGAGCTCCAGTCCCCATTCACAACAACTGCATGGAAAGGAAGAACCAGTACAGTATTCAAATATCCTTCTTTAAGGTTTCACAAAAAAGAAAGGTCATCAAAAAATAAGTCATATGAATCTGGAAAACATGAGGGTGTCTCTGAATAACTGCGGCAATGTCTTTTTTTTTTTGTTCTTTAAGGGAGAGGGTGATTTATATAAAAAAGTCGAAAATCAATAGAAAACTGACACAAATGGTGGAGGAGAGGAAAGTGAAACAGCTATAAGTAGAGGTTTGCTTCTGGCTCTTTTTCCAGCTGTAAATGCCCCTCTTCGGGGGCCTCAGTGTAGCAAGTCTGGCTCTTGAAATGAGAGGAAAGGGGGAGGGCTTGAAAGTACAGTACTTTACAGTCTTTATCGGTCACGACCACAGCGCAAGGCCTGACTCAGGAATAACAACATATATGAGCAATAGGTCATCCACAAGCGATAGCTTAAAATAACTTGTTGTTATTAGTCCAAAGAGCACTGTATGTGTCTCCCTAACAAAACACAACAAACAACAGATAATCTGGTCACTTTGAATCAGAATAAGCTTTATTCGCCAAGTGTGCACACACAAGGAATTCATTCTGGTTACAGGAGTTCTTAAACACACAGTATACACATAACACAAGAAATAGAAAAGAATATAAAATAAATATGGATAAAAATATAATAATATACAAAGGTGCAGTTTAGTTATGTGGGGTGCAGTGTAGTTATGTAGTTTGGCTTTGTAAAGTGCTGAATAAAAGTAGGCCAAAAGTTGTCAAACTGACTTCTGCATATTTTCTGTATAGCCTTCCAACAGAGGAACTATGAAATATATACAGCTAAGAGACCATTCCATGTGTATGTGTATGTGTATGTGAGCACATACACAGTTATAAGCCAAAAGTGCTTTTTAATACCCTTGGTCGACGTATATGTGTGTTAAAAGTCTGGCGAATGTAAATTCGCCTTCACTGGTCTTATTGGTGCAGTAAATCCACATTTTGCTGGGGAAATGTTAAAGGCAGTTTTGGATTTTTAGCGGCCACTAGCGTTTCAGTATAGATTTGCAATAAATATTTCAGTCATTTGCTCATCCCTCCCTTTCGAAGTACGACGGTGGCCGCAACAGTAAAAAAAACATGTCGCTGACTGAGACAGCGGCTGTGATTCTAGCCACACTGTCATGTTACTTCACGTGAAATGACAATGCAGTTACATTATTTCTACACTTATAAGGAAAAACGTTTGTCTCTCGTAGGTTATATGCCCATTTGTATCAAATGCTAACATTACCAAAAAACTGGTTTCACTTTCACAAAAGTTAAATTATCTTACCAGCCCAGCAGAAAACAGGCAACTTCGGCGTCACGTTGAAAACATTTGTCCTTCATCTGGTAATAGCTACACCGATGTTTATCCTGGATTTCTGCCGTCGTTTGTCTCTAATTTGTCACATTTGCGCTTCACCGACGGAGATTCGCGCTCTGTCGGCTCTTGTGCACAATACGTATGGTCTTCCATTGTATCAAAACTTCTAAAAACAGAACGATCTATGCTTCAGCTAGATGACGATGACGACGACTACTCCTCCTTCTCTTCGTACTACGACTAACTTACTTCTTCGTGGTGTTCAACTTAGTGATGACGCAAGCTTCCTCTACGAATTACTAAATGCGCTCTGTGAGCTGTTTGTCCGTTTAGGGCTGCTGTAACCAAACATGGCCGCGCAACATGGAAAACTCCACATATATAGGCCCGCGCCTATGTAGATAAAACAGGGTTATTCTAAGGTAATAAAAACATAACTGTTCATTACGTACGGTCTTTATACACCTCTGAAGAAACAAAGAAAGTTTTGTATGTTATATTGCATTTCTTTCAATAAATCATACAAAAAATCAAGTATTGTTCCTTTAATACATAGTCGAGCTGCAAGAGCTCACAGTACTGGAGGCCGCCATTTTGTGTAGGTTATATATACAGTGGCAAGAAAAAGTATGTGAACCTTTTGGAATTTCATGGTTTTCTGAATAAATTTGTCATAAAATGTGATCTGATCTTCATCTAAGTCAAGGGTATTGACAAACAAAATGTGTCTAAAAAATAACACAAATAAAATTGGATTGTGACATGAAAATGTCTTTATTGAACACACTCATTCAACATTCAAAATAGCAGTGGAAAAAGTAAGTGAACCCTTAGAATTAATAACTGGTATTCTTCCTGGCAGAACTGCTTTAGCTCTGTCATATTCTTTGGACGTCTCATGTGTATGGCCCTCTTCAAGTCAATCCATAGCATCTTTATTGGGTTGAGGTCTAGGCTCTGACATGGCCACTCCAAAAGTTTTGTTTTTCTGAAGCCATTCTGTTGTGGACTAGCTCCGGTGTTTTGGGTCATTGTCCTGTTGCATCACCCACCTTCTACACAGTTTCAGCTGACGTACAGACATTCTGACATTATCCTGAAGAATTGTCTGATATACTTGGGAATTCATCTTCCTCTCAATGATTCCAAGCTGGCCAGGCCCTGATGCAGCAAAGCAGGCCCAAATCATGTTTCCTCCACCATACTTTACAGTTGGGATGATGTTTTCATGATGATATGCCCTTTCTACGCCAGATGTAGTGCTGTGTGTTTTTTCCAAATAGTTCAATCTTAGTTTCATCAGTCCACAAAACATTTTGCCAATACCGCTGTCACATTTGTCAATGTGCTCTTTCGCAAACTTCAGGCATCCAGCAATGTTCTTTTTAGTAAGCAGTGGCTTCCTTCGTGGTGTCCTGCAGTGGATACCCTGCTTGTTCAGTGTTTTACGTATTGTAGACTCATGAACAGAGATGTTAGCAAGTTCCAATGATGCCTTCAAATCTTTGGCTGTCATTTGGGGTTGTTTCTTTACCTCATTGATGAGTCTTCGTTGTGCTCTTGGTGTCATTTTGACTGGGCACCCACTTCTTGGTAGAGTAGCAACAGTCCCAAAGTGTCTCTATTTGTAGATTGTTTGCTGTAGACAGGTGAATTTCTAAAGTCTTTGAAATAACTTTGTAACCCTTTCCAGCTTTCTGTAAACCAACAATTCTTGATCGTAGAATTAGGGCTGTCAAATGATTAAATACGCATGCGCGTTACGTCATCGTTTTCAAAAAAGTTCACACCAGACACGAATGAAGTGTTAAGCCCCATTCAGACTGCCAGCGACTAGCAGTGGCAGAGCGACGCAAACTCATTCATTTCAATGGAGAGCTGACGACTTCCGGTGACACGAGCGACCATGACCGTTGGCGACAGAATGTGTCCAGCAACGGGAGTTGAGAAATGCTCAACTTTATGCAAATAAGCAGCGAATTTTGCGAGCGACTACCAATAGGAGTAAAGCAGTGGAGCTCACGTCATCCGTCTCTCGTCAGTTACTGGAGGGTTTGTTCAAACTGTTGTTAGGACAACCAAATCTAGGAACGCCTTTTACAACCTCATAGTAAAAGACAAGCGATACACAGCGACTGTCTGAATGGGGCTTTAAACGCGAGTGATTTACATGTTAAGTTAATGCAAAGAAGCGATAGACATCCTGCGGCGCGAACTGAGCGTTTCAGGCGTTTGACGCGTGATTCGCGTAAAACGCGCAAGTTGAAAAATCAGAACTTTGGCGAAAATTCCCCCGCGTTAACCAATCAGGAGCTTGCTCTAGTAGTGACGTGATTACAATGTAGCAAGTGGAGGCAGAAATCCGAAACAACAATGGAGGACAAAATCATCGTCGCTGTATGTGGATACCCGGAGCTGTACAATACATCTTTGTACTTTTATAGAAACAGGAATAAAAATCTTGCTTGGAAGAAAGTGAGTGAGGAGGTCGGACAATCTGGTAAGTTGTAAAAAATGCTCTTTACTCAATTTGAGCTATATATATATATACATATTGAGACTACAAGCTAGCTAAAGCCGGCAAATTGAGCTTATTCGCCGTATTTTAGAGACTGGAGCCGCCTGGCAGAAGCCCCTCCCATGACAAGAATTCGTGTCTGTTGTGAAGTGAATTTCACGCGCGAATGAAGCGAATTTCACGTGCGAATGAAGCGAGTCAACTCAAAATGTTCAAGCGTCCAACTACGAGCAAATAACGCAATTTATTCATCGCGCAAGTCGCGTCTGGTGTGAGCATACAGTTACAGTTGAAAACGAGATGAAAACGGCTGTGTTTTAAGAAATGTGAACTTTGAGACCCGTTTTCAAAAGTTTGCATTTTCGGTTTCATTTGAAAACGATCTTATGTAAACACCCTCTTAGTTGGAAAGAATACAGATGTAGTAACTTTGCCAATACTGCCATTTCAGATTAAATACTTGTTAATAAATGTTGTGGCGAACAATACTTTGTTTTAAACATTAAATAAATGTAATGAAGGATTTAAAACAACTGTAAAGGAAATGAGAATAATAGCCATAATAGCTTTTAAACAGTAAAGCTACGTCAAAGTTGGTTGAAAGTGAAGTGCACACACTGATAGTGTGTACTTTCTTCTGACCCTGCTTAAGAAAAATTGACAGTGAACTCACGGATTCACTCTTCCTTTTGCGCTGCTTTAAAAACCATGTCTTTATGATATTGCAGTGCGTCACGAATTATTGATATCTGTCACAATTTTAAATACTAGCTTTATTTACTTGACACATGACGAAATGTAACAAAACTCTAAAAGTGAGCAGTTTTATCAATGTTACCTGATGGCACTTTATCAGTTGCTGAGAGGACGAACTCCTCACTGCCAACACTGATGATGGCGCACGTGACGCGATTGTCGAAGGCGGGAAATATATTGTGTACTTTACAAACAAAAATAAAAAGGGGCGAGACAGTTAAAGGGAAAGCTACCACAATAGCAGCTTGGATACATTTTTCAATGTATGTGCACTACTGAGAAGAACACTGAATTTTATTATTCAGCTGTGCAATGACAATAAAGTATTCTATTCTATTCTATTCTATTCTATTCTATTCTATTCTATTCTAATACATACTTTAAAGAAGAGTTTGTGAATATAATGTAGATACCTAAATACTTATAGTCCTGCTGTTAGTTAATTCAGTAAAAATACAGTTATTAAAAGTAATACAGAGCTTATGATATTAAATTATGGAATAACCTTATCAGTTACAACTCTATTCAGTAATAAAAGGCAAGAACTGTAACATTTTAATAAGAAGATAATTTAGTCTTTGCTAAAACTGGTGTGTGGTGTTACAGAAACACATGGTCTTTAGGAGAGCTTTATATATTGAAAGAAAACACTGATAGCCCTAGGCTCTTCTCTAAAGTTCAATGATTAATATAGCCCTCTTTCCCAAGAAACCTCCTCTGGCAAATTCCTTATCCTGACCATGAGGTTGTAAGTATCAGTCAATTCCAAACACCTAATGCACAAGCTGTATTTCATTGTGTGTTTGGTCATGTGTGTTGTTTATTTTACAACAATACAGGAGTAAATGTAAAAACTGAACGAGAATCACTGTGCATTTAAATCCTCACTAAAATGAACCATTGTTTACTACAGTAACCACAGTTTAACATGCCGTTTGTAGCAAAACCATAGTAACCACAAATTTACCATCTCACTACAGGAACCATAGCTTAGTATTTATAGTAGAACTATGGTCATACAAACGGTAAGCAAACCACCAAAAACAAACATGGCTTTACACGTTTACTATAATAAAATCATTGTTAATTTTCATAAGGGAAACCAAGCTAATAAATAACATGTCCCCTCCAACTTTAAGCAATGTGAGGAAACAATTAGAATTAAGAATTAAGCAATTCAAATGCAAACCTGGCAAGACCGCAACACGTGTAGAAATTCCTACAGGGACCCTGTATGGCTTTCATCACTCTGTGACAATCGCATTTATTTGATGTGACTTTGCAAGAAACCAAACAAAGCCTGTCCAGTCTGTATAAAGATCACAGGACGCATTTATTTGGGACTGCACCGGCTCCATTAAATGGCTCCAGTAATTAGAAACAAGACTGCAGAGCCTCAGAGCAGGAATGTTAAAAGAGTGCATTAACGTTCAAGCTTTTCAAGAGCTTTCCATCATTATCAGCTTTAATCTTTTATTTCCTTAAAATCGTGAATTCGTGGAGTCAAAAGCGCAGCTTTAAACCAGCGCAACAGTAAAAGTCTCCCTGCATGTGTCTGCAGCCTCGACTCAGTTAGAGAGAGCCATGGCAGCGCGCTAATCACACGCGGTCCTCGGGTTCACTCGGTTCATTCATATTTGCATATCCTTAAAAAGACACGCACCGCATTTCCGTTTCAACACAAGCGACAACTGCTGCCAGTTTTATAAGCTTACATTGCTTTCCCAAATCTGACAGATTGAGAGAAGCACATTATCTCTGTTTTAACCTTTAAAAGCACAACTATAAAAGAAGGTTCCTTTGAAGTAGCATTAATGTGAGCCGAAACGTGTTACTTCCTACAAGCCTGAATGCAAATTTAACCCCCTCAAAAAGTGCACGGTGAGATTACAGTACACATAAAAACGTACACCTTTAAACTTTCAATCGTAAACAAAGCCAAAGTTCGGCCGAATGCACACAAAACATCCTGTAGAGGTAATAAAACAGGAAATACATTCGGCTCTCTTCAATCCCCATGTGATAGCATAAAAGCCCATAAAATCATTTTTAAGCAAACCATTTTGTCGTGCACCCCAGAATGTGTTTTGAGCCCGGTCCGGCACTCTGGTTTTAAAGAGACGGGTTTCCTTTAAGCCGCTCAGGGCAGATGGTCCGTAACAAGTCTCCTGGAAATACCTGAAGTCAGCATATTCCTCCTCCAGCAACTCTACTCAGACATGCACACCGTCCCCTGCGCTATCAACAACAAACAAGACAGCCGACCTACCCATAGACGCCTGCACTCAGCACTTTAAATCCAACGTGTGAGTCGCTTTTTTTCCTGCCCCACTCTTGGCTTGGTGAAGCTCGCTTCAAAAAAAAAAAGTAGAAGGAAGAAAAAAAAGAGAAAGCATGAACATTTCTTTGTCTGGGAATTCAGGGTCAGGTGGTTCCCAACAGGAATTCTGGTTGGCTAGAGAGGACTTGCAGAATATGTTGGCAAGCGGCCAAGAGGCTGTCTTGCAAGTGGCGTTGGAAATTTGCTGTAAACCTCATCTTCACCCTTATATCCATAGTACGGAGTTCATTTCCACTGCGGAGAGTGGTGAGAGAGAGGGGAGGAGAGATGGGTGCTGAATGGGGGTGGGAATCTACTGTAGTAGTGAGTACTTGTTTAAAAAAATAAAAGAGCCATGATCCCCCTCGCACATAGAAAGTGAAAGCTGGCAGGGTTCGATTTCTCTTCCAGTACCCTCCACCCCTTTAACACTAACAAAGCTGTGCAGATTGTATGCAACCCGGGCCCTGAAGCCAAAGGAAGGAAATAGCAAGGCCCCCTTATGCAGAGTTTCCTGCTGCAGAGAGGTTCGAGAAAACATGACTGTACAAACCTTTAGAGAGTCAAATGAAAAAAATGACATGTTACAATCTGCGCTCCTCCACAATGCGCCTATTCAGAGGAAAAAATTCCCAGGCTTAAGACGGAGAATTCCAGCTCTCTAGGTTAAGAATGCGAAACGCCCATTACTTGGGACTTTTACAACGCTCGCTCACGAGACAACTGTGTGTCCTGCTAATTTGGCCATAATTCTGGGATCGCTGACACTTTTATGGATTCTCCTCAAACGTGTTGTGGAGAGGGGGAGAGAAAAGAAGTCGGTGGGGGCAGGGGGTTTGCTGTCGAACGGTCGACCCCCCTTGGGTTCCCATGGAAACAGAACATTACGTAACAGAGAGGTTCTCACCGTACACAACGTTACGTTACAAAAATCGTCTGCAATGATATTTGGCTAGTAACAGCTAAATACATCATCTTCTGAACACGAAAAGCATTGCTTAAGGTGTAATGATATCACAGCTTAATGCACAGCATCTATGTGTAACTGTAAGCCATTTGTAGATTGATTTTCTCAAAAGGTGTAAACACTCAATCCAGAATGTTTACAACAATTTAAATGTATGAAAGATGGCATGGAACCCATAGTTACCTCAGAGCGTCATTGCTTCAAATACTTAACTAGGCATTGTATAATGTATACTTGGGCTGTAGCTCTATTACTCAAAACCCCTGTAACTGGACTATCACTCAACCAATGGGGCGTGAAACCTCTTGCCTTTATTTCTGCATCACATACAACAATGACCCCCTGCACGCAGCCTATGCGAAACCCATATACAAGAGACACATCTGGAAAAATGTGTAGTAGTATGGAGCCTAAGCCGCAATCCATCAGAACTTATTCTTGCTTTTCTTCTGAAACCTTGTATCTCATTTAATCAGCATTTCTAGATGCATTGTGACCATTCCAATTTGAGTCTGTTTAATTTCAACAAAAATTATACCTCAGGAGTGACAAAGTCATCCAACAGCAACGTGAAAGACTGACAACATGTTATCATATTATAAGAAAATTATTTTGGAACTTTTCCTAAATACATGTACAACTATTACTCTTGTATTGCTTAAAAGTGAATATTTTCTGTTATTTTGACCTGTTTCTACAGTTTTCATTTTTTGAAAATAAATGCAAATAGAAACAACCTTTTTGTTTGAAATATTGTTAGTAATTCACAGAATAAAACAAAAATAATCATTTTACCTAAACACATACCTATAAATAGTAAATAAAAAAAACTGAAAAGGGTGTTTGAAATGGTCTCAACCTACCCAATCATTTCTTCATCCTTATGCCATCCTAGCTGTATATGACTTCCAAGTTTTGTTATGCCAGTGAATGGCACCACATTTTTTTGAATCTCCAAAAAGCCCATGCATCCATCATAAAAGTAATCCATATGACTACAGGGGGTTAATACGTGTCGACTGGTTCTGAGACATGCGAGAACCAATAAGATCTGACATTGAGATTAGTGGAGCCGGTGTGCTGCCATTTAAAATGTAGTTCTCCCATCTACATGTGTTCGAATTCTAACGTAACCTATTTTGACTAAATGCACTCAAAATATTAATCGACACTCACAAACTAATTGTTTAAAGGAAAAATTGTTTGTTTGTGTTTTTGGTGTGTTAAAAGTTGCCCATGCATGCATTAGACACGTGAAATTGCCAAAATCAAAGTATCGAAACAAAATATATATTCTTTATAAAAGCGATTGATCTCCCTGAACTGCCTGAAACGCTCGTGTAGACAAGCCCCTACAGTGCCACGTCAGTCCGCATCAGTTTGTTGCATGACGCCGCCCAAATGTACACGCAAAGAAGAAGGCATATCTTTTCACAGCTGTGGTGCTGCAGCTGTGCAAACGCATAAGACAAAACATTCCTCTGTAAAGCGTCCTACTGATCGATCCGTTGGTTTCATCCTCCTAACTAGGTTTGAAGGCAAAACCGATGCCAATATTACTCTTTATCCACTTATATGTATTATAACTGGTCCGACGCAAATCCACTCCGTTTGGGTGGCGAGGTGAACTGATGATCGTTCCGGCATGAGAGTTGCGCGCTGTGAGCTTTCACACACTGTCTGGCCTCATATGCGGTATTAAATCTCTGGTTTAATCTGACACTGCTGTTATTAGCGTACTGTGTTTGCAACTGTTATGACACGAAACGTCTCTGAGTGAGAGAAGCGATAAACTGACACTCGGCCTCGTCCTGGAAGTTCCGCCTCACACTGGAGGTATTTAGCCAATCACAACGCACAGCTCAACTGTCCAATCAGAGCTCACGCCTCTTAAATGCACGAGAGAGCCATGCCAGAACGAGTCGTTTCAGAAGGCGGGCATAGAGGAGATACAATAATGTACGGTATGTGGAAAATAATTTGTTTTTTCCTCCTTAAAATGTATAAACACTTTGCATTACATCAAATACAAACAATAATATTGGTTTTAGCTTGACAATATGTCTCCTTCAAATTCAGAAGATATTAACCCTTCAGAGTTGTATGGATTACTTTTATGATGGATATATGCATTTTGGAGCTTGTTTTGGCATTTTGGAGTATATGAGGTCATATACAGTACACCTAGAGTACTGTACTGAGGGTGAGTTAAAAATCTTGTAAAACTGGGTGAACTATTTCTTTAATATTTCCCAATGTGTAATGGGATTTTGTATTAACACAATTCCACAGTGGTTGGAGCTACTCTGTGTGATGCTGCGAATAAAAACTAACCCTAAAGACATAACATTTGTCACTTACTATTTTATCAGTCTATCTCCTTGTGTTTGGTTAAGATAAAATGTAGCAACTGTGATGGAAATCAATAAATGAAATGACAATTCTGGTTGTCCATGCATAACAATGACCGTTTAGCTCCTGTTAACTATATCAACTACAGCTTTGAGGAAACCAATGGATATACAATCCGAGCAGCAGCCAGCAAGAGGGCTCATGAAATAAATGGTACCTTCATGAGATATCAAATGACTCATCAAATACACTTGGAGTTTATTCGGCACACTGTCTGCCTAGCAAACGTTCCCGCTTTATTAGACATGCTAACAGGCTCCCTATCGCTCTTCCTCTGGGACAGTGGTGAGCAGTGGTACTCACCTCCAACTTCCACTTGGCCAGCAATTCCTCTCTGGTCCTCTTGCTAATGTAATAAGGGTCACCGGCCTGGAAGGTTACTCTGGGCATGGGTCTTTGACGGAGGCTGACTTCCCAGCCCACTCCCCCACGGAGCCTCCCTCGAGCCCCCTGCTTAAGGGGACAAAACAAAAAAATGAAAAGTAAAAATTAAGGACTTCGCTCTCACTCACTTTGCTTATCTGTCTTTGCGATGCTAAATGGAGAAAGGATTCTCTGCGGATGATTTTGGAGCGTTTGAGAATGGGCTGGTGGGGGATGACAAGGATCTCTGACTCTCAAACTACGGCACTCATTGGTGCTGAGAGGATCAGAGCGATAAACCCTGTAGCTTCTCATTTGGCCAAAGCCAGTGGAGAACAGGGACCATCCTTTCAAGCAGAGGACCAAGTGTATTTGATTCAGGGTCTAGTCACCATCAGGGTACCATTTCTTTCACAATCAAGTGGCTTTTTGATAAAACAGATTTCGCTGGTCGTCGTCTTAGGAATTCTCATAGGAGACGTTGAGCAATTCAGGTAAAGGTACGGTTGTTGAAGTTTCACAGACACATTACACAAATACTGTACAAACACACACACACACACACATCAAGAACAAGAACACAACAGGAAGACAGTTTTACCTCATTTTTTGCAGAGTCTCCACCCTCGTCCTCCTTGTGCTCCACGTCTAGAGAAAAACAGCCACAAGCACAACCGATTACCTGATGTTTTTCTCAGATTTGTTGCAATGAAAAATGAATCAGACCTTTTGATTTTACCTTTGCATAGCAGAGTAAACATGTTGCTTAAAATAGCTTTGGGCAAAAGCAAAAGATTCTCATTATATTTTTAAATAATTGAGAAAGCGAGAAGTGGAGAAAGCGCATTATAGCTTGAGGGCATGTGAGACTGCTGTACGTTTCTAAAATGAAAAGTCTAAGAATATTAACTAAGTATTAATGTTAGCTACTATTTAAAAGTCTACTTACAGTAAAATTTTCAATGAAAATGCTATAATGCTGCTTCTGTGAAAGCGGTTCTGCTTCATTATTTGTGGCACTAAAATATTACCTTTAAAAATGCCTCTGAGATCTAAAATAAAACCATTTATACAATATCTTACTATCAAACATCATATGATACTAAAGTCATAGAGTTGAATGTAGCTAAACTATGACTGGCTGGATTGAATGAAAAACATCAAATCTGATGTTAAAGAAGCTAAAGAAGAAGCCATTAAAAATGATTCACGCGAAAGTCTCTAAGCATGTGCACACACATTAAGCGTGACATAATAAATGTCTGACAATTTGCAAAGGCAGATTCAACATTCAATATGTAAATGTTAAACATTTCAAAATTAGTTTCATGTTTGTGAATCATATTTTTAGAACATAAATTAGGTCAAAAACGTATGAATAATATTTTGTGAATGTATTTAGCCACAAAGTATTATGGTTTCATGTAACATGTATTTATTTTTCAATATCTGTACATCCTCACACCAAAAGAAGTTTCAAATGATGATGCTCTATGTGTAAAACATGTAAAAGACACAGAATACCATACATCTGTCTAAAGAGCTCATGTTTGCTTCTACAAATGCAACCTATTTGTGAATAAATAATTGTAATATTCTCATAAACAGCATTCAAAAGCTTTGCTCCAGGAATGCTCGAAACAACAAAAACAATACGATGTAGTGCATACAATGTTAAGCACACCTGCATTTAATAATATCCACAACATTTAGAAAGCATAGCATAAGAAATACAGTCACACTGACAAACCATGTCTAATAATGGTAACATCTTCTATGCCTGAGTCTATTGTATGGTTAAAAAAAACATTACTGGGAGGTTGACTGTCTGGTTTTCGTAGCTAGCACATTTTTTTATGTTAATAATCGACATGGGAACTTTGTTTCCCCACGGTGACCTGTTGAATTTTCTCTGTGACCTGTGAGAAAAAGCGGAACTGCTTGAGATTAAACCCTTATGGTTATGTGAAGCATATGCTAAACTGATTCACTCCCTTTGTATCAAGTTAAATCTTTCACGTTTTTTAAATAACGTGCTTTATACAATGCGTTGTTTTAAAGCAGCTTTACATGTAAAAAATGAAAGCATACAAACACAAGCAAGCATGCACACACCGTTTCACATGGCAACATCACTATAGCATCAGTAGTAAAACACAAACTTCCTTAATGAATAACTGAGAAAACACAGTCAACTACACTGGTCTCTCTCACTCCCTTGTACCACCAGACAAAACTAAAAGAGAAACCAATAAAATTCAATACAGCATTTAGATATTCTAGTAATTCCTAAAATATAAATAATACAATATTTTTTAAACAAGTGAAATAATTATACAAAATTATGTTTACATTTTATAGGCTTTCACTCTGTATCCTAACATGTATGACTGTCATATTTTACAGTTTTGTGCTTTTTTATTTGATTAGTAATGAACAAATAAACAATATTTTTGTAAACAAAACAAGGCAATAGCATGATGGTCATTATAACTCTGTGTTGGTCTGGTAATAATTACAGTAATGTAATTATTGTGCAGCCAGAATAATCACATTACAATTAAAGTAACTGACGTCCCCATTGATTGTGACAGGCCATTTCTCTTTAATACTGTAATGCAACTCGGTTCATCTTCCAAATGTTGCAAAGCTCCACAATAAATCCTACTAAAATGCTTGAAAAGTTCTGACTCCTTTTTCGCACCGCCAGCGATTTAAAATCCTGACATCTTCACATACAAAAGGATGTAGTTCATTCCGAAAGAGCTTTGTTCGGCAGGGTAGGCCGAGGTGAGCCAGAGGCTACGATTACCATCGATTTGAAACTCTATCAGGCCTATCATAATTTATGATTCAGGAGTACTGAAATCACTAACTATGGGCTAAGGAGAAGAATATTCACCAAATCTTTTATATGACTTAAAACACACCAACCAGTCCACCTTAATATTTCTACCTCTCAAGAACATCTTAAAGATTCATCTTTATTGCAAAAATTAGCAAACAGATTCAATTATTCATGCATTTGATAGAAAAATGTATTTCAAAGTGCTTCCCAAATCTATTGCTTTTTTTTTTTAAATAATTTTTTTGCCTGAAGCCGTACATTAGCATAACATTCAGATCAAAAGCAACATATTCAGAATCAGGACTACAGTGGACTTTACCACATCAAAGAGATTACACACAGAGTTTGAAAACGGTTTCATAATAGATAGAATCTAATAAGCATGTGCTATTTAATAATTTTGACCTAGTACTAGTGTGGGATAATAAAGGGTCCTATAACAAACAAGTCAAAATTTCCTTACATTTCAAATAGAGGTTTTTCTCTGGCCGATTCTGATATTTCGAAATCCGGCCAGCCGATGACCAATATGCCGATTTGTTTGGCCGATACGTTTTCTTTTGCACCCCTTTATCTCATCAAATCAAACAGTTAAGTAATAATATGTATGTAACTTTGGAGACGGTCCCTAAATACACCAATATCGAACGTCAACCCTTACATCAGTCTTTAACAAATACGACAAGTACATATACACTTCATGTTTTGTTTTAATGTATACATGACTGGAAAACGCATCACGTTGTCACTCTCTAGCACTGAAAGAGACCTCGTCTTCAGAACAACAGATGTGCAATGGCTTTTATCTGTCTACAACTCGCACTACACGGTCAATACATTTCTATTTCAATTGAGGGAAATAAACATGCATTATAGATTTGACAAAAAAGAAACATGTAGGAATTCTGTGAAGCATAAACCAGAAGCAAAAATATCCAACTAATGGAGAAATAACTAACATAAAATATTTATACTTGCACACTGGAGGATGAGGAAGAAACAATGTTATGGATGTGACAATTCTAAAAGCTGCACTTGCCTGTCTCTATAGAAAGTATTTAAAAACTTGAACAGAGGCTTTAAACCAAATATTGACATCTAAGATACCAGTAGAGTAAAGACTTTTGGGGTGGACACTAGATTCTGTGAATTGTAGAGAGCTTTTGATTGAGAGCTTTGAAAGTGCAGAATGATCCATTTTGGTGGAAGTGAGAGACAAAGTTTCTTCTAAATGTGAATTTTGTCAATGCTTTGGACCACACACAGTAGTTTATAGATTTTCTTAAGGCCAACATACTTATATACTAAAAGTAAAAAACTATTATTACTTTTAGAAATGAGCAGCAGGATACATTTGCATTGTGTTCATCCACAAACAGTGAAAGTTTGCCCACAGCAACTGATCTAGTCAGCTTACTAATAAATAAATGTTGGATATGAGGTGTACAAAATATATACCAGACCAGCCAGAAAGGGCAGCATTATCCTGAAGCAACAAGCAGAAATCCCTATCGATATCTATATTCATATGTACACACATCATGCCAGTGGCCAGGTGACGGCTAAACTCTCCCCATCCTCACAAACGCTCCGCCTGTGGGTACAACCATATTCATGATGGGTCTCTATACTGACCCGAAGCCAGCACAAGTACATAGCACCCATTTTAATAACCACTAGCCTCAGGAAGAGAGCTGTTTGAAGTCTATCAAAGCTCCATCACCAACCACATCACAACACTTGAGCGACCGAGGAGGGCGAATCTGAGAGCTTGTTTTCTTCACAAGAGCTAGCAAAAGCCTGCCAGCAAAGTAGCGCGCACACACCCAGCCAAAACAAAAGGGCTTCACCCACGAGCCCTCTTCACATTTACAGCATGTGCAAATCTTTATATCGCTTCCTCTCTCGCTCAACCGGTCTGCGTGGTGAGCAAGGGGTTCGTTCCTTCGCCATTGCCAAGGTCACTGGGTTTGTGAGTGCGGTTGGCACGCTGTGCCCATCGAGACTTCACCGTGCCATTTTGAGCCCGTGCCAGCCTTCGTGTTCTGAGCGCTTAGTTCCTCTCCGGTGAACTGAAATCCTTCCTGTGCCCTCTAGGTGGAAGGAATAAAAACCAAAACAGGCACCGGCGATCTATTTAATCTCTGTCAATCACAGCCTGATCTTTTTCACTCCACTACATTGAATTCATTCATGAATCAATAAAATCTGGGGTTCAATTGAATAAATGACAGACAAACAGCTTGAATCTTTTGGGGATTAGTATCGATTAGTGTTACGCAAGCAGAGGTGGTGTTTGGCTGACTGTCGAGCTTTCATGAGATTTATTGTACTGTGCTTGGCAAAGCTGATCAGCATTATGCACCAAAGCGTGATCTGCTCCTACACGCTGATCAGGACCAGAGAGCTGCCCTCTTTATGCCTGTTCACAAATGAATTACTACATTCTATAAATCAATATACTAGGCCATGAAACATCATAGCTTCCTCCGAGGTATATGGCACTTTAATTGTAAGGGTCTCTCTTAATACAGTTTTCTGTCTATAGCAGTTGTGACTATACTTTTTATTTATTTATTTATTTAGGTTCTCACAAAAGATATCTACACAAAACAACTTTCCACAACAAATAATACATATTGACCGAAAAAGGAGTAGGCGACAATACCAAATATACAATACCAAATATGTTATTCTTCATTTATTTCCATGCAAGAGAATCAAAGTTTTTTTAACCAATCTTACAAATAATGTGAAGTTCTGGGTAACTATTATAATATGCAAAATATGAGTCATTAAGAAGTAATGAACTCTGCGCTTGCATCACACAATTCTAGTGTGTCAGTTTCTTCTACTAGCTTTTCAGATATTTCTTGTGACATTGATAAGTTTTCAGCTATTTTGTTTGCTGCGTTGTGATAACTGTTAGAGTGAGAGTAAAATCTAAGCTCGGAGAATAGACAGAGATGAGTCAGATATTGGCCAAAAAACGATAATGCCATTTTCGCACCAAAATTTCAGCAGCTGCAAAGTTGGTGCATCCCTATATTTTATTTCTACTCTATAATTTGATTATTATTGTGACTTTCTGTTGTATTTGGAAGAGTGCACCAAAAGCTTCAAATACCAAAGAAAAGGTGACCCGCGTTGAAATGACCCACGTTGTGCTATTTAACTGACAGCTTTTTAACTTAACTTCTGGTTTGTATAAAAGTATTACATTTGGGACAATATTACCTTTCTTTAATTCAAACACTAGATGATAGAATGCAAGTGCATAGCGTATAGTGTATAGTATTTGGGACACAACTCGCAATAACTTGGAAATAAAGCTTTTTCTGATCTGATTCTTGCTATAAATCTTTCTAATCTTTATCTAAGTTTATGTTGTCATAAGCACCAGTAATATGTCAAATTACGCACAACACAGAGGCCAACCTTAAACCCCATTATACAGATTTAAGCACAGTTAGCTGACGGAACATAACCTGAGAATCCAATAAAACACAAAATACCAAATAATCAAAGTATGTTTACGTGCCGTGTCTAGACTTGATAGTATGCTATGTAGATACACAATATTAGACAGAGGGTGTCTATCATCACCATAAACTGGGTTAAAGAAGCCTGATGCAGGATCAGTGTGTAAAAGTGCCCTGGGCATAATGCCATCCACCTGGCACTGCCCCCACTGAGAGAGTGGCAACAAAATAGACCTCCTGTCTCTCTATACACTGCACCCAATGACGGCGGGTTGCCAGGAGACCGCTTTGTCTACCCAGCCTTCACTTACTGCTCTCATGAAGGTCAGCGCCTGACCCAGCACAGCAGCACGGAAAAAGAGAGAGAGGGAGAAAGAGAGAGTGATTCAGAGAGACAGAGGTCTGATAATTGACAACACCATTACACTAGAGAGAGAATCCTGCCAAATTGTTTCTGTACACAGTGTAAGAGGCCGGTGTCTTTTGTTTGCAAATGTAATTTTGGGGAGTATAATTACCTTAATTTACAATTTAATGCACTCATTTAACAATAATTATTTTCTCCCAAATCAATACTGGCTCCAAAACCATTTTACAGTCCCTCTCTAAATCTTGCATTCTTTTAATATTACAATGACACATTCTTGGCCATCCGAGCAGAAGCGGCAGAATGAGCAGACAGCTGTGTAACATGATGCTAAAAAAGCTTGAGCGTAACTCACATTTAGTCGGACGCTCTAATTTCCGTCTTCCTCGTTTCTTGCGAGGCAGGGTTGGCAGTGTGTCCTCTTCCAACTTTTCAGAATTCGGCTTGTCCTCGCCGATAACAAATCCGTTCTCAGTGGATGGGCTCAGGCTCGACTCGGAGGACGACTCGGGCCGACAGCCTGACTGGTGAGGGAGCCCGTTTTCCGGATAATTTTTGTCCTGCGTGGGGTGGCAACCTTCCCGGGACTCTCCATTCTGCGACTGCAAAGAGGACTGGAGCTCCACCCCTTTGTGCTGACTGGCCACGCCCACTGGCCCGTAGCCCTCCACCTGCAAATTACATAATTGCATTGAACAGTCATGCATATTTGCATCCAAAACATGCAAATATCCCTTTTATCCCCTTTACTACCCGTGTTAACATGCAAAAACAAATAAAGATGTATTTTCTACAGAATTCAGGAACAGCCCATTTTAAATCGAGTACATTCTAAACACATTTCAATCGTCTATTTATTGAAATACTATTACAAAAACACAGTGTGTATTTAACGCCACAGTTTACCTCTGAAATATCTCTTTTATTTTGCAGTTTGCACTGCTTTACAAGTTCCATTACAGTGTCAAAGTTTTTGCTACTGTTTTTCTACTGTGTCCAAATAATTTGCAGTTTGCATTTAATGTGTCCAAAAATAAAATTTGTTTATATAAAATAAACAATCCATATTGCACAATCTCTGGAGGCAGATCTTTTCATATTATTCGAACAACACAAAGCCCCTACGCTTTGTCTATACATCCTGTACAGCATGATGTTCATCTGCACATCAAACATACATCACTCCTCGCATCCAAACACCTGCTTAGCATGTGTGAGGAATGCCGGGCTGATGTGAATCGGAGACAGACAGACTGTGAGCCCGGGGAGAGCAGAAGTGTCAGCCTGACGGTGGCATTTCTCTTCAGAGCAGCAGCTGCTGCCTCGCCTCGCTGCTTCGGGATGTCAAAGCCGTTCTTGTGAAGGAGAAATCAAAAGACGATGTGACATAACGTTACTCCATTGAGCCTAGTGACTCTAGGAAAGACATAATCTTGTGAAACAATCTTGCTGGATTGTTGATCTCAATCAGGAGTTGAGCTTTTATTATGTCACTTCCTTGAGTCGTGCTGATAATGAGGGATGTTTCAAAATGTTACAATGTTTTGCGGCATACCTTTAATAGTCTGACGTGTCTAAGCGAGTCTGTGGTTGGCTATGGAAAATCGGACTAAAAACAGGATTACTGTACCGTGCCGCTTTCAAATGCTGGATTCTGGGGTTCTGCTTTCTATACTGATTATTTTTTCCGTTCACCTCATTTTTCATTCGGGAAGGCGGTATGAGAGGAATGTTATCTGTTCATCTGAGGGGAGATGGTTTGTAGCTTTCGAGGAAAATATGGGTGTCGCCATATGCAGTACAAATGAATCCTCACTGAGAGAATTCATAAACCTAATATATTTGTTTAAACCCCCTAGCTAACCATTAAACCTCAACTCTGGTACTGTCTGTGTTACAAACATGAACAATACCTCAAATTGTGCAGCTTTTTGAGGAGAAATGCACTTCCTATAGACAGTTTCATCGGATGTTAGTTAACTTCCAGTCTGTGTTTGTTAATCGGCCTGTCTAGTGTCTAATAATATCATTATTTATATTTTATTTGATTTATATTAGTAAAATTTCATTGGATAATAATTGCATTAAATAAACAATTAGTTGAATGTTATTGTATAATGGATCGTGTAACTTTAGCCAAGTAACGGTTCTTCAACTGGTAACCCAAAATATCAAAAAACGATTGTTTATGTTGTTGCTTCGAAACCGTCTATACATTCCTTCATCGTTGAACTTGAGATTTTGACCGGGATTAACTAGAAAAACTGTGTTTACACCACCATGACTAGCAGCGACAATCTCATTTATTTCAATAGGAGCTTGGCAACTTCCGGAACACGAGCGACAGTGACTGTTGGTGACAGGAAGTGGGCGTGTCCACTCTACAGCAACGTAAAAAGCTAAGAAATAAATGCATAAAAATGCTAATGATTAGTGAGTCAATTGTCTCTTATCAGTTACTGCAGCGGATAGAAGATTAGTCTCACTGCATTTGATAATTTTATTACTTATCAATGATTTCATTTTTTTACCACAGGAACACTTTAAAACCTGCTCAGGACACATGTCCAAGCATAGCGATGCCCCGACAACACTATGTTTTACATGGACAAACCGCACTCGCATGTGATTCACTTTTTTAATCAAACACAGAAATGCCGGAAAACCACGAAACAAAGGTGTTGGCAGCAGTCCAGTTTTGAAAACAATGTGGTATGCTTTGATATTAGCACCTTCCTTATGTGACCAAGAAAGAAATCCCCCCCATATGTATCCTGAAATCTGCCACACAGAAGTTTAGTAACACAAATGGTGAAACAAAGAGGGGAGGTGCAGCTTTGGAAGTCCGAACGTTATGTGTAAAAATAGCATATAAACACTTTGAACAAAACAATGTGTTTATCAGATCAGAATGAAATATAGAACACACTGAATGAGAGAACGCTTCCGGCCATCACTCAAGAAGCTTGACAACCTCACAATTCATAAACATTTCAAGAAGGCAGTCGAACACAGAGCGCTGACAAAACCCTCCACATCAGCAATTGCCGCCTCTATGAGAGATGAGTCAAACATTATTCTAGCTGTCTTCACATGGGTTACATTTCACAGAGTAAGACATCACTCACCTCGCAAGATGGCAAGAACCTGTTTAAGGAAAGGGATAGAGGGGATAATACAATTATCAAGTCCCCAGGGGAAGGAGAGGATGTGGGGGAAACTCAACATCCACATGCCCTGACATGCCCTCTCTGGATTAATTATGCAAGAGGATTTTCAAGAGGATTATCTTCAAATACAGAAATACTGGATCCGGAGGGGGGGTATTTACCAGGAACTGGACATGGTAAATTACTCATGGAGCGGTTGTCAAAAAGGTGCAAATTGTATGTTGTTAAAGATCCCAAAAGTTAACAATAGAAAGTTCTAAACTGTGGTGGTGTTTTAACATAAAGGCGTGGAAGTCGAGTCAAACATTTATGAGCTATTACAAAAACATTTAATATCTACAAAAAATTATTATTATCATTTTTTACAGTTTATGAAGGAAGATCTGGCATCACAATGGTCCTACTGTGTTAAGCTGTATGTCCACCAAAATGTATTTTTTAAATTGTTTGTAATTTAGTGCCGCATTTTTAAAGTAACACCAGCAGCTTGCAAGGCGTTTTGGAGTTGAAACATGGTAAACTTTGGAAACACCACTGTACTTTTCTTAGTCGTCCGATGACAACGCAGGAGGGGCGGGACAATTCCACACCAACCAACTGGCACATTCCATGTACAAACATATCACTGCTGTCCTTCTGTAACCTCGTATCTCCATATTTCATGATTTCCAGACTACATTCTACAAATATTTCATAAAAGAGTATGAAAAAGTGCCTGTCAACTTTCACAACACAATATTTAATCATTTGCACAGTGTTTTTCCATTTCAACTTAAGCATGCCTGAAAAGTAGCTAAATGTCAACAGATGACATAAAGCAATAATTAGCACATCAGTGACATCATCACATAGTATCTGACAAGCGCCTCAACTTCACTATTCTTTGAGCTGTCGTATAGAGTATTCTATTTAAACATAATAAAAAAACTAGCTCTCGCGGGGCAGTAGAAATGTAGCACAATGTGACGATTAGTCGCCAAGGTTTATTCAAAAAGTCGATAGATTTGTTGCTAGTCGCTTTTTTTAGACAGGAAAATTTGCTAAATCTAGTGACAAAATCGCCAAGTTGGCAACATTGGGTTTCGAAAGGACAGTGACGATATGTCTGTCAATAAGTGAATATTTCTAACTGCAAACATTAATTTCTGTACCAGATGATATCCCGGGCTATCACAATATTAATAACTGTTGATAAAACAAACTATTTTCGAAATCAGATACTAACAACACATCACTTCCGTATCATAGCAACCAAATCGATTGAAAAAGTGCTGTCATGCACACAGCCGGCATTTTTAGTCGCTTAAAAACACTTTGGTGGACACACAGCCTCATGGCTCTCTCATGTGTAAATCTCTATTTGGTTTCTTCTTCAAATAAAAATCACAACTCCAAACTCTTGCAAAACCACATCTCTTTCTAACAAGCTGCAGGATCAACTGTATCATTCATATCCGCTGCACAAATGATAAGAAACAATTTGCGCGAAGTAAATGAAAAAACGGATGTATCTCAACTAGACTGATGTCATTAACATCCAACCATTATCTTCTAATTCTGATAAATTACAAATGAGTTGTCTGGTGCCCCGTATTATTCCCAGCAGCCACATATTTGTCTAACTGTTACCAGCCAGTGCCAAAACTAGCGCCTGGTGGATAAACGAAAATAAACCGAATCCCCGGGGAACTCAAGTGTTGTGTGGTTAGGTTGAGTGTTGAGAGCTCAGCTTCTAGAATACTCACGGGGAGGTGCTTGCGTTTGCGGCCGGGCCGTCCAACCTTGCGGACAGGAGTGCAGAGAGAGGGCATCTCATCAATAATTACTGTGTCCCTTCTAGTGCTCTCATTCTAAACAAATAAAAACACACAGCATTATCTATAACTGTTTAACCAGACTGGAAACTAGAATATGTAACCCTGGACCACAAAACCAATCACAAGTAGCACGTGTATATTCGTAGCAATAGCCAACAATACACAGTATGAGTAAAAATGATCGATTTTTCTTTTATGCCAAAAATCAGTAGGATATTAAGTAAAGATCATATTCCATGAATATATTTTGTAAATTTCCTACCGTAAATATATCAAAAACTTTTTTTGAGTGGATGCAGCAGAATCGCTGACAAAAATGGCTGGAATCAAGCTTACAAACTAAAACACTTAGGTTTTGGTATCAATGTAAAGCTTAGAATTTCAGCTTTTGGGTTCATCTACTCGCCAAAATGTCATTACAGTGGCAAGCCAATAGACAGTGTTAAAACAAATCTGTTTCTTCTTAGCAATGCCTAAGGCCTTGTTTTACCCTTGTGACTGGTTTTGTGGTCTAGGGTCACATATATATATATTTCTTCTTTAATACATTGTGTAGCCTTATTTGCTATTTATAAATTGTACTACATCTTTAAATTTTAGTATCAGCCACATCGACCACTGTTGCTTTACTGTAGCCGAAATCTAAAAAAACATCTGCTTACAGTTTATTTGTAGTGTACGTTTTGCTTTCCTAACCTTTCCGGATCAAAATGCGCCAACGCAACAAGTACACTCCAATACTTAATAGAGAATTTCAAATGTCTCTTTCTGTCTTGTGTTTTCCCGATGAGGTTATTTAGATAATGAGAAAAGCCAAAATTTGAATGGCATCTTCTCTTTAGTGGGTATAAAGTAAGCAGTGCTAGAACCGAGAACACTCGGAGCTCCTCTTGACACAATTACAAAGACATTCATTGGCTCTTTCTCTGCCCTTCTTCACTTTGCTTTTGTTTAACACAACCGTGTCTCCCCTCCTCGACAATAGCCACTCTTCGGCCAGCCAAGCACCCTAGGGTGGACGGGGAGAAAAGATGATCCTAATGTAGTCGCTGAAGCTCCGGGGCCAGACTGAATAAAACCACCGGCTCGAAATCAGAATACTAATGAGAATACTGTCTCTGTCTGCCATGACTACTGGGAAGTCCAGCGTGGCCGATAGATGGTGGAACATCTTTGGAATTCCTGATTATGGGGGATAAAGTCTATATGAGGCTCAATAAACATGTGCGGGTAGTCTTTTGAGACATCACCCTAGGGTATGCATGTAATTTTAAAAAATGACATGTAATTTTAATAGAAATGTAAACATTTTCTGTGTATATTCACATAAATTTGCCATTAAAATCTTTTGCTGATCGAAGTACAATTTAGAAAACAGTGCAGTACGTTTTCCCCTCACGGATCTCAGCACATCCTCCTATAAAAAAAAATCCTGCCAGCCTCACACACAACGTTTTCATTACGTTACAAATAAACAAACAAAATGTTTAAACAAACAAAAACAAAGGGCACGCACAGAAATCTGTGTTGCCTTGCGTGAACTCGGTAACACAGCCTACATCTTTGCTCTATTTCTGTCGGCAGCCGGTTATTTAAGGCAAGGGCTGTTGCCAAGCAACAGGACTACGAGCGTAGCACGGGTCCATGGGTGTAGGGGCAGAGAAGAATGAATTCTCCTGTAAATCAGGCATACGGCAACCTCTCCTACACAAGCCAACACCCACGTCACTACACACTCGAAACGAAACGCACAAGACACTATCTCCACAGACCAGGCGGATAACAATTCACTAACGTTTGCTAATCGTGCTCGCCGAAGCCTACTTTACGCTAACACCTGATATCCCCACAAGACACTGCTGTGGAAATGAATCATGGCAATTCATAGTGTTATATTAAATTATATGACGTTGTCAGATGGATTTAAGGAAAGATTTAAAGGTTGGCATGAAATGCTGGCTTGCACTGCTATGAAAAACATACAACCACAAACATCTACAAGATGGAAATAAGTAATTGTAAATAATGTAAATTTTAAATGTTTTCCTTGTGAATAGAAAGGATGTTATATTTCACAAAAGGGCTTCTATGGTGCAGAAGTCATAAATAAAAATTTTTTCATTATTATTAATAATACATAATATTTATTGACAAATAAATCGTAAATGTGTCCTATGGTGTGACAGAAAATAAATGTATCTTATGAAATTTCCTATAATAAATATCATTAATATTAAATATATTTTTAACCGTTTGTTTTCTAGATTTTTGCTGTCACGTCACATGTATGGTACATTTGTCAATGCATTTGGCATACAATTTTTACAGAGCACAACTTACATTGGATTTAGACTTACAATATGTAACCTAACAATATATCATTACATGAATTTCATGGGAATGAAACCAGTGCCATTTGCACTGCGAGCACCAGTTGAGTTTCATAAGGCACGGTCCAATTTCATTTTTTGTGGATCAAAGCGGCACAGTCGCAAACGCACGGTTAGTCTGCTTCTACCCACAACATTTTACTGCTACACAAAAACACTGATGTGGTTATTAGCCTTTTTTGGTCAGTGTGTGGGAATATATCTACAGAGTCCAGGGACTCATTAACCTCTTACCATTTGATTCCCATTTGTGTCACAGTTGAAGTCGGAGCTCTTGAATGCAGGGGCGGCGGTAACTGTGTTGGACGGCATCGCCGAAAAAGTGACTGTTGAGTGTAATGCGAAAGTTGAAAAAGATCAAAAAAAAAAAAAGGAAAAAATGATGACCCTCCTTTTTTAGGATCCCCTGTGAAAAGGAAGATTGCAATCAGAGGAAACAGCACCACAAAACAGCTAGACTTCAAACTAGGGATGCACCGATATGTCAATTGTGTCAGATAGCGATAACTGATCATTATTTTAATACTGGAAGCCAATAACTGATATATTGGCCGATATACCGTATCTCAATATTAATATACATTTTTCTGAGACTGACAAAAGGCAGAAAGTGGACAACTGAAAAGTTAGTGTAAAGTAGGCTTTGTGCATGATTTCAGAAAACAGAGAACTCAATTTCACCTTGTAGTCAATCAGTTTTTTAAAATAATCAATGTTTCACTACAAGGTGAAATTGAGTTCTCTGTTTTCTGAAATCATGCACAAAGCCTACTTTACACTAACTTAGTACATTGTGTAGCCACTCAATTAGAAACAATTTTATGTTTTGCAGAATAATACAGTATATTTAAGAAATCACATTTTAAAGAAAATAAGTCCCATAGTTTACTGGTGGCGTCACACCCTGCTTTGTTGATACCTGGGGGCAAATTTAGGGGCCACCAGCCACAGCTTAGTTTTGTTTAAAATACCCTCGAACAAGCGTTAAGTTAATGTTAAACTTTTACTGCCAACCAGTCTTCATGTAAAGCCTAACATCTGATAAACAGGTATATAGGTAAACCACTGGCCTATAAACCAGTGTGAAGATGACATACTTTCTGATCTCATGTACTCGGATCCATTAATGGAATCAATCTTATTTCAATAAATCAATATTTTTTGAGGGGACTTTCCCATACTCATAATGTTCATACTTCCCGAGTGCTACACAAATACCCTTCTCTGGGCTGAAATATGAACTCCTCTATGCTTTATGGTATTTCCTATTTTCTCCCTGAGAGCAGTTTTAAAGGGATCAGTACATTTATATTCGTCACTCCCATGTATGTGTGCTTCAGTGTGCTTTTTATGAACAATGAGGACACCAATGTCCCATGATATTAGATTTAGAGGTCAGTAAATTAGGCGACTCTAGAATTAACCCTTGTTAAATTACCATGGAAACCACACTTTCTGCCAAAATCCCATGGTTACTATTACAATTGTTGGTGACTAAAATAAACTGTAGTAACACAGTGTCATTAAAAACATATTAAAAACGACATGAATGCATTTGACCCTTTTTAAATTAGATCTTATATGAATAATATGTGAGTTTACTGTAACAATAACTCTAACTATGATTTTTGGCGGAATGTGGTCGCCATATTCAATTATTATGAGGCTAGTGGCGTTTACTACAAAGTCATTACTATTTAATAAGCCCTCGAGACGCGAATGTGTCACAAGGTAACCAATCAGGTGTTAATTGATCACATGTAACGTTAACTGTCATACTGTATAAATGCATAAACACTCTTTTCAGTCATCCGCCTACACGGAATGTTCAGCCAAAGATGGCATTTCCACAAGGCCAAAGTGGCTTTTAAAGAGGAACATAGTAATTGTGCGTTCAAACCTAATAAGCTTTTCAGGGCATGACAAGCGCGTTATAAACCTTTCGAATGTGCATACGATGCCGGAAAAATGCTGTCTTTTCAGGCACCTCACTAGACAGCCATTGTTTAAAACTGAACGCATTGTCGCGAGGCGCTACAAATGAACGGCCGTCAAGTTCAAGCGCAATATCGCGACGTATTAATCGCACATCTGGACGAGCAGGAGAAACCACTGTCCACATCGAGCCGCCCCCCTCCATATCTCAAAGCTCCTCGTGTAACAGCGACCAGAAAAACGGTGAACCCCGCGGCGGAGACTCGTTTCGATGACGGCTTTAAATTTTAGACAGGTGGATCGCAATGGTAATTACCCGCTTCGCCAAGTTCCAGGTCTGACCCCCTTTTTGTTTTCGCTGACTCCCGGATCCTCCTTCTGCTTCGCTCTCCCCGTCCTCCACCACCACCCCAGCCGGCCAGCTCTCCTCCAGATGCTCCGCTCGCACTGACTGCAGAGGCCAGCGCTCCGACAGCAGCTCCGCGCCGGTCCTAGAGGTAGTCGTGTTCCGTGACATAGAGACATTTGACAGAAGAGAGACATTATTCTGCCTTAACACGTTTAGTGGGGGGTTTAATGTTAAGAAAAAATACTAAAAAAAGTCATATCAATTTTAAGCATTCAATATTGTAGTTGGGTTAGGTTAGATAACTAACTGAATAATAGGCTACTATATGCAGGTTGCCAGTTTTGTAACAAAACCCACCCAATGGCTAAACAAAATAGCCCAAAAACTAGCCCAAATACCACAACTCAAAATATGCCACTCATACATTAAATACATATTTACAGCCACTGTTATGCATTAGACGCTTTAAACAATAAAAATAATTGTATAGTAGTATCATTGACACAATAAAATAAAACCATCTTACCTTTCAGATTTACAGCCGATGAACAAAATACTTTGGGAAATGTGGTTATCCTTTTTTTGACTAGACCATCAGACCAATCACAGCAGACTACGCTAGCGGAAAGGCGGGGATTAGACCGTTGAATCGCGGAACGAATAATTTGAGAGTCAGTCAAGAAGAAAGATAATAAAAACGGCTTATTATTACGAAATAATAGTGTTTTAACACCATGTATGTACATAAACCTGTTGTCGGACACTCCACAAACCAAAGTAGGCCCTTAAAAAACAGATGCTATTTACTCTTTAAAGATATATTAAAATATATTTAAAAACTGAAAATTATATGACAAACATGTTTCATGTCTCTGCTATCTGCATTGACTTAAAACCTTGAACATAACTTTTGGAAGTATTAAAATAATTTGTGCAATATTTTGACTAAGTTAGACAGAGAAATCTCCCTAACCCTAAAAATGTAGAGTAACATGTTTGATATGTCAATTTCCAAAAAAGCCTCTACACTCACCGGCCACTTTATTGGGTAAAGTTTACAGAACTGATTTTATCTTCAAAACTGCCTCTTCATGTTATAGATTCAACAAAGTGCTGGAATAATTGCTTAGCACTGATTAGCACTTATCAAATCAAGAATGTCTTTTTTCAGTTTTTTAGTAAACAGACTTTTTTAGTAAACAGACTTTTGGGCAGTCCTGGAGTGTGCCTTTTGAGAATGAGACTCAAAACAGTAAATAAATTAGTACGAATATGTCGTCATGCAAGCCCTAATGGCAAAGAACTTCACTCGTGGTGCATAAATTTGAGGATGAAGGCAGCACGCTTAGTCTCTTAGTTTCTCCTCTCTGTCAGGCACGAAGTGATGAAAGAACATGCAATTTATGAAAGGTACAATGTTCATGGTTGTCAGCAGCTTTAAGATAAATAGCTCATTAGCTCATACATTAACTCCCCCAATAAACTTGGTGGTCAAAAGGCCACCTTACAAAGACCCCCTGGGATAAGATATTACCTGAGAAACCCACGGCTTTCTTCAGACACATATACACAGACAAGGTCCTTTAAATTTTTCATGTTTTAACCTTTAATAGTTTACAAAAAGACAGGGGTGACAAACTCAAATATAGACATTGCAATTATGATTGTATACAGCAGTAAAACCTTGAAATAAAATAATTTAAAACTAAACGTTGTTTGTAGCTTTATCTTATAGTTTTGGTTACACAAGTGGCCAAAACATTAAAACATCATATTTGTATTTTTTTACTATCAAACCAAAGTTTTCGTTTTGGGGTGAGCTATCCCTTTAAAATTCTTTTGACTAACACAGGAGGGCCTCTTGTGGAAGCCCATCTGTAACATATAAATTTGCAATGATGCTTGAAATTGATTTCAAGCAGGTTTCCCTCTCCTTAAACTGTATTGTGTTTCAACCATTTAAGGCACCCCGTTATTAGTGACCCTCTCTGAGGACTGCTTCAGTAAATTCATAATCAATAAAATGTGGTTTAACACACACAAATACACAGAACAGAGACCTAAAAGACACACTACATGTTGGCAAACATTTTGGCACAACTCTTAAAGGCAGAACAATAACTTTTTTAAAGATCACATAATAAATAATGACTGCATTCCGACTAAGTCACATACTAAAACTCCTATCTAAGGGCTGACTTGCACATGTGCAGGATATTTTATTTATGCAGCACTTTATACAGTACATCTAGGCACACACCTACATCTGAAGATTGCATTCATATTTGTAGCAAATGTTGGAACAGAATCGAACAATCACACGTTCCATCTGAGAGTAAATCAACCGGTGTGTACATTGTCATTCAAAGACAATTCTTTATCGGTTTTGTTAAGCTCATCCCATACTCCGTTTCAAGATGACCTATGCAAATTTTCTCTCAACTACTTTCAATTTCTTTCTTGAAACATGGAACAAGCATTATGATGTAAAAAAGGATTCGAAGCAAATATATTGCAACCACTATTACAGAAGCGACACAATCCAGTGTAAAATATTGAATGAGACCTCACAGTTTATATTTAAACCATTCAAAATACTTTCTTATGCAGAATTACAAGCTAATTATGAAAGTTAACAGAGAAGTAATCATATTGTCAGTTTATGGTACCTGTCTGAGGAATCTTAATATTCAACACTAAAACTCATCAAAACATGTCGCTCGATGGATTGATCTTGTTTATTTTTCGTATGTTTGCAGTGATAACAAAATATTGATATTTATTTCATATTTCAAATGGAACTGACAAAAAACAAAGCACAATTATAACACAATAACATACTTATAATAACTAGATCAATGTAATTATTAAACCTGAATTCCTTCTGATTCAAGTACGAAACGCTTATCTTATAACCTTCATCATAACAATAAAGCTACAAGATCTATACATCTCAAGGTTTTCCTCTTCCCAACACTGCATTTCCAACATCAATTCTTTTATGATCTGTGCTAATCTTCGACCTCAGTAAATTCCACCCATTTGTTCACAAGTTTTGCTACTGCACCTCTCTCTCTCTCTCTCTCTCTCTCTCTCTCTCTCTCTCTCTCTCTCTCTCTCTCTCTCTCTCGACAGTCCCTGAGCACTGGTTTCATTTACATCACACGAGCATACACAAAAACTGTTAACTCAATAAAGCTCTTTAAGTAACTTTTACAGAGAGACGTGTGCACTCGAAAATGGCTGGCTAAGCTGGTTTGTGGATATATGGAACATATAAGTTCCATTATAAACTCCAAAAACACATGAGACTTTGAAGATACTTAAGCCATAATCTAAACTAAGAAGCAATACCGAAGCTTTAAAAAACAGCGTCCACGACAACGGGCGAAACTGAACACGGAAATCGCAGACGAACGGTGAGCTCTACGAGACGTCCCTGATATACGACGGTTTGGATGCGTTTAGTGCAGAAGCAGCAGTTTCCAGCGTGACGCTCAATGTTTAGAAGACTACAAGAAGTGACACAGCAGGCACCACACACGTCGGTCGGAATAAACGCCACATGCAGAGCAAATACAAGCCCTCTCCGCCTATTCAGAAGAGCCGATCCATGCATTACAACTCAAACACGAAGAATCATCACTAGTCGTACGAAATAAAAAGCTGTCCCGTGCGGGAATTGGATGGTCCTGGTGGCGTCGCGTCGTGAGAATGCACAGTGCGATTGTTTCTGTGATCAGTAGTTTTTCCTTTTTTTAACAAAGCACAAACAAGCCATTCTCTTAATGTTATGATAACATGATTACAATGAGTTTATACAGATAAACATATAGAGCTATGTATATATTTATATATATATATATATATATATTTATATACTTTGTAATAAATACAACTTGCTCTGTGCAAGGTGTGATGAAGAGTTTCACATAGTGAAATCCAGTCAGGGAAGAGCATGCATTGGTCTGTGTGCTAGTGCCGTAAATGCTGGTTCTTTCCAGTCACATCCAGGTGCTTAGAACGAAGGGGTGGAGTGTCGTTTCCCAGAATGCTTCAGTGATGACACTGGACAAAACACAGGTTTGTGGTTAAGGGTTCACTCGGCAGTATGATTCACGTGTTTAACTTGTGCATTAAGGGCTGGACTGATCAACTCATTTATACTTACATGAATTATTCTATATTCTTTTACTCTGACTCAGCTAGAAAAAAGAAAAGAGGCCTTAATCAATCCGATTACTACCGACAGCTGGGAATTGTGGAAGTTTATTCCCTTAAGGGAAAGTTCTCTATTTAGTTGGAAATTATGTCATCATTTATTCACCCTCATGTCAAACCTGTATGACTTTATTCTGTAAAACTCAAAAGATATTTGAAAAATGTTGGTAACCAAACAACACTGACCCCCATTGACTTCCATTGTATGGACACAAAACCACTGAGACATTTCTCAAAATATCTTCTTCCACAGAAGACAGAGTCAGATAGAGGTTTTGGACCACATGATGACAGAAATTTTATTTTTGGGTGAACTATAAATATTTCCTTGGAAGCATATAAAATGGGAAATGGACTTTGGATGACTGTTTCAGGATTTGCTTCTGAGAGAATAAGCAAATTTGAAAGATTACATTTTTAAAGCTATAACACCCTCTAAAACTCACCTTTCTCTCTTCCGTTACGCATGTTCTCCTCTTCCTCCTCCAGCCCATCATCCACTGTGAGATATACAGATGTTACAATAACCGTAAACATGTACAGAGAGCACGCAAGTTAAGCGCGTAAGATTAACTGACCTGAGTGAAGTTCTTTCACGAGAGAAGACATGGTGTTGGTGATTGAGTCTGCAGCCACCAAAAGATCGTTACGGAGATTTCTTGGTACACCTGGATGAAAACAGACAGTCTATCATAACATCCTGACCTTAAAGGAATATTTCATGTACAATTGAAAATCCTATCAACGCTCACCGTCATGTTTTCCCAAACCCATATGACTTAGTTTTTTCCGCAGAAAACAGAAGGTACATTTTTGAAGAACAAAAGTAAATGTGGAGTGGGACTGTTAAACTTAAGTATTACAAAAGTGGTCTCAATGAAAACAATATATTTATGATGACAGATAAAGTTATTTGATAGCTTTATGTGAAGAACAGACTGTAGTTTAAGTCGTTATTCACAATCTTTGTCACCTATGGGCTGTAAATTGCTATGAATTTGATAGGATCATAAACAAATCATCCAGATAAGATTTGAGAACTATATGGAATATTGCTTTTCTTTCATAACCTCTCTTAAACATTTATTTAATACAATTATTATTAGGGCTGTCAAACGATTAATCGCATTCAGAATAAAAGTTTTTGTTTACATAATATATGTCTGTGTATCAAATCAAAATCAAATCACTGTGTACTGTGCATATGAACACAAACACATACATGTAGGCCTATATATATTTAGGAAATATTTAGATGTATTTATTTATATTTACCAGTATAAATAAATACATCTAAATATATATAGTTTGATATATAAATATATATCAAATTGAAATTATATTTAAATGTTTATTAATTTTGATATTGTATATTTTTCTTAAATATATGCATGTATGTGTATGTTTTTATATGAATACAAAATTAATATGCACAGTACACAGACATATTATGTAAACACAAAATTTTATTCTGGATGCTATTAATCGTGATTAATCATTTGACAGCCCTAATTATTATACAAGAAAATATGTATATAAATTAATATTAATATACATTAAATAAAATAAAAATAGTTATATTATTAGCCACTAGCCCGATCAACAAACCTAGACCTGAAGTTAATGTATATATAAATAATAATATAACATAAATAAAAATGTTTTCCTAACTCTTTCATATGACAATTGTTACATACAGAATTTTCATTTGTGGGTTGTTTTATTGTGTTTTTTTACATTTATGCATTTAGCAGTCACATTTATTCACTCACAGGCTTTACGTTTTACATTTACACTACCGTCAAAAGTGACACGTTTCTATTAACCTTACTAATCTTTTAATCTAAAGGCATTTATGAATGTCTGAAATTAGTTTGTCTGAAAATATCATTTTTCTAACATATTAGTTTCTTATTTCATTAAAATCATTTCATTTTTATGAATAATGAATGAAGACAAACCAGTCCATTTAAAATCCCTGCCTAAACAGGAACTTCTTCAGTATTGTATAAAAACCACCAAGTGTGAGGTCTCAAGGAGTTGAAGGGTGACTACACCAAAGATTCCAAACAAGTTTTGATTTACTTTGATTTAATATTTGGTGACAACTCCCTAACTTACATTCATGTTATTCCATAGTTTCCATAGTTCATAGTCTTAAGTAGCACAAGAACATTTGTAGTAATAGCCAAAAATACATTGTATGGGTCAAAATTAGCCATTTTTCTTTTATGCCAAAAATCATTAGGATATGAAGTAAAGATCATGTTCCGTGAAGATATTTTGTAAATTTCCTACCGTAAATGTATCAAAACTTTATTTTTGTGAGTAATATGCTATGCTAAGGAATGTGCTGCAGTCTCCTCACCCTGAGAGAAGGCATCCAGCACATCATCTCCGACCCCCGCCAGGCAATCCTGTGGCGTGTGTGTGGGGGTTGAGCCGGCCGAGGTGGAGCGGATGGGCATAGGCATGGTGCAACTGGCACTGTGGCTGGGAGACGAGTGGGGTGAACCCCCTGTCTGAGCCTGCGGGAGGGGAGGGAAGCTTGTTAGCTACTAGCAGGGAGGATAAAGCAGATATCAAACTAGCTGTGTGGTAACCTGAACCTCCCTGAAAAACACCCATGAGTGCAAAGACTACCACTAGCGCAGATACGCCTACCGACCGTATAGACAGTCGATGCATCTTTTGGATTCTCTCTATGTTATGCATTCTCCATGCATCGTATTTGGCTCTCTAAAAAGCCTGCGAGTGCCATTAAAGGAGCAAAAGGACGAAAGATAAGGGCCGCACTGTCCTACAGACTGGTGCAGGGCCCAAAGCTTGTGGCCCGCTGCCAGGCAGCAGATGGCTGGCCAGACTGCAGTCACATTAGACGTGAGGTGCTCAGCCCTGATGAAAGGAGAGCAGGTCTCTGATATTTGGCACGGAGATGTGTGGCTCGCCATCCCCGCCTGTGTCACAGGAACAAAGCAGCGGGGCTTGACTGGAAATGGGAGCTTTATGTCCCCGTTATGAGAAGCCGACATAACAGAGATTGAACACAGAAGCGCCTGCGATAAGCTCACTTTATTCTCATTATGTAACTTTACAGTATTGAATGGTCCATGTTGAAGGGTTAGATCACAAATATATGCAAATTCAGTTGATGGCAGAATTTTCATTTTTGGGAGAACTATACCTTTAAATCACTCTCTTTATATAATGAAAAAAAAACGTTTTCATTTTCCAAACAAATCAAACAGTGTTTTTTCCAAACAAAACCAATTAACCTGTCAACTTCTAAAAACGTCTGTATTTTACAATATACCATCCATATGTTAAACTGTTTGCAGCTGTGACCCAACGTATTTACTCTGAAGTTTTCAGAACACTTACTGCCTGTTTCTGCTCTTCATCCTGCCGTCCAGAAGATGAGAGATGACATGAGTGGAAGCAGACACGTGAGAAAACAGGAGACGGAGCCAGAAAGCGAGAGAGAGAAAGCAGGTGTAGAATAAGAAACACAATTCATGTCTTCATACGTGCTACAGTTCACTGTTCGTTACTATATTTTTAAGCGCAAATATATAAGTAACCTGCAACATTATGTTTCAAACAGAGATGGCGACAGACAGGGAAAAATGACAGATTGTAGCTTTACAAAACAAGTGATGTCCAGTTGTTTCTTACCTTAAGGAGTCTCATAAGACCTTCCAGCTGTACCATGAGTTCTCTTCTGCTCTCCTGCAGGGCCGACATGCGCCTCTCCAGCTCGTCCTTTCTGTGCCTGCGTCAAAATACACCGATTCATAACTTAATCACCATGTGAGTCACAAAATCAATGACTGCCAAATACACAACTTAAATAGACGTATGATAGAAAACAGGATTTTCTTTACTCATTTGAAATAAAGAGGGTTCTTTGTTCTATGTAAAGTTCACAACTCAAAGCTCCCTTGTCAGTGCACCCAAACTGACTATAAGCTATAAAATCAATCATACACCTAGACGGGTATAATGTCAGAAAATATCATATTAAAATATTTTTAAATAGAAATATATGTAGTTTTCTAGTCTTTTCATTGTATAATTGAATTATAAGTTTAATTGCAATACCAACAACCTAATGATCAAATATCAATGTCAATGCTATCCATTATTAGACTATATTGTTTTTGTGTCATTCACCATAACAACCTACCTTACTCTTATTAACACATCAACAGAATTTATTGTAGCTTGGCCCAGCTTTATGAATGACAGTGTAAATCATAACAGTGATTATTTACATACTGTACTAAAAAATAGAACACACTGAACAATACCAAAATAATAATATAATAACCTTTATAAAACAGCAGAGACAGTGGGAAACAGATCCCAGTATAGCATAAATAATTAACTGATTTTGGTTTCTTACATACAGCCTTATAGTATAACATTTAACATGAAAATTCTGTCATCATTTCAAAGCTGTATGACTTTTTTCTGCAGAACACAAACAAAGATATCTTGAATATCAGCAGCGGTACCTATTCACTTCCATTGTATAGACACAAAACCAATGTAAGCGAATGGGTACCGCTGTTGTTTGGTTACCAGCATTCTTCAAAATATATTTTTTTGTGTTCTGCAGAAGAAAGAAAGTCACACAGGTTGGAAATGGTGAGTAAATTAGAATTTTTGGGTGAACTATTCCTTAAAATGGAAAATATGGTACCTTTAAGAAGAGACTGATAAAGAATACTGCAGACAATATGGCTGCATCTCATTTAAATCCAATAAGAGAACGCAAAAACCGTGTTATCGGTAATAATGGAAAGTATTCATTTTATTATCTCACAATACCAACATGTCATTAACAAAACTCATTTGTCTCCTTTATGCCCCCTGGTGCCCATAAAAGGTACTTGATATAAGATTTAAACAATAACTACAGGAGAAAAAGTCCAAGCCAGTCCATTTCAAATCTGTTGTTGTGTTCTTTTAATAACCTCAAATGTTACATTGTGACATTATTTTAATTATAATTAATATAATATAATATAATATAATAATAATTGTAGATGTGGACATATGTGGTTAGATATTGTATTTATACATTTGGCAAACACTTTTACCCACAGTGAGGTCTACATTTTTGCAGCATGTGCGTTCCCTGTGAATCGAAACCCATGACCCTTGTGCTGCTAATACAATGTTCTACAAATGGAGGGTATGCATGTGTTGCGTACCGCAGCAGTCGCAGCTCTGCCAGTAGAGTGGGGTTCTGCTGGGCTTTTTCAGGGGTGGGTTGTGATGCCTGTTCATGTTCTAGACGCAAACGCTGGATTTCCTGCAGTATCTCTCTAAATGCAAATCATACCAAACTTTATAACACAGTTCAATAACAATTTTTTTTAGCATATCATTATGGCTTGCAAGTTGCAAATAATTATCAATTGATAATCATTTTAGGAATCTACCTGTTTTTGTTCTCCAACTCTGCGATGAGCTGCCTCTGTTGCTTGTTAGCATCAAAGTTGAAACTCAGGTCTGTTGGAGGGCATTGCTGAAAGAGAAAACAATTACAGAAGAACATTACCGATGATGCGCAAAAGCATTTAAAAAGATGGCGTAAAACCATCACAACAAACAATACGCTGCCTTATTATAGATGATAAAAGACAGATGTGCAATAGTCCATGTACACTTTTTACTTCCTTGTTATTATTTCAAAAAACAAAAAAACGTGTCCTCTGGCAGCTTCAATAACATGACATTGTGTCTGTAGATGGTGTAGTTTATGAATGGGTTCTCACTGTGGAGTTGCTGGCCTCCGCCGCCAGGCGAGCGGCGTATCGAGCGATGAGACGATGTTCTTCATCCAGTCTGCTGGGACTCTCCAGAGTGCTACTGTCCAGACAGACAGAGAGAAAGAGAGAGAGAGAGAGAGAGAGAGAGAGAGAGAGAGAGAGAGAGAGAGAGAGAGAAATAAAAGAACAGAGCATGATGAGACGTAAGAAAGGTGAGGACAGATGTGAATTTCTCAAATCAACAGGAGTAATAAAATGATTGATGACTGTAAGAAACCAGGGTTGGGGAAATTACTCTGAAACTTTCCAGCATACAAACTAGTCATAATTGAACCTGATGTTATATTACAAGTGATATTGGATAATATTGAACTGTAATATTGTATTGATTAGTATGTTGGCATTTTGAGACTATTGGAAGTAAAACTGAATTTGTTCAATCAAGTGTTCATTTAATTTCAATAATTGTATATTTTTTATGGCATTGGTGATTGACAGCTACTGTACAAAATACACAATATGTGTTGTGTATTTTTAATTATATAATAATAAATTAATAAATAATAAAAAAATTAAGCAGCTTATCTGGCACAAAAAACATTTAGGATCTCAATTATGGCACAAAATTGCACACATATATTTATATACAAACCTAAACTTAATTATTTAGATTTTATTTAAAAAACTTATTTATAAACTTATTTTTTTACACTTAAACTTTACACTTAGACTAAATAAAGTTGCACATTTGTAACCTTCACTCTTAAAAATAAAGGTGCTTAAAAGGTTCTTCACAGAAATGCCATAGAAGAACCATTTTTGGTTCCACAACGAACCCTTAAGTCAAAGGTTCTTCTTACCTTTTTATAATCTGAAGAACCTTTTATAACCACAAATAACCTTTTGTGACACCGAAAGGTTCTTCAGATGTTAAAGGTTGTTTATGGAATCAAAAGGTTCTTCTATGGCATTGAAAAACCTTTTGAAATACAGTTTTTTTTAGCACTTCTTATATTTAGGGATGCACCGATATGCAAATTTAGCCCGATATTTAGCCCAATAATGATAAATGATAATTATGTACCATTGGAAGACGATAACCAATATATTGGCCGATATACAGTATCTCAATATTAAAACAAAAAAATTCTGAGCCAAAAACAAAATGCAAAAAGTAGACAACTGCTTTCATTTTGAAACATATACTACAAAAAACAAGGTAACATTTTAGATCTTTTTTTTCTTCAAAAATATTGTACCTAGCCTACTTTACACCAGAGAAAGATTCTGGTATAATGTTTATTTAATAAACAAATTATAGATGTTCTTCCAGTGAAACACAGAAAAGTGTTCTTAAAAGCCACAAGTTTAACAAGTCTCAAAACAGAAATCATTCAACCAGAGGAAATGATTTATAATTTATCAGCTTTAATATATCGGCCTGATTTTATTTTCCGGGCATTACCGAATTACCATTTATCGTCCAACCAATATGGCATCTACTTATATTATTGCCTCTCTAATATGTAATATTGCTTCATTATTTTCCTCACTACTTTTAATGCACCTTGGATAAATGACTGTAAATGCATGTTAGTAATTCCTAAACACTTCCTCAAAATGTAGAGTTAATCATTGTTATTATCATAAAACCTCATATGTGCAGTGTATGTGTGGGTCTGTTGTAGTGTAGTCTGGTCTTATGTTATAGGGTTTGGCATATGGCTGGAGCAGATGATGGAACATATGTTATCCTTCCTCATTAAGTGCGCCACAATTAGGAATGAATCAAGTGTGTATATGTGTAAATGTCTATATTCTGCCTGCTAGACACCGTGATGCAACACACGTTTAACACAATGCAAGACATTTGACTTTAAATGCCTATTCTGATAATACAGGATACTAAATGACCTGCGTTGAGTTATACTGCTGTGTCAATCTCAATGACCCCCGTCAGTGTGACCTGCCTCATTCTCTGGGGAGTATTTCTTAAAAGGGCTCTTTAGATGCCAGGTGTCCCGCAGAGAGTCATGATGTTTATATAATCAGTGTCAAACAGAGAATAATCCACTAGAGTCCACTTACTGCAGTGGCACCCTTACAAAAGCTGTTAGGCCCTGGAGGTGAACTTTTTTCTTAAAGGTTAATAAAGGTTAAATAAAGAAATAAGGACACTTTGGACAAATAGGATTCTTTGGGAATTGCCCACTCAAGTTTAGTATCTATGTAAAGCTCAGAATTACTGCTTTCCTGTTCATCTATTCTCCACAATGTCATTAAATGGGTAAGTCAATAGAGATCGTTAAACAAACCTTTTTCTTCTTAGCAACGGCCTGCTACAGCACGTCTGATGAACAACTTTAAAGGCGAGTTCCTCAATATTTAGATTTTTTTTGCAACCAGATTTCCATATAGTTGTATCTCGGCCAAATATTGTCCTATTCCAATGAACCACACATCAATGGAAAGCTTATATATTCCGCTTTCAGAAAATGTATAAATCTCAATTAAAAAGAATTGACCTGTGACTGGTTTGGTGTGACAATATGACCACACACATTCATACAGCTATTTGTTTTTAGGAAACTTGTATGTTTTTAGAAACTTGTCCATGCAGTTGTGGCCGATAAAACTGACAGTAGGACACATACTGTACTTATTTCTTCTACTTAACACCAGAACCAATCATGAGAGTAAAATGTAGTGATGTAAGCAAATAAACACAGCGTTGCCATAGAAGAACCATTTTTGGTTCCACAAAGAACCATTCAGTCAAAGATTCTTTAAAGAACCATCTCTTTCTTACCATTTTATAATCGGAAGAACTTTTTTTCACCACAATGAACCTTTTGTGAGACAGAAAGGTTCTTCTGATGAGGTTCTTTTATGGCATCTTCTAAGTCTTGAAAAGAGGTTGTTATCAAAAGATGCAAACAAAAACAGACCTGTTTAATTCTAAGGTACTGGAAAAAAATAATGTTATGACATGATATGGAAGAATTAAAAGTGATAAAGCAAACTGTACGATACGACACCTTTAAATATGTCAAGCCAATAAAGTCATTTTCTGGTACAGGAATGTTGATGTTTGTTTTAAGCAGGACATGAAAAACATATCAATGCACTCACATGAAGTGAGACTGAAAGGTGGAGTCTGTGATTTCATATCTAGTGGCAGGTGGTCAATACTCGCTTAACTTCAAATTAAAAACTCATTCAGAGTAAATGGAAAATGATATTTCTGTTCTGGCAGGAAGACTGGCTGTGATCCAGCAGACAATAAATTCAACACAAGGTCACTTGCCCTTGAAAGCCCAACCCGGTAAATGAAGGCATGCTGCAGGTTGCACCGTCAGCAGACAAGCTTAGGTTCATTGTACAGGTCCATGAAACCGAGGTGGAGCGAAAAGGTCAGATTTTGAGTTCAAGGCGTTAAGAATTTCACACAGAATGTTGTTGTTGTTGAGGTTTTGAGTGTTAAAACTATGAGGAGCGGTCATACGGTTCATTGACATGACTTGTGGTCTCAGGTTTGTGCCAAAGTATCACCACTGAAACAGAACAGAATGATGATTTTATAACATTGTGGAAGTGTGCATGAAACTGTTTGCTTCATAAAACTTTACAAAGGATTCATTTTGTGGGCATGCTAAAAGCGGCATCATCATTCAAACAAAAATGTCTTCGAGTGCGTAGTGTTTTTTTATTGTACATGTTGTAATGTGTTTTAGTGTTTTGTGCATAAGAAAGGCACATTAAAAATAAACATTATTATTATCAACAGATTTTACTAACATTCAATATTAAATATTAAAGGTGCAATGTGTAATATAAAGGAGGATCTATTGACAGAAATGCAATAAAATATACATAACTATACAACAGCTCTCTCTGGTTCTCGAATCTGATTGGTTGAGAGCCGTGAGATAGTCCACTGTATCGTTACAGGAACCGCTTCACTCCCACTTGTAGTTGTATCACTCCACCACTATTAGTCGGACTTATAAGACTGAAAGTAAACACAGGAAAGCGCAGTACCAGCTGATACCGGAGTCCTTTTTTGTAATAATATGGAAAGGTCGGAATATGATAATATATTGAGCAGTAGGTGGCGGTATATGCTTAGGTCACCAGTCCACCATTTAATGAACAAAGCGATATTGCATTACTATGTCTTCAGAGGTGTATAAAGCCCTTACATAATGAATGTTATGTTTATATTATCTTAGAATGAGCTATTATATATCATCTTAGGGGTCCACTTACATACACATACACCACGGGTCCACTTAAATGGAATTCACCATTTTGCTCTACAGAGCGTTTCATAAATACTTTATCTCCTTCGGCAAATAAGTGAAAATGTGAAGACATCTTTGTCCTGTGTCAGCCAACTTAGTGCTTTGAAAGAGAAGGGTTGGCGGTGGAGTGAGCCGTTGGTTGCAATTTGTAACCTCATCACTAGATTCCTCTAAATTTCATATACTGGACCTTTAAAAATGTTTTTTTATTGTAATATTTTAAGAATGTAATAAATATTATAAAAATCAGAATATATTATTTAATCCTAATAACTTTTCAACATAAATCAGTGTGTTCATTAGCATTAGCAATTTTTGCTTTGGTATTTAAATAGTAAAAAAATTCACTGGAAGCCGGTAAATAATAAACACAAAATGCCTTGTCCTTAGGTGTTCAGGTAAGGTCAGATTTGAGTGCACTGAAATTTTGGACTTAAACGATAGCAATGGGTCGTACCCAATATAATTACATAAAAATGCTAAAAAGCACTCCTTGTATCCCAGACATCTCCATCCTTGCCAAAACAAAGAAATTTATTCGTAGATTTCAGTAAACAACAGTGGAGATGAGAACAAAGTGTATTATAATTGTGCATACATTTTTGGCTCCCCCAGCAAAACCCCATTACCAGCACTTAACATCATTCTTTCACAAACAGCACACGATTCTAAGATCTTGATGTTGCGTCAAAGTTTCGAGCAGAGAGACAGAAAGAGTCTGTGTCTTCCATTTCATAACCAGTGGCGCGTCATTGATTTAAGCAGAGATAACATGTGGCGCAGACATTCTCCCCCGACCACAGGCCTCATTTAAATGCGTCGCATCTCTGATCACCCGAGGTTACGGAGTCGAGTCTAGTCGAGTCCTTCTAAACTGACTCTGATCATTAAAGTCAGGGGCTTGGTGCAGGATGAGGTGTTTACCCGTCCACTGTTCCCCCCCTCGACAATGGGCTATATTTAGAGCAGAATACACATGAGCAAACCCTTTCCCTGCAAAACGTGTCACATCCGATCTAATACAGTGATAAGCTGTTACGACATGCGTCGTTCTGAGGCACAGTGAGTATCTTCTGCATTCACCCGATATTACGAGATGTCGGAGACGTGACACAATGACAACAAATGTAACGGCTTTATTTCCAATATGTGTTGGATTAAAGGCGGACAGCATGTGAGAGGAATGGGCGGCTTTGGCTGCAGCTGTAAATAAAGCAGGAATGGTGGATCTAATGAAGACCGAATGAAATGCTTGTGTCAGAGCTTGTATTTAAATACAAAAGGCATTAAAAAGGACGGATCTCCCCTGATCACTTTCCATCAAATCTACAGTATCAAACCATCATTTATAAAGGAAATGAATGTTAAAGTCAAGAAGTGTCATTAAATTTCCATAATATGACCTATTTTTTTTTTTTGTCAGATATGGTGACCCATACCCGAAATGTGACCTCTGCATTTAACCCAACCAGTGAATAGTGAACACACACACTTCAAGTCGTGAACACACATACACCGGGGCAGTGGGCAGCTAACACTGCAGCGCCCGGGGAGCAAACGGGGGTAAGGTGCCTTGCTCAAGGACACGTCAGTTGTTACCTGCCGGTACTGAGAATCGAACCGGCAACCTTCTGGTTACGAGTCCGACTCTCTAACCATTAGGCCACAACTGCCCCCTGATGTTTTTCTAAGTAAATATATTGACAGTTCACTCAGAAATGAAAATTCGGTCACCCTTATGTCCTTTCAAACCTGTAAGATTTACTTTCTTCAGCAGAACACAAAAGAAGATATTTTGAAGGATGTTGGTAACCGAAGAAAGGTGGTACCCATTAATTTGCATTGGTTTGTTGTCCGTACAATAGAAGTGAATGGGTACCGTCGTTGCTACCATTCTTCAAAATATCCATTTGTGTTCTGCAAAATAAAGACAGTGTGAGTTAATGATGATGGAATTTTCATTTTTGGGGGAACTATCCCTTTAATAGCATTGTAAAATATGGGCATTCAGCACCTACTTTAAAGGAACAGTTCACCCAAATATGACATTTTTCTTATAATTTACTCACCCTCACACCATCCAAGATGTAATAAATATAAACAAACAGAGAGCTAAATTCAAATATGGCAGCATGTTGATAACTTTGACTCTTTCATTGGTTCGAAGCCTTACCACTAGATGCCGCTTAATTTCATACACTGGACCTTTAAGGAGTGTTTAAACAGAAATGTGGAAGCTTAAAGTCCAGGTTTACATTCTAAATTCTAAATCTATTTTCTAATGTTACCATAACCGTTATTAATAACAGTATGACATTTGATTTTAGAAAAGCTGCATTAGCTGGCTTTAACAGCAGCCTAAGGCAACAGATGCATAACTAATATCTATTGGATGATTATTATTTCTGGCCGGAGTCACAACAGGCAAAAAAGCAATTTCAGAGGCGGAGCAAGTTTCTGATTACGAAGACAAACATGTATGTGGTCGATGATGAATCGTGCACAATAGAATCCGAATGATCTTATAGAAAACAAACCAATTTTGGTCTTGAAAGCACCTGAAAGGTCAGATCCTGACTACAAACAAAGCCATATGTTTTAGAACCAATGCAAAAAAAGCCAGCCCATCCAACTCTCTATTTACAAGATAAGGCTTCCATTCCCTACGAGTTTATCTTCCGGATCACCTTGGGCTGCAGCCCAGCCTGAGATGCGCGGAGGGTTCAAAGACAGGAGGCCAATTTCTCGATTCAATGCTTTTAGTCATCTGCCTTTGAAAGGCAAACATTCAGCCTAATACTGCAGCGATGCCATAAACACAGAAAATATTCAGCCCCGAGAGAGACGCTACGACGTTTCTCTCGTCCGCACGTGGCATCATTTCAAAACAAGCCATTTTAGATAACAGGCTTAGGTGGAGGGGCTTAAACACACACACACACACACACACACACACACTTAGCATGCAGACAGAGCCTGTGTAAAGCTCTTACCTTTTGGAAGGCGCGGGCGCCCCAGAGGATATGAGAATGGTATCATTCATGTTGTTGGGCACTGGCCTCAGCCGACTGCAAAATTACAGAGTTTGAGTCAAGCATATCCATAAAGCTACGAATGCCACTCACGGCTGTCCACACAGGAGATGTCAAAACCACTCCATGTTACGAAAAATTCCGCTAAGTTCCCGTCATAATCGCCTTTTTAGACGCACACATTTTAATTTAATGCTATTTGCCCAAATTTAATTAGATTAACAGGAAGACAAAGACTTTGGAGGAATTCTAATTAAAACTGGAGAAATGGGAGAAGGTTGAGTGGAACGGGAGCGAGTGACATTGCAGAAAGTAATTTGTGTGAGTAAACAAAGCCACAGGATCCATCTGGACCTGATGCCCAACAGTTCTGATGTACACACCCATGACCAATACATATCTGAACAAGAGCTACACTGTCTGTCTATTGGCATCTCTAGTTTTTAGTTCATAAGACATTTTGGTTGCACTTTATTTGTAAAGTATGGCGTGTACACGGTATATCAAAATGTATCCCGATTATTTTGTCAATACTGATCGATGACAATATGTATTATGATATAAAAATTGATAATGGTTTAAGACTATCTAAACAATGACCGAAGTCTGAAGAAAACTGAGGGTTTATTAATTACATTAAGTCCAACTTTTTCTGCCTCAACAAAACAAAACAAATGAGGTTTTTGTACAACTTTTTGAGCAATTCCATGAAATGTCAACCTTAAGATAAAGAAAACAAAGTTTTTTAACATACAAGGCCTAGGTCAGATGTAAAATATTTGGTGGTTTACATACTTATGTGAAGTCTCTTTTAAAGTTTTTAAAGCTTAGTTTTCCGTAGTCAGGTAAGTGAATTGTAACATGTAAATTAAAATATAGTTCATCCCTCCTCCATATGTTGGGTATTATTGCTTCTGGTTTCACATTTTAATTCACAGAAATCCTAAAAAGTAAAAATGTCATTTTTTGTGAAATCCATAACACTTTTTATATTTTTTTTAATATATTTTTTTCCATAACAATTTTTCCTTCTTTTAAAATAGAAAACTTGTGCATAGACTGATATTTTTCTTATGTCTGGACTCTATCATCAGGGGTTTAGTAAAATATAAACAAATGATTCAATATATCGGTAACAAAAACATCCTCTGAGAATGTATATTTCACGTTTTGACTCAAAATGTCACATCCATAACACTGGAATTGCCCAAATACTAAAATTTGTCACTGCCATCACCTTGCAATACTTGCAATAGTGTACTAAAACAACTAAATGCTGGTAACTACATGTTCTTAATATTAGTTTAGTTTCAGGGTTGATATCTAGTAAATACACAGCAAGTACATAGTATGCATGTGTACAGCAGGACTGTAAAATAAAGTGCTACCCACATTCCAAAACATTTCCATATATATTTGCAATAGTAAGAGTTGCATACAGTGAAAACAACTAAATAACACAAACTTCACTCCCTACTACAATTTTCTTCATTTTCCCTGCACTTTCATATGATTTAAAAAAATCATTTTACAAACTGGGCATAGCTATAAAACTCTACATTTCTGGATTTGTATTCATTTTCATGATTTCCAATACTGCAAATTCTGTAATACAATCTGAAATATTTTTAGGCTTTCCTGGTAACCCTGTTGTATCCAAGCTTCTGTTTACTGCAATCCAAAATGCTCGAACGTAATTTCTTCAAACAAAAGAAACATTCAAAAGCGTAATTCCTGGTTCAAAACAAAAGCATGCGAGGGTCCGAGCATTTGCATTACTGAGACGTCCCCGTGTAATGTTCCCCGTGGCTCCTAGCGTCATGTCACAAGGCTCGTGAAATTCTTTCTTATCGCAATCCAGACAGGCAAGCGGCGGCGTCTCTTGTAGATCTCAAATGAAACGACTGACAGCCAGCGTGCAGCAATCTAACACATGGCAGGGAAATCTCTAACAACACACACCTCAACACATTTACTATAATGGCACATTAAAAACAATGTGTACTCATTGGCTGTTTAAGGAAAGACTAAGTACATTCTATTCAATGCAATAACTCGCTCACCTCCCGCAAGATAAAGTGCACCTGTCTGTCAAAATACGAGACGCAAGCAGTGACCACTCCGTCCAGCTGCCAGTTCTGCTCTCAGCTCAGCTGAAGGAGCATCTCAATGCACAACACTGCTGTTGTCTCCAAGGAAACCTGACAGTCATGTGACACTGTGACGATCCAGACGCACTCTCTCTCTCTCTCTCTCTCTCTCTTTTGGTTTACCTAATCTCTACTTGCTCTTCTACCGAGCAATCGCACACAATTTCATCTCCTCAGAAAAGATGCTGTATTCTTTGCTAAAAATACCTCAAACCTTTGTTTCCGAGCACCTCGCATAATTCATCTATAGCAAATATTCTCCTTCCCTGAAACAGAACGTTTGATTTACAACACAATATCCATACAGAATGTAGCCCACACAGAAACATTACTTTCATATTTTACACTGTAGAACCTGGGTATGTGTTAAACTACAATGTTTTAAAATCAAAGTCGGAAGTTCAAAGGTAAAATCATTTTTGGAATACTAGCTGAATGTAACCACTACAAGTAAGCCATTTGTAATAATAAAGCAAAGTTTGTTCCGACCAGCCAATGGCTTAAGTTTGGTATTAAGACTCCCTGTTCGGTCAACCAAAGGAAAATGGGGATAGTGTTCAGAAAACCTTGATCTTTTTTTACAATTTGGTTTAAAAACTCCAAAAAATGACTTCATACGTTGTTTGCGGAAGCAACTTATTAAGACCTGCAGTTAAAGTATCGTTTAAAGACAAGCCCCCTCTAGCTGTCCAGTCGCCTTGAATAAGCGATTTACAGTCATTTAACACATTTTTATCAGTTTGTGTGAGCCAAAAATGTCCAATAACAAGAAGGTGAAAGTTTGGGTCGAATTTGAAGGAAGTGGCAACCAACCTACAGTATACGGTCAAAAGGGTTGGAAGACATCTGTTCGTGTTTTTATTCTGCAGGTTAAAGATTGAAGGTTTTTGTTCTTTAGCTCTCATTCTTAAGATGATTTCATTTCTGAAAGTTCTACTATTTAGACTGTGGTTATTAGGTTCGTTTTTATTTGACATTGGGACAAAGATCTGGCAACCCTGTCAAGCAAGTCCGTGAATGTTTAAGCGCAACCTGCATTTTTGTACGTTTGCATAGTTAAACGCGTGTATGATTATCAAATGTGATTTGCTGTTGCGTGTAAACTCAAGCATTACATTTGAGTTACATTTGCTAAACTAACACAACATAACAAAATGAAAGATTATCCCACTTTTTGTAGTAAACTCTCAAGTCTACAAGATCCAATACTCAAACTTCTCGAGAATATAGGTTTAGTGTGACCTTATTTCAGTGACTTCAGTAAATATGTTTATTGAATACAATTATTATGCAATAAAATACAAATATACATTAAACAAAGTATAAATAGTTATACCGATCAACAAACAAGGGCCAGGCGCGTGCGTCCGATGAAATAGGTGGAGTCACTTGAGAAGGTAACCATAGCAACAGTTTGCTGCACCAGCGCTTTTATGTTGCATCAGCATCAGGTGAGTACAGAAGCTCTGTCATAGTTTACCAGCATATTCCAGATTTCACAGAAATATTATTCTCATGGTCACCCTGACGGTTGCTAAATAATTCAGGTAGAATTGTAATGCAACCCTCTATTCCGGATTCATAAGGATATTTTGGGTAAACTTCACTTCCCTTTTATATGTAAGTGGTTCTCTACAGTCAATGCACATATGGACACTTTGTATAACTTTAGATTAAAACGGTTAACCTCTTTCTGGTACCATCCCATCACTTTCAGCCACTATATCTGGATCCTCTGGCCCCATGTGGCCCTCAATTCATCTCAACCCACTCAATCTCCTCAATCGGATCAAACCAGGACAAAACCCTCTTAAGACTTTGATGATCAAACCAAAGCCAGACACTGACAGGCCTAAGACATCAGATGTGATATGAATGTGGATTTATTCATCTTCATCTTCTGCCCTCAGTGGAGAGGGAAGGGAAAATGACTCTTGTGTCTTTTTTATGAGGTCAAATCAATTACATTAAGGGCCATTCACAGCCACTCCACTTCAGGTTAATTACAATGAAGTAAGTACTGTTCTAAAGCCCGAAATATGGAGAAAGATGGTTTGTCTGATATGCCGTATCAGTTTAATTTGATCAATCCGTCACTTGTCGTTTCATATTGTCATTACAGTAAAATCTACACCCTTATCCGTATCCATGGCTCAAACACGCAAGCTGTATTTACCCTCATGCACATCCCACAAACATTCTGCCGATGATTCAAAAAACTATATGTTCTGCTCCGCTTAGCTTCATTTATAGCCACTGAAAATTAGTCAGAGACATCTGTCCCTGCCTATGCTTCAGACTGCCCCGCAGAACTCCATCTGTCAGATCTGAGAACATCAGAAAGGCTGGTTTTTGTAGCCCTCATATGCAGCTGTCAGCAAAACAACATCCCAGCACTTCATCAGAGAAATTCATCCCATTTTAAAACGCTCTCTGTGTCTGTTTGATACATGGGGTCGAGTGGACGTGATTTTCCTTTGCTCTGACTCTGCAACCGCCAATCAAAGAGAGGCGGCCTGCAGCGTGTGACAGTGGGATGTGTTGGATCGGGTTGATGGATGTCCCCTTCAGGTCAGAGACAACACTGTGTCTGTGCTGACTGAATTTGAGGAGTAGTAATAAGCAGTCGGACATGTTTGCACCGAACCATTGGCTGCCTGAAATGCTGGAGGTGCTTGAGATCCGGATTTATAATCTGAATTATCATCGACAGATAAAAGTATGACCAACTGCATGTTAAAGGCAAAATATGCTAAAAATATACAAAAGAGTATACAAAAACAACATAGACTTGCTAGAATCAGTAAGGGGCAAGTTGTCACACTTTTTAGATTATTCTTTACTTTGTTATATGAACTAATTTAAACGGGAATGTTTTTTAATATGAAACTTTCTAAAGTGTAAAATGTCACAGACTGTATTAGAATTGCCTTCAATACTCAATATAAGCGTAAATCCATTTCCGGCTCCAGGCGACTTTAAGAGATGCTCGATAGAACACACTATATAATCTGTCAAAGTCTATTAAAGTGTCATTGTAACATTCCAAAAGCATCCTAAACAGCGAACACTGGAGGCTTGAAATTGATTTAGTACTAAAGCGTAGAGATGGCCTGCAGGCATCTCAAACTACATTGAGATCACTTGAAAAGACAACACGTGTTTGTGGCACGAGGGGAGAAGCCACATTGATTCTCAATCTGTGAAAATGTTTCTCATTCTAATCCAGCTCTAAAAATTTTATTTCACTCTTTTATATCTCTAATTGTAGACTGGCCAATTAAAGCAAGCATTAGGAAAGTCTCTTTCTATCTTTGTCTTTGTCCGTAAATAGGAAGCGAAGACGGAAAATCGTACAAGACTTCCTAACATTGACTATATAAAAGGCATTTGCAGCTGATGGTATTTGAGTGGATATTACAAGAGTTATAATTGCTTAGCAATCTGAATTTGCGAACTAAAAATAGAACTTGCTCAAAGCAGAACACAGGCTGGCAAACGTGCCCTCCGGTCACAGAGAGTTCAGAGATAATTTCATCTTTAAGTCACAATCTATTCTAGATGTTGAGACTGCGACTTTGACAATTAAACACTTTAATAAGACTTCTTATATTATCATTGATCTACATAGAAAACTGTCTATTTTAATAACTAAATTATCAAAATAAAAATGAATTATTGACAATAATGTACAATGAAATTAAATGAGTCACACGAGGTTCGTTATAACTAAAACTATTACACGGCTCGTTGGAATGCTTGATTCTGATTGGCCAGTCGCGACATTTGCAAGTTCGTTATTCCCGGATAACAACCGCTCAAAACCAATAACACACGGTAACCCGGATGCTGGTACACCGGTACAGTTTAATATTACACAAAAATACACAGAAATATGTATTTTAATAACATTTATGACATATTTTAAAAATTATTAAACCAAATTGCCTGTTCGTGACATTTGTTTCGAAAGTAAACGTCTTTTCCTCGTGGAAGGTCTGCATTCGGTAAAAATGAGCTAATAAAATATTTCAAATTCACATTTCATGTCCAGTTTTTTCTCATGTGGCAAGTAGCCGTGTAATAAGCGGGACAATGTACAAGCAGCCGGCTGTTATCATACAAGTCCCTTCAGTGTGATATTTCAGTTGTGAGCGGTTGTTATCTGGGAATAAACGAACTGTGTGCTAAAAATATTTTCTTGTTGGCAGACATCCACGATCATTTGCTACAGGCATTGAGGGTCAAAGAGAATGTCTGCGAAGGAAACATATGATTTAAAGAGCTTGTATGTCTCTATAGAGAGCAGCAGTCTCAAGGGAATGTGCCTCAGGTACTATCGGCAGCTTCCATTACATTTAAAAATCCATCAGTTTTAGTGCAGCTATTCTCTGCCAAGTCTGAAACGCCACTGGAGCATGACAGTGCACTTTGGCTATTATTTTAGTCCCTGTAGGAGGCTGGCTGGCTGGGAGGAATTCTTAACACTGGCAGATCATGTTTTTTATAGCATACTTTCATGTGGCATAAATAAAACCGCATACACTATGACAGGACAGGTGTGATGTTGGTGACAGGTATATCTAAAGCTTTAATACAGACTGCCACCTCAATATTTTATTTTAGGAGAACCCAGAAGTTAGCATCACCCTGGTTCCCTCAATAAAAAGTCAATAGGAGTTTTCCTTGTGGATTATTGCAAAAAAAAGCTCTATCATTAACAAAGGTTTATGCGACTTTCTTGTCTATCAAGATAATCGTCACAAAAATGTTGAAGCCTAATTACAATTGCCAGTAATAAAAACGAACATGATGCTATAAACAGACTACACCACCCGACATGAACATCACCACAACCAAGACTCTGACAACTCTTTCAAACTTTGTTTTAAACATTTTCTCTGATAAATAACTACTAAATTATTCTCTATTCACATGTTGCAAAATGTGTGAGATTTCTATACGTGATGACATTTAATGTCTCCAACAATGTCTGTCACACATGTCCTGAAAACTGAAGCCAAAGCAATTGAATTGCCCCCTGGTGGCGGGCTGCAGTATAGGTAATAAATCCCATCCTCTCTATGTAAACAAAACGGGAATCAAGGCAAACTAAAAAATCCAATTGCACGTCAAATACATTTTCGCCAAAGATGGTTTCTGTTATTTTATTTGAGTTATTTTATGTTCAAGTGTTCATTTTTCTGGTTTTGGTTAGTTATTATAAGATGCTATAAAAAGGGGCGTAATAGACTAACATGATTTCTTCGTTTATGATTTATTAATGGGAACATGGGCGGGACCTTAATTCCACGACTTTTATTTACCACAGACCTTATGTCAGACATTAAACCAAACAAAAAAAAAACCCATTGACTTCATGACTGAAAATGCTAACTATTTTCTCTATTTTCATATTTAACTATGTTTTTTCTAAATAAAAGAAATATATATATATATATATATAATAGTAACATCCCCTGAAACTTTTGTCTTGTAACCCTTGTACAATGTAACCCTTGTAACCCCTCTCCTCCAACAGCCACTTTTAACTTAAGTTTCTATTGCAAGTCCAAAGTTAGGATCTGATTTTTCAATATTTGTAAAAAGTTTCAAACTGAAATTGCCATGTTAAGATAAGATAGAATGCTTCTGTAATATAATAATAAATCACTGAAATGCTTCATGTTGACTTTAAAGACCAAGACTTGCCTGAGACATGCCTGAAAGACCTTGTTATTAAGGATTGTCATTGAACTACTAAACTAAATGGATATGTTTCATGACTACATCATATAATGTTGAGAAATGATTACAGTCACTTAATAATTCTCATTTAGTTTGCCGCAAAACACTTTGCTTTATTGCAGTCCATTTCCCTCATCCGCAGTTCAAACACTAAATGCCATGTCATTACATGAGCTGATGATGCATCATATGGTTCATAATCAAATAACGCTGGTACTTGATCAAAAAAAGAAATGAATATTGTAAATCTGCGTTTCTTTAGTGGAGGGCACATGTGTCCTGTTACTTTATGGACTTCATCAATCCTCAGGTTCATGTGTGAGTTAATAAAAGTACTTAAAGACCAGAGCTGGTTTCTGTGAAGGTCTGGCGAGATTGATTCAGGTCCCTGATATTTATAATGCACCAAACGAGAAAACTACACCCATATATTTTTTTACGCACAATATCTTTCTTCTTGGCATTTCCTAATTACATTTCTTTCCCATGACGGATCTGTAGATCAATATTCGCTCTCAATCTCGCTATAGTAATAAGAAACGCAATGTGAAATTTTACAGACAAGAGGACGTGATTGCAATTATTATGATATTATGTTCATACAGCGTGTTTCTCTCAATCTGCTAAACCTTTAGTTAGATTTAGTTTTTGGGAATGAATGAGTCAGGTCTATAAAATTATATTAATATAGTGTGGTTAAAATAACTTGGTGACCATGTATGAACTTAAAACTTCCAGTACTTAAAACTTCAAGGTAAATCTAGACATTATTACATCAGAACTCATAAATCCTTAAATGAAGTCATGTTAAAAAGTAATATAAATCTTGATCTCCTGTCATGAGAATTTTATCTTTAACAATGATAAGCAGTAATGCTTCTTAAAACAGTGTAGACTGGACTTGATTGAACTTTGTCATTCAGCTCCAGGTGAAGGAGAGCATCCAAATACAATAGAATTTGTAACATTTTACAATAAGTTACATTGGTTAACTACATTGGTTAACATGAACTAATGAAAAGTATTTCAGCAGCATTTATTAATCATTTTAAATAACTTAAATACACTCACTTTTACCGTCTCTAATTTATTGCATATGTCGTTCACTTTTCAGAGTGCTGTCAGTCAAATCCATGAATAATGTTATCATTCATAATGTTATAACATGAATATTTAGAATACTTGATTCTGATTGGTCAGTTGCAACATTCCAAGATTCCAATATTCCTACATCCGCTAAAACTAATAACACAGGGTCGTTCGGCTACTGCGATTCATCTTGACCTTACAAATAACTTTATTAAGTAAATATGAATATGCCTTATTAATCATATTTAAAAGTGTTGTCTTGTTTGTGTCTTGGCTTAAAGCTGAAAGGAAATGTTTGTCCTCTTAGAAAGTTTATAAAATGAGCTAATAAACTATTTTGAGTGAACTTACGTGGTGTGTACCAGGTCCTGGGGTCTTTCAGCTGCCTCTGGGAACACCGGGTGAGGGGGCTCTCCGATCGGCATACAGCCTAGAGATTTACTGATGGCATGACTGAGCTTCTTTGCTGGAGACTTCTGCAAAAAAACAAGAACAAGCCCAAAAAGTTATAAATACTCGAATATACAAAATCGAATGAAACAATAGAATAATAAAAGTAAATCATCCATAAAAAGTCATAGACCTACTTCTTATGTGGCCCAGAATATTTTATTATATACATCATTTCATTTAGAGTTAATAAAAATAATTTTTGATTCAGCAAAATCCTTGCTCTGAGGTTAAAATAAAATCTTTATCGAGGTAGTAATATATAGAGAAAAAACACCTATAATTGGATTTGGGAGGCAGTGCGAATCGTTTTTCAAGTTGTAATTTCCAGCGGTGTGACTGAGCTCTGGGACAATAGTTAAAAACTGTAACTCACAAGCTGTTAAAAATACTGAAGAATCTTTTATTTTTGCTATCTGTGCTGAAGTTTCCATGTGAAAGGCAATGTTCCAAATGTAATACTAAAGGCCAGCTCATTGAATTGTGGGATACAGTACCCAGAGCTATACACCATGTTGTATACTAAACATTTCTGCAAATTTGATTCATTTATGCCATCTGGGTTTGTTTACAAAAAATCTATGCATACAGAAAAATGATGTAATAATATATTACTAATCTGTACTAATGTGAACAATTCTGAACATATTGCAAATCATAAAATTTTGATATCTTAAAGAGACAGTACGTACCCATGAGGAGTGCTCCTTCATCTGGTGCTGGTTGCTATGGGGACCGCTGGCATGACCACGCCAGAAGCAGCTCTGACAAAGCTGGTAACCATGGCACTGCTGGCAGCGGTACCGGAAACCCATCATGCTCTCACTCCGGCAATACGAACATTCCACTGGATGGAAGACTAAAAAAGACACATTTTTCGAAATCTTTACAAATATTCCATGTTCAATGCAATTTAAACTCATTTGTTGCATAAAAATGTTGATCATTTTTTAAGAAAAAACAACGTGGTTAGAGTAAATCATTTACAGTGGGAGTAAAATTATCTATTGGGTGGCACACAGTTACTTCTTAACCAACTAACTGAGCTGTAAGGTTGGTTGAATCACACTTGTCAATGTTAAAGGGATAGTTCACCCAAAAAGTCTGCCATGAATTACTCACTCTAGTTGTTCCAAATCTGTAAATTCTCTGTTTGGTTAAACACAGAGAAATATATTTGGACGAATGCTTGTAACCAAACAGTTCTTGGACCCCATTGACTACCATAGTAGGAAAATGACAATGGTAGTCAAAAGCACCCCAGAACGTTTTGCAGTCCTAAATTCTTCAAAATATCTAATTATATTAGGAAAACAACTCAAAGGAGAGTAAGTGATGAGAACATTTTTATTTTGGGGTGAACTATCCCTTTATTGTGGTAGCAACATTATGCCACAATTTTGTATCATTTTGCAATGTGACACACTTGCCGATGCAAAATAGATATAAAAACCCACAAAAAGCAGCTCGTACCATTCTCTACATTAGCGAGTCGGTGCATGAGAGGTAGCCAGACGAGGCACTGTGGGGGTGGATCTGCCATCAACACGTCCAAAAACGTATTCAGCAAGATCTTCTTCTGACAAAGAACAGATAAGACTCTCAGTACACTCTCAGTAGGACAGGTTGAACAAGATCCAAATCGCTTTAAAGAAACTGGCTGTTATCTGAGGGAGATTAGTGTAGTCACCTGCTGAGGGAAGCATGTTCTCACAGAGTGCTCCGTGTAGCCGAACGAAGGTCCCTCGAACACTGCCGTGGGGAGCTTCAGCACTTCCCTCAGGAACTGGTCGAACTTGGCAAACACCATCACCCCATTCGAGTCTGATATCTGGGAAAATATATCTAAAGGAGAAAGAAGTCCTTCTGAATAATGTCCTCAAATATTTTAGCATTTACAAAATCAGCAATAAATGTTTATTTTACATATATATAATACACAAGGATTATAGCAGATATGTTAATTGCAATTGCAAGATAAAAATTCAATTTTCAATTCCAAATTTTCATTGAAACAACAGAGATCCCAATTTTTTGTAAACAATTTTTATATACTGTACATTACTTAAAGGGACAGTTCACCCAAAAACAAAAATTCTGTCATTATTTACCCTCGAGTTGTTCCAAATCTGTATCATTTATTCTGATGAACACAGAGAAAGATATTTGGAAGAATGCTTGTAACCAAACTGTTCTTAGCCACCTTTGACCATTGAGGGTGAGTAAATGAAGACAGAATTTTCATCTTTGGGTGAACATTTCCTTTAAGAACCACCATTAGGGCTTAGTAGCTCTTAGTCAGTGTCTGTATGTTATTCACTATTTTGTCTTAAGAGGCAAAAATAAACATAGTTCTATGCTCTCTTTTGAAAAAATTAAATAAGAAATTATTAAGTAAATTAAAAATACATCTGCATTAGAAACTATTGTTTTAATATGTCAAATATTGGACCATATAAATATTATTAATATACCAATAATATTAATGATGATATTTATATTGTCCAATATTTGACAAATTAAAATAATAGTTTTCTAATGCAGATGTGTTTTTTATTTATTTTTGCATTGTTATTATTGTTGTTATTAATGTATTTTCAAATTATTAAGATGTATTTATAAAATTACTAAAAGCACTAGTAACATTGTTAATCATCTTTATGATCATTTTGCTGACTTCAATTTTGCTTGAGAATGCAATTTTAAGGTTGTTCCAAATGTACACAAGAGGGCACCAAACACTCGGTGAACATTTTGGGATAAAACCTCATGTTGTTTATTATTTTGAATGTATAGTGTGTGCATAAGGCTCCATGTGTTATGTTATTGTGTACTTATAATCCTTAAAAAGTGAGGCATATTGATTAAATCCACTAGCATACACTCAATGCTAAAGGTTTTTTCTCTTACAGTAATTATTATATAGCTGTCAAAGTAGTATAAATACTCACAACGTAATTTGTCAAGTATTTTACCCCCACACATGGTAGCTAGCATTGCCTTCATGGCAAACACTGTCAGTTTCCCATGGCCTTCACTGAAAGACAAGACAAACACATTATCAGAAGATTATTCGAAACCATCATGATCTTTAACATTCATTTAAATATGCACAGGGTTCCTATACGTTTACATTTACATTTAGTCATTTAGCAGATGCTTTTATCCAAAGCGACTTACAGAGAGATTAGGAAGCAATAAAGCGATATTGGTTTAGCTAAACCATTGATCAGAATTTACACAACCTTGCTGAGAGCTATAGAAAGGTTGTAATGTGTCTGTTTGTGAGCAGTTTAATATACAGTATCTGTATTTTCTGTAGGGGAAGCAAACTCCACCCATGCACACACCTGTCATAAGTAGCCACGATGAAGTTAAGCAGCAGACCAATGGACTGCTCCACATTTATCTGGTGGGTGGTGGGCAGACGCTTGTTGAGCTGGTAAAAGATGGAGGACAAAATCGTCTCCAGGCGTGACACATTAATCTCTGCGTTGTGGTCTAATGTGCTCAGGCCGTTATCACGGAAGGCTTCGATCATGTTCCACACGTCCACCAGGTGAACTGCAACAAGGAAAGATGAAGATTGTTTAATAAAGTAAATATCATTATAAGCATTTAGCCACAACTCCAGTTATTCGACCACAGAAGCCAAGTTTCCACTATCTGGCCAAAAGATGGCAAACTGGTCTATGCCATGGCCAGTTGGGTTCCCATCTTCACCTCTGGGGCATTTTTGGGGCAAACAGATTAAGAATTCAGGTGAGCTCAAGTTTCAGGCAACATCTCTCTTAAATCTCCTTTAAATAAATGAAAAGTTTGGTTCCAAAACGCTATAAATCCAGTTTCAAACATTTTCAAAAATCATGTTTTTTGATTGTGCATTCCAATTAATATCAATCAAACTGCAGTTGTTTAGTTTTGATTTAAGCCATAATAACTAAAAAAAATACAGATAACTAACACAATAAAACACAATAAAAACATGATAATTAAAAAAAAATAAAAAAATGGATTTATTGCGTTTTGGAACCAAACTCTTCAAATAATGCTATCAGTCTACTATTTTTATTCATTTTGTGTTTTCTTTTGGCCAATGAGCAATGAATCACAATCAAAATAAGACATGACTCTTAAAACACAGTTGCTGATGATATTATCATAAGTGTAGTATTAACACAATATAGATAATCATGTTTTTTCACGGTTATTTATTGTCAATACTGGTATATCTTGAAAAAAACACTTTTTTGTACAAAATTTTGGAGAAGGAATACAAGAACGTGTCGCATGTCAACGGCCCTCACGACAAATAGATGAACTCATTTGCTGTGGTTTGTAGGACACTGGCAGGCTTTTGTTTGATGCTTAGGAAAGAAAACCAGTCATACTGACTTGTGAATCCCCTTTTAAATGTCTATTGGCATGACTCATCGACAATACAATAATGTCTTATTTTCATTTGAGGGATTTTCTATTGATATGCAGTATGCAGTGCATTGTGATTAAATAACATCATGTAATAATGCAATCATTTTTTCAACTATTGACAGCTAAGAATATTTTTTTTAATATCTACCCATAAATCAATGGTATGAGTATACGATCTGAGAATGTACAACATACACATAAAACACAAAAAGAGAGAAGTACTTACGATTGCATCTTTTCTGAACAAATCGTAGCTTGCATGCCGTCCTATACGTTGAGAGACGAATAACATCAAAGTTTTGTGCCCCTGGTGAAAATGACATGCATCATTTTTTGGTCACTTCCAAGTTGCAAAAGGGTGTAATCCGTGAACTACAACATGTGCAGACATGTTCCCAAATTATACACAAACATCTAAAGCAGTTACAAAATATGCTTGTACTCGAACCATCAATCTGATTCAGGAGTTCTGAATTCTGAATCAGTTTTGTTTTCAAACTACAGTCTACGCCAGTGAACGGCCTTGTGTCAGTGACTGATGATCAGGATTCAACAAGGTTCTGTGTGTGTGTGCTGTATATTGTGTGTATAATGCATTGTGCAGGAAATGTTCAGTGTTGTTGTTAGCTCTGAAAGCAACTTACTCATCTCCATGAAGAGCTGTCTCTTCTCCACCATGGCCTTACTGCTTTTACTTCCCTCTTCAATCATTCTACACAACACATAAGGTCCATTTAATACCACAGCTTAACTACGACCCAACAGAGAGTTATTATGAAACTACAACTCACACAACATAAATGACAAGAATGCATTTAAAATAGATCGAGGCCTATCTATCTATTTCCATCTATATCTTCTGCAAACTCATTGTGAATATCTTCAGTCCACAGGAAACTCTTAAGCACTCTATTACTCACCTGTCAGGCTTTGCCGGGTCTCAGATAAGGTGATGCAAAGGAACCAGGAAGCGCCTGCGAAAGGAAAAAAGTGATTTTGATGTTGACATCTTGGGGAAAGACCCCCTCCCCTCTGACACAAACCCAGAAGTAAATCCCTGATTCACAAAAGGTTGTCTGCGTTCTCTCGCTCCACGCAAGTGCTGATTATGTATGACAATAGTGTCTTGCAATGGCGGCATCCTGTGAATTAATGATACAAGAGCTGCTAAGGAGCCACTTAATAGTGACATGCAGAGAATACATCACAGAGGCAATGAGGGTACAAATTCAGAGCAGAATGACTGTGTAAATAGGTTAATACTGGATATTATTCGAATTTATTTAAACGCTTTAGGAATTACTATGTTGTTATTGTGTAGTAGTTGTTACATCATCAACATTGCGCATTACATCATCTGCTCACATTTATTCGAGGTATCCATCATTCGGGCATCTACTGATCACATTCAGCCAATGAATTCACTCTAGTGTGGAGCAAACGGGGCGGTCGAAAGCATTATGTCATTCCTAACCGTAAAAGACACTGCTGACGTTATGAAGTCATGCATTTCGCGTTGCATACAGTATTTGTGTTCCCGTGGATTGCTGGATGAACAGGCCCACGTATGACAGAAGTAACACCGCACCTTTAAATAAAGACAGCGCGCTTTGACGTGACTCAACGTGAGGACTGTACACCAAGCACCAAATACACACTGTAAACAATTGCATCTTTATAAAAAAAGACAAATCCACCCCATTGCGTCTGCGTGAGCTTAATACATGTCGCCGTAGTGTTTTAACGTAAACTCCTGTGCACATTCACGTAATAAACGGGATGATATGGTGCATATGCTCGCAGAAGCTTGAATGAAACGATATGGTTGTGTATTTGCATGTCAATGCTAAAGCATCATTAGCAGATGATCTTACCAGCGGGAGGAAATCACGCAGGTCGCGCGACCATCATCAGCATCTGATGAGAGCGATCAACGCGCTCGTGCGCTCGAGTATCACAATGTTCATCATACCTATCCGTCGATGCGTTTTTCTTTCTAATATTGACCGACAATCACGATGGCATTAGTCCGTAATTTGGCAGGGCTTTGACTCCCCCATCGTCACATATGTGCCGTGGTTACCGTTCCGTTTGAGTCGCTCTTAGGAACTGCAGTATAGGATGAAGTCGCCCACTGCGCGAGCGCTTCTCTGAGCATCAGCCAACAGCAGAGGACAGCAGAGCGCGCTTGACTGTTCCATTACTGAGCATCTTTATTACTCTTCTTCATATGCACGATTAATACGTTCGTTTAAAGTCATTGGCCTTTCATTTTTATATGCGGTGCATGATCATATGGACAGCATACAGCAACACAGTTTTATTCATTTACACAGCATAATATTGGCGTGGACTAAAAAGCGGGTCTTTTTGCACCCTCCTGTTAAAGTTTACCAATTACAATCTATAGTATGGCAATGGGTGTAGTAGCAAAAAATGTTCTTGAAGTAAGGATCCACAAATAACCTTATATGATACTCTAGTGAAAAGGGGCTAGACTTGAATTTATGATTTAGGCCTGAAAACGTCAGGATTAATAAAATAAATAAAGAATATACAAAAAGATTCCATTCAAGTGTAGGCTATAATAGGCCTATATTATGCTGGTTGTAAACGTGCGAATTGTTATTAACAAACTTGTTGAATTAATCGTTCAAAGACCGGTCCGCCATTTAATGTAATGACGTAGTCACTGAACAAATCAAGGAAACGAGTCTTTTTGGTGAAAAGAGTCATAATTTTCGAGTAATTTATCGAACTAACGGCTATTTGTTAAATGGTTATTCTTATATGGTTTATATTAGTTGATGCACTCCATCTTAGCCATGCCTTGCTAAAATTTTTCCTTTGGAGTCGACTTTCAATTCCCGACCCATCTGAAAGCGATTCTTTTTTAAATCGACTCCAAGGCCTACTTTTCCCTCCCTCCCCACCAATGACATTTGCAAAATAAATAGTAGCCTAGATAAAAAAAAAAGAGAAGTTTTGGATATCAAAGCACAAAAGCTATAGATCTTTTTTACACAGTTCTTAAGAATTGTGTCCTTTTGCTCTTATTTAGCAAAATAAATAATTATATGTTTTTAAGTGTTTCACACATTCTATGCCTATACAGAATTGATTTCAAAATAAACATACACAGAGAAATATTTACTGTGATATAACTTTTGTTCTTCCAAAACATCTAACAAAAGTGACAGCAAGCATTTCAATTTCAAATCTATAGTTAAAATTTGTGCAACAGTGGTGGCTAATTAGTTACCACAGTTATATTGTAATAACTACTTTGTATGTAATATAATTCCATATCAGACATCAGATTCTACCAAAAATAATAACCCATCATATTTTTTTTCTTCGTTTTACTGCATTTTATTTGTATTGTTTCCTGATAAAATACACTTTGTTTACAAGTGCTGATTACAATTACTATATTACATTCACTTTTATTTTTACATGAAGTATTTTACTTCTTATAATATAAAACAACATACACAGTGGAAGCCATTCTAAATTGCTGTTGTTTGTTTTCCCCTCAAGCCTTTAATAAACCATTGTTTCTGAAACAGAATCACCCCAGTAACAGTTTTAGAAGAAAATATTGAATCTATTAAAATTCATTTGTTTTGAAAAGTTTACAGGCATAGAAAGTTGAGGGTAGTTAGTCATGCATTACAAATATCAATAGAAATATAAGCACCGCTTATTCATAGCTGTATAACAGAGGTATCACAGTTATTCTCTAAAGAGTCTCCTGTATGTCTAACTGCATATGCATGTGTATATATTTATAAATATGTAAAGGAAAGCGCCAGTTTATAGTAACTGACTGACAAAAGAAGTCAATGAAACCCCTACACCCAAAACCATTCAGCACTTCAAGCTGAGTTGAAATTTTATTTTTACAACACAAACAGTGTACTGTAACCTGATGGAATTTTTTTGCAAGAATCTAGTCATTCAGTTATTTAAGTGAACTGTAAATGTCACATATTATTAATCAAATAAAAATCCACTGTGAGGGCACATCAATGCATTGCAGGTAAAATTACAAAAAAATCAACTGACTATCACAAGGGGCCTGGTACAAAACAACTGTAAAAAGTTTATGTACACCTTGGACAAAGGTATAACAAGACAGGACAGCCAATATAAAGATTAGTAAATACCCTGTTTTGAAATGTTTTGTAAAATGATTCGTAAATAGACTTTTTTTTATAAAATATATTACTTAAAATATATTACTTTGTTTAACTAGACAGACATGAAAACAAAATCTGATTATTTATATTGACTTTGGTATATTACCAAGCAAATCTAAAATTCGTTTACATTTCTCGCCTTGAAGGCCAAAGAAAAAGACTGATTCAAAGATGCAACATCTACTATTGTTATATTACCTGTATCAAAATTTTAGCAGAATTGTTTCAGGACAGAACATTTAATGTTGAAACACTCATTAAAATGATTTGTTTTGACAGTTTCTTACAAATAAAAACACTTCGTAAGGTAGACAATTGGATATGTTTAGGCAAGATACAGAAACAGAAAGTTAAAATTGATTTTCAGTACATGTCCAAGAAAGTCACTATTTACAATATAAAACAAAACAAAAACATTCATATTCTTCCTTCTTGAAAGGTTTTACTTCATTGCTCATATACGTTTGCTATTGTCACTCAGCATTATTTTTCCTATGGTTAAATGGAATATCTACTATTCCATTTAGAGGCAATGTCACTTGTGTGACGTAAACAGCTCAAACGATTAGACAAAGACTATTGAAATGATTAAGACCTGGTTTTGCTCCTGAGAGGGTACAATAGATTATCTGATTAACAAGTGCTTCAACTCTCCTCATCCTTAAGAGTCGCCTTTTCCAAAGGTATAGAGAATTAGCAAAGTTTATTTGAGTCCTCTGCGGTATTCCGAACATAAATAGTGCAAGCCAAACCTTATTTAAGTTTTTTTTTCTAAATAAAATCAGATAAGGGACTTTAATGCTCTTTGAGATTATAAATATTGTAAATACACAAATTATTGCCATAGTCAATTATTAATATAAATCTGCTCTTATATTCTTGACCAACGTAAGAGAAGTGCTAGCATGTACTTGAAAACCCTCCCTTCTGTTCCATAAAAAAAGTTTTAACAGTACCATATAAGCCTTGTAACAAGACAGGTTAATATATTAGGTTTACGTATTCACAGTAATTTTGCAACGTAACTGCTATTTTCGTTTTGTGGTTGAAATGCTTGAACTAACCAGCTCTGCAGGATAAGCAAGCTTAAAGGAATAGTTCACCCAAAAATGTCTGTCATTGCTTGCTCATCCTCAAGTTGTTCCAATTATGTATGCATTTCCTTATTCTGTCAAACACAAAAGGTTTTAAAGAATGTGGAAAGCCAAACAGATCTGGGGCACTATTGACTTCCATTGTAGTTTTCTTTACTATTATGGTAGTCAATAATGCCCCAAATCTGTTACATTTCTCAAAATATCTTATTTTGTGTTCAACAGAACAAAATGTGAAACAACTTGAGGATGACCAAATGATGACAGAAATGTTCATTTTTGGGTAGCCTATCCCTTTAAATGTGTATGTTACCGGTTTCCGCATGCTAGTATGAATTGTGTGTAAAAGGTGTGTAAATTTTTCATCTAGAAAAATAGTAGTACATTGATTTTCATTTTAAACTTATATTACAAAAATATAACAAAAAAGAATGAGCCTTAATATTGCCACTATTCAATGAATTTAAAACAAGGTGCTAACCAAGAGAGAATTCATTTGCACATACTATACACGCCATCTTGTGCTATTGTGCACTGTACGTGTGCAAAAAAAACCCCAGAATAACAGCACAACAGCCCAACAGCCTGCCTCTCAAAACAACGGACACATGAATAGCTTACCACATCAAGATTTTACCGTTAATGCATCACAGTTGCTCTTAAGCCTACCGACCACTATCGTACCACCAAACACGACACACACAGTTTGGATGGACCAATGCAGTCGTCGTGACAGAAGGCGCCACATCCCTTGCACATAATCATGGCTTTTAGCCGACAGTAGCACTTTGATTTGACGTCCTCCATCCCAGAGGTCTCAATAAAGGCTTGTTGAGGTGATGTCTCACCCTGGTTGCTCTGATCTAAGAGGTGACCAGCAGGTATGGCAGTGACAGTAACAGAAAAAGACATCATACTTCCACCAGCCGCATCGCCATCACCGCTGCAGGACACAGTTGGAGAGGTTGGAGTGTCAGCGATGCTGAGAGTGTGTGGAACAGTCATGCTAATGGTTCCGCCGTACTGCGGGCCAATGATGAGTTCTTGGCCGTTGTGTGATTTTTGAGACAGTAACACGTGACTGTCCGCTAACTGATATGGCTCGGAGTTACCCTGTATACCGCTGCAGATATTAAACTGCTTTCTTGAGCAAGGTTCTTTGGTTCTAGTTGAAGTGCTGTCATCTTTGTTGGATAAACAAGTCATTGATGAAGATTCAGACTTCACATTGGAACCGAGTTGTGGTGCGACACTCTCATCTGTGCTAAAATATCCCTGCGGTTCCACTTTGACCCTTGGAGAATTCAGTTGTCCTCCAGAGGAACTTCCTATTGATTCTGTTTTTTCTTTCACACTCTCGTCTGCTTCTTTTTTCTCTTTCTTTAAGTTGGCAAGGGCTGTGGGTGTGTTATTAGCTTGGTGTGGCCTTTTGCTACTCTCGGATCCTCTACCGTACGTAGAGACGTTAAGGAGATAGTGTCCTGTCATTGCTGGCTTGGACTTTCTGTTCCGTCCAAAGATGCCTTGATGTATACTCACCTGCTCCTGGTCGCTCTCAGGGTGTCCTAACTGAAAGGACTGAAATTGGGAAATTTGAGAGCTCGAGCCAGCATTTATCTGCTCGCATTTGGACCTTAGCGGATGATTGAGGATCTGGTCTTGAGTGACTTTGATCAATTTGTCCACACTTCCTGCAGATCTGTTTTGTATCGTAGATGGACCAGAAGAAACCTGGTGTCCAAATCTGTTGATATCTTCTTGGTTCTCTTTTTTTAACCCAGCTGTAATGGTGCTAATGTTTATTTTATCTCTGGCAGAAATGGCCACAGATTGAACCTCAATCTTGAATATAGGCTTTGGAAGGATCTTCTCTATAGGCACCTCTTTACCTTGAAGTAGCTGGGTGACCAGAGGATTATTTGCTGAGATTGTAGAACTAGACTTGGTCTTTGACACTCCTGACAAAAGCATCTGCTGTGCTCTCTGGTTTTGTGCAACTGCATCTGAGGCAGTCAGGTTTTCTGCCTGACTTGAAGGTGCGTTATATTGTTCCTTCACCACTGGGTTTAATATACCTGGAGTGGTTTGAGACCCCATCGAAGAGCAAGTCTGATTTGCACAGAGGCCTTGAGTAAAACCAAAATCTGTGTGTCCTGAAGAACCTGAGGAGGGAGGAGTTTGTGAAAGAGCTTCATGGGTGGGAGATCCAGAGCTCTGCTTTATGGGTGACACAGACTGACTTCTGCTGCTTGCTGGTGAAAGCTCTTCAGACAGGGATCGAGCTGGGGAGGGTGTGGAAGTACCTCCACTTGACCCAGTTCCTCTTGAGGAAGAAGAGCCGGCTGCCGCTGCGGCAGCGCGCTGTGCCCGAGCTAACTGGGCTTTTGCCTTGATGTCAGCTAGGGTGCGTGCTCCAGTACGACCGGGTCGAACGCTAGGTGGTGTCAAGGGGATGGGAGTCCTTGGGGATGTCTGCTCAATAGATGCAGGAGTAGAGCGAAATCGTGACACTGGTATCTGTAAAATTTAAAAAGAGTTTCGAAGTTACAGTCAAAGTTACAGTCACAGTAAACTAGAATTAGTGATGCTTGCCTCTGGAAAACTTGCAACCATGCTGCTAGTGTGTTGTGAGTGGTTGCCAAGACAAGTTATGTGTTAGCTAAAGATGCTCTAGGTGGTTGCTAGGGGGTTTCTAGTGGGTTTAACTGGCCCAAGTACAAAATGCCCATATCATAGGCTATAGACGATTTCCTCGGACGCACGCGCCTGGCCCGAAGTTAACTTCCGGTCTGTGTTTGTTAATTGGTCTGGCTAGTGGCTAATAATATAATGATTTATATTTCATTTATTATAATTGTATTAAATAAACAATTTGTTGAAAGGTCGTATAACTTTGTCACATTTAAGTTTAGCGAGAACCGGTTCTTCTACTGGTAACCCAAAATAATACAGGCTAGACATACTTTTAACTTGCTAGCTAATGTAATTTACTTGATATTTCTTTTGCTTGTTATAAGAAATAATCTGCAAAGACTTTTTCTTTGCAGATGTGTACTGGAAGTTAAATTTGGACTGCAAAATCGTGCATGCGCAATAAAGTAAGAAATAAACATAAAACTTACTTTGAGGGGAGGTACTCTCTGTTCTACTGTTTCCTTAGCTGTCGCTGGGGGTGACGCTTCTGTTTGAGTGACCCGAGGCTTTTTCTCTGTTCTGAGTTCTGTTTCCTGTTCACTGGAGAGTTTCCTCTTCAGATGTTCTGATGTGACAGCAGGTACAGGAGATCCAGGCTTATTCCTCTCCATTACTGTCTGCTCATCCTCAGCCACAGTGATTTCTTCTTTAGTGGTCAATGTCTCCAAACAGGTGACCGCTGGTTCTAAAGGGGATGCTGGGGTCTTACATCTGACCTCATTCTCCAGTGTTTTTTCACTGGGTGTTGTGGACTCATCTGCTTTCTGAATGGGAGACTTTGGAATCAATTCACCTGCTGTTTCTTTCTCGTCCGGGAGTGATTGTACTTGCTCTGGAGATGAATGTTTCACTTGCTCTTCATGGGAGGAATGTGTTACTGCTGGTTTCACATCTCTGGACCTCAACTCCCTGTGGCTGACCTCCACCACTGGGCTTTGCTTCTGTGATTCTTTGACAATCTTTTCTAACAGGACTGTGCTTTTAGCCGATTCAGGAATGCCATCAGCCTCTATCAGCTGTGTGGATTCTTCTATAGTTAGTCCAGAACTAGAATGACAAGCAGATTGAGATTGACCAAATGATTCTAAAAACATAATCTAATGTACAATCAATAGATGTTTAATGATTTTATTGCTCAGCTACTTTAATATGATCTGGTGACTTACTGTTCACCATAGTAGCTCTCAAAGAAATGCTCTTTCCAAGCCTCCACCTTCTTTTCTTTCTCAATTTCTTGACGCATTCTCAGTCTCAACTCAGGGGTGAACTCACCTGAGATGACAAAACGCTTCACATAAGTCACATTTCATAAATGTTGCAGATAAGTCTACTTTGCAAGATTATATTTGTTTACTTAAACTAAAACTATTATTACACTTTTGTTAATTGAAATCAAATGAAATAACTGCCCAAATATTATTAAAAAAATAAACTAAATGATAATTAGAAATGTTGCCTCAGCAATAAACTGAATCAGGCATTAAAATTATATACTATTATTTACTAAAATGAAACATGAAAAAACTAAAAATACCAAAATAAAAGATAATTCAAAACATTAATAACACTACAATAAATTTTAAAACAAAACTATAACACTTCTAGTAAGCCGACAAGACATCAACCCACCCTCTGCCAGCCTTTCTTTCCAAGATTGTGCTGCAGATGTGAAAAACTCATTGTTCAAAGCAGAACTGGTCACTTTCAACACTCCATCCATACTAGCCTGCAACAAAAATTGCAGAATTTCTCTGTAACAATCATCCCACAACCTAATATGTTAAATTAAGCAGTGATGGTCTGTATTTCATTACCTGTTGGTCGACCTCTGGGAGCATCTTAAGAAGCTTCTGTTGACACTCTGTAGGCAACAGTGAGAACGTGTGCTTATTGATTAGTGCTCGCAGGTTGGTGTTGACAAGGATGGAATCTGGCGTTTCAACATCTATCTCACACTTCGTACGCCTCAGTTGTCCTGGAAATCAAGGGTGGTGGGATCAGTTACAACTTACAATCTCATAAACTGACACAAATGACATTGATCAGTGAGAATACTTACTGGCGCTGAGCCGACTGGAACGCTGAGACACCTTCCGGGCACCGGTCGCGTGGCACACATCTGCTTTGACAGAGGACGATGAGCTGGAGGTAGAATTCTGTGGACTGGCAGGGCAGCGCTCGGTCTGTTTGAGCTCCCAGGCTGTGGTAGACAAAAGATTTGTGTCTTAACTTACAAATCTTACCAATGCTATGTATACTGTATAATGTGTAGAAGGGTTCTCCAAACCCCTATTACAAATGACAAAAGGTGTGTTAAGACTTTTGGCATTGTGCATGCTATAATTGTTCAAATCATTAAAACGGCATAAAATGCTGAATGTACGTGTTTTCGAGGCAGATGCGTTGTGAGTCATGTCTTTGACAGTCTTAAGGAGCAGCCGTGAACTTGAGGTGGTGGGAATTCCACACTGCCTCCGCTGATTCCTCTGCTGCTGCTGTTTGAGTGCCTGCCGACAAAAAATTATTTACCGTTATTATAAAATTACTCATACCATGATATGAGATTTTGGTGCTACTGCCCGCCCCATGACATAGGAAATTTGGTATGAATGGTAGTACCTGTTTAAGGGCCTTTTTGCTGTGTTTCTGTGATGGGGACATGAGTTTGCTGCTGGACACTGATGGAGACGTGCAGCGCGACTGAGGAGATGACGGCTGAGACTTTGTTGGCACTGAGAATCAAACGAAAACAATGCACATAAATTACCCACATGTGAACATTCATACAAACTTCATTTCACTCTATGATGACAAATTTAAGTAATTTCAATACACACAATATACAAAATATGATGCAGCATAAGTGCAAAATCCTTTTTGCATAGTGCAGGTAATAACAGATTGTATCTATTAGCAAGTAAGAAAACTGGTGAATATCAATATGTATAAAACAAAATGATATTTTGCACACATAGCAGATATTTCTATAGCTAAAACAATCATTTAATGTAAGAGTAACAGTCATTCATGCACTTTAATAAAAGAATAAGTAAGTTGAAGTATTTCCAAAAAGTAAGAGAAATACTAGCTCCCACTCATGAATAATACACTGCTGCGATTATTACTTCCTGGTTTTTGCAGAGTATGTTTCTTCCTCTTTGACATCACAATCTTTTTGTCTTTAAGAAAATTTAAATTCATCAGAAAATTAGAGCTTTACTTACAGTACTTGGTTCTGCATGAATTCACTTTGTTTACGTGCATTTTTATTAAATATTTTAGTGAACGTTTCAGTAAGATAGCTTGAGGTAAAGCAAGTGTTTGGATAGATAGTGTCGTACTTCTCTTGATGAGGAAGTAGTATCAATGATGCAATGAAGAGAAAAAACACCAAGCAGAATTTCCTGTGTTTTGCAGGAGGACAATTTGACTTAAAGTGATAGTTCACCCAAAAATTAAAATTCTGTCACGAATTACTCACTCTCAAGTTGTTCCAAATCTGTATAAATGTCTTTGTTTGGTTAAACACAGAGAAAGATATTTGGATGAATGCTTGTGACCAAACAGTAGGTGGACCCCATTGACTACCATAGTAGGAAAAATAACAATGGTAGACAAAGGAGCCCCCGAACATTTTGCTCTGTGTGTTCAACAGAACAAAATAAATTATAAAGGAATTTTTCCTACTATGGTAGTCAAAGGGGTCCACCTACTGTATGGTCACAAGTATTCTTTCAAATATCGTTCTCTGTGTTCATCAGAACAAATAAATGTAAACAGATTTGGAGCAACTCAAAGGTGAGTAAATGATGACTTTACATAATGTCGCAAATGCATATTGCACTTAAAGTCCCCATGAACTGAAAGTCAGTATTCTGACGGATTTCGGAGTGAAATAAAATATCAGATGAGAAAAATATGGAACATGTCTTGTGCTTTCAACTCCAAATTAATCTAGAATGTCTCTAGAAAATTAGGCATGTCATTCGGGAATGGAGATTTAGGGCTCTATGAAATTCATTACATTTTTCCCAAATTCTGTGTTTTCCGTTTATTACGATACAATAGTAATATTTTTGCCCACATGAAAAATACTTTAGTATACGAATGCTCATACTATTTACTCTTAACTATAGAAAGACACCTAGATACTAGTGTTTTAGGGCAGAATGCACAACTATGTTAACATAAACCAGCCTCTCTCCAGTGCATTTTCTGTTTTTATTTTACTAGTACATTAAGAAAGAATATAAAGAGTATAATATACTATAGTTTATGTTTATGTGGGTGTGTCATAGTTCATTTAAAGTCAGCATGAAACAGAAGTAACAATCGTATTCTTTTCCGCATCGTGACATATATCCGAGTGAAACAGCTTCTATAATGAGAGAAAATGTAAAGCAGGATTTGATTTTGTCCGTTGAGAACTGACTGGATCGTTGGAAGATGGGTGTTGCCAACAAAACAGAGGCAGATTTGAATGCCAGTTTGCAATCAGTCTGTCATTGGAGCCCCGCCCTCACGCCATTCCTCGTGACCAGAAGTGAATAGAGGTCGTTTCAAGAGGGGAAGGTGGTTAACGTTTTTGATTAAAGATTACAAATACAAATGAATGAAAAAATTATAATTATGTGCACTGATAAATCATTTATAATAAATACAGCAACACTGTGTAAAACAATTACAACTGTCATCTTTAATTTCATGCTGGCTTTAAGTTAACCAGACTTTTATTTTGACAGGATGTCACAAAGACCTTTTTAGTGCATGTTTGACAGTAGCTTTACTCAAATGAAGCAGTGAAATGCTTAAAAAATAAACTCTCAGAGGCTGAGCAGCTCTGGAGATGTGTTCGCATCCCCATATAGTGAGATGCTGTAAACAGAAGCGGCATGCGTGCAGTACAGGAAACCGTTTGAATGATTCATTCAGAGACACGCAGTCTGCAGAACAGGCAGGTTACATATTTAAACCGCATCTGAATCCCTACTGATGTTATTTAAAGCACAAATTGAATTTTATCAGCTGTTCAGTGCTATTTTCTGATGAAGAAGTTTTAAATGTGCAAAATTCTGCGCCATTCCGTGTTATACGTCATATTCTATTTTAATGCCTGGATTCCACGATCCGTCCGCATCGCAGAAATCATATGGCCCTAGTCCTTGCAGCAGACTGACAGTTGTAAGGGAGGAGTTTTCAGAAGTGCACAAGCCATCAAACTGATATCATGAGAGAAGGATCGTGCTGGACGGCAAAAGTACAACTAGGCCCAAAAGAAGCTTCTTTCCCAAGCCATCTCCATCATGAACAAATAACTGCCTCATAGGTCTAGTCTCAGTGCAACACTATACAATAATGTACATTTTTGTAAATCTATTCCTACATACTTATGTCTCCTGTACACATAGCATAGCATAGCATAGCATAGCATAGCATAGCATATGTAAATGTGTAAATACGTACATGGCACAAACACACTACAGTGTGTATATATATATATATATATATATATATATATATATATATATGTCTTTCATATTTTTTGTATATTTTTGTATTAAACTCCTTTATCTTTACAATTATGAGTCTGCTGTTGTATTGGATGTCTGCACTGGAAGCTTCAAATACAAAAAAATCCAATGAAGCTCATTCTGATTCTGATTTTCACATTTTGATTAAAGATTATGAGGGCTGCGGACAATGATGTACGTTTATGGCAGGGCTATCTGTTTGTCCAGCCACAGGTGAAATGTTCGGCAAAGCCGAATCAGATTGGCCATAATAAAAAAACATGCTACCTCTCCTCTTCCACCTTCCTCTGCGTCCATCTTTGCTGTTGCTGGTGTTGTTTTCTGCACATCTGGTATCAGACATGTTATCACTGCTGTCCTCTGAGGCCTCTTCTGAAAGTTCCTTCCCCATGTCTGCAGTGTCTTTCTGCTCACACGCAAACACAAACATAAACATCAGCAGCCAGACAATAAACACATTTTATAATAATCTATAATAAATATATAGTAAAAACTAAATTTTTCATTTTACAGGTTGTTTAACTGCATCAACGCATAACTACAATGTTTATAATAACAAACACATGAAAGCATATGGATTACAAATACTGTGTACAGGTACTGGAGGACAAGGACTAGAGCAGAGTATTTTTATCCAAACATTAGAAAACGCACACCTTTATATTTGGCAGACACATCCAATGCAACTTGTGAATTCAAGAAATACATTATCAATATATTATATAAATATATTATAAACTCACGTTTAGCATGTTTCACATATCCTGTCAATCTATTAGAAAGTGGCTACAGCATTTAAAGTCATATTACTTTAGTTGCTATGATATTTTGGTTTGAAAAGCCTTAAGAATGGTCACCAACCTTCAGTGTATAGACTCCCATTCGACCAGGGACTTTGTAGAAGATCCCCTCCTCTCCACGCGAGTTTGTATGAAGCATGGCATTGAGACAGGCAAGAGGGGAAGTCCCACTAAATATGAAAATGAGCAATTTAAACCTTTACACACTTCTCCACTTATTGTTCCATTGTGGGAAAACATGTTTAAATAAGAAAAACATTGAAAAAAATTTCCATGTTTAATGTCTGAATGTTAAACAACATTTAAAAAAATGTTTGGCTTGTAATCTGGAACAATATAACAGCAGTGTTTCTAAAATTTAAGCTATCAACAATTAATAAATATAGCCAAAACAGCATGCATGTCACACCTGTCTCTATGATTTTGTAAACCACAAAAAAACATTGGGAGTCGCCCACACGTTAACCAATAAGAGAATTCTCTGTCTTTTGTGTTTAAGTTTAATGCATTTGGATTGATTGGATTAGCTTTCGAAGAGAGTTTTAAAAAAAAATTATATCATAAAAAACCTCTGCTAAAATCAAAACTATATCACAATGTTTGGCAAATAAATAAAATAAACAAGTGGCTTTATGTATTATTTGTTGCCATATTGGGGGCTTTTGTGTCACTTTGCAAAACTCATGATCCACTATTCACATTATTTAGTAATTTACAATTATTTACATTTTTTACAATTTTACAATAATAAAAGTTATAATGCAAGGACAAAATATCCATACTGTTTGCATGTAAAATGTTTACATTAATTTTTTTATTTTAATAAGCAACTCATTGGTAATATGGCATTAAATAAGGAATAATAATTCAAGATAATAGACTGGTGTAGGGATGACGTATTTTTGTAGGCCAAACCGGAAGTTAGTGCCGCACTGGTTCCCTCGACCAAAAGCCTATGCAATTTTCCCATAGATTTTTGGAAGATTGCAAACAATGAGATCTGTGATTAACAAAGGTTTATGATACTTACACATTTTGTCTATCAAGATAATCTTTACAAATGAACACCATATTTTCTATTTTTAAAGCCTTAGTACAATTGGAAGACATAAAATGCTAATGTGAGGCTATGAACAGACTACACTACAGTCGCTCAACACCACCAAGCCTCCAACAACTTTCTCAAACTTTATGAAAAACTCTGTAAGTAATTACTCTGTGAATTAATCTTCATCTGTCTATGTTCTTTGTCTATGTACATTATTTTGTAAGATTTGTAGCTTTAACAACTTGCAACCTGTTAGCATGTTAGACATGATAAAGCTTTCAAGCGGGTTATAACTGGTGTGTTTTATGTCATAGAATATATTTTAAAACTATTTAGAGGTTATGTTAACCACAGACCTTATTTTAGACATTTAACCCATTGACTTTGGGGCAATGGAACCGGAAGTGCTAAAATGCTAACTCACTTCCAGGTTTTGCATACAAAAATACGTCATCTCTGTGGCATCTATAACAGGGCATACAGAGAATACACAAAGAAGTTACAGACACTCTGTAAATAAAATATTACAGAAAATCTTCAAATATACAGCAAAAGCACAACCAGCCACTAACTAGTTTAGAGGACAAGCACTATGGTAAAAGCCACAGCAACTAGGTCCTCTTTTGGGCTTTACAGAGTCCCTTGCATGCTGTGTTAACCAGTGATAGGTTAATAACATGCACAGGGATTGGCTTGTGGATTTTAGTTAGTTGGATAGTAGGGTATACTTCTGTATAATCTTACCTTCTGGACGACAACAGAGACAAGAAACAAAAAAGAGATTTGATTATTAGATATGAGATATGCTGATGGTTTAATTCACAATTGCTACCTAAACTAAAGATAAAAAAAGCAAAGAACTGAGACATACACAGACATACACAGCGCATGTGGAAAAAACCACTGCAAGAATGACCTCACCTTATCTCCTTAAGCCTTTCTCTTTGAATCACTTGTAGGATCTCTTTATGACTCATCGGCGTGTTGGGGTACTTCTCAAGCACCTGGGAACAGTGTTACGAGAACAAGTGAACAACACAATAATGACTCACGGGCCGGCTCACGCTGTAGCAGAGACCGCAAAGAAGCCAGCAGGGGAGCGGATAGTCTTTTTAAAAGCTGGTTTGATATGACAACAGTTGCAATTGTTGGCCATGGTGTAAACCACATCTGTGTCTAAGAAATACATCTGGTTAAAAAACAGATTGAAATGGAGGTGGGGTTTTGGGTTAGTGTTAAGGAATAATGTCAAGATGCAGTCTGCAGGTTGTCGCGATTGCATTGTACTGTCTGCTTCTTATGTACTGCATGCACAGATGTTGCATAGGTGACCAGCATGCAATGAGACATTTGATTTTCACTGTTGTGTCTGAAAAGTAGAGACAAAATCTAGACATTGCTGAAGATCAGCAGCTTTCAGCCACATATGAAGTCAGCAGCTGGATCAAAGCCCAAGAGCTGCTTCTTCCCTGCTGTGTTAAGAATTCTGACATGATCTTACTGCATTTCAGCTATCCTGAATTATTACTTTGGAAATAAAATACATTTAGTACATCACATCAATATTCCACTCATCCATCTTTTGCTTGAAAATTCACTTTTTTGTCTTAAATATTAACAGAGGCCTCAAACAGTACTGTATGAACACTAACAGCCACTACAAATGTATGAATTTCACTACATTTTTGAGAAAATAACTTCATTTTGCTCATGTAACCAACTGGTCCAACAGTTGAGGGTTTAGCATGACGTCAAGCACCCATTCACACAGGTGTCAGAAAAAAACACAGCACTGTAGTTTATCACTTTACCATGGACACGTTCCATTAATAAATAGAAAGTGTACATACCTTCCACTGTAATTTTTTACATACAGTTGTTGTCATGAGTTTATGTTAGTTTTGTAACAGTTAATAATAATGTATGAGTTCCTTATTTGTTCTTAGTGCGATCTCAACATCATACAGTCAAAGCTGGAAAAGGGTCAAAAACGCAGAAGATTCTGGTAAAGAAAAGAATGTGAAGGACCTGGAGGATTTTTCAGAAGAGCAGCAGGGAGGACAAATAACAAACCATAAAAACATTGCACGGCCAATATTAAGAATTAAATAAATAATAACTAAACTTTTAAACTGGGCTTTTGTAAAGTCAGTTTTTATTGCGCCTTGTAGACTACTGTATATGTATGTTATGTAAAAACAACTGCTTCAGAAAAATACCAAATGAAAACAAAGTACACATTTTTATGCCCTTGTGTTTTTTGTAAATTCCTTAGATTTTGCAGATTCCGCAAGGCTGTCCTTCTGAAACCTTGTATCTCAATATTTTGTGATTTTTATTTTTTTGCCATAAATCATTATTATAATAGTCACCCTTTATGTTTGTCAATGGGTTTTGTAAATATCTAACCAACATAAGGTATTAAAAAGTGCTTGTCAATATTGACAACACACAGTATGTAATCATTTTAACAGTGTTTTTCCATTTTCTAACAACAGCAAATTCGGACATAAGAGGTTTTAGAAGGTCAGCGACGATATGGAAACTAGACACTTTTACGTTTAGATTTGTTTGAATGCGTTAAAAGGCTTTACAGCTTTACTAACGCATGACAGGTGCACCACATAAAACTAAATATATGTAAGGCTTTCCTTCTATGACATCTATCTATGAATAAATAAACTGTTCAGTTACAATGTTGCATGATACAAAAAAGTCGCATGCAATAGGACTTTTGGCTGAACTGAACATGTCAAGTCCAACGACACACATGACAAATAGTAAACACACTGTTTGACAAGCGCTCAAAACATCGCTATATATCAACTCAACACGTTTAACCAGGCTGTAACTATGTGTTTTTGCAGCACTAAACGATTCGAGTTAAAGCGCAGAGTCATATTAAAGTGTCTGCGGTCGGGTTAAAGAAAATAACGAAATGTTTAGTGTTTAGGTGAGCTAAGCTAACAGGCTAAGCAGCCAAGCGTCACTAGTGTAAGCGCGCTTAGCTGCCTCGCGCGAGCTAGCAGCTTAGGACGCAAACGTCAGTATACGCACGCTCTTTCAAAGCACTACCCGGACGAAAAAGTTGTAAAATTAAAGAAAATTATCCAGAAAGCATTTTATTTGATCGTTATGTCACGCTTTCAAAGCGCACGGATCCAAATGCACTCTCGTATGTCTAACCGAAACCAGGCCCAGAAATGCACACGCAATACTTCGCCTACAACAGCGGGTCATGAACTCATAAACACAGTTGTACAAGTGGGAGCACAGGGCGAAAACAAGCCAAACAGTCGCGCGAGAAGTCTGAGTTTTACCGTTTTGGCGGCCTCTGCCCATGTCCTGCCCTTTTTCCTCTTCTGTCTTTCCCTCATGCCTGCGGTCGCTTGCGAAAAATCGACCAGTTTTGAAAGGGCGCTGTGGAAACTGTTGATGTTGCTTTAGTTACCGTGCGAGAGCTACCTTCTCTGCCATATTGGGCTTTTACTGTAAGAGACATATCATGTGACCCTCTGGGAAACGTCATCTTACTGTACTATGACAGTCCAGGGGAAAGCACCTACCTCAGGCTCTCGCCATTGTTTTCAATTTGTATAAAAGACGTTTTAACTTATATAGTGAACTTGAAACACACAGGCATACTTGCAAATAGACTACCATGCGTTAAAAATGCTTATCAGTAAACATTGACATTTAAGACATTTAGCATTTGCTAAAGAAAAATAACATATCGTCATGCTATTTATATGTTAATAGATGATAAAAATGCATGACCTTAAAACAATTTAGTTAGGCTTAGGGTAAGGAAATATATGGAATATGGAAAAGAATGGGAAAAGGTTGAGCATAAATTTAAATTAAGCACTGTCATTGTATATAAAAATATATATGAACATCCTAAATATAAAGCCCACTTATGTTTTTTTCTCCCATACATCATCCCATCAACCCTTGTGTTTTGGATATATAGAGAGTTAATTTCTTTATGATACATTTATTGTTTGCACTTCTGTTTAAGATTGACATCATAAACTATATCAGCATACACTTTTTCAAGTATACAGGACACTTGTGCTTCAAATCGCAAATCCAAAGCTTTGATGCTAAAAATCAACATGATTAGAAAAGACAAATGGCCTTGCTTAAAGCTCAGGAAATAGCAAAAGATAAAGAGTAGTGCTTTCTATACTTCTAATTCTCAGCTGAATACTAAACTGTACAAGTTTAATGTTCGTAGGTTGCTGCGCAAGCTCCCATTGCAGATGCTGGGCATTGAGTCGCAGATGTCAAAGAGCTGGTTGATGAAGCTGATTGATTCGGCCCTTGGTACCTTGGGAAGGAAAGAGCAAGGTTTAAATGTGGACAGTTCATTGTGGCTTTCTGGGTGTCACTCTGAATTGTGCCAGTGGTGTATAAGAAACATGCAGGATGCTCACCATGATCTAGCTTTCATGACCCGTGATGCAGTTGTCCTCTTTCGATAATGGCCAAAGTCACGTATCAAGTCTTGAGTCCTTATCTCTGACCTCTGAAGGTCCAACGGAACCATGGTGGGTGGTGAAATGTCCAGTTCCAGAAGCATAATGTTTTCAGCCTGTACCAACATAAGTGGATTTTTATTCATTATATAAAGAGCACTGTGCGTGCACAATGGCATAATAATAACAATATGTAACCTTCCTAGCAAGTCACTTATATCACACTTTTTTTTATTCTACTGTATGTACAATACCAACCCTGTATCTAGCAGGAGACCCGGTTGCAACAGCAACTTGTGCATACTGACTAATTGGTCTCTTGTATCCTACAACTGAAGCTGGTCTTCGTCTGATGAGAGGGGAGTTACTGTAAAATAACAGTATAATATAATATCAAATAAATAATATCAAATAAGAGAAGAACATAAAATGTATGAAGCAGTATTGGTCGCTCACTTTTCAGAGGGGAGAAGTGGCAAGATTTTCCACTGGTCCTCCTCGCTGTCAAAGTGGAGACGATTCATGATCTTGTTCTTTTCCTCAGGAGGAATGAAGTTCTCAATGATCAGATTTCTGATCAAAATAAAAATGATAAGAAAGGAAAAGAACACAAAAATGTGTTTAGTTAGCAACAAACACAAAACTGCAGTTGAACTTATTAAACTATGTCCGAGTTTCACAGTCAAGGGTTACCTAAGCCAGCACTTTGCCTAAGGATATTTAGGATATTTAATAAATTGGGATATTTAAGTTGCCTTTAAAAATGCCTTAAAAACATTACTGGTGTGTATCTTGAGACACAACACAGGATATGTCAGGGCAAGTTATTGTCAGTTAAAACAGCTCAAACATTCTTAAACTGGTCATAAGAGTATTAGGACAGGTAGAGGACATACTTGAATTTCATCTCTCTTGTTAACTCATTCACGGTCTGCTCCAGTTCCTGCCTCATTGTCACATGTTCATTGATTATATCCCCAATCTCAGATCGCACCAACTGCAGCTTACTGTAAAGCTGTGAGATGACAAACCAATGCAATGTTGAGAGAGATAAAAAGAAGGAATTAGTTAAGTCATTAGTTATCTATTAAGATGCACTGACACAAATGCATGAAAAAAATAAAGAAAACAAAGCTAAGCAAAATACACGTCAAAGCACTGTAACTGCAATCTAATACTAATTAGTTCATAACTGCTTAGCTAAGGGATATAAACACCCCAGCACTGTTGTACAGTAACTGTATTTCACTACTAAGTTAGTAAGTACATAACAGCATAGTTCCTATAATGTAATGTATCACTGCGCACAACCCTTAGCAACGTAAATGAAACATTCTGTTGCGGTTCTTATCAAAAATGACATTAAAACACATTTTAGGCTTAAAGGCGAGGTAACCGATCTCTGACAACGGCTGTTGTTATTTGGAATCGGCAACAAAGCGCACTACTACGCAACAAGAACACGCCTGTGCTGTGCACAATGCAATGCGTGCATTCTCTCGCTTCCCTCCGTCAATGAGTGGACACGCCCCTTACTGCTGATTAGCTACAATTTGTTTTAGTACTCGGCCCGAGCGTTTTCAGAGATCGGTTACCCCGCCTTTAATATTAAGAAATTAAGGAATTATTTATCCAAAATAATAGAATTTATATTGCACTAGACATTGAGTTATGAATTTGAGGACCTGGGTTGTGTTGCTACGCACCTTTCTAAGTTTCTTGGTCTTCAATTCCACCTCCTGCTGTAGAGTGGAGAACGTCTCTTTCAGTTCAATTGTTTCTTCATCTTGTTCAAACATCAGCTGCTGCATATCTCGTTCCATTCTCTCCTTGTGGAGTTTATCACACACACAGATTCAGATTCTGATCTTTAAAATGTGTTTAAATGATTATGCATTACAGCTATGCTGTGGTTAGTGCATTACAGTAATTCTGTGGTTAGTCCATTACTGCTGGTACCTGCTCAGCAATCTCCTGCCTCTTCAATTCCAACATTCTCTGCTGTTCGTTGGTGTGATCCATGATGGTTTTCCCTCCAACCAGAAGCTTACTTTCCATAGCCTACACACACAATGGAGGCACGCAATATTTAATGTGAGTTATTGGTAGTACAATATGCGAGTAGACAAAACATGAGTGGATAGAAACTAACCTTGTACTTTTCAATCATGGTTTCCATAGCTTGTTGCTCTTTCATCAACTCTTCCACAGTTTTTGTTTTCTCATCTAATGTGCCGAGTTTCCTGCTGAAATCTGGCGTGTAATTGGCCGAGCCCATCTGCTGCTTCCACCAGTATTCTTCCACACTTTCTTCTCGTACTGTCTGGACAATGCCCACATCTCCATCCCTCTGAGTCTCGACCTCCCCAGTACTCAAACTTCTCTTCATCCGCATACTATTTCTCCTCCGTCTTCTGCGTTCTTTGGCCAGCATCCCTCGTTCCTCAAGCTGCACTTTCAGGCGAGCTATTTCCTCCTGGAACTCACGCAGCAGTGCATCTTTGGGGTCCTCGTTGATCTTTGGCTTGTTCTTAATGCTCTTTGCCCTGTTAGCGTACCTCAGTGTGGTAAGAGTCTCGTCATAGTGGCATGAGGATGGTCCGATTGTGGCTACCATGACCGTTTTGGAGTTGCCTCCAAGGGAGTCCTGCAACAAGCGAGTGAGTTTGGAGTCCCGGTAAGGAACGTGAGTACTCTTCCCATCCACCAAGGCAGAGATGACGTTTCCGAGGGCCGAAAGAGACAAGTTTATTTTTGCAGCTTCTTTAAACCTCTGTCCCTGCACCCCTGTCTTGCTTTGGCGCTCGCTGCCTGCCAGATCCACCATGTTTAACTTTCCGACACGAATGTGATCCTCACCATCAATGCCCATCTCACTGCATTCGACAGTGATGATGAATATCGCATGCGATCTAGAGCTACGCTCATTCATTTTGGTGTATCCAACAGACCTTGACTGGTTTCCCAAGTTCATGACATGTTCAATTTCCTTTATGTTTTTAGTCACCACGGATGAGAGATCTTTGACATACACACCCAACTCTGGATTCTCCTTGAGCTCCAGTTTTTTATTGTTATCCTTGCACAGGAGATCTCGTATCTCTTCTTGATATATTTCAATATAAGAGACCCTCACGAGGTACTGTTGATTCTGAGATCTGGATATGTGAGTGAAAATTTGCTGGAACGAATTTGGGATGACTCCCCGTTTCTCCGGATCTGTGGACACACCTTCCATTGTATATGTTTTGCCAGTGCCAGTTTGACCGTAAGCAAATATAGTTCCGTTAAACCCAAGCAAAACAGAGTCAATAAGTGGTTTACACGCATAGTTAAACAGCTCGTTCTGGTTGGAACCCGAGTCATATACAGCATCAAACGTGAATGTTTTCATAAGTGTTGCAGATGTTTTGGGATTACGCACGCTCACCTGTCCCAGTCTGACGTCCACTTCAACAATTCTTTCGTGATTCATCGCTTCTTCTTTCTTGTTAAATGGGCGGCACCGCACAACCACCTTCACCGCCTCTGTTTTTTTGCCCATCGACATGGACCGTGGTCGCAACGGGCTGTTTTTCCTCAGCATCCTTCCTGCCACGCTTTGGCGCCCTTAATCTTCTGCTGTCTTTATACGTGAGGAAAAATAAAACGCAACGATCAGTAGCTACGCACGTTGCTATGAAACTACTAAAATAGGCTTTTTGAATCAGGCGAATGCATATCCATCATATGAATACTGCCCTAGCGCAGAACGTCTTGGTCCAACGCCCAAGGTGATGCTCCATCATAACATTCCGCTCCATGCGTTGAGCTCCACAGGCAGCGAGCATCGCCCATCTCCGGCTCTGTCGGTCCACACCCTGCTCCGCCACAGACAATAGACAGAGTGCGCTCACAGGCGCGCAGAGCCACTGATAGGTAGATTATCATTTTTTTCTCTCTGCGTGAGATGCTGACGCATTCTGAATCGCTATAGGCTAATGTTGCCATGATACATGTATTAAAAGTTAATATAATATAGCGTCTTAGATGGCTAAAACAGTCATTGGCGGTCAATAATTTGCCAGATTTGCTGCAGTTCAGAATAAACAATAATTACGTTTATGAGTGATCATAATATAATAATTTATTTACGCATTCCATCTTGGAGTTTGTGCTTTGCAAACTGTAAAAAATAGTTTTTGTTAGATTTTACTGTAATGTCTTAAAATAAAATAGACCTATATTTACAATAAAATTGATCATTTTAGCCTATTTATTAACATTATTTATTAAATAATTTATTATTATCATACGATAGTGACGAGATAATATAATATAATAGTCTAAAACAATATAACCTATATAAAATCGTGGTGATTAATAGCCTAAATATTTTATAAATAAATAAAAATTAGCCTATATTTATTTTTTAATTACAGGCTAATCTATAAATAGTAGTAGGCTACAATGATAATGGACGATTAGATGATGTGTCTTTTAAATAGACATCATCTAATCGCTGTCATTTTATAAACACAATGCTACTGTTACATTCTTTTCTTGCTCTGCTCACTGCAGAGTCACAATCCTACATTTGTCATTTAATTGCAATAAGACATTAAATAATTAGTTTGACCATGTGACTCCAGCATACAGTGATATTCCGCCAATGGGACGCATGGGAGTGCGTTTCCCCTCTCAGACCGTGTGGAGAAGTTTGCCGGTCCGGGTGCAAAGTCTTACATGTCGTGTAGCCTAACTTCTCGCGTCTTTTATTTCTTCATCACTGTTGACAGCCGATGGCACGCGCCGGTTTGTCTCTTTGGAGATGAATGAAGATTTCGCTTCGGACAACTGGCAGTTCTGCCAATAGCGACGGCGTATAGGCTACACGTTTATTTTTTTATAAATTGATTTGTTCTTTTATATAGGCTATATATATATATATAATTTGCTATATGGGCAACTTTGACGTCATAAATTTACGCTTGTCGTTACGAAATGTAAATTAATAAAAACAACTTTTTAATTTATTACTTTGCGTTAAGGACAAATAAATATGGGTTTGGGACAGAAACGAGCACGGTTACTGTGCATGCTCTTTTTAACTCTTGTATTTTTTATAGTTGAAGTTGTGGTTAGTAGAATAACGGCATCTCTCGCAATGTTGTCAGACTCTTTTCATATGCTGTCGGATGTGATAGCTTTGGTGGTTGCTCTGATCGCTGTGAGCTTTGCGGAGACAGCTCGAGCCACAGATAAAAACACTTACGGATGGATCCGCGCAGAGGTCATGGGTGCTTTAGTCAATGCTGTGTTTTTGACGGCCCTTTGCTTCACTATTTTATTAGAAGCGGTCGAGCGCTACACGTTGCCTCATGAGATTGAGAATCCACACGTTGTCATTTGGGTTGGCGTTGCTGGTCTTCTGGTCAATGTGCTGGGTCTTTTCCTGTTCCACGGACACGCGGGGTTCGGTGGGCATGGACACTCTCATGGTGGGCACTCTCACAAGGGACACTCTCATGTACACAAGACAAATCGAAGAGATTATGAAAAATCAAAGGCATGTGAAGATGCGCACAATCTTATGATCAACAGCAGCATTTTACAAGGACATCAAGATGGTGTGCTGAAGTCAGGTAATAAAACCATACTGCAAGTAATATGTTCAGTGTTTTATGTTTATTGAAAATGTTTGGATTTCAGGCCTGATAAAGATGGAGAATATTACAATAGCAAAGGTAATGGAATTATTTTAGATATGCATAGCTTGAATAGCTATTATATAAAATTAAAATATTTTAACAAAAATAGTAGTGCCTATAAATGACTGAAAAAAAATCTATTTTATAAAATTAAAAATATCTATCATTTAAATAGGCTAATTATACTGTATTTCATATATTATGTCTTTCTGAAACCTCATATCTCCATATTTAGGGTACAATATTTACAGTATTTAATCATTTAAAAAGTACAGTGTTTTTTCCATTTCCTAAAAAACAGCAAATTTTCAGAGGTTTTAGAAGGACAGCGACGATATGTACATTTTTTAACTACTTGTTTTTTTAATTATTTTTCAGACAGTTTAAACATCAGAATCTCTGCCACCAGTTCATTTGATGATCTGGATCAAGTTTCTGAATCAGCGTCCCACATGAACATGCGTGGTGTGTTCCTGCACGTGCTAGGAGATGCATTAGGTTCTGTCATTGTTGTAGTCAACGCCCTGATTTTTACTTTTGTGTGGACGCCTTGCCATAGCGAAGAAATCTGTTACAATCCCTGCAGCAGTGGGCACTTCGGTGAACACCACTGCGGTAATGCTACCATGCTGACCATATCCAAACCATCCAACAGGGACCACAGAAATGTTTCCGTGGCTGGGCCATGTTGGGTGCTCTATCTAGACCCAACACTTTGTGTAATGATGGTGTGCATTTTGCTCTACACAACTTTTCCTCTGTTGAAGGAGTCAGCTCTCATCCTCTTGCAAACAGTACCCAAACAGATTGATATGCTCAAGCTGAATGGTAAATTGAGGAACCTGGATGGTGTCCTGGCCCTTCATGACCTGCATATCTGGCAGCTGGCTGGGAATCGCATCATTGCCACTGCACACATCAAATGCGCAGATCCGGCCTCTTACATGGACATAGCCAAACGCATTAAAGCTGTTTTTCACGATGAAGGGATCCACGCCACCACTGTTCAGCCAGAGTTTCCATCCATTTCTGAAGAATACGGTGGCTCCCGGTGTGAGCTTTCCTGTCAAAGTCAATGTGGCTCCAAGTTTTGTTGTAATCCATCCAAAATAGCTAAGCTGGAGTCTGATTTGGTCACGAGTAAAGAAAAGTCTTGCAGGCATACTGAACGTCACAGGCACAATGTAGCATGGGTTGATCAGAAGGAACTAGAGGATGCTATACACACAGAGATGGAATCAACTGTTTAGGTGAAGTCCTGTGTAACATTAGCTGTATTATTGGATAAGTTGTGGTTATAAGTTGTGTTTAATGCTGATTATAAGAAGTGTGTCAAATTAGAACATTTATATCAAATCTGCTTATTGCAGAATTAGGAAAGTGGGTTTATGAGAGGGGGTTTGTTAAAGATACATTCATGTTTTTGTATTTTAACATGTAAAATTCAAGACACTGAATACAATTGATTGCTGTTATGTATTGTTTGATATTATTGAGTGATATATAGATATAGGTATTAAATGTCACAAAACATATTTGCAAATGAAGAGATTTATTGATGCAGTTGATAGCAGATATTTATTTTTTATAGGTTCTATGAAGGAATGCAAAACATCACAAATTCATGTTTATTTGTAAGTTATTAAGCACTTTTGCCATCAGGCACCAAAAATATATTGTGAGAGAAATTATGACATGCCAATAAAAAGTACAAAGTAAACAATCTTTTGGCATTTATTTGTGGCTTAGTTGTATTGATTGGCCACCATCACTGTAAAAAAAAATCCAGTGAAAAACAGTGGGCCTAATATTCCACCAGGCGGGGCGTAAAATAAACCACCCACAGCTGGCTGGTCTTGATGTGTCTTGTTAGCGATTTTACAATTCTGCACTGTAAAAACCTGCAGTTTTATGGAATTTTACATTTTGATTGCACTTTACAGAATTTTGATGTCTTAACAGAATTTTGAAATGTCGTAAAAAAAATGTTAAACGTAAACGGCTAAGTTGTCATTTTAACTTCTTATCCTGAAGATGTATTATAAAAAAACATTTAATGTAGCAGATGGAACCTAGTCTGTTGCTTGGTTGATGAGTCATGCATATGGTACCATGCATTGAGTTGAATGTAAAATGTAGCACTCAGGGGTGTTCGCTCACACAAAATGACAGCTTGCTCCTTGCACAGCTGTACAAACACAGCATGTCTTGAATGGACCTTGGAACCGACTGCACTCATGTATGAGCGCACAAACACTGTGATAAGTATTTAATGACTAATTTGAATACTTTAAATAGATTTTCACTCTTGCACAGCCATGTGGAGGATCAGGGGACGGTTGTTGTGAAACAACAGTATTTGGATAAGGGGAGAACACAGCGTGGTTTAACCTAATGAGAGCTGTGTGATGCAATCAGTAAAGCAGTGTATGGGGCCCTGTTTCAAAACAATGGAGAATGGTGCTTATTCACTCATTGCACAGTCCTCAAATCAATTCTTCAGGATAAGAGACCTAAAGTGATGTCCACTGTTAGTGTAACAATTAATAATTGATTGACATTATTGCCAGCTATGCGGCAATTCATGTTTTTAAAAATTTCCTTTTTATCATTTTTATGTAAAATCCAAATAATTTAAACCCATTGAACTTAATAAATAAATAAGAAGATGTGGATCGGCCCGTCCTGGTGATTTTATCATGTGAGGATAGTCCCGAGTTGAATAGGGATGACTGGATGAACTATTTGTGAAAGTACAAGCTTTACAATGAGACCACTGTAACGCACAAAAACAAACTGTTAAAAAGAGTGAAACTGACATTTGCCGTCATAAAATACTTACATCATTATATATATGATCTTGTTTTAACATGTCTTACAAATTGAGTATTTGTATAATGACATAGTGCTTTGATGTATTATTAATAATTTATACAGTAGGTTTATCAATTTTCACACCTATTTTACAAGATGTATTTGTTACTTCTTTGCCATCTTGTGGATGCACATGACATGACATTGCAGGCTGTCAAACTGATTTGGAGATGTTTGCAGAATTGCACTTATTCCATAAATCATAAACCACAGTACGTATTAACAAGAATTGGCATGCAGATAGTTCAATCGATGGTACAAGCAACATATTCAACATCATATAAAATTGCATGAAAAAAACAATTTATATTCTAGATATGTCATTAAATAAAAAATGAATACATTTAAAATAAGAAAATTAAAATAATAAATACAATTGAAAACACTAGATGCTTTAAAACCATCATGCTTAGATCATCAGATTTCATCAGACCTAAGTTCATGCTGTCATTCAATTCAGGCATAGCAATTACTAAGACATAATCAAGTTTTAACTTTTACTTAATACTGATAATTTACAATGGATTACGAATGCAAAATGCTAAATTTGCCTTATTGGTCCCACACCAAAATAATTAAGTAAAGTAGCCTAGCTTTTTATTTTTTAAATGAAAATCATACTATAGTTACCACAAATAAACATTTTACTCTAAAAAAAAACCCATAGTTGATGGCGTTTGTAATGCAATTATAATTATTCAAAATCTTGGACTTTTATTATAATAAAAGCATTGTTCATTTTTAGGGGTGTCAGACAATGTAGTGCAGGGACCCCAGCTGCCTAACACACGATTCATGCCGAACTTGAACGTGCTACAGCTTTATTGTAACATCATTTATATCTTGTCACAGTGGAAAGACGTGACTGTGATCTCCAGTTACACCTTGTAGTGAAATAATGGTCTCTTCCTCCTCCAGTCTTCCGCCTGCTGTCATTACACACATTGACCTCCAAACATGGCCGGTGTACGAGCCTTGGGTTCTCTCTCCAGACTCTCAAGCAGGAGATATGACCTGTTTACAGGTACTTTAAACCTCCACATCCTTCCTCAAATTATTCCACATCTCTATTTTGTTCGCCTTTCACACTAACGTAAATAAACCGCTTTGAAGTGAAATCTCAATGCTGTTTCACTGTAGTAGCTTAGCTCGATTGCTAAGCAACTAAGGCTAGTCTTGAATAGTTTGTGACTTTTAATGAAGTTACACGCGCGTGCAGGTTAGATTTGATTCGATTAAAGCAGGTTGCGCGAAACGCGCGTGTTTGTAAATGTTAGTTTTGTTTTAATGCTCGTTTACTAGCAGGGGAGCTAACTTACAAGCTTTGACATGCTGTTCTCATTCAATTGCTAATGGGGCTTTAATCTCACTAATGTAATGTAGTTGATTTTGAAATATTTAATATTCGCCGTCAGCATCGCATTGTTGTTCATTTCCGGTTGTAAGCTAACATAGTTTATTGATGTTTGCTTCAAGTTTGCTTGCAACTTCATTATTAATTACATAACGTCACATAGATATTATTGTTGAATTAAATGTAATATTGACAGTTCAGTTTACATAGACGTTTTCTCTTGATCTTGTTCTGTTGCATATATTTGACATTATCACTGTATTTGTAATGTAGGGTAAAAGCAATCTAGGTGAAAGGTCACCTGTGTGACTGTTCTGGAATCATGTCCTCTACCGGCCTGTCTACACTTCTCTATGTGTTTTTTATGACTTATCCTGACCTGACCCTCACTTCATATATTAGCTCTTATGACTTATTAATCCCTAATTGATTTTCCAACAAACTTTAAAACTTGTCAACTTTCTTTTCATTAAAGGTGCCAACAGGAGAACGTTCAGAATTGCTTCCTCTATGATGGGTAATATATATATTTTAATAAATATTGTTTTTAATAGTTGCATAATGTCACATCGACTTGATTTGGCATGTTCATTTGTATTCAATTTCATTAAAAAAATGTTAATATCTGTTTAGCTCGTACACATGTAAATTATGAGATCAAGGGAGATGTCGCTGTGGTCCGCATCAATGACCCACATTCAAAGGTAACTTTTTTGCTATTCATTTAAAGGTTGCAGTATAACCTCTGTATAACGTTTTTTTCTGTAATGTCTAGGTCAATACTCTATCCGTTCAAATGCAAAGCGAAATGACAGAAGTTATGAATGAGATTTGGGCAAACAGTGCTGTCCAGAGCGCTGTGCTCATCTCATCCAAACCTGGCTGCTTTATTGCAGGGGCAGACATTAAGTGAGTACATGAAATGGGTATTGACGTCATTATTTTGTAGATCTTAAAATGAGCCAAAAAAGCCATTGAATGTCTTCATTGCATTTGCTTGTCTAGACTCTTACTGTATTCGCCATCACTTTGTGTTTAGCATGATTCAGGCCTGTAAGACTTCAGAGGAGGTCACCAAACTGTCTCAAGAGGGACAGATGATGTTTGAGAAGATTGAGAAATCTCCTAAGCCAATTGTTGCTGCCATTAATGGATCGTGCCTTGGTGGAGGCTTAGAGGTACTTTTGTATCTATTTTATTTTTCTCTCTGGCCATAATGTGTAAGGCATAACATTTTAGTTAGAATTACATAACAAATAAAACATAACAATTGATCCTGTATATGAAATGCTTTTTTTGTATGGACAGAAATATTAAATCACATTGATACGTCTTTGTTTTTGTAGTTTGCCATCGCTTGTCAGTACAGAGTGGCTACCAAGAATAAGAAGACCCTTCTTGGCACTCCTGAGGTCATGCTTGGTCTTCTGCCTGGAGCTGGAGGAACACAGAGACTGCCCAAAATGGTCTGTTTATATACAAAAGCTTGGATATAATTCTCTTTTGAAAATTGTTTTCTTTCATCATCGTGTCACACTTTTGCTTTTATGTAGGTTGGTATTCCCAGTGCCTTTGATATGATGCTAACAGGAAGAAACATCCGTGCCGATAAAGCCAAGAAAATGGGACTGGTTCACCAGCTGGTGGATACTCTTGGTACAATGCATTCTGTATTTGGAAATTGTGTTTTTTTATTAGGTGAGGCAAACACATTGATATGATGTTGCTTAAATGAAACCCAGGGCCTGGAGTGAAGAGTCCTGAGGAAAGAACCATTGACTACTTGGAGGATGTAGCTGTGGACATTGCTAGGGGAATTGCTAACAAGAAAATTAAGCTTACCAAAGAAAAAGGCACGATGGAGAGTAAGTATTTGCTAAGATTAGACCACAAGACCGTTTTAGTGTATTCTATGCTATGATATTTAAAACTACATACTGTGCAGGCCTATGGATTATTATTCATTGAAATTTGTACATCGTAATTCTAATGCTTTGATCCTCATCTCCTTTTATTTCCCGATAGAGATTCAAGACTATGTCATGAGCTTTCCGTTTGTCAGAAACCAGATCTACAATACTGTTGAGAAGAAAGTCATGAAACAGACTAAAGGACTGTATCCTGCTCCACTGAAAATTATTGAGGTATAAAACATTTTACTTTGCGATTGGTTCATAAGCTTTCTTTTATGACATCATTAATAACAGCTTGTTGTGTCTCTCAGTGTGTGAAGGCTGGTTTGGAACAGGGCCCGAATGCAGGTTATCTTGCAGAGTCACAGGTGCTGTGATATATTGATATATATCCGAAATATATTGATTATTATTTCCTTATTTGAAATTAAAGCAAGCATCATTTACTCATGCCCTACTCTCTCGCATTTACAGAATTTCGGCAAGTTAGCCATGACCTCTGAATCTAAAGCTCTTATCGGCCTGTACCACGGTCAGGTCATGTGCAAGAAGAATCGATTTGGAACACCTGAAAAGGATGTAAAGTACGTCATTTCATACATTTTCGTGCACTAATAAGGGTGTATTTACAGTTGTTTAGTGATGATTTTCTTTTTGCAGAACACTTGCTGTATTAGGAGCTGGGCTTATGGGAGCAGGTGTCGCCCAGGTGTCTGTAGATAAAGGTATTCAAACCATTCTTAAAGATACCACGTCAGAGGGACTTAACCGTGGACAACAGCAAGTCTATAAAGGGTAAGTGTTATTAAAAATGCATACCAGAGTTAAAGCTGAACAGTAAATGCATTTACCATTCACTTTTAAATCCTCTTAAGTGCGTCATTCTCACGAAACCACTCGAACATCACGGCAGCAAAGATTTTAATTATAAAACATATAATTCGTTAACATAATAAATGATCTTAATAAATATAATTGTGCTATCTACCTTGCACAAAGCATAATTTTAACATGGGAATGATATAGTTATGTATTTTATAGCTTTTTCTGATGAAATTCTCATTACCGTAACGCGACCAGATTTGTCATTACATGTTGTCATTTAAACAATAAGATGAAAGTATTCTGAAAAAAAAAACAATTGGATGTTCTACTAGATGTTCTAAAAAAATGATTGACAGAATATTTATGTATAATAAAAATGAAGAAATAGTGGAAGTGTCCATGACTGATATTCTCATCCTACATAACATTGTAAGACTGTTTACATTGCTTTATTTTATGTGAAGAAACGCATCTACCAGTACTCTTCAAATGGTTCGTAGATTAACAGATTTCTTTATATTTTTCTAGTTAAAAGCATAATATTCTCTTGCCATGCTGTGTACTCATTCTCATTACCGATACAGGTAGTTTTCCACATTTAAAAAAAAAAGTTACATGTATAATTTTTCATTCATTAATTTCTTCATTAATGTCTTATGTATGATTAATAAAAACTTGATTAGGCATCATGGCCTTGCTTTTTTTTGCCATGGAATTGACAGCTTTAAATGGTTACGATAATGATGAGGCCTTTTTTGTAAAAAAAAAAAAAATTAAAATTTTTTGTTCATTTCTTTTGATTTAGCTTTTGAATGCTTTTGCTTATTTTAGCTTAATCTTCCTAGTAACATAGCCTTGTAAACTATCGGTACTGTTTAGAGTGTTGACAAAATGTTTTATGCTCTTCTACTTGTAAGTCGCTTTGGATAAAAGCGTCTGCCAAATGAATAAATATAATGTTATACCTTTAAAGGGGTGTTATTGCGATTGTGTTTTTAAGAAAATCATGTTTGACATGTTCAATTTCCAAAGGATGGTAGGTGAGGGTATTATAAGTTTTAATTCCAAGTGTTTATTTTCAGACTAAATGACAAAACTAAGAAGAAGAGCTTAACAACATTTGAACGGGACAGCATTCTGTCCAACCTCATGGGGCAGCTGGACTACAGCGGCTTTGCGAAAGCAGACATGATCATAGAAGCTGTTTTTGAAGACCTCGGCATCAAACACAAAGTCCTAAAAGAAGTCGAAGCAGTAAGTTGAAAATAAAATAATTATTGCAAATAAAATTTTCGTAAATACAGCAGATGTCTTTAAAACCTTTTGTAATTCCAGGTCATTCCTCCCCACTGTATATTTGCAACAAACACATCTGCTTTACCTATCAAAGACATTGCCGCTGTGAGCAAGCGACCTGACAAGGTATGAGACTTGATTCAGCTATTGAGACTAAATGAGGTGATATGGTACAACCATAAACTCTTGTGTTGTTTGTCAGGTTATCGGAATGCATTACTTCTCTCCAGTGGATAAGATGCAGCTGCTGGAGATCATCACAACTGATAAAACATCGAAAGATACCACGGCTTCAGCGGTGGCAGTCGGCCTAAAACAAGGCAAAGTCATTATCGTTGTTGGAGTAAGCATAACACAACCTACTAGAAATCCAAAGATAAGATCTATCTAAAGTCCATAATACATGTTTGGATTTAACGTTTATCTGCAGGATGGACCAGGATTCTACACAACCAGATGTTTAGCTCCCATGTTAGCAGAGGCCGTGCGTGTACTGCAGGTTTGTGTACTTCTATTTATTCTCATTTTTTGAAAACAGCTATAAACAGCAATCCGATCATGATGAGAGTAATTCTTTTGAATTGTCTACGTACAGGAAGGTGTTGACCCCAAGAAATTGGATGCACTGACCACAGGCTTTGGGTTTCCTGTGGGTGCTGCTACACTGGCTGATGAAGTCGGCATTGATGTGGCAGCTCACGTGGCTGAAGACCTTGGCAAAGCCTTTGGCTCCAGATTTGGTGGTGGAAATGTTGGTGTATTAAAGACCATGGTGGAAAAAGGCTTTAAGGGTACTTATTATTGATAAGAATGCAGTTTTTATTCTTAATAACAGCATTCAAATAATGTCATTATGAATAATAAATAAAATTGCTGTAATATGTGTCTCTTTTTTAATGCAACAGGTCGTAAATCAGGCAAGGGCTGCTATATCTACCAGCCTGGTCTTAAAAGAAGAGATGTAAACACAGAAATTCTGGATATTTTGGAGACTTACAAGCTGACGCCAAATGCTGCAGTGTAAGTTTCCCCATTTGATCTTCTTGAAGTTACATCATGCTGCTTTTGGAGTGTTCTGGTTTCCATAAGGCTTGTTGCTAAATAGTACAGTTGGTGTGAATACAACGCTTAGTGTAAGATGTGATGTTCTTGCATTAGAAAGAAATCGAATTAAAACATCACAAACTAAACAAATCATACACATGCGAATGTATAACCTTTCTTTCTTCTTTTGCATCCAGATCTTCAGACTCAGATGTGCAGTACAGGTTGGTGTCTCGTTTTGTGAACGAGGCCGTTCTGTGTCTACAAGAGGGAATCCTTGCCAATCCAGTTGAAGGTGACATTGGAGCTGTGTTTGGTCTTGGGTTTCCACCCTGTCTTGGAGGTGAGAACAATAATTTTTCTGCATTTGAGAGTAATAGGTAGTCACACACTTCATTGTGAATTCTTACATTGAATGTTGTAAACGCAGGCCCCTTCAGATTTGTGGACTGCTTCGGTGCAGACAAATTGGTAGAAAAAATGAGGAGGTTTGAAGAGGTTTATGGGAACCAGTTCACTCCTTGCCAGCTGCTGCTCGATCACGCCAAGGATCCAAGCAAGAAATTTCATAAGTGATTTCAGCCCTGATGTGCCAGCACTACTTCACAGAATGTGTGAAGTTTCTGAGATTTATGTGAAACACCAACAATCGAGTATGTGCACTTAGAGTACTGAATGTGAAATAAAGATTGTTCCTTTAAAAGGAGGTTTTTACATAACAACTGAAAATAATATCATTTATCTTCCCCATAACTTGCCATGTGCATAATTAATATTCAACCAGCCTTATGCTGAAATAAACTCTAGTTCTGGGATGTTTTTGTACATTAATGAATTCTGTAGGTATCTTTTTTGTTTTCTAAGGATAGCGTACAAATAAAACGTGCAGTCAGAGACACCAAGTACATTCCTGTACAACTCAGGTGTCAAGATCAAATGTTCACATTTTAGTCCAATAGCACTTGACTGTAACATATCAATTTTAATTTTAGTAAGCTGTTTCTTGCGCTCAATCTCTGTTTAAACATCGAAAGTGGCCTCTAAAAAAAGAATTCATGTGAATAAATTAAATGAACAAAAATGCTTTGGTGGTTGTGTTTTTATGTGGTAGAATGGTTGTGTTGCATACCTGTTGCAAGTAATATCAAATATCACCAGTAGGTTAAATACTACAAAATATAATATAATACATTACATTTCAAATAGGTTTGCAATCTGTTAATTCGTGCAAAATATGTTAATATATAAACATTTAAAAAAAAAAAGTAATAAAAATATCCCACTACCCAAGAGAAAAATAACTGCACAAATCCTTTGTTGTGATGTACAGTAAGTAGGAGGTGAGTATAAATGTATTGCATTGGCAGGGAAGGTTATTGCATCAACCGATGAGAACGACACGATCGGCACATGCAAAATCTAGTTTCGTTTAATGTAAAAATATATTTTTTTAATGTGTATTTGCCTTAACATCTGCTCTATTCAGTTATGGTTTGCTTATAATTTCCTACAGACCTGTTAAAAAGTGCGTCAGATCAATAAAGACCTCTAGCCTGCTTGAATGAGTAAGAAGTCGAGTAAGAAGGTCAACCTTACTGACTTGGTGCTCGGTGGTTACAAATAAAGTAAATAAATGTAAAAGAAACTTAGTCCCCTAACTAATGATTTAGTCAAATTAAGTATTAAATTAAGTATTTACGAACATTTAAACACCATCTTTCTTGAAGTGATTTCCGGGTGAGCTGGAAATATAAATCCTAAATTCCAGGTGTCTGGAAGATATCTTACCAGTCGGTCTCCATTACAACTAAAAATGCAGTGCAATATGCAAAAACATTTTTCAAATAACTCTTCTGGTTGTGTTTATATATTTTTTCATAAAGATACATAATTTTTGTGCTTTTCCTAGCGGGTAAAAAGTCCCTTCCGGACCAAGAAGCTCGTTAAGCCCCGCCCCTTTCGTCGCTTTCCGCATTCTTTCCATTGTCTTTTCCGCCAGTTTGAATTTTCCTCCACCCGGAAGTTTTCAATAGATGGTATCAGAAGATTACAGCGCGCTGATTTTTTTTCGTCCATTGCGAATCTGTCCGTCTAGCCTTCACTGAGCCAAGAGAATGAGGATGTAAACGTCTCATCAGTTGCCCTCCTTCAGGATGAAGAGGAGGAGTGCGTGACCACGGGCTTTATAAATGTGATGCGTCCAGGATCTCGGCGAGGGCAGCGACATTTCGGCAGGATGCTCAGGTTGTTTGCGGCTTTGGTGGTTGTTGGGCTGCTGCTCTCGTACTTCACTTCCTTGGTGTTTGACATATATGACACCGCTTGGCACCCCAAGCGCAGTTTACAGCAGTCCGGGGATGAAAGCATGAGGAAGAGGAACGGCCCGCCGTACCCCAGCGGGCAGCTGGAGAATATATTTTGGTTTGTGCAGGTAAGAGGACAGTTTGTGCTGTCAAGGAAAACGGCTGGTGGCGAAAGGTCATAATAATGTGTGTCGTACTGCCATTGTACTGTCAAGAGCTGATCGTGTGATTGACTGTCAAGTGACTTTTATTTTGTGTTCTGTCATAATAAATGATTACTTATGTAGTAAATATATAGGCATAATAAATAAAGTAGGAATAACCATATAATCTCATTATAATAATAAAATCAATTAGTGAAATATAACAAGTTTTACTTTACAATAAATACTAAATAAATAAACACTAAAATTAAAACTACAATACATAAAGCAAGATAATTCAATGCAAGAAAATCTGACCTTGCTGAAGAAGACACAAATAAGGCCTGCAAGCCAGTTTAGGGATCATAAAATTATTATTATTATCATTTATAGTTGAATAATTTCGGAATAAACAATAATTACTTTCTGACATCAATGGATGGATGCTGTATAATGTTACTTTGAATACAGACTACAATAATTACAGTAGGAATATTTATACAGTATTGTTATGCAAAACTGTATTATCATCACACATTGGAATCATTAGTTCTATCTAAATATAAGATCCTGGATACAAGTAAAGCATGTCGCATCAACCTCCAAGTATGTAACAGCATCAGCCACATGTGACAAGACACAGCCAGTACTGTCGTCTGAACACTTAATCCACACCTGTTCTAAAGATGACCTGATGTTAGTGTTTCTTTGCATTGTGTTTGCGTGATTAAACCAACAACATCAACACAGCTGACTGTAACAGAGATACCTTCTCTAAAATGCCACTGACACTTCTATAAATAGGTTTTATGTGTGAGATTTCAAACACTCACTGATAACTGCACATAAGCCTGTGTCAGACTTACCATGCTGTTTATTTTGCACAGGTATCCGACATCCATATCAGTCGTTTTCATGATCCGAGGCGGATTCCTGACTTTGAACGGTTCTGTAGTGACACTATCAATGTGATTAAACCTGATCTTGTGCTGGCCACAGGTGAGTTGATGGAAAATATTTAAGTGTAGAAAACTAAACAACCTTTTCCTTAGAGTAATAATTTGTATGTAGTTACCTTACATAAATCCCAAGTGTGTTGTTTTTGGAATATTTAACAGGGGACTTAACAGACGCAAAGACTGAGAGTAAAATGGGCTCTCTTCAGCATGAAGTGGAGTGGCAGGCCTACCACAATGTCCTGAAAAGATCACGGGTGTTGGAACGCACTAAATGGATTGACATTCGAGGAAACCATGGTGATGATTTATTTTCCTTCATTTATTGTCAATTGCAAGTAGAAATCTGCATGGAGTTGTTTGAAGATTTGGCTTGGGGATCAAAATAAAGCTTTCCTGTGGCTCAGTTGTTAGAGCATGGCGCTAGCAACGCCAAGGTCATGGGTTCGATCCCAGGGATTGCACATACTTAGACACAAATGTATAATGTATAATGCAATGTAAGTCGCATTGGATAAAAGCGTCTGCCAAATGCATAAATGTAAATGGAAAATAAAGATCAATATTAAAGGTATAGTTCACCCTAAAATTCTGTCATGAATTACTTTAGTTGTTCCAAACCCGTATACATTTCTTTGTTTGGTTGAACACAGAGAAATATATTTGGACGAATGCTTGTAACCAAACAGTTCTTGGACCCCATTGACAACCATAGTAGGAAAAATGACAATGGTAGTCAAAAGTACCCCAGAAATGTTTACTGTCCTACATTCTTCAAAATATCTCCTTTAGTGTTCAACAGAAAACAATTAAGTAATTTATTCTACTATGGTAGTCAACGTATATCATAGATTTATGTAAAGGAATAGACTAAAAACTGTCATAGCTATTTCACACATTACACACTATTGGGCCCTATTGACTCCATTATATGGGCACCAAACCACTGAGACATTTCTCAAAATATTCTCTTTTTTGTTCCATAGAGGAAATAGTCATATACAGGTTTTGAACAACATGAGGGTAAATAAACAATGACAGAATTTTTATTTTTGGGTGAACTAATCTTTTAAATGTTTAATATTAGGTCTTTTCAATTCAATAATCTTTTAAGATTGTAAAGTCAATTTGAACTATATAAAAAATATTTGAAAACAAAAAATCTGTGATTTCACATGACAGATAATGTGCATGCACATTTACATTTATTAATTTGACAGACACTTTTTTTCAATGGACTTATACGCGGTTGCGATATACTCGAACCATGACCTTTGCATTGCAAGCGCCATGAGGCTAGAGGTTAACAATATAAGTGAAAGTGACATGTCGTGTGGCCAAGTGTCCCATAGTCGGAATTTGTGCTCTACATTTCACCCATCCAAGTGCGCACACACACAGACTGCTTACAATATCAGGAAACGCGAATCCGTGCAACATTTCAGTGTCCAGGAACACCTGATTCTTTTGTAAGTCGTAGGGAAATCGTAACAATCACCGTCGAGTCCAGCTGCTTGAAATTTAGCGTGTTTTAGTCCCGGTTTCTTTGTTTCTTCTACTCTCCTCAGCCATTTGGTTTAGCGTTTTGCCACTCACGGAAGCGTTTCTGGCAATGTCACGTGGGAAATGATGTCAATGCATACCCTCTGTACGTACGGTTCTTTCAACTAGCATAACAAAAAATGTTTCTGAAAAGAATCGCCTGACATGCCTTTACCTTCAACTTAAGTAGTAAAACCATTGATTTAGTTATTGCAAACCATTGCAATATGCATGTTGCAATATTTCCGAATTCAATATATTGTGGAGTCCTGTTTAATATACAGTAGTATGATGTTGTAGGATTTTGGATCAATGAAATTTAGAAAAAATTAGCTTTCTAGCAAAACAGCAAGACATTGTTCGTTGGCCTTGGATCTTTTTTGTGTTAGACTGCATTGATGCATCTTGCTGTCTCTAGACATCATGCTCATGTTGTTTAATTGACTTATATTAAAACTGCAGAAATGGCAGCTTTATATGGGTGTAGTTGCTGTATAAAACCAACGAATATCTCTAATGAGCTCGCATAACTCTGTTAGCCTATCATTTTTCCTCTTTTCCCATTATCCCGTGTCCCCACAGGTACTGTAACTGGTGTTGCGTTACGAACGCTGCCAGACATGTAATAAGAGCTCCATTATCAGTTATTTTGTCCCTGGTCGTCTTCCATTTCCAGGAAATCTTGACTGATATTCTCTTCTTGTTTCCTCAGATGCCTTTAATATTATATCACTGGAGAGCGTAAACAATTATTACAGGTCTGTACAAATATCACAAATGCAGAATGTTATGACTGTAAAGATACACAAAGATTAAGACATTTGCATTTGCAAATATGATTGATCATACTTATTAAAGTTAACTTAAATGATTATTTTGTTTCATAGCACACAGGTCATATTGTGAATTATATATAGTTGTACTTACTGTAAAGCTAATGTCTATATAATTGTGAATGGAAATACTAACAAAACATAATACGGAAGGCACCAGAAACACTTTCATGTCTTCAGATATGGAATCTAGACTGACTTTTAGAAATATTAATGAGAAATTACTTCACAGGTCGTACAAGATTGGCTTGTTAAGTTGTTTTGTGGTATGTTGTTCCCAACAATCCTGATGAATTGGATTGGATGACATCTTGAATTGTTTTGTTTTCTCCTCTAATTATCTAGGAAGTACTCGGCCAATCAGAAAGTGGGATCATTCCACTACGTACACAGAACGCCCTTTGGGAACTACTCGTTCATTTGTGCCGACGCCACTTTAACCCCGGGACCCAAACGGCCCTATAACTTTTTTGGTATCCTCAGTCAGGTAGGAACTTGACATTTCATCACCTTAGAATTATAAGGTTATATCTGACATTTTGGTCAATATTGAGTTATACACATATTCTTATTCTGTGACAACTTATTTACATTATGCCATGTTTTATTTTAAATGTGTACATTTTGGGACTTTTTTTAAGAAAACAAAAAGGTTATATTTATAAAATCGAATTACAAAATTGTTCCTCATCATTTTTGCTTTATGACATGCAAAAACTTTGATGCTCAATATCTCAAAACTACTCACAACATAGATAGATGCTTATAATTCCAAGGCGACGATTTGTATTTCTGAATTTGACAAAAGCTGGACTAAAATGAGTTTTCCTTATAGACTCAAATGGATTTGTTAGCAACCTTTAGAGAGGAGAGCCTGAGCAGTAATACCTCTATCTGGTTTGGACATTACACCACATCTACTGTCATCTCTCCCTTCCCAGGAGTCAGAGAGCTCATGAGGTTGGGACACATCTCATTTATGGTGCAACTACACATGGAATCAGTTTTTCAATTAAAACATCTGACTTAGTTCACTTTTGAAATATGGTTATACATCTGATGCATATCTAACACATAACGTTCTGCTAAAGAATCTCATCCGTTGGTTTTTACAGTACAGCTGTGGCGTATCTATGTGGGCATCTACATACACTTGGAGGCTTCATGCCCGTACTGCATAGTCGACATAGAGGAGGCACACTGGAGTTAGAGCTGGGAGACTGGATGGATAACCGCAGGTAAGAACAAGGCTCTCACTCAAGGGAATGCGACCAGATGTTCATATATGCTGTCTTAGCAAGTGCACAAAAACAGCTGATGTATGATAACCCTTTGGCATTGTAATGTACCGGCAAGAATAGTCTAGGCAGTAGTATTACAGCATTTATCAGGATTAAAATATTGGCTTTGGACCATGACCTGCTTAGCTTGACTGTTTGATGTTTTAGGACTGGCCAGCTATGGGTTTAAGTAAACCTTTAACCCATTTAAAACCACAACCATATAAAAATTAGCTGTGTAACCTACACAATAAGTTTTTCTATTCATTTGACTTTGTAGACTAATTTAGACCAAAATGTCAGACAAAATTACATCGAGTAACCTGCAATTTTATGTTCCAAACAGAGTTGGTGATACAGAGGCAAAGTTACTTTCAGCTTTAAGGAGACAGTTCACTCCCCCCCAAAAAACAATTACCCCCCCAAACCAAACATTCCTACATTCTTCAAAATATGTTATTTTGTGTTCAGCAGAACAAAGATATTTATACAGGTTTGTTACAACTTGGGAACTTCGTTTTTGTGTGAACTGTTCCTTTAAAGAAAGGCTGTACTGTATTAAGTGGATATTCTGGCCACTTAATACTTAATAGAGCTCTTAAGGGGCCTGGGCCAATAAGAACAACTCAGAAAACCCTAGCATCTTGGTGGCAAATTGTATATACTTTTACCAAAGTCACAATAATTTTCTTTTGGAACAGGTACAGGATATTGGCTTTCGATCACGACCTGCTTAGTTTCTCCGACTTGAAGTTCGAGGACTGGCCAGCTGTGCTCATCACTAATCCCAAAGATGCACAGTACCTGCATCCAGGGGTGGAACCTCTTGATCGCATCCGAAGTTCCACACACATCAGGTGTCTCTGTGTGTGTCCTCCTCAACCTAATGAAACAATATTGTCCTTATCCAAACTTCTTTTAAGTTTATTCCCTGCATGCTTTGCCTTGTTATGTCACATTTTGAAATTTGCAGTTCGGCACACAACTCTTGCTTCATGTGCTGTGCGTTGGTTTGTGTAGGGTCTTAGCCTTCTCAGAATCTCAGATCACAGCCGTGTATGTGAGTGTTGATGGAGATACGCTGGGAAAAGCTGTCCGGGCGGAGGAACCGCTTTATGTGCTTTCATGGGACCCATCACTGTACTCTACAGGACTGCACACCATCAGTGTTAAAGTGGAGGTACTGAAAAATCGATACCTGCTTAACTGCCAACATTTGTATTTTGTTTTAATGCATTAGTTCTGCTTCCTTTTTACATTTTTCAGTTTCTCACTTTTATTTGGAGGATTTTAGTTAGTAGGGCGTTCTTTTTGCTGTGGTTCAATCTGAATCTTTATACTTAGGAATGTAGATTGAAAAAAAAAAAGGATTTTGATTGAAACAGGAAACTAGTTATATCCAGTGTCCACACTGCAAAAATCGCTTTCTTACTTTGTATTTTTATCTTGTTTTCCAGTAAAAATGTCTAAAAATTCTTGAATCCACATGCATTTTCTTGATGAGCAAAATGACCAAGAAAATAAATTTTGTTTTTAGGCAAAAAATATTAAATTTAAATAAATTTGTGCCTAAAACAAGCAAAAAAATCTGTCCATGGGGTAAGAAAAATAATTTAGTGACTAAGAAAAAAGTACAACTTATTTCAATTTCTTTTTTCCTACCCCATGGACAGATTTTGTTGCTCGTTTTTAGCACAAATTCACTTAAATGTAATATATTTGGTCTAAAAACAAGTCTTATTTTCTTAGTCATTTTGCTCATCAAGAAAATGCATCTTGATTCAAGAATTTTTTGACATTTGTACTGGAAAGCAAGACAAAATTACTAAGCAAGAAAGTCATTTTTTGCAGTGCAGAGATCATAGAAAACTCATCTAGCAACACCATGGCAACCTGTGGCCATGTGCTACAACATGCTAGAAACATTATGGCAATGCTCTGGCAACTACCCAGAACTGCAGCAGCTCTGCACCATAAAAGCATTGCGGTGTCTTGTTGCATGTGCAAGCATGACTCACATTTCTTTCAGATATAAATGCCGTTTATTTATGTTTGGCAAGCAAATGTTCTGTAACACTGTATTTTATAAATACAAAACTGTATTTTTGCACTGTAAACTTTTCATAATGGTTTAATAAAATGAAATGGCCGTACCATGTTTGTTTTTCTCATGCCAGGATTTAGCAGGTCGCTCAAAAATATGTGAGCTGCAGTTCACCCTGGAAGAAGATCTCACCCCCAGCTTCGGCTTCACACAGTCCTTCATTCTCCTCACAGACCACTACATACTGGTACAAAAGTAACACAAAATACACTGTAAAAATCACAACATTTTTGGTTTATGTAGGCATTTCTTATTGTAATTTTTACTAAACGTGCATCTCTATACCTTTCTGTGTTTTTGCACAGGCACAGATTGCATTTGTGGCAATAGTGTTACTAAACCTAGGTGTGCTTGTTGTCTTCAGATTTATGCATGTGTCATCTACAAGAGGTATGTCAATTGAGTTAGAGTCTTTTATGTGAAAACATATTGTACTTTTCGTAATATAACATTTTTATTGTATATCATTTTTCCAGGGTTGTTTTCTCAAGCATTGACGTCCTTACATCTTGTCAGTAAGATCAACATCTACTACTACTCTCTACTGCTGTTCAATCTTTGCACAGCATTGGGTAAGTCACAGTCATCGACATAATCACATATTATACTTATTATATTGTAATCACTTTTCAGAACAAAAGAGTGGAGTGTTTTTTAGTTGTTGATTAAAAATGAATTAATGGAACATAATTACACAATTATTCATTTCATGTATTATACGCAATGGCCTTTTTTAAATGTTTCTAACCCACCCAATGACCCCATTTGTTTGCTCAAGAGCACAATAAAAATATGGCAGTATGAACTCTGATGTCTTGCGGTGCACTGTGCATTTTTCAGAATTACTGCTGATAAAGTACAGTATTTGTGTTCTGTCGTGTTTTTTCAGGCCCATGGTTCATAGGGGAAGTAATTGATGGACACAATGGGGCCTGCTTTGCTTTTGGTTTGTTTGTGGATGGACATTTTCTTGAAGGCAGTCTGAGTTATGTTGTGGGAGTTATTCAGGTAATACAGGATTCAAGATGCAGGTCATTATGAAACTGGTGTGTTTTATGATACTCGTAATGATCATGGTTGGGCTTTTTTTATGAGGTGAATTTAAATTGAAGAGTCATTTCAATTTGATACAGTTCCTGTAACTTAAGTTGAGGACTATCAAAAGCCCAATAATAAGATTTGTACTGTTTGCCATCCAGCACTACAAAATGACCACCAGATTGTTGTCCGATAACTTTATAAAAATATATTTAAATATATAAAAAATCATGCATTTTCTATTGATTTTAGTATTTTAATGTATTGACTACACATTTATTATGTGCCTGTTTTTGGGGGGGAATTATGAAAATCATTTGAAAGACTTAAGTATTCTTTCATGGTCTTATCATGGAATAAAATATAGCGAAATTCAGCCACGGACCATTCCACATTTTCATTTATTTAGCATTTCTAGATGTATTGTGGTCATTCCAGTCCAGTGTCTGTTCAATTTAAACAAAATCAAACGTCAGGAGTGACAAAGTCACCCAACATCGAAATAAGCTTTTCCTGAATTCATGTACAAATATTACTGTTGTATTACCTAAAAGTGAATATGAACTTGATTTATTTGCAATATTTGAGATCTGAAAAAAACACAGAGCATCTTTTCTGTTTCTCCAGTTTCCTTTTTTTGGAAAAAAAATGCAAATAGAAACAATATTCTTGTTTAAAATTTGGGTGATATATTATTATTAGTTGATCAGAATGATTGAATGAACACAATTTATAATTTTACCTAAACACATACCTATAGTAATATAGTAAAAACTACTTTTATAGTAAAAACTAAACGGTCTACCGTGACAGTATGTAAAATTAACACAATAGTATAATAAACAGTAACAGCTCATGTTTCTGGACATTCCCATTTGTTGTATGTATGGTTATAGGTCTATGGGTACTTAAACACTATTATTAAAATTCAAACAATTGTTTTTTTATTTACATTTAAATTTGAATTACAATTTTGCGTAAATTTGACATAATTTCTTAAGGCCCATTCACACCAAAAACGATAACCAAAGTTGAAAAAATTGTTATGAGACGTGTAAGAGTATAACACCACAACTATGATGATTACAAAGAAGTGATATTGTTGGAATTGCTCTCAAAGTGTTGTTTTAGCTGATGTGCAATAAAACCGTGACAGCCTATTAAATTTAAACGGCTTGCCTTGCACACTGAAACTTCAGTGCAAAAGCTTAAAATAAACAAAACATTATGGGCCATTATGAATGCTAATGTAGTTATTATTTATAGACCATTTTGCAAGATGTAAACAACACTGGTTCAGAATCACTTCCTGTTTCAGTTTTTTTTAAACCAAACAAATGTAGGAACAAAATACAGCCAACAGAACATTTAGAACTGAATTGAAATGTTAAAATCTTAAAGATTTAATATATGTGATGTTATATCTGGGAAAACCCAACACACGGAGAAATTTGACATATTTCAGATTTTGATACTATATGAAAGCTGGGTTCCAGCCCTTACCAAATCTGTTTTTAGATATCTTTATAAGAAATGTTTGTTGCGAACATGCCTTCAGTGGAGCACAACCATAAAGCACTATCTTTGCCCCACAGGTCCTCTTCTTCAACATGCCCCTCACATATTACCTCTGTTGGAGTCTTCATCACAGGTGTCGTGGCACCAACTTCCGTTTGCACTTCTGCCGACCGGGTTGCTGCTGGCGGACTCTGGTGGTGCATCTGGGCATGCTGGTGCTCTTGATCTGGCAGGCCTATTCATGCTTCTTTCTGTTGGAGACCTACGGGCTGCTGGCGTTTATCCTGTCTCCAGTGCGTACCTGGGCCCTGCTTATGGCCCTGCTGTTGGTGTACAGGGTCTGGTGGGGACCGCAGCCTCATTTCTCTGATGTTAGCAGAACCAACAGACCGTTGTGACAGTGATGTTGTCACCTGTCATTCGTAATCTGTTTATTTTTATTGACAGACATTGTTTTGTGCCAGGTTCTTCCCTCATTTTGCCTTTTTTGTTATCAGTAACTGAATTGCCATTAGTTAGTTAGTATTCAACTTTTTTACATGAAGCCATGATATCATCCTGGTTCAAACCTTGTTCTGATCCTTCATGCACACATTTGTAGAGTTTAAAGCCAGTCAGTGTTAAAGGGACAGTTCATGATTTGTTGATTCTCACGTCATTCCAAACCTGGATGCCTGAAAAGTTGGGCTGAAAGTTTGTGCACCCATATAAAATCTATGTGCATATTAAATGTATGTGCATAATAAGAATTGGTACATCATTGATTTTAAAACACAATCCAAAACTGAAAAAACCTTTCTGAGAAAAAAGACAATCATACAGGTTTGGAATGACACGAGGGCAGGTAAATTGTTTTCATTTTTGAGTAGCGTCCCTTTAATTCCGCCAGTCTTTAAGATGTGCGTGTTGCATACATATTTCTCTGATGAACTACATATTACTTGTCAAATAATAGTTTTAATTTGTGAAAGGCAATCAATATGTGAAAAAGACTGCCTGAATGTTTTATTGATAATGTTTATGCATGAAACTGCCACCGCTGTATTTTACTGCAGAGGAAAGACACTATGAAATGGTCATTATTGCAAAATAAATCCTTATTTTGTGAGGGATGACTTCAAACTATTACACTTATTACACGGCTACTTACCAAATATACATGAAAAATGTTTTGAGATAAAAAAAAATTATTATGTGACAAGAAAGACATGTAAGTGATATGTAAGGCTTAAACAATGCAGTGGTCACAAATATTTGACCACACAATTTGGTGATTGACCAATCAGAATCAAGTATTCCAGAGAGCCGTGCAATAAGTCCATCATATGGAATATTACGTTGGCCATTTGAGAATTTTAAACTTCGCTTTACACTAAAACTGATTCTACAACTCATCAAAAGGAAGAAACCACTGGATTTATATAGATGAATATGAATGTAGAACATTTATTTTTGCACTAGAGTGCATAGTTACAGGAAGGGAGATAACTAGGGGCATCTCTGTTGTCTTTCACACAAAATGCCATTAAAAATTAAAGGGATTGTTCACCCAAAAATTTTAATTCTGTCATCATTTACTTACCATCTTGTCATTTCAGACCTGTGTGACGCGGAACACAAAAGACGATGTTTTGAAAAAAGTTGGTAACCGAACATCGGTGGTACCCATTCACTTCTATTGTATGGACACAAAACCAATGCAATTGGTGCCAGTTAACAACATTCTTCTAAATATCTTCTTTTTTGTTCTGCAGAAGAAGAGACTGAGTAAATGATGACAGACTTTTTGGGTGAACTATCACTTTAATATGAAAATAAGAGCCAAAATAGCACAACCTGATGTAGAAAATAGAGAAACCACGCGTAGACACAATAAAATGTGTTTATGTTATCATGTTGCATTTATTAGGTAAACATTGTTCAACAGCTCTTTCTGTGCACAATTGCAAACCAGCCTAAGGACAATAAGGCCATTCTCGGGGGGGGGGAAATACAGCTATTTTGAAAAGAAACTGTATTGTCATTGAGGTCTTTCTTTGCACCTATAATCTACTTGACAGGTAAAAGAAAGAGTTTCTGGTGTATTCCCTGATGTGTATTGCTGTTTTATATTTTGTCAGGTCACTAAGCATCTCTGTTGTCTCTCAGGAAAGTAAAGACTTGAACAATAGGCTGCTCTAGTTCGACTTTCAATGACTTGAATGTTAGTTGTTTTAGAAGACTTGCGGTTTTAAGGCTCATGATAGTGACAGTAAATTTGTGAGGAGTCCACATTTACTCAATTCATGTTGATCTAGATTTGTGGTGATACAATAGGACTTTATGAATGTTTGATACCTGATTTTATGTGATTTTGATTTTATTATTTTGTTTTGGAATTGTACTTTTTAATGTACTAAATTATATTGATATTGTAATTTGTATTGCTTCCAGTTGTTCTGCATTGTTTAATGGGCATTCTCTGTTCATGTGATCATGTGGCTTTCATTTTTTGTGAAAGGCACCAAAAACAGTTTATCAGTTTTATTTTCAAAATGTTACTTTAAAAATAGTTGTGAATGAAAATAAGGGGGAAATAAATTCTGTAATAAACCTGTGACTTTATTCCCTCAAAAAAAAAGAATGACCTCATTTGATATATTTTTTCATCATGTTCCATTTATTGGTTCATCTGCCTGTATTTATGTATAACAGAGTAAAGGTGTTTCATATTGTGATTTGGTGTGTTTCTTTGTCAAGTAAAAGCTTTGGTGAAAAAAGTCTGAGATTTGACTTTTTATATTTTAAAATACAGTTGATGATCAAATAATACAACCATCACGAAGCTTGCCAAATGTATAAATATACATTTTTATCATGACACTGGGTTATTAAAATCGACACAAGTGTTTAGGCAAATGTTGATAAAATATACAGTAACACATTACAAAAAGGTTGTATTTGTTAAATGCTTTGGATAACATGAATTAATAAGTCAACAATACTTAGTTTCTAATTTCATGTTAATTTCAGCATTTACTAATAAATGTTTAACATCAAACGTTTCTGTTAACAGTTAAAGCATCTGAACTAACATTATTAATTATACTGACATTAGCTAACATTAACAAAGATTAATACATGCTGATATTACAAATTAGTTAGTTCATGTTAGCTAATGCATTTAATAATGTTAACAAATACAACTTTATTGTAGTGTTACCAAATATACTTGTAATGCTTAATAATTAACTACTTTATTATTAACTGCTCATTCAACTTACGTTTACAGCAGAGCCCTTTAGTACCAGAGTCGCGTCATCTTCATTCACTCCAATGGAACCGTTTTTTCACAGCAATGGCGGTTGATGGTGCCTCTCTATAGTTCCCGAATGTTACTAGTAATGCATGGAGCTGCAGCAAAGCAGACTGATTGTGACGAACTTTTAATCAATTTAAAGACGTTAGTCATTTAAAAAATAAATAAATGAAAGAAATAAAGCATTTAAAGAGAAAACATAACTTCCGGGAACTATTTGAAGGCTCCATGAATCACGTAACATGCGAAAAATTTGAACTTCCGTTGGCGCAACTCTCTTTCTCTATGGCTCTGGTTTACAGTAAATTTATTACAAAAACAGTGTTTTAGGAACCGTGATTATCCAAACATGGAAACTGCACAACCTTTCAGTTACCAGCCCAGTTCTTTAACCCCATAAGTGCTTGTGTAAAAGCAACACCTTCTGATGGGAGATGTATAGCTCAGTCTGAAATTTTGACAATCTGTTTTCCTATGTTGCCTCCGGTCATCATGGAGCAAAAGGCATCTGAAATATGCAAAAGCGAGAGGGGTAAGATGTGTCATCATCTTAATCTAACACAATGCACATTTTTTGCAAAGTAACCCTATATTTAGAAAGGGTTTGTTATATAGATGAGAAAAAGTAGAAGCTTTTTATGCTAAAATACTGCATGCTATGAACATATGTTTATTTCTCTCATATATAGTAGCTATGGGGTCAAGTGTACTGACAGCAAGTACCCTGAAATATAAACTAAAAAAATAACTTGAAACTCTATTTAATTTACACTGCCTTAAGGAATTCTTTATGTAAACAGTAACCATCTCATGTATATATTTACATTATATAACCAAAAAATGTATTAGATTTTAATGTAAAGTCATCTCTCACCTCCAATATTTTCTATACCATTTACAACAGTTTCCAACACCTGTAAAATAAAAGAGAAAAAAATCGTCCATGTGAGGATACCTAACAGTTTATCATGGCTACAATAGACTGTTATCGGCTGTTTTCTTCTTACCTTTATCTGTCCTGTCTTTACCCAGTGACTGAGCTGAAGAAGACCTTCTTCATGTTTCTCCATATAGTTCAATACAACAAATCTCTCCCTGTGAACATACTTTTTGTAACTTAAGTTACTATGTGCATATATGTAAAGAAAATAGAAAAGTTATAAAACCATACTAAACCACATACATGCCCATGTGGCACCCCACAAACTAGTTAATGATCTCTTTGATGATTTTGTACCTTGTAATGTTCTTGCGACTCAAGGTGTCTTGGGTATGCTCACTAAGAGGGGGAGGGTAAGGTACATCCTTATTGTACTGTGAGATCTGGCCACACAGGATCACATGGCCACCGGTATTCATCTGCACACAGCGAGGGCCGTACTTAAACGGATGACCTACAAAGAGTGACACCAACCCTTCTAAGAGAACAGCACGGCGTGTGAATACTGAACCTGTGATATAACGGCGTCGCTGATGGGACCCCCTACATTATCAAAGTAAATATCAATCCCTTTGGGGCAATGTTCCATCAGAGCCGAGCTGATATCTCCATTCTTGTAGTTAATAGCGGAGGTAAAACCCAGCTCGGTCACCAAGGCCTGGCATTTCTGGTCAGAACCGCAAATTCCCACCACTCTCCCACAACCATCCAATCTGCCAATCTTGAAAAATAAAATGATATACATCACAAAAGTCACAGGAACCCATTCCGAAATCCTTATGATGTCTATGGGACATTCGGACTGCATTGCTTATTGAAAACACACTTTTTATAAACTAAAGCACAACTCTCAGAAGATGATTGCCAGACTTAATTCATCAACTTATATAAATTACCTGTCCAGCAATTGACCCACAAGCCCCGGCTGCTCCACTGACAACCATTGTTTGATTGGTCCCAGCAGTCACATGTCCCTTCTCTCTCATACCCAGTAGAGCAGTAAGGCCAGGCATGCCTACTGCTCCCAAAACATATGACAGGTGACCATCTACCATCTCTGGACTAACCTGTAGGCACAATTACACCACACATTTATAATATGGGGAACATGCTTGTATACATGCAGAACTGAACATTATACCTTTTGTAAAAGACTTCCATTCATCACGTCGTATGTCTGCCAGCGCCAGTTGAAGGAGGTGACAATACTTCCAACAAACAATGCTTCATTTTTGCTTGCCTCTACTATTCCAACTCCACCTCCGTCCACAGGCTCCTCTAATCTCCATGGCAACAGGTAGTCAGCGCCAGTATCCTCGTTCATGCAACACCGCTACAATACAAACGCTTAGTGAATATAAATATAGTTTTTGCAAGTACAAAAGTAAAGATCAGTGATGAAAATTAAGACATTCATTTTTATTAGGTCGATATATAAGCGATTTGTGTAGTTTTCTATTCAGATCTGTTAACAATGAAACATAAAATAACTTACATCACGGCAGTAAATAGAAACGAGGTCATCTCACCATATACGGGTCAACTGACAGAAACAGTGTCCGAACTAACACCTCTCCTTTTTTCAGCTCACTAGGTTTTACGATTTCTTCGACGCGGAAATTTTCTGGAACCGGGTGACCATTTTTGCCTAATAACGTGAGAGAAATTACAAGTCCTTGTTACAGAGAGACATGTACAGTAAAGTCAACACTGGCTTTGTTGGCTACATTATAATATTAAAGATCAACATGGTTTACCTGGACGAGAGTATAAAACAACTCTTTTCACCTTTAACATTTTATTGCTATGTTATTACAACGACAGACCTCGCAATTCGAAACAACCACTTCCTGAATAGTCACGTGATGCTCAATTGGTCTTCTGATTGGCCGCAGCGCGAGCATTAAAGGGCTGGTTGCAAATTCCATGTGTTTACTTTGGACACGATTAGTGAATGTCTTACTCTTAACACGGCAATATATTATGTCAGCGTGTTTTTGTTTGTACTCTAAAAGCAGCCATTATATTGGCATAAAGGGCTTACAATTACCTCGACAATGTTCGTATTTATATGTTGTTGACTGCAACGATCGACGCACAAAATGTGTTTATAGCTACATGCAAGTGAAAAATGACATCACTGTGCGATTTACAGCGGGTGGCGCTCTTGTTTCCAACGAGGAAGTGACGCTGCAGGCAAAGGCTTAAAGTTTTTTCTCTTTTTTTTCTTGAAAGAACAACGAAAAAGATCTGGATTGCTGGAGCTACGCCGCATGCTTTTAAAGGTAATGTAATGCGAGAGAAGGCATTTCTAATACGACTAACTTTTAATGCATGTCTACATGTAAAAACCCATACATTTCTATAGCTTTATGCAGGACGTCGAAATAGTATCCAGGAGAATGAATCCGATCGGGTGGTTCCTTATTTTTGACACAAACAGTCGGATGTGCTTTACAGTCATGGTTAATAATGGTGAATTGTTGCTTTTTGTTTTAGCAAACCTCTTTTGCACGTACGCAGCCAGCCTTGCACATGTGAGAGGTAACCGAGAGTGCGTAGGAAGACAGCAGTGTTGCAACAAATGCAACGATTTGCTTATTGTCAAGTAAATGCTTTCCCTTTAAATCAGTGGCGGTCGCAGCAGTGCGTGTGTCGGTTGTGTACATGCATTAATGGATCATGTTACTGTTGTGCAACATTTGGTGGTGTTGCAACAACTGTGTGTTATAAACTTGTGTTCGCCTCCCCCAAAGCTAATCGCAGCGCTTATTGCAATCCTGCGATAAGTGCATGCATCGTTTTCTCCATTACCCACTTGCATCGAGAATAAAAATAATGACGTCCTTTTAGTGCTGATTGGACGTCACGCATTATTGCGTTTACATGTTATAATTGCGATCATTAACTTGTGATTAACCTGAATACAAGCTGTCTGGGGGAATATACATTACAGTGTTGTTTGCCATTATAACAGAATACCCTCACCCCTTTAAGCATCCGAACAGTATTCGAGGCGTCAGATTGTTTATTGATAGGCAGAAACTGGTAGGCTACACTCAGCACATGCCATAACCAGAGAATGGCTGGCCGCATGTCTGTTGGCTTTACACTTTATTTTAAGGCAAAGTAGAGAGTCCACAAACACTTACACGATGAGGCCTATGGGTGTCTCCTTACTCACGGCAGCACATGCTCGGTCATGTCCGGGGCTCCTGAACCTTGGTTTGCACGCATACAGAAATGATAGGCGAGATGGGTGTAGACTGGTGCGTAGCGCAGAACAAAACGATGTTGTAAAGGTGATCTGTGTATTACAGTTAAATGCTTGTAGGCCTCCTGTCTGCTAACTATATAGACGGGTTTACAGTGTGTACGTTTTGTAAAGGTTTTTTTTTTCTTCGTGAAAGTTGATTGGATTCTATTTCTGACGTCTGATAAGGGAGTGAAAGTTAGTGTTCTGGATTAAAATGTATCTTTTCTTGATCTCCAACAGAAAAAACGAACTTCCAAAAACATCATTATTATTTTATCAGAACAAAATGTAACTTTGTTATAACAAAACTTAGACTGTTGCTATACGATGGGTTTTATCTGTATTTTATTTTTTTCATGTTCAATGTGCTTCTGCATGACTGCATTGTTTTATTGTCCCTAATGACAGCAAAGATTAGGATTTTGTCATTCGTTGATTTTATTCAGATGTATGTGGGGTAATGTTTGGTGCACGCTACAGGACGTTTCCCAGTGACGGAATTTCCCGCATGACCCGTGCATTTTCTGTAATTTACAGCGCCCGCATGGAAGGGGGAAAGGCCTTATATGGTCGCGGAAGTGGGTGTGGCCATTCCAGGACGGGCAGGGGATCACAAGACTGAAAGAGAATGTTGTTCCATACTCCATATACGAGTAAACTACAGTGTGTTGTTGGCGATTTGATTCGCGCGTGTTTGCAATAATAGCGAAATCGTGTGCAATTTAAAAATATCTGTCCCGCCATTTTCTCAAAGAAGCCCTCCATTTCCATTTCTCTGAGGATTGTGCGCGGATCTACCTCTTGACTTGAATGTTACTGGAGTGAGGTCAGCATAGCATGACTCAATCGTGGATAAGCATGCAGTCATTTTCGGACTGTTGCATTGACCATACGGCACATGGATCGTGCAGTTGTTCATAGGACGAACTCAGAGCACGGTAAGGATTGTTGTTTTCAGTGTCTTAAAAAATTAGGTCAAGATTTCCAGAAGGGAAATACTTTAGCAAACCAAAACCATGCAATAGACAATCATTAGCAAGACGTTGCAGAATATGAATCATATCCGAGCACTGAAAGCAAGAACTACGCTGTTCACTACAGTTGACAACTAAGACCAGACAGCTGGACATGACATTTTCAACTTTCATTTTTATTTTGCTGCTCAAGCATGCTTCATATGGCGCCTTGTTGTCTCTGTGTTGCAGTGTTCCACGGAATTAGTGACTGGATAATTCTTTTTTCTGCAACAAAGGACTTCTGGTAAATAGCGCTGAGCTGGCTACACTAGGAAGGGGGTCCACGAAGGGAGTATGCAAACAGCATGGACGTGTCTCAAAACGCATTGAGCCGTCTTGCCTGCAATGTTACGGTTGCACACATGCTTGTTGGCGTTTTGGTCGTCGGCCTGAGCGTTGGGTTTTTAAAACCTCGTATTAGCAGTTGTACTTTTAAAAGCGTATATTACTGAGGTATATACATAATGCTGTGTAGGTAGACCGCTCACTAAGCTTTGGGACACAGCCACTTTCTCTCTTCTCTTAACGGGGATTTTCGCTTATGTGTGCGCACTCGAGCATGTGCCTGTACTGCGTTCGTCCGTAGTTCAAATTAGGAACAAGGTGCGATTAGGTAACCGTGCTTGACGTTACAAGCCTATTAAACGGGTTACCTTGTCAACTGCTAAAACTGGATTGTGTAATACACTGTCGTTGTTTCTTATTTTATGGTAATGACATCGTTTTTGCAACAAAATGTTTTAGTGGTGTAAATGTTTGCTAACGTTAAATACTTGCTGTTTTCGTCAGGTTTAAAACGCGTTGGCTGAACTTGACATATATTGTGTTTTTATTTTTTTAACTGGACGGCAATTTGTTGTTTAGTCCTCGTATTAGGAGTGTTTCTCATTATTGTATTGCGCCATCCCTGACAAGACTGCAGCTTTTAGATGACTGCTCTCTAAGTACTGCGTGTGGACTTTTATATTGATTTTCACTTCAGCCGATCTCTACATAGGGCAGAATGAATGTAAGTGAATGAGCCTTTTGTAGCATACTGCGACTCTGCAGAGTACTCAGTGTTTTGCTTTTTCCTCGTAGTGACCGTGTGGGTTTAGCTTGATTATTGTGCCGTTTAGATTTACACAGTCATGTTAGGAGACTGACGGCTTTCCTTTGGATGAAAATAGAAACAAAGTTATTTTTTTCTTTTGCTTGTTTATTTTGGTAAAAATATTGGTTAAACAATGTATTTTTAACAAAGAATATTAGACAAAGAAGCAGTTATGATCTGTGTAGATATGCAACATTTAGATTTAAAGGGATAGTTCACCCAAAAATGACAATTCTGTCATGAATTACTCACTCTCTAGTTCCAAATCTGTATGAATTTCAAAAGTGCCCCAGAACTTTTTACTGTCCTACATTCTTTATAATGTTTTTGTTCTGTTGAACACAAAATTAGATATTTTAAAGTAATTTTTCCTACTATGGTAGTCAATGGGGGCAAAGAACTATTTGGTTACAAGCATTCTTCCAAATATCTTTCTTTGTGATCTTCAGAACAAAGAAATGTATACAGATTTGGAACAACTCGAGGGTGAATAAATGATGCCAGAATTTTTATTTTTGAGAACTATCCCTATAAGTCCATTTATAAAAGGATTACAAAGAACATTGGATTTGTCAATAAGCAGTGTTGGTTCTTAAGGGTAGACAGTAAAACAATTTAATAAAAGCTATTAGTATAATTCATAAAATGTCAGGTCAAGTTTGTATTTTGTTTTCTTACAGACATGTAATCCATCTAACAAATGTTCACTTGGGGATTTGGTTACTTTTGAAAATATGCAAATTATTTATCATTTTAAATGGTAGTTTTATTTGCTATGCATGCCCATATGATACTTAAAGTCATAGTTCACCTCAAAATGAAAGTTCTGTCATCATTTACTCATCCTCTTGTCATTTCAAACATGTATGACTTTCGTTAATCTGAAAAATAAGATATTTTGAAGAAAGTTGGTAACTGAACAACAGCAGCACAACACACAAAACCAATGCAAGCGAGCCAACAACATCTTCAAAATATCTTTCGTGTTCTGCGGAAAGAAAGTCATACAGGTTTAAAATGACGAGAGGGTGAGTAAATGATGAAATAATTTTTATTTTTGGGTGAACTATCACTTTAAGCACTCTATGATTTATTAATGGTAGTGTAATGATATGCTTTGTATGATTTTAAAGATATTTTGGTGCTATTTCTAATGTGATTTATGGGGAATTACCTTAAAACCCCTTTCTCATTGTGAAACTAATGTTGGTATAGCTTCACACTTTCGGTGGGATGTTTGCAACTGTACATTTCTTCTCCTCTTACACACTATTACTCTTTCTGTCTGCAAACACCCTAAAACCTCTGAAGTCCCACTTTCCCCTGACTGGTAGTTAGCAGTCACGTAGATGTGTCGCTTTGATGATTTGGTTGCCAAGATTAGTCATTAGTTTCTTTCTTTGCAAGGCTGAACAAACTACTAAATGTTTGCAATCAATGTACTTTTTTTTACTAAATGTTTGCAATCAATGTACTTTTTTTTTTAAATATCATAGACACTATGTAGGTAATAGCACAGCTAACAACACCTAACATTTCACAATTTTTTCAAATCCTTTCTCGAGGGCCCCATTCATGAAATCGCTAAAAAGACGTTTTAATTAACCCCCTACTAAGCCCAAAAGACTGACTCTGAAGGCTAACCATAATATTTTTACTACTTTCTTCTCAGGTTGCTTCCATGAATGAGCAGCAAGCTAACCTAAAGACCTCTCGACCCGGTTTGATATCTCAGGAGCTGAAGAACTGGCAGTGAGCATAAAGCAAATAGACATGTTAAAGCCACACTGTACTGAACCTGTTATTACTGCACAACGGATGCTGCAGTTTAATATCTTAAAGCTTACTCATATTCCTACCATGTTGAGTAGATTTGGATGACCATTAACCTGCATAAAACATAACGGCAAAGTCAGAGTGATACTCTTAAGACTTTTTGTTATATTGGAGAGAACTTTGTGTGGTTTGGGGGATTTGAACTTTTATCTCCTGAACCACCCACTCCAACCATCATCAGTATCTTTATGAAAGTCATGAGCCTGCAACCTCAACCGAAGCCAAACGCAAAGAGAACAGGAAAACGCATTACTTTCTTTAACGACCAGGGTGTGGCAATGAAAGAGGCCTCTCAGCACACACAGGCCTCTGCGTACTATGGGATCGGGGTCCCTCCCTCAGGGCCAGGTCACAATGACAGAGTAGGTGTGGAAAGCTCCAGTGCAGAAGCGCCACACATGTACCTCAATTCTGTAATTTTCAGCCCAGAGAAGGGCGATCAAAGCCGTGGGCACTACCAACAGACAATGCCCATGAAGTGGCCACACCAAGACCCGTCCTTGCAACCTCAACAGAGACCAAACACTTGGTCACAAGGTATGACAGCTTGGCCACAGAATTTTGCCCCTTATCTGAGTGCTCAGACTGCTTTTGTAAAACATCTCCACGAAGGCATGCCTTTACAACAACAGCAGTCTGAACCCTCTAGTATTAGGGCCACAGATAAACTAGGGGCTAGCGTAGAGAGCTTCAAAACCGGACGGAGCATGGATTGGGAGCAACAGCAAACCTTTCAACAGGCACAAAAGCCTGGAATGTTAAATCCACAACAGCACAACCAATCTGCCACTGGGAATTCTGTGTTGCAACCTTTTCAGGTAGCTTTCGGACAGCCCAAGCAGAGCTTGGTAGCCGGTTGCTATAAGGTAGTTCAGGGCAATCGGACTTTGCCAAATCTGAATTATAGTACGCATTCCAATTCCCAATCGCAGGAGCAACAGCAGCTGATGCAGAGGCAGATGATGCTCCCGCCGCAGCGGCAGCAAATGCATCAACTGCTGGAAGAGCAGATACGGCAACAGTCACAGCAACAGGCACTTCAGTGTCAGAAAGCACCTCATCAAATACCACAAATGCAACATCGAGCACAACCACCACCACAACAACAACAACAACACATGATTCAACTGGACTTGGTACAACAGCAACAAAAATCAGAGCAGCCTCATCAGAACCAGCATGTAATGGAAAGTTACTGTGATGGCCAGCAAGCCCCCTCAGTTGGTCAGAATTACCCCTTGCTAAAAGGACCGTCGCAGGAGATGCCTGATCCTCTGTCAACCCAGGCCCCGGAGCCAATCCCTCAGCCTCCCTCAATCGTTCCCCAGCAGTCCATTGAGACTCATCTGCCTGGGCCTCGCAGATCGCGCCGGCTTTCTAAGGAAGGTGGAGACCCTGTTTCGGAAAACCCGTTTGTTACGCCAAGTGATCATCATAGTCAAGGCTCAGAAAATGGGGCTTCTGAGACCAGTGCAGTGCAAGACATCAGGGCTGCCCCGACAGGTGTAATTCAGAGCACACGGCGTAAGAGGAGGGTTTCACAAGAGGCTAATCTGGAAACCTTGGCTCTAAAGGCTTCGGAAAGGGAATCTCTTCCTGCACGTAGCGTCAAGGTGAGTTAGATGGCAGATTACTTGTCAATGTATTTTTTGTCAAGTACAGTGGATCTAAAAAGTCTACACACCCTTGTTAAAATTGCAGAGTTTTGTCATGTAAAAAATGAAATCAAGATGAATTATGTCCAAGTTTGACTTGGCATCATAACATTATTTCACATGGTTTTGGGAGATTAAATGTATTGTTTGCTAATTTTAGCTAGGCTTGGATGTTTGTTTTGGTTATATAAGGTTGCCATCCCCTAGGGCTGGGCTATATGGCAAAACAAATCCCCAATTTCTTTCACAAAAATCCGATTGTCGATTTAAATCTATATTTTCCCCCTACTTAAAATAATTTACTGAGATCTTTACTGCTCGCTGCCATGTTGTATGTGTATCTCTGTGGCAAACGCGCGGGGGGAGGGCTGAGCCGAAAGTACGGGAGCCCAGAGGGTAGCGTCGGTGGATGTTAAAAAGAAAATCGATTTTCATTCAAACAAATCGATGTAAACTACAAATTCGAGTGAATCGATTATCCCCCATGGCCCAGACATACAAAGAATAGGGAAGATTGTTGTCACATGTAAAGGCCGGTTTATGCTTGTGCGTCGGACCTACGCCGTAGCCTCCACGCCATAGGCAACGTGCCAGTTTTCATTTATACTTGTGCGTCGTTGTCCGTGACGACAGGCAATGACCACTAGTAGTCACTGTCCACAGGCGTGTTGCTTGTGTAACCAAGACAAGATCTGAAGAAGCAGCAGCTTGTTGTCTACACTGTCAGAGGAGCATTAGCAGTGATAGTGGCAGGTAAAGTCACTTTTGTTGTAGCTTGAGTTGTTAAGTGCAGAAGAACTAATAATTTATTTTCATAATTCATTCGGAAATGCGTTTAAGTAAACGTGATGCTATCACAGAGTTTTTTAACCTGAGGGAGGGGGTTGAAGCAGACCAATCAAAGTGCTTGCGCTCCATGCAGTGTTCATTTTGACAGCAAATTTTGATTTAGTTTTAGTCATAGTCTTTTGATGAAAAAGCATATTTTAGTCATCCCCATCAATTTCTAGTCTAGTCTAGTTTTAGTTTTCAGGTTTTTTTTAGTTTAGTTTTCAACGAAATATTAAAAACATTTAAGTCGACTAATTCTACATTGTATTTAGTCTACTAAAATCTAACAGGTTTAACTAATTTACTTGGCGTAATTAAATGTTCCATACAAAGATTGATCTGTTTTGACATGATTTATTTTACCGTAAGAATTAAATTAAAGTCATTATCTTTATTTTTCAGAAAAGTTCAGTAAATACTGGATATGTACCAGTTCATTCAATCTGACTAATGAACCGCTCCGACACGGTGCAAACTCAAACGCTATTGGCTCATGCCTGTTTGAAGTAAAAAGTTGCACCGTCTTTGCATAAGACTCGATAAGTGAGAAATATATTTCAAAATATATTATATTACATAAACTGTATTACATTTCTTCAATCATGCAAACTTGTTACATACTTAATTTAAACTTTAGCATGTCATTCAATATTTTAATGTACAATACGACTCCATCACTTTTCTCACTTCATCGGTACAGGTTAGCGCTGCTTTCTTTTGGCTTAAAGTTACTGTGTTGCATTTCACATTATGCAGCAGCTTGTATTAGCAGATAAGTTAACATTGCCATATAAAACATTTATGTTTGAAATTAGTTTCGGGGGGACTCGCCAGCAGTCACGAAAATAAGACGCTGTGTAAACCGCATGGCGACACAGAATACATATATGTCTGCGCTTCTCCCAGAGGTTATTTACCGCTTATTTGAGATAAGCAGCACATGCGCACAAGCTGATGTCTGCCGGGTGGGAAGAATATTTTCGTCTCGTTCTTTTTTGTTGACGAAATTGTCAGTATGTTTTTATTACAGTTTTCGTTATCATGCATTCATTTTTATTTAGTTATCGTCAACACTGGCTCCGTGTTGCATTGACGTTGCATTTTTGAAGAGGTGTGCGTCAGGCTACAGCATAGGGCACGCGTCTCTGCGTAGGCTTTTTTCCTGGTCTGCTCATCAATTTTAGTGGGATGTCCTGGTTTTACTAATGTTACTGTTGTGGCCTATAATCCTTACTCTTTACATTGTTCCATGGTATATTCAATGCCCTGAAATAAATGTTTGTAAGCCTCACCCGATTTATATTTTTCAACAATAAGTTCCTGAATCTGCTGAGTAATTTGGATGTTACCAAATTGATGTCAGAAAAAATCCTACTTTTTTAAGGGTTATTCAGTGACTTGAATTGATTGCGAGTGTATACTAATTCATATTTAACTTAAGTCTGAATGTGATTGGTTGATTTCAAACACTGCCACAATCCCCATTACAAAAGGATGCAACCTGGTGGTTGTACATTATTGTACAACGTTTAATTTTTACCCCCTAAATGATTATTATTGTTATTCACTTATATAGGTTGCAATTACAATTAAAATGGAACATGTTCTTGATTTCATTTTTTTACATGACAAAAACATGCAATTTTAACAGTGGTGTGTAGACTTTAGAAACACTGCATGTAAGAGAAAGGATATTAAATATAAAATAATATATTCATGCTTGAATGTATCTCTACACCTTTGCCTCATTTAGAGTATGGTTACACGTTAACAATGGAGTAGAAAACTGTAAATGTTCATTAATTTAATAAGTTCAATGTACGCATTACAATGCTGTCAAAATGATCTGCGTTCATGCCAGGCCAGTAGTTTGAGATGTCACTCTGTAAAGTCCTCATGCCCAGTTTTAAACTAAAAGTGCTTTGTAACACCCTTTGTTGGCATATATATGTGTTGGAGAACATAATGTGTCTCTGCTGAACGTAGTGGTGCAGAAAATCTAAGCTACTTATTGCAGGAGAAATGTTAATAAGTATGTTACATGGCACACAAACACAGTCCTGTACGCCGCTATTGTTGTTTTGCGCATGCCTACAGGCTGAACACGTTATACTGACACAATACACAGACAACAATGGCATCATTTTCGAACAGCCAAAATGCATAAAAAGTTTTCTGTTTTCAGTTGAAAACAATGTCATATAAATGGCCCCTAAGAGTATATGGAACCATGAATATTCAAATTAGACATAGACATGATTGGTTACAACATGCTTGTAATGTAAAAAAACGGACAGCTTCAACAACGTTTTTTTTTTAGGCTTTCTTGGGTAAACTGCAGTTTTAAGGGGCAAAAACTCCTCAGTGGTGTTAACTGATGAATTTGCTCATGGTTTTGTCTTAAAACATATTAAAAACATATAAACAACGTTTCGATTTTTACCACAGGAGGCCTTTAAGTTGAATAAACTAGCTCACCTGAAGTTGACTCTAAAGTCTGTTTTACACGAAGCGTGAACCTGTTTCAAATATTTACAGGTTCTGCAGGTTTCTTACTTATTAAAGGAGTGTAACGTTAGTAAGAAACATTCACTGACTGTCACCATTAGGTCACATAATCTGTAGATCCAAAACAAAAGCTTTTCTGCACAGCTGCGACTACTGTCTCGTGGGTGACACTTTATACAGATACCAGCAAGTGCACTCCACCCTTTAGACCACTAGCCCAGGAGCCGAAACATTTGGGCCAAAGCCTTAAAGAAAATTTCAGATGATTTCACCATGGATAATTGTCATCTCATTGGCTTGCTTTGGAATAAGTGATTGGAGAGATTTGTCCTCTTGTCCCAGAGCCAGTAGTTCATCTTCCATCTTTGGACTAGGGTAATTACTTTGCTTATTCATTTATTGTACACAAAGAATTATTGCAATTGTGTTACTTTAGGAGTGGGCCTGAATGTTTCTGGGACATGCTATTTAGTTCAGGTTTTTTTCCTTGTTACGTAAACTTCCTTAGAAAAAGACAACAGCACTCCCTAAAGACAACCAACTGATGATAACAAAGAAAGGGTGTGTGAGTATGTATATGCTTGTTCTGAGGGCCAGATAACAACACTGTAACACGGTCTGTAAGGGTGGTAATGAAAGCAGTTCATGCCTACTTGATTCCAGCAATTTTGAAAGGAGCAAGAACATAAATCAGTGGAGTTTATTGTGTCCAGGTGCTGATGGCAGTCATTTAATGCTTTTATATTTGCTTTTCTCTAGAAGCAGCCTGAAGTCACTCCTCCTTAAGGGTGAGTGAGTTAAGGCTTCGTGTGCTAATCTGAATACCTCAGCGGTGCCAGCAAGGTTGCACTTTAGATAAGACAGGTCACATCCTTAGGGATTTCTACATTTTCACACAACTTCCAGCTAGACACATGGTAGAAGTGACGCATATTGCAGTTGTTGTTTTTTTATAACAGGTCACTGAAGTTTGAGTGGTTTTATTTTCTTTGCTCGGTTGTTTGTAATAAAGAAAAACGGGAATTGTTCTCACAATAAGGGAAATAAGGTTTGTGGCTCCTCCCAAAATGCATTTTTCTGACTCCAACATCATTGTGTTTGAGGTTTTAAAATTTTTGGGCATTGTGCAATTGCGAATAGATCCACTTGATTCTTTATGAGTTCCTGTTTTGAGTCAAATTGAATGCTAACAGAAGGAAGCTTTTCTCTAATCATTAAAATCACAGGAGAGGTATACTGAACCTGAGATCTTGTGCTGTTTGGTGGCCATTATTTTATATGCCAGTGACACAATACACATGTAGGAAATTGAGGTCATATTTAAATCCTTAGGTTGCTTTGAGAAATGGTCTGGCCTTCAATTCATTTCCTGTGCTTATCTTATCAGCTCTTAAGCACTTGCTTATTTCCCCTCATGCATCGCAAATACAGAAGAGAGGAAGGATTCACACTGCTAAGCTTTTAGTTGAATTATTAAGGTAACACATTTACAATAGGGTTGTATTTGTTCCCATTTGTTAATGCATTAGCTAACATGACTAACAATTAACAATACTTCTACAGCATTTATTCATCTTAGTTCAGGTTCATTGAGTTTTCTTTTAAATGAGGATTTTTTTTTATCAGGGGTTTCAGAGGTTTCTGCCTACAAATCAAAATTTCAGACCGGGCAGAGTGTGGTATTAGGTGGGTTTGGAAGCAAAAGTATTTGAGTAACGTATGTGTTTATATTTTTAATCAAACCCTAGGGGATGTAAACATGAACAGTTGTTTTGCCATTAACTGGACATGTTGCAAACATCAATCGTTTTCACTATACTGATAGGTCAGATGTCAATATTTGGTGGTTTAAATACCCATGTGAAGTCTGTTAGTTTTTTAAAGCATTTGTTTTATCACATCCATAACGGTTATCTTATAATAATTAATTAATTAATAATAATATTCATGAATGGGCACATCAATTTAATTTAACATTTAATGTTCCATCCCTTCTCCATATGTTGGGTATTTTTGCTTCTGGTAATTTATAGAAAGCATGGATACAAAGAGTCTTTCAAAAACATGCATCCTTTTTTGTCACATCCATAACCCATGTCTATTTCCATCTTTTAAAACAGAAAACTTGTAAATAGACTGATATTTTTCTGTTGTCTTGGCGGACTTATCATCAGGGGATTAGTAATATATAAACGGATGGTTCGGTATACTGGTGATAAATACGTTTTCTGAGAAGTTATTTCAAGTTATAACAAAGTGTCACATAGATAACTGTAGAAATGCCCAACTGACATTAAAGAGTATATAGCTTGAGATTTTTAGGGGCCTACTTTGGTTTATAGTGTCTGACAACAGATTTATGTACATACATGATGTAAAAACACTATTATTATTACCTTACTTCTTGACTGACTCTCAAATGATTCGTTCCACAATTCATCTGTCTAATCCCCGCCTTTCAGCTAGCCTAGTCTGATGTGATTGGTCAGATGGTCTAGTCTGCTGTGATTGGTGTAGCGTGTGTGTTCAAGTTTTAGCGGGCAGGAGGAGACCATTTCTAGTGATGTAGATACATGGCAGTTAGAGAATCGGACTAGGTCACGACTCGTTTGCGTGATTGCTTACTTTCTAACACAGCAACTTTACACACTGCATGAAGAATATTACACGGCTCGTTGGAATGCTTGATTCTGATTGGCCAGTCATGACATATGCAGGTTTGTTATTCCTTGATAACAACCGCTCAAAACTAATAACACATGGTAACCCGGATGTTGCAAAGCATTTTTGACAGCTACAGTTTAATATTACACAAAAACATATGTATTTTAATAACATATATGACATTATATTCACATATGATTAAACCAAATGGCCTGTTTGTGACATTTGAACGTCGTTTCTTACCTTAAAACCAATCACACTGTCGGGGCTTATTTCTGCGATGACAACCGGCTGTCTGTACATTATCCCTTCCTTATTAAATTCTCAAAAACTGTATCAGCCATTTAGTTTACATTAGCTAATGCATTTATTAATGTTTACAAATACAACCTTATCATAAATTTTACTGACCATTAATTTCAGTTTGTTAATCATGTATGTTTTCAGCAGGAGCCACACAGACCCTGGAGTCCCCCGGTAGCCCCGTCTGGTCCAGGTCGAGGTGTGAGTGAGATGGATCAAGGCAGTGCCAAGAGGCCCAAAGATGACAGCCTCATGCCATTGGTCATTCCTGTCTCTGTGCCAGTAAGGCAGACCTCATCTCCGGACCACGAGCAGGCCTCCCATTCAGCCAGCTGGCCATTGCGGCCCTTGGGCTCTCACGACACGATCTCCGATTACAAGACGTCTGTGATTGTCACGCGACGGCGCTCACTGCGTAATTCTTTGTCTGAAAGCTCGGGCCAGGTGGGTACATGACTCATCTAACATTTTGTTGCATTCTGCCTTCTGATCTGACCCCTTCCCCCTTCTTTAATCCCTGGATTAAAATCCCCCAATAATCCGCATATTTCTGACCCTGTCCATTCTCTGCACCCTAATCCATCACTCGTTTCGCTTCCCCATCAGATTTAGATGACTAGACTTTCATCAAGATCCTCCAGATTGCATATGGTTTATGTTTTTAGAGGGGTTTGTGCATTAACCACCCTGCCAACCTCTAATCTCTTCAACAGAATGGTGGAACAGAGAGCGCAAGTGACGCCGATGGCAAATCAGCCAAAAGCAAGCGACGACCTCGTCCAGAACCGCTCTTCATTCCTCCACCTAAACTTGGCACTTTCATCGCACCACCGGTTTACTCCAGCATCACACCTTACCAGAGCCACTTACGTTCACCTGTCCGCATGGTCGACAACCCTCTCAACATGCCTCCTTATACTCCACCGCCCATCCTCAGCCCCGTTCGAGAGGGCTCGGGTCTTTACTTCTCCACCTTCCTGTCAGCTGCTGCTGCCTCCGTAGCAGCGAGTAGTCAGGGGCTGCCTCCGCCTGCCACGCCCAAATCTGCCACCCGCAGCCTCCTGCGCTCCAGTAAGTTTCTTTCTGTACAGTAGGACAGAAATATATAAGCAATACTTTACAGTTCAGGTACTCAAAGGCATAGGGATAGTTGACTCAAAAATAAAGATTCTGTGGTCATTTATTTACCCTGGTGTTGTTTAAAACCTGCAAGATTTTCTTTTGCAGAACACAAAGATGATATTTTAAGAAATGTCTCAGGGGTTTTATGTCCATATAATGGAAAGTCAATGGGTGCAAGTGTTTGGTTACCAACATTCTTCAAAATATCTTCTTTTGTGTTACATACATGTTTGGAATGACATTAGGGTTAATAAATAATGAAAGAATTTACTGTACATTGCTATGTTAATGCTTTTATACTCCAACCCTTACGAAAGCTTACGAACTAGGTTTAATAACAGTTAAACCAAATGCAAACTGCAAATGATATCCAGAAATCATCATTTATTCACCCACTTGTCATTTCAACCCGGTATGATTTTTTTCTGCAGAACACAAAAGACGATATTTTGAAGAATTTTGGTAACTTGCGCCTATTCACTTGCATTGGTTTTGTGTCCATACAATTAAAGTGAATGGGTGCCTCTGTTGTTCGGTTACCAAGCAAAGTTTCTTCAAAATATCTTCTTTTGTGTTTTGCGGAAGAAATAACGTAATACAGGTTTCAAATGACAAGAAGGTGAGTAAATGATGACAGAATCTTTTAATTTTTGAACTATCACTTTAATATGCTGCCTTGGAATTAGTTCGAAATGGAACAACTTTTGTTTTATGTCTGAAAATGCTCTAGTTCACTAAAGAGTGAGTTCACTCATATACAGACAAAGCAGGATAGTATGTTATAAGACAAACTGGTTATGCCTATCTAAGTTTATACTTTGTGTATGTGCAGATAGCATTGATATAACGCCACCAGTGCTCTCTGCTATGAGTGAAGCTACACCTGTCAGCATTGAGCCGTAAGTACACACATTATTCAAATAAAACCCACACGTGTTATACTCCCCATGATTTCTTAACAAGCCTTTAACATTTATTACTTGATGAACCTTAACTGGTTTCTTACTCATATAGGCTGACTTAACAGTAATTCACCCAGAAAAACATTCTGTCATCATTACTCAAAGGATTGCTCCAAACCTGTATTTTAGAGTACAGAACAAGATAATTTCACAAATATCCAGTTGGGTGAATGCAATACAATGGCAGTACATTGACTCATTTTAACACTTAATAAAGCACTCAAGAGTGTCAGCAAGAAAGTATGTACGGCTTAGTTCATTTTTCAACTCCAATCAGTTAAGGGGAAAAACGACTCACAATGCAAGCAATTTCACATTTAAATGTTCTGACCACCACAACACCTCACGAAATCACTTGGGCTGTTATGGTGGCCAGCACGATGACATGAGTAAAAAGTGACAGAATTTTAGTTTATTAAAATGTAGTTTTTGGGTGAACTGTGCATTGTTGGGACAAACTATACTTTGCATTAATCTAAAAAAAAACACATGCATTTTGCTGTTGCATTTTTGTATGTTCAATGTGGTTTTAGTGTGACTGTGACATGCAGGTTTTTCAGTTTGAGAATTAATGGAAGAACGATGTCTCAAATGGTTTCTTAAATCTTACATGAGAGTGGGTGGGGGATAGTGGTTGAGCAGAGAGAATTATGGGATATCGTCTCTGGCTGGTACCAGTTGGTTTATGTAATGCTCAGTGTTCAGATTCTCTCTCCTACATACACACTCACTCTCAATGAATGGCAACAGATCCCTTCGTTTTTGGATTTGGCCAATGCAAGACGAAAGCATATCCTGGAACAAAATAGTTAAACAAAATCTGTCTTGTCTTATCCCCAGACCTTGGCAGTCAGATACTGGAACATTTGGCTTTGAACACAGGGTGTTAATTTTATGCAAAGTATCCTCGGTCAAGCCTTTGCTCGAATTGTCAAGTAAGGAACTGACAGATAAAATCACTAAAATGGCAGTCTGAAACCACTTTGATTTCCCTTTAGTGTTAACTGGCAGATGTCATTAATGTCTCTGACATGGTTTAACACAACACAAACTGCTTTACGAATGACGTGGAGTAGAATTCGACAGTCTATAACATGGCTGTGACATGGATGACAGTTTCATCGGATGCACATTCCTACCCTTAGGTGAACTTTCGCTGTGTGTTGATCGGTCTGGCTAGTGGCTTATAAACTATTTATATTTTATAAAATGTTTATATAAATTTATTTCTATTAATATTTTATTGTATAATAACAATTTGTTTAATTTTATTGCATAATAATTTATTAAATAAGCAATTTGTTAAATTGGGTTGTGTAACTCTGTGCCATTTAAGTTTAGCCAAATAACAGTTCTTCTACTGGTAATCCAAAATAATACTGACTAAACATACTCTTAACTTTCTAGCTAATGTCATTTACTTATTTCTTTTGCTTGTTATAAGAAATAATCTGCAGGGACTCTATTCTTTACGTGTACCAGTAGTTAAGTTTAGGTCACAAAAGTGTGCATGCGCAGTAATGTTTGTTTATGTTGTTGCTTCAAAACAGTCTGTAGTGGCAGCACTAAACTGAGCCTCACTTTTAGCTCCCAATACACCCAAACACTACCCTACAATTTCAGAAGCGCTATACTTTGCCACAATGTTCTTTGGTGGTGCATTATTTTATATATTTGTATGTAGTTTGCCTTCAGGCAAATCTTATTTGTGTAATTCATTGTAATAGTGTTAGTCCTACTTCCTTGAGTTTTGTTATTTCTGTGATTGTCTTATGGTTAAGATTTATATATAGTAGGGTCCAAAGGTTTAAACGGCAACAGAAACTTAAAAAGTGTCATATGTTGTTATATTAAATCAATAAGACATTATTTGTAGGTCATCAGTCATGTCAAGTTTGTGAAATCGAACATTAACTACGGTGTACAGAAGATCACGTTTCGTTGCTTCCACTGAAGTGCACAAGAAGTTCTTTGGAACATTGAATACTTGGGTTTATGCCATTTAGTGTTCATACATTTACATTTACATTTATTCATTTGGCAGACGCTTTTATCCAAAGCGACTTACAATTGAGGAAAACAGCAAGCGATTCGTCTAAGCAAGCAATATTCACGAGAAGTGCTAGTAATAAAAAGCAAAAGATGGACACCCCAGTTACTAAGAATAGCTGAAAATGAGAACTTTTCTTGACTCGTTAATTAAAATTTTTGCAATAAAAATTAGAAGCATACAACGTAAAAGCGTATTAGTTGTTTCAGACCACTCAAGCACTATTTAAGAAATGAAATGTATTATATTAGGATTTCTACAGCAGTCTGTATATATTATATCTCTCTTCCCCTCTCTCTCTCAGTCGTATAAACATTGGATCGCGGTACCAGGCCGAGGTTCCAGAGCTCAGGGACCGTTCGGCAGTGCAGCACGACCTACACAAAGCTGAACTGTTGTGGGCGCCACTGCCTGACCTGGAGGCCAGTGCTCAGCAACAGCAGAGAGGTTTACACCTTATACAATCCTATTTAATATGTGTTGATCTGCATGACTATGTCTTTAGGAATTTTTAACACTTCTCCTTTGTTTCTACAGTGGACGAGCTCATGCACCTGGCATGCTCCAGTGCATTGTGTGGAGGTGGGACCAATCAGGAACTGGCCATGCACTGCCTGAATGAATGCAAAGGTGACATCATGGTGAGTTATGTATGATGTGCTACTGCATTGTGTACTTATCGAACCAGTTTACACCTGGCTTGTGCACTCTTTAAACTTGGGTAACACTTTCGTGCAAGTGAGGTTGGGATAGCCATGGGAGTGGAAAACATTTGAATAACAATTTGCTTTGAAACAGGGACATATCTATTTAGGATGTGCATACGCTGAGTTGAAATAAAGAGACTACGTTGACATGTATGCATGTAGAATGATAAAAGTATACATTTAGCAGACGCTTTTATCTAAATCGGCTTTAAAATGTAATTCCCAGAGATTCAAACCCATGAGCTGTACCAGCTGAGCTACAGAAAGTCTTTTCTACATGGATTTAAGTAGAATGTGGAATTACACATTGCAAAGCCTAACAAGGCACAGCACGTACGAGAGCAGCGCATGCAAACGCACTTGCGTCATTTCGGAAAAATGCGCATGTAAATTACATGACTGCATTGTTTCCTTTGACAGCATCGAGCCCGCTAGCACACAAAATGCATCTTTTATGGGGAAGCAAACGGTGCGTGCGTTTTGATCTGATTCTTTTCAATGTTCGCTCAGCTGAGCCAGCAGCTGCAACAACACAACTGCTGAGCTGTCACACTGCTGCCATGACAACTGCCAGTCACAGGATTGCGTCCAGAACGACACACGCTAAAGATGACTGGATCGAGCATTGTCGTTTATTACACTGCAAAATAATGTTTTGCATTCATTTGATGATGTGCTTTTGTTTGCTGCATGTGAACAATAGCTTCTGATGGAATTGAAAGAGCTCAGTTGTGTGCCAGTTTCTTTTGAGGTTACTGGTGTTAACTGCAGATGAAAGCACAACAAGTTGGACTGCATTGCTGTAAATAGTTTATCTTGTTGTATCTTGAGTAATGACAAGTTGCTAGACCTCTGGTGCTTGTGGTTTTGTGCTTTATGAATGTGCAGATCAGTAATCTGGCTAACATGAAGTTTGCATTATTTTTTACACACACAAAAGGTTTTGAATTTATACTGGGCCCAAAAGTATTTGATAATAAGTGTTTATAAGTCACTTGTACAAGTATATGAATGGCATTGGATTAGATAATAAAATATTAAACAATGTGGTATCTGCAAACACATTGTGCTAGACTGAAAATTCTCATTTCTGAGCCACAAAGGTTCTAGCACATTAACCACAGACATGGACGTATTTCACTGAGTGTAAAATACAAAGTTAATATATTGTTTTTTTTAGTTTTGTTTTGTATTTTTAACAAACAGTTTTTATTATTTATTTTGTTTTTATATAGGAATTTACCGAAATTCTTAAAATCTAAGAATTTCTGTAAATCTATTACCCTACTTAGGAACCACTTATATATATATATATATATATATATATATATATATATATATATATATATATATATATATATATATATATAGAAGTGCAGACTACAGATTTTTACTCCTCCTCTGCATCGTTTCCTGTCTGCAATCACTATAAATGAAGTGGCAAAAAAGTTAAAGTTCATTGACCCAGAAAAAGGTGTCCTGGATTTCTGTAGCCTGAGTTCCACAGAGAGAGATTAAGTGATGGAAAGATATATATGGAGAGAAAAGAGAGTGATTGTGTGTATTGACTTACACGGCAGGGTTGAAATGCTTTGAGCAGACCACTCTTACAAATGTTGTCAAGGAGATGGAGTCTTGCAGAATTGTATTTCTCCTCATCTCGTTTATTTCTCTCACTTCATGTCTCTTGTGTCACAGTGCCATAAATCTTTCTTTCTCAGATTCCTCTCATTAATGTTTTCATATAAACTGCCAGGATAACATGCCCTGACCCGTTTTTTACCCTTGTTCGCTTTCTCGCAAAATCACAAAGTATGGTCATAAAATAAATCTATACAAATATACAGTGCTTACATTTATTATACCTGTCATAATAGAGAAAACTTTAGAAATCTGTCAAAACATGTTTAAAAACAAAAAATGTTTATTTAATTTATTGGGCAAATAACTGTTTTGGGATTTATACTAAAATGTTTTAATGCTTCCTTACTGTTATGGTGTCTGAATCCATGAAAACATAAATATTTAACTTCATCTTTTTAATACATATTCAAGTTTTGGGTAGTCAAGTGCAAGTGTAAAACAGACCTGTTTTTGTTTTCTCTTCTGTCAAACTACAGCAAAAAATTGTGTTATTTTTTTTAGGGGGCTCTCACCTGTCTGTTGCTAAAAAAACCCATCTTCCCCAAATCACATCCTCTAGTCGACTACCACTATTCCGGTAAGTCCCAGCCACTGCCAATCACAATATCTTTCACTTTTTTATTGAGGTGACTTGAGATAACGCTCGGTACCCTGCCGCCCCTTGTGCTGGCATTCCAAAGCCGCTCTTGCCCTGTCGCTTGTAAACAAAAGCAGCTGGAGTACGGCGGAGGGGAGGGGTCGGACGGAGAGTGCTGGGTGACGAGTGGGTTGCTGGGTAGAGTCTGGGAGTGTATGAGGGGGTGGGGGTGTCTGTGGCATGTTGTTAATTCTTGGTAGAAAACAGGGGTATTATTGTTTGTCTGGAAGCGTGTGCGGACTGTCTGCTGTTTCTGTGGTATTTGTGCATGTATGCGCTTGGGGTGGTCTGCGAGTGCATAGGATGCATACCCCATTTCTGATTTGTTGAACGATTTGTCTGTCCCGCACAGGCTCCGACAGCTGGACGGCTGAAGAAAGACGATTATTCAACAGAGGCATTGCTGCCTATAAAAAGGACTTCTTCATGGTCCAGAAAGTGGTATGATGGGATTTAATTAACAAAACTGGTTCTAACAGTGCCAGTAATCATAAAAGGGATTTAAAAACCATAATGCACAAGTTATAACAGATCATCTCATTTCGTCTAAAATACACGTTTTGTCGGAAAATAAACATGAACAAGTTTAAACAGTTCTCAATATCAATTTTGAGGACAGAATGGCAAATTGAGTTTTTTATAGCTAAGAAACTGAAGCATACTGTAGGGTTCTTAATGACAACTAGCATGAGAGCATGGCAAATCTTCTATAAAGTTTTGACCAAAATATATTGAAATACAGTCATACATAAAATAGAGTGGACGTTAATAATTGAAGATTATTCATTTAGATTAGTGTGTCAAAAGTGGGCTTTCAAGAAAAAAAAGTAATGGGAGGCATGTGCCCATGTAGATCTTTGAAGACCATGCTTTAAAGCACATTTTGCAGTTATGGAATTATGCTTTGAAGCACATTTAGTGAAGGTATTCTCTCTTTTATTGGTAACATGATTCTAATATTTGATTCTTACACAAGGTAAGGGCACAGTCCTATACAAAAAGATTTTATTCTAATCATATGTATCTTTGCACACTGCTGGCATCTAGAATTATTTTAATCAGCATTTTATTGTGTATCATATCTGAGGGCTCTCCCAACTTATATCTTACATTTTAGCTTTTTGTAATATTGTTCATATCGTTATCGAAATTATATCGTATCGACTGAAATTAATAAATCAATTTCAATATAAATTTTAGCCATATCGTCCAGCCCTAGTTCTGGGGCACTATTGACTTCCATAGTAGGGAAAGACTACTAGTCAATGGTGCCCCAGTACGGTGAAGTCACATTCTTCAAAATATATGGATATTTCTTTACATGCACAGTTATGTATTACAGTGCTCATGTTTTGTTCAACAGTAAAACCCAAACTGTAATGTGCAAATGTAGTGTTGTGAGTTGTGTTGAGTTGAGTTGTGTCTCATTCAAAGGTGAGCTCCAAGACAGTGTCTCAGTGTGTGGAGTTTTACTACACGTATAAGAAGCAGGTAAAGATCGGCCGGAACGGAACACTCATATATGGTGAAGCAGAGCCAGCAGAAACTAAAGCTACAGCAGAGGAGGAAGTGGACAATAAAGTAAGTTCCTGTGGGTTCTGTTCTCTGAGTGCGTGTACACCTGTTTGCTTTTGTTTTGTACTGTAGATCAATGCATCACCATAATGTTTCTTTTCCATCAATTAGCAGAGTTCACAGAAATTTGAATCACGGAAAGAGGAGGAGGATAGCAGGAAGTGGGAAGGGTCATGTGACGGAAAGCAAGAAAACAGCCCAGGCAGGGTGACACAATCTCTACAAGCCACTGAAAATGTGAGTTTGGAAAAATGTAGCAAAAAGCACTTAAAGACAGCTGTAATTTTGTTTGTTGTTAAAAAAAATTAAAACAACAACAACAATAGTGATTTGTAAAGCAATATTTATGACTATTTTACAAATGAAGTATTTGTAGGGCCCTCTAGTGGTAACCATCATTAGTTGCATAAATTGCAACTTTTGGAAGATGCTTGGCAAGTTTGAGTCAGTTTTAAAGGATGTGCTCAATTACTAGAACAGTGTTTGTCAATTATAATAATTATAATAATTATAAAACTAGTTTGTAGTGCTTATTGACCATGTTTTTTTTAATAGGCTGCTGCCGTTCTGGTCTTAAGAAATCAGGTGGACAGCACGAGTGATCCATCCACAATGGTCAGGCACGGGCCAGCAGCACCACCATCTAAACCTCGTCCCGACACCACTGGCCGGAAGAGTGGGTCCGGCAACACGGGGAAGGCAACGAACCCGGAGGGTGAATTTCCCTGCAAGAAGTGCGGCAGGTCAGTTAACAACACACAACATAAAAATCCATTTTTTTACTTGGTCATATAAATTAAGCCGTTTTTAGTTTAGTTATACATTGTCTTAAGTGAACACACAAATAAATGATAAACAAAGTGTTATTAAAAAAGTATATAATTATTAAATATAATAAATAGAAACAATCATAATAATAAATACAATAATGTGTAAACAATAACATTAATAATAATAATAGATATATGTGGTTTGTATTGCAGAATTAGATCTCTTGATGGATATATTATTTTGAAAAACATTCTGTAACTTCTGTGACACTGGTGAGCAGTTACAGCGCACACGTGTACTGACGGTGATTTTTATGCGGCAGACGTGCGGTTGCTCACAAAAAGAGCAAGGGGTCTTACAGAATCAATGAAGCCTAATGGATCTTGCATAACATTCATCAGAGAGCAGTCTAGTAGCAAAGCAACATCTGACTTTGATGGGAGATTTTATCCATGGCAACAGTCGGCGTGTTAAAATCAACAGTCTCTTGGCAACCAAGTGCACAGAGATGTTGAAAGACTGTTCTCTGGTCATCAGCATGTGTGTCATTGTGACATGTAGTAATATATCTCTTTCTTGAAATTACTGGGATATGATCAGATAGTAAACTACGATGCTTTTATATATGATACTGAATGATTACAATAGTTGTAAACATTCATATTACAACTATGTCATATCATGGTACAAGTAATCACAGGCAATGATAAAGTTTCTAAAAGGGATAGTTCACCCAAAAATGAAACTTTTGTCATCATTTAGGGTCAGATCCACCGAGGAAAACATTGGAAACAATTGAAAAACACGTCAAACACCTTGGTGGACAGGACACAGGCCCTTACTCACCCTTAAGTTTTTCCAAATTTGTATAAATAAATAAAATATATTTGGAAAAATGTTAGCAACTGACATTTCTAGGACACCATTGACTACAATAGTAGAAGAAAAATGTGATGATTGTCAAAGTTGACCCAGAACTGTTTGTTTTGCTAAATTCTTTTGTGTTTCGAATTATGCAATATTTTTCTATTATGGTAGTCAATGGTGCCCCAGAAATGTCAGTTGCTAGCATTCTTCCAAATATCTTTCTCTGTGTTTAACCAAACAAAGATATGTTTACAGGTTTGGAACAACTTGAGGGTGAGTAAACCATGAAAGATTTTTTATTTTTGGGTGAACTGTCCCTTTAAGTTTCTCTGACACGAAGTTTAATGCACTGCTACATCTGTAACTTATTCATTTTAACAAGGATAAGACCAGAAACTAAGTATATAAAGTCTTCTGAGCAAGGTCAAATTCACAGCCCATTACATTCTTAGATTCTTAAAAGAGGAGGCTGAAGCTGGACATTGATACATGTGACCCTGGACAATAAAACCAGTCTTGAGGGTACATAGCAGTGCAGGCTGCTAAGAAGTAACGCTCTCTATTGGCTTACTGCTGTAATGACGTTGTGGAGAATTCCCAAAGAGCGGCAGCAGCGAGTGAAGTTTGTAGACATGTTTACGGCCATTTTTGTTAGCGATTTTGCTGCATCCACTCACAAAAACCAGTCAAGTTTGGAAACACTTGACAAAAATGTTTCTCATGATCTTAAAAATCTTTTAATATGAAGGTGTATGTATTAATGCCTAAATTATTTCGTTAGGAAACTACATTTTTATTTAAAGTATTTTTTAAATGGATTACTTGAATCAAATAATGCATTTAAAGCAGCCAATAAGAATGCAGCATAGATGGAAATTCCTTCAATAATGTTTAAAAAGCTTCCCAGGTCTCAAGAAGCTGAATGATAAAATGCTAAAAGTATGATTCTGCAAATTCTAGCCAAAGGATGACTACTTTGAAGATGCTAAAATAGTGATCCAGGGTCATATATACTATAGGGTGAAAAACCTTGCTCTACCAGAGAGTCATGAATATTCTAGGCCATTTTAGCTGTTTATCAGCTAAATGCTCATTTGATCAACTTTTAGTAGTATACTAGCATACACATGCCGCAAAGCTAGTAGGCATGTATTAAAATCCGTTAATTATTGGTGTCACAGGACTACAGTTGATTTAAGATTTTGATAGTGTAGTTTATTAGCACAGGGATTAGAAGGTAACTCTTACTCCTTCTTAAATAATGAAGTTTGTACACAATGTGAAACTGCTGCATGTGTTTTGTACTAATCTGACCTCTGTGCTCTCTTCAGGATCTTCTACAAAGTGAAGAGCCGCAGCGCTCACATGAAGAGTCACGCTGAAGCCGAAAAGAAGCAGGCTGCACTCCGGCAGCGGGAGGCGGAACAGCGTGCAGCAGCCGCCGCGTTACTGGCCGCCCAGCAGAACGGAGCGATGGGAAATCGGGACAGAACGAGAAAAGCGAGCAGCGATGATTCCTCAGAAGAGGAGGAGGACGCAGATGATGAAGACTGGCACTAGCTAATGCTCTTCCTTATACAGACTGACTTTTTATTTATTTTTATTTTACCAGCCAACAAGACCCATCCCAAAACCGCTTCAGGGACTGGCTCACTCCCATGCGTGTGCGTGCATGTTACATGAGTGTATGAGAGATTTCAAAAGACAGAAAAGATGCTTCAGCAGCATTCAGGGGTTCAGAAATAGGGCTATTGGGAGTGTAAGCCATGCCATCTCAGTGTGACTGTGTGAGCGTGAATGTATGCATGTGTCTTTAAAAATGCACTTTTGGACTTTTCCAACACACACAGACTGGACCACAACACATCTCTCTGGCATCTGTGCACAGAACTCACTTATTGTTCTCCAGTGAAAAGAACCAGTATGGATTCAGTGCTGTGGATGTGAAAGGACACAAAACAGAAGCAAGTGGAGGATGCTGTGTCTGTGTGGAATTACTTTTGGGCTTTTTTTGTTTCTAAATGAAAATGATGGTATATTTATCTTCCACGTGACTGCCAAATGCTTGCACAACGGTGTACGCCTGGTCTCTTTGATCTCTAGTGCTGTAATTTTGGGCTTTCTGTTCCGGGTGTTTTAAAGGAATAGTTCACCAAAAATGGTTTTATTCATTCTCCCTCATGACATTACTGCAGTCTTTTTTTATGGCACATACAATGAGATTAAGCAGAATTTCCAGGCTGCTCTTTCTTTTATAAAGTAAAAGTAATACTTAACAACAAAGTTGTGTTTTATTAACAAGTATTTAATGCATTAGCTAACTTGAACTAACAATAAACAATAGTTAAATTTAAGCATTTCCTAATACATTATTAAAATCAAATGTAACTCTTAACATTAGTTAATGGCTGCATAATGAACTAACATGAACAATTGTATTTATATCAAAGTGATAGTTCACCCAAAAACGTCATCATTACGCTCCCTGTTGTCATTTCAAACCTTCTTTCTTCTGCAGAACACTGATGGTACCCATTTACTTCTATTGTATGTACACAAAACCAATGCAAGGCAATGGATACCATTGGTTTTCTGTTAAAACATTCTTTAAAAATATTTTTTGTATTCTGCAAAAGAAAGACAGACAGGTTTAAAATGACAAAAAGTTAATAAGTGAATGATGTCATTTTTGGACATTAACAAAGATGAATAAATATGCTGAAAAACTGTATTGCTCATTGTTTGTTTATGTTAGCTAATGCATTTACTAATATTAACAAATAAACTTGTTGTAAAGTGTTACCGTAAAAATTAATAGTTAGTGGGACTTTCATGCTATGTTCAACATGCAACAAACAAGTTTGTTATCATGGAATCACGTTTTAATACATGCATTTTCATATCGAACGTCGGACAACGTTTGTTCTTTAAACCCATCTGTCATATGGCTTCAAAATTGTATACCACATGCAAGTTGTATGAACTTCTACTTGGGTTTATTCTTGTCTTACCTTGAGCTTAACAGGCCCTGCTCATTGTACAATTTGTTGTGGAAAAGTTCTGACATTCAGCCGTTAAACTAAATTCTCTTACATATTTGGAACAACAAGAGGGTTAGTATTTATTTTGGGCTGAGCTATTCCTTTAATTTGAAACAGTCACCTCGCTGATGCCTTTTGATGTTTTCGACACTTTTTATCTTTACATGACAATCACTTTGACAAAGTTTCCTTTTTATACTCCACAGACTATAACGGTTGTCCCTGATATAATCATTTATTGTTCTTATAATTGTTACTATTAGCTTTGTATGGTTTTATTATGTTCATTTGGAAGGCAGATGAGGGTTCTTTTTCTCATTTGACTTGAAGTTTTGGATATTTGTTGCCTGTGATTGCTGAGAGCATGATTATACGAAATCGACTGATACAAGTGCAATAGCAATAGAGGGACTTTGAGTTTCTCAGCCACTCCACGTTTTTATTTTACGCTCCGCATCTCTGAACAAAAGTATTATGAAATAATCAACTTCTATTTTTAGAACAAATCTTTCCGTATCTATTTATTGGCACAGAGATCTTTGGATTTCTGTCTCTGCTGGTCAAACACTTGGCTTTGTCTCCATGGCAACAAAGAGTCTTTTCTTAAAGGATAGACACATAGGGGAGTTCACAGCTCCAGTTATTGCTAATCACGCTGAAGTCTTCTATGCAGTGTGCGTTTGTTTGCAAGCGTGTGCGTGTTTATTTGCCTGGGTGTGCATGCGTGGTTGTGTGTAGGTGATGCAACGATATTCAAAACCGTTTTAAACTCAAAAGCCAAGTGAGAAAAAGAAGCTTCCTGGACTATTTAATGTCTTTTTGTTACGTTGAAAAATCTATATATTATTATTATTATTATATATATATACTTGTTGATATGTGTGAAAAGACTGATCTGCTCTAATATGAAAAGACAGGGCATTTGTCAAAATAATTTAGCCAAGCTTTGTATTATCGATGTTGTACGACTATGAATATTCAAATATGTTAATGAATTTAGGGTATGTTGTGAGGGTTGCAACGGTTCGGTCTTTCATTCAGCCAAGGGAAATTCTTATGTAGACTATAAAGTATGGAAAAGGCTTAAAACTGTATGCACACTTTCAATGCTATTTTCATAGGGGCTTGTACACTAATGATGGATGTGGAAAGAAATCTGAAGTGCTTTTTACTACAGTTTAACTTATTGTGTTTCAATTGTGTTTTTCTCACGTGTTTTAGAATAATAAATATAACAAAACACAATAAAACATTGCAATGTTTATAACGGTATCTGTGGACTAAATGTGTCTGTTATATGGGTTGGGGGGAGGAAAGAAACCAAAAGAAAATGAAACTTAATGAAGTTTTTTTTTTTTGCCTTTGCTTACAGCAACCCGTTTTGGTGTATGTCTCTTTAAATGCTAATGAGTTACTGTGCACCCCACCCCTCTTCTGTTTTGGGTGTTGAGACAATGCATACGTCCTCAGGGCACCTAGAAGAGAACATCTCCTAGAATGTTTTAATTCAACCTGATTTTACTCACCTGATTCAACTCATTATTTAGGGAGACATTTCAAACATTCTGGGAGGTGTACCCAGAGGAACGAGGTTGGGAAACACTGGTGTAGTGCATGCCATGGCCATGCCGTGGGAGTAATGGGCGGTAATATTATAATAAGAACCCTTTCCTATGTCACAAGGGGAGCGAAATCTGATCGGCTTGATTTCTTACATGCTTGCAGAGCTCACCAAAACAAGTTTACTGGGTTTTTCTTTTTGGTAGATGCACCTGGGACCCGATTATAGCACTTAAACAATGAATAAAGTCGTATTTTTATTAGGGCTGGGAAAAGATTAATCGCATCCAGAATTATGTGTTTACATAATATATGTCTGTGTACTGTGCATATTAATTTTGTCTTTATAAAAACAAACCCATACATGTATATATTTAAGAAAAATATAAAAATTAATAAACATTTAAATATAACTTAAATTATTGGTAAATATAAATAAATACATCTAAATATTTCCAAAATGAATATGCACAGTAAACAGACATCTATTATGTAAACAGAAACTTTTATTCTGAATGCGATTAATCGCGAGTAATCTTTTCCCAGCCCTAATTTTTATCAAAAACTTTCTCATGTTTGTGTGTGGTATTATTTTAAAGATCTAGTGTGTACATTTTTATGGAGGATCAATTGAAATGCAATATAATATACATAACTATGTCTTCAGAGGTGTATGAAGACGTTACATAATGAAGTGTGTCTATTTGATGTCTGCACTCACATTTACATAGATTTTTCGCCCTGGGCCCGTATTCTAAAAGATTCTGAGAATCCTCTAAGAAAGCTTTTAATTTAGCTTTAAAATCGCTTAAAAGCAATTCAGGACCAATCTGAGAGCAACTCTGAGCCAGGAAAAGACAAAAACTTTTATCTTAGTGAGGAGGCGGGGCTGACCCCGTTGTTATGTATGACACAGTCTTTTGAAGACTGTGATTGGTTGGTTGGCCAAGGAAGAAGAAAGAGCGCTTTTTTTATTAACAACATATTGAGTATAACATAGTATATACCAACAATATAAACATATATATTGTACAAAAAAATAAATACAGACACAACAAAAAAACAGCAATTCAAAACAAACAAACAAACAAACAGAGCGCTTTTAAGTATTGTCGTTAGTTTGAATTTACACACATACTTTTTCCTGTGTTACCGTACTCACGCACTATATACATATTCTTTTTTTTTTATTTAGCGTGCTGTTAATGTCAACGTATTTGATAGGAAATGAACAGTGACACAAAATACGTTTGTGTAAGTGCTGTAATTGTTTGTGTGATCATTATAGAAGGTTGTGACAGACTCAAATCATATCTGCTGCATAGATGCGTTTCTCCAGTTGCCAAATATGTTAATATAGTGATTGCTTCAATTTCTGGCACTATGGCATTTTTTGAGCTGTCTTGGAGATGTTAGCGTGTCTCAATAGGATCGGTCACAAACATGAACTCTGCACGATCTCACGTATTACAAGTGTCTTATTAACTCACTGTCATTTTAATAGCGCTTTACAATTTGCATTGCATCAAAGTAGCTGTACAAGCTAACCAAAACCAAGAAAAACAAAAGTTAAACACATAAAAACGATAAAAATAAAAAACCTTAAAAGTAATATGGAAATTGTCATCATTACAACACATCTCTTCTCACTTTTCGCGAAACTCTTAAGCCTCTTAAAAGTTCTTCTCACTGCTCATAAAATTTTGGACCTTAAAAGCTCTTTTAAGGGTTAAGATCCTTTATGAATTACTTTTTTCTTTACTAGGATATTTTCTGTAATTTTAAGGGGAAACGCCCACATTTCTACGAATTTTCTTAGAATTTTGCCACTAGGAGCAACTGCAGTTAATTGTATAATCATTCTACGTAATTAATTTAATACTCCATATAGGAATTTATAGTTTGTGTATGTTGCCTGTGTTTCTTTTCCTATATGTGTCCGTGCGTGTGCATGTGTGTGTGTTTGATGAGCGTGTGGTGTGGGTGTAATCTTTCAATATGTTGTTCTTACTTTCCTTTTACAAATGTAATGTTTTGCTTATAGTCATTTTGTCTTATGTACAGCTGCTTTGTAACAATGAAAATTGTAAAAAGCGCTATATAAATAAACTTGAGTTGAGTGAGTTAATAATAACTAAAGAAAAATACAGCTAATAAAACACAATAAAAACATGATTTTCTTTGTTTTTGCAAATAAACTATATGTTTATATAAAGTATATGGGCTAAAATGCTTTATGAAATACTATTAGCGCAAAAATGTAGGAGTCCTAAAATTACGACTGACACGCCCATTATTTTTAAGAGTTTCTCCTAAATAGGCAAGTTAGGAGCAACTTTTAGCCTTAAGATGTTTTGTGAATACGGGCCCAGAGCTGGCCCAAGGCATACGCAAACTAAGCAGCTGCTCAGAGCCCATATTCATTCCCCTGATCACAAAACCAGTCTTAAGTAGCTCAAGAACATTTGTAGTAATAGTCAAAAATACTGTAAATATATCAAAAGTAATATGCTATGCTAAGGACTTCACTTGGACAACTTTAAAGGCGATTTTCTCAATATTTAGATTGTTTTGCACCCTCAGATTCCTTAGTTTTAAATAGTTGTCTCTCGGCCATATATTCCCAAATAATTCAACAAACCATACATCAATATAGAAAGCTTATTTATTCAGCTTTTAGATGATGTAAAAATCTCAATTTCAAAACAATTGACCTATAGGACTGCTAGAGTTTTACTAATTTCACAAATGTGATCCATTCTCACAATACACAGTAAAAATGCTCAAAACTATTTCAAAGATTTCCATGTCCTTCTCATATTATCCCTTTGAACCATTTCTCATATTTCTTGTGGTTATTAACAGTACGACTTTGTCTGTGATTCTTGGAAAACTATACTCAAATACATTGAAGCTTAAGGTCACAGTGTGTCTTATGGTGTGTCCTGCGCTCCTAAACCTTGCTTGTGGCTTCCCAGACTTCATCATAATTCTTAATATCGTCCTCTCTGATCTCTTCTGTCATTGATTCTGACTGGGAGCTGTGAAAATATTAATGATGTGAAAATCACACTCGTAACAGGTATGTAAAACATTAACATATATCAAAAACATCTAAATTTAAGTTACTGTAGTCTGGTCTGCGATGGTGGGGCTAGATGCACCGTGTGTGCTGTTATGGCAGTGCAATGTGCCATTAAGGCTCCCACCAGGATCAGCGTTGCTGTTTGGTGCGGTCGCAGCTGTGGCTGTGGCTGTGGCTGTTGTAAGGCTAAAGAGGTTATCGTATGAGAAATTGTGGGTATTGCTGTGAGTGTCTCATCATCGGGTAGGTACGTTTTTTTATTTAGATTGGTTGAATACCTGTTAGTTGGTGTATTTAATGTGTTATCTGTCAAAACAGTTCAATGGACAGCAGCGGGTTGAACGTCTTCTCCATTGGTTGCGCTGGTCACACTGCTGCTTTTGGGGAGTCAAGTAATTTCCTTGTTTACTGTTTTGGCGGGTTGGAGTTTCTTTATTGTATTCTATGAACTTGTGTTATTGTTCTCATGCCTGCAGTATTAGTAGGCTTGCATACTGCTTTGTTACTATAATGGTACTGGTCAGTTGTAATTTTTATATCTGTGATTTGTTTTCCTTTTGGCAGTATTATTGTAGTTTTCTTTTTGGTGTTTGTTTTAGGAATTTATATTGTCCTTAATGTGTTTTCTTTCTTTGTTGTAGGAGCTAAGTGCTTCTCGTGGGTTGGCTCGTCACTGCACCATGAGATGTTCCACCTAGGGGTTGCTGTGTCACTTTTTGCTGTGGTATTACCTGTGTGTTGATGACTTTTACTGGTATTGTTTCTCTTTAAAATTGCTCAAATTGGTGCTGTTGTATGAGTTGTCAAATCGGAGGCCTCAGTCTCCTATATAGTTTTTGTTGTAATTTAATGTTGTTTCTTTTTGGTTTAAGTACATGTGCTAGTGCCTACTCTTAATTGGCTCAATCATTTTTAAGGTGAATAAAAGAAACCTATATTTTGGTACGGGTACCCATGCCTCTTGTCTTTTTCTCAAATGGACTGTACATGCGTGTCTTCGGTTTGGTTGTTTCCCCTTTAGATCGGGGTGGCGTAGTCGCTACTAGACGGCCGCCATGCTACATAGATTAGCATCCAAGCTATCCATGTATTTTTAAATGTATAGTTCAAAGTGCTTCAACATTTTACTATAAAGGGGGGCAGCTGATAGTCTCACAATGCTGACGAACATAATTTATTGTAATCTGGTAAACGCAGCTAGTACAAATATTTGTCTTCTCATCTGTCACTTACACAGCTCTAGATAGATGAATGGCTTTCGGTGGGGCAGCGGATGCGTTGGCACCACTGAGCATAAACGCGGAAGTGACCATGCATAGAGTCTATAGAGGTCTACAACCTTTGTATGATAAGTCCCTGTGTGGTCTGTGCTCCAAATTTAAAGGGACAGTTCAGCTCAAATTGAAAGTAATAAAAATTATCAAATGTTTTGACAATCACTTGTAATGCAAGGTTTATGCGTTTTTGTTTTTACAACTAATAGAATTGGGCATGTTTGATTTATAGTGTGTGAATAAGCAAGTGTTGACAATAGTCAATTGTATTGGCACAGAGGGGCCCCTCAAATAAATTTCTGCTTTGGGCCGCAAAAAGGCTTGGGCCGTCCCGGCTAATAATAAAACACAAAAGTGTATCGTCAGACTTTTGTCAGATATATACTTTGAAGAAATGTTGACACTTTAACATGTTAACATGTTGGGAGCGGTTTGTTAGTAAGTGCTTGATTTAACTACAAATGGTTTGGTGAAAGCCTAGGTGCAACAGTTTGTCCATAAGAATGTTTGGTATGATTGTGTTAATGGCAGAGCTAAAGTCAATGAAGAGCATCTTTACATAGCTCTGCCGTTGTTTCAGATGATGCAGAGCTGAGTGGATAGCTAAAGCGATGGCATCTTCAGTGGCTAGGTTTGCCCTATAAGAAAACTCATACATGACCAGTTTGTCATAATAATGGGAGTAAGGGCAACTGGCCCTTAGTTACTGAGGTCTGTAGGGTCTTGCCTTTTGAGGACTGCAATAATGGTGTCAAATTTTTGGCATGGTGGAATGGTGGGATGTGACAAGGAGGAGATAAAGATCCTGATAAAGACCCCAGTGAGCTGATCAGCACAAGTCTGGAGCATTTTTCCTGGCACTCAATCTGGTTTGGTAGCCTTCCTAGGGTTTACTGTCCTCAATACACGCCTCACATCATATTCCTGCAGCATGAGTGCATGGGCGCCAGAGTCATGTGGGGAGAGAGATATTAAGAGGTGTGGGTGCTGAATTTGTAATTGGTAATGTGCTGTATCCCTTGCTACATGCTCTGTGAGTTGTCTTGCTCCAGGTGGGCCTCCGTCCTCCTCCTGTAGTCATCCTTTGCCTCCTTAATGCATTTTCTGAGGTCAGCTCTAGCAGTACTGTACTGTGCCTTAGCCCCTAACCTGAAGGTGGTGTTACATTTCTTAAGGAGCCACCGGACCTTTTTATATTAAATGCTGCATGGACAATCTCTGTAGACTTCTCCAAATCGTCCTGATGTAACAAATCCCAACATGGGTTCTCAAAGCAGTCCTGCAATTTTTAGTGCATTGCTTGGTAGTCCTTATTAGAGGTGTATAAGCAGGGGTCAGACACAAGGAGAGGTGGTCGGACTCTAGCAGCTCTATATCTATGTTTAATGCGTGTTTAGTGGGGCAGTCGTGGCCCAGTGGTTAGAGAGTTGGACTCATGACCAGAAGGTTGCTGGTTCGATTCTCAGGGCTGGCGGGTAACGGCTGAGGTGCCCTTGAGCAAGGCACCTAACCCCCACTTGCTTACTATACAAAATGTTCAAAATGTATAGTACAATGTAATGTAAGTCGCTTTGGATAAAAGCGTCTGCCAAATGCATAAATGTAAATGTAATGTTGGTATGAACACAATTCAGTGTATTACTACCTCTTGTAGCACAGTTCACATGTTGGTCAAAGTGTGGGAGCACATCCTTAAACATGCCTGGTTAAAGTCTCCTGCTATGATATGTACACTACAGTTATGATCAAAAGTATTGGCACCCTTGGTAAATACAAGCAAAGAATAAGAATAAAAATAAAAAAGAATAAAAGACTAAATCTGCATTGTTTCTCATTTTGATGTTTTATATTTAGTCATTTAGCAGACGCTTTTATCCTAAGCGACTTACAGAGAGTTTAGGAAACAATAAAGCAATGTCAAACAGGGGCAATAATACAAGTGCTAACACCAAGTTACTACTGTCTACAAAAGCCAGAACACTAGACACAGAAGAAGCTGTGCTGCATGCACAGTGAGATATGATCTAATCTTCCTGATGTTGAATAAAGCAAATCGGCATGATCGCGTTGTCTTAGCAATGTGGTCCCCGAAGGACAGCTGTTTGTCAAAGATGACTCTGAGGTTCCTGGTTGATTTGGAAGGAGTATTTGTGATGTTGCCAAGTTGGAGTGAGATCATGTTGCACTGAGGGGTGTGCCAGAAATACAAGAAGTCCAGTCTTGGCAGTGTTCAGCTGGAGTTGATGCTCTTTGATCCAAGCTGAGATGTCTTCAAGTTAGGCTGAAATGCTTCTGGATGATTTCAAGTAATGACAGGGTTGCTAGCAGTATCTGGTGGTTGACAGTGTTGAACGCTGCAGACAAGTTTAGCAGAACCAGGACAGAGGATTTTGATTCCGCCTTGGCTAGTCGTAGTGCTTCTGTCACCGAAAGCAGTGCAGTCTCAGTGGAGTGGTTAGTTTTGAAGCCAGACTGCTTGTCATCCAGTAGCTTATTCTGGGATAGGAAGGAAAACACCTGGTTGAAAACAGCTCTTTCGAGTGTCTTCGCAATAAACGGGAAGAGAGAGATGGGTCTGTAGCTGTCTGTGGTAGAGGGGATCAGTGTGGATTTTTTAAGTAGTGGTGTGACCTGGGCCTGTTTGAATGCGGATGTAAAAGTGCCGGTGAGTAGGGAGGTGTTGATGATGTGTGTAAGTGCTGGTGTGAGTGTGCTGGATATGGCCTGTAGGAGATGGGAGGGAATAGGGTCGAGGGGCCAGGTGGTGGGGTGACTTCAGTTTCAATAAGTGGGGAGAAAGAGGAGAGCTTGATGTTTGGTGTGAGGGTAGTATCTGCAGAGGTCTAAGGTGCTGAAAATTGTTTGGTGATGGATGCTGTTTTTTCAGTAAAAAAGACAGCAAAGTCCTCAGCAGTCAATGATGAAGAGGGTGTGGGGGGCAAAGAAGAGAGTTGAACATTTTGAATAGCTGCCAAGTGTTAGGTGCATTATTCACCTTAGTGGTATAGAATGATGTTTTAGCTATTTTAGCTAAAAGAGGAGAGTAGTGGCTGTTATTCTCTAAGGTCAACAGTATTCCTGGTCTTACGCCATTTCCTTTCCGCAGCCCTGAGTGTGCTCCGCTGTTCACAGAGCTGGTCTGGAGGACAGAGGACAAAGGTTGTCTAGACAGGATGTGAGTGTTGAGCATAGGGTATCAGTGACGGTGACCAACACCTCCTGCCTGGTCAAGAAGGCTCACCAGCGCCTCTTCTTCTTGAGCACACTGAAGAAGAACCAACTGTCTTCAGCTATCCTGGTGAACTTCTACCGCTGCGCAGTAGAGAGCATCCTAACCAACTGTGTCACAGCCTGGTATGGGAGCTGCTCTGTTGCAGAGCGCAAGGCACTGCAGCGGGTGGTGAAAACCACCCAACGCATCACAGGGACTCCACTTTCAGCCATTGAGGACATCCAAAGAAAACGCTGTCTGCGTCGAGCTCGCAGCATTCTTAAGGACTCCTCTCACACAGCCCACAGACTGTTTTCTCGCCTGTCTTCCGGCAGGTGCCTCAGATGCCTCCGGACAAGGACCAGCAGACTGAGAAACAGCTTTTTTCCCAGAGCTGTTTGCCTATTGAACTCTACCCCCTGCTGATTCCACAACTCCCTCATATACCTCTAACTTAATGCTGCTATACTGTTTTGTTTATTGCACTACAGACCTGTCAAGCACATGACTGGACTGTTTACACATGTACTACATGTTTACTTGCTCTACCGGACTACTTATACATATACTGCATCATTTGTACTCCAGTACTATGTACTGAACACTGCAATAACTCATCTACTGCACTGTTAACTTTAACTTTAATAGCTGCTGTCCATAATTTATGCAGACTTAATATTTGCACTACAGTTCTGCAGTCTAATTTATATTTGTACATATCCATCAGTACATTTCTGTTTATAGTAAATAGCCATCTGTATATAATGTTCATAGTACATTCCCACTTGTAAATTTCTTCATAATTTTGCTTTATCCTGTATTTATGCACAACTGTATATCCTGCACTTGCTTATTGCACTTCTGGTTAGACCTAAACTACATTTCGTTGCCTTGTACTTGTACATGTGTAATGACAATAAAGTTGAATCTAATCTAATCTAATCAAGAGATGGGAAGTTTGAGGTAAGAAAGGATGCCACCTTAGCAGAGAGGGTGCTAGGGGAGAGAGAGCGAAGGTTATGTCTAAAATAACTGGTGGCAGTATGTGTGTAGTCAGGGGCGCCGCTAGTCATCTGGGCCCCCTGTTTAATTTTTATTTTGTGGCCCATTTTCGGGCATCCGCAGAGGCGAGTATACACTATATTGCCAAAAGTATTGGGTCACCCTATCTACCAAACAGGTTTGATAACTAGTAATTTCCATGAGTACAAATCTTAATACTGCAGCATATCTTGATATTCTATGGACAAGGAATATCCATCTATCTATGCTTCTAACTGACAAGGTTCAGAAAGAAAAAATTGATTCAGTCAGTGTTCAGTCAGTCAGTGTAAAATCAAGTCCTGAACCCAGCTAAACACATTTGATGTGACTTTAAAGTCAGGCTTTGAGCCAAAAACTCATCACTCCAAATCAATGGCTTGTACACAGGGGTACAGCCAATTTGAAACAGAATAAAGGTGCTTCCAAAATGGTTGCAACAGAGATGGAAACAAAATTCCTTACGACTCCTGTGCACATTGGTGTTGGTCATCTGTGTTTGGTGAGGAGTTCTTTGCTCAAAGTCTGCATTTAAAATGACACCAAAGGTATTCAGCTGGGTTCAGGACTTTATGCAGACCAGTCAAGTTCTTCTACACTTACTCAAAATCAATTATTTCTTTCTGAACCTTGTCTAATACACAGGGGCATTGTCATGATGGAATAGAAAAGGTGTCATGATCAGAAGCGAGGACCCCGGTGCAGACAGCGGTTAGGGAACATAAAACACTAGACAAACAAAAACCCACGATGGGGCAAAACAACTCGAACTCAAACACTGTAAAGACAAGACTATAAAAACTGAAAGAACCCATGAGGGGGCAAAACTGAAACAAAAGGCACAACAAAACACTAAACAAGCCTGTAGAGTCTGTGGAGGCTTGGCGGGGGAGCCACCCGCGGCGGAAAATGCTGGCTGAATTGGGCAAAACTAAAACAAAAGGCACAACAAAACACTAGGGAAACCACTGGCAGGAAAACTCTTAGGTAACACAAGAACAATACTTACTCGACAAGGTCGCATACAAAGTGTAACAAAACGAATGAGCACAGGACTGAAGACACATGGGCTTTTTATATGGACACTAACAAGGGATAATGAGTGGGGCAGTCGTGGTCCAGTGGTTAGAGAGTTGGACTCATGACCAGAAGGTTGCTGGTTCGATTCTCAGGGCTGGTGGGTAATGACTGAGGTGCCCTTGAGCAAGACACCTAACCCCCACTTGCTTACTATACAAAATGTACAAATGTATAGTACAATGTAATGTAAGTCGCTTTGGATAAAAGCGTCTGCCAAATGCGTAAATGTAAATGTAAATGTAAATAATGACAAGGGACAGGTGCAAGGCATGAGACCACTGATGGAATGGTACGAAAAACGAGGGGGGCGGGGCCAAGGCGCACAACACGAGAACACAAGGTATAAGGCAATGGAACCAGAGCCATGTGTCCCACACAGAACATAAACACAAAGACAAGATACTGTCACAATCCTGCCCACTAGACCATGAATAAAAGGCATAACAAGAAGGACAGCCTTGTCTGATGTAGCAATGGTACTAAGTAAGCTGAGAGGTATTTAGACACAACACCACAATTTAGCAAGCAAATACATTGAACACTTCAAGTGACTAAAAGCACAAAATGTTAAACAGAACCAGCTAATTATGTCATGTGTATGTGTATCTGAGAAAGCTCAGGAGGCAAGTTTCTTAGCAGCAGAACTGATCGCCAAATCAAAGGAGCCCCATACCATTGCCAAATCCTTCATTTTGCCAGCCTGCAAGAAAATCATAGGGTAATGTTAGGGAAGGACACTGTCAAGGAAATTGACAAAATTTCATTATCTGACAACACAGTTAAACATTGCATTGACAACATGGCTGCTGATATAGAAACACAGCCAACCAAAAAACTAAACAAAAGTGGTAAATTTGCCCTCCAAATCGACGATTCTATGGATAGCAGTGGATTCTGTCATCTTCTGGCCAGTGTGTGATATACTGATGAGGAATTAATTACAAATAACTTTTTTTTCTGCAAAGAACTACAGAGACGTGGAACAGGGGAAAACATGTTTATTGTCATCGATTCGTACTTGAAACTGAGGCATGTGTCATAGTATTTGCACATGTAGATGAGTGGGATGCATGACAGGCCATGCGGCCATTAGGGGGCAAAGCCTAAAAGGGCCCAGGTATAGAATTTAACCTAAATTCGCTTTAAATAGTCGACTATGCCACCTCACGACCCTGTGAGGAAACAGGAGAAATGCTAAGGACACAGGTTCATTACCAAAAAGTTTCAGGCAAGAGACAGGAGTATAAATGTAGAAAAATTTATTAAATCCTAATATTTTAATATTTAAAATCCAATATTTAAGTTGCCAAATAGGCTGTGACACGCACACAAAAGAAATTAAGCTATCCAAGAGCAGGGGACTGCAGTGGGTGGCTGGTTACAGACTTAAATACCACACCATACCCATCACACAGACACACCAAATCAGGAAATCAAGTACAAAATATAAATTACACGACACTCAAAATGTGACAAAGAAAAACAACCATCACGCACAACATGCAGCTTCCCCCTCCAGATGACCCGGGAGCTAAAAAAAGAAGAGAAAAAGAAACCAACACAATACACAGAAAATTCCAAATTAAACATTGAGTAACACAATCCAATTAAAACAAATTCCTCACAAAACAAACATGAGGCAAAGAAACAAACAACAATCCAGACCACCAGTTCGTCCACAAACAGAAGCGCCAACTCGCGTACCGAGCGACGACAAACAGGGCGACACAGTCATTACATATCCAGATCAGGTCATTCTGAGACGAAAACGCCAACTCGGATGCCCAGCAACGACGAACAGGGCAACACAGTCAAGTGATCCTCCCAGCTAGCCTTTAGCTCCGACGGGTCTTTAAACCCCTCATTCACAGCTGTTAGTCCGAGCTACAGCCCACGCCATTTGTGGCATTCACTTATCGGCAGCATCGAACCAGCTGGAGAAATGGGTAGCTTTAACAACGGCGGATAACGCCAGCAAGGAGGCAAGATAAACTATGGCACTCCGCCCAGGAGGCGAGGTAAGCTGGCAGCCTAACCGCGGCAAACTCTCACACTTATGTACCCGCAAGTTCAAGGCTATTAATTAACGTCAGTCGAATCACCTGGGCACATGTGATTCGATCTGCTACACACAGATGAAGCAGCATCCATGACTGGAAAAGTAAAAAGACTGTTAACTATGGTGAAGAATCAAAATCCACATGTGCAGATTATCAATCAATCAATCAAAATGTATTTATAAAGCACAATAAAAACAACAGTAGTTGACCATTGTGCTGTACAACAGCCTTGCTAAAAATACAGAAAATGGATACAAACAGTATTTACCACAATACATTTTAAGATAAAAATAAATAAAATAAAAACACTCAATAGGAGACTGGATCACATACTCTATATGCCTTATAAAAAAGATACATTTTTAACTTAGATTTAAATTCAGACTCAGAGGAGAGTAGTCGGAGGGAGACTGGGAGACTGTTCCAAAGTTTCGGCCCTGCAATTGATAAGGCAAGGTCTCCCCTCAACTTTAATCTAGATCTCGGGACTAACAGTACTCTTTGTTCAGAGGACCTCAGCGAGAATACCCACTGCATGTTGCACCGCGAAGCACTCGTCGCAAAAGCAATGTCTCCAGATCTGACTCTAGTATTAGAACAAGATGTCAAAATTGTGAACTGCATAAGTCACTTTGAAGTCCCGATTGTTTAACATACTGTGCAATGAAATGGGGTCTGAGCATCAGAGTCTGCTTTTGCACACAGAGGTGCGCTGGCATGGGGCAAGATGCTCTCCTGTGTCTATGAGCTTCACCAGACATTTTTAGTCACCTAAACGAGCGTAACACAAAGATGCAAGGAAAGAACAAAACATATTTTAATAGCAACAGACAAACCTAACTGTTTTTCAAGGCCAAACTCAAGCTGTGGCAAGAAATACTGAAAAATAAAAACATCGATATGTTTCCCCTAACAGCAGAGGACAGTGCTCTTAAGACACCAGTCCTATTGAAATCTATTGTTGCACATCTAAAAACGCTACAGAAAAGGTTTGAGCTTTACTTCCCTGCTGCTTATGAAAACTTTGACTGGATCCGTGATCCTTTTAACCATCTCTCATCAGAATCGTCAAAGATGTTGCCATTCAAAGAGCAAGAAGAACTGGCGGAACTCTGTATGGATTGCACTTTAAAGAGTACATTCCACGAGATCATAAACAATACATTTCATACATTGTGTAATGTTGCCGTGTTTGAAGGTAAACAGTCTGCCAAAGTTATGAATCCGAAGGTGAACAAATAACAAAGTTAATAGCTTGTAAAAATAGGAGTCATCTCTGAATTACGTGAACGAGTCGTGATCTGTCCGAATCTTTAACCTCCGTGTAGCTACGTCTCTAGAAATAGTCCCCACCTGCTCGCGAAAACTTGAACACACGCGCTAAACCAATCACAGCAGACTAGACCATCTGACCAATCACATCAGACTACGCTAGCCGAAAGGCGGAGATTAGAACGATGAATCACGGAACGAATCATTTGAGAGTCAGTCAAGAAGTAAGGTAATAAAAACGGTGTTTTAACACCATGTATGTACATAAACCTGTTGTCGGACACTCTATAAACCAAAGTAGACCTTTAAAAATCAGAAGCTATTTACTCTTTAAAATAAAAATTTGGAGAAATGTCTTTGGATTGAGACTGCGCTGACAGTGTGCTGTTACCATTTTCAACCTCCTATTTATGTGAACTAGCGTTCTCATCCATGGGGTATGTGAAAAATCAAGAGGCTGTGCTCACGAAAGCAGGTGCGTGAAGGGCCGGAAGGCCCTGGCGAATTTGATGCTCTAGGCAAATTTTACCTGGTGCCCCTTGCCTCACAGCCCATTCCACCAATAATTATTGTGTCCAAACATTCACACAAAAACTGCATAGCTTTGTCTTGATTTTTATATTTATTTTGTAAACAAGCCCCCCCCCCACACTCACACATAAAATAAATTATAAATACATTATAAAGAAGATTATTGCAGAAAAAACCTATATTACAGAAACCTGGCTTGCCAGAGCTTAGAGAAGCTCCTTTCAGCAGCACCGACTGTCACAGGTAGAGTAGCAGAAATTCTCAGAGCAATCCACATATTGTGTATTGCTGTGCTCAGGGTTTGGCAGGGCTCTAGAGCTCTTCTTTGGACATGTTGGGAAAGTTAAGGAGCACTCCTAATTTCCATTTATCTCCCACAGGGTCTGAAATCTTTTATCTAGTGAAGAAAGGGCTGTATCCACAACCACATTAAAAAATGTTGTTTCCATTTTTTGAAGTGCTTCACCAACAGGCTCATCTAAAGCCTCATAACCAAACTGGCTTTTTGTGGTTCTCAACCGCTTTTGTTTGAGTACATGTTTGCTTCCACGTTCATCTCGTCACACATTTCCTTTGCAGTTGTATGTGCACTCGTAAACCCAGTACGTCTGTAGCTGTTGAGAGAATCTCTAGTTTTCTTCAGCAAGTCAACAGCCACATTTAGTTGCATGGAGGGTGATTGCATTAGTTTACTCACATGCTGGATCTTGCTGTGCAAATAGAAAATCTGTAGGATCCAATCTCCTCTGCCAAAGACTTTTACTACAGGGTCTGCAGTAGTTTCCCTCACCTTCACAAGAGCCTATCTGACTTGCCCAGCCTGGTACCTTACTACCTGGATTCTGTCGATTCTGCTTTCCCACCTGTTATCTGACCATGTTTTCAGGGTGGTTTTGGCATGTTTCAGGAGGATATCCCATCTATGGGAAGAGGCTGAGAAGAGTTTGAATAATTTAGCTAAATATCCAAAGTAGCCAATGGCATCTGGTGAGCTCTTAGCAGCATCAGTTACCACAACATTTATTGTGTGGGCACCACATGGGACAAAAAAGGCTCTTGAGTTGAGCTGAAGCAGCCTAGCCTTAACACCTTTATTCTTGCCTTTCATGTTGGCACTGTTATCATAGGATTGTCCTCTGCAGTCCTCAAAGGGGATGTTCAGCTCCTCCAGTCTTTTGAGAATGAGAGAAGACAAACTTTCCCCTGCTGCCACAAGAAAGTCCATGAAATGTTCTTTAATGTGTGGTGATTCTTCTAGTGGAACAATTCCGACAATGACAGAAAGCTGTTCTTTATGACTCAAATCAGTGGTGCAATCTAAAATGATGGAGAAATACTTTGAGGTCTTGATCTCTTCCACTATTTTTTTTTCAGTATTTTTGTGCTGATTGAGTCTATGAGTTCATTTTGGATTCTTTTGTTCAGGTAATGTGTGTGACTTTCTGGCTCCACTTTCCACCCTACCAACATGCTGTTTTATTACTGGGTCAAATTTGACCATAAGCTCCAACTCTTTGCCATTGTCTAATTTATTTAATGTGTCCGTGGATCCCCTTAAAGCCATGTTTCTTTCAGCTAAAGAATGAATAATTGCCACCAGTCTGGTGAGCACCTCATGCCACTTGTTTCTCTCTGCCTCAGTTTGTGCCATCTCTTGCTTATCTATGGTCAAACCCCTTTCAAGACGAACCTCCAGTTCCTTCCACATTGCCATGTTTGTATTGTGCTCCTGGCTATCCTCGTGGGCCTTAAGCAAGTAGTTTATATTTTTCCAGTCACTTAGTTCTTCTCTAATAAATTTGAAATCTTTGAAGAAAACATTTTGCAGCAGAAGCAATACAAACTATCCTTCTATTTTGAGTACATTAGCCAGCTTCTTTTGATTTTTTGACCAAGAATCTATTAAAATAGTCATGCTGACACCTTCTCCCATCTTTTTGTTTCTGAAATGTGAAATTATTTTTTATTTGATATGGTCCTCTGAGAACAAACTCTGTTCTTACTTGTTCTTACTTTTTCATTTAAAACAGATGGCCAAGGGTGTATTGGTTCAGCCTTTTTTTAGACTGATGCTGAATCGCTGGGCTGTGCTGAGATGGTGGAGATGTCTGCAACAGCAACAGGTGGCCCTGGACTTGAAGGGATGGGGTTCAGATATTTCAAAAGTGCATCTGAAGAGATAAATTGAGGAGTATGTGTGACTATTGAGTGTTACATTTTCTTATTAAAAAAAGCTGATGATAGTAAAACAGTAACACTTACAAGAAGGTGCCATTTAACATTAGTAAATGTATTAACTTGAACTAACAATGAACATTACATTTTTAACAGTATTTGTTGTTTTTGTTCATGTTAGTTATTGAAAAATAACCTTATTAATGAAAAGTATTAGATTTCCAGTAGAGGGCAGCAATGTTCTACTATAGCGTAAAAATATTATTAAAATGTGTTATCATATGAAGACAAAACATGACACGATTACAAAATCTCAGCTCTATGGAGCTCCAGGCATGTTAAACTTTTAGACAAGGCTTTCACAAACTTTTACCTCATCTAGTTTATTTATATGATCATCATCATTCATTACATCATATAACTCTGTCTTTGTCCCATTTTTTTTCTTCTTCTCTTCTTTTTTCTTCCCTGGACACCAGAGGGCTTCAGTCTTTTTGACATTATGATCAGGTAACTGATGCATGTAAAAAGTGTGACAGATTGTTAATGCGTCAAAACGGGGTCGGGAAAGCAATATATATATATATATATATATATATATAAATAGTTTTGTGGGACAATCGCTTTTTGTAATATTTTTAATGCATAGTATTGAAGTAGTATTGGTAATAAAAAACTAAACTCTGAACTAAATTGCGGTGCCCCTAGCATTTGTCTATTCCACCTATGCCACGGGCCGGCCCTGGGTGCACGTATCCCATTAAAATACCCGTAACACAGTTTACTATCGATACTTCACTCGTACTGCGTAGCAGACACTATAGGAAAAACTCATTTTTCTCAGAGGACTGAAGCTTTAGAATCACGCAGTGAAACTGCATGACCATTGGTTTGTGCAGAGTAAAAATTCTAAACAATGCACGGACCTATGGCAATAGAGCCTGCCAGATTGGGCGGGGCTTACGGCTACATAAGCTGACCATATCGCCGTAGGAACTCAGATTTCTTCTCCTTCAGCGACAAGTCACAGTCACTGTACTACGAGACTGGGCTTTGCCGTTGACACGCCTTTGCAGAAGATTTGGAACCCGTGCTCGCTGACTCGCTGCTTCGCCAGCCTCTTCGCCAGCCTCTTCGCCAGCCTCTTCGCCAGCCGCTTCAGCATCTCGCAGCCGGTCCTAAGTGCCCGGAATTTAGCAAGCTCACTTTTCCCAACCGGACCAGTGTCCCTCTGCTGTTGCAAGCGACCTGGTCTCCTTCGGTCGAGAAGTGTTTGACTATGATGACAGCATGTCGTTGGCGGCATCCGACACAGAGGAGCTATTGCACTTGTTTTTCGACCCCGCCCCCCCTGCTGAAACTGGTGATTTTAAGCCTGGGGCGGACACAGAGCTTCTCCGTGTCCTTACTAAGGCTGTTGACGAACTGGGTTTGGAGTGATCTTCCCCGAAGAGCCCACCCGCAGCCGCCTGGATAAATGGTACTTGCTGAGGCACCGTCAAGGTCCTCGTCAGCGAGCCTCACCATTCTTCCCAGAGGTCCATGATGAGCTCACCAGGTAATGGCGTGCCCCCTACTTGGCCCGTCTACGCCCCTCCTCTTCCTCCGCTCTCACCATGGTTGACGGCGCAGAGGAGAAAGGCACATCTTTGTCTTATCTGATCTGATGGAAAGCCAAGGTGTTTCATCCGTCTAACCCGTGCAGAACCACCTCGGCTCTTGCCGGACGATTTTTGTCTTCGGCCAGCCAGGCGGCTTCAGCTCTCCTTTCTATGGTGGTCCTGCAAATTTATCAGGCCAAACTTCTCCATAGGATGGACGAGTCTGGACCGAACCACGCATCCTTCAGGGAGCTGAGGAGCGCTACTGACCCCGAGCTGCGCAACACCAAGGCCATGGCTCAGGCAATAGAAAGATCCATTTCCAGCTTCGTGGTGTTGAAGCGCCACCTCTGGCTTACTCTCACGGAGATCAAAGAGGCGGACTTCCTCGACTCCCTGGTGTCTGCCACGAGCCTCTTTGGGCCCGCGGTCGAGGGGTTCGTTGAATGCTTCACAGCCGCTCAGAAGTCTTCTCAGGCCATGAGACAGCCTAGTCGGGCGAATCCCACAGCCTGCTAAACCAGCGCCTCCTGCTGCCAGCTCGAACAAAGCCCAATCAATGCTCCCAATCTGGGAAGCGCTTCCCTTACCCAAAGAGCCAGGGACCCCGGCCCAAGATAACGCTGGACCCGGCACCTCAGGCATCTTACTGAGACAAAGGGAAGGAAGAGGATGGGACCAGGTCTCGCTACGGCTGGATCACCCTCAAAGTCAGCTCGGTTGTGTGCCTAAGCATCCCGTTCAGTTCCGGGTGCTGCCGAAATGTCTGTTTTCAGCCATGTTGTGCAAATCGGGCCTGTTCTTGAAGCACCCGCACAACCCACCACTGTTACTGTTACCACTACGCATGCCCATGATGATGTACTGTCATCGTGACACACATGCGTAGTGCTAGTGGAGATCTCATGCCTGTAATCTGTGTTCTACCAAATGTATCTTGTGTTTGATCATTTATATTAAAATGTATGTTTATAATAATTTACTTTCGTCTGTGGAGGTTTCCGTTACACTTCTCTATTTGACTTTAAGAAGACCTAAGAGAGCTGTGCCATTCATGTGGTGAAAACTGTAAACCAAGCAACCAAGGGAGAGAAGTTTTAAACTTATTTAATAAGTCTAAATTCAGTACAATTACAAAAGCTGAGCTGTACATGGAAAGAACAGAATGTAGGGGCTTGACCTGTGCTGTAAAAAACAGGTTGGTGTTCTGTGTAAAAATACATATAAAATCATTGTGGAACAATCTCTGACTATACGCTGAACAAAATTATAAACGCAACACTTTTGTTTTTGCCCACATTTTTCATGAGCTGATCTCAAAGATCTAAAACTTTTCTATGTACACAAAAGGCTTATTTCTCACATATTGTTCACAAATCTGTCTAACATTAACATTTTCACCCCAACCAAACCCTAAACTTTAAGTCAGTGGAGGGTAGCTCATTCTGAGAGGCAGCACAGATTGTCAAAACACCCAGAACTCATAGAACCGCAGTTACATTGTTTCTACATGTTTGGTTTGTTTAAAAGCACAGCATGATTGCTCTGTTAGTGTGAATTGCATATGCTTGCCTGAATCAGAATTTAATCAAATATCATTAGTTATCTTTATGAGCACTGTCTCTGTGCTGAGATGCTGACGGAAACCAGACTGATAATTGTCCAGATAGCAATTTGAGTTTAAAAATTTGGTCAGCTGATTGAAGACAACCTTTTCAATGATCTTGCCTATAAAAGGAAGATTTGGTCTGTAGTTAGAAAGTAAGGTTTTGTCAAGATTGCTCTTTTTTAGTAGAGGCTTGACAACTGCAGCTTTTAAGGGACTCTGGGAAAGTTCCTGAAAGCAGAGAGGTATTTACTATTTTTAACAGATCTGCTTCTAAACAGTTAAAGACTGAGAAAGGAGTGTGTCCAGGCTGCAAGTTGACACTTTTAGATGCTGTACTGATTCTTCAAAGGTTTTGTGATCAATTTTCTGAAATTCAGATAAAGTTACTAATTTCTGAGGTTGTTGTAATGAAGTTAGACTGATCTGAGTGCCACATGGAGCTTTGCTGTTTGTCATTCTGATATTATTAATCTTCTCAAGGAAAAAAAAGTTGCCATCAGAAAGCATTTCCCTGGGAACTTGACTTGGGGGATTTGTTAGTCTCTCTACAGTTGTAAAAAGAGTGTGACTGTTGTTTATGTTGCAGTTAATAATGTTGGAGAAAAAGTCTGTCTAGCTTATGCCTACCAGTTATCGTCTTGACATTTACTGGAGCAATGTCGTCAATAACATTTTTAACTTTTGCATTAAATACTGCATTCGCAGTTTTGTATTTTTTGTGGCCACTAGCGTTTTAGTATAGATTTGCAGTATTAGATCTCCCTTTCGAAGTACAACGGTTGCCGCAACAGTAACAAAAGATGTCGACAACTGAGACAACTGATAGCAGTGATTCAAGCAACACTGTCATGTTACTTCACGTGAAATTACAATGCAGTTACATTATTTATATACTTATAAGGAACGTTCTTCTCTCGTAGGTTATATGCCTATTTGTATAAAATGCTAACGTTACCAAACAACTGTTTTCACTTTCACAAAAGTTGAATTATCTTACCAGTACAGCAGAAAACAGGCAACTTAATTCAGCATCGCGTTGAAAACATTTGTCTTTCAACAATGCCTTCCACCTGGTAATAGCTAGGATGTTTATCCTGGATTTCTGCCATCGTTTGTCTCTAAGATGTAAGGCAGCATCGCATTTGCGCTTTGCCGATGGAGATTCACGCTCTGTCGGCTCATGTGCACAACATGCATGGTCCTCCATTTGAACATCAAAACTTCTAAAAAACAGAACGATCTATGCTTCAGCTAGATGACGACGACGACTACTCCTCCTCTTCGTACTACGACTAACTTACTTCTTTGTGCGTCTTTAACTCAGTGTTGACGCAAGCTGCATCTACGAAATACGCTCTGCCAGTTGTTTGTTTGTTTAGGGCTGCTGTAACCAAACATGGCCGCGCAACATGGAAAATTCCACATATATAGGCTCGTGCTGCATGTAGATAAAACTAGGTTATTAAAGGTAATTAAAACATAACTGTTCATTATGTGCGGTCTTTATACACCTCTGAAGAAACAGTTTTGTATGTTATATTGCATTTCTGTCAATAGATCATACAAAAAAATCAAGTATTGTTCCTTTAAAGTTATCGAGGAGAACATCAACAGAGTCTGCAGATATACTTGGTGACCAAAACATAGCATTCATAAATAGCTCAATGGTGTTCTCATTTATAAATCTCTTTTTTACAGAGACAGGTCTATCTTCAGTGGCAGGACAGATCGATAGATCAAAAAAAATACAGAAATGATCAGACAGCACCACATCTCTAACAAAGGTGGATGAAATGTTTAGACCTTTGTTAATGAGCAGAGTGTGTCCACGATTGTGTGTGGGGCTGTGCACATGCTGGGTCAGATCAAAAGTGTTTAAAACAGTATAGAGTTATACTAGCAGTGTTGTTTTCTGTCTTGTCTACATGAATATTAAAATCTCCAGAAATAACAAAGCAGTCAAATTCAGAAGAAATTGTTGATGACTTCTCAGAACTGCTATCAGCTAAGACTGGGGAGTATTTGGGAGGTCTGTAAATAATTGTAAACAAAATGCGTGGTGCACCTCCTAAAGCAATTTTTAAGTATTCAAAGGACGGGTAATGACCAAGTAATACTTTCATTGAAAGACATCTTTAAAGAGAGCAATTATTCCCCTACCTCTCCTAACAGCTCTACAGACACTTATAAAAGTAAAGTTTGAGGGCGGATTCATTGAGGATTGTAGCACTACAGCTGTCATCTAACCAAGTTTTATTTAGAAACATGAAGTCCAGGTTGTTACTGGTGAAGAGGTCATTAACCAAAAAGGATTAGATTAGACAGGTTTGCCATATGACTGGAATGAGCCTTAGTTTTCCTATTGCATAACAGAACAGATATAGGGAAAGGTAAAGAAACTTTGGGTTCCCATTTGTTCTGTAAACATTTGTGATTGTTGCTATACTATCATAGCGGGCAAAGCATATCAGTTACCAGTGCTGTTTGAAATGAAATGAATGAATGAAAGTGACCTATTTGTCAGATATGGTGACCCATCTGCATTTAACCCAACCAGTGAACAGTGAACACACACACTTCAAGTCGTGAACACACATACACCGGGAGCAGTGGGCAGCTATCACTGCAGCGCCCGGGGAGCAAACGGGGGTTAGGTGCCTTGCTCAAGGACAGTATCCGAAGCACAAGTTTTTAAATCAAAGCATTGCATCATTATCTTATGCTGATGCACTAATGCAAATCGATGAATCTTACCATCCCTATATCCTATTATTCGTTCTCCCTCTTTCCGATGTTGTATGTCTATGGTTGAGAAGTGCACTCTGAAATTCACTTAAATACATAGTTTTATTTGGACCGCATGGTGCATTGCCTTTGTTTCTGCATTGCACCTTTTATATATTTGTTTGTTAATGTTTTATGATCCCCTATATACACTATATTGCCAAAAGTATTGGGTCACCCTATCTAATAAACAGGTTTGATGCTTTAGTAATTTCCATGAGTACAAACTCATTACTCCACATCAATGGCTTGTACACTTTCTTGTAGCCAAATTTTAAAGAATTTGATGCATTTTTGCCTTTAATTATACAATTCAGTGAGAGAAAGGACAGGAAGCGAAGTGGCCGAGAGAAGGGAGTGGGATCGGGAAAGGACCACGAGACGGGAATTGAGTCGTCCGATGCGCAACCGTGCCACGTGTCGGAGTACTGCCCACGAGGCTGTCGGCTACTTACATTCATTATTTAACTAAAGTTTTGAATGTATATTTGAAAATATCCATCTGTTACAGGCTAGCAATGAATTGTAGTGTCACCGAATCCTAAGCCCCTGGTCAGATCTGACCTGCCTAAGAGCTTGGGTTCTGGGCAGGTTACAAGGCACGTCAGACCCTGGTGTTGTGGCTGGGCTGATCAATGGTTCAAGTCCTGCTCAAGGCAGGTTTGGCTAGGACTGGCTGCACTAATACATTTATTGTTTATTACTTTTTTATCTTATAATTTCTGCATTCATGTGCATTTCTCATTACCAAAAATCCACTCGTGTACCCCCTTATGAATGAATGCAGCGTCTTCATGTACAGGATCCTATAAAAGCACATATGACATTTTAGTCACTCAATCAGATGGTCTCTATGTGATTAAAAATGTGTGCAACGAATGAATGTATTTAATTAATAAATAAGAAACAGAACTTGTGCTTTAAAAGGGGTAGAAGATTGAAAGAAACTCAGGGTTTATCGAAGGAAACACTCTGTAAACCTAACCGGGTCGGGAGCATAAGTTATATGGTTATTGACTTGTAGTATAAGTTACATCTCTTTTAGAAACGGGCTCGACTTACCTCCCATTCTGAAATGGAAAACCTAGAGTTTCCCTCATTTCAGGGTTAACATACTCAGAGTTGACACTAAACCTCCTTTCTGAAACAGGCCCCTGGAGTGCTTTGCAACTTTAATTTAAAGGTTGCCAGTCCTGCATCATCAAGCCCATCGTCTGAAGCATCACCCTCATTACCGTGACAATTATAACATACCTCACATTCAAGTTGATTTTGTGAAGCTAAGACAATAAATGTTTAAATAATCGTATTAAAGGTTTCAGTGATTACAATAATAGACAAGAACCACTTGCGGAAAGAAACAATTTACCTGTTAATCTTTAATTGTTTTTATTATGTTTATAGTGTTATTAGAAATTTCTTAGCAAATCCTCAAAACCTAGCATTAGTTATTATTCAAATGTAATGACCGCCATATGGAAAGGACATGCATTGAAGCTGAAAGTTTGTTGGATATCCTGTTATTATTTTTTTCTATAAATTTCTGGAAATGTTATACTTTTTCTGTTTTTTAGATTAATCTCACAAGTTACAGTTGCATTGAAGGCTTTGTAAATGAACACAATCACTGGACTGTTGTGGTAAACTGAACACTTTACCTTAAAAAGATTAGCAAGATTTCTAATTATTAGATACAGATATGGAATTCATTATGAAGTCTATATTGTAGAATGCTTTTATCGTAAAACTTTTTTACTTTGAAATCATTTAATGTACATTAAAGTGACTACTTTAAATCCCAGTATTCCATTTTTTATTTTCAATGATTATAATTTTTTTACGATTTTAAAAACATAAGCTATTCTGCTGTTGTCACAGTCATGTCTGTTCCCTTTTTGGTTCCCCGTGTTTTTCCCGGGCTACACTTCCCTTTATGTTTCACGCTCCCTCACCTGTCTCTTGAGATGATCCCCGCACCTGCCAGCAATCCCCTCATCACCCGGATTATACATAAACTCTGCCCATTTCTCCATGTGTTTTTGAGTTTCTGTTTAGTAACGTTTATGTTAACAGTTATCTCGCTGTGTGTGGTGTTCTGTCGAAGAAGAGAGCTTTATTCGTGGGTCCATAGGAGAGAGCTCCAAAGATTTAAATTTAAACTGTAAGGTTCTTACAAGGTAGGCTATTAGCTATTATTTTTCCTACAGAATGTGCTTTTTAATGTGAAAGCTGCAGAAATAAGCAAAGTCATTTTCTTTCAAAAACATATTGTAATAACATTGGTAAACTGTTTCATGTCTGAATGGACGTCTGGCTCAGTGGCTCATAAGGATGATAAATCAATATAAAACAAATGCACATTTAAAAATTATAACCCATGTCTTGATGGTCTCTGTGAGATAAAATGCTGATTTTACTAAAGAATCCATATTTTCATATTAAAAAAGCATTTTTAGAGACTGGCCAAATTTACCTGAATGTGTTGAGGTAAAATGAGCCATTGGTTCAGTTAAAATGGGCCACATTCTGAGTTGAGTTTAAGCAGAAATTCTGGTGGTTTATCCTTATTAAAAATTATTTATATTATTAATATATTGTATTGCGGCAAAAAAATACAATCAATGGGTAGCGGAGATAATGAGAGGAGCATTGGCCGAAATAGGGAGAATGTTGTGAGAGGCCTAAAGGCAATGTACGCGTTCTTGCGAGAGCTTTGAATATCCCACGAGTCAAAGGCGTATCAGTGTCTTTGCCATAACACTACTTCTTGTTGTTGTTAAATCTTTTCATGAAATTTATCTTTAGTTGATTAAATTATTTGATGTTCTAATGTAATTTAAATGCAATGTTACACTGTATTCATAATTCTATCAAATTAAAAAGAATTTATTTTGTTTTATCAGAAATGTTTCATTCAGTTTGCAGTTTGACTGGCCCATTTTACCTGAACCTGCGATCTCAAAAAATTTGGGGCAGCTAATGTTTCAAAACCTGTAGGGATCTGATTTTTATTACGTCAAATCAACACAAAAATATTAAAAACCATCCTAATTAATCATAAGCACACAATTAAATGTTTAAAAATATCCATCAGTTACAGACTAGCAGTGAATTGTATTGTCACCGAATCCTAACCCTCTAGTCAGATCTGACTTTTCTAAGAGCTTGGGTTCCGGTCAGGTTACAAGGCATGTCATGGTGACGACGGATACCTCCCTGCTCGGTTAGGGTGCTGTGTGCAACGGGCATGCAGTGTCTGGACGGTGGACAGGCCTCTGCCTGCAATGACACAGTCCTGCATCATCAAGCCCATCGTCTGAAGCATCACCCTCATCACCCTGACAATTTTAACATAGCTTCACAAAATCAACTTGAATGTGAGGTAAGACAATTAAATGTTTAAATAATCTTATTAAAGGTTTCAGTGATTACATTTATAGCCAAGGACTAGGCTTGTGGAAAAAAAACTCTTTACCTATTAATCCCTAATTTTTCCTGTTTTGTTAGAAATTTCAAAGCAAATCCTCAAAAAACAGCATTAGTCATCAATTCGAATGTAATGACCGTCATATGGAAAGGAAATGCATTGAAGCTGAAGGTTTGTTTGTTATCCTGTTTTTATTTATTTAACATTTTAATATCAATTTCTGGAAATGTTATTATACACTTTCTGTTTTTCAGATTAATCTCACAAGTTAAAACTGCATTGTAGGCTTTGGGAGTATTGTGTGTCTGTCACTAACACTTTCCCTCATGCTCCCTTGCCTGTCCCTCATCTCATCACCGCACTTGCCAGCCATCAGCCTTGTCAGCCGGACTTCATATATACCCTGCCTTTCTGTCTTGTCTCAATTGTAACTATGTATTCTGTGTTCTACCAAATGTATCTTGTGTTTAATCATTTATATTAAAATGTATGTTTATAATAATTTACTTTTGTCTGTGGAGGTTTCTGTTACACTTCTCTAATTGACTTTTAGAAGACCTAAGAGAGCTGTGCCATTCATGTGGTAAAAACTGAACCAAGCATCCGAGGGAGAGAAGTTTTAAACTTATTTAATGTCTAAATTCCGTACAATTACAAAAGCTGAGCTGTACATGAAAAGAACAGAATGTAGGGTCTTGACCTGTGCTGTAAAAAACAGGTTGGTGTTTGGTAAAATAATAAATAAAAATACATATAAAATCATTGTTGAACAATCTCTGACTATACGCTGAACAAAATTATGAATGCAACACTTTTGTTTTTGTCCACATTTTGCATGAGCTGAACTCAAAGATCTAAAACTTTTCTATGTATACACAAAAGGCCTATTTCTCAAATCTGTCTAACATTAACATTCTCGCCCCACCCAAACCCTAAACCTAAAGTCAGTGGAGGGTAGCTCATTCTGAGAGGCAGCACAGATTGTCAAAACACCCAGAACTCATAGAACCGCAGTTACATCGTTTCTACATGTTTGGTTTGTTTAAAACCACAGCATGATTGCTCTGTTAGTGTGAATTTCATATGCTTGATCTTAGTTGTGCTTTTAAAACCACATTTCATAAAATCACCAATGATTCAAAAATATTTTGCTTTATGCAACCATGAATATTGCTTGCGGCTATATTGCATTTTATCTCTACTTTTCATGCTGTCATGCCTCATTTAATGTGAAACTTGTGACATGTAGCAATTTAGGTTTTCTGTTGCAACACCGTGTTATTGCTTTTATTCTCATTTCCTTCCAGTTTTCTGTTTACCATGTCTGTTTAACAGACCAGGTTTATGCCTTGAGCCATCTTATCTGACATTATCTTGACAAATATATAGTGTCAATCTTAAGGCTTAATCCTGTAGTAGACTTTTGTTAAATTAGGACAACTTTCCTAAACTCTTAACACAGCAACACACTTAAAACACACAATTGGCAAAACTGTTACTTTTCACTAAACTCCAACACTAATTTTCAAAATACAATAATGCATTAACACATTAACACAATACACTGTGTCTACCAAAACCCTGACACATGTTCTCATACCAACAGGTACATTTAGTCAATCATAGCACAATGTCATAAAAAACACTAACATCAGATGGAATTACAGAAACTGCATTATTTTATGTGTGTCGGTCTACCCATACATATCTTACCTGTTGGTTTCTGGACAATAAATGTCACCGTGTCCCAGCTGAGATTTGTCTGTATTTGTTTGTATGATAGCCTGTGGTTTATGAAAGGGCTTCCAGACCCCCAGGGGCCTCCAGAAGCTTATTTTGCTACATGCAGAATTGTTTATATTTCTATGTATATTTCTAGTGAATATTTCCTTTTTTTCACACTCAAATTAAAAGTTAAAATACATATGAATTGAAAATGTCTCTTCAGGGTTATATACCTCCAACAAGTGTAGCCTTTATAAGTTTGGAAACAATACGTTGTCTTTATACTGTAATATCACATTCACTATTTATCTAATAAAATATAAATGTTTCTTTACACATAAAAAGTAATAGATGGATATGTATTTTAGAAAGGGGTTCCCTCACAAAATGTTCATATTCACTTTACATGTTTATGACAGAAGGCATAAATATAGACTACAGCTGTGATTTATATATTTGCTTTTTCTTATTAGCAATGGAATAAAATACAGGTGATATATTTGTGTTGTAATTCACAATATGAACAACTGGTCACTTTGACTTTGGCCTATAAGTTAGGTTTAGAACGTGATGCTATCTGTTCTGACATACAGTGTGAAAGCATTTGTAAATTTGGTAGTTTAAATTATATAATTTAAAAAGTTAATTTTAAATCTGTGTTAAATGAAATTAAGAAACGTGTGAATTGTACACAGCCAGTTGTTGTGATAACTGTGTTAAGAGTTTAGGAAAGTTGTTAAAAGTTTTGTAAAACTGTAAACACACAATTATTTTGTGTTTTAGATGATAAAAAAACTTATTGGGTTTCTTTATGCATATCATACATGCATATCATAAATATCATACATGCTGACATTTTAATTCCAGCTAAATTCTATAGGCAAAAAGAGGCAAATAAAGATGGGAAATACTTTATTTATATAACAACTCATTAAGTTACATAGCTATTATATTTAGTATGATACCATGTAATTTTCTTCTGGAACTATCACTTTGATGTGCAACAGTCTAGAACGCATGCCCTACTTTTGCGCATATTAAAAAAGACAGTAACAGCAATGTCTAAATAACACACATTAACAGACAACATTCATATTGAAAAATACAACACGTGCTCATCTTGGCCCCTTATCTCACTTTCAAAAGGATTGTTAGCATTTAAGTTTACAGTTACTGTTTTTTTAACCAGAAACATCGAAGTGGCTGGCCAGACAGGAAGCTGCATGGTGTAAAGATGCAAAGTACACTGTACTTTATCATATATAAACACACTTAAATAAAAGAGTTTAAGAGTTAAGAGTTGAACTTAAAGGCTTGTAAACAGGATAATTTAATTCAACACAACTACAGACAAAACGGAAAAAATCTATTTTATAATTTAAATTAGGTATTTAAAGGATGCATAGCTGCATATACTTTTTGCAAATGCACGTTTATCATTAATACATAGGTGACAAACAACTGATTAAACTATTATTAAAACCAGGTAACACCCTGTGGTCCAATGCAAGCAACATTATAAGTGAGCACCAAAAGGATGAACCCTCATTCTCTTTATTTTGTGGGTTTAGGCTTTACATAAAGGTTTTCTGTACTGAGCAATGCAGACACGGAGCTATCTTGCAGTTTTGCGATATCCATCTGACAGTCTTTGGCAGGTCGCACCCCAGTCATCTCCTCATAAACAGGAACCGCGGGCTGTGGCTTTTTTTTAGCCTGTTTACCCTGCATGTAAAAGGAAATCAGAAGGGTGGAGTTACCAGAAACAGTTAATATATGTAGTGTTGTATTAGTATGGTCTTAAAGACTATATCTATAAAATCCACCCCACCACTGTACCTGGAGACACATTAACTGATTTGTATAACTGGTTGTCCAGTAAAATTACAGTTTCACTACAAATGGTACAGTTTGTACTGCAGCAACACATTTCTTTCTTTCTTTCTTTCAAATTTTTTTGAGAGCAATCTAAGCGTAGTGGCTGGTCTGTGCACCACTGCATTACCTGTTTGTAATTAACACAATAATGTCTGTTGTTGTCCCTGATGTGTACAGACTGTAAAATACCTTTAATTTAAAAGCAAATATGAAACAGAAAGTGATACGTACACAGTGAACTGAAGCGAAGGCGATCACCACAACACCCAAAAGACATACAGCTGCAGAGATCACATACAGCAGTGGCAGGTAACTTGAACAACTACAAGGTTCATGAGCTGAAAGAGTTACAACAAATATATTATTACATAAAGAAACCCCAAAAGATTGTATTTTAATGTGTTCATTTTAATATACCAGTTTTGCACTAAATGTATCAAATGCAACAAATTTTTCCTTTGTCAGAATGGGGGAGAAGAGCTAGGAAAATAAGTTTTTGTCAAAAATCCATCTACACAAACAAGTGTTTTCTCGACAGTATATATGTTGGCTTCAAACACCTAATCTGAGTCCCTCTTAAATTAGAGAATTTTTTGTGAATGATAATGAATTATCATATTGTTGAAATTTTGCTTTAATTAGGTGTAAAACCACACAATTAGGCAAAAGTAAACTGTATAGTGACCATAGATTATGACAAAGGTTACATGTCTCATGGTTTCTCATTTCTCAGGTAAAGGCTTACCAATTGGACTAAAATGGTCTGATCAGGGTCTTGATTTTTGATAAAACATTCAGATGGTTGGTTTAGAATTTGAATAGATAAAAATATCTTCTCCTCGAACTGGTGTCTTAAACATGACGATAATATCAGCGTTCTCAAATGGTCACACTGGTCACAGTCACCTGACCTTAATCAGTGAGAAATGTCCAGATTTGAGCTGATGATAGAGGAACCTGATACTACACAGTCGAAAAGTAAACAAACTACAATGTAAACAAATAATAGTAAAACAAATAAGGGTTAAACTGATATGAGCAACAGTGTGGGGAAGAAAGATTTTTTTGGGGGGGAAATATCTATGGCTGCACCCACTCGTCCCAGGTGTTTGGTGAAAATTTCTAGAACAACATATAGTATACCAGCTCATTAACACAATCAATAAATAACTGTCTGTTTGTTTAAGGCATTACCCAGGAAATACACCTGTATTGTTTTATTCAGTTTGTCACATAACTTTTGAATTATTGTGAAGGTCACCTACAGATGTCTTCAACGTAGATCAAATACTCCATCTTGCCAGGAATGTTCCTTTTAGATGGAAGTTGTCCATAGTAGAATTCACAGTAGTACGCATCTGTGTCAGTTCTTTGCAGGTTTGAGATACTCAGATGAACAGTGTGGTTATCCAACCTATCATGGACAGTGATGCGATCCTTGTCCTCAGTTATATTAAAATATGGTTTAATACCTTTATGAAGATATAACACTTGTCTAGGCTGTAGAAGCCTGCGTTTCAGTGAAAAGGCAAACAGCTTTTCCTCTCTCTGTGCAGATTCACAGGAAATGTCAACAGATGAATTTCTTCTGTGGACATAAAGAAAACCCTCATGTGCTGAGGTGAAAAACGTCGATGTTAGTCACATTTTAATAAAACCAATTTTCTAGCAGAACAGCTTTAGACCCCCTGACTGAAAACTGGTGCTTATTAAATATATTTATTTATTTGATAAACAATACTGATTGAAAATGTATGTTGCATATCTGAACATTTTAGTAAAATGTAAATTCATCAAAAACTCCTAAACTTACCAGTCACAGAGGAAGTTGTAAGAAACAACAGAATAACATGAACATAATTTAAGTCTACCATCCTTCAAGCGTAGGAAACAGAAATATTAACTGATTGTGAATACGAAAATATCTTGCATGAAAATAAGGAGCATGATACTTTGACTACAACTTAAAAGGGTGTGGGCTTTGAGGTTCTTTAAAAAAAAGGAGGAAAAGGAAACTAGGGTGAGATGTCACAACTTCAGTCTTTACAAAAACTGTTATGACAACTTTTAGGAACTTGTGTAATATGACAAAGAACAAAAGCAAATGTAAAAGCTAAATAACTAAAAAACTGTTTAGGACTAATTCACTGCCCTTAACATGGTGGTTACTGCCTTGAATATGACCTTTAAAGGGATAGTTCAGTCCCAAAACAAAATTACACAATGTTTTACTCACCCTCAAGGCATCCTAACTTTTTTCTTCTTGAAGTTTGCTTCTTGAAGCATAATGCAGTCGGTAGAATGGGAGTGTATAGGTCCCCATGTTTTAAAGCTCCAAAAAGCACATCCATCAGATCAAAGAACTTGCTCGACACGACTCTGTGGTCTTAACAAAGGTCTTCTGAAGCGAATCGGTGCGTTTGTTTAAAAGAAATATCCAAATTGACAGCGCTATTAATGATTATGTCTAACTTCCGTTATCCCTCGTCCGTCATCCCTGCCAGTTTTTGTATTTTTCATATATTTTGCTTTATTTCTAGTTTACTCTCTACCTTTTTCATAGCATCATACTTGATTTCTTCCATTACATCTGATGATTGGCCAGCATCTTTTCTCCTTTTGTTGGACTGACTTAAGTATAATAAAAAAAATACATTGCTCCAAATTAAGGTTACACTGTCATTACAGCAAGTCAACCCGGTACAGTAAGTGATTGTGAATCATTTTCACACGTTTTGTGCAACTACAAGAGACAACAGATACACTGCAGCAGCAGTTCACACAGACCTCCACATGCTATGAAGTATCAGAATGAAATCCTCAGATCTATTTTCAGAGTCCTCCTGGTGCATGACAATGTCCTGGATGATGAAGCCATTAATGCCATTGACTGGCTCTCATGTTCCCCAGACCTAAATCTGGTTGAGAACCTCTTGGATCTTATGTATCCGAAGCCATCAAGTAGCACCATAGACTGTCCAAGAGCTCACTTATGCTCTGATCCAAGTCTTGGAGGAGATCCCCCAGGACACCATCTCATCAGGAGTATGCCCAGACAATGTTGGGAGTGCATACGGGCATGTGGGGCCATGCACACTACTGATTAACATTAAAAGGATTTTGTCATTTTTTACTCACCCACATGACGTTCTACATGTTTTAAGGCCTCCCAGTGTCTTCAGAACACAAATAAAGATATTTTCAATGACAATTAGACATAATGGTAATTCTGGATATGCATGCAGCATGGTGATCTTTTGTACGCACATCAGCGACTCACAGGAAACAAAGAATATGTTGATTATGTGCGCAAAAGAAACCAAAATAACAACTTTAAAGTACTCTCATCGCTTCATAAAAATTCTATTGAACCACTATGACTAGATGGACCAACTTAACACGGTTTTTAGTACTTCAGTCTTTAGTACTTTTAGTTTTTAGTAATTTACTGGACCTTGACAGAGAGAATTACCACATGTATGAGGAGACCTGGAAAGCGGATGTCATCAATAATGTCTTTATTTGTGCTCCAAAGATGCTGGGACCTTACACAAAGAAATCTGTGAACACACGCTGTAGGAGCCATATTTAGATTGAGGTTAGCTGCCGAAGCACAAGGATTTTTAATCAATGAACATCAGCCGTGAGTACTAGCACTACAAACATAAAGGATTGCGAGCTTGAAAGGAATGTTAGAAAAAACATATATAAACAAACATGCTTATGGTACACACGAAGGCATATTGTCAGATGTCTGAAATGTGTGTGTGAACGTTAAAGCAAAGTAGCCTATTATTTAAACGTTGTCTGATCTACCTAAAATGGCTGATGAGGATATTCAGATGGCTAAAGATGCAAAGATGCATTTCATCGCGCAGAGGCAAATTAGGAGTATGTACGAGGAAAACGAATGAAATTAAAGCTCTACTTGTTGAAGGTGCAAATGTCGAGCATATTGATGAAAGCATGGCCTTGTTATTGTTATTGTTATTGTTGAAGAAAAGGAAAACGATCATGCAGACTGGTATGAACCTAGAATGATGAACTTCGATTACTTTATTAAAGAAGTTGAAGCATGGAGAAGGGATCAACAAACAACAGTTGAACCAAGGGACAGCGTTTCTAACCTTTCTAGCATATCTTTAAGGTCCACATCATCAAAGGCCTCCTCCGCAGCCAAAATCTTGTGTGCGGAGAGAGCTGCTTTGGAGGTGCGTGCAAAAATCCTGCCAGATATACAAGCTTTACAGATGGAAGAAACCATCATAAAATCAAAGATTAAAAGGGAAGAACTGCAAACACAAATAGCAGCAGCAGACGCAAAGATCGAAGTGTTGAAAAACAATACTGAACCACAAGATGATGCAATGAAGGACTATTATGAGGCACACGAGGAAGACAAGGGTGAACCTATCTTTTCTGATGACTCAGGAGTAGATTTCGCTCCTGTGACCAGATTACCTAAGACTCCACTTCAGAGATCCGTTAGTCACGTGCAAAGAAACATTCAAGCAGACATAAGTTCAGTCAGCCCACAGTTGGCCTCTAATGACTCACAAAAGGGCTTAAGCTTGATGGCTAAAACACAAAAGGAAATTGCTGATCTAGTAATTATGCAGCAAAATCTTTCTCTTCTGCCTAAGAGTACCTATCTTTAGTGGTGACCCACTATCTTTAGAGTACCTATCTTTAGTGGTGACCCACTGTCATATCAGTCTTTTATTATTGCCTTTAGACATTTGATTGAGGACAAGACTCAGGATAGACTCTATTTTCTTGAGGGGTTTACATCTGGTCAGGCCAGAGACCTTGTTCGTAGCTGTCTGGACATGAATCCCAGAAGGGGATATATCGAAGCAAAGCAACTTTTAGAGAAACATTTTGGTAATGAAATGAAGATTGCAAATGCCTAGGCATTGAACTGGACAGCCATTAAAGCTGATGATGGAAAGTCACTTTATGCCTATGGTCTATACCTGAGGGAATGCTGCAACGTCATGCAGGATCTAGAATACCTGGATGAGTTGGATGTCACATCAAATCTGAGATGGATCGTATCTAAACTCCCATACAAGCTCCGTGAGCGATGGCGGATGGTAACGTTTGAGTCGTCCCGAAAAAGAACACTCGTATTAGATTCAAACACCTTGTTGAATTCCTGAAAATTCAATCTGACATCTTGCTTCACCCAGTCTTTGGAGATATTAGAGATCCTTCTCCTGTCAAAGCTACAGTTTCAAAATTCAGCCCAGTCAGTGCAAGGATGCCTAAGAGAGGAAGCAGACCAGCACACCTCAACAGCAATCAAACACCCATGTTGAAAATCATATGGAACTGGAAGATTCCACCTTTCGGACAGATAGTACAGTGGTCCTAAAGTACATTCATAACCAAACAAAACAGTTTCATACTTATGTTGCTAACAGAGTTGCCGTGATACATAACCTCTCTCAAGTACATCAGTGGAGATACGTATGTTCGAAAGATAACCAAGCAGATGACACCTCACGTGGATTATACTTAGAATCATTCCTGAACTCCACTAGACGGTTTAATGGCCCTCACTTCCTGCTAAAGGAGGAACCTGAATGGCCTGAAGTACCAAAAGATCTCAGTTACATGCTTTCAAAACTGGGCAAGAGGTTCTGGTTAACATCTGCTAATACCCCGCTACGAAGGTAATAAAATCTTGTATATTTTGTAGACGAATGCAAGCTAAAGTTGGAGAACAAAAAATGGCCGACCTGCCACAGGAACATGTAGCCCCTGACCTACCGCCTTTCTCGAATGTAGGTATTGACTATTTTGGACCTATAGAAGTCAAAAGAGGTCGCTCTCATTTAAAAAAAAAAAAAAAGCCTCCTGCCTGGCAAGCCGAGCCATTCATCTGGAAGTGGCAAGTACATTAGACACAAATTCCTGCATCAATGTTATCCGACATTTCCTGTGTCGAAGAGGACCAGTACTAACCATCAGATCGTGGCACTAATCTTGTGTCTGCGCAGAAGGAGCTAGAGGCCAGCCTGAACAAAATAAACAATGATAAAAATCCAAGATGCATTACTAAACGACCACGTCAAGTGGACCCTTAAGCCACCTTTCGCAGCCCATTTCGGAGGAGTATGGGAGAGACTGATAAAAGCAGTAAAAAAAAATGCTTTCAGTGCTAAAACAACAAACGCTATATGATGATATGCTGCAAACAGCCCTGTGTGAAGCTGAATGCATTCTTACAGACCTAACACAACCGTATCAAGTGACCCAAATGACCTTGAACCACTAACACCAAATCATCTCCTGCAGCTGAAATCCTCTTACCACCTGGACTCTTCAACAAAGATGACTTGTATGCTAGAAAGCAATGAAAACAGGTACAATACCTTACAGGTCTTTTTTGGCAAAGATGGACCACTGAATATCTTTCATTGATGCAAAAACGACAAAAGTGGGCCAATACCAAAAAATAGGTGATATAGTAGTCATAGTGGACCATACAGCACCAAGAAACTCCTGGCCTTTAGGTCGTGTGATAAAGACTCTGTCGGGATCCCAAGGTCTCGTCCGCACCGTTTTGGTGAAAACTAAAACCACCGTTCTACAACGACCTATCACCAAACTCTGCTTGCTCCTGGAAGCTGAAAAGTCAGTTTAAGAGACTGATAATGTAATGTCAGTCTACGGTCTGTTTAATATGCATGCTTTTACAAATTCTGACAAACCTGCACATACTATTTGCATGCTTTCACACACCAGTACATTTTACATACATGGATTTTTCATTTTGCACTACATATACACTTATAATTTGCATATACATGAACTTCTCACTTTTACACCACATTTACACTCTTTGAACTCTCTGATCTTTCCTATGGAATGTACCTCAATACATATGGGGATTTCATAAGACGTTGTACGATAAATAATAATACAGGTGCTGGTCATATAATTAGAATATCATCAAAAAGTTGATTTATTTCACTAATTCCATTCAAAAAGTGAAACTTGTATATTATATTCATTCATTACACACAGACTGATATATTTTAAATTTACAAAATATTACAAAAATAAAATATTCAATAATCATGATGCAATTGCTCACGAGAGCCAATGGCACTACACATTCAAAGCGGACGTAATGATGCAGAGAGACTGCTACGTCTAGCCGAGCGCATCTCTGGATGTGCACTTGACATTTACATCAAGCGCTGTAAAGCCAGGGCTGTAAAGATCCTCAAGGACTCCACTTACCACATCAACAGTTCAACCTGCTGAAGTCTGGCAGACGTTTCTGTAATCTGATGGCCAAAACAGAGAGACTCAGGAGTTTCTTCCCTCAGGCCATCAGACTCAACACGGACACAATTCATTAATTCTATATTTTTATTTTATTTAGTCTTAATTATACTGTACTTTACTTTCACCTTCCCCTCCTTTCAGCTTAGTTAAATTAGTAAAAAACAATTATTATTTTTCCTACAGTCTGCAGAGTTGGCCAGATTTCATTTCACTGCTGGTTGTGTGTCCATATGTCCAATGTGTTTGTGACAAATGACACAAGAAGAGTTTGGGACAAGAAGAGATTAAGTTAGAATCAGTATTGTTGTGGCATTTCCTAAATGGAGAGACAAGTTTCAGCTAGACAGAGACACTGATCTTGCATGTGTTTTACAAGACAGATGAGCATCTGTTTAGAATCCTTTACTGACAGACAACTCACACCGGCCAGTGTGGACAAAATAAAAAATTATAAGGGGTTCTAATGCGTTTCCGGTGTAGACACAGTGTTATGATCAACAAGGTTTGTCTTAGTGTTTGAATGTCTTGTTCTTAATTTAGCACGAGTGGCATGCATGTTTATTGAACAAGCAGTAATCGTTTTCAGATCATCTATCTAAATAGTAGTAAATTATTTTTTGAGTTATGTCTAATAACATGTCATCAAACGCAGCATTTATAAAACTGTATTACTTTACATCATCCATAAACATGATTTCTCATTCAGGTCTGATTGATCATAGACATAAGAAATATCTAGACCGCTTGTTGGTTGCTGGATCATAAGTCAACGACACCACCATATTAGGGGTGGCAACCTTTAACTACAAACACATGCAAGTGAATGGCAGTGTTGCATTTTTTTCTGGATAAAACACAATTCCAATACTTTACAACTTACGTGGAGTACAGGAACATTTCAGCTCCAGTTATCGCCAAAATTTTCATAAGGAATTGTTAAAACTCATGCATGTTTTTAAATTGTGCAACTAATCTGATATAATTTAAGGTAAATGAATTGCACATGATCAGTACAGTTCACTTTGAAATATTATGAAAAAATGAAACGATGACTCTCATTGATTTCGTTATGCTATGTATCACACTATTTAAATGTACGATTGTATTATGCTGACCTGGAGCTCAAGAAAAGCTTAAATGATTACAGGAAAAGTAATCAAAATGAAAAACTTAAGTTTTTTCAGATGTAAGCACAATTAATTAATGTTTTAACAATTTTCTATGACACCAAGTCTAAATATTGAGATATTAAGTATCTAGAGACATGATGTATGCGCGGTCTATATACGTCTATGTAACTGATTTCGGATTAGCGGTGGAGTTGAAGACGACAGTTCCTATTATTCCATGCTCCTTTACAGCATCATCAAACGCGGTTTTTGTCGTTTTGAATATCAGTTTTGAATGTGCACCCTCTAGCAGTGGATTTTGCATACTGCGCCTTTAAGTGGTCTAAAGTAACATTTTGGACATTATGAATAAAAAGTCACTTTACTTTATACGGTTACTTAATCAAAAGTGACTAACTGTTACATCCCCCATAATAATACAGATAAATCATTATTATTAGTCACCATTTATGTTTGTCACTGGGTTTTGCAAATATTTAACCAATACTAAAAAATTTGGACATCCAAGGTTTGGGAAGGACTGTGACGATATGCAAGTAGGAAATGGTATTTTAAAGGCTTACAAAAATGTCTTCTCAATTAAAAGTATTCAATAGAAACTGCAAATCAGTCTTTATTATGTTGGGTTGATTATTAGACCACACTTCTCGAAGCCAATGGTTTGTCATAAGATTCTCAGAGAAATTAGGCATTTTTTCCCCATTTTTACTACAGAAACACTAAAACGGCTACAGGAATGTTTTGCAATCTATTTGGTCATACTGCAAAGTTGCATCAGATTTTTTTAGGTTTAATGAAAAGCTAAATAATACTGTATATACTATTTAACAATATAGATTTTTACACCAACAACATACAGGATAATTGACAAAATATTAAGAAATACCGTTTTGTGCTGAACCGCAAGGATATAAACATTTAATCCTAGCCACGTAATCCTTTATTTTCTGCTCTGATCATGTTACATTTATTAGAAATGTAGGAAATGTAATGTTAATGGAATTACATTTATGCGAAGTTATAACAAAATTTAAGGGAATGTTAATAATAACTGTAAAATATGTTCTGGGAGAAATCTAATTACACTAATGCAAGCAATCCTGTGCAGACCACTGCAATACTGATCAAGAGATAAATGAATTAAGACATGGTATTATTAATGTTACATTATGTTTACCTAAATTACAGGGATCATTACATAACGTCATTAAAAATGGGTCATTTAGAACAGACCAACTACATTTCCACTCTCAGGGTCAAGATCAATGTCATAGAAACAGGGACGAGTTGGAAGGCCTGGAATAGTTGGCATCTGTATAAGAAAAGAAAAAAAGTCAATGTAAAGATAAAAAAGTGCATTATATATTTATATAATTACAATGCTTCTGCAAACTAATTATTGTAAATAATAGCTATACAAACAGGCTACCTTCCTGATGCCAGGAATAAAGAGATAATCTATTAAATGAACTTCTAAACATGGGTTCAGGAGGAGCCTAAACATTCAGTCCTGTCAATCATATTGAGTGTATATTTAAGCAGCAGTTTTCGTGCCACCCCAGCGTTAGTTCTTCTGGCAACCCTCCTCCTCCCCATCTCCTCCTATTTTTTTCTTTTTCTTCCTCTGTGCAGTTCTATTACAAGGGGAGTTAAGCTTGGAGCTCGAGCCCCCTTCGAGGACAGAAAGCCAAGTTTGTTACTAGTATCCATTAAGACTGAAAGGGCAGGCGAACTTGTGAAAAAATATACAAAAAATAGTGTTATGTTTCTTGTATTCTAGTTTTACTGGAAAAACAGGGGATACCCTTAAGCTTAATTTGTGGCCTTATGGGTGGACCCCCTGCCCTCTCTCAGCTCCCCCAGTGACTTGGGAGAAACAGATATATACAATATATTTCAATATTTTGCTTTTAGTAGTGCTTAAAGAAAAGTTTATCAGATTAAGCTAGGTAGATATGCAAGCTGCAGTTTACATGACAACTTTAAAAATCTTTTTATGTGAAATTGCATTATTATTACAGCACTGAATAAACAAAACTCAACAAAATGTGTATGATTGTTTTTATTATGGACAACTTGCAGATTATCTTATTTGTAGTTAAAGAAAACCTCTCCACACGCCAACCGTTTCTATAGTCTAAGTTTCAACATACTATATAAAAAAGATTATAATGAAATAAGATTATACTACTTACTGTGCCAACCAGTGGGTAGAGAAAACCTGCCCCTACACTGGCACGAATGTCACGTATGGGAAGAATAAACCCAGTGGGGACACCTTTCTTTTCAGCATCATGTGAAAGAGACAGATGGGTCTTTGCCATGCATATGGGTAAATTTCCAAAACCCTTGAGGGAGACAATATAAAAACAATATAAAGACACCAACCTCATGTAAACCTTAACAGATACGGTTTCAAATAGCAATGTCAAATGATTAATCGCTATTAATCATTTGACATTCCTAGTTGCTAACAAACAACTGTACACTTTATCTTAGTCTACCCTCCAGTGGACAAAACAAGTAACTACAGCCTTTATCTGTGAGTTGAAATGATTGATCATTATTAAGGATTGTATGCCCCCTATAGGAGGAACTTGACGTGCATCCACAGAATGTCCTTATGTCTACTCAAGCTTGGACTGAAAGGCATGAAAAAAACATCACAAAACATTTACATACGCAATTTTGATGCTTGGTATGACTTTTAAATAAAAAAATTATCAACTGCAGGGGGACTTTTATTACTTTTGGACCCTTAGAGTGGTCTCAAATAAAAACAAAGAGTTTTAAAGAGTTCAACAGGACAAAATAAGTAAAAAAAAATCTTACCTGTTTGCTGTACAGTTCCACTTTCTGTTGGGCCTCTGGCAAAAGTTCAATGTCATCTGCACCATAAATCTTTTGTGCAATAGTTCTGATCTTATTTTCAATAGGTAGCTGCAAGATACCAGCACAAACTGATTATTATAACAATAATGTACACTTGTAAAATTGTGTAAAGAAATGCACACCGTGTAAAATAGTGAAAAAACTAACATAAAACAATGCTGAACAAACCCATTTTCTTGTCATTTGTTACCTCAGTATCATACAGAAGTTTGAATGAGCTGGGTGACTCTGCAGCTTTTTCCACGGCTCTGGCAAGATCTACAGCCCCAGCACCTCCATTAGCCCAGTGAGAGCACCGCACAGCATCAAATGCCCCTGCTTCTTTAGCCAATTTACAGACCAGATCTAGTTCAGAATCTGTGTCGGTCCTGCAAACATATAACCAATGATATTATGCAATATGTGAATATTATACAGCACTTTTATTTTTCATAGTCAGGTGCAATAAATAACATCGAGATGTTGTTGGACACTAGACATGGGCCGAATAGATGTTTTTATGTCTCATCAATGACGGAAAGTGCAGGAATCCACCAGGTTCTGTGCTATCTCATCATTTTTTTTAACTGACTAGAAAGGGGAGCCATGCTTTCAAAAAGTTTGGAAGGCACTGATTTACATACTACACAAGTTTACAACCATTCCAAATATTTTGTGTTGCTTAAATACTGTGTTCAGAGGGTGTTTTTATGCCTATTGGACACCTAAAGGTTATTTTAGTCATGCATGCCAGGGTATCATTTGGTAAATACTCAATTCAAAATGATCTCAACTTCCACTGAACATAAATAAACCAAACTTTTACATAGGTTTTTTAATTTTATAAAACATGTCAGACAATACAAACTAAGGATTTTAACTTTACAAAGATTTTGGCTACCCAGAGATTTTCATAGTCATAGTAAAATGCGCATCACCACTGACATATTCCAGTTTTACTCCGGGTAACAGATCACAAACTGACAACTCAGCTGTAAGCAAAGTTCTTAGTCACAAAACTCTTACACAAGAAATTTACTAATGTTGACTTAAACAGCTCTCGACACAGATTCTCAGACTCGACACACAACACCCAGACTAGTCTTAAGCACAGACCCCATGCTTCTTTGATAAAGCCATTTGTCTAATACTGGTAAAACTGTGTACTAAAAAACAGCACATTTAAATATGTATACTCTATATATTAAAGTAGTAAGTGCAGTCTTACTTGAAAGCATTGACAGCTACAACTACTGGAATTCCAAAAAGCTGAGCATTCTGCACTTGCTTCTTCATGTTATCACATCCAGCTTCCAGCAGTGCCAGATTCTGAAAGAGTACCATTTTCATCATTACTCATGTTTGTGTTTACTATTAAACTGTTGTCACAGTCCAGGAAATGTGCTACAACATTCTCTAGGTGGTACTTTAATTAAACATTTATTGGAAATTATTTTTTAAATCTAAACCCAAATATAAACACTGTCCAGAACAATTTTAAAAGATCAGTCAAACATTAGCATATCATCTAACACAATCTTACCTCCTCAATATATTCTTTTGGCAGAGGCATGCCAGCAGTGACCTAAGGGAAGATGTAATCAAATAAAATGAATTTCTATAATTGTCAATATCCTGTCTTAAATGATGCATACAAGAGATGCAGAATATTATTAACATAAAAATGACTGCCAAAATGCAAATTAGTATAATGGGTTCAACATATGTTTTAAGCACAAGTTATAGTAGTCTGTGCCATTTAGACATTTAATCACAATATTAGAATTTTCATTTTGACAAATGCTTAAATCCGAGACAAAATTCAATTGTTCGGGGTTAATTATTCCTTTAGTTGCATTTGATATTTTCAAATTGGCAAAAGAATTAAACTTACAGTTGGTCCACCTCCATGCATCTTCAGTGCTCGAACCGTAGCAACCAGAACCACAACATGAGGCTTGAGCCCAGAATAACGACACTTGATGTTGAAAAATTTCTCCATCCCAATATCTGCTCCAAAACCTGCTTCAGTGACTGAAAGAACAACAACACATTGTGCCTCAAAAAAAATCCATGCATTTTCTTAGTTTGTAGCATTGTCTAATTTGTAACTTTACGTGTAATTTGATGTAATATGCAAACTTGGACATATGTGGGTTTCACGCTATAGCCATGCCATCATAAATTAGTGGGAAACCTGCGCTTGCTTCGTTTTACAAAGAAGCGCAATGCGCGGTTCAATGTTGGACAACGCAAGTCTAAGGTCATCCTCCACCTGCAGGCGATTTCGGTATTTTGTTTTTATAGCAGTCAATTTTGAAAACCCAGCTTCACACAAATAAGTTGAGGCGAATGGAAGCAGCATTTTAACGGCAGCATCAGACAACTGCCGATATAGAGAGCAAGGGCTATAAAGGTGTCTCAGTCTGGTGTCACTCTTTAATTCAACTAACTGCTCCTCCATGTCAATTGATAGATCTTTTCCTGGGCAACTGAAGGGGTCTCTGACCCATGCAAACGAACTGAAATCCTCACTGAAATAACAGACGAATTGTTGTTTCAGTCCGCCAATATGTTGAACGACTACATTGATCAAAGGGAATATATCTATCCCTGTCTCTTGCACACAGTCGGCGAAGTTGGGAAACATGTCAACATTTTTATTCATTAACCGATCATGCCAAAGATTCAATTTGCCAACGAAGGCACTGACTTTTTCTGAAAGAAGCAAAATGTTTGCATCTCTCCCTTGCATCGACCTAAAATCCGTCCTCTGGAGAGCCAGCGCACCTCAGTGTGAAGTAGGAGCTGCTCATGTTCGGCTCCCATTTCCTGACAAAGCAAGGAAAACAAGCGTGCGTTCAATGGCCGAGCTTTAATAAAATTAACCATTTAAACTGCCTGTTTTAAAACAGATTCGAGAGACTCTGGCATTTGCTTTGATGCAAGTGATTCGCGATGAATCATACAGTGGGTCCATTTGGCTAATGGAGCTAAATGCAGGACTTGAGTGACCATGCCGCGAACCCTCCCTGTCATGGAACGCGCCCCGTCCGTGCATATGCCAGCACACTTGTCCCATGACATGCCTGCGTCCTGTACAAAGCCATTTAAAATGTCAAATAGTGCCTCGCCAGTTGTGTGCGCTGGAAGAGACCGACAGAAAAGAATGTCCTCCACAATATTGCCATTTTTTATATATCTGACGAAGGTAAGCAACTGTGCTATCATTTGCCAGCAAATCCGCACATATCACACATTGGGGCAGGGGTTCAACATCTGTTCCAGCCACTGTAAAGCCAAACTGAATATAGCTCTCATCATATTTTCTTGTTTTAGAATAAGACTTTTTAGCTGGAGTTGCTGACGACGGACCATCGCCACAACTCCTTTTGGCACACGTGACGAACTTATCCATACCACCTTATCACCATGGGCTAGTTCAACTTGACTGGTATTTCACTCAAGCCCACACTGCCAGATATACGAAAAAGGCAGGCTTTTGTGCTCCGCCCCCAACTCAGAAAGAAAGGGAGGCTGAGGAAGAAGGAACCGCTTTATACAGTCTATGGAAGGAATGCGTTTTTTTAATTATAATCATTTTAAAATATTTTTTTAATTACTTTTTCTTAAATAATGAAGATATTTACATGGATTTTTGTAGTATTTGTTTATTCACATTATAATTGAAAATGAATAAAATACACTGAGTATCAGAATGATGACTTGCTTTTTTTCTTGGAATAAAATTGCACAATTTACATTTATCTCTTACATACAAATGAATAACACTTTCACATCCCAGCTGGTTTAAATTGTATACTGTATATACCCCGGCACCTTAAATTGCAGCATAATACAGAAATATTTATATCAATAAAAGAATGTTACCTGTGATCAGTGTAAAACTTACCCACAAATCCCTGAGGCCCAACTAGTTTCAGAGCAATTTTATCAGCCAGGATTGATGAGTTTCCATGTGCAATGTTTGCAAAAGGTCCAGCATGAACAAACACAGGGTTTCCCTGATAAAATATTCATTTAAAGGCTTAAGACATATCCTATTGCTTTTTGAAATGTATTGATCCAAGCAGAGTAATGATACAATTTGTCTTAATCAGAACAGACAATGATCTATGAAACCTCTAAGAAATGTGCAGCTTAAGAAAACTATTAATGTATGAATAAAACACCCAACACAGGATCCCAACTCTCACCTCTAGTGTCTGCATGAGGTTGGGTTTGATAGCATCTCGCATGAGTACAGTCAAAGCTCCACACACTCCCTAAAACATTACAAACATTATTAAAACCACAGAAACCATCTGATAATTTTCATACATGGTGAATAAGAGAGCTACACACCAAATCCTCTGTGGTGACAGGCTGACCACTGCGGCTGGTGGCCACCACCATTTTCGCAAGCCTCTGGCGCATATCCTCCAGACTAGTGGTGAGTGCTAAAACTGCCATAATCTCACTGGCCACGGTGATGTCAAACTGAGCCTGCAGAAGACTGTTACTGAAGCTTGGCAACAACAAAATGAGATAAAATTTCATTCTACCAGATTAGTTCTATGGTACTGCTGTCCCAAAAGATCGTGATCAAAATAGTTTTTCCATTAAATGCATGTACTACCTGGACCTTCCCACTTAAACTTATTGTTTGTATTGAATACTACCATGTTATGGTACTAGAGACTAGGATAACACCACAATCAAGTTGCAGTAATGTTTTTCACATGTGTCCTTTTTGGTGCACTGTATTTGTTTTTGCACTAATAGATTTCAGTGGTGTAAAGTATTGGAGTAAATGTAATTAGGTACTTAAGTATCTTTTTGGCTACTTTGTAGTTATACTGAGTATCAAAGATATTAGCAACTTTTACTCTGTACTTGAATACATTTTTGAATAAGTATATGTACTCTTTACTCCACTACATTAGTAAAGACTAAATCAATTACACATTACATTTTGCATGGCACCAAACTTTTTGTGCAGCAATTTATTTCTGCTATACAGAAGAAGCAATATTGCCATTTACAGGGCATTGAAGGTACTATATCTTGTGCATTTTCCCTTACTTACTGAAACTTGTCAACATGGCTTCTTGATGCAAATGCATTATCAGGTAGTTGTCAATCGCTGGAGGTTTATATGTGAGATGAGGAAATGACTGCAGCCGGCAATGAGGCCAAAATCTGCATGTCCAGAGCTTTGACTTTTAGTTTTCCTTTATATTATTGTATGTATCAGTTATACTGAAGAGTTCTTTTTGAAGTATATTGGTTTACTTATGAGCACTTGAGCTTAACTGAGACTTGAGTGTTTGTAATATGTGTTGCTATGGTGTCGACCTTGATTTGTTGCAATTTTGAGGTGTTCAGTTTTTTTTATGATTTCAGAAAATAAATGCAATTGCTCTCCTCACAAATCTTTGAGCCTATTCAGTATGAGTAAAATACTCAAGTACTGTTAAACTCAGATACTCGAAGACTTTTACTCAGGTCATTTTGGAATCGGTGACTTGTAACTTGTAATGGAGTAATTTTCACAGTAACGTAACTGTACTTTTACTCAAGTATGGTTTTCATGTACTCTTTACACCCCTGATAGATTTTCAAAAGTAAAAATACAATACAAAACCTGTAAAAAAACCAAATAAATGCAATTGAGTTCAAATAAATTCAGTAGAATGGTCTTTATGTTTTGTATCTAGTTAAAATATAAAGTAAATTCTAGTCGGACATGACAAAAATGACATGGCCCCAAATGTACGCACTGTGCTTTGTCTGTCTGTCACTTGTTACTGCTGCCAGCATTGAGAGTATCCCAACAATGTTACAGACAATGAAATATAGTTGTTTGCCATTCCTTTTTCATTAGTATAAGCATTTATGTGTGTAAGTGTGTGGCTTACAGTTCTGGTGTAACCCTTCTCAGTTGGAGACTGGCCAATGGTGATTTTTCTCAGGAAACGATCATTTGTGTCCAGCACTGTTACAAATACAAATGTTACTATAAAAAACTTAAATATATATGTATTCTTCACCACAATCTTCAGCAATATTATCCAAGTTGATACAAATGTAGTTTCATTGAATACATTTTTACCTCGCTGCCAGGTAACAGATTCAGGGTCCATATCTAGCCTGGCAAAATGTGTGATCTCCTCCTCTGTTAATGTACTGGGGTCATTTTTCTCTATGCCTAGTTTCTGTGTGTACAAAGTACAAAGAACATAAAAAATTCTAATTGCGGACATGCAACCGGGTGATTCTATGCCGAATCAAACACTTTTTTTAACTTATATTTTATTATATACACCACACAAATGCATACAATACAGCATAATATTAATGTTGTTATTATTTTGTTTACATGTTAATCTTTCATATTTTATATAAGTAATACATGAAAAAAAAAACATATATAAACATTTACATGGTAAAATGAAATGAATAGGAAGAAATAATTATCTTAAAGGGAAGGTTGAATGGTGTTTCATGCATTCTGACTTCTTTACACTATTAAACTGTTGTCTTCTCATGCCTAACATGGTCAGCGTGTTAAAAAACGAGTTTGATGTATGACGGAGTATTTCTGTGCTAGTTACGCTCCCCCAGCACTACAACCTGTTTCGAAACAAGGAACCAATTCGTTTAATTGGACAATTCTTCCGGAAAAGCATGCGCAACTTTTTGTGCAGTATCTCCATCCATGCAACAGCCGGCGGACGCAAGGTTACGCAAAGGCTGTGCGTAATCGTCTTTAGCTCCGCCCACAGCACCCCCCCGGGCAGTCAGCTTTTTCTGGAAAAAATCGTACAGCTGTATCTGTCTTCTGTAAATGTGAGAAAACTAAAGACTTTTTGGAGATATGAAGAACACAATACTACTCTACAGGTACTCAAGATTAACATAACATTGGCAGAAACTGCGTAAAAAATGCCCCCTTTAATGAAATGCTTTGTGATTAATTATTTTATTATTAACGGCATTACAGGAGTCCACCTTTTAAAAAATTCTGCTTTCTGAAGTCGTAATGCATATGTGATTTGTTCCATTTCGAACTTCCACACTTTTTGAATCCAATGGGTCAGTTTTTAACCATCTACATGTAATGCTGCAGCAAGTAAGATTTCTAAAAGGTATATTTTTGCCCTACTGTCAATGCCCTCCAGACACACACACCTAAAAGTGCAATCATGGGCTCTTTAGGGATTTCAATATGAAAGATCTCTTTAAGAGCATCAAATACATCTTTTCCAATCATTTCTAAATTTTGGACATGACCAAAAGTTATGAGTATGATTACCAACCACAATGGCCACAATTTCTCTAACATCTGTCTGTACAGGACGGATTCCATTTTGCTATTATCTGGTCCGAAAAAATTATTAATTTCCACTTAAACGCCTTCCAGATACTATAACTAGTCACACAGTGTGCTTCTCCACATACTTCCTCCCAAGTTTTATTAGGAATTGTTCTATTAATTTCAGCTTCCCATTCTTCCCATCCTTAATCTGTAGGGTATTATTTATGTTCCTGGCTAGAAAAAACAGGTATCCTTTAGAAATGACCTGTTTAGCCTCCTGTCCTGTTTGTAATTCTTTTAAAAAACATTACAATTCGGATGGCTTTTTAACGTGATCTAATTCCTTATGTGTTGTAAGAAAATGTCTCAGTTGTAGATATCGGAAGAATTCAGACCTTGGGAGCATAAACTCATTACTTCATACAGAAGTTGTTCAAACGATTTAAGTGTATCATTGTAAAATACTTGATGCATGCCGAGTCCATGCTGGGACCACTTTTTGAAACCTGGGTCTGTTTGAGATGCTATGAAGTCATTAAGGTAACCAATACTAGCTGCAGCTGATATTTTTTTTAAGATTAAGCTCTTAAATATGGAATTGTCATCTCTGGTTCTGTTAGAAAAAGTAAGACATCATCGGCATATAATGACAACTTATGTTCCTCTCTTCCAATTGTGATGCCTTTGATTGCACAATCCTCTCGAATGAGTTGAGCAAGAGGTACGATGCCGATGGCAAACAACAAAGGTGACAGAGGGCATCCTTGTCTACATCCACGTTCTAAGTTAAAGCTCCTAGATCTATATCCGTTAACACTAACAGAGACATGATGCAGACTTGAGTAAAATGTTTGAATCCACTTTATGAAATTGGGGCCAAATTTAAACCAAGCATTCACTTGGGCCTTTGCCCTCTTTGTGAATAACGACAATGGTTGCATCCTTCCATGAGGGCGCAACTGTACCAGACTGCAGTGCATAGTGATATGCTCTTAATAAGAGAGGGGCAACTTGTTCTTTAAAACACTTTTAGAATTCATTTATGTATCCATCCAGTCCCAGGCTTTTATTGTTCTTTAGCGTGGATATTGTCTCAATTATTTCATATTCCTCAACTGGCTAGTCTAAGTCTTTTATCATTACTTCTGTTAAGTTAATTCAGTTAGTTTTATATTCTTTAGGATGAGGCCAAAATATTGTTATCAGAGCAGGTATCAGAGATTTTATAAAGATTTGTAAAATTCTGCAAAAGTTTCTGCTATTTCATCAGGTTTAGTCAGAGAATTGGAATGGTTACTAGATTTGAGTTTTTGCACATTTAAAGATCTTTGCTCTCTTAATCTAACTGCTAATAGTCTGCTAGCCCTATTGCCGTGTTTATAGTATCATTGGTTAGAAACCTTAGGTTACCCTCAATCTTATCAGCAATTAAGCTTTTATATTCTCTTCGTACATCTTTTATTCTGTTTAGAATTTGCGAATCTAAAGTTTGTTTATGTCTCTTTTCTAAATGTTTAATTTTATTTTCTAAATCTTGTTTAATTATTCTCCCTCTCTAAGGTATGCTTTTGCACAATCCCATAAAATGATATTTCGGTGGTGTCATTTGAACTGAAATATAAGTTAAGTTCTATTGTAATGAAAGTGACAAAACCTTTATCATTAAGGAATAAGGAATTTAAGTCTCCATTGTTTGGAAGTTTGTCTTTGTCCTATATCCCATGTCAATTCTATAGGTGAGTGGTCTGAGTTTGTCATTGGAAGTATCTTCACGTTAACCATTCTGTGAAGGTTATACCATCACTTAAAGGTGAAAAAATGGTCTATCCTGGAATAAGATGTGTCTATGGGAATAGAATCTTACTTTTAGTCTGTTGATCTGGACTGGAGAAAACTTTCTCTGACCATCAGTCAATGGTACCAAGCGATTGAAGAGAGCCTACAACAGCAATAAATATCATTTAGTTGTGTTTACTGGTGCAAGGGGGAACACATGACATGTGTTTGACATATAGTCGAGCAGCCTGCTCTATTTTTGATTGTCAATTCAACATATCTACATTGATTATAACCTAGTCGTGTATGTAGCATGTCTGGAGACAGTACAAAAAAAAAACTAAACTTAAACGGCATTTCAAAAGTTGCCTTAAATAACTATTTTACTACATAACTATGAAAGCCCAATCCTGCCAAAATTTAAAAAATGAAAACAAATTTTTTTTATTAATACATAAATTAATTTACATTTATTTCTACATTTCTGTGTCATGGTCATACAAATCTGACAAAACCATGGTTTCTACACTTATAAAAACCATTGATGACGTCCTTAAGGTTTTTTAAACCTTACTATAGTGCACTAAAGTATACATGACTATAAAATATATTATGCTGCAGTTTACCATATTAAATACTGTAATATACTATATTATTGTTTCATGTGGTCACACTCATCGCTTGCATGCCATTTTATCAAAGCACAAGATGTTTTTGTGGCCTTAAGAGTTGGCCTGTGTCTACACCAGCATTCTGTGCTCGACTACTTTTTCTGAAACAAGACAAGCAAGACCATATGGACACAGAAATTTAGAAATAATTAAATGTAGAAATAAATAAACATGAAAATGTAAAAATGTGGAAATACATAAATATTAACATAAATGCATAAAATAAATACAAAAATGTGGAAACACAAAATGAACACAAAATGAGACATTTTGAAGAATGTAGAACAGCAAAAAGTTCTGGGGTAGTTTTAACTACCATTGTTATTTTTCCTTGCTATGGTAGCAATGGCACCCAAGAACTGTTTGGTACAAGCATTCGTAGAAATATCCTCTGTGTTCTCAAATATTCACAATTTCTCTGTGTTCAAAGTAAGACATTTATACAGATGTGGAACACCTTTTTAATAGATTAAAAACTTTTCTTGAATATTTTTGACAGGATTGGGCTTCCATACATAACTGCATTAAACTTTACTTACAATTAGTTAACACCAACAACAAGCAATTAAATGGAGTAATAGCATATTTGATTAAAGTATTACCTTATCAGACTGAGTGGCTTCATGAAAGATTCGAGCATCAATTGCAGCAGCAACCAAGTTATTGGCTGCTGTTATGGCATGAATGTCACCAGTCAAATGAAGATTGAACTTAAAAAAAAAAAAAACACAAACCACATGATTTCATATAGTGACATGAGCTAATCAATCGAATAAACCGAATAATCAAATAAAATCAATAGAATAAATCAAGCAAAAACCTCTTCCATAGGAATAACCTGAGAGTACCCCCCTCCAGCAGCACCACCTAAAGTTATTAATGTAAAGTTCTCTATGAATTTATTAATTAACAAAATATACAGTAGCTGAAAAGTGAAAAAAGAGCTTTCTATGTAGTTCTGTAACTGCAGGTTCAATGTCTGAATATCAGTTAAACTTACCTTTGATGCCAAACGTCGGGCCTTGTGATGGCTGGCGTACACACGCAAACGCATCGTGTTTGAGATGAGCCCCAAGTGCCTGAACCAACCCAATTGTAGTTGTGCTCTTTCCTTCACCCAGAGGTGTCGGTGTGATTCTACATTTAAAATAACATACATTCCCAAGTCATTTACAAGTGTTTCATTCAGTTAAAATAACCCCAAGACCACCAGCCCTACACAAACCTATGCAAATTTTCACTATGTGAATTAAACTTGTAAATATATGATGGCATAGCAATTACAATTTGAACAAGTTCCTATAATCGTTCATCATTTAAATGAAAAATCAATTCCACAATTACTCGTTATTATACAACAGTTATTTCTGGTTCTCGAATCTGATTGGTTGAGAGCTGTGCGATATTCAAACGTATCTTTAAGCAAACCACTTCACTCCTGCTTGTATCACTCCGCCACTATTAGTCTTACTCTATGAGACTAAAAGTAAACACAGGAAAATTGCATTATTAACATTAATAATGCAATTATACAAGAAAATATATTTGTCAATAATGTTTGGCATCTTGACAGACAGCAACCTAAGGCAGGTACTGGCTGATTCCAACTACACTGCATATAAAAAATGTAGTGATGTTGTTCTCGGTGTCATTTTATTCTTTATGTCTGTCTGGTTTATGATTTAGAATGCATGTAAAACTGCCTTTTCGAAGACATTTATCAGATGTTTTTACACAGCAGATGTTTTCCAGATCTTAAAGGAATAGTTCACTTTAGAATAAAAATGTTAAGATTATTTACTCCCCCTCGAGTTGTTCCAAATCTGTATAAATTTATTTGTTCTGAAGAACACAGAGAAAGATATTTGGAGGAATGCTTGTAAACAAACGGATTATGGGTCTCATTGACTACCATAGTAGGAAACATTACGTTATCATTTTTTTGTTCTGTTGAACACAAAATTAGACATTTTGAAAAATGTAGGTTCTGGGGTAGTTTTGACTACCCTTGTTATTTTTCCTACTATGGTAGTCAATGGCACACAAAAACTGTTTGGTTACAAGCATTCATACAAATATCTTTCTCTGTGTTCAACCAAACAAAGACATTTATACAGATATGGATCAACTCTGGGGGGTGGCAGCACACATCTTACAGAAGTACCTGTGCTATCTGTGTCGTGACCCGTCAATTATCGCACCTCATGAACTCTGGTGTTCATTGTCCAACTGAACTGTCTTTTATTTCTAGAACAATGAAAAATGGCAGTGTGGCGGTGTGCAAGTAATGTGGATAGTCGACCACTGTGTAACACAGTTTACACTAACTACCCGCCCATATCCCTATACTGATATACATCTTAGGAGGTAATCATCACGTTCCAATAACATCCAATGTTATCTCTCTCAACTGATACAATGCTGAAACTAATATGATCCAGTCCAGATACGTCCTCATAACGTTAACTGGGATATTATTCTTCATTTATAAATCTTCTGTTAGTATGTTTTGGTATTAATACATATGACTTTCTTATTTGCTAATTTAATGACATAATCAGATGGTCCCAAGCGTTACTCTGCCACGTTCACTTCGTTTTTCATCATGTCTGTTGTATGTGTTTCATGCATAAGCCACATGCACATGCATGACCTTAAACTCGATCATTGTTAAGTTCTTTAGATAAATTATTATTGACATTAATCGATCGATGTGGCACTTGATAGAAACTGGTAATAGACAAAAAAGATTTGTACCCAGTTACAACCACATATTTGCCATTTGGTTGTGCCTGCAGTCGTTCAAGTATTTTCAGCTGGACTTTGGCCTTGGTTTTCCCAAAGAGTTCCACTTCATCCGGGAAAATACCAATTTCCTTACTAAAAAGATCAATAGGTTTGGGTACAGAGGAGCGAGAGATGACAATATCGCTGCAGGGGAAAATAAACAAATCAGCAATAAGTTTTATGGATATGCAGTCAAGAAGTAAACCATCCATAATTTCATTTGAAAATAGCAGGATTTTCTTTGAAATACTACTTGCTTTTGGTACATTTTTATGAACATTTGCAAAATGTAAGCACTAGAAATAAACAAAAAATAAAAACCATATTTAATGGACACTTCCTAACAACTGGACCAGTTTCCTATTAATTACTGTTACAATGCCATAAAAATATAAGTAAAAAAGCAACTTCCAAATAGCATTTTAATACTGCTATCAAATTGATTTAAACTGTAGATTGTGTCAAATGCAGTGAGTAGATTTGACAACAAATTGATATTGCATTAATGACTCAAGGTAAAAGTAATCAGGTTCCTAAAAAACATGGTGACAATTTGTTTTTGTATTTTGCAGTCTGTTGATCAAGAAAACTATTAGTAAACTAAAAGTAAAGAAATAAAACAAAAATATATCTAACCTTGGAACAGGACATTGCAGGTTGAGTTTTGTGTAATTTATGTTCCACTTCCCGCGTTCTTTTGCTTGAAGGAATTGTTTGGCACTAAAAACTGTGTTCTTATGAGACAGACAATTCTAATATGATTCTGTTATAAAACACATTGTTTAAAATGCCAGTAAAAAACACACATACAATTTATTGTTTTTACATGATTCATTTGGTCACTCTATACTTGTCCTCTTGCATATGATATCTAATATGAAAAGCAAACAGGTTTGTTTTGGTAAGAAATTTAAAGAACTATAACATACACTATATAAACAGAAGTATTGGGACAGCCCCATTGCCACAGATAAAATCAGGCACCTAGCCATTCAGTCTGCATTTATAATAATTTTGGGGGGAGAAACAGACTATTCTAAGAAGTGTAGTGAAGTCAAGCATAGTATTGTAAACGGATGCCACCTTTGCAACAATAAGTTCATGAAATTTCTTCTCTGCTAGACATTCCACTGTTAACTGTAATTGAAGCTGTATTGGAGAGTGGAAGCCTTTAGGAAGGACAACAAAAGTCGCATTAATGTCTATGCAATGTCATTTAAGTCCCTGTTGGTGCTATGGTCAGGTGTCACAATATCCAAGACAGCTACCATAAGTGGCAAATGCTAGTAACATTTAGCAACAGACTATGCCCATTGTTTGCTTTTCAATTTGTTATATATGAGATTTTACTACAATCAGTGTGGTGTTAATTATGTACAGTGTGCATTTATGGACATTATAACAACAGACTAGCTATTTCTATTACTTGATAAAGTAGATAAAGACCACAATAAAGTACCTCCATAAGCATGGCAACAGTCATAGGTCCAACTCCTCCAGGTACAGGTGTGATAAATGCAGCATGATCTTTGGCAGAATTATAGTGAACGTCCCCAACCACTTTCTTTCCACTAGGTCTGTTGCTGTCTGAGAGAACATTATTACTTGGAAAAAGCCCTGAAAGTCACTTTGGATAAATACGTCTGCCAAATGTATACAGTACATTAAATGCATATAAGTACAGTACTTGGTCATTTTCTTCATTCATTATACACTGAGATGAGTCTTTTATTATGAGTCTACTACGGTTTACACTTACATTTATTTTTATCTAAATTTAAAAATTCATTTAGTCTACAGCTGTCTAAAATTGCAGCATTTTTTTGCTTTACATCTGCCCAAGTTAAAGGAATAGTATACCCTTAATTAAAGCATCATAAGCTCTACAGAAGGTTATAAACAAAAGGCACTGGGCCACGTGTTAAAGACACTCACCAGGGACGGTGTTAATACCACAGTCAATGACCACAGCTCCCTTCTTCAGCCACTCTCCTCGAACCATCTCCGGTTTTCCAATCGCAGTCACAAGGATGTCTGCCATTCCCACCTACAACATGAAGCAAAAAGTTTCAGTAATTAACACTGAACTCAAGTGATGATTTAAAAATAAGAAACGCTGTCTACAACCAACAGTGTCTTCATACCAAACTCATAATCACAGGCTCAAGTATCAGTTATTTAATACTAGTCACCAACATACTACTATTAACCTCTTAATTGCATTGTTATGCATACTATTTATCTTAAAGAGTACATACAACAAGATCATCAAAATTACATTTCATGCAGTGTGTAATGTTGCTGTGTTTAAAAGTAAGCAGTCTGCCAAGTTGTAAATCCGAAGGTGAATAAATAAAGTTATTTGCTTGGAAAAAAGAGAGTCGACTCTGAATGACACAAACGAGTCGTGACCTAGTCCGATTCTTTAACTGCCGTGTATCTACGTCACTAGAAATAGTCCCCGCCTGCCCGAACATGTGTGTTTACATTGTGTGTTTTGAACACACGTGCTAAACCAATCACAGCAGACTAGACCATCTGACCAATCACATCAGACTAGGCTAGCGGAAAGGTGGGGATTAGACAGATGAGAGTCAGTCAAGAAGTAAGGTAATAATAACTGTTTGTTATGAAATAATAGTGTTTTTACACCATGTATGTACAACCTGTTGTCGTACACTCTATAAACCAAAGTAGTCCCTTAAAAATCTCAAGCTATATACGCTTTAAAATATGTCAGTGCCATTGTATGGTCTCAATGTACACCAGTAATGTTGTTTTCAAAGACATTTTAATAAAAGCAATATCCAAGAGAATAACTAAGGCATAGTCCTGGCTATAAAAAATAGTGTTCACTTGGCATCAAACACCCACTGCCATGTTGAAATATGGATGTAAACACACAATGTTTACACAAAAATGTGAAAAAACATTGATTAATTCATGCGAAAAACATTGATATATTCAAGCTTTATGGAACAAAAATATGAAAATATGGTTAACCTTAATTAGTCCTTTATGTGTTTCTATGGATGCATTGCGATTTGTTAGCTCATATAATGATTAATTGTACCAACTTGCCAACCAATCCTAAGTTGGTACTGGTGCAATGTTAAGAACCAGAAAGTACAGTATGGTTTTTTTATGCATTTTGCAGATGCTTTTATCCAAATCGACTTACATTGCATTACACAATACATTTTTATTTGAGTATGTGTATGTGAGTATGTGCAATCCCTGGGATCGAACCCATGACCTTGGCATTGCTAGCGCCATGCTCTGACCACTACAGGAGAGCTAGTATGTAAACATATGAACCAAATAATGCATGTACTTCCAGTTAATATTTAATCTTGTGGAATAACATTTGTTTGACTATTTCTTGTAGGCAGTGCTGAAACAATGGTCTTTCGATTGTCCAAACATGTACACATTTCCTACTTCAGTAACTCAAATCAGGGACATATATCGAGCACAGTAACAAGCACAAACTACATTCCTTTTTACCTCTGATGCCAGGTCTGCAGTCTTGGAATGACAGGTTGTCACAGTAGCATGATTCCACAGAAGAAGGTCATGCATTGGTGCACCCACAATCTTACTGCGGCCAATCACCACAGCCCTTTTTCCTGCCAAAGGCACACCTGACATACAAAGTCACTGAGTGAATATAATGCAAACTCAGTGTTTCCCTGTTCACGTTGTGTTGGGAGCACACTGCGCGGCTGAACAGCATCTGGCTAGTTTGCATTACAAAATACATTCACGAGAAAACCTCTTCAAATAGCGATTGTGTTTCCCTCAAATATGTTCAATGTAAGAATATAACAAGGTGTTTATGTAGTTTTAACTTTATCTGTATGCTATGATGAGAAATGAGGGTTCAGTCAGAGATGAAAGGATGTGATACAATCACTTTCCTCTCACATATATAAGTTAAGCGTATAACATGTTGGGTGTTTGTTGTTTTAAGATTAAAAATGAGATTGCAAGAAAATCATGAAGTCATGGTATGTAAAACACAGCAGACATCACATGCGTGTTTTAATAGTAAAATTGTTACTATTTTGCAGTCTAGTATTCAGACAGACCCTGGTATTCTTAATTTTTGGGTGGGTGCTACAACATGTTTGCTGGTGCTCCTAACTCTTTGAAGTTGGGAGCACCAATGCGACCAAGTAAAAAAGTAAATTTTTAGACCTGCATCCTGTAACACAGCAGAACTACAACATTAAACCTGAAAGCAAATCTGCTTAGAAGTAGAAAAAAAAGTTTTTATAAGAGCCAATTAACAATAAAATATATCCCAAACCTTATATTGTAGAGATTTGCAGACATTCTTTGCTGTATATACAAATATCATGGAATTTTATGTAATACTCTTTTTTTTTTTAGCAGCATCCACAGTTGTAGAGGGGTGCTGTTGCCAGAGCCAAATGGCATGGCCGGTGTAATAAAAATGTTCAAACTTTTTACACATTTAAAAAATATGGTCTATTTTGAAAATGGGCTATGATGCTGCGGTTCTCGTCTGGTGTGCGACCCCCCCTTAAGAATTTTACTTAAATAAGGCTGTAAGATTTATGTGGTGCGCTTCTTACCTGTTTGTTTGATGAGCTCCATACATCCTTTGGGAGTACATGGTATAAAACAGTCTCTAACATCACCACGAGCCAGTTTTCCCGCATTAATACAGGTCAAACTTAAGAAAGCAAAAATAAACAATTACTTAAAATCATCGTTGTGAAAATCATTAGTAATGCATTTTTAAAAACAGCAAATAAAATACTTTGTTTGAAACACAAATTCAAACAGCAATAACATAATTTTATAACGGCTTTAAATCTCTTTTTGCCATACCCATCCACATCTTTCTCCGGTGCCACAGCATTAATAACCCTCTCTGTATTTATAGCGTGGATGGAGTCAAGGGGCAGCTGCACTATGAGTCCATGGACAGTGGAATTCTCATTGATTTCATGAACCCTGGACATAATCTTCAGTGCACAAAAAAGCAGCAAAATGAAGAATTGCAAAACAAAGAGATAACTGAATAACTGAAATCAAGTTCAACTAAATGTTAAAAGTCAGCTTTTTAGAATAGTAAGTTATGATGACTTTGCTTTGGCTGATCTACTGTACCTCATTTTCAGTAGCGGTCTGTGGAAGCTTCACATGTACAGCATTGATTCCTATCTTAAGAGCAAAAGAGTTATTGTTATTGAAGGGGGTCTTTAAGTTATCAGTGTCCTGTTGATAGAATCTAGCAATTAAAGGCTTTGAAAATTCCAAGTACGTGGTCTCAGAATATACCGGTATTGTCAATAACCGTGATATTTAAAAAAAAAAACGATCCCGTGTTAATTCTGGAGACGGGACAGAAGGACAGGGGAGAGTGACAGAGGGTCTGTGGCAATCGCACAGCGGCTCTAAGGTTTACCTCTTATGAAAGGTTTCAGCTGTTTGCTTTTAATTAGAATTTCATGTTAATTGGTTAAAGTTTTGTTTTAGTAGCACAAGGAGCTGCATGATATTTGGCTGATGGTTTTCATGTTGTGGCTGATGAGTATGTACAATACCTGTGCCTGTAAGCTAGCATAGAATTATTTTAAAATTGCATCCTTGTATGCATTTGCACAGTGACTGTTTAAAGAAGTTGGGATGGTTGCCTGTGGAAAAAATAGTGCTTTTTTTAAATTCGGTAAGACTCGTAATTTTTTTTATAATTCTGTCCCTAGCTATTTAATGAATTACTATCATATGGTGAGATACCAACATTTATATGATACCAGGGCTAGGGATTTTAATATTTGTCCTTGCAGGATTAAAAGCTTGGTGCGGAAAAATATGTTTTATATACTAGTGCAATAGCATGGAATAAGGTATCGTCATCGATAAAGTGTTTAGAACTAAGGAGTTTTAAAAGAGTATTGAAAAAATGGCTGTTTGAGAGTTGCTAGTTAGGTAGGTGTTTATTTGTGCTTAAGTGATTTGATCATATTGTATATTTGATTATATCGTGAAGTAATATGTGATTTAGGGGGTTTATTTTGTTTTGTTTCGATTCATCTGTACTATGCCTTTATTTTCGTGAATAACATTGAGGACCGCTATGGAAATAAGCCTATAGCTTTATTGTGTTTTTATCCTCGACAGTTCTTTTAAGATTTTTTCTACAGTTTTATCGATTCTGTCAAATAAATTTCAATTCAATTCATTCTAAGAATAGTGTCACTGTCTGTGACACTTGCAGTGCACACAGAATCAAAACAGGCCTGATGCATCAACTAACTGCACATTGCCATGAATCAACTACTGTGCCAGGTGTACAGAGTGTCAATGTAGTGTATGGCTTTACCTCAGCAGCGGCTTTCAATTTCATACTTATGTACAGGTTTGAGTCCTCTCTGTCTCCCACCTACAACAAAGATTAAATCAATCAACATGCAAACAGGTAGCACAATGAGCGAACAAGAAGTACAAAAACAACAATGTTTTTTTAGCCAAAATGTTTGTGAAATAAAATGCAGTCTTTTGTATGTAAACTATTATATTAGTTATTGGTCACAGAGAATGAAAGTGATGCTGACACTATTGGGTGAGTATATACGACCCTTGATCTGGTAGAGCATTGTGTAAGCAAAAGGCAAAAAGTTAAACATGTGGTAGCACTATGCAAAAGTTTATGTACACAAAAGTTAAGAAATATTGACAAGGAGTGCCAAAACGTTTGCAAGCCACTGTAATAATCATCCAAAGGAAAAGCATAGGGCCTCCCTACATATGAAAAACACAAGGCTCTTTGCAGGTACTTGGGTCCTAACAAAACTGGTGCAAAATCAATTTTTTTTTTATTCATTTAATGAAATAATGTCAAATTAATTTAGCATTAACAGTGTTAAAAACAACACCTGTTATAATTAAAAATGTTCAGTATTTAAAACGTGTTTGTACATCGTTACCAGCACTTTTGAAATAACTTGATCATAAACGATTCACTAAAGACAGGTGAACTGTCCCACTGACCTGTAAAACTACAAGACCTGGTTTGAAATGTGGGTGTGTATTCCTCATGGCTTCCACCTCATTCTTCAGCCTCTCTCTGAGCTGACTGGAGAAAAAAAGAAGTTAACAACAATTATTAAAACGGACACAATACTGTCAAAAGCAAGACAATGCACAACCAAATACATATAAATGTACAATACAGTACATACATTACTGTGCAAAAGTCTAAGGCACGTTAGTATTTTCTCTCCAGTTAAATGGTTTTAAGCTAGTTATTTACATCATTTGCTGTAGTGTGTCAATAGGAAATATCAGTTTACATTTTTTACATGCCTTTGTATTATTTGTATTAATACAGTAAGATTTTTGTATGCATAAAGAGTCTGACATCAGACGGTGCTCCACGTAGAGATCAGGTCTCACCATCATCAAGTCCATCTATACCTGCAGTACTGTGAACGTTTTAGTGTTACTTGTGTAAGGAACGTTTTAGTGTCACTTGTGTAAGGATTCTGTGTAGTGGAGATGATTTGAAAAATAATGTCATAAATAGATTTTCTTTATCAATTCATTTCTATTAACTAAATTAATATCAACATTTGGTGTGACTATCCTTTGCATTTAAAGCAGCTTTTGTCCTCGATGCACTTGCACCTAGTTATTCAGGTAGCTGTGCATGTAGGTGTCTTCTGGCATCTTGGAGACATTGCTACAATTCTTTTGGATTTAGTTTGTCTCAGTTTTCTCCTCTTTCTTCATGTAATAATAGACAGACTTGATGATGATGATGAGAACAGATCTCTGTGTGCAGCAATGGCTGTTGTCAGACTCCTTGTGCATACAAAAACCTCACTGGATTGTTACAAATAATGACAAAATGAATGTTTGGAAATGTAAACTGAAAATTCCTACTTGCACAATACAGCAAACGAAAAACATAACTGGCTTAAAACCTCTTTTTGGGGGCAAAAATACTAGTGTCCCTAAGACTTTTGCACAGTACTGTGCATTATCATGAAAATAAATACTAACAGTAATATTGCCCACCCTTATCCAGCTGCTTTTTTAGGGTGGCAAGTTTGCCAGTATGAATTGTAAAAAAATCTTTATTAAAGGCCCCCACGAATTATTTTAAACAATAAATCAGCAAAGATGCAGGTGCACAACAGTGCAGGTGCAAAATGCATGTGCTACTTGGTCGTCGTCGGCTTGATGTGTCAGGGGCAACATTGGACCCAGATGCTGGGTGCTCAATACTCAAATTGATGCTTCTTCATTTCCTTGCTCTTTTGTCCTCCAGCAAGCAATGATTATTGAGGACTCATTAGCGAAAGCAAATCGACATGAGCCAAGGGGAAGAAAGAATTTTGTTTCTAGGATTACAGTTCAAAAGTTATAGAAAAAAACTTTAAACACTTGAATATGATTTGCTATTTGGCATGCCGTATGGGGGTGTTCATTGTAACGGGCGTTCCCCTCAGTCCTACACAAGGTTGCCAACTCTGTGGTTTTCCAGTGAAATTAGGCTACTTTAAAACTGATTCAGTGGGTTGCTTTTTATTCCGTGGGTAGGGCTTTAGTGGAAATCGGGTAGTGCTGGACAATTTGGCCTAAAATCCAAATCTCGATTAATTGAACTTTTTTCCATTATGATTATTTTGTTTGTTTATTTCTTTTTCTTTTTTGCCTGGTGTAGTTCACTGACACAGTTTGTACTGTAAATATGCCCAACTAAAGGTAGGGTATTTTTTCTAATGAAACATTTCTTATCCCGTTATTTTAATCAAAGGATACACATCTTTGTGTTATTTTTTGGAAACATGTTCTCTGCAACTGAAGACAGAAAAACAAACAACACAAATCAGCAAATCATCTGTCAGAGATCTGGCTTGTTTCACTGGAATATGGGACTTCATTCGCTAGAGTGTTGCATTCCTCCCCATTCAGTGTAATGGCAGTGGCACATCTTGTTAATATTAATATCCTTGTTAAAACTCATCAGTCTGTCTAAAGAAATATGAAAATTTCGATTGGTGCCGCTACAGCATACAGAGACTTAATATAATCGATTCGAAATGGATGTTAAAGGGAAAGTAATCGAAATAACCGACGTGGGAAAATTACATCGGTTAGAATAGTCAGGCATACCAGACTTTTTCCTGGTGGGCCAATGTTCAGTGGGCCAGAACGCAAATGAACAAAGGGGAACCCCCTAACATAATGACATGCTAGGGATGGACATTTTTTTATCATATTTAATTTCGAGTACTGGACAGGTTTGAAAAACAAGTATTTGGGGCAGGGCAGGAGCGGGGCACGTACGTCTAGGTGATAATGACAAGATTTTAATAACTGATATAAAAATGTATGTTGATAAAGCCATGACAAGATTAACTAAATAATTAAATCAACACTGTTAAATTATTAACATTTTAAATAAATATCAGTGTGAGGTAAAGCATTTTTCCATTTCTGTTGCAACTGTTTTGGAAGCACCTTTTTTCTGTTCCAAATGGGCTGTACCCCTGCACACCAAATGTGTTCAGCTGGGTTCAGGACTTGTTAACTGTCATGGATTTTTGTTAATTTGTTCTTTCATGATGTATATTGCTTACAATTGTGTGCAAATCAATGGTACATAAAATTAAGTATAAGTAAATGTAAGTTTTTATACCGTAAACAAGATAGTAATATCCAAATACGAGGTTGGAGGCAGCAATGGTGGGGGTACTCAACTATTTGCAGTCAGGAAATATAGGTCAGTTTTGTTAATCTCTGATGAGATTATTTCGGTATCGTATCTACTTGGTTCGCTTCTGTTTCTCCAGTATGATGATTTAATTGGTCTGTACTGTGCCGCTCCGTATACTTTCAGTTCAATCATTGGTTGCATGACTGATCGTCGGTGCTGCGTTCGAGTACTTGGGTACCCGTGCCCATTTCTATGAAATGCAATTGCGAGTGGGTCAAATCGTAATCGCGCATGGAAGGCAATCACGAACGGACGGAACCAACGCTTAGCAAAGATGTCCAGGGCCACTTTTTTGTCGCAGTCCAGTCCTGTCCACAAGTTGAAGACTGGCACTATATGATTTAACCATGTGTGTGAGCACATTTTGCCAGGGAGGGACACTGGTTTTCGTATCCATGGTAACAAATTGGCAGTCATGATTGTTTCTAGTAAATGTTAATGTTGCTCATCAGCTATATATATATCAATGTAAGATTATAAATACTTATTTACTTTATGTAAATATATTATGTCAATAATTACTACTATACAGTGTTTTTTATTGATTGAAGTGTTTAATGTATAACAGTGTGTGTAAAATATATACTTTAGGTATGAGAGAGGCATATTTTAAGCTGTGGTGTTCAGGTAATATTTTAGGCTAATTTGATAAATTGCTAATTTTGTTTTTGTTACAAAAATCTGGCAACCCCGGTCCCACCACAAAGTAGTTTTCACCAGTGGCAAGTTCGGAATTCTCTTTAAGAGTTTAGAAGTTGGGGGCATGTCAGTGATAGTGCGCAGATCATGTAGAATAAATCATATTTACGAGATGAATGCATATGCATGCACCACAAAGTAGCTTTACGTGGGAAGTCCGGGATTTTATAATAAGACCTGAATAAAAAAAAACAGCTGGTGCAAAACAAATCCGTACACTTAGAGAAAGTTCTAGAACTCTGAAAATGTAACAATGGAAACAAAAAGTAAACTTCACAAAAGCATATTTTGGCAGATTTCGACTGCATGACCATACCTACACAAATATATTAAACGTTACTTCTATCACAAACATTCAAATATCTGTCAAAAAAACATCAAACTTGAGCGGCTTACTGGAACACATACTTGTTTAAAACGTAACTGCAACCAAAATATCACTTCAAAATACACGCACAAACATGAATCGAATCATTAAATCTTTAAAACTGAGTTACGGCTGCCTTAACCTTATAACTTTTCTTCTGAGAAAAATAAGGTTGCTTACGCTGAAATGTTTTTCCCGCTGATGATTTCGGCTGGCATCTTGACAATTTGATGAGACTTCAAAAACGTATAACTCAGTAATTTGGTGTTCTACAGTTTATGCCGATAACACGTGAGAGAACTCTGACCCTCTGGTTACGAAAGAAATCTGTCGTAAGTGCCGTTGCCAATGTTTGTGAATACCAACTTGTGCGTATATTGACGTCAGTCTACGGGCTAATTCCAATCGGTAGTGAGCCTCCATATACCCTACGTACTCTAAAGGGCAGAGCTCCTGAACTGGGAAACAATGGGGTACTAGGGCGATTGTGTCTCACAGTTTGGCTATTTGAAAAACACAAACGAACCGATTTATGAAAAGTAACGTCATTTTCTTTTTATCTGGAACGATTCCTCGTGCCCTTCAAGAAGGCAAAAACGGTGTTCGGATGCGCCCCATTTAGCCGGTAGTTGTCTTGTCTGCACCAATCAGCATCCGATATATGATTTGCTTTATTCTTTTAAAGTGTTATGCCTTTTTATTTTACGGAAGTTAAAGTTATCTTAAACTTCATGTGGCATAATGCTGAGATGCATTTAAAACAGTATGGATGATTTTTCCATGTATGTTTGTTTGTTTGCTCTTTCCAGTGTAACTCATGACTAAAGCTAGTCTACTCAAAAGAATATGATTTGTTTCCATTGTTATGTGTGACGAAAACTAAAAACATGCTGGTTAGCTAACTTTTTTAAATGTTTGTTTTTACAGATTTAAAGTAGCTTGTGTAAGGGCCGGCTAGTGTGAAAACTGTGCAGGTAAACCTCACTCCCCGACCTCGAGAGGCGCTATAGCGACAGCACTAGAGGCTGTGGCCCAGGGTTGCCAGGTTTTTGTAACAAACCCTCCCAATGGCGAATCAAATTAGCCCATGCAGAAAATAGCCCAAACACCACAACTCAAAATATGCAACTCTCATACACAAAATACATATTTTACAGTCACTGTTATGCATTAAACGCTTAAATCAAAAAAGTATTGTATAGTAGTATTCATTGATAGCCTATATATTTACATAAATAAATTTATGTAGGCTATATTTACATAAATAAAATCAACTTGCATTGAGATATACAGCTGATGAACAAAATCCTTTAGGAAAGGTGGTAATAACTATTTGAACTATTTTCAGATTTATTGTCTAAATTACTTTTATTATTTTTAGAATACATTTGGTAGAGAAAATTAGTTCAATACATGCATTTAGGTCAACTACAATTGATGAATGTGTCAAATTTTAACCCACAATAGAATAACATTACTGGCAGAATCAGTTATATCCCAATTCCACCTTTCCCTGCTTGTTAGAGTGCCCATGCCGGACTGATCGCGAGTTCGATGCGGAGTGGGTTTGTGCAAGACCCGTTACATTTGCAAAAATGCAAATTGTGAAAGTGCTAAACGTATTATTTTCATACCGTGCTAATAAAAAAATGTATATAATGTTTTCTATGTAAGGTTTTTTATTTTTTATGTTTTGAAATAAAACTCTTTGAGATGTCATGATAAAATGTTGGATTTATGATTTTTTTTATGCCAGATAGAATATACAGTTCACTATTTAATGCTTATGCACCTATAGAATTTACAAGTTTTCTTACTAAAATTTTGTTTCTTTAGATTTACTTGCCAAGTCTTTATCTTATCCTTGTCTCTGTTGATTGTAATCCTTGAAATTCTTTGTAGAAAAAAGCAAAGTACATAATGTTGATTACAGACTGTTAAAAAGTTAAAAAATCAAATACCTTGTCACATGGCAAAACAAAATGATCAAGGCTTTGAACATTTTGCGAAACAAATAGATAGTTTTAATTAAACACATTATATTGGCTGCAGCCTGCTTTTCTTAATCTCCAGGCTCCATTAGTTTCTTGTAGTTTGCATTTATTTAGATGGGGTGGCTCATTGCACTGTTGTCTCACAGCAAGACAATTCCTGGTTAAAGTCTTGCTGGATCAGAATGCCTTTTTGTGTGGGGTGAGCATGTTCTCCCTGTGTCAGCGTGGGTTTCCTCACACAGTCTAAACACATGCAGATTGGGCCTGGGACACAGTAGATTATTTTCAAATTAGATTTTTAAAACCGTAGAAGACTACAGACATAGTTTTAACCTATTTTTAACATTAGAATTCTCAGAATGCACAGAGTAGACAATTCGTAAGACAACTCACCTGATAGTATTGATAACAGAGTGGCATAAGATCTCTCAGAAACTTGCATGGTCAAACATGAAAAAAAAGAAATATGGAGGATATCTGATATTATACATTAGAAACATTATAAAACAGCGGTATATAAAGAGTGGTACTGTTGCCATCAGTCTTCTTTCTCAATACTCCACTTTCGTGACATGTTTGTGGCAGCCATATTTCAGTTATAAATGCATGTAACATCTGATTGGTGAAGCTTGCTCACTCTCATTGGATTTTGCTATTGCTTTGTGTTTTATAGGACAAGCATGCTGTTTGATTTTTAAAAAATAAAAACAGTAAAATATAAAAAATATAGTTCTCATGCTTCTCAGAATCAGTGATGCCTTGGTGCAATAATAATGTGAGGGACTAGTATCAACAGAGCAAAGGTTAGGCCTATATAGTTTCTTCGGTCTTTTAAGTATAATATTCTTTAACTACTTTACATAAAAATACCGTACATGTCAAATCAAATCATATCATATCATATCACACCAGTGCAACACTAAATAAAAATGGGTGCAGTTCGAATGAACAGTGACAGGACAATAAGCATCTATGAACAATGTTTTACGCACATGTACAAAAATTCAGTGGGCTCATGTAAGTCTCTTGGAGTCATGCCCTAAATTCAAAAGGGTCAGCAAATGTTTATTTTCCTCTCCAATTCTTATGCAGTTCATGCCATATTCAGGTGTAATACTTACAAATTCCCATACTTCAACAAATTTGTTTGTCATACTAAATTGCAAAAATATTGAGTTTTCACTGAAGGGCACGTCATGAAAGCCTTACAAAGTTCCAGAAAAGCATTCCGATGAAAAACATGCTTAGCAACCCTATAGATAAGTACTGAAGCATATTAATGACATTAAACAGGACATTGTTGTAACTTAAGCATTCATATTCTAACCTGCACCAACTGTCACGTTTGAGTACTGGCCCGAAGACATCTCCATTCCAATATTCAAGTCCAGATTTTTATGGCTAAAACCAAAGTGTGATTAGATGGGCATAGCCACAATAGTTTTTACGTGAGGTTTGATACTCTGGATTTTAGAGATAATTCTTGAGCAGAAAGTGAATTTGATAAGAAAACACCTAGAAAAATCCTGTGCAGAGAAGCTGTGACCTATTTTCTATATATTTCTAATGATCCCTAAATCAGGTACTGATAGAAAACATCTGTGGGTAAAACCTGTAGCTAAAACAATCACCCACTATAGTATTGTTAAACAACTTTAGGCCAGTCATTTTGACTTCTTTGTAATAGAAAGTTTCTTACAAAGGTAGAAAGTTCACTTGACCCATTCCCTCCCCATTCAGTGCATCTTGTTAATTTCTATTATCTTTGGTTAACACATTGCTTTCATCTACAGGGTCTCCGAAAGTGACTCCATTTCTCTATATTTTATACATTGATGATTGCTGGAGCATGCATATTAAAAGATTGATTTAGAAATTTGCAGACAATACATCTATTGTCAATCTCCTCCATGACAAAACTGACCATGGCCCTGTTGTAGATTTTTCTGTCCAGTTTGAGAGTTTATTCCTGCAACTAAATGTAATTAAAACAAAGCATATGTTTATTGATTTAAAGCGTAATAAAAACATTTCCTTACGTACAGAGAGAATCTTATTGTGAAGGCAAAACCTGGACTTAATGCTCCAGGATTTTGGTTACGATTCCTCTTTGTTCAGGTAATAGATACAAACACGTATTCACATTCATTCCCATTGCTCATCTCTTGAATTTGGGTATGTGCAGTAGTGAGGATTGTGTCTGCTGCTGTCGTGGGTTGTTTCTGTTGTGTTATTGTGTATTTTCTTTGTGTTACTGTGTTTTAAGTCACTGTAAATCTTCACTCTAAAAAAAATGCTGGGTTGTTTTAACCCATGGCTGGGTCAATATTGGACAGAACACATGGTTGGGTTATTTCAACCCAAATGCTGGGGTGCAGTAAAAAAATAAAATAAAAGACAGATCTAGATCCTGGAAGAGAAATGTATCAATTATAAGATAAATTCCTATGTATATAGTAATTGCACTATAAAGCAAATGTAGCACTTTAGCCCTTTGTAAGGCTGATTCACTAAAATATCTTCATAAATCATAAGATGAAATGGATTAAAACACCACTTAGATAGCTTTTCTGCTTTTTAATTTTTGTTACATAAATAACTGATAAGTGTAGTCATCTGCACACAAATGTTCAGTCTGAAAACCAAAAGGCTAAATTTATGGAAAAGAAAAAAAAACACATTTAAATTCAAATCCAAATACAGTATGTTACATTATATACATAAAAAATTAGAAAGACCAGGACAAAAGCAAGAGCACAGTGTAACATAGTAGTCAGTGCTTCAGCATTACTTTCTGTCCCTGCAGATGGTTTGTAGTGGTCACAAAACTACTTGCCAGATTTCTTAAAGTATTGCTATAGGCTCTGTTAAAAACTGATTACCAATATTCACCAACAGTAACCAGCCTTTTTATTATATTCAGACTTTAGGATAAACATTTTTATGAGATCAAGAAAACCGCTTTAATGAAAACAATAACCTAAATAAACATTATTTATGCATTAAACATGCAAAATCCAGCATTGTCTGTTATTTTGTTAAAATGGTACATAGCTGTCTAACACTAGACAGTCTTATGTAAGGTTTTTGATAAACTATTGAATTTAATTAATGCTTGAATATAGTTTTTTGTGATACACATTACATTTTTAGCATAATCAATTTAAATATGTTCTTTATAAATGTCCAACTACGCATGTCAGCTGAAACAAACATTTGATTCTGGAATGCCTGTCCCCAAGTACCAACATTTCTAAGATCAATGTTATGAGCAGTAATAATGTATTTAGGTTCCCTTTTTCAAATATATAAAACAATGAATTACAAAGAAAATATGTATACAATGTATAAACCAAACAAAAAAGCAATAAATATATTTTCTGTTATACACACAACCTTCCCTGATCAGTTAAGGCCAAAGGGGGTATGCAGTCACTCATGATATCTTATAGTCTAATATGTTCCATAACAGAAATCCAGCTGTTCAAGCCAAATGCAAAACAAGCATCTTGACTCTTAGTTAGGCCATTTACTTATGCCTGAACATATGGCAAGAGAGGCAACAGAAATGAAAAACAAATGAGATTTTTCTCATTTCTCTTTCTTTTTTTAAAAATACTTATGTACACAACTTTTGAATCCTTCCAGAGGAATTGTATGATCGGAGTCCTTACTTTAAAGAATACACTGGAATGAGATGTCCATAAAGTGTGGACTGATGTTCAGAGCATCCCAAAGCCTTCACTCCCCTCACTAATTGCCAGCTTCAGCAGCTTGTGAAGCTCCTCATATGAGTCGTATGTTGGGAGGCACAGCTGGTTAAAACTGAACAAGACAGGAGATGGAAAAGAAGGTAAACATAAAACATGATTTTATCAAATTAAAATAAAACTTCTGTAGAACAGTAAGTCTGTGCATTTCCTATAATTACTTGAAGCACTCACCCAAACTTTCTTTTTGCCGCACTGACCATCAGAATTACAGTTAGAACACTAAACATCTGTTCAGCTAGCTTGTCAAGGCAGGCAGTTCTCCTGCCTTTCATCAAATATTATATTAGTTTGATAAAATATATATATTTTAAATGTTTGATATTACCCAATCTTTATATTAGTATCTATCCTTTATATTAAAATCCATCTCATGTTGTCTACTGTGATGTCATATTTTATTTGGTATAACCCTGATTTTCCTACAATCAAGGTATATCTGTGACTTCCCATAGCTAGTTGTGCCTTAAAAGCACAATAAAGAAGCTATAAGTGTCACATAAACAGTTAGACAGCCCTGACATTATAAACAGAAGAGGGGACAATTGCCACATAAATTGCAAGCTTTTCAAACTATACTAGGGGTGTCCCCGACTAAGGATTTACATAGTCGAATCAGAATTGTCATGTCTTGCCTATAGCCGACTGATAGTCGAATCGCACGCATGTGCGTATGTGCATGTGGGGACGACACCAGGCAGTTAACAAGGGTACAGCGCAAAATACAGCGCAAAATTGATGCACCTATAAAAAAATATAAAAATGAATTTGCAGAATTCGTTTAGAACAGAAAATACCTGTATAATAAATAAAAAACGAAATAAGCCAGAATCAAGTCATGATGCGCAAAATAAATGTGCTGGAAATGCAGGAGAACATATATTCAAAACACAAACCACAAATAGTAAAACTAAAGGACATTTACTTAAACATCACGTAACAATGCTGTGCAACCTACTAGACCATATCTTGCCTCAAAACTATTTTTAAAACTATTAGATAATAATGAATTATTTTTACAAGCGGGAATACAGCACATCCATTACCAATTAACTACCAATAAAGTGACTTTATTTACCGCATGTAAAGAAGGTATGCAATAAAGCATCCTACCATTTAAATTAATTCAAAAAGTCCCTTTCACTTTTTTCCTGCACACTCTTTCTCCTTCCTCCTGAGAATGTCAAGTTCCGAAAGTCTGCGCCGAGCTTACTATATGCAGTGATTTTGGTTATATTACTTCCTATTTCTTTACAGCATAAATAATATTTTTGGTGGCGCAGTGCGTGCCCATTTTAACCAACATGGCATGATCCCCACTGCATAACACCTCGACTGTTAGATTGGTAGTTGAATCAGGTTCCTGCTATCGTATTTTCTTTAATAATAAGTTAAATCTGAATGGGAAATCCATTTCATTTCTAGTAAGACTACAAAAAAGGGTGTATTTGTTAACATTAGTAACAAATAACATAAATCAAATTACGCAGTGCATTTTAAAAGGACTTTAAATCTTTCTCTGAAGTGAGGGAATGTCTGGAGTGCATACATGTGTGCTTACCAAGTATGTGCGGTGGGCAGCGTACTGTGTGTGGGAGCTGCTATGATCTGGAAGGATGGGCAAAGTGTGTTGAAGCCACCGGGTGGGAGTTGTGAAGAGCCAGTTGTGAACTGCAACAAACGTGCCAACTCTTCCTGTGTGAAGGACGACACAACTGCCCAGAACCACTTCATCACCTAAACAGTAGAGGATGAGTTTTAACACTAGTTTAAAAGTTCCGAATGATGAGTTAACCTCTAAGCTAATATATGGGACCAATTCACAACATTATAATATGCCTGTCACTCACTTTTTCTCTGAAGTGCCATGACCCTCCAACAATTATAGCATGAGCTTTGAAATCCTGCACATTAATGTCTCCTGTACCACACATCAACAACTAAAAACAGGAGAGAACAGTCAATTTTACAGTTAATATTACAAGTTACGATTTTCATTGGTCTACTTAATGAGTTCTTTTGAATGGTAAATATTGAAAATCACTCGAAACTCACCACGAGAACATATTTTATCCATGTCACACACATTATTAAGGGAATGAAGACACTCAATTGGGCTATTCGGCAAAGTTCTATTCAGAATATTTTTCATGTACATGTAAACACATTTTTTTAATCGTATTGCAACGTTTAGGGGACAAGTTAACAGCATTGAAATAATCTGTAATCAGATTGAAATCGATCAGATTGATGAAAATCAGTGCATGTAAACATAGTCAGTGAGTTTAAGGTCCAAATTTCAGTTTTTCATTTTCTAAGAAAAAAAAAACTTTTAACCAAAATATATACGACTTCCACTACCTCCGTGATGTGCATCCATAATTTCCCTTATAACATACTCATGTAGGAAAGGTCACGCGTGATATAGGCGGAAATACACGTTTTCCTCATAAACCTTCTTTTTATTGAAGAAATACGTCTTGGATGACATGGGGGTTAGTTAATTATCAGGAAATTTTTATTCTGTGGTGAACTACTCCTTTCAAGTGACCACTGATAAACACTTGTGTCCCATGTCCACAACTAATGTGGCCTATAAAAGATAACATGCTGCTTTATTTGTTGTGAATTGTGATTTGTTGTACTTTAAGGAAAAACACGTTTCTTACCTCCAGTTCATTCTCATCAAAAATAGCCAAAAGGTTTTCAGGTACAAGTTCATTCAAACCTGAACAAAAGATTCAATTTAGCTCAAGACAAGCTTAGTCCCATCAAAGAACAGGGAAGAACAGTCTTACAAAATACTTCAATTACCTTTCAGAAAGTGCTCTACTTCATCTCGCACCTGACTGGCTAGTCTATACTGGGCCAGCAGATTCAAGTAGTGAATTTTATTCTCATTGGTCACAGCAATCTGCGCGCCACCAGATATCAATTCCACCACCTGTAACGTCATGACACTCTTTTTAATATCAATGTATTTAAACACACCCATAAAATTACTGTTTAGCCTGTAAATCAGATTCAGGTTTTCAACAAATAATAGTAGCGATTCAGACTTTCGACAAATAACAAGACTGGTGCTTTGCTCAGTTAGCATGGCTAGGTAACGCTTCCTCACTTATCCTAGATGTCTGATCCTACATTTGGAACATCCTGGTTCCTGGTCTCTCTCAAACCATGCATTTTCCAAGTGAAACCAGACATCATTAAATTTGCATTATCCTGGCATTGCACAAATTTACTCAAAGGGCTGACACTCACATACCTCACACAAAAAACTTTATGTTCGGGCATATATTGTTTAACCAATATCTATAATTTCATGTACATTACCTTCTCTAGCTGTCCTGACTTGTTGTATTTCTCTTCAGCAAACACCAAGTCCATTTCACTAACATCATTGTTCAGGATAAAGCAAACCTTTGTTTTGTAAAATTCCTCATCGTCAGTTTCGAAGTACTGCCAAAACGAAGAAAGTGAAGAAAAATTCATGACAGATTCACATTACTTGATGTAACAATAGGTACACAGTGCTTAAAATGACAGAGATACACTGGGGAGACTCAAGCGGGGGGCAACCTTTATATTTTTAATCCATAGTGTATTAATGTATCAAATCCGCATAGTGTTGGGATGCTATTTCATGGATGCTATTCATGGTTTGTGAGTGGAACTCCGTCCCCCCTCAAAATATACTCCACAGAATACAGCACCCCATTTTCAAACCCGGTGTATACACGCGAAAAATAAGGAAAGTATACAGAGAGACCCATAACAGAGGACAGAAGCATCTGGATTAATTCTTCACTTGTCTGTGAATGTTTTTTTTTTTTTTTTCTTGCTAAGCTCAGCAGTGAGTTTTTCTTTTCCTCAGAATGTACCAAATTGTTGATGTTGGCCACTCCATATGTATATGCTATCTTTCTGCTGGACTTGTTCTGTTTTTGAAACATAACTATGGTTTGTATCACTTGCATGAAGATTTCCCTGAACCGCATGATGTGGGTTCACAGCAGTTTACAGCGAACAGCGCGCGTCCGATGAAAAGTCATTATATTCAATTATTATGTCCCCGCTGGATGCAACAAATGCCTCGTTTATAAAATATTTTATTGTCTTTGTCGCATCGCGTCGCGTCGAGACACAGCATCACAGGCCATCCTAGAAGTTACCTATAGTTAGCTAATTGTTAAACCTAATGTTTTTTTTTTTTAAACTTACCGTCTGTTACGATCAGCTGAAGTCGCACTGGCAAAGTTGATTGATCAGCTTAGTCATCTGCATCATATTTGAGCTCAAACTCACAAGGTGCCGATGACATTGTAAGCTGTCAATATGCTTTGGAAGCTGATGTTCCGAATATGGTAAGGAGCGTGACATTTCCTCCACTTTAGATATTTGGCCAATCACAACACATTGGGGAAGCTGGCCAATCAGAGCAAATCGACGCCTTTCAGAAAGGCAGGGCACAGAGGAGCAACAGTAATGTACGGTATGTAAAAACGAATGTGCGTTTGGAACCGTAAACCATGTAAACACACTCTATTACACCAAATACACACAATAATGTTCGTTTTAGCCACGTCATTTGACCGCTTTAAAGAGCTGTAATTTCTAAACCATTCAGCCAATTTGGATATGAAAACACTGAGCCTTTAAGCCAATATTCATTTTATAACTGTAACAGCTAAAATAACAAAATGTGCCTCTGTCGCAAAATGTATGGATCTCACTGTATATACAAGTTTCTGCATATAAATACACAGAAAAAGACTAAACAAAATAGTGGTAAGCATTAGTTCATTGTGGCAAGGGGGGCGTGGCCACGCTCCGTTTTGGAACGGATGCAATGAATGGCCACGCTCCGTTTTGGAACGGATGCAATGAATGGCCACGCTCCATTCATGCATCAGTGTATGTTAACATTTATTTGAAGATTTTAAAATGTAAGCACTTTGTTACCTTGTAGTTCATCCGTAAACCAATAATCTGGGCCAGGAAGGAGCGGGTGAACCGGGCCCGTACTAGCTGCTTGTAGGTCCCACCTAAAGCTGACTCATATAGACACTTCCCCACAACTCGCCCAGCAAACTCATACATCTTCACTCTAAAGAGAGGGGAACGTTCAGCATTTGGATGGACCTGCTCGAAAAACACAGAACAACATACCACCACCATCCTATGAACAATATTATGCAGATAACCAAAGCAAACAATTTAGTGAACATTTGCTAACATTTTATTTGATTATGCTGGATATGTGAGTTTGGCTTGTTTGTTCATTTGCATTATTTTACCTGACGTCAGCTATGATAATGACTATGATCTTTTTCTATCCATGTGTTGCTTAGCGTGTTTGTTATTTTGAAGGCAAAGGGAATGAAGGGAGTGGTGTGTCTCTTTGGTGTAGTTTGAATTACGATTTCCAATATCAAAAAAGAAACTGCTAACTGCACCTTTAATTTAAAGTTGACACTGATGCCGTTACTATTGAGAATCAAATGAAATTCTATGGCAGGTAATGTTTGATCAGATACATTTTTAAAAAGGTAAAGAGACAAGAATTTTTTTCAAATCAGTTAATGTTGTAAATACTGTAGCTCATGTGACCTTTCCAAAAACCATTAAGCACCAATCGTAATGATATTTCCAAAAAGACCATTATGATTTTTGACAATATTTTAAAATAAATGGGTCTTGAAGAAGTTCTTTCTTTATGGGTATGATGAAGTCCCATGTAACCAAACTTTCCTTTTTCAATAGGGAGGGTTTAATGTGGTTTCATCAAGTGGCAGTCGTGGCCCAGTGGTTAGAGAGTTGGACTCATGACCAGAAGGTTGCTGGTTCGATTCTCAGGGCTGGCGGGTAGCGGCTGAGGTGCCCTTGAGCAAGGCACCTAACCCCCACTTGCTTACTATACAAAATGTACAAATGTATAGTACAATGTAATGTAAGTCGCTTTGGATAAAAGCGTCTGCCAAATGCATAAATGTAAATGTAAATAAAATAGTAATTAAAAAAAAAAAATGTAAATGTAAATGTGGCAACTAGGCTGGGCGATATTGACCAAAATTCAAATCTCTGTATTTGCGGGATGAAAGACGATATCCTATATATATATATATATATATATATATAGATATTTTCTTCAAAGTGGAATTAATTAATATTTACTTGCCTCATGTGAGATTAAAATATTAAAAGAAATTCAATGACAGTGTTTTCTTCCCTATTTAAAAACATACAGCTGCACACCACTTAAACATGTACATTATAAAAAACTATAATTATAATAATAAAATAATCTATATTAAATAAAATAGATATTCAAGAATGTGCTCAATCTGCGCATGGGCACTGCACACGTCAGACACCATCGTTCTCCAGAGCCGCTTCAAGTCGGAAAAATTATTTTGGTCTATATAGTTAATTTTGCACTTCATGACAACTGTGAGGGGGATTCATTTTTTTATAACTCATCCGTTTAAATTATATGAAGCCTTAAAATTCTGCATAATTAAGGGTGTGGCCACTTGAGTGATAGGTGGCCGTTTATCTGCTGTCTGTTAGCTGTCACGACGACACCTCAGCCGCTGAACTTGGCATCTCTGCAGTTTTGTTTTATACAGTCTATGGCTTTTTCGTGATAATTTCTTACACTTATCCAAATAAAAGGCAGGCGTCAGCTCCACCCATATCCTGCCTTTTTGCGATGACGCGCTGCCAAGATGGCGACAACCGGCTCCACCTACTTTTGGCTTCAAAATTGCTGTTCACAAATCTACGGATGACGTCATGGACACTACATCCATGTTTTATACAGTCTATGGGTTCATGCATTCTGACTTCTTAACACTGTTAAACGTGCTTGATTCACATGCTAAAGATGGGCAAAGTGTTAAAAAAAAACTAGTTGGAAGTATTTTTCTGCGCCAGATACACTCCTTCAGGGTTCCTACAAGTTTTTGGACGGCTTTTTTTCGAGTATGGCCCTGTATGACGTAGCACAGGGCGGAATTCCTTATATGGGCATTATGGACTTCTTTATACCACAATGTCACTAAAGAAGTGGTTGCGAGGAAAAGATAACCTTGTTCAGCTTTCCAAAGAATCCAGCATTAAGGGAACAGTGGATGAAGTTTGTTTTTTCGGGGCAGCAACGGAGCTGTGCAAGAGTGTTTGTCCACGCCTTTTTGGTAATGAATGTTTTATAAAATTGACAAATTAAACATTATATGGTTCTGAATACTGACCTAAAGATGTATTTTATAACTTTTGAAAATGTTGATTTCGATAATGATTGATAATGTTGATAACGATTTGAAAAAGTATTATATAATCAAACAAAAATTTAAATCAAATCAAATGTATACTTGTCCTATTACTCCGTAAATATCACTCTATTACTTAGTCAACTTGCATTAAAATATACCTTTGCAACATAGTAAATTAGGATTCAGTTTTGGAAACTTACCAAACCCTGGTTGTTTTCACTAAAGCGTATAAAGAGCTGGTTACTGGTGTCAAACAGAGCTTTACAGATGAGCTCAAACCACTCACGCCTTGGCCCTCCCCAGTCCAAAGCTAAACACACACATCAAACAACTGTTCACAGCCAATATTAGAATAAATATTAAAATAAAACATGTTTCTGTCAGCACAAAGTTATTTTCTGAACTAACTGTTAAAATGAATAGTATTATTCCGTGAACTTACCCTCCTCATCCTGGAAAACAACCTCAAAGTTCTTACTCCAATCGGATACTGAAAAGTTTCTTGTGACCTTTAGAGACTGAAAAAAAAAACTAAGTTGTCACTCACTGATTTACAGGCAAGCAAATATTAAACTTTTATAGCACAAAAAAATGTTTTTAAAAGATTTTAGACTCACCGACTCGAGGAGGGAGTGACGATTGATTTTCAGGCAGGTTTTAGTACGAGGTCTTTTGGAGTGAATGTGTCTCAACTCTCTCTGAAAAAAGTTGACCTTGTCCTGAAAAGTCTCTGATCCTCCTACACAGAAAAATAAACTAAAATAAACTAAACACAACCACATATTAACATGCGATGAATTAACACACAAAAGTATTCATACTGACCAATGTTCTTGTGGAGAAACCGTATAAAGGTGGCGGCCATGATATTCCTGTCCTTACAGCTGAGCTCTACTGGAGGTTGAATCCCATCATCCACCACCAGTGTCAGGTATTTGTGCACAGGGTCTGGCCCATGGTATGTGAACTGTGAAAGACAACAGAAAAAAAGAAATCAGAAATATTTCTGGGAGAATACGCAAGTGTTTACAAAGCAGCAAAAGAATATCATTTCGACTAAATAACCCAGAAAAGCAGAAAAGACACAATTGACCTGAATTATTTGCAGAAAAATATAAGCAGAAAAGAGGAAGTAGAACAGAAGAAATAAAGATGGAATTCACTGTACAAGCACTACAACGTCATTGTGAAATCCTTACACTTTGTTAAAAAATGAGATTATATTTGGATAAACACACAGAACATAAGCAATGAGAAATAAAACATAATAACATGTTTTAAATTGACTTCAAAGACCCACTGTTAGTAGTAAGCAATGTTAAGACTCAATGTCTAACCTTCGTTCCAGGACACACACGAAAGGTGAAAAGGCGCCAGGGAATTATTTTCAGGTAAAACTCCTTTACAGAGAATTGCTAAAACGTATATAAATATGGGATAAATATGGGTATCTAAATATTAACAAACATAATAACTCTCATATAACAATCTATGCATAAATTCTTTACCTTTGGTGAAATATAGCAGTAAACTTTTTTTGGTTTCTTGATCTTCTCCGACTGACCCTCTAACGTCGAGTCCTGTTCCTCCTCCTCATCGCCCATAGAGGGCCGTCTCTGTAGGGCAAGCTGAGAGGATGCTGGGAACTGCCAGGGACAACTACTGTAGTTGCCCATGTTGTAAAGGTAAGCCTCAAAGCAGATGCTAATACCTGGGGTGGACACGTTTTTCTCCACACAGTTCTTCTCATTTTCTGATACATAATGATATTAAGAAATAAAGATGAAGTTACAGCAATGTACTGTCATACATAATTTTACAGTTGTGTACTTTCATTTCCAATGCAGTTACATAAATTAGCAAAAATCAGAGTTACCATATGATTAAATAAAATATTTTAGACAGCAGCATATGTAGAAAGGTTCACATTTTTATATAAATTATTCAAAAGTCATCAACCAGTAATTATGAATATACTCTTTTAAAAGGTTCTTCAAGGCGAAGCTTTGAAAGAACCATTCGTTCCAAGGTTATTATAAAAACATTTTTTTTTAGCTTTTATAGTTTCCACTAAAAAGAACCTTGTGTTAAACAGTAATAAAAATAATTATTCTGATGTAAAGTTCTCTATAAAACCATTCAGCCAAAAATGGTTGTTCTATGGCATCGTGATAGCACCTTTATTAAAAATATATCTGGAAAGGTTATAGAAAAGTCAAAAATAGTTGGTTACACTTTATTTTAAGGTGCCCTTGTTACAGTATAACAAAACAATTGAGTATTGAGTAATACTAATTAACAACATGCATTTACTATAGGGTTAAAGTTAAGGTCACGGATGGTTTAGAGTTAGTTGCAAGAAATTATGCATCAAAGGTATAAGTTAAATCTGTCCAATTTTAACTTACCACTGAGGACAATGATGTCAAACTCCCCATTGCTAAGGGGCTGGTCCTTGTAGGAAATACATGCTCTAAAGCAGCCTTTCTTCTTGAATGTGAGCTTCATTAGAACCTGACACTGCAGTTTTTTAAACGATACAGATGTGTTGTAGTAATCTTCAGAACTCTCCTCCTCCCCTGGGCCCAGCTGCAGGAACACAAAGAAAATGATGCTTACACTTGTACACAAACTTATATCTTTATAGTTTCATATCTTCATGTTCATGCTCAGCTTTAGTAAATCAATTCTGAGAACACCAACTCTCAACATGTAAGTGAAGTACAGAACTGAAAATCCACTAGCGAGATGCTAGCTTTATCTGAGCTATAAACTCTGGGTATGCCATAAGTGCTCTTACCGAGTGAACATGCACACTGTAATTGACTTCATCCACGAGTGAGACTGTGTTACTGGTGGGGTTGCCATACTCATCCCGTGGTTCTATCTGCAGCGTGTGTTGCTGGCCATAGGTCAGCACCAGTGTGGAGAAATGATACGCTATCTTTGTTTTGGATGGCACCACTGTACCTGCAAAGCATACGTGCAATTCATGAAATGTTAACATTGACCCACTGCAGGTATTTTTACACCATCTTTATAAGAGCCTGAACACCTTCATACATCAAGGGCGAAATTTTCACTTCCATCTGCACTTTTTAAAATTGTACGCTCTCTCTATTTTACATTTACATTTATGCATTTGGCAGACGCTTTTATCCAAAGCGACTTACATTACATTGTACTATACATTTGTACAGTTTGTATAGTAAGCAAGTGGGGGTTAGGTGCCTTGCTCAAGGGCATCTCAGCAGTTACCCGCCAGCCCTGAGAATCAAACCAGCAACCTTCTGATCATGAGTCCAACTCTCTAACCACTTTAAATAAAAGATCAAAACGAAAACCATGCAGATTTATTTTTACAGCTTTCTTTGCTCATATTTACCAAGGGTGCCAATACTTTTGACCACGACTGTAAGTTAATGTAGACATTGAAAGAGCAAAAAGACGGACTAAGAAACTAAATCTCCTTATTTCTGAGCTAAACCCTGCTCCGGAGAAGGTGCTAATTTTGTTCGTCCAAAAGGCATTCCTGAACTAAAATTCCGGCCATTTCCTGCAGTGCAAATACAACAAAAAACGTGTACTTCTAACAAATTGTTCCGGAAACACGAGATTGTTTCTGCCTTATTCAGTCATTCTCTTGACCTCATCATGAAAGGCCTGCAAACGGCATCGCAAACAAAAACGACAGATAAGAGATTTATCATTATGGCATCACGATAACAGGATGGACTTAAACTAAGGTATCATTTTGGATCAATACAAGAAGTATAAATCAGATCTATCACCGAGGTGGTACTAAAAAAAGGGTAAGAATCAGGTAGGAACTGTACACGGTGGAAAATTCCTCAAAAGTGTTATCAGTTTTTTTCTACCACTCTCCCATTGTAACTGTATATTAAAGACCACCTATCCCAAAAAATGCACTTTTAAATGTTGTTTAAACATAACTTGTGTCGGGAGTGTGTGTACAGAACCACCCTAGAATGTTAAAAATCCACCCATTCATTTTTTTTTTTATCCTCAATAAACCTCAACAGTCCCCTTGATCAAGCTGTTTGCATTCTCGGAGCAAACTGACGTCACATTGATTAAGCTCTGCCCATTACTGCTGATGAACTGCTGCTACCCTCATCGAGCTGTACACTGTCCGTTATTGTTTTCACACTGGACTACTTGCAGTGAGCCGCTGAAGACGCTGTGGATTAGTTTGATTTTTCAATGGAATGTGCAGAAGACATCAGGTGAAGTCACTTTACATCGGGCTGTATGTTTAATGGGTCACGTTTTCAGTGTTTATAGATATGATGCGTTTGTTCAGTGTACTGTCGATTATAAGAACCGTGTGCACGTAAAACATAATGCGTTTGTGCATTGAGCAGTTGACTCATATAGATCATGCATTCAATATAGATATGACGCGTTCGTCTTGTATTCTGTCGATTATAAAAACCGTGTGCACGTAAAACATAATGTGTTTTGTGCATTCACTCATTTGGCAGTGTTTCTCATTCGCTTAATGTGATCATTCTCTTCAGTTTTGTTGTTACTGAAGAAGCCTGGCACTCTCTGCTGGAAAAGGGGCGGATACCAGTAGCTCATTTACATTGAAAGAGACACACACCAAAACAGCATGATTTTCCTCAAAGGCAAAAATAAACATTTAAGGCAAAGTATAATATAAGATCTGTGGTATATTTTGAGCTCAAACACACATTATGGGGATACCAGTCAGTGACTATTTTTACATTGCGGAAAACCCTCAGGTAAGGAAACCTTTAAAACAATATTACAACAATTACTTTAGCAACATGTTATGGCAGATGCAAGGAATCACACATGCCCTGTCTCATTTCACACATGTCCTCTCTTATTGTTAATGCATCTTAGAAACATGGACACAACTTATGGACACAAAGCATAATTATTACAGATCCGGTTTAACATAATTATGAACAGTACTGTCACAAAAAAGTATTTATTGGATGCATTTATAGCTTTATGTTTTGTATGCAGCACGGGTAAAATGCATCTTTGCTGTTTAGAAGAGTTTAGGATAGAAATGTGTCACACTTGACGCAGTGCCCTGTCCTAAGTGTCTGGACTCACATTGCTGTAGCAAAAGGACCAATGTCTAACATTTGATTTGTCATTTTTATTCTTTTTTTTTTTTTTAAATAACCCACTGTCTGAAAAGCACACAGGTGAGCATTAGGGCACCTGCCCTTTTGTAACACATATCTCAAGAGAAAAGCATTTTACCTGGTTGGAATATCTTGTAGTAAGGACTGTAGGCAACATTTAGGCCTCCAAGTTTGACAGCTATCTCATAGCGTCCAGCCTTACGCACAGTAAAGGCCACTTTGACTACATTGGACTCGGGTTCCAGGAGAACCTCCTGGGTTACAGGGACCTCTAAAGCCAGCTCTATGTGAGTGATGTTTACCCTCAATCCCACAGGCCTGTGAGCTGGAAATGGCTGGCCATTCTTGTAGAAAAGCTTAAAAAGAGGTTTCAAAATAATCAATAAAAATCCACCCACACACACAGTGCAGGCATTTGAATTAGGACATATGATAAAATAAGCAGTTACTGTATAGTCAGTAGAGTCTAATGAACTAAGATGCTCTCGCACTTGGTTTAGAAAAGCTTGGTTACCTGTACCCGGAAACTCATGGTTTGTCCCACTTCCTGTGGCTCCTTCCAATCCCAGGAGACCTTGCAAGAGCGTGGGTCCAGATAGTTACCCCGCACATAGTCATATATACTACGGTCCCCATGTCGGGCAGGATCGTCATTTTGTAAGAAGCTGACCACACGAGCAGCAAGTTCACACAGGAACTTAATAGTGAAGACGAATGCGATGATGGAAACAGTTATTCCACCTACAGAGTGGAGTAATGTTAAAAGTAACATTTAATGTTTAAAGGTACTGTGTGTAAGTTTTTGGAGTCTCTATTAACAGAAATGCAATATAATATCCATAACTATGTGTTCAGAGGTGTATAAAGACCTTACACAATGAAGCGTTATGTTTTTCTTACCTTAGAACGAGCTATTTTTATATACATACATAGAATTCTACATGTTGTGACTACAGTATCGCTAAACGGACAAACGGCTCTACAGAGCGCGTTTCGTAAATATGTTTTCTCTTTTGGGAAAGAAGCGAAAACGTGACGACATCTTAATCCTCTCACGGACTCCGTAGCGCTTAAACCAGGAGGGGGAAAGTTGAAGTGAGCTGGTGGGTTGCAATTCGCAACCTCACCACTAGATGCTACACTTTGGACCTTTAAAATGCCTAATTTTTACAAACATTCTTGACCATCCAACTGCAAGTAGCTAAACACAAACATAGCTGTTTGAATGATTGAAAACAATACCTCAAAAGTGCATGGTGTATTTGGTGTAAAAAGGGATGCTCTTATCGATAGGCCGCAGATCGGTATCGGCCGATAATCAATTCAATTCAATTTTATTTATATAGCGCTTTTCACAATGAGTATTGTTGCAAAGCAGCTTTACAGGAGAAAGCAACAGAAAAAACATAAGAAAGGTAAAATTACCAAACCTTTAAATTAATTTAATAAAATAAAATAACTATAAAATCACATTTTATGATTCGATCGGTACTCACTAAACTTGGCCGATCTTACGAACCAATTGCAATTTGATGACGTCAGTGTGTGAGGACGTGCATAATGCGTGAGGACGTGCATAATGCGTGGGGACGTAAATTATTTGGAACCACAGTCATGTCCTTGCCAGTGTGAAACAATGTATAATTTGCTATTTGCCCTGTATGTTCCAATGAAATTTCAAGTGGAGGTGCAGTGTCCAAAGCATTTAATACGACAAACCTGATTCAGCACCTACGTTTTTAAGTTTAATTACTGTAAAAATAAAACAAAAATTTAAAATATAACAAAGGCAACATCTATGGTATTATATTACCTGAAAAAAGGTTATTGTGATCAGAGAACTTACATATCAGTTATATATACCGCAACGCATTGGAATTGGCCAATCACAATGACGAGAAGAAATTGGTACTCGGTACTGGCTGCAAACATCCTGATCGGAGCATCCCTACTATAAAACGGTATGTTTTGTTGTATAAAAAAGAAATGTGTTAACTAGACATACTGGAAATAAAAAAGTAAGATGATGAACTCACCAATCACGTAAAACATGAGGTCCCTTATCAGAAAGCACAGGGCAACGGTACAGCCAAATATCAGAGCTCCAGCTGTGAAGTGACACATTAAGAAAATTGCACATTAAAATGTTCTTGCTCCGATCCGTGTCTGTAAATTGCCAATTCTGTAAACTGCAAATTCATTATTGCTAGGGATTTTTTTAAAAATACATTAAAAAATTATGTATTGCCTAAATATTATAAAATTATTTTGCCAAAATGCCAGTGTAAAATCTACAATACAATTTAACAGTTTTCTTTTACTTTCTGTAAAGGTAAATATACCCCTATTAGGCATAACATTATGACCACTGACAGGTGAAGTGAATAACACTGACAGTTGTGAACCAGCAACAGGGTCATGGGTGGCCAAGGCTAATTGATTCATGTGGGGAGCAAATGCTGACCTGTGTGGTCCAATCCAACAGATGAGCTACTGTAGCTCAAACTGCTGAAGAAGTTAATGCTGGTTCGAATAGAAAGGTGTCAGAATACACAGTGCATCACAGTTTGTTGCATATGAGGCTGCAAAAGCGGGACCAACACAATATTAGGAAGGTGGTCATAATGTTTTTGCCTGATCGGTGTACAACATAATAACATAATACATTAGTATGGCACTTACCAAAAGACCACTTCTCATTCAGTCGTCTTTCAGCAAGGCTGCGCACCAGCTGAATTTCGTAGTCCTGATCTCTACTTTCCTTGGACGCCTGAAGAACCCTGACACCCGTGGACAGTTTTATGTAATCTTCGTAGTAATAGCCCCAAGCTGCCAGAGAGAGTTGAAGCTGGCTGTCAAACTGCGCTAGATCATCCAGGTTAGTGCAGCCCAGGGTCTTTAGACTGCCAAGACAAAAGAAATGCTATTTTATATAGGAAAAGATGGGTGGATGGATGTTTAAGTCTTGTGTATTAAAGGAACAGTTCACACAATATGTTACACCCCATTTATGCTTTCATTTCTCCTGGACATACAGTGTTATGCTAAAGTTTGGGAATCCCTTGCAGAATCTGTGAAAATGTGAGTTATTTTAACAAAATAAGAGAAATCATACAAAATGCATGTTTTTTTAGAACTGTCCTGAGTAAGATATTTTACATAAAAAATGTTTACATATAGTCCAGAAGACAATAGCTGAAATGATTAAAATAACCCTGTGCAAAAGATTGGGCACTCTTGGTTCTTAATACTGTGTGTGGTTACCTGGATGATCTACGACTGTTTTTTTGTGCTGTGATGGTTGTTCACGAGTCCCTTGTTTGTTCTGAACAGTTAAACTGAGCACTGTTCCTGAGCACAGTTGTTAGGACAACTGAGGGACTCAAACACAACTATTAAAAAAGCTTCAAACATTCACTGATGCTCCAGAAGGAAACGTCATGCGTTAAGAGCCAGGGGGTGAAAACCTGTTGAATTTGAAGATCAAGGTAAATTGTGCTTAATTTGTCTTCTGGGAAACATGCAAGTATCTTCTGTTGCTTCCAAAGGACAGTACTAAATGAAAAATTTATATTTCAACAAAATAAGAACAATTTGTTAAATCCTCATCCTGTTGTAAAGGTTTTCACCCCCTGGCTCTGAATGCATCACGTTTCCTTCTGGAGCATCAGTGAATGTTCGAAACTTTTTTAATAGTTGTGTTTGAGTCCCTCAGTTGTCCTAAGCATGAAAAGATGGGTCTCAAAACCAAACAGTCACTGCTGGAAGGGTTCAAATATTCAAAAAATACTGGAAAACTGAAGAATCTGCAGGATCTGGAGGATTTTTCTGAGGAACAGTGCTCAGTTTAACTGTTCAGAACAAACAAGGGACTCGTGAACAACCAATCAAAGCACAAAAAAACGTAGATCGTAGATCATCCAGGTAATCACACACAGTATTAAGAACCAATGGTGCCCAAACTTTTGCACAGGGTTATTTTAATCATTTCAGCTAAGTTTTGGTCTTGTGGACTATATGTAAATATTTTTAAGTAAAATATCTTATTTACTCAGGAAAGTTCTAAATAAAAATAACATGCATTTTGTATGATTTCTCTTATTTTGTTAAAATAACTTTAAATGCGACAGAGTTACACGACCCATTCAACAAATTGTTTATTTAATCTAGTTATTATACAATAAAATATCAATTTAAATTAATATTAAAATAAACTGATTTAAATAGTTGTATTATTAGCCACTAGCCAGACCAATCAACAAACAAAGACCGGAAGTTAACTTTGTGCGTCTGATGAAACCGTCTATATGGAAGAATGTTTGTAATCAAACAGTTATGTGCCACTATTGACTACCATAGTAAGAAAAAATTCAATGGTAGTCAAAAGTGCCCCAGAACTGTTTGCTTTCCAACATTCTTCAAAATATCTTCTTTTGTGTTCAACACAACAAAGAAATTTATAAAGCACTTTTTCCTTATATTTTCAAATGAATGTATTTGTTCTGTTAGCTTACCGCAGTAAATCTGAGTTACGTATTGCATTATAATTGAACTTCCAATTGTCTATCTCTTGCATAGTATTTAGAACAAATTATTGAACATGGTTCCATCGAAAGGCTTTTTCAGTCACAATAAATGATATTACAGTAACAAAGTGGGCATGAGAAACTGTAATATTTAGCAGGATCTACTGACAGAAATGTCTATACACTGCTCAAAAAAATGAAGAGCATAAAGTCAGTTAACCTTCAGAAATATCAATCAATGTTCACAAACACTTCCACATGCTATGAAGTGTCGCAATGAAATAAGAAAGTAGTGGTCAGGCACTGCTAATCAAATGCTTTTGATTGAATGATCATCAGCAAGTGTGACCATCTCTATAAAAGCAGAAGTTTTGGCAGTTTGCTGGTCTGGAGTTGGCATTCATGTGTGTGTTAACGCAATGCTAAGCAGTAAACACATCAGCAATTAACTTTAAGCAATTGTTGCTGACATCAAACTTTGAAGCATAATACAGACATTTCCAAACTATATGAAGTCCACCATTTCACTGGACATTTCATTTTACACTGAGGAAGATTATTGGTGGAAGTGGAAGACATTCAAGACAGCCGTCAATCTTAAGAGTGTATTCCAGCAAATTTACCACAAGGTCAGACTGTGCAGTGCTCCGAGAAACTGCAACCAACCCAAGAACTACACCTCAGACTCTACAGGCCTCAGTTATCATGATGAATGATGAGGTTTGTGACAGTACAATTAGAAAAAGACCAGACAAGAATTCCATGTCTGGAAGGGTTGCCATGAAGAAGCTTCTTCTCTCTGAAGAAAGACATACCAGGACAGCTAAAGTTTGTAAAGTTGCAGCTTAACAAACCATAAGACTTATGGAACCAAAACAGCATGATTTTCCTCACAGGCAAAAATGGACACATATGGCACAGTATAATAAAAGATCTGTGGTGTATTTTGAGCTGAAACTTTACAGACACATTCTGGGGATACCAGAGACTATTTTTACATTGCAGAAAACACCCGGGTTAGTGGCCCTTTGAGAAGCGCCATGGACCAGATGATTTTTTTATTAAGTCCTGATACAGAAAACCATAAAATTCAATAGGGTGTCCTAACATTTTCACATGACTGTATGTGTTTAGAAGTGTATAAAGACCTTACATAATGAACTATGATGATTTTATTACCTTAGAATAAGCTATTTCTATCTACATACACCACAGCCACAGTTACCTCTTCCAGAAACACAACAATTACACCATTTCCATGTCCTCCATTTATGTACAAACTGCATAAAGCTCACCATCTTATATTCGTCATTACTGTTATCTTTATAGAACATTAATTTTCAACACAAGAAAACATTGTTAACCATTTTATGCATTGATGTGCTTAGCAGCACTGCCACAAAATTGCTCTTGGTCTTTTAAGTGTGTTAAACGCTGACTTGATGTAAAATAAATGTTCTTCCAGACATTGCCAGACCTTGGTGTGACTTTTTGACTGGTAATGATGTGTTTGTAAACTCAGGTAGGGCTGGGCGATATTGACCAAAACTCATATCTCTGTATTTTCGGGATGAAAGGCGATATCCGATATATATATATTGATATTTTCTACAGAGTAGAATTAATGTTTACTTGCAAGTCAAAGCCTCATGTGAGATGTCAAAATCACCTTTTTTAAAATCTTATAAGAAATTCAATGACAGGGTTTTCTTCCCTATTTAAAAACATACAGCTGCACACCACTTAAACATGTAAATTGTAAAAAAAATATATATATAATAATAAACAAATAAAAATAATCTATATTAAATAAAATGGATATTCAAGAATGTGCTCAATCTGCACATGGGCACTGCACACACGTCAGACACCATCGTTCTCCACAGAGCCGCTTCAAGTCGAACACACCCCATATCGATATTAAAAATATTGTTTAATCCCGCATCCCGTTGGATATATCGCCCAGCCCTAAACTCACGTGTGATAGTAGTGCTCTAAGCTCTGAGAACAGAGCCACTCCTGGAAGGCAAAGTCTCTGAGCAGCTGTACATGTGCCTCAGTGATCTCCCTCCAGCGACGCTTCTCCTTTACCACCTCCTCAATTCGAGATAGCACACTTAAACTCAGCTCCTCCAGAGTCTGAACATCTATACACATAGGAAGAGGAAACAAACCCAGCACGTTATAAGCATATTATGCATGTAGAACTTTTGACTATTGTATTGTTTTTTTTATCTATAAAAATACAATAGATAAACTATGGAGTAAAAAAACAGTAACTATGGGAATATTATTACTAAAAGCATCTAAAACAAATCAAAACTATGTTTTATGTTCTATTGTTATTCATAATTTGGTCCAATCATCAATTTCCAGAAATGTTTTTTTTAAATAAATTGTTTGTTTTCTAATAAAAGTAATTGATATGTTGACAATTATATTTTTGGCTACAAAAGTAAATCCAAACATTAAATCATATACCTTGAGATTAAAGGTGACCGATGTCTGAAAACGCTTTAGAAAACTGAGTTTTCTGAAAAGTCGGGCAGGACATGGTTACCAACATAAGACTTTCCAGAGGAGACACGTGACCAGCAGAGAGATGTTGGAGAGAAACATTGTCTAAACATCACCCCGAGGAGGTTGCTTTGATCCGGATCAGTATGTGAGTAACATTGGTTTTGCTGTTTGTCAGAACCAATATATGTTTGTTGTTGTAATATTAGCTGTGAAACGGAGCAGTTTTGAGCTTCATTTTTCATCTGGAACCAGTGTGCTGCTTGTATATATACTAATGTCGTCTTGGCTTGTTTTATTCATTTGCATTATTATTTGCGTAGTCTAAGCTGTGATAAAGCTAAGCATTTCATGCCTGCGTTGCACAGCACGTTTGAGGGCGGAGCAATGCAGGAAGGTGCGTGTTCCTTTTGCGTAGTTTGTTGTCGATTTCAAATAACAACAAGAGCTTTCAGAAATCGTCCACCCCGCCTTTAAAGATTTTTAAGATCATTAGAAACATTTCAGTCAAGCGATTCCAAACTTTTTGACTGGTACTGATATGCATACTTTTTAACAAATAACATAAATGTAATATTAAATAAAATCAATTAAATAAAAATAAATTAGATCAAATATGTTTTGCACTGCCACCACAACCTCCTGAAAACTCCAAAACATACATTCAACATTTTGGTAAACTACATTCAACATATCTTCCTAAACATGGCATAGCCTTAGTGAGAGTTTGGGCTTTTAGGGAGGAGCAAAAAAAACATACAGTACTCCCTACCTGCTACAGAAGCAAATTATAACACAGGAAAAGATGTGTAATAAAATGTGTTGCTAAATGGAATGTGTCTCAATAGCCGGGTAGCATGAAAACCTACTCTAGTACACCACCTAGGACTAATTAAAATTAAATACTAAAGTATTGCAAGAAAAACTTATTTAAAAAAAGTAAATAGAGTCTATTTTGACTTTATATCAAAATACTCAAACTCAATCGAATCAAAACTGCAATGATTTTAAACTACTGGAAAATAAGAGAACAATCGAATTGTGTTGTGAAACAGCAACTGAAAAAAAAACTGACCTTCAAACAAATACATGTATTCGGAGAGGCTGTGTCCCTGGAGCCATTCTTCAAGCTGACTTTCCTTGCTTTTCTTCCAGCTCACCTCCCAGAAGAAAGCCCACAAGACTGAACAGAAGATGGAGCTCAGCAAAAAACGGCTGTCCATCAGATCATCTTTAGACTCCAACTCAGACCTCCAACTGTGATCTCTCCAAGCTGTCTTATTTGGTGCCGAGTATCTCTCTCATGCTTCCTCCAGTACTGGGAGGAAGAAAGAATGGATGCATACAATTCACTTTGCTCTGCTTTTTTGTTTAAATGTTGAACAAAAAAATGCAATAATACCAAACTCTATATTTAACATAACTTTCTGTTTTTCCTCTTGTCTCTAATATACACATATGTCATGTAAAGCTGCTTTGCAACAATGCAAAATTGTGAAAAGTGCTGCAAAAAATCAATTTTAATAGAATAATTACAAAGGTGTAAAAAATGCAGATCCACATATATTAGGTAAGAGACATTGTTATGAGAATTTTAATGATTTCAGCACTTTAAATACAAAACAATTGGCTATATAAATTTTATTGACGACTCAATCATTCTGGATTTGTCAATAACACATCTGAAATGTCCTCAAGCTGTAAGTGTAACAAACATCGGTTTACTGCAACAATGCCATACTGTTCTTTTGCTGACAATGCAGACTCTAAAATTACGTAATACTGTTTGTTTAGGGCATACAAATAAAAACAAATTAGAGAGCCATAATACATATTTAATATGTGCTGTCAGATCAAAAAACAATGTAAAGCTACAAATGTTTCAAAGGGAATAAAAAAGATCATTCGATGCTAAACAATCACACAACAACAGATACAGACATAGTGCCAAGAGAGAGCACTGACATACGATGCAGTCAAAAGAAACAAATACCCCTGAACGATAAAAAATTGAATTGTTACATTTCAATATGAACTCCACATAAAGTTCCTGTTTAGAAAACGGTATCAATATCCTCATATTTACCTTGCTTTTATCTACTGAGAACCGGAAAGACCGCAATTTCAAGTACGTCGACAGACGCAGGAAATGACGTAGCGCGTCGAAGGATGATGACGTTGGAAAAAGCTTTTTGTCGCTGAATGAGAAAAACACGAGGCTTGTGTTGATAATCTCTAGAATACTTCACCACGATGGTAAATTATTAAAATAATACGAACAATATTCAAACATGGTTAAAAAAAGTTACAGGTTACGTTCATTTTCTACTTGATTGTCATTTTTTGTAAAAATGATTTGTCTGTTTTGTCACTGTGTTTTTTGTGTAAATTAGGGTAAACAGAAAAAGCAGAAATATGCTGTGATGAAAAGAATGATAAGTCCAAAGGACCAGAGAATGTGAGTATATTTATTTATCTTTAAGCCCGTAACTTTTATGTACAATTCCACATGTGTTTGAAGCATCATATAACGTAAAGAATTCACGTAGTTCACAGAAAGTTATTTAGAGATTGTAAATATTTGTAACCCTAAGTTGGTCATTATAGGCCGTTTTGAAAAATGCCAACAACTCTTATACACATTAAACAAACTTTTAAACAAATACACTGTTAGAACTAAATGCCTGTAAGATTAAGAACTAAATGTCAAACAAATATCTTTAAGACTTAATTATATGTGTGAAATAAGTAATAAAATAATATAAAACTGAACCGGTAAGTGCTTCTGGACAAGTGCTGTTTAAATGATTTTCTAAAATGGTCTATATAAATGATGAAATATGTTTTATTGCACTACCAAAGCACATTACATTTACATATCAAAACCATTGTTATTGCTGGTTTAATTCTAAGGAGGTTGCAACAATATCTAGTGACATTCAAGAATAAAGAAGTAATAGTAAATCCATTATTTATTCTCATGCTATCCTTGGTGTATTTTACCTTCTTTTATCAGCTGACAATTTGAGTAATTTTAAAGGATGTGCTGGCTCTTCCCAGCTTGGTATGGCAGTGAAGGATAACTTATTTTTTGAAGCTCTGAAAAGCGCATTTGTCATAAAACTAATCCATACAACTCCAGGGGGTTAATAAATGTTGTCTGAACTGAAACACTACGTTTTTGCATAAAAACAAATAAGTTTGTGCTCGACTGATGAAAGAACGTCATAAACAGCCAGGATGGCATGAGGTTGAATAAATTATGGATTAAAATTCATTTTTGGGTGAAGTATTCCTTTAAAGGGATAGTTCACTCAAATATAAAAATCCTGTCATCATTTTACTCTTTGAGATGTTCCAAACCTGTATATAAAACTCTGTGTTTGGTTGAACACAGAGAAAGATATTTGTAAGGAATGCTTATGCCATTTTGGGGTGAACTATCCCTGTAATGATGTGTCGCTTTGCTTTTTGAATGTCTTGACTCCTGACTGAAAGGTTTTTTTTCTAGAAAGGAAAAAGATAGGGCAAAAACACAAAAAAAGAAGAAAGAAGATCCCTCAGCTATTAAAGAACAAGAAGTGTAAGTAATCTGCACATCTGTTGGTGTGTTTTTACTTTTTCGGCACAATTCCAGTTTGTTTTGTGTGGGCATGTCTGTTTTTTGTAAACCGTGATGATATGAGCATCTGAATAAGGCATACTTTCTTTATTAACCATTTGCATTTTAAGTTATAATGAAGGAAAGCAAATTACCAATTCTTTGTTTTATGTGCAGTCCCATTTGTGACCACAATTAGCATTTATTTAAGCTCGTTCTTTGTCTGAATTTGAGACACAAAAAGCATTGTGCTCCTCACAGACACACACAAATATAAACACAAATAGTTATTCTCCAGATATTATACATGAGAAACTTTTCAATCAGACAACAACTTTGTACTACTAATGCAGCCAAAACATTTTTTATTTTTAACTTTGTATCTGGTACTGGTACTTTTGATGTCTCTTTCTTTTTAACCCACTAATTGTCATCTTTGTTTTTCAGAGCAAAGCATCCATCGTGCATGTTCTTCCAGTACAATACTCAGCTTGGACCTCCATATTACATCCTTGTTGATACCAACTTTATCAACTTCTCAATTAAAGCCAAATTAGATGTTGTTCAGTCAATGATGGATTGCCTTTATGCGAAATGTAAGTGCTGTTTTTCTTTTGTCAATAATCATGAAAAATCGGTGAATACTTGTTTTTATCTAAATACAACAACATTAAATGGGTGTGGCGATAAGTTTTTTTCTTTTTTTTTAAAGCAAACTCTTTTGTAATTTATCTAAATGTAAAACAGCACTAAATGGAAACTACACTGTGCACAGGACAGTATATGGCATTCAGTTGATATGCACAACATAAATACAGAACAAACAGAAGATTACAACAAGATAAATTGTGTACATTCAGTTACTTAACTTGGAGTTCTTATTTATACAAGTTTTGCGGTATATACAGTGAAGGAAAAAAGTGTTTGATCCCCTGCCGATTTTGTATGTTTGCCCACTGACAAAGAAAACTAATTTGCATTTTAATGAGTGAAATAAGTATTTGACCCCTTTGCAAAACATGACTTAGTACTTGGTGGCAAATCCCTTGTTGGCAATCACAAAGGTTAGACATTTCTTATAGTTTACCACCAGGTTTGCACACATCTCAGGAGGGATTTTGTCCCACTTCTCTTAGCAGGTTCTCTCCAAGTTATTGAGGTTTTGAGGCTGACATGTGGCAACTCGAACTTTTAGCTCCCTCCACAGCTTTTCTATGGGATTAAGGTCTGGAGACTGGCTAGGCCACTCCAAGACCTTAATGTGCTTCTACTTGCACCTCTCCTTTGTTGCCTTGGCCATGTGTTTTGGGTCGTTGTCATGCTGGAAAACCCAACCACGATCCATTTTTAATGCCCTGGCTGAGGAAAGGAGGTTCTCACCCAAGATCTGATCATGGTACATGGCCCCGTCCATCATCCCTTTGATGCAGTGCAGTTGTCCTGTCCCTTTAGCAGAATGTTTCCACCTCCATGTTTGACAGTTGGGATGGTGTTCTTGAGGTCATAGGCAGCATTCCTCCTCCTCCAAACATGGCGAGTTGAGTTGATGCCAAAGAGCTCGATTTTGGTGTCATCTGATTACAACACTTTCACCCAGTCCTCCTCTGAATCGTTCAGATGTACAATGGCAAACTTCAGACGGGCCTGTATATGTGCTTTCTTGAGCAGAGGGACCATGTGGGCACTGCAGGATTTCAGTCCTTGACAGCGTTATGCGTTACAGATTGTTTTCTTGATGACTGTGGTCCCAGCTGCCTTGAGATCAATGACAAGATCCTCCCGTGTGTTTCTGGGCTGATTCCTCACCGTTCTCATGATCATTGAAACTCCACGAGGTGAGATCTTGCATGGAGCCCCAGACTGAGGGAGACTGACAGTTGTTTTGTGTTTCTTACATTTGTGAATAATTGCACCAACTGTTGTCACCTTCTCACCAAGCTGCTTGGCGATAGTCTTGTAGCCCATTCCAGCCTTGTGTAGGTCTACAATCTTGTCCCTGACATCCTTGGTCTTGGAGGAGAGTTTGGAATCTGATTGATTGATTGCTTCTGTGGACAGGTGTCTTTTATACAGGTAACAAGCTGAGATTAGCACCACTCCATTTAAGAGACTGCTTCTAATCTCAGCTTTTTACCTGTATAAGACGCATCTGGTAGCCAGAAATTCTGCTGTCGATAGGGGATCAAATACTTATTTCACTCATTAAAATGCAAGTCAGTTCATAACTTTTTTGAAATGCATTGTTCTGGATTTTTTTGTTGCTATTCTGTCTCTCACTGTTAAAATAAACTTACCATTAGAATTATAGACTGATCATTTAATTGTCAGTGGGCAAACATACAAAATCAGCAGGGGATCAAATACTTTTTTCCCACACTGTATAGCTTAAAAATGCAAAATGCATTTACAAGTTAATGTATAATAACTAACTAATTTAAAAATTGTAATCATATATCCTATAATGAATATATTTACTAACAACTCTGGAATCCTGCAAACATGATTGGAAATAATAACCTAAAGTTGTTAGAGTTGGTGTTATTTTAAACCACCCTGCAACATTTTGTCAATGTCATTTTGTGGTTGCATAAAACTTTATTTTCTGGTTCTCAATATTAAGGGGACATTCTGTGTTTACTCAATGATTGCTTACTTATGGGGGCGTTCATAAATTCAGTCACCTTTTTATCATGTTTCACAAGTCATCACTGGTGTAATAATAATATATTTTTTTAAAAAGCAGTGGGTTTCACTGCAATGTGTGTAGATCTACATACATGTGTCTGCACTACACAACCAAAACACTAGATGGCCATCAACTACCTTATTACACACATTCAATAGATACAGTCCCAGCCAAAGATGATGTCAAACTTTGGATAATTAAAGTAAAAGTATTTTTTAATTTACACTTTTTATGTGATCCTAAAAAGAACTGATAAGAATACAGATAAGATATTGGATATTTATAATATTTCAAACTTTTGTGGGGGAGCTGTACTTTTTTTATTATAACATGATGATTTTATGTGATTTGTTTAGGTGTTCCTTGTATAACGGACTGTGTGATGGCTGAGCTTGAGAAACTAGGCATGAAGTATCGAGTGGCTTTGCGGTAATATCACACATACATCAAATAATTTACGCTGGTATCTCAATCTACAGTATAAAGCATCTGTTATGAAAAAGAAAGGAGACCCTTTTGAATTTTATGGTTTTCTGTATAAGAGCATTAAAAAAATCATCTGATCTATGGCAGGCCTTAAAACTTGGAAAAACCTAGATGAACAACAACAAACGACATGTAAGACCGTGTCAATTTATTTAACAGAAATTTGGCTAAAATGGAAAAGCTCTGGGTGAAAAAGTACCCATTATCGCTTCCATAGGATGGAGGGGTTCGTTTTTTCCTTTGCGTTTCACATACACACAACGCCACGTTTACACGTTTACATGCCTGGCAACATACGCATACACTGTTTTAAGCCAAAAACATTTTAATACCCTTTGTCGGTGTATATGTGTGTGTTAACGTTTGGTGTATGTGAATAATATGTATTTTTACTTAAGTAAAAATATGAATAAGAATTTCACATAGCACAAACACACATTACTGAAGGCCGGCTTTGTTTTTTTTTTAATATTCATGCATGCCTACGGACTGAACACGTAATGTGCATGCATATTACATCAGCGTTATCAGAGAGATCCGGCTTTGCACAGCATCGTTTTCAAAAACCTTCACTTTGATGCTGTTTTAAAAAGTTCATGTTTGGCCGTAGTTCCCCAAAAGACTGTTTTCAGTTTTTAGTTAAAAATGGTCTCATCTAAACGGCCTCTAAGAGGGTAAGTAGTAGTGGTCAGTCCATGCTTATTAAATGCTGACTGATCATCTGCAAGTGTGAGCTGATCTCCTATAAAAGCAGACATTTTGGTAGTTTGCTGGTCTGGGGCATTTAGGTCTGTGTTAACACAATGCGAAGCAGGAAACGAATTCCTTGTGTGTGCACACTTGGCGAATAAAGCTTATTCTGATTCTGAAAGACTTTAGTAAAGGGGGCGGTTCTAGACCCTTTTTAGTGGGGCTTTAAGGGGCGTTCACATTATAACGATAACAATAATTAATTCAGGAGAATAGCGAGGTTCACACCATAACTATAACGATAAAGATACAGAGAACGATATCTTTGGGATCACTTTCAGAGCGATTTTTTCCCCAGCAGATGAAAGATAAAACATTGACAGTCAATCAAATCCCTTCAGCGTTCGCGCATTTAAAATGGCAGATGACATTGGAAAACAAACCACACCAAACCCCCTTTTTAAAAATAGCTTAAAGAAAATGGATATCTGGAAAACAATTGGTCCAACTCTTGGAATGAATGGTGAGTATGAGATACAGTAACCAGTAAAAGTGTAACATGGAATTACCTCAGGTAGGCTAACCAAGCGCTAATGTTGTCAGCGCAAAATTGTCTTGCGTCCTGCAAAGTTGTAGTGAAATTTATGTAATGTTTTCATTTTACAGACGCTTGATTAGACTGATACAAGATTCACTGTTTAGACGCACTTGAAACGCAGCACGCGAGCTTAAAATAAATATAACGTTATTGTTATCGTCCGCTGGTGTGGACGCAAATATAGTTATAGTTCCAGTTATAGTTATCGTTATAATGTGAACGCCCCTTTAGTCTAGGGCTGGGCAATTTTGCCTAAAATCAAAATCTCGATTAATTGAACATTTTCTCTCGATAACGATTATTTTGGTTTTGTTTTTTTGCCCAGTGTAGTTAACTGACAAGGTCTGTACTGTAAATATGCACATGGTGGGGTATTTTTTAATGAAATATTTCTTATGTTATTTCAAAAGAAATAACACGAGATAAGAAACATTTTCTTTTTCAAATCATCTGCTCCATGTGTCGTGAGAAATCGGGTGTACTTTAGGACCCTGCAGTCATAAGAGCTGTCGCGTGAAAGAAACAGTCAGAGTTGAGCAGAGTTTTTATAGTTGAACGGAGCTTAAAACTTATCAGTCTGTCTAAAGAAATATAAAGTAAACGTGTTTCAGTATTTCTGTATTTTCCCCAATACACACATTTTTGGACTAAACGTACTGTGATCACTAAACGGGAGCAGATAAGAAATATGTCTCGTATGAACTGTACCTGACTTTCATGCATATTACATAAACACAGAATATTTTTATCTGAATCAGATCGTTTAAAAGTAGACATTTTAAGCTGTTTGTGTAGTATTTGCAGAGTTTTGGACACGTTTCAGAAATATGTGAGTGGAGTGGACACAGAGACGGCTGATACACGCCCTGTTTTTTTTTTTCATTTTACAAAATTGACATTTTGTTGTTATTGTGAGTGTACAGACGTAAAAGTAGACCACTTACAATTTCTAATAATGTCTTACATATACGTGTACCCCCATAAATAATGAAGTATTTTAAGTCTCTTGCTCTGATAAGAAAGAAGTAAGGTAGCAGCTCCTGTCGACATGGATGTTAAAGGGAAAGTAATCGAAGTAACCGACATGGAAAAATTACGTCAGTTAGAGGTTCTGAATATCGGTTTCAATTAATCGCCCAGCCCTACTTTAGCCCACCTGTCAGTCATTTCAGCCCACCTAAAACTATCAAATTTTTTCTTAAATATAAATTGTGCACACACTGCAAAAAATCTGATTATTGTCACTATACCAAGATGTTTATAACACTAGTGTTATAAGTTCTCAGAGAATCAGTACTGACATGACTTGGACGTTGGCTAAAAATAAACAATCCATTTCTCACTGACATGGGGGTCTTTTAGAAGCCTGTGCGAAGACGATTGTTTTTCATTTTTTCTTATTTTGTCACCCAGGGCTTTTCCATTTTGGCCTAGTTTTTGTTATTAAATAATTGCACTGTGTAATATGTCATGTGTTGTATGTTCCTCATTTTAAGGCCTGTTATGGACCAGATTTTTTTATTATGTCCTGATACAGAAAACCATAAAATTGAATAGGGTGTCCTTTCTTTTTTTACATTACAATAGTTTCTTGTATTCATTTTAATTTTCTGTGCAGGATAGCAAAAGATCCTCGCTTTGATCGCTTGCCTTGCTCACACAAAGGAACATATGCTGATGACTGCTTAGTCCAACGTGTAACACAGGTACATATGTTTCTTCCTTATGGATTAATTGCTTGCTTTACATTCTGACTTAATAATGTCTTGTTGCTCCACTAGCACAAGTGTTACATTGTGGCAACGGTGGACAGGGACCTAAAAAGGAGGATTCGAAAGATTCCTGGAGTGCCAATAATGTACATTTCGAATCACAGGTACTAAATTGCTCTATAAGATAACTAGCCATTACATTTCAAAGGTTTCATTTAGTCAATGTTTGCCTTATTTCCTGCAAGATTTTAGTTTTTCTACTGTTTTTCTATTGAAATAAAACTCCATGCTTCCCCTATAGTCCAAAGATATTATAGAAGTCCATTTTGTACCATACACCTTATATTTTTATATTTTATTGTTCGTTTTTTTGTTTATTTAAATTGTGAATGTATAAAATAACAGAAATATAAAAATAAAATGTTCTTATGTATTTTACAGGTACAACATTGAGAGAATGCCAGATGATTATGGTGCACCAAGGCTGTAGTACAACAAGAACTAGATTTTTTTTTTTTGTATTATGTTTTCATGGTAAATAGAAAGACATTTCCCCTGTATATTGTTTTCCAAGAACTACATGTATTCAATATATGTCTGTACACAAAACTGTATTTTGTTTTCCATTAAATTTGTTCTGCATTATTCATTATTCAAGCCTTCCAAATAAACCCCTAAACCACGGGTGCCCAAACTTGGTCCTGGAGATCTATTATCCTGCAGAATTCAGCTCCAACCTAATTAAACACACCTGAACCAGCTAATCAAAATACTAGGCATTGTAGAAACTTGCAGTCAGGTGTGAGACAGGTTGGAGCTAAACTCTGCCCTAAACCCACAGGCAAAAGAGCTGTTAACACGGAGAAAAATAAAATGTATTTCTCCACCAGCAGTAGGCAGATTTTTGCTGCTGTTTTGCTTAAAGAGAAGAAGCAATTCTGTATCTTCATAATATAAATGATGAAGATACATGATTCAGATGACATAATGTTTTCATGCCTGTGTCATATGTTAAATAGAAATTATCTGATTTATGCCTGCAGAGATTGTAGCACTCTGTATAAAATCTGACACGTATATTTAGCTCAGAACTGCTCTTCGTATGTTTTTAAAGTAATCAAGCAGATCAAATGCATTTAACTGTGATATTTCATTTCAACATAAGCAAGCACTGCATACTGAACATATTTATATTGCTGTGAAAATCACAATGTGTACATTTATCATACAACGGCTGCAAATAGTGTGTCAAATCCCCTTAAGGTAAAATCTGTAAAAATAGAATTAACAATTAGAAGAAATATATGTGCTTTATGTTTGTATAGCCTGTAATGTATGTTCTGTGCCTTAATCCAAACGTCTGTTGTGTAACAGTGACTCCGGGCACATTATTTAGAATAAACATGCAAAACAAGTTGTTGTCAGAGAGTCTGGCCAACTAAATATTCCTGTTATTTTAATATTTCAGCAGTTACTTCAATACTCACATTTACATAACAGATTATTGTCATTTGAGACTCGGAGCTGTATAGAGAATATTGTCATTTGAGACTATTTAGATCATAAACTCACATAAACAATATTGTAGTTCATCAGAATAACATCTTAAGTGTTTACAAATAGACACGCAATTTAAAATGCAAAAGAAATAAAGTAACAAAATATGTAATAAACTACATAAGTACAATTAACCTCAAGAATTTTTCCTAAAACACTTAAGGAATATAACAATTATTTTATCTTTTTCTGTCAGGCACTAGGCATTTAGCCCACATACGTTTTGTCAGCTGCATGGTGTTGGGGATTTCTGAGTAGAAGTGTAGACTGTAGTCATGTATGGTAAATTCCTTAGCAAGCACCTCTATCTAAAAAGGTAGGTGATATCTTGCATTAAAGCATGTCATGTGAGAATAAATTTGTGACATAAATCACTTATTTGCGTGTGGGGTTTTTTTGACACATGGTTTTAGAGCTGTGTGTTACTATAGGTAAACAATTATTTACCTGTCCATCAAAATGTGGATTTAATTTTACCTAATTGTTCATACTGTTTTTTGTTTTTGTTAATTATTATAGTTTACAGTTATGTTTATATCTACTTTTAACTATTATGGTAAGCAAACTATCACAAAGATTTACTTAAGGCCCCCAGACGTTTAGGATTGGCATTGATTCCTGCATGGGCCACTTCTCATGGCCATGTGCCAATTAACGTGTCTATGCACGGGCTATTCAGTCATCCTTTCTTGCATCACTTTTGATGGGTATACTCACCACCAGGAACACCTCACTGACCCAGGTGTCTACCCATCACTTTTTGGCTCATCAAATCCCTTTTCTTGTCAGAGCCAACATTTTTACAGGACCCAGCGCGTCATAAACGACACAAGACACACAAGTAACTTTCTCTTGAATAAGGTTACTGCATTTAGATCCTGGCGGTTTCCTTTCACGTTTTCCACCACAAATTACAAGAATATCTCAAGATGTTGCCTTTTCCCTTTCTGACAGCAATCCCTTTCTGTTATTAATCATAGTCTTCTCCATCTGGCATGGAAAATATTGAATTACCTTGGCATCAGGCATGAAACAGCTCAGTTCAAACCAAGGTCCTGCGGATTTGCTGCAGATGGAAAGATTAAGAGATAGTGAAGGCAAAGAGACATTCATCCTCGGAACTTGATACTGTATGTATGCGTGTACAGAAGAGATAAAGAACAATAGTAATTACAAAAGATTTTGTTACAGAAGCACTCTTAATGCTTTAGGTGAAATACAGCAAAGGTTTTCTGCACAGTATTAATGTGTGGTTTTACATACTTTAGACATTTTTAAGTCTTTTGATATTATGGCCCTGCAGTTATAGTACATATTCATTTCTTTCCTTCATTTACCTAATGGACAACAAGGTCAGTAAGGGAACAATCATACACACACTCACACACACACACACACACACACACACACACACGATGGGGAAGACGTAAGCAAGGTACAAAAGGTATATATACCTGTATCCGTGCATTTTGTGTGCCTGTGAGAAGACAGATTGATTCCGATTGAACAGGAACAAAGGTAATATTTCAAATTAAATATGTCTTGAGCTTAAACATAAATATAAAATCTATGATCAAATGAAAAATTCTAAGTAGTGTGTATGCACATCAGTGTTTATCTATTTTTCATTACTATTCCTTTTACTGTCTTTATTATAGCCATCATGTTTTGGACCATTAGACATGCTGGAGCAAGCATTTTATTGTTGTTCATGCTTATTCATTTCGGACAGCTATATACCAGAAGTGATATGACTAACTGTAAGTTCACAAGTAGTGACAGAATTGAACAAATGTGTAACTATGCCAGTCTTTCTTTACATTATAGTTGTATTTTTTCATAGTTGGGTGTGAGGAATGCAAACTCAAGGAAAACCACATTTTCTCAAAGCCCGGGGCTCCTGTCTATCAGTGTATGGGTTGCTGCTTTTCTAGGGCTTACCCTACACCCTTAAGATCCAAAAAAACCATGCTTGTCCCAAAAAATATCACATCAGAAGCTACATGCTGTGTAGCCAAAGAAGTCAAACAGGTATACTAACTAAAATTAAGACTAAGACTGAGATATATAAATATATATTACTTTATTAATCTCATGTACTATTACATATATAACAACTATTGTTTTTGTTTCCTGTAGGTACTTGTCAATGATGTCAAACTAGTGAACCACACAGACTGCCACTGCAGTACCTGTTACTATCATAAATCTTAGACACACTATTACATTTCTGATTGTTTCTGATCTCTGACATCATCTCGTCCAGCTCTAGTTAAATTCTATTGTTTCTATTGTTATTTTTGTTCAAATGCATGTTTTCTTAATGTAACTCATACGGACTATAGTGTATTTCAATTGAAAACACATTTATTGAAAATGCCTACTTCATTTCTTAATAGTAGTGCTACTATATGTTTATTACTTATGGCCTATTTGAAAAGCACATTTAGATCAAGTCCATAAATTAGGTTAGAAAAAGGTTAAAAAGTTGCATTTATTGTTGTTGTTGTCTGTGCTTTACTCCCATAACGGCCTGAAGATTTTTGAAATGCAAGGCTTGTCAAACAACTATTTTATTTCATGCTATTGTTACTGGATTATATATAGAAACCACAAATCTCAAATAAATGTACTTATGGCACAGGCCTGGTTCCAGAAGCAAATGACTGAGGGTACTCTGTCACTTTCCCTATGTAGTTTACAGTTTTGTTGTGTTTTTTTTCTAATATAATCAAAGTGAGCAATTTTTTAAATGTTATTTAAATGACATTATACCCAGATGATGGTCTTTAAGAGCTGTCATCAAAATTGTACATAAGCTTAAACACTATTGGCCTACATCTTAAAACCCTTTTTCATGAAAACATTAAAGCATGCATTTTAAATGTACACTTTACATTTTTATGTAAATTCCACTGATGTATATATTACACAGTATTTAGTTCAATTACATCAGAAGTAACTGTAATTCAACTACAGAGAAAATAAGAGGAATCCCTTACTTTACCTTTTCAAGGGGAAAGTAATTAAATTATAGTAACTAATTAGCCTAATTAGTAACTAGTTAGACAGAAACCTGCTTGACTCACATCTGCCCTCTGCTGATAGTCTTGTTGTATAGTGCGGGGGACTCCATCCATGCTCCTACTGTCTGCAAAGTTCAAATTCAACACCGACAAACACACCTAAACCATCTTATCAAGTTTTTAGGATTCTTTGAAAAATGACAAGTGTGTTGAAGCAGGGTTAGAACAAGTATCCAGGATGGTATAGTTCTCCAGGAATAGCCTATGTATTGTTTTTTTATATATAAAAATGAATACTTTCAAGAAATAAAGAAAAATAATGTAAAAAATAAATAAATAAGTTAATAGGAAAAACTGCATTCTTTCTTTTCTGTTAGCTTCCCTTTATTACTGCCCAGAAGTGTTTGTGCAAAACAAAACAAGCATGTAAGAACCTAGTTTATCATATATTAAAACATGCGTAAAGTCAGTATAAACCCACAGATTAAATCATTGCTAAACTTTACATAACAGGATGGTTAACATATAAACTTACACATATCTAAGAATCTAAACAGGGCTGGAAATGGGGAAATCTTTTATTCTTCGAATTTCCTACGAATGTTATGCAGATTTTATTAGTTTTTTTTCTGCATCTGTTGTTTGAAAATATTAGTCCCTATGGCAACTTCCAGCACTAGATACACTTTTAAACTAAAGGTCTGTCATTACTATCCCTAAACAACAATGCTCCCAAACTTTCATTTGCGAGACGTTAAGTTATGAATTTAATGACAAAAAAGGGGAGTTTGCAAATATCACAAGAGAACGGATCAAAACGGGGAGTTGTAGCGGGACGCCCCTACCAGTGTTGCCAGGGTCACGGTTTTCCCGCACAATTGAGATATTTTGAAAATGCATTTGCGAGAAAAATTATGGAGCCGCGGGTTGCGGATTTTTGGGCTACTTTCAAAATGTTTTGCGGCCGCCAAAATGTTTATTTATATTCTAAGGATACTTTGATGAGTTTCTTAATAGTTTCTTACTCGGGACCGGACCCGTTCTCAAAAGTATGGGGGAACGAGCGTCTGACAGGTAGGCTACAGGGAGAGAGGGAGGCGGGAGCTCAGCTCAACCAAAGAGGAAAAAATAGCGGCGGTATGAGACAATGCATCCGAATTATGTTCTTAAGTTACCAATGTTTCGTACTAAGGTGCACGTCACGTTGCACAATAAAATAAATCACAAGAATGTACAACTTTGATTCTTCCGGCTGTCAAATATCACGTTTGAGCAGCGCTATACGCAATCTAGAACAACTAAAACATTGACATGCTTATCACATTATAAACAAGTTTTTGCATGTCTTGAGAAAACACGTTACTCGTCCATTTTCGTGCGTGGCCTGAGCGCACTTTGGATCTTTTTTAAAGGGACGCTCCACCAAAAAATTAATATTCTGCCATGAATTAGCCTACTTACCCTATAATTGTTCCAAACCTATATTTAGAAGAATGTTAGCAACTGAGAATTCTTTGGCATCATTTTTTAGTAGAAAAAATTAAAACGGTAGTTACCCAGAATTGTTTGCTTCCTATCCCTTAAAACATTATTTTGTGTTCAACAGAACGAAAAATATATACAATACCTAGGAATCCATTCAGATACGTAAATATACCAGTAGAAACGTCTTTTGGCAGTTGATAACTTTGATTTGACTCCTGAAAAAAAATTGGGCTAGTTTTCATTCCTTTTGGGCGGGTTTTGAGGGGTCATCGGGCTGGAATTATTGCTTAGACCTGGCAACCCTGCCCCTAGCGCCTTGACTAATCTCGAGTTTTAAAGACATTTGCTCATTGAAGTCTATTATTGGGTATTTTGTTACATGTTATCAAGGCTCTGCTGACGTTACCCTGTAGCTAATCTGCGACTGGCGAATGCATGGCTTGTGAATATGCATAGTCAAGCCCTGACCGTAGTAGCTTGGGAAATTTGGGCTGTCGTGTGATGAAGATGGCGGAGGAGGATAGCAGGGCTGAGGCTGTGGCCGTGGCCCTCAGACACAGATTTCAGGATCTTATATCGGAATTAAAAAGGAGTTCCCAGTCGCCGATTGACGCCTCAAATAGTTTTTGTCAAGATTTTTGTCAAGTACGAGTCTATACGTTTTAATCTATTATTCTTTGTTCATGGGCGATGCTGCATGTTTGCATCGCCGCACAAACGATAACAAATACAACAGTACTATTCAAATCAGTCATCAAATGTTATTGTTTAAGACACATGAAATCAAAGCTGTTTGTAGAAGAGATGGGGCATGGTTGTGTTTTTACAGTAAGAAAATATTGCAACTATGCTGTTTGTGATTATGTTTAGAGCTCCTGTGGGCTAACGCGTTTAGCTTATTGTAGCTGCAGCAGTCCTTCACACTGAATGATAATACACGGATTTAGATACATATGTGATTGATAAGCGGATATATGAATCCTAGACACCAGCAGTTTTTTTAACACGAGATTATTTTGCAATTAAAATGTCTTTTATTAAGAAGAAAAAAAACAGTAGCTAACGTTGCAAACGGTTTAAGACAATGCACTGTATTTTGGGAGATTTACATCAGCACTTGCCTTATTATAAGTTTGGTTTTTAAATTAAAATACTATGTTCCTTGATCCGTAGTAGTACTCGTATTATATCTGATAGTTGTTTTTGTTTTGGACTGAATGGGATGCTCTTTTATTCTGCCTTGAATTTTAATGAAGTATAAATGTCAATTCATTGGAGAATAGAGGCAGAAGTTACAGTGTGGCCTAAAGCCTCAGTTTTTGTTTCTTTAGGTTTTGATGAATCAAGTACAAAAGAGTAAACCAGATGAAGATCCACTGTCTTTGTTAGACATGTACACAGTAGCTATAGTGTGTTATGCTGAGGCCAGCCTGTTCCTCTGTCCCGAATGTGAACATTTCACAGATGTGCTGGACAAGTTATCATGGTATGTTTTTTTTTCTCTTACTACTGATTGATCATTATGAATTTGTGGTGATAACGTTGTTACTTCTAATAATTAGCAGTAATGATTTTTGTTTTAAACTCGGAACCCACTGTACACACTTTCAGTGGCAACAACTTAAACAAATGTTATGTGGCCCAAACTTAACTTCTGGTAGACCTCTGCAAAATATCAATAATACAATTAACATATAGTAAAATATTAAATATTTTACCAGGGACTGGTATTGGCCAATCATGATGACAAGAAAGAATGAAGTATATAACAAAAGGGCACAACCTTACAATTTAAAGATATAGTTCACCCAAAAATGAACATTCTGTCATCATTTACATTCTTGTCATTTCAAACCTGTATTACTTTCTTCTGCAGAACACAAAAAATATATTTTGAAGAATACTGGTAACAGAACAACGGCGGTACCACTTCACTTCTATTGTATGAACACAAAACCAATGCTTGTCGATGATACCGCTGTTGTTCGATTACTAACATTCTTCAAAATATCTTCTTTTGTGTTCTGCAGAAGAAATAAATAAGATAAAGGAGAATAAATGATGACAGTCTAGGGCTGTGCAATTAATAGAAAATAAATCGTAATCGTCAATTTGGCCTCCAACGATTAGAAAAACTGTCAAATGTCAAATCAAACTTACCCATTGTTGTACACAAGCCACACATTAATGTTCAGTTTCCAACTCTATCTTTGGAAAATACTCAATTGGAAATACTCACAGTGAAAGATATCTTCATCAGCTTGGACCCATGTAAATATGTAGTAAATCATATATGTGTCTGTTATACAATTTGCAGACCATTGCAGTTCTGCATGTTGTGGCAATTCCAGTCCTGTGCAGGGTTGGGTACCAGTGCCTAAACAGTGCCTAAATCGATACTTTTAATAAAGAGCCACAAAACACCAGTGGTGAAACAATATATTCAAATAAAAAACATTTATTAAATAATTTAAAATACAATTAAATTTTTAAGTGAATGTGAAATCATTATGGACACTACTAACATTGCTAGAAAGATATTATAGTGTTTACTGTTTATCTTGTTTACAACTAAATGCTCAACATATAGTTGTATTAGATATTGGCAGAAAATGCATTGAATATTCCATATACAGAGAGTCTTCTAGGGTAAATGATGTGTACATTATTTTAAAAACAGACAGCATGTATAAAGAATAATAATATAATAATATAAAGTATAATTATATGCATAAACAAGCAGTCAGAGTAAAAAGCTTGACAGATTGATGTTTAGAGATCAGACTAACAGGTGCTATAAGGTTTTAAGTAGCACTTTCACTACTGTGTTAAGAACGAGTTCCACGGCACGCAGCATGCGCAACATTGATTTTAAATGCGAAATGTCTCACTTGACGGCTCAGTCAGCATTTAAGTGGCACCAAAATGAGGCACTGAAACCTACGTTTTTATTCGGTGCAGTTACATACCGGATATATACCGGGTTTCGGTACCCAACCCTAGTCCAGTGTCTGTTAAATGTCAACAGAAACAAACCTAAGAAGTCACCCAACAGCAATGTGAAAGACTTATAGTATCCAAAGATGCTTGTAAGTTGTGAAAATTCTGGTTTGTTCCATCATATATTCATTCTTGAACAGATCCTAAGATGCATGTAAAAACATTAGTATTGTGTTGTTTAAACATGAATATAAACTTATTTTCTTTGCAGTATTTAAGATACGCAAACTAGTTTGTCACTAGTTTACAGATTGAAACAAACACAATCATTTTACTTAAACATGTACCTGTAAATAGTTAACTGAAAATAATTTTGAAGTGGTCTCTTAATTTTTCCTCTGCTGTATAATGGTTCACACAGTCAAAACTTGTTGTAATGTACATTGGAGACTACATGAATTTACTCGTTGTCCCTGTTCTGTTGTTAGGAGCTGTCTGAATCTTCTTCTGTCATTCACTGAACCTATCCCAGGTGCCTTATGGGAAGAGTTTCAAACTTCTGTCACGGTAGGAAGATTTTTTTTATCTGTCTCTCTATAGTATCTGCATCTAAGATAAGTTAAGGTAATGGGCCGGAGAGACATTATATGTGTTGATTAATGTTATGTGTGTTAGGATAGATACTGTTCATCGGTCTGAAGCTCAGTGCTTTGATTGCCTTGTAGCATTTTCTTGAGGGCAAGAGCTCAAACAAATAGTGGGCCTAGTTGTAACTAGGGATGCAACGATTATAGATTTTGTTGCCACGATTATAGTCTGAGAAATAATCATGATTGCACGATTATGACGATTATATTATATTCATTATATTCATATTGATTATATTCATTGATTTCAACATTTTTACGGCCCTGCCAAAATCTTTTACTTGCCCTACCACAAAAAATGTATAAATAAATAATATTGTCTTGTTAGTAGTTTGTTTTTTACCCATGTAATCTAAATAAATAAGGTTATAATACAATAAAAATTAACTAACAGAACTTTTATGTATTTTATATTTGTAATAAAGCAAACACACAAATGAAATAAACAGTGCTTTTCAGATGTTTTGGTTGGTCTGTGGTTATCAGGTAAGGAAACTGAATAAAGTAATCAAATGTAAAATAACACTTCATAGTCTTTACAATATAAATTAAATATGGATAAAAGCCTTAAAGTTATAAAATTTAATCAGTCATCAGCAGTGAGAGTGGTTTTTTTTTGTGTCTTCGTTTTTTACTGTTTGATGAGCATTAAAACAGATGTTTATTAAGTTACTGCGTGTGGATCACATGCATTTTGTTTCCCTGCTATTTTCGTTCATAGCAAACAATAATGGACCTAATCGCTAATTAACGTTCAAAGCCCAGTTATTGTTTAATAAAAATAACATAAAAATCCAGCTTGCATCAGGAGTAGACTTTGAATTTGAGCTTGTGCATACAGAATGTGCGCGTCCTGTGCGCTGTCTGCGGCGCTCATCCGACGCGCGACTCCGGTAATTTAAATGCAGCTTTGTTTGTTTACGTTGCACTGAAAGCCTAACTGTCACCACTACATCCTTAATTGTTAATGTACATATAAGATTTGCTGTTTGGTCTCTTTGCCATAGTTAAAAGTGTGTGTAGTAGCCTCCGTGTCTCTGATAAGCACGTACGGCTCTTTAAGCTGGTGCACCGCTGGTGTAACTTTTTTCGTTTTACGCTAGTTGCTACAGTCCGTTCCGTGCAACAGAAATACACGGTGTAACAGAGCCTTTACGATTAATTAACCGTGACGTTTTTAAGCGCTGTTAATAGTGAAATTCGTTAATTGCTGCATCCCTAGTTGTAACAGTCTATGGCCACATCCACATGAAGTCAGAGCTTTGCCTATGCAATCTTTTTTTCCCTCGTTCTCAGCAAACACGGCGTCATCAAGAAATTTCTACGTACATACGAAACCGATCAAAACAATGTAGTATACATTCCAGACCAGTACGTGGCGCTGTAATTCCGCCACACAGATACACTAAAAACAGAGAAGGAGGCTTTCAAAAGTCTGAAAGCTTTCAAAAATACACAAATTAGCGTTTTGGGGAAAAACGGAGGATCTATGGATGTTAAACTACTTGAGGGTGAGAAATTAATGACAGAAGTTTCATTTTTGGTCGGAGGTACGCTTTAAGCGCATCATTCTGTGTCGCATACAACATACAACACATACAAAAACAACATTAATATATGAAATGTGGTGAAGTAATTATTTTCCGAATTTAAAACACTCTGATAAAGTACAGATATTTTAAAATGTACTTGAAAGTAAAAATGCTTAAGTGCTATCCACCTTTGGCAATAAAAGATACAAATATGCAATTCTACATTGTTCAGGAAAAACAGCGCTAATATCGGATCAGGACCGGTATCAGCCGATACTCAGAATTCAGGTATCAGAATCGGATCTGCAAAGGAAAAAGTGGTATCGGTGCATCCCTAGGTTCTAGTCAATCTCTCAATCTTGAGTGTTCACAGTGTCAGGGGTGGGTTAAACTTAATTCCTGGAGAAAGCTGCGATCAGAATTGTGTTTTTGTTGTCTGTGGAGGGTAATCACTGGCATGTAATATAGACATAGTCATGGTCAAAAGTATTGGCACCCTTGGGAAATATGAGCAAAGAAGGCTGTAAAAATAAATCTGCATTGTTTCTCATTTTCACCTTTTATTTAAAAAATCTACAAAATTTCAACGTTTCATTAAAGTAAAACAATTGGAAGTGGGGGGAATATCACATTGTGAGAAAAAGTTTTTCTCTAATACACGTTGGCCACAATTATTGGTACCCCTAGAAATTATTATGAGTAAAATATCTTCCAAGTATATTCCCATTGATATTTATATTTTCTGAGCACACCAAGGTGACTAGAAACATGATGTTGTCCAGTCATGACTTCCTGTTGCACAGGAAAATAATATTAATAACACAAAGCCCAAACCCCTTAATCATTCATCATCACAATGAGTAAAACTAAATAATATAGTTCTGATGTGCAGAAAGATTGTTGAGCTACACAAAATAGAAAGTGGATTTATAAGAAAATGGTTAAAACAGTACAAATTCCCATTACGAACAGGGCAATAATGAGGAAGTTTTAATGGGCTGGAGATGTTGTAAATCTGCCTGAAAGAGAACATGTGTCTATGTTGTCTTAATGCACAGCAAAGAGAAGATTTTTAGTGGCCAAAGACTCTTCAAATATCACAGATGGAAAATTGCAGAAATCAGTTTATTTTAGTGTCAGAAAAAAGAAAAGAAAACAGCACCTCCATCCCCACAAGTTTCTTGGATCACAAGAAATCTGCTCTCATCATCTACCATACTGGGACTTTAAACTAGGGGTGTGCACGACTATTCGAAAATTTGATCTGTAATTATTTTTGATCTTATTCAAAAAAATTAAAAAATGCTATTCAAAATTCGTTGTTTTTCATGAGAATAAAAAACTGCTTTACCATGGGGTTAATTTACCACTACAGAAGACACTGTGCTCTTTTTTATTTAACACTTCTTCGCTTCATCTGTAATTACTTTATAAATACACATCAAAATAATATGTAGCTATGTCCCTTAATCTTTGTTCAATCAGATCGCAAGTTAATTTATATATTTTAAGTTCACATACCAGTCGCCTGCATCGCGTTATGCTCTGCTCACTGGTGAGCCACGGAATTCGTTAACATAATACATTAGGTATAAAATATCAACGTAATATTAAATAATTAACATTATTTTATTTATTACCATAACTTAAGAGCGTTTATTCTTTGCAATTTCATGTTCATTTGTTAAAAATACACCAACTTAATGCTAATTTAAGCATAAAATATGAACATGTACATTTCACAGCAACTAATGAATTTGGCTTTAGCATAAGATTGGTACCTTTTTCCATAACTAAAAGCCTGTATTTTCCTCCTTAGAACTTCGATGGGGTTGTCGCCTTCAAGTTATAGTCTGTAAATTAATTTCCAGTTGAAGTTTGCATGGACGTTATTTCCTTTAAAACGTGCTGTAGTTCCTGTTACCTTAGTTGATTTTATTTATTGATACAATGCAGAGCTAAATAGGTCAGACACTGACATTGAAACGACAAAGAGAAAAACATTTATATGCGGCAATGATCAAGAATTAGTAGGCTAAATATCTTCTTCAGATGACGGCCGCATAATAAAGGGGAAAACAAGCTAATGGATCAGTCTTTGTTGCTTTGTTTTTAGGACCTTAACTCATACAGTCGGCATGGAGGTATCAAGCCCGTTTTTTAAATTTATTATCAACATTATAAGTGATAAAACCAATATTCTTGTCAGTCTATTGTTACCGCGCAAACGCAGCGCGTCTTCTCTGCTGTTGGGTTTAAATGTTTTTTTCTATTTTTTTTTGTTTTCCTGTCCAACGTTGCTAATCTTTTCCATTTAAAAAACAAATATAGGATTATAATATTAATGCGTTATAATTATTTAATCATAATGATAAGCTTGATGTGAAATCGTGACTAAATAAAAACATAAAAATTTACGTCTTAACTTAATTTAAATAAATGAATATTCGAATATTCGTTTTTTACGAGCTTGAATATTCGAATATGATTTTATTGAGAAATGCCCATCCCTACTTTAAACAGGACTGGGGTCTATGGTCATATGAAATGAAAATGAGTTTTTTGGCAGCAAGAACACAAGATGGGTTTGGTGCACACAGGGATAAAAAGTGCCCCATGTCTACAGTTAAATATATCACCAGATCTTCATTGTTGTGGACCTACTTTTTTTACCAGAGGACCTGAACATCTTATTCAAATACATGAAATCATGGATTATATCAAATACCAACAGATAAAAAAACAGAACCTGAATTGCTCGTCTAGAAATCTTATAATGGGTCGTGGTTAGATCTTCCATCAGCACATTGGTTCAAAACAACCATAAAATTCAACACAAAAATGTGTCACTGAACTCAAAATCAAGATCCTGCCATAGCATCCCAGTTCCCTGATCTCAACACTATAGAAAATGAGTGGGATGAACTGAAGAAGAGGGAGCACCAACATTTGAAGGATCTGGAGAAATTCTGTACAGAGGAATAGACTCTCAATGTATTCTCAAACCTCATCAGACTGAGAAGAGAAGACTCAAAGTGCAAATAGAGGTTGCAGAAAGTATTATTATGCATTTGGCAGACGCTTTTATCCAAAGCGACTTACATTGTATTGTACTACACATTTGTACATTTTGTATAGTAAGCAAGTGGAGGTTAGGTGCCTTGCTCAAGGGCACCTCAGCCGTTACCCGCCAGCCCTGAGAATCGAACCAGCAACCTTCTGGTCATGAGTCCAACTCTCTAACCACTAGGCCACGACTGCCCACAATATTAAATTCAAGGGTGCCAATAATTGTGGCCAACATGTATTAGAGAAAAACATTTTTTCACAATGTGATATTCACCCTACTTCCAATTGTTTCACTTTAATTAAAGGTTGGAATTTTGTAGATTTTTTTTAAATAAAAGAGCAAAAAGACAGACTAAGAAACTAAATCTCCTTATTTTTGAGCTAAACTCTGCTCCGGAGAAGGTGCTAATTTTGTTCGTCCAAAAGGCGTTCCTGAACTAAAATTCCGGCCATTTCCTGCAGTGCAAATACAACAAAAAATGTGTACTTCTAACAAATTGTTCCGGAAACACGAAATTGTTTCTGCCTTATTCTGTCATTCTCTTGACCTCATCTTGAAAGGCAAACTGAAATTAGTCTTACTACTGGATATATACTACTAAATGGAGATATAGACCAGTGTTCAGTCATTTGTAGGGATGGGTATTGTTAAAATTTTTACGGTATTACTATTAAGTATTGATACTCCTTATCGGTCCTGTACTTTAACAGTATTCTTATCGGTTCTTGGCTTTCCTGTAGCTCAGTGGTTAGAGCATGGTGCTAGCAATACCAAGGTCATGGGTTTGATCCCAGGGATTGCACATACTCAGAAACACATGTATAGTATAATGCTTTGGATAAAAGTGTCTGGAAAATGCATAAATGTAAATGTTCTGTAAGTGTTTGGTTAAGGAACCAAAAAATTATGAAATTAAGGAAAAATGAACACTGCTTTATTTTCTGCAATTTATGTTTTGTTTTAAATGCATAGTCGGGAATGAGTAAAACAAGTGAATAGATACAGTTTGCACTTGTGCTGTTTTAGAAGACCTGCATGTAGAGACTTGCAGTGAGGACTGTGAATATGAACAAGCTTCGAGAGAAACAAGCTGCACGCGTTTGTGACGTTTAAACGGCTCATTAGTGCTGCAACAACTAATCGATAATGAAAATAGTTGTCAACAAATTTCATTATCGATTAGTTGGTCTGTGCCATCACTTGCGAGTGGCGCAGTTATAAATCAAGCGCGTCATCTTCAGTTTTAAAGTCACACGTGTCTCTCAATGCATGCATCCCTTCGTGCTGCACAGTTTTAAAGTCAATTGCGTGCATGCATCTCTCTGCAGTGCAAGCTGCGCAGTCAGACGTGTCTCTCCGTGCGTGCAGGATGAGCTGCGCAGTTTTAAAGACGTTTGTCTTTGTTTTATTGATTGACATGGCGAGCATCAACGCAAGTTTCTGTGCGGAGGACGGATTGAAGATGTTAGTGAAGTTGATAAGCACCTTGCCAGGTTCTCCATCCGGGCAAGTAGTCTTCCTTGGGGTAGAATAATGAGACCAGTGACAATTTACTCCCCCAGTCCACAGTCCTCCACTTATAGGTTTTTGGTGTCTATAGCCCTATTCGGATGGTAATTGTTTTTCACGAGGATGTCTGTAAAAATAAATATGCATGGCTCCTCTGTGATAAAACTCGTTCGGACAAACATAAATTTCCAGTGTGAATTTGTAATCCTGTGAACCCGGCAAATGCACTTCTCTTACATGCTCAGTGACAGGCACAGTGGCAGTCGTATGTAATAATTATAATTGTATAAAATCCATATTTTAAAATGCCCATTTTAAATGTTTTTGTGTTTTCTGCTCTTTTATTTTTTTGTTCTTATCATCTCCCACTATCTGCAGTGGAGCAGCGATCCTCTACTATCTTTCTTTCAGAAAAAATTTAATAAAAATAATGGAAAATTGCACTTCCATCACTACAAGTTGTTTGGGACACTGTTCAAAAAACAAATCTTCTGCATGTGGAAGTGGCGAGCATCATTGCGCATTTCTCCTCCGCTCGCCTAAATTTGAACTTTATTAAAGCTGTTAACAGCTTTACAAAGAGATTAGACTAAAATACGCGAGAATGATTGTTTTTATGCACATGCAAATCCCTGCAACCCTGCACGAGCAGTGAGAGAGAAAGCGCCGCATGCACAGATTTCTGCACAAGCACTGATGTTGAGAGAGAAAGCTCCGCACTAGAGCGGATCACGAAACTACAAACTGAAAGAAGGTCAAAGGAATATTTGATTTGTTCATTTGTTACGGGTGGATTCATTCACGTTTTTTTATCATAACGGCCAATTTGCAGAGTACAGAGTTAACCACGCCTACTTATTTACATTCCGCGAAAAAGAAAAATCTCTTACAGTTGACTTTTATTCCGCGGTAATGGCATATTCCGTCATTCCGCCCAGCCATAATTTTTTTGGTGCCAATTAAACTGCAAAAAACAATGAATCGGTGGACCTCTAGTCTTTACATGAAATGTAGTGTTTACATGAAAGGTAAATAAAGTGGTCTGGTTGATGTTGAATTTTGAATTGAATTGAATATACTTTATTGTCCCATTACTGGGAAATTGGTCTTGGACTACATGATAAACACAGCCAGTACACAACTTCCATCCCGATAACAAACAACAATAAATACACACATTAAAATACACACTACCTCTTAAGAATTACTCACAGTATCTTGTCCCTATTTAATGTGTGTGTGTGTTTATATGTGACAAGCTTCAAATCTGACTTAGTCTGCTGACATGCGCACACTGCACAAAAACAGTGTACTTTGTTAAACTTCCTGATTAAACAAATTAGTTTAGATTAAAGTAGGCTAGTGTGAACAACATTGCAAATTTTGGTCATATTTAATTTAATTTAAAGACTGAGATGCCTCAACTCAGATTAACTAGGCCTACGATTGATCTTCTTGAAAAAGGAATACAAAACCAGTCCTAAATGAAAGAAAACAAGTTGACAAAAAGATTGAATCCAATATTTTTGATAATATTGCATATCGAGTGATTTATAAGCTATCTATGGTAGGCCGGTCATTTTGACCCGGGAACACCACAAGTGTAACAAGGTGGGGGAAAAAATCACAAAAAATTGTGAGAGGTTGATATAGTCTTTATGAACAAAGTCACTAAATTTCAGTCCAATACCATAACATTAAATGATGTTTGAATAACAAGGTTCGAGAGGAGCCGGAGAAGATAATCAGCCAGCTGCCCCGCATTTATAATCAACACATCACCCTATCAGCGCAAGCGAGCTATCTAATAAATAGTTGAATCGCTTCACTCACCTCATCCCTCTGTTGCATCGTCTCTTCAGAAACATGTCCCAGATAGAGGATTCCTCCAGCACTCCTTCACGTGCGAATTATAATGCGCAGACCAGCGCTCAGCAGCAGTCCAGCCCCGGCTCGGACTCCCCAACTGAATCCCCGGCTTCAGCGAGAGGCAGGCGGCCTCTACGCTCAACGCATCGCTCTACGGGTGAGCGCTCCACCTCTTCGCCGGGTAATGCAAGGCAGCCGATCCCATCACCGGCGTCATCTTACGCCTCGGCCAGCCACGACTTCCCGCCGATTGGGAGATGGACCGTCGCGGGGCTCCACCAGGCCCTTTCTGAGGCTAACATCGGCTACTCCAATAGGATGCTAAAGGCGGACTTGTACGGCCTCCTCGCTTCCCATCAGGAAGCACTTTCAACACCACAGCCGTCCACCCGCCTGAAGCCAGCATCGAAGAGAGGGATTACTCCACCGAGGCTCGGGACCGCCACCCGCGAGCGTGGGTCGCGCTCCAGCCGACCCTGAAGGGCACTCTACACCGGTGGTGGCAGTTCGTCACCTCCGCCCCGCAAGCACGCGGCGGCAGGAGGTTCCCTCCGACCAAATCCCTTCCGCTTCCAGCCCCTGGCCCGATCCACCGCCCGTGTCGTCCAGCGCGAAAAAACTTCGGCTGAACGCTCAGGCAAGTCTTCCCCAGTTCTCGATTCCCTTGTCCCGTTAGTGACGGACGGAGTGAGGCCACTCCGATCTGCAGTCCCAGTAGAGGCTATCCCTTCCATCCTCACCATGCCCATAACTAAACCCAAGGCAGCCATTGACGCTGGAGCTACTCACCAAATGCATCTCCACCCTGCGCACAGGTTACCACTCGAAGCATACGGCCCGTACACTCGACGCCATGTTCATCCTGGCCTTCTTTGGATTCCTAAGATGCTCTGAGATTACAATAACGTCACATTTCGACCCCCTGATTCACCCCACCATCTCCGACCCGGCGGTTATGGATACAGACACCATGACGTATTTTCTCAAACGAAGCAAAACAGACCAGATTGGGCGAGGCCACTTCATCTACGTTTTTAACCTCCTCTCCCCCATCCAACCATTCCAGACTCTGTCAGCATATCTCCGCTTCCGGAAATCGATTTCAGCAGCCCCATCCGACCCCCTGTTCATCACAGACTCGCACCGCCCGGTCACCCGTTTTTGGTTCCAGAAGCATCTGACGGCCGTCCTGTCCCACTCGGGCATCCCTGCAGACAACTTTTCCAGCCACTCATTTCGCATCGGAGCAGCGACGCCGGCTGCGCAAAACGGAATTTCCCAGCCTCAAATCCAGGCTCTGGGACGGTGGACTTCGGAAGCCTTTAGGCGTTACATTAGGTCCGACCGTTCCCTCATCAGAGATGCCCACCGCACCCTCATCGCCAAACTGGCCTCCCGCCAACCCCAACTTCCAGCGGGCCACTCTCCGCCTCGACCCTCCGGCAGTCGTCGCCCTTCTCAAGATCCCGCTCTACAGCTCCCTCCACACCATTGATGACCACCGGATCCCGCCGCATTTCCTTGCCCAGTGACCACCACCGCCATGCCACATCCAGCCACCACGGTAGCTTTCCCCGCAGATGAGCCACCCCGGCCGCATAGTCGGAACCCGCTTCCATCGCACCCAGCGTTCGCCACGTAACGCCACGCCCGATCATTCCCCGGCACCCGCTGTTTTCATCAAGGGTGCCGCCGCAGCAACTTCCACCAAGGAGCCAGTATGCCATTGCAGTGTCATCCAATAAGGAGCCAGCGTGCCGCCGCAGTGGCCTGCTCCGCAGAGGCCCGTGCTTCCATCAATGGTGTCGCCGCAGCGACATCCATCAAGGAGCCAGAGTGTCGCCGCAGTGACCGCCTCCGCAGAGGCCCGTGCTTCCATCAACGGTGTTGCCGCAGTGACATCCACCAAGGAGCCAGAGTGTCGCCGCAGTGACCGCCTCCGCAGAGGCCCGTGCTTCCATCAACGGTGTTGCCGCTGTGACATCCACCAAGGAGCCAGTGCGCCTCCGCAGAGGCTCGTGCTTCCATCAACGGTGTTGCCGCAGTGACATCCACCAAGGAGCCAGTGCGCCGCCGCAGTGGCCGCCTCCGCAGAGGCCCGTGCTTCCATCAACGGTGTTGCCGCAGTGACATCCACCAATGAGCCAGTGCGCCGCCGCAGTGGCTGCCTCCGCAGAGGCCCGTGCTTCCATCAATAGGGCCAACGCAGTGACATCCTCCAAGCGACAAGAGCGTTGCAAGCACTCTTGCCATCGCCGAGGCTCTAGCAGGAACCACCTCCATGGCGGCCAGCGCTTCGCACGTCCACCGTATCCGGCCTTCTCTTGGTCACAGGTCACCGCCTCAGCAGCTTTGCCTGGCGTTTTGGGGGGTATGCGTATTTCGGCGGTTGTCCCACGTCCTTGGCGTTTTAGGGGGGGTAGGCTCGGGTTCGGCCGGCTCAGGTACCGGAGCTCTCTTCCGGACAGGGTAAGAGAGCTTCGGATCGACCAGAGCCAGCGGGCTCGGAGCCTTCTCCCCGAACAACACACCAAATACGCATATACCAATACTACCGCTAGACTTTAATCCGACATCACCAGTGGTTATCTGCACAGACAAACTATTGAACTAGTATTTTTTGGTAAAAGATTTTTTTTCAGGTCAGAATGACCCAAACACAACACAAGGGCTAGTCTCATCAGACCACAGGGCATGGTTCCAGTAATTCATGCTCTTGGACAGATTATCTTCAGCAAACTGTTTGTTGGCTTTCTTGTGAGCTAGCATGATTCAGAAGAGGCTTGTTGCAGTGTGCTGCGTATGGTCTGAGCACTGACAAGCTGATCTTCTGCTTCTGCAACCTCTAAAGTTTATTTAAAATATATGAATATATTCAATATATTCAAATAAATATATTGTTACTTTATTTTAAAAGAAAATAAACAACTACTTATATTATATTAAACAAAGAAATTACACTTTTATAAAAAATTAACTTTCTTTTATTTCTATAAAAATGCAAAACGAAGGTGTGTCAGTAGCAAAGTAACATATTATCCGTTTTTCTATGATTCTGCTGCACACATGTGCATGACCTTGAACTCAATCATCCTAAAGTTATTTAGAGTAAACTGTTATCGACAATTAAACGATCCTCGAAGTAACATCACCATATCAATGAAGCAAGGTTGTTTTGCACAGTGATATACCATGGTAAAACCAGTAAATCCTTCCAAAGCACATGCAAGTAAACGATAAATAAATTGATGTCCTGGCACAGGGATCATCTCTCTCGCCGTCACTCTATGCAGTGAGCAGTAGAGAGAGAAGAATACTCACAATAATGTCATATCCCTCTGAAATGCAAATAAAACTGCACATTGTAATTTCTGAGTTATGTCTATTACTGAAAGTATTTTTCAGTAATACAGTTATTTTGGGGGGAAATGTGAATAATTGGAAATGGCAATTATTGTAATTGTATGCCCTTAAAGGGATATTTCAGCCATGAATCAAAATTTCCCCCTGTGGATGGGTCCCAATTTTTTAAAGCTCCAAAAAGCGCATCCATCGATCAAAGAACTGCTCAACACAGCTCCGTGGTCTTAACAAAGGTCTTCTGAAGCGAATTGGTGCATATGTTTAAAAGACATGTTTGCATTTACAATTATATGTAAGCTAATATCTTAGTATAGTTGTCTGTCATGAAAGGGTTGTTCTTGTTTTGCTCCCTTCTTTGCGCTGCTGATGTCGTCATCGGAAGTTACAACACATTTCCTCTAACCCTCAATGCCAACCCTCTTATGCACTTGCATCCACACTCCAGTATAGTAGGTGGCAGTAATGCGCTGTAATGTTGGGTGCCACCTGCCATTAAATAAGAACAATAAGAACCCTTTTGTGCACGTGCGCCAGACAGACAACTATACTAAGATATAAGCTTAATATATAATTGTAAATACCAACATTTATTTAAACAAACGCACCGATTCGCTTCAGAAGACCTTTGTTAAGACCACAAAGCCGTGTCGAGCAGTTCTTTGAATGATTGATGCGCTTTTTGGAGCTTTAATAAATTGGAACCCATCCACTCCCATTCTACCAAAATCGTTCTTCCGGATAAATGGTAATATAACTCCGACTGCATTGTTCTTCAAGAAGAAATTTATATTCATAACGGATGGCCCAAGGGTGAGTAAAACATGGGGAAATTTTGATTCATTGCTGAAATATCCCCTAAATTCAGATAAGAAGAGATGTAAAAACATTTACTCAATAAATTCTTTGATGCGCATCAAAAAAGTTTGACTTTGCCTCAATAGACGGCAGTCTATCTTCGTGTTCGGTGTTACCAAAACACTTTTTTTGTCATGCACACATGAAAATATTGTCAAAATGATCTGTGTTTACACGGATATGCAAAACTAGTAAAAACGCTGTATTGTGCATGCCAGACCAGACCAGTGGATGTCTGGAACACTACGCGCCTATGCACATGCGCATACCCATATTATGTATACATGAAAATCTTTTTTGTTTCAGATTAAACAAACTTTTGCTTAAACTAGCTTTTTTTGCTGATTTTGTGTTGATTTCTGTTTTGACAGGTGGCTCATGGCATCCTTCAGGAACATGGGAACTCACAGCTTCACACTCTGTCGACTCTAGTGGAGGAGAGTGGTGTGTGGACTAACATCACACTTTGTAGCCTTCTATCAAATAACATGCCTGATGTAGAGAAAGGTAAACTGTTTTATTGTTACTTAGTTGAATATATTAGCATTTCGAAAAATGTCACTAAAAATAATGGTAATGGTAATGCTATTGTTGTTGTATTGAATGGGTGTGTTTTTCATTTAAAATAGTTCACGAGTTTTTAACACGAGAAGGACCTGAACTTCTGCATATGCGTATAAAGCACCTCATCAAACAGAAGTTTGTGGAGAAAGCTGCAAGGCTTGCAAAGACGTGTGCAGAGTTTCCTGAATTTGGAGGAAAAAAGAATTTTAAACAAATCTACCTCGTATGTCTGTGTGAAATAAATTCACAACAAGAGCTTATGCAAGAGGTGAGTGTTTCTTTTTTGAATAATCTCTTTCCTCACACTTACATTGATACTGAAGTTTGGTACTGCCCTGTTACTTTGCAGTTTTAGTGTAAAGTCATGGTTAGGATGTTTGGTCATCTTATTTTTACCACAGGTAGCTTAGTGGTTTTCCATATTTTTTCCGTAAGCAGTTTGTTTATTGGTTTGTTAACGTTCTACGTTTTGACACGACCTGACATTTATGATTTTTTCAGTAGTTTATAAACATTAATCAGCACAATCTGGGTTATAATAATATGCAAGCAACATGTATGCACATGCTTGCATTTATGAGAAAATTATGTTTATGCTTGATTAGTAAAAAATATATTCACTGAAATAAGGTCAGAAAACACATACTGTGACATATATTCAAAAGACTTTGTGTATTAGCTCTTGTAGACTAGAGAGTTATATAGTGATTTAACTTTTGTAAGACACTTTTTGTTGTGGAAAGACCAGATGTGACGGTGTGTTAATCGCTATGAATATTGTGTTTCACACCTGAGCAGATAAAGACCCAACTCTAGGCTTATTAATGGGACACTTCACTCAAAAATTCTGTCATCATTTAATCTTTCATAGTATTTATTTTACCTATTATGGTAGTAAATGAGGAATAAGATCTGTTTGGATGGTCACTGTCATTCTTCAGCAGAACAAAAAAATGTATACAGGTTTGGAACAACTTAAGGGTGGGTAAATAATGACAGAATTTAAATTTTTGGGTGGAGTGTCCCTTTAAGGTGGAGATAAGAAATAATGTAAGATAAAAATTTGTTTTATTTGCAGTTTATTTACAAAGTGTCTAGTGCACACTAAAATTAAGATATAAATCATTAGTGTTAGAGGCTTATTGAACACACTGTTGCACATCATTGTGTCATTTTTGGAAACAGTTCCTCTGCAAATGATGATCATTACTTGGCATGTGTCCAGTCTTTTACCAAGAACTGTTTTACAAAGTGCCACAAGGTACATAACATGTCTGGCCTACACTAAGATTTACACATAGATGTGTTACAATTTGAACCCACTGATGGTTTTGTTGGGCCTCTTGTTTCCTTTAACCAAATGTCTATCATGTAATGCTCTGCTTTAAACAACTGTTAATATTTCCAAGATTGTAAGATGATGTGTGGGCAGCTGATTTGTAATCATTTATATGAGGTTTACAAAAAGACCTCATATGCAGGCACTTCTTAGCTATAATCTGTCTTCTACATCACAAGCAACCAAAGGTTGGCCATTCAAAACGAAGTGCACTATAAAACACAGTTTCTGTGTGCATTTTTCTCCAGTCTGGGTTAATAATTAAATGTTAAATCTGTTTTTTCCCCCCCATTTTGTTGGGCAGATAAAGGATGTAGACTGCAAAGATGCTTTGGACATGATTTGTAATTTGGAGTCTGAGGAAGATGAGAAAGGAGCTCTCAGTCTTTGTACAGCGTTTTTTAAGCGTCAGCTTCTCAGTGGGGATGTGTATTGTGCCTGGTAAGGTTCTTATTTACACTCTGAATTTTTACTCTTGAGTAATTTAAAGAGGTCAGCAATATAACATGTTACTTAATCTTTTAAAAATAAATCTTTTAACAGTTTAGGTTAATAGACATTCTTCAGAAATACAAACTCTAAATAATAGATGATAAAAACATTGCACAGTTAAAAACTACATTTTACTGTGACATTGTAAATTGCAGCCATAGATATCTCTTTTAATAAACAGAAAATGGATAAAGGGTTTATAAAATTTTGAGCAAAAATTGGTAAAACATGCTCATGATTTACCTAAAAGAATAAGTAAAACAATTAGGCCTGCCGCGATTGTCAATTCAGAAACAAATGTATAGTATAATGCAATATGTAATTTAAATGCATAAATGTAATTCAGTGATTTATAGAGCGATATATAAACTTGATTGTCGGTAGTTTTTGGTGATGCAATATATTGCCATTGTGTTTATTATAAGCATTTGTTTACATAAAAATAAATGACATTTTATCCGATCACGCCGTCTCTGTTGGCTCTGCCTTGTGTCAAAAGCGACACACACACACACACACACACACACACACACACACACACACACACACACACACAAGACGGACCGCGGCAGGTGAAAAGACGTTACTCGTGGGTTTTTGAAGATTCCAATATTTATATTAGCAGAAAGCAGGATTAATGAGTATTATTTGTAATATTAAAGTTGATTTAAGGAATTTCGTCCTTCATCTTTTTCACAGCTCGGTCAAGTGTGGAGAAAATTCACTTGCATTATAATTTGACCTCAAAGAAAAAAGCATGGCATGATGCCCAGAATCCTGGATAATGTTATGATTTTCATTGTTTTATTTTTTTAACTAATTGTTTAGCGAGCTTATTGTTTTTATACTTGAAGTGAGTTAAATTTTGGTGTGTGTTTCTTATGTATTTTACAGGGAGTTGACGTTGTTCTGGAGTAAGCTTCTTATACGACTTGAATCAAAACAGGCATTCTTGGAGCAATGCAGATTATTAGCACGACTGTCTGGGAGTGTGTACCATATACTGCTTCTTATCAAAGTTGTGCAGGCTGAGGTTAGAAGACTTTTTGTTTTTCTCTCAGTGTGTTATAAGGCATTGGCCCTCAGTAACATTTTTGTTTTCTTTAGGCTGACAAAGATGGACTTTCAGTGTGTATCGAAATGTGCATTCAAGCACTAAAAATGGGAGTTCGTGACAATGAGGACTGCAATGTTACAATCTGCAAAACAATATGTTGTTTACTGCCTTTAGACATAGAAGTGAAACGCGCTTGTCAACTCACCGAGTTCCTGATCAAGCCATCTGTGGACTCTTATTATTCAGTGGAGACGGTCTTTAATGAACCAGACCAGAAGCTTGAAGAGGAGGATCCATCAATTATAAACTCACTACGTTGTGACCTGTTGTTGGCCTTAAAGACAAAGTGGCCTTTTGATCCGGAGTTCTGGGACTGGAAAACTCTAAAGCGGCACTGCATTTCTTTGATGGATCAGGAGGCAGCAGCTATATTGTCTGCTGACAAACTTTCTGATAGTGAGGACAATGAAGCCCAAGATCTGAATGAGAAATATTTTAAGGATTTAACCCACAGTGTAACTCATGAGCCTAATGAAGTTGAAACAGAAAGAAAGAAGAAAAGGGAAATGAAGAAGTTGAAAGAGAGGGGATTTGTGTCTGCTCGATTCCGCAACTGGCAGGCGTATATGCAGTATTGTGTGTTGTGTGATAAAGAGTTTCTTGGACACAGGATTGTGAAACATGCATTGAAGCATGTCCAAGATGGGATTTTCCGTTGCCCAATATGTGCTGAAGCATTTCAAACTAGGGACGTTCTAGAGCCTCATGTAGCATCGCATGTTAGACAGTCTTGTAAGGAACGTCTTGCTGCTATGAATGCAACCAAGAAATGTCCAAGTTTAGACACCCAGTTGAGACCAGTAAGCAGTACCTTGAATAAACAAAAGGACTACAGCGAAACTGTAGTTAGCCAAGGAACACCACTTTGCAGTGACAATTTATATGCTTCAAACAGCAGTCTCAGTGCAAATGATAAAGCTAACATTGGGTCATTTTCTCCAGGACAATGCAGCCCTATTTGTGATGTTAACAACACTAATGATTATTCATGCCCTGTTGCAAGCTGTCAGAAAGGTTTTAAGTACTTTAAGAATTTGGTTGCACATGTAAAGGGCCACAGAAATGAGCAGGAAGCACTATGTTTCCTAGAAACGAAAAGCCAGAAAGCTACGTGCCAATATTGTCACCGTCAGTTTGTCAATTTGACTCACCTTAACGATCACTTACAGATGCATTGTGGAGAGAAGCCATATTATTGCATTCAATTGGGATGTAATTGGAGCTTTTCCTCTCCTGAAGAGCTCCTCGCTCACAGAAAAGTACATGCAGAATTTCAGGCCCAATGCACCTATCCAAACTGTGAGAGAATATTCAGTGAGACATACTTGTTGTATGATCATGAAGCACAGCACTACACAACTTTCACTTGCAGAAGACATAACTGTGGCAAGATGTTTTACACTCTGTCTGAGCTAGATATGCATCAGCAAGAACATGCAAAGCAGGACCACTCGGCTATTGATGACTGCCTATATTCTTCAAAGAAATCACCATCTCCAGGTCACATTAAAGAGGTTTCTCAAGAGCCTAGCCTAGTCAAAATTGAATTCTCAGTTAGCAGAATTTTAAACACCAGTCAGGATTCTACAGGACATCCTGAGTGTTTTGTAACTGAGTGTCCAGCTCTGTCAGAAAGTGAAGATGTTTCCCAGACCTCTGCCATGCAGCCTGATGGTTCTGATACAGGTAGATGTTTGGAGTCTGATCTTGGGAGTACAGAACAATTGCGTCTTGAATCGTGCTATGTAAAACTGGAGCCTATTGTTATCAAGGATGATGATTCTATATTTGTAAATGCTCAAACAAATTCTGACAGTTTAACTCAAGCTTTCTTAAAAGATAAGAAGTTGTTTTGTTTTCCATCAAGTCAGCCTAAACATTCCCCTGTGAAAGAAGCCAAAACAGAGAAAATTCTGTCTCATATCTGTCCTTTTGAAACTTGCACACGTAAATACAGCACTTCAAAAAGTTTATCAAGACATGTAAAAAATGTTCATTCAGAGGCATTTGAGGAGTGGAAGCTGTCAAAGAAGTACAAGAGGATTGCAGATCTTGCTGCAAGAAAAGCATTGTCTGAGCGTACAAGCACTTGTTCTCAAATAATGAAGAAATGGACAAGCCCATCCAGACAAATTTGTCAGCATGGTGAAGGAATTGGACAGACATGTTTGGACTCCATGCTTCCAGATTCTCCCTCTATTCTTTCTTGTCATGACAGTATGTCGCCCATACATTTAAAGTTGTCTTCTCAGCTGGAAGGCACTCATGATAATGCATCACCAAATCACTCAGCGCTGACTCAATTACCATTATTGGAGACATGGGCATCACCTGCGATAGATAACATGGATTCAGGTTTTTATGTACAGAATGACTACTCTCCTATGACTTCATCTGATAATCAACACACTAACCCATTATACCATTCTGAGGCCATCTTAGATTATGCTTCCCTCTCTGTTTATGATGAAATAACTCCCCTCTCTGTGAATGTCCATACACCCTCAAGTGTCATGAACGAAGCCTCAAAGTATGTGTCAAACTCTCTTAGAGTACTGCATGCCCTTAATGGTGATCAGACGTTTGAATTGTCACAGGTTGGGTCAACAACCGTTGATCCTGGGTGCAGTCAAAATGGACAAAACCATCCCAGTGAGATTTCTGTCAGTGCCAGTTTGTTGGAAGCTGCATCTTTGCCTGAGCAGAATATCAGTCCAAATTTTGCAGCCTTTTCTTCGGCTGCACCCATATCCGAGCAGTCATTGGGAAATTCAGACAAAGAAATCTGCACTGATGGATTATCAGACATCAAATGTTTATCAAATCTTACCCCTAATTTTGAGGAACAGTCAGAAAATTTCTCAATATCACATGGCAGTGCTGTGCCCCAAGCTGATAAGAAACATCCAGAAGATTTTTGTAATCATGAATTATCACAGAAAGAAACGGAAGGACCCCAGTCAGATGACCAGATAGTTTCAAGTTCTGTTGAAACCAAAAAAGCCAAGAAAATAAAATCTTCCAAAAGAACAAAATGGCCTGCAATTATACAGGATGGCAAAGTCATTTGCTGCAGGTGCTATAGAGAGTTCTCAAGTACGAAGTCACTTGGAGGTCATTTATCAAAACGATCCCAATGCAAACCTGTAGATGAAATTGATCTTACTGCTGATCTGCCGACATCATTTCTTGATTTTCTCAATGATCCTGACATTTCAACAGTACAGATGCCACTTTCTGCAAATAACGCACATAACCAAGATCATGAATCCTTTGTCTATCCATCATTAGAATCAGATGTCTTTATTGATAACAGTTTAACAAGCATGGATGATACAAATTACAACATTCAAAACAGAAATGCACCCTCTCAAGAACCCTCTGAAATAAGTGGAAATTCCACTTTTTGCCAACCACCTGTACAAGAAACAGAGATAGAAACCAGACCTGAATCTGAAAAGATGGTAAATGAAGATGGCAACATTGTAGAAATTGAAAGGGCATTACAACGTCTTGACTTAGTTGATATGCTTAACGTTGACACATCTGTGCCTGAGAGCGCAGACCTGCATAATCAAAGTTCTAAACCAGACACAGGAAATGATCACAACCACCCATTTAAAAATGAGATCGACCATGAGCAGAAGTTTAATTTAAAGCCTTTCAGATGTAGGGAAGACTGTATGTATGGTGCAATGACAAAAGAAGCCCTATTTAAACACCTTTGCAGGGTACATGATTATAGTGAGGACAGAATTAATGAAATGAAGAAAAACCCAGACAAATTAGCACCTTACAACTGTCATCTATGTTCAAAGACATTTACCAGAACAACAGGCCTTAAAATCCACTACAAGAATGTCCATCATTTTTCTAAAGAAGAAATGTCTCACTTGAAAATCGGTTTTGGTTGTACAAAGATCAGACAATCAGAAAAGAAAAATCAGAACAAGTCAAAGCGAACAATAACCAAAGCGAACAATGACTTAACACGACAAGATCAGGTCACTCCAAAATTAACCATGAAATCTTCTGATTCGAGTGTTACAACAAAAGCAGTCAGTGTAGCCACAGTGAAAACTGAAAGCCCAATGCGAGACCCTCTCGCAGATTTTAGCTCCAAGACTGTGGAAGGGTCACAGGGAAATCTTGAAAAGCTTGATGGGCTTTCAGCTACGAATGTAAAAAATCTACAAGGCACCTTGCTCACGCTAGGAAGTGAAGAACTATATGAGTCAGGGCTTTTTGCAGTTCACAAGATGAGTGTAGAAAGTCCCTTACTCTTTGGCACAATAAATGCTCCAACGAAAGGTACAGAAGATATATCTCCACAGTTGAATAGTACAGTTAAGACAGAAACAGCTGAAGTGGTTGATCTTCAAGACAGAAATTACATGCCAATGGATAACATAGATTTTTCTGATGTAGGTGACACACTCACTTTATATAGGCCATACCGTTGTGTACATGAAGGATGTGTGGCGGCCTTTTCAATCCAACAAAATCTGATTCTTCATTACAGGGCTATGCATCAGTCAGAACGTAATGAAAAAACAGGCACCAGTACTAATGAATCTGATGGGTCAGTCCGAGTGCAGGAATACAAATGTCAAGTCAAACAATGCTCAAAAGTAGTCTCGAAAGTTACTAGTTTATTAAAGCATTATCTTTTGCTTCACAAATGCACATTGGAAAAGACAAGCACATTGTTATCTGGGGTTGAAGTAGGGACATTTCAGTGCGACCAGTCAAAATGTCCAGCTCACTTTACATGTCATTTGAAATACATTGATCACATAAAAAATGATCACAAGGCAATAAAAGTTTCAGCTGATGGGGACTTTGAAAGCGTTGACCTCACATTTAAATGTCAGTTTCAAGGTTGTTACAGGGTTTATACAACCAAGTCCAACCTTTTACGACATGTTATGAAGAAACATCATGCGACTTTTGAAACGATGAAAGAGAAACAGGATAATGGGAAAGCGGGTGATGTTCAAACCAAAAAAATAAGTGCAAGTACAGATCCTAACAATGGAAAAGAGAACATCGCAAATAACACTAAGGTGAAGAAGAAGAAGAAGAATTTAAAAAAACAAGAGGACATGGCCCAAAATCATTGGATGACCTTTGCAAAGCCTGTTCTTAAATCCATTGAGGAAGCATTTGCAATGTGCAATGAAAGCTTTCCTCTACAGTACCCGTGTATGATCAAAAGTTGTGATTCAGTATTGAGTGCAGAGCAGAATATATTGAAACATTATACCACTCATGGTCTTACAGAACGATACATTGAAGATCAGAGGAGCCAGTTTATATTATGCAAGAAAAGCAAAGAAATTATGGAGGAGGAAACCGTACATGAAGATCAAACGGACAATTCTAAGATCAGTTGTTCAGAAGTTCAAGCTCCGACAGATGTTATTCGACATTCGACGGATGCCCCGACAGTCACTGCCACAGCCGGCATCAAGCGGAAAAGGGGTCGTCCACGGAAGTCAGAATGTAAAAAGAAAATCTGTGCAGACAGAAAGCTAAGTCTTCGAAACTGTTCTGGCGATGGTGTTAAATGTATGCTGGAAGTCTCCGGATCCATACTGAACACGTCAAATCACCAAGAAAACTATGTTGGGAATGAAGTTGCACTAAAACTGTACGGACCTTCGGAATATGAGACGTCTACCCTAAAGTTCAGTGAAGACTCCAGAATACCCGCTAAACAAAAAACAAGTCATTGGACATCACAGGGAACATTTAAACCAGTCACCCAAGAGAGAGATGAAGTCCAATGTATTGTAAATTTTAGAAATCCCCTAAAACTTGAAACTGTGAACAACGTTAAAATTGTTATATATGAAAATATGTCCACCAGTTCTGATCTCTTAAAACAACTTCAAGACATGCAGCCTATAGTCATTCTGAACAAATGGCTAAACAGTTGATGGTTTGGTTACAGACTGATGTTAGCTTTTATTAAGCCACGCACTCAGGACCACATACTGTTTATCACATGCTGCTGACAGGTACATCCAGATAAACTTTTTCACGCATTTATAGTAGTTTTAATGCCTTGTTAATAGTTAAAAAATTAGTGTTTAAAAATCCTTTTGTACTATACATTTTGATGTATTTATGATTGTGTTTGTATTTCTGATATTCCTAGATAAAAGTGAAACATTTTTAACATTTCCAGTTTTATGTAGGATCAAACAGATGAACGATATATCCCTGTGGGATTTGCATCATTTTTTGTTGTTCTGAAGAAGTATTTATTTTTAACTTAACAGTTGTGTGTTAATGTACTTGTCTTCCACCTTATATTCAATTAAAATAACCCGAATGCTCAGTGTAAACTGTATCTGCTTGCGCGAATGTACTTTGCAGTGTTGCAGAAAGTGTCATCATAAATCAGTTTGTTCTTTAAATAAGGGACATTAGTACAGAATGCTGCAGTAGCATTTAAAGTGCACTTCAGAATATGAAGACCTGTAATTTGTCAAACAGTGGTGTGCTAGTATGCCACCAATATGATTTTGCAGTTAGTTTTAACTAGCTATTGTATAAAAAAATGGTCATCCTGTTTTGCTTAAACTGAGATCGTGGGAGGGATGTAACATTTCATAGACTACATGTTTGTATTCCTTGTATGCCTTGTTCTTTGAAGGCAGTGAAAATGTTTTGCAATGTAGGTTTGTCAAGTATACATCTCCATAGTGTGCCTCTGATAAACTAACACAAGTCAACCATGATCCGTTCACAAATAAAGGATCTATTTACAAATAAAAGGGTTTAAAGCATGTATACAGTGCCCTCCACTAATATTGGCACCCTTGGTAAATTTGAGCAAAGAAGGCTGCATTGTTTCTCATTTCGATCTATTATTTAAAAAAATCTACAAAATTCCAACATTTCATTGAAGAAAAACAATTTAAAGAGGGGAGAATACAATTATACAATTATTGACATCCTTGTATTCAAAACATTCTGTAACTTCAATTTGTAAGAGAAAGTATTTTCTTTTCAGTCTGATGAGGTTTGAGAATACATTGAGAGTCATCCGAGTCCATTCCTCCATAAAGAATTTCTCCAGATCCTTCAAATGTTGGTGGTCTCTCTTCTTCAGTTTATCCCACTCATTTTCTATAGTGTTCAGATCAGGAAACTGGGATGGCTATGGCAGGATCTTGATTTTGTGTTCAGTGACCCATTTTTTGTTGATTTGGATGTTTTGAACAAATGTGCTATGCCCCCCTCTTCAAATTGTTTTACTTCAATGAAATGTTGGAATTTTGTAGATGTTTTTAAATAAAAGATCAAAACGAGAAAAAAAAATGCAGATTTATTTTTACGGCTGCCTTTGCTCATATTTAGCAAGGGTGACAATATTAGTGGAGGGCACTGTAGAATATTTATTTTATTTATTTAAGTGATAAGTGATTTAAATATGTTGACCAAACAGATGGAGAAAAGGTGTGGTGCTAAGTCAAAGAAGGAAAAAATACATATGCATAAACTTGCGTTTTTTATTTCATGACATATTAGTTAAAAATTATTGCTGCTTCGATTAAGCTTTGTGTGTGTTCCATTTAATCTCTCATGGGGCATTAAATGTAAATATTTCATAAACACACTTAATCTTTATAAAATTGTTAAATAATAATTATATATAAATAATAATTAAACAAAATAAGCCTTACATGACAAAATGCCCAAAGATGAAAGAGGTATGACTTTCAGGCTGCATGATAATGGCTAAAATGATATTAACAATTCTTCATATAAAAAATATTCTGAATTCAATACAAATTTAAATCAATATCCACTGCAGCTAAATTTGTGTTACTTTACTTTTTATTGCTGTTCTGTACACATACGGTTTAACAATACACGGAAGTGAGAACCTCACAAAAGTATTTGGTGTGCAAGGAATCAAACTAAACAACTAGTTGTGCTTTGTTGTGTAATCATTGATTGATAAATGACTTGTGCATTTTTATGTGAATCTCTTAACATAATTTAACAAATTGCGCTAACCATATTGAGCATTGCATTCCTCCCCATTCATTGTAATGGCAGTGACGCATCTTGTTAATATTAATATCTTTGGTTAAATTGGAATTTGTTATGTTGGGGCTTATCCACAGGTTTCCTGCACCCCATGATGGTTTGCGTGGTTTAATGTAAACAAATGCGTTTCTGCCTTATTTAAAGTCCTTTGTTTATAGCAGAATGTGAACTGACAGCACTTATAAACTGACGGCAGATACTTAGCAACTTTATTGATTCACTTTCTGTGACAGTATGAGCAATTTTAAAATGATGGAGGGTTTTCAATATGTTTACATGATGTAGATTGTGTGCTATTTAAAGATGTGGTAAATAATTTTTTTTGTATTTAGAAGCGAACTGCAAAGCGTTTCACAGGCCGTGTGCACATAATATTATAAAGCTGCTGTCGATCTGATAAACATACAAAAGATCACGTGCAAAAGCTGCCTTTTAACATTTTTAAATATTCTCTCTACGTTTTGTTTATGACGATGAGTGGAAGAAATACCTATTTTACACCAAGCATATCAGATAACAAATGTAGTCCACATCACATGATGTAATATATTCCAACAGACTTTTGACGACACGTCTGTAAAGTACAGTAAAGAATCCTTGTAAATCCAGTCTACTGTCTCGTGTTTTAATTGAAGTCCATACATGAATCTATTTGAACTATCTTTTAAAACTGAAAACGTTTTATAATATGAGCACATGCAATCTATGTAATATTTAATGTTTGTTATCTATTTGCTTGAGATAAGCGGTCAACATTTTAAAGTTTGTATTTTAAAAACTTCCCTCACAGGAGCTCTGAGTCTCGGCTTCTCCTGTGCTGGGTCTTCTGGCCCCTGTACACCTCTCGTCCCCTTCCTGAACCTTCACCCTTTGATGGATTTGTTATCCTTAATGGATTTGTTAAGACATGATCATTGTTGTTTCATTCTCACCTTGAAATGGAACGGTATGTTTCTGAAGTAAAGCCTGAAAAACTGCCACCAAGCTCAAACCCTCAGTTGATCACCCTCCAATCACACTCTCCTCCATAGACGTCTGCAATGCACTGAGCCGGATCAGTGCGCACAAAGCCGCTGGACCAGACAACATCCTGGACGCGTACTCAGGGCGTGTGCTGAGCAGCTTGCTGGGGTTTTCACTGACATCTTCAACCTGTCTCTTGCCCAAGCAGCTGTGCCAACATGCTTTAAATGCACCTCCATTGTGCCAGTGCCAAAACACTCCAGCCCAAAGTGCCTCAACGACTACCGCCCTGTAGCACTGACACCCATTGTCATGAAGTGCTTTGAGCGGCTGGTCCTGGCACACCTGAAGGACTTTCTACCATCCACATTGGACCCACACCAGTTTGCTTACCGCAGCAATAGGAGCACAGAAGATGCAGTTTCCATGGCACTGCACTCTGTGCTCACTCATCTGGACAATAAGAACACTTATGCACGTATGTTGTTTGTTGACTTCAGCTCAGCATTCAACACTATCATCCCATCCAAGTTAATTGCTAAACTTGAAGACCTGGGCATTAACACCTCACTATGCAATTGGATTATGGACTTTCTGACCAACAGACCACAGCAGGTGAGATCAGGCTCCATCTGCTCCACCACTATCACACTCAACACTGGTGTACCACAGGGCTGTGTGCTAAGCCCCTTCCTCTACTCCCTCTTCACCTCCGACTGCAAGCCTGTGAACGGATCTAACTCCATCATCAAGTTTGCGGACGACACTACGGTGATTGGTCTCATCAGCAACAACGATGAGACGGCCTACAGGGAGGAGATCCAGCACCTAGCCTCATGGTGCAACAGCAATAACCTGCTCCTTAACACCTCCAAGACAAAGGAGCTCATTGTGGACTTCAGGAAAGAGTCAAGAGGCACACATGACACCATCCACATCAATGGGATGGCTGTTGAACGTGTCTCCAGTTTCAAGTTCCTGGGGATCCACATCTCGGAAGACCTGTCCTGGACTACCAACACCTCCAGCCTGGTCAAGAAGGCTCACCAGCGCCTCTTCTTCCTGAGGACACTAAAGAAGAATCGGCTGTCCTCGGCTATCCTGGTGAACTTCTATCGCTGTGCAATAGAAAGCATCCTGACCAACTGTGTCACAGTCTGGCATGGGAGCTGCTCTGTTGCAGAGCGCAAGGCACTGCAGCGGGTGGTGAAAACCGCCCAGCGCATCACAGGGACTCCACTTCCATCCATGGAGGACATCCAGAGGAAACGCTGTCTGCGTCGAGCTCGCAGCATTCTTAAGGACTCCTCTCATCCCACTCACAGACTGTTTTCTCTCTTGCCCTCCGGCAGGCGTTTCAGGTGCCTCCGGACCAGGACTAGCAGATTAAAGAACAGCTTTTTTCCCAGAGCTGTCTCTTTATTGAACTCTGCCCCTCACTGATCCCACTGCCCCTCATATACTACTACACTCTTCTCCCCCCCCCCCCCATTGCACACCTGACTTCACTTGTTATTTGCACTAATGGACTGTCTATACATAACATTTATGTTCATTTGCACTACCAGACTGCTCATTTGCACTGCCAACTGTTCATTTACAGTACCGACTGTTTACTATGCATCTTGCACTCCTACACTTTAACTGAAATATGCAATAACTTCTTCCACTGCACTGTTACTTAGATAGCTTCTGTCCATAATTTATTTGCACTACTCTATATTCATCGCACTGCTGCTCACCATAGCCTAACTTATTGTATACATCCACCTGTAAATTTCTGTTTATAGTAATAGCCATCTGTACATTATGTTCATAATACATATCCATCTGTAAATCTCTGTTTATAGTAATAGCCATCTGTATATTATGTTCATAGTATATATCCATCTGTAAATCTCTGTCTATAGTAATAGACATTTGTATATTATGTTCATAGTATATATCCATCTGTTAATTTCTGTCTATAGTTAGAGACATCTGTAAATCATGGTCATAGTACATTTCCATCTGTAAATTACTTCTGTAATATTTATTTATGTAATTTATGCAACCACTGTATATCCTGCACTTGCTGCTACTGCACTTCTGGTTAGACCTAAACTGCATTTCGTTGCCTTGTACTTGTACATGTGTAATGACAATAAAGTTGAATCTAATCTAATCGAAATGATGATGTATGTGCCCAACAGATGCAGCCTTTGAATTGAGATGCAGTACTTATCTTATAAAGGCTGTAGACACTTGGGAGATCTTGTCAAAGGAATAAAGAAACTGACAAATAAAGAAAAAGTGTGTGTCTGATAATTTTTTGTTAGATAATGCATTTGCAAATAAATTTTTCATTTTTATAGGCTTACCACAACTTATAAACAGACTTTCAAAGCCACACAGTCAACCATGTTTAAGTGAAGGTCTGAGAATTATTTAATGAAGTGAATTTACTTTTACCATTACATTAGTTTACAATATGTACACATTCCTAATCTTATCCCTATAACACTGAAAATGAATCTCTTGTCTCGTCACGATAATTGCAAATTACATTACATGAATCACGTAAATGACATATTTAAAACAGCGTTTTGTAGTTTGCATTAGCGGATACTATCGCTCAACATTTCTATTGTTAAAAAAATTCTATTGTCTTTTTTGATATGATTCGTCACCACAACGGCCTTCTTACATTTGATTGGCCAATGGCCACCTTATTTTGACATTGAGGTCTACTGCTAGAGCGCTGAGTAAAAAAGTTTGCAGCACCAAAATACAGATCAGCTTTTAGTCATTTATTTTACAAATTTGAGTACACCACAGTGTGTGAGAAATGGATGTGTGGCATGAGTGAGTCTCACGGTGAATGCGTGAGAGTTGGCAGCCCTGGTCTACGGATCTTTACTGTAATAATGTATTCTACATTGTACTGTCTCTTTAACACTGATCGGACAAAATGGTACTATAAATGTAATCAACATAGTGATCAGTGCATATACATATATAGTGATCAGCGCACTTGTCCCTTTATGGCACATTGGACAGCTCACCACCTCTTCAGTATTGGTCTGAGCCTCCTCAACTACCTCTTAAGTCAGTTAAACAAGCCTTCTCTCATTTCATTTCATCTGCACTGTTGTTTATTTCATCTGCATTGTTATTGTTTATTTCATCTGCACTGCTGCTTATTTCATTGGTTTACACATTTATCTCAGTTACATATCCCTTGCTTGTAAAGTTGTATTGTGTATATATATATATAGATTCTGTATTTATCTGTATTTTGATATATTTTTTGATACATGTTTATTCTGTGTTATCTGTATGCACCTAGGGTCTGAGAGTAACACAATTTCAATTCTCCATTTGTATGTACTATACATGTGGCAGAATTGACAATAAAGCTGATTTTGACTTTGACTGATATAATGGGTTGGTAGACTATTTAGTGAAAATTGCTTTAAATCCACTGTCTGTCCTGCTCAAACCCATTTAAACAGTTTGGAACTATTGAGAGCTCCACGAACCAAGTGACTGTGTGGTGGCAAGATCAGTGTGTCGGAAATCTCTCTTTCAAAAGCTCTAGTTTAAATGTTTTGCATTTATGTATTATGTTTTATCCTTTTGCTGTCAATGTTCCTCACACGGGACAGTGTTTACTTCATTATTTTGCATGTCATTTCTAATATAATCATGACAAACTATATATCGTTGGAAGGGTCTAAGGGTCTAGAATACATATTTGAGCAGTGTTTTATAATACAAATTATGTTGGAGCAGTAATTGATTCATTTATGACAAGAGTGACATTATGCTGCTAAATGTCACTGTTCCACAGACTGGAACACTGAGGTATGTTTCTATGTTTTGCAATAAAATTGGAAAAAAGTTAAAAAAGCTCAGTATGTATTGTGGCGTAAGGTTAAAAAACATGACAAAGCATTGTAGCATTCATGTCCCCCCCCAGGTGGACATTGTGGGTACTGCGGCTAAAAGTGCATTTTTTCATATTAAGCTCAAATTCAGAACACAACTTGGTAACACTTGTGTCTTTGAATTTCTAGCATTTTTTTGGCTGATATAAACTATAATGGTATGTAATGGGTTTTATTGGGTGTTATCTGTCATATTAATTCTATTGGAATAATCTCCAAAACACACTACACATAGAAATTTTGTAATGGTTTAATAATATAAATGGTATTTAATGGTATTTTAATGGAAACCTTTAGAATCTCTGTGGCTCTATTGGGTTTCCATTGTTTTGCAGGAAGTGTTGTTAATCTATATACATGTAGTCGGGGTACTCTTTAAAATGGTCTTTTTACGAAATGCCATTAATTGCCCAAAACCACTTTGAGTTGAATAAATCTTTAATAAACTGCAGTTCTTTCTCTGTACGCCACGCTGCGCAAAACTGCCAATTATCCAACGCAACATTAAAACGCGCGTCAACATTTCTTCTTCGGTGTGTTTTTCGAGCGTATTGGCGTAATATCAAATAAGCCCTACAGAGCGAAGATGGCGTCGGCTTTAGAGCAGTGCAACTTTTTAGAATGTCTGAAAAGAAAACGTGTTAAAATTACCCTGGCTGATACACAAGTCATTGGAGTTATACACCGCATTAATCTGAACAAGACGGTGGTTTTAGAGGACGGTAAGGCATCAGCACGTGTCTGTTCAATATAAAGTTAGCCTTTTACGAAATCTAACCATGGTTTTAATAATAGTAAAAGCGTATTAATCGTCGCAATAGTTTTTGGGCGGTAAAACCATGTTTAATTTCGTAAGGTATTTGTGCTAAAATAAAGAGATTGAGTGTAATCTGTGCTGTTATAGTATACGAAGTCCAAAGCGGGAGGAAATTTCCAGGTGTCAAACTCTTTTTTGGACACGACATTGTTAAAGGTAAAATCCATAATAGTGTCATTCTGATTTACAGTAAAGCTTCCACAGTTCTGCCACGTAAGTCATCCCTTTCTCTTTATTTTTAGTGGAATTTCCATTCTCTGGGAATCAGGACAATCTGTGAGTTTGTTTTTGCAAGATGTCTAATATGTCTTATTACTCTGCCTAAAGTAATAAAAAGTGTTTATTTGTAAAACTCTAGGTCTGGTGTTGAGGAAGCGCACATGTCTTACGGAAACAGGACAGTGCTGGGTAGAAAATGTAGACTTACATTAATTAATAATAATCAGTTATTACATTCTGTTCTTATTTGCATGTGTTGTCCTTTTTTAGATCGTGATAAACACGAGGACATTGTCAACTATGTGGTGATAGATGAGCTACAGGAAAAGTTTGGCCCAGCGGTGAGTTTGGCTATCCTGTCATTTTATTTTCAATCTATTATGGTATAACCAAAGATTAATGTCCATATCTGGCTTGCAGGTTACACACATCCAAGAACAAAAAGTGATCGGAATTGGTGCTGACTTTTTTGAGCAAGAGAGACTTTGTTGGCTTAAGGTTAGTGGAATATAATTAGTTTCACCTCAGCAAGTACAATCATATGTACCTGTTAAATGTTGTAAAAGACAAGATTGGCTCCTTCAATCACACCTTATATGTCTTCATTACGTGACAGTTATCACAAATCCCTGCACAGACAACAATTTTTTAAATGCCACACTGTCATCCGGCATACTTCACCTTAGAGGTCCTAATGTCGGTTTGAATGCGACCGGGAAAATGGTCTGAAGGAAAACTTAGTTTGGGAACACCAGCCCTCTTTATCTGTTCTGAAACTTTGTTCCTAAAATTGTCTAGTTGCAACTCTAATGTGCATAACATTAATGTTTTAAAACATACTTTTTATATTCTAAGAATTTTACATTTAAACTCCAAATTAATATAGAAACAACCTAAAAACAGTCAATTTTTATATTTCTTTAATGCCATCATTTTAACCTGCATCACTGATATCAGTACAACTATTTTGATGTCTCACATACATCACATGACAGCAGTTTGAAGTCACAGCTGCACCCGTTACATTATGCCATCATCGTTCCGTTCCCTGCGTATAACATTCCTTATAACAGATTTAACAAAATCAATATCTTATTACATTTAATATGCTCTCTCTGATAATCTAAAACATTTGATCAATAACCGTTAATCAAAGTCACTGAGTGCAGCTGTAACACGTCATAGGAGAACTGTCCCTCCCGACTGAGACTGGTTTCTCCCGAGGTTTTTTCTCCATATATTTATCATTGGAGTTTGGGTTCCTCGCCACAGGGCCATGTCGGCTTGCTCATTGGGAGACTGCTTTTATTTATTTTATAGTTATTTTATTTTTAACTTCGGTTTGGTAATTTTACCCTTGTTATGTTTCTCTGTTTCTTTCTCCTGTAAAGCTGCTTTGCAACAATGCTCATTGTGAAAAGCGCTATATAAATAAAATAAAATTGAATTAAATGTCTCTATGAAATTATTTGTAGTTAATTTTAAAATTAATTATAGCCGATAGTGATTCCCTTAAATAATCGTTCCATCTGTGTACGAAACAGGTATTCACTTCTGCATTTGTGATGATTGACACACTGGTAACCTGCCATCTGCCATCTCACAGCTGTGAACAAGAATATAACCCGTTTGGTATCTGTTGGTTTCGGCTAAGACTCTGTCTGTCAATTTAAACTAAAGTTCTGCTGATAATGTGTTTTTTTTTACGCTCGGAAGGCTGCTTCACACAGCACTCTTTTGTAGTGTTGTCATGTAAATCTATTTTTAAGGACTTTTATGCTTATGGTTTGGTCTTGGATCATGAAGCTAGACATGCTAGGTGTTTAAAATGGTCAGTTGCGGATATTTGCGATTTTTATTTTAAATTTTTTTGTCTTTTAAAATGTAAACTTTGGATTTTTAAGGTTTATTTTTGACATGTCTTTGTTTGCTTTGTTTTTTCTATGAATATCTGGAAACATTGGCACTTTATCGAAGGGCTTGTGAGAGCGGCTAGCCCCATGTAAAATATGCGAAAGTTAAAGGTGGAGTGGTTGATTTGGAAAGGTGCTAACTTTAGCCTGCTAGTACTCAAATTATAATCCCACCCTGTATGTGAGTCGCCGTCCAAAGCCACGCCGCCTCCAAACACATGAACGTGCACAGACCATACGCTGTTGGATGGCTCTACGGCGAGAGACATGGCACATTCACCGGTGATAAAACTTTGCATTATGAAGTAAATAACATTACTGTAGTAACGAATCTAAACAACTGTTTTAAGTTGGAGTGTGATGTAGCAAGTTGTCGCTTGTGTAACTTGCATAATATGTCGCTGTGTAATATAGTTTGGTTGTTGCTGTTTGTCCGCCATTCTCCCTACATTGACACAGCGGACGCGCTCTGATGACGTATGATGTCTGCGTGAACAGGGTGCGCAGTGGGATGCAAAATACGTTGGCTGAAAATGTAAACGTGATAAGTCACAGTGTTCAGACAGAACGTTTTGATTGGGCAACATTTTTTGTTCCTACGCCTTTCATAGATGATATATAATTATAAAAATATTATTTCACCACATACTTCTTGATTGCTATCAGGATGTATAGAGATTTCCAGCCAGCATGACAAAAAATGTTTCTGGACAGGATCACCTACCATTAAATGTGATTTAATTTAAAAACATTTTTAGTAATGCTGGTTGAAAGTCTCCTCATATCCTGATAGCAATTATATTAACATGTCTAAATGCATTTTTATAAATATATGTCCTCTGTGAAAGGAGTAGGACCAAAAAACGCCAGACGTTCTGGCCGAAAACAAGAGATTGGTCGTATGTTGTTTTTGCTCCTTCTCTGTCAGCGTGTTTTTGCATATTACTGCGCACTATGTTCACGCAGACATCATACGTCATCGGTGCGTTCACGTCTGCTGTGTAAACGGGTAGAATGGCAGGCAACTTTCCCGTGGTACCGACAAGTGGAGTCGCAAAACGAAAATCAGTTTTTGATAAAGCAACGACGAAAAAATGTCTCGATCATGAAAGAAGAAAAACTCAAATTAACATTGGTTCAGGCAGATTTGGATCAGAAGTATATCATTTTGTGCAAAACTTCGAGTTTTCTGATGTTGGATGTCTTATACATGCACAAACGGTTAAATAACACACTAAATCAAAAGCAAAACATGATATTGCGCACGATTACTCCTTTAAAGTAGTTTCATCAAATACACACAAAACAAGACTACAACTCCCATCATTCCATGCTTCTTCACATCATCATCAGGATATCCCTTTGTACTTTGTTATTGCCATTGTATTGCAACCTCTAGCGGTGAAAAGCCATAGGGTGCCTTTAAATTCAGATTTGAAGTGCAACCACAAATAGCCATCTACAACCTTTAAAATCTGTTGCTGCAGCTTCAAATCTTTGCATCTTGACTTTTGCTACTACTTTTGTGGGAAAGGCAAGAGAAAAGAAAGGCCGTTTCTCAATATGCGTTTTTCAGTGATCTTGTGTTCTCGTATTTTCGCTCTACATCATCATTAGTCATTAAAGTCTGGTTCCAATAATCAAGAACAGAGAAGGCATAGAAGTACCCGGATGTGTTCTTGATATCAAGTATGCATCGTAGGCAGACTTAAACGTACTGAACCCGCTTGAAGTGCCAGAACTCGTTGCAGTGCAGCCACCTGAGTTCGTTCCGAAGAACACAAGCCCGTTCTTCGCGTTCTTGGAATGGTCTTGGCAACGTCTTGGAACAGACCAGCGTTTGATGACGTTATGCAGTGGTGCCACAAAATCACAATGATCTAACAACCCAATAATTTTTTTTATGAACAATATAGTATTAAAAATGAAGCAAAACCCCAATTTATCAATACATTTACAATGAAATTTTAAATACATGAAGTAATCTACATTATAAAAGTATAACTTTTTATCTTGATCTTGTAACCATAATTATTATTGGAAATAATAAAATACATTTAAACTGTCTTGCATTTCACATTCTTATAGACTGCACAAACAGTTTATGTATGAATATTGCCGTTTTTGGTAACATTGAAAAAAGTTTATTCAAACTGGGAATACAAAACATTCCCTTTAACTGAAAGAGTTGTAATGAATGAAGCTAACTGCTTGAAACTTCCATTAAGTGAGCATGCAGCACGCCGCAACAAACCTCTTTTACACTTTTGGCTCCTACATTGCCTCAAAGGACATATACTGTACTGGATTAACCAATAGTCCAATCTTGTTGCAAAGTCCCATGACTTTTAAGGCGATTCAAAGAATTCATTCAGTAAATGTTTTTCCAGCATAGTTTTTGCACATTTCTTTTTATCAATTGACTCAGCTGTGCCCATAAGTTTTTATGGCGGCTCAAAATCCCACTGTGACACAGAGCAAACGTGAAAATGTTAGTAACAAACTGTTGTTTAGGTTTATTGACATGATATGGAACTTTATTGAATTAATTAATTTGTTTTTCATGCAGGTTTCCACTAAGAACATTGTGTACCTCTTTGATGTCCTCTTACTTGGTGGACGAGCTTTTAGGAATGGACTGTGCATGATTCTGGAAAATCGCTACATACTAAAGGTGAGATGACCTTAAACAAACATTGTGGTAAGCAGCTATTGCAGGTAGGGCTGTGACGGTGGCAGGTTTTTACCACCGCGGTGGTAATGGACAAATTAACCGTGGTGGTGCAGTGGTTAGGAAATATATCATGTGATGGTTTCCATTGGTTTTTTTATTCAGTGGGGTAACAATACTCACACTATTGACAGTACTGAGCTGAAGCTTAACTTTGCAAAATTAAATCGCAAATCGAATTGCAATCGCAATATCTGTCAAAATAATCACAATGAGATATTTTTCCCAAATCGCACAGCCCTAGTCATAACCCTTTGTTAAACACAGAGCTTATTTTTTGCGATTTTCCAAAAGTCGATGGGAAAAATGCATTGGCTTTCGCTCGAGGGAACCCGTGCAGCGCTAACTTCCGGGTTGGCCTACAAAAAGACGTCATCTCTGAGCCTCCCTATAGGGCTATTGACAAGTTTCGGTGCTGTTTTTGTAAGCACTTGGCAGCACAATGTCAATGATGGAAAGCCATAATAATTAGGAAAACAGCAAAGCTAATCAATCGTCCCGTATGTTCTCCAGCCAAACTTCACTCTCCTTTCATTAATAAAGAAAAAATATTCTAATTGGGGGTGTTCACATTATTTTGAACCACACATTTCAATAAATAAAAGTATTCTTTACATCTTACATATAACAAAAAAAGAAAATAATATAATATAATATGCATTTAGTTTAATAACAAAATGTTTCTTTAAAAAAGTTTAATAAAAATCCATCTTTAATTTTGCTTTATTTTGTACCAATAATTCAAAATACAAGTGTAAGGAGGTAGAGAGAGTTTTTGACCATTGTTGCTCTTACATTACAACTTTAAAGCGGTGCTGAATTGTTTCTGAAAGGATCTTATGTGTAGAATTAACACAATATTGACAATCATGGTATTGGTACTGGTATATTGTGACACCCTTTATTTGCACACAGTGTATCACCTTTGATATTAATTTTACTGGTTCTAATGCAAAAGCACAGGAATGTCTATAGCATGCTCTTCATCAGAAATATAGAAAGCAATACCTTTATTTCTCCTGCAACCAGCAGATCTCAAGTAAGTGGCAGGTTAGAATAGTATACATGTAACTCGAGCAAGCCCTTTCAAAAGCCTCTGGAGCATCGGCTCTTGACTCTCTTTCGTGGAATCATGTGCCAATTTGTGCAGCACTATATGTTAGCTACCCTGTGAGTATGTTTTACCACATGGTACCTTCATTCCAGCAAAATGGGATCTTCGTAGTGTTTATCCGTCCAGGTAGGAGAGAACCTTTTCCTGTCTCCTTTTTTCCTAGGTGGGAAAAAATACTTCAAAAAAGGACACCACCTTTAGCTATTGTCGCTTTAGCTAGCTCTCACTAAATGGACAAGAAGACTTACTCTGTAAGATAGTTTCAATGGGGTCAAGCACTCACTACGATGCATGCTGTGGCTTGCCCGGGTCTGTCCTCTGATGCTTTGTAACTTTGTCCAGCCTGTGATGTGTAGTACAGGGACCCCTAGTGTCACATTATTGACACAATGTCAAGTAAGTAACATAAAGGGGATGTCTCGCTTAAGTATGTTCCCTTTGGTTCCCTTTTCCTTTTTTTAAGAAAACTTTACAGATTTATTTAGTCTGATAAAGTAAGTGATTACTTAAGTTTCCACATCTTTAGGTCACACATGACTGCCGGTCCATTGCCAGATGCCTAAGAGCACAGTTTGGAGTGAGCCTTACTAACGTGTTTGACACACAGGTATGTTTGTTATTAAAGTTAATAAAAATGGTTTATATGATAAGTTTATATGGTTAATGTTTTTTTTTAAATATAGGATTGCTTTTGCTTTTATATCATTCGTCTTCACAATCCCGCAATAGCATGCACACTTTGTTGTTTTTGTGCTGCAGGTTGCTGATATAATGCTTTTCTACAAAGACACAGGAGGCTTCCTACCAGACAGGGTTGGCACTCTGCAAGAAGTTGTCAGACTACACCTAAAAGTGCCAATAAGTGAAATGTTTCCTTTCTGGGCCCAAGAACAGTGCACAAAGGTCTGAAATTCAGTAGTTGTGTAACTAGATTTGGTATAGTTTTAGCTGGTTGATAGGTGTGTGTGTCAGGTTTGACAGTTGGAATTTGAAATCATAAACAGTTTTTACATATTTGGGGGAACGGACACCGACACAAACACTTAAAGCACTTCTAAAAGTTTACATTCAAAGGTGTGAAACTGAATTCTCATCAACGTCAAATGTCCAGTACAATTGTTATTACAAAACTTATTTTTTAAAAACAAAAAAAATAGTTTATTTGCAAATCAGTTTTTAACATTTGTTAAAAACAAACAAACAATAATGTTTTTTATGAAGTTGTTATGTCTTTATTGTGCTTTATTGTGTTAGTATTTTATATTATTATTTAATCAAAACAATCCAACTGCAGTTTGATACTAATTGGAATGCACAAAAAATAGGGAGGCAACAATATTATCGGCATGCATAAAATATTACACAGATATGCTTTGCCGATATAAAACAAACGTGTTGATTATAAGTAGGCGTTAAGAGCGTGCACTCTTTCATACCTGGCAAAGACACCAGCTGTCACACAGCACGAGTACTAAAGATCTTTTTCATGTCTTATTGAGTTTTAACTGGTATATACATAGGGTTAAAAACAGGTTTATGTTAAGCTGGTGTTCTGACATTTTGTGCTACCATTAAGAGCCCTGTGTATTTGTGTTTCTCAACTTTTGAAGTATTTTTGGTCAATGACTGTAATAAGTTCAAGTTCAAATTGCTGACACTGGCCTTTAGAACGGTAATGTAATCCTCTCACGGGTAAACTGACGATGACGCACACACGGAAATAAGGTGTTCAACGGGTGATTTAATGAAGGGGTCAATCCAGTGAATATCCAGTGAATATCCAGTGACAGTGCAGGTAAACATCCACAAACGAACAGGCAAAAACACCATAAATCCAAACATCCAATGGAACAGGAGAGGGGTACAAAACTCTGGAACAGCAAGTAGCACAGCAATATAATACTAAGAGAGAACCACTGGTACAACGGCGATACAAAACACGACACTAACTACAACAAGACCTGACCAAGACTAAGACAAAGGGAGGTGTATTTAAAGGTGTGCAATGATGAAGATCAGGTGCGGGTGATCAGTGAATGGCGGGAAACTGGTGCATGGGATTATGGGAAATGAAGTCCATGGGGAAACTCAGGAGAAACCGGAAAGGGAACACACAGGAGGCAGACAGGGATGGACAGGACTGTGACAGGTAACAGCAATTTTGCCACTCTACCTTAACTCACTGCTCCAGGTATACATCCCTTCCCGTTACCTTCGGTCTGAAAATGACTAACCAAACTAACCAATAACTGTATGTTTTGTCAAAAAAAATGTATGTTCTTTTTCTCCCTTGTTTGCTTCAGCTTAATCCTCCTAGTAACATAGTCTTGTAAACTATCGGTACTGTTTAGTGTGTTGACGAAATGTTTTATGCTCTCCTATTTTGGATAAAAGCATCTGCCGAATGAATAAATATAATGCAAATGTAATAAACATCACATTCTGTTTGGCATTGATATCCAAACACAGTTTTATCAAATATATGCTTTAGCAGCAGTAGTAATATAATCATTTGCGCGAGGAGTGCAAATCAGATCATACATTCATAATGGCGCTACATACCTTTATTATGATGCACGTCACTCAGAAATCCAGACAAGCTCACACTGTTAAATCCTCAATGCCATGCATTCAATTCAGGAACCTCAGAGTCATCTTTGATGACCAGCTGTCCTTCGGGAAACACAATGCAAAGACAACGCGATCATGCTGATTTGCTCTATTCAATATCAGGAAGATTAGACCATATCTCACTGAGCATGCAGCACAAATTCTTGTTCAGGCCCTTGTAATTTGAAGGTTGGACTACTGCAATGCTTTCCTTGTGGGTCTTTCTGCTATGGCAATAAAACCACTCCAGCTGGTTCAGAATGCAGAAGCATGGCTTGTTTTCCAAGAGCTCAAGGCTCATGTGACACCTCTCTTTATCTCTCTCCACTGGTTACCGGTTGAAGCCCTTATCAAATTCAAGTCAGTAATGTGTCATGGCAAGGACAGACGGGAGACTCAAATGCGGGGGTAACAATGAGTTTATTTCAAAGATAGACGTGAGAGAAATATACGTGAGTATCTTAGACATGAGTATAATGTCCACAGCACAAACTGCAACTTAAAACCCAACAGGGAATTCCTCGACCCGGACCACTCGCAGAAGAGAGAGCATATAATAAAAACTCCTTCAGGAGAGCGTAACTCGTCCGGAAGAATCTGCAATGCTCGCTGGAGAGCAGTTGCCGAGGTGCCGTGGGAAAATCCGGTTCGGGCGGCCGTTGACAGCTGCGGGGCAGAGAATTAAATAGCAGAGGCAAAAACTGGAGGAAACAAAACAAAGCTGCGAGGAGCCCAAAACCACAAAACTGAGATAATCGCAAGATTGAGAATAGCGACTGAGGAACAAGACTTTAAACTAGCCGAGCTAGAACACGGGGAGTCAGTGTTGACGAAAACACGTAACGGTCTGACAAAGGACAGGGAGACGAGAGGGGAATAAATAGGAAAACTAACTAAAGTAAATGGGGAGCAGGTGGCAAAAGAGAGAGCAGGGTAGGGGCGCTAAACGGGGGGGAAACAAGCTACAGGTGAAAGAGTGATCAGAGGTAAGTGGGGAAACACCAGACAGGGAGACATGAGGGAGGGGCGAGTGACATAGACACTGAACACATAGAGTACTGTCAAAACAAACGCCGTGTGTAAAAAAAAAACCAAGGTATGCGGACAAACAGGCAGAAGACAGAGCCAGAAAGCCCAGGGTCATGACACTAATGATTGCCAACAGAACTATCACTGGCACTGCACCGGCATACTTTCATACACTACTACACCCCATTAAGATCTGTGCTTTCAAATGAGTGGCATCTTGTATTGCCCTCTCAAAAGGGCAGTAGATTACTTTTTCACTTTAAGTCCACAAATGTAATAAATCAGATAACTGTGAATATATTTCCCCTTGTGTACATTGAATTAATGGATAATTGGATAAGTTATTCGCCTTCGCCTTTCTATTAATGTGCTTGGACACAGAGCTCTGTGAACAGCCAGCCTCTTTTGCAATGACCTTTTGTGTCTTGCCCTCCTTGTGCAAGGTGTCAATGGTCGTCTTTTGGTCAACTGTTAAGTCAGCAGTCTTCCCCATGATTGTGTCGCTTACAGAACTAGACTGAGAGACCATTTAAAGGCCTTTGCAGGTGTTTTGAGTTAATTAGCTGATTAGAGTGTGGCACCAAGTGTCTTCAATATTGAACCTTTTCACAATATTCAAATTTTTTGAGATACTGAATTTGGGATTTTCAGTAGTTGTTATAATCATCAAAATGAAAAGAAATAAACATTTGAAATATATCAGTCTGTGTGTAATGAATGAATATAATATATAAGTTTCACTTTTTGAATGGAATTAGTGAAATAAATCAATTTTTTTATGATATTCTAACTATATGACCAGCACCTGTATATCAATTTCGGCTATTGGCTAAAATGACTAGAAAAATATCAGTGTGTGTCTTGCTGTATGAAAAAAGAGAGAGAACTAGAACACGCAGCTGGTATCAATACTGTGGGACATGCGTATTGAAACCGTTTCAGATTTCTCAGTATCGATACATATTGAAATATCGATATTTTTGACAACACTACAGTCCATCACACTCTCTAAGATCGCAAAACTTTTTTAGTTAATATCAAAATCACTAAAGGATGTAGAGCTTTTTCTCACCTGGCGCCTAGACTGTGGAACAGCCTTTCTGACACTGTTCAGGGTTCAGAGTCTCTCTCACAGTTTAAATGGGCATGGGGTGAGTTGATGGTTTGAACTCTAGGAACCAGGAATAGTCCTTGGAAGATAGAAGCAATCCGACCATGTGTCTATCAACCACTCTCGACAAGTGGTTCTGTGTGCTATGAAAGTGTAATAAATAGTTTTTAAGAATCTGCGGTTGCAACATTGTGTTCATGCCCATCATTTAGTTTTTTCTTTGTCTCTCTTTTCTTGGCAGGAAAACCCTGAGGTCTGGTATAAACGTCCTTGTCCACCTGCCCTGTTGACCATCATGGCTGTATCAGTCATTCACCTGCTTCCTCTGCGCCTAGTTTTATTGGATGCCCTTATGTCAGACTACACAAACCTTGTAGATTCCTACATGGGCAGCGACCAAAACAAATCTGTTAACATGCTTCATTTTGGCAGGGTAAGTCTATATATCTGTATGTCAGTTTTATTTTGTATATTCTTGCATTGTTGTACAATTTAAATGTTATATATACAGTGCCCCAAAAGAGGACATCTTCCTCAAAAGGCCAAAAATCGAATACAGAATATATACAAAAGTTGAAACACCACAGCTCCAAAAAAAATATATATTTATATAAACATTTTATTAATAAAAGACCAAAGCATGGCATGTAACGTTTTGAGCACAGAGGCTCTTCATCAGACAATGATGTTACACTGCTACAGCCGGTCCATTGCGAAAATAATATTTATGTATTGATATACTAGGCACCACCTTCATACATATACTATTAGAGCTGTAACTGTAATCTGCGGTGTGAACACCACAATTTTAGACATACGTAATATATTAATAAAATACGTAATAAAATATATTGATGTTTGCACAATGATTATTAGACCTGATATTGATCTGTGTGCAAATTTCTTTAAACACTTTCAAATTATACTCTATTATAATTATACTCTATGGGATAGACATTAGGAAATGAGCTAGTCATTACAGAATAAAAAATATTTTTATTTGTTAATTTTATTTTAACTCTAGGGCCTCAGGTTTGGAGGTGGTGCCTCCATAACAGTAACATGTATCCAACTTCGACACACATGACAGAAGCCAGGTTTCTATTACAGATCTGCGCAAAACTTTTTCGAAAATATTTTCTAAATGTCGATAAAAAAATATTGCGGAATGACGCTGTTTCAATAAGATGATTTTATGCGACTCGAGTTTATTTTTTACTTCTCGCGATAAGTGGCAGGTTGCAAACAAACGTTAGAGGTGCATATTGCCATCTACTCTGATGAAAGAGTGAAGATAAATGTCTTTTCCTATATATTTTCATATTGCCTAAACATAACTCGTTTTCCTGCATTTGTGCCATCATATAAGATATTACTTAATGTGAATTCCTTACGTTTTATCTTTCCAAATGTTCTGCCCAAACATACCGCAACTGGTCATGTGACTTTTTTTATGATGTTATAAAAATGTGTAAAGTTGTATTTTAAAGGCAATTATTCAGTGTTTATTCATATAACCTGTGTACAAAGCAATGTGTATTACAAACAAGTACTCTTGGTTGTATTTAGCTTGTTGTTTCTGTATTTAGTTTTTTTTCTTCTTTTGAGCAATTATAGCAACATGTTCTTAACTGAAATATGCTATTTTAATTTCTATTACATTCTTGAAGCAGAATGGAAATGAGCTCCCCAAGGAAGCCAGAGAATTGGAGGCAGTGAGGCAGAAACGATTGAAATGGGCTGCTCATTGCTACATTGTTTCTAATGATGGCCACCTGGAACGCTCCAGCTTTAAGCCCTCCCTTCACTCGTAGATCATAAAGTCAGCCTGTCCTGGGACATTTCTAGTCACTGCAAGGGCATTCTCTAAATGCAGATGAAAATAGAAAAGGGATCATAAGCCTTAATGTTATTTTGTCAGTTTGCCAATGTATAACGAAATTGTTAAAAAAAACTGAATTTGATACCAAACTTTAACTGTAGCATTTTCATGAAAAGTACACTTGACATTTTTGTTTGTTGATATATTGATTCATATATATTGAGTCATTTTTGTAAAATATCAAAAGATGCATGTAAAGTATGTTAATAAGGCTACATTTCTTTATACTGTTGTAATGTATAAATCATATGTTAATTAAATAATACATTCTTATTTCTGCTGACATACATGAACTTATGTTGTGTGCATTTATTCTATCAGCAGGTACATCTTGAGGTTATTACGATGTGAGCCAAGGCTCCTGCTAAACACTACAAAAAAACTATTTATATATTTACCAGAATGAAGATCATTTGAGAGTATTGTTTTATGTCTTGGTGGCTTTTTAGTCCTTCAAGCTATTGATCATCTTTAATGTAATATGAAATAGAGAAAACCCATAGATGCACGTATAAAGACAGACATACACATATATATATACACAAATGTACATGCATACAATGGCATTGTATACTATGCATTAGTACAACTCATGTTATTATAACACAGAATGTACTGATTATTGATGTACAGTGGTGTCGAAAGGACCAGAAAAAGACTTGAGGGTAATATTCTAAGAATGATAGTGAAGCATATCCAAAACGTTAGTTTTACAGAACAAAGTTTTTGTTTCCTGAAACCAACATTCCTGAAACCAAAGAAAACCTTTCTTGTAAAGCCAGAAACAAACCTTTAAAAATAATGTTCTAACGTACTGTTGATCAAGTGTTTTCCTCCTATGTAATAAACCAACTTGCAGAATTAAGGTTAAAACAAAAAGTATAAATTACTTTTTTTTTTAAACTACGCTAAGACAAATATGCCTGTGTGTCATAACATTTCTGTGTACGGTTCTATGGGCTGCCTTAGATGCAATGGTGGAAAAATAATAATAATTGGGAAGAACACTAAAAGATACTATAGGGGTCTTCGCCCCATTGGGGATTGACCCTTAAAAACACCAGTAAACAATAAACCTTGGTGCTCTGGCTCTGATAATAATAATAAAACAATAAGGCTTTACATTGGTGCCTTGGGCCTGAAATATACACACCAGTATGCAAATGTAACTTAAATATTTACGTGTAATGTGGGCAGTCGTGGCCCAGTGGTTAGAGAGTTGGACTCATGACCAGAAGGTTGCTGGTTCGATTCTCAGGGCTGGCGGGTAACGGCTGAGGTGCCCTTGAGCAAGGCACCTAACCCCCACTTGCTTACTATACAAAATGTACAAATGTATAGTACAATACAATGTAAGTCGCTTTGGATAAAAGCGTCTGCCAAATGTGTAAATGTAATGAAATCATCAGACAAATTCAGTGTTTACCAACAGCAATAATTGTAACTGTAACAAAGGGGCAGGCAAGGCAGCGGATCCACGTGCAGTATAATATATACCCCTTGCCTCTTATGTCATCTGCCTTTGAATTGTTGCAGGGAGCCCAGGTCTTTACTAAACTAGACCTACGTAATGCCTATCACCTGGTCCGTATCCGCGAGGGGGACGAGTGGAAGACGGCCTTCAATACTCCATCGAGACACTACGAGTATTTGGTCCTTCCCTTTGGTCTGACCAATGCTCCAGCCGTCTTCCAGGGCCTCGTTAACGCCGTGTTGGGAGACATGATTAACCGCTTTGTCTTCGTTTACCTGGATGACATTCTGATTTTTTCGCCCTCTCTCCAGAAACACATTTGACACGTCCGTCTGGTTCTCCAGCGCTTACTTGAGAATCAGTTGTTCGTCAAGGCGAAGAAGTGCGAATTCCATGTCGACATAGTTTCGTTCCTTGGCCACATCATCTCCCCCAGAGGTACTGATCCCGCCAAGATAAAGGCCATCGCCCAATGGTCCGTCCCAGACTCTCGTAAGGCTTTTCAGCGGTTTCTGGGGTTTGCCAACTTTTATCGGCGATTCATCCGGGGCTTCGGCCAGATTGACGCACTTCTCACTGCATTAACCTCCACTAAGGTCCTGTTCAGGTGGAATCCTCAAGCTCAGGTAACCTTTGATGATCTCAAGTCCAGTTTTGTCTCTGCTCCTGTGCTTTGTCTTCCAGATACTGAACGACAATTCATTGTTGAGGTTGATGCCTCCGATGTCGGGGTAGGCGCAGTCTTATCTCAGCGATGCCGCAGTGATGAGAAGGTGCAGCCATGTGCCTTTTACTCTCACCGCCTTAGCCTTGCTGAACGGAACTATGACATCGGCAACAGGGAGCTGCTGGCGGTTCGCCAGCAAATCTAGAATATATCCATTCGGCCAAGAGGCTGAGTTCATGCCAAGCCCGGTGGTCGCTCTTCTTCGGCCGCTTTAACTTCACCATCTCGTACCGGCCTGGGTCAAAAAACGTCAAACCCGACGCACTCTCTTGCCTGTTCGAGGCTCCTGAAGGGGAGCTTTCGGCTGATGCCATCCTCCCCACTGAGATGGTGGTCGGGGCTCTTACCTGGGATCTCGAATCTCCTTAGTCACACATCGCTATCGACTTCACTGGCCTCCCCTCATCCAACAGGAATACCGTCATCTTTACGGTAGTGGATCGCTTCTCCAAGGCGGTTCATTTCATCCCTTTGCCCAAAGATCCCTCTTCCCGGGAGACTGCTCAACTGCTGGTGGACCACGTCTTCCGGCTCCACGGCTTGCCGGTTGACATGGTGTCCGACAGGGGTCCGCAGTTCGCCTCCCGCTTGTAGAATGAGTTTTGCAAGCAGATTGGGGCCTCTGCTAGCCTTTCTTCTGGGTTCCATCCTCAGATCAATGGGCAGTGCGAGCGAGCCAACCAGGATCTCGAACGCAGACTCCGCTGCCTGACATCGCACAACCCCACCTCCTGGAGTCAACAGCTCGCCTGGGTTGAGTACGCCCACAACTCCCAATCGGTTTCCTCGTCAGGTATGTCTCCCGCGACCACGGAAACGAAAAAGAGGGAAGAGAGCCGGCGTCCTCGTCAGACTTAGACGCCGTGCCCACCGGCCTCCGCTACCAACAATTCTGCTGTCCAACGTACAATCGCTGGACAATAAACTCTGTGAATTACATGCGCGTATCTCCTATCAACGAGAAACAAGGGACTGCTGCATTATCTGCTTAACAGAAACCTTTATGTCTGTGGAGGTACCTGATCAGTGGCGTGGCCACAGGGGTGGCACCGGGTGGCAGCTGCCACCTTAGAAATGAGCTTTGCCACCTCAGTTGCCACCCCAAATGGCATTGCTTGACTTATAGGCACAACAGACATATTGATATAAATATATTTAAATATCATTATAAATACGTTTATTTTTTGCTTATGGCGATCAATTGTAAAACATTATTTTATCTTGCTTATCGTCAGACAGAGCAGCCTGCGCGTATCTGCAGGCTGGAGCCGCACAGTGTTGCCAAGTCCTCGTTTTCCCGGGGCTTATTTTAAACTGTAGCTGCTGGTTCTTTTTTCCGCTGGTAAAGCTGGAAGTATTTTGCTCATCAGCTGTCTTTCTTAAGAATTAATTTTTGGTAATTCATTTAAAAGTTTTGGTATTCGGTCTAAGGTCATCATTTCAACAATTGCTTAACAATCTTAGTTGCACATATAGCGTAATCTAGCATCCCTACGCAATCGTATAGAGACAGGTAATGATTAAACTACTGATTTTAAATTACGTGGGAAAATAAACTCACTATAATAACAATTTATATATAATATACATTTGTTATCTATAGCCTAATAACAAAACATTTTAAGATCTTTTTAACAGTTGACTAGTTTTAAAATCACCTAGCTGAACATTTGTATTTAATAATTAATTTCATTTGAAATATTAAAATGTCTAAGTAAATGATAAAATGGCCTTCAAACGTGAACTATATAATTTTACTTTGGGCAGTGTTTTTAACGTCAATACGTTCAATACGTCGTTATGCGCGTATTACGCTTCCCCTCCCCCACAGCTCTATTTGTTCTGGCGCTAAAAACAATTCTGGCAATCACCGTGACCGAATAATCATTTCTGATTTAACACTTAATTTTTTGCGATTTAGATGCACAGAACCAGGTAAAGTCAATCATGTTTCTAGCTGTCTAATGTTAAAGTTAAATCGATTACATTACATTACAGGATAGGCCTATGTATTTTTTTTATATACTAGCATGTTCTTTAGACTTTAATATAACTGTTATTAGTATCATGTTCTTTAAACTTACAATATAATTATGTATAAATGTATTGAAGTATATTACTAGTCATTATTGTGTTTTTAATGTGGCTGCTTATTATGCTGTGACAGAACGCCGATATGAAGAGGAAGGGAGATATAGACAGCTATTTCTTAAAAAAAATCTTGAACTTTAAAAATAAAAGCACTTTGTGTGGAAATTTGGAAATCAAATCATTGTATTGTAGTGTTTTTCATAAGAAACATAAGATCTCTAGGTAATAAGGTAAAGTGATTTGAATGTGAGGTGATGATACAGTAAAATCATGTATTTTCTTTTAAACCATTTTAGAAATGTTATAGCTAACATACAATGAATTGTAAATTGGCTTAATTCATTTAGCCCTTGAAATAAACTTAAAGCAGTTTACACTCACTTAAACAGCACAGCAGATTCCTGCTCATTAATAGAAATTTGGAAATCAAATCATTGTATTGTAGTGCTTTTCATAAGAAACATAAGATCTCTAGGTAACAAGGTAAAGTGATTTGAATGTGAGGTGATGATACAGTAAAATCATGTATTTTCTTTTAAACCATTTTAGAAATGTTATAGCTAACATACAATGAATTGTAAATTGGCTTAATTCATTTAGCCCTTGAAATAAACTTAAAGCAGTTTACACTCACTTAAACAGCACAGCAGATTCCTGCTCATTAATAGTCTTATGCCTTACAATACAACTGTCTGCAGTAAGACAAACTTACTTGAGTGTTTTATACCTAGGCATTGACACCACCCCTCTTTTTGCTCTTGCCCCTCTCTTGCCACCCCATGTAAAAAATGCTGGACACGCCCCTGACCTGATTCAGCCATCAAGCTCACGGGGTTCTCTGTACACCATGCGGACAGATCAAAGGAGCTCTCGGGGAAAAGCAGAGGAGGGGGCGTCTGTTTCTTTATCAACAACTCGTGGTGTGATCGAAGGAACATACACTCCTGCAAATCCTCCTGCTCTCCTGACTTAGAATACCTTACAGTTCTGTGCCGACCATACTGGCTACCGAGGGAATTTACGGCGATCATCATCACAGCTGTTTACATCCCCCCACAAGCCAACACAGATCAAGCACTCAAGGATCTGTACAAGCATATATGCGAGCAGGAAACCGCACATCCAGATGCAGCATTTATTATAACTGGGGACTTTAACAAAGCAAACTTAAGAACAATAGCTCCAAAATACTTTCAACATATCACCACAAACACACGTGGGGATCGTATTTTGGATCATTGATCATTTCTTCCGGGGCGGCTACAAATCCCTCCCCCGCTCACCCTTTGGCAAATCAGATCACGCTTACAGGCAGAGACTAAAACAGGAAGTGCCAGCCCTAAGGACGATTCACTGCTGGTCGGACCAATTAGACTCTATACTACAAGACTGTTTTGATCACGTTGACTGGGAAATGTTTCAGGCTGCTTCTGATGACGACATCGAGGTTTACTCAGATACCGTAATGTGCTTTATCAGGAAGTGTATAGAAGACGTGGTGCCAACAAAAACAATCCGCATCTACCCCAACCAAAAACCATGGATTAATGGCGATGTTCAGACAGCATTATCAGCACGAACCTCCGCTTTTAAATCCGGCAACGCGGTAGATCACAAGCAGGCCAATTATGCTCTCCAGAAAACAATAAAATCTGCCAAACGTGAGTACAGAGACAAAATAGAAGGACAGTTTAAGACCAACAACGCGAGAAGCATGTGGAAGGGCATCGGAAACATTGCAGACTTCAGAGGGAACACATCAAACACAGCTAACATCGCTGCCTCTCTACCGGACGAGCTAAACACTTTTTACGCTCGCTTCGAAGCGCACAGCACCAACCACATAGAGAGCGCACCCGCACCTGCGGCTGATACGGACGAGGTCAGTACACTCTCCGTCTCCATAGCGGATGTAACCCGATCTTTCTGACAGGTGAACATTCGCAAATCTGCGGGACCGGACGGCATCCCAGGCCGTGTACTAAGAGCGTGTGCTGACCAGTTAGCTGGCGTTTTCACATACATCTTCAATCTCTCCCTCTCACTCTCTGTGGTCCCCTCATGCTTCAAAACATCCACCATTGTGCCCATCCCAAAACAGACTAAAATCACATGCTTGAATGACTGGCGCCCTGTAGCTTTAACACCCATCTTCAGTAAGTGTTTTAAAAAGCTTATCAGAGACTACATCTGCTCTGTGCTGCCTGCCTCATTAGACCCTCTACAGTTTGCATATTGTAGCAACCGCTCCACCGATGATGCCATCGCCTTCACCCTACACACTGCTCTCTTCCACCTTGACAACAAGAACGCATATGTGAGAATGCTGTTTGTAAACTACAGCTCAGCATTCAATACCATAGTGCCGACCAAACTTGTTCTGAAGCTCCAGGCTCTAGGTTTAGACAGATCCCTGTGTGACTGGATTCTGGACTTCCTGTCAGACAGATGTCAAGTTGTCAGAATGGGAAACAATACTTCCTCCCCGCTGACTCTCAACACCGGAGCGCCCCAAGGTTGCGTTCTAAGTCCACTTATTTACTCCCTGTACACACACGACTGCATAGCCACACACAGCTCCAACACTATCGTGAAATTTGCCAATGACACAACAGTGATAGGCCTGATCACCAACAACGACGAGTCGGCCTACAGAGAGGAGGTATGCAGTCTGACACACTGGTGTAAGGAGAATCATCTCCTACTTATCATTAATAAAACCAAGGAACTGGTGATAGATTTCAGGAGACAGGATAAGGAACACAGCCCCATCACCATTGACGGGACACCTGTGGAGCGGGTAAACTGCTTCAAGTTCCTTGGAGTAAACATCACTGAGGACCTCACATGGACTGTTCACACTGATGCAGTGCTGAAGAAGGCACACCAGCGCCTCTTTTTTCTCAGGCGCCTGAGGAAGTTTGGGATGAGCCCCAAAATCCTCAGAACCTTTTACACCTGCACAGTAGAAAGCATTCTAACTGGCTGCATCACCGCCTGGTATGGAAACAGCACTGCCGGCAATCGCAAAGCACTGCAGAGAGTTGTGCGAACTGCCCGTCATGTGGTGGGAGACGCTCTTCCCTCTCTTCAGGACATCTACATCAGGCGGTGTATGAGGAAAGCCAGGAAGATCATCAGTGATTCAGCCACCCGAATCACGGGCTGCTCTCCTTGCTGCCTTCGGGCAGACGATACCGGAGTATCCAGTCCCGCACAAGCCGATTGAAGAACAGCTTTTACCCTCAGACTATTAGACTGCTCAACACTTAAAACTCAACACTTAAACTGACACACTGCACACACTCACTCTTTGCCATACTATACACCACAGTATCATGGACTAATGCAATAACCATCCATTAACAATCTGCACTATGTGCTGAACCATCACACATACACTCCGTGTGCATATCTGTATATTCTGTTATATTTTTTTATATTTAATGTTTATAGACATGGTCCAATGTGTATATCTTGTGTATATATATAATGTGCATATGTGTAAATGTATATTGTCTTTTTTGTACAGCCCATCTGTTATAAGTTGCACTGCTTGCCTGCACTACATACTGTCTACTTACTTTACAAGGTTTTGTCATACAGTTGTTTGTCATACAGTTGTTTGTCTGATCAACTGCATTATGCTTTGTATTGAGCATGCACCCAAGACTTTCCCTCACCACTCGTGGTGATGTGACAATAAAGGTGATTTGATTTAATTTTTGAATGTTCTCTGGGTTACCAACCACCTTTGTTTCCGTTCGGCGTTGCTGATGCACGTGGACAAGGGCCAGAAGGATTATGGCCCAATCCGCCCGCCGAACCAAAGTTGCGGCCGACCGTCACTGATCTTCTCCCCCTACCTATGTGTGTGGTCAATGGGTATGGTTGTCTACCAAAGACTTGCCTCTCCGGGCACCATCTCATAAGCTGGCTCCCAAGTTCGTTGGTCCATACCGTATCACCAAGGTAGTTAACCCAGTGGGCGTCCGGCTCAAGCTCCCCCCAATCTTGGTTGAGTTCACTCTGTTTTCCATGTTTCCAGAGTTAAGCCTGTGTTAACTTCTTGTCTCAATCCTGCCAGCAATCTGGCTCAGAATTATCTGGATTTGGAAATCCCATGTTTTGTTATTAGGATCAGATAACCTATCTTACTTTTGTGCTGGTTTTTCAAAGCAAAACAGGATTGGATCACCCAGATACACCCTTTTTCAGATGACCAAATATGGATTACTAGTGCTCTACGGATGTCATGAAGGGACACATGAGATGGAAAACAAACAAAAAAAATGAGATAGAAAACTGCCTTTTTCACTAAGAAAAGTTTTGCGTTTACATTCAAATTATTTTATGGTGCCAAAAAATAAAAGCAAAATAAAAATATGTCTGTGTGTATATTACATGATACAAATATTGTAGTTTTGACCAGTTTTAAAGTTTTATTACATTTCTTTTGTTCCTGAAATCCACCCTTCTGCTGGGATCAGTATAATCCTGATTGTGGTTCCACCTGTTCCACAACAATTATGTTATGTTTTGTCAGGTGCCAATAGAATCATTTAAGTTAGTGTTAAGACTATTAAATAAAATCTGGATGGACGATATGATACCGAACTATTGGAAAAGTGCATTTATTCTACCATTTAACAAACCTGGTAAAGACCCAACTAGGTAATTATAGACCTATAGCACTAACATCCCATTTATGCAAATGGATGGAGAAGATAATAGTTTGCAGAATAACGCACGTAATAGAACAGAGAGGACTACTAACTAACATACAATGTGAATTTCCGAAAAGGACATTCCACAATAGATGCTTTAGATCGAGTAAGTAATGAGGTAGAGAAGGCATTGAAAATGAAAGAACTAATGACAATAGTATATTTTGACAGAGAAAGCATACGATAGTATGTGAAGGGATGGATTACTTATTGAACTAAGTAGAATAGGTTTTGATGGAAGGATGTATAATTGGATAATGGACTTTTTAACAAACAGGAGAATTAGAGTGAAAGTTGGATCAGAGGTTTCCAGGGAATTTCATGTGAACAATGATATTCCTCAGCGGAGTGCAATCAGTCAGATATTATTCAATATTATGATAAATTAACTATTTTCAGACATAGGTAAACATATCAAATCAGCGTTATATGCGGATGATGGGGCCATATGGATGAGAGGAAGGAATGTGGCATAGGTTACAGAATATATTCTTATATAGAGAATATAAGGAAGGCAATAAGTAGAAAAATAGTCATATGAGTGGGGTTTAAAATATTAACAAGCAAATCATGTTATATGATGTTCACAAAAAAGTGCAAGTGTCATGTTGAAAAGCTAACATTATATTAGCAGCCAATAGAAAAAGTAAATGAGTTTAAGTGTCTGAGTTTATGGTTTGATAGTAAATACACATGGGAAACACACATAAAGCACTTAGAAACTAAATGCAAAAAAGTTATTAATTTAATAAGAGATGTGACTGGAGTGCAGATAAACTATCATTAATAGACATATATAGAGCCTGCATGAGGTCAGCTATAGATTATAACTGTATAGTCTATGATGCAGCAGCAAAAACAATAACTACCACCATTTCTGCCATATTTCAATATGTTTCTTCTTAACTACTGCCTTTCCCTCACCTTTTCCAAGTGGTATTGGAACTGATATTTCTTTTTTTAATGCCTCTTTTGCTAATTTATCTGCACCTTCATTCCCATTCACCCCTTCTTGTGCTGGCACCCAACAAAACTGAACATCAATACCAGCCCTATGTAACCTTACCAAACTGTGATAGAGTTCTATCAGTAAATCTTCTCTGACTAATGCTGTTTATGACAGCTAAAGAGTGCATAATATCACCCTTTCAGGTCTGATTTCTTCAACCAACTGTAACGCAATGATAACTGCCACGATTTCTGCTGTACAGATAACTGATCCGATAATCTTTTGGAAATACTCATTTTGAATTCTGGGATATATATTCCAATTCCCACACATTCCTCTTTGTTCTTGGATCCATCTGTATAAATTTTGAGATAATTATAATTACCGTTTCTTAGATAAGTGCTTGTTTTGAGTTCCACTTCCTCCAATCATCTATACCTTTCCATGATATTAAAATCTGTCTTTGATTCTGGAAAAAAACATGGTGGTATGTTACTAACTGGGGTGAGCATGGTAAAATTGAAGGCTTCCATTCCATATTCCCTTACTCCCTTTACTCCGTTCCATCCGAGCCCATGCCCCTGAAACCTGGAATACTCCCAACAATCCTGTAATATCTCCTTTGTAGGATTTTCTTTTCCACTTCCTCTCAATTGTATCCAATATGCTAGTAAAAGTTTTTCTCTTCTTAGCTTCAGTGGTAATTTACCTGTTTCTATGAGTATCGCGTTAATGGGAGTTGACTTAATAGCTCCAATGCAAACAGGTAATGCTCTATATTGTAATCCCAGTGCTGAGTTACTATAGCACCGACTTATTGTTGGGTCATTTTAACCCAATACATTTGGTTGTAAGTTTAACCCAATTAGTTGGGTTATGAAATAACTAATTTGTTGGGTTATTTTTGCCAAAATGTTATTTATTATTAGTATTATATTTGTTATTTATTATTATTTAATTACAGTGTACACAAGTAATGCACGACATAGAAATATCTTTAAAATTCTTTATTTCCAATATGGTTACAGTTGTATAACTGTACTTCTTTCATAAAGTTACTAGTTATTATGTATCAATTTACAAAAATCTAATAAATAAACAGAACAGAGGCTAAACAATTACAAACTGCCTAAGCAAAAGCTACCAAACAGCAGCACCACCAGGCTTGGCATACTCCAAAATGTAAAATAACATGTATCAATTGCTTGTAAAAGACGGTCTTCCTCCAGTCCAGCATCATGCTTCCCACAGTAATGAAGACTTGAGAGCAACTGGTTTTATCCCCAAGCTGCAGAACATAAAGGGCTTGTCTTCCATGTCTCCTCTCGATACTGAATAATGTTTGTTCCACTTTATAAACAAACAGATATTCTAAATTGGTAAATATGCAAACATACAGAGTATTATAATTTTAATGTCAAAAATAATGTACAGTCATGTGGAAAAAAGTACAAAAATCTTTGATATTATATAATTCATAAATCTTTATGGCCTGATGAACTATAGTTGTCACACTTTTACCATTGACTAATTAGTTAAATTAATACACAATGAAAATTTAATGTGTCATATGTTTCTAAGAGGATTGCATGTTTGCATTTAAATCTTCCTAAAATATAGATAATAAGCAATTAATTTAAAGCTTCAGTTAAGGCCATTACTGCAAGCTTGTTACTTACCAGAAAATGAAATTGCGACTAAGGCAAGCATTTTAGTATGAAATGTGATAAAAGTAAAGAAATAAAATTAACTAAACTCGTCATTTGAATTCAGGTGCTTTTGTTGTGTTAGCTCAGTCCAGGGCAGATGAAAACTCTTCCACTGGGTCCTAAAACCCGAGTGTGCCGCCAAATATCTAAAATATGATTTCCACAAAAGTTTTTGACTTATCTAAAAGTTCCTGACATAGAAAAAGCGAGGGGGTAAATGTATCAAGTCGACCGAAATTTAAAATAACCGTTCACACAGCTCAATTTTAACCCAACTAGTTGGGTTGTTACAGAAATGACCCAACAAACGTCAGGAATAACCCAACAAAACAACCCAATATCTCTAACCCAACAATTGGGTTACAGAAATAACCCAACGTTTTTTAGTAATCATTTTTAACGGTTAGAACTGTACGTTATACCTTGTTAGAAATAAATTGTTTGTTTAACCCTCTGGTATTATACATTTTATATTTATGCATATGGTGTAGTATTATTAAATAGGCCTACTTTATGATTTGTTTTACTTGAAATGTTGAAGTTTGGCCTTTGGGTTATAAAACTGTCTAAAATGACCAAACAATAGCAGAGGTTAAATCAAAGGTTATGTAAGTTAGAAATGTATTAGATTAAGACAGGAACATTCTCATCTCTTTGCTGGGGCTAAAAATACAGCATTATACGGTTGGAGGTAAGCTGGAAGAATAAAGTGTGCAGAGAGCTGAGGAGGCTTCGTCCCAGCGAAGCAGCTGGCCCAGATGGAGTATCCCCACGACTTCTGAAGGCCTGCGCACTGGAGCTGGCAGACCCCCTATAGCGCATATTCAACCTGAGCCTGGAACAAGAATAGATCCTCGGTTGTGGAAAACATCCTGCATCATCCAAGTTTGGGAGAAACCACTCACATGTAATGAAGACCATGGAGCGAGTGCTGCTACACCACATGAGACCACAGGTCAGCGATGCCCTCGACCCTCTGCAGTTTGCATACAGGGAGATGGTGGAAGTGGAGGACTCCATCATATGGTATATCAATCCCTCTCCCATCTGGACAAAGGAAGCGGGGCTGTGAGAATTACATTTTTCAATTTCTCCAGCGCCTTCAACACCATCCAGCCGCTGCTCCTCGGAGATAAACTGAAAGAGATGGGAGTGGGCTCACATCTGGTGGCATGGATCACAGACTATCTGACCTCAGTACGTGCGACTGGGGGATTGCAGGTCCAATACAGTGATAAGTGGTACAAGGGCACTGCAAGGGAACGTACTCTCTCCAATCCTGTTCACTGTGTACACGTCAGACTTCCAAAACAACTTGGAGTCCTGCCACATGCAAAAGTTTGCGGACGACACTGCTATTGTGGGCTGTATAATAAATAGACTGGAGAAGGAGTACAGGAAACTGATCCAGGACTTCGTTACATAGAGCAACCTCAACCACCTGCAGCTTAACACCAGCAAGACCAAGGAGATGGTGGTGGACTTCAGGAGGCCCAGGCCTCAACCGGAGCCTCTAATCATCAACAATGACTGTGTGGAGATTACAAAGTCTTACAAATACCTGGGAGTGCAGTTGGATGAGAAACTAGACTGGACAGCTAACACGGAAGCTCTGTGTAGGAAAGGACAGAGCCGCTTCTATTTCCTTATAAGACTGGCTTCCTTCAACATCTGCAAAAAGCTGCAGATGTTCAGACTGTTGTGGCGAGTGCCCTCTTCTATGCGGAGGTGTGGTGGGGAGGCAGCATCAAGAGGAAGGACGCCTCACGTCTGGATAATCTGGTGAAAAAGGCTGGCTCTGTTGTGGGCACTGAGCTGGACAGTCTAATATCTGTGGCTGAGTGACTAGCGCTAAACAGGCTCCTGTCAATCATAGACAATCCACTGCATCCATTGCACATCGTCATCTCCAGGCAGAGGAGCAGCTTCAGTCTATCTATATATCTAAAGAGTAGGCATTAATTCTAGTTTCAGAATGTATCTATTTTTTTTACCTTGGATTTTCCTCATAAAACAGATCAAGTAATTTTTAAATACTGACATTTTAGGCTAAGGCCATGGTGTAAGGAGTTTATTTAAAAGTTTTTTTTTTTTAATAAAACACTCCCTTATACACTCCCTTTTGTGTAATTTTCTTTTCTCATGAAATATATCATGTTGATAATAAGCTCAACCATTTTAAACTAGCATTGACAGCTTTACAAACTCTTTTTTTTTGGCTTAGGAATTCAAAAATCCAGGGTCAGGTGAAGGTCTGAACAATGGAAAGCCAACTGCTAAAAACTGGCCATGGTTTGTTTTGATGGATGAGTTGTTAGGTCAGAGACCTTCAATCTCACCCCTCTCCCCCCGTTCTCATTGCTTCACTGCCTGATGACGAACCACGGCCAGGTTGTAGTTCTGAAAAGCTTACCCAAGAAGCAGAACAGGAGGAGGATCCAGGGATAGAAGAGTCAGCAAGAAAGAAAAAAGCCAAATCAGACCCTCTCCTTGAACTACTGAAGGAAGACATGGCACATCAGAAGGAGTGGGAAGAAAAGGCAAAGATTGATAGGCTCTTTACTGTAATTTACTTGAGGAACATATTGATAAAATATAACAATGAAAAATATTTTAAATGCAAATTACGATTTTACAATTACAATATTCAACTACAAATGTTACAGAAAATGAAAATGTAATTCTGTTTGATTGAAAGTATAAATGAATAAAATCTCAATAGCTAAATAGCTACATGTATTCATATATGAATTAATCTGTTACACGTTTACAAAAAATAAACAAAAAGTGACAATGCCTTATGTTGTGTGTTCTCATGCTGACTTCCTACTAAGCCTAAGAAGAAAAACAACAGTATACTGTGTTAGGGACCTTACAATTCCATGAAAAATCTCATTAATGGGAATGCTGTTGTAATGCAATATCGCTCGAGTAGGAGTGTTATGTTGCTCTACATCAGTGGCTGTGATTAGGCCGAGTGTGTTTAAAACCCTCCGGTTCATAAAGGAAATGGGTAACTTTCTTCCACCATTAATTCCAGACCAGCACAGTGAATCTAACTGTCACATCTTTTAAATTTGCACTCTGCTGCTTCAGAGCGTGTGTGTGAATGAAAGAGAGAGAATGTAAGAAACTCACTGAGGATGCATTATTCCCATTCCACTGCGGTACTTTTCCATTGCTTTGTAATGTAAACATGTGTAACAGAGACCCGCTAGTGTGAGCGCTGTGCAGGTTAAATCCCACTCGCCGACCTTAAGCAACAGATGATAGAGGCTGCTGTCTTTCCTCCTAGTTAGATCGTCCGTCTCCCTTGCCGGACCAGTCGTCGGTTCCAGAGCGGATAAGTCCGGTTACACACGCGCTTGTTTACAACAGCAAATTGAGACAGCAGTTTCTGTTGAGTAAAGCGCATCTCGAGACCCTCGTGCCCCGCAATGTACTTTTTTAAACCGTTCCTGAGCCCAGTCTGAATGTGACTGTGTTTACTTTTTTCTTATTTCATGGCGGACTGATGACCTAAGCACATAACGCCACCTACTGCTCAATATATTATCATATTCCGAACTTTCCATATTATTACAAAAAAGGACTCCAGTATCAGCTCTGCATTTTCCTGTTTTTACTTTCAGTTTCATAAGTCTGACTAGGCGGAGTGATACAAGCGGGAGTAAAGCGGGTTCCCGTAACGATACAGTGAAATAACGCATGGCTCTCAACCAATCAGATTCGAGAACCAGAAAGAACTGTTGTATAATCATGTATATCATATAGTTTACAGTGCTAAATTATTATTCTTAATGTTCACTATTGTGTTTAATCATGTAATACAGGTTTATAGCATTCAATTGTATTTATTCTCATTCTTAATGACACAAGTTCCTACATCTTTGTACAGTTTTCCTTAGTTTAATTTAAAAAATCTTATAAATTATGTAATAGTTATAATGCAAGTACAAAGTATGTAATACAAGTATACTAATATAATAATACTATGTGTGTGTGTAGTAATATTAAATATAATTGTAGAAATGTTGTAATTATTACCACAAATACAATTTACCACAAATCTCCTCTGGTAAAAACGGATAAACTTTGTTCTTATTAATATCCTCCTCTGTCTCTCTAACAGATATCTGTTGTACGTACGTTGCAGCTCCTCAAAGATTGCACAAATTAAAACATGTAAACACATTTTATTTTCAAATTACTTTACAAATTTAGAATTACTTTTCCTTTAACTGGTATGAGAGACGCTATGACGCAATGATGAAGTACACGTGTTGGCATAGCAACATGATACTTCCTGTTTCCTTCGCCGCCTGTGTCCTATGAAGGACGTCTCGTTTAATTCTAAATTGAGGATCCTCCGTATACCGCAGTGGTTCTCAACCTTTTTTGGGCCAGAGCCCCCCTATCCATTATTCAGGTTGCCTACCGCCCCCCAACAAAAATGGCCTACATGTCGTTCCTAATTATATACTGATTATTTTATTGTTATAGTTGTTATTGTTGTTAACGAGTTTTGAATATGTATTTTTATGGTAATGTGTTCTTATTGTTGTTGTTATATAGTGCTATTGTTATATAGTGCTATTATGTACTTGACTGGACAGTTGGGATATTTCAGTTTTCCAGAGCGCATAAAAGGCATTTAAAGTAGAAATTATAAATCAGTATTAAAGAAACGCAGACGATACAAATTGGACATTCAGACTTTATGGAGATTATAGCAAACAGCAACCAGTCAAAAACATTAACCAATCAATAAACAGCAGCCAATCAGCAAACATAAACCAATCACCAACAGCAGCCATGTTGATTGGCCGTCATTGGACCGTAAAAATGACCGTATCGTCCTGTAACGTTTGCTTACTAAGAACCTGATGTTACCTTACTTAAAAACATTTAAAACAATCGTGATTTTTAATAAATATTTGTAGACTAAATACCTCGTTTGTCTTTTCGTCAATTCAGCCCATAATACAATAAGTATAATTTGGTTTGTCAAGATTAATTTGTGCTAATAATCTTGTAAAGTGTCATCAAAACATTGCTGTGTCACTGGGCTGCATAGAGTCATGTGTTATTAATCACTGCATGTTTGGTCGGGGCCTCTGGGTTAGAGGGAGAGCAACAGCTTTCTTCCATTGTATGAACACTGGATCTGTTTTTTTTGTTCTTATCATGGAAAAGAGAACCGGAGATGAAAAGGAATAAAACTATTGGTTTCACGGTTACCGCATCTCGGAGCGTGCTTTACAGACATACTATCTGAAAACTCTGCATCCTCAACGGGCTAAAGTGGGACAAATGATTAGCATCTACAGTAACCTACAGAATGAATACAAAATATTTTTGAATCTTCCATTAAATTGATTGTTCCTCCTTATAGTCTTTGGACAAACGAGGAGATTGTGTTTATACAAAATCAATCATTTAATGTGCAATGAAAAGTAGGCTACAGACTTTGATAAACTCATTAAACTTATTTTTTATAAACACAGCAATTACGATTGTATTTAGAAATGTAACTTACAGTAGCCTAAATATAATAATGAGTATGTTTCACATTTTTTCTAATGTGAAAATCTGATGGTTTGTATGGCATTGCCCGAGGGGGCGTGTGCCTCGCACGTGGATCACCCAAACTATTACCTTGTGAATAGCGTGTGGGTGTGTTCGGTCTCAGCTCATTATCCGATAATGAAGTAAGGCAGAAAAACTGAGCCTGTGCTTGGTTTCACGAGGATTGCATAAACCGAGAAAAATGCGCCGGCGGAAGCGTCGGCCCTAGAGTGCTGCGATTCGTCTGCGTGTGGGTATGTGTGTTCTCCCTTGCACTGACTGTAGAGCGCTGTCAATCAGTCACGTGGTGTGTGGGTAAAAACCGACTGAGACCGGAATGGTTGCCTCTCGCTAGATTAAAATAATTTGAGGCTGGAACAACTCTCCTTTTGTAAGGAATTCTCTGAATGCCCCCGTTGAGAAACACTAGTATACCGCATCCTTAAGAGCACAAAAAAACAACATGGCTGCAGAAAGCGTTTAAGAGCTAGGCACACTTTTGTGCTCTCCATCTCCTGTGTAATATGGAAACTACAGAGGAAGAAAAATGACTTAAGTATAAATTAATAAATAGATACATGTTTTTATTTCTTTCTTATTGTATATTTGTGTTCATTTTTTAAAAGTTTGCTTTCATTTCTATTGGCACAAACTTAAACCCATACATTTACACGGATCCAGGAAAACGGATAAAAACGCTGTAGTATGCATGCCAGGCCAGTGGGTGGCGATGTTGTGTAGGCTATGTGTATGTGCGCACATACACAGTTATAAGCCAAAAGTGCTTTTTAATACCCTTGGTTGACGTATGTGTGTTAAAAGTCTGGCAAATGTAAATAATGTGTCTCCGCTTGTCTTATTGGTGCAGTAAATCCACATTTTGTTCTAGAAACGTTAATGCAGAGTCTTTTAAATTCTATTTGCATGTTATGCTATTATTGCAAATTGTTTGCAATTTGAAATAATATACTTTAATTGAACAACTTGCAGTTTCTAACAATCCAAAATAGCATTTATTTCAGTTAAATTTACATTAATGCACCTTGAGAGAAAATCGTACAATAAAACCAGGTATTTTAATACTATGTCTAGTTTTTAGTTTTTTACAATCTACAAATGTGCTAAATATGTTAAAATTAAATAACGAGTACTCATTAATTGCTTTCTGCAAACATTTCTTAATAGCAATCACCTTAAACAAAAACTTCCACACAATGAATGAAAGATTTAAGCTCTGGAAATCTGAAGATGTTTAACCTAAGCAGCCATCTATCTTTTATAACATGCAGGGTACTGGAGACAGAGACAAGATTAATAATGCATGACTTTGATAGTGATACAGTTGCTGACATCTCTACAGAGCTCAGGGCAGTACAGTAAAAAAGTCTTTTGACTCCATTTCATTTCCATATTAGTACATTTTGATAATTTAATTAATTTAGATTAGTTTTTGTTTTAAACATATTTAAAGGTCCTGTTTGTGAAATTTAGTGGCATCTAGCGGTGAGATTATGAATGGCAACCAACAAAACCTCACTCCAACGGCTCACTCCACCGCTTGCCCCTCTCTTTCGAAGCACTCTGGTGGCTGACACAGGACAAAGATGTCATCACATTTTCACATCTTTGTCGAAGGAGATAACATATTTACAATATGCGCTCTGTAGAGCAGCTTGTCCGTTTAGGGCTACTCATTCTAAGATAATATAAACATAGCGGTTCATTATGTAAGGTCTTTATACACCTCCGAAGACATAGTTATGTATATGATATTGCATTTCAGTAAATAGATCCTCCTTTATTAAACATTGTACCTTTAAAATATGAATTTCTTAAAGTTCCTTTACTGCTGTCCTGTACTGATTAGAGAAAAGAAAAATGAAGTTAGATTTTTCAAATAAAATATGTATAATAAGGTAATAAGTATAGTTGCATTGTTCTAACACTAAAGAAATATTGTAATGTACTATGCCTTCATATCCACATAAGAGGCATCTCTCTGGGATTAGGTAGACACACTAAGGTTTCTGGAGCTCTGGAAAAGTACACGTCTATGTAACCCCTGATGGCCCAGGTCAGGCGACCTGCCTGCCATCCAGTATCTCCGGGTAAGTGGGGGACAGGATTCTAATCTAAGTCAATGAGAAGCACCCTGGTTGGTAAAGGCAGCTCGGACAACCTTGATACTTTGACATAGGTTTAAACCAAAGTACCAAAAATGGTCAGAAACTCTCTCTCTGCCTCCCCACACTTGACCTGAGTATTATTATTATTTGTTTTAAAGAGATACAATTATATAAACAAACTAAAAGATGAACATTCCTAACCAGCATATTCGTGAGACTATATTATTTGAATATGAATGATATAGTCAATGATGAACAATATAGTATATATAATGTACCTCCAAAACACTTGAAGTGGAAAGTGGATGACCACTGCAGCAGCTTTTATCAAAGTAATGGTCCCTTTAAGTGTTCTGTGACCTTTTTTTATCAATCCCTTTCTTTTGTTTTAAGATGAGGTTTGTTTGTTGAATTATCATCAAAATGTTATTAACCTTATCTAGTTAATCTGTACTATAGCTAGTTTTATCAAACTTATAAAACATCAATTGTCCTTTTCTTAAATATAGGGACACCTGATGTGACGTGCCACATCACCTTGCTTTAACAGATATATTCATTTAAAAGAATATGTGAATATGTGAATATATATATATATATATATATATATATATATATATATATATATATATAAAATAAAATATAAACATATAAAAGAAATGTGCTATATTCTTTCTCATTGCTTCATTTATTTGGAGGCTTGTATGTTCTCAAAAAGGAGCTTCAGATATCACATATCACATTTCTGTTCAAGCCTTCTGACATACATTATACATAACACCATGTGACCTGTACAACATTATAATTGAAAAGGACGCACAACTTATGGCATTCTGAGCACATCAAGACTGAACAATGACATTTATAGCGAAGACTTTTTATGACCTGCAAGCAACTACACTGGAAGGGGAAACAATAGATTTCAATATTTTCAGAGGACGAGTGATTCTAATTGAGAATGTTGCATCACTTTGAGGGACAACCACCCGGGACTACAGCCAGCTTAATGAGCTCCAGGGCAGATATCCTCACCGGCTTGTGGTCCTGGGCTTTCCCTGTAACCAGTTTGGATACCAGGTTTGTGCATAGAAAGAATGTTTTACTATGGAATGATTTATAATTTTAACTGTTACACCAATAAATTGTATTTTATCCACAAATGAGTTCAATTTTACATAATTTAGTATTTAGTAATACCAGTAATATAGTAAAAAAAGGTGCTTAAAAGGTTCTTCACAGCGATGCAATATAGAAGAACAATTTTTGGTTCCATAAAGAAACATTCAATCAAAGGTTTTTTAAAGAACCATCTCTTTCTTACATTTTTATAATCTGAAGCACCTTTTATTTTCCACAAAGAAGCTTTGTGAGACAGAAAGGTTCTTCGGATTTTAAAGATTCTTTATGGAACCATTTAGACAAAAAAGGTTGTTCTATGACATCATGAAGCACCTTTCTTTTTAAGAGTGTATGATACATTTGTAATTTTTTTTGTGCTGATTATACAAAGATTTTTAGTCAAACCATAATTATTACATTATTTCTCTTTTATGTCACTTTTTAGGAGAACTGCTCTAATGCAGAAATTCTGAATTCATTGAAGTATGTACGTCCAGGTGAAGGGTTTCTGCCCACATTTACCATTTTGGAGAAGTGTGATGTAAATGGAAAAGATGCACATCCTGTCTTTTCCTACTTGAAAAACAAGCTTCATTATCCAGATGATGACCCTATATCATTTATGCAGAACCCTACATTTCTATCCTGGAACCCCATTAGTCGGAATGATATTTCATGGAATTTTGAAAAGTTTCTAATTGGACCAGAGGGTGAGCCCTTTAAAAGATACAGTAGAAAGTTTAACACTATTGATATTGAACCTGACATCCAAAGACTGCTGAAGCTGACCAAAAACTAATCAAAGACATGCTACTAATCATAGTGTTTAATTTACAGTTTTTTTCCCCAGAGTTAGCATTATTGTGGCATCCTCTCACTTTCTTTTATATTACTTAATGAGAGTGATATAGCAAAGTGTAAAGCTGTATCACTTGAGACAGTTGTAAATATAAAAGAATTACAGATTATGTCACAATAACAAATTATTGCTGCCACTCAAAATGTGTAACTCAAGTTAAACAGTTGAAGTATGTTATAGTACTATACTGTACTACATTCCATACTAATTATACTGCAAGTAGTATTATTCTACCATGTCAAATACATGTTTTATTGTTTTAACATAAATTTGTATCTTTTGTTTTTGTAACTGTATATCTGTATGCTTCAATTACTATAAAAACACACTGACTGCATGTCACTTACAATGATTTGTGTCATGATTTACATGAAACAGAACCCAGATGCAGACAGCTCTTGACAAAACAATTTATTTAACATATGACAAAACTCAACTTAAAATCCCTCGAGGGGGAAACAAGACAAAAATAAGACACCACTGATAAAACTAAACTTCAAATAAAACTTAACTCGGGGGAACAGCGACAGGAACAAGACAGGACATGGTAGACAAACGATCTGGAACAGGACAGCAAACACAAGGGCATTAAATAGGAGAGGAACAAAAGAGACATAACGAGGGCAACAGGTGAAGGGCGTGAACTGATAACGGGATGATTAATATGGAAACAAGGGGGCGGGGCTAAGACGCACGACAGGAGAGCACATGGCACACAAACAATGGCCATGTGCTTCCAAACACAGACACAAGACATGGGTCTGCCATGATCCTGTCATTTCAAACTAAAACAACCATAAGAATGGCAGGATCATGACAGATTTGTATGAACAAGCTAAAGCTTAATTGCTGCTTATCTACAAATGACCCAGAACAGTTTTAAATAATTTATAATGTGAGTTAGTATGATACATTTGTAAAATTATGTTTCTTAGATTATTATAAAAAAAAATGGTCAAACAGTGATTATTTAATTATTTCTCTTCAATGTCAATTTCTCAAACCTTTTTACTGTGTTCTGATCTGGAGCATAAGGAAAGCTAAAGTGGTAAAAAAAAAACTTATACAAAAGTGCACTGAAAATTACATTACCTTACGTGTTTTGTTCAGTTATTAAAAAATATTGGTCTTTTCTCAGCATGTCTGTTTTATTCTTGACTATCGCTTGTGATTGTTATAAAAAGATGTGTGTACTGAATTTTGTATTTGCTTTTTTACATCACTCCATACTCATTCATGTCTAAATTACAACTTTATTCTCAAAATTATGTTTTATTACAGTTTTTTTTAAGTTCGGGAGGAATAAGTCAAATAATCATCCTAATTACATAGGAGGAGCTCACCAAGTAATCATCCTATCAGGGTATAAATATACAGCTCTTACCTCTGTTCCTCGACAGCTTTCTAGCATCTGAAAACACAGTGTTAGTTCTGCTAAAGAATCAAGCAGCGTTAGAAACAGTAAAGACACCGCACAGAATCTCACAACTTACAAGCAATATTCATCCTTGCTGTAGCTGCAGCAGCCTCTGGCTTGCTTACTAGGAGATGGGTGACATGGCTTTTTCGTTTTTTTTACTTCATAAACATCTTACATTTCATTTTAATTATGCATTTAACTTTAATGTACACATGTTGCATGTTTTGGTATTATTGCACAAGTTTCCAGTACTGACAATAATCATGTATTATTAACCATGTTTGATGAATGTTGATATGTATGTTTGTTGATAAAATACTTCAAACATGATAATACTATAAACACCCCAGCATCACTAACTGTGGTATTAATCAGGATTACTAACACCATGTGAATAATACACACATTATTCTATTGTACATAACCAAGTGAAAATAACCATGATATTAAGGATGATTGCTGATATTGTTTTAATACTATGCGTATTGTAATACTCCAATTAAACAATCAACAGCTTCTGGTTGACAATCCATTTTGTCCTAATTTTTTAATCTTTACTACAACCACTGCCTAAATGTATGTAAAGAAGCTTTGCAACAATGCAAAATTGTAAAAAAAAAAAGTGCTATATTAATTGAATACAGTTGATGGTTTGATTTGTTGGCAGATAGAGGTTGAACAAAACTATCCGAATGAGGTCTTGAGGTGTGTAAGCTTAGTACCTGTTGCCAAAGTTTTGGAAGATGGGGGCTTTTATTATGAGAGCAAGGAGAAAAATTGGGATCACCACACAACAGCAATTGTCTTGGTTTGCTTGAACCAATACTATTATAACCTCAGTTCCCTGAGAGACGGAAATCGAGACATTGCCTGCTGAGGCAATGGGTATCCCTCCTTTCTACAACCTTCCTGAAGCATTATTGAATCACTCCAGTGCCATTTAACTTGCACTGGCCAATGCCAATCAAGACTGTGATAAGGGGCTCCACCACTATATAATGCACTCTTCTAACGGTATAGACTCGGAATCTTCGACTCAATGAACAGCTCAAGCCTTAGTGGAGCTAAACACATATGCATGCACTGCACAAATCTAGGTAGTAACACATAGCACCATACCCACCAATCGGCATAAGCCTAACATTAAATAGTGTGTGGCGAGGTCGGGCATAACAGTACAAATCCTGTATACTAAGCGCCAAGGTTTTGCAGAATTTTGATCCCCTCTCTGGATTATGACTCCCCTCATTGATACTGCTGTGTGATTAGCTAATTCTAACCCCACACCTAATCCTAACCCTAATGTTAATTAGATTCAACTTTATTGTCATAACACATGTACAAGTACAAGGCAACAAAATGCAGTTTAGGTCTAACCAGAAGTGCAATAAGCAAGTGCAGGATATACAGTGTGTGCATAAATGCAGGATAGAGCAATATTATGAAAATATTTTACAAGTGGGTATGTACTATGACCAATATATACAGATGGCTATTTACTATAAACATAAATTTACTGATGAATATGTACAAATAATACATTAAATTAAATGGTGCAATGAATATTAAGTAGTGCATAAATTATGGTCAGTAACTAATAAAGTTAACAGTGCAGTAGATGAGTTGTTGCCATATTCAGTACATAGTACTGGAGTGCAAATGATGCAGTATATGTATAATTAGTCTGGTGGTGCAAATAAATATGTAGTACATGTGTAGACAGTCCAGTCTGGCACTTGACAGGTCTGTAGTGCAATAAACAGAGCAATATAGCAGCATTAAAGGTAGAGGTATATGAGGGGGCAGTGGAATCAGCGGTGGGCAGAGTTCAATAGGGAGACAGCTCTGGGAAAAAAAAGCTCTTTCTCAGTCTGCTGGTCTTTGTCCGGAGGCACCTGAAGCATCTGCCGGAAGGCAGGAGAGAAGTAGTCCTTAAGAATGCTGTGGGCTCGGCGCAGACAGCGTTTCCTCTGCATGTCCTCAATGGCTGAAAGTGGAGTCCCTGTTATGCGCTGGGCAGTTTTCACCACGCACTCCAGTGCCTTGCGCTCTGCAACAGAGCAGTTCCCATACCAGACTGTGACACAGTTGGTTAGGATGCTCTCTACTGTGCAGCGATAGAAGTTCACCAGGATAGCTGAAGACAGTTGGTTCTTCTTCAGTGTCCTCTGGAAGAAGAGACGCTGATGAGCCTTCTTGACCAGGCAGCAAAATCTTTACTCAAGTAAAAGTACAAGTAACTAGGGAAATTATTATTCAAGTAAAAGTAAAAAAGTAGGCACTGAAAAAACTACTCAAGTAGTTACTAGTTACTTTGTATCGGAATAAATACTATTCATAAAAATATTATTAATGCAAATAATTTATATCAATATATTAATATTATATTTTAATCAATATTTTACATTATTATTATCATAAACAGATATTTTTGCAATACAAACACACAGAGACTAAAGAATAGACAAACACAGAAGAGAAGCATTTCTTACACAACTTTAGAATAATAGACAATATCAAACTAAAGTGAAACTGCAGAATTTACAGTGCATTTAACTAACTTCCTAAGACATCTGTGATGCTGCTAATATTAAATATGGTACAAACTGATTTTAGACAAAACTTCTATTTCTCATGTTGTGTCACATGTTGTGTTGTGAAAAACTCTTACTTGTAAATGTTGTGTATTGTATTGTGTTCTGTTCCTTTAAGAGACCGGTTGTTTTCCCCGGATGTGGGTTAAGGCATGTGCGGTGTTGGAGTGTTGTATTTGGAAGATTGAAACCAGTAAAGAAATAACATGAAGTTATGAAACTGTGTCTTTGTCATATCGATTACTTTTCCAGCGACATAACAAAACTGGCGACGAGGATTAATGCAATTTACTCGCACGACACTGCTAAGTGAGTTAGACGGAAGATTGCGACACATTATCGACGATCCACATGTGATTCGGAAGCGGACAGAATGTGTGGGCGAAACTCGCGCTAGCGGTATAAAAGTAAAGAAAAGGAGTAAACTGTTGCACGTCATGAAGTCAATCCGAAACCTGATGGAAGAGGAATCAACAAAACATTGAGTGAGAAAGTACATTGTGAGTGAAAGATGGCTGGTTTAGTCGGGCAAATTGGACCATATGATGAAAGTGTTGAGCAATGGAGTTCGTACACAGAGCAGTTTTTGTTAAGGCTAACGGGATAAAAGATGAGATTCTCGTACCGACCTTTATAAGCGTAATGGGCAGCAAAACATATAATCTACTGCGTAGTTTGGTTCAGCCTAATAAGCCGGGTGATTGCTCATTCAGAGACATTGTAACATTGCTCAAAGAACATTACTCACCAAAACCACTCAACATTGCTGAAAGATTTTGCTTCCATAAACGCAACCAGTTAGATGGAGAATCAATTTCACAATTTGTTGCAGTATTGAAACACCTCTCTGAGCACTGCGAGTTTGGAGCTACACTGAATGACACAATAAGAGGCCGATTCGTGTGCGGTCTGCGCAGTGAGACCATTCAAAAACGTCTTTTATGTGAAAGTAATCTGACACTGTAGCGTGCAATGGAAATCAGTGTTTCTATGGAAATGGCTGCAAAAGAGGCGCAAGAGTTAAGTACTTCTACCCAAGTCCATAAAGTCGACTGGGAGAAAACGAAACAAGACATCAAGAGAACATGTTATCGCTGTGGAAAGAGTGGTCATCTGCCACAAGAATGCTGGTTCAGAGACAAAGACTGCAGAAACTGCGGAAAAAAGGGACACATCGAATGGGCATGCCAAAACAAAAAGTTGAATGGAAACGAAAAAGCAAACGTAAGCAAGTCAATGGAAGCAAAGAGAAGCTATGCAAAAAAAAGCAAGAAAAAACAAATAAATCAAGCGGATTATACAGCAAAAAAACAAGAGGATGAGTCAGACGAAAATGAATTTGCACATGTAATGTCTGTGTCTTCAAATGCTGAGGGATACTGGGTGACGCCACTGCTAGATAGAAAGGGCATTCCCATGCAAGTGGACACTGGAGCAGCTGTTTCGCTCATGGCAGAATCAACTTACCAGGAGAACTGGCCATACCTGTCTCCCAAAGAGACTAAGATGATTTTAAAGACATACACAGGAAAACTTGTACCTCTTCTAGGAGTTGTGGACGTGACTGTTGAGCTGAACAAACAGAAGGTAAAACTGCCACTCTACATTGTGAAAGGTAACAGCCACACAGCACTGATGGGCCGATCATGGCTAGAGAAAATAAAGCTAAATTGGCAAGAAGTACATTTAATTGCAAAAGAGTTTACAGAACATCCTGAGGAAGCATGCAGAGGTATTTTCAGAGGAACTTGGCAGCATGAAAAAAACATTACTGTAAATCTGGCCATTAAGTCAGACAGTAAACCTAAATGCTTAAAGACTCGCCCTGTACCTTACGCGATTAAGACAAAGGTGGAAACGGAACTTGATCGTCTGGAGAAAGCAGGAGTGTTAAAGAAAGTGAATGTTAGCGAATGGGCAACACCAGTTGTTCCTGTGAGGAAAAGGATGGATCAGTCAGAATTTGTGGTGATTTCAAGGTCACTATCAACCCCGTTCTGATTGTGGAACAGAACACAATACAATACACAACAGTAAACACATAGCAAACAGTGAACTACACGCCCATCAACAAGTTTTCTTCCTTATGTTCTTCAAATGTTTATTTCGGCAACCCCACGTCTCTGTGTCACGCGCATGTTGCTGCATCTAAGGAACAGGTTACGCAGGCGCGCGCATATGGCAGGCCTTACAATATGATGTATTTGCAGTTTTGGTTTGATAGATAATAGATTTATATCCACTTCTTCCAATGCTCTTTGTGTTTTGCGTGTTTCCCGCTACGAGGAGTGACCGGCCGCTTCAGACGATTCAGATCGTGCTGCGAACTGAACGAATCATTTGAATTGATTTGTTAACCTATTCAGACGGTTTTGCCGATTGTTCAAATAATGATTTTTAAAGAATCGACTCAAAAGAATCTTTCACTCGGGAATGCCTCAGTAAAAAGAGACAACCTTGAAATAAACGACGCATTTAATAATCCTTTAAAATGAAGGAACGAAGGAACGTCACGCAGTGTAACAAAGTAAAAGTACAGATTTTCTATTAGAAATATACTCAAGTAAGAGTAAAAGTACCCACTTTTAAATTTACTTTAAAAGTACATATTTTCCAAAATGTTACTCAAGTAAATGTAACAAAGTAAATGTAGCGCGTTACTACCCACCTCTGAGAGGGAGTAGAGAAAGGGGCTCAGCACACAACCCTGTGGTACACCAGTGTTGAGTGTGATGGTGGTGGAGCAGATGTTGCCTGACCTAACAAGCTGAGGTATGTTTGCCAGAAAGTCCATATTCCAGTTGCAAATGGAGGTGTTAATGCCCAGGTTTCCAAGTTTGGTGATTAACTTGGAAGGGATGACAGTATTGAATGCAGAGCTGAAGTCAACAAACAGCATTCGTGCATAAGTGTTCTTATTGTCCAAGTGTGTGAGTACAGAGTGCAGTGCTATGGAGACTGCATCCTCTGCTCCTATTGCTACGGTAGGCAAACTGGTATGGGTCCAGTGTGGACAGGAGGGAGCCGTTCAAAGCACTTCATAACAAGTGCTACAGGGCCGTAGTCGTTCAGGCACGTTTGGCTAGAGTGTTTCAGCACTGGCAAAATGGAGGTGGATTTAAAGCATGCTGGGACAGGTTGAAAATATCTGTAAGGACCCCATCGAGTTGCTCTGCACATGCCCTGAGTACACGACCGGGGATGCCGTCTGGTCCAGCAGCCTTGCGCGTGTGGATCTGGCTCAGTGCAGCGTGAACATCTGTGGAGGTGAGTGTGATGGTCGGGTGATCAGCTAAGGGTGTGAGCTTGGTAGCAGTTTCCCTATTTTCTCTCTCGAAGCAAGCATAAAAGTCATTAAGCTCGTTCAGGAAGAAGACATCTCTGGCTACGGGGTGGAGTGCCTGGGTTTGTAGTCGCTGATGGCCTGGATGCCCTGCCACATGCGTTGAGGGTCGGAGTTGGAAAAGTGCTCCTCAGATTTGCCCTGGAAGTGCTGTAGGCCTGTGCATCACCTGATCTGAAGGCAGTGTTGCCTTCAACAGGAAGCGCACTTCCTTGTTTATCCATGGCTTCTGATTTGGGTATGTGGTGATCTTCTTCTGAGTTGTAACACTATCTATGGTGATGTTGATGAAGTCCAGTACAGAGGAGGTGTAGCTGTCTATGTCCGTATGAAAGCCACAGGTGGCCTGAGAAGCAAACATACTCCAGTTTGTGTGTTGAAACCTATCCTGCAGTGTGGAGTCTGCCCCCGCAGGCCACACTTTAATGGTCCTCACTGATGGCTTCACACAATTGATGAGAGGTGAATACTTGGGGGTGAGGAACAAAGAAAGGTGATCAGATTGACCCAGGTGGGGGAGGGGGGTCACGGTGTAAGCTTCAGCCATGTTTGTATGGACATGGTCCAGAGATTTGTTTCCTCTGGTGTGATGGAGAAATTATCAATAGAAAAGTTCTGAAATTTGTTTAATGTTGATCTTGTGCCTATAAAAAGGAGTTCAGTTGTATTACTGTTTAATTTGAGAAAATTTGAAGTAAACCAGGATTTTTTGTCGAGAAGACAATTTGTAAGAGAGGATTGAGGAAGTTTGGCGTTGGGATTGGTAGAAAGGTAGAACTGGGTGTCATCTGCGTAGCAATGGAATTTAACGCAGTGCTTGCGAAAAATTATAACCAAGAGAGAGAAGGAAGATGATAAACAACAGAGCCCTGTATAAATAGGGACTGTATCAGAGGTCAATAATTTTAAATGAAACCATTTAAGGAGTACGTTAGTGATACTAATAGAAGAGAGCCTATCTAGAAGAGTAGTATGTGAGATTGTATCAAAGGCTGCATTCAGGTCAAGCAAAAGCAAGATAGATAGTTAACCAGAGTGAGCGACTAGGAGGAGATCATTGGTCATTTTAAGGAGTGCTGTTTCCGTGTTGTTAAGGGAACGGAAACCAGACTGGAAATGTTCATATAGATTATTGGAAGAAAGATGGGTGTGGAGTTGAGCAGCAACTTTTTTTATTTCAAGAATTTTGGAAATAAATGGAAGATTTGAGATTGGAAAAAAATTATTATAATTCTTGTGATCTAAACCAGGTTTCTTGAGAATTGGAGTTACAACCACTATTTTGAAAGAAGAAGGAACAATTCCAGTTGTAAGAGAAGTGTGAATGATATCTGTGATGAAAGGTGACAAAACGGAGAGAGTAGCCTTTACAAGAACTGAAGGAAAAGGGTCCAACCTACAAGTTGAGGATCTGGATTTCTTAATGAGTTTAGCAATTCCATTTACTGAAGGTAAAATAAATACTGAGAGTGTGTGAGAAGTGACAATTACAACCCGGACAGGTGAGTTTCTGTAACCCTTGTTCCCTGCGAAGGGAACGAGACGCTGCGTCGCCGTAGCAACGCTATGGGGAACGCCCCGCATGACCGCATCTGAGCACGTGTGTAGAATCAACTGTAGCAACGCTATGGGAACACAGTTAAGGCAATAGTACCCGGCCCCCAAAGAGGGCCCCAAGTCTAGGTCATAAAATCTAACAAAGGTGAGCGGCGAGGACCAACCTGCCGCATCACACACATCTTGAAGTGAAACCCCTGACCCTAAGGCCCTAGAGGCAGCCATACCCCGTGTAGAGTGGGCCCTCACGGCAACAGGTGAGGGAAAGCCACTAAGTTCATAAGCAAGTGAAATAGTACTCACTATCCACCTACTCAAAGTGTGCTTTGTCGCTGGGAAACCTTTCCTGAGCGGGCCAAAGCAGACAAATAACTGCTCAGATCGCCTCCACTGAGCAGTCCTGTGAACATAGGCATCCAGTGCGTGCACGGGACAGTTCAGCTTCTCCTGGTCCGTACTCCGAAATGGGGGAGGACAAAAGGCCTGAAGAACAATGGGCCTCGGCACATTAGGCACATACCCAGGCCTAGGGTACAGGAAGGCCTTAGCCATCCCGGAGCAAACTCGAGACAAGTGGGGGACACCAACAGGGCCTGGAGGTCACCCACCTGTTTAAGGGTAATAGCGAGAAGGGAAACCGTCTTAAAAGACAGAAGTCTGTCTGACGTGGTATCAAGAGGCTCAAACGGAGCCCCATAAAGTCCTTCTAAAACAATGGCCAGGTCCCATGTTGGCATCCTACTGTGGCTCACAGGCTTCAACCTGCGAGCCCCACGAAGAAAGCGAACTACCAGTGGGTGTTTACCCACCGATAAGCCATTCAAAGGATTATGATAGGCAGAGACTGCTGCCACATAAACCTTCAAGGTGGAAGGGGTTAGCCCAGCAGAGAATTTCTCCTGCAAGAACTCCAGTGCCACCTCAACAAGGCAGTTAACTGGGTCCTCGAGATGAACTGCACACCAGGAGGTGAAGATCCTCCACTTAAGGGTGTAAAGCTTTCTTGTAGAAGGAGCTCTGGAGCAAAGAATGGTCTCCACAACCTCCACTGGGAGACCTGAATCTAGGAGTTTGGTCCCCTCAGGGGCCAGACCCACAGTTTCCACAGCTCTGGGCGGGGGTGAAGAACTGCACCTCCCTCCTGAGACAGAAGATCTCTTCTGATGGGAATCTGCCACGGAGGGCTCTCCAGAAGAGATACGAGATCGGAGAACCATACTCGGGCCGGCCAGAATGGGGCTACCAACAGAAGCCGAACCCCGTCCCAGCGGACTCTTTCCAGAACTCTCGGAAGCAGAGCGGTCGGGGAAATGCATACAGACGTTGCCTCGGCCATGTCTGCATCATTGCGTCCAACCCCAGAGGGGCTGGGAATGTTAGAGAAAACCACAACAGGCAGTGAGTGTTGTCTTGGGATGCAAACAGATCTACCTCTGTGCGTCCGAATATTCTCCAGATATGGCTTACCACATCTGGGTAAAGCCTCCACTCCCCTAGCTAGAGCTGCATCCACACACTTCGTGAATATGCAGGGTGATAAAGCCAGACCGAATGGAAGAACCTGTTACTGGTACGTGGTGCCCTTGAACGCAAACCTCAGGAACTTCCTGTTTTGAGGAAGGATGGAGACATGGAAATATGCATCTTTGAGGTCTATGGTGACAAACCAGTCGCCGAGCCTCATCTGTGTCACAATACGCTCGAGTGTCAACATCTTGAACTTTAGTCGCATAACAGAGCGATTCAGTTCTCCGAGATCCAAAATAGGACGCAACCCTCCATCCTTCTTCAGGACTATGAAACAGTGGCTGTAAAAACCCTGTTTCTCTCTCGTGGGGAGGAACGATCTCTAATTCAATGAATTCACTTCTTGTCCCATAACCAGAGCCTGCTCGGGGCGCACAACCGTGGGCAGTACGCCTGCGAATCGAGGCAGGCGACATCGAAACTGAATAGCATACCCGTGCTCGACCGTACGCAGGACCTAATTTGACACATTTGGCAGGCGTGTCCACGCTGCAATTTAATCTACTAAGGGTACCAGCCTCTCGAGTCTGGCCTCTGGTGTGATTTCTATATTTTTAACTAGATGACGGCTGGGGCCGCTCCCGCTGCGCGGCCCCGGAAGCATGGTCCAGACGGGGAAGGAATTTGCGGGATGCCGCCGTCTGCTTACGCGACTCCTGGAATCCCTCGACAACCATGTTAACGGCATCGTCGAAGAGACTAGGGGCCGCAAGCGGAGCGTCTAAAAGAAATACCTTGTCCGCAGATTTAATGACGGACAGGTTTAGCCACAGATGCCTCTCTACCGCCACTAGCGCAGACATAGCGCGGCCAACAGAATTAGCCGCCTCGCGAGAGGCAGGCAGAGAGACATCGGTGGCCAAGCGCAGAGAAGAGAGCGCATCCACATCAATCCCATCCCCATCGGCCAGCTGCTTCAGCGAGTCAGCCTGGGAAGCTTGCAACAAACCAAGAGTATGTAGACAAGCCCCAGCCTGACTCGCTACCATATAAGCTTTTCTCACCAAGCCAGAGGTAACCCGATATGGTTTAGTGGGTAAGGTTGGTGCCTTTAGGGACGATGCAGAGAGTGGAGACAGATAGTTCGCAAGCGTCTGCTCCACCTCTGGCATCCTCCCATAGCCGTTTTCCCTAGCTCCTGAGATATTGGAATAAATATTCGAGTGGGGAGGGAAAACACGAGCCGAGTAAGGATGTCTCCATGACCTAGAGAGCTCGTCATGGAGATCCGTGAAGAAAGGAAGGCACCGCTTGGGGGGCTGAACCGGCTGCTTTAAATAGCGTTTGTCCAGGCGGCTGTGTGGGCAATCACTCGGCAGCTCAGCTGGGTCTTGATTGGCCGGCTGAGCTGCCGAGTGATTGCCCACACAGCCGCCTGGACAAACGCTATTTAAAGCAGCAACTGTGTGTGTGACGGCAGTCACCAGCTCCTCGTACACCGGGGAGACCGGTGGCGCGTCATCAAAATCACCCGCCTCGATGCTCAGCACATCCGCATCATCAGAGTCAGACATGCGGCGCATCGGATCGCTCCACTGAGCGGGAGGAACTGCTCCCGCATTGGAAGAGAAAACGGAAACCGTGGAGGAGGGGAGAGAAACCGACTCCAGCTCCTCCGCGAAATCTAACTGCGACCCCCACAAGTGTAGCCGCCGCTCTGCCTCAGCAGAAGCGGGACCAGACTCGCGAGGGGCGCGAGCCCTGCCGCCCTTCTCAAAGATCGCCAGACGAGAGAGCAGCGTGCGAGCAGGAAGCCGCTCAAAATGCACACAGCCAGGTCCCTCGAGAGCTGACTATGTGTGCTGCACACCCAAACAAATTACACATAGATGATGTGTGTCCTTGTCCATGATATACCGCAGGCAGGGAGGAACACACAACTTAAATTGCTTGCTCATACTCAGATCGTACAAACAGAAACACGCAGTCACTTGCTGAGGCACAAAAAGATGTCTGTGCTTGTTTGGAATGCTTTCCGGACATTTGGCATTTGTTCGGCATTCGCTGGCGCAATCAATTCTATTTTGCCGTTCGCCTCACTTTCGGCTGCAGAAGCAGCCCGAAAATCTTCGACATGCTGTCAGAGGCAATCTGTTGGATTCTCTCTAACAACTACTCAATTCATTACCTCATTCACCTCCTAGACGACTTTTTAATTATCTCGCCCCCAGCTCCATACCAGCCTCGCATCTCTCGACAGTCCAAAAAGTTTTTGCCGAGCTCGGCATTCCACTCGCCCAAGAATAAACTTTGGGTCCAAGCACATCAATCATATTCCTGGGCATTACATTGGATTCTCTGAAATTTCAGGCATCCTTGCCCAAGGAAAAAATCGATAGATCCATTTTAAACGCTTCCGCTCTCTTAAATAACCCCTGCTGTTCTAAACGCGAATTATTATCCATTCTCTGCCACCTCAATTTCGCCATGCGCATCATCCCCCAAGGCCGCCCGTTCGTTTCACACCTGCTCTTCCTCGCATCGTCTAGAGGACGTAGTAGCTCTAACTAATTCATGCTGCGACGAGCTCAGATTATGGTTAAAATTCCTTCATCAATGGAATGGCCTGTCATTCTTTTACAACGACATGCGATCCCTCCCTGTCGACATTCAATTATTTACTGACGCCGCCCCCCCTCTCTCAGTTTCGGAGGTTATTATCAAGGATGCTGGTTCACCTCCACCTGGACCTCCCAGCTCTTAGAAATACCTCAGCCACTCGCATCTTCAGCCTTATTCTAATTATACCCTCTGGTAGTCGCAGCCTTTTTGTGGGGAAAGGAGTGGTCTGCTTCATGCATCACCGTACATTGCGACAACGAAGCGACAGTACACTGCATTAACAATGGACGTTCTCACTCCCCCGCACTAACACCTTTCCACAGACGCCTCACATGGATCGCAGCCTGCGACCAATTCATTCTAACTGCTAAACACGTCCTCGGTTCAAAAAACCTAATAGCTGATGCTCTTTCCCGTTTTTCCTACCAGAAGTTCAGGCAACTGGCACCAGACGCGGACCCCCTGCCGACACCAGTACTTCCTTATTCGAAGCTGATATTCCCGTTACTCATCCACTAAGAAATCTCCTAGACTCTTCCCTCAATTCCATCATAATAGCCATCTCTCCCCAGACCCTTCAGTCTTACTTAACCGTGTGGAGGAGCTTCAAGTCATTCCACCAAGCAAACAACTTACCATTTCCTGATTTCTTCCTACTAACTGTCACTTCATTCATATCCTTCCTCAATATCAACAAAAGTGTTGTAATTTAAACAGGATAAAATTAAAATATTCTAAAAAAAACAATTGGATGTTCTACTAGACGTTCTCAAATTACAAAAATGACCCCAAAAATCATTGACAGAATATGCATGTATAATAAAAATAAAGAAATAGTGAAGGAAAGAAGCGTCCATGACTGATATTCTCATCCTCTGTAACGTTTAGACTGTTTAAACACACAACAAACATATTTACATTAAGTTTGATTTTATGTAAAGAAACACATCTACTAGTACTTTTTAAATGGCTAACAAGATAACAAATTACTTTATTTTTCCAGTTAAAAACTTAATAATTTCTTTCCAAGCTGTGTACACGACTTTTTCCCTTCTCATTACGATACAGGTCGTTTTTCACATTTAAAGAAATTCTACATATATAATAATCTATTTAAATATAATTAATTAATGTCATATTATGTATGATTAATAAAAACTTGCTTAGGCATCATGGCAGTGTTGTAGTCGAGACCAGTTTATTTGAGTCCGAGTCAAGACCGAGTCCATAGTATGTCGAGTTCGAGTCAAGACCGAGACCCGAGAGGGTTGAGTCCGAGTCAAGACCAAAGATTGTTGAGTCCGAGTCAAGTCCAAGTCCACATTTAAAAATCAAAAATCTTTAAGAATATGTTAAATGCTTGGTGGAAACAATAAAACTGGCACCAAGCTCATAGAGTACATTAAAGGTGTACTCCCACTGTCCCAATCGTACCGAGCCTATAGCCTGGTTAATTTGTCTAGTGTGATCGCTCCATACCATGCCCGGTTCATTTAGGCGTCCCTGGCTCGCTTGGAAGAGGTGGGCCAGAGCGTAGTTCAGTTGGGCTCGGGCGTGTTACACATTTAGTGTAAGTGCTAATCGCACCCAAGCGCGGAACTGGAAACGTGACATCACCTAAGTGACAACAAACATATTCTATAAGTAATTGTAATTGTATTGTGTACTTTTCAATTCATTAAGAACAATTGGGTTTATAACTTTGTGTGTCACTGCGTCTCAAATGACTCAATATGCCACAAAATTAACAAATACATTTATTCCATTGTGCTAAGCGAGAGCGTTTCTCTTCCTGATTATTTCAAAACAGTCGCATCATAATGATGTAAGCGTGAATGTAAAGTGCAATGTGAGTGCAGGGCGGCGGGGGACAATCGCGCTTGGGCACGGTTGAGAGCAACTGGGCCATATGTGCGTACACCCTAAATATACCATGGCATGTACACTGAGTTTTATTTATTTAGACTGATATTAGTTTTAAAATATTATTAATTGAGGGTAAAAAGGCTACATCATTTACGTAGGCTACATAATTTTATTAGAATTATGACTTCCCCCTGAGCAAAGGTATGTCCAAAAGACATTATTTCTACGTCTTTGACGATGTTGATAAGATATACCTTTATGGGCCAAAAGTGAAAGGGGTTTCTACGTCTTTTATGACGTTTTCTGAATGTCTGATATTGCCGTACAGGGGACCTCTGTACAAAGTAAAAACTGGTTCAAGTCTGGAGTTTATCAGACTACTTTTAGTTTTTCCATGGAAAATAAATTAAGTGAGACTTTTTTAAATAAATAGTAGTTAAGTTTAATTATTTGAATGCAGTAAGATAGCAAAGCAACCATTCAATGTTAATTGCATTAAATCATTATAAGTTCTGTACCCACAAAAATTCACTGTGTATCTCAAACTACAGATCCACAGAGCTGACACATTAATAACACAAACCCAATTATTATCAGTGATCTAAACAACTTTAAAATGTATACATTACTGTTCAGAAGTCATCATCTCTTCTTGCTTCCTTTGTCACAACAAATGTATTTTAACACACAGTTATGGCTGAAGGAAACCTAATTTAACATTAAAATAGAAGAGCCAAGAGCTCAACTAAAGCAAACACATGATTTTTACAGGTACAAAAGTGATGCAATTGACATTGATACATTTTTAACACTGATTCAATGGTTGCTTTGCTATATCACTGCATTTAAATAATTCAACTTAATGTATTTCAAAAAGTCTCAATTTATTTACATGTGTAAACTGAAACTAGTCTGATAAACTCAAAATTTGTTTTTACTTTGTACAGAGTTCCACTGGACGTCAATATCAGACATTTAGAAGATATCATAAAAAGACTTTCACTTTTGGCACATAAAGAGAGTCCATGACAAGACCAAGACCATTAAAATGTGGTCTCGAGACCAAGTTCAAGACCGACTGCATCATGGCTTCACAACACTGCATCATGGCTTCGCTTATTTTTAGCAAAACATGTTATGAGACTGACAGTTTTCAATGGGTACGGTAATGAGAATTTTTAAGGCGTTTTTTTGTAAATATTGTGTTATAAATTGTAAAAAAATATAAATTGTGTTAAACTGTCAGTAAAAGTTTAGAAATTAATGCCTTTAAACATATCAATACCTTTTTTTAAATGAATATAAGGAAATTTGTTGATATAAGTGCTTTTAAGAAAATCATGTTTGACATCTTGAAATCAAGATTTTGTGAGAATCACACAAACGTTTGTTCGCTTCATTTTACCGAAGATTTCTTTTTGAGGGGCCTCAGACAACTCAGCACTGACTGTGCGCGCTCGTTGGTGAGGTGCGCTGACGAGTGGAAGTACGCGTCCTTCAGGTCGATTGTCACGAACCAATCCTGGTGTCGTACGGACGCCAGGATGCACCACTGAATGGCAACCTGTGGCAGAGGAACTAGGGTAGCGATCTGATTCAACGTCCCGAGGGGGGGTGGTTCTGTGGCGGGCAGAGTGGTCGCGTCGCCATGGGAGAGACCCCGGGAACACGGACGGCTCTGGAGGCATACCTGCTTTCCCTCGCTGTGCGATGTACCGTCGAGTAGAGAGTGTTGAAGGCAGTGAGGGTTGTCCGACGCAACGTCTTGTAGAGGCTGCTGTCAAACTGGTGCCAACACAACGTCCTGAGGAGGCTGCTGGGGGCTGTAAACAGAAGAACCCAGGGAGAGAGGAAACTCTTTTTGTGGAAGAGAGGGCGCCTGGCCCCACTCCGGCCCAGCAGCGATGGAATGGCTGGAGGGGCCGGGCCTGATGTCCTTGATCTCCCTGGGCTCGTCCCATCTTCTTCCGGGGCGGCTGCTGACGGAAGGCAGACGACCTGCTCTGCGGGGCTTGTCGTCTCTTGGGGGCCATCTGCTGGGAGGGCACCTGCACAGAAGGGGCCACCGCGGGCTGGCGGGGCTGCTGGGGAGCAGACTTTGCTCGGGACTTCGACGGCCGTGGGGCGGCGGGGCAGGATATGTTTAATTGCCTCCATCTGCTTCATCACCGTGGAGAATTGCTGAGAGAAACAGCCAAACAGCCTGTCTTGCGAGATAGGCACATCAAGAAAGCAACCTTTCTCAGTGTCACTCATCTGCGCAAGAGTGAGCCACAGATGACGTTCCTGGACCACCATGGTTGACAGCGCTCGACCCAGGGACCACGCATTGACCTTCGTCACACGAAGCGCGAGGTCAGTGGCGGTACGCAGTTCCTACGTGTGCACTGGGTCGGTCGTCCCATGGTCGAGCTCTTTCTATGCCTTGGCCTGATGGACCTAGAGGATGGCCATGGCGTGAAGAGCAGAGGCGGCTTGACCCGCAGCATTGTAAGCCCTCGACACGAGTGCAGAGGAAACCTTACAAGCCTTGGAGGGGAGCCTTGGTCGCCCTCGCCAGGTGGCAGGGGTCTGTGGGCACAAGTGCACCGCGACCGCACGATCCACCTGGGGAATGTCGACATAGCCCCTAGCCGCCCCGCCGTCGAGGGAGGAAACAGCTACCGAGCCAGACGTGCGGGCACGTGCCACGACTTCGTCAGCTCTTCATGCACTTCTGGGAAGAATGCGCTGAATACGCAGCGCTAAGCCGCGCTCCGCCCCGACCCCAGGAACCATTCGTCCAGCCGTGAGCGAGTCGGAGAAGGCGGTGTGGTACACTGCAACCCGATGCTTGTGGCTGCCCGGGCAAGCATGGCTGACATCTCCGTGCCGGCTTCTTCCGTTGCTTGACCACCCGAGGGCAGGAGCTCCGAGAGATCCTCCACATCAAATGCCAGTGGTAGCTGTCCGATGCTACTACAGAAAGCTCATCTTCGTCTTTCTGAGTCTCTACCGTCTCGTCGGGGGATGGGGGGGCAAGGCAATTTGACTATTTATTGAAGAGCTAGCTTGAGCTGATAGGATAAGGCGTTGATTGCCGACTGATTATATGCTCTGGCTCCTCCCGAACCTTGTTAATCAAACATCATGTCTTATTATTCATTTCCGTATATCGGTTTGTATTGTGCCTAACAGCACTCTTCAGCCAAGACTTATTCACAATACAGCACAGCCTCTTGTACCTTCTTGCACTAATGAACATTACATTTAAATGAAAGTATTGTAAATGTGTTTAAAATAAGTTGTTTCATAATAAATGCTGCAGAGTGAAGGATATCAGGATGTCTATGTATATTTATTGTACATACCTGGTTACTACATAGAACAAGAGGGTAACTACATAAACAAGGGGGTAAAACAGTTTCACTATTTACGACATGCAGATGTTATACTTACTCTGTACCTACATAGAACAAGGGTGTAACCACATAAACAAGGGGGTAAAAAAGTTTAACTTTAATTTACGACCCGCAGATGTTATACTAACCCTGTAACTACATAGAACAAGGGGGTAACTACATAAACAAGGAGGTAAAAAGTTTCACTCTAATTTATGACCCGCAGATGTTATACTTCTCCTGTAACTACATAGAACAATTGAGTATATTTTCAGAGTAATTACAGGGAAAAATGTTGCAATAGTTTTTGTTTTACTTCCCCTGAAACAGATGACCAAACTAAATTAGCTGCTTTCACAATATAATTATATGACTATGTATGCACTGTAGGCATTTTTACTTAATCATCTTATAATTGTATTTGATTTGCTGACATGATTTGTAGCCGAGATCGATTGTATGCAATACATTTTCTTCAGGTAAGTTGCATATATGTTAAAATTATAAATGAAACAAGACATGTTCACCTAAACCTTCTTGCAATCATAAGATTGTTGTCTAGAATAGTAGGTCATGCATACAACGTAGTTACCCCTTAGTTTTAAAATACCTACAGGATAAATATTTTTACATTTCTGTATGTAATACCTACAGATATCAAAAAAGTCAAAGTCAGCTTTATTGTCAATTCTGCAACATGTACAGTATATACAAATGGAGGATTGAAATTGCGTTACTCACAGACCCTAGGTGCTTACAGATAACATAGAATAAACATATAGCAAAAAGAAAATATATATCAAATTACAGATAAATACAGAATCTATATATACACAATACAACTTACAAACAAGGGATATGTAACCAAGATAAATGTGCAAACCAATGAAATAAGCAACAGTGCAGATGAAATAAACAACAGTGCAAATTGAAATAAACAACAGTGCAGATGAAATAAACAACAGTGTATATTGAAATAAACAACAGTGCATACTGAAATAAACAACAGCGCATATTAAAATAAACAACAGTGCAGATGTGATATAGTGCAAAAAGCTTATCAGTCTGGTTAAAGTGTCAAAGATAGCAGGTATATTTAGCTGACTTAAGAGGTAGTTGAGGAGGCTCAGATCACTACTGAAGAGCAGTCCAATGTTCCATAAGGTGACAAGTGCGGGACAGAGTATGATGTGGGAAGGGGTGGGTGGGGTTCAGTGTTCAGAGGTGCGTGTGGCAAGAGAGGGGAGGGGAGGGGAGGGAAGGCAGGGTCGGAAGGGAGTTAAGCTTCCTGACTGCCTGGTGGATGAAGCTCTCCTTTAGTCTGCTGGTCCTGGCCTGGAGACTCCGCAGTCTCCTCCCTGATGGCAGCAGACTGAAGAAGCTGTGTGACGGGTGGGTGGGATCACCTGCAATGCAGAGGGCTTTTCGGGTGAGACGGTACTGAAGAAGCTGTGTGACGGGTGGGTGGGATCACCTGCAATGCAGAGGGCTTTTCGGGTGAGACGGTATCAAATGTCCTGGAGGGAGGGTAGAGAGACACCAATGATCTTATCAGCTGCTCTCACTATGCGTTGGAGGGACTTACGGCAGGACGCGTTGCAGGCGCCATACCACACAAGTGATGTAGCTGGTCAGGATGCTCTCGATGGTGCCTCTGTAGAAAGTGCACATGATGGGGGTTGGGGCTCTGGCTCTTCTCAGTTTGAGGAGAAAGTAGAAACAATGTTGTGCTTTCTTGGCCAGTGCTGTGGTGTTGTTGGTCCAGGAGAGGTCCTCAGTGATGTGCACACCCAGGAACTAGGTTCTGCTCACTCTCTCCACAGTCGCACCATTGACAGTTAGAGGAGCATGCTGAGTGTGCGCTCTCCTGAAGTCGACAATGATCTCCTTTGTCTTCTCCACATTCAAAGAGAGATTGTTGGAGGTTGGAGTCGTGTGACAGTGTGCAGTTGTGGGTCAGCAAGGTGTAGAGGAGGGGGCTAAGTACGCATCCTTGGGGGGCTCCCGTGTTCAGGGTGATAGTGCTGGATATGTTACTGCTGACCCGTACTGCCTGAGGTCTCCCAGTCAAAAAGTCCAATGGCCAGTTGCACAGCGAAGTGTTTAAACCCAGCTGGAACAGTTTGTGAGTGAACTGTTGAGGGAGGATTGTGTTGAATGCTGAACTGAAGTCTATGAACATCATTATGACATATGAGTCTTTTTTGTCCAGATGAGTGAGTGCAGCATGGAGGGTAGTGGCGATGGCATCATTGGTCGATTGCTTGGACCGGTATGCAAATTGGAAGGGGTTCAGAGAGGGGGGGAGGGCAGACTTGATGATGTGCATGTACTGTAGAGGTACATTATTGTTACAATTAGTTACACCTAAAGCGTTACCGCATTTATTTATTAAGTAAATATTATTTATTTATTTAAAGGTGATGTTTCATGAAAATCCGACTTTTTCTGTATTTAACAGCTGTAATTGGGTCCCCGGTGCATCTACCAACTCAGAAAACTTGATAAAAGTACAACCCAGAGACTTTGCTTTGTTATGCCTTTCTCTAAAAGCATGTGAGAAAATGAGCGCTTCAGATTACACTCCCCTTGTGACGTAATAGCACCGGCCCTTACTTTCCACCCATGGTGCTCCCGCCATTATTGTTTTCGCAAGCAACATACGTGTGTTAGCTCCGACACCATGGTCCTCCCCTCCCCGGACCAACGGGGACCAGAGCGTGTTCGCGAATGGCTCTCTGGGAAACAGGTATGCTTGTAGAAAACAATATGTTTGGTGTTTAAAGATGAGACATAGTGTTTCTCATTTGCTTTATGTGACCATTCTTTCTTGGGTAGGGCTTACTATGTGTATGGTTTGTAAATACGGGACCGGTTTGTCATGTGTAACTTTACTTTCGCGTAACACAGAAATCATGACGCGTTTTGTTAGGAGTTATTGAAAATAATGTGTTTTGTTTTAAACCAGACACAGCGTTTCTCATTCGCTTTATGTGACCCTTTTTTTTTTTGTCGTTGGAAGCACAGGCAGCCCTGGCTTCGTGTTCAACTGAAAAGGGGGCGGAGACTAACTGCTCATTTGGACTTAAAGCGAAACACACACACCAAAACAGCACGTTAATCCTTACATGCAAAACTGGGCATTTAGCGCATGGTATAATAAAAGATCTGTGGTGTATTTTGAGCTGAAACTTGACACATTCTGTGGACCCCTAAGATTAACTTTACATTTTTGTAAAAGTAGGAAAAAATATCTCCTTTAAACAAGTATTGAGCCAGAAAGGCGAACGTAAACTTGAGCAGCGCAACTGAAAAATCTAGCAGCTAATTCATAAACCATTATTTGCAAAAACGAAACTTAGAAAACTATTAAGAAAGAATGCAGTTAATTTGAAAACAATGTTACATCTTGCAATGTAAGTGTTTTTTTCTTTCTCATTGTATATTTTTGTTTGTATTTTAAAAGTTTGTGTTCATTTTTATTGGAACAAATCTAATCCCATACATGACAATACGTGCACATGCTTTTTGAAATTCTTTCATTATATGAATCGCAGAGCGCTGTGATTTTACCTAAAAATAATCTTTATTGTAACCCCAACCCTAACCCTAACTGAAGAAAAAAATGTCACCTTTTTACCATGTTTGGGTGAACTATCCCTTTAATTCAACTTTGACTTTGCGATTTTGGCTCATGTGTGAACCTCTGACTACAGACTACATTTGGTTTGTATAAATACACCAACATTGTAAAACCTACCTAAAGTTAAAATTATAATAACATTTACCAGATGCTTTAATACAAAGCGACTTACATTGCATTATACATCATACATTTGTTTTTCAAGTATGTGCAATCCCTGGGATCGAACCCCCAACCCATGACCTTGGTGTTGCTAGCATCATGCTCTAAACACTGAGCTACAGGTAAATCAAACTGATAAATCAAAGAAATATGAAAGGATAGCTAAGACAAGCATTATATGATGATGCTATGTTTATGGCTATGATCAGGACTCAGGACTGCTCTGTAATGTGATTGCAACTGCATTCTAATGTTAACTGCAAATTATTAATGATTACCTTAGTTATAGAGTGTTACTTTGTCCTGTTCTCACTGTCCATTTGAAATTTATCAAACAAATCACAGAGAGACAAACTGCTCCACAATGGAAACTGGCAAAAATAATGCACCTGAAAAGCTAAAACTAAAGACTGAGGTTGGGCTGTTGGGCGGCGTGTCCCTCATTACAGGGGTCATAGTTGGATCTGGAATCTTTATGTCTCCTCAATATGTTTTACTTTACATTGGGAGTCCAGCTGCAAGTCTGTTAATATGGGCTGCTAGTGGAGTATTAGCAATGCTAGCTTCTTTTTGCTATGCTGAATTGGGAACTGTGGTTCGTGAGTCTGGGGGAGATTATATCTACATTTTGCGCACTTCTGGCAATGTTATGGCTTTTATATATGCCTTCACATCTAACTTTGTGGTGAGGCCAACCAGCATGATTGCGGTGGCGCTTATTTTTGCCCAGAATGTACTTGCTCCTTTTTATGATGATTGCCCACCACCAAATGGAGCTGTAAAGTGTTTGGCAGCTGCAGGGATTGTGGCATTGACTGTTATGAATTGCCTTAATGTGCGTTTCTCCATGGCAGTCACTGTATTCCTCACGACTGTCAAGATTCTGGCACTGACAGTAATCATGATTGGAGGAGTAGCTGTACTTATCCAGGGAAACATCTCCAATGGGCTCCAACATTCATTTGAAGGGACAAAACTAAGTACAAGACTTATTGGAATCGCATTTTACCAGTGTTTATGGTCCTATGATGGCTGGAGCACCTTAAACCATGTTACTGAAGAAATCAAGCATCCTGAGGTAATGTGCTTATGTCTACACTGTAACTAGTAAAACGAAATACTTTTTAAAAAATGTACACAAAGTGGTCTAAACACACCCATGATACATTTAACTAGTCTTTTCCACAAAACAATTATGGGAATTGTTTAGTGACAAAAAGACACACTGTACCTAGATTGTACAGTTTTAGAGCAATTGAGTCAAATAGATGACTTTGACTGAGCAGTAAGTAAGAGCACACAATAGGGAACTCAGTGTTGTTTAAAAAGCTGCTTATTAAAATGCCAAGAGAACATTTCTGCAAATAGACAAAAGATGACTACACTGAAGATGCATAACTATAAGACGTTTTGTTTTTAGATTATTTTTTATTTTGTGTTTAGTTATTCCACAGTTTGTATGAGCTTAATATTTTTCTAAGATGAATAAGTAAGTGTTCTAACACTTTTTACAAGTAGTGTATGTTTCACTGTTTGTGTGTCACACCTTTCAACCAAGACAGTTTTAAAAAAAACAGTGCATATTAAGGCACCAGCAGGTTGTTTTGTGATTTTGGCATATTATGACTGGTCAACAAGCACTGTTGGTTGTTAAAAGGTGGGGTGGTTCAGCAAACTGTAAGGGACCAACAGCAAACCTGTAAGTAGCCAATTTAATAAATTTTATGGAGAAGCAATTAGTCAGCAGAAGATTGCAGTAGTGTGTAAGTCTGCTTTGTACCTTGTTTACCTTGTTTTTACTGTTGCCTTTTATTAATTAAGATAATTTGTGTTTGTTTATTTAATCTGCTCATTGACTGTGTGCTTAGTGCTGAAGTGTAAGCATTTTCTTCTGTTGGGTACTGTGTTAACTGTAGTCATATTAAGGTGGTGTTATTTGCTCTTTATTTCTAGATATTATAGCTTTGTACTTAAAGCATGGAGCTAGTTGATCGCTATTTCGATATGTGGGCCATTCATGTCATTCAGGCTTTGTTTTGCTTGGTTTTGTATTCTGATAGCGCTAATCATAGCACATACTTAAGTGGTGCCTCTGCGCTGGTGCAGTAGCGTCAGCTCTCGTGTGTAGACCGACGAGTGTAATGACCTGAACTCTACCTGTGAGACTCCACCGAGCAAGGACACCGGCAACGCACTTAAGTATAGTATATTTCAACCTACCTTTGCTTTTAATTTCCTTGTATACTAACAACATGTGTTTCCAGTTTATTCCTGTTCTGCACCGTAGATGCAAGGCATGTTGCATTCACTCTTATATGCGTCACATTGACAATTTTATCTCTCTTTCTGGGTCTCTAAAACTGCCAGTTGGCTGTAAACAAGACTGACTTCATCCATGCTTTTGATACCCAGTCTGACCTTGACGCTGCCACTGCCACCTTATGCTCAACACTTACATCCTGTCTAGATAACCTTTGTCCTCTGTCCTGCGGACCAGCTCGTGCCACCCCCTCTTGCCCTTGACTGGCTGATATCCTCTGTGAACAACGGAGCACACTCAGGGCTGCAGAAAGGCAAAATCCATAAGCGAACAATTTTTGGCACCTCAGACGATGTTGAACAAGAAGATGTTGTTTGAATGTTGTGAGATATGCGGTTGACCGGACAGAATTTGTGTGTATGGATATACACACTACCCTCACATCAAACATTAATCCTCCCCACTTACTGACACTGAAGTCACAAGACTTCTCTCCAGCCACCCCACCAGCTGTCTCCTCGACCCTATTTCCATTTCCATTTTACATTTAGTCATTTAACAGACACTTTTTTCCAAAGCAACTTACAGAGCAATTAGGAAGCAATACAGAGATATGTCATACATGGGCAATAAGTGCTAACACCAAGTTACTTGTTTCCACAAAAGCCAGAACACTGCCTATTGATACAAAGAGAAAGAGGGTTAGTATTTTTTTATTCACTTGTCAAGTATTCGCAGAAGATGCGTTTTAAGATGTTGTTTGAATGTTGTGAGATATGTGGTTGACCGGACAGAGTTTGGAAGGCTGTTCTACCAGCAAGGAGAATGAGCTTGAAAGTGAGCTACTGCCCTTTTGAGAGGGCAATACAAGATATCGCTCATTTGCTGAACGCAGTGATCTTGATGGGGGTGGAAGGGTGTAGGATTGTATGAAAGTATGCTTGTGCAGAGCCAGTGTTAGTTCTGTAAACAAGAATTAGTGACTTGAATTTGATACAGCCAGTGGAGAGAGATAAAGAGGGGTGTCACTTCAGTCCTTTTTGGGCTCTTGGAAAATGAGCCGTGCTGCTGCATTCTGAACCAGCTGGAGTGGTTGGATTGCCTTGGCAGGAAGACTGGCAAGGAGAGCATTGCATTTGTCCAACCTTAAGATTACAAGGGCCTGAACAAGGAGCTGTGCTGCATGCTCAGTGAGACATGGTCTAATCTTCCTGATGTTGAATAAAGCAAATCGGCATGACCATGTTGTTTTTACAATGTGGTCACTGAAGGACAGCTGGTCATCAAAGATTACTCTGAGGTTCCTGGCTGTTTTGAAAGGAGTAATTATGGTATTGCCAAGTTGGATGGTGAGATCATGTTGCACTGTGGGTTGGGCTGGAAATACAAGTAGGTCTGTCTTGGCAGGGTTCAGCTGGAGGTAATGTTCTTTCATCCAAGCTGACGCCTTTGAGGTCATGGGTTCTAACCTTGTGTACCACATCTTATGTTTATAGAAAAGTTCCTTCTCCACCTGTGTTTTTCATGTACGTTCTATTTATGCTGTTTTTGCTCTGTGCCGGTATGGCTCTGCTCTGTGCTTGTTGCACACTGTGGGCAACAGTCCTAGTTCTTGCTAAAGCCTGGTACCAAAGCCTGGTTCATTTTACTATAGTCATCGTAAACCACACTGGAGTGCGGAACTGACAGTATGATGTGACTATTTAAATTCCTGCCTCAGCTACAGCTGTCATTGTAATCATTAAAACATTTAATCTGTGCAACATAAATATATGCTGCCTTGTGTTAATGCACACCAAACTACGCCAAATATTTGGTTTTCCAGACATTATGCAAGGGGGGAAATCAGGGCAACCGTCCCTAGTGTGAGTGTGCTCTTATATCAGCTTAAGTTGATAAAACATTGACCTGTTCAAAACTGAAAAAGAAAACCCTATAACAAGCTTTAAAAACAAAACATCATAGGGATGTCCCCGAATAAGGATTTACATAGTCAAATCAGAAATGTCACGTCTTGCCTATGTTGCACACTTAAAGAAATTGAGTTCCAGCGTGCATGATTTGATGGGTTTCTTTTTAATCGTATAACTGCTCACTTGTTACAGGGAAAAACTTGCGTGGCTCACACATACATGCATTATAACAACACTTCTTCTGGGTTCTCTTTTCTATTACTTTCTCACGGGTGCCCTCTACAGTCCTCTAGAGTCTAGCCAGCATGCTGATTTGAGCTTAATATAAGATTTTGCATGTATTTATCAAATGACATATACACACAAAACTCAGCCATACAAGAACAAGAAGAACAATACAAAACAAAATAATTTAAAACAAAATTTCAAGAGATGGGTAAGGTGGTTATCATTATCGTTTCCCTTTTTGCATATCAAACATCATTAACATTTAACATGACAGTTAATGTAACTGGTCCCCCACACTCTCCCCTCCAAAATGAATGTCGACTCGGAATTACATAGTTCCCAAAACTCTGCTGATACTATTAGAGCAAAGAAGTGCATTAGAGTGTCATGCCAACGAGACGGAAGGCTCAGATGCAGGGAAAAAACTGTGTTTACACAAACAGCCAGATATTCAAAACAGAAAGTTAAGAATGACAACACAAACGAAAAAACTGTCCCAGGGGAGAAACTCAACCCAACTCTAGTGGAGAGATAGTCAAGATGAGCCGTGGATGGGGAGCCGTGTACAAAGACTCTCTGCGAGGGAGAGAGCGGTCCGGTGGCAGGGAGACACACTCGTCCCGCAACTCCAATGGAGAGAAACGATTAGGGGCTGGCTGTGTCCAGGGGAGGGCGGGGAGACAGACTCGACCCGCAACTCCAACGACCGGGGCCGGCTGTGTCCAGGGGAGGATGCCGTCCACTTCGCGATGCCTCGACGGGTCTCGCTGCTGTGGGTTGGAGGTCCGGGACGCCACCGAGGTGTACTGGCCAGGGAAAGAGAGGCAGGAAAAGAGAGCACAAGGCAGGGGAAAAAATAATACAGGGCAAACATTTTTACTAACTGTGGCAAGACAGACAAAACAAAAAACTAACAAGAGTAGCTACAAGACTAGACACAATTACTTTAACTTGACTAGAGAGAGATCAGACGTGCAACGCAACGGACCGACACCTGACAAAGAGACGAAAGGGGAATAAATAAAGAAGACCTAATCTTGGCAATGAGCCACACCAGCGGGCAAAAGGCTACAGGTGTGCAGGGTGAGTGGTGATGAGAAACCAGTGAGCGGGGAAAGCCTGGTAGGAAGACACGGGGGCGAGGCGAGTGACGCAGACACTGAACACATGGCGAGCTGTCAAACAGCAGCACACATGTTGTCATGGTTGTGACAGAGGACCCAAATGCAGACAGCGGTGCAGGGGTAACAAAAGGACTTTAATTATAAAAGGAAACCAAATAAAAGCCCACGATGGGGAAACAAGACAAATAACTGGAACAAAAACACACAAAGCAAAACTGTAAAACAAGAACTTCCCATGAGGGGGCAAAACAGGATATAAACAAACACTAAGGGAAACACGACAGGCAGAACAAGAAACAGCACAGCACAATGAACACAAGGGCTTTAAATAGGGGAACAAACAAGGGATAATGACACGGGGACAGGTGTGAATAATCAGAAACATTAACAGGGAAAATTACCGGAAAACGAGGGGGGCGGGGCTAAGACGCGCAACATGAAAACACGCGGCAAAAGGCGGAAGCGCCCGAGCCGCGTGTCTCCCCACAGAACGTAAACACAAAGACAAGATACTGACGCAATCCTGCCCACTAGATCATGAAAACAAGACATAAACGAGGAGGGCAGGATTGCGGAAATATCCGGGGGTGTGGTCAAGACGTAAGACCGGAGAGCGCGTGACGTAGGCGAACCCCGCCCTAGCCACGCGTCTCCACACAAAACACATGGGGTCTGTCAATTGTCATGATCCTGCCACTAGACTAGAAAATCATGAAAAAGGCAGGCAGAATCATGACACATGTGCTCGACACAGAAACAGAGACACACCCATGCCAGAGAGAGAGACTGACACCACGGGGATCCTGACTTGATACTAATTTGTTTCATAACAACAGTCTGTAAATTACATTTATCTCCCACTTCATGCCATGCACTACGGTAGACATCATTGGCAACATGATATCTGAAGGACAGCTCCGTCTTAGACGGACCACACATCAAGTACTGAAAGATTGTAACCTTTAACCCTCTGGAGTCTAAGGGTGTTTTGGGGCCCTGGCCAAGTTTTGACATGCCCTGACATTTGATTTTTCAGTTGCTTTTAAACATATTAATGGCTTAAGTCTGATAACACTGTAATCAGCACAAACTGGGCTACAATAATATGTAAACAGCATGTTTATACATGATTGTGTTTTTGACAAAACAATGTTTATGCGTGCTTAGAGAAAAATTAAAAAAATGTAGTCACTGAAACAAGGTCATAAAACACATACAGATTATTGGTACTCAAGACTTTTGACAACTTTATCTTGTAGCTTAGAGTGTTTGCTTCAAAACAATGTGAAAATCAACTTTGCTGACTCATTCACAGAAAACAATATACTGATTTTAATTTTCTAAGACACTTTTTGCTTCAAAAGGGCATATGTGAGGAGAAGTGAACGATCATGAATAATGCTGTGATTGACACCTGAAAAGACAAAGACCTGCATAATGAGCTTTTCAGTCAGGAATGTTGCTGGGCTGGAAATGCTCAAGGGATTTAGGGATTTAAAAAAATATAGGGAATTGAAAAAATGTGAGGACAAAAGAAACCGTACATTTTGTTTGTCGTTTATTTAAAATATAGAAAAAAATCCAGTCAGTGAGTACACTGTATATAATCTATATATATTCGCTAACAGAAGCTAGTTGGTAAACACTTTAACCATTTGTGAAAATATAGTCTAATCCAAAATGTAAAAAAATAATAATAAAACAAAACCATGGTTAATTTCCGTAAGAGATGTTGTAGTATAATTTTGCATTTAGATTTATATCTGCATATGGCATAGTTTATAATGTTACGCGTTTTCTACAACATTTTCTGAAATAGCGGATTTTAGTCTGACAATAGCCTGTTCGGAAATCATAAAGGTATAGTAATAATAAAAGACTTACTCGTAAGGAATTATATCCTCTGCTGGGTCCAGTCGCTCTTCAAAATGCAATTCAAAATCGTTCCTCATCTGAGTCACAATCTTCCTCTGAGGAGAAAGTCAAGTCTTCATCGCTGTCCAGAACCATCCGAAGTGCTTCTTCATTAGTGTAGCGTGCCATCATCCTAACGTGCAGATAAAGTAGGTAAATTCAATGATGAAGCTTGGCATTTTATGCCATTTCTCGGGGGCATGTACACAATACCTGGCTCACCTCAGATCATTACCATGTGAACTTACTTTCATAAGGATTACATAAAAGTAAATTATTTGGTTTCGACTTGAATTGGTTAATGTAAAAATTGACATTTCAAGCTTTCTATACATATATTTCTCATGTCGTTGAGGCAAGTATTTGCTGAGATTTAGGTTGTTTGATTTACGTGTCTGTGAAGAGAAGTGGCAGAGACAGAGAAAGCAGAGTACGCACCCTGTTTATTTTCTTTATTTTACAAAACCACAGCATTTTGTTGTTGTTGTGGGTGTATACAAATAAAAGTAGACCCTTTAAAGATTCGAATGATGTATTGCTCTTATCTGTACGATCAAAACTGACAGAGTAATTTAAGTTCATTTCGACATTATCAGGAGAAGATGAGACAAACCACGCCGACGCGGGCTTCGACTCCAGAAGGTTAACACACTTTGTGCTCTTTTTACAAATCCACATTTATGCTATAGTGTTTTACTAAATTTTTGCACTATGTGTCAATGTCTGTGTGTTGGTACTTTATGTATAATAGTAAATAAAACGGAAGTTTATAAACGTTGTGGGTTTTTTTCTTTTAACTCAGAACTGCTACCACCTATGCAATCAAACTGTAACTACACACATCTATGTTTAACAGAAGGTTGACCTAATGTGTCATATGTAAGTGTGTTGGGTGGCATTCTTTGTCTGAAAGGAGGCACTGTCGAACCACTGTCTTCATCAGATGACACCTCTTGGCCCCCAGGCACTATTTCATTTACATCCCCCGCTTTATCTCCACTCATCTCTATGTTCTGTTTAGTTTGTCTCATCAGGATGGTGGTCAGGCTCCTCCAGTTCACCTCATCCTCTGAGTCCTCTTCAGACACTGCCTTCTCTTGATGTGTGTGTTCTTTCTGTTTTACTTGTATCCCTTTTCCCTTTGGTCGTGCCTGGCTCTCCTTATGTTGGTCATGGTCAACAGGTAAGAAGTTACAGGGCAACAACAAATTTCTGTGCAGAGTCCTCTCTTCCCCAGGGCCATTTTCTGATTTCACTACATATACTGTGCCCCCTTCATACTTCCTTTCTGTCACGACATGTACCCCGATCTTCCCAAAAGGATCGAAGTTTTCTTTCTCCACAATTTCTCACCAGTACTCTGCTTCCTGGCTGGAGATCTGTTCCATACCCTTGTTTTGCTCTAATCTGCTCCTTCTGAACTGTTCTTGATGCCAACTCATGGCCACTTTGCCACAGAGCTGCCCTGCTCCTTTGGCTTCAGCCCAAACATTATGTTGATAGGCAGCCGTGGATTTCTTCCATATAGGAGGTAATATGGGGCAAAACCAGTAGCACGTGACTTTGTGTAGCGGCGCAACACTTCTCTAACAGCTTCAAGGTGTTGTTCAAATGTCTTACTGTGCACAAGGTTATCATCAAGGTATGGAAGGCAGTTATCATCCCTGAGTCCAGCTAAGCACTAGTCCATACTGCGCTGGAACTCGGCGGGTGCTGAGGACAGGTCAAAGGGGATCCTGAGGTGTTATAAAAGCAGTGTAGGGTCGGCTGTCCTCCTCCACAAAAAATGATAAGCCTTCCCCTGATCAAGGACTGAGAACCATGAGCTCCCACTTAAGCTGTTCAACTTGTCCTGTACCCGGGGAATAGGGTGGCGGTCTGGGATGGACTAGTGGTTAAGCTTGTGGTAATATATACTTAGGCGCAAGTTACCGTCTTTCTTTCGCACACACACAATAGGGGAGGCATTTGAGGATCGAAACTTCTGAATCCATCCTTTATTCTGGAGATCTACCAAATATTTCTTTACCTCCTTGGGAGTTTAATCATGTCATACAGCACCGATTCCCTTCTCCCCTCCACTGCTGGATTCTCTCTGCATTTTCTCTTGACTACTTCAGTTGGCTGTTCCAGAACCACTGCATTAACTGTGCATTTATTCCATCTACAATGATGGGCCTGTGTTTCTGAATCTCTCTTTGTTCAATCTCTCTGTTTCTTCACTGGCTGCTTCATTCATCTTGATTATCAACATTTCATCTGAGATCTCTGAATCATCCTATGCCCTCTTTTCAACCCTCTGTCAACTTGGTGCATCAGGTTTGTGAAAGACATACATTGTATGTATACATTGTACAGCGCGTAACATTGATGCACCGATTCAAACATTAAATTAGTGAATTAGTTTAGAACAGAAATTCCTTTATAATAAATAAAAAACGAAATAAGCCAGAATCAAGGCACAATGCACAAAATAAATATGTTTAGGCATGTTTATGTCGGAAATGCAGGGGAACATATATTCAAAACACAAGCCACAAATCGTAAAATTAATAGACATTTTCCTTAAACATCACGTAACAATGCTGTGTGCAGGAATGCAATAAAGCATCTTAACCATTTAAACAGTAAAAAGTCCCTTTCAACTTTTTTCCTGCACTCTATTTCTCCGTCCTCCCGACATGCACGCTTTTAATGCAGAGAATGACAAGTTCTGAAAGTCTGCGCTGAGCTTGCTATATGCTGTGATTTTGGTTATATATTGTTGTAAACTATCGGTACTGTTTAGTGTTTTGACAAAATGTTTTATGCTCTCCTACTTGTAAGTTGCTTTGGATAAAAGCATCTACCAAATGAATAAATCTAATGTAAGTGTAATGTATATATTACTTCATAATTTTTTTGTATCATGCAGCGCAAAGTTCAGTTTAAGTAACAAACTGTCATGGTTCTGCCCTTCTTGTTGAGTAAATCCCTAGAGCCTTGTGGGTGGGTCCATGACAGTGCCATGTCTCCCGCAACTCAAGTGCTGATGCAGCCGGCATCCCCCATGGCTCCAGCGCCGGTCCAGCCAGCTTTCCCCGCGGCTTACAAATTCTTTACATCATAAATATTTTTGTCGGCGCAGTGCGTGCCTATCTGCCTTATCGGCGCCTTGTTGAACCTTCAGAGAGAGGCATGAGATCCATCTCAAGGTCATTTTCTTTCACTGTTCCTTGCTGGTGGAACAATCTTCTGTTTTCATCAGGACAGCTGAATCTCACAATTCAAAAACAGCTGAAGACCCACCTTTTCCATGAGTACTTAACTATCTCTTAATATTAAAATAAAAAAATAACTTCTCTTTTCCTTTTCTAATGTTTTCTGTATACTTTCTTATACTATCTTAATGTTGTATCTAAAACTTTGTATTACTAGTACTTTTCCTGAATATTGCTTTACTTAGACGAATCGCTTGCTGTTTTCCTCAATTGTAAGTCGCTTTGGATTAAAGCTGCCAAATGAATAAATGTAAATGTACTCAACTGCCCATGTAACCAAAATGGCATGATCCCCATTGCATAACACCTCTGCGAAGATGGTAGTCCAATCAGGCTCCTGCTATCGAAGCATTGAATCTTTGTGTGTTCGGTTATTGAATTATTGAGTTTGAATATTGTTTGGATAATTTAAAAGGTTTTCAGCGTTGAAAAAGCAAATGGACACCATCAAGCACATCCTGCCCCATCGCAACCCGGCTGCCTTCATGCCGTCAAGGTCCCAAGCAGCATCTGCTCCCCAGCAGCCGTATGCCCTCCGCATTCTTTTTTGGGGCATTCTGTTCACCTCTGTTTGAGGCAAGAATGCCTCCATGCTTCCGACTGAGATCGCCGATCGAGCCGGTCCGTCCAGCTGAGATGTCTTCACAGAATGCCATTCAGGATGTTGATGCAGGAGCGCATCCTGACATTTATACGGCATAAGGACTGGTTCATGGCTATCGACCTGAAGGACGTGTACTTTCACATCTTGACTCTCCCTGGTTTTCAGCACCTGCCCCTTGGCCCAAAGTGCCCTTTTTGATCATCCTTTTTTTAACGGACATAGGTGGATTCTCTAGGAAACTGTTTGTCGCTGGAACACGGTCAGAAAGCCCCCCCTCCCTTCTATTGCCGCTCGTCACAAACTTGTTGAGGTTAAGTCTCTTAGACAGCTTGACCTGGTCATAAGGTTCCTGCACTCCCCAGTGTGCTCCCCAGTGTCCCTTACGGTGCCAGAAGATGCATGCTAGGATCCTCAGTACAAAACCTGAATGAATGGGCACACCATATTCCTTTATACCCATATGTATGGGGCAGAGACTGCCATTTGCCAAGTTCATTGGCATGAGCCTTAAAATTACGATCATAGTTTCTCAAATTCAAGGGTGCGTTGTATACGTGTAAATAATGTTCTGCTTCTTATAAATCTTAATTGTGTCTGCTTTTTGAATTGTAGGAATGACAAAAGCTCACGATTTCACACAGAGATTTTCTTTACTGTTATGCTTCAGAAACATCTTGTTATGTCATCTACATCTTGGATGGCAGGAGTGGGAGTTAATGTACATTTATGTAGCGCCTCTCAGGGAAATTATTAAATTTAGCTCAAAGGCGAATACGCACAGTTGATGCTATCAACTATGTGTATTCAGTAGCTTCGACCTAATGCAACAGGATCAAAATGACGGTCACTAATACATTCGTCCACCGAATGATCAGCAGATCGTATTAACTCTTAAAAGGTGTCATGATTTTCAAGCAAGGACCCAAGCGCAGACAGCGGTTAAACAGAAAAGGACTTTTATTATAACAAAACACAAAACAAAAGACTACCCAAAAGGGGGCAAAAATTGTCATGACCCTGTCTGCAAGACTATGAACTTAGAACTTAACAAGGACGACAGGATCATGACAATAACCGGGGGCGTGTCTAAGACGCACGACCGGAGAGCGCGTGACGTAGGCGATCCATGCCCAGGCCACGCATAACATAAACACAGAGACATGGCACTGTCATGGCCCCGTCCACAAGGCTCTAGGAATTTGCTAGACGGGAAGGGCAAAAAGGATAGTATCCTGGCCTTAGACAGTATCTCTCTTTTTGCACGGTGCTACTTAGAGCCAATAACTAGATGAGCAGTAGAAGTGACGTGTTCGTGAGCAGTTATACAGAATCACATACACATGAATACAAGTGCAAGTTTATTAACTAAAAATGATGGTGCACACAAAACATATAAATAACGTCTAACTAACAAAACACATACACACTAAGACATTCATACATTGAGTAAAGAAAGCATGGAAAGGAAAGGAGAAAGATATTGTAGTCTTGTTCATGTCTTTGTTTTCATTGGTCCATTGTGTCATTGGTTTCAGGTGTGTCGTGTCATTGGTTTCAGGTGTGTCGTGTCATTGGTTTCAGGTGTGTCTTGTCATTGTTAATTAGTTTGGTTATTTAAGTCATATCATTGCATAGCCCATGGTCAGGGCATAAGAGGAACAGTGGGAAGAAATGGAGTCAAATAGCAGGATCGGAAAGCGAGGGAGAAGAAAGCCTGTCAAAAAGAAGGTATGAGGAATATGAGGTAATGATAACATTTTTGTTAGAGGGAGTGAAAGTCTTGAATCCAATAAAACTTACCAAAGCATTGAGGGGAAAAGGCTGGAGAGATTGAAAGTGCAAAGATGAGATGGTAGAATGATTGTTTTCTGTAAATATAGCAAGCAGCAGAAGGCTGCCTTAGCGATTAAAATTTTACTTGGGCAAAAAGTAACGTGTAGTATTTTGGAGGGAAGGAAATGGATGAGAGGAGTAATAACTGGTATTCCTATTGATTTCTCTGATGATATAATCAAGGAAGACATTGCAGGAGCAACGGTTATAGAAGTCAGAAATATACTTGGAACAAGGAGAGGTTAGATAGTCTGTCGGTTATGGTATGCTTCAAAAGAATGCCAGATAGAGTATTTATAGGAGCAATGAGTTACGTAGTTTGACCGTATATATACCCCCGCCGTTGAGATGTTTTAAATGTCAAAAGTTTGGACATGTGGCAGCAGTGTGCCATGGAAAGCAACGTTGTGTGAGATGTGGAGGGGAACATGAGTATGGAGGATGCGAGGAAGGTGTAAAACCTAAGTGCTGCAATTGTGGGGGAGAGCATAGTGCGGGGTATAGAGGATGTCAAGTGAGGAAAAATGCAAAAAAAAATGCTACCGTGCAAAGTGTGAAGATATCAAAAGGGATAACATATGCCGAGGCAATTAAGCAAGTTAAGGAAGCGAAAAGGTCATAGAGGAGAGAATTGTTGTTCCAAGGGTCAGGAAAGAGAGTGTGGAAGTAGGAAAACCGAAGGAGTGTGGTATAATTACAGAGAGGTTGGCATTTGTAACCTTCATTGCAGAGGTAGTGAATTGTTCGGCTCAAACTGATAGTAGAACGGAAAGAATTAAAATTATAATAAGGGCTGCAGAAAAATATTTGAACTTTGCAGGTGTGACAGTAGATCAGGTTAATGAGAAACTAATTATGCATGTTTTCAACACCCAGACAATATGTGGAGACTCATAATGGTAATGGTAATCTTGCAGTGGAATGCAAGAAGTTTAATTGCTAATGGACAGGATTTCAAAAAATATGTAAATTATCTTAAGGAAATGCCTCAAATGCCTCATATATATGCACCCAGGAGACATGGTTAAAGCCTAGGTTAAGTTTTGTGGTTCAGAGATACTCAGCAGTGCGCAAGGATAGAAGTATAGGAAATGGTGGGGGTGAGATAAAGTTTATTAAGCAAGGTGTGGCGTATAAGGAAGTAAATGTAAGTGAAGAGGTTGAAGCAGTTACAGTAGAAGTGAAAGCTGGAAGTCAAAGTATCAGGATAGGTAACTTTTATAACCCATGTAAAAGTTTAAATAGTGATGTGTTTAAAGATGTAAGGGGTAAAGGTAATTGTAAGGTTATTTGTTGTGGGGATATTAATGCATATAGCACTTTGTGGGGGAGTGTAAACAATGATAACAATGGGAATGTTATAGAAGAGATGCTAGATGTTAATGACCTTGTGTGTCTTGATGTAAGTGTTACAAGGATAGATGTAGTCAAAGGAAGACACTCGACAATCTAACAATTGTATCAAGTAACATAGCAAGGCAGAGTGATTGGAAAGTGTTAGGACACAGTAGTATGGGTAGTGATCACTATCCTCCTATTAAGTGTATTATAGGAGTGGAAATGGAAGAATGGTGTGAGGAGAAAATTCCTGGGTGGAGTTTTAAAAAAGCAAACTGGGAAGAGTTTAAAGAATTGTGTGAAAGTAGAATGACAGAAATGGAAATCAACGTAGAGGATATAGAGGAGTTAAATATTAAGATCAGTAAAATTATCTGTGATGTCGCATACAAAACAATAGGGAAGAGTAAAAATGTTAGTAGGAAAAAGGCTGTGCCAAGGTGGACAGAGGAATGTAGTGAAGCAATTAAAGTTAGCAATAAAGCTTTTAGAAAAGTGAAAATGACATATAATTTCGCTGACCTAATAGTGTATAAGAGAGCTCAAGCAGATGTAAGAAGAGTTATAAGGATTATAACTAATAATAAGGAGTAAAAGAAAATATTGTAGGACATTTTGTGATGAAATTGGTGAAAGTAAAGATATAAACGAAATGTGGAATATGATTAGAAAGATGGAAGGGATACGAATGTATAAATGTGTCCCAGCATTAATTAAAGAAGGAAAGTATATAACGTGTAATGATAAAAAGCAGAGGAGCTGGTAGAAACCTTTGTGAAGGTACACAGTAATGGTAATGTACCTTAAAATGTGAAAATGCAAAGAGAACAAATTACACTGAACAAAATTATAAACGCAACACTTTTGTTTTTGCCCCCATTTTCATGAGCTGAACTCAAAGATCTAAGACTTTTTCTATGTACACAAAACGCCTATTTCTCTCAAATATTGTTCACAAATCTATCTAAATCTGTGTTAGTGTGCCTATGACATGTTGTGGAGAGAAGGGCTGTTATTGAAATTGCACAAAATGGGTATCAAAGGTAAATTGTATAACTGGATAATGGACTTCCTAGATAATAGGACCATCCAAGTCAGGATTGGAACTAGCTATTCTAGAAGTTATATAATAGGAAATGGAACCCCTCATGGAAGTGTCTGCAATCCAGTACTGTTCAATATTATGATTAATAATATATATTCTAAGATTGGGCAAGGGATTGGTAAATCCCTGTACGTAGATGATGGGGCTCTGTGGAAAAGGGGAAGAAATGTGGCATATGTTGTAAAATGTATGCAAGAAGCTATTTCAGAAGTAGAAGAGGGGTAGATTGGGGTGCAACATGGCATTCATGGAAGAGAGTGTATTGTGCAGTGATAAGGCCAATAATAGATTATGGTTGTATAACATATAGTTCAGCAGCTCCATAATTATTAAAGAAAATTGATGGAATTCAATCTCAAGCCCTGAGAATAGCATGTGGGGCATTTAAAACTTCTCCAGTATCAGCAATGCAAGTTGAAATGGCAGAAATGCCTTTAGAGATTCTGAGATTTAAATTGAAAATGGTTTACTGGTGCTCTGTGAAGGGACACACACAATCACATCCAGTTAAAGGTGTGTTAAGAGATTGTTGGGAGCATGAATATGCAAGTTGTACAAGCTTTGGATGAAATGCTGATAAGGATGCTAAAGGTATAGGTATTGACAACATAGATATGAGCCTAACGGTAGTTACATCGACAATACCTCCTCGCTGTACAGTATGCCTACAATAGATTTCCAGATGCAAAATATAAAAAACATAGATTTATTATATATAGGCAAATTTATAGATAAAACAGTGGCAAATTATCTAAATAAAAAATATAAAGACAGGGTTCAGATATATACGGATGGATCTAAGAATACAGAGTCTGGATATACAGCAGCAGTTGTATATATTTCAAGTATAGAGCATAGTATTGTTAAAATACTATCCAATTTTAATAGCAGTATTGTGGGTGGAAGATTCCAACATTAAAAATGTAATTATATGCTCTGACTCTTACTCAGCATTAAGCAGCCTAGGAAGTGGAAAGTCAGCTGCCAGACAAGATATATTGTTTTAAGTATTACAGGCTATATATAGAGTTAATAATCTAGGAATCGACATTACGTTCCTATGGATACCAGCCCATGTAGGAATACAAGGGAATGAGGTGGTGGATAAGCTGGCAAAGCAGGGTTTAAAGAGAACTGTTGATTTAAAAGTACCATTAAGCAAAGCTGAAGCAGATATCCCAAGTCTCCCGGAAGTTCCGGGAGTCTCCTGCATATAGATAGCGGCTCCCTGATGCCCGCAAATTAGTTACAATCTCCCGGAAACTAGAGCGAGCGAGCAAGAGCGCGTAATGCCGCGCATGCGAGACAGAAATTATGTTCCAAACCGTGTAGCGCTTGCACGGCAGAGAGGGAGGGGGAGACCTTGCGTGTGTGCTAGTGTGCCTCATTAAGCGCATGTAAGACAGAGAGCATCCTGATTGGCCTGTTTCAGTAAATCAACCAATCAATTGTCAGTGTGGGCGGGCTTTTGTCGCTTCTCCCGAACCGAATTAATCAGTGCATCTAGAAACAGGAGCGCCATGGCAGAGGGAGAGTGCTCCAAAAAGCGAAAATATAAGACACATTTTACGCCAGACTACACAAAAGTGTACCCCTGTCTTATAAGAGTTAAAAATAATGACAATCTCGCACGCTGTATAGTTTGTAACAGTGACTTCAGCGTTGCCCATGGCGGGTTAAATGATTGTAAAAGACATGTTGAGGTGAGTTCAACAAGTTTAATTTCATGTGCATATTTTTCAGGCCGGCTAGTTGCCAAGGCTACATGAAAACAACAAACTCCTTAAGGGGCGTTCACACCGCAAGCGACACCTAGCGACAAAGCGACACGATCTCATTCATTTCAATGGAGAGCCGGCGACTTCCGACGACACGAGTGACAGTGACTGTTGGCGACTGGAAGTGGGCGTGTCTAACGACACAACAAAGTTGAGAAATCTTCAACTTTATGCAAATGTTGAGCGACTTTCGGGAGCGACTACCAATAGGAGTGAAGCAGCGGAGCTCACGTCATCCGTCCCCCGTCAGTTACTGCATGGTTTGTTTATCCCCGTTACTAAAGCAACCAAATCAAGGAACGCCTTCTAGCGACCTCGTAGCAAGAGACTAGCGACACCCAGCGACAGAGTCGCTTGCGGTGTGTACGCCCCTTTAGACCTGTTTATAGTTGCAATGGAATACATGGTTACGTAAATAGTATAAGCAGCTTATATAAATAGTAAAAGTGATCTACATATTTTAATATAATTAACAAATAATTACAGTCATGTTCTTTGGTGAAATGTCATATCTTGTCTTCCTTTCTTTTATTTTGGGGGAGGTGGGGGGTTAGGGGGGTTCGGGATACCTCCCTGAAATTACTTTTTGCAGGTTGGGATGTCTGCTGAAGCAAAGTGTATAATTAAGAAATTTACTATGGATATGTGGCAAGAGATATGAAATAAAGAGTTAAGAGGAAAACACCTGTTTAACATACAAGAGAATGTGGGAAGTGAAAGGAGGAAGTATGGGAGCATAAAGAATGATGTTTTCATTTCCAGGTTACGCATTGGACACACCAGATTAAACCAACATTTGTATAATATAGAAAAAAGTGAATCAGATCGTTGTATGTATTGTGGGTTAGCAGAAACAGTTGAGCACGTATTATTTCAGTGTGAAGCATACAGGAATGAAAGAGATCAACTTTTTGAAGATTTAAGAAGTTTTGGAATTTGGAACCTACAGTTAAGTGTTTATTCCAATCTGCACAAAAGCAGTCGAGCGTTTACCCTATGTTATTTAAATATCTGAGAGATACAGGCCTCATAAGCAGAATTTAGTTAGGAAAGGTTTAAATTATGTAGTGTATTAATATTTTTTTTCTTTTGTTTGCGCTTGTCTTCCTCCTCAATAGTCTTTACACCCCATCCCAGTAGGTGGTAGTAATGCACCAAAAGCTGGTTTGCCAACCGCCATTAAACATAAAAGAAGAAGCAGCCCATGGTTAGTTATTGTCTTCACATGTGTTTATGTACCGTGTGAATGTATCGTTTCGGTGTGCCTTTGTTTAGTGTCCTCGTTTGAGCAATTTTTGTCTTGTATGGATTCTTGTTTTGTCATGTCAAGTTTTGATTATGTTTTTGGATTGCACTCGTTTGGATTTTAATAAACACCTAACTGCACTTAGATCCTGCTTCTCTGCTGTCTATGTTGGATTATACTGGAAATGACAGCATCCCGAATACTCACGTTACAGCCAGGTTCTTCCGAAGGTCGGAGTGTTCACGAAGATTTACGAAGTGTGCCGAAGTAGATTTCCAAAGGTTGATCTCAAAGAGATGAGAAAGGTTCCAGGAGAGTTGAACTTCCGAGCTGAGCAACGCATTGTCCGAAGGCTGCTGGTCTTAAACTCATACATGCCCCACCTTCGGCGGGTTAATGGGCCAATGTGGAGCAGCCATCAGTGCATGGGAAAGACTTTCTTTGTCTCTCTCTACAACGCCTAATTTACATGTTAATGGCAGGATGCAGAATTGAACTTATTAGTTGACATTATTATAACAAGCATATGATGGAAGCTTGGTTTACGTTTTATCCATCATTGTACAGGAAACTATGAGAATTATTTCGGTACCACACATGCCATGCATCAATCAGATGTTATCTATAGACATTGAATACACAAGACATAAAATGCACACAGAGAATGACCTGACCATATATAAGGTTACAGGTGGTTTAGCTAATATTGTGCAAAAACATGCAAGAGGAATATATGTATATACGTAGTTTTAGAAAGTCCATTGGGGCCCTTTTTAGAGGATACCTTTCCTTGGTGTGTGTGTGTGTGTGTGTGTATTGGAGGGTCCTCTGGTGTCTCCTGGCCATGTGCTGGGAGCAACTTTGTTCTTCCCATGCAGTCCCTTTTGAAGTTGGGGTTGCGAAGCACAGATTGTCCTGCTTGGGGTGGGAGTGGGATAAGCACCTTGGTGCGATGGTTACCCTACTCCCCCACCCCCTCAGACTTTCGGAGCTACAAAGGTGTTCTGCTTGTCCCCTGCTGTCTCTGGAGGGTATCTCTTAGAGAGGGGAAACTTTACAACCCATTAATGGGATTCAACATTTGGCCTAGGCTGAGACCCTACATTTATCCAAAGTTTCTATTTCATTTTCACAGTATTTAATGCTGTCTTGATTATCCATGTGCTTGATTTTCCAGACCTATTTGTCTGAGGCTCTGAGCTTGTGATCAGCTCTCCAAATCTCTCAGCAGTGTTTGCCTTTTCGTTCCAAAATCTTTTGGTCTGTATACGGTCGGATATCTTTGTTGGCTAATAAAATACTGGTTAAAAGTTTGAATAGGAATTCAAATTGTACTCATAGCTTGTGTAATTTTAAAAGAAACCAAGTAGAAGTATTAGCTTAATTTGTAACAAAGTACAAGACTAAAAAATATACTCATAAATGTACAAGTACTTTCAAGAGGACATATAAAATACATTTAGACAAGTTAATATAATGATTGCTATCAGGATATGAGGAGACTTTAACCAGCATTACTAAAAAATGTTTCTAAATCAAATAACATACACTGCCTTCAATTACAGTAATGTGAGTAGTTCCACCCCTGAGCTTAAGCCAGGACAATATCTTAGTAAAATTATTTAGTTAGTCTCTTTAATAATCATTAGGAAAAAATCGCATCTTGAGACAAAACAATGACACTGAAATATTTAAAGATATGTCAGAGAAAGGTATTTGGCTTCAACATTCATTTTAGTTTGGGGCTGGCCTTAAGCCTTGTCTGTGAAACCAGGCATAAGGAGTTATTTTTGTAAGAATGCAAAACATTTTATAGTGTTTATAACTAGCTTTGTAAAAACAAGCGGAATCTAGTCCTCATTTAGATAGAAGTAAACATGGTTTAAATCCGTAACATTTTGTACCAGTCACACCTTAGGTGTGTCTGAATTCCAAACTAAGCTGCAGAGAAGAATCATACCTTTTTTGAGGATTTTAAAATGAATTACAGATCAAAATGTCTTATTTTTAGAAACTTGAACAAATGTATATGTATATTTAGAATATTCCTGTTTGTTGCAAATTAAAATGTTCTATTTTAAGTGCCAGTTTAAATAATAATTTATCATTTTATAATCAAGTTGGAGTGTTTTAAATTTGGTTGATAAATGAGTAGAACTCATGTAGTGTATATTAATTCACAATAATCAAGAGGCTTAAGAGGCAAAAGGAAAAATATGTATGGAAAAGGTTAACTAAATTGCAGAGTCCACCTTGAACTTGACGTCAGTCTGGTAATTATTAACTTTATGACCTGTAAAATGTGTTACTTTGTTCTCTACTTATAGCACCTGTACATGTCGGAGTCATGTTCATATATAATTTTTAAACAAGAATATCAAATTAGAAAGACAACTTTAATCCACTATGGCAACTGACAAAGACCATGCACCTGAGAAACTAAAACTGAAGACAGAAGTTGGGCTGTTTGGTTGTGTCTCTCTCATTGCAGGGGTCATGGTTGGATCTGGAATCTTTATGTCTCCTCAATATGTGCTACTTAACATTGGGAGTCCAGGTGCAAGTCTGTTAATATGGGCTGCTAGTGGATTGTTGGCCATGCTAGCCTCCTTTTGCTATGCTGAATTAGGAACAATAATACCTGAGTCTGGAGGAGAGTATGTTTACATCTTACGTACTTCAGGCAACCTCATGGCCTTCATGTTTGCTTTCATTTCTGTTGTTGTAGTAAGACCCACCAGTATGACAGGAGTGGCACTGAGCTTTTCCCAAAATGCTCTAGCGCCTTTCTATGATGATTGCCCACCACCAGCTGGAGCTGTAAAATGTTTGGCAGCTGCAGGGATTGTGACATTGACAATTGTGAACTGCCTTAATGTGCGCTCGTCCATGGCAGTTACGGTGTTCTTCACGGCTGTGAAAATTGTGGCACTGGTAGTGATCATGATTGGGGGAATCGTTATACTCATCCAAGGAAACACCTCCAACAGTCTGCAACAGTCCTTTGATGGGACCAAACAGGGTGCCAGTGCCATTGGAACAGCTTTTTATCAGTGTTTGTGGTCCTTTGATGGCTGGAACAACTTGAACTCAGTAACTGAGGAGATCAAACGTCCTGGGGTAATTATAATTATTCACTTATAAAGGTGTGCACTGTAATTTTTTGCATATGTTTTGTGTCTTGTCCCCCTATCATTCTTCACTCTGAAATTCATTCATGACACATTCATGACACTCGGCAGAGGTGGATCTTGAAAATTATTTATGGGGTGGCATAAGAACTACGAAGGGTGGCAACGTCTATGTTTTTTGTGTGTATTGATTACTATTTGCAAAACCATGATTTTTCCCCCCTACAAATACCATAGGTAAATTGTATTAAAACAATGGTTATTTTTCATAAAGGAAAATAAAATAAAAAAAGTACTGTCAGTTATCAGAACAGAAAATACAGGTGTTCAGGTATGTATGTATAAATAAAGGTTATATTAGGCAAATAACCGATCAGTTCAGTTAAGTATGCAATTTAGAACCATGTAAGCAATAATCTTTTACATTGGCCAATTTAAATAATTTATGATTTTGTGCTCTTATGATTATAACAACAAAACTAACCCTATGAAAGATAAACAGTCTATCCCAAACTGAGGGAAGACTTTACCACACTTTATCACAAATCCGAATCACTGAATGAATAAGTGCCCTGGGTTGTGATGCAGAGGGACGAGACTACATCAGTCTGTTTGCATCCCTGGACACCACCTATTGCCCGCTTTGGTACTCCCTGACCGAGGGCCCTGCACAGCTGGCCGCGGGACAAGCGGAAGTACGACTCCCCCCCCAGTGAGCATCATTGCACAGGTTCTGTGCAAGGTCAGGGAAGAGGGGCATCAGGTGCTGCTAGTTGCGCCCTATTGGCCCGACCAGACTTGGATCTCAGAGCTGATGCTTCTGACGACAAGCCCCCATTGGCCGATTCCCCTGAGGAACTTGTGGAACCTCCACGTCTGGCTCCTGGATGGGACGAGGAGCTCCTCAATGCCTTGCCACATGCGGTCTCTGAAACCATCGCGCAGGCTAGGCAAAGACGATTTTTAAAGATGGCTACAGAATCGGCAGATCTTGTTGCATTAAATGCTATTTTAATTATTATTATTTAATAAATATTATTATTATTTTAATTATTAATTTAATAAAGTTAAATGCTATTTTACTAGTTAATTTGTTTTTATTATTTGCTATTTTATTAATAGCCATTGCTTGTGGATTAATAAACTGTATCTTATATGTGGTGTAATGCTGTCTAACTCTCTGACAAACAACAGTTTAAAAAAGCATCTATGCGTCACATAATCACAAAATAAGGTAGGGATCTTCATATGATCACTCTTCACCCAGATTTACACTGTAGAATACAGTGCATTTGTAGAGTATCCACCTGACCTTTAAAAAACTCACGTTTTACTTCATTATAATGTAGAAACTCACTAAGTGAGATCTTTGTCTATTTTCACTTATCTTTTTGCTGACAAAGTAACAAAACACTTTTTAGAAGATTAGACACCAGAGGGTCTGCAAGTCATAAGTAATACAAGTAAGTATTAAAATAAGATTAAAAATGGTCTTTACTGAGAAAAATATTCACTTTGAAAATGCACTCTCCTAATGCAGACCCATGCAAAACAAACTTGTAGCAAACTAATCACAGACAATAATGAAGTAAAAAACAGAAATGTTTATTGTTAGCATTTATAAAAATGACACACGGCAGCATTGCCAAAGTGATCTGCGTTCACATCAATCTGCAAAAATGGGTAAAACTGCTTACCAGTGTTATGCTTGCCAGGTCTGTAGTCTTTACATGTCACACCGAAAAAAGTATGCACACACACGCATATTCAGGCTTAACCCAAAGCATTTTATTTACACAATTGCATATGTAGAAAATGCCTCCCTCTTGTAGTGGTGCAGGAAATATACTCTTTGCTAAAGAAATGTTAATAAGTATGTTAGGTGAAACAAACAGTCCTGTAGGCTGCTATTGTTGTTTTTAATATACCCACACTCACATGCCTATAGACTAAACAAGTAATCACTTTGGTAGTTACAGCCCAGTCTTGTCAAGCCTTTTTCATGTCTCTTCCTCACTCCCTTGTCAGTCTAATTCCTGGGATGAAAAGTAGATTAAAAGATTATTTACCAGTTTTCTTGTTCTAGTGTTAAAGTTTAAACCTAAATGAGTGTAAGATATTTCATGCACAAGTCCAAAGATTCATCCAAAAGATGACTCCTTGTCTAAGGTGTAAAGCTCAGTGCAAGTGGGGGAGCTCTACGCACGCATGCATGCACGCACACACACAAACATGCAATCAAACACATGACCCATGACAGTAACACTTTAACACTTGAAGGGGTGTTCATAAGACTAACATGACACCTTCATAATCATGACATGACACATGTCAAGGAATATGAAGGAGGTTTTATGCATGTTTATGACAACTGTGATTAAGTGTCATTTGCTCATTTATGTCATTTTTAATGCAAAGATGACATTGTTTAAGATGTCTTTGTTATGACAACTTGACATAAAGCAATACATCATAACCTGTCAGAGTCTTTGTCATGACAACTTGACATTACCAAGATAACATAACCCTAACCCTGTCATAATTAACATTACATTAAAATGTCATTAAGTGTCAATACTCTGTCAAATAGTTTCATGACGGCGTGATAAAACTATTTGAAAGAGTATTGACACTTAATGACATTTTAATGTAATGTTAATTATGACAGGGTTAGGGTTATGTTGTCTTGGTAATGTCAAGTTGTCATAACAAAGACATCTCAAACAATGTCATCTTTGCATTAAAAATGACATAAATAAGCGAATGACACTTAATGAAAGTTGTCATAAACATGCATAAAATCTCCTTCATATTCCTTGACATGTGTCATGTCATGATTATGAAGGTGTCATGTTAGTCTTATGAACACCCCTTCAAGTAAAGTGTTACCTCTGTTTTAGATTTACGTATTGTCTCATTCTTTAAAAACGTGAAAACTACTGAAAAATGTGTTGCAATCTTGTTGTAATGATTACAGAGACATTGTTACTTGGTGAATATACGTATTGTATCATTCTTTTAAAACTTGAAACTACTGCAAAGTGTTTTGCAATCTTGTAGTAATGATTACAGAAAGATTGTTACTTGGTGAATATTTCATAGACACGACCACATTTCTGTTTCTTCATTTCATCTTCATTTAAATTACAGATCTCAGACACAACAGTTCTCTCCTACATTTTGGCACCATGAAATTCGCAGGAAATGAAAGGCTGAATCTGAAGCGAGAGTTGGGGCTTTTCACCAGCGTATCTATGGTTGCAGGCATCATGATAGGTTCAGGAATTTTTATGTCTCCACAGTTTGTACTGGTATACGTAGGGAGTTCTGGGGCAAGTTTGGTCATGTGGGCAGTGTGTGGCATAGTGTGCCTGTGTGCTGCTTTCTCATATGCTGAGATGGGCACAATCATTAAAGAATCTGGAGGGGACTATGTATACATTCTGCGCATCTATGGACCTTGTCCTGCATTTTTTGTGGCATTTACAATTCTGTTTGTTATTAAGCCATTTGGGATTACAGCTGTTGCCTTAAGCCTGGCAAAGTATGCTGTGGCACCATTTTATCCAGCCTGCACACCTCCCACTCTTGTAGTGAAGTGTATAGCTGCATCGTGCATTTTGGTGGTTGCCACTGCCAACGTTCTAAATGTAAGATTTGCTCTGGTTATTCAGATGGTCTTTTTGGTAGCCAAACTTGTAGGTCTAATGGTAATAGTCATTGGGGGAATAGTAACACTTGCACAAGGCAACTATGGCAGCCTAAACAATGTGGAGAGTGCATTTGCAGGCACAAAACTTCATGTCAGTTCCATTGGAATGGCATTGTATCAGTGTCTGTGGTCATATTCTGGATGGGTCAATTTAAACTGTGTATATGAGGAGGTAAAAAGACCAGAGGTAAGATACATTTTTGCAATGTTATGATTACTGTACATGCATAGTATACTTGACATACTGGAAGTAATGTTATGAAATCAAGGTGATATTATTACACTGTATAATTAAGGTGATTCATGTTATTGTTAATATGTCACCTACAACTGCTGAATGTAATGGTTTATTACCATAATAATCTTATTCATAAAGTGTTTGTTTTCTTTAAGGTTAACCTGCCCAGGGCACTAATGATTGCTATTCCCATGGTAACCATTCTCTACATACTGGTCAACATCAGTTATCTCATTGTCATGACACCCACAGAGATGATATCCTCTAGTGCAGTAGCTGTTACTTGGGGGTAAGATACAAGCCTTTACCGTTTAACCCAAAACATTGTATATAACAAAAATATTGCTAGTTTGTATCATTCATAAATGCATGATTTCTATTTAGGTTCGAACTGAGTTATTTATATTTTAATTGAGTGAATGTATTTTGTTTTTGTGAAAGGAATAAAGTATTAGGAGGATGGGGCTGGGTGATGTCTGTTGCTGCAGCATTTTCATCCTTTGGATCGCTAAATGGATCTTTCTTTAGTGGTGGACGAGTGTGTTATGTGACAGCAAGAGAGGGACACATGGTAAGAATAGTTTAGGAGTCAAATGTGAATATAAACATAATAAACATTGAGAAAAATAAATAAATTAAAATAATAAAGGCCCACTGAAGGGAGTAATGCACAGCATCCTTTGATGCACTGACTTAATTTTAGTTAAAAAGAAAAGGCTGTCTCCGAAATTCTGTCATGATTTACATGGACAGAACCCAGACGCAGGCAGCAATGCAGGGGTAACAAAAAAGGACTTTTATTTTTACAAAAACTAAAACAAAAACCCACAATGGGGAAAACAGAACCAAAGACACGAACTCAAAAACAAGCAAGACTATAAAAACAAAGACTTCCCACGTGGGGGCAAAACTGAAACAAAGAGGACGGACTAGACAAAGACAATAACGAAGACTTGACTCACAGTACTCACAAAAATCACGAACTTTACAAAACGAACCAGCACAGGACAATGAACACGAGGGCTTTAAATAGGGGAACAAACAAGGGATAATGACACAGGGTGCAGGTGTGAATCATCAGAAACATTAACAGGGAAAAATTACCGGAGAACGAGGGGGGCGGGGCTAAGACGCGCGACATGAAAACACCGGCAAAAGGCGGAAGCGCCCGAGCCGCGTGTCTCCCTACAGAACGTAAACACAAAGACAAGATACTAACGCAATCCTGCCCACTAGATCATGAAAACAAGACATAAACAAGGAGGGCAGGATCGCGGAAGTATCCGTAGGGCGTGGTCATGACGCAAGACCGGAGAGCGCGTGACACCGGCGCACCACGCCCAGGCCACGCGCTTCCACGAGTAACAAACACAGAGACATGGCACTGTCATGGCCCTGCCCACAAGACTCTAGGAATTTACTAGACATGAAGGGCAGAACCATGACAAATTCCCCCTATTCACTTTCCCCCCTTTCAGCATTACCAATAGTGTTTTTTAAGGCACAGCCTGTGATATCCCCAGTTGTATAATAGATTTAGTCTAATAAATTTAACATAAGCTGTAGCTGCAGTAAAAAATTATTACATTGTATAATTTATGGTGCATTACTCCCCTACTCATCAGTGCTGTCTAGCCAGTTGTGACGTTTATCTCTTACATAGCACTTTAAAATACAACATTCTGTGTAGATTATAATTGGGTCAGATACATTTAGTTTTCTTCACAAATTCGTGCATCTGCTCTGTGCTATTGTGTCTCTGGACCGTCCGCAGCACACTGTGTACACAGACCAGCAGCTTGCAAGACGTAAAACCAGACTTAATTCATCCCAAAGATATTAATTGGAATTAAAAAAATTTAGGCCGTGCACATAAGACCTGTAACATTAAATTGGCAAAATTTGCATTTAGATGATATAAGCAATGTTTTAGAGCACACCAGTTCATACTGTAGTTGTCCTTTAGGATAGTATATTTATACTAAAAGGAATAATATCTATTTTTAATTTAGTGTTAGGACTCAAATAATAACAATACTTATAGGGTGGGTTGCACAACACAGATTAAATTAAGCAGACTTTAGAGCTAATCTAGGGTTTGTTGGTCCACTTAATTTTCACGCTGATTAAATCGTGAATTCAAACTGTACCTTTTTTATTCACTAAGTAGGACTAGGTGTTAGTCTCGATATTCAGCACAGTTTAATTGCCCAATGAGACATTTCCCACTCTTTAAATGTGAAAGAGGAGCAGTCAAGAAAATGGAAGGAGGTCAGGGCTCAGGTAGGCATTCTCTGTGTTTTGGGGAAATTATACATACATAATATATTATTGTCATGACCCTGGTCTCTCTGCCTCACGTCATGCCTATGTGTCCATGTTTCTGTTTGTGTCGAGCACGTGGGTTTGCGTTGACAGCGCGCCACGTGCTTGGTGTCTGCATCACTCGCTCCACCCCCGTGTCTCCCTGTTTGGTCTTCCCCCCCGCTCACCGCTTTCTCACTCTCACACCGGTAACGCATCTAGTGATCAGCCCCGCTCGTTTGATTCTCTCCTCCACCTACCCCTCATCTAGCCTTGTTAGTTTTTTCCTATTTATTTCTCCTCTTGTTCTCCTGTCCTTGTCGGATCGTTGTTTTTGTTATGCAAAGTTAAAACCCTGACTTCCTAGTCTTGTCCTGTCTTGTCGAGATTTACCAAGCCTAGCTGTTTGTTATTTTTGTTTCTATCTTGTCTTCCTGCCTTACCTCCTAGTTTCCCTGTAGTTTCCGCTGGCACCTCTGGCTCTCCCCAACAGCACACACCACCACTTCTCATTTGCTGTGTCGAATTGCATCTCTTCCTGTGTGGGTCACGGGTCGAGAGGACTTCCTGCCGGATCGATTCTCCCTTTCCGGGATTGGTTTCTCCCCTTGTGGGTACGGGTCGAGTCTGCCCGCAACGGATTTTCTCCCCGGAGTTGGAAGACCCGGTGGTATCGTGAATTTTTTGCAATGTGGTGTGTGTGTGTGTTTTAATAAATCTCTGTCATCTCCCGTATCTGGGTCTCTGTCTCTCTGTCCAGCATGACATATTATACTTACCTTTCCTTGATATTATGCATAAGCCACCTCGTGAGTTGTGTGTCTGATCCCACTGTCTTCACATCCAATATCCTGGGTGACAGCTGCTGATAATTACTTTGTAGGGTTTCCAACAATGCAACACATTATCAGTTGTGTACCTCAGCCTCAGTGGGTGTTTCAGCCCTTTACCACAAGATACCCTCAGCCGAGGGAAGCCCAGCCCAGGCTGATCAGACCTGGGTGTGTGTTGCATTGTTGCATGGTCATTGGCAGTGCTTACTGTGTCCATCCGCTTAATCCACAGCCAGTGGCTTCTTCTTTCAGAGACTTTGGATAGTTCTTGATTACCCTCTGCTGGACTTGTGATTAGTGGTTGCAGCTTTAACAACACTTACTTTGCTGGTAGTTCGGTGGCATCACACCTCAACGCAACCATAAATGCCAACCCGATGGCTAAGGCTGTCCTAGCCCCACTGGCACCGTTAATACATGCTCAGTGCCCCGGTTCTGTATGGCACAACATTACAACACAAAATAAGACACCACTTTATTACAAGGTCATTTGGCAGCCCAGACCTTGTCTATCCATTTCAACCACAGCCAGTGGCTGCTTCTCTCAGCAACAGTAGCAAGTTCTTTGACTACCCTGCGTTGGACCTGTCCTCTAATCCCAACTTCTTTTAGCAGTCTTGTAGTGGAATTGGCCCACTTCCACCGGGAACACTTTCGCTGTCCAGCCCCGCTCTTCTGCTTTAACTGCCAAGTTGGCATACCAGAGATTCTTGCTTTTGAAGGCTTCATTAATGACCTATTTCTGGAGTTAGACCAAAGAACCTTGTTCGGCCTCAGATGGGTCACTGCAATTTCCAAGGGTAAAGTCTGTGGTTTAAGTCAACTCGCATTTCTTAGTCCCTGGCTATATTCAGCAGGCCTGAGGCTGGGGATAAGGGCTTGATCCACTTTTTCTACCCCTCCAAAATAAAGGGCTGCCTTTTTTAAGGTTAATTTCATCTGCTATGATGCATCTGCATATGATGCATTCCCCACTGTAATAACGCGCAACACTGTTTCTTTTCTACTTCTGTTTGAGTGAATTTAAATGGCTGGCCACATTATTGTAACAGAACTACTAGTCAGACGATGGTGAATACTTTCAACACCTCTTTATTAATACACAACAGGCACATAATCAGGTTAGTAATGGTATTCTGAAAAAAGATATAAATAACTCCATATATGACAAATAACACCTTTGTGCAATCATTGTGTAAAATAAATATAAGGTTAAACATGTAGAGGAAAAGAAGTATCCAATTTATTTTACTATTTAGGCCTATTCATTCAACTAGCAAACAATAAAAGTTCTGGAATATTATATGAATGAAACTTGTCACATTATTGTAATAAAGAACAGGTGATCTGAAATTGTAAGGAGAGTAAGGAGAAATTATGAACTGAATACAAAATTATTCAAAAAAAATTTTTTTACTCAACCTTACAACCTTTTTTACTCATTCCTTGTTGAATCTGTACTACTTTGAAAATTCTGCACAAACTCAACAGTATAGAGGTGATCCCTATTTTGTTCTGTGAGGAAGTCATTTATTAAATCCATCAAATCAGTGCTTGACAATTTAAAAGTTCCTCATCAGCAGGTTTAAAACGATTCACTAACTAATATTTAAATATGAGTTTACAGTTAAGGGCCAACAAAATTAAAGTTGATCTAGGTTTGCTGTCTAATTTGATGTTTAAATGTAACCCTGATTTTTTTTAGGTTTAATGTTTGGTGCAACATTAAACAAACCTTGATTTAATCTAGATTTAAGATTCCTTGTTGGTGCAACCCACCCATAGTGTGGATGACGGTAATAATTTTAAACCCTGCAATCTTTTAATTATTTTCTCTTACAGCCAGACATTCTGGCCATGGCCCACATGAAGCGTCTCACTCCTTCTCCAGCTCTCATTTTCACCACAATCATATCTCTTATTGTGCTCATTCCTGGGGACTTTCAAGGCATAATCAACTTCTTCAGGTACAGTGACCAACATAATAACTTTTTCACAAATATTTATGTATTGAGTCAGTACCTGAAATGTGTTTCTGAATGTGTATCTTATCCGAATAAACCAACAAACTCAATTCATTAATTGTTACAGTTGCAGTTTGGAAAAGGTGGTATTTAAGGGGAAAATATATAAGGAGAGGCAGCTTTGAAATCTAATAAAGAACAATGTGGTGTAGTTGCCTAATGCAGCAAGAAAATAATTGTTTTTTAATTAAAAAAAAAAGTCAAATGCTTTAGTGATGCAAGTGGTTACAAAATTACAAAATTAATAAAATTTCTAACATTACTCTATTTGTGTTTTAGTTTCACTGCCTGGTTTTTTTATGGGGTTACATTATCAGGACTTCTGTATTTAAAAATCAAGAAACCTGAACTTCCTCGGGCAGTTACGGTAAGATGATCCTAAACTTGGGGGTATAATTCAATGAAAGAGAACACAATGCATCTGCACAGTAATGATAACTAAAAAGAAAATAGCAATTATGGGGTCAAGCCCTTCAAAGGCACAAAGGTAAATAAATATATGTGGACATTACAAAAACATTATTTTTAACTTTTGACCAATAGGTGTCACTGTCGCCAAATTAATGGAAGACTAAATGAGCTCCTTATGGCACATACACATTTTGTGTAAATACATAAAAGCAGTGCAGAGATACAGCTGCATGACCATTTAGTCTGCTGTCCAAATCGTTATTGTTCAAATTGTTAATGCAGTATACAAGAACAATTCAACACAAGTTCCATATGTTTTGTTAGGAAAGCCTCTAGATCAGGGCTATTCAATTAGTTTGTCGTGGGGGCCAGTTCATGAAAAGCATCCCAAATGAGGGGCCAGAGAGATATGGCTTGAAATTTAAGTGAGGACAACAATATTGTAGCCCATATGTTGTATTTTTGCACCATAAGCAGCTTATAATTAACTTTTTTACTTGGTAGCACTGTTTTCCCAAAGAGATATGGGCGCACCCACCCGAAAATTAAGAATACCATGGTCTGACTGACAAAATATAACAATTTTACCATTAAAACATGCATGAGATGTTTTACATAGCCACAATGGCTTCATGATTTCGTAAAATCACTTTTTTAAGTGAGAAAACAACAAACACCCAACACGTTATACACTTAAATTACACTTAAGTGCGTGTTTACAGAAAAGCGATGGAAAAGTAGCGCCACTGCGGTATATGCACGTTCTCTGTGAATAGCCAAACGGTCACTGCAGCTCACAGCACGCACATACGCACATAATCAGTGCCGATCCTAGAAAATGTCCATGTAAAACATGTGGCTCTGCAACCATCTATCAAAAAAAAAACTATACAATGCAAACACTGTTTTTACTAAGCAAATTAGTGATTTACTAACAAAAATAAAGCATGATATATACAGTATATATACTTAAGAATATGAAAACACATAATTAATTCTCTAAATTAGTGGTTCTCAAACTTTTCAGATCAAGTACCACCTTTAATAAAATGAGTTGTTCCAAGTACCACCTATGACCACCATAGAAAATCATATGAATAAACACTCAATTAATAGTAGAACTGTGAATCTTTATCTCTACACCTGGTCCTCCAATTCTAATGTATTATTAATAATACGAACACATTTTTTTATTTACCAGCTAATAGTAATAGTGGACACAAACACTTTTCTGTAGTGCACTGAAACAAGGCTCTGTAAATGACTCTTATGGGGGATGTATTAACTTTGTGGGGACTTGCAGAAAGACTATAAAGCTATATTAAAGACAAACAATGTGGAATGAATATTTAACACAGAAGATGAATAAATATACGTGCACTTAAACATCAAGAGAACAGCTGTACACTTGCAGCGACTCTGGTCAAAGCTGCGCGTTAAAACTAGATCGCGGCGAGCTTCATTGATTTAACCTCAAGGAAATGCAGACGCGTGTTGAATTAGTGCTTTACAGAAACAACAACAGCTTTAAACAGTGGTTCAAGTGCAAAAATACATAAGAAACTTAATTTACACGCAGCTCGTTGGAAGAGAGCGAGTGACAGACTCAAAAGCGCCTGCATCTGTCTGCTCGCGCTCTGTGTTTGAGCTGCCTAGTCATGCGCTTGAGTTACATCGACCAATGATAAATAAACGACAATTCATACAGCTATATTGGTGGTGCAGGGACCCTACGCAACTTGTGTAGTCTGCGTATAGGAAGGATTGGCTCTTGCTGCAATAGCAAACCCACAAATGCTGCCAAATATATTTTAAGGTCACACAGAAGAGGCTGCTTGCGAGTCGCGCCACTCGCCTAACGTCACGTGACTCCTGTTGTGACGGACTGCAGCTCGTGCTGAATGAAACAGACGCTTGTCACTTAATAACTGTAGGGTCCGTCTTTTAGGTGCTGGCGATGGGCAGGTGCGCTGGGCTGATTGTGCCATTTCTATGGCGATGCTGATCCCGCACTGGCACACTCGCCACTTCCCCCCAAGCATTAGAAATGGGGTATAAAGCACAGATAGTAGCCTGCCAACCTCAGAAACGCACATACCTGAGTCTTGTTGGTTGGCCGGAGGACTTCTCGGACAGCTTGCATCTTCTTGGCCTGTTGCTGTATCAACCCCCGGCCGATTCTGAAACCCTGTGGTTCTGCAAGACTGAGGTGACACTTCTTCAGGTTGGCCGTGAGCACCGTATTCCGCAGTTCCATCAGCACTCTCTGTAACTTAACGAGCTAGTCCTCCCAGCTCTCCGAATGGATGAAGAAATCATGGAGGTTTGCGGACGCATACTCCTATTGTGGCCTCAGCAGGATGTGTAAGTGGCTAGTGGTTATATCTCGGGTGGAAATGAAGCAGACTTTCCCTAGCCGATCCAGGAGTTCATCCACTCGGGGCATGGGGTAGACATCAAAACTGGAGACCTCATTCAGGTGTCAGAAGTCGTTGCAGAAGCGGAGAGTGCCGTCAGGTTTCGGGACCATGACGATGGGGCTGGACCAGGGGCTACGAGACGATTCTATCACCTGGAGTTCTCACATCTATGAGACCTCTTCCTCAACAGCCAGCCGACAAGCTTCTGGGACCCGGTAGGGGCGCTGCCTTACCACGATGCCAGGGGTCATCCGTATCTCGCGGGCCGGTCATATAGTCGCCGGTGGGCTTCAGCTAGATGCTCTTTCACCAGTGGCACTACTCTGTCGATGCACTCGCGGGGCCAAATAGCAGTTAGAATGGGGTAAAGCCGGTGGAAGCCTGGGGCACGTTTGGACACCGAGGAGGACGTACGGCAGCATAAGGTGAATATGCAATATCTGCTTGAGGGTCTGATTAAATCTCTCGACCAGGCCGTCGGTCTGTGGATGGTAGACGGATGTGCGGAGGTGGCAGAGGTCCATCATCAGCCAGGATCTCAGACGGTATGCCCACTCGGCTAAAAAATAGGAACATCTCTCTGGCAATGGACTTAACGGTGGCCTTGCGGAGGGGCAGAGCTGGCAAAGTGTGCTGGCAGGTAGGACAACTCTGGCCTTCTTACTTCGGCCTCAAGCCCTGGCCAGTGAGAGTGGTCCCAGACACGTTGAGCGGTGTTCTCGGCTCTGATGTGTCCAGCCATCAGGTGGGTATGCGCCAGCTGCAGTGCTGTAGCTGTCTTAGACTTCAGGACCACCAACAAGAGTTTCTCCTTCCCCTGCCTCTGTGCAACACAGAACAGCAGACCATTCTTGATCAGGAAGTAGGGGAGGAGATGCGGAACGGGCTGTCGGACCTCATCGTCTACCATCCAAACCTGAGCCCAGCAGTTTCGCAACTGTTCGTCTTCTCGCTGTTCTCTCCCAAAAGACCTCTCTGCAGTCATCTGTTGGAGGAGTTCCAAAAACAGATTATGGAAATGGTATATTGTGCCTGCGTTTTTAACCCATTCACACTTAAGTTTAAAATTTTCAAAATGAGAAGAAAAAATCGGCGTGAGATGAAATAATCACAAACTTGTAAACAATGTCATGCAGTATCTGTTATTCCGAATTGTAAAATATGTGTATATAATTGTGTTTTGTTGTTTAAACACTTTTATAATGATCACATTAGCTGAGCTAACAGTTATAAGCGGGCGCTGCCATGTTTATTTGTGCAGTGGTTCAGAGAATAGAATCTGTCGGATTTACAGCACATAAATTCATCCACTTCTCTCAAAATACACAAATGTAATTGTTATTGCTGTTTCTATAGACATTTTTACAAACTCTAAATGTATTTTTTGTTTGATTGCACGTGTATGTAAATGTATGAAGCCTAAAATAAACATTATGTGATTAAAAACACTGCATAGTTGTGATATGTGACATGATTGAGTACATCTGTCTCTGGCTCAGTGCCAGCCAAAGTGCTGATCACACTGGTGTGATTGTATGCTGCAGGGACCAGCCTAGAATGATCACACCGGTGTGATCGTACATGCCAAAGGGTTAATGTGCACCTTCTTAGTAAATCACCTGCCGAAATGTCCACTCCCATCAGTGCTTTTTTGAAATTGTGTGCTTACGCTATTTTGCCCTGTTTAGTAAAACTGGCCCATAGTATGTGGTGGTAAAGAGCTGGGGTCGAACTTGCCAATCGAAAGCCTCCTCATACATATCTTTTAACAGGGGTATTCATTCTGAGAAATAACATTTAGGACTGTGAACCTGTCTGGTCCTGGAGCCTTTCCTGTTGACAAATTCTTGATCACTTCTGAGAGAATAAGAGATAGAATATTAAGTCCACTGAGAAAGAAATGTAATCCAAGTTCAGGTTCAATAGTCCAGTCAGTGAGAGTGTGAAAAACTGGCTGTGCGGTCTGATGCAGGGGGCGTGGTCAGCTGGGGAACTGAGCTTGTGACAGTACCCCACCTCCACGGTCCACTCCAGTGAACCTAACCAGATGGCGAGCACGACCACGGGGATGAGGAGCTGGACGGTCAGGATGGTAGATATGGAAATCACGTAGGGAGAGAGGGATCTAGAATGTCCGTCTGTGCAACCCAAGAATGCTCCTCAGGGTCATATCCTTCCCAGTCTACAAGGTACTCTAAACCAGTGTTTCTCAACCCTGGTCCTCAAGGACCCCCTCCCAGAATGTTTTAGATGTCTCCCTATATAAAACACCTGATTTAACTAATCAGCCCGCATTCCAAAGGTAGTTAGCTTGTTAATTAGTCTCCCTAATTAACACACTAACTAGTTGATGAGTTGAATCAGGTGTTTTATATAGGGAGACATCTAAAACATTCTGGGAGGGGGTCCTTGAGGACCAGGGTTGAGAAACACTGCTCTAAACGACCACCTCGCCACCAAGAATCCAAGATTACCTCAACTTGATAGATTTGCGGGGGGCCACCGCTGCATGAGACACTGTGGACGGAAGAGGGACGGTGTCAGTGAAAGGTGTGACACTTGAAATGGTGGTGAGATGCGATAGTTAGGGGATATTTGCAGCCGTTAGGTGACGGGGTTGATCTGGCGTAGTATGGGGAATGGACCAATGAATTTGGGACTCAGCTTACAATAGGGCTGTTGCAGACGAAATCCCAGGTCGAGAACCAGACCTTCTGTCCAGGTTAAAACTGGGGGGTTGGGGGCGCTACGTGCACCGGCCTGGCTCGGGTGTCTGATGTAGATGGGTGTGTGCTGAGTCCCAGACCCTCTCGCTCTCCCGGAACCAGTAGTCCACAGCTGGCAAGGATTAGGGGTCTCTTGACCAAGGGAACATAGATGGTTGGTAGCAGAGCAGTACTAAAAGGGTATAAGCCCCACAGGGCCGGTTCTAAACATTTGGAGGCCCTAGGCAAAAAAAAATGTAGAGGCCCACACAGCACCCCTACATTTGTTTTTTGTAGTGTCTATTTACACTAACTCCGCCCACCAGTATCTGATTGGAATAGAGAAAGTGTAAGAACGACATTATTTCAAACAACGACTTCAGTGGCGCAAGTTGAAAAGCGTGTGGTAGTTAATTTGTTTAGACACCGGAGACCGGGGTTCGAATCCACCATTTGCCAAACTCACTCATTTACCTTTTCCGTCACATATCAGATCGTAATGAGGACATTTGTTTTCAATAATAATACAGTAAGATTTTAACAAAGAATCTGAATAATGTAGAAATTAAACACTGCTTCTCCGCTATTTTAATTAAATAAACACACTGATTTAAAATAAAAATACAAAACTTCTTCAGTCAAGAGCAGTTAGGGATTTTGTTGTTTCATTAACATTGATGACAAAAGCTGCAGCAGGTATTTAGGCTACTTTAATTTACTGATCCGATATACTGATACACATCCGACTCTTAACATTTACTTAAGACACACTGTATTTATATGAATCTTGTGTGTTTTTATCATAACCTTGTATTTCACAGTATATAAGATGCGCAAAAATACGCGATAGCAATCAGAACATAGTTCAGCCCTGCGCTGTTTGAGAACTGTCTGAACACTTCGAATGAGAAATCAATTGAAAGTTTAAATGGACGTTTTAAACAGCATAATAATAATATTTCGTGATGAAGAACAACAGTAATGACTAATATAAATAAGGGAAATGCATCGCACTGCATGTGAGGCAGGTGCACGGTCCAATTGGCGTATAATAGTACCGCAAGACTCAAGCAGTCTGCTGCTAGGTATGCGTTTGAAACCCTCTTGCAGCGCTCTGATGTCATGTGTGTCAAAAAAAGTTAGAAACAAGTTATGGAGGCCCCACCTCCAACCCTGAGGCCCCAGGCAACTGCCTACTCTGCCTATAGGTAGCGCCGACCCTGAAGCCACATGGTGGTCTGTCACAAAGATGTTTGTGCATACTCGGCCCATGCTAAAAACCGGTGCCAGCTGTGTTGGTGTTGATGACAGTAGAACCGCAGGTATCTCCTTATTTCCTTCTAGTCATTGGCTTGGGGGTGATATCCAGATGTGAGACTCAACGTAACTTTGAGAAGATTGAAGAAAGCTTTCCAGACTTGGGAGATGAATTGGGGACCCCTGTCTGACACAATGTCTTCGGGGATACCAAAATAACGAAACACTTGGTTAAACAAAGACGTCTCTAGAGACGTGGGTAACTGAGGAAGGGGAATGAGTTTTCAAGCCTTGGAGAAACGATCTTCTATCACCAATACACAGGTGAAGCTGTCAGACATAAAGTCCTTGTGCTGCCTGGCCGGCTATGGTTTAGAATAGGGTTTACAACCACATTCATATATCATGCCCATTTGACTGCATAACAGATATGTTCACAAGTCTCGGACGTCCAAGATCAAGTCAAGTCTCAAGTCTTTGAGGTCGAGTCTAAGTCAAGTCTCAAGTCTTTAAAGTGGAGTCCAAGTCAAGTCTGAAGTCTCTGAGGTGGAGTCCAAGTCACATATCATATCTCTGTTCTATTTTTAGCAATAGTTCTCTCAGATAGTTATTGTAATTTAAGGTGTATGAAGCTAAATCAATTTCGAAGTAATAACAACATTTTTGCCCAGATTGCGCCAGTCTGCAGATTTTATCATTTAAAATTTTCTCTGCAAACATTCAACAAGGGTGATGTCTAGTTTTTTTTTAATCTATTCAGATTTTAAAAGTCTTGTAGTGTAATTCCAGCCTTAAAGCTTTGTTCTTTTATATGGTGCTTAAGAGGGTATGAGGTGTCGGCGCAATCATTTGGATTTACACTTACATTTATTCATTTGGCAGACGCTTTCATCCAAAGCGACTTACAATTGAGGAAAACAGCAAGCGATTCGTCTAAGTAAAGCAATATTCACAAGAAGTGCTAGTAATACAAAGTTTCAGATACAACGTTTAAGATAATATGAGCAAGTATACAAAGAACAATTAGAAAAGGAAAGGAGTATAGAGAATTTTTTTTATTAAGAGACAGTTAAGTGCTAACGGAAGAGGTGGGTCTTCAGCTGTTTTTTTTAATTGTGAGATTGATCCAGCTGTCCTGATGGAAACAGGAAGATCGTTCCACCAGCAGGAAACAGTGGTACAAAAAGGCGCCGATTATTTACCGAGCCTAGACTTCTGGAGGAGATGTAGTGTAACAGTCTAAAACGTTACCTGGTTTTTTATTTTTTCACTGTGTATAGTATGAAAATTATGTATCTGGGTCAAAATGTATCACCACCAGCAGCCACTTGAGGGCGCTAAGACTAAGTGATTACCGGATATAATCCAGTTCACAAACGAGTGAATCATGGTTAGTTTGGTAACCTAACTACACATATTAAGTCCTGTTTGAGAACTTTTCCAGTTTCTGCTCAAACGTGAGTTTGTTTTTGTACTACTGTTTGTTTGTTATGTTCAGTGTTGGGAGTAATGCGTTACAAAAGTAATGTTTTACAGTAACGTATTACCTTTTGCTGTAACGCAGTAGTGTAAGGCATTACTAATCAATTTTCAGTAATATTTTACTCGGTATATGTTCAGTAACGTGTGCGTTACAACCAACTTTTTGTCCGCGAGACAATAACAAATCAAAAATCCCGCAAGTTCTATTTCCTGTTTGTGGTCAGTGAATAGATGCGTGTGGTGTCATTCATCTCCCTCTCACTGGTGGAACTTTGAATTTTGTAATGCGGCATGATTTCAGCCTCTGAGCTCCAGGTCTGAGGATATTAGCCCCGCCCGGTTCACTGTAAGTAAGCCCTAGCCCTAGCATTCGCGAGATGGACGTATGCGCATTCAGTTGCATAACTTTGTTTTGAAAAGTGGTGGGTACATGCATGAATGTCTATATTTCAATAAAAGAAAGACATGCATGCATTTCAAACTTGCGGCTCTCTGTCTTCTGCAAATACAACTTACGAGTGCGAGCAACAGGAGATTGTGAGAAAGGGGCGCATCCTGCATTTTCCACGAGTTTTAGATGTTAATGACCACTAAACAATACACATCATCTGCAGAGCATTTTACATCCAGTAGAGGGCGATATGGCTGTGGCTTATCCAGGCTACTAACAGTATAGTTTATAATTGGAAAAGTGAAGGCTCAAGACAATGCAAGAATGTATGACAGCCTGAATCACAAATGATCTAAGTCTGTTAAAAATATGGTAGAGGAAAAGTGATATTCTGGCAATATCTGTGAATAGCTTGGATATTCATATTAGACACAACAGGACTATGTGAACTCCAATGCCATGACAAGATGCAGATTTTTTCTTTTCTTATTGTTGCCATTATTCTATTCACTTTGAATTCAAGTGTAAAATGCTCTGCAGTACATTTTGTCATTTTAGAATGTAAAGTTCTACTTCTGTAGTTATTTTGGTGAAAGTAACTCAAAAGTAATACAGGAGTCATGTAACGTATTACAATTCTGAGACAGTAATATTGGCAGGTAAGGGATTACTTTTAAATAACAGTAACACATCATCTGAAATGTATTACAGTTTGGAAGTAACTTGCACAACACTGGTTATGTTATGTTAGAATTACAATGGCTAATGATAGTCGTTTTGCTTCTTTTGTAGGAAGGGCTTTTTTTGGATGTTTCCTATTTTGTAAATTGCTACTTTGCATTGAACGATACTGTTTGTGTATATTCTCATCGGGTTAATTGTATGAGCTTAGTGCTCGTGCATTGTAACAAAGATCATAGAACTGTGTCTTATTACATGGATACATGATGCGGAACAATGCTTTAATCAACATGGAGCGTCGATTTAATGAGGCTACAAATTGTTACGGGGCATCTTCATTTTGCACATACGTATTAATGGAATACCACATTCAGGGCTGGACTGGGACAAAAAATCGGCCCTGGCATTTTGGCTCAGAACGGCCCACATACAGTACGATCACAAATACCACCCATCTTTGCGTGCCCTTAAGTATGTCTTTCAACTCCTATTCCATAAAAGCACTACAGCCATATAATGAGTAGTAAAGAGTGAGAGCTGACACATTAAATATTTCTAAAAAGTGTCATTTATTAATACTTCTTGTAATCTGGTTCAAAAAGACATACTGAGAGAGATTTTGTTAACAAGATGCAAACATGTCCAGTATAATTATACGATAAGTAGCACACAAAGCTGCATTGGCATAACAATACCATATAGGAAATAGATTTTTTGAAAAGTATATGAAGAAACAAATACAGTCTTGAGAATTTCTGTGTTTTCCATAAACACCTAAACAAAAGTTGCCAGACATACACTTTTTTTGTCAGGTCCTGAAAATATACTTTTTACCCTAAAAACACTGCAAGCTGCCTTACGACTTACTGTTGATGTTGATAAATGATGGTAAACAACATAATGTTTTTAATTTAAGTAAGGCAATGTATTAGAGAGCAGGGCCGTACATCAACTTTTTTGCACATAGCACCGGTGCTACAGAGGTTTTAAGTTAACATTTCTGTTATCTTTGAAAAAAACATAAGTGCAGGTAAATACACAGCTTTAATGTTACATACAGATAAAATGATATGGCCCTAATTGATCTTAGTTATTGCAAAAATATTTCCTTTTTAATTTTTCTGAGTTCTGTGTTTTCAATGTTTTACTATACAATAGTAATACATTTGTCCATAAAAATACTGTAGTATACTGCACTAAAACTCTTAGGAACTATAGTATTTTTAAACCTTACTATAGTAAATATTAAAGTATACTATAGTGTTTACTACAGTTTATACATTTACAACAAGTAAATAATTTCTTTCATCTAGTTAAAATTAATCAGACTTTTATTTTGACGGGTTGTCGCGGGGAAGTCAGTGTGTGATTGACGCTTCACTAAAACAGTAAAACACTCCTAAAATAAATTTGGAACAGCTCTGTGGATGAAGTTCACGTTTTCATGTCCTTGTATAGTAAAATACAGACACAAATGTTTAAAGTTTTAATTTCAAAAACAAAATAGTTGTGCGCTATCAGTTACGCTAACATCAGACACGAACAAGCACAACGAGACACAAACAAGCACAACGACAAACGCACTTCACACGTAGCTCTGTCCAATGCACTTTTATTGCACGTGTGATACACGGGAAAATGTATTATTCGCACATCATTTTTCAAGCAGTTAACGTTAGTTTGTCTATCTTGTGTGTTTTTGACTCAGTTTTATCAAGTAGTATCACTGTTTTAAAAGCAGTTCTGCTTACCGCAGTTCTGTGCGTGCTTCTATGGCCACATGACACCAACTGCTGCATAAAACATTTGTGTTATTTTACACATTTTGAAGTGTCTGGTTGAAGGTCCTCTCATATCTCTGACTCTGTGCCTCCTTTGCCTTTCTTCTCAATGATCTTTCTGACGCACGCTGCACACTGACGCTGTCACTGGATCCTCACAGAGGCCGGGGAGTTGGGCCAGCTCAATGTAATTTAAAAAGAGAGCCAATGGGCTACTGATTAAGTGTCTCATGGGCTGATCTGTTGTTGTGGGTTTTTTTGACAAATACATCACGTCACCAGAAAATGTACGCCGCAAATCGATTTACGAGTTAAAAAAAAAAATAGTTGATGTATCGGCCCAAAAATTACATCGGCCCACCGGGTAAATGCCCGTTATGCCCGATTATCAATCCAGCCGTGACCACATTGCATCGCTCTCAAATTGCATTGCTCTAAAATAACATCGCTGAATTGTGTTTGTTTCATCTTCACTGGCAGCGCATTTCATCTGACTCTGCTCATTTATGATAAGTTTCATCTTCACTGGCAGCGCATTTTATCTGACTCTGCTCATTTACGATAATGGCTCCGGTAAGACCAGAGGTGGTGGATTGTGCATTTACATTAACAAAGCTTGGTGCACAAACTCTGTTATTGTCGGAAAACATTGTTCAGCTAACCTTGAGTTTCTCATGGTTAAATGTAGACCGTTTTATCTGCCACGGGAGTTCACTTCCACCATTATAACTGCAGCCTACATTCCCCCGGATGCTGATGCCAAGCTTGCTATGAAAGAACTTCATGCAGCCATCAGTAAACAACAGACTGCTCACCCGGAAGCTGCGTTTATTGTTGCGGGAGATTTTAATCATTCAAACTTAAAGTCAGTTCTCCCCAAATTTCACCAGCATGTTTCCTGTCACACCAGAGGAAACAAAACCTTAGACCATGTTTAAACAAACATGGCTGAAGCTTACGTTGCGACTCCCCTCCCCCACCTGGGACAGTCAGATCACCTTTCTTTGTTCCTCACTCCCAAGTATTCACCCCTCATCAATCGTGTGAAGCAATCAGTGAAGACCATCAAAGTGTGGCCTGTGGGTCAGATTTCACACTCCAGGAAAGGTTTCTACACACAGACTGGAGTACATTTGCTTCTCAGGCCACCAGTGGCTCTCACACGGACATTGACTGCTACACCTCCTCTGTACTGGATTACATTAACACCACCATAGACAATGTTACTACTCAGAAACAGATCATCATGTACCCAAATCAGAAGCCATGAATGAACAAGGAAGTGCGCCTCCTGTTGAAGGCACGCAATACTGCCTTCAGATCAGGTGATGCACAAGCCTACAGCACATCCAGAGCTAACCTGAAGAGGAGCATCAAAGAGGCCAAGCACTGCTACAAGCTAAAGGTAGAGGAGCACTTTTCCAACTCCGACCCTCGACGCATGTGGCAAGGCATCCAGGCCATCAGTGATTACAAACCCACCCACTCCACCCCCGCAGCCACTGATGTCCTCTTCCTGAATGAGCTTAATGACTTTTATGCTCGCTTTGAGAGGGACAATAGAGAAACTGCCACCAAGCTCAAACCCTCAGTTGATCACCCTCCAATCACACTCTCCTCCATAGACGTCTGCAATGCACTGAGCCGGATCAGTGCGCACAAAGCCGCTGGACCAGACAACATCCCTGGACGCGTACTCAGGGCATGTGCTGAGCAGCTTGCTGGGGTTTTCACTGACATCTTCAACCTGTCTCTTACCCAAGCAGCTGTGCCAACATGCTTTAAATGCACCTCCATTGTGCCAGTGCCAAAACACTCCAGCCCAAAGTGCCTGAACGACTACCGCCCTGTAGCACTGACACCCATTGTCATGAAGTGCTTTGAGCGGCTGGTCCTGGCACACCTGAAGGACTTTCTGACATCCACATTGGACCCACACCAGTTTGCCTACCGCAAACTGGTGCCTTGACTGGTGCCTTGGTGCCAACTGGTGCCAAACAGTTTGCCTTGCCGACACTAAAGAAGAATCGGCTGTCCTCGATAGGAGCACAGAAGATGCAGTTTCCATGGCACTGCACTCTGTGCTCACACATCTGGACAATAAGAACACTTATGCACGTATGTTGTTTGTTGACTTCAGCTCAGCATTCAACACTATCATTCCATCCAAGTTAATATCCAAACTTGAAGACCTGGGCATTAACACCTCCCTATGCAATTGGATTATGGACTTTCTGACCAACAGACCACAGCAGGTGAGATCAGGCTCCATCTGCTCCACCACTATCACACTCAACACTGGTGTACCACAGGGCTGTGTGCTAAGCCCCTTCCTCTACTCCCTCTTCACCTCCGACTGCAAGCCTGTGAATGGATCTAACTCCATCATCAAGTTTGCGGACGACACTACGGTGATTGGTCTCATCAGCAACAACGATGAGATGGCCTACAGGGAGGAGATCCAGCACCTAGCCACATGGTGCAACAGCAATAACCTGCTCCTTAACACCTCCAAGACAAAGGAGCTCATTGTGGACTTCAGAAAAGAGTCAAGAGGCACACATGACACCATCCAAATCAATGGGATGGCTGTTGAACGTGTCTCCAGTTTCAAGTTCCTGGGGATCCACATCTCGGAGGACCTGTCCTGGACTACCAACACCTCCAGCCTGGTCAAGAAGGCTCACCAGCGCCTCTTCTTCCTGAGGACACTAAAGAAGAATCGGCTGTCCTCGACTATCCTGGTGAACTTCTATCGCTGTGCAATAGAAAGCATCCTGACCAACTGTGTCACAGTCTGGCATGGGAGCTGCTCTGTTGCAGAGCGCAAGGCACTGCAGCGAGTGGTGAAAACCGCCCAGCGCATCACAGGGACTCCACTTCCATCCATGGAGGACATCCAGAGGAAACGCTGTCTGCGTCGAGCTCGCAGCATTCTTAAGGACTCCTCTCATCCCGCTCACAGACTGTTTTCTCTCCTGCCCTCCGGCAGGCGTTTCAGGTGCCTCCGGACCAGGACCAGCAGACTAAAGAACAGCTTTTTCCCCAGAGCTGTCTCTTTATTGAACTCTGCCCCTCACTGATCCCACTGCCCCTCATATACTACTACACTCTTCTCTCCCACCCCCATTGCACACCTGACTTCACTTGTTATTTGCACTAATGGACTGTCTATACATAACATTTATGTTCATTTGCACTACCAGACTGCTCATTTGCACTGCCAACTGTTCATTACAGTACCGACTGTTTACTATGCATCTTGCACTCCTACACTTTAACTGAAATATGCAATAACTTCTTCCATTGCACTGTTACTTAGATAGCTTCTGTCCATAATTTATTTGCACTACTCTATATCAATTGCACTGCTGCTCACCATAGCCTAACTTATTGTATACATCCACCTGTAAATTTCTTTTTATAGTAATAGCCATCTGTACATTGTTCATAATACATATCCATCTGTAAATCTCTGTTTATAGTAATAGCCACCTGTATATTATGTTAATAGTATATATCCATCTGTAAATCTCTGTTTATAGTAATAGCCACCTGTATATTATGTTCATAGTATATATCCATCTGTAAATCTCTGTTTATAGTAATAGACATCTGTATATTATGTTCATAGTACATATCCATCTGTTAATTTCTGTCTATAGTAAGAGACATCTGTAAATCATGGTCATAGTACATTTCCATCTGTAAATTACTTCTGTACTATTTATTTATGTAACTTATGCAACCACTGTATATCCTGCACTTGCTGCTATTGCACTTCTGGTTAGACCTAAACTGCATTTCGTTGCCTTGTACTTGTACATGTGTAATGACAATAAAGTTGAATCTAATCTAATAAGTTTCATCTGTTATATTGGCTGTAGAGATATATAAATATATGCACTTGTGAATAAAAACAAGGCAAGAAAGTTTTTTTGATGAAGTTGTATTAATATTCAGTACCAGTCAATTTTCTGTTGAACTTCCCTAATTTATGCTCTTTTAAAAGAATGAGGTGTTGCAGTAGGTCTGTAGGAGAGAGTTGAGGTAGTGTTTTATAAGCAAACACCTGTGCCTTGAACTTAATCTGAGCCGCTACTTGGAGCCAGTGCAGAGAGATGAGCAGAGATGTGATGTGCTCTCTAAGGCTCATTGAAGACCAGGCGTGCAGCAGCATTCTGGATCATTTGCAGAGTTTTGAAAGCAAAGGCTGGGAGACCGGCCAGAAGAGCATTACAGTAATCCAGTCTAGAATGACAAGAGCCTGGACGAGAAGCTGTGTTGCATGTTCTGTTAAGAACAGTCTGATCTTTCTAATGTTGTACAATGCAAACCTGCATGACCGTGTTGTTTTCGTTATGTGATCCTTAAAAGTCAGCTGATCATCCATGATTACCCCAAGATTCCTGACTGAAGTCGATGGGGTTATCATTGATGGACCAAGCTGGATGGTAAACTGGTGCTGTTCTAATGGAGTAGCAGGAAATATCAGAAGCTCAGTCTTGGCCAGGTTAAGTTGTAGGTGATGGTCTTTCATCCATGAAGAGATGTCAGCCAGGCAGTCTGAGATTCGTGTGGCTACCGTGGAATCATCTGGATGAAACGAGAGGTGAAGTTGAGTGTCATCAGCATAACAATGGTAGGAGAAACCATGTGCTTGTATGATGGAACCCAGTGATGTGGTGTATACAAAGAAGAGCAGAGACCCAAGAACCGATCCTTGTGGGATGCCGGTGACTAGTCCGTGTGATTTGGACACCTCACCTCCCCAAGCTACCTTGAAGGATTTTTCCTTATATTACTTGAAACAAAGCATACCATGTCCCAATTATGTGCAAACAAATGAAATAAGACATTTTTCGAGATTGTAAAGTATAAATTACTCAAGTGAGATATGTGTTTAGTTTTGTTTAATTTTATGTATATTTTTAGGTCACAGACTTTTATCCACCCTAATTTAATATATTCTTTCAGTTGGTTAAGATATTATTAGGCTATTTATTTTCTTTTTAAACCTTTCATTTTATTTGTAGCCTACCTATTTTTTTATTTATTTTTGAATGAAGCTATAAAATGTTACTTGTACTCGATCTTATTTGTTTTTTTCCCCGTTTTTCTTAATTACTTTAATAGTTTTTTTGGCAAAACAACAGTAATTTTAAAATTAGGGTTATTGTTAATATGTTATTTCCCCTTTATACAATTCACTATGGTACTAGGTGCTTCTACACCGTGAATATGCGCAATAATAACGTACTAATATGAACCATTTTGTTGTAACCTCGGCCAAATTAAGTAATGTAATGTGCCGAGGTATGCCACCCGGTTTAAATTCTCTGGCACCGGAGCTGCAACACAACTTAATGTATTCAGCGATGTAAACAATCTATTCTAAAGTAAATCATCCATATGTGCTCCACTTAAATGCATGGTCTGGACAGGAGCCACTAAGGTAAGACTTAGCTACATTTAATTAATTTATAGAACTCTAGTCTTTGATGATGAATGCCCACTCGCAGTGAAAGCTCACTCCACCCGGGGTGTAGCCTCCTCTTGGAAACTGGCAAAGGGCACCTCTCTGGCAGACATCTGCAGAGCTACGCCCAACACCTTTGCGAGGTTCTACAACCTCCGTGTGGACCCAGTGTCAGCTTGCGTCTTGCTTGGTACGAACAGGTGAGACCAGTGGAGGTTGTAGAACCACGCAAAGGTGTTGTGCGCCTTCTCCCCTCTTATGGTGAGTCAGTTTGCTATCTAGCCTTCAGACTTCCTCTGCAGGTGAAGCCTTGGCACTCCATTCATTTTACTGGCAATGGAGCGGCCTGTCCCCAAGCCAGGTATTGGTCAAGTCGCACCTATCCAGGTGAACCCCTTTACCTGAGCTAGTTGACTCCCAAAGCTGGGCCGTCCCGTGTGACAACGGTAGTCAAAAGTGTCCCAGAACATCTCATTTTGTGTTCAACAGAACAAAAAAAATGATAAAGTAATTTTTCCTACTATGGTAGTCAATGGGACCCAAAAACTGTTTGGCTACAAGCATTCGTCCAAATATCTTTCTCCGTGTTCAACCAAACAAAGAAATGTATATAGATCTGGAAGAACTCGAGGGTGAGTAAATCATACACTTTTATGACTTCAATCTGTATTAGGTACTGTAATGCTTTACAAATAATATCTTCCATTTTTTCTGGAATATATTTGTAATAAGAACAGTCATTAAAGCATAAGCAACATCTGCAAAGACACTCAAAGTGAACTAATAAGGAAGATAGTGGATATGGTAAGGAACGGTACATCACCGACACACACTCTAAGCGGATAACCAATCATGATAGACAAACATGGAAGCCTGCAACCTTTAAGCCAAAAACGTGTAATGGCTAATGCCACGGCTTCTGCGGTACGCAGGAAAGGTGTTTTTTTTCAATTGATGTCAATGGAAGAGAAGTTTCACTACACTGAATAAATAGCTTTTGTGAGGACACAGCTATTTATTTAAGGAGTAGACTGCCTGTCCGTTAATGTTCAACATGTTTTACACCAAACAATATGTTAATTGGGAATGATATGTAGACTGTTATTTTTTAAGAGAACATTTACATTTATGCATTTGGCAGACGCTTTTATCCAAAGCGACTTACATTACATTGTACTATACATTTGTACATTTTGTATAGTAAGCAAGTGGGGGTTAGGTGCCTTGCTCAAGGGCACCTCAGCCGTTACCCGCCAGCCCTGAGAATCGAACCAGCAACCTTCTGGTCATGAGTCCAACTCTCTAACCACTGGGCCACAACTGCCCAGAGAAGGCAGAGTAGTGAATGTTGTGACAGACAGGACTCACAGCATTATCATAGACTTTAATAATATTGAATAATGGATTTAGGTTTTAGCATTTACATTTTATGCATTTGGCAGACGCTTTTATCTAATGCTAACGCCATGCTCTAACCAATGAACTACAGGAAAGCTTGAACTGTAATAACTAAAACTGCAAGTATGCATATGATGCTGATGCAATTTTATTAGAAAAAGGACAATATAGTGAGTACAATATTATATTGTATAAAAACTTATCTATTTGTCAGATAAGTTTTCACAGACATTTTTAACCTGTCTCTTGCTGAAGCAGCTGTGCCAACATGCTTTAAAGATACTTCCATTGTGCCAATGCCAAAACAATCCAGCCCAACTTGCCTGAACGACTACCGCCCTGTAGCACTCACACCCATTGTCATGAAGTGCTTTGAGTGGCTGGTCCTGGCACACCTGAAGAACTCTCTGCCATCCATATTGGACTCATACCAGTTTGCCTACTGCAGCAATAGGAGCACATTTGAACAATAAGAACACTTATGCACAAATGCTGTTTGTTGACTTCCGCTCAGCATTCAACACTGTCATCTCATCCAAGTTAATAGCTAAACTTGGAGACCTGGGCATTAACACCTCCCTATGCAAGTGGATTATGGACTTTCTGACCAACAGACCCCAGCATGTTCGATCAGGCTCCATCTGTTCCACCACCATCACACTCAACACTGGTGTACCACAGGGCTGTGTGCTAAGCCCCTTCCTCTACTCCCTCTTCACCTCCGACTGCAGGTCTGTGAACTAACCCTATGTCCATCATCAAGTTTGCGGATGACACTACAGTGATTGGTCTCATCAGCAACAATGATGAGACTGCCTATAGGGAGGAGATCCAGCACCTGGCCACATGGTGTACAGACAATAACTTGCTCCTTAACACCACCAAAATGAAGGAGCTCATTGTGAACTTGAGGAAAGAGTCAAGAGGTGAGGTAGGGAGAGATTACGCCAGGTCCAGACGGATGTCATCCCGAGGTGAGGAGAGATTCTGGACGAACGTCTTATGCCCATCCCTAATTAGAGTTTAGAGCAGCAGCAGTCGGCAGAACATCCGGTACCACCCTCCTGCGATAACCTTCTGCCTGACTGACCATCCCAGCTCCAGCCCATGCATCCCCACCATCAACCAAGATCAAAGGACTAATTGTTGTCATATTAATGCTAACAGTATTTACAATGCTTAGTATTACATTCTAAACTTACATCACATGACAGTAGTTTGAAGGTACAGCTGCACACCGTTCTTGCTTATAAAGTTCCTTATAACACATTTAACAAAATCAATTTCCTTATTACTTTTACTAAGCTCTCTCTGATAATCTTAAACATTTACTCAATAACCGTTAATCAAAGTCACTGAGTGCAGCTGTGACACGTCATAGGAGAACTGGCCCTCCCGACTGAGACTGGTTTCTCCTGAGGTTTTTTCTCCATATATTTATCATTGGAGTTTGGGTTCCTCGCCACAGGGCCGTAACAGCTTGCTAACCGGGAGACTGCTTTTATTTATGCTTTTTATTTTATTTTATAGTTATTTTATTTTATTAAATTAACTTAAAGGTTTGGTAATTTTACCTTTATTATGTTTCTCTGTTTCTTTCTCCTGTAAAGCTGCTTTGCAACAATGCTCATTGTGAAAAGCGTTATATAAATAAAATTGAATTGAATTGAAAAAACACATGACACCATCCACATCAATGGGATGGCTGTTGAGCGTGTTTCCAGTTTCAAGTTTCTGGGGATCCACATCTCGGCAGACCTGTCCTGGACAACCAACACCTCCAGCCTGATCAAGAAGGCTCACCAGCGCCTTTTCTTCTTGAGGACACTGAAGAAGAATCAGCTGTCCTCGACTATCCTGATGAACTTCTATCGCTGCGCAATAGAGAGCATCCTGACCAACTGTGTCACAGTCTGGTATGGGAGCTGCTCTGTTGCAGAGCGCAAGGCACTGCAGCGGGTGGTGAAAACCGCCCAGTGCATCACAGGGACTCCACTTCCAGCCATGGAAGACATCCAGAGAAAACGCTGTCAGCATCAAGCTCGCAGCATTCTAAAGGACTCCTCTCATCCTGCCCATAGACTGTTTTCTCTCCTGCCCTCCGGCAGGCATTTCAGGTGCCTCCAGACCAGGACCAACAGACTAAAGAACAACCTTTTTCCCAGAGCTGTCTCTTTATTGAACTCTGCCCCTCGCTGATCCCACTGCCCCTCATATACTGCTTCACTCCTCTCTCCCCCCTTACTGCACACTGGCTTCACTTTGTTATTTGCACTACTGGACTGTCTACACATAACATTTATGTTCATTTGCACTACCAGTCTGCTCATTTGCACTACCAGTCTGCTCATTTGCACTGCCGACTGTTCATTTACAGCAACAACTGTTACATATGCATCTTTGCACTCCTGTACTTTAACTGGAATATGCAATAACTTATTCCATTGCACTGTTACTTGGATAGCTTCTGTCCATAAATTATTTGCATTACTTTATATCCATTACACTACTGCTCTCTAGCCTAACGTATCATTGTATATATCCACCTGTATATTTCTGTTTATAGTAATAGCCATCTGTACATTATGTTCATAGTACATATCCATCTGTAAATTACTTGTATAATACTGATTTATCTTGCACTTATGCAACCTCTGTATATCCTGCACTTGCTGCTATTGCACTTCTGGTTAGACCAAACTGCATTTCGTTGCCTTGTACTTGTACATGTGTAATGACAATAAAGTTGAATCTAATCTAATATCTAATATATAATCAAATACACCCTAAGCAGTGTGCAGCAATCACTGCAGCGCCCAGGGAGCAAATGGTGGTAAGGTGCATTTGAAGCAGCCTTTGAATTGGGACAGCTTTACTAGTCTTCAGTCGAGCTGCTGTGTCTTAAAATTAAGGCTTCAAAGCCCCCGATTTGGGACACAGCCTAAAGCAGCGTCTGAACTCGTTCACTTGTTCACTCATTCGCTTGTTCACTCATTCACTATTTTTTATATAGCGAATGCTAAATAGTCCATTTTATGGGGAAGAAGTGAATAAAAATGAATGAATGATTTCAGACACTGACGTAATATACCCTGCATCTGACAGTAATAAGACACACATTCGTCATAATGCTTATATCGCCTGTGTTGCTTTATGGGTTGCTTTATAAAATGGTAAAGTTCATTTTCACCTTATTTGTCAAGTTTTTGCATTAGTTTTTAAAAAAATAAAATAAAACAACTGTTTGCCACATTTATTTACTATTTATTATGTTTAAGAATTTTTTTTAAAAGATATTTAAAATAAAGCACCACTGTCTATAACATTCATTTAATCTGTTTATTCTCAAAAACTAGAAAATAACTGTCAACAAGAACAAACACAAGTGTATAAACGTGCATTCGCAGCATTAATGGTCACTTTCTTCCAGCATTCTAATCAGGTGATTGATTCACACTGTATCATGGGAAATGAAAACATGGGAAATGAAATGTGAGTGAACAAGTGTAGGGAATGAATGTAGGGAATGAGTGTTTACATTGTTTAAAATGTGATGTTTACATTGTTTAAAATGTGATGTTTACATTGCATAAGTTTTAAGTTTACCATGTTGGCAGAAATATCAGTTACACACACCAATGTCTTTTCTTTTAAGGTTCCCATTATTATCCCTATCTTGGTGCTGTTGGCTGCTGTATTCCTGGTGTTGGCACCCATTATTGATGATCCTCAGATTGAGTACCTCTATGTGACTCTCTTCATACTGAGTAGCATTGTGATTTACATACCCTTCATTCACTTCAAGCTGTTTCCAGGAGTTTTAAATAAACTTACAATCTTCCTCCAACTCTTCCTAGAAGTGGCACCAACTGACAAAAATGTGTGATTCTGAGTAAACAGTGTTTTGTGTAATAGTCTCTAAATGGAACTTTCTGACTTGCATGTAAAATACAAATTATTTAATCAACAAGAAGTTTCTACTGTAAATGGTTCTTAAAATCAGGTTAATCAAATTTAATGTATTGTAAGTTCAGAAGAGATGGGAGTGACATAATTTTATATGATTTACCATTCAATTCCCGCAAATTATTAAACCTTTGCCTTAACTGTACTTTAAATGTATTAATTAATTTCAAGTTTGCTTAAATTGTCATGGTAAATTTGATATGAAACTGGATGGGAAAACTGTATCCTGTATAAACATCAGCATTAAAGTGCAGGTAGTCTCACAGAGGAAGACCTTTTAGACTGAAGCTGGAAGGCCTTCTGGTTGATATGTAAAGCAATGAATCACAGTTTGGCTTTGTTTTCAGGAGGATTGGTAATGACATATCATGATAACATCAATTGTCAAGAACCAAATAAATTTGTTATAACTGACATGCTGCCATATTTGATTCATTTATGGACATACAATATACATGTACAATACACATATGTCACTAAATGATTTTACAATATTTATTTAAGCTTAAAAACATTAAAATACGGTGATATCATTTGTGTTTTTGTGAGGATATGTGCATTTGTACCAGGACTTGTTTTACATATTGTTCACTGCTACAGCTGTCACAGTAACCAGCTGGAGTGCCCGCTTGCTCCACTAGAGGGCACTCTCCACTACACCTGGACTTTACAAATTGCACTACACTTCCCATAATCCATTGCTGAACTTGTTTTCCATGATTGCATTCACTTGTGTCTTGTTATGTTGCACTTCTGTCTATATATACCCGGTTCACTAATGCTGCGTCCCAATTCGCCTACTTATACTATGCAATTAAAGTATGTACTGTTTTTGTTATGAAAAGTATATACATTTTACTGTGTAGCAAAACAATATGCACACACTGGAACATATTAACAGGAAACGGAAGTGGCCATTGTTGCCTTGTGGCCAATAACTGTCACACACATCAAAATACATTTCTTCTTTTCATTTAAGTATTTATTCGTTCATTGTTTCATATGTAATGTTAACGCTATAGTTAAATTTATTAATTTAGTGACGCATCAGTTTTTTAATTTTATTAATGCAGTGAAGCGTCACTAAACTCTGCCTACTCGCGGTAAGTTGTGGGTAGTATCAGCCGTTAGAGTGTGCATCATTTTGCACTTCGAATTTTTACCAGAAGTAGTAGACCATCCGGGAATCTTTGGAATACTATTTTCAACATACTATCGTGGCCCAGTGGTTAGAGAGTTGGACTCATGATCAGAAGGTTGCTGGTTCAATTCCCAGGGCTGGTGGGTAATGGCTGAAGTGCCCTTGAGCAAGGCACCTAACCCCCACTTGCTTACTATACAAAATGTATAGTACAATATAATGTAAGTCGCTTTGGATAAAAGCGTCTGCCAAATGCATAAATGTAAATGTAAATGTACTATGATTTGGAACATACTCATTCTATTTTCGAATACTATTTAGGACGGATAGTATGCGATTTGGGACGCAGGATAAGTCACTCATTGCCAGAGATGTATAAAGTACTAGAGACCCAGACTTGAGTAAAAGTACAAGTGCTCTATCAAAAAAGTGACTTGAGTAGAAGTTGAAGTGCTCTTTAAGCACCACACTTAAGTGGAAGTACTAAAGTATTCAACATTTTTTGTACTTAAGTATTGCAAGTAGTTTATTGTAAAATTTGCTACTTAAGTACTGAAAGTAAAAGTACAAGTATTGTGTTATGTAGTTAAGGAGAGCAGTCAAAAGTTTGAACATCATATTGTTCATATTATTTCAAATGTTTAGCCTAAAGGACACTCATAATTCCTTTGTCTGTAGCAGCAGTACAAGGACAGGAATGTACAAGAGCACCTTAAAACACCTTTAACTCTTTGTAAACAAAAACAGATCAAGTATGCCCCTTCCGACATTAGTGATGGGTCAAAAACAATTAAATGGGTTTAATTTGCGAAAGGCAGAATGGGAGCATGCGTGGTTTTCTTGATTGCTTGATTCGCTCAATGATGAGCCAGCTTTATCAAACCTGGTGACAGAACCATCTACTGCTCTGGCAGTGATAATGTGTGTTTGGAATGGATTATAATTGTAACGAGTAATGATGCAGCACATAAAAAATGTTTCGGAGTAGAAGTATTAAACTTATCGAAAATATGTACTGAAGTAAAAGTGGAAGTAGGAGAAAAAAGAATACTCCAGTAGAGTACAGATACAGCCTTTTAGTACTTAAGTACAGTAGTGAAGTAGTTGTACTTTGTTACTTTACATCTCTGCTCATTGCTAAGTCTTGTTGGTGTCATACTGAATTTCTGAGCATTCTACCCTGTTGGATTATTCGTGTTTTTGACCTTGGATTATATCTCATTTTGTGAACCTCTGCTGCCTGCCCTGACCATTGCCTGCTTCACTGTTTTCTGCCTGTTTGCTGCCTGTCCTGACTCGAGGCAAGGGGCCGTTTTCTCGGAGAGGCACCGGACAGACACCTCTAGGGGCATCGTGGCGCTGCGCCCTCGTCCACAAAGAAGCCTACGTCTGCCCCCTTGCCACCTAATTTCATTGCTGCATACACAAGGAGCCTATCTGTGCACCCTTGCTCCCTAGTCGGGGCGTGATGTCCAAACGAATCCAAAATGTCCCCCTTGCCCCCTAGTCTGGGCAAAATGTCCAAAACACTCCAGAACGTCCCCCTTTCCGCCTACGTTCTGTTTTTCTCCCTTGCGCACTTGGGGCCCCCTAGAGGCCCGTCGTCCTTTGTGGCGCCTCCAGGTTGGCTCACGAATCGGGATCTCGAGTTCCCTGCTTCTAGATTACCCAGAAGTACCTCGAAAAAAGATTGAACCCCACTTTTGTTCAGTTTGCCCATTCAAGAGCCTCTGTCTGGCTGTGAGAGAAAGAAGCCTGTTTGAGAGATTTTTACAAAACACACTAGAAAATTATCCCTCTGCTCTAGAAAACTCTCTGTATGTGAAACAGGGTCCCACAGGCTACCAGAATCTAAAGTTTGGGACCCCATCAAGCCCCTGGGAGCCGTACAGAAGCTCCTGACACTCATAACCTATCCCATTCATTTTCATGAAAAGGACTAAATCTTTGGCTTCTCGCGGCCACCTCATTCGGTTTCCAGAGTTTGAAGCTGGTACATACTTAATTGTCCATTATGGGGATGTTACAGGCCGTATATTTTCCTTGAATTTTTTTGGTGTTTTTTTTCAAGCACTCGCCATACTCCAAGGGGTACAGGCTTTGAATATGTGGTGCGTGAGCGTGTGACGAACTAGCGTTCGAAGCCCCAAGATTTTTGTACAAAAACAAAGCAGATTTAAGCAGAAAAGGCTGAGCAGAGACTTATTTTTGTGAAAAGTGCCTTTGTATGCAAAGTAAGCATTTTAACAGGCTGACGTGTACAATATACTATAATGGGGTGCTTGCACAGTCTTCCTGTGATTTTGCTGAGACACCGGAAGTCCCACTGGTAACTTATTTGACTTGGTCCTTAAGCTTCTGGAGCACATTAATGAGCTTTAATGTACACCAATATGAAGGATTGTGCCTCCTTTGCACTTAACTGTTAGATTTACCTCTATAACTCATTGCAAAAGCAAATAATGGTCGTTAACAGTCTTTGTACATTCACCACCAACAAGGGCCCCGTCAAATAAGTTACAGATGTTGAATGAAATTTCTCAAAAAATGTGTCCAAATATGCATCCCACTTATAACCTATTAAACATGTCCAACATAGGTAAATAATGGACACACTGTTTTTAGGCTTCTGAAGCGCATCGATGAGCTTTAATGTACATAATTGAAAAGGACCATGTCTCCTTTACACCCTACAGTCGGTTTAATCAGTATAACTCACTGTCAATGCAAAGGAGGACCATTTAGAAGGTTTGAACATGATCTGCTTATGTGGACTCCGTCGAATCAGTCACAGATGTAAGAAAAATCTAAAAAAAAGCAACCTTATAATCTGGAGCGCATTCGTGAGTTCTAATGTACATCATCATGAAGGGCTGTGTCTCCTATGCACTTTACTGTTGGTTCGAGCTATATAACTCATTGAGGCAAATAAGACCATAAGAGTCTGGGTGGCAGCTCAGTTTCAGGGCCTCCGGCACGTCTAGGTGGCTAGGGGCGGGGCCTGGGGGACACCCTGCCCCGAATAGGCGTCAAGGGGGATGCATAGGCACCTCGTGTACCCAGGGGTCTAACCCCCACCCTACCCCACCTCCTTGCAGGCCCGCTCCTTACCCGCTCGGAGCGCGTCAAATAGGTGCGGGTTGTACGACTGGTCGCCCTCTCGTGGGGTCTCCCCAAACTTCTAACCTGCCAACGTGAACAAAATGAAATAAACATGTGAAACAGAACTGTACCGGCCTTCTCTGTCTTTTGCTGAACCCTGTTGAGCATTGTCTGTTCCCCACTTTGGTAAATTCCAGTGTGACACCATAGCGTCTAACGGAGTCGGACACTGGAATTTACCAAAGTGATAGAGACAATATTCAATGATTCAAGAGTTGGCACCAGCTGACAATGAAGTGGGACGGCTGATGAGCGTATTTGGCATGCTGTCCCGGGGAGGGAGCTTTGTCCGGGGTGAAAGCCCTAGGTCCGGAGTGGGCCCAAACCCGGGGCTTATCCCCAAAAGATGCAAGTGGTTTAGGGACAGCAGAGAGGCTGGCTTGAGAGGAGAGGTGCTTGCCCATTGGGTCGGACATGTTCCCCAAGAGAGGCTGACTTGAGAGGAGAGGTGCTTGCCCATTGGATGGGGCTCTGTGGAGTGCTGCTGAGGTGGTGGATAAGGTGCGAAATCCGCTGGGCTGAGTGTGAGGTGAAACATGGGGTCTGAAGGGAGCAATTGCTGCTGTAGTACTGGCTTGATTGGTGAAGTAGTAAAGTCTGCGCTGCAAAGCGTGGGAAGAAAGCACGGGCACTGGCGGGGCGGTCGCTGCTGCGTTACTGGCTTCGAATAGAGGAATTGGGGTCTGCGGCTGCAGAGTGTGAGAAAGAAGCACGGGCCCCTAAGGGGCGGTCGCTGCTGCGATACTGGCTTCGGTTGGTGGGATTATGAGGTCTGCGGCTGCAGAACGTGGGGGAGAAGCACAGGCCCTTGTGGGGCGGTCGCTGCTGCGATACTGGCTTCGGGTGGATGGTTTGGTAAGTTTGCTGCTGCAGGGCTTGGGATGGAAGCACGGGCCCTTTGCGGGGCGGTCACTGCTGCAATGCTGGCTTCGGGTTGTAGGAGACTGCTGTGGCATGGTGGATCTGTCGTAGATGTGAAGCCGCTTGGTAAGGAGGCATGGTTGTGGAAGGGTTGCCGGGGAGGACAGTTGTTGAAGATGGTGGTGGGATGGGTGCGGAAGTTAGATGAGGTGGGCGATGAGGGTTCAATGGCCTTCTTTGATAAGTGAGCGGTCTGACCTGATGTACCTCCTGAATGCTTCTGACGACCAGCGGCCCAGAGTTTGGATCTGGGGTTCGGATAGGCCTTTTTGGGCGGCTTTGGTGGCTGTGCCTATGCGGAATGAGTGGCTGGAGAAATGGTCGGTTGGAAAGCCGGAGAGGCGTAGGACGGCTTTGAGATGTTTTTGAAACCAGAACCTGGAGGTGGGACAGTTGGAATCATCTGTGAAAAGGGGTTCGGAGGAGAGTATGGTCTGGGGCGACGGAATTGCAGGTAGGCTGAGAGGGCTTGGAATGGTTGATTGGGAGACTGGAGGTTGAAGATATAGATATGGTGGCCTTTGTTAGTTTGGTCTGTTTTGCTGTGCTTGATAAAGAAGGAAATGGTTTCTGAGTCGAGTATGGCTAGGTTGGAAAAGGTTGGATGGACTTTTGGGTTGAAGCTAGAATGGATGGTGAGCTCTGAGCAACGCAGGAAACCAAAAAGAGGTGGGACGTGAGAGGGAGTCAATGATCTGATTTTTGCAGCCGGGTATTTGCCGTTTGGTTGGTGTAGAAAAATGTGATGCCGTTCCACTGCTTGAGGAATTTTATCCACAATTCGAGCTCGTTGCGACACGGGCTGGAGAGGGATAAATGGTCCTCTAAGGCCTGGACTGAAGATGCGAGGGAGAGGAGGTGCGAGATGAAGGGGGTGAGGGATGATGCACATCGCAAAATTTAAGTACCCCAGGACTGAGAGCAGCTCTCGTTTGGAGCAAGACGTTAGAGTGAGCAAATTGACTGCGGCTGAAATTTCCTTTGTTAGGGATGCTTGGAAATGTACTGAGTCTAGGATGATGCCTAAATATTCGATGGTTGTGGATGGGCTCGAGGTTTTTTCCTGGGCGAGGGGAATTCCTAACTTGGCAAAGACGTGTTGGACGGTCGAGAGGTGGTGGGCTGGGATGGCGTTGGGGGGTGAAATGATTAAAAAATCGTCTAGGAGGTGGATGAGATATGGAATTTGATAATTGTTGGAGAGGATCCAACAGATGGCGTCTGACAACAAGTCGAAGATTTTGGGACTGCTGTGGCAGCCGAAAGTTAAGCGGACTGTAAAATAGAATTTGTTTCGCCAGTGAATGCAAAACAAATGCCAAAAATCGGGATGGATGGGCATGATTTTAAAAGCAGAAGCGATGTCGATTTTTGTTAGCCATGCTCCGTGGCCGGCGTTTTTAATTAAGGAGATGGCTTGGTCGATGTCGTGGTACTGTAGGAAAATTCATCAGTTGAAATGAGGCTGTTGATGCTGGGGAGAGGAGAATTGTGGGGGGAAGAAAGGTCAATGATGAGACGTTTCTTCCCTGAAAATTGTCTTGTGGCTACGCCAATGGGGCTTACGCGGAAGTAACTGAAAGGCGGGCCTATCATGAATTTTGAGTCAATTTCCTTTTGAGGTTGGGGCAGATTAAACTGAGGGAGGGGGAAGTTGTGACACCGGGGTTGAAACCGTGTGAGAGACCCTGCAACAAATAATCAGTGAAATGGGAATCTTGGTGGAAAGATAACTCGAAAGACAAGCAAAGAATGTTCACAGGAGTCGACAAATAGTTATGTTTTTTATTTGCAGATTTGGAAACCGGGCAAATCAGGCGAGCTTGAGCACCGCCGCAAAAAGAACATACGTGTAAGAAACGGCAGCGGGGTCTGACGCACTTCCCTACGTTGAATTTCATGCATGCTTTGTTTTAGGAAGGGGGGTTGCAGTTTGGAGAAGGGTGGCTGAGATGATTGGAGGTTTGACTGGTAAAATGCGGAACGTAGTTGGTTAACTTGGGGTAGGGTGGATTCGCTAGTATCTGGTTCCTGATGTTGTTGGTGACGGGGGGAGGTTCCAAAGCCAGCGCGTTGGGTGGGATGGGCATCGACGAGGCGGAAGCCAGCGTGAAGGGAGGGTGGGCTGGAGGGAGAGAGAAAGGTGGAATGAAGTGCGCAGCTGGAGCCGAGTGCGGAGGCATCCTCACGCTTGTGTCGGCTCCTAAGGCCGAAGTGGTTAGAAGATATTCTGGAGGGAGAGAGAGAGGCAAAAAAGAAGGTGCCGCTGGAGCCGAGTGCGGAGACTGCCTGCTTGAGATTCGCTTGGGATGGTTTGTCGGGTGCTGGAAGCTTGTAATCCGTTTGATTCCGGAGGGCTGTCCTGGTTGACAGAGTTTTCTGGTGAGAATTGGCCAGCTGGATTAATTATCTGCTTGTGCTCCTCCCGAATTTAGTTAATTAAACATCATTTTGTGTTCAAAAGCCACATGTTTTTCAACCTAAACAGAATCAAAATGAAGTTAAAACTGGCCCATCTTGCATCTGATGTAGCCTACTGTGCATCAGAACCACTCTGCATATCGTCCAAAGCATACCTTTTAAGATATACACCTATATTTCATACAGAGGTGTCCCAGGATTTGTCCCTGTATGATAATGTCATATTATCACGTATAATGTGTCGTTTGATTTTAGTTGATCAGAATCAGAATAAGCTTTATTCGCCAAGTGTGCACTCACAAGGAATTAGTTCTGGTTAAAGGAGTTCTTAAACACACAGTATACACATAACACAAGAAATAGAAAAGGAAAATAATATACAAAGGTGCAGTTTAGTTATGTGCAAGTGTGCCTAGTAAGTACTGTATATTACAACTGTGTACTGTACATGTTTAAGACCAAGAAAATATAATAATATGTATTTACTTAAAGTGTCAGAGTAAAGATATTGCACTGATATATATATCACTTAACAACTAGGAGGTTATGGTGGATGTACTAGCTGTTCAGGTTTGAGATGGCCTGCGAGAAAAAAACTGTTCTAGAAATCTAGATGTTCTAGTGCGCATTGTTCTGTATCATCTGCCTGATGGCAGGAGTTCAAACAGATTGTGTCTAGGGTGGGAGGGATCTTTGATGATGTTACCAGTCCGTTTCTTCACCCTGGAGTTGTACAAGTCGTGGACATTGGGCAGGGACACACCAATAATCCTCTCAGCTGTTTTAACAGTCCATTGCAGTCTACTTATGTCTGATTTGGTGGCTGAACCAAACCAGACTGTAATAGATGTACACAGAACTGATTCAATCACAGCTGTGTAGAATTGTTCCATCAGCTCCTGTGGTACATCGAACTTTCTCAGTCAGCGAAGGAAGTACATTCTTTGCTGAGCTTTTTTGACAATGGAGTCTATGTGGGTCTCCCACTTCAGGTCCTGTGAGATGGTAGTGCCCAGGAACCTGAATGACTCCATAGCTGTCACAGTGCTGTTGTGAATGGTGAGGGGAAGAAGTGATGGAGGGTTCCTCCTAAAGTCCACAGTCATCTCCACAGTTTTTAGAGTATTAAGCTCCAGGTTGTTTTGATTACACCAGACAGCCAGCTGTTCAACCTCTCCTCTGTATGCAGATTCATCACAATCCTGGATCAGGCCAATGATTGTGGTGTCATCTGCAAACTTTAAAAGTTTGACAGAGGGGTCGTGTGAGATGCAGTCATTGGTGTACAGGGAGAAGAGCAGTAGAGACAGAAAACAGCCCTGAGGAGCTCCAGTGCTGATGGTGAGGGTGCTGGATGTGAAATTCCCCATCCTCACTAGCTGTTGTCTGTCATGACAAACAGAGGGAGACCCAGATGCGGAGATGACAGAACAGTTTATTATAAATTGACCACACACACCCACAGAAAAAGTCAGCGACCGCCGGGAATGTTACGTCCGGGAAGAGAGAGATATACACAATCCAGCGGGGAGAGCGCTCGACCCGCGACCCACAAGGGGAGAAACAACTTCCAGAGCCAAGAGGATAAATCCGGCGGGGAGTCCCCTCGACCCGCAACCCACAAGGGGAGAAAGAACTTCCAGAACAAAAAGGATAAATCCGGTGGGGAGTCCTCTCGACCCGCTACCCACGAAGGGAGAATCAAATCCTGGTTGGCAGGTTAAGTCCGGCGGGGAGTCCTCTCGACCCGCAACCCATGAAGGGAGAAGAGAAATCCAGCTTGGAAGACGGGAAGTGGTGGTGTGTGTGTAGAACACAGGTGTCCGGGCGCCAGCGGGAAACTACGGTGAAAACTAGGAGATGAGGTGGCAGAACAAGGCAAAACAAAAAAACAAGAAAAAACAGCTAGGCTTGGTAATAATAAACTAGACAGGACAAGACTGGGAGGTCAGGCATAAACTGCGATACACAACAACAATTTAACGATTCAACAAGGACGAGAGAATGCAAGGGGAATAAAAAGTAAAAGCTAACAAGGCTAACTAGAAGCAGGTGGAGGGGCGATCAACGAGCAGGGCTAAACAACGAGATAACCTACAGGTGCGAGAGTAAAACAAAAGTGAGTAGAGAGAGACCAGATAGGGAGACATGGAGGGGAGGGGCGAGTGACGCAGACACCAAACATGAGGTGCGCTGTCAACGCAACCCACGTGCTCGACACAAAACAAAACACACAGGCATTTTACATTTACATTTACGCATTTGGCAGATGCTTTTATCCAAAGCAACTTACATTGTATTGTACTATACATTTGTACATTTTGTATAGTAAGCAAGTGGGGGTTAGGTGTCTTGCTCAAGGGCACCTCAGCCGTTACCCGCCAGCCCTGAGAATCAAACCAGCAACCTTCTGATCATGAGTCCAACTCTCTAACCACTGGGCCACGACTGCCCACGGCATGACAGTTGTCTGTCTGTGAGGAAGTTAGTAATTCACTGACAGGTGGACATGGGTACAGAGAGCTGAGTGAGTTTAGTCTGAAGGATGTTTGGTATGATTGTATTAAAGGCCGAGCTGAAGTCCACAAACAGGATCCTGGCATATGTCACTGGTCTTTCACGGTGTTGCGGAATACATTGCAGCATCATGTTGACTGCATCATCTACTGACCTGTTTGCCCGATAAGCAAACTGAAGAGGGTCTAGCAAGGATCCAGTGATGTTCTTTAGGTGGGCCAGCATCAGTCTCTTAAACGACTTCATGACCACAGATGTCAAGGCAACAGGTCTCTAGTCATTTAGCCCTGTGATCTTGGGTTTCTTCGGCACAGGGATGATGGTGGAGCGTTTGAGGCAGGAGGGGACTGCTCCAGTGATGTATTGAAGATCTTTGTGAAGATGGGTGACAACTGGACAGCACAGGCTTTAAGGCATTCAGGTGAGACACCATCTGGCCTTTTGCTTTCCTGATCTGTTTCCAGAAGACCCGGCACACATCTTCTTCATAGATCTTAAGTGCAGTGGCAGGAGGAAGGGGGGCCGAAGGTGTTGATGGTTGTGACTGGAGAAGGTCAGAGTGGGTGTGGGGTGTGAAGCTGGGCTTTTCAAACCTGCAGTAAAACCCATTCAGGTCTTCAGCCAATTGTTGACACGTCACAGAGTTGGGGGATGGCATCTTGTAGCTGGTGATAGCTTTCAGGCCTTTCCACACAGAAGCAGGGTAGTTGGTTGAAAACTCGTTTTTCAGCTTTACGGAGTAGCTCTGTTTGGCTACTTATATCTCCTTTTTCAATGTGTATTTGGCCTGGTTGTACAAGGCTTTATCTCCACTTCTGTAAGCTTCCTCTTCGGCCTGGCGAAGTTGTTTGAGTTTTGCTGTGACCCAGGATTTGTCATTACTGTATGTGTGATAGGTCCTGGTAGGAATGCACAACTCCTCACAAAAACTCACATATGATGTCACAGTATCTGTGAGCTCGTCCAGGTCATCTGCAGCAGCTTCAAAAACACTCCAATCAGTGCATTCGAAACAGGCTTTTAGGGCCTGCTCTGTTTTGGTGGTCAGTTTTTAATTCAAGTTTCTGCTTGTATGTTGGGAGAAGGTGGACCAAGCAATGATCGGAAAGCCCGAAAGCAGCTCTAGGGACAGCGTAATATGCATCCTTTAATGTGGTGTAGCAGTGGTCCAGGGTATTTTTGTCTCTGGTGGGACATGTAATGTTTTGTTTATATTTTGGCAGTATGCGAGTGAGATTCACCTTATTAATCTCACTTAATATTAAGTGAGTTCGGGTGCCGCAGTTCTGTCTCTGTAATCTGATCTGACAGCTGTTGCAGTGCAGCGCTCACGCACGCGTCCGGAGGGATGTAAACACTAGAATGAACGAGGAAAACTCACGTAGGGAGTAAAACGGCTTGCAGTTGATGAAGAATGCTTCTAAGTCAGGGCAACACATCTTCTTTAACGGTGCCAGTGATTTTCTGGAATCTGTGTGTGTGTTCACATACATCAACAAATTATTAGATTTAATTGAGTTTTGCATCAAACACAATGTAATTTATCTTGCAATGAACGATCGCACAGCATAATTGTCACGCACTGGAAGGAGAGACGCAAAAGCAGATGAGAGTTCAAAAGTTTATTAAAGAGTACATTTCACAAGATCATCAAAATTACATTTCATGCAGTGTTTGAAAGTAAGCAGTCTGCCAAGTTGTAAATCCGAAGGTGAACGAATAACAAAGTTTTCAGCTTGGAAAAAGGGAGTCGACTCTGAATCACGCGAACGAGCCGTGACCTGTCGGAATCTTTGACCTCCGTATATATACACGTCACTAGAAATAGTGACTCCTGCCCGCGAAAACTTGAACACGCGCTAAACCAATCAAAGCAGACTAGACCGTAAGATCATGGTCACCGTAAGATCATGTTCAACTGTTGCACAACACTTGGCCTCTGACAACTCAGGTTTGTTCAAGAATTTTTGAGTCTCGTGCACCTGCGACATGTGCAGCAAACAGCCAATCACACAGAACATGGGAAGCATCTTCAGTTTGATTGACTTCTTGTGAGTGTCGGCACAATTCACTTCTCTGTTGAAGATGAAGAGATTATTATAAAAATAAATCTCATGAATTGAAACACATGAACACTGCTGCAGTAAAGGTTTAAGAAGACAGCTATTGACTATTACATTTACATTTACGCATTTGGCAGATGCTTTTATCCAAAGCAACTAACATTGCATTATACTATACATTTGTTTCTAAGTATGTGTAATCCCTAGGATCGATCCCATGACCTTGGCGTTGCTAGCGCCATGCTCTAACCACTGAGACACAGGAAAGCTATATCGATATCGAAGTGAATCAACTGAATTTAAGTAATTTATATGGGTTCACAAAAAGGTTAAAAGAAACATGTATTCTTCATCAGTTTAAAAAGCTTTATATACTATTTATATGTATAAAGTTTAATGTATGTAATTAATATTAGGGGAGAGTGGGGATGGTTGCAACATCGGGCAGTTGCAACGGGGCTTATTTTTCCAATTAGGAATGAGCTAGAGTGATGATGCTCATACTGCACATGGTTAGTTTGCCCCTTCCTGCTTCTGGTAAAAAATACAATTTTAACATAAAAAAGTATTTTTTAATGCTGAGAATTTTTCTTATACTGTCTAAACAGTTTGTGTGAAGCATTACCTATTCATATAATTTAAAGTAGTATTTTCGTAGCTTCTAAAAGGCATAGCTACCAAGTGTCAAAGCCATTATGTCTAGCTAAGATGGGATATTTTATCATGACTGCTGTCACAGTCATCAGCTGGAGTGCCCTTGAGCTCCACCAGAGGGCACTACAGAAGTAACCTAAGCCTTTCACATTGCACTACACGTCCCATAATCCATTGTATTCGTTATCCATGATTGCATTCACCTGTGTCTTGTTATCTGTTGCACTTCTGTCTATTTATACCCGGTTCACTTGGTCACTCATGGCAAAGTCTTGTTTTGCATTTCTGAGCGTTTACCTTGTTGTATTGTTCATGGTTGACCCTGGATTGGTTCTTGGTTTTTTGTAACTTTGTTGCCTGTTTCACCGTTTTTGCTTGTTTGCTGCCTACCCTGACCATTGTCAGTACAATTGTTGTTCTATTAAAACTGCATTTAGATCCTCATTCTTTGTGTCTCGGAGCGGTTCATGACAACTGCCAGTGTATGGACAGTTTTAACATTTTACTTTTTTATTTGTGATACAAATTTATTGTAATGATTAATCAAAACATGGTTTGATACTCATTACTCATGTTTTTCCAATTTAGTCCTTATACAGTCAATTCAACTGTCAGTTCAGTTCAAAGAATTGCACACACATATTTCAGTAAATTTTCAGTGTCTTGATCTTCAATCAAAATATTTTGCCTGTTTAAAAAGTAAATAGCTTTTGATTTTTAAGGGTCTACTTTGGTTTATGGAGTGTCCGATAACAGGTTTATGTACATACATGGTGTAAAAACACTACTATTTCGTAATAATAAGCAGTTATTATTACCTTACTTCTTGACTGATTCTCAAATGATTCGTTCTGCGATTCATCTGTCTAATCTCTGCCTTTCCGCTAGCCTAGTCTGATGTGATTGGTCAGATGGTCTAGTCTGCTGTGATTGGTTTAGCGCATGTGTTCAAGTTTATGTGGGCAGGCGGGGACTATTTCCAGTGACGTATATACACGGCGATTAGAGAATTTTGATGATCTTGTGGTATGTACTCTTTAACTTTTTAAAGACCCTGTCTGTTAATAAATAAAATTAAGAAATTGCAAAATTATGTTATAAAATATATTTTTTATTACATTTTGATGAATGTTGCAACTGTCCCTGTGGACCGTTGTAACTGTCCCCTGCTATGGATCAGTTGCAACATTTGAATTTGTCTGTTCAAGTATAAATTGTGTGCATATTTTTATACATACATATGTTACAGCAATGTGGGTGGGTAGCTGATAGATGTGGGTTTACAATTTTGGCTTTCCTCTTAAAAGGAATACTGAAGAAAGAGAAACTGAAAGAAAAAACAATTATCAACTCATAATAATTATATGAATATTCTATATTAATTATATATAATATTAATAAAAAATATTTAAATATGACAATTATCAGCAAAACGATTATCCCTCTAAAATCTTATAATTTTAACTTCTTTAATTTGGAGCGAGAGATGGTTTTATTGTGCCAGATATATCTTTGATCACAGCTGATTGGTCCAGTTTTGATTTGTGATCTTTAACCCAGAATAAAATCTGAGCCAGGCCAGACCAGTCTTGTAGTGTAAGTTACTATAGCGATAAAACCTACTCAAAATCATCCCACCTTCTTAAGCCCGAAAACTCAATTTGCTCAAGCTAAACATGAACTTACCTGGGTAAAAACCAAAACCAGCTTTGTGCAACAGGCCACAGGTTAAATTGAAGATGTTAAAATGGGCAAACTCCAGAGTATTAAAAAATATGGATTTTATTTTTAACAAACAAAAAATGCATTAAAAGGCTCACATGAAATAAACCATAAATTAACTTCAGCTTCATTAATTGGTTGATTCTTGTTTTCAATTAAAAAAATATATTTTTTGTTGTGCATGTTGTTTGTAATTTATGGCCAGGTCTCTGTATATTCTTCGCAAAACTAATACTCCAAACAAAACTTCATGCAAACACTACATCATGCATTGCATACATAACTGTTAGAATATAAAGAAATAATAATATTAATTTCTTTTTCCCACTTGTTATGTGATTTCTGTGCCCTAGCCTAGCAGCGGTAAAAGCGCGCGTCAGTGTCAAACGGTTTACAGAACTCTAGCCAATCAATTTACAGAGCCTAAGCAGCACTTAAGCCAATCAAACTGAAGACGACAGATGTTTTTAGCCAATTAAATTGAAGAACACAGAACTTCAGCAGGGGGGCGCTAAAAGAAACCAAGCGCGAATTCAGTTATAATAGTAAGTTATGGGAAGGCATTATCAGGGCGAACACAATAAAGACAACTGTTATACAATAAAGATGATAAATGGTAAGATTGCAAACTACTTAACTTTTGTGAATTCTGCTGTTGTAAATGAAAACAAATGGTGGTTTGTCACATAATGTAAGATGTGTAACGTGCATTCAAATTAACATGCCTAAACCATAACCGATAGCATATTGTTTAGCATTCAATGCATAAGATAAGACTGTGCGTATATGTTGGATTTAATTTACAATTAAATAAATTGCAAAACTATTATCACAGGTACTGAAATTACTATTTTTATTGAATGTACAGTTTTATTTAATCAGTTTGAGCTTATTATGTAATTAAGCCCAAAGAGTGAATATTTTCTCTCCTCTATAATCCTAAATGCGCACTTTTGTTTAAACTACATGTTGATTTTGGACATTATATCTCATGTAAAATAACAGTTTTTAGATAAGTCTAGTCATACCTTTATGGCAGCATGTTTGTAAATTCTTTCAAAATGTAGTAAATTATTCATAAGTAGGAAGTCATCACCCTCAGACTTAAAACAGAGTAAAACTCAGGTGTGTTACATGTAGTAGTCAGTGAAGTGTAATTTACAACAGTTCAACATTACATTAACCTACATTACACTGATATGCTTAGGCAGGCTTTTATGTCATTCTGATGTCTGTTTAATAATTTGACTGCACTGGCCTTCACTGTTGTTGTTTTATTGGCTTTGCAATGTGTCTTTAAAAGGTTCTAAGAAACATTTGTTTCTAAATTGTGGTGTTATAGAATGGTTTGTGCATCAATAAACTGGTGTGTTATGTTGTGAGCCCGGTGTTGTGGGCCGTTCCTGGCGAAAGTCCAGGGCCACTTTTTAGTCACAGTCCGCCCCTGAATGTGATGGTACAATTGAAGCAGTTAACTGTCCAACTGTTATAATATCATGTGTAAAATGTACTTTATGTCAGGGATGTGGACTCGAGTCTCATGACTTAGACTTGACTCGACAAAATCAAGGAAGACTTGCGACTTGACTTAAACTTGGACACCAATGACTCGTGACTTGACTTAGACTTGAGCACTATGACTCGGCAAGTCTTTATATATTTTAAGACTTTATATATTTTTAAAACCATCGAAGTTGTGAATGTGATTATGGTCGTCTGTTCTCTGGAGCGAATCACAAAAGGTAAGAGCTGCGCGCTGTGTTTGGCACTGTGCCAGAGAAAGCCTCACTGTGTGGAGCACGCTTGTCATAATTCAATAATGTTTTAAACCACATAATGTTTATTTCATATTTTGTACACAAGTCAGTAAATTAGACACAAGTGCTTGTAAACTCTTAATAATATATTTCAAATACTTTAACTTATTTTATTAATCACAAACACGTTCAAATTATGTAGGAAATGATTCTCCCTGGTCTCCCTCCCGCTCACTCGTTTGCGTGTTGTAAATCTGACTGATTTAAACTGCATTGCAGCGCATAGCACTGGCATCAAATAATCATTATCTACTTTAAAACGCAAAATAAATGTACATGTTTTTAAACATACATATACAAAAATCTAAATGTCTGCGCTGTGGTAGATTTTAGAAAGCGTGAGGTGGTCAGCGGTTTGAATGAAAATCGTCAGACGGAGCTCATAGAAGTTATTTTTGTGACGATTTCAACTTGTTTGCTCGGCGGCATGCATTCAATGTTCACAATATCTAAGACTTTAAAATTGCTCTCTAAAATTAGCTAAGGGTTGCTATCATGCTTATAATCGCTTTATCATGCTCAATTTTTAGTTGACATAACACATTGAATACAAGCGCTATAGTTTTGCCTGTAACTAGCTAACAGAAATAAAAGCTAGTATAAATGGGCAGTTGTGGCCTAGTGGCTAGAGAGTCGGACTCGTAACCAGAAGGTTGCCGGTTCGATTCCCAGTACCGGCAGGTAACAACTGACGTGCCCTTCAGCAAGGCACCTTACCCCCGTTTGCTCCCCGGGTGCTGCAGTAATAGCTGCCCACTGCTCCCGGTGTGTGTGTTCACGACTTGAAGTGTGTGTGTTCACTATTCACTGGTTGGGTTAAATACAGAGGTCACATTTCGGGTATGGGTCACCATATCTGACAAATAGGTCACTTTAAATTCAAAGATATGTTTGTGTTTTAGAGATTAATTTACAATGTTTTTATTTTTATTTTGGAGGCTAGAGAGAGCAAACTGGTGCAAGAGTTAGACAGACTCAAGGATACATAAGAGATAATGAAGAAAAGAGTGAACAATTTCTTAGTAGTATGCCAGAAAATATTTTATTTCTTTCTATATTAAAAAAATAATAATGGTAAAATATGTAGTTTCATAGTCAATGCATTATTTAATATAATGAATTAACAATTAATCCCACAATAAAAATCCTGACATTATTATTCACCTTCATGTTGTTTAATAACATCATACATTGTTTTATGTTGTAGACTTAAATTTTATTGGAAAGTTAATAAATTATAATAAATATGTAAAAAAATAGCATTCTGTTTGTAATAAAACATGTTAGTATTCCTACTGGAAACCTTGAATACACTATTTAAGACAAGAACAAGTTTCATAACTTTATTTATACCTAGGCCTAAATTTAATCTTCTACAGTATATCAGAATAGGAACTGAGTGTACAGTAATATAACATGTAGCCTATAGGGGTCAGGCCCAAAACCAAGATGGTTAGAATTGGTGGTGTGTCCCATCTAGAAGTAATACAGTAAAGTGAATTTCTACCACAGTGCCCTTAGTGAAAATAGTCTAAACTTCATCTCAGATAAAACACTGTGAAGCCTTTCTGACATAAATGAATATAATTTTACTATACTATATGAAACTGATTTGAGGAAAGAGCACTAATGACTTGTTAAAGACTTGAAGTTTAAACTTGAGGACTTGGACTCGACTTGGACTTGATTGTCTTGACTCGGGACTTGCATGCAATGACTTAGGACTTACTTGTGACTTGCAAGGCAATGGACTTGGTCCCACCTCTGCTTTATGTGTGTTAAAGTTAGCCACATAGCTTTTTTAATATCAATATATTAAAGAAGACAGTACTGGATGACACATGTGTCTCTCCTCAACAGCCACATAAACAAAGTAGCAACCAAGAGAAGCCTTGTCATATTTTCTGCATTTAGCTTGAAAAAAATATTTAATGACTTACCATCATGTCCTCACTTTGGAAGAGTTTTTTAGTTAAAACTACATTTGTGTAACATTTTGTTAGACCAGTAGCGCACATGCTGATCGACATGCCTGAATCTAAATTAGTCAACTGTGAGAAAGAAGTACTTAAACAATAAGGACGAAGGGGTTTGTTTGATGTGTCATCACAACTGGACTAGCTTCAGCTTGTCAGTAAGCAGTGTGACTCATTTAATGCTTTCAATCCTTACCTATCACTTACGTAAATAGAATGAGAGCTGTTCCCAGGAAAAGGATAACTAAAAAGGCACAGGCTTTTTTTTCTTATGCGTATGCAAGGTTCACGGCATAAACTCATAAATATTGTTTTCGACATGTTCATAAATGTACAATGGTCTGTGACTGTGGGGACAGTCTCTAAACATGACACGGCACAAATCGGAACGGAATTGGTTTCTTTACCTGTCAGTTGTATTGCGTCTTGGTCAGTTGTATTATAAGTCAGTTGTATTGCCTCTTGGGCCTTGGCCAATGAAAGCAGTCAAAGTTTCCAGACCTTTAGCATTAAGGCTAGGCAAGTCTATGTTATAAATAATGTTATAAATCATAAACATTTTACCTAGTATCTTTTATTTTTAAATGACTTGTACTAATGTTACTGATGTTAACTGTAAGTTTTATTCCTTAAAAGCATGATGCTCTTTACATATCAGGTTGATATAACATGGAGCAACAAATTACTAAAAAATGAATGCACATTTTTCAACTTAAATTATCTTGCAAATATTATAATGAAAAAGACACATTTGAGTTGTTGAGTCCTTGAAAGTGTTTGAACTAAACTTAAAATAAATTTGGTTACAAAAATTGGTCTTTATGCAAACTAGAACTGAGGGCATCTAGGACCCCCATAAGTGGTAAAAAAGGCTTGAGTGTTCCCCAGATAATTTAGTAAAGAAAACAAACTTCATAAAATGTCTGTTACTGTTCAGGCAGCAAAAATGCCAGTTTCACACTGGATGAACGGACAGAGGGGGCCCTCCAGAAGTTTAAAGGTGCACTGATTCAATTTTGTTTTGACCAAAAATGTAAAAATGAATCACCACAAAGAAGCATCAGCTATAAGACATCAATAATTATTCCTACGCCACTGCCGAATCTGACAGTCAGACCCTTAGGGTTTAAGGCTAGTCCCAGTCTAAAATGAATGTTTGAACTGTAAATAACTTCCCCTGACATATCTTAAAATAAGTAAGTGCTATTGTTTTGTCTCCAGATGTTTTTTATAAAGCATAAAGGTGCTGTGTGTGATATTTAGCAGGATCTATTGACAGAAATCCAATACAATAACATAACTATGTGTTCAGATGTGTATCAAGACCTTACATAATGAATCGTTATGTTTTTATTACCTTTATTACCCCTAACATGGAATTTGTTATGTTGTTTCTACAGTATCCCTAAACAGACAAACGGCTCTGTTTCGTAAATATGTTATCTTCTTAGGCAAAGAGGGAACAGGGAAGGGTTAACGGTGGACTGAGCCGTTGGTTGCAATTCCCAACCTCACTGCTAGATGCTGCTAAAATGTCCACACTGCTCCTTTAAAAAAGCAATTTAAATATCCTAATTTAACTAAGGCATAGTTGTTGCTTAAGCTAAGCCTTGTCTGTGAAATCGGGCCCAAGTGTTTTACTCACAGGTCAAAAACAAGCTAAAACTTTGTTTGTATAATATTGCTGATACCAACCAGTGTTGCAAAACATCAAATACTTTTGTGATTCTTCTAATAGTGACTAGTATGTCAACACTAAAAAGTTTTATTTAACAAAAAATAGACCTAATTGCCCTTTGTATGCTTATGCTGACATTAGGTTTTCTATTTATTTTCTATTTATTTCCAAACACACGCACACACGCTAAACAGTACCGATAGTTTACAAGGCTATGTTACTAGGATTAAGCTGAAGTAAGCAAAGTAGAAAAAATGAACGAGACAAAACACAGTTATTGGTTAGTTAGATAAATAAGAAACAGGTATGTTTTGAGTTGTTTTTTTTGAAGGTTGGGAAGGATACTGCGGTTCGGTTGGAGGCTGGTAGATCATTCCACCACAGAGGAACCATTTTTACACACACACGCACGCACGCACACGTTTGTTTGTGTATTCTAGTGGGGACATTCCATAGACTTCCATTGATTTTATTTTATTGATATATTCTATCCACTAACCCTACACCTCCACCTAAACCTAAGAATCACACAAACATGTGCAACATGTTAGATTTACAGAAAAACACTTTTTTTTAACAAATTATAAGCCTTTTTATTTAGTGGGGACCAGCAAAATGTCCCCACAAGTGGGTTGTAATGATAATTGACTGTATAACTGAGGACATTTAGCCCTCACAAATATAGCTAAACCTGTACACACACACACACACACACAAAATATGAATATATAATTTATTTTAAGCGATTCTTTTCTTTACAGGCATCCAATACTGTACAACCAACACATTTGATTTTGAAGATTTTGAAACCTGTGCTTAATTGTTTTTTAATGTGTTTGCTGTGGTCACATTGCACATTGACAGACATCCCACCTCTCCTGGAAGTCTCTGATGCCTGCAAATGCGGTATATGCATATGGGGCGATGACGTATTATCGCTAAAATCTCAGTCAGCTTTGTTATATCGGCGCACATAGCGCCCATAGGTAACAATGCAGTTTTTCACTTGGTTGCTTCAAGATGCACCCAGGATTATGGTTAACGACGTGAGTTTAATCATCCAAACACTACGTCATACATCAACCACCATAAAGGAGAAGAGCTTTAAGCTATACGTTTCACGCTACATTCACAGATATAAAAAAACACCAAGTACTTACTTGAGGCTTGATCACACAGAGACACTTGACAATGCTCAGTAGTGGTTAGCTGAAATTTGAATGTTTTCTTAGTAAACACATCATTATCACTTGTTGAACAATTACCTTTGTGCTCTGAGAGCGGAAGTGGCTAAGCTAGCTGAGATTTTAGCGGAAGTACGTCATCTACCCATATGCATACACCCCATTAAATCAGATCTATCTTGAGTTTCATTATTTACTTATAAGACCTTGGGAATGTTGATGTAAAACTTGGCTGGAAATATTACGGCAATAAAAACTGTTAAAAATTGTGTCATTTTTATAATGATTTTTTGACTTCTGTTGCAATAAATAGTTTTTATTTGTTTTTCAAAAAGTTTAATTTACATCTTATAATATATTTATGATTGTGACTTTGAATTTGAATTAAAGTATATAGTCTAACCAACAATTATATAATAATTTCACCAAGTTTTTCCAAATATGTTCTATGTTTACGCAACTTTGTTTATATATTGGATAAAATCACTAAACAAAATACTCAAGCACCCACAAGGGCAACAAATCCCCATCCCCGTATGTGCCTGGGTACAACCTCCCTGAAATTAGTTTTTGCAGGGTGGGATGTCTGCATTGAACAAGAATTCCAATTTAAAGCAAATTTAAACAAATAAAAAAATGTAAACAAATATATAAAAGATATGTATTTCTGCAAACCAATAACATCAGTAAGAGAGATGAATAGCAGGGATCAAAGAGATCTAATTTAAACACAAATAACATTCTCAGTTTAGGTACAAAAAAATGTTTTTCATGCTGAAACTTAGGAGTTAATTCTTACAAGTGCTTTTGTTGAAATGGCATCATAACACATTCAGGTAAAATGGGCAGCAAACTCAAAATCAGAGTAGAGATTTCTGCTTTATTGAGAGACCTTCAAGAAATTCCCTCAAAATGAATAAAAAACAAATAACGAACTTCTGAATATCCACTATCCAATCCTGAATACCAAGAAAACCTAAAATATTACCTAGTCAGTCAAGATTAGAAGATTCAAAAATTAGTATTTACCATTGAAAGAGAGGGAGAATGCACCCAGGATCTTTTCAAAAGAATAGTTCACCCAAAATTCTGTCATAATTTAATCACCCTCATGTGGTTGAAAACCTGTATATGACTCTTTTCTCTGTGAAACAAAAATATATATTTTTTATCTGTAAGTAAACAGTTCCAGTGTTGTTGGGTTACCAACATTCTTCAAAATATTTTAAATAAAATTAATGTATTTCACTTAAAGTGCATTCAAGGTGCACATTTTATCAGTTGTGTGTTTTTTGGGATCAAACTACCGGAACATCAGTTTAACATGCAAATTAAATCCCACAAAACATCAAAGCAAAAGTTTTTTCCTTTTTTCTGCTGTTACCTAGAAGATCAATGTTTTTTATGTTTTTGTTTCCTGAGCCATTAAACTGTCCACTGGTCTTTAGAAAAATCTTCCAGGTCCTGCACAATCTGCTTGTTCAGCATTTTGTGCATATTTGACCCCTGCACACCAGTAACTATATGATGATGAGATTCACCTTTTTACACTGAGGACAATCAAGAAACTTATACAGTGTTACAAAGGATACAAACATGTCAAAAAGCAACATGATACCTTTTTTTTTTTACATTTTTGAGATTCTGCAAGGTGTATGTAAACTTTTGACCACAACTATAGATAGGTTTGGAATAACCTGAGCTGAGGTTGAGTAAATGATAATAATAGATTTGGATTAACTGTCTCTTCAAATTTTTCAGGCCAAGAACTCCATCTGTTTCTGAGGTTTCTGATAGCCTACATGTTTGTGCTCTTCTAATGCATAGCTACCCTCATCTTTTTTCTTCATTCTATAAATCAGTAGGGTGACCAGCATGAGGGCAAACATTAGACCCACCACACCCCCAGCTACGACACCTAAAGAAAAAGTGTTAAAAGATTATTTTTACAAAGCTAGATGTGTTAACCTAATAGAATAGTTCACCCCAAATTGAACATTATCAACTCTCCCTCATGTCAACCAAAACCTTTTCTGTGGAACATTAAAGATGCAAATTTTAAGATGCTTTAAGCAGATCCTTTTCATTAAATCAGGAAAGAGCTATAAAGTAAAGCGTATTCGTTAAAAAGCTTATGTACGAATTCAGAGACTTACGAGGCACTGTCATTGAGCTGCATGAAAATTCTTCAATGAAAATCTAATCTGTTTCTCTTTGAAAAAAGATCAGTAATATAAAGTTCATTTGTGGGTGAAATATTCCTTTAAAATAGTGTAGAATTAACCAACATACAGTCATTTTAAAAAATATTGGCACCCTTGGAAAATATGAGCAAAGAAGCCTGTAAAAATAAATCTGCATTGTTTCTCGTTTTTATCTTTTATTACAAAATCTAAAAAATAATTTAACAATTGTGAAAAAATGTTTTTCTCTAATACACGTTGGCGACAATTATTGGCACCCTTGTATTTAATATATTTTGCAAACTCTATTTGCATGAAAAAAGCTCTGAGTCTTTTCTTGTCTGATGAGGTTTGAGAATACATGGTAAGTCATCTGAGTATATTCCTTCGTACAGAATTTCTCCAGATCCTTCAAACGTTGGTCCTCTCTCTTCTTAAAGTGATAGTTCACCCAAAAAATTAAATTCTGTCATGAATTACTCACTCTCTGTTGTTCCAAATCTGTATAAATGTCTTTGTTTGGTTAAACACAGAAAGATATTTGGATGAATGCTTGTGACCAAACAGTAGGTGGACGCCATTGACTACCATAGTAGGAAAAATAACAATGTTAGACAAAGGAGCCCCTGAACATTTTGCTGTCCTACATTCTTCAGAATATCTCATTTTGTGTTCAACAGAACAAAATAAATTATAAAATAATTTTTCCAACTATGGTAGTCAATGGGGTCCACCTACTGTTTGGTCACAAGCATTCTTTCAAATATCTTTCTCTGTGTTTAACCAAACAAAGACATTTATACAGATTTGGAACAACTCGAGAGTGAGTAATTCATGACACAATTATAATTTTTGGGTGAACTATCACTTTAGGTTCATCACACTTTCTATAGGGTTCATATCAGGGAACTGGGATATGGCAGGATCTTGATTTTTTTGCTCAGTGACCCATTTTGTGTTGAATTTGATGGTTGTTTTGAACCAATGTGCTGATGGAAGATCTAATCACTATCCATTATAAGATTTCAAAAAAAGTAAGTCAAGTTTAGATTTTTTTATCTGTTGGTATTTGATATAATCCATGATTTCATGTATCTGAATTACTAAATAAGATGTCCATGTCCTCTGGTGTAAAACTAGGTCCACAACAAAGATGTTCCAGTGGTATATTTAACCGTGGACATGGGGCACTTTTTATCCCTTTGTGCACCAAAACCATATTGTGTTCTTGCTGCAAAAAAAAAAACCTTTTTCATTTCATATGGCCACAGAACCCAGTCCTGGTTTAAAGTGGCCATAACTCAGGCAGTTTCTGCATATCTCATATTAATCTTTCTGTAGTACTTACAGAATAGTATTCTGAGTCTTTGGTTTCATCACATTTATAAAAGACAGATACAACTCTACGATTATTTCCGAAAACAGTTTAACTTCTGCATGCGTGCAGTGGGCAGAACTGAAGCACACGAGCACACAATACATCATCGCATTATCCCTGCATAACTGTTGAATCACTATAAGTTTGTGTTGTTAACATTATTAGATTAGATTCAACTTTATTGTCATTACACATGTACAAGTACAAGGCAACGAAATGCAGTATTATGCACATACGTGCTGATTGCCAACAAAACACAGACATATAACTGACCTACCGCATGCAGTTCATTTTCGGCCGGCATCTTTTATAGCTGGGACCGCTCCATCTATCCTTATATCCACCGTTTATATAACGTTCCTCACCGAAAAGCAGTGAATAAACTAACATAATTGAACTTCGTGAACTCTGGGCTCTCTCTGTTGCTCCAGCTGGTTGACGTGCGCATGCTCGTTGTCCCGCTCTCACTGGACACGTGGGTGTGCTCTTTCTTCTCGCTCTGGCGGATTGACGTGTGGGCGTGTTTTTTCGTGAGAATTGTCCAATAAGGGACTAGGAAAATTTGTTACATATAGCCAAGTGCGAATAAAACTTTCCGAAACCTGTACGAACACTGGGGGAGTGTATTAAGCACAGAAATACTACGTCATACATCCAACTCATGTTTTTGACAAGTTGACCATGTTAAAGAGTAAATAGCTTATGAAGGGCCTACTTTGGTTTATGGAGTGTCCGACAACAGGTTTATGTACACACATGGTGTTAAAACACTATTATTTCATAATAATAAGCAGTTTTTATTACCTTACTTCTTGACTGACTCTCAAATGATTCGTTCTGCGATTCATCTCTCTAATCTCCGCCTTTCTGCTAGCATAGTCTGCTGTGATTGAACGTATATACACAGAGGTTAAAGACTCGGACGGGTCACGGCTCAGCTCTTTCGCGTGATTCAGAGTCGACTCCCTTTTTTCCAAGCTAATAACTTTGTTATTTGTTCACCTTCGAATTTACAACTTGGCAGACTGCTTACTTTCAAACACGGCAACATTACACACTGCATGAAATGTATTTTTTATTATCTCGTGAAATGTACTCTTTAAGCATGAGAAGACAGCACTTTTAACATTGTAAATAAGTCAGAATGCCTGAAATGCTGTTGCACCCCCTCCCCATCCCCAACCCCCCCTTTGAGTTCCAGTATGGTAAATTAATATGGTGGAGTTTGTTTTTGCATGAGAGCAGTTTTTTTCCTTTAACAGTCACCCAAACAACTTTTCCTTTATTGTTTATTTTATTTTATTTTATTCTTACACTAAAATTCAACTCCTTTTGGCAATTCTCCATCTGTGATCTTTGAAAAGTCTTTGGCCACTCAAAATATTCTCTTTGCTGTGCATTAAGACAATATAGACACTTCATTAAAACTTCTTAATTATTGCCCTGATGTTGGAAATAGGAATTTGTATTGTTTAACCATTTCTTTCAAATCCATGTTCTATTTTGTGTACCTTAACAATCTTTTGCTGCACATCAGAACTACATTCTTTGGTTCTACCCATTGTGATGAATGATTAAGGGGGTTTGAGCTTTTTGTTATTAATATTTATTCTCCTGTCCAACAAGAAGTCGTGACTGGACAACATCATGTTTCTAGTCACCTTGGTGTGCTCAGAAAATGTAAATAACAATTGGAATATACTTGAGTTTCTGAATTTCTAGGGGTGCCAATAATTGTGGCCAGGGTGTATTAGAGAAAAACATTTTTTTCACAATGTGATATTCCCCCACTTCCAATTGTTTTACTTTAATGAAATGTTGGAATGGTAGATATTTTCAATAAAGATCAAAACAAGAAAGCAGATTCATTTTTACAGCCTTTGTTGCTCATATTTACCAAGGGTGCCAATACTTTGAACATGACTGTATATAAGCAACACTAGGACAAACCCATTACTTAATCAAAAAAGTGCCCATCATACTACTCACCTGCAAGAACTTCCTTCCTCTCCAGTAGGCTGGTATTCTCTGATGACACACCTGCAGCTATTTCAGGATCATTAACAGGCCCTATTTTTCTGGGTTTAATTTCATTGACAAAGTGAAAATCAGAATCCTGAAAAGAGAGATAACGTGTAAAGTTTATTGTGAGAATCTTGATTAATCGAAAAAAATTGTCAGAATTTTGTATTTGTAAATCTTAGGGGAGATTACCAAAATAAAACTACTAATTTAGTGCAAGTGTCTTGATAAATGATTAAACCAGTTTTACTCACCATATCTGAATTCCCAACATTCCCCCTGTCTTCTGAAAAAATTATATTTTCAAAAATTACATTTCTGCCTTTTGTAGTCGTAAAAATAGTGGTGGTCTTTGCAACATCTTCAATGTTAAGATTTGTCACATCTGGTTTTCCTGTTGTCTGCACATGCATGATCTTCACATAAGGAACACTTGCATTTTTGTCATTGAGTTTTAGGTCTGTTGTAGGTCTGTTGTCTTCTTTAACACTTATTTTTTTAGTGTAGGCCTCTACTTCAGTAGATGCAAATCCTTTCTTGAAAACATTGGTTGTCTGTTCTGGATCCATAAGACTAACAGCTGTAGTTTTACTTAGCATGCTTCGAGAAACTGAATATGAGGCTATTGTGGCTGGTATTCTGGTTGTCTGTTCTGTAGCCATCACAGGGGCATCTACAGTATGTAAACAGTATTAAGGAGGACAATGAAAATAAGAACATTTGAATGACAGATTAGGTATTTCTAGTGGCTGAAAAGTTTTTTATCAAAACTTTACCATATTCTGCCAGTCCTGATCCTGAGGACTCATCATCTCCTGATGTGTCCTGATCCTCAGGACCTTGTGAAGAATACTGTTAAAAGAGAGAAAGAGTAACCCTGAACCATTTTTCTAAAATAAACAATTAAAGGAATTTCAATTTAAACAAAATTTCACCCACCATCTTCAACAAAAGAGTACAGTGACCTGTCTGAACGCCTACAGAACAGTTGTACCAATCATTATAAAGTGTTTTGAAAGAGTTCTGACCCACATTCAGAACAGTACATCAGAAATGCTGAACCCTCTGCTCCTGAACCCCGTAATGCTGATCCTAATCCTATTATGTCTGACACTGTAAAAAGTCTTCTAATAAACACAGCACTATTAAAGAAGGGTGTCACCGAGCCCAAAAATACTCCAAATATTTGCTGGGGCAAGGTTCAGGTAAAACTTATACTAGGATGCTTTTCATCTACAGTTCTGCTCTTAGTGTACTGCATGAGTACTGGTACCCCACAAGGATGTGTTTTCCCCCCTAGATAAGTTGTACCACACGCATGCAACCACATGCTCACACGCTGCACATGTAAGAAACAAACACACACAACACACATTCATCAAACACACACTCTCACACACAAAACACAGACACACATACGCAAAACAGACACACAAAACACACATGCAATGACATACACGCGCGCGCACACACACACACGTGCACGCACGCACACACATGCGCATAAATCTTACTAAGAGGGGACTGTCACTCTAGACTGACCAAGAGGGGACTGATGTTACTGGTCATTGTGAAGAAACAAAAGGTCTATTTTCATAATATAACTAAAAATGATAATTTTGTATTTTTTTTAAACATGCCAAGTGGGGACCTTCAACAGTGTCTACCTATCCAACAGAGGACCTCCATAGCATACAATTGATGTGTAAACAAAGTAAAACCAACTCTTATATTGTGTTGTAATGTAACTTTATTGTATACACATCTCAGCATTTGATAAATATTCTGAACCCCCCAAACACTAAATCAATTATTTACTTAATACTTATTTTTTGGCTTGGCATTAAAACTAATTAAAAATAAATAAAGTAAATAAAGTTTATTTATATATATACAGTCATGTGAAAAAACTAGGATGCCCTTGGTAAATATGAGAAAAGAAGGCTGTAAAAATAAATCTGCATTGTTTCTCGTTTTGATCTTTTATTTAAAAAATCTTCAAAATTCCAACATTTCATTCAAGTAAAACAATTTGAAGTTGGGGGAATATCACATTGCGAAAAATGTGAAAACAATTTATTTTAATGGTTTTAAGGATTTTTTGTGGGATAAAACTTCTTGAATTGCCAAGCACATGAGTCATATTTTAAACTACTACCTATAAAAATATGTTTACCATAGAATGCATAAAGAATGATTTGAACCCTACAATGAATTACCTGGGTAGAGATAACTTGTTTTAATATTTAAGTTTAATATTGTTAGGTTAAGCAACAGTTATGAGTGACAGAACCACATGTTTAGAGCAAGTTGGAAGAATTTCCTGAGTAGGCGAAGGGGTATAAAATAGAATTGGGATTGGGCCTTAGTCCTCAAGGGACTACCTGGACAGCCAGCTTATTCCTGCTTGAAAAGCAGAATGTTATTTATAGTGTAAAAACATTGAAGCACATTACTACCTTACAGTAACACTGCATTCAATAAAGCTACCGTTAAAATATTAATAGTTAGGTTTAAATTAGGATATTTTAGTCGCTTTTATAAAAAATGCCTTAGAAAACGACATTACTGGTGTGCAACTTGAGACAAAACAATGGCATTGACATATTTTAAAATATGTCAGGGTAAGTTATTTTCTGTTTTATTTAAGTCTGGTCTGGGACTAGCCTCAAGCCTTATTTGTGAAAACAGGACATGAGTACTAAAACATTATGGGGCGGTTTCCCGGACAGGGATTAAACTAGTCCTAGACTAAAAGAAATGTAAGAGCTGTCCAAACTGAAAACAACTTGCACTGACATATCTCAAAATACATCAGTGCCTCTGTGTTGTCTCAAAATGCACACAAGTAATGTTTTTAGTTAGGTATGTTTGTTAAAACTACTTACATTTCCCAATTAAACTAAGGCCTAGTCTAGGTTTAAGATAATCCCTGTCTGGGAAACCACCCCTATATTTAAAATCTATAGTTAATGTAATTTGTTTTTGTTACATACAATAATCCCTCCAAGGTTAAACAGAACTTGCTAAAACATTACACATTTAGAAACCAAAGCACCTTACATTTATGCTTTCTAAAAACACTTGCTTAATGTGACTTTATTAAAAACAATAATAAATGCATTTAATTAATAAAATCTAATTAATGTTTGCTAATATATCTGAAACTTCTAAAATAAAATTTGGTCAAAAGAAACATGCCAGTAAACTGCAGAGACATATTTGTCTGTCATACACTATAGTGCTGCAAAGAAAATACTTAAAGTGTCAAATGGAGCAATTTCATGTTTACCTGTATCTTTGGTATGTTACAAGTTGTTCATGCATATATTAGACATGTAAAATTGCACAAATTAAAGTCTCAAACCAAAAGATAGGTTCTGTTTAAAAGCGGAGGCTCATCAAGACTTTCCTAAAACGCCTCGTTTAAATACACCCCCACAAATCTATGTCAGTTTTCATAACATCGCCCACAGGGTCAGAGTGGGACTCATTTTAGGCCCTGGAGTTTCATGTCTAAGACCAGCCCACTTTAGTTCACAACTGACTTTATTAAAATAATGCAATTAAAACCTCAGTATATAAGAGCGTGTTTACTCAAGATCGTTTTCTTTTTTAAGGATACACTGTAAAAAACAACCTACAGAATCTACTCAATAAAATTGAGGTAACAATTTGCACTCACATTGTTAGAGTACATTCTACCTTATATTTTTGAGTAAAGAGCATCTAAATTCATGAGCTACCACACAAAAATAAATCGGGTACAGTCTACCTAATACATACCCACTGAGCAAAAGCTCCTTCTTATAGACATCCCCTGAGGAGCCAGAATGAAAGTTTTTCAATGTCTTATAACATCAACGCAGACTCATTTTATTTTAACAAAAATAAGTGTTACACTATGCACTATATTAAAACATATTTATGTCATTGAATCAATATCACTTTTGCACCCACTATTAATGTTGAAATTTCAACAAACTTCACATTTTGTGATCAGTGTTTGCTTTAGTTGGGCTCTTGACTCTTTAATGTCATGTTTTTATTGGCCGCCCATTTGTGTTCATACACATTTGTTTTGGCAAAGAAAACAATAATCCAGTGGGATCAGAAAGTGTTGGTGATTTCATCACTATGAAGTCACTCAAACGACTCTTAAGTGTAGTTATTAATATGTGAACCATGTGTTATAATGCAGTTTAAATAGATTAAAGAGACAAACAGAGCACATGATTTAAAAACCTGTGACACTGCTGAATCAATTAGACATGAAGAATCAGTGTATGAAACTCAACAATGGTGACTATCAACAAAAGAAAACTTCATGCTGCAATGCATGCTGGGAACATCATAGTACAAAACTCATTGATGACTCCCAGCATGCATTGCAGTTGCTCTGTTTATCTGAATTAGTTTGATGATTGTCACCATTGTTGAGGTTTGTATGATAAACATTGATGTCTAAGTTTGTCAGTAAACATTTTCTGATATTTTGTCTCTGTACTTTTTTACTTGTGAACCTTAATGTCAACATCAGTCATGAATGGATCAAATCTTAGAATAATTTAAAGTAGTTTCTTAAACTTACTACTGCTTAACATTTGTCATAAAGCAAACTACTCCTACAAATCCTTTTCAAAACCTTTATTTCTTTATCAATTCACAAGTGTTCTTATTGAAACACAACTACAAACATTGAAAGAAAGAAAGTTAACTTAATGAACATTAAGAGTCAAGAGCCCAACTGAAACAAACACTGATCACAAAAAGGGTGGTTTGTTGAAATTTCAACATTAATAGCGGGTGCAAACATATTGATGGCGCATATTGATTCAATGACATAAATATGTTTTAATATAATGCATAGTGTAACACTCGGGTCAGGCCGCAAGTGCACTGGCACTATATGTCAGGGCACAAACCACAGGGCTTTTCGGCCATTCGTTTACATGGAAACTTTTGAAAACGAGTGTCAAATTGCCGCTGTTTTTGTCTCCATGTAAACTGCAAGACGGAACTTTTGGAAAACGATGACGTCACGCACATGCGTATTACGTGTTCAGTCGCGTTAATATAACCAAAACAATATGGCGCCCTCCAGTACTGTGAGCTTTCCCAGCTCGACTATGTATTAACATTTCCCCAACAAAATGTGGATTTACTGCACCAATAAGACCAGCGGAGACACATTAAATACATTCGCCAGACTTTTAACACACATATACGTCGACCAAGGGTATTGAATAGCACAGTGTATAACTGTGTATGTATAGGTGCGCAAGCACACAAAACATCGCAACATCGGCCCTCGTGTCCAAAAAAAGGCGAAAATTATTATTACTGTAGTGTTGTTGCCGCTGCCATGTTGCGGAGAAGCTGTGTGTTTCATTGCAAAAGAAAAACTACTTAGTTGGGTCTTCCAAATGAGGACACGGTTAGAAATCAGTGGTTAAAGTTTTTTCATATGGACTATTCAAACGTGAGATTTATTTGTCATTCCTACCATCACAAATGCAGAAATGGTTTTACATATCCTCTGACGGTTCTTCCCTATGGCACGATGCAATGTAATAAGTCATTATATTCAATAATTATGTCCCCGCTGGATGCAACAAATGCCTCATTTATAATATATTTTACTGTCTTTGTCACGTCGAGACACAGCATCACAGGCTGCTCAAGATGTTACCTATAATGTTAAACCTAATAGTTTAATAAAACTTTACTGATCTGCTACAGTCTGTTGAAGTCACGCTGGCAAAGTTGATTGATCTGTTTGGTCATCTGCATTTTCTCGATCATATTTTAAACCTTTTCGACGGGTCTGTAGCAGGCACATATTTAGACATGATATGCGATGTTCACATGACTCGCCGAACACATATTTTGGGCTCAAACTCACATGGTAAAAATGACTTTATAAGATGTGCTTTGGAAGTTGATGTTCAGAATATGGTAAGAGGCGTTACATTTCCGCCACATGCTTGATGTATTAAGCCAATCACAACGCACTGGGTAGCTGTCCAATCAGAGAACACATCACTTTTCACAATGATGAGCTTTGTAAAAATAGTGTTTCAGAAAGGCGGGTTACAGAGGAGCAACGGTACGGTATGTGAAAACTATGTGTTTAGACGCGTAAACACAGTGTATTACACCAAACACACACACATTAATGTTCGTTTTAGCCACCCAATATGACCCCTTTAAATGCGCTGACAAGTTTAATAAACACTTCCCATTATCATTTTAACGGGGTGGTTTGCAGTCCGCCAGGAAAGAACATAAACTTGCTTTTAAATGCTTCTAATAAAACAGAACAATAAACCGAACGATCAAAGCAGCTTAATTTTGAAAAGCGTTACATTTTATTACTACGTGGGAAATCTGTCGCCGTCTAACATGGAAAAATTGGCTGGGAAATCTGGTGAAACTATAGGCCTACCAATGTTGTACGCGCATGTCCTCAAGTAACATGACAGTTGATCCATATCTCACTACTTTCATTTTAGACCCGCACACACACATGTATAAGAGAGACACTTCACACGAAATCACGCGCTACTATAGGTAGAAAGTTAGTAATTTTAACAGACAAACTGACAGACTATTGGGTTTAGGTGTAAAGATTTTATGTTTACTTTAAATGAAAACCTACCAAACACGTAACAGGTATCCACACGAACAGACTTAAGAGCAACGCAGTATTCCAGAATATCTTCATTTTAAACGACTTCAAAATGTTGTTTCATAAGAGCAATCACGTTTCAGAAAAAAAAACTTCTACTAAAAACGGGTTTTACACAGCCCGTCAAACAACACAAACGTCAAGCTTTAGTACAAAGGAAACCCCACCTTTCATTGTTGGAAGAAGTAAGGTGAGTTTACTTTGTCCACCCACAGACCATATTTGGTTACAACCGGAAAACTTGGTTGGCGTCGCGTCATAGCTGGTCGGGCGGAGTCGGCGTGGGGGAAAGCGGTCCTTCCCAGCTAACAGGGACGATCTCACACCTTTCGATAACGTTCTTTAAAAGTTATGACAAAACGTTCTTGATATAATGTTTATGGAACGTTCTCATAACGTTATTTATACTATACGTTCTCTTATGTTGAGAAAAAACGTTCTTAGAACAACGTTCTTTGAACGTCCTTATTCATATATGACGAATGTTCTGATAATGAACAGTTACATTTTGATACCTATTTTAAGTCATGCTTAAGATACACTGTATTGCCAAAAGTATTGGGTCACCCTATCAAATAAACAGGTTTAGTAATTTAGGTTTAGGTTTAGACTATAGTAATTTCCATGAGTACAAATCTTAATGCTGCAGCATATCATGATATCCTATGGAATTATGTGCTTCTAATTTAATAGCAACAGTTTGGGAAGGGCCCTTTTCTATTCCTTCATGACAATGCCCCTGTCTATGAGACAAGGTTCAGAAAAAAATAATTGATTCAGTCAGTGTGGAAGAACTTGACTGTCTGCATAAAGCTAAGTCCTAAACCCAGCTGAACACCTTTTGGTGTCATTTTAAATGCAGACTTTGAGCAAAGAACTCATCACCAAACACCAATGACTTGTGCACAGGAGTCGTCATTTTGGGACAGGAAAAGGGGGCTTTTGAAACAGTTTTAAATTGCATTTCTACAAATGGCATTGTAAGAAATTTTGTTTTCCATCTCTGTTGCAACAGTTTTGGATGCACCTTTTTTCTGTTCCAAATTGACTGTACCCCTGTGTACAAGCCATTGATGTGGAGTGATCAATTTTACTGTATTATTCCGTAAAACTGAATGGTAGCTTTTCGCTCGTTAAATTCATAATCGTTTACAGTATTCATCTGTATTTATTAAGAACAGGAAATTACTGTTAAAATTATCCGTATTTTTACAGCAATTGAAATTATAACATTGTTTCTCATACTTGTAATAGTTTTCTTGTTTACTTTTATATTTGATTTTGTCCCCACTGTTCATGTTTTTTATTTTATTTTATTATTATCCTTAATCACTTGTCTTTTTTGTATTATGTATTCATTTCATGCATTAAAAAAATAAGTCAGCTGCCGATCAGTCTGCGCAGCGCCGCATGAAGTCAAACCTTTTGGATGCAAGCAATAGGCTCATGCAGTTCATGCAGAACTGCAAGAACCGACAGGCGGATGACATCACATTACCTGTCATTTTTTTCAAATGCTTTTATTCAAGAACATCACAAACATACATACATATAGGGTCACAACATATTCAATGTTACATTTATAATATCAGTAAAGATTCAGTAAAGAAAAAATAAGAAAGAAAAGCAAAAAAATGGGATAGGCCTATCTTACAATAAATGTATAAACGTTTCAAGAACTCTATACCATCGTTTTGCTTTTTTATTCCTAATATCTCTAATAGACTCAAAATAATGTCCTAATTAAATTTTAAATAATACAATGTTGGGTTTATTATATGCCGAAAAAAGTGGTAAAATATAGCTACATTTATAAAATAAAGGCACAACATGAAGTCGAACAAGCCTATTGGTGTATGGTTGCCGTTTTGTCATCACGTGCCTTGGCGATGCCTTCTGATTGGACAGTTGCCAAGTTTAGGATCACTGTCCCCTCCTCACTTGACCACTTGTCAGTACAAAACAGACATCTTTTTGAGGTGAGTCCCTTTTCACTTACCTAAAAAATGTTTAAAAGTTATATTTTCAGAGCAAAAAAATCATATAATGACAGCTGAGATTGTATCAGTCATTTAGAATAAGTTACAGATTTTTAAAAAAGTTCTAAAGAAAGGATTTGATGTGACAGGAGCGTTTCTGACAAGCCTAATTTTTTTCAACCTCAAATCAGGTCATATTGATGATTTAAAAAAGGTTTTGAGGAAACATCAGTAGTAAAATAAATTCTGACAGGATTTGGTCTGACAGGAGGGTTTCTGACTACACAGACTTTTAAAAGTTCTGAAGAAATTACAGGATATGGTCTGACAGATTTTTTTTTCTGTGTTAGCCTATTTTTTCCCCCCTCAAATCAGGTCATATTGATGATTTTTTTAAGTCATTTGAATTATAACATGTTGAGTATTTTTCACTTGTAATCGACTGTTTTTCAAATTTACCACAGAATCATAAGATTGATAAAACAGTGATTAAGAAGGGGTTTATTGTTTACTATTTTTGTTTGGAAAGCACAATATATTGCTTTGTTTTTAATCAATATGAATAAATATGACAGTATGGAGAATCCTAGTTATTTAGTGTGGTCATCATGGGTAACATGAAAGATTCAGAATATTTGAGAATGGTTAATTAATATAATCCTAACTAATCCTAATCCTAAATATTAACTTTAATAGGCTGTTTATTGGCATAATACACTTTTCAACAACTGTTAATGAGAAGTTAATGGATAGTAACTGCAGGAGACATACAGCATTTAGTATTTAATGATGACTATTAAATAAGGAATAAGTAACTAATTGCTACTTACCTTAAGCATCAGGATGCTGTTACTGATTAGTTCATCTTTGTTTCTTACTAGTTATCAGTAGTGACTACAGTGTTAATGCAGCACTAACTATTAGTGCTGCATTAGTTCCTGCATTAAGTAAGAAGCAGTATTAATAGTGTTACCACTATTACTACTATTTTGTAAGGATTTTTTTATGGCATTTACATACAGTACAGTGGTGATTAATTATGTCTACAAAACAAAATTACAACACACTCTTTCACAGACTTTCACAGTGGGCCAATAAATTTCAGGTCAAACATAATGCAGTTGATGTCCTTCTAAAATTCTTGGTGAGCATCACCCAGAGCTCCCAAGAACTGCACAAACCTTACTTGGAACTTGTGAAACTGTGAACTTTAACATGCAATCTGGGATGCAATACTTTTACTTTAGATGCAAAGAACAGCTGTGTACGTATATGAAAATGTACACCAGTAGTATTGTAACCCACTTAGACTGTCTGGACATGTCTTTGAATATTGACGGCTTACCATTATTCAAAAGTAGCAATCAGTCACTGTGGCCAGTTTTGTGCCAAATTAATTTGGCTCCTTCCACTGTCTTTCCTCTTGCTCTTTGTTATGGTGTGTCAAAGCCTTCAAACCATTTTCTGACAGATGTATTGCATGACCTTAATGGCATTTTACTGAATGGATTAGAAACTGACAGGGGTCATTTACAAGTTAATCTGCACTGCATCAGTTGTGAAATGCACAAAGCAATATTCAGGTTACTTTGGTTGTGACAAGTGCACACAGAAAGGCTTCTGAGATGGCAAGCGGGTTATATACCCAGAGACCAATACGCTGAGAACAGACATTTCTTTCCATGAGCAGTTTCAGGAAGAGCACCACCAATCATCCCGGGTGTCTCCTTTTTGCATGCTCAAAATAGATATGATTCAGCAGTTTCCTGCAGATTACATGCCTCAGTGCTGTCTTAATGCTGAGTAATGCGAAAGCTGATTGTTTTGTGGTTGCGTGGACAGCTTAGAACCAGGTTATCATCAGGCCAAGTGAGATCAGTGCCAGGCTTCTTGGTTTGAGACCATTCATGTCAGGCCTTTAGGCGAGGAAGCCATGTGGCCAGACGACATTGACTGGTGGAAGGCTACTGAACTGCAACAGTTTGCCCTGTACACTGGCAAAGTTGTGCTGACAAATGTTCTCTCTGAGGATCTGTACCAACATTTTATGTTGTTCAGTGTGGCATTGGCTATCCTAGTGTGCCCACAGCTTGTGAAACAGTATGCATCAGATCTTCTGGTTCTCTTTGTAGAGGAAGGGAGAATGTTGTATGGGGATGCATTCCTTGTGTACAATGTGCATTCTATGGTTCATCTTGTTTCACGAGTTCGTCCCTACCAATACTGGCTGCAAAGATTTATGATTTATGCGTATTTGGCGTACTGTCCGGGGAGAGGGCTCCGGGCTCCCGAACCCAGAGCGCCCATCCCCCCAAAACTGCAAATGGCGCCGGACAGCACATGGTTCGAAGAACCAATGGCCCCCCAAAAGCATAAATTGAGTAGAGGGACGGCAGCCGCCCATGGGGTGGAGTGGTGACTAGACAGACTGGGAGGGAAGATCATGGACTCCGGAGCTGGGCCTGCGGCAGCATCTGAAAAAGAAAAAGAGGAGGTTTATTTAGTGTAGCATTCCTGCCATGACCGGAATGTGCAGGGGCCTGAGGGTTGTGTTGGGGGGCAGCCCAGGCGGTGGGGAGGCCGGGCTGCGGCTCCTGCGGGAACTTAGCTACAGCAACAGCACAAACATGGAAACAGAGACAACGGCTCCCGCTGGAGCGCGGCTGCTGCGGCAGCACAACCTAGAGACAGAAAAACGACGACTGCTAGAGCGTGAGCTGCTGCGGCAGCACAACATACAAACGGAGATGACGTCTCTCTCTGGAGCGTGAGCTGCTGCGGCAGCACGAACATAGAGTTAACGGCTCCTGCTGGAGCGTGGGCTGCTGCGGCAGCATGAACATAGAAACAAGTACAATACTCCTGTTAGAGCGTGGCTGCTGCGGCAGCACAACATAGAGACAAGGACAATGCTCCCACCAGAGCGAGGCTGCTGCGGCAGCGCAAAATAAAGACAGATATAATGGCTCCTGCTGCAGCACAAACATAGAGTTAACGGCTCCTGCTGGAGCGTGGGCTGCTGCGGGAGCACAACATATAGACTGATGCAACGTCTCCTGCTGGAGCGTGGGCCGCTGCGGCAGGGCTAACATAAAAACAGAGACAACGGCTCCGGCTGGAGTGTGGGCTACAGTGGAGGCGAGGGGCGGGAGGGTGTAATGCGAGGGGCTGGTATGAGTAGTTGGGACAGTGGGAGAGGGGCGGCACAGTTTGGGTTGGTGATGGGGCTTAAAGGAGTTGGCTGGCGAGAATTCGGTGGGACTCCTTGATGTGGGAATGATCAGACCGGATATATGTCTTGAAGGCTTCAGAAGACCAGCGGCCGAGCGCCTGGATCTGAGAGTGCGAGAGACGCTGCGATCAGGATGATGCAGTCGATTTTCTCTTTGGGGAGGGAGGCTTGGAATTTAACTGAGTCCAAATTAATACCCAAAAACTCGATGCTAGTGTCGGGACCCGCGGTTTTATCGTGGGCGAGAGGAACTCCGAGGTCTGAAAAAACCTTTAGCGCTGTGGATAAGTGTGTGGCTGGGATAGCGTTGGAAGGTGAAATAATCAGGAAGTCGTCCAAGAGGTGGATGACGTACGGGATCGAGTAGTTATTCGAAAGGATCCAGCAAATGGCTTCGGACAGCGTGTCGAATATTTTGGGGCTGCTTCTGCAGCCGAATGCGAGGCGGACGGAAAAATTAAATTTTCCTCGCCAGTGTATGCCGAACAAATGCCAGAAGTCCGGATGGATCGCATCACTTTAAAAGCTGACGTGATATCAACTTTAGCTAGCCAAGCCCCACGACCTGCCTTTTTAATGAGGTATATTGCTTGGTCGACGTCGTGGTAGTGCATGGAAAACTCTTCGAGCGGGATGATGCTATTTATGCTCGGAAACAGGGAAATATGAGGGGCAGAAAGGTCGATTATTAAGCGTTTTTTGCCTGAGAATTTCCTGGTTGCTATGCCAATTGGACTGACGCGGTAACGGTTGAACGGGGGAAGGTCGAAGGGTCCGATCATAAATTTAGAATCAACTTCCTTTTGAATAAGAAGATTGACTGAATCTGGCTCAGCGAGCGCGGACTGAAGTTTGGGACATATGAAATTATGTTGGGGTAAATGTTCGACGCCCGGGTTGAAACCGTACGCGAGGCCGGACAGCAAGTAATCGGTGAATGCAGATTCTGGGTGATTAGACAATTCGGCTGACAGGCAAGAAACATTGACAGGAGACGATAAGTACTTTTTAGTATTTTTATTAGAGGATTTGAATACGGGACAAATCAGACGGGCGTGCGCGCCGCCACAGAAACTGCAAACGTGAAGAAAATGACATCGTTGCCTGGAGCACCTGTTTGAATTGAAACTGGAACAAACGCCGGTGGTTGAGTAGGGGGCGGGTCGGCGATAAGATGTAGCTGAAGCTGGAGAGAACGAGGGGCGCGGAACATAACTAGTGGATTTGGGTTGGGAAATCTCAGGACGTGGAGGGATGTGTGGATTAGTTAAAGGACAGGAATTAGTATCATGAGTGGCTGATCTGCAGACCACGCAGGATATATTGGGGCAATTGAGGAAGACTCGGCTGTGGAGATCGGTATCCAGTGCCCCCCAGTACGGGCACTGGTTCCATTGAGCTACGCGGATCGCGCATTTGGCTGAAAATAATTTGTGGTAAGTGTAGAAGTGTGAACCTCCGTGAGAAAGCGCGAGCTCGGCGATTATGGCGAGATAATCGCAGAGCTCGCGTCTCCTGTGGGGCTGCGCTGAACAAATGACTTCAGTGTAGCGGTTGAATGCCAAGGTGAATTCTGTGAATGATAAGATGCGAGACGAGTGTTGTGCTGAATTTGTTAGGGCCACTGAAATGGGCCGCAGTCGATTTGACAATCTATCGCGGGCGGGGGAAGAATGCAGAGGAGAGACGAAAGATCAACATCCGCACTTGAGAGAATCTGTGTTCTGAGAGCGTTGGAGACTGGTGGGGGTTCCAGGGCTGGAGCGTTAGACGGAGCAGGCATCGGGGTGGCTGTGAGGAGAGAGAAAGAAGACTGGGCCTGTGAACCAAAAAACAGAGAATGCATGGGAATGGCTGAGGCCGTAGGCTGTTGCCTGTCGGCTTCGGGGACACCAAGAGTTGTGAACGTAGGGGGAGGAAGGAAGAGAGAAGGGATAAAAAAAGCCACGCTCGCGCTGACGTCGGCTCCGTGAGATGAGGCGGGGGGAAAAGAAATTAAAGGTAGAGGGATAGGCGGTACGATAGGTGCCTGCGATGGCAGCGTAAGTAGCCTTATGCTGACATCGGCTCCGAGAGTTGGGGAAGAAGGTTGAGGGAAACCTGGCCTTGCTCTGACAGCGTCAACGGCCTCGCAGTGGAGCGATCGACCGGGCTGCTGGCCATAGGCTGGTAGATTGAACAGGGGAAGAGCGGGGAGGAACAACCTGGCTCACGCGGCTTGGGCGTCTTGGGCGTCTTGAGGTCGGACGATCCTGAAGTGGCGAGGAAACGGCAGGTTCGTTGTCCCGAGGTCGGCTCGCACTAGCCGAGGGCGTGCGGCCGTACAGCTGATGTCTTTACCGCGTTGAAAGGGGGGTTGGAGAATCCTCTGGACGAGAACGCGGAACTTTCCGTCTTGGGCTCACGTTGCTAGACGGAGGGATTTCCCGGGGGGACTGCGCCGCTGACTGAGAGGAGACAAGTAGGTCGAACAGCTTGGCTTTGTTGAGTCTTCTGGCGTAATGGACGTCTGCATTTGACAGAGCTTGCTTCAGGCCGCTGACCGTCCATTTCCCGATGGCTGGGATGGCGTGAGAAGCTGAGAAGTAGGATGGCGAGGTGGAAGAGCTGGAGCTCCTTGACCGAGAAGGAGATGACGTCCTCCTACTCCTCGGTGTGCTGCAAGCTGCGCGGGACGATGGATGACCGCGAGGTGAGGAATGCATCCTCGCTGGGGAATTCTGGCTGGAGCACGTTTTCCGGGAAGTGCCGGACCTCCGGGTAGAGCTCGGGTTCCGAACGGCAAAAGAGATGGCTGGAAGGATTTCCTTGCCTGCCGCTTCCTCTTCGGCAACGAGATCCTGGTAATCTGCCATAGCTAGCTGGGTAACCTTGCTAAGAGAGATCGGGGAGAATGAGGTGAGTGAGCTCTTTGAATTTATATGCGCTCTGTGTGCGCTGATTGGGTGAGGGATGTGATTAGTGGTGACAAATTTGGAGTGCAGTGATTGGCCAGGACTCCTCCCGAACTGTGTTAGTAAAACATCATTTCTGATGCACATGTGTACGGTGGGCTAGAGGAGTGTAGTGCTTTTCCCTTTGAAAGTTACCTGCACCAGCTGAAGAGATTAGTACGCTCAGGTAGAAACCATCTGTCGCAAATTGTAAAATGTCTTGGTGAACTTGACAAGCACAGAGAGGAACTGAATGACAAACCCGTAGTTGTGGTGAAAACACAAAAAACGAACAATGTCTTTGTTCTCAATGACTTTCAGTGTTGTGAGGTTGTTTCTGTAGTAGATGCTACAGGGGACATGGACAGAATGCTGCTTTGTCATGTTTATGACAACCTTGATTCCCTTTCTGTCGGTCACTCCATGTTGTGCCGACAGAATGGGGTTTGAACTTGAGAACCTATCTCTCCGAAAGGAATTTCAAACTCATTCTTTGTGTTTTTCTGAAGAAAATCATGTACTTGGTTAGAAAAAGATTTCATAGTAAATTATGATTTCCATTTTGGTTTGAAATACCCCTTTTTACAGATTTGTGTTGCTCATATACTACATCAAAACAACATCAAATTGCAGAGTGATTATTGAATGCTTACAGCACTGAGTGGAAATTGTTACTGCTCCACTTAGCTCACAGACTGCAGACAACGAATGAGTGTGTGATTTGCACATTGTCAAATAATGGTGCAGTGTCAGTTCAATGGTAGCTTACATTGAACTACCAATGTATGGTTCAATGATCAAGCATAAACTTTCTGAAAAGTAGTAAACCACATGAACTTACTGAAATGTATTGACAAAGATGTCAATAAAACAGCATTGAACAATTTAACATAACATTAAATTTACTTTAGGGAAGCCATTCAATGTCCTTATCTTGTTGGTTAGCTAGAAAAAAAAACCTTTTTTTTTGTTCTAAACTAATCGGATATGAAATGATATGTGTGCACTGTATATGGCCATGCGCTTATGTATAGTATATTTATAAGTTTGCCTATATTGTATTTTTAAATTTTCAGCTGATGTGTCCGAAGATGTTCCTTCATCAGCTGGGCAAACAAATTTGTGTAAGTACATATTTCTTGAATAGAAATTTACTATAAAGGTTATATAAAGGTTGTTTGTGTATATTCTCCTGAGACCCATTGAAAAAGGTTTTTCCACACACATACTTGTTCACATATACAGTGATACAGTGTCAATGATCTCAAGGCAGTTGGGACCACAGTCATGAAGAAAACAATTGGTAACACATAATGCTGTCAAGGACTGAAATCCTGCAGTGCCCACAAGGTCCCTCTGCTCAAGAAAGTACATGTACAGGCCCGTCTGAAGTTTGCCATTGTACATCTGAATGATTCAGAGGAGGACTGGGTGAAAGTGTTGTGATCAGATGACACCAAAATTGAGCTCTTTGGCATCAACTCAACTCGCCGTGTTTGGAGGAAGAGGAATGCTGCCTATGACCTCAAGAACACCATCCCAACTGTCAAACATGGAGGTGGAAACATTCTGCTAAAGGGACAGGACAACTGCACTGCATCAAAGGGAAGATGGACGGGGCCATGTACCATCAGATCTTGGGTGAGAACCTCCTTCCCTCAGCCAGGAAATTAAAAATGGATCGTGGATGGGTTTTCCAGCATGACAATGACCCAAAACACATGGCCAAGGCAACAAAGAGGCTCAAGAAGAAGCAAATTAAGGTCTTGGAGTGGCCTAGCCAGTCTCCAGACCTTAATCCCATAGAAAAGCTACGGAGGGAGCTAAAAGTTCGAGTTGCCACATATCAGCCTCAAAACCTCAATAACTTGAAGAGAACCTGCCAAGATAAGTGGGACAAAATCCCTCCTGAGATGTGTGCAAACCTGGTGGCAAACTATAAGAAACGTCTAACCTTTGTGATTGCCAACAAGAGATTTGCCACCAAGTACTAAGTCATGTTTTGCAAAGGGGTCAAATACTTATTTCACTCATTAAAATGCAAATTAGTTCATAACATTTTTGAAATGCATTTTTCTGGATTTTTTTTTTGCTTTTCTGTCTCTCGTTGTTGAAATAAACATACCATTAGAATTACAGACTGATCATTTCTTTGTCAGTGGGCATACAAAATCGGCAGGGGATCAACTACTTTTTTCCTTCACTGTACTTGTCTTTAACCCACTTATCTTTGGTATGTTAACATTCACATTTCAGGCAATGCTGAATTGAAGAAACTGGAGCGAAGCATGTATGTTAGGCTGGACAAATTGGATCAAAAGCTGTAAGCCATTGAAACTCCTTTAAGAAGTGTTGTCCAACCAAGCGACACTTCTAGTGAGTTTCTGGTGAATCCTTGCCAGATTTGTGTCTGAAGCTGAAAGACACTGAATACAGGAAAAAACGTGTAAGTGAATTTAACAGCAGATGATGCGATTTGATGTACTGCATTTTCTAAATTTTAAATTTGTTGTTTTTTTATTATCTGAAGTGTGCTGTGATACAATGCTATTAACTTCAAGCATGCAAAACATGCTCAAGGCACACACAGATGTGTGCACACAACATACAGCTGCGGGAAAAATAAAGTGATAATTCGAACAAAAATTCTGTCATTTCAAACCTGTATGTCTTTCTTTGTTCCACAGAACACAAAAGAAGATATTTTGAAGAATATTGGTAAGTGGCACCCATTCATTTGCATTGGTTTTGTTACAATACAATAGAACTGAATGGGTGCTGGCACTGTTTGATAACAAACCTTGTTTAAAATATCTTCTTTTGTGTTCTGCAGAATAAAGTCCACAGAAAGTTGAAATGACAGGAAGGTGAGTAAATGATGACAGAAGTTTTGGTTGAACTATCACTTTACGAGACCATTGTTTTTATGTTTTAACAGAATCAGAATCGGACACTGCATGTCATGCCTAACAAAGCCCCTTAGCTGTTACAAAATGCTCTGTGACCCACTACATTTACATTTAGTCATTTAGCAGACACTTTTATCCAAAGCGACTTACAAATGAGGTAAACAATTGAAGCAATTGGAACAACATAAGATAAAAAAATGCATAAGTGCAGTAAAACTGGACAGATAAAGCCTAGCACAGTATACAAAGCTAAGGAAACAACTTACAACAAACAAAATTTCTGGGTTTTTTTTGAGAAAGAATAAAAAATAGACAGAAAAGAATAGAAGTCAGTGTTAATCGGTCAGGTGTTGACAGAAGAGGACGGAACATGTGTTTTCAGGCAATTTTTGAAGATGGCTGCGGAATCTGCTGATCTTGTAGCAGCAGGCAGTTCATTCCACCAATTTGGAACGGATCCAGAATATGTAAGTGAGAGTGATTTTTTCCTTTTTTGGGATGGCACCACAAGACGATGTTTGTTTGTAGAGCGCAGGGATCGTGCAGGAACATAAGTCTGTATTACAAAGTGAAGATATGGGGGAGCCGAACCAGTGGTGGTCTTGTAGGCCAGGAGCAGAGCTTTGAATTTGATGCGAGCGGCAACAGGGATCCAATGTAACCTAATGAAGAGAAAAGTGACGTGCGCTCTCTTCGGTTCATTAAAGACCACTCTTGCCGCTGCATTCTGGATCATTTGTAGAGATTGTGCAAGCGGGGAGTCCCGAAGTGGATGCACGGGCTGGTCTACATGTAAGGGGCCACAAGCTGTCTAGGCAGGATGTTAACGTGGAGCAAAAAGTGTTGGTGGCGCTGTTGGTGTTCAAAAGAGAGAGCTGCTCAGATGAAGGCAGCATGAAGGAGACAGCAGAGGATAAGCGGGAGGGAGAGAGCTACATAGGTTGCGCTGAAAAGTGACCAGTGGGGAGAGTTGTGCAGTGTCTGGAGAGGTTATGTCAAGAAACCTCTCATTAGGCTGGAAAAGGTTACAAAACCATCTCAAAAGAGTTTGGACCTCCCAAATCCACCGTCAAGACAGATTTTGTACAAATGGAGGAAATTCAAGGCCACTGTTACCCTCCACAAGAGTGGTCAACCAACAAAGATAACTCAAAAAAGAGACAACAGAAGAGAATATTCTGGTTTAAATGATAAGCATTATGTATGGAGAAGAAAATACACTACATTCCAGCACAAGAATCTTATCCCATCTATGAAACATGGCGCTGGTAGTATCATGGTTTGGACCTGTTTTGCTGCATCTGGGCCAGGACATCTTGCATTGAATTAAAAATTAGGAATTAAAATTTCTTGATAATTTACTCACCTCCATGTCATCAAAGATGTTCATATCTTTCTTTCTTCAGTCGAAAAGAAAATACGATTTTTGAGTGAAACATTTGTCACGTGTGACCTGTCCAACATGACTATGTAATGCCTAAAATCATGTCTGAGCATCGCAGAGATACTGCAAGACAAGCATTTGTGGTTAAAAAGTATATACATTTTTTTTTTTTTAGAAAATGGCTGATAGTTTTGCTAGATAATACTCTTATTCCTTGGCTGGAATCGTGTAGAGCCCTTTGAAGCTGCATTGAAACTGCAATTTGGACCTTCAACTCATTAGCTTCCACTGAAGTGCACTATATGGATGAAAATCCTGGAATGTTTTCCTCAAAAACCCTAATTTCTTTTCGACCAAATAAGGTGAGGTGAGTAAATTATCATAAAATTTTAAATTAGATCAGATTCAACTTTATTGTCATTACACATCACATGTGTCAATGTGGGGCAGTTGTGTCCTAATGGTTAGAGAGTCGGACTCGTAACCAGAAGGTTGCCGGTTCGATTCCCAGTACCGACAGGTAACAACTGATGTGCCCTTGAGCAAGGCACCTTACCCCCGTTTGCTCCCCGGGCACTGCAGTGAAAGCTGCCCACTGCTCCTGGTGTATGTGTGTTCACGACTTGAAGTGTGTGTTCAATTTTCACTGGTTGTGTTAAATGCAGAGGTCACATTTCAGGTATGGGTCACCATATCTGACAAATAGGTCACTTTCACTTCACTTTCAAGTACAAGGCAACGAAATGTAGTTTAGCTCTAACCAGAAGTGCAATGAGCAAGTGCAGGATATACAGTTGTGGATAAATACAGGATAAAGCAAATTTGTGAAGAAATTTACAAGTGGGAATGTACTATGAACATTATATACAGGTGGCTATTTACTATAAACAGAAATTTACTGATGGATATGTACAAATATAAATTAGACTAAGCAGAACAGTAGTGCAAATATTATGTGTGCATAAATTATGGACAGCAGCTTTAAAGTTAAAGTCAACTGTGCAGTAGATGAGTTATTGCAGTGTTCAGTACATAGTACTGGAGTGCAAATGATGCAGTATATGTATAAGTAGTCCGGTAGAGCATGTAAACATGTAGTACATGTGTAAACAGTCCAGTCATGTACTTGACAGGTCTGTAGTGCAATAAACAAAACAGTATAGCAGCATTAAGTTAGAGGCATATGAGGGGGTTGTGGAATCAGCGGGGGGTAGAGTTCACTAGGCAAACAGCTCTGGGAAAAAAGCTGTTTCTCAGTCTGCTGGTCCTTGTCCGGTGGCATCTGAGGTGCCCGCTGGAAGGCAGGAGAGAAAACAATCTGTGGGCCAGGTGAGAGGAGTCCTTAAGAATGCTGTGAGCTCGACGTTGGGCTAGAGTGTTTCGGCACTGGCACAATGAAGGTGAATTTAAAGCATGCTGGCACAGCTGCTTGGGCGAGGGACAGGTTGAAAATATCCGTAAAGACCCCAGTGAGTTGCTCTGCACATGCCCTAAGAACACAACTGGGAATGCCATCTAGTCCAGCAGCCTTGCGTGCGTTGATCCGGCTCAGTGCAGTGTAGACATCTGAGGAGGTGAGTGTGATGGTCGGGTGGTCATCTAAGGGTGTGAGCTTGGTGGCTTGATCTTTCCTTATTGTCTCTCTCGAAGCGAGCATAAAAGTCATTAAGCTCATTCAGAAAGACAACATCTGTGGCTACGAGGGTGGAGTGGCTGGGTTCGTAGTCGCTGATGGCCTGGATGCCCTGCCACATGCGTCGAGTGTCAGAGTTGGGAAAGTGCTCCTCTAGCTTTAGTTTGTAGCAGTGTTTGGCCTTTTTGATGACCCTCTTCAAATTTGCCCTGGAAGTGCTGTAGGCCTGTGCATCACCTGAACTGAAGGCAGTGTTGCGTGACTTCAACAGGAGGCGCACTTCCTTGTTCATCCATGGCTTCTGATTTGGGTATGTAGTGATCTGCTTCTGTGTTGTAACACTGTCTATGGCGATGTTGATGTAGTCCAGTACAGAGGAGGTATAGCTGTCTATGTCCGTATGAAAGCCACAGGTAGCCTGAGAAGCAAACATACTCCAGTCTGTGTCTTAAAACCTGTCTTGGAGTGTGGAGTCTGCCCCTGCAGGCCACACTTTGATGGTCCTCACTGCTGGCTTCACACGATTGATGAGGGGTGAATACTTGGGGGTGAGGAACAAAGAAAGGTGATCAGATTAATTATTAGATGGGGGAGGGGGGTCACGGCGTAAGCTTCAGGCATGTTTGTATAGACATGGTCCAAAGTTTTGTTTCCTCTGGTGTGACAGGAAACATGCTGGTGAAATTTGGGGAGCACTGCCTTTAAGTTTGAGTGATTAAAATCTCCCGCAACAATAAATGCAGCCTCCGGGTGAGCAGTCTGTTGTTTACTGATGGCCGCATGAAGTTTGTTCATAGCAAGTTTGGCATCAGCATCCGGAGAAATGTAAGCTGCCGTTATAATGGTGGGAGTGAACTCCCGTGGCAGATAAAACGGTCTACATTTAACCATGATAAACTCTAGGTTAGCTGAGCAGTGTCTCCCAACAATAACAGAGTTCGTGCACTAAGCTTTGTTAACGTAAATGCACAATCTTCCGCCTCTGGTCTTACCGGATTCATCTGCCGTCCTATCTGCCCGAAGTGTGTGGCGTCCCACTAGCTCAATAGCATTGTCTTTAGCAATAGTGCTGTTTAGATTAGATTAGATTAGATTCAACTTTATTGTCATTACACATGTACAAGTACAAGGTAACGAAATGCAGTGAAATGCAACGAAATGCAGTTTAGCCATGTTTCAGTGAAGATCATGACATTGCAGTTGAAAAGTCTTTTGCTGTGGATGATGCAGAGTCAAATCTCATCCATTTTGTTCACCAATGACCGTACATTAGTGAGGAAAATGCTGGGTAAAGAGAGCCGGTGCGGTGTTAGCTTTAGCTTAGCTCTTAGCCCTCCGTGCTTGCCCCGCTTTTGTTTACATTCTCGACGCCACCGGTGAGCACTTCCGCCCGGCCATGTAGGGTGCGTAGCATCAGGCATTCTAGCGATCTCGGGGACGAGTCGAAGATTGCCAAAGATTGTATTTCATCTTAAATACACAATATATAAAGCAATATTTTTGTATATCCTAATAATGTAAAAATCTCACTATAACATGAAAATATTGTGTTATAAGGTGAAAAACATCTTGTTATAGAAATAATCCCATTACAATGTGAAATTGATCCTATTTTTCTGGCCTGTCAACAATATGCTGCTGTAATTTTGAAAAATCTTTATGTAAAATAAGCCTACCTTCTGAGACGACATCACAGCCTTTGTGAGGAGGGCAGGGTACAAGGAAGGGTTTGGAAAGCACAGAAAAATGAATAGTATGAAAACATTGCATTTATTGCAGTACAGAATTAGTGTTCACTGCTAATTAAAGGGGACAAAACGGCCGCAAAAAGAAACTGTAAAAAGCTTACATTATTGGAAAAACGACAAAAAAGTAACAAAAATTCTGATTCAACGTAGTTTGCTTAAACTCAGTGTCACTGTTTATAAGTAGGTATTAGTAGTAATGCTTACAAAGACAACACATAGGCCTACATTTTCTCAATTTGGATGTTAAAACGTTTAAAACTAAATGACAACATATTTACAGCAAAAAAGTAAAATATTTACAAATCTTTTATATCTGTAAGATATTTGTATCAATGCATTTGTTATAATTTTATTGATAAACGATTTAGATTTTTAAACCCCTTAACCTACCCCCAAACCTAAACATACCGATTTCATAGCGAATATAAAAAGATATGATACACAATAGACCAAAATTTATTTTGAGCCTCACATCCCACTCCTACCTTTAAACCTAACCATAACAAATTTCGGTAACGCTTTAGATTACAACTATAATTTACAGCATAACTAATTTTAACAATAATGTACCTAAACAATATCTGTAGGTAAAGAGGAACAAGATGCACAATTTGGGGAATAAAGAGGTAAGAGTCAGGAAATTTTAAAACTACGTCGCATAGCCCAAATTCGAACATTTGTTTCTCAAAAAGATGCTGAATCATCACGTCTCGACTATTGTAATGCACTTTTTGCCGGGTTACCACTGCACTCTATTTCCTGTTTACAATATATTCAAAATTCTGCAGCAAGAATACTAACTCACACTAAACGATCTGCTCATATCACCCCCATCCTATTTAAACTCCTGTATTATCCCGCATTGTGTTCAAAATTCTGCTGCTTACTTTTAAATCACTCAATGGACTTGCCCCTTCCTATCTCTCTGATCTACTGTCTGCTTATGTTCCGCCTCGAACACTTCGATCTTCAGGTTGTGAATTTCTTACTGTGCCTAGATTTCGACTTTCCTCCATGGGTGGCAGATCGTTTTCTGTAATTGCCCCTAAACTATGGAACTCTCTACCACTGTCACTAAGATCAATAATCTCTCTCTCTGTATTTAAATAACAACTCAAAACCTACTTATTTACCCAACACTATCAGGCACATCATGCTTCTTGATCATGCTTCTTGATAGTTTTTTCTTTTTTCTGCATTGTACTTTGTTGGCACTTATACTTATTAATGTCTCCATGGTTACTTACACTTTCTTTTATGTATTTTTGCTTATTGTTTTGTATGATATGCAACTGCAGTCTTGCCATTTCTGGACTGCGCAAATGCCTACCGTCCATCAAACTCTCAAAATTGAGAGTAGAATGTCTGTCAAACATCTGTTAATCAATTAACTAAAACTGTTCACTTTACTGTTTAATTGATTATGAAATGATCTATTTGTAACTGTGTACTGATTATCTATGTACAGCGTCCTTGAGCCTGGGAAAGGCGTTATATAAATTAAACATATTTGTAACAACGTTCGTTGAGGTGAGAGGAAAGAGACAGAGTCAGCGAGGTAAAATCCAAAGAATTTAATAATGAATAAAGGAAAACGGCCTCCAAAATGCCAACCAAACACAAATAAACAGAATGTAGCCTCTTGCTATCATGTTTGCACGCCCCTGCGTGCGTTCGTCTCTGTGGTTCAAACAACAACCCTTTTTCGACCACGGCAGCATCTTTTTAAACTTCTCTCGCCAATCACTGTAACGAGAGACAGCAGGTTAGCAGTCACACTTGACCTACTTACCGACCTCCGTGTTTCGGACTGAAGCTCCTCCCTCCCAGACGGCGCATGGCCACGCCCCCCCGCCACAATATTATTATTATTATTATTATTATAACATACATGATAAGGTAAAAGTCGGTCCTTAGCCCTGTCTGTTTACATGAACACCTGCTAAGAAACGCGTTTCATCTTTCACCTTAGCATTTTGCTCATTTCTTTACTTATAATAATAAAACCATGACAAAGAACTGGTGATTGAAGATGAGTTTTAATGTGTTTAAAAGATAATTTAACTCTTACCACTTAATTCCCCGAACTTTGCATATTGTTACCCTTTACCTACAGATATGTACTGTAAAGGTACATTATTGTTACAATTAGTTATTTTTCTGTTAAATAATTAAAATTCTGTTTAATTATGCGGTACATTGTGGGCCGTAATCTAAAGCATAACCAAAATTTCTTAAAATATGTAATGTTACAATAGGCTTTACTAGGCTATAAATAGAAACGACAGACTGGCAAGAGCAATCACAATAACTCTTAGGAAAATGAACCATGGTTTTACAGTAGTAAAGTTGTAGCAACCATATTGTTTTTTGGCATATTGATTACCATTGTATAACCACAGTTTTACAACAAATACCATGGTTAAACTATGGTTAGTGTAGCCAACCTTGGTTAATTTCTGGTTACCATGGTTTGGGTTTTACTACTAGTAAAAACATGGTTAATTTTCGTAATGGAATTTATTACATAAATGTCAAAAGCAGTAACGTTACCTAAAGTAACGTTGGTCCAAATAACGGCGCGTGGTCGCAGTCCTCTCTGACACAACAAAATTGTTTTGTGTGAGGAACAGAGCAGAATTTAAGTTGTTAATGGCTGAAAATATCATCTAGATTATAATACCTCTCCATTGAACACATCAACACAACATGTTGCAATCTGTGATGAAGCAGATGAAAGCCAATGAGCGCAGTGTTGCCAACTATTCTCAATGGAAAGTAGCTAAAGCCTGCCCGAAAAGTCACTAAATATATATATCAGTGACATCATCACGTAGTATCTGACAAGATAAGTGCATCGGGTCTGCTTCATGTCTCTACTTTCTGAGCTTTCGTATACAGTATTATATTAAAACAATACACCCAAAATGCACAATAAATAGGTTCTTATTGACTTATTTTTCTGTTTCTGTTGGCAGACAACAAAAACATAATAGTGAGTGAAATTGACCTATTAAAACTACACACCAGCAGTCACTTTTGTTGAGCAGTTAAAATCTGTCTGTGTTCATGTTTACGCATCCATACAGTCATCGCGTTTTAAATCATAAATGCTCAAACAAGGTCAATAAGTGATTCATTCTCTTAAATGCTGTTTGTACATGCACAATTCATTCACGCGTCACTGCGGCCTGAACTGAATGTGCTGCTTTTCCTGCCGCTCACTAAACAAATAGACACAGAGAGAGGTGTTGCTGCGCTGGGAAAGCAAAAACTCGCTCTCGCGGGGCAGTAGAAGTGAAGCAGGATGTTTTGCTAAGTTGCCAAGGCTTATTCAGAAAGTAGCTAGATTTGTCGCTAGTCGCTTTTTTAAAAATAAGTCGCTAAAGGGGTCTGAAAAATCGCTAAATCTAGCGACAAAGTCGCCAAGTTGGCAACACTGAGTGAGCGTAAGTTTTTGCTGCCTTAAAACAAGTTAAGCTTTTTCTTGAAGACGCAATTTTTTTTATTTGCAAGGAGCCCATTAGCGCGGGTTTTCATGCTAACGGTAGCTGCTAGGGATGGCACGAATTTGAAACTGTTCCTCGCAGTCTTATGGATTCTAAAGATTCGGATTACAGCGCACGAATAAAATTTATTACTTCTGTAATTATTTTGTTTTGGTGTTTTTTTATGGTTCTTGTCAGTCACAGCATTTCGGAGAAAATGCCTTTTGATGTCCCACGGCACACAAAATACATGATAAGCAATGGTTAAACAATTGCAGTAATGTTATCAAAGTCCCTTTCTTTATTTCTATAGTATTTGATGTTATTCATTTTAAGTTTTTAGTCTTGTTGAACATTGTGTATTCTTCTAAATGAGATGGCAGCAGAAATCACACAGAACAGAACAAAATGTTATCATTATATTAAGTAACGTTAATGAGTAAACTACCTTATACAAGAAGTGCTTAAATAACTTTACTTGATTGAGAGATAATCAAATTAGCAGACATAACGTTACTCACCGTAGAAGCTGTTGCTGCTTGCTGGAAAAAATGGCCGCCAAATGTCCTCAGTTTGGATCAATGGATGCTGGGATAGGTGGATGTCCCTCCCATCTGCTCCCGCTATTGGGGCGTATGCCGCCCAGGACTTTTGTGATTGGTTTAAAACGCTAGGTATCCAATGGTCCACAAATATAGGGGCATGACAGATCGTAAGGATTTACTATTTGATTATAATTTATTTTAATTATTATTTTTATTAAAACTTTCACTTATGTGACCATAGACCTGAATATTGGGAATGATATTGATCAACAGAGGACCATTTGAGAACGTTCTGTTAACGTCCCAAATGTTCTCTTTGTAACGTTGCTATGTGACCATAGAATAACCAATACAGAACGTCCCCCTAAAGTCATATCTGGAACGTTATTTTATTAATTAAAAAGAACCATGTGAGTTCTGTTAACGTCCCAAATGTTCTCTTTGTAACGTTCTTTTGTGACCATATAATAACCAATATAGAACATCCTCCTAAAGTCATATTGGGAATGTTATTTTTTGACTAAAAGTGAACCACATGGGAACGTTCTGTTGACGTCACAAATGTTCTTTTTGTAACGTTTTTATGTGACCATAGCATAACCAATATAGAACGTCCTCCTAAAGTCATATTGGGAACGCTATTATACAACTAAAAGAGGACCATATGAGAACATTCTCTTAACGTCACAAATGTTCTCCTTGTAACGTTGTTATGTGGCCATAGAATAACCAATATAGAACGTCCTCTTAAAGTCATATCGGGAACGTTATTATACAACTAAAAGAGGACCGTATGAGAACATTCTCTTTACGTCACAAATGTTCTCCTTTTAACGTTGTTGTAACCATAGAATAACCAATATAGAACGTCCTCCTAAAGTCATATTGGAAACGTTGTTATGAAAGTCTGAAAAGGACCATTTGAGAATGTTCTGTTAATGTCCCAAATGTTCTCTTTGTAACATTCTTATGTGACCATAAAATAACCAAAATAGAACGTCCCCTAAAGTCATATAAGGAACATTGAACTCCAACACTTTCATAACCAAGAGAGGATGTTTTAAGAACGTCCCTAATGTTCTGTAAAGGTTCGGGACATTCGTTACCTTTAGAGGACTTTTAGAGAACGTTGCACAAGGTCGCGAGAACATCCCCTCCTACGTGGGATGTACATTTATGCGTGCTGTCTAAAAGATACTGATGTTATGTCGGCCATTTTGCACTCAGTTTTAGCCATCAGTACCGCACTTTATTTTCTCAATCCTGCGTGTTTTAAAATGGAAATCAAAACATCAGACACGCAAGCACCTTGCTTCCGATGGACACGCATCCTTTTCTTAGGAATGATCTAGGAAGATGGAAGAAAGAATGATCATTTTACATGTGTCATGAGTGTGAATGAGGACCCAGATGCAGGCAGTGGTGTAGGGGGGAACAAAAACTTTAATTATATAAATAAACAGACAAAACAAAAACCCACAATGGGGTAAAACAAAACTAATAACTAGAACTAACACACATAGGACAAAACTGCAAAAACAAACTCAGCCCACGAGGGGGCAACAGAAAACACACTACTAGAGAAAACGTAAAACTAAAACTCACACAAGGCAGGACAAAACGAAGGTGTGAGGCATGAGATATCAAGTTGTCATAATAAAGACATCTTAAACAATGTCATCTTTGCATTAAAAATGACATAAGCGAATGACACTTAATGACAGTTGTCATAAACATGCATAAAATCTCCTTCATATTCATGACATGTGTCATGTCATGATTATGAAGGTGTCATGTTAGTCTTATGACCACCCCTTCAAGTAAATTTTAATGTTTGTAAAATCACTGAAACAATGTAAACAGAAAACTTTACTGACACACTAAGACATCAACACTCATCATACAAACCTCAACAATAGTGACAATCATCAAACTAATTCAGATAAACAGATCAACTGCAATGCATGCTGGGAGTCATGAATGAGTTTTGTACTATGATGTTACCCAGCATGCATTGCAGCATGAAGTTTTCTTTTGTTGATTGTCACCATTGTTGAGATTCATACACTGATTCTTCATGTCTAATTGATTCAGCAGTGTGACAATCTTTTGAAAATCATGTGTTCTCTTAGTCGTCCATATCACTGCTTTCATCTCTTTAAACTGCATTATACCACAACACACTCAAGAGTTATTTGAGTGACTTCATAGTGATGAAATCACCATCACTTTCTGATCCCATTGGATCATTGTCTTCTTTGCCAAAACAAATGTGTTTAAACACAAATGGCCATCCAATGAAAACATGCAATTACAACAAGTCAAGGGCCCAACTAAAGCTAACAGTGATCATGAAAATGGTGGTTTGTTGAAATTTCAAGATTTTTTCAACATTAATTGTGGGTGCAAAAGTGATATTGATTCAGTGCAATTAACATTGAGAAATCAACAGTTTTTAACATTGATTCAATGTTTTTTAGATTTTAGTTTGCTGTCTGGGACATTAACCATCATTTCCTGGTAATTATACATGTAGGTCAGCTTCAACTTAGGAACACTTATATTTTCTTAAAAAGTGCAAAACAATGGTAAAATGCAATACTGACTATTACCCATTACCAGACCAATGACCACTGAAGTGTTCTGTGATAAAATAGCTATTCAAACCAGTAATACAACAGAATGGTCAAATAAATTTATCACAATATATTAACAAATTGTTAAATGTTTATTTATATATCCTGTAAACATATTCATAAGTAATTTTAATGTCTTTTGTTTGCTTTAAACAGGATGACAGCATAAAACACTGAAAATGAAAATGAATTTAACATTATTGAAAGCACAATTTAAAAACTGCTTGTTTCGTCAGATTTTTGTTATAAACAGCAACATACAGAATTAAAGTGGTCGCAAACTTCACAGGTGAAAACTTGATGAATCAAAACCAGGCAAAAAGATCAAATTACAGGTATCAACACAAACCTGTCTTACAAAGACATATGCTTAATCATTGAACTGACAACAATTCATTTTACAATGCGCAGAGTATCACTAAAAGTGATTGTTTGCTGCTTTACGCAGTAAAAAAGTATTTACAAACACAAACAATGTCAAATGAGCAATACAATGTCAAAACAATTTTAAAATACATTTCAAACATGTATTTTACAAGCACCAACCCAAACAAAGACAGGGCTGAAGCATCAACAGCATCAATAAAAACGGCAATGCTTACATAAGAACTTACACACTTACTGGCAGATCTGAAGCAATGCTAATATTATTGTCCCATATTTGCATGTTGTATATACAGTATGATATCATGAAATTAAAACAAATGTTCAATCACAGGTCGAGGGAAGAGCAAGCATAAAGTGGTTTCAATGACAGGCAAGGCTCCATGTGTGCATGTGCATTAGAGCTTAGATATTTCCCGCCACCGTCCTCGGGCCGGGTCGGGCCCTTGATAAAGCACGTCACGTGTTATGCGCAGCGTCTCGTCCACTCGCACTCGCAGTCGCAGTCTTGCACGCGTGACGCATCACATCTGCTGTGCGTGCTGTACTATTCAGTAGCTTAAGTGCAACATGGATTCAAATGCCTTTCAACTTACATGTGCAAAATTCAGAATTAAATGAATGTGCTGCAATTTGTACAAAAAGAGAGTCTGTAGTAGCCTACGTGTTTTAGCCATTAAATAAGCACATTTAGTTTCAAGTTTGTTAAGTTTTGTTTTGAAGGAAGATTTTCTTTAAAGTGAATTTCGTTTAGTATAAATTGTATCTTAATTTTAATACATTTTTCATCAACCAATTGCCTGGATTTAATACATAAAAAGCAATATAGCAGACAATATAATAATGACATGGAGGCGCCGGCGCGCCGCGGTCACACTTACACCATTTGAAACTCGTAATACACGCTGTCACCGAATTTACAAATGCACATCTTGCTTGTTGCTCACACACATATTATGTTGAAATAACAATATGTTGAAGTAACATTATTAATAATAATTAATCTTTAAGAATATTTGATTGAATGCTGAATGTTGTGCTTGTTCAATTTAATAAAATTAAAACTTTAATTATGATAATTAAAATAATTGAATATTTAATATTGAGTGGCCAATTTTTGCTCATTTATTAATAGTATTTATATAATATATATATAACTGCGCAGCTCCCCCCTGTAGCCTAAATGATGTAGCACAGCAGCACGTGCGTTAAAAAAAAATCTGGCGCCACCCCTGGTTATAACGGCCCACATATTAAAAATGGTCGGGTTTAAATCGGGCTCGGGCTCATAATTACAGTGAACGTGTCGGGCCAGGCTCGGACACAACGGGCTCGGGTAGGGTCGGGCTTGATTTGTTGGGCCCGATCTAAGCTCTAATGTGCATTATACCTTTGAGTGTGAGCAACTTCCATTTTAAGTTTCAAAAATCGAATTTTTCATGGATTTTCAAAGTTGTTTAGTTCATACTAGAGGTCTTCTCTGGTCCAAATATCTTTACCCGACACAAAATAACCCAAATAATGTTTTACCCGAACCCGACGTGCATATATGTTTTTTTTTTCAAGAAATACCCAACCCGAGACAGACCTTATAAAGTTAGACCCGACCCAACGTAATTTGTTTTCGGACCCAACTGAACCCGAATGTAAACGTCTTTGACGTCTGTGTGTCTGCAGTCCCGCACTTACCAGCCTGACTATCGGAAGCACAGAAACAAATCCCAGTGGACTTGTACCAGTTTGGCTCGCTGCTCCTTTTATTTACTCATTTATATTTTGTCATTGCCTGCTCAGTAACATGCTTATCTGACGACACAAAGGTAATCGCGACAGTGTACATTCAAAATTGATTAACAGGTCTGGCTCAACGTAAATTAGCCTACTATCCAGCCACAAGATGTCGCAAGTTTTTTGCAAACGGGGTTAACAAATGCACGTGCACACGAGCGACAAAGCACGGGACAGTTCGGGTCTTCTCGGGTCTATTCAGCAAAAACACATTTATTTTAAATTACCCGAGACCCAAAGACTAATATTATACCCGACCCGTGTCTGAGGCACCTGTGAAACTTTTAGACCCGAACCCACTCAGGTCTCGGGTCGGACCTCGGGTTTTGTGGATCCGTGAAGACCTCTAGTTCATACAGGAACTTCAGCAGTCTGTGAGGAATGTGCTGGTGCTTTGTTCCCTTCGTTTCAGCCTTAGACCCTCGTTCAGGATTTATAAAAATAAAAAAACTCTTAAGTAAAAGAATAATGTTTAATAAAATGAATGACACTAAAATGCAGACCAAACTGAGATGAAAGACTTGCACTGAAGACCACAAGAGGCTATGCATTATAATGCTGTAAATAACATTGAATTTCTTCTAAAAACTGAACAATTCACTTCACAAGACGAAAGTACGTCACCAGGAGACGTGGGGATTACTTTAGTATTGGATTTTTTAACTCTCAAAGTGTTGGTTCATTTTTACATGCATTTTATAAATCACGGTGCACTGCGATTTCTGCTAAACATCTTTAGAATTGTTCTACTGAAGAAATAATGACACCGACATATGAGAATACCTGAAGGTGAGTAAATAAACAGCAAATTTACATTTTTGGGTGATCTATCTATTTAAGTAGGACTACATTTAAGTATTTTTCTATTACAAAATTTTGAATACTCTTTCCCCAACTTTGACAGCCAGAAAAGAACTGTATTAGGCCCACCCCTCTTATTATTCTGAACAAGGCCATAAAATTACAGCATTTTTCATATACAATTCTTTGTTAAAGCTGCTGGGTGTAGTTTTTAGCGGCATCCATCGATGAGGTTGCGAATTGCAACCAGCTGTTCACTCCACTCATCCCCCAAGCACTACGGAGTCCGTGAGAGGATTAAGATGTCGTCACGTTTTTGCTTCTTTCCCTAAAGAGGTAACGTAGTTACGAAATGCACTCTGTAGAGAAGTCTGTCCATTTAGGGATACTGTTGTCACAACAAGGAGAATTCGATGTAAGGTGAGCCCGCGGTGTATGTAGATTAAAAAAAAGCTCATTCTAAGGTAATAAAAACATAACGCTTCATTATATAAGGCCTTTATACACCTCTGAACATATAGTTATGTATATTATATTGCATTTCTGTTAATAGAGCCTCCAAAAACTACACACTGGACCTTTAAGTCGCAGAAAGGAAGTCATAGTGGATGTATTTTATATACATCTTGCAGAATCTGGAAAATGTTGAACATTTTAGAAACATAGGAGGTATTTTGATGTTGATTGATTGTCCAAGTAACATCATACAGTATTAATAATCAGGTGGGTTATTTCTAATATATTCAGTTATCATTCTGTGTTATGGACTATATGTAAACATCTACAGAATAAGTATATATTAAATAATAGCTAAATTTAATGTACCTTTTAATTAAAATCTGGTTGATTTTTAGTCATCTTAATCTTGAATGTATGTACAGTCTCTATTCTGACTAGGCATGGGCCGAATACTGGTTTCAAGGTATACCACGGTTTCTGTAATACAGTTACAAAGGTATGAGCTGTTTTTATGTCTCATTAAAGACAGAAAGTGCAGGATTCCATCACGGTTCTCTGCAATTTTTTTTTTATACTTTTGTTGTTTGCTTATCTGCATTTAGTTTATTTATACATGTATGCATGTAAAAAATTACTAGAAAAGGGTGCCATGATTTCAAAAAGTTTGAAAACCACTGATTTAACCCTCCTATTATCCTAGGGGTCAATTTGAACCCATTCAATGTTTAACGTCTGTAAATATATGATTAACATTATCATTTTTGCTTCAGAGTTAATGACTTTTCCTTATTTAATGGGGTATTAAATAGTAAACAGTAATCCCAAAATGAACATGATGTGATTTTTTTTTAAATGTCCTATACACATTTTGTAGCATCAGTGTATCCTAGGGGTCAATCTCAGGCTCTTTTAGCTGTATTAAACATATGAAATTTGAAAATTTCCCACACATTTGTTTTGGGTGATACTGAGGTCACTATAATATTTATGCATTTGTGGATCCGTGAAGACCTCTAGTTCATGCTTTTATCCAAAGCGACTTACATTGCATGTGAGTGTGTGCAATCCCTGGGATCAAACCCATGACCATTGCTAGCACCATACTCTAACCACTGAGCAACAGGAAAGCTGTTGACCCTCCTGTTTTCTCTCAACCACCTGTAGACACAGTACCTTCCAAAAAATGGAAAGTTATTATGGTCCCGCTCCCCATTTGAACAACAGGGACTTGGTGCAGCTAATGTACCAGGGACAGGGCGCTAACCCTAACCCATACAATACATTTCAATCAAAGCAGCCAAATACAACCAGGCATAAAAATATGGGCTGCATGTGATGCACAGTTTACCTATGCCTGGAATAAAGGTGTACACTGGTAAATCCCCTGGAGAAGCACCCAAAACAAATCAGGGCATGGGGGTGGTACTAGACATGGCTGAGGGACTGATTATTATATGTTCCTTACTTATGTCATGATGTTTATGATGTTCTGTTTTAAAAATAATAAATTGACCACAAACATAATTCGTGTTAGCAAACATAATGAAAGTAAATGTTATTATTTCCAAAAGTTATAAATTCCAAAAATGTAAATTCAAACACCAAATATATATTACATTTTTGTAATTATATATATATATATATATATATATATATATATATATATATATATATATATATACACGCACGCACATCCAACTTTAGGTCAATCAGTGAGATTTTATGGCGATTTTCACATTTGCACATAGTCGTACAATAGGTATTTTTGCTGTACAAGGGGTGGGGAGTGGGGGGTTGTGGGTTTATTTAAAGGTCTATTTAAGGACACACCAAAGATATAAATTACCGGACACAAACCTTTTCCCATTTTTGAGGTTTAAATTGCTGGGGTCAAATTGACCCCAGAGGGAAAAAGATGTTATCAAATTTTATGGTAACAGGAGGGTTAACCTGACATGCTGTACATACTGTTTCAAATATTTTTTGTTGCTTAAAAAGTAGTTTTTTTACCCAGACAATTTAAAGAACACATTTTACATTTACATTTATGCATTTGGCAGACGCTTTTACCCAAAGAAATGAAATCCAGGGTAAGTGAACAAAAAGTGTAGCTCAGGTCCACAGGTGCATGTGCTCATTAACAACCTCTTAATTAACTGCAATCTTGAACAGACCATTTCCTTAAACATAAGACAAGAGTATTTCAAATAGAAAACATTACATGTTCACTTTAGAAAACCACTCTAAACATAGTTATTTAAATCTTTATACTCAAACAAATGAGTTATCTACTGATAATTTATGTTTTTGGTAGTAACAGGCAAAACACGCCTACATCTTCAGCAATGTTTTAACATGATTAAATGGTTTAAGCAGCAAAACTAAGTACTATGTTAATATGATAAAATAGACTACAAACCCATAATAAGAATGCAGGGAGTGCTTGGAATGCTAAATCCAGCAGAAGTTGAGTCCTGTTGTTAGAAAAGAAAACTGTCATGACTTAGGTATTTTTGACCCGCGTTGTGCCTGGGTGTTTGTGATTTGTTCTGTCGAGCGCGTGGTTCCGTGCGATCAGCGCGTCACGCGCTCGGTGTCTGCGTCACCTTACTCCCCGTGTTTCCCTGTTTTGGTCTCTCCGTTCACCGCTTTCTCACTCTCGCACCTGTAGCGCCTTGCCCCTGATTTTCCCGCCCGCGGGACTCTTCTCCCGCCTGGTACCCATTTAATCTTGTTAGCTTTCCTATTTCCTATCCGCCAGACTGTATTTCTTCCCGGAAGTAATATTCCCGGTGGTCGCTGTCGCATCTTTTATTAAGTATGGTGTGTGAATTAAAAACGTATCATTGTTTCCCCCGCATCTGGGTTTCTGTTCATTTCTTTAACAAATCAAAAATCCTGCAAGTTCTATTTCCTGTTCGTGGTCAGTGAATAGATGCGTGTGGTGTCATTCATCTCCCTCTCTACTTTGATTTTGTCAGAGATAAGGACAAGAAGAATGTTATTGACAAATGCAACCTTTGTCCAAAACCAAGAGAACTATTTTGTCTTAAAAAGCATCTGTACTTAGATCAGGTAGAAGGACATGTAAAGTGAGGGGGAAATCTAAGTAAAGGATAAAGTACAGGCAGCGGTAGTTATTGCAGAAATAAGTCCCGACAGTGTGATCAGGTATCACACTGAAGGGGCTTATTTCTACAATAACTACCGCTGACTGTACATTATCCCGCTTATTACACGGCTACTTGCCAAATGAGGAAAATACTGGACATAAAATATTAATTTAAAACATTTTATTAGCTTATTAATGTTTTAATTTGAAAGTGCAAACCTTCCGCAAAAATATAGTTCCAAGCGACTATTTACATTCCTAACAAACGATGTAGTACAACCATTTGTAAGTGCTACATATGAAACATAAACATATATAGACTGTTCAGTTTTCGTTTTATCATCTTAATTAAAGTCATTCGATTCGTTCGAATCTATCCTATATTAAAGCGTTTTGTTTTTACCGTACAAGTTGAAATTAATGTCGAAATCATCTATTGCAAATTGTGGTTGTCCAGTGTTTCAGTCACAAGATGGCGCCAGACGGTAATCTTTGTTGGAGTGGAGGGATATTAAACACAATTAGTACTGGTCATGCGTTATTAGTTTGCAGCGGTTATTATTTGAAAAGAACGAACCTGCAAATGTCGCGACTGGCCAATCAGAATCAAGCATTCCAACGAGCCGTGTAATAAGTATGTTTAAGATACTTATGTTTTTATCAGGCTTTCAAGAAAAAAGTAGAAAAAGTAATGGGGGCCTGTGCCCCAGTAGAGCTTTAGGTCTAGCAACGACCCTGGTTGGAGCAGAAAGAACAGTATTTTTTTACTAAACTAGAGAGGATAATTAAAGAAGAAAAGGAAAATGTTTTTATTGTTGTAGGACAGGACTGGAACTGCACTCTTGATTTTACATTCGATAGGAATGGGGAACAACCTCATGCACATAATCCCTCTACAAAGCAATATACATGGGCTGGTGAACGTTTGTAATGAAAGGATTTCAGCTGCACGTTTGGACCGCTTTTATATTTCTTGCAGTTCGAGAAACTGTGTTTTTAGTACAGAATGTATTCCAAATGCTCTTATTATGGTTGGTTTTACCTTGTCTAAAAGCACACATAATAGCTGTTTCTAGCATTTTCATACCAAACTTTTAGAAGAGTCTTTTAAAAAAAATTATACTTTGGTGGGAAGTGGGCAATGAGCTCATAAGAGAGTTTTCTCAGAAGTATGTTGTTTTCTCTGTACGCTTAAAAATATTTAATGTTTACTAACATTGGAAAAGGGTTAGGGGAATGTAAATAAAGTTGTTATTTTAAAAAATCACTCTATGGTCTTATTCTATTCACTGGCACATGTTCTATATTTTATGTTAAATCAATGAAAACCAGAGAAACACCTCCTTCTACAAGAGGGCCTGCCCACCTTTCACCACTGATGGTATAGCCTCCCCTGCTACAGTCAACTCCTAAGCAACTCTGGGTTTCACTGATTCATCAACTGTTACCCACACTAGTTTCAGGTCCACATTGGGATTCATTCAACATTGGAAAAGGGTTAGGGTTAACTCCAACCCTAACCTTAACCCTAATTTAAAAGATCTTTGGAGTAAGAAGCCAAGTTCAATTCTGGATGAAAGAGTTAAAGGAGCTTTTATAAGAAGCCGCTATCTATCTATGAAGGATATGTATGCTCCTACTTTTTTTTATTTTTTATTTGTAGCGTAAAGTGAGTCGACAAGGATGTTTTCATTGAAGGACAATAGTGGACATGTTACATCAGACCCAATGGAGATGTCAAGCCTTGCTGTTAATTTTTATTCTAATCTGTACGCTGCTGAAATCTCTGATGGAAATTGTAGAAATGGGCTTCTAAAGGACCTACCCGTTTAATCCAAAGAACAAAAAAGGTGTTTAGAGGCTGACATCTCTTTTGAAGAAGTCACTTTGGCCATCAACTCTTTGGCACGTACGATCACATCGGTGAGCTCATTCTAGGCTGGTCCCTGCAGCATATGATCAATTCTGTCACATTTCACAACTATGCAGTGCTTTTAATCACGTTTATTTTAGGCTTCATACATTTAAATACACGTGCATACAAGCAAAAAATACATTTAGAGTCTGTAAAATAGACTAATGTCCATATAAACGGCAATTACAATCCATTCAATTTGACCGAATCTGTTTTATTTTTATTTTTTTTCAGCTACACAGCAGTGTATTCAACTGTAAAGCTCTCTATTCTTTTCCCAGCTCACCAGCCACTTACATTTGTGTGTTTTGAGAGAAGTGGATGAATTCACGCGTTGTAAATCCGACAGAACCTATTCTCTGAACCGTGGCACAAACATGGCAGTGCCCACTTATAACTGTTAGCTCAACTAACGCAACCATTATAAAAGTGTTTAAACAACAAAACACATTCATATACACATTTTTGACAATCACAATATCAGATATTTCATGACATAGAATATTTTGAATAAAAAAGAAAAATGACATAAAAGCAATATATCAGTCATACAGATGCTATGTCACGCGTCGCCATGTAAATATTAAAGTGATACGTTCTAACGGTTGCCTTGAAAAAAAACTCACGCTGGGGGGTCATTTTGAAAATGTTTAACTTACATGTGAAGTGTTTTAAGGGCTCTCTTCAGGTAGAAGTCTGGGATTAGATGGACTACCATCTGAAATTTACAGGACATTTTGGACTACTATTGGAAATGATTATTTTAAAGTATTTAAAAAATGTTGCGAAGGAACTCTCCCAAAAATATGGAGACCTGTAGAAATGTTGTGTTCTACTGTGACAGCAACTAGTCCAGGCAGAAGAGCACACCACAAGTTATATAGACGCCTTTTGTGTTTGTAAACAATGTGACGCGTTTCTGTGGGCAGAAACTGGTGGCAGAAAGCAGAAAATCAGCCTGACAACATAGGAGTGTGGATGGTTCAAATGCCTTTTCAAATTATTTTAGTAGTTTATCAGCAGAAAACCTGCTGTCTTACATTGACAAGTTAACACTTAGCGATTTAAATCGGTTGTCTTACATTAATAAGCTAACCCGTAGCAAAAAAGTGAAATTTGCTGAACCATACGATCAGGTCTATGGTTGAAGTTCATGTAGTTATGTTGTAATCCGCAACTTTATATTCATCTTACAGTAGCCTATATGTGCACGTTTTCTCTACAGTTTGTTGTTTTAAAAACAGTCAATGTTGTTCCTAACATCTATGGATTTTGCTCGATCTACATTTTTAAAAACTCAACACTTAATAGGCTAGTAGAGAATGTCCAATAAATGTTCCACTCTAAATGTTTTGTTTGTTTAACAAAATGGTTAGAAAAAACTGAAACATTTATTTGTGTTGATTTTAAATACATGAAGTCAATAAATGTAATGTTAAAGAAACGTTCAATACTTTAAATACAGCCTTGTGAACTTTTGTTCTGACTGTTAAAGTTAATTTGTTACACTATTATGTACACAGCTGACTTGTACTGCAGTAAACAATATTTAAAGAGTATATAGGTACAACTATAGCAGGAATGTGGCAATAAGAACAGACACAAGCACGAACATAAAAAATATTTGTATTTTTTATTTTCATTTACTAACGTTACCTGAAATAAAATGAACACCACGAAATGAGAATTCCTGATAATTTCGTCAGTCCAGCCTGTTCGTTTAATGGCTTGTTTAGCTTAAAATAGCGTATTTAACGATGGCATTCCATAGAAAATAATGCCATAATTTTTGGCATTCCTATTCTGACATTCAACAACACAAAAACGCGTTTTTGAAGTAACTGTCTCCTCCGTTTCACTTATTGCTCCTTGGTTTCCACTAGTTTTCTGCCACCAGTCTGCGCGCGCATCTGGCAGTGACGTAATCGTGACGTCGACTACAAAGGCGTCTATAGTACATGGAACATGAAACAGGTGCAAACAAAACAAGGAACAGGTGGTAACAATAATCATGGCGGCGGAGGTGAGGTGCATGGTGGGTAATGTAGTCTCAATAGTCCGGGGGAAAGTGAGCGGGTGAATCGGGAAGTGGACGCTGATGCAGGGAGCGTGGCCGGTGTGGATGCGGGATCTGTTACATTTACATTTTGTCAAAAGTTTTAGCCAACAGACTAAATAGTGTGTTGCATGAAATCATATATAAGGACTAGTCATATTTCATTAAAAACCGATCACTTACAGATAATCTTCACATAATGAGGGATGTTTTTGATTTTTCTAATTGATGTCAATAATGGGATTGGTGTTTTTTAGATTAGAAAAAGGCCTTTGACAGGGTTGATGTGTTTCTCCTTGATACCTTAAATGCTTTTGGTTTTGGGGAGAAATTTATTTCTAAAATTAGACTTCTATATTCTCACACAACAAGCATGATTAAAATGGCTGGTGAAGTATCCTATAAAAGTAAAAAAGAGGTATTAGACAAGGCTGTCCACTTTGAGGTCAGCTGTATAGCATGGTAATTGAATCCTTGGGTCCCTATCGTACACCCGGCGCAAGGCGCAGCGCAAGTGTTTTTACTAGTTTTCAGCCCGACGCAGTTCTCATTTTCCCGTCCTGCGCTGCGTTGTTTAAATTGCAAATGCATTTGCTCCCATTTGTGCACCCATGGGCGTGCTGGTCTAAAAAAAGTGTGTGTTCAGGCGCATTGTTGGTGCGTTGCTAAGGATCTGAAAATAGACTGTGCCATAGATCAACTCAAACCTGGTCTATAGTCTAAAGTCAATGGCGCAATATCTTTTTTTGTTATATAAAGAACACGTTAGTAGAAAATGCGCCTCTGTTCACAACACGCTTTCACTTTGCTTATTACACAGAGGGAAGCGTAGCAGCACACAAACAAGCCAAATATAAAAAACAAAAATCAAAGGTTTACAATGTAAAAGATTATTAATGTGTATATAAAAAGATCCATACCAGGACATATCGGATTTTAATCTTTATGTACACAATAATAATGTGTTCCGTTTCCTCACTAGAGAAGCGTTCAGTCTTTGCTCTTGCAAACTCCGCCGTGTAAATAGCAAATATGCCATGGCGCGAGCACAACTGTCTCTTTAAGGGAATGAAAGATGACACTCTGAATGGTTTACTGCACATTTTGCCCAAAACACACCCATTACTCATTAAGAAAATAGGGACAACCCGTTTAGACCATGCGCCCAGGCGCGTCGATAGTTTTCCTGTCGTTAAACTAGCAAAAGTGGATTCAAACATGCCCTAAGCACACTGGCGCTTTAGACCATGCACTTAGAATGTTAAAATAGGGCCCATGCTTTGTAAATTGAGGCGAGAGCTAATGGGTCTGCATGTCTGTACTCTTTAACAGTTCCATACGCAGATGATGTCACAGTTATAATCGGAAAGCAAAATCATAATCAGTTGCTAAAAGAGGCTTTAGAGTGTTATGGAAAAGCCTCTTCAGCAGCAGTTAATTGGGGTAAAAGTTATGCTTTATGGTGTGGAAGAGATTTTAATGCACTGTAAGCACACTCACAATATAACAATGCCATTGCAACAAGCAAGCTTTTTTCCAGATGCATTTATGGCGCAGCGAGATAAAACAACTACCAACTTTTTAGAATGCGCAAGCTCCTCGGATTCTTTAGAAAGAGTTTTACATGCATATTAGACTCCAACTCTTACGTTTATTTGGTTGATGTCCAATTTATATTATTATTATAAAACAACTACCAACTTAACGGAAGCTTTGCACTACATTACATTTGCACTGTTGTTATTTTCATCTGCACTGTTGTGTTTCTCATCTACACTGTTGTTTATTTCATCTGCACCATTTGATTTGATTGTTTCATCTGCACTGTTGTTTATTTCATCTGCACTGTTGTTTATTTCATCTACGCTGCTGTTTATTTAATCTGCACTGCTGTTTATCTCATCTGCTCTGTTGATTATTTCTTTGGTTTGCACAATTATTTCGGTTACATATCCCTTGCTTGTAAAGTTGTTTTGTGTATATATATAGATTTTTGTATTTATCTGTAATTTGATATATTTTTTTGATATATGTTTATTCTATGTTATCTGTATGCACCCGGTCTGAGAGTAACGCAATTTCAATCCTCCATTTGTATGTACTGTACATGTGGCAGAATTGACAATAAAGCTGACTTTGAATTTTGACTTTGACTTATTATTGTAACCATATTGTTCACGAGAGGGTGAACTTTAGAAAATACCCTAGCGTTTGGAACCCCCAGGTAATTATGAGTCCTAGGCAACTGCCTATGCCACCTCCCACGGGCCGGCCCTGCCTCTTCCTGATGGACATTAATAAACTTGATTTGAGAGGACTGAGTCTCTTTTACAGATAATTTTTAACATCATAGACACTTTTACATTTTTTCACGGGAGGCAAATAACACCCACACATTTTTTAACCTTGCTATTTAGATGTTTTTAAATCGGACACTCTCAGTGATGTGTGCAGCAAATATTACAGAAATTGGACATTTAAGAGATAAAAAAGAATGGATAAACCCTGAGGATCTTGCTATAAAATTGGGAATAAAGTCAATCAGGGTGGTACAGACTATGTTGAATCTCTGCCTCATAGACTTGCACTGGATGTTTTTGATGAAGAGGCAGAAAAAATGTCATTTTCCAGAGATTTAAGATACCTCAGCTAAACTCTTTTGGTGATGCTGACAAGAATAGGGCTGGGTATCGATTCTGATGTTCAGATTTTTTTTTATTATGATTCACTCAATTCGATTAGATTCGAGTCAATGATTATAGATTTAATACAAATCCTACAGATATTTCTAAAAAAAATCAGTAAACATCATATTACAACACTCTAAAATAAATCCGTAAAAATAGGGCACAATATACTCTATTAATATGAAGGAATTTTACATATTAATTCCTTATAGTTGTTTTACCTGTATTTTACATTTAGCACTGCGTTAAATTAAATTTTAGCATTAACGGACATGTTCATCAAATAAAGGTAAAATGTACTGGTAATTTTCTAGCTACTATATCCGGGTTTTTTGAGTGAATGGTGAATTAAAAGAAATAAAGAGCAATATATTTTGATTGTACTCAGCTGAACTTAATTTAGTAAGTCAATACAATTGTTTTGTCCAATCTAGTTGATTTGATAAATTATGTACGTTATCTTAACTTTTGGCAGTCAGTACAACTCAAAAAATCCAATGCAAAAAAGAAACTTAAAAAGATGAGTTGAGATTTTTTACAGTGTATATTAAACTTTATAGTTACACTTTATTTTAAGGTGTCCGTGTTACAGTGTACTTATACATTTAAGTATTGAGTAATAATAATTAACTACATGTATTTACTGTAGGGTTAGGGTTAGGATGAGGGTGTGGTTTTAAGTTAGTTGCATGTAATTATGCCTAATTTATAATAAATACTATAGTAAGTACATGTAACATGTGTAACAAGGGCACCGTAAAATAAAGTGTTACCAACTTTATTTTTGGGTACACGTGGGTATATTGAAACAGAACAGTCACATCCCTTATCAAACAGGGTCAGGTTATTTTACATTTAAGACATAACAAACCAAATTTGACAAAATTAGCTGTAAAGAGAGGCTGCAATCATATGAACCACTGCTTTTTATGTGAAGGTGATGTTAAATTCAACGACATGTTAATTAAGCAATGAATGAATAAAATGCTCCCTGTTGTAACATCTACTTGTTGTAAAAATAAAAGTGACATCTAGTGGATAGTAGTTGCAATAACATTCATGTTAATTAATGTTTAGTGCTTGCAGAAATATAAAAGAAAATATCGATACAAGGCTTTTGAGAATTGATTTTGAATCGACCGCATTTTTAAAAACAATTTATCTGTTTTTTTGCCCAGCCCTAGACAAGAAGGCTATTTATATTATGTGAAAATGCGAGCCCGCCAGCTCCTCCATGTCTGAAGCCACTAACAAGACCAGGCGGACTGGTGAAGCCTCTCTAGGTGGAGAAAGCGAGGCACGCGGGGGCGGGGCCGGCGTGAGATCACTAAAGTCCGGGCGCTTAGTACCTCTGCCCCGCTGTTTATCCTACAGGAAAACGGGAGGGCGCAAGGAATGGATTGGCTCTCTGAAATGAAAGTAATCCGCGAGCGCAGAGAGGTCTCTTTAAATGCATCTGCAGGGTGGGAAGCCCCAAGCATGAGACACAAATCTGACTGCTGAAGCGGCTCTTGAGCAGCAAGTTCCGCAGAGCGAGGTGTCTGAATCCGCTGCAAAGGCATTTCAATGGCGAAGATCAGTCTCGTAAGCAAGCGAAGATGTGACTTGTCTGGCGGGCTCTATCGCCATAGGACGGTGCAGCTCCGCTGTCATTGGCTCGAATTTGTACTTTTTTCGAACCAATCACTGTGATTATTATAATGAAACTTCGGTCCTCGGAGAAAAATGAGTTTTTCCCATAGCGTCTGCTACGCAGTACGAGTGAAGTATCGATAGGGAACTGGAGGTCCTTGTACAAAAACCATATTGAGAAAAGATCTGGAGATATTTAGTGGAGAATTATACATGGGATTATAGCTACAAACAGATTTAGGGCACACCTTGACCCACAAGTAGGGGAGGGGTGTTCTTTTTGTAGAAAAAGGGAAGCAGTTTTTCAACCATTGTTTTGCACATTAGACGATTTGTGTCATACATTAGGAGACTGTCACATAATCACTTAAAAGGGCCAAGTTTGGATCTTCCAAAAGGATAATGATCTAAAAACAAACATCAAATCAAAATGGGTCACTAAACACAAGACCTTCGGCCATGACCTTTCCAGTTTCCTGACCTCAACCCTAAAGAAAATGAGTAGGGGAAAACTTAAGAGGAGAAGTACCAATATTGAGCTGAAAATCTGAAAGAAATTTCTATTTTGTACATTTTTAAAATTAAAGATCAACAATTTTTAAGATGCAGATTATTTCCACAACCCTCTTTGGTCATATTTATTAAGAGTATAAATCAGGGGTGCCCAAGTTCGGTCCTGGAGATCTACTCTCCTGCAGAGTTTAGCACCAACCTGTCTCACACTTGAATGCAAGTTTCTACAATGCCTAGTAGTGAGATCTTGATTAGCTGGTTCAGGTGTGTTTAATTAGGGTTGGAGCTGAATTCTGCAGAATAGTAGATCTCTAGGACCGAACTTGGGCACCCCTGGTATAAATAATTCTCAGACGGATTGGTGTTGGAACCCTGGAGCGGACTGGCTTGGACGATCCGGAGTGGACCGGCTTGGAAGATGTTGTTGGACCTTGAGGATGTGGAGGAACCTTGGTTTGCGGCCATCTGGAGCTCTAGGTTTATTGAAGATTGGGACTAGAATGACATCATGTGAGTCTCATTCGGTTACTTCAACATGGCAACTTAAACATTTAATTTCAAGGACACAATTGATGAAGTCAATCAGAGGCAATTCACTAACATCAGGCCTCATTACCATTATCAAGATATCGTCATCTAGTCCCGTCATCAAACAGTCTTTAAGAACTGCATTGTCCAAACACATCTGCTAAATAAACTACAGGAATTCCTCCACATACTTCTCCAAAGAACATCCGATTAGGTGAAGATGAAGAAGGATGTAGATATCTGGAGCGAAGACACCGCTTGATGAGAGCTCAATCATCTTTGTAGAGTTAGATCTTCTGTCCCACACTAACCAGACAGGACTGAGGTAAAAGTACAAATAAAGTTTATTTCCGAACAGGCAACAAACAGAAGAGTGAATCCACAGCGAGGTGACTGGTGAGTGAACACAGGCAAGTATTCCACAGGCAACAGGTAAGTAAATTAGACAGATAACAGGTTATATTAAGCGCAACCACAAAAATGGGCGGTGCCAATGAATGATGCATCCTAGGCACAAAACAAAGGCCGCTGTCAAAATAAATCTGCATTGTTTCTCATTTTGATCTTTTATTTAAAAAATCTTTTAATTTAATTGAAGGAAACATATCTTTTCTTGTCTGATGAGGTTTGAGAATACATGGAAAGTCATCTGAGTCTATTCCTCCATACATAATTCCCGGATCGTGTCGCGGAACTATCGGGGAAAACGAGAGGCGGCGGGACATGTTTTTACATCAACGATAGATGGTGTACAGACATAACACCGTTAAAGAAGATGTGCTGCCCTGACTTAAAAGCATTCTTCATTAACAGAGACAGATTACAGAGACACAACTGCGGCACCCAAACTCACTTGGAGAAAAAACTCCTCTGAGATTTTAATAAGGCGAATCTCACTCGCATACTGCCAAAATATATATTAACACATTACATGTCCCACCAGAGACAAAAATACCCTGGACCACTGCTACACCACATTAAAGGATGCATACCACGCTGTCCCTAGAACTGCTTTCGGGCTTTTTGATCATTGCTTGGTCCACCTTCTCCCAACATACAAGCAGAAACTTAAAGAGTACAATCCACAAGATCATAAACATTACATTTCATGCATTGTGTTATGTTGCCGTGTTTGAAAGTAAACAGTCTGCCAAAGTTGTAAATCCGAAGGTAAACGAATAACAAAGTTATTAGCTTGTAAAAATGGGAGTCGACTCTGAATCACGCGAATGAGTCGTGACCTGTCCGAATCTTTAACCGCAGTGTATCTACGTACATAGAAATAGTCCCCGCCTGCCTGCGAAAACTTGAACACACGCGCTAAACCAATCACAGCAGACTAGACCATCTGACCAATCACAGCAGACTACGCTAGCGGAAAGGCGGGAATTAGACCGATGAATCGCTGAGAGTCATTTAAGAAGTAAGGTAATAAAAACGACTTATTATTACGAAATAAGTGTTTTTGCACCATGTAGGTACATAAACCTGTTGTCGGACACTCCACAAACCAAAGTAGGCCCTTAAAAAACAGATGCTATTTACTCTTTAAATCAGCTAAACCTGAATTAAAAACTGCAAAGAGATAGATCACCAAAACGGAGCAGGCCCTAAAAGCCTATTTCAACTGCACTGATTGGAGTGTTTTTGAAGCTGCTGCAGACAACCTGGGAGAGCTCACAGATACTGTGACATCATATGTGAGTTTTTGTGAGGATTTGTGCATTCCTACCAGGACCTATCATACATACAGTAATGACAAACCCTGGTTCACAGCAAAACTCAAACAACTTCGCCAGGCCAAAAAGGACGCTTACAGAAGTGGAGATAAAGCCGTGTACAACCAGGCCAAATACACATTGAAAAAGGAGATAAAAGTAGCCAAGCGGAGCTACTTTGAAAAGCTAAAAAAAAAAAGAGTTTTCAACCGGGGGGGGGTCGAGGGAACTGAGGGGACTCTGAGGTGGGTCCTGAGGCGGGCCCTGAGGGAAACGAACTCGGGAGCGGGCTCTGAAGACTTGGCAGATGATGGCGGAAAGTGCAGGTGAGAACACCACAAGGTGATGAGGTTATAAGGGAAGCTTATTGATATCAGGTAAGTGTTCCAAAAACAGGTAATCAGGTAGGTATTCCAAAAACAGGTAATCAGGTAAGTATTCCAAGAACAGGTAATCAGGTAAGTATTTCAAAAACAGGTAATCAGGTAGGTATTCCAAGAACAGGTAATCAGGTAGGTATTCCAAAAACAGGTAATCGGTAGGTATTCCAAAAACAGGTAATCGGGTAAGTATTCCAAAAACAGGTAATCAGGTAGGTATTAACATTTACGCATTTGGCAGATTAATGCAGATTGGTTGAATTAATACGCATATTAACAAACAGGTATTCAGACAAATGGAACATACTACAAACTGAACAGAATACAACTAGACCGGACAACGAACAGAACTCAAATGACAACTTAAATACAAGTGCAGACACAGAACAGGTGTGAACACAAACGAGCAACAGGTGAGAAACAAATGAACATGAGGAATGAAGGTGAGGAAGGTGGATGCTGGGTAGTGTAGTCTTTTTAAATTAAAGGTCCAAAAATACAAAAACCACACAGGGGCAGAACGGGATGTACATTACTATTTATAAGTAGGTGTTTAGATAAAATTATCGTTCTTGTTTCATTCTCTGAACTACTAACAATATTTTTACCAGGTTTCATATTGTTTCTATTTGCATTTATTTGCAGAAAATGAGACCTGGAGAAGAAGATGCTCTGTATTTTCAAATACTGCAAATAAAACAAGTTTATAATCACTTGAAAGCAATACTTGTACATGTATTTAGGGAAAGTTCAAAAATTACTTTTTTTATGTGGTAACCTTGATTTTTTAGTTTTCAGGTGTCTTTTCATTCTTTCAGTCTTTCACATTGCTGTTGGATGAATTTATGTCAGGTTTGATTTTGTTGAATGCGTAAATGTAATAACTTTTGTTCACAGTGTAATAAGCTGCTATCCACAGGGTGCGCAATTTACAAGTACTGTTTGCAGTCTTGATATGTCCCTTTACATAATTAATATTAATTTCCTGAGTACTTTGCACAGTGTTTGACAAACACAGGTATATAGCCACAAAGTGTAATAATCCAAACTCAGGTAAAAGTCCACAACTGTAACTGCTTCAGCTCCACCGCCAACCACACCTCTTTCATCAGCGCTCTCTCATCGCTTCAACCGTTCACACTCACCAAACGTTTTGATCACAAACTCCATTCCCCAGCATCTATTGAACTTTCCGCCATCATCTGATGACACCTGCACTTGCACATTATTAAGGGGGCATTATTTATACACACTTTTGTTCGTCTAACCCTTGTCTTCTTACTATCTGACTCACTTTCTTAAGCTCTCAATTTTTGGATTTACCTGTTGGAATTATTTACCTGTTATTTTGGATTTACCTGCTGGAATTACTTACCTGTTTGTGCATGTACCTGTTGGAACTTCCTTACCTGTTTTTGCTCACCCGTTTTTGGATTACTTGTTTTGAACTCACCAAAAGTATTGGGTCACCCTATCTAATAAACAGGTTTGATGACTTTTGAGTACAAATATGATGATATTTTATGGAATTGTGTGCTTCTAATTTATTAGCAACAGTTTGGGACAGGCCCTTTTCTATTCCACCATGAGACAAGGTTCAGAAAGAAATCATTGATTCAGTCAGTGTGGAAGAAATTGACTGGTCTGCATAAGGCAAGTCCTGAACCCAGCTGTTAAATGCAGACTTTGAGCAAAGAACTCATCACCAAACACCAATGTCTTGTGCATAGGAGTCGTCATTTTGGGACAGGAAAGGGGGCTTTTGAAACCGTTTTAAATTGCATTTCTACAAATGGCATTGTAAAGATTTGTTTCCATCTCTGTTGCAACAGTTTTGGAAGCACCTTTTGTCATGATCCTGCCATTCTTATGGTTGTTTTAGTTTTAAATGACAGGATCATGGCAGACCCATGTCTTGTGTCTGTGTTTGGAAGCACATGGCCATTGTTTGTGTGCCATGTGCTCATGTCGTGCGTCTTAGCCCCGCCCCCTTGTTTCCATATTAATCATCCCGTTATCAGTTCACGCCCTTCACCTGTTGCCCTTGTTATGTCTCTTTTGTTCCTCTCCTATTTAATGCCCTTGTGTTTGCTGTCCTGTGCAGGATCCTTTGTCTACCACGTCCTGTCTTGTTCCTGTCGCTGTCCCCCCGAGTTAAGTTTTATTTGAAGTTTAGTTTATCAGTGGTTTTTTGTCATTTAGTTCTTGTTTTCCCCCTCGAGGGATTTTGAGTTTTGTCATATGTTTAATAAATCGTTTTGTCAAGAGCTGTCTGCATCTGGGTTCTGTTTCATATAAATCATGACACCTTTATTATTATTTGTTACAAATTGGCTGTACCCCTGTGTACAAGTCATTGATGTGGAGTGTTGAGTTTTTGGCTCAAAAATTGCAATTGAAGTCACACCAGATGTGTTCAGCTGGGCTTAGAACTTGGTTTTATGCAGACCAATCAAGTTTTTCCACATTGACTAAAACATTTTTTTCTTTCTGAACCTTGTCTCACAGGGGCATTGTCATGATGCAATAGAATATACCCCTTTCCAAACTGTTGCTATTAAATTAGAAGCACACAGTTCTATAGAATATCATGATATGCTGCAGCATTAAGATTTGTACTCATGGAAATTACTAAAGTCATCAAACCTGTGTATTAGATAGGGTGACCCAATACTTTTGGCTATATATATATATATATATTTGATCTTTTATTTAAAGTTAACAAAAATCCAATGTTTCAATGAAATAAAACATTTGAAAGTGGGGGGGGAAGTAACATTATGAAATAAGCATTTTTCTCTAAAACACTCTGGCCACAATTATTAGCCCGCCTTCATTTAATAATTTTTATACCGAGTCTTCTCTTATAATGTCGATGAGGTTGAAGAATACATGACAAATGATCTTAGACTTCCTCCAGATCCTTCAAATGTTGGTGTTATCACCTCTTTGGTTCACCCCACTCATTTTCTATATTGTTTAAAACATGGGAACTGGGATGGCTATGGCGGGACCTTGATTTTGTTCTCAGTGAGTCATTTTTTTGTTGATTTTAATGTTTGTTTTAAACCAATGTGCTAATGAAAGATGTAACCACAGCCCATTATAATATTTTTAGCAGAGCAAATCTGCAACTGTCTGTCCCTGTTTGTCTCTGGACTACAATACCCATCATGCACCGCACCCGGCCATTTTGATTACTCTCTGCACCTGTGTTTGATTTGTGTTTGCACCTGTTCTGTGTTTGCTGTATGTTATTTAAGTTCAGTGGTTTGCCTTGTTTCTTGTCCGGTCTAGTTGTCAGTTTCAAGTTGTCATACACCAGTTGTTATACACCAGTTGTTATACACCAGTTGTTATACACCAGTTGTTATACACCAGTTGTTATACACCAGTTGTTATACACCAGTTGTTATACACCAGTTGTTATACACCAGTTGTTATACACCAGTTGTTAGTTTCTGCTTGTTACCTGTTTTTGGATTACCTGCTTGTTACCTGTTTTTGGATTACCTGCTTGTTACCTGCTTTTGGATTTGGATAATTTACCCGTTTACCTGTCTGTGGATCACGTACCTGTTCACCTGTGTCTGGAATACCCTTTTGTGCCCGTACTGTCATTAAATATCACCAACTCTACATCCTTGTGGCATCCTCACCTTGCCTGCACACCATGATGCCATGTATCTGAACAAGATGTCCAGAACCTCTGGTATAAAAGTAGCTCCACAACATTGAAGTTCCAGTGGTATATTTAACTGTGGACATGGGGCAATTTTTTATCCCTGTATGCACCAAACCCATTTTGTTTCTTGCTGCCAAAAAAAAACTCTTTTAATTTTTATATGACCATAGACCCCAGTCCTGTTTGAAGTTCCAGTATGGCAGATTAATATGGTGGAATTTGTTTTTGCATGAGAGCATTGAGTTTTTGGCTCAAAGACTGTATTTAAAGTCACACCAAATGTGTTCAGCTGTCATGATGGAATAGAAAATAACCCTTTCCAAACTGTTGCTAAGCTGTTAGAAGCACACAGTTCCATAGAAAATCATGATATGCTGCAGCATTAAGATTTGTACTCATAGAAATTACTAAAGTCATCAGATTAATATGGTGGAGTTTATTTTTGTATGAGAGCAAAATATTTGTTTCTTGAACAGTGTCTCAAACGACTTGTGATGATGGAGGTGCAGTTATTCTTTTTCTTTTAAATATATTTTCTGACTCCAAAATTAAACTGATTTCTATAACTCTCCATCTGTGATCCTTAAAGAGTCTTTGGCAACTCAAATTATTCTCCTCGATAATATAAGATAATATAATATATATACACATTCTCTTTCTTGCAGATTTGCAACATCTCCAATCCATTAAAACTACTTGATCATTGCCCTGATGTTGGAAATTAGAATTTCTGGTTACACTTTATTTTAAGGTGTCCGTGTTACAGTGTACTTATACATTTAAAGGTACTGTGTGTAAGTTTATGGAATTTCTATTAACAGAAATGCAATATAATATCCATAACTATGTTCAGAGGTGTATAAAGACCTTACACAATAAAGGGTTATGTTTTTCTTATCTTAGAACGAGCTATTTTTATCTACATACACCGCGGGCTCACCCTTACATAGAATTCTCCATGTTGTGACTACAGTATCGCTAAACGGACAAACGGCTCTACAGAGCATGTTTCGTAAATACGTTTTCTCTTTTGGGAAAGAAGTGAAAACGTGATGACATATTAATCCTCTCACAGACTCCATAGTGCTTAGAACAGGAGATGGAGGAGTGAAGTGAGCTGGTGGGTTGCAATTCGCAACCTCACCACTAGATGCTACACTTTGGACCTTTAAGTACTGAGTAATAATAATGAACTACATGTACTTACTATAGGGTTACATGAGGGTGTAGTTTTAGGTTAGTTGCATGTAATTATGCCTAATTTATAATAAATACTATAATAAGTACATGTAACATGTGTAACAAGGGCACCGTAAAATAAAGTGTTACCGAATTTTTATTGTTTTAACTAATTCTTTAAAGCCATTTTTTAATTTTGTTTATCTCAACAATATTTTGCTGCTTATCAAGTTTTACCAAAGATATTATTATAACAAGATGCGCCACTGCCGGTACAATGAATGGAAAGGAATGCAACGCTCAAAATGGCCGCCCTAGCGAAGCTTTGCGCATGCGTAGTATCTAAATCAATGTTTTTAAGCGCAATTTTATCATAGTAAACAAACGTTATGATACGGTTTACGTCATTTTTAAATGTTGTTTTTATGGTCTTGAGGTATATGTCGTTTAGTTGGGATAGCCGACAATTGTATTAATATCAATATTCCCATTAACTTCTTGTTTGAATTACGTAGCAACTGCCCAAACTGCCCGGCATTATTAACTTATCTCTGACACAAGGATATGTCCCTAAAGTATATAAGGTGGCTGTTATTAGGCCTCTTGTCAAAAAACGTAACTCGACCCTAGGGAGTTAGTTAACTACAGACCTATATCGAATCTACCTTTGAACTTTCAACTCAAATGTTCCTTCATCTAAAGGAGGAATGACATTAACGAAGAATTCCAATCAGGATTTAGAGCACATCACAGTACAGGGACTGCTCTGATCAGAGTTACAAATGATCTGCTTTTGGCATCTGACCATAGTTGTATCTCGTTACTTGTCCTGCTAGATCTCATTGACCACAGCACACTCTTAAATAGACTTGAAAATTATGTCGGCATTAATCAAATTTTAAATGGTTTAAATCTTACTTTTCCGACCGCTTTTGATTTGTAGCAATAAACAATGAGGTGTCATACAAAGTCCAGTACGGTGTACCACAGGGCTCAGTTTTAGGGCCTCTGCTTTTCGCACTATACATGCTACCTCTAGGAGATATAATTAAGAACTGAAGTTAGCTTATGCTATGCTGATGATACTCAACTCTATATTTCCTCAAAGCCTCACAAAACAGCAGTTCAGTAGACTGACGCTGCTGTTGTTCAGCCTCTTTTCTTATCTCTCCTCTCTCTTGATCTCTTTCTTCTTTCCATTGACAGCACCCTGCTAGGTAGGTGTCCTCACTCTCTGCCTGCATTTTCTTGCATACCTGTCAACACTCCAGTTTTGGTTGGGAGTCTCCTGTTTTTCACACCCCTCTGCCATCCATCTGTTTTGCCGTGAAACTCCAGTGAACACAACCATGAACAGACCACAAACAGTCTCAATTCCTGAAACCAGAAAATCCGGGTCTCCTGGATTTTGGTAACATTACCCATATGTTGAGGTATGATCTTGCGTAGAGATGTAACGATATGAAAATTTCACATCACGGTTATCAATATTATCATGGTTTTGTTTAAATGAGATGAACATGTTCAAAAAGAACTGATACACACACTGAAAACATTTCAAGTTTTATTTGAAAAACAACAATTACATGTGTAATTTTTTTTTCCAGAATTTTTAAAGAAAGATATTTATTGCCTAAATTAAGGGATTTGTTTTGGTAATAGACGCTATTATGTTATTACAAATTATGCAAGTTTAAGCATAAACATTAATATAAAGCCCTGTAAATGTATTACTATTATCATTAATAATAGGATTTACTCACTTATGTGTGTGTGTGACAGAATATTATTATTATCAATAATAATAATAATAATAATAATAATAATAAATCACTTTCTCACACACACACACCCACACACTTTATATAAACAAAATATTTTTGGGTCAGGAATCAGGATGAGTAAACTACACGAATACGTGATTCTGTTGTCAATAGCAACGCAAACGCATTAAAACAGCGCACATCCATACGCATGTATCACCGTGGAGTCGTGATGCCACTTGATGCAAACTTTTCTTCGCAAAGCTTTGCGTTAACTACAAGTGAGATAATAAAGTATTTCATTTCGAATCAATAGTTTTTGTCCAATTACTTGGCCAAGTTAGTTTTGGTATTGAGGTAAAAGTTTACATGCCTTACATTGCTATATAACAGCAGGTGTTCACAAATATGATTTGACGCACTTTCCACTTTTGCTGCAACTTTCTTTTTACAAGAACAGACAGGCTGACCATCCTAATCTTGCGTTTGGCACTGTGGCTAGAAAATCTGTACATATTCCTGTTATCAAGCTGTTCTGCAATCATCTGCTTATCTGCCACACTTTCTCTTTATGTCTTTGTAATCTGCACTTTGTTTCTCATACAGTACTTTGTGCTGTAAGATGAAGTGGACTCGGACGCCATCCTGGATTTTGGCGCTTGCTTGTACAGTGGCTCTGAATGGTTAAAACACCATTAAAAATGCTTGTTACGGATGCAAAAAACACAGAGCTGGATCTGGACTGGATCTGTCAGGGCCTCCTCCGCGGGGCTCTGCGTTTTTGGGGGGCTGTCTGCTGGGAGGGAGTCGAGTTGCGGCAGGGCAGGATATGTTTAATCACCTCCGTCTGCTTCTTCACTGTGGAAAACTGCTGTGAGAAGTCCTTATGGAAGTAAAATAGTGACAAATGTATTTGAAGCAAAAACAGGTGCTGAATAGCAGAAAAAGAAAAGAAAAAAACATAAATCATATTAACAGTGCTTGCAGTTTAAGGTTCTGCAATTCAACATGGTTGCATAATTAAGCTGTGAATTTTTCAAGTGGAAACACATAATAGATTTTTTTTTATTTCAATATGAAATATTCCGAATATTTTAAAATACGACTTTCTCAATTTTTGTTTTGTTTAAATTTTCAATACTAAAAATTCAGTTTTTTAAAATACAAACTTTAATAATTGACAGGACATTTCGGTGCGTATTATTTTGCTTCCACAAATTCAGGGATTTAAATTCGCCCATAAATTCAACGTTTCACATCCGGGTATGGCAGGAAGAGCAATCGAACATCGCTGCATAATCGACACCTGCTGCTTGTCCGTTTCACCAGCAGGTGGTGCAAGCGAGTTTGATGAGATAATAGCAACAGGTTGACTGAGACTATCACGTCGCACTCAGGGATTTGCCAAAATTGACCAAGGGTAAGTAAACATTATAATTATCTAGGCCTGTATGTTATTTTTACATGTCATCATTTTATTTTCGTTTCATTTAATTGACTAGTAAGGCTGTGGTATTTAATTTAACATATTATATTTTAATTTCAGCGCTTCCTTTTGGATTATATATCAGAAATATCACGTGAGCATATTGTTGGACGTAGTCAGTGCGCGTCTCCCTGTCTGACAGGTTTTGTTACTCTGAGCAGTTCAGTTGGCTTCTATTTAAAACCGCACTTAAAAAGACAAATTCTTGAGAGCAGATAAACTCCAGATTGTCCATGTCAAGAGGCACGCGTCCAACAGCATGCTCCAGACGTGAACGGAGTCTTTGCAATACATAATCTAAAAGCAAGCGCTGAAATTAAAATATAATATGTTAAATTAGTCATGGTTCACATGAAACAGAACTCAAATGCAGACAGCTCTCTGACAAAAACATTTTATTGATACAAGACAAAAATATAACTCAAAATCCCTCGAGGGGAAAACAAGACCAAAATAACAAGACAGAGGTGAATAAACTAAACTTGACCAAAACTTAACTTCGGAGAGCAAAGACAGGGACGAGACAGGACGAGGTAGACAAATGATTCGGCACAGGACAGCAACACAAGGGCTTTAAATAGGAGAGGAACAAAAGAGACATAACGAGGGCAACAGGTGAAGGGCGTAAACTAATAATGGGATAATGAATATGGAAACAAGGGGGCGGGGCTAAGATGCAAGACAGGAGAGCACATGGCACCCAGAAACAATGGCCATGTGCTTCCAAACACAAGACATGGGTCTGCCATGAGGCTGTCATTCCAAACTAGAACAACCATAAGAATAGCAGGATCATGACAAAATTAAATACCACAGTCTTACTAGTCAAATAAATGAAACGAAAATAAAATGACAACATGTAGAATAACATATAGGCCCAAATAATTATAACGTTTACTTACCCTTTGGTCCATTTTGGCAAATCCCTGAGTGCAACTGCGATGTCCCCTTCACACAGACCGTTGATTCCAGAAAATTGCCCTAAAATTGCCAGATTGCCGTCTTCTGTGTTAACGCAAACGCATCCTGGATTGATCCGAAAATGTATTCCAGTGTAGTGGAGAAATTGGTGACCTACCGAATTATGTGACTCTAGTAGGCGCTATACTGACATTAGGTTTAGGATTGGGTGTAGGATTAGCTCAATACAATACGTGCTGGGTCACATAATTCGGGAGGTCACAGATTTCGGCACAACACCGGAAAGAGGACCTAGGCATATGTGAACAAATTATTTTGAACATTATTTTTGTGCACTGTTATTTTGTACATTTTGACATTTGTTAAAAAAAAATGAAACAATTGGGTGAGTGTGAGAGAATAAAACAATAGGTAAGTCAGAGTTGTGTTAATATATTTAACGTTTTGTTTAGAACAAATTATAATAAATATGAGAAGTGCGCTTTTTCATTGAGCCCCTGCCTGTGCCAGGTCTTCGTGCGCGCCGCACAGCTTTCCACCACTCTCCGACCCCAGGAACCACGCATCCAGCCGCGAACGAGTCGGGGAAGGCGGTGCGGTGCACTGCATCCCGATGTCCGCGGCTGCATGGGCAAGCATGGCTGACATCTCTGTGTCGGCCTCCTCCAGTGCTCGACCGCCCGAGAGCGTCAGATGCAAGAAGGTAGCTGCCGATGCTGCGACAGAAAGCTCATCTTTGTCTTTCTGAGTCTCGACTCGTTGGGATGGCCCGAGGGCGCCCTATGGGGATGGGTTAGGCGAGCATGGCGAGGCACGGATGATCCGCGGAGCCAGAACTAGCGGAGCAACATCCATGGGAATCTCCATATCACTCCCGCTGCTCGCCGGAACAGTCGAGTTCACTGATGCGCCAGTCGAACTCGCTCAGAAAGCAGATGGAGTGGCGGCCACACCCATAAACAACATAGCCAGCCGTGACCGCAAGACCTTCACCATCGTGTACACAGAACACCGCGGGTCAACAAATGCATTCTGTGTCATGCCCATCTGACTCAGCAACACCATGGCGCAACATGCCCCAAGACCGTGCGCACATTTTAAGAGGAAATTTGCTCTTTTAGATCTTGAGCTCTGCTGCCGAAATGACCAGGGGAACTCCGTTGAATGGAAGGGACAGCTCTGCTGCTCATGTCGTATGGTCCAGCAGCTCTTAAAAAAGCTCTCGAAGAGAAATTGCTCGGCATGAAATAGTCAACGCCTCACGGTTCCGAAGAACAAAAGATGAATAAATGCGCACGCCATCCTCCTTTTATACCCGGATGTCCGGGGAGGAGACTGGCATGCGGATGCCATTTGCCAAGTTCATTGGCCTTTTAAATACCTCCCAGAAGAGATTGGTTCTCAAATTCAACCCCGTCAACACAACGTCGAATGACTGGCAGAAAGGGAACCAATGTGCTCATTGTTAAGATGAAATGCATAAATGCATGAATAAGTTTCTCTGCATCTGACCCAGAAAGCACTGGGTGCAGTTTAATATCAAAATATTTTTCGAGATCCTGTGGTAACAAATCCACCAAAACCATGGTACTTTGCCACAGCTCCGGTTCAAGATGGCGCCGGTGTGGATGGCTTGCCACTTGGTCTCTGCTGTGTGCTATTTGTGGCTGTGTGTATGTGCCCTTATGTTGCTAAATTATGCCGAATCCCTTACAGTCGTGGTCCAGTGGTTAGAGAGTTGGACTCATGACCAGAAGGTTGCTGGTTCTATTCTCAGGGCTGGCAGGTAATGGCTGAGGTGCCCTTGAGCAAGGCACCTAACCCCCACTTGCTTACTATACAAAATGTACAAATGTATAGTACAATGTAATGTAAGTCGCTTTGGATAAAAGCGTCTGCCAAATGCGTAAATGTAAATGTAAATGTACTTATGATCGCTGCTCGCTTTTGAACATTCAAAGTCGATGGATGGCTATGCTGAATGTGGACGTGGGAAAATTTGCTGAAGGCACACAAAGGAATGTTATACAAGACATTCCGATATTTCTTTAGCGATGGCTGCACGTTGTCATTTCACAAAAACGTAGGAGAAGCCAGGGGAGACGCAGAGGCGTGGTTGTGAGACTAAGGCGCTATCTACGACTGGGGGTGTCATTCAGTGTCTCTCACTGGCTTGACCAGGGATTCAGCTCACCTCGCGGTTCGCTTCTCGCCGGCTCTGGCGACGTGCTGGCTCCGAGATGTCCCGTCAGCTACCCGGGACCCGGACGACTCACTTGAAAAACCCTTTGTGGAGCTAAAGCCGGGATTACCATCTGAAAACACATGTGGGGAGGAAAAACGGCCAATCTGCGACCCGTGAGTAAGCACATTAATCCAGAGTTAGCTCTGTCATTAGTTCTAGTTTCTTCCATCTTCGCTCCCTCGCAAAAGTAAAGCCTTTTCTTTCTAAGCGCTTGCTAGAGGTAGCGATACACGCTTTTATCACAACACGACTAGATTATTGTAATGCCTTATACACCGGCATTAGCATATCCAAATCTCACATCTACAAATAGTGCAGAATGCTGCCGCCAGATTTCTAAAGGGCTGCAAGAAGTCTGTTTATGTTACCCCGCTTTTAAGAGCATTACATTGGTTACTAGTTCACCATCGAATCGAATTCAAATTACTCCTCTTGGTCTATGAATCAAAAATGAATCTTGCCCCGTTATATTTATCTGATTTAATTCTCCCTTACACATGTAGGGGCCTTAGTTCTGAGAGCAAATCTCTCCTCATGATCCCGAGAACTCGGTTAAAGACCAGAGGTTCGAGAGCGTTTGCAGTGGCTGGTCCCACTCTATGGAACGCTCTACCACTATGTTTAAAGCCTTGTTAAAAACCCATCTTTTTTCCATGGCTTTCGATTCTTAGAGTTATTCAGGGTGAATGGTATTACTGTTGAACATCCAGATTTTAAATTTCTGTATGTCTATATTTACTCTATGTTTTTAAGCTTTGTTGTACAGCACTTTGGTTGGCTTGGGCCATGTTTTAAATGTGCTTTATAAATAAATAACTTGATGGTTAATGTACCTTTAATACGATCAATTTTGTTAAAATTTGTTATGCACATAGTATTGGACCCTTCACTTGGGAAAGATATAAAGATAAATATGATCTACACTTACATGTATACAAATATACATTATAAAATACATACAAATAGAATGTACTAACAGTAAATATGTATTTAAAGCTGGAACACAATAAAACAGGCACATAAAACAGTTAAGTGAGAGAATATATAGTGTAGCAACATTGTTCAAGTTATTCAAGTATTATTGTAAGATATTATATAAACAAATATTGCCATAAATACATAAAAAATGATTCCAAAAGCAGATTCCAGTTACGAGTGGCGTAATGGCTAAACGCTGACTCGCCTTGTTTTGAGTGAACCCTTGTTACCTCTAACTGACTTGATCCTAATGATCTGAGAAGTCTGTTTGGTTTATATATAATAAGCATATCTGATAAGTATTTAGGTCCTAGGCCATTAAGTGATTTGTAGACAGTTAATACTTTAAAATCAATTCTAAAAGTAACTGGTAGCCAGTGTAGAGACCTGAGAATTGGAGTAATATGCTCAGATTTTTTGGTTCTAGTCAGAATCCTGGCGGCAGCGTTCTGTATGAGCTGCAGCTGTCTGATGGTCTTTTTGGGAAGGCCTGTAAGGAGTCCATTACAATAATCCACCCTACTGGTGATGAAAGCATGAACAAGATTCTCTAAATCTTGGCTTGAGACAAAACATCTGATTTTGGCTATATTTCTGAGATGGTAGTACGCTGATTTGCTTATTGCTTTGACATGACTGCTGAAACTAAGGTCAGACTCTAAAATGATACCTAAAATGATTTTTAACTTTACTTTGAGTCTTTAGACCTCTTGAGTCAAGGTATGTGTTTACCTTGTTAGTTTCATCTTTGTTACCAAATACAATGACTTCAGTTTTGTCTTTATTTAACTAAAGGAAGTTTTGGCACATCCAGTTGTTAATTTCATCAATGCACTGGCAAAGGGAGTCAATAGGCCTGTAGTCATTGGGTGAGAGGGCTAAGTAGATCTGAGTGTCGTCTGCATAGCTGTGGTAAGCAATTTGGTTCTTTTTCATTATTTGACCAAGTGGGAGCATGTACAAATTGAACAGGAGCGGTGCAAGAATTGAGCCCTGTGGTACACCACACGTCATGGATGTCCACTCAGATTTATGGTTACCTATGTTCACATAGTAACCCCTCCCTTTAAGGTATGACCTGAACCATTTAAGAGCCAACCCAGAAAGCCCTACCCAGTTTTCCAGCCTATGTAGGAGTATGGTGTGATCTACCGTGTCAAAGGCAGCACTTAGATCTAGTAATACCAGAACTGATATCTTGCCTGAATCAGAATTTAATCGAATATCATTAGTTATCTTTATGAGCACTGTCTCTGTGCTATGATGCTGACGGAAACCAGACTGATAATTGTCCAGATAGCTATTTGAGTTTAAGAATTTGGACAGCTGATTGAAGACAACCTTTTCAATGATCTTGCCTATAAAAGGAAGGTTTGAAATTGGTCTGTAGTTAGACAGTAAGGTTTTGTCTAGATTGCTCTTTTTTAGTAGAGGCTTGACAACTGCAGTTTTTAGGGACTTTGGGAAAGTTCCTGAAAGCAGTGAGGTATTTACTATTTTTAAGAGCTCTGCTTCTAAACAGTTAAACACTCTTTTGAAAAAGGATGTCGGGAGTGTCTCTAGGCTGCATGTTGAGGCTTTAAGATGCTGTACTGTTTCCTCCAAGGTTTTGTAATTAATTGTCTGAAATTCAGATAAAGTTACTAATTTCTGAGGTTGTTGTAATGAAGTCGTACTGACCTGAGTCCCACATGGGGCTTTGCTGATTAACATTCTGATATTATTGATCTTCTCAAGGAAAAAAGTTGCAAACTCATTGCATTTGTCATCAGAAAGCATTTCACTGGGAACTTGACTTGGTGGATTTGTTAGTCTCTCTACAGTAGCAAAAACAGTGCGACTGTTGTTTATGTTGCAGTTAATCATGTTAGAGAAAAATGTCTGTCTAGCTTTGCCTAATTCGACATTGAAGGCATGCAGGCTGTCTTTATAGATATTTTAGTGAACTTCAAGTATAGTTTTTCGCCACATACGCTCAGCTTTTCTGCATGTTCTTTTCATGCTCTGTACTGCTGTTGTGTTTCTCCAGGGTGCTTTACACCTACCGGTTATCATCTTGACCTTTACTGGAGCAATGTCGTCAATAACATTTTTAACTTTTGCATTAAAGCTATCGAGGAGAACATCAACAGAGTCTGCAGATATAGTTGGTGACAAAGACATAGCATTCATAAATAGCTCACTGGTGTTCTCATTTATGAACCTCTTTTTTACAGAGACAGGTCTTTCTTCAGTGGCAGGACAGATCGATATATCAAAGAAAATACAGAAATGATCAGACAACGCCACATCTCTAATAAAGGTGGATGAAATGTTTAGACCTTTTCTTATAAGCAGATCCGGAGTGTGTCCACGATTGTGTGTGGGGCCGTGCACATGCTGGGTCAGATCAAAAGTATTTAAAATAGTTAAGAGTTCACTTGCAGTGTTGTTTTCTGTCTTGTCTACATGAATATTAAAATCTCCAGCAATAACAAAGCAGTCAAATTCAGAAGAAATAGATGATAACAGTTCTGAGAAATCATCAACAAAGACTGGGGAGTATTTGGAAGGTCTGTAAATAATTGTAAACAGAATGCATAGTGTACCTTTTACGTAAAAAAATCATCTCTTTTTTTCTTGCTAATGTTCAAAGAGAGATTATTATAAGCACTTCATCCGGTATGCTGTTTCATCATTTCATCGTTTCATCATTATTGCTGATGAGCCCCACAACAGTGGTGTTCATCTGATAATTTTACAATGCTGTTGCTTTCAAGTCTGTAAGGTGTATAACAGTGGACATAGTGGACATAGTATGTTTTTCCAGATCCTGCGGTAACAAATCCACCAAAAACATGGTTAATGTACCTTTAATACAGGTAATTTTGTTAAAATTTGTTATGCACATAGTATTGGACATAGGTCTGTGCTCAGAGTGATGGGCTGGGAGGTCTGCGTGTTTATTCTGATATCATCCGGTCTGTTGCTAAGGAAGTCTAGAATCCAGTTCCATCAGCACACTGAGGTTTCAAGCCCTGTCTACACTAATGCGTTTTCATTTGAAAACACATCTTTTTCTCTCTGTTTTGGCCTTTTGTCCACACTGAGACAGAGTTTTAGTCAATGAAAACTGAGCTTTTTGTAAACGCACTTGAAAACGTATTTCGTCATGTGGCGCAGATGTTCTGACTGCTTTCCAGTTTGATAGCATTAATCAGTTTGTGCATAATTTAGATTACATTTTAGGAGACAGAATATTTAATAACTCGCAGTTATTGTTTGGCAGCGGAACGTGCGTTAAGTTTCACTTTCACAGCTTTATAGTCTTGTATTACATGCAGCAACATCCCTACCTCATTATCCGTACATTAGAAAAACTCTGTGTCTTTGCTCCACATTGGGTGACATAATAATCAGAGAAAAAAAACTAAATGACTCAGACTGACGTGTCTTACGTTTTACACATGTGCAGACCTGGATGTAAGCGTTTCAGACGTTTCAGTGTGGATAGGCAACGTTTGGAAAATTATTGAAAACATTAGTGTGGACGAAAACTCAGTTTGTGATTGTGGGATGATTGTATTTAATGCTAAGATGCTAAGTCAATAAAGAGCATAAATGTGGGCATTAATGAGGGAGAAAACTATCTAAAGTGTGGCGAGTAGGCAGATAAACAGATAATTCTGTAATTCTGTAAATAAGAGGGTCAACAATTTATTTGTATGTTATGCATTTATTTGTGATTCTCTTGTTTTCACTTTATATGTTGCTAAAATTCACTTTGTAAAGTCAATTCAGCTTTATTTTCATATAGAGAGGAACAAAGTGTCCTTCCTCACAGGATTACACTGTTAAACATTTAACATATTACACATTACACACATATACATATTTACAAGACTAACCTATAGACGGTTTCGTTGGCTACACGTTCCTGGCCCGCAGTTAAATTCCAGTCTGTGTTTGTTGATTGGTCTAGCTAGTGACAAATTATATAACTATTTATATATTTTTTATTTATATTAATACTAGTATTTTAAGGATTATTAATGATATTAAATAAACAATTTGTTAAATGGGTTGTGTTGTCACATTTAAGTTTTGCCAAGTAACTCTTCCTCTCTAGGAGGGACTGGGAATAAAGTGACCCTGGACTTTTTTCGGCAAGAGCAGCCCACCACAAACCTGATTGCGTTCCAGTACTCCTTCCGTCTGGTGACTCCGGTCTGTTCTGGATTGTTTTCCACTTCCCCCAGTCTGTTTTAGCTTGCTAACGAATGTAAGTTACGTGTTATTTCTTTTGCAAATAATCTATATGGACGTTATTATGTGTAGATGTATACCGGAAGTTAAGTACGGGCCACAAAAGAGCATGTGCAGTAACATTTGTTTATGTTGTAAGATAATACCTTCTATATAAATAATACAAAGACCTAGCTAGTTGTAAGAAGCTATAAGACTATTTGCATAAAAGTAATCTGACTGTACATATGTTCAGTGTATAAATACTTTACATTAAACTAAGAAAGCTAGGTTTATTTGTACATTTACTTGACAAATTTACATACATACATATAACATGACAACTCCTTGTGTAATATTTCCTGTAAATAATGGTCATTACAGTGCCCTCCACTAATATTGGCACCCTTGATAAATATGAGCAAAGAAACGTGTGAAAATAAATCTGCATTGTTTCTCGTTTTAATCTTTTATTTGAAAAAATCTACAAAATTCCAACATTTCGTTCAAATAAAACAATTTGATGTGGATGAATATCACATTGTGAAAATTTTAATTTTTCTCTAATACACCCTGGCCACAATTATTGGCACCCTTGTATTTATTACATTTGGCAACTTCCATTTTTAAGAAATACAGAGTCTTTTCTTTTCCATCTGATGAGGTTTTAAAAAACATTGAGTCATCCATTCCTCCATAAAAAAATTCTCCAGATCCTTCAAATGTTGATCATCCCACTAATTTTCTATAGTGTTCTGATTGAACCGTGCTGATTGAAGGTCTAACCACAACCCATTATAATATTTCTACCAGAGCAAGACAGGTTTTGAGTTTTTTTTTTATTTGTTGGTATTTGATATAATCCATGTTGCAATGTATTTGTGCATGATGTCCAGAACCTCTGGTATAAAAATAGGTCCACAACAAGGAAGTTATATTTAACTGTGGACATGGGGCACTTTGTTATCCCTGTGTGCACCAAACCCATCTTATGTTATTGCTGCCAAACAAACTCTTTTTCATATCATATGGCCATAGACCCCAGTCCTGTTTGAAGTTCCAATATGGCAGATTAATATGGTGGAGTTTATTTTTGAATGAGAGAAGAAGATTTGTTTTTCGAATAGACAACCACAAACAACTTTTGGTGATGGAGGTGCCATTTTTCAGACACTGTTTTTCTGACACTAAAATTCAACTAATTTCTGCAATTCTCCATCTGTGATCTTTGAAAAGTATTTGGCCACTCAAAATATTCTCTTTGCTGTGTATTAAGACAATATAGACAAACAGACAGGCAGATTTGCAACATCTAGAGTCTATTAAAATGTCTTAATATTGCCCTAATGTTGGAAATAGGAATTTTTATTTATTTCCTTTTAAATCCACTTTCTATTTTGTGTATCTCAACAATCTTTTGCTGCACATCAGAACTATATTCTTTGGTTTTACCCATTGTGATGAATGATTAAGGGGGGTTGGGCTTTTTGTTACGAATATTTATTTTTCTGTGCAACAAGCAGGGCTGTAGTCAAGTCCACCGTTGTCGAGTCCAAGACAAGGACTAGTCGAAACCAAGTCAAGACCGAGTCCAAAGAGGTTCAAGTTCAAGTCAAGTCAAGTCTTGTCAGAGTCCAAAGGAGACAGTCAAGTCAAAAACATAATCTACAACAGTGGTTCTCAACCTTGTTCCTGGGGACCCACAGCTCTGCACATTTTGCATGTTTCCCTTATCTAACACACCTGATTCAAATTATCCGCTCATTAAGGTAGAAATCCATGAACTGAAGCAAACATGCCAGTTAAGGAGACATACAAAATGTGCAGAGCAGTGGGTCCCCAGGAACAAGGTTGAGAACCACTGATCTACAAGACCACATTTACATTTACATTTACATTTACGCAATTTGGCAGACGCTTTTATCCAAAGCAACTTACATTGTATTGTACTATACATTTGTACATTTTGTATAGTAAGCAAGTGGGGGTTAGGTGCCTTGCTCAAGGGCACCTCAGCCGTTACCCGCCAGCCCTGAGAATCGAACCAGCAACCTTCTGGTCATGAGTCCAACTCTCTAACTACTGGGCCACGACTGCCTCAGCCAAGTTAAGACCACATACTTAACTATTGAAAATGTATGTGATGCAAGAGGCAGCATACTGTACCTTTTAAGATAATCTTTTTCATTATTACTTGTAATGATCAAAAAGCAGACGAATCGTTCATTTGAACCGGTTATTTTTAGTAAACGGGTCAAACCAGTTCACCAATCAGACTGAATCGTTCCGAATGGTTCACATCTCCTATAAACACATAACATTATCCACAAATTACATCAGTTACTTTCTGACATGTTTTGAAGGAGAAAAAAACATTGCTGGACTCGGTCGAGACCAACAAGAGCATTTGGCACAACCAATGACCAAGTCCGAGACAAGTCCGATTGCAAATACCAAGGGGTCCAAGACAAGTCCGAGACAATAGAAAAATGTCTCGAGTCCGGTCTCGGACTACAGCACTGGCAACAAGAAGTCATGACTGGACAACATCATGTTTCTAGTCACCCTGGTGTGCTCAGAGAATATACAGATTTGGCCTTTAAAAATGTGCGTTTTTTCGTGCAGGAACCTGAAGGCGATCATGCAGATTGCCGCAGGAGTGGTCTGACCTGTTTTTTAGACAAAAAAAACTGTTACACTTCCCAGTAGATCCACCAGGTGGCACATCGACTTGTTTTAGGCCTGTAGCGCGATGACGTACTGGATCAATCCAATACGTCATGGATGTTGTACTACGCATGCACCGTGGTATATTTTGAAGACGCATACACAATAATGGCGCAAATGAACAGTATAATATATAATATTACCAATAAATGCTATAAATCATTCAACTTTAATAAATATAGTGAACAGTAAAGTAAACTTTACAAATGATAAACGTATACCTATAAACAGGGTTTATGCTTAATACTGTGGCTAGTGGCTTTCTAAAAAAACAAAAACAAACTGAGCTTCGAACCTTAGTAAATATTTTTAATTGAGTTCCAAAAACTTTGGACCATTTTAAATAAAAACCATTTTACACTTTAAAAATAAATATTATATTAAAGCAGGTAATGTCCGCATTGGCTTTAAACGTGCTGCTGCGTGTTAAAAAATGTTTACTGTTTTGTTTTACTTGGTGATATATGTTAAATGAAGATGTTTAATGTTATTATAAAATTGAATATGGAATATTGCACGCCTTCAGAGCGTTCCACACCATCTCAATTGGATTTGTATCCAGAGATTCGGCAGGAGTCTTAACCCAGTTAGTACCCTATTCGGCAATTACTTTTTTAAATATACACTATCCCCAAATGAGATTTTATGTGATGTGTATCGTGTCTGAAATTAAAATGCTTTTTTCCATTAATTGTAAAAAGTTTGATATTAAAAACAGCAGATCAAGCACAAGCCGTGTTTTATTGAATGTAGGCTTCAGCCTAATATTTTTGTTATTACAGTTTTCTGTAACTTGGCGATGTGATATGGAACACGGTACAAAGTATTCTACTGTATGTGTTTAAAAAAATACTCATAAGAATTTCTAGAGGTGCCAATAATTGTTGTCAGGGTGTGATAGAGCAGTGGTTGTTCCCAGGATGTTTTAGATGTCTCCCTATTTAGAAAACCTGATTCAAATCATCAGCTGTTTAGTGTGTTAATTAGGGAGATTAATTAACACACTAAACAACATTCGGAGCGGGTCTGACGAGTAGAATCAAGTATTCTAAATAGGGAGACATCTAAAACATCCTGGGTTGGGAACCAGTGTATTAGAGAAAAACTTTTTGTCACAATGTCATATTTCTCCACTTCAAATTGTTTAATTTGAATGAAATGTTGGAATTTTGATTTTTTTTAATAAAAGATCAAAACGAGAAACAATGCAGATTTATTTTTATAGCCTTCTTTGCTCATATTTACCAAGGGGGCCAATATTAGTGGAGGGCACTGTTTGTAGGTTGTTTGCTGAAGCAACACGTTATTGGATACTGTAGAGAGAAAAAAGTCCAAAAGCCTTAATGCTGCTTCGAGGCTCACCACAACTGAACATTTTGTAGCTCCACATCACCAAGAACCTCAAGCTGGTCAATAGAGCTTAAATCCTGAACCCTGTGTATGTAGTCCATCAGGTGGGATCCGTTTACAGCTATCTTAAATTGATGAGACTGACACAGGATGATCATCTGGCACAAAAATGATAATATACTGTAGGTTAGGGTTTTCCCACTTGAAAACTACTTAAAAAAGGTATCAACTAGGAATGCACCGATATCATTTTTTTAAAGACCGAGTATGAGTATGAGTACCAATGTTGATTTCTGGTACTCGCCGATAGCAATCCCTTTACCTTTATTTATTTTTTGTGAGGTGGCAATTTTCCAAGCACAACACAATGAGACTAATAAAAATAGAATATCTTCATAATTACAACTCCACCTCAAACACATTATGACTACATAAACAATTTTATTTGCTTGTCACAAACTTTAAATGCACAATTTTCAGTCAGTTATGTCACATAAAGAGTGCAAGTACGAGTGCATGGGCCTAAGAATCGGGCCCAATACCGATACTGGTCTTGGTATCGGTGCATCCCTATAGCTCTCAACTGAAACTGGATTATGCCTTGTGTTGTTATAGTATACACCGATCAGGCATAACATTATGACCACTGACAGGTCAAGTGAATAACACTGATTATCTCTTCATCGCGGCACCTATTAGTGGGTGGGATATATTAGGCAGGAAGTGAACATTTTGTACTGAAAGTTGATGTGTTAGATGTAGGGGTGGGCGGAATGAGCAAAAATCTATTTCACGGATTGAGTAATTTTATTTCACGGTAACGATATATTTCACAGTAACAATCTCCCATCATAATTATGTAGCTTATACCTAATTTTTCTTAGATTAATTTTATTTATTTATTACAATTCATATAAATGCTTACCATAGTTATGAAAATGTAGCTACTAAAGATAAGTTTCGCCTCCTCTCGTCTAAAGTTATAATTTATTAAAACTATTAACAGCTTTACAAAATGATCTGACTAAAATACGTGAGAATGAGCTTTTTATATGCACACGCAGATCCCTGCACCCCTTCACGAGCAGGTGAAAGAGAAAGCGCTGCACGCACAGAGCCCTGCACGAGCACTGAAGGTGAGAGAGAAAGCGCCGCACTGGAGCGGATCACGAAACTACAAAACAAAAGAATATTTCATTTGTTATGGGTGGATTAATTCAAATGTTTTTTCATCATAACGGCCAACTTGCAGAGTACCACGCCTACTAAAAAAATCTCTTACAGTTGACATTTTATTTCACGGTAACGGCATATTCCGTCATTCCGCCCAACCCTAGTTAGAAGCATGGAAAATTGGTAAGCGTAAGGATTAGACGGGCCAAATTGTGATGGCTAGACGACTATGCCAGTGCATCTCCAAAACTGCACCTCTTGTGGATGTTCCCGGTGTGCAGTGGTCAGTATCTATCAAAAGTGGTCCAAGGCAGCAAAAGTAGTGGTTCCCAACCCTAGGCTAATTGACCTGCGTGGTCCAATCCAACAGCCGAGCTACTGTAGCTCAAACTGCTGAAGAAGTTAATGCTGGTTCTGATAGAAAGGTGTCAGAATACACAGTGCATCACAGTTTTGCAGCCGCATAGTCTATATATATATATATATATATATATATACACACACACACGCCAGAATCCACCCCACTTCCATGCTCGCACTCACCAGAATTCTAGCCAGCACACCTACTCATACCAATCACTGCACCCAGCTCTAAGCCAGCCACCTTCACAGCTACATTGTCTGGTCTCATCAACGGGAACACACTCTATACTGTGTGTTTCGACTTACCTGCTCTCCTGTACCTATGTGTCTCCAGCAATCTCCCAGTGTTCTCCTACAATCTCCCAGTGTTCTCCAATGGACTGCTTGTGTTCCCCAGTGATCTCCTAGTGCTACGGATATCTTCTGTGATCTCCTGGATTATCAGTGTCCCAAATCTCTGTCAGTGGCTGGCTGTATGCACCTCGCAAGTTCACCAACTCCTGGTAACACAAAGAACTCTGTCATTGCTCTATCTGCATTCCCAAGAACTAAATGTTATATTGATACTCATCTGCTTTTGTCTGATTACACGTTTGTCAATAAAATAGATAGTCCTAGGGTATCCCTGGCTCATCACCCACAACCCGGTTCTCTTCTGAAGAACGGGGGAAGTCCTGAAGTTGGGTAGAAACTGGTTCCCTTGATGTTTCCCAAACATGCCACAACCCATCCAGTCTGGCCCTACGATCCATGTCCAGTCCACCTCCAATGAAAGCCCCCCAGAGAAACTCTCAGTGGAAATCCCAGAAGAATATGCCCCTTTCAGAGACGTCTTTAGCCCGTAGAGAGCCATGAAACTTCCACCTCATCGACCATGGGACTGTGCCATTGACCTCATTCCTGACCAACCAGTGCCCAGAGGTAAAATATACTTTCTCTCTGTCCCCGAGCAGAAGGCCATGGAAAAGTACATCACAGTTAAACACCGGTTCCCCCTTTCTCTTGTCTCAGCACCCCTGGAACAGCTTTGCAGAGCCCGGATCTTCACCAAGCTGGACCTCAGGAGTGCTTACAACCTCATCCGGATACGTGAGAGGGACAACTGGAAGATGGCCTTTGTTACCCTTACTGGACACTACGAATACCTTGTCATGCCCTATGGTCTGGTCAATGCCCCCTCCGTATTTCAGGGATACATGAGTGGGAGTACATCTACCACTTTGTGCTGGTCTACATCGACCACATCCTGGTGTACTCCCGGAACTAGGCCGAACATCGGCAGCAAGTCTCTGAGGTCCTCCAGTGGCTCCACGAGCACCACCTTTCTCCGGTACAAGATCAGTGCTCAAGGTATCCAGATGTATGATAGGAAGGTGGAAGCAATTCACTCCTGGCCTGTTCCCACCACAATAAAAGCACCTCAAGAAGAAACCCAAGTCTCTGTCCTGGAATCCTCCAACAGCATTCACCTCGGTCCCACTCCTGGTCCATCCAGATCCCCAGAAGACCTTCGTGGTGGAGGTAGATGCCAACGAGCCATCCGCCGACACCAGATGCATGCAGATGCCCGGAGAGCCCCCACGCCCATTTTCCAGCCCGGACAGCAAGTCTGGCTTTCCACCCGGGAACTCCGGCTGCCATGCAAGAAGCTGAGTCCCAGATTTGTTGGTCCCTTCCCCATCCTATGGCAGACAAATTAGGTCACGTACGAGCTGAAGCTTCCCCCTCAGTACCGGATTCACCCCACATTCCACGTCTCCATGCTCAAATCCTTTCACTCACCCATCTCTCCTGTTCCTACAGAGCTTGCTGATGACCCCTCTTTGTTGCTTGTGTTTGAGGATGGCACAGTCTATGCCGTCCGGGAGATCCTGGCATCCCGGCATGCATCTAGAATACCTGGTGGACTGGGAGGGATACGGGTCCGAAGAACAAGAATCGCGTAATGACATCCTCGACCCTGTTGTCTCAAGTTCTGCATAACGTTACAATATATAAATATATATATTGTGTTGGTCCCGCTTTTGCAGCCCCATACGTTACAAACTGTGATGCACTGTGTATTCTGACACCTTTCTATAAGAACCAGCATTAACTTCTTCAGCAGTTTGAGCTACAGTAGCTTGTCTGTTGGATTGGACCAGACAGGTCAGCAATCGCACCCCACATGCATCAATTAGCCTTGGCCGCCCATGCCAAAAGTATTGGGTAAAAAATTGATTCAGTCAGTGTGGAAGAACTTGACTGGTCTGCATAAAGCCTGAACCCAGCTGAACACCCTTTGGTGTCATTTTAAATGCAGACTTTGAGCAAAGAACTCATCAGTAAACACCAATGACTTGTGCACAGGAGTCGTCATTTTGGGACAGGAAAAGGGGCTTTTGAAACTGTTTTAAATTGCATTTCTAAAAATGTCATTGTAAGGAATTTTGTTTCCATCTCTGTTGCAACAGTTTTGAGAGCACCTTTTTTCTGTTACAAATTGGCTGTACCCCTGTGTACAAGCCATTGATGTGGAGTGATGAGTTTTTTGCTCAAAGACTGCATTTAAAGTCACCAAATGTGTTCAGCTGGGTTCAGGACTTGGTTTTATGCCGACCAGTCAAGTTCTTCCACACTGACTGAATCATTTTTTTCTTTCTGAACCTTGTCTTATAGACATGGGCATTGTCATGATGGAATAGAAAAGGGCACTTTCCAAACTGTTGCTATTAAATTAGTAGCACACAGTTCCATAGAATATCATGATATGCTGCAGCATTAAGATTTGTACTTAGTAAATTACTAAAGTCATCAAACCTGTTTATTAGATAGGGTGACCCAGTACTTTTGGCAATATAGTGTATCTATTACCTGCAGATGTGCGATGATGATTTTTAATTAATAATATATATCTTCTACATACATTTAGAATTACATTGTCACATTTGTAATACTTAGATTGAAAAACTCTGGGAGCTCTTAGCAAGCATTTATTATCCTTTGATGCCAGGTTAGGTTTACACACAAATTTTCTATTATGTTCTGTGGACCCCCAAAAGTAGCTTTGCCCACCACCTGGCAACCCCATATAAAAATAGGAATATAGGATATAGAATATAGGTACCTCAAAGTAGTTTCCAGCAGAAAAAGGAAAGTATGGCAGTTCACGTTCCTCTGGACCCCATGACTGGCAGAGAAGAGAGTTTCTAATAAGCGTGCTTGATTTAATGCGTGCATTAAGGTGCAGGGCGATGTTTTCTGATTGACTGCACCTCAGGTTAACAGTAAAACTGTAAAAAAAATAGATAAAACAATGTCACCCTCTGTATATTAAGCAAGAATGAAAAATAGTAAAAAAAGTTTGCTAAATACCTGTGAGGAAAAAAGCTTATATGTCCTTTGATTGTGATATGATGTCCGGGAGTGACTCCTCCAAGTAAACATCCCTTGTATGGAATGCCCTGTACAATGACAGAGTATACACAATATTTGTCTCATTCTGTTATTATCAAATGCCCTCTAACAACACAGTTTATACAAAGTTGTGTTGATGTTAGGTACAGGTATGATGAACTTACAAGATCGCCTGATTTTAAAAATATTGCCTGTGCAGAAACAGAAATGTAATGTTATTACATTTTAAGCAGCATACAATATGAATCTGGCATAAAAAATTAACATTTGTACCATTTTAATAATGTTTAAAAAGCATCACATGTGGCACTTTATAAGGGTTTTTGACAGAATGCCCAGTGTGCAGAACTGTAATCTAGTGTATAGCCAAAATAATATTTTTTGATGATTGAATTCCTATTTGTACCATTTAATAGCTTTATAATTATTTAAAAATAAATTGTGAAAACCATAAGTAAAATAAATATAAATAAAAACTTATTGCCACTTATTTGTACTTACTGAGTCAGGGACAAAGCCAATTGCATGTATTTCTACTTTTCCAGAGACTGAAACTGTGTCAACCTTATCAAGAGAAATTCTGTGTTTAAACTCCAAAACATGAGCACCGTTTACTGCCACCTAAAAGAGAAAATCAAAATTCTCTGACTTGACACATCTAAAGATTCCTTTTAGAAATTCTTATATTACAACTAAGAACACTGGTCAACAAGTTGCTTGCAAATGTGCTATTATGTATTTTTATTATGCAATTTCATATATGACCATTTACATTTAGTCATTTACCAGATGCTTTTATTCAAAGCTACCTACAAATGAGGTAAACAATAGAACAATTAAACAACTAATGTATATTGTGTAGATAGGTGTCACCTGTCCTGTTTATGTAACACTTTAAAAAACAGCAAAAGCATGGGATAAAGTTTTCCTAAAAATAATTACCAAATGTTGCAAATTTACATTACATTACAATTATGCATTTAGCAGACACTTTTATCCAAAGTATTTTACAGTTTCAGGGAACTACACTGCGACCAAAATGGTCGCATATGCGACCTTTTGAAATGCCATTGCGACCCTAATTTTTATGGGGTCGCAAATGTATCACTATGTTTTAGGCAATATGCTATGATTTACTATGAGCATAAAACAGAAATGTGTATTTTAAGAATACGTTTTATAACGTGCTCTGAGCATTCAACACATTAAGTTGGCTTCAGCCCCGCGACCCCCCCGCCCCCTCCCGTAGGCGAGGCGTAGCCTAACGTTGATTTAAAAAAAAAAATACCTCTCGTTAAGACACACGCAGCAATCGCATATATATCTCAACATAGCCTACAATCTGCACGTGTTGAAATGAAGCGGACAATTGACTCCTATTTTAAGAAGGGAAGTTCAAGTGTAGCAGAACCATCACTTGATGTCGATTCGACATGTCAAACGGAGCCTGTGAGTGAGAATTATGAGGCTGAGAAGGATTCGTCAGGAAAAGCACACGTGGGAAAAACAATACGGACATATGAATTTCAACACCAGTGGCTCGAAGAATACCAGTGGTTAAGGTACCAAGACGGAGCAATGCACTGTGTGTACTGTAAATTCTGTGGGCCTTCAATTGCAGGACTGTCCAAATTTGTAACTGCATCAAAACAATTCAAACACGAATCATTGAAGCTTCACAATGACAGTATGAAGCACGCGAAGTGTAGAGACAGGTACATATCCCGTGATGCAGCAGCACTCCCCACTGCATTTCGGTGTCAAGATTTAGCAAACCGAGCAAGTGAGGAATCTGAATTGATAATTAAGTTCAATGCAGCTTATAATATAGCCAAAGAGGAAATGCCTTTCACCAAATTTAAATCGCAAATTATTCTTTTGAAGAAGAACGGAGTGGCCATTAATCCAATTTACGCTAACCACAAATCATGTGCTGAATTTATTGGAGTAATCTCAGACACTCTCAAGCAAAAGACCTGTGCCTAAAACAAGAAGGCATGTGGTTTAAAAGATGGCAAGTAAAATAAAAAGCACATCTGTATGCAACACAGTTTCATTATTGTTCATTATTATCCAGAGCGGCTTACTATAAATAATTTGTGCGACCAAATCATGTCTTGCGCCAGTAACTGAAAAAGTTAGTAGCGCAAGTGCCACCAGTGGAAAAGGTTAGTGTAGTTCCCTGAGTTTATTTAAGCTATACATTGTATTAGTTTGTATGTGTTCACTGGGAATCAAACCCACAAACCCACAGGAACATTTATTTTACATGTATATTACTTTCCACGAAAAAATGCCTTACAATTTGAATCTGTGAAATTCCAAATGACATTAATGCGCAGAGAAAAATTTGTGAATCCACGTGCATTTCGGGCTGGGCCGATAAACAATATCATATCTAATTGCGATAAAAACACAAGCTAGAGCAGTGACAAAGCGTTTTAATTGGTTGAATGTACAGAAGAATACATTTACTGAATGAGTCAATTGAGAAATGAGTTGGAATAAACTGGTGTCGTTCATGGTCTAATATCCTTTGTGTTGCAATAGTGCATGTCTAATTAGGTTATATTAATGACTTGATTTAATTAATAATTCTAATATTAATCATTCTTAACTGTTTTACAAGTTAACATTTGTTAGTCTGCTTTTTATTAATAAGTTATATTTTAAAATATAATTCATGAATCCACTGCTTTCTTTTGGCTTGACTCTCAAAGCTGGCAGCATTAACAAACTGCATATCGTAAATACATAACATTATCAAACACTATAAGTCCCACTTTATATTTGGTGTCTTTAACAATGAGCCTATGTATTTACACAACAAATTAAGTACTTGATACAATATATTTACTTTGAACCTACAGTGCTCAGCGCAAATGAGTTCACCCCCTTTGAAAAGTGACATTTTAAATAATATCTCAATGAACACAAACAAAATCCAAAATGTTGACAAGACTAAGTTTAATATAACATCTATTTAACTTATAACATGAAAATAAGGTTAATAATATAACTTAGATTACACATTTTTCAGTTTTACTAAAATTAGGGTGATACAAAAATGAGTACACCCCACAACAAAAACTACTAAATCTAGTACTTTGTATGGCCTCCATGATTTTTAATGACAGCACCAAGTCTTGTAGGCATACAATGAACCAGATGGCAACATTACAACATCTATTTTTTACATTATTCAAGAATAACTTCTTTTTCAGACTGGATGGAGAGTGATGCTCAACTTGTCTCTTCAGAATTCCCCATAGGTGTTCGATTGGGTACAGATAAGGAGACATACTTGGCCACTGAATCATTTTCACCCTGTTCTTCTTCAGAAATCCAACAGTGGCTTTAGATGTGTGCTTAGGATCATTGTGATGTTGGAAAAGTGCATGACGACCAAGGGCATGGAGTGATGGTAGCATCTTCTCTTTCGGTGTAGAGCAGTACATCTGTAAATTAATGATGCCATCAATGAAATGCAGCTTCACGACACCAGCAGCACTCATGCAACCCCACATAAGGACACTGCCACCCCCATGTTTCACTGTAGGCACCATGCATTTTTCTTTGTATTCCTCACCTTTGCAAAGCCATACAGTTTTGAAGCCATCAGTTCCAAAAACATTTATCTTGGTCTCATCACTCCAGAGTACAGAGTCCCAGTAGTCTTCATCTCCGTCAGCATGGGCCCTGGCAAACTCTAGGCGGGCTTTTTTGTGCCTGGGCTTTAGGCTTCTTTTGTAGACAGTACCCATGCATGTCATTCTTCTGCAGTGTACACCATATTGTGGCATGGCAAATAGTCACCTCAGTTTGGCTTTCTACTTCTTTAGATAACTGCAGTGAAATTGCATGCCGTTTTTCTTCAACCCTTCTCATCAGAAGACGCTCATGTCGAGGTGTTAACTTCCGTGGACGACCTGGACGTTTCTGTGAGATGGTTGTAGTTCCATCTTTTTTAATTTTTGTACCACGTTTGCTACAGTATTCTGACTGACCAGTAAAGCTTTGCTGATCTTCTTGTAGCCTTCACCTTTCTGGTGTAAATAAATTATTTTCTTTCTCAGGTCTTGTGACATTTCTCTTCCATGTGAAATGGGAAGGGGTTTTCTTTAAGTAACACCCTTTTATAGTAAACTGTCTGCTGGACACCTCTGTAATGAATAATTAGACTTACCCATGGTTGAATTCTTGTTAAATTAGACATTTGCAGTCTAAAATTTAGCTTTGCTCAAGAGACTTTCAGTGGGGTTTACTTATTTTTGCATCACCCTATTTTGAGTAAAACTGAAATATTGTTCTCTAAGTTATATTATTAACCTTACTTTCATGTTATAAGTTAAACAGATGTTATATAAAACTTACTCTTGTCAATATTTTGGAAATTGTTTTTGTGTTCATTGAGATATTGTTTAAAATGTTTTTTTTAAATGAGATATTATTTACTTTAGTAAATTGAAGTAAATGTGCTAGTAAAATTTTTAAAAAATAGCACTTTTTTTCGTTTATGTATGTTGCATGACCATGACATGATTCATAATCGTTGTACAATAATCTGACTGATACTTTGTAAAATTGATAGGAAGCCATAAAGGTGCAAATTAGCTGTTGAGTGGACAAAGAGTGGACCTCCCATGGTTGGAGCTTTCCTCACACTTCCCCCTCTCTGACCTTTTCCTTCATCCTTCTTCATCTGGGCCTTTCTGAAACCCTTGGAAATCCACAGTCTCCACGTCTGCAGCACAAGAGCTCGCAAGTATCCACTAAAACTTCCGTGCCTCTTTTAAGATGATTTTATCGATGTTCTGAAATGTTTAAGTGCCATGCTCTCTCTTTCTCTCTTTCTCTCTCTCTCTCTCTCTCGCTCTCAATTTCAATTTTCAATTTAAGTGTGCTTTATTGGCATGACAAAATTGTACATTGTATTGCCAAAGCATTTGCAACTGGGCTGTGAAATATGTATACAAACCAGGGCCGTGCACAGGGGGGTGGCCCGGTGGCTAGAGCCACTGCCCCTCTGCCCTCATCGTCTGCGGTGCCCCTCTCAAACCCACCCCTCCGGACAGGCATCCATTCAAGATCCCAGCTAAAAGACATCCGTTACTCCATTACATTCACTGATTCCGCTATTCCGCTCCACGTTTTCCCGCTCGCTCCCCCAGTATCACTCACAGGCAGTCAGTCCTTGTTCAGTGTCTGCGCGCTGGAGTGGAGACAACAGTTTCAGAAGTCGTCCCATTACTGTAAGGGCATTATAATTCACATTACAGACAGTGCTTGATACACTGAATTAATAATTTGATAGTTTGTTTTTTGTTGGTATTGTTTTGCTCCTGGTCTTATATTAATAGTGCTAACTGCTAACAACGTGTTCAAAATATTCATGTTCTAAAAAGAGAATTAGAATTCTTTAAATTGTTGTACTCGATCTGGTATAAATAGCACCAAATTTGCTGTTATTGGCAAACTTTGTAGAAAATGCCTTCACACAAAAAGAAGATAGAAACAGAGAAAGACAGAGCGAGGCTGCTAAAAACATTTCAAATTTAGCTGACAGTTTGTCACACTGTAACTCATGTACAGTACATTTCCCATTATAATCTTATTTTCTTAGTTGAAACCAGTCATCTATAACATATATCATATAATATTTTAAGACCAATTATTAATAATAATATTTTATTAATAGTAGGCCTATACGTAATCAAAAAATATTATTGGCTACTATAATGTACTATAAATTGTACATTAGCTGTCACGGTCCTGTTTGTCTCCTGGCCTGTTTCTCCTGAGTTTTCCCCATGGACTACACTTCCCAGCATCCTCCACGCTCCCGCACCTGTCCCTCGTTCATCATCACCACACCTGTCAGCCATTACCTTCATCACGGACTCTATATATACCCTGTGTTTCCCCTGTTCAGTGTCTGGTCTTAAATGTATTCATGGTGTGTATGGTTGTTCTCTTGTCTTCCTAAGTGTATATTAAAGATTCCTGTTCCTAGTTACTCTCGTTGTCGTGTCTGCTCCAGCAACATACACAGGCTCCCGTTACATTAGCATAGTACAGCATAAAATATAGATATTAACTGAGCTTGGGAACCCATGTGCTACAGTGTGATAAAAATAAATTTCTAAGAGCATGTGCTGTCTTCTCCTGCCCCAGCCATTAGCTTTCAGCCACTGCCCCTCAAAATGTCTGTGCACGGCCCTGATACAAACAGAGGATAAGTAATAATAATAATAATAGTATAAAATGAATAAAGTGTAATATGTGTAGTGCAAGCTTAAAGTGATTTAGTAATATATATATATATTTAAACAAAATAAAGTACAGTTTAAACATTTTTTCTACAAAATCAAAATATACATTCAAGTATACATTCAAGAGAATCAAGTAATGAAAGTAATGATATGTTGGAAACATCAGGTCAGGGCAGAAACAGTGTTTTCTCTTCTGTTATGACAGGCAGACACATATTTAGCGGCTAACACACAGCAATCCTTGTGTTCTTGTGTTCCCTGGTGTACTTGTAAGATATTTACAAGTACAATTTTACAATTTTACAATATTTTGTAAAAATATTTACAAAATATTTACAAAAATGTAAATATTTTTACAGAGTTCTGCATGCAGGATCTCAGTTAATTCTAATTGGGATCTCCATAGTATGGAGGACTATTAGTTCTGAGCATATGTTTGTATTGTTTTAATGTTTCACAGTAAAGAAGGCGAATCTCTGCATTATTTAGATCTTTGAGTTTCTGGTTTGACAATGTTCTCAGTTTTTTGCGAATGGTTTGACAGTCCTGATCGAACCAGTTTTTGTCATTTTTGGATATCAGATTTTTTCCAAATTTTGTTTTTAGCTTTGATTGTTTTGCTGATTTTTCAAATACGTAATTTATATCTTTAACAGCAAGACTGACATCCTCTTTAGTTTGAGAATAGGAGTTATTTAGAAAGTTATCTAACAGTGTTTGTATTTTTTGACTCTTAAGTGCTTTCTGATATTCTTCTGCGCTGTTTTCAGCCCATCTGTATGGTTTTCTGATATTATACAGCTCACTGGGCTCTGTGTCTTTTTGAGATGTAAAGTAATTTGACTGTGATCAGACAGAGGTGTTCTCTCTCTCTCTCTCTCTCTCTCTCTCTCTCTCTCTCTCTCTCTCTCATGTTTCATGTATGTATTGTCTGCGCATGTGATCGCTAATGTTTAGTCATGTAGAGTTAGTTCAATAAATACCATATATTTACTAATGGTTTGTTGCTTTGCTTGCTTACAAAATTAAGGTCACTTAATCTGTGTTTCGATCTGTGCTACCTAAGCTTTAAAATCCTGGTAAAGACACATTACTTAATGGCCATTAAGTAACGTTAATGTATAATATTGCTAACGTTAAAAAATTATTATTATTAAAAAATTGATCAGTGTGGAAGAACTTGATTGGTCTGCATAAAATCAAGTCCTGAACCCAGCTGAACACATTTGGTGTGACTTTAAATGTAGTCTTGGAGATAGGGTGATCCAATACTTTTGACAATATAGTATATATTGGTGTTGGAATGCGGGCACAGTTTTAAAACTTGTTTTGTGAGCAAAACTCAGTAACAGTTCATGTGTGTTTCTATCGTGTTGATTGAAACTGAATGCTATTTAAAATGGCGCCGTGTGAATAGAGGTGGAGACCCGCCCACCGTTTTACACCTTTAGCAGTACTGAGTTTCTCCCCAAGAAACTTAAGACACTATTAATGAACTAAAAGTGACAATATAAAGACGAAGAAATCTCTTTATAACTCACTATATTATTATTTTACCGCCCTAAATTGAGTGAAGAAATCCTCTTTTAACGTGAAGAAGTTAGGTTGGGCTGATGCTCCTCCTACAGCTTAAAATAGGCTTAGAATGTAATGCATAGCCAGATTGATGTCATTTGATGCGTATTAAAATGCTATTCAACCACTATGTCACTCCTTTGGGTTGTACAACCAGCTTAGCTAACTGGTATGGGATTCCCGTTCACTTACACAGTGAATTTAATACAGTAAATCTGTGGGTCCATGTTACTATTTAAAGGGCAGTGTAAAACCTTGAGCAAGTGTTTGTACGATCGGCGAAGAAATCCTGATTAAGTACACAAATAATTTTCAAGACGGCGAAGAAATCCCATTAGGAAATTATAGTGTAGTTTTTATTTATTTTGTGTGCAAGTTGTAAAGCCACAAACCCGTGTTTAGTAAACTGACACGAGAACAAGCGATTAAATTACCCTCGTCGCCATAGCAACTGCGCGTGGATGCGAGTGAAATCCCACATAGGACTGGATGTCCGGCATAGGATGTAATTAGGGATGCATCGAAATGAAAATTCTTGGCCGAAGCTGAATAAAAACTACACACTTGGCCAAAGGCCGAATACAAACTAAGCACTATTCTTTTTATATTTTGTCTTGCTTTTCAATATAATACAATATAATTTTAAATAAAATTGAGCAAAACAAGTAAATTAAAACAAAAATTGAGCCTTCTCCCTTCTCGAATATCCTGACTGCTGACAGAATGTAATACTGTGTACACCTACAACAAAACAGTTCATTAAAAAGTTTATTTTAACATTATAAGCCAAAAATATGAATAAACGAAAACTGTTGGATTTTTATATGCTACACAGCAAAATTATTTAAAGAAAAAACATCCATGCAAGGAATGCTCACTAACGCTGACAGACAATCATTTCAGTTCACGTCTCTCCTCCAAACTCCACCCACAAAGGTGACTGTTTGGCAAAGATGCACAGAACATACTCTGACAAGTTGTTAGTACAGGGACCTGTGTGCACGTGACCACTGTATGATGTCAGAGGCTGCATTAATAAAGAGTGCGCGTCTCTCTGTCCGCACTGGTTGCTTCTTGATCACATCAGACGTCATGTATATATTCGGCCATAATTCACTGTCCGAACACCGAACATGCTTATTTTTTCTTTCGGCCAAATATTTTCGGTTGCCAAACATTCAGTGCATATCTAGATGTAATACCTTCTACTAACACTAGTCTGTCTTAAAGTGTCTTAACACTTCTGCTTCATCCCTGTCTGATTTTCTCTTTGTTTGAGCAACTACACCACCCTGTGGGCAGTCCCAGTCAGTCTCTTTTGGATTTTATTCCCTGTTATTATTACTTTTCTTTAATTTGATTATTTCATTATTTTGCTATTTCAGCATCCACTTATTAATTATGATTAACATTTTATTGTTTTGCTGATTTAATTTTTATTATTTCACCATTTGTTTGGCTCTTTCTCTCAGTGTTTTGTGCACTCTTCACTCTTTGAATACTTTTACATTTTAATTGAACCAACTTCATTGAATTTAAACCTTAATCTAAGGAAACAGACTTTGCTCTCAGGTTTAGGTGTTTCCATCACCTAACCTTTGTAATTGTATTTCAAGTATTCATTTAATGATTCAATTTCTTACTCTTGGTTAACCAAGACGTGGCAGTCGTGGCCCAGTGGTTAGAGAGTTGGACTCATGATCAGAAGGTTGCTGGTTCGATTCTCAGGTCTGGCGGGTAACGGCTGAGATGCCCTTGAGCAAGGCACCTAACCCCCACTTGCTTACTATACAAAATGTACAAATGTATAGTACAATGTAATGTAAGTCGCTTTGGATAAAAGCATCTGCCAAATGCGTAAATGTAAATGTAATGTGTTTTTTCGACAGGTAGCACTCCTTTCAGTTTAGAGACACCGAAAAAGAACACTATTCTGTCCCCTAAACTGTTGGTCTGTCCCTGCTTTTTGAGCTCTACTTCTTTTCTCCCTCTCCATTGTCATCTATGTGTTGTTTTTGCTTATTTTTTTATTTTCCTTTCCCTATTAGAGACTGAACTTGTCTGAACATCAGTAAAATTCTTGGTAATTATGTTAATGAACCGAATAGTCATAGAATGACCCCCTGGGCTACTAAACATCAGCAATATTATTCATAGTTTTCCTGTGTTCACCCACACAAATTATCCGCCCCCGTCTTCACGGCTAGGATAAAGAGCGTTTAGTTTGCTTCACTAACTGATTACCAGTTAATTGTGCAACACATAGTCCACATACACTATATTGCAAAAACTTGCTTATCCTCGCTTATCCTCCACCCAAGATCATCTTAAAAACTAGAGCCAATGAACAAGCATAATTTTATCAGTAATGCTGAATTAGCAAAAGCACCAAGATAGGAATATTTCTTCTTTCAGGCAAGACAAATTAGTGCTTTTTATGTATGGAAATGTTCTTTAAGTAATTATTTCATTTTAATTTTATTATATTTTTTAGCACAGGTGACGGTTAAGAGCAGAGTGATCATGGCAACCGGAATATATACTTAAAGGAGAAAAATTGTCAAGCTAAAACCAATATTATTGTTTGTATTTGATGTAATGCAGTGTGGTTATACGTTATAAGGAGGAAAAAACACATTATTTTCCACATATCGTAAATTACAATGTCTCCTCTATGCCCTGCCTTCTGAAAGGCGCTGAGTTTTCGCAAAGCTCATCGCTGTAAGGAGCGCTGTGTGCTGTGATTGGCCAGTAACCCACTGCGTTGTGATTGGCCGAATGTCTCACGCACATGGAGGGAATGTAACCACATTTGGAACATCCGCTTCTAAAGCATATGACAGCTTATAATGTCCATGTGAGTACCATGTGAGTTCAAGTCCAAATATGATCCAGAAAATGCATTTGACCAAGCGGATTAATCAACTTTACCACCAGCATGACTTCAGCAGAGTAACAGACGGTAAAGTTTTATTTAAATAAACTATTAGGTTTAACAATGAGCTAACTATAGCTAACTTCTTGAGCAGCCTGTGACGCTGTGTCTCGATGGGAGGTGACAAAAACTATAAAACATATTATAAATGAGGCATTTGTTGCATCCAGCAGGGACATAGTTACTGAATATAATGACTTATATTTAAATGTATCGTGTAGCATTACGCTGCAGGGGAGAACAGCCAGAGGATACGAGGCTGAATCCAGCTCCTGAGGGTATTTATGGTTTGCTTACTGCCTGCCTGTTTGTTGTATCTGCCTCGACTTAATTCTAGATGTTTACTGCCTGCCCCGACCTTAGCCTGTCTGTTTATGAGTTTTGGATTACCTGCATTAGCCTGTTTGCTCCTGTGGATTTTTGCCTGCTTTACTGTACTTGTTGCTGTGATTTAATAAACCGCACATGGATCTTAACCTGCCTGTGACTGTACTTTAATTCACGTGTTGAGTTGTAAATGGTTGAGAAGTGGTTAGGTTTAGGATGGGGGGTGGGGTGGGGTTAGGTGCTCCAAAACATTAAAACCATAAATAATTATGAAATGCTAATAATTACACACGTCTCGGTTTGAAGCATTTAGTGAACAGCAACGGAGTTCCCCACTCATCAAATAATGTGAACGCAGAGGGGCACTGACCGAGCTTCAATCTGTGATGAGTTGGAGATAAGAACGAGTTGATTTCAAAGTGTTTTTGTTCATATTTATCTGTAAATATTGTAGCATGCTTAAATCATATGAGATGTCCGCTGTCATTATGCTATATTATAACTATTATATAGCTATTATGTATTTAAATAGCTGTTATACAAATTACTATTAATTGTTATAAACCTATTTCACGTTTCTTGAAGCTTTTATTCTTTTATTATTTTGACAGTTGTTGAAGCAAATAAAAAAATGTATTGTGTACTGTTGTAAAATAAATGAACTGAATCCTAAAATATATATTAAATATAATATACTGTATGTGTATATATATATAATACGTCTTGTTGTGGGTGGTGCCATCCCAAAAAGGGAAAAAGTCACTCTTGCGTACCTCCTCAGGATCTGTTCCACATTGGTGGAATGATCTGCCTGCTGCTACAAGATCAGCAGATTCTTTAGCCATCTTTAAAAATCGCCTGAAAGCAAAACTCTTCCGTCAACACCTGACTGATTAACACTGACTTCTATTCTTTTCTATCTCTTTTCTACTCTTTCTCTAAAAAAACAAAATATGTCCTTAGCTTTGTATACTGTGCTAGGCTTTATCAGACCAGTTTTTACTGCACTTATGCATTTTGTTATTTTATGTTGTTCCAATTGCTTCTATTGTTTACCTCATTTGTAAGTCGCTTGTGATAAAAGCATCTGCTAAATGTAAATGTAAATATATGAATATATTAATAACTAGCTGACGTTGTCACAACAGTATTATTATGTTAACTGATGACCAAACTTTTGATGTGACAACGTAATCTAGTTACATTGTGACAACTAGAAAAGTTGTTGCCACAATGTAACTTTGTGACCTTGTGAGAACTTTCCTGATTGATACATTGTCACAACTTTGCGGTTACTTACTGACAACGTCACAAAGTTACGTTGTGGCAACAAATCAAGGAAATGTCACAACGTTTCCAAAACGAAAGTTTTGTAACCATCACGTATTATGGTTAGCTGGGCTGGCTGTAGGGCACTTTAATAATCACAGTGTAATATTCTAGATCTGGGTTAAAATTCTTGTGCAATGAGGACTTTTAACTTTTCACTTTTTACTTACTTTAAAAACATCACTGAGCACCATGATGATGGTTTCAAATGACGCCCCCCTTCTAAAAGGCATCAGGTCCATAATTTCTTCTCTTCCCCAGTTTCCATGTTGTAAGGAGTTGCACACAATCCGAGGACAGCTGCTGAAGCGGGGATTGAAGTGAAAGGCGATGTCCGACCTTGGTTTTGTGCTGCTACCACATGTTAGGTCAAACTGAAATCTACAGTTGCACAAATATAATAGGTTATTTTAAACTTAGTTTTGTGCACAATTTTGTACACCAATTTGTTAAGATTTACTTGCATTAAAAACAATAAATGAAAACTCGAATCTTTGGGAGAATGGTCCAATCCTCACCCACTAAATTAGGCCTTTACACACACCCATCCATAGGGACCTATATGAACATACAAGTGATCGTTATGAGAATTAACCGACTGTATTGATTTAATTTTACCTGTCAGCATCATTTTGAACAACCCCCTGAATAAGAATCATCTCTCCTGGATAAAGACCATCAGATATGGTTTCTGTGAAAGGAACTGTCTGAAGGAAATCAGAATAAAATTATATTTATAGGCGCAAAAGCAACTGCATTATATTTCGCTGTATGTTGTAGGTTATGATAGGGACAACGACTCTTTTAATGCAGACATAACATATAGCCTACGCGTTATATATAGCTAGACTATGAAATAAGGCGTATAAGATTTGTGACTTACCGGATTGAGGATCGTCTGTTTTGCATTTCCTACTGACATGGGTATTCCTACCGATATAAAGTTGGTCCGACGTTTGACGTTGGATGTTAGACGGTTATTCAGATATTATATCCGTTTGACGGATATACAACGTCAATAGATCTTTAATAGTGGATGAGTTCAACTGTTTAAAAATTGGCTTATTTGTAATGCATTAAAACGTAGAAGTCGAAACAGATGACAGTATTAGCATTATTTGTTTAAATCGTCCTGCGCTGCAACGCAATCACTAGGCTCAGCAGTCACTAGGCCAGTTAGGGACCGTCTGCAAACCACGTGAAACGGAAAAAATGATCAATGGTTTCTCATTCAATGGATTTTCCCATTGTTAATGAAAAACAAGAATAAATCGCGCATGTACGTTTTTAAAACTGACTAACACATTGGCAGAGTATTAAAATAAAAAGTAATAGTATAATATGTCTTTATTACAATTAATAAAATATTAATGCATAGTACAAAATTAAAAATACGGAATCTAAAGAATGTACAGTGGACCATTATCTCTCTTCTAATTTACTATTTTTTTTATTGTAAAATTATGGCAAAATATTGACGTTTAAACAAATGTTTTTTTTAAATGCCAAAATCTAGACAGGCTGCTGTTTTCCTCAGTTGTAAGTAGCTTTCGATAAAAGCGTCTGCAAAATGAATAAATGTAAATGTAAACAACAAAAAGCTTCCAGAGCTCTTTCTCGGCAACTGCACTATGTTCCTCTAAGGGGCACTGTACTGCCCACTCTTTGGGAAGCTTTCAGAGCTCTTTCTCAGTTTTTAGTACATTCCAATAGCTTTTGATGAGTTACACATTTTGTGAAATAAACCAACAGTTAAATGAACCAGTAACATTGCACACCCTTTAAAGTGGAAATAGAAGAATGTATGTAATGTATTTTTCATTAATTTACATAGTTTTCACATTTCAATAGCGTTCATACAAGTGTTGTAGGCTACTAGCGTTCTGCAAATTCAACCAAAATCTAAGTGTTGTTCTTTTAACTGATAACAAGACATACCCTTTGAAGTTGAGATAACATGCTGATGTTTAAATAGTTTATATGTTATCCGGTTTCAATATAATTGAATAGTGGGTATCCTGATTTACATATGAGAGTTTCCGGGTCATAGGATGTAGGACGGAGGAGAGAGGAAACGAGGAGGCATATTGAGAAGCACCCTATGAATTTGCTAGGCAAGAAGGACAGGATCATGACATTTTCTATTCAAATATACACTATATTGCCAAAAGTATTGGGTCACCCTATCTAATAAACAGGTTTGATGACTTTAGTAATTTCGATGAGTACAAATCTTAATACTGCATCATATCATGATATTCTATGGAACTGTGTGCTTCTAATTTAATAGCAACAGTTTGGAAAGGGGTATTTTCTATTCCAGCATGACAATGCCCCTGTCTATGAGACAAGGTTCAGAAAGAATTAAATGATTCAGTTAGTGTGGAAGAACTTGATTGGTCTGGATAAAACCAAGTCCTGAACCCAGCTGAACATATCTGGTGTGACTTTAAACACAGTCTTTGAGCCAAAAACTCATAACTCAACATCAATAGCTTGTAAACCACAAAAATAATATGTCTGGCAGTGAGATAAAACCAAATGACAGAGAACGCGTGTGCTGGAGAAGTCCACGCACATCAGATGTGCTCATTAAATAAATGAAAACCATTTAAATTGTTGTATTTTACTAAACTCTAGTTTAAAAGCTGTAAAAAGGTGGATTTATAAAATATTTGTTTTGAACATGACAGATTTCACTCACTAAAATTTCCATATAATAACAAAATAAATAGAAATCACCAGATTCATTAGTAAAATGACACGAAATGTATCAATGTCCACCACTTCGTCACAACATTCCATAAATGTGTTTTTTGCTCTTCATTTTGTACTTTGCAGACGGTCCCTATCCTTGTATATTACATTGAGGTCTGTGTAAATTACATTAGAACACAGTATGTCTCTTGTCATTGAGCTGAATCATTAAAGAACAATTAATTATTTCCAAGGCTGAATCTCTGACAAATGTCAGACGTCAAACTAACTTGGTGATGTCAACTGTCGAGTGACTGTGTAGCTTGTTTAAACAATGTAATTCAACACGATTTTGTATTTCTTATTTTAACATTTAAAAGCCAATATTCTTGACTTATGTGTAATAAAATATAAACTTTACACACACAAAACATAATAGTTTTATCTTATTATTTTATATAGTATTCATACTAGCTAGCATGCATACACACATTAAACAGGAGTTCAGTTAATGTAGACAAAAGTGGTCTTCTCATCCCACTTCAGCATCCAGAATTTTTTTTAGGTTTCAGTCTGCACTGCAGATGATGCTCAGTTAGAATCAAAAGATGTTGCGTCATAAACGCTGATGAGGGTATAAGTCCAACAAACATGCCCCTTTGGGCTCCGAATGAGACCACTGTGGCAGAAAATATGGGCCTACAGTGGGCAGCACACTGTGGGACCCGCTACTGGCATGAAATGCAGTGCCCGTGTGGACCCCACTCTATAGGCCCCAGGTGGGGCACTAATGGGACAGTCCGAAGTGTGGGCTAGGTGTGGGGAACGTGTGGGCACACTGGGGGAAGTGTGGGCTGGGTGTGGGGGCATGCTGTTGGTACACTGGAGGAAGTGTGGGCTGGGTGTGGGTACACTGGGGAAAGTGTAAGCTGGGTGTGGGCATGCTGTGGGCGCACTGACAAGAGTGGGTTCTCCTTAATAACTGCAGAATACCACAATATTACTATTGATGCTTATGCAGAACAACTGCACTTGTATGAGTAACAGTAATAAACTGAGGGTCAGAATATTTAAATAGCGACAGATGCTATTTACACTAAGTTTAAACAGCAGTTTTCAAATTTTAAATACATTTTATTGAAAACAAATGTCTTCATGATCCATAGGCATAATCTGTGGGTGGATTATTGTGACATGTCCCCACCACTTTTTGGAAGAAATTAAGAAATGCTTGTGGAAGATGTGTATTGTTTAGTGGACATTAAGGCTGAAATACACTACAAGACTTTTGCTCCGATTTTTGCCCAGTGTTTCAGTTGTTGTTGTAGAAAGTCTGCGCCAGTCTGCCAATTTTATCACGTATTGTTTTCTATGCAAACATTCAAAAAGTCTGCAAGTGTATGATGTCTATTTATTAAAAAATCTGTTCAGATTATAAAAGTTGTGTAGTGTGTTTAAGCCTTAAACATGCTGTGCGTAGTTTTTGGGGGGCTCTTTTAACAGAAATGCAATATAATATACATAACTATGTGTTCAGAGGTAACCATACATAATGAAGCGTTAAGTTTTAAATACCTTAGAATGAGCTATTTTTCTACACCTTAGAAACCTTACCTTAGATAGAATTCTCCATGTCGTTCCTACAGTAGCCCTAAATGGACAAACTGCTCTACAGAGCGCATTTTGTAAATTCACTTTCTCTTTTGGGAAAGAAGTGAAAACGTGACAACATCTTAATCCTCTCACGGACTCCGTAGTGCTTAGAACAGGAGGGGGAGGGGTGGACTGAGCTGGTGGGTTGTAATTCACAACCTTATCGCTAAATGACGCTAAAAACTACACAAAGCACCTTTAAGCAATTAACTACCACGCACTTTAGTGGAGCCGCTATTCGAAGCATTCGTTCTTAAACTTTTTCTATTCTAATCAGATACTGGTGGGTGGAGTTGGTGTAAATAGCCTCTGCCAACAAGATGAGCTATTTGCACTTTGTGTAAATAGACAATACGTTAAAGAATTTATTTACAGCCAAAAAACAATTATTGTAATAAAAATAACAAGATATATCGAGATTCGTTTTTCACCAGTAAAAAAAAACAAAAAAAACACTTAACACTGTAATGGTTCTGGTCTCAAGCAGAAGAGCACACCACAGGTGGGAGATGAGGTAAAGGTGAGTTTATTGACATTGTAACACAAAACAGGTAAAGTGAAATCCACAACAGCTATAGTATTTTCCAAAGCAGGTAACGATAATCCAAACAGGTATATAATGTCCCAGAAATGGGTAAAGTATAATCCACAACAGGTTTACTATTTTCAAAAGCAGGTAACATAATCCAAACAGGTCTATAATGTCCCAGAAACGGGTAAAGTAGTTTCAAACACACGTGTTACCTTAGACACACACATGCGTTACCTTAGACACACACACACACGCGTTACCTTAGACACACACACACGCGTTACCTTAGACACACACGCGCGTTACCTTACTTACACACACACACACACACACACACACACACACACACACACACACACACACACACACACACACACACACACACACACACATACACGCTTACCTTACTAAGAGGGGACTATCACTCTACACTGACCAAGAGGGGACCAGTGTTTCTGGTCATTTTGAAGAAACAAAAGTGACATCAAAAATTTTAATTTAAAGTATATTTTCATAATATAACTGAAAAAATGTTTTAATTATTTTTTTTAAAAACATGCCAAGTGGGGACCTTCAAGCCTGACCGATGTCTACCTATCCAACAGGGGACCTCCATAGCCTACAATGGATATGTAAACAAAATTAAACCAACTCTTATTATAATGTAACTTTAATGTACACACATCTTAGCATTTGATAAATATTTTGAACCCCCCAAACACCAAATAAATTATTTACTTAAAATTTTAATTGACTTAAAATATTTTTTGGCTTGCATTAATAATACTTAAAAATAAATAAAGTAAAGAAAGTTAAAATATATATATATATATATATATATATATATATATATATATATATACAGTATATTTATATGTTTTACTGTTTGTTTAACTTGAAACATGAAATAGTGAATTTATTAAACACACTGAACATTTTCAATACAACAGTCAACTTCATCCACTAGTGAATTTAAAATGAAAAAGAACTGAATTTTCCTTCAAGTGTAACATGTTTATGTGTGTTTCTATATAAACTTTAGATCACATGTAAAATAAACAGGTTAACTTGTGTAAAAATAACATGAAATAGTGTCTTCATTGAACACATTGACTCAGGTCCACTGTTGGCTGCTGTAAAGCGACATGAGACTTTAAAATATCTTAAGTTCATAAATATTTTAGGGGTTTAAACTCAAAATTTCATGTTAAATTAATGTATAGAAGATTTTTTTAGTTGATTTAGTTGAATTTTGTGAACTGAAAAGCTTTATTTCTTTTAAACACACCGAACATTTTCAATACAACAGTCAACTTCATCCACTAGTGAATTTAAAATGGAAAAGAACTGAATTTTCCTTCAAGTGTAACATGTTTATGTGTGTTTCTATATAAACTTTAGATCACATGTAAGATGAACAGGTTAACTTGTGTAGAAATAACATGAAATAGTGATTTTATTGAACACATTGACTCAGGTCCACTGTTGGCTGCTGTAAAGCGACATGAGACTTTAAAATGTCTTAATTTCATGAATATTTTAGGGGTCTAAACACAAACTTTCATGTTGATTTAATGTATTGAAAATTGTTTAGTTGATTTAGTTAAATTTTGTGAACTGAAAGACTTTATTTCAGTTAAACACACAGAACATTTTCAATACAACAGTCAACTTCAACCATTAGTGCATTTAAAATGGAAAAGAACTGAATTTTCCTTCAAGTGTAACATGTTTATGTGTGTTTCTACATAAACTTTAGGTCACATGTAAAATAAACAGGTTAACTTGTGTAAAAATAACATAAAATAGTGACTTCATTGAACACATTGACTCAGGTCCACTGTTGGCTGTTGTAAAGCGACATGAGACTTTAAAATGTCTTAATTTCATAAATATTTTAGGGGTCTAAACACAAAATTTCATGTTAATTTAATGTATAGAAGATTTTTTTAGTTGATTCAGTTGAATTTTGTCAACTGAAAGGCTTTATTTCAGTTAAACACACCGAACATTTTCAATACAACAGTCAACTTCAACCACTAGTGAATTTCAAATGGAAAAGAACTGAATTTTTCTTCAAGTGTAACATGTTTATGTGTGTTTCTATATAAACTTTAGATCACATGTAAAATAAACAGGTTAACTTGTGTAAAAATAACATGAAATAGTGATTTTATTGAACACATTGACCCAGGTCCACTGTTGGCTGTTGTAAAGCGACATGAGACTTTAAAATATCTTAAGTTCATAAATATTTTAGGGGTTTAAACTCAAAATTTCATGTTAATTTAATGTATAGAAGATTTTTTTAGTTGATTTAGTTGAATTTTGTGAACTGAAAAGCTTTATTTCATTTAAACACACTGAACATTTTTAATACAACAGTCAACTTCAACCACTAGTGAATTTAAAATGGAAAAGAACTGAATTTTCCTTCAAGTGTAACATGTTTATGTGTGTTTCTACATAAACTTTAGGTCACATGTAAAATAAACAGGTTAACTTGTGTAAAAATAACATAAAATAGTGACTTCATTGAACACATTGACTCAGGTCCACTGTTGGCTGTTGTAAAGCGACATAAGACTTTAAAATGTCTTAATTTCATAAATATTTTAGGGGTCTAAACACAAAATTTCATGTTAATTTAATGTATTGAAGATTTTTTTAGTTGATTTAGTTGAATTTTGTCAACTGAAAGGCTTTATTTCAGTTAAACACACCGAACATTTTCAATACAACAGTCAACTTCAACCACTAGTGAATTTCAAATGGAAAAGAACTGAATTTTTCTTCAAGTGTAACATGTTTATGTATGTTTCTATATAAACTTTAGATCACATGTAAAATAAACAGGTAAAATAGTGGTAAAAAAGTCAAATAGTGACTTCATTGAACACATTGACTCAGGTCCTCTGTTGGCTGTTAAAAAGCGACATGAGACTTTAAAATGTCTTAATTTCATTAAATTAAATATTTTAGGGGTCTAAACACATTACATAATGTATTGAAAATTGTTTAGTTGATTTAGTTAAATTTTGTGAACTGAAAGACTTTATTTCATTTAAACACACTGAACATTTTCAATACAATAGTCAACTTCAATCCCTAGTGAAAAACTGTACAAATGTCTTATTCATTTTTCTATTGTGGTAAGTTTAAAAACATTTTAAACATTTTACATGTTTTTGAATAGAGTATGTAAGCATTTGCATATTGGTCTGTTTATTTACAGCCGGGAAATCATTTTAAAGCATTATTTCAGTTTTTCTGAATATACTATTTATAGGTAGGTGTTTAGGTAAAATGATCATTCTTGTTTCATTCTGTGAACTACTTATAATACTACTTATATAATATTGTTTCTATTTGCATTAATTTGCAGAAAATGAGAAATGGAGAAAAGACAAAATAACAGAAAAGATGCTCTGTATTTCAGACCTCAAATATTGCAAATAAAACAAGTTCATATTCACTTTTAGGCATTACAACACTAATATTTGTACATGTATTTAAAGAAAGTTCAAAATTATTTTTTATGTGATAACCTGTTTTTATCATAGTTTTCATATGTCTTGTCATTCTGTCAGTCTTTCTCATTGCTGTTGGATGACTTTATGTCACTCCTGAGGTTTGATTTTGTTACAATTCAACAGACACTGGACTGGAATGACCACAATACATCTAGAAATGCTGGTTTGAAATGAAAAGTTGGAGTGGTCTCTTAATTTTTTCTGTATCTATATACTGTATATACAGTACTGTGCAAAATTCTTAGGCACGTTAACATTTACTCTCCAGATAAATGGTTTTAAGCTAGTTATTTACATCATTTGCTGTAGTGTGTCAATAGGAAATATCAGTTTACATTTTTTTTACATGCCTTTGCATTATTTGTATTAATACAGTAAGATTTTTGTATGCATAGAGAGTCTGACAGCAGCCGATGCTCCAAGTAGAGATCTGATCTCATCATCATCAAGTCTGTCTATTATTACATGAAGAAAGATGAAAAAACTGAGACAAACTAAATCCAGAAGAACTGTGGCAATTTCTCCAAGACGCTTAAGGCCATTGCACATAGAGTACGAAATGTTCATATACGTTTTTTCGTATTCGTCATCCTCGCTTGTATGGTGGCTCTGAATTCTCAAAACACCCATCAAAATGCTTGCTACGGATGTGAAAAACGCAGAAAATCGAACCCGGTCTTATTATTTTTATGACGGACGAAAATTTTGGAGGCAGTGTGTAAATGTGATTGACACAGTGTGAGGTCGTATTTATTTTTTAACGTGCAAAAGGTTCGGATGTGAATTTTGGACTCAGTGTGTAATTGCCTTTAAAGTCATCTACCTGCAAAGCTGCAGTACTGTGAAAGTTTTAGGCACTTGTGTAAAAATTCTATGAAATGGAGATTATTTGAAAATAATGTCATAAATAGATTTTCTTTATCAATTCATTTTTATTAATTAAATGAAATCAACAATTGGTGCGACTATCCTTTGCGTTTAAAGCAGCTTTTGTCCTCGATGCACTTGCATCTAGTTTTTCAAGTAGCTGTGCATGTAGGTGTCTTCTGGTGTCTTGGAGACATTGCTATAATTTTTTTGGATTTAGTTTGTCTCAGTTTTCTCCTCTTTCTTCATGTAATAATAGACAGACTTGATGATGATGAGATCAGATCTCCGTGTGTAGCAACGGCTGTTGTCAGACTCCTTGTGCATACAAAAACCTCACTGGATTATTACAAATAATGACTAAATGAATGTTTGGAAATGTAAACTGAAAATACTACCAGTCACAAATTTGGGATCACTTGACAAAAATGTTTCTCATGATCTTAAAAATCTTTTAATATAAAGGTATTGTAATGTCGTCAGCCCCTACACCAACCACGCCTCCTACGACAACGCAAGCACCACGCTTCACCCGTTCCCGCTCACCGGCCTTCTAATGGACTAAATTCCCCATCACGCACCTCACCCCGGCAGCCATCTTGATTTCATCACCACCTGCATCCCATTTACCGGACACTATTTAAGTTTGTTTGTTTCACTCCCTCACTGTCTGTTCTTATATTGTAAACCTGCTAGTCTTTGTTCCCGTGTTTAACCTGTTGCTTACCTGATTCTACTAGTTTGGATATACTTACCTGTTGTTGGATATATTCACCCGTTGGATTTGGATGTGTCTGTTATTTGGAAGTTTTTACCTGATGTTTCTAAAGTTTACCGGCAGTTGTGGAACCTTGATTAAAACCTTCTACTCACCTTAACCTTCTGGTGTGCTCATCTCTCCTGCCCCTGGCATTACAGAAGAACAGACCCCATAATGACCACGCCCCAGCAACACGATTCTCCTGCACTCCTGGATCCCTTCACCGAACTGGTTCACCTACTCCGCGCACATCTTCCCTCTGCAGCACCAACTCCCATTGCCAGTCCCATGGCCATTCCTACCAGATATTCGGGAACCGTGGAGGAGTGCAGCGGATTTTGCCTTCAGTGTGAGCTTTATTTCCAGATGCACCCCTCACACTTTCCCACTGACCCGGCGAAGATTGCATTCATGATCTCCCTGTTGAACGGTCGGGCTCTCAGTTGGGCCCAGGCCATCTGGAAAGCGGGTGGACCCCTTACAACGGAGTTGAAGACGTTCTTGGAGCACTTCCGCGGGGTCTTCGGCCAGGCCACCGACCAACTATCCATCCATGACCGCCTGCTTCGTCTGCGTCAGGGTCGCTCCTCAGTGGCAGAGTATTTCCTACTGTTTCGTACCCTCACCGCGACAAGTGGATGGGACGAAGCTGCACTCTTGGCTGTTTACCGCCAGGGTCTGGAACCCAAAATACGTGCCCAGATTGCTATCTTCGATGACGCTATAGGACTGGAAGTCCTAATTCAGAAGTGCGTACGCATCTCCCAACGTCTGTCGGCCTGTGCCCTGCCGCTACCCGCTGACACTCCTCCCGTTACTCAGATTTCGACCACTGGCTCCCCTCCGGAACCCGAACCTATGCAAGTAGACACTTACCGCCTCTCGCCCTTGGAACGGAACCGCAGACTCAGAAACAACTTATGCCTGTACTGTGGGGAACCTGGACATCGCCTCGCTGCCTGTCCCATCCGCCCTGCTCGATCCACGGTGAGATCCGTATGCACACCAGCCTCAGTACACACTCTGACCCTCGCTGATGTAGTGATTTCTGCCTCTGATGTTTCTCTTCCAGCCAAGGCCTTAATTGATTCTGGAGCTGCAGGGAATTTTATCTCCCCAGACCTTCTCTGCCGCCTAGGACTGAGGAAGCTGAGGAACTACCAGAACATGGCCATACAGGACATCCTGGAAAAGCCGTTGGGTCGAGGACTGGTCAGCTTTCATACCCCACTTATCCAGCTTTGCATCGAGCCGAACCACACGGAGCACCTGTCGTTCTGGGTTCTGGAGGGGTCCACTTCGGAACTAGTCCTGGGACGGCCGTGGCTACTTCTTCACCAACCCGAAGTCGATTGGCGATCAAGTAAGATTCTCCGGTGGGGCACGAGCTGTGCCAACTCCTGTCTGAAACCGCTCTCAGGATCTGAGGGACCCATGAACATCCTGCACCCTAACCTGCCTGTCCTCTACACCTCCGTGGATTACCCTGGTTCTGAAGCTCCGGAAGGAATTCCCAAGGAGTACCGGTCGTTCCAGGATGTCTTTTCCAAACACCTCGCCTCCCAATTACCTCCTCACCGGCCATGGGATTGTGCCATCGACCTGCTGCCTGGGGCCGTCATGCCCAGAGGAAGGATCTACCCGCTGTCGGTCCCCGAACGGAGAGCGATGGAGGAGTACGTCGAGGAGGCTCTGAAACTGAAGTTTATTCGACCATCCATCTCCCCTGCCGCGTTCAGCTTTTTCTTTGTAGGCAAGAAGGATGGGGGCCTACGACCCTGTATTGACTATAGGATTCTCAACTCTCACACCAAGCGCTTCTCTTATCCCCTTCCTCTGATCCCTGCCGCACTGGAACAGCTCCGTCATGCCACCATATTCTCCAAATTGGATTTAAGAAGCGCCTACAACCTCATTCGTATACGTCCGGGAGATGAATGGAAGACCGCCTTTGTAACACCCACCGGCCATTATGAATACCGAATGCCCTTTGGATTAGTCAACGCACCAGCTGTATTTCAAAGTTTCATGAATGAAATATTCTGCGATATTCTGGGCAAATTCACCATCGTCTACTTAGACGACATTGTCATCTTCTCCGGCACTCCTTCTGATCACGTTCGCCATGTCTCCTCTGTGCTTCAACTTCTCCGGACTCACCAGCTCTTCCTAAAGTTAGAGAAGTGTCAGTTTCATCTCTCCACCGTCCATTTTTTAGGCTACATTATCTCTCACAACAAGGTCGCTATGGATCAGGGGAAGGTGGATGCCGTTCGCAACTGGCCACAACCTCAAACAGTCAAGGAACTTCAACGATTCCTGGGGTTCGCAAACTTTTATCGCCGCTTTATTGCTGGCTTCAGCTCTACAGCCGCACCTCTCACCGCCTTGACCAGTCAGAAGAGCAGGTCCCTGTCCTGGAACCCGGAAGCACGCCAGGCATTCAAGACTTTGAAGGAAGCCTTTTGTACCGCTCCCACACTCCGTTTACCAGACCCTGACCTGCCATTCGAAGTGGAAGTGGATGCTTCAGCATCAGCTGTGGGTGCGGTACTCTCACAGAGGCAGGGGAAGCCTCCTCGACTCCATTCTTGCGCCGCCTTCTCCCGCAAGATGTCCCCGGCGGAGTTGAATTATGACATTGGAGATCATGAACTGCTGGCCATCAAGCTCGCACTTCAAGAGTGGCGGCACTGGCTGGAGGGAGCTAATCATGCCTTCATCGTCTTTACCGACCACAGAAACCTGGAATACATAAAGGATGCCAAGAGACTCAACCCCAGGCAGGCCCGTTGGGCGCTGTTCTTCTCCAGGTTCTCCTTCAAAGTCTCCTACCGCCCCGGGTCTCAGAATACCAAAGCCGACGCATTATCTCGCCAGTCCGTCACTGAACCTGACAGCTCCAATCCGGAACCCCTACTCCCTCCAGCCATGTTTCTGAACCCCATTCAGTGGGCCATTGACCAGGATATCAGTGAACTACACCACCCTACTCCGCCGGGAGGTCCCGAGGGTCGGCTCTTCGTACCTCCAGAACTCCGTACCACCCTCGTGGACTCTGCACACTCCGTTCCGGGGACCGGACACCCACGCAGCAAGCTAACCCTCTCGCTCCTCTCTGCCCGGTACTGGTGGCCAGGTATGCCTGAGGATGTCTCCCGATTCGTCAAGGGTTGCTCAGTCTGTGCCATTTCCAAAACACCTCGACGCCTACCTGAAGGGAAGCTACTGCCCCTGCCTATACCCAACAGGCCCTGGTCACATCTTGCGGTGGACTTTCTTACGGACCTGCCCCTGTCCGACAACCACTCCTGCATATTCGTGGTTATAGACCGGTTTTCCAAGGCGTGCAAACTCATCCCACTACCCGGTCTTCCTACAGCCCTGGAGTCCGCCGAAGCACTCTTCAACCATGTCTTCCGGAACTTCGGCATTCCTGAGGACATAGTGTCCGACAGGGGACCGCAGTTCATCTCCCAAGTATGGAGGGCGTTCTTCAAACTGCTCGGCGTGACCGTAAGCCTAACTTCAGGATACCACCCCCAGGCGAATGGCCAGGCTGAGCGGAAGATCCAGGAAGTAGGGAGATACCTGAGGTCGTATTGCCACGACCAACAGCACGGCTGGCACCGTTTCCTACCCTGGGCAGAGTACGCACAAAACTCTCTGAGACAGTCGTCCACCGGACTCACCCCCTTCCAGTGCGTGCTCGGCTACCAACCGCCCCTGTTTCCCTGGTCAGGAGATCCGTCGTCGGTGCCCGCCGTTGACCACTGGTTCCGGGAGAGCGAGAGAGTCTGGGAGTCGGCACACACCCAACTTCAACAAGCTATCCGCAAACAAAAACTGCACGCAGATACCCATCGCTCCCCCACTCCTATTTACCAACCAGGAGATTGAGTATGGCTCTCTACCCGGGATCTCCGTCTAAAGCAGCCCTGCCGGAAACTTAGCCCCAAATTTGTTGGCCCCTTCCGCGTCCTCCGTCAAGTCAACCCCGTCACTTACCGGCTCCAGCTCCCCAAACACTACCGGATCTCCCCACATTCCACGTTTCTCTCCTCAAGTCTTACACTAACCCTATTTCTGTTCCCTCCTCAGAGCCCGGTGTAGCGGCGGACCCGCCTCCTCCTCCTCCACCGCTAGACGAGGAACAACAAGTCTACAGGGTGGAACAGGTCCTGGACTCCCGGAGACGAGGAGGGTTGCTAGAATACCTTGTGGATTGGGAGGGATACGGTCCGGAGGAACAATCATGGGTCCCTCGTGCTGACATCTTGGACCCTTCCTTATTGACGGACTTCCACGCTGCCCATCCCGAGCGCCCGGCTCCTCGTCCCCGAGGTCGACCTCGCCGCCCTGTTAGGCCCGCTGGAGCGGGCCATGGAGGAGGGGGTACTGTAATGTCGTCAGCCCCTACACCAACCACGCCTCCTACGCCAACGCAAGCACCACGCTTCACCCGTTCCCGCTCACCGGCCTTCTAATGGACTACATTCCCCATCACGCACCTCACCCCGGCAGCCATCTTGATTTCATCACCACCTGCATCCCATTTACCGGACACTATTTAAGTTTGTTTGTTTCACTCCCTCACTGTCTGTACTTATATTGTAAACCTGCTAGTCTTTGTTCCCGTGTTTAACCTGTTGCTTACCTGATTCTACTAGTTTGGATATACTTACCTGTTGTTGGATATATTCACCCGTTGGATTTGGATGTGTCTGTTATTTGGAAGTTTTTACCTGATGTTTCTAAAGTTTACCGGCAGTTGTGGAACCTTGATTAAAACCTTCTACTCACCTTAACCTTCTGGCGTGCTCATCTCTCCTGCCCCTGGCATTACAGGTATATGTTTCAATGTTTGAAATTACTCGTCTAGACAAAAATATAATTGTGCCAACATATTACTTTATTTTATTAGGAAACTACATTTAAAAAAAAAACTTTTTGAAATGGATTTCTTGAATCAAGTAATGAATTAAAAGCAGCCAATAAGAGTGCAGCATCGATAGAAATTCCTTCAATAATATTTAAAAAGATTCCCAGGTTGAGATCTCAAGAAGCTGAATGATAAAATGCTAAAAGTATGATTATGCAAACGTACTAGCAATGTACAACATAATCCCAACGTCATCCCAAGTCACAACGTAATTCCCACAGTTTTTTTTGGGTTTACTAATATTTTAAAGTGTGGAAAAAAACAAAAATCAAGAATGTGTGAGTGATCCCAAACTTTTGACAGGTAGTGTATATAACAGAATAGTTTGTGGATTTTGGAAGATGTGGCCATAAAATTTGTGTGAAGCCAATGAAAAATGAATGAAAACAGTTTGGCCTGCTTTCTGTTTCACTGACTGTGTGAAGAGAAATTTAGCATTGACCAATGCATGTTAGTCATAGAAAAACAACATTTGTGTTGAGTTAAAATTTTTGGGTTGTGATGTTTAGTTGAGTTTTAGTTCCCAGCATGCTTTAAATAGGACTGGTTTAGAAGTGCTCAAATTAAGTTTTATTTGATGTGCTTTTGAGTAAAGTAAAATAGCTGTTTGTGTGGTTGAGTTTTATATTTATATATTTGTTGGTTTAACTAAGCTTTATAATGTTTTAATTTAACTAAGGCTTAGTCCTGGCTAAATCTAATTCCTGTCTGGGTAATGGCCCATCACAGTCTGGCCTAAATGTGTCTGTGACATGTGGTCCTTTGAAACCTTTCTTTAAAGAAATGCGAATTGTCAGTGGGGGTAGAGCAGCACACTTGAGTTAGTTCTGTTCTTACACATTTCAGTCCTGTGATCAGAGAATGTAAGTGAAGTGAATCAGAGAGCAGAAGGGTAATATTTCCTTCAGAGCATTTTACTGAACATTCTCCTCCACTATCTTGTTGAAGTAAATAGTTCTAGAGACACAATGAAGCTGGTTAGTTTAATTTTTAGTTTGAGTATGGTGTCTAAACGTTTAATAAACAGTTTCTAGGACCATGTCATGAAGGTTAACAAACTGCTAATTCAAATATATATATATATATATATATATATATATATATAGCTTTTGTAACCCCAGTTTATCCAGTGCAAAATGACCCATTCATGTTCATGTCCCACTCTGCAAATCTTTTACACATCTGCAGGTTACCAGACCCTATATCATTATTCTTTATAAATAATAAAATAATAATTACAATAGGTTTAAAAATGTAGTTGAGTTATTACTGAAAGATTCTCATCTCATCAGTTGTTTTTAAGATTTAAAATGATATTATTGATGTAACTGTTGAACAGTTTTGGGTGCACTCTTATACAGAAAGAGTGGTTATCAACATGGTGAATAATTGTGACCCTTATCACATGAGAGAACACTCCTCTTATCTGTACCACTGTTCTTTTCCTACTAATCTCTTATCATATTTCAACACAAAATCATTTTTTCAACAGCAAAATCATCAAAATCAACAGCCCATCCTTTTTAACTAAAACAGTAATAAGTGTAACACCTAGACCAGCTTTCAATAATAAAACCTTCATGTAAGCTGAAGAAAAGAGATGTTCTCATGTCATGTAAACATGTTACTATGAATAAGTTTGATTATTTGAAATAATCACATTATTGGTGTGCATGTAAACATAGCCATTGTGCCTAACAACAAACCTTCAAACCCTTCAAACTTCTAACTCTAAAAAAAAATGTATTTTGCAAGTGTGACCTGGCCAAAAAAGCAGCAACCAAGTAACAAATACAATGACAAAAACTAAAAATGTACCCAAAGAAACAGACAAAAGGTTTCAATGCTACAGAAACACTATACTTGAATACACTATACTATCTTGTTTACCAAATTCAGTGCGAACCCGTGGAGCATTCAGATACAGAAAATTGTTAGCATGAAAGTTATAATGTACACTTGTATTAGATAATCTGAGAAGAAAATGTGAAGAGGCTAACCCACAAATGACTTATAGATAAAGCTAAATTTCTCCTCACAGCTAAAGAAGATAACTTTGCCTTATTATACAAGTGACAATGATTACTGCAACCAGTTATGAAGCATGAAGCATAATGTCAAGTTTCTTTAAATATTGTTTAAGAGCATTCATATATAACAAAATCAATGTTGACTGATACATGTTAACAAACTATATTAGGATGTTCACAACAGAACTGAATGTTTTTTGGGGGGCTGGGGGTAGAGCAATGAGCTTAAATGTAAAGTGTTTCTTCATAGAAATGCAAATTGCCTGTGGGGGTAGTGAAGCACACCTGAGAAAGTTCTGTTAACACTCTTTTCAATAGCATGTAAGAGAAGCAAAGAAGAGAATATTTACTTCATATATAGACCTAATTTACTGAAGAATTTTAAAGCTAGTTCAATTGGATGATGACTTTAAAACAATGATATACTTCAGTTAAATTAACTGAACATTTTCAATGTGACATTTTCAATTTGCAATACTTAAACTTTCAAAATCTGTTAAGGAGATTGTTTTGATGGCAAGAGCTGGTGTTTTAGTGTCCTTCTGATGATTGACATTACATTCAGAGATATTCAGAATGTGATATATTGTTAAAGAACTGATGAAGTGAAATCACTAAAAACATCAGAGCTAAACACAAAATATTTTATTTAGCTCAGTTGAGGTTTGATAAATGTATCACATGGTAACAGTCATTTAATTTTTGTTTGAAATATTTTTCAATTTAAAAATATAATAATTTAATTGTACAACCCTAAGCAATGATTAACATTACTTAAAGTTTTGCTTTTGAGTCCACAACTTAAGAATCTTAGTTATTTAAAGTTGTAAACCTAAAATCCACACAATTTAAAAAATTCACTCATAAATTCAAGTGTAATGCTTGAATTTACAAATTATGCTGAGGAATATCTATAAGCGTTTGCGCCTAAATATTTTGATTATTAATGCTTGGTCAAAAATGTAAAACAGATTTTGGGACATTAAATAGATACCATACAAATCATAGGGCCAGATTTACTAACAGCTTGCATCAGCGCAAACGTCTCTTTTCAAGGGAGGACAGTATTTAAATATATATCACGCAATGGGATTTACTAAGGGTTGCGCTTGTCATTGCACTGGTATTTTGCGGCTTTATTTAACACAAACACAAGGATGTCTTAAACCCTGCGCTAATTTGCTCGGCTCTCTGTAGATTGCGTTTGTCATTATGGGAATGAGATTTTGTTAGTAAATCACCTGACAAAATTTCCACTCCCATTGAAGTAAACAGTTTATGCAGAAACACACATATTCATGAAATTAAGACATTTTAAAGTCTCATGTCGCTTTACAGCAGCCAACAGTGGACCTGAGTCAATGTGTTCAATAAAATCACTATTTCATGTTATTTCTACACAAGTTAACCTGTTCATCTTACATGTGATCTAAAGTTTATATAGAAACACACATAAACATGTTACACTTGAAGGAAAATTCAGTTCTTTTCCATTTGAAATTCACTAGTGGATGAAGTTGACTGTTGTATTGAAAATGTTCGGTGTGTTTAACTGAAATAAAGCCTTTCAGTTGACAAAATTCAACTAAATAACTAAAAATCTTCAATACATTAAATCAACATAAAAGTTTGTGTTTAGACCTCCAAAATATTTATGAAATTAAGACATTTTAAAGTCTCATGTCGCTTTTTACCAGCCAACAGTGGACCTGAGTCAATGTGTTCAATGAAGTCACTATTTCATGTTATTTCTACACAAGTTAACCTGTTTATTTTACATGTGATCTAAAGTTTATATAGAAACACACATAAACATGTTACACTTGAAGGAAAATTCAGTTCTTTTCCATTTGAAATTCACTAGTGGATGAAGTTGACTCTTGTATTGAAAATGTTCGATGTGTTTAACTGAAATAAAGCCTTTCAGTTGACAAAATTCAACTAAATAACTAAAAATCTTCAATACATTAAATTAACATAAAAGTTTGTGTTTAGACCTCCAAAATATTTATGAAATTAAGACATTTTAAAGTCAGCCCATGGTTGATGACTTGATCTACTAAGGTTGCTCTGATTTCATTTGAAAGTGTTTGTCTTCTTTGGCCATGAACTCCACTACCTGCTCACCCCTACCTCTTACTCTTCCTCCCCCTCTTATTCTCAACCTCCCTCTTCCTCTTCCTCTCTCTGCAATGTCTTCCATTGTGGTTGTAAAAAAAAAGGTTCTCACCTGTGGTCTTTTCATAGTGTTTACATCCTGATTGAAGTGTTAACAATTAACCATTGAGGTGTTTGGCCAGGTGGCACATGTATTTGGCCAATTAGCTCATGTAGTGTCATTTTGAATGGCAGTGTTTTGAAATGGCAGACATGTGACTTTATGTCAGATTATTGTGTCTTATGCAGAGAACTGTGTTCAGTGCATTTAAAAAGTGCCATTTTGAAATGCAAAATGTGTGTAAAGCAGAAAATGTGTTTAGACTTTTGGAGACTTGAGAAGAAGTTTTGCTCTCTGTGTGTCAGTTTAAATAATTGTGCTGTGCATGTCATTTTAGTGTGTTAGCAATTGGAAAAAACTGTAAAAGCAAAACACCTCCCAAACATAACTGTTAGAGTTGTTTGGAGCATTACTCATGGGTAAGGGAAGCTGTCACAATCTGTTCTGTGTTCCCCTGTCATCTTGGACTTTTATGTTATTTCCTGTTGCGTGCCATATTTGTAGTTTTTCTTGTTAATTAGTTTTCCCAGGTGTTTCTTGTTTCCTTTGTTACACAAGTGTATTTAAACCCCAGTGTTTCCTTTGTCTGTTGTCAGTTGTTGAATGTTTGCTGTCGAATGGATTACCTTGTTTCTGTTTGCCTTGGGTTTGTTTGTTTGTTTGTTTGTTTGTTTGTTTGTTTGTTTGTTTGTTTGTTTGTTTGTTTTTTGTTTTTTGTTTGTTTGTTTGTTTTATTATTAATTAAATGCCAGCTCCTTGTTTTTCCAGTGATTGTGTATAAGCATTTAAATGTGTGCATGCATCAAAATGTACGTTTCTATGTTTCTTGTACAATTCTTCTTTGTATTTATAGGTTGGTATTTTGTAAATAACTTGTAGGACTAAGATATAGATCTAATGCTGCCCATAGACTGTACATTGAGTTGTTTATATAACTTCTACGGTGTTTACTATGGTTACTATAGTTGCAGTTTCTACAGTATCAAGTGAGCAAATAATCTCATATGTTAAATGTGTTCGGAGTGTGATCGGGAGTAAATGAGGATGTCGTCTAAGTAGATGACCGCATACTTCCCCAGCAGGTCCCAGAAGATTTCATTCATGAAGTTCTGGAACACTGCTGGGATGTTGACCAGACCAAAGGGCATGATGCGTACTCATAATGTCCAGTGGGAGTGATGAATGCGGTCTTCCAGTCATCGCCGGAGTGAATTTGAATCAAATTATAAGCACTGCGGAGGTCGAGTATCGTAAACAGGATGACGTGGCGGAGTTGTTCCAATGCAGCAGGGATCGGGGAAGGGGGTATGCAAACCTCTTGGTGTGGGAGTTCAGGATGTGGTAATCAATACAGGGCCTCAGACCCCTGTCCTTCTTGCCCGCGAAGAAGAAGCTCGAAGCGGCAGGGGAAACAGATGGTCGAATTAATCCTTGGCTTAACACCTCCTTCACGTACAACGGGTATACCCTCCCCTTGGGCATGATGGCCCCCAGGCAGCAGCTCGATGGCGCAGTCCCATGGCCCCCCTGTGAGGGGGAAGCTCCGTGGCTCTCTTACTTACTTACTTATGCCTACTACCCCCTACTGGTGCAAAGGCCACCGACAAGGGTCCTCCAAGCATCTCTGTCCCATGCCAGTCTCTTCAGCTGTCCCCAGGTGTAGCCTGCCCTCCTGCAGTCTGCATCCAGGTCACGTCACCAGGTGTTCCTTGGCCTGCCTTGCTTCCTTTTGCCTTGGGGGTTCCACGTGAGGGCTTGTCTAGTGATGTTGGAGGGCGGCTTTCGTAGGGTGTGGCCAATCCATCTCGTTTATTGGCTGTTGTCCTGTTCTTTGCCAAAGTTCTTGGTTGCTGATGGTTTCGGGCCAGTGGATGCGGAGGATCCGTCGCAGGCTGTTGTTGAATGTTTGGATCTTTTTGGAGGTTGTCACTGTGGTGCTCCAGGTTTCAGCTCTGTACAGCAGAACTGACTTCACGTTGGAGTTGAATGGAGCTGCATCATTTGCACTACTGGACTATTATACATATACAGCATCATTTGCACTCCAGTACTATGTACTGAATACTGCAATAACTCATCTACTGCACTGTTTACTTTAACTTAATAGCTGCTGTCCATCATTTATGCACACTTTATACTCATTTGCACTACTGCTCTGCATAGTCTAATTTATATTGTACATATTCATCAGTAAATTTCTGTTTTTAGTAAATAATCATCTGTATGTTCATAGTACATTCCCACTTGTAAATTCTTCATAATTTTTGCTTTATTCTGTATTTATGCACAACTGTATATCCTGCACTTGCTTATTGCACTTCTGGTTAGACCTAAACTACATTTCGTTGCCTTGTACTTGTACATGTGTAATGACAATAAAGTTGAATCTAATTTAATATGCAGATCTTGGTCTTGATGGATATGTTTCCAGACTTCCAGATGTTCTTTAGCTGGTTGAAGGCTGCTCTTGCTTTGCCGATTCTGACTTTCACGTCAATATCTGTGCCTCCTTTACAGGTCATTCCTTGATTTGAGTTCTTAATGATGTAGGTGATCTTCTCTGGAACTCTGTAGTGTCTCAGCAGCTTCCACAGTGTTCCTCTGTCCACACTGTCAAACGCCTTCTCATAGACGATGAAGTTGACATTGAGGGACGAGTTCCATTCCAAGGAGTGCTCCAGGATGATTCTCAGTGTGACGATTTGGTCTTTGCAAGATCATTCCTTCCGAAAGTCAGCCTGCTGATCACATAGCTGTGTGTCTACTGCGTCTTTTATTCTGTTGAGAATAATTCTGTTAAAAACCTTGCTGGGGACTAGCAGTGTTATCCCTCTGTAGGTATTGCAGTTGGTGAGGTCTCCTTTCTTTGGTAGCTTGATGACGTAGCCTTCTTTCCATTCTGTTGGAATCTGTCCTTTCTCCCATATCTTCTTGAAGAGTGGGTAGAATAAATTTAAATTTGCATTTTCCACATCTGCTTTTAGAGCTTCTGCTGGAATTTTGTCTGACCCTGCACCCTGATGTTATACTTCTGGTGTTGTCCTACTTTTCCTGTCCAGGATTTCTTCAGTTTGAGCTTCAGGCGGGCAATGACTAGGTGGTGGTCTGAAGCAACGTCTGCTCCTCTCCTGACGCACACATCTTGCAGGGATCTCCTTAACCCTCTGGAGTCTAAGGGTGTTTTGGGACCCTGGCCAAGTTCGGACATGCCCTGATATTTGTGTTTTTTTCAGTTGCTTTTAAACATATCAATGGCTAAAGTCTGATAACACTGTAATCAGCACAAACTGGGCTACAATAATATGTGAACAGTATGTTTATACATGATTGTGTTTTTGAGAAAACAATGTTTATGCGTGCTTAAAGAAAAACTAAAAAATTTAAGTCGCTGAAACAAGGTCATAAAACACATACAGAATATTGGTACTCAAGACTTTTGAGAACTGGATCTTGTAGCCTAGAGTGTTTGCTTCAAAATGATGTGAAAATCATCTTGCTGACTCATTCACAGAAAACAATACAGTGATTAAAATTTTCTAAGACACTTTTTGCTTCTAAAGGACATATGCAAGGAGGCGTGAATGATCATGAATAATGATGTGATTGACACCTGAGAAGACAAAGACCTGCATAATGAGCCTTTTAGTCAGGAATGATGCTGAGCTGGAAAAGTTTTTAAATTAGGGATTTAAAAAGAATGTGAAGACAAAAGAAATGTATATATTTTTTGTTTGTAGTTTATTTAGAACATAGAAAAAAATCCAGTTAGTGAGTACACTGTATATAACTTATAATATACTCCATATAATATACAGGCCTAAACGAAAAGTGAAATTGTTGTTAGCAGTTACCAGAACAAGCATAGCTGATATACAGTAGCACCACTGATAAGAATGGACGCGTGTATGTCTGTCAATAGTCACTTATCTGTGACATTTACAGTTTACTGATACATTTACACAGATAATCGCGAACACCAATGACCGCCTATAACACATTCAAAACATTCAGAGCAGATATTCGCGAACAGAAGCTAGTTGATAAACACTTTCACCATTTGGGAAAATATATCTGTCTATAGCATAACGTTATGCGTTTTGTACAACATATTCTGAAATAGCTGATTTTAGTCTGACAATAGCATGTTTGTAAATCATGAAGGTAATATTAAAAGGCTTACTCGTCAGGAATTATATCCTCCGCTGGGTCAGTCGCTCTTCAAAATGCAAACGGTCATCATCTAAGGCGCGTTCTTCCTCTGAGGAAAAATTGTATCTGAATTGTATCTTCATCCGTGTAGCCATTTCTCGATCGGAGGTGTTTACACAATACCTGACTCACCTCAGATCATTACCATGTGAACAGCGCGAACAGTGGTGGCGGGATCGTATTAGCTATAATGAGGTGATACAGGAAAAACCGTACCACTCCTTACTTTCATAAGGATTACATAAAAATAAATGATTTGTTTTCGACTTGATTTGGTTAATTTAACAGTTGACATTTCAAGCTTTCTATACATATATTTCTCATGTCGTTGAGGCAAGTATTCGCTGAGATTTAGGTTGTTTTATTTACGTGTCTGTGAAGAGAGGTGGCAGAGACAGAAAGCAGAGTACACATCCTGTTTATTTTCTTTATTTTACAAAACCACAGCATTTTGTTGTTGTTGTCGGTGTATACAAATAAAAGTAGACCCTTTAATGACGTATTGCTCTCATCTGTACGATCAAAACTGACAGAGTAATTTAAGTTCATTTCGACGTTATCAGGAGAAGATGAGACAAACCGCGCTGACGCGGGCTTCGACTCCAGAGGGTTAACTTGCGTGTGATGCACACATGATCTATCTGGTTTTCAGTAGACCGGTCCGGTGATACCATGTCGCTTTGTGTATTCTTCGGTGGGGGAAGATGCTGCCACTGATGACCAGGTTGTTTGTGGCGCACAGGTTTGCGAATCTCTCTCTTGCAGGCATTCTCTGTAAAATAGCTTAAAAGTTGGTTGTAGAACTCCTCTTTCATGTCTTCTGCACTGTCGTTGGTAGGGGCGTGGCACTGTACGAAGTTCATGTTGATCCACCTTTTCCTGATCTTAAAGGATGCTGTGATGATGCGTGGTCCGTGGGCCTCCCATCCGATGAGTGCTCTCTGAGCTTTCTTTGATAACATGAAGGCCACTCTATGCGTGTGTGGTGCTCAATCTTCTTCTTGTCCAGAATACAGTACCAGCTCTCCCGTAGAAAGTCTAATCTGTCCTGAGCCATTCCATCTGGACTCGCTGATCCACAGTATGGACAGTCTGTAAGATCGCATTTCTGCAGACACCTGCACTGCTTTCTCTGTGTCGTACATAGTCTGCGCATTCCATGTCCCAATTCTGGTGGTGGTCCTGGTGTAAAGGATGGCAGTCGGCGAAGTAGCTTCCAGATGCTGCTGGCTTTCACCACTCCGCGTCATTAGTCCTCCTGCTGGAAGTCCATCTTCTGCCAGGTCCGAGATGTCTTGGTTTCTTCTTGTTGCCGTTTCTGTAGCAATCCCTTTTTTTACAGGGATGGGTTGCTAACCCCTCGCCCAACCCTCCTTATTTTTCAACCGGGCTTGGGACCGGCTAAGGCAGAGAAAGCATCCTGGAATGACCGGTACTTGGGCAGAACTGCAATCTGATCCTTTTGAACCCGCTGCATTCCTTCACGGCTCCAGAGTAGCGATGCGGCAGGGCCATGGGATTAGACGCGGCGGTGGAGGAAGGTGAGTGGGTGGTGAGTTGAGTGCGAAGAATGGTAACAAGCTCGGCAATGGGGTCCGGGGGTGAGGAAGTAGTGCCACAGGGAACCTATGGTGTGGTCATGATGGGTCCGGTATTCTGTAGCAACGACTAGTCCAGGCAGAAGAGCACACCACAGGTTAAGTGAAAACAGTGACTTTAATAAATGGGCAAAAAACTACAAAAAGGCAGGGACAAAAAGGTGAACAAAAACATGAACAGTCACAGGGAGAAAGTAATCCAAAAACGGCACTAAATCACAAATCCAAACAGATTAGTATATTCCTCAAGTAAGTATAATCCATAGGTACATCAAGTAAGTATAATCCACAGGTACATCAGGAAAGTATAATCCACAGGTATATCAGGCAAGTATTATCTATGGGTCTATCAGATAAATAGGCGAAAAGGGGGGTAAGGAATAAGGGTAAGTTTTACGAGAACAGAATTTACAAGACCGGACCACGAACTGAACAAAATAACCAACTTAAATAGTACACGGAATGTGAAACAGGTGCAAACAAAACAAGGAACAGGTGCGGAGGAGGTGAGGTGCATGGTGGGTAGTGTAGTCTCAATAGCCCAGGAAAAAGTGAGCGGGTGAATCGGGAAGTGGACACTGATGCAGGTGGCGTGGCCGGCGTGGATGCGGAAGCCGTTACACCTTTATCCATAAGGTCCTGTAAGAAACACAAATAATAAGAAACTGAGCACTGATATGATGTGAGACCGCTCCCATCACACCACCCTTTAAACACTTGCCACTTACAACCATATAAGGACCGAGTAGAAACAGCCCTGGCATTTTGTATAGTAGCAACCACACGGGGGTGAAACCCAAATGCTTTTAAGTTTATCCTCTCACGGCCCAGGACCAAAGAGCCACCCTGTCCGGGTGTGGGTGATAAATCTCCCCATTCACCTGAGACAATAGGTCTGTGCATATTACAGAGGGCTTATCTTTTGGGTCATCTGGGAGCTATCAGAAGGAGAGACAGGTTCCTCTCTCTCACTCTGGCCAGTGTGAGAATCATCAGGTACAGAGGAGGAAAGGCATACAGCAGCACCCTGGGCCATGGGTGGGCCAGTGCGTTGACCCAGAGGGGGTCACATAAGAAGAACATAAGACAGTGGGTGTTTTCGTGTGAGGTAAATAGATCTAATAGATCGGACAGGTTGCCTGTCCGAATCTCCTCCATATCATGCCCACTATCTGAGGGTGGAGACGGCAATCTCCATAGAGTGGGTTTCCCCTCGATAGGTCCGCACTTCTTACAGAGCGGCAGAGGCCACGTAATGGGCTGAGATGTAGTGACAAAACCCATTTCATGAATGCTCTCATTCTCAGAAGTCTCAGAGGCAAAACCTGGATGGCTGAAACCATAAGACCCTGTAGTCTGAGACATGTGTGATACTGCACTCGACCCCCCTTTTTGAACTGCGACAGTTCATTAGAGAGAGAATGCGCTCCTGGAAGAGATGTGCTCATATGGAGACCGAGTTCAGCTCCAAGCCCAGGAAAATAACACTCTGACTGGGTGTAAAATTGCTTTTGTTCACATTCAGCCTGAACCCAAAAGATGTGATGTGTGAAAGCACACGGCAGGTGTCCCGCAGCACTTTCTCTTTTGACTCGACTTAAGACCTGACATTCTCAAGGGAAGCCAAGTCCGCCTCCGCACATAGACAAAAAGTCTGAGGTCTGAGCCCGAAAGGAAGAACTGTGAATTCGTAACATATGCCTAGATAGGTGAAACGAAGAAAATTCCATTGTGGGGGATAAATGCTTATGTGGAAAATGCATCTTTCAGATCGACCGATGTGAACCAGTCGTTCTCCTCCATGTGAAAAGAGAGAATGCTGTTAAAAAGCAGGGGTTTCATTACAAACTGCAGTCTGTAACCCTGCATAATTGTTCGCATCACCCATTCGGGCGGCACGACAGTCTGCCAGGCAGATTCGTAACTCACCAAAGTCCCCATCAGAGCCGGGGAAGTGCTGGAATCCTCGCGTGCACTCTGTTAGCTCATTTGCGGTGCAATGGCGCCATCTAGCAGACAGACTAGGGGCTGTATGCGTGGGTTTAGAAAGAGGTTTTCTTTCTGCAGAGAGATATTCTTTCCCTGAAACTAATTTATTAGATTTGTTTGTTTCACTTCATTTTTTGATTCTGTTTTTGTGTTGGGAAACACCAGGGCCGAAGCCTTTATTAATTGGGTGAGGGAAACAATGTACACTATATTGCCAAAAGTATTGGGTCACCCTATCTAATAAACAGGTTTGATGACTTTAGTAATTTCCATGAGTACAAATCTTAATGCTGCATCATATCATGATATTCTATGGAAATGTGTGTTTCTAATTTAATAGCAACAGTTTGGAAAGGGGCATTTTCTAATCCAACATGACAATGCCCCTGTCTATGAGACAAGGTTCAGAAAGAAAAAATTGATTCAGTGTGGAAGAACTTGATTGGTCTCCATAAAACCAAGTCCAAGTACCGGGCAAGACCGGCTTCGGGGAAGCGAGCAGCCCACCCTGGACGGGGTTAAGATGCCTGCCGATGGATGGCTTGACAACGGGGAGGTCACCCATGCCAAGAGCCGCCATGTCTTTGACGTCCTGGTTGCTCCAGTCGCGCAAGCAGGCAGGACGGGGAAGAGATGTTTTCCTCGGGCCGGGAGGGAGTCCCAGCACTTTCCCCCATATACATCCCTCTCCTGGTCGGAGGTGCTCTGCTGAGCCGACCACTCTGTATTGAGATGAGCAGCCGTCCGTTCACACATGTCCAGGAGGATAGACTGGGGTAAGGGGTAAGGCAAACCCACAGTGGGCTGGCCCACAGAAAACCCCCACTGGGGCCCAGAAGGGAAAATCACAGCACAAAGAATGCATTTAAAGTCACATCAAATGTGTTCAGGACTTGGTTTTATGCAGACCAATCAAGTTCTCCTACACTGACTTAATCAGTTTTCTCTTTCTAAACCTTGTCTCCTAGACGGGGGCATTGTCATGTTGGAAAATACCCCTTTCCAAACTGTTGCTATTAAATTAGAAGCACACAAATCCATAGAATATCATGATATGCTGCAGCATTAAGATTTGTACTCATGGAAATTACGAAAGTCATCAAACCTGTTTATTAGATCAGGTGACCCAATACTTTTGGCAATATAGTGTAAGTCAGAATGCATGGAAAAACGTTGCACCCCCCTATGATTTCTTGACAAGTATTTGTATGTCTTGGTCTCTGAACATGATGTGAATTAATACTTTCCCTATGATGCTGCACTATTTTTGCACAATGTTGCCCTAAGTCAACAAAAAAAAAGTATTTTGGGGTAGGGTCAAATTATTTTTTTATCATAAAATGTTCCCAAATGAACCAAAAATTATGTGGAATAATTTGTATCATGTAGCATCAAAATGTGTGCGGTTAAATCATTTTAAACAAGGTGTAAAAATAAAACAATTAAGATTAGTACAGAATTAAGATATCTAGATTTAGGTGTAATCCCACATTAACTGGACTTGATTATGTTCATATGAATGCATATCACTAGTAAAAAATAATCAATCAGCACAAAGAAGCAATTGGATATTTATTTTTAATAGAAACTTTATAACAGAAAGAAATTGTATAACATGTTTATGGAGTACCCCTAGGCCAGAAATACAATTTCTATTATTTAGTAAAAAATAATTAAATGTTTAAATCATGTAATGCTTTATTATTGTTTTATTTGTGTAACAACTATTTATTATTTAAAACGAATCACTTTTTAGAGTGACATTTTTTTAAGAAAAGTAAATGAGTAGCAAAGCAGTTCTACGTTAAGAGTTCACCTTTATCTGAAAGTCAACTAGTTGTGCACATTGTTTTAGACAATGTAGGGCAGGGGAGCTCCAACCCCAATTAAACACGCATGAACCAGCTAATCAATGTTTATTAATCACACTAGTTGTTAAGGCAAGTGTTGAGGCAAGTCAAATCTTCAGGACAGTGTCACTACAGGACCAAATTTGGACACCCCTAATACATTAGCCTTCTAAAAATACAAATAAAGGAATGAGAATGTGAAATATTAAGTGTACAATATAATTAAAGGCATTGTAAGCGATTCTTGAGAGACGCTGTTGACGTTTGAAATCGACATATAAACAAAAACACTCCTGTCAAAAAGAACCACGCCCTCTTTTCATAGCTCCGCCCCCGAACTAAGTAATGAACGCAACACTCAGGAGCGCAGAGCCGTTGCCTAGGCGTATATGCCCCTAATTGCTGATTGGCTAAGAGAGTGATGCAGTGTTTCGTGGATCGGTCCGATCCGCTGAGTTTTTTTTGCTTTTTTACTCAGCAGGGACAAGATTTTTTCTCAACATATACACAGACCACTCATCTAGCAATGTTCACAAATTTAAATGTTTGGATGTCGATTTCAACGTCAACAGCGTTTCTCAGGAATCGCTTACAATGCCTTTAAGCAATTAAGAAATTAACAGTACTATGAAAGTAAGACTTTTATCGGTCAAAATAAAGCACAAATATCCAAATCATATCAGATCCAAAATCAGATACCTGAAATTTCACTTTCAAAACAAACAAAATACACAATATGGCCACCTCATGTGTTAAAATATCCCTGTGTTTGTTGACAGCAGCAGCAAAGCAGTAAATTAAATATCAACGTATGTGGCTTTAAGCAGTCTTTTTTACTACATGGATGAAATAACAGGGTGTCTCTCCTTGCCCTGGGGTGTACTGCTTAAAGTCACCATACACGTTGTGCTCACACTTATTAAAGAAGGATCCTCTTAAAATCTCCTTGAAACTTTCCACACGATGGGGATAGTATGACAGGCGGAATTTACTACAAGACAAAGAGAAAACATAACAAATTAAATACATAAACCAATCTCTTAAAATTCCTGATATAAATATAGGCATGCACACTATATTCAATATTTAATTATTTATTCTCAATTTATCACCACAAATAAAACCTGACCCCATGGGAAGCTTAATAGCAAGTTTTTCAAGTCATTAAGCTCGCAGACAGGTCGGGCTATGATCAGGGGCAAAACAGCGCATGATTAGTGCGATCAGCACTCGGCAATCATTATGTGTGAACTAGTAAACCATGCATGAAAAAGGCTCCCTGATGCCTCGCAGACACTAGACAAATATCTAGCATGATAATTATTCTGGAGCTGTCGTCCGACTCAACATCATGTGATGTCAAGTGTCACGACAAGCTACAGCCAATAGGCTTGTTCGACTTTACGCGACGCCGCAAGATCCGACAGGCAGATCACATCAAAGTACAGCCAGAGCGATTCGAAAGCAAATTTTTAATGGTTTATCGAATTGCTCTCGCTGTACTTTGATGTCATCCGCCTGTCCGATCTTGCGGCGCCACGTGAAGTCGAACAAGCCTATTGACAGCAAGCCATGGGTTGAGGTCACAGGAAGAATAAATTCTGACCTCCATTTTCAAATAAACAATTCCTGTTCCGCATGTTGTTTTGCGTTCCGTTCCACTTCTCGAGTTCCACTTCTTTTTCCGTGAAATAATGGTGTGGGGACCGATATCAAAACATGTTTGATATGTTGAGCAGATTTTACAACAAATACCGCATTTATCTACACAGTACCACATTTAAACAAGCATCAGAGATGTCACATTCCTTGTATGTGCAGTGTGAGAAATCACAGGATACGGGCTGCGAGCGGCTACTTGCGAGTGTTGCCAGATTTTACAAAAAAAGGCAACGGAAAACAAAAACCTTGTATAAAAAAACAAATGGACATGCTTTCACACGCCTCGGTTTCCATAGCAACTCCTCCTACTATGGAGTTGTCATGTTTCGTGTTTGTCACACGAGGATAATTTAGGCTGGGTTTGTTAAAGCGATTAGGTTTATAGAGATATGAATATGCGGGAATAGATATTATAAAATATTTTGTCAATATAGTTTGTTGTGTTCGGAAACTCTGCTAGTGTATGATACCAGTCGTATAGTGTATTTAGCCATTAACAGTTTACAAAGTCAGGAAGTGTTTGATGCCTAGTTTTTCAAAATCTGTTCAGATTTTAAGAGTCTTGTAGTGTATTCCAGCCTTTAAAGACTCCATAGAGCAAGCCATGTAAGTCTGAACAGCACAAAGATTAGCTGACGTTTAAAGTTGTGTAGGGTTAACTTGGAATAAGTCTCAGTACCTTGTCTCCGGGGGAGTTTGAATGCCTTCTGGCTGAGGCAGTTGCAAGGTATAGTCCAGTGTGATCATGTTAGGTCTGCTATTAACCCACAGCACAGAGGTGGAGATGTCCTGTTTCAGGTCACTCTGAAACACAAACATTATTTCAAATAAATGTTACAGAGCTATTATGTTGCAAAACAGAGAAACCAGGAAAAATAGTTCAAAGAAAAATGATAGTGGTGTAAAAATCAGGAACATAGGTGGAAAATGGTGAACAATATTTTATGCTATGACTATATTGCATGATAAGTCCTTATGGTGCATACACACCAGACGCAAATGAAGCGGTAAGCGCAAGTGATTTACATGTTAAGTCAATGCAAAGACGCGAAAAGACATCCTGCGGCGCGAATGACGATTTATTCGCGCAAGTCGCGCTTGGTGTGAACACGTAGTTGGACGCTTGAACATTTTGAGTTTACTCGCTTCATTCGCGCGTGAAATTCACTTCACAGCAGACGAGTCATGGGATGGGCTTCTGCCTAAAGTTTATAATATTGCACTTATTTGGTCACAAAATGTAGTTTTAAGAGTTTTTTAGGCGATAATGTATGTGTTTAAAGTTCAAATCTGCGATCGTTTAATAAAGAGAGCGTCTTTGTAAAAATTAGTTTGCACGAATTTGTCGATGTGAGTTCCAGACAATCACCGGAGCTCAGCGCTCATGTACCCGCCCAACGCAGCCTCACCTCGGCAAGTGCTTCTGAAACACACTGCTGGCTCTGATGTCTTTGTAGTGTTTAAACATGGCATATAATTCATTTTGTTTGCATTTAACAGGCAGTCTTTTGGTCTCATCTGTTACTTGTTACTGGGCAAATATTTTGACCGCAAAGTTAAGTTTCACTTTCTATTTTGATTTAGCGTTTGAGAGTGCCTTTGAGCAGGCTCCTGATTGGTTAACGCAGCGCGACTATTCGCCAAAGTTCAGATTTTTCAACTTGCACGAATTCGCGTAGTTCGCGCGGCAAACGCCAGAAACGCGTAATTCGCGCCACAGGATGTCTTTTCGCGTCTTTGCATTGACTTTACGTAAATCACTCGTGCTTACCGCTTCATTTGCGTCTGGTGTGTACGCACCATAAGAGTTAAGCTTGAAAAAATATTTTATTTAAAACTTTTCACATTAACTAAAAAAAATATTTTAATCCACTGCTAGTTACCTACCCCAAGCCAGCAAATCAATAACAAACAATAAACAAATACAAGTAAATTAGGAAAAAAATTATGTTACATGTGAATACAAAACCATAAACGTACACTATCCATGGGTATATTGTATATACAGTGACATACAAACAGCTACATTACACATACAAAACACTTTTAGATAAGTCTAAATCTTAAAATACTGCAATGAATGAATGACAGTCATTCACCGTTCGCGAATAATAGAGGCTCTGAAGTATTTTGATAGTATTTTGGGTGCTGTGTCATATCCATACCTGTTAACACTGCCGTTTTGGCCGTGAGTCTCCCGTTTTATTTATTTATTTTATTAACAGACAGAGGGGATCCTTTTTACAGGTTCACAGAAGCATATAGCCTCCATTAATCTTTAATGAAAGAAGTTTGGAGCAACCAGATCTCTTACTTGAGCTGATCTCATGGCCAAGCACAGCAATTGATGGAGAAGGGCCTTGGTTAGAGCGGTGACCAAAAAGCTGATGATCACTCTGGTTGAGCTCCATGATCATATATGGACAAACATCACTGCAACACTCCACAAATTGGGGCTTTATGACGGAGTGAAGACACAGGAAAACTTGAAATATGCAAAGTACTTCTTCAAATAATTTATCAAACTGTCAGAAACATGATTCTCTGGTCTGATGAATCTCAGATTTAAGCATCATGTCTGGGCTCAACGGCACAAAATACAGAGATAATGATTATGAAAACCTAGTGCAGAAAATGCAGAACCTCGGACAGGGCAGAACATAAATTCTTTAACAGGACAATGATCCTAAGCACACAACTAAAACAATGAAAGAGTGGTTAATGGACAACTTTGTCAATGTCCTTAAATGGCCCAGCTAGTGCTTGGGCTTGAACCCAATTGAACTACTCATGATCCCCATCCAACTAGGGTTGCCACCTTCTAAACAGAAAAATAAGGGACGCCTGCCACAGCGGGGGCCACAGTGACCACAGGCCCGATGTTGTGCCAGTGGTGGTAAATTATATAACTGCAAATCCATTCACATATATGTAGCAACTTAATACAAATACCCTGCAAATGTACTTTTAGTATACTAAATTGGAACAACTAATTTTGTAAGTAATGCACTTTAATTGTGCAGAAGTAGTGCTGAGGTCCAACTAAAGATATACTGAAGTGGAACTATTGCAAGTGTACTTTAGGTAGATTAACAGACTGACATTATTAAAAAAAATCATACAATCCTTATCAAAAGTGACATTAAAACAAGTTTTAGGCTAAATATTAAGAAATTTGCATTGTGTAAAAGTTTAATTATGATTTTTTTATCATTTTATATTTGAAATGTATTGCTTTTTTTATTAGGGTATGTTTTTGGTAAAGTATTAAGATTGATGGAATTTCTTAATTTAAGTAAAACACCACAATATTCTGGACACTCTAATTTAATTAATGCTTATGTCTGACTGTACCTTAACTTTAATAAACAAATAATACCATAACTTGTAAACATGGCATAGTATACAGTTAGGGCCTATTGTTTAGCTCTTTGGCAAAATGTTAAATGCTCTATCATTTGGACCAAAGCATCTAAATGAATAAATGTAAACGCATTATTACTTCTTAACAAATAGACAGCATATGAAATCTCATGTAATCAATATGAATATCATTGAGGTGATTAAATGTCATTACATTATCTGCCTCGGAATTAAGATGGCGCTCTGATTTCTGTATCACCGTGCGTGACTGAGAACACCCGCTGACAAGTTGCACCGTTTACACTTCAGTCAAGTATTTTATTCCTCCAATTCTCATCGGTACTTTTGCATCTGCTTTAGTTTCGGCTCCGAAACTTTCAGAGAAGAACGCAGGGGTATCTGGAGCTGCCTCTGTTTAAAATCGACTCTCTGTCAAGAGACCCGCCCTCCTCTAACTCTGATTGGCACTGAACCTGATGGTATTAAACAAACCAATCAAACCAACGATGGCATCGTGTATTAGCCAATCAGGGATAGAATAAGACGAGTCTTCTTCACAGAATGCGGGTGGGATGATTTGTATGAAACATTGATTCGACAACTCGGAAATACGGGACAAAGCCCGTCCCGTATTGATTCAAAACGGGATGCGCTATTTTATTCTCAAATACGGGACGATTCCGTATTTTAAGGGACTGGTGGCAACCCTACATCCAACATGACAGAGTTTGAGAGTATCTGAGGAGATAAATGTCAGAAAATTACTAAATGCAGATGTGTAAAGCTTGTCACATTATACCCAAAAATATTTGAGTCTGTAAAGGTGCTTTAATCAACTACTAATTGCTTATGCAATGTACTAATTTCAGTTTTTATTTTTAATACATTTGAAAAGTTGTCAAAAATCTGTTTTTGTTTTGTCATTATTGTGCATGGAGTGTAGATTAATAAAAAAGTAACTTTAAGATAAGGCAGCAACATAACAAAATGTAAATAAAATAAAGGGGGCTGAACTTTTCATCATCTTCCAGATATTTAAAGGGCTTCCAAATCTGGAAGAATTTAGATGTTTGTCCAGCATCGTGTTTTAGCTCTTAAAAAAAGATGTTCCAGCCCTTTCCAAAACTGAAGTCAGCTGATTACTGTGATTTTCAGAAACAAAATTTTGAGAAAAATAGGTTTAAAGAGCCCCTATCCTAAAAAATGCACTTTTAAATGTGTTTAAACATAACTGTGTGTCAGGAGTGAGTGCACAGAACCACCCTAGAATGTAAAAGGTCCACCCATTCAATTTTCTATAATCCGCAATAAACCTCATCAGTCCTCTTGAACGAGCCGATTGCGTTCTCTGAACAATGTGACGTCACACTCATTAAGCCCTGCCCATGACTGCTGATGGACTGCTCCTGTCTCCGCTCTCATCCAGCTGTACACTGTCCGCCATTGTTTTCGCACTGGACTAGCAGTGAGCTACAAGAATGTGTGAGAGATCGCGCGCGTGCTTTGACTGCATTCGCGGGCACACCTCGCGCGCGTGCTTTGACTGCATTCGCGGGCACACCTCGCGCGCGTGCTTTGACTGCATTCGCGGGCACACCTCGCGCGCGTGCTTTGACTGCATTCGCGGGCACACCTCGCGCGCGTGCTTTGACTGCATTCGCGGGCACACCTCGCGCGCGTGCTTTGACTGCATTCGCGGGCACACCTCGCGCGCGTGCTTTGACTGCATTCGCGGGCACACCTCGCGCGCGTGCTTTGACTGCATTCGCGGGCACACCTCGCGCGCGTGCTTTGCATAGACTGCATAGACGCCTTTGGAGTCAACGTCACGATTACGTCACTGCCAGATGCGCGCGCAGACTGGTGGCAGAAAACTAGTGGAAACCAAGCAGCAATAAGTGAAACGGAGGAGACAATTACTTCAAAAACTCTTCTTATTTTGGCATAAGAATGCCAAAAATTATGGCATTATTTTCTATGGAGTGCCGTCGTTGAATACGCCATTTTAAGCTAAACAAACCATTAAACGAACAGGCTGGAGTAACGAAATCATCAGGAATTCTCGTTTCTCGGTGTTCATTTTATTTCAGGTAAAGTTAGTAAATAAAAATAAAAAAATTAAAATAAAAAAAAAATTTATGTTCGTGCTTGTGTCTGTTCTTATTACCACATTGCTGTTATAGTTGAATTACTCTTTAAATATTGTTTACTGCAGTACAAGTCAGCTGTGTACATAATAGTGTGACATTAACTTTAACAGTCAGAACAAAAGGTCACAAGGCTGTATTTGAAGTATTGAACGTTTCTTTAACATTAAATTTATTGTTTTATAAACTTATAACATCATGTATTTAAAATCAACACAAATCAATGTTTCAGTTTCTTCTAACCATTTTGTTAAACAAACAAAACATTTAGAGTGGAAATTTAATAAATTCATATCAAGTTTATTGGACATTCTCTACTATTAAGTGTTGAGACTTATCGAGCAAAATATATAGATGTTAGGAACAACATTGACTGTTTTTAAAACAAACTGTAGAGAAAACGTGCACATACTGTAAGATGAATATAAAGTTGCGGATTGTAAACGAACAACATACATGAACTTCAACCATAGACCTAAGAGTAGGTTAAGTATGGTTCAGCAAACTTCACTTTTTTGCTAAGGGTTAGCTTATTAATGTAAGACAACCGATTTAAATCGCTAAGTGTTCACTTGTCAATGTAAGAGCGGGTTTTCTGCTGATAAACTACTAAAATAATTTGAAAAAGCGTTTGAACCATCCACACTCTTTTTGTCAGGCTGATTTTAGCGCGGACACTTGACGCTTTCTGCCACCAGTTTGGCTCCACCCACAGGATCGCGTCATACTGTTTGCAAACACAAAAACCGTCTATTCGCGCGCAGACCTCGCGCGCGTGCTTTCACTGACAGAGTTCGTGTTTTCAGTTTTTATATGACGTGTTTATCCTGTGAACTTCACTGATAAAGTCAATGTACTCATTGTAAAGACAGATAACGCGTTTGTCCTGTGAACTTTAACTTATTAAAGCAATGTGTTTGGATTATTAAAATGAGAAAGTGTTTCTCATTCGCTTTATGTGACCATTCTCTTAAGCTTTGTTGTTACTGAAGCGCAGGCTCTTAGTCCGGCGCTTCCTGCTGGAAAGGGGGCGGAGATCAGCAGCTCATTTGCATTTAAAGTGACGCACCCCAAAACAGCACGTTTTTCCTCACAGGCAAAAATGGACACATAGAGCACAGTATAATAAAAGATCTGTGATGTATTTTCAGCTGAAACTTTACAGACACATTATGGGGATACCAGAGACTATTTTTACATTGCGAAAAACACCTGGGATAGAGGCCCTTCAAAATTGGCAATGAACAGACAAGTAACACAAGTCAAAGTCATACTCTATTAACAATTTAATATAAAAACATTCCCTAGTTGAAATATATAAAACATACCATATGAAAATTGGTTGAATAAAGTGAAAGTAATGCAAAGCGTTAATTTGAAAAAGAATGAGAGCTTTGTCAGGAGCGCTAAAAGCACTGCATCACTACACAAGGAGGCTAGCTAACTTTACCCCGAAGAGAACAGGAACTTAGTAAGTAGTGAAGCAAGTTTTCCGTTATTTATGGAGGGCATAGTCTCTATAGTCTCTAGTTGTTCCAGAAGTGGCTCACATAAGCAGCAGCCCACCGGGAAAAACTTCTGCTCCTTCTCACGATAACGTTGTATAAAAAATTCCATGCCGTAGTTTACAGAAGACAAGTGGGAAATGTGTATTAAAACACCTTCATTCTACACGATTTTGGTTACTTTGTAGTGTCAAGGGAGGGAAAGCTGTGGACAATTTATTTCACCTCCGCCAGCATGTCCTAAACATCAGCTTGGCATTATAAATCGCTAGTATTCAGCAATAAACAAACGTTTTCAGAGATGACAGACAAGATAGAATATAGAATAATAATTAAACAAAAACACATTTTTGACAAAAACATTTACTTTCGACCTATTTTTTTTAAATTCCTGAAAACGTCCCAGCGTGACATTCAATGGGTTTTCCCAGATCGCATTACAAATATGTCTCAAAAGTTTCATTGTAAGTGGCAAAGTAATGCAAAAAAACTTTTTCTGTTTTTGTGAATATATACGTCAATAAATTCTAAACTAAATGAGGTATTTTCGCCAAATTTGACATGCTAATGTATGGGCACAGTCCGAAAACACAAAAAAAGTGGTGGGACTACATCACTTTGTGGCCTTATAATTGAACAAAACATGAAATTGGCTCTAACTACAGTACTGTTGTTCTGATTGTTAGAAGTGTTTAGTTTTTTTTAATTTTTAAGTTTCTGACTTGCATCGAGTAGGTCTGCACGCAAGCTCCATTCAGAAATTGTGTTGCCAAGGACACGTGGCTAATTCATATTAATAATGTTATGTTACATTCTTGTCTAATGCAGTTCACTTTCTTCTTCATTAATAATAAATATATTGTGTCACGTTAGCCTTCAATGATTGGCTGAAATATAATGTTAACGGCTGTTGCGTTCATTAATTTCTGGTTTAGCTGTTGGCTTCCCCTTGGTCTCTTAATTCTTCATAGACAAATCGAAATGGATGCAAACTACCTATTATTGTTTATTTGTCACTTTACAAAAATGTCATGCTTGTGCCCAGCATGAATAATCGGATTTGACCCATTCATGGTTTGCACCCTCGCACAAATAGCATATTTTGGTGTAAAATAAACATGTATGGTAATCTTTGTAAATAAAAGTTTACAGTTAAAATCTGTTGAGCTCAATTTCCCAGCCTATTCCATCATACATTACTGTGTTTAATCGCAAAAATGTCTATTTGTTGGGCTATACGCTCTTAATGATGATAGACAGGACTGAATGTTTAGGCTCCTCCCAAACCTACGTTTAGGTTCCAATTTCATCTTGTATATCATGACTTTGTATTTGTTTCTTATACATTTTTGTAAAGCCTGGGGACAGTGAAACTAAGGCATGGCATGACTTTCGTATGGCGCTGTAGTGTAGACGCTCTCCCTGTATGTGCTGGGTGAGAGCAATGCGAACATGTTAAAATTGAAACTAGAAAACCAGAAAAAACGCAATTCACTTATGCGTATTGAACCATGGAGGATGTATCGCACGGCTCAATATTATGAATGGCGCGTGCACATGCTGTGGCTTCTCTCTTTTCAGACAGAACTGTGTTTTCGTGTTTTTTGTCTAGTAAGTCGCAGTGTCTTTGTATGTCTTCGTCACGTCTAACTGTCTTAAAGCGCGCATACAGTCGTGAGTTTATTCTCGATGTTGGTAGAACTAATTTTTTTTAGAGTTAAGCTCTGCACACGCCGAAGAGCTGCAGGGCTTCAGTTTGCTCCGGAGGATTACGTCACCACCGACCCCCACTACTGCATCTCACCCACAGTGGAGGCGCCACAAGCGGCGTGAGAGAAAGCAGAAGAGGGGTAAGCACGGAGGAATCCGGTCTAGACGTCTCTTTGGACAATAAACTGGACTACATCCAATGTTGTGGTTTCTTTTTTCCATTCTTCATTAACCACTCAAGTCGGGTTTTGATTCCATCAGATAGACTTTTATTGTACAGTGAAATCCTGACTCGGGTATTTGTGCTTCTGGATCTGTGCTTTAATAAATTCACCCCATTTATTGATCGCTTGCCTCACATCATTCTCTATCTGTCCTATTCAGTACACATTTGCTCTTGGCTCAGAAATCATCATTCGTGTTCCTTTCATATCTTTATACCCTCCCTCTTTAACACACCAAATTTGTAAATCCATTTACACATTGCATCTCTTTCTAACAGATTAATAGGAGTCTGATCTGATATCAGGATTTTGACATTTGTATTAGTTTATTAGGCTTTGACCTGGACCTCTAACGGTCTATTGTCACTCTCTCACCTCCACCCCCTGTGGCTGTTCTGTGGATCAGTGGGGGCAGTCTTTTCCCCTCAGGCTGTCATGTCCTCAGCTTATTATCAGCTTGTTGTTCATTTTCTCTTTGAGTGTCCACATATTCTTTGTATTGTTCCTCTGCAAGGTCACACGGTCGCAAACTCCACTCAGATGTGTCACAGAGTTTGACTCTCTGTTTAAATGTCTTTGGGCATGTGATGTCTTTGTTTCTCCCAGCTATTCCCATTATAGTGTCTTTCGGATCCACTCTGGTTGGATATTCAGCATGCAGTGTCTGCCTCACTGAAGAATGATATGCATCAGAATAGTTTCATTCATGTATTGAGAGTTTACAGTTCTGTCCAGTTCAGATGTTAGACAGTTGCCCTTGTTTTGCTTTAACCACCTTAATCCACTTCCCAGCCACATTGTGGATGTCAGAGAGATGAGGGATCATTCTCTCAATGTTTTTTCTTACTTTTTATTAATTTATTTCTTTATTATCATTTTAATGAATTTATTTTCCCCATGCCACCTTCCTTCATCAGATGAGGTCTCCTATACCTCTCTATTTTCTACAATCCTCCTTCTCATTCATATATCTGTCTCATCCACAAACTCTTTCACTCTACTTTCTTCGATCATTCTTCTCATTAATATATCTGTCTCATCCACAAACTTCCTGTTTCCTTAATCCATTTCTACTTGTCTTTACCAACTTTGATTTACTCTGATATCCTTTCTATCTGCCTTTCCTTTCCTATCCTGCCTGCTTTCTGCTCTGACATATGATACCATCTGTCTTTCATCTTTTAACTCCACATTTCAGACACTTCTACATTTGCCGTGAGCATTGTAAATTGCCCCTCAGAGGTCACCTAAGTGACCCACAAACACCTACACAAACTCTTTGTCTGTTTTTATTAAGGGTTATTTAAATCCCAAAGGTTCAACAGGAGTTGCTGTCACAATTCTTTAATACAGCAAACCTTTAGTTTGGACTTGTTTTAAAAATGTGTACAAAATTATCAGCTTGACAAGTTCTTCCTTTTTAAACCTTTCCAGTAATCAATTCACCACATGTTTTCAGCATAATAATACTTTACATCCAAATAATACCAAACAGCAATATCAGCGACCTTTTTCCTTAATACTAAGTTTTACACATCATTTTACTATTGTTAGTTTATTTATTACTTATATAGAGTATTCAATTTTAGAAATAATTATATATTTGACTGCAATAAAAGACTTTTCGTTTTATAATTTTTCACCAAAATTTCTAGTTCCACACATAATGTGACATCGAACGACCCTTCTCTTGGCCCCGTGGTTATTAGTTTTTTCTTCGTTTATGCCATTTTCGGAAAGATGCACGGCTCATTCTTTTGCCCCTCTATAAAGTGGAGGGTTCATCATTCATTCCTAATCCCTTTATATTATTTTATTTTATTTGATCGATCATAAGGGCTTATTCTCTCTTTCTCAAGTGAGTCACATTCACGCTCCTTCTGAGACAGAGAAGGGGGGAGTTGCGCTGTCACCACTCACAAGATTCAGAGTTTATCTCACAGTCACACCCTTCAGGCACTCACGCACACACACACAGAGACAACAAACAGCTGTTACACTTTAACAAACAACATATAACCGCCCCAGCAGCCCTAAACTTGGCGCTAATACCTTAGCCGCTCAAAAATGGGCGCTAATGGCGCTTATTTTTTGTCTTTTTTTCTTTTCTATCTCAGCAGCTCAACCTTTGGCGCTTATATGTCAGCAGCTCAAACATGGCGCTTATTTTTTGTCTTTTTTTCTTTTCTATCTCCTGAATTTACTTCCCTCTTCAAGACCAGCTCAACAGAAAAGAAAAAACTCAGGTGCATGCATGCATTCAGTACTGTTGGAATCAAAACCCTTTTCCTTTTAGTTCGATAATTTAGAAGAACTGAAGTGTCTCACCACAAGCAGCATCTGGCAAACAACACAACCTAACTATATAAACAAAAACTGCTTACCTTTGGCCAAATTGTTGTGTTGCTCGTTCCAGAAACTGCTTGCTATGGTCCACCTCGTTGTCTTTCATGTATCCCGCTTCTGACACCAAATGTTGTGGTTTCTTTTTTCCATTTTTCATTAACCACTGGAGTCGGGTTTTGATTCCATCAGATAGACTTTTATTGACTAAACCAATAAAGAGCCGAGCCCCCCATATGCAGGGCCGGGTCCTCTCACAGAGAACTGCAGAGGACAGGGACCTGCATAGGAGAGAACCGTCTTGGCCTACTAAGGGCAAGCCTTTTATAGATAGAATGTTTGGGGGTGGGCACACAAGCACACATGTTCGAAGGAATGTTTGGGGGTGGGCACACAGGTCTGATAGTTTTAGGGGTGGGGGTTAAGGAACAAAGACCTGTAGCCACATGTATAGAGAATTATAATAGTGGCCCAATAAACCCAACCACCTGCCCGTTAGACCCCATCCCCTCACATCTACTACAAGCCATCTCACCCACACTCCTACCATCACTCACTCATATCATTAACACATCTCTTAATACAGGAATTTTCCCCACTGCATTCAAGCAGGCCCGGGTAACCCCGCTGCTTAAGAAACCCACACATGACACTTCCCTACTGGAGAACTATAGACCCATTTCTCTCCTTCCGTTCATAGCAAAAGCACTTGAACGGGTTGTTTTCAATCAGGTGTCTACCTTCCTCACCCAAAACAACAGGCTGGACACCAACCAGTCAGGCTTTAAGAGCGGTCACTCAACCGAAACTGCCCTACTAACAGTTACAGAAGCCCTAAGGAGGGCAAAAGCTGAGTCCAAATCATCTGTTCTCATTCTCTTAGACCTTTCTGCAGCCTTCGACACGGTTAACCATCACATTCTTCTGTCTACCCTCTCTTCACTGGGCATCACTGGAACTTCACTCTCCTGGTTTAAATCCTACCTCGCAGATAGGTCCTTCAAGGTAGCTTGGGGAGGTGAAGTGTCCAAATCACACCAACTAGTCACCGGGGTCCTACAAGGATCGGTTCTTGGACCTCTGCTCTTCTCCATATACACCACATCACTGGGTTCCATCATACAAGCACATGGATTCTCCTACCATTGTTATGCTGATGACACTCAACTTCACCTCTCATTTCATCCAGACGATTCCACGCTAGCCACACGAGTCTCCGACTGCCTGGCTGACATCTCTTCTTGGATGAAAGATCATCACCTACAACTCAACCTGGCCAAGACTGAGCTTCTCGTCCTTCCTGCCACCCCGTCAGAACAGCCCCAGCTTACCATCCAACTTGGTCCATCTAAGATAACCCCATCGACTTCAGTCAGGAATCTTGGGGTAATCATGGATGATCAGCTGACTTTTAAGGATCACGTTACTAAAACAACTCGGTCATGCAGGTTTGCATTGTACAACATTAGAAAGATCAGACCGTTTTTAACAGAACATGCAACACAGCTTCTCGTCCAGGCATTTGTCATTTCTAGACTGGATTATTGTAATGCTCTTCTGGCCGGTCTCCCAGCCTGTGCCTTCAAACCTCTGCAAATGATCCAGAATGCTGCTGCACGCCTGGTCTTCAATGAGCCCAAGAGAGCACATGTCACACCTCTGCTCATCTCTCTACACTGGCTCCCAGTAGCGGCACGCATTAAGTTCAAGTTACAGAACAGCCACTAACACAGCACCCATCTACCTCAACTCTCTCTTACAGACCTACATCCCTTCCAGAAGTCTGCGGTCTGAAAACGAGCGGCGCCTCATTGTTCCTTCACAGAGAGGCATGAGATCCATCTCAAGGACATTTTCTTTCTCCATTCCCGGCTGGTGGAATGATCTTCCTGTTTCCATCAGGACTGCTGGATCAATTTCACAATTCAAAAAACAGCTGAAGACCCACCTCTTCCATGAGCACTTAACTGTCTCATAATATAAAAAAAGTAAAAAAAATTCTACCTCTATTTTTCCTTTTCTAATGTTCTCTATATACTTGCTTATACTATCTTGACGTTGTATTTGAAACCTTGTATTACTAGCACTTCTCGTGAATATTGCTTACTTAGACGAATCGCTTGCTGTTTTCCTCAATTGTAAGTCGCTTTGGATAAAAGCGTCTGCCAAATGAATAAATGTAATGTAAAATGTAAATGTAGATTGTAGGCGATTCCTCTAGATTTAGGTTAATAAAATCTTCTACATTACCTACTACGCTCAACTCAGAGAACTTTAAGAGACTGTTGTGTTTTTGTGTTCACGGAAACATGGCTAAACAACAATGTACCGGACTGCACCATTCAGCTTGACGAGCTAACGTGCTATCGAGTGGATAGAGTCCTCGTCATGGGAGGTAAAACCCACGGCGGCAGACTTTGTGTTTACATCAATGATGCGTGGTGCCTCGACACTGTTGTGGTTTGCAAACACTACTCACCCCTGGTGGAGTTTATGATTATTAATTGCCGGCCGTTCTACATACCGAGGGAATATACAGCCATACTGCTCATTGCTATATACATCCCTCACAGCTCCAACAACAACAACAGAAGTGAGGCACTGAATGAACTGTACCAGCACATCAGTGAGCAGCAGACAGCCCACCCAGATGCTTTTCTCATATCGGCTCATAGACTCAAGGAAACAACACACTGGACTTTGTTTACACCACCCACAGAGAATCTTACAAAGTGCCCCAATCCCAATCTTGGCACCTCAGACCACATCGCTGTCATGCTAATGCCTGCATACAGACCACTCATTAAAGTCACCAAACCAGTTTACAAACAGATACAAGTGTGGCCAGAAGGCTCATCAGAGGTACTTCAAGACTGCTTTTACACCACTGACTGGAATATGTTCATGCAGGCTGCCACACACAACACCACCACAGACTTCCTGGAGTACACAGAGACTGTCACTGCCTACATCAACAAGTGCATTGATGATGTAACGACCACAAAGACCATCACTGTGCGGGCCAATCAGAAACCGTGGATGACAGGGGAGGTCTATCGTCTCCTTAAGGCTAGGAACGGTGAGCCTGAAGACAGCTAGGGCCAATCTATCCTGCGGCATCAAAGAGGCCAAGAGGCAGTAGGAGTATCTTCATGAAGTGCTTTGAACAGCTGGTCATGCACAACATCAAGTCTGTCCTCCCCCCCTCCCTGGACCCCTTCCAGTTTGCATATCGGTCCAATCGCTCGACCGATGACGCCATCGCCACTACCCTTCATGCTGCACCATGGACAAAAAAGACTCATACGTCAGAATGCTGTTCATAGACTTCAGTTCAGCATTCAACACAATCATCCTTAAACAGCTCACTCACAAATTGTAGGAGGATATAGAATATGGCGAGCAAGAAGTATGGTGGAATATGACAACTTTGATATCAATGTCATATCAATATGTTTGATATCAATATCAACTCGGCTTGAGCCAACAAATATACTAAATAACATTGTTGATTTCCTCATATGTTACAAGCATTTTAAGAAATTTTGTTTTATGTCTATATTTATGTTTTATTGTCATTTTTTTAGCTTTCATTTTTATCTAAACTTTTAGAAAAGGCAGTATATTCACAATTGATCTCATTTTTAAATATATCCACTTTGACAGAACCTCTGCATTCTGGTTTCTCTGCCCATCATAGTCTGCTTTGGTCAAAGTTTTCCATGATATTTTACTTGCAGTTGATTGTGGTAAAAATACAGTTCTGTTACTTCTTGATCTCACAGTTGCTTTTGATACAGTTGATCATAATCTTCTTATTTGGCGTTTAGAACATTTATTTGGTATTAAGGATACAGTTTTGAAATGGTTTAGTTCATATCTTGGAGACAGGTCTTTCGGTGGCAAGTTCTCCTCATCTACTGCCCCTATTATCTGTGGAGTACCTCAAGGATCCATTTCGGGTCCACTCCTTTTTAATTTGTATATTCGCCCACTGGGAGATATTATCAGAAGGCATAATGTCTCATTTCACTTATATGCTGATGATACACAGCTGTATTTGCCACTGAAAGCTGATGATTCTATTGAACCCTTTTTGGCCTGCCTTCGGGACATTAAGATATGGTTATCTGATAGTTCTCTACGACTTAATGAAGACAAAATGGAAATCATTGTCTTTGGTCCCCCTAAATTAAGAAGTGGTCTAATAAATGAGCTTAGCAATAATTTTCCTCAGTCTCTTCCCATGTCAGGAATCTTGATGTTATACTTGACTCTGAACTTTGCCTGACTAAACAGATTCATCTAGTTGTCAAGAATAGTTTCTATCAATTGCGCACCATTTCGAGACTAAAATCATTTTTGTCTTTTCAAGATCTAGAGAAAGGTTATTCATGCCTTTATTATTTCTAGCCTAGATTATTGTAATTCGTTATATTTGGGTCTTCCTCAGTCTTCCAATGCACGCCTTCAGATGGTACAAAATGCAGCTGCAAGGCTGTTGACTAAGACAAAGAAATATGATCATATTACACCAATCCTAGCCTCTCTCCATTGGCTCCCTGTTCATTTTAGAATACATTTTAAAGTTTTGTTGTTTGTTTTTATAGCTCTTAATGGTCAAGCCGCATTTTATCTTGTAGAACTCCTTACTCCTCTGTCATCCTCCAGGTCTTTAAGATCTTCTGACATGGCTTTTCTAGCTGTCCCTTGTTCACGTCTAAAAACGAAGGGTGATAGGGCCTTTTCAGTAGCCGCCCCTCGTTTATGGAACCAGTTACCACTGGACATCCGCCTTGCACCTTCTGTTACAACTTTCAAAACAAAGTTGAAAATGTATCTTTACTCCCAGACATTCTAATTTTGTTTTGTGATATGTTTTTATGGTTGTGTTGACTGTTTTTGTGTTTTATCCTGTTAAGCAGTTTGGTCAGCTTTGCTGTGTGATAAATGTGCTATATAAATAAACCCTACTTACTTACTTATGTCTTGACCACTAGGTGGCACTGGCCGAGACTGTGTTATCACCTAAGATCATGACTGTGATGACATTTACCAAGTTTCGTGTTGTGAAGATACAGGCACATGACCCTTTGGCGCATTTGGTAGAATTCGTAGGCACTGTATACGAGAACAATTTGCTTTTAATCTAAAAGCTTTTAATAACTTTTTTTAGTACTGTCTCCAGATTCTACATACCAAATTTCGTGCAAATCTGAATCTGGAGTTCGAAAAATTATGTATAGAGGGTATGAAAGTGTTGTCACTTTACCACGTAAACACCACGTGAACACTCCTGAACGCGCCCCTTGAGGGGCAAAACATTCAACAAAATGACTGCTTACAATATCAGGAAACGCAATTCGAGCAACATTTCAGTGTCTAGGAAAACCTAATTCCTTTGTAAGTCATAGGGATCACCATCTAGTCCTGCTGCTTGTAATTTCAGCAAGTAATTGCATTTTAGTCCTGGTTTCTTTGTTTCTCCTATTCTCCTCAGCCATTTTGCTTTTCTTTTTTGTGGGAAACACACACATACAGGGCTCTAGACTAACATTTCAGAGAGGTGGCACAAGCACTTAATTTGGAAGCACCAGAGTCGTGGGGTGAGGCAAGAAAAAAGAAACACTAAAACTACATCCAAACGTGTTTAATACACCACTAAATTAATTACAAATGAATATAAATCATTATTGTTTATACACAAACTCTCTTTCAACACTTCAACCATATTTAACGCACATCTATAACAAACAAAAATTATTGTATGCTACTTTTTTCATTTATCTTTTGTGAACAACTCAAATGAGGAGAACACAATTCCTTTAATATCAGTGAGTGTTTTGGGGCCCGTCTTTTGTTGTTTGATGAACATTATAAACAAGAGATCTTTATTATGCTGTTGCCCCTTTAAGAGCAAGTATATGGACATACGAATCTAAACTGTGACACATGCGTTTCCCAACTGTTTATGTTCATGAAACGGACTACTTTTACAAGGATACTTGCTATGGGAATTTTGACGTAAAATTGTCTTTCTCAAAGTAAGAAGAAATGAAAGAGAACTCCGTTAGTATTTCACGCTCTGACTGTCTGGGCGCGTGCATGAAACACCTGTGCGACTGTGAACTGAGGCTGCATTGATAGATAAGTTTGGGTTTTAACAATAACGACTCGCAAATAAAAATTATTTAACCTTATGTCTAACATTTTGTATGCTTTGCACTATTGTTGGAGAGCTTTATACAATAGTATAGTGCTTAGCACACTGCTGAAAATGTTGTTTCCTGCATTAGCTTCACACTGCATACAATACACAAAACATATTTCGTTATCTGCTTTGTACCTTAGCAGTGGAAATTCTTGCATTCTGCAGGCACAACATATTTATTTTATTTTCAAAAGTGAGCGCTTCACTCATCTGCTCTATCGATCCTTCCGCCTCATCTTTAGCATTGAATGCGCCTCCGTCTGCATCTTACACCCGCGCATTACGGGAGCAGGCACTGATAGATAAGTGAATGGCTAAAGGAGGGGAGGCGAAATGGAGTGACTGGATGTGTTGCTTGCGCAATATAACATTTCTGGGCATTACATTTATAACGCACAACAAATATATATTAATCACTTTAGCAGTCACACTGGTGCAAGCATTAAGAAAAACTGGTTGCAAAATCCATTTGGTCGCAGTCTAGAGCCCTGATATAATTCAATATGGCAGACAGGAAAAGTAGGTTTTCGAAAAAAAAAAATCCAAAATGGTGGGAAAATTTTCATGGTGGAAAATGACATCATATAGTGCATTCAAATCGACATCAGGCAAGGGTTCAGAAAAAAATTTTGTTTCTATGATGTACGGTTCAAAAGTTATAGGCAAAAATTAATGTGGAAGTTTGGACTGTTGGTGGCGCTATGGAGTTTGTATTAAAGTCATATTTGCCATGGTAACAGTTCAGACTATCCTCTAGGTGTGTGCCAAATTTCACAACTTTCCCATGTACAGTTCTATGGGCTGCCATAGACTTCCATGGCAGAAGAAGAAGCAGAATAACAAGAACACTATCGGAAGCAATAGGTGTCTATGCCACTTCTTGGCTTGACCCCTAATGACATGATCTGGGCTCATGATATGGGAGTTTCTACTCCTGAAGATTTCATACACTGGTAAATACATAAATGTGGGTTTGAAACATATTGTACCTTATAGTAAATATTCTTTCCCTGGGGTGCTCGGCCAGTCTCAAGGATGTAGTCATAGTTTCGGTGATCAATAATCAAGATCCCTCCAGGTTTCACCATGCTGGCTATGTTCTGCAAGGCAAGCTTCTGATCGCCTTGGTCTCCTGTGAGACATGAGCAAGAACTTGAATGAGTTTAGTCAATGAATATATTCATGTTAACATTAAACTAACCTTTGAAGTCTGGTAAATGAGCAAATGAGTTTCCCAGGCAAATAACAGCATCAAACCCATCCCCAGGTTTCTGGATATCTTCTGGTAATGTAAGCCAGTTGGCCTCCTCAATTACTGGAAACAAAAATAAAAAACATATCCTTTCGTTTTTATATAATATGTAAATAGGAGACGAAATAAATCATTAAAAATAGGATCTCACCCCAGTTGTCAAAGGATTGCTCTTTTCTCCTATCCCATCTCTTTTTAAGAGCATATTTAAGCATTTTATCACTGGCATCCACACTAACCACTTTGAATCCCTCTTCCACCAACATAATGGAATCCACCCTGAAAACAAAATGGACAAAAAACTGATATAAAGTGGTTTCGAATTGTACATTAACATTTAGCAGACGCTATTGACTTACATTGCATTATACTATACATTTGTTTCTAAGTATGTGCAATCCCTGGGATCAAACCCATGACCTTGGTGTTGCTAGTGCCATGCTCTAACACCTGAGCCACAGGAAAGCTTGTTGACAACAAGCAAGGTTTTGGTTATTTTAATCAATAGCATATCTTTATCCAAATGACAGACAGTCTACACAACAAGATCGCTTAATTCATGAATGGCAAAGTCTTGATAATTTTATATAATCCAATATAACCAGTAATATTTCTAAACTGACTAAGATTGCTGAACAAGCAATCCAGACAGTTTGGCTACACTACACTGGCCATCAGGAGCAAAAGATATTATTAGTAATGGTTAGTGTGTCAGTGTTTCATTGGCTGGCAGCAGGAGTTCACCAGGTCATAGCCACAAAAAGTGCTTTTTTAGCATTTTAATGCTTATCCAACATGAATTCCAATGCTTTCAAGCTAGGGGTGTGTGATATAAGCAAAAAAAATAATAATAATTTTCTTCGATTTTGCCAATAACAATAGGAAGGCAATATTTGCATCCTTCAAAAACAATTATCAACATCAATCAACAATATCTCGCATGTTACTAGGATATTAATTGTTTGTGGAAACAATACATTTAAAGATATTCTCTCATCAAATTCTGTCATTATGTACTAACCCTCAAATCATTTCAAACCTGTATGACTTTATTTCTGCAGAACACAGAAGAAGATATTTTGAAGAACATTGGCAACCAAACAACATGGCCATTGTAGGAACACAAAAACACAGAGATGTTTCTCAAAATAGAATTTGTGTTTCACAGTGCAAGAGTCAAATGCTTGCAACAACTTGGGTAAATAAATGATGAAAGAATAAATAAAATTTGAATTCAACTAAAAAAATACACTACTGAAAAAATTACATTAATATAATAGCACCAAAAGCAAACTTGTGTGGGATGTTTGAAATTATTTTTTAAAGAGTTCTTTTCTTGCTGTGCTATGTGCGCCACTGAGATTATACACAGAGCACGATCGGCTAATATGTTGATACATCACCTTTTCAACGCGCATGCAGTGGTTGACAGCGGGCAGTGAATTTGTGCATACTGAATGCTGTCCTTATCGGGAAAGCAAGTGCCAGTCGATAATAATTTCGCACATCGTTAAAACCTGACTTACGATATTATCGTATGTAAGCTATACATTTTTGAGTGTGTTCCCTGACATCTGAAAACAGTTTTTCAGTCAAAATCATGAAATCAACAACAAACAAGAATAACAGCGCTAGTCGCGGGCTGAATATAAGAAAGCAAAATTTTCCAAAGTAACCATAACCTAATTGAAATCAAATACCGTATTCTGTTTAATACTGGAACTGTACAAAATGACCAATAAAACAATGGTGGCTAAAGAACTGTAGGCTTTCTGACAGAATACATCATGTTCTGCTTTACGAGAGTTCTGTCACAATGCATGACCCAGTAGTAAATACGTCTAGAAAATCTGTGTATGACCACAGCGTGCAATATTGTTCAGCATGACTTTAAAGAACATTTACAAAATAGATCCAAAGTACATTTAGGCGAATAAGCATGCTAACTAGAGGTCGTACCCAGTGCCGCAGGCTACATCCAGAACACGTTGAACTCCGTGTTGTCTAAGCAAGGACAGCACCCAGCTCTTGTATTCATCCGTCCTACTTCTCGTGTCTCCGATGTACAGCTGCCAAACTTTGGCTGCCTTTCCGTCAGCATACTGGTCAGGAAGACCGACTGCAGCTACACCAAGAGATCGTGTGCGGTAAACACTGTCCACCATTCTGAAATGTAACACCACGTGGTTTAAATATTCTCGTCTTCCGCATATGTTAACTCCAGCTCTGTCCTAGTTTGTTGGGGTGTTCACTCACGCCTCCGACGTTTATGTTTAGATTCATAACACGTCTGTGTTGAAAGAGAAACTTTTGACCAATTAGACGTGCGCATATTCTCACGCCCACATTATCATTGGTCGAGACGTGTCATCACTGGAGTCAGTGACACGATAACATGAGGCTGGATGATGCGGCCTCGACCTGTTTTTCATCTTGTTTTTTTCATGGCTACGTGTTATTGATATGTTTCTAGGAAACATGCAGATGATTGCATTTGTAACCTAAAAGAACTTCATATAGACCTACATTTTGCGTCGGGTGCAATATGGTTTCCCAGCATGACAATCTCAGATTTTCTTGAATTGCTAAAACACTAAACCCCCCAAAAAACCCTCAAAACTAAATGCCAAGTGGTCTAAACCCATTTGTCAAATCATTCACTCTTTTGGCAAAACCTTAAACAAGTTTAGGCACTTAGACTCTTTTTTGCACATGTCTTCCTCACTAATGCACACACTATAATATTTTTATTGTAAAACAGTAAACACAGGCGGCAAAATTAGAACACAACTACAGCACAATTATCAGTGATAACACAAGGCAGAGTAGAATTTTTTTTACAACATGATGGATGGATAAGGTGAAGGAATATGAAGAGTGAAATATGAGGCAGAAGAAGAGTAGGCCTACAAGAAAAAGGCAGTATATATAAGGAGGAAAAGTAAGGAAGAGGTAAGGGATGAGAAATAATATGGGAAGACTATACAGGGAGCAGAACAGGTCTGTACTGTGATGGTGTGGAATGTTGTCAGGAGGGTTTTCTCTCTGAGACTGGAATGGGACAGCATTGTGGCTGGACCAGCATGAAGATGTGATGCTGAGACAAAATGAATTTTGCCAGAAGAATTGGAGGTTTTGTAAATGTAGAGGTTTTGCAAAGATTTTGTGATTGTGTTTAAGGTTTTGAGAAAGTGGGTGATAGTTTCAAGAAATGTGTTTTAGCAATTGTGGTAAAACTGTAATTAAACATTTAAATACATTTAAAACTTAACCTAAAATATAGGCTTACCAAACAAATGTGGTAGGCACATTCACATGATATAGCATTTGCTACTATATTTTTACTAAATTTACTAATATTTGTTTACTAGAAATATTAAGAGGCAGGTATAGGTTCAACTTTGTGCTACTTTGAAATATTTTTAAAAAATTCCAAATACTTTCGACCCAAAAGTTTAGAAAAGCATCCCAGTCATCCATGTTTGTTGATTTTGAAAGCATACTTTTAAATATTTTTGTAAAAATGTAATCCTGAAAAAAACAATACACTTTCTAAATAGTCTCGACTTAGCACAACTTTGGCATTGACTTGCATTCTTGAACAGATAATCTGTTTGTACCCTTTTACCCTTTTGTACTCACTGACACTGGTGTTAGTCCAACTAAGACTCTAAAGCGCTTAAGTTTTGTTAAACTGTCAGGTAAAGGACACATTTTATTATCTACAATGTTTGATAGCACATCAGCCATATTAAAACAGTATCACCCAGACGCAAGCGGCGTAATACGACAAACCCATTAAATACAAGGCATTTGTTTTGTCGCATCATGCTGGAGCAGTGTGGACGAAATGTAAAATTATAATGGGTTCTAATGGGTTTTATTATCCTTTATTATCTTTGTTGTGCAATTGCTAGCAATCATTGATTATTTATTATATAATCATATAATTACTTGTGCATTTTTATGTGATTGTCTTAACATAATTTAACATTAGGACGTACTGATGATCATTGAAGCATTAGAAACGTATGAATACATGCATACAGTTTGGACCAATTGAGAGCTACAAGAACCATGTGCACGTCAGCGAGATCAAAGGGTCACAACTTTGGGCAGAACCAATCAGAATCAAGGAACATAACCATTATACCATAAACCATAAATAACCATTTATAATATCTTCTTTTTACATATATATTTTTAAATCATTTATATTTTAAACCGTTTTAACAAAGTGTAATAAATTAAAAGGGCAATTAAAAAGATATTAGACAAAGCAACAAAAGAGTTCTGTCCAGATCCAGAGGTGTACCACACATACAGTGATTGAAAAGACATTTTCATTTTAGTGTAATTAAATGACTTTCTTCCTATAGATATGGCCAAACAGTTTTAAACTTCATCTAACCTTTACACTGCTGTATCAAAATATTAAGGTTATTGAGCAGCTGAAGTGATTTTGCAGAAACGATTGAGAAATGCAATCTGTTAAAGCTGCTACATGTCTCAACATGCAGTAAAAGGAAAACAAGTCGCATTTATTTATGGTATTGAACCTTTGTGCAGCAGACACAAAGAAAACTTCAGTTTTTATCAATTCTGATATGCTTTTACATACTGTTCTTCTAGTATGAATTCTAAATTTCATGTTTTACTTACAGGTGACATTTCCTAAAAAATAGGAATTTTTCTGTGTTTAAGTGCTAAAATCGGTTCCCCAGTGCATCTGTGAAAAAGTACAACCCAGAAACTTTGTTTTGTTACTCCTTTCTCTGAAAGCATGTGAGAAAATGAGCTCTTCAGATTACGCTCCCCTTGTGACGTGGCAGGGGGATGTTCTTGTAATATCACCGCCCCTTACTCTGTACGTTTCCACCCTTGGTGCTGCCACCATTATTGTTTTTGCAAGCAACATACATGTGTTAGCTCCAACACCATGGCAAAAGTAAGCAAAGTAGATCAAAGCATGCTAACTGTTCTGTTGTTGGCTGCACAGACCAGCACAGAACACTGTTCTCAGCCTCAGAGGAGACAAGAGAGCAATGGATTTATTTTATTTTCAATGTAAATCCTCCAGACTGAATAAGGCAAGTAGGTAAAATGTCACTGTGAAACCTTTTGTCCATTCACTCATAGAAAGCAATATGTATGGCTTGTAAACACGTGACGGGGTTATAATCGCGAGGTCTCCCCCCCCCCGAAAAGCGTTCCTGACCAGACCAACGACATGGCCTCAGGGGAAACAGGTACTGTATGCTTGTAGAAAACAATGTGTTTAGTGTTTAAAGATGAGACACAGTGTTTCTCATTCGCTTTATGTGACCCTTCTTTCTTGGGTACTTTCACTTATAGAAAGCAGTGTGTATGGTTTGTAAATACGGGACCGATTTGTCTTGTGTACTTTCGCATAGAAAATGTGACACGTTTGTAAGGAGTCTATTGGCTTAAAGTTATCAATGTGTTTGGTGTTTAAAACCAGACACAGCGTTTCTCATTCGCTTTATGTGACCCTTCTTTTTTGTATTGTATTGTGGAAAAAAAGCTGCCCCTAATTTTTAAGGACACAATATAAATTTAATGACACAGACATGTGCGCATGCGCACACACAAATACAAATACAAATATATATATAAAATATATATATATATATATATATATATATATAATAAATCTTTATTTAAATCCTAAAAAGAATGTGTTGGATTTTTTTGGTTGTGCACATTGACCTTTGAATTCTCTATTCTATAATCATTAATCATTGTGTAGTTCAAGATAATGTTATTAAACAGGTGGTGCAAACACAACTTTGATTGATCTCTGGCAGTTAGGGTTAGAACCCTTAAAACCACATATGAGGCCAGAGTGTGTGAAAGCCCAGAGTGCACAACCCCCCTTCCCGGAACGATCGTCAGTACGCCTCGCCACCCACACGGAGTGGATTCGCGTCGGACCAGTTCTAATAAATACAAGTACATAAGTGGATAAAGAGTAAAATCAGCATTGGTTTTGCCTTCAAACCTAGTAAGCAGAATGAAACCAAAGGATCGACCAGAAGGACACTTTACAGACATATGTTTTTATTCTGTCTTATGCATTTGCACTGTGGTGGCTGCAGCACCACGGCTGTGATAACTGAAGATACGCCTTCTTTGCGTGTACATTTGAGTGGCATCATGCAACTAACTGCCATGACCTGACGTAACAAAGTGGGGGCATGACTGATTTCCCCTTTAATTGTTTGGAGAACTTTGTTTTCCTGTTTTTTTTTATTTGCAACATTCTAAATTTATATTCAGACACAGTACTACAACATTATTATGTGTATTTTAAGATGGCATTGTACATAGGATTAAAGAGCCTGCTACTCAACATTAGAGTGCCACCTTCAGGCTGAATTAGGCAAAGACACTAGACGTCCACCAAACAAGTTTTGCATGTGTTCAGACATATGAAACCACAAACTTCAATGAACTGAAGCACCACTGTAAAGACGAGCAGGCCAAAATTTCTCCAAAATGATGTGAGAAATTGGTCATACAGAAAACAATTACTTTAAGTTATTGCTGCTAAAAGTGTACCTACAACCAACTGAACCAAAGTGCGTCCTTACTTTGTCACCCAGGGTGTAACATGCGGGAAAACCAGGCAGGCAGGAGAACAGGACGTGGATCCAAATGCATATAATTCTTTAAATAAAGTCCAAAGAGTAACCCAAAACCACAAAGGGTAATACAAGAAAACACAAACACCATAACATAATCAACAACCAACACCAGACAACTGAACATAAGGGCTATATAAACACAGGATTAACAAAGGAAACAAGAAACACATGGGGAAACAATCAACAAGAACCAATGAACAAAAAGACTACAAAACATGTCACAGGAAACAGGAACTCAACATGTACAAACTAAAAGTCCAAACACAGGGGAATACTGCACAGGATCATGACAAAGTGTTTTTCTTTTTTGGCCTAGTTTCTCAACTCAAGATCATTTATACAGCGCTTTTTACAATTTTCATTGTTACAAAGCAGCTGTAAATGAAACAAAATGACTATAAGCAAAACATGAATAAATACACCCCCATTTCACATACCATGCAAAAATAAAAAAGAATATATGTCACACACACAAACAAAATCAACCATATACGCTCATGCTAACCCGGCACATGAAAGAAAACACAGGCTTCAAGTTTTTGTTAAATAATTAATGGCACTGTGTAATACGTTGTGTGTTGTTGTTCATCTGAGGTTGTATTTACCTAATTTTAAGGTCTGCCATGGATCAGATGATTTTTTTATGTCATGTCCTGATAGGGAAAACAAATTTAACTTCTGCAAAGAATATACACTATATTCCCAAAAGTATTGGGTCACCCAATCTAATAAACAGGTTTGATGACTTTAGTAATTTCCACGAGTACAAATCTTAATGCTGCAGCATATCATGAAATTCTATGGAACTGTGTGCTTCTTATTTAATAGCAACAGTTTGGAAAGGGCCCTTTTCTATTCCACCATGACAATGCCCCTGTGTATGAGACAAGGCTCAGAAAGAAAAAAATGATTCAGTCAGTGTGAAATAACTTGATTGGTCTGCATAAAACCAAGTCCTGAACCCAGCTGAACACATTTGGTGTGACTTTAAATGCAGTCTTTGAGCTAAAAACTCATCACTCCACATCAATGGCTTGTACACAGGGGTACAGCCAATTTGGAATAGAAAAGGGCCCTTCCCAAACTTTTGCTATTAAATTAGAAGCACACAATTCCATAGAATATCATGATATTCTATGACAAATTACTAAAGTCATCAAACCTGTTTATTAGATAGGGTGGCCCAATACTTTTGGCAATATAGTGTACCTGGGTATCCACACTCATGACTCTCCAGAAAGTTTCCTCACTCCTCATTCTGCATCTTCTCATGGTGAAATTAGAGAACTTAGATGTTGTATGAAATAAGGAAGCATTAGGCTGCATTACAGTAGACTAGACCTCAAAATGGCTACTCCACTGACTACCACCTCACTATCTCCACCGGCACCCATGGATCCCGTCACCGAACTGGTCAACGTTCTCCGCTCCCAACTACCTCAGATTTCATCCTCTTCTACCTCCCCACCTTCGTCAGTCCCATGGCAGCAAGTTGTCCAGTGTGAATTATACTTCCAAATGCATCTGCACTATTCCCCACCAAAACAGCAAAGATAATTTTCATTATCTCTCTTCTCAACGGTAAAGCCCTGTGTTGTGCTCAAGGTATCTGGCAGGCTGAAGGACCCCTAACCACCACTCTGAAGACCTAGAACACTTTCGTGAGGTGTTTGGTCAGACGGCGGACACCCTCTCATGCTGGCGCCATTCATTAACTTACGATCAAACACTGAAATGAATGGGCTTTAAAGGAACAATACTTAATTTTTTGAATGATTTATGGAAAGAAATGCAATATAACATACAAAACTGTTTCTTCAGAGGTGTATAAAAATCGTACATAATGAACAGTTATGTTTTTATTACCTTAGAATAACCCCGTTTTATCTACATAGGCGCGGGCCTATATATGTGGAATTTTCCATGTTGCACGGCCATGTTTGGTTACAGCAGCCCTAAACGGACAAACAGCTCACAGAGGGCAGTTCGTAATTCGTAGAGGCAGCTTGCGTCATCACTGAGTTGAAGACCACGAAGAAGTAAGTTAGTCGTAGTACGAAGAGAAGGAGGAGTAGTCGTAGTACGAAGAGAAGGAGTAGTCGTCATCATCGTTATCTAGCAGAAGCATAGATCGTTCTGTTTTTAGAAGTTTTGATACAATGGAGGACCATGCGTATTGTGCACAAGAGCCGACAGTGCGTGAATCTCCGTCAGTGAAGCTCAAATGTGACAAATTAGAGACAAACGACGGCAGAAATCCAGGATAAACATCAGTATAGCTATTACCAGATGAAGGACAAATGTTTTCAAAGCGACGCCGAAGTTGCCTGTTTTCTGCTGGGCTGGTAAGATAATTTAACTTTTGTGAAAGTGAAACCAGTTTTTTGGTAACGTTAGCATTTGATACAAATGGGCATATAACCTACGAGAGACGAACGTTTTACCTTATAAGTGTAGAAATAATGTAACTGCAATGTATATTCACGTGAAGTAACATGACAGTGTGGCTAGAATCACAGCCGCTGTCTCAGTCGGTGACATGTTTTTTTTACTGTTGCAGCCACCGTTGTATTTCGAAAGGGAGGTATGAGCAAATGACTGAGAGATTTATTGCAAATCTATACTAAAACACTAGTGGTCGCTAAAAATCCCAAACTGCACCTTTAATGCAACGTCTGGAGCTATAGAGCCCTCCATGATGAAGTTACTTCGGCATTCCATTTTTCCAAAGGAAGTGCTATGGAAGTGTCGTAACTCTTTTTTTCAACAGCTTTAAGGGTCTACGGCTGCGTTCCAGTCCAAATTTGTATGCCCTTCCCTCGCAAACTTCCCTCAGTCTTGTTGACTCGGATGTGCGTCATTGCTTACGTAGCACGAGTGCCCACTACAGGCGGAACTCGTGAATAAAGTATAAATGGAACGAACTACGCCCTTGATCACTTCCCAGCTACCATAAGGCCAGCGGACCACCAGTGGCAAAGTTGGCAGTCCACCGACAGCGTCCATCAGTGGCACACCAGCTTTTTGCTCATCGTTTTTCGCTGGTTTATCACCAATGTTTGTTGGTGGTCCACGGTCGGTCCGTGGTTCATAATTGTTCAATATCACGCTAAACAAAATTTCCTTCATCACAATAATGGATTAAAACCAATGTTCACTAACAACTGCATATTTTTTATTTTTATTTTTTTTATTTACCAGACCAACATGTACCCCATACCAAAAAACGTAATCATGTTCTGCAGAGAAAACCTTATTGAAATTCTGTGTTTACCTGCCCACACCACACATATACTTCAGCCCCTGGACATTGCCGTCTTTAATCCACTGAAGAGTGCTTTCTCCACCATGGCTTCCAGGATGGGTCTGGTGCGAGGGGACATTGTTGTGGGGAAGAAGCAGTTTTCCCCTCTCCTAAAACACATTTACCCCACTTCAGTGACAGCCCAAAATATCAAGGCTGGGTTTCGCAAGGCTGGCATATATTCACTATCCAGGGCTGCTGTGGACACAAACCAGATAATTTTAAAATTAATACGATCATAATTCATCCTCTAAGCTACTTAGAAACTTTTCAAGTGTGCTAATAAGTTTTTATATGTTTTATTTCGTTAGGTGGTGAGAGTGCTTCCTTCTGCAACTGGAAGTGATGCAATCACTCCCACCACTTCAGCCACGCTATCCATCACTCCTGTCACACCATCCAGTGCTCCCACCACTCCTTTAGCGGCACCATCCAGCACTCCTTCAGCTACACCATCCTGTGCACAACCCAGTACGTCATCATCCTCCACAAAAACTCCTCGTCTCTGTGGCAGTAACGTTAGAGTGTCTCCGAAAAACTACCTGGTGGCAGCAGGTGTAATTCCAGACAGTCTGGCAGACGTCCTCATGAGCCCTGCCCTGTAGAGAAAAGAAAAGGTGAGGCGTCGAATTCCGTTGCCAGCCCGTGTCATCACCAGCGATGAATATTTCGATCTACTGCAACAATTCCCCTGGCTCAGGGGATGAGGCAGTTGTTGAGTGGGTCCAGTGCGACCTGTGCCATCTCTGGTTCCACTTGGAGTGTGCAGGGTGGAGGAAGTGACAGACACTGATTGGCTGTGTCACAAATGTTGTATGTAAAAACAATCTGTTAAATGTAAATAGTTGTGTACACACGTACGTTACACACCACACACACACACACACACACACACACACACACACACACACACACACACACACACATTTCATATATATACCAGTAAAATATCTGTTAAAGTATAAGTTTAATAAGTTAAACAACTCACAGTTGATCAGTTAAATGTCCATTTTCACAGTTGAAATCAAGTTTTGCGCACTGTACGGAACATCGTTAACCTTATCATCTTCCGTACACGTACGGAGGAGCTACTTTCCCTCACTTTTCTCAAATACTACTGGTCCAAAAGACATCAATCAAAGTGTGGATCATACAATAGGCCTTCCCCAGAAAATGAGCACACAAGCATGCTTGATTGACTCTCAACAACGGAGGCATGGCCGTTGGCGTGCAGTAAAGGGCGAAAAGTGTACGGAACATGGTTAGTCTATGTTATATATAAAAGATCGCTGTAGGTCTATAAGTGTGCTATTGGAGAAAAATTAAATTACACAAAAATAAAATTACACAATCAAAACATCAATGGTATAAACTTTGACTATGAACATAGGCTAATCTAGCTACAAGTATTACGCAATAAATAATGTAATTTAGCCTACACTATGCTTTTAATTCCCAACAAAAGCCTAGGTCACTGATCTATATAATTACTGCTCATGGCGTCATTACACTGAAGTTTTTGTTTTCCTGTTTACACATGTAAATTACTTGAGCATTTTTATGTGAATTTGTGAACATAATTTAACATTAGGATGAACTGATGATCGATGATCACTGAAGCGAGAATACCTACAAAACTGATTATGCTGTCTCTCTAACATTCATCAGACAAAATAATTACTATGTAACATGGCTCAACGCAAAAAATATTTTCTACTGGCCCAGTTGGGCCAGTGGTTCATATTTTCACTTGCCCTGACAAAATTTTCACTGGCCCCACCAAAAAAACTTATTTCAGTGATACATATTTAAAATAATAATTCAAAAATCAAATATAATTGTATACATATAAATTGTATTCACCATTTGTTAAGACAATTGGCAGTTTTAAATGTAAACTCTAATTCTGAAATTTCACAATACTCTTATCAGGGTCTTTTCCAGGTATTTCAAGATTAACTGCACAAAAATAGAGAATTCATATCAAAGGAATCTTGTTGCAAGAAAGTTAACTAACCCATATTACTAGAACAGTGTTATTAAATATGGTAGTGGCCCAATCGGGCCAGTGACAATACTGTTTACTGGCCCGAGTGTCTCTCACGCTGGCCCCGGGCCACCGGGCAGTCCTTTATGTTGAGCCCTGTGTAATCAAAATAGTACTCAGTGCATATAATGTGATGCAAATACAGCTGCGTCGGTGCGTCCATTGTCTCTACCAGTTAAACCCATTCAAACAGACTGACAGTTTGGAACAACAAGTTCGGTTGTTTGCTCCATGAACCACGTGACCACTCGGCGACGAGATCAGTGGTCGCAACTCAACGCCTCTTTTTCTGTCGCCTAGTAACCGCTGTAAACATAGGACGTAAAATGGATGCTGAAATCGACTTGCGGCACCGCACAGACCGATCAGCTTATGACATCAAAGTACCGCGAGAACAGTGCTTTATATGCTCTCGGATTGCTCTCGCGGTCCTTTGATATCATAAGCTGATCAGTTCCTCGTGAAGTCGAATACATCTTTTGTCTTTAACTAAGCGTGACGCTAAGCAGTCGCTTCGAATAGGCAAATATAAAAAGTAACATAAATATAATATGTAAGTAATTTGTTTTACAGAATGGTTAAACAGACGATTCAAATCTTCGCCCGGGTAAAACCGACAAAGAAACCCACCACGGTGAGTGTTTTTAACTTGCATGGCTTTACACAAGACATCGTATTTAGTAAAAGATCTCTATATTGTGCACTCGTCCCATTCTGATACGCATGATGTTTAATGATAAGTAACGTCAATTTGTGTGCTTTATTCCCTTACGAAAACGCGTTTTTGTGGTAAAAGTGTGTTTTTTGTCCATTGTTTATTTTTGTCAAAACCATGGTCTAACGGTTATTTTGTAGTAAATACATAGTTTTACTACAATAACCATGCTTTTTGGTTTTAACTGTAGTAATGTTTTTTTTTTAAACGGTTAAAGTGGTGAAAATGATTAAATGCCCAGTGAAATCAAAATGAAAGTTGTTTTTCTTTTATTAAAAACATGTTAGCCTTAAGGACTTAAATAAACTAATATGCTGCTATGTGCTAATCTCCCATTTAGAAGATTTGAACGTTTATGACTGACAGTCTGTCATGTGCACTCAAAAAAATCTAGAAATTCCATGACCGCTATACTTCAGCCTTCAATTCAATTCAATTTTATTTATATAGCGCTTTTCACAATGAGCATTGTTGCAAAGCAGCTTTACAGGAGAAAGAAACAGAGAAACATAACAAAGGTAAAATTACCAAACCTTTAAGTTAATTTAATAAAATAAAATAACTATAAAATAAAAAAGCAGTCTCCCGGTGAGCAAGCCGACACAACCCTGTGGCGAGGAACCCAAACTCCAATGATAAATATATGGAGAAAAAACCTCGGGAGAAACCAGTCTTAGTCGGGAGGGCCAGTTCTCCTATGATGTGTCACAGCTGTACTCAGTGACTTTGATTAATGGTTATTGAAAAAATGTTTAAGATTATCAGAGAGAGCTTATTAAATGTAATAAGGAAATAGAGTTTGTTAAATCTGTTATAAAATTAGATTAGATTAGATTAAACTTTATTGTCATTACACATGTACAAGTAAAAGGCAACGAAATTTAGTTTAGGTCTAACCAGAAGTGCAATAAGCAAGTGCAGGATATACAGTTGTGCATAAATACAGGATAAAGCAAAAATTATGAAGAATTTACAAGTGGGAATGTACTATGAACATTATATACAGATGGCTATTTACTAAAAACAGAAATTTACTGATGGATATGTACAATATAAATTAGACTATGCAGAACAGTAGTGCAAATGAATATAAAGTGTGCATAAATTATGGACAGCAGCTATTAAGTTAAAGTAAACAGTGCAGTAGATGAGTTATTGCAGTATTCAGTACATAGTACTGGGGTGCAAATGATGCAGTATAGTACATAGTATAGTGAAAGTGACCTATTTGTCAGATATGGTGACCCATACCCGAAATGTGACCTCTGCATTTAACCCAACCAGTGAATAGTGAACACACACACTTCAAGTCGTGAACACACATACACCGGGAGCAGTGGGCAGCTATCACTGCAGCGCCCGGGGAGCAAACGGGGGTAAGGTGCCTTGTGGGGCAGTTGTGGCCTAATGGTTAGAGAGTCGGACTCGTAACCAGAAGGTTGCCGGTTCGGTTCTCAGTACCGGCAGGTAACAACTGACGTGTCCTTGAGCAAGGCACCTTACCCCCGTTTGCTCTCCGGGTGCTGCAGTGTTAGCTGCCCACTGCCCCGGTGTATGTGTGTTCACGACTTGAAGTGTGTGTGTTCACTATTCACTGGTTGGGTTAAATGCAGAGGTCACATTTCGGGTATGGGTCACCATATCTGACAAAAAAAAAAAATAGGTCACTTTGCTCAAGGGCACATCAGTTGTTACCTGCCGGTACTGGGAATCGAACCGGCAACCTTCCAGTTACGAGTCCAACTCTCTAACCATTAGGCATTTTCACCAGTAGTACATGTGTAGACAGTTCAGTTGTGTGCTTGACAGGCCTGTAGTGCAATAAACAAAACAATATAGCAGCATTAAGTTAGGGGGATATGAGGGGGTTGTGGAATCAGCGGGGGGTAGAGTTCAACAGGCAGACAGCTCTGGGAAAAAAGATGTTTCTCAGTCTCCTGGTCCTTGTCCGGAGGCATCTGAGGCGCCTGCCGGAGCATTCTTAAGGACTCTTCTCACCCGGCAGTCTGTGGGCCGGGTGAGAAGAGTCCTTAAGAATGCTGCGAGCTCGATGCAGACAGCGTTTCCTCTGAATGTCCTCCATGGATGGAAGTGGAGTCCCTGTGATGCGTTGGGCGGTTTTCACCACCCGCTGCAGTGCCTTGCGCTCTGCAACAGAGCAGCTCCCATACCAGGCTGGTTAGGATGCTCTCTACTGCGCAGCGGTAGAAGTTCACCAGGATAGCTGAAGACAAGTTGGTTCTTCTTCAGGGTCCTCAGGAAGAAGAGGCGCTGGTGAGCCTTCTTGACCAGGCTGGAGGTGTTGGTGGTCCAGGACAGGTCCTCCGAAATATGGGTCCCCAGGAACTTGAAGCTGGAGACACGCTCAACAGCCATCCTGTTAATGTGGATGGGGTCATGTGTGCCTCCTCTCTCCTTCCTGAAGTCCACGATGAGCTCCTTTGTCTTGAAGGTGTTAAGGAGCAGGTTGTTGTCTGAGCACCATGTGGCCAGGTGCTGGACCTCCTCCCTGTAGGCAGTCTCATTGTTGTTGCTGATGAGACCAATCACTGTAGTATCGTCTGCAAACTTAATGATGGCATTAGATCCATTCACAGGCCTACAGTCGAGTGTGAAGAGGGAGTAGAGAAAGGGGCTCAGAACACAGCCCTGTGGTACGCCAGTGTTAAGTGTGATGGTGGTGGAGCAGATGTGGCCTGACCTAACAAGCTGAGGTCTGTTTGTCAGAAAGTCCATAATCCAGTTGCAAATGGAGGTGTTAATGCCCAGGTTCCCAAGTTTGGTGATTAACTTGGAAGGGATGACAGTCCAAGTGTGAGAGTACAGAGTGCAGTGCTATGGAAACGGCATCCTCTGTGCTCCTATTGCTGCAGTAGGCAAACTGGTATGGGTCCAGTGTGGACGGAAGGGGTCCTTTAGGTGAGCCAGGACCAGCCGCTCAAAGCACTTCATAACAATAGCTGTGAGTGCTACAGGGCGGTAGTCATTCAGGCACGTTGGGCAAGAGTGTTTCAGCACTGGCACAATGGAGATGGATTTAAAGCATGCTGGCACAGCTGCTTGGGCGAGGGACAGGTTGAAAATATCCGTAAAGACCCCAGCGAGGTGCTCTGCACATGCCCTAAGTACACGACCGGGGATGCCGTCTGGTCCAGCAGCCTTTCGTGCGTTGATCCGGCTCAGTGCCATGTAGACAACTGAGGAGGTGAGTGTGATGGTCGGGTGGTCATCTAAGGGTGTGAGCTTGGTGGCAGTTTCCTTATTGTCTCTCTCAAAGCGAGCATAAAAGTCATTAAGCTCGTTCAGGAAGACAGCATCTGTGGCTACGGGGGTGGAATGGCTGGGTTTGTAGTCGCTGATGGCCTGGATGCCCTGCCACATGCGTCGAGGATCAGAGTTGGAAAAGTGCTCCTCTAGCTTTAGTTTGTAGCAGTGCTTGGCCTTTTTGATGTCCCTCTTCAGATTTGCCCTGGAAGTGCTGTAGGCCTGTGCGTCACCTGAGCTGAAGGCAGTGTTGCGCTACTTCAACTGGAGGCGCACTTCCTTGTTCATCCATGACTTCTGATTTGGGTATGTAGTGATCTGCTTCTGGGTTGTAACACTGTCTATGGTGATGTTGATGTAATCCAGTACAGAGGAGGTGTAGCTGTCTATGTCCGTATGAAAGCCACAGGTGGCCTGAGAAGCAAACATACTCCAGTCTGTGTCTTGAAACCTGTCCTGGAGTGTGGAGTCTGGTCCAGTGATGGTCCTCACTGATGGCTTCACACGATTGATGAGGGGTGAATACTTGGGGGTGAGAAACAAAGAAAGGTGATCAGATTGACCCAGGTGGGGGAGGGGGTCACGGTGTAAGCTTCAGCCATGTTTGTATAGACATGGTCCAAAGTTTTGTTTCTTCTGGTGTGACAGGAAACATGCTGGTGAAATTTGGGGAGCACTGCTTTATACATTATAAGGAATGTTATATGCAGGGAACTGAACTGTGATGGCATAATGTAACTGAGTGCAGCTGTAACTTCAAACTGCTGTCATGTGATGTAAGTTTAGCATTTAATACTTAGTATTGTAATACTGTTAGCATTAATATGACAACAATTAGTCCGTCTTTGATCTTGGTTGGTGATGGGGTTGCATGAGCTGGAGCTGGGATGGTCAGTCAGGCAGAAGGTTATCGCAGGAGGGTGGTACCGGATGTTTGACTGGAGCTGCTGTAACCTCTAGTTAGGGATGAGACGTATGTGTCTGCATTTAAACTGAAATTGAGAGATGTTGCCTCTAAATGTAGCGAGTTTTAGTGACTTCAATCAACACAAAATTACAATGGTAGAGCGCTTTAATAAACTTGATTGCTTAGAAACCTTTGAAGCAAGTCTTTATCTGTATCTTGATGTAGGCCTACACAACGCAGAGGAGCAAGGTTTTTTTTGTTAACTAATTTGAGTGTATGAGCATGTGCTTGTTTTTTCCCAAACAAAAACATGTAAAACAAAATAATTGCCTTTTACTTCGGTACCTGCGCATTGTTCCGTTATAATTTGTAATGTGAGGTTTTGTAAATTTGCACCAAACAAGTCTAATCAATTTGCTTTAATTTTCATATAACTATTCATGTTTTTCTTATATTTAGCAAGATAGTTGGGCTACTACCAGTTGTGTTCTTGCGTCTCATTCTTCGTTGTTCTGCATTTACCAACAAATATATAATAAAGTAGGCTATTTATTTTGTTTCAAATTGATATCTTTGTCATTTAAAAAACAACAATATATTCTACATAGGCCTAACCCCCCTTAGGAACTTATTTAGGCCTATTTGGCACTAAATAGGCTATAGAATGAATGCGGTAATAGACTAAAGGCTCATTCACATTGGAGGCGATGCGAAAAAACTAAGCGAATGCCTGACAAACCAAGCTTTCATATTAAGAGCGAAATGATTATTGTCCGCTGCTATTTCACTCCAGGTAAGCCAGGTGGCGCTGATGGACAAGTAGTCCACTGTTGTTGTCAGCGAAGAAGACGCTGATGCACGCATTCCTGAAATGCAGCTAAAAGATGCAGCAGGAGGCATACATACTGATGTGAAACGTTGTACAGTATACAAGTAAACATGACTTGAGTATCTTTTCATGCCCGTGTCATATTTTAACTAGAAAAAGGTCTTACTGGTTATGATTGTTGTGCACTACATAAGCATATTTTCAACAGCTAGTCAGTGGTTCTCAACCCTGGTCCTCGGGCCCCCCCTCCCAGGATGTTTTAGATGTCTCCCTATTTAGAACACCTGATTCTACTCGTCAGACCTGCTCCGAATGCTGGTTAGTGTGTTAATTAACCAGCTGATGATTAGAATCAGGTGTTCTAAATAGGGAGACATCTAAAACATCCTGGGAGGGGGGGCCCGAGGACCAGGGTTGAGAACCACTGAGCTAGATAATCTACTTCAGCAAAGATAATGTATGCAGTTATGTTACAAAGTAATCACGCGGATCATAGACATTTATCTGTGTGATATTTTACTGCTGAATTTACCGTTTTTAACTGAAAGAAATTTAAACCACTTTGTTCTTTTGTTATAAGTGACATCTATTTATTTTGAGCTAAAAATCACAATGTAGGCCTACTTATTTATTATTTTATAGACTTGTAGTTAATATTGCAGTGCTTCAAATAATTTAAACAAGCGTACTGATGAATATTATTAAATAAACACATTACATTGGTGTAGTCCTATATGCAACTATGATTAACAACAACCCCAAACAATTTGACAATTCTTACCTAAAACAATAATCTAGAAAAAAACGCAAATAATAAAGGTAAGTTAGTACACATTAGTAATATAATTTGTTCCCCTGTTCAGAGCCGCTGTGCTAATCTACCATGTGTTTATTGCTAAAGAGTTTGCCATCAGTTTTCCATGTGTCTAGTTGGACGGCTTGTGTCTTCGTCCGGCGAATGTGAAAAAATTTGTCGTACTGGATGAAAATAAAAACGTTGCTTTTTCGGCGTGCAAATGTTCACATTCTATGTGAATGGCTTCAGAAGAATCTATTGTTTTTGTTCTTGAACGTTATCACGACGAACATTCGCACCGAATATTTGCTGCCAGTGTGAATGGGACTTGAACAGTGCAATTGAGCTACTTAAAAACAATAATAAAAAACAACTAGAAAGTAAAGTTTAATAACAAACTCTATGTTGGCTTGACAAAGCCTGGTTTGAAGAGTTTGAAATAGTTTTACAATACAAGCTTAAGGTTTTGAACATTATAATTCCCATACGAAAATGATAGTGTTTTGGTGTAATTATAGTTTTACTACAGTAACCATGTTTTTGGTTGTAACTGTACAGTATATACATTTTTTCTCTTTATCTGTTTCTAATATGTTAATGTCTTGTTTACAATGTTTTTATGATGTAGGCCTAAATGTTAAATAAAAAACAATCTTACACAAGTTCAAGCGTTTATCCTTGATTTCGAATGATGTTAGCACGATTAGCATGTTGCTAGCACGATGCTAGCAGGATTAGCATGTTGCTAGCACGATGCTAGCAGGATTAGCATGTTGCTAGCATGTTTGCTAACACGATTAACATGTTGATAGCATGATGTTAGCACAATGCTAGCACGATTAGCATGTTGCAAGCATGTTTGCTAACACGATTAACATGTTGGTAACATAATGCTAGCACGATTAGCATGTTGATAGCATGTTTGCTAACACGATTGGCATGTTGATAGCATGATTAGCATGTTGCTAACATGTTTGCTAACACGATTAGCATGTTGATAGCATGATTAGCATTTTGCTAGCATGTTTGCTAACATGATTAGCAAGTTGCTAGCATGATGTTAGCATGATTAGCATGTTGCCAACATGTTTGCTAATATGATTAGCATGTTGCTAGCATGAAGCTAACAAGATTAGCATGTTTACTAGCATGATTAGCATGTTGCTAGTATGATACTCCAACCCCCGTGTCTCTACGACGTTCTAATGAAAAGATATAGGTTTTGCTAAACGGTTGCTAAGTTAATATGTTTGGTTGTCATGGGCGTGGCTTCGTAGCTTAATAACGTTCCTGGGATGCTGATTGGTTTCCTAAGTCAAATGAGCCCACCTCCTTGTCTCTGACACTGTGCAGCAAAGATATGCTTATGGGCCTTTTATAATGGGAGTCTATGGGACTTACATTACATTTACATTTATGCATTTGGCAGACGCTTTTATCCAAAGCGACTTACATTACATTGTACTATACATTTGTACATTTTTTTTGTATAATAAGCAAGTGGGGGTTAGGTGCCTTGCTCAAGGGCACCTCAGCCGTTACCCGCCAGCCCTGAGAATCGAACCAGCAACCTTCTGGTCATGAGTCCAACTCTCTAACCACTGGGCCACGACTGCCCAACGTTGCTAGGTTGCAGTAAATAGTTGCAAGGGGCGTGGCTTCATAGCTTCATGATCGTCCTGAGAGATTGATTGGTTGCCTGAGTAAAATGAGCCCACCCACTTGTCTCTAAGTGGTTGTATTGCTAAGATATTCAACATGGGCCATTTATAACGCCTTATATATACAAGTTTCTACGAAATCTTCGCTCTGAGTTATGAGCCGTCAAATTTTGTCACAATGTTAAGTCTATGGGAAATTTAGTGGTTTTCAGAGTCTGGTTTTCGAAAACCAGAACCTGGATCAGTTAGAAAAGATATAGCACCAATAGTGGGATCAGTCTGAAGGTTTGTGGAAGTTTTGGTGGATGTAGCATGAAAGCTCTAGGAGGAGTAGCAGTCAGAAATTTTGGGGATCAGAATAATAATAATAAGCTTAAATAGAAGAACAGTATGTTGGCTAAAAAATAAATCATCTCAAGGAAAATTCCTTCACTGTGACAGCGCTACATGACTAATAAATTGCACATATCATTACACGTCACGTGTCTTTAAAATGTGTGTGAAAATCACTGCAGTGTGAACCAAAATCAAACGATCCCGAGATGCATCTTCTGTGTATTTTCCAGGAACTCTATATGAAAAGTGCTTTACTTGCATGCCCTTTAATATCCCGTGCCTTTTATTTGCACAGTAACAGCTCAAAAATCTTGGCTTCATTAAGACTCTGCTGTGTTCTGTTGGTGCTTGTATGGAGAATCCATACATTTGTACAAACAATTAGCTTCAATACATTTTTTGGCAATTTTATATTTTGCTTCATACTTTTGAAAAGTCGTGAAAGTGAAAAGTTGTGATGCCTACCTTGCGCCTCCGTTGTTCTTTTTTTGCCAGTAAATACATAAAAAAACTGTATTTTTTAAAGCTGTCGTATGTGTCATTTAAAGACAGCAATATGCTACATAGTTATAACCTTACAATGTTGATTTATTTAGCACCAGGAAAAATGGAGAAGTATATAGGCTTACACACGCTATAGAGCACTGCGACAGCCCTTATTTAACATTAAATTGATGAACTGCAGTAAATACTGTTGTATACCAATATTTTCTATGGTAAGCTTCGAAAACACACATTTTTACTGCATTTACTTATTGTGTGCACAAAATTTAGTCACGTGGCAAAGAGTTTGGCAAAGACACCATTATAGTTTACATTAAAACCAATACAATTCTCATTATAACCATCAAATTTTCTATTGTGTTTTGGGAGAAATTCTATTGTTTTTTCAGCAGGGAAGATATAATGGTAAGACTCTCACTGAATTAATACTCTTACAGAATGAACTTTATTACTGAATTTCACTGGAAGTATTTATGTTTGTTTTGAGTATGTTTGTTTTGAGTAAATAAAGAACTGTAGCCTATTACTTTAGTCAATTATTAAAATATTACAAATGTTACATAGGCTATATTGAAATTAGCAAAGCAGTTAGATTGATTGTACATTTGTTATAAACGTGGAGCCAGGCGCAAGCTAACACAGATGCGCTCGTGGAGACTTGCGGTACGGAGTTAAGCATTACGCGCATTACGAAACAGGCTGCGTGTGTGCGACAAATGTAAACGTCTCACCCGTGAAATGCGGGATACGCGCTGTGCACGCAGGGCAGAGAGACGCGAGTATGAGAAGCATTCCGAGACACAGGCTGTATGTGTGCGATCTTCTGAATTGGGAATAGCAAACATCATAGACAAATTTCTAGAATTAGAATCTATTGGGATAAAATGTGTAAGATAACGTTCATGTACTAATAATAACATCTAAGAATGTATATTTTATTCCCCAGTACTGAGGGGAGCTATTGATGTGTTGTGACCACAGATCAGCGCTGTTTTGAAACATTTTTTTTGCCTAATGATAGATCTGACCCTGCATACGCCACAATTCCACTCGCTCTCTCTCTCTCTCTCTCTCTCCCGCTTTCAGTGTGTTATTTTGTAATGGTGGGTGTTTACGCAGGCTAGGGCAGTGCTGATTGGGCAGAATGGAGGTGCGCTCACTCAATTGGTTAGTAAGAATGCCACTCAAGGCGGGCCGGGCAGTCATGCTTTTGCTTTGACTAGAACAGACGCGTTTCATATTTTTCACATCGCGTCCACATCGCAGCCTTTGCGATTAGCAAATTGCAATTGTCTCAAATCCTAATTTCCACCACGTCTCATTCCTGTACAGAATGCAACAGAGTGCTGCGATCATACACCGACAGCTGCGGTTCAGCCGCGGGGTGCGCAATGCAAACGCGCTGCTTACCCAAGCAATATCGGGGAAACTTTTTTATTTATCACTTTGGTAGTTAACGTTACATAAAGACAATAAAACGGGTGGCTGCATGGCAGCAGACCAAATCAGTCCCCGTCACCAGGATTGTTAACACAGTCCGTGCACGCTGTTATCAAGTCATAAATGTTGCAGTCGTTTGTTACAGAGAATGAATATAAACACAACCATCATTATTGAATAATAAAAAGAAGACCCATTCTTATTTCTTAGTACATCACGCATTTTAGACCGCCATGTTTGCCCCTTGAATCTTAATGTAAAGCAAGATGTGATTGGCTGAAGCAAGAACGTGCCCCATTGGTCAACAAAGGTGGATGTTACCCGATTGGCTTGAGTGAATAGTGGGCGGAGTCCACAAATGCGTGCACTGATCCACAAATGCGTGCAGCGATCCACAAATGTGTGCAGCGATCCACAAATGTGTGCAGCGATCCACAAATGTGTGCACTGATCCACAAATGTGTGCAGCGATTTACAAATGAATGTCAATAAAATATATTTGTAAATTTTTTTTTTATTTGCAAATCTCATTGTGTTTATTTGTGAATTTCGTTCATTTTTGTGGAACCTCTAACATATATTTATGGTTTGCTTTTTGCAAATGTGGATTTAAAAAATGTTTGTAAAACTCTCTACATTTATTTGCGGATCATAGTATATTTATTCAGAATAATGAAACAATTCTGACGCCATAGCGGCGCCTCAAATCAGCTGCCTTTTCGCACATTTATTATGTCCTGCATGGCAAATGGAACATAATGCACTAGATGGGAGATAGGGGGTAATCCAAACAGTGTAAACATTAACATTAAAGTCTTATTTTTACGTCAGTGTCACAGAAGCGGTTGCACGTGAGTGTCTTCCGGTTCCGAGACATGCGCAAATCCACTGAATAAAAAAACATATCTGACCTGTTTCAAGTCGTCACAGTACATTGAATGTCTTAAAGGCTTAATGGAAGAGGCGGGGTGGCCGATCTCTGAAAACGCTTTAGAAAACTGTTTCGGGCCGAGTGCTAAAACAAACTCGTAGCCAATCAGCAGTAAGGGGTAGAGGTCGACCGATATGGGTTTTTCTCTGGCCGATGCCGATTTTTAGAAATCAGGGCAGCCATAATGCAGATTTTTTTGGACTGATATGATTTTCTTTTTTTATCTCATAAAATCTAACAGTTAAGTAATAAGAAGTGATACAGAAAATTGCTTAAATTAAACAACACAAGCCTCCAATCAGTGCACTTGTATAATTTAGATAAAAAAACAATGTATCTTAAATATTAAATACACAAAAACAGGTAATCAAAACTTTTTGAAGAAAAAAATAAAGTTTTAGTGCACAAAAACGTACATATAAAATAATATAATAAATAAAATAAACAAAATAAGTGTTACACACAGTAGCAAATGTTTATTGAAGGGTAAAAGCAATAAATAGTAATAGCAGTAGCCTAATTCCTAATAATACATTGCTCAAAACTTTTAAGCACCTTCTCAAACTGAAGCATGCGTTTTGTTTATGTTTGTTGTTGACAGACGGAGGGAAATTCTCCGGTAGAGAAACAGAATTGTTAACATCGGAGTTTATCTATATAACACAGGCTACTATAATAATTTTGCTGCTTGGCTCGTTGCTAGGTTAGCATGCGGGCGATCATGCCGGTGGAATTGTATATTTTTTATCATGCCGGTGGAATGGCAAGCTGCTTGCTGCAAGAGGCAGTGTCACATGTTTCACAGCAACGCTTAGCTGCTCGCAGATGCACCTGAATTTAAATCAGCCTAATTTGCAGCACAGTCGGCCGATGCCGATTAATTAAAAAATGTCAAAAATCAGCCGATCAATCGGTCAACCCGATCAATCGGTCAACCTCTAGTAAGGGGTGTGTCCACTTATTGACAGATGGAAAGTGAGGGAATGCTCGCATTGCACAGCACGTATAAGAGTGAAGCAGGAAGAGGCGTGTTCCGTAGTAGTGCGTTTTGTTGTCGATTTGAAATCAGAACAGCCGTTTTCAGATATCGGTCACCCCGCCTTTAAAAACGATAATACAAATTTTCTTACGCAGCGTTGCAGTGATTATTTTAAATGATTCATACATGTACATCATTACTTTTGTAAAATTCATTTGCACTTGTAATCTTTAATCAAAAACATTAAGCTCCTCTCCCTACCTAAACAACAACTCTTCTCTGCATGACATAATACCAAAAAAAGAGGTAGGATTATACTCAGTGGTCGAATTGTAAAAAAAAAATAAGGGTGATGTTGTGCTCAAATATTTGATGATTTACAGACAAATATTTTTATGATTTGCTTTATAAATTATATATTATAATAATTAAAATATAATTATAAGTGGGATGGTGCTTTTACAGGGGGGATGCTTTTTGTCATATTTTTCAACAAGGTGGATGCCATCCCCTCGCATCCCCCCTCAAAGCGAGCCCTGACTATACTGACTGTCCAAGGAGTTCCGGTTGTGTATTAGGCCAACAAAGATCCAATCAATTAGGAGAGGGTGACATGAAGTCCCGCCCTACTTTTTTCAAATTTTAGAAGCCGTTTTACTCAGATGATTTCATGATGATTTCATGGTGACTTTAAAATTATTGCTGCGTATTTCAGGATTACTGCAAAATCCTACCGTTTGCCATTATCAGTCATGGTCAGCAGTAAATACATTTGGTTTATATATACACTGTGTACTTAAGTTACCTAAACAGGCCGTCACGATTTTTTTCTTTTTTGTCTCGTTTATGTTTATGTATAATATTCTTAAGTGTTCACTTTAGAATCTTTAATATTTTTATATTGTTTTTGTAATGTCCGATATAATAATGTTAGTCATGCTGGCAGAATATATGAATCATATAATTATATTATATATATTTATATATAATTATATATAAATGTCCACTCTAGAATGTGTTTACTAATGTAATAAAATTTTTTTAGGTGTACTCTGTTGACTGTGAGGAGCAGAGTGACAGCTTGGAGTTTGTAGTTCCCAGAGACTTGGCAGATGGTTTTGTCAACAACAAGAAGGAGAACTACAAATTCAGGTAATGTGAAGGAATTATTATGTACAGTATTGCAACAGTGGCGGAGCTAGAGTTTTATCTATGGGGTGACCAGGGGGTGGCCAAGGCTACTTTAGGGAGTCCACAGACCATGACAGAAAATTAGTGTGTAACCCTGACCTGGCATCAAATTATCATAAATAAATCCTAGGATTGCTAATTAGAGGTACAAGTGATAATTTACCTCCCAGAGTTTCTCGATCTGTGTCAATGAGATTAATGTAATTCTAAATGTAAGTAGATTAAATAAATTATCAAATATAAATAATGAAAATGTTAAAAACATAGTTTAACCCTGATAACTCAAAGCAGCACCAGAAGTGTCTTTAAATGTAGATCAGAGCATGTCAGATGTTATAAGTATAAAACATATAGAGACATAATGACAAATTCATTGATGCTGATTATTGCCCTTGATGTTGTAATCTTGATTATTACTTTCAGATATTAGAATACATGAAAATGTTACAAAACAATCTGAGAAGCATTTATGAATGATTGTATTGCTGTTTTTACGCTTTATCAAAGTGCACAATTATTTTCTAAGGAAAATACAAATTTTAACGGTTATTCAAACGAGAAATATATAGAAAACAATTAAACATTCAACATCACTAAAACACTCAATGGCTTCAGTTTATACATGAAAGAGTCTGGCTAATCTGCACATTGAATCTCTTTCTTACATCGTATCTGTACGCAGTTGTTCATGATAAACTTTATGAGCGTGACGCACTTCAAAACAACTCTTCTTCACCGGTGAATCATGTAAATGCCTTTGATTGACCAGTATATTCATATGATGAATTGTGATTGGGTGTAATGCATAAAGCTGTAGCAGATCAAAATTTAATGCTGTCATTGACATTCGTTCATTTTCACTTAATCTTATTTAGATTGCATCTGTAGTTTATATTATGCAGGGGCCGTTTTTACCTTTTATCTTGAATTTGGAGGGCAGGTTTTTTTACCTCATTTTCCGACCCTGATATAAACAATGTATGTTGGGAACCGATTTCTCTTATCTAATTAATTATCTCTTAATGGAGCCTAACGTTAACTTGCATTGCATAATGAAAAGTTGTTTAGCAATCCTTAACCCAAGGCTAGAGTGAAACTTATTTAAAATGCAATGTTTCCTTATGGTGTATTTCTAAAGTTTGTTTGAAGTAACGTTACATCTGCTTAGAATGTTAAAAGAAATAGGGGATCTCTCCCAACACAGTTTATATTTATCTAAGGTTAGAAAATGCTTGGAAAACTTTACATTTGGGCAACATATAATGATGTAAGAAAGTTAGAAAGTAGGTAGATAACACTACTAGGGTATGGTTCAACAAAAAAACGTATCTGGCTTATTAGTCTGACATGAAATGGCTAGCAAGGATCCATGTTTCCATTTGTTTCAGTAAATTGCAGCGGTCCATTTGCTTCTTTTCTGTCTTTCGTCAGTCTATAAAAGGAAATCTCTGATTTTGCACTGTACAATCCATTGCAAAATAACTTTTTCCCGTTTTAAACAGAATAAAGATAGCAGTAAACGCTGCTGCATTCAGTCTGACTTGGTGACGTCACATGCAAGCGTTGCAGCCGAACATCAAAATAAAAGTTTCATTCAACGAGAGCTGAAATCAAATGTCAATCAACATAAGTAGCGAATCCAATTTTGGGGTGGCCCTTAGGGTGGCCAGTTGGATGCCAGGGGTGTTCAATTCCACCCGGGACCCCCCTCTGGTTCCGCCACTGTATTGCAAGGACCCATCTAGACAGCTATAATCTTAAATTTCAGGTAGGAAATTCCAAGAATTGGTTCTTAACATTATTTTAAATGTTAGAAATGTATTGCTGAAACACTATGTAGTACTGAATTGTAGATTTAGACAACTAAATAGATTTTCACCATTTTCGTGTTCTGGATTTTACGGAGCCCGTCTGGTCACCTGTCGGAGAAAAAAAACAAGACCTGCAAATACGTGGCCACTGTTTTGTAATTCGTTCCCTCAGTTTTAAAAAACGTACTTGCAGATTCTAAAATTGTTCCCTCAGTTTAACCAAATCCGTACCCACAATTACATAAACCGTTCCGACAGTTTTGCAAATTAGACCCTAATTTTACCTAAACATTTAAATTGTCATATATTAGGGCCGATATGATATAAATGAACATCTTAAATAAGATTAATGTTAATGGGCATTAAATAAATATTTATTGATTATATGTCTTTAAATTTATATATTTTTTCATTAAATTATTAATGAAAATGAATCATTAAATTATTAGTTAATTGTACAGACGATGCGCATATCTATCGTCAATTAGTTAAAATGTTAAAAACATGCAAATGCAAAAACAACACACTCAAGTCAATGCGAGTGAGCTCCACATTGGAATAGGCTTGTGCCGGTGTAAAATTTTCATGTTGCGGTAATTGATGATGATTTTATTACCATACCTGTCAACACTCCCATTTTTGCCGGGAGTCTCCCGTTTTTCACACCCATCTCCCGCCACCCTCGCGTTTTCTTATTTCTCCCGTAAAACTCCCGTATTTCAGTTATTTTTCTTTTAAACTCCCGGACCGATGGGAACCGGAAAGCGTTTGCGTATACAAGGGGAATTATTCATATCCCCGCTAAAAACTTTCTCTTACACCGCTAAAGGTCTGTATATTCCACTCCGCGTTTTCCATTTAATGGCTGCTCACAGTCTGTGTCCGCTCACTGGAGACGACAGATCATTCCATCGTCAGAAAGATGCAGTAGAACCTACATTACAGCTAGAGCTTGATCTACAGAAGTAATATTTTCGTAGTTTTTAAAGTATTTCTGTCGGTAATGTGTTTTTGCTCTTGGTCTACTGTAACAATACTATTTTTGGAAGTTTGCCTATTTAAACTAGTTAAACCGATATCATCTTTTAACACCACATTAGCTGTTGTTGTTACACTTTCTATGCTTTCACAAAAAAAAAACGTGTTATGAAAAGAGTGTTGTGTTCTGCAGACAACTCTAAATAAAACAGGTTATAGAGTTTATTTCTAATATTTCCTGTACTGTGACCATAAGGAGTTCTTGTAAATAATAATGGCAATAAATCCATCCATTCATGTAACATTCCACTAACTAATAAACAAAGTTAAAACTACGGGAAGCGTGAAGGGACAAACTGCTCGTACATTTTTAAACCATGTGTATTTCATATCTGATGTTGAGATCTCTGACAAAATGTAAATATTAAATTAAAATGATATCTTGCAGAGCTCATTAAACATTAATGTCTTATTATTCTGAATAAATATATTGATTTACATTTAAGAATGTAAATTCTTACATTTAAAGAGAATTCATGCTCGATGAAGCAGCACAGAATAAGGGCCAGCAGATCTCCGCACTCCGTAGAAAACTCACTGGAATTCCGTGGATTTTAGCGCTTGTTATTGAGTACACACACACACACAACGTGAGCACGTTACTATGCGCTGTTTGCTGTGATAGATATTAATGAGCCGAACAATGTGATATTTGAGACCTTTGAAACAGCAAGAATGAACGATAGGTGAACCTAACCTAAACATTGTGTTGTGAACATGCGGAAAAGTCTCATTATTACAAACTAAATTTAGGCAGTAATGTAATGATGTAACAACCCCTTTCATTTAGCTTTAAACTCTATAAACAATAAAATGTATACTTTTTCATACAGTATATATATTATATAAATATGGTCTTGACATGCACATTAAATGATCAATAAACATCAAATTAAATTAAATTTGTTAGTTAAAATGAATTCAGAGTCATTTGGTCTGGTCTATTCAGAGTTTAAAGTCACCATGCAATTAAAAATGATAATTGATCATTTTTTAAATACAAATTTTTTTACACAGCATTGCAGTGATTATTATAAATGATTTTTCCATGTATATCATTATTTTTGTAAAATTAATTTGCACTTAATCAAAAACATTAAGCTTCTCTCCCCCTCTAAACAACAACTCTTCTCTGCATGACATAATGCCTGAAGAAGAGGTAGGACTATACTGATTGTCCGATGAGTACCGGTGGTGTATTAGGTTAACTTACAACGTTTCATGGTGACTTAGCATCAATCAATAACAAAGGTTCTCTGCCTCTTTTTAAATAAGCAGAACCAAATCTGCTGTCATTTGCATTTAAATGCATAAACAGGGAGCATTTTAAGACTATCTGAACACATTTAAACATATTTATATTTGTGTACAAAAACACATTTTAAACTATTCTGAAGAATTCTGCAGATTTTCCCCAAATTTTCAGAATGAACAAAAAAGTCTGCAGATTCTGTATGGCCCTGTTATTAGGGTATAAACAAGTTGAAAAGAAAACTTGATGTGAGCAAACAATGGAAGATTGTTTGAAGTATGAAGTACACACAACAAGATAACTAAAAGTACAATTGTAAGCTCATGTTACGTGGCTCTTAAAAAACGTTTTTACCGCCAGTTTTTTTTGTCTGAAGCCCTGATATTCACTTTTTCTGGCTTGAGATTAATACTGAGCATTTCCAAGAAAATTTCTAGGAATGTTTTCTAGACTGGCTTTTACAATATAGAATATACCAAGTTATACAGTTGGTGGCACCAGCCCTTAATTTGGTAGCACCAGAGTCGTGGGGTGAGGCTAGAAAAAACACTAAAACTACATCCAAACGTGTTTAATACACCAATAAATTAATTACAAATTAATATAAATCATAATTGTTTATATACACACTCTCTTTCAACACTTCAACCATATTTAAAGCACATCTTTAACAAACTAAAATTATTATATGCTACTTTTAACAACTCGTATGAGGAGAACACAATTCCGTTAATATGAGTGAGTGTTTTTGGGCCCGTTTTTTGTTGTTTGATAAACATTATAAACAGCTCTTCATTATGCTGCTGCCCTTTTAAGAGCGAGTATATAGATATACGTATCTAAACTGCGACACATGCGTTTCCCAACTGTTTATGTTCATGAAACGGACTACTTTTACAAGGATACTTGCTAATATTAGAATTATGATGTCATTTTGTGTTTATATGTATAATAAAACTACATTTAGACCTAATGTTATAGACAGCGTCACATTCAAAGACTTTATAGGTGACAGTTATATGGAGTTTGTGGTGAGTAACTAACTCATGAATGCGCTAAATCTAAGTTTGCATTTGCTGCACGAGAGCGAACAACGAGAGTATGTTGGCGATAGGCGGCACACACCTGATCCCCACGTGAGTGAGAAGCGGAAGTTAATTCACACAAGGAGTCCAAAAACTGGTCGCACCGGCAGGAAAAATAGGCAGGAAAAATATGCGACCATTTGGTCGCAGTCTAGAGCCCTGGTTTTACTACAGCTTAAAGTGCAAAAAGGTTAGCATATTCACTTTTTCTGGCTTGAGTTTTGAACGGTGAGGTGAGGAACTCTGAGGGAAGACTTGTGGCAGGAATGCAGAGAAACTGCACCACTGCAGTGGATCTGCTTCTGATTTTATTGTTGGCACAGAAAGATACATTTTTATATCAGGTTCAATTAAAAAAGCATACAATTTATATTTTAAAAGATATATATAAATCTTTTAAAATATAAACTGTATGCTTTTTTGCAGCAGTTATACTTTATGCTTACGTTATGCCATTAAAACAGCGACATCTGCTGACGGACACCATGATGCGTTGTCACAGGAACACGCCAGCTGAAAATAATGAAGAAATTAAGTCGAGGGAGTAGGGCATAGGAATGATCACTTCCATTTGGAACTTTCTCCGTGACGGTTCGGTTCGGTGCACATACCGTTGCACCCCTAATATCGAGACTATCTCTGTATCTATCCATATGTACGGAAACTCTGTAAGACACCTTGCGAAGGGACGGTGTATTGACAAGCGAACTATATACAATATTTACAATACTGGGCCAGGTGCAAAACACTACCAAAAGCCCATAACTTGCTGAGTTCCCAAATGAAATCCCCATTTGGACCGGGGGCTTACATATCGTTCTCTGGATGCCTCCAGCACTAGGTCCCCAAAAGAGGGACTGGCTGCCACATTCAGTCTATAAAACCTAGTAAAAGTGGATGGAGATGATCACGTGGCTGCCTCACAAATATTCTTCAAATAGGATCCATGACATAAATCAAATCAAATCACCTTTATTGTCACATCACCACGAGTGGTAAGTGAAAGTCTTGGGTGCATGCTCCATACAAGTAGAATGCAGTTGGACAGACAAACAACTGTGTGACAAACAACTGTATGACTAAACAACCTTGTAAAGTAAGTGACAGTATGTAGTGCAGGCAAGCAGTGCAAATTATAACAGATGGACTGTACCAAAAAGACAATATACATTGACACATATGCACATTATATATATACACAAGATATACACATTGGACGATGTCTATTTAAAAACATTAAATTTAAAAAATATAAAAGAATATACAGATATGCACATGGAGTATATGTGTGATGGTTTAGCACATGGTGCAGATTGTTAATGGATGGTTTGCATTAGTCCATGATACTGTGGTGTATGGTATGGTGAGGAGTGAATGTGTGGAGTGTGTCAGTTTAAGTGTTGAGTTTTAAGTGTTGAGCAGTCTAATAGCCTGAGGGTAAAAGCTGTTCTTCAGTCGGCTTGTGCGCGACTGGATGCTCCGGTATTGTCTGCCCGAATGTGGCAAGGAGAGCAGCCTGTGATTCGGGTGGCTGGAATCAGTGATAATCTTTCTGGCTTTCCTCATACACCGCCTGGTGTAGATGTTCTGAAGAGAGGGAAGCGCATCTCCCACCAAATGACGGTGTCCCGTCGATGGTGATGGGGCTGTATTCCTTGTCCTGTCCCCTGAAATCTATCACCAGTTCCTTGGTTTTATTAATGTTAAGTAGGAGATGGTTCTCCTTACACCAGTGTGTCAGACTGCATACCTCCTCTTTGTAGGCCGACTCGTCGTTGTTGGTGATCAGGCCTATCACTGTCATGTCATTGGCAAATTTCACGATGGTGTTGGAGCTGTGTGTGGCTATGCAGTCGTGTGTGTACAGGGAGTAAAGAAGTGGACTTAGAACACAACCTTGGGGCGCTCCGGCGTTGAGAGTCAGCGGGGAGGAAGTATTGTTTCCCATTCTGACAACTTGATGTCTGTCTGACAGGAAGTCCAGAATCCAGTCACACAGGGATCTGTCTAAACCTGGAGCTGCAGAACAAGCTCCAGGCTAAAGCCCATGATGTCGCGACCCCTCGAGTTGAGTGGGCCCTTAACCCTGGTAACGGAGTTCCATCCACCTCTTTATAGGCCATCTGAATTGTTTCTACAACCCAGTGGCAAAGCCTTGACTTTGATAATGACTTGCTCTTGCACTCTGATTTAAAGCATACAAACAACTGATCTGTTTTTCTAAACAACTTTGTTCGCCATAGAAAGACTGACAATGCTCTCACTGGGCAAATTAGTAGATGGAGTTCAACCGACTGTCTAAGGCAGGGGTAGGCAACGTCGGTCCTGGAGTGCCGCTGTCCTGCAGATTTTAGCTCCAACCTTAATCAAACACACCTGAACAAGCTCATCAGTGTCTTCAGAATTACCAAAACTACAGACAGGTGAGTTTTTTTTCAAAGTTGGAGCTAAAATCTGCAGGACAGCGGCACTCCAGGACCGACATTGCCTACCACTGGTCTAAGGTGTAGTTCAGACAACACTCTAGGCAAAAAAAAAACTGGGTTAGGGTGTAATATAACCTTTGCATCCTCTGGCATGAACCTACAGCAGCTTTTGTGTACCGACAGAGGTTGAAGTTCCCTGATCCTTTTGGCTGAATTTATAACCAGAAGGAAAGCAGTCTTTAGGGACAGCCGTTTCAGATCCATCGATTCAAGGGGCTCGAATGGGGGTTGCTGAAGTGCCCTCAAGTCCCACTGCGGTACGACCTGTCTAGTACTGTGTGCTGTACATCTTAAAGCCCCCTTGAGAAACTGGGAAATTGAGGGGCACAGGCTCTTTTCAGGGTAGTGACTACATTTACATTTATGCATTTGGCAGACGCTTTTATCCAAAGCTGTCTTTGGTACTATTGTACTATACATTTGTACATTTTGTATAGTAAGCAAGTGGGGGTTAGGTGCCTTGCTCAAGGGCACCTCAGCCGTTACCCGCCAGCCCTGAGAATCGAACCAGCAACCTTCTGGTCATGATTCAAACTCTTTAACCACTGGACCACGACTGCCCTGCATGACTACTCTGTCTGGCAATCCCATAGCAACTAACCCAGCCCTTTCAGGTTCCAGGCCCAGAGCTTGAGACTCCGAGGGAATGGGTGAAACAATCTGCCCTGTGCTTGGGATAGTAAATCCCTTCTGACTGGGAGTTCCCATGGTTTCCCACACAGGAAGGGTGGAATGTCTGAGAACCATACCATGTAAGGCCAATTTGGAGCCACCAGAGTTTGATTCACTTTCTCCCCCTTCATTCTCTGAAGAAGAGGTTGAAGAAGGCTGAATGTAGAAAATGCATCAAGCTGTCCTTGAGGCCACTGATGTGCTAAGGCATCTGTTCCGAGTGGAGGATTGTCCTTCCCCAAGGAGAAGAACAGGGAGCTGTGTGTCGATTCCCTGGAGGCGAACAGGTCCGCTAATGCTCTACCACCTCGGGGTGGAGTCTCCACTCTCCTGGGTTTGGTCCGCCTCTGGACAACTGGTCTGCTGCAACATTCGTAGACCCAGGCACACGTACTGCTCTTAGTGACAGAAATTGCTTTTGAGCCCATACCCAGAGGTTGTGTGCCAGTTGACACAGTACAGGAGACCAGAGGCCCCCTTGTCTGTTGATATATGCAGCTGCTACAGTTCTGTTTGTCTGGACTAGTAAATGATACTTCTGAAGTCGAGGGCGAAAATGCTGAAGTGCAAGATGGACCGCCTTCAGCTCCAGCACATTGATGTGCTGTTTTGCCTAGTAACTGTCCCAGCATCCTCTGACGCCCCAGCCTACCTGAGAGGCATCTGTAGACACCAGTTGACGGTGGCATACTGGCCCTAGCATGCTGCCCCTCGCCATGTTCTTCCTGCACCTCCACCAGCGGAGAGCTGCCCACAGCCTCTGTGTAACTGTCACTCATGTTGAGCGAGTCATGTTTACATTCCTCCACAAGCGTGTGTGAGCGCTGCGCTACAACAGCTGCCGGATTACATCAGACACGGAGCAGCAACACCCGGACTCGCTTATTATCATTGTTGGAGACTAACAGAGCAAACCTCACCCGTGAGCTGCCAAAATACAGACAGCACATAACATGCCCCACCAGAGAAGGCAACATACTGGATCACTGTTACACCACAATACGGGATGCATACCACTCTGTTCCCAGAGCAGCTTTGGGTCTCTCTGATCATTGCCTGGTTCATCTTCTTCCGACCTACAGACAGAAGCTTAAATCTGTCAAGCCTGTAGCAAGGACTGTAAAGAGATAGAGCAGCGAAACAGAGCAGGCCTTAAAGGCCTGTTTCGACTGCACAGATTGGAGTGTTTTTGAAGCTGCTGCCACTGATTTGGATGAGTTGACTGACACAGTAACATCCTACATCAGTTTCTGTGAGGACATGTGTATTCCCACCAGAACTCACTTAACATACAACAATGACAAACCATGGTTTACAACGAAACTGAGACCGCTTTGTCAGGCAAAAGAAGATGCTTATAGAAGTGGGGACAAAATCTTGTATAAACAGGCCAAAAACACTCTGACAAATGAGATAAGAGCAGCTAAGAAAAGCTACTCTGAAAAGCTTAAAAAACAGTTTTCAGCCAACGACCCTGCATCCAGTTTGGAAAGGCCTGAAAGACATTACCAATTACAAGCCAACCCCCCAGTCTGTGGGTAATCAACGACTGGCTGACGGTCTAAACGACTTCTATTGTCGTTTTGAAAAGCAGAATTTTACCCACCACACCCGCTCTGACACCATCTCTGCTATACCATTAAAGTCAGAGTAAAGTGACATTAAAATATGTGTTCTGAGTTTGTCACACAAAAGAAAAGTGTGTTATAAACCACCAAGCCAAATTTAAATGGAGAAAAAACATCCAAGTAAATAAAATAAGTTATCAAAATCTTGGAAAAATAGACAGGACTCTCTGCTGTCAAACACTGGGGGCGTGTCCGTCGGTGCTACTTAAACCACGCCCACTCGAGTGAACGCGGCCGTCTCTCAACTGTCAAATACCGCAAGTCTAAATGGATACTAACTTTACTAATGCTACAGGTTATTTGAGTTATTGCAGAGTATTTTCAGTTAATCCATATCATCTAATAATATCTCCTCATCTTAACTGCAAGCATGGCCCATGGTTGCTTAGCAACGACAGACGCCAGAAGAGCGCAAACTCGAGGCTCTTGGGGGAAGAGGAGAAAACAGTGCGGCTCGCGTTTTCCACGCGGTTTTAGAGCGAAAATGTGAATCGCCCCATAAGGGCCGTTTACATTTCGCGTCTAAAACCGCACGGAGAACGCAAGCTGCACTGTTTTCTCCTTTTTTTGACAGCATTGCGCATTAGCAGCGCATATTAGCGCCGCATCTAACATGGTTGCTTAGCAACCTGTCTGTTGACGCTAATTGTTAGGGGCGGGGCCATGCATGCTCGGACGCTCCGTTTTGTCATCGAGTAACCATTTTAGGCCCGCCCAGAAAATCCTGAACACAGAAATGGTGAAAAACTATGTAACGGTTTAACTCCACAATTCATTAATATATACTTTTAAGTCTCTGTAACGTGTTTCAGCAATATATTTCTAACACTTATGATGTGTTTAGAAAGAATTCTCAGATTTCTCTTTACTCGGACTTTAACACCTCCTCTTGACATTCAACCTGCACTTATGATCTGCGAAGAGGACGTGTGTCCGCTTTTCCGCAAACAAAAGATCAGAAAAGCACCAGGCCCAGACAATGTCTCACCCTCCTGCCTGAAAGTCTGTGCAGAGCAGCTGTCACCTATCTTCACGCAGATCTTTGGAGCAGTGTTAAGTCCCTTCATGCTTCAAACGCTCCACAATCATCCCCGTACCAAAGAAACCCAAAATTTCTGGACTTAATGACTACAGGCCTGTTGCTCTAACATCTGTGGTCATGAAGTCATTTGAGAGACTTGTATTGGCCCATCTAAAGGACATCACCAGACTCTTGCTCAATCCCCTCCAGTTTGCTTACCAAGCAAACAGGTCTGTGGACGATGCAGTCAACATAGGACTGCATTACATCCTACAACACCTAGACAGACCAGGGACTTACACCAGGATCCTGTTTGTGGACTTCAGCTCGGCCTTCAACACCATCATCCCGGACCTTCTTCTATCCAAGCTTATTCAGGTACTGGTGCCAACCTCCACCTGTCAGTGGATTATTAACTTCCTGTCAGACAGGCAGCAGCTAGTGAGGATGGGAAAATTTACATCCAGCACATGTTCCATTAACACCGGTGCTCCTCAAGGATGTGTTCTTTCCCCACTACTCTTCTCACTCTACACAAATCAATGCACCTCTACAGACCTGTCTGTCAAACTCCTGAAGTTTGCAGATGACACCACAGTCATTGGCCTTATCCAAGACGGTGATGCATTTGCTTACAGAAGGGAGGTTGCTCAGCTGGCTGCCTGGTGCAGTCAAAACAACCTAGAGTTGAATGAATCCAAGACAGTGGAGATGACCGTGGACTTCAGAAGGAACCCTTCTTCATCCCCTCCCCTCACCATTCTGGACAGCACTGTGGCTACTGTGGAGTCATTCAGGTTCCACAATCTCTCAAGACCTGAAGTGGGTGTCCCAGTTAGACTTTATTGTAAAGAAGGCCCAGCAGAGGCTGTACTTCCTTTGTCAACTGAGGAAGTTCAACCTACCACAGGAGCTACTGATCCAGTTTTACTCAGCTGTTATCAAATCTGTTCTGTGCACTTCAATTACGGTTTGGTTTGGCTCAGGCACCAAATCAGACCTACGAAGACTACAACGGACAGTTCGTAGTGCTGAGAAGATTATTGGTGCTCCATTGCCCACACTTCAGGACCTCTACGATTCCAGAATGAAGAACAGGTCAAGGAAAATCATCACAGACTCTACTCACCCTGGACACAAACTTTTTGAACTGTTGTCCTCTGGCCGGCGCTTCAGAGCACTAAACACCAGGACTTCCAGACACAGATGCAGTTTTTCCCCCCAGGCCATCTCCCTCCTGAACAGTTAACTGCTCCTAAAGAGCAATATTCCACTTATTTTTTACTACTCATAGACCATATATCATAATGCCTTATTACATGTTAATTTATTTCTACATGCAGATAACACTACTTCTGCACACAACATTATCATTTTTCACAAGCGTACATATTATCTGTAAATATGTAAATTCAACAATGTACTACCATGTATAATGTCTCTTATATGTTCTATTCCTATTTTCTGTACTTTAGTCATTTTTTACATATGCATATTTTCTTTTTATATATATTTTACACTGTAAATCTTTATTACAATTTGTCTTGTCATTGTGTTGAATGTGTATACTAGTGACTTCCAACACCAAAGAAAATTCCTTGTGTGTGCAAGCACACTTGGCAATAAAGCTCTTCTGATTCTGATATTATGCAAACTATTGCCCAGAATGCATTGCTTTCTACAGTACATTACCGTTTTAACAGAAAACAGTATATTACTGTCAGAATTTGGCTGTTTTTTAATTTGGTGGGATTCGATCTTGCAAATTCTTGACTGCACCTGGAAGTGACGAACGAGTCTCAAACTCAGGTTGTTCTGACGCTACCCGGAAATAACCCACAAATGTTTACATACACCGTATCTGTCTGGATTAGCCGCTTCGCAGTACACAGCACGGAATATCGGATGGGTTAAAAATGTTCGCTCGGGTCTCGCCGTGCATTAGCTTACGTTCCTGTATGCAATATGCCTTCAGAGCACTTTAATCGACAGATGAAGGAAACTTAACAACAAACTTAACACACACACACACACACACTCTCGGGAGGCTGCCAAAAGACAGACACCCGATCGCACAGTAAGTAGATAACTTTCTGAACAAATTATGTAGCTTTCACATCCTGCACCAAGTGGCGATCAAAGAATCAAAGAACGCTAATTAGGGCATGACCGGCACAGCTGGATTGTCTGAAAGAGTATCCACATCACCCAATCTGGGGATCAATTCCTATACATATGGATATATGTAACGTTGTGGATATATTGTCTTTTCACTCGAATGTTACATTTGCAGCAGCCGCAGCAATGAATGTGTGCTTTGTCTGTGCTGTAAACACGGCATGAGCGCGTGTGTAAACACATTAAGACAAGTTTGCAAAACTGTGGGAACGGATTGCGAAAGCGTGCGTGCGCCGCATGGTTTATGAATTTGTTGGTACAGATTTAAAAAATTGAGGGCACAGTTTACAAAACCGAGAGCACAGATTTTTTTGGTCGTTGGTAAGGTTTATTAATCCGTGGACACGCATGGGAGACCCTCGGACCAGTTGATGGACATGTCACTTGCCCGATTGGGCCAGTGCTGTATCATCACGAAAAATTATAATTTGCTTGTTATTAAGCCTTGCCTATTTGAATATTTTCAAGAAGACAGTCCATGAGAACTGAATCAAGTTCTCTTTAATGTTTATGATATGCATGGAACCAGAAAGCCACATTTTAGACAACGAGCAAAATACGTTCTCTTTCATGACTTCTTATTCATAAACAGACGTATCCACACAAAATGATGCCCTAATGTCCATAGTAGCAAGTATGCTTGCCTAAATAATCCATTTTGTCTTAAATTAACAAACAGTTTGGAAACAAACTCATGTGTTACAGTATATGAGATCTTTGATTCTTTTAAAGGGGCAGCAGCATAACAAACATCTCTGTTTTTAATGTTCATCAAACAACAAAGGACCAAGACAAAAAACACTCACTGCTCCTGACCGATTAACTTAACTTTTTTAAATTTCTGTACTTTATAACTACTATTAGACCAACCTGAAACACTTGAAAAACACTTTTATTTGTGCTAATGTACATACTTTGATTGCTTGTTATTATTTAATCACTTATTGATTAGTCTTCAACAATTAAATTTTACATTTCTGTGATTTAGGCTAATAGTTTTTATGGTATTATAACCTTAATTATTAAGATATTAGTGACTATGCAATGATTAAAATAACTAGACAATGTTATTTATTTATTACACTTTTGTGGTGTGGCCAGCAAAAATGAGAAAAATCACTTGCTCGACCAGGCCAGTAGAAAAAATCCTTAGCGTTGAGCCCTGTTAAACTAAGGGAACAGTTTTAGGAAATTACAGTTTTACATGTTTATGCTTTGCATTTAACCCATTCAAGTGCACACACACAGTAGTTAACATACACACACCGTGAACACACACCCGGAGCAGTGCGCCGTCAGGGGAGCAGTTAGGTTTTTTTTTTCTCTCAGATGGGTGACCAGACGGGCTCTGTAGGATTTTTTGGGCGGTCCTGGAATAATGTCTTGATGATGCTATCAGGGTTTATCTCACATTAAAAAAAATTGCCGGCCGCCAAAACGAAGTGTTGCACCGCTTAAAGATTTATTTGATCATTAAATGTGATTTAGAGCTGCACGATTAATCGTTAAAAGATCACGATCTTGATTCAAACACCCAGACGATCTCATTAATGAAAATCAACGATTCTCCTGTGTCTATTACACCTCTGACTAAAATCATAACGCTCCAATCTGTGTTGGTGCTGCTGCTAGGGTTGCCACCTTTGATTTGTGAAAAACCGGGACACTTTTTATGGGGGGGGTCAACCCATATTTGCAAATATACTATGTTAACAGTTGTAGGACTCCCTATTGCCTCTCTTACCTATATTTGTCCTGACGTAGATGCACTCCCTGACGTAGATGCACTCCCTGACGTAGATGCTCTTCCTGACATAGATGCACTCCCTGACGTAGATGCTTTTCCTGACATAGATGCACTCCCTGACGTAGATGCTTTTCCTGACATAGATGCACTCCCTGACGTAGATGCTTTTCCTGACGTAGATGCACTCCCTGACGTAGATGCTCTTCCTGACGTAGATGCACTCCCTGACGTAGATGCTTTTCCTGACATAGATGCACTCCCTGACGTAGATGCTTTTCCTGACGTAGATGCACTCCCTGACGTAGATGCTCTTCCTGACGTAGATGCACTCCCTGACGTAGATGCTTTTCCTGACGTAGATGCACTCCCTGACGTAGATGCACTCACTCTGGACTCCTTTCTACATTAAATACATACATTAAATACACTTTTGTATAAACATTGTGTAAACATATACTGTACAATTATAATCTATTATAAAATCTAATCATTTGTAGAAAGATAGGCTGTACTCTTTAGCAATTAAAACATGATTACATGTATTATAATAGATTATAAACAACTTTGTTTTGTTTTTGTTAACTTAGTTAATTTGGGCAACCTAAGACTGACATTTCTCACCTCTTTTTCCATGTGTATTTCTCATCCCTTTTTGCTGCCTGCAGAAGTCCCGGCTGTCCCTCAATGAATGCTTTAAACTCCAAGCATGATAATTTAAAGTTTAATCTAACTTGAAGTTCGGCTTTGACCAACCCCACTGACATCCTGTTCCTTTTGTCTGACCAGACATCCTCCATGTGGCTAAATACACGCTCAGCATAGGCGTTGCTGACAGGGACAGAAAAAACTTATGATACCACTTTGAGCAATTCAGTTGCTGCTTTCTCCTTCTTGAAAAAAAAAGCCCATTTCTTGTCTGGTGCCAGCTCTTCTGGGATGCTTTCAAATACATCGCTCAGTACAGTGTAGTCCTGATACAGTTTGTCTTCGTCAATGCTCAAAGCTAATTTGTTGACCAGTCACTCGAGAGCATCCCATTCCATTGGACCACTCAGTCGCAGACAGCTAGCATTAGACATAACTGGATCATCAAAATCAAAGTTAGCCTCCAGGTATTGAACAGCCTTTTCAAAGAAGCTGTCGACCAGTGTTGCAAACTCCGTTTGGTCTCTTGCACTTAGTTTTCGGAATGCTTGCTTTGTTTTACTACCATAAAATCTGTCTGCACGACGCGAGATTAGTTGGCTGCGCAATCGGCTAATTACTCCGTGAGCATCCAGTAGAGTAGCACTCTCATTTTCCAACTTCCGAACTGCGCTGTCAAATTCCTGCATTACATTGTGCATGAGCAACAGGAAACATCCAGACACTGTCACATCATCCTCATCATTGCTGTTGGCAGCATCAGCACCACTTCTGCATACAACCTTCCAGATATAGTCAGGACAATCCTTCTTTCCCAGTGACAAAAAATAAGACTTGAGGGCAGGCCAACACTCCAGGATCCGCTGAATTGCAGGCAATAGAGATAACCAACGGGTTGGAACATGCCTCAGTATCTCTTTGTACTGTACTGAAGTAAACTCACAAAACTCTTTCAGAGATTCTACTTCTTTGGCTGAGCATGAGAATTCACTGTAGATTTTTAGGACAATGGATTCAACAACATAACCTGCAGCACTGAGAATTCTGTTCGCGTTTTTCAGGGTGTTGCGGATCAAGTGGCATTTGCAGTTGCCCTTTACGATGTGTGGACTGACTTCTTTCAGTTTTTGATAAACAGAATTATGCTTGCCAAAATTTACAGATGCATTGTCAGCACCATATGCACTGATCTGGCTGGCACACAAGCCATTTGTTGCTGTGATATCCAAAATTTGTTCGTAGATAGCTCTGCTGGTTTCATGGGAGTCTTCGTAAAATTCCAATAGCCCATATTTTAACACCCTCGACTGTGTATGGATATAGTTTGGCGCTCCCCGAGTTTGATGCATCAGAGCAGACAGAACAATATGGGGTATGTTTCAGTTCTGTAGCTAAACGCTCCTGGCTGTAAGGTGCTAGGACGTTTTGAACTAAAGCTTCGCTTTTTGTTCTTCCACATGACATTTCGTGGCAATACTTGAGTCATGAAAGATTTTCGCACTTACTTTATTACCACAATCTGTAGATAAGTAGCTGTGGCCATGAAGCACTCCGTGGTATACACTGCTAAGCTCCGCTACTGCTATCCTGTCGTCTGCTGGTAAACCTTTCTTTGTCATAAACGTTGCAATGGCTAGATTTTTGCGTTTACTTAATGCAAAACTCTGGTGCTTCTTTGTTTTTGCATGATTTTCCAGTGCTGTTTTTCCTTCATATTTAACTGAAATTTTGGCAGGACACAAAACACAGGTAGCGGAGAACGGGTCTCCTTGGGTGGGCCTTACCCATTCAGAATACCCATTTTCTCTTTTCACCCAGTCTGAGTTGTAGGTTGTAAATCGTTTTTTCTTTGACACTGGTGGCTCATCCGATTTTGTTGTGTTATCCTCCTCGTCCGTCTCTCCCCCCATTTCACAAAACTGAGTAAATAGAAAGTTTTAAAAAAGCTAGCTAGCAACTGAACTCACACTGTTTCATGCTGGATGTGTTTGTGGATGCGTGCGACCGACAGACAGCACAGGCAGTTGCTAGGCGATAAATTGAGCTTCCAATCAAATAAAAGTAAACGCCTGGCATTGGCCAATCCACTGTTTTACACGTTTTTTTGTGTCAAATGATCACAGAAGTATTGGAATTAAAGTGGAGTTGCCAACTCGTACACATGAAACACGCGTTTGCTTAGCTCTCAGTCTGCCCAAATTAATCTCACACCAAATAACAAACTAAGTGAATACAGCCTGGCAACAACACTGCTCTTATGGTTGTCTTTCAGTGTTGTGTTACATTGTTGTGATTATGCTTCACACATCTTAACTGGACAGGTTTGAAACAAAACTTTTAATGATTGCAGTTTGTAGCGCGGAGAAATCCGAATGCACGCTTATATCTGTCATTACGGTAAAAACACGTCATGAGAGTTTGTGGCGCTTATCACTGTTTTTACGCTAATAGAGAAGCTGCACTATAAGAGCTTTTCATCAAGTTGCCCAGCATTTCATGATTTCAGGTTATTTTAAAATATGAGAATAAAGTGTTGGTATGTTTATCAATTGTATCTTTCATTAAAAACTTCTTCAAGCAATCTGTAGATGTCAAATCTTTCTAAAGACCTTTAATTGCAAGTGTCATCTTATGAATTTGTTTTACTGTAGTAATATTTCATATTAAAGTTACTTTAATGCATTAATTCTTTTTAGGAAGTTTAACTTTTGCATCTGAAGTAAAACTTAAAACAAAATTAACCACTATAGTTTACTATAGTTTAAACATTTTCTCACTCTAGTAATTATAGGTTAACCATGAAATATAATAATTTTGAAGCAAAGTTCTAAATATTAACTTTTACTAATATACACTTTTTTATGTTATTCTCTCAGAACCTTTAGTAAATTATGTATTACTTTTAGTCATGATTTAGATTCGTAAGAGAATCGCGATCTCTATTTGAAATAAAATAATCATGATTCTCAATTTATCCAGAATCGTGCAGCTCTAGTAGCATCTAGCAATGTAGATGACTGCCCATACACTCTTCATTCTATTGCGCAGACCGATTGGCATATCATGTATCATCATATGCTCTTAAACGCTCCCATGGAAGTTTGATAACATATGCAGATCGGTCTGTGCAGCGCCGAATAAAGTAGAACATGCTGGTTTCTGAACTGTCCCTCTCCCGCGCACATCAATCAAAAGCAACTGACATGATGACAAAAAGTCAGAAAATGGTATCAATGTTTCACATGCCGCATCCCGTGAATATATTTCCTGAATTACCCCTGGATGAACTGCGCTCAAAAACAGGTTTCCTTTTCTCTGACAATGGTTCCGCTGACATAAACAAACAAAACAAATCCTATCCAGCGATGAAGTGTTTTACGTGTTAACGTCAATCTTTTGCGACGTCCTAACAGCTGTGATTAACACACATCAAGTCTGCTAATGTCCGATTCACATCCTAATGACTGTTTTGAACCGATTATTTTTAATAAATGATTTGAACAACTGATACGTCAAACACAGAACCCACAAGACTCACTCCCTGAATGATTCAAATCACTACACATTGTCATATAAATAAACTGAACATATTCTCAATGATTTAGACTAAATCTTACTAACCACTCTCGCTATAAGTGTTTTATAAGTGTTTTTTATAAGTTTATAACCACTCTCGCTATAAAACACTTATAGCGAGAGTGGTTAGTAAGATTTAGTCTAAATCATTGAGAATATTTCCAGTTTATTTATATGACAATGTGTAGTAAATTACCTATACAATCATTTAGTTTAGTATGGGATTAGATTTGTGCCAATAAAAATGAACGCAAACTTTTAAAATCCGAACAAAAATATACAATGAGAAAGAAAAAAAACACTCTGATAATGAAAACAATAAACTCGGGGATTTTTCAGTTGAGCTTTCCAAGTTTTTGTTTTTGCTTCTCAAGTTTACGTTTTTGTTTGTATTTTAAAAGTTTGCGTTCATTTTTATTGGCACAAATCTAATCCCATAGTTTAGACAGGAGAGAAGTGAAACCAGAACAAATCATAAGTTGTTGTTAGCTAGCTGCTAATTTAATTTAATTGTATGTGATGCAGTGTTTCCCACAGGATTTTGAGAAACTTGTGGCGCTGATGACGTCACATACTATGTTTGTGACGTCATCACGTCGTGTTTGCGTTGATCTAGTGTTGGCACTTAAAATCTGTTTCGCTTCTAGTCTCTGCACACATTATCACATTATGTTGTATTTTAATACATCTGAATGCCATTTTCACATATTATGTGTTCTGTTGTCAGACGTGAAAAGAGTAGAACATAGTGACTGAACACGACCCAATCGATTGCTTTTAGTAGGGGTGCGGGAATTTTTTTTATTCTTAGATGCATTGCGATGCAGACATGGACGATTCTGAATCGATTCACAAATGTAAAAAAAACGATTCTTAAATAAATTAATAACGTAATGTTAGCGGAACAAAAAAGGCGGAAGTCATTCGCGGGTACCGACAGTTTAGAGGGCGCACACTTGACGTGCAGCTACAGAGGAACTTATACACAAGTAGTAAAGAAAGAGAAGTCAAAGTCAGCTTTATTGTCAATTCTGCCACAAGTACAGTACATACAGATGGTGGATTGAAATTGCGTTACTCTCAGACCCCAGGTGCTTACAGATAACATAGAATAAACATATATCAAAAAATATATCAAAAATACAGATAAATACAGTTCTATATATACACAATACAACTTTACGAGCAGGGAAATATAACGAGATAAATGTGCAAACCAGTGAAATGAACAACAAACCAGTGAAATTAACAACAGTGCAGATAAGATAAACAACAGTGCAGATGAGATAAACAACAGTGCAGATGAGATAAACACAGTGCAGATGAGATAAACAACAGTGCAATTAAAATAAACAACAGTGCAAATTGAAATTACAGTGCAAATTGAAATTACAGTGCAAATTGAAATTACAGTGCAAATTGAAATAAACAACAGTGTAAATGTGATGTAGTGCAAGATGCAGAATTATCGGTCTAGTAAAGTGTCAAAGATAGCAGGCTTGTTTGTTGACTAAGAGGTAGTTGAAGAGGCTCGGACCAATACTGAAGAGGTAGTGAGCAGTACAATGTTCCGTAAGTGACAAGTGCGGGACAGAGTTTGATGTGGGAAGGGGTGGATATGGTTCAGTGATCAGAGGTGCGTGTGGCAAGGGAGGGGAGGGAAGGCAGGGTCGGAAGGGAGTTGAGCTTCCTGACTGCCTGGTGGATGAAGCTCTCCTTCAGTCTACTGGTCCTGGCCTGGAGACTCCGCAGTCTTCTCCCTAATGGCAGCAGACTGATGAAGCTGTGTGATGGATGGGTGGGATGCAGAGGGCTCTGCGGGTGAGACGGGTTCCATAAATGTCCTGGAGGGACGTGAGAGAGACACCAATGATCTTCTCAGCTGCTCTCACTATGCGTTAGAGGGTCTTGCGGCAGGACGCGTTGCAGGTGCCATACCACACAGTGATGCTGCTGGTCAGGATGCTCTCGATGGTGCCTCTGTAGAAGGTGCATATGATGGGGGTTGGGGCTCTGGCTCTTCTCAGTTTGCGGAGAAAGTAGAGACGATGTTGTGCTTTCTTGGCCAGTGCTGTGGTGTTTTTAGTCCAGGAGAGGTCCTCAGTGATGTGCACACCCAGAAACTTGGTGCTGCTCATTCTCTCCACAGTCTCACCGTTGACAGTCAGAGGAGCATGCTGAGTGTGCACTCTCCTGAAGTCGACAACAATCTCCTTCGCTCACCTCACTCCTGTAGTTTGTCTCATCTCTGTTGCTAATGAGACCCACCACAGTCGTGTCGTCCACAAATTTGATGAAGAGATTTGAGTCGTGTGATGGTGCGCAGTCGTGGGTCAACAGGGTGTAGAGGAGGGGGCTAAGTACACATCCTTGGGGGGCCCCCGTGTTCAGTGTGATAGTGCTGGTGTGTTACTGCCAACCTGTACTGCCTGAGGTCTCCCAGTCAAAAAGTTCAACAGCCAGTTGCACAGCGAAGTGTTTAAACTCAGCTGGAACAGTTTGTGAGTGAGCTGTTGAGGGATGATTGTGTTGAATGCTGAACTGAAGTCTATGAACAGCATTCTGACGTAAGAGTCTTTCTTGTCCAGATGAGTGAGTGCAGCATGGAGGGTAGTGGCGATGGCATCATCGGTCGAGCGCTTGGGCCGATATGCAAACTGGAAGGGGTCCAGAGAGGGGGCGAGGACAGACTTGATGTTGTGCATGACCAGCCGTTCAAAGCACTTCATGAGGATAGGAGTAAGTGCAACTGGACGGTAGTCGTTAAAGCAGGATGGAGATGACTTCTTTGAAACTGGGATAATGGTGGTGGCTTTGAAGCATGTGGGGACAACAGCCTGACTCAGCGAGATGTTGAAAATGTCGGTGAAGACATCAGTGAGTTCTGCTGCACAGTCTCTCAGCACACGCCCAGGAATGTTGTCAGGACCCGGAGCTTTTCGTGCATTGATCCTGCTGAGGGATCTCCTCACACTGTCTGGGGACAGCGTCATCACCTGGTCGCCAGGAGGTAGTGGAGTCTTCTGTGCAGTGGTGTCGTTTTGTGCCTCAAAGCGAGCGAAGTGCAGTCTTTGAGCCCAAAACGCATCACTCCACATCAATGGCTTGTACACAGGGGTACAGCCATTTTGGAACAGAAAAACGGTGCTTCCAAAACTGTTGCAACCAAGATGGAAACAAAATTCATTACAATGCCAATTGTAGAAATGCAATTTTAAACCGTTTCAAAAGTCCCTTTTCCTGTCCCAAAATAAATTACAAGTAATTCAGCTCATCCATTTATTAAGAGGCTACATAGTTGTGAAGAAGTGAAGTGACATGTGGCTAAGTACATTCCATACGCGGAATTTGTGCTTTGCATTTAACCCATCCAAGTGTACACACTAGAGATACGCGGCGCTGCGGATAATCCGCGGGTCGGGCGGATCAGGCAATAAAAAAGTACATTCTGATTAATTGCAGATGGGTTGCGGGTGGATAAGTTTGACGTTATCCAGTCATTGCTTGGGCTGAACATACAATTTATGTGTACGTTCTGCGTTGTAATATTATGTGTGTAATGACAGAAACAGCGATATTCACATTAAAGTCTGAAGGGAGTAATACAGCTTGTGTTTATTTTATTAAAAAAATTTAGGCTAATATGGGAAAAGCCAAACTTTTGTTTTATGAATGAATGCTCATTTAAAAGCAGCCTCAGATTATTTATATAAAAAAGATGCGCAAATTAGCTCTAACGTCACTGAAGCTGCTGTTAGAAACGAACAATCCACTGACATCATGCTTAAAACAAAAAATAATAAAAATAATAATAAATGTGACAATCGGGTGCGGGTCAGGTGCGGATATCAAGGGCCTTACCTCAGTCATGGAGGTGGATTATTAAAGGTGGAAGAGAGTGCTGGTCATTCACAAGTCCGACTCTCTAACCATTAGGCCCCGAAACCACCAACCCATTTGCATTGGCCAGGAATCAGACCCTGCCTATGAAAACCCAACTATTAAAAAGTAATTGTTTTGTGATTTACAAAACAAAATATAACATTAATAATAACAACAACATATATTTATTTTTTTGTGGTCTGGTTTCTTTTTGATTGACAATGTACATTTAAAAAGGTTGTTTAAGATAAACATTTTACAGAAACTTTATTTCCTGATGTGGCTAAAATTAATATGGTTTCTTTTACACTTTATTACTTTTTGGTGCTCTGATTATGTTTGAATGCTGAAGAGAGATATTAAAAGAGGTATTTTAGCCTAGTTGTGCATGCACTGTCGAGCTTGTAGAGATGCTGCAGTTTTTGCCAGAGGGGAACTGGTTCCCCTGGTTGGGTCTGGGTTCTCCCGAGGTTTTTTTCTCCACTGGAATATGGGTTCCTCGCCATTGTTTGCATATTGTTTTGCACTATTTGCCCGACTGGGGGGGCTGCTGACATCAGCTCTAGAATTTAAAGTTTTTGTATTTCTAATATCACTTTAAAATTTTATTAATTTAAATTCCATTAGGGATGAAACGATTACCGGTTTCACGATAAACCACGCTAAAATGTCCTGATGGTTAGTATTACCGTTTAAAATGTAATTATCATCAAAACCGGGTATGATTAGCGCGATTTTGACAACTCGCTGTGAAAGCTGTGCAGCCAGCTTCTGTCTGATTCAGGCGCAGCATGCAACGTTGTTTTTTGCACGAGAAGACATGGGGGAAGGCAGTGACAGCGCTCGGGAGTCCAAAATTTTGGATTTTGGAGTCCTGATGGCAATTTAATCAAGGATGGTCAGCCTGTCTGTAGATCTTGCAAAAAGAAAGTTGCAGCAAAAGGGGGAAGCGCGTCAAATCTGCTGAGTCATATTTGTGAACACCACCCACTGTTATATAGCAATGTAAGGCAAGTAAACTTTTACCTCAATACCAAAACTAATTGGCCAAGTAATTGCACAAAAAAATATTGAAAAAAATACTTTTCTTCGCAAAGATTGCGTTAATCTTACATCAAGTGGCCTCCACGGTGATACATGCGTATGGATGTGCGCTGTTTTAATGTGTTTGCGTTGCTATTGACGACAGAATCACGTATTCCTATAGTTTACTCATCCTGAATCCTGACCCAAAAATATTTTGTTTATATAAAGTGTGTGGATGTGTGTGTGAGAAAGTGATTTATTATTATTATTATTATTATAATTGATAATAATAATAATATTCTGTCACACACACACATAAGTGGGTAAATCCTATTATTATTGATAATAGTAGCCTAATACATTTATAGGGATTTATATTAATGTTTATATAATGTTTATGCTTAAACTTGCATAATTTGTAATAGCATAATAGCGTCTATTACCAAAACAAATCCCTTAATTTAGGTAATAAATATCTTTCTTTAAAAATTCTGATAAAAAAATTACTCATGTAATTGTTGTTAGTTGGTTTTTCAATAAAACTTGAAATGTTTTCAGTGTGTGTATCAGTACTTGTTAGAAATTATATAGTTCGTATAATATGTTTTCTGTGCTTCTCTTTACTATATCTTCTATGTGTGCTTCTCTGTAATAACACTGTGTGTGTGCATGTGCTTGTGTGCGTGTGCTTGTGTGTATGTCAATGCATGTGTGTCTTGTGCATCAGTTTTGTTTATGTGTGCATATGGGGGTGTGTGTGTATGTATGTACTGTACTTGTGTGCGTGTGTCTGTGTTTTGTGTGTAAGTGTGTGTTGTGTTCCTGTGTTTTCTTACATGTGCGCTTTGTGAGCATGAGCATATGTGGTTGCATGTGTTTGTTTGTGTGCCATATATTATTTTTTTGGGTGGTATGTAAAATTTAGGTGTATTTATTTATTAAATTTTTTGTTCTTACTTTCCTTTTACAAATGTAATGTTTTTGCTTGTAGTCATTTTGTCTCATGGCCAGCTGCTTTGTAACAATGAAAACTGTAAAAAGCGCTATATAAATAAGCTTGAGTTGAGTTGAGTAAAGGAATCAGATCTGTGAATGAATTGCATCAGATTAAAGTTTTAGTTGTCCTAAGGTTTAATTAAATATTTCTTTGCTATAGGTTCCAGAAGGTTTTCGACCAAACAATCAATCAAGATGAAATTTTTGAGGCTATTGCGAAGCCTGTTGCTGATAAGTAAGTTTATCTTTTTTATTTATGTTCTGTATGTATATATATATGTATATATATATATATATATATATATATATATATATATATATATATATATATATATATATATATATCTCATCACCTTTTTGCTTAAGAAGTTGATTCTGGGAATGTTGTCATTGAAGGCTGGACAGGATGAGTTTGATTCTTTGGGATTTTGTGATACATCTTTCAGTTTGTGTGGCCTGGGGGGTGGAGCTGGCATATAAGACACATTTTACTGCCTCTATAATATTTTGCTAAATTGATATTCCAAGATATTGGAATATTCATAAATAGTATTTATTTGGGTTGGGCAATGGCTACCAACTTGGAATCAGACAATGTCTACAGTGAAACATCATGATGGACTATAGTAGGGCCCTATGAAATCGGTTTTATTTTTTCCCAAATTCAATTTTTTCTGTTTAAAGCTACAGTTTGTAAAATCTTTGCAGTAAAATATTCAAAAACCACTTGGCCAGTCTTATAAATTTTGTTCAGCTGAGTACTTACAATATCTCAAATGTTTTCAACTACTTGTAAATCGTGAGAAAATTGCCGTTTTAAACAGTGACACGAGGCCGTGCAGTGGCCTGTTAATGGCGTCATATCCGCTTTTCTCTTTGTTTCGCCTTTACTGAATGGCCATCAGCGGTGGAGTTGAAGACAACAAATTACATAATTCCACGCTCCTTCACAGCGTCATCAAGCTACGGCATTGTTGTTGTTTTGATCGTGCGCTCTCTAGCAGCGGATTTAAAAAAAAAAAAAGTGCTAGTTTTGATAATTTTACTAGCACATTTACTTCAATTTACTAAAGTAAATAACATACTCAGTGGTGTGGTACAACATGTGTGATTGAAAACATGTTCAAGTTAACCAGACTTTTATTTTGACGGGTTGCCGCAAAGGGTGTTTGACGGTAGCTTCAATGCAGTTCATGTCTTCGTGTTTTTGTTGTGATATGCGGACACTGAAAGCATTACGAGCATCTCACTAGAGGACTGCATTGGGATTGGGATCCTGCGGGATCCAGCGCAAATCTCGAGGGAGCAGGCGGTTTTACCTTGCTGCAAGCAGGACTAAGCGGATTAAAAAAGTGCGCGGGTCTCGTGATTCATAGCTGTCAGCAAGGATGGCGTCAGTAAAAGAAGCAGAGAAAAAGATTAAAGCTGGGTTTTATGCCACAAAACTAATGCAAGTCCGGCATTTGGACAAATTTCTCAATTGTTACAGACAATAGGCTATTATATATAAATATATATATATATAAATATATAATATAAATATTTTGCCTTGTTTGGCTATATAGGCTACCTCTTTTCTTTGCTTTTTGTCAGTTGCACATTGCTACATTTGAATATGCTGCTATAGGCACAGCTCAAGGCTAAGAGTTCCGGTGTTCTGCCAAATGAATAAATGTAATGTTATGTTTGTAGCCTTTCAAAAGCTAAAAGTTTCATTGATCTAATAAAAAGTGTAATTTGTCACAACGGTATTCATATCACAATTAGAATTTTGAAGGGGTGTTCATAAGACACTTTACTTGAAGGGGTGTTCATAAGACTAACATGACACCTTCATAATCATGACATGACACATGTCATGAATATGAAGGAGGTTTTATGCATGTTTATGACGACTGTCATTAAGTGTCATTCGCTCATTTATGTCATTTTTAATGCAAAGTTCACAATAAGCGAATTGTATCGCACACTACCAGATTTTAAAATCGTTCTGAAAACAACAAACTCCCACAGAAAATGTGGTTCCCTTTCGAGAGAGGTCTCTCCACATTGCGTTAACAACGCTGGGGTATATCTCTTCTACAAACCTTTACTGAAGCCTTATTGCACAACGCCAGTGAAATCAAATTGTAACTGGCCAATGTCGGTCAAGACGGCGCTTAGAGGCGTGGCAGCACCCCTTATAGTACACCGTCTAGACCGCACACACTCAGAATCTTTTTTCTTCACTCACCTTTGTCTGCATGCTGTTGAGGATACACCCAAGAGAAGAGGAAATTATCAAGGATCCTTCTGCTCGTGTGTTCCAGCATGCCAGTTTGTGAAAATCTGGTTATGTTCTCTTTCCATTTCATTGCTTTATTATTCATGTCCACTAGGTGGCACTATTTACATGTTAACTGGTAAGACTCAGGGTGGCAGTGGGTCCTTAAAAAGTCTTACATAGTCTTAAATAAAGTTTTGCTAATATAAGGCCAGTAAAAGTCTTAAAAAGTATTAAATTCAGAATCGACGGGTCTTAAATATCTTGGTCACATTTTCGCAAAAAATCTTAAAGTCTGACGGAACAAATGAATCATTGAACAATATTTTTCCCCCCGCGATATAGTAGCTGCGTGCCTGCGTCATCAGAGAGGTCACAGAATGCTGGTTGAAATACAGCTAGTTCACAACCTCCTAACTAGTTTAAATTGTGTAAATGCAAGTTTAATAGAAATGGCTTAAACGATGAATTCTCGTGGTGGTTAAAGCCGGTGCCTGGAAATGTCTACGAGGCTATCTGCGTAAATCGTAAATAATGGTTAATGTAGCTATAGCCGCTTGATATCGCAGAGTAAAACCTGTCAGGAGCATGACGCGAAGCGGGGGGAATACAACCAGCTGGATGTACATATCCCGCATCTTAAACGGCTAACGTTAGTTACCGCATGAGCAAATATTGGACGCGAAATATTGATTTTAAATATATTATTTGTTACAAATACAAACCTTATCTAGGGAAAATGCATTTTCTGACGACTTTAATCCAGCGACACGTTCAAACAAGACAAACATGCAAATTGGTTAAATCATTTGTAAATATAATCTCTATTATTAACTAGGCATATATTTGTTTTTATTGGTGAATATTAAACTAAACCCGTCAAGATGGATTGCAGCACTCGGATTACCCTGTGTTAGTTTATAAAGAGCACTTACACATATGTGTGTATAACCACGGGAAAAGTAAAGAGAACACTCCAGATTTGCCTTTTATTTGCATTTTTACATGTATTGCAAGCATTCCAGTCCAGTCTATATTGAATTTCTACAGAAACAAACCTCAGGAGTGACATACTGTAAAGTCACCCAACAGTGAAAGAATGAAAGCTGTGATTAAAAATCAGGCTTATTCCATCATATGTGACCCAGTCTGTGACAACCAATTTATTTTGTGATTTGCTGTTTTCTACATAAGTTGGTTTTATGTAATGTAAAAGAACATTCTGTAAAAATATAACCTTGATATCGTTAGTATTGACTGAGTTAGGCCATGTCAAATATTAAAATCAAAATGAAATTAATGCTTGAAATCTCATAATTAGATTCAGAGACTTTAGCCTGGTGTTCTCAGACTGGGTCACATATATTTATTTTTACAAAACATTGTATCTTTTTATTTATTTTTTATTTATTTTTTCTCCCTTTTAATTTTGTGCAAATTACTGCAAATATAAAACAATATTTTGGTTTTGAATTTGGAAGAAATTATGTCAGTAGTTAACAGAATAAAACCAAAATTATAATTTTATTTTAACATGTACTTAGAAATGGTAAATGTAGAAAAGCTGAAAGTAATATCAGTGCTCTCTTAATTTTCCAGTGGCTGTGTATATGAAATATATAAGTATTAGAATGTGTATGTCCATCCCAGGGTTGGTCTTAAATTTCATATAAAGTGGCATTAAAATGGTCTTAAAAAGTCTTAAATTTAACTATCTTATACCTGTAGACACCCTGGAACTGCGTGGGACAGTTAAGTAAAAGTAAAGGGAAATGCAAGCTACAGCTCATGTCCTGCCTGTTTGTTATGCCTTCTTTCTGCAACATAAATTATACAACACCGACATTGTGATGATTGACACAGGTAACCATAATAAAACTCTGCTCTCATTCTCATGTGTGTTTACCATCCACTTGTTTTAACAAAAGTAGTATTGCAACGACATCTCATTATGTTCTACAATTTTAACGAAACTACCGTCTGACACCTGCATAGCGCTTTCTCACAGTGTTGCCATGTTTCACGCATTAAACCCGTCTTTTGGACTTGTTTGACTTAGGCTGATAAAGTGATAGAGTTTTTTAAAGAAAATAAAATCTTGTTCGGTCTTGTTTTCAATATAGAGAATTTAGATTTATTTCTATTTATTTTGGGCTAGTGCTTTTTCAATGATTTTCTTGAACGATCTGGCAACATGAGTAAACGTGCATCTCAGATGTGTCCCTGATGCACGTTTAAATAGGTTTAATACTAGGATAATGTTTGAAATCCTTCGACTGGATGGAATCATAAGGCATGTTTACATGTACACTTTCTTGTCATTCCGATTAAAATCATTCTGATTGAAAGATTTGGTGGACTGTTTACATGAGATGTTATTTAATCCGATCTGGTGTTTACATGTGCCGGTGTAACACCGGTGCTTTCAATCGTAATGACTTTGTGACATGCGCACATTTGCCTATATCCCATTTGCCAGCTTATAAGTCCGGCTTTATCTTATGTGTACTATTTTTATGTAAAGTGTTGCTCTTAATCAGACAACAGCATGACTGGAACGTATGAGTAAAAATAATAGAAGCCTGTGGATGAAAGTCTATAATAAGAAACTGGTGGGAGTGGGTTGTACTGCTGGAATTTTGCGATAAATGTGTTTTTCCCGGTAAAGTCCAGTTCGATTTTGCCTCCATTTTGCATTCTGATGACCCTTGACCTTTCAACGTGATGACGTGTGATTCCAATTTCATTTGGATTGGGCATTTTCACATAACACCACAGTAACATGTACAGTTTATAAACACGTTTTTTCTTTGCTGAAAATATTTGCATATTAGTGAAATACAATGCTGCCAAATCAATTTAAATGAACAAATTTTTTGATAACAGTGCAAATAATAATAAACACAAGGCTTGAACAACAGTAACTGGGTGAATTAATGTAGTAAATCGATCAGAGATGGAGAATTGCAGAAATTAGTAAAATTTTGGTGTCAGAAAAAATGAAATAAAAATAAAGAAAAACTGCACCTCCATCACCAAGTTGTTTGGGACACTGTTCAAAAAACAAATCGTCTGCTCTCATGCAAAAACAAACTCCACCATAATTAATATGCCATACTGGAACTTCAAACAGGACTGGGTTCTTTGGCCATATGAAATAAAAGATGGCAGCAATAACACAAGATTTGGTGCACACAGGGATAAAAAAAAAAAGTGCCCCATGTCCACAGTTAAATATATTGCCAGATCTTCATTGTTGTGGGCCTACTTTTATGCCAGAGGTTCTGGTCATCTTGTTTAGATACATGGTGTCATGGATTATATCAAATACCAACAGATATAAACAAAACCTGACTTGCTCTGCTAAAAATAATATAATGGGTCATGGTTAGATATTTCATCAGCACATTGGTTCAAAACAAGCATACATATCAACAAAAAAATAGGTCACTAAACACAAAATCAAGATCCTGCCATTGCCATCCCAGTTCCCTGATCTAAACACTATAGAAAATGAGAAGAAGAGGAGCACCAACATTTGAAAGATCTGGAGAAATACTTGTAATGGACTTGGATGATTCTCAATGTATTCTCAAACCTCATCAGACTAAAAAGAAAATAAGTTTTTCTTGCAAATTGAGGTTGCAGAATGTATTAAATATGGGAGAAAATGAAGAGAAATTGTGAGATTCCCCCTACTTCAAATTGTTTTTCTTTAATAAAATGTTGGAATTTTGTAGATTTAAAAAAAATAAAGGATTAAAGGAGTAATCTTGCGCGATTTCAAGTTTTCCTGTATCTTTGATGTGTTACAAGTTGTTCCTGCATATATTAGATACGTAAAATGGCAAAATTTTAAGTCTATGTATAACATTCTCACATATAACATTTGAAATGTATTTAAAACACAAAATGGTTATAGAGTTTTTAAATGTCCTGTCGTGTCACGTAGGCCTACCACCAGGAGTCTCTTCAAGTACCACAGTTTGAGAACCACTGCCTTAGGGAATTTGTAGTAATAGAACTGTTGGACTAAGTGGGGTTGGGGTCAATGGGGTTGAATGCGACACTAAGATCTAGCAGCACAAGTAACGAGATACAGCCACCAGACATCAGACACCAAAAGCAGATAATTTGTAAAGCTGATCAGAGCAGTCTCTGTACTGTGATGTTCTCTAAATCTTGATTGGAATTCTTCATTAATAAGCTGTCAATATGCTAGCTGCTGTCCCGAATATGGTAAGGGGCGTTACAGTTCTGCCACATGCTCGAGGTATTTGGCCAATCACAGTGCACTGGATAGCTGGCCAATCAGAGCACTTTATGCTTTTCACAACTCTATTACACCAAATACACATTAACATTTAGTCATTTTTCCAAAGCGACTTACAGAGAGATTAGGAAGCAATAAAGCATTATGTCATACAGGGGCAATAATACAATAAGTGCTAACACAAAGTTACTAGTTTTCACAAAAAAACAGAATACTACCTATTGATAGAAAGAGAGAGAGAGAGGGGTAGTTTTTTATATTTACTTGTCAAGTATTCACAGAAGAGATGTTGTTTGAATGTTGTGAGAGATCTGGTTGACCGGACAGAGTTTGCAAGAGTTCTACTAGCAAGGAATTGTGAAAGAGAATGAGCGATCTACTGCCCTTTTGAGAAGGCAATACAAGACGCTGCCACACAATAATGTTCGTTTTAGATACAAGACGCTGCCACACAATAATTTTCGTTTTAGCTACGTCATTTGACCCCTTTAAAAACTTGATTTTAACCGAAGGGACAATTCTTTATTTATACATAGTACCTGTTTTTCTGGCTGTTGGATTGTCATATCATGGGTTGAAGTAAAGGGCTTTGTGTTATTATTTTATTAAAAGCTGCCGAGGTAACTTAATTTTCAAAAAGCAAAATGCAAAATATAATTGGTAACCTGTCTATTTGATAGTGTGCTGGCAGGTTACAATGGCACCATCTTTGCCTATGGCCAAACAGGAAGTGGAAAGACCTTTACTATCACAGGAGGTGCGGAGCGCTACAGTGATCGAGGGATCATCCCCAGAACTCTCTCATACCTGTATCATCATTTTAGCAAGGTAAGTTCCCTCATTCACTTCCATTGTTGAAAAATTAAACCAAAATGTCTGAGATATGGCCGCTGACATATTGTGCCAATGACGTAATTTGGAGCCAGAGTATGCACAGTAATGAGCATGAGGTGGAGCTGCAGTATCAGGAGCTGACGAACACATGCAACACGTTTTTATTAAATGTTTGAATCACTTTGTTGTGTCGTTATTTCATTGACAAATGTCATATCCAGGTGTAAATGCAATTTTTGTCAGTATATAGGCAAATATATATATATATATATATATATATATGTAAAACGTTTGAGCATAAATACCACAAAATTTCACACATTTAATGTATTATTATTATTTTATTTGGATTTAAATCTGCTCTATCTGCACATTGCTATTTTTAATGTCTAATTTATTCAAAATCCACATAGAACATCTACCAATTGTTGTATGTTATGTTTTTGTCATTTAAAATTTATAAAATATAATCCATGAATGAGACTAACGCGTGCGTCTAGGACAGCGATGGACTTCTGCAGGGTGCATATACAACTCCTTTATTATTCGGGAGTTGAGTATACACTTATTAAATATATTAATAGGTGAACCTCAGCTAATTAGGAAGTCGTGGCTCATGACCAGAAGGTTGCTGGTTCGATTCTCAGGTCTGGCGGGTAACGGCTGAGGTGCCCTTGAGCAAGGCTTCTAACCCCCACTTGCTTACTTGCTTACAAAAACATGTACAAATGTATAGTACAATAAAATGTAAGTCGCTTTGGATAAAAGCGTCTGCCAAATGCGTGAATGTAAATGTAAATGTAATTAAAATTCTCACAAAAGTCACAAACAGGTTTTATTGTTTTTATTCAAGTGACCTCCCAAAAATAGAAATTATTAACCATGATCTCTACATCTACATACGCTTACTGTACACACTGTTACTGGAAATTACTGAGCCACATCGAGAAGAACGCAGAAGAGGTTGTGCGGCACGCCTTTGTCAACCTAAAACTGTAATTAAAGAAAGGCTAATGTATTTGATATTTGGCAAATTTACAATTATTTTACAGATTTGCTTTTTAGATTTTTGTTATAGGTGAAGTGTGTAATTTCTGCACTAACAAGGCCATTGAAACTTAGTAATAATAATAATAAGAATAATAAAATAATTATATATTAATTTATATATAAGTTGTTCCATGATAAACAAGGATGTCATAACAGGAAGTTCACTGTGTACCTTACTCACTGTGTAAGGTGTTTATTTGTTTACAGGACAGCAGCATGGTCTATGCAACCCAAATATCCTATCTGGAAATCTACAATGAAGCTGCCTATGATCTACTGAATCCCCAACAAGAAGCATCTCGTCTGGAGGACTTACCGTTAGTCTCCTTTCTGACCTTTACTTTCTCAAACTTGTTTTTATTGTCTTTTACAGTGACGTGCGGTGGGGTTCATGGCTGGTGAGGCACAAATATATGAGCCCAAAATATTAGCGTATTCACTATTCAATTTTCAGCATGCACATTGACAACATGTTTTAAATCTCATCAGCACACACACACACACACACACACACACACACACACACACACACACACACAGTAAGGTAATTAATGGGTTAAGAAAGAACGTTAAATGTTTAACGTTGGCCTTGCACCGTAGGTTTTCCTAAGGATTCTTATTTTTTCAATGTTTTACGGCATTTTGGGGACCTTAACATGCTCAAAAACTCTTAAAAATTAAGCACAAATGTCGTCTGGCCATTACGACCGGGCAAAGACTGGCACATGGGTGTGCCAGGGACACTGTAGCGCACCCTGGAATGCAAAAAAATCAGGAAGTGCTTCATATCTACTGCACATGTTAGGCGATTTTGATCAAATTTCAACCGTATGTTTAGTCACGGTGTCTGATCACATTGATGTTATTATGGTGTCTCCTGGTTATAGCATCACCATGTAGTGTATAGTGTGTCACTCATAAAAGTTGTTTTTTACCATTGCATGTGGTGAATTTTTAAATACTTCTAGAGGATTCATGTAATTGCCACCAAACTTGGTCAACATGATAGCGAGCAGTGTTTCCCATACATTGATTTATTTGTGGCGACCCGCTACACTATCAGCACTGGTCACCACAAATAGATTTTTCATGATTTCACTAAAAAAATAGTTTTTACTATTTTAAACAGCTTAATTCATTGTAGAGTTGCACATAGCGCTCGCTCAGCGCCTTTACTCTCTTATGTTCTGTGTAGAGCCTTAACAGCCCCTCTGTCACATGACTGAACAAATTAAAAGGTGGCGGTGTTTTCAGTATGTGTTCCTCCATGTACTTGCCTTTCCACATAAACGTCAGAAGTCACAGATGTTAATGACAGTGAAGATGGCTGGCCGAGTTTATCAGGACTTAACGAAAGGTTAGCAGTGTTTCCCACATGCTTTGTCTGTGTGCGAGCTCTCACCATGAGTTTGGAGCGCTGAGCACGTGCGCGCGTGTACTGTAGTTAGCTCCGTGTACAGTGTATTCTCCCATATTTCAGAATTTGTGCCAAATTGTCTTTGCTATATGCGATCTACAATAAAACTATCACTTGCATATAAAATCAAAGCGCTCATAATACAGCAACACACTGATGAAACAGGGTTTTTCCTGGGTCAAAATTGGTCTTCGTGGTGGCTGACTAACACTGTCATTCACACAGTTAAACGTACCCTACTTTTGAACTGCGAGTCCAATACTGACAATAAATCCAATGTAAATGCAAAAAATGATTTGTCATTTTATTCAGTTGTTATTTAGTTTTACAACCTTTTCCGAGTTATATAATGGGTATGAAATTATGTGATACCTCTCACATCCTCACATCACGGTTTTGTGAAAAGCACACGCTGTGGAATTGGCAATATTTCTGTTAGAGATCAAGACATTTGGGATGCAAGGGATTTTTGATATCTTTAATGGTTTGGCCATGGCAAGGCAAAACAACACAATTTTGGCCAGAAATGAGAAACGGCAAAGAGTATTCATAATATTTCCTCATACACTGTCTGATTTTGATAAAAATTCAGCAGTTTGTACATTGTATGAGACCAATCACATACATGTGACTATTATGAGTCAAAGTTGTTGTGCCACCAACTGGTAGCAGGAATGCTTTGAAATCAGCCTCTTTTTTTCTTCTTTTTTTTTTACCTGATTTGCTGAAAATGTCACCTGAATGTCAAAACACACCAGCAGAGAAACTGAGAAGGGATTCTTAATATTTTAAATACTGTTGCCATAGCAATGTGTCTAAGCTTTTCATGTGCTTTTAAAGTATGTAACATGCTTGGAATTGCACGAAAATCGACACACACATCTGTATTAATGATAGGTAGACACTGGCAAAAGCTCATAAATGGCATGGAGCAGGCGCTCTATAAGGCCATTTATTGACAAAAGTGGGGGTACTTTTTCCTACAGTCACCAAACTCTGTACATATATTGATCCCATCAAGCCAGACAACTTTGAAATTTACAGTCATTAGCTATGACAAACAGGAAGTCATCTATTTTGGTTTGAATGTGGATTTTTAGAAAAGTCAGGCTGTTAATTTATGCATACTTCTCAAATCAAAATCAAAAATCAAATCACCTTTATTGTCACATCAACCACGAGTGGTGAGTGAAAGTCTTGGGTGCATGCTCAATACAAAGCATAATGCAGTTGAACAGACAAACAACTGTATGACAAACAACTGTATGACAAACTCTTGTAAAGTAAGTAGACAGTATGTAGTGCAGGCAAGCAGTGCAAATTATAACAGATGGGCTGTACAAAAAAGACAATATACATTTACACATATGCACATTATATATATACACAAGATATACACATTGGATGGTGTCTGTAAACATTAAATATAAAAAATATAACAGAATATACAGATATGCACACAGAGTGTATGTGTGATGGTTCAGCACATAGTGCAGATTGTTAATGGATGGTTATTGCATTAGTCCATGATACTGTGGTGTATAGTATGGCGAAGAGTGAGTGTGTGGAGTGTGTCAGTTTAAGTGTTGAGTTTAAAGTGTTGAGCAGTCTAATAGTCTGAGGGTAAAAGCTGTTCTTCAATCGGCTTGTGCGGGACCGGATGCTCCGGTATCGTCTGCCCGAAGGCAGCAAGGAGAGCAGCCCGTGATTCGGGTGGCTGGAATCACTGTTGATCTTCCTGGCTTTCCTCATACACCGCCTGGTGTAGATGTCCTGAAGAGAGGGAAGAGCGTCTCCCACCACATGACGGCTAGTTCGCACAACTCTCTGCAGTGCTTTGCGATTGCCAGCAGTGCTGTTTCCATACCAGGCGGTGATGCAGCCAGTTAGAATGCTCTCTACTGTGCAGGTGTCAAAGGTTCTGAGGATTTTGGGGCTCATCCCAAACTTTCTCAGGCACCTGAGAAAAAAGAGGCGATGGTGTGCCTTCTTGAGCCCTGCATCAGTGTGAACAGTCCATGTGAGGTCCTCAGTGATGTTTACCCCAAGGAACTTGAAGCTGTTTACCCACTCCACAGGTGTCCCGTCGATGGTGATGGGGCTGTGTTCCTTGTCCTGTCTCCTGAAATCTATCACCAGTTCCTTGGTTTTATTAATGTTAAGTAGGAGATGATTCTCCTTACACCAGTGTGTCAGACTGCACACCTCCTCTCTGTAGGCCGACTTGTCGTTGTTGGTGATCAGGCCTATCACTGTTGTGTCATCGGCAAATTTCACGATGGTGTTGGAGCTGTGTGTGTCTATGCAGTCATGTGTGTACAGGGAGTAAAGAAGTGGACTTAGAACGCAATCTTGTTGAGCTCCGGTGTTGAGAGTCACGGGGAGGAAGTATTGTTTCCCATTCTGACAACTTGACGTCTGTCTGACAGGAAGTCCAGAATCCAGTCACACAGGGATCTGTCTAAACCTAGAGCCTGGAGCTTCAGAACAAGTTTGGTCGGCACTATGGTATTGAATGCTGAGCTGTAGTCTACAAACAGCATTCTCACATATGCGTTCTTGTTGTCAAGGTGGGAGAGAGCAGTGTGTAGGGTGAAGGCGATGGCATCATCGGTGGAGCGGTTGCTGCGATATGCAAACTGTAGAGGGTCTAATGAGGCAGGCAGCACAGAGCAGATGTAGTCTCTGATAAGCTTTTTAAAACACTTGCTGAAGATGGGTGTTAAAGCTACAGGGTGCCAGTCATTCAAGCATGTGATTTTAGTCTGTTTTGGGATGGGCACAATGGTGAACGTTTTGAAGCATGAGGGGACCATAGAGAGCGAGAGGGAGAGATTGAAGATGTCTGTGAAAACGCCAGCTAATTGGTCAGCACACGCTCTTAGTACACGGCCTGAGATGCCGTCCGGTCCCGCAGCTTTGCGAATGTTCACCCGTCGGAAAGATCGGGTTACATACGCTATGGAGACGGAGAGTGTGCTGACCTCGTCCGTATCAGCCGCGGGTGCGCTCTCTATGTGGTTGGTGCTGTGCGCTTCAAAGCGAGCGTAAAAAGTGTTTAGCTTGTCCGGTATAGAGGCAGCGATGTTAGCTGTGTTTGTTGTGTTCCCTCTGAAGTCTGTGATGTTTCCGATGCACTTCCACATGCTTCTTGCGTCATTGGTGTTAAACTGTCCTTCTATTTTGTCTCTGTACTCACGTTTGGCAGATTTGATGGTTTCCGGAGAGCATAATTGGCCTGCTTGTGATCTACTGCGTTGCCGGATTTAAAAGCGGAGGTTTGTGCTGATAATGCTGTCCGAACATCGCCATTAATCCACGGTTTTTGGTTGGGGTAGATGCAGATTGTTTTTGTCGGCACCACGTTGTCTATACACTTCCTGATAAAGCACGTTACGGTATCTGAGTAAACCTCAATGTCGTCATCAGAAGCAGCCCGAAACATTTCCCAGTCAACGTGATCAAAGTAGTCTTGTAGTATGGAGTCTGATTGGTCCGACCAGCAGTGAATCGTCCTTAGGGCTGGCACCACCTGTTTTAGACTCTGCCTGTAAGCGGGCAGGAGTAGAACTGAAGCGTGATCTGATTTGCTGAAAGGTGAGCGGGGGAAGGATTTGTAGCCGCCCCGGAAGGGAGAGTAGCAGTGATCCAAAATACGATCCATGTGTGTTTGTGGTGATATGTTGAAAGTATTTTGGAGCTATTGTTCTTAAGTTTGCTTTGTTAAAGTCCCCAGTTACAATAAATGTTGCATCTGGATGTGCGGCTTCCTGCTCGCATATATGCTTGTACAGATCGAGTGCTTGGTCTGTGTTGGCTTGTGGGGGGATGTAAACAGCTGTGATGATGATCGCCGTAAATTCCCTCGGTAGCCAGTATGGTCGGCACAGAACTGTAAGGTATTCTAAGTCAGGAGAGCAGGAGGATTTGCAGGAGTGTATGTTCCTTCGATCACACCACGAGTTGATAAAGAAACAGACGCCCCCTCCTCTGCTTTTCCCAGAGAGCTCCTTTGATCTGTCTGCATGGTGTACAGAGAACCCCGTGAGCTCAATGGCTGAATCAGGTACCTCCACAGACATCCAGGTTTCTGTTAAGCAGATAATGCAGCAGTCCCTTGTTTCTCGTTGACAGGAGGTACGCGCAGAGATCTCCTGGAGGCGTGCAGTGGGTGGAGCTAAAGTACAAGCACATAATACATCAAGGAAGAAATTGGCCTACCATCAGTTTTGGGATTGACTGAAATTATTCAGTCGCGCTTTGATATATTCCATTCTATCTCTGCATGAGATAGTTAACCACATAAAAACCTTCGAATCTAATGCAACATGTCAATTATGTTGGCAACAAATTAAATCACGTTAGCAACATGGTAAATCATGTTAGCAGCATACCAATTTTGCTATCAACATGATAACAATGCATTAAATCATGACAACATGAATAATTTGTTATCTAGCTTTCATCACAACCTTTCTATTCAACTAAGTTCATCGACCATTACACCTTCTAGGACATCCAGAAACCTGAGTGTGGTAATTGATGTTCGGCTTAACTTCACGGATCATGTTGCCAGCATCACTCGGTCCTGCAGATTCATCCTCTACAACAATAGGAAAATTAGACCTTTCCTGTCTGAGCATGCTACACAAGTTCTAGTCCAGGCTCTTGTCCTGTCCAGACTGGACTATTGCAATGCGCTACTGGCTGGACCCCAGCCTGCACAACTATACCTCTACAGATGATCCAGAATGCAGTGGCGGGAGTGGTCTTCAATGAGCCCAAGAGAGCACACGTCACTCCTCTCTTTGTCAGGTTACTTTGGCTCCCTATAGTCTCCCTATAATTTACTCCCAAATTCAAAGCTCTGCTCCTGGCCGTCAAAGCTACCACTGGGTCAGCACCCCCTTACCTTCACATGCTTATACTAACGTATTTACCCTCCTATCAATATCTCAGACTTTATCTGGATCTGTTTCACATCTGTGGAATGATCTGCATGTTTCAACAAGATCTGCATCATCTTTATGAATCGACTAAAAACACATCTCTTCCGCCAACACCTGACCTGAGTTCTATTTCTTTTTCTACTTTTCCTATCTTTTCTATCCTTCAAAAAACCGTCTTAGCTTTGTATATTGTGGTATATTGCTGAGAACCCTGGCGGAATGTATCGAGCTGAGAAATACTACGTCATACAACCAACTCATAAGAATGCATGAAATAGCTTGTTACCCCCCTTTAAGTCCGGGTAAAGCACTTAAGCAATTAAACATGTTATGAGTTGATCACACCATAGAAAAATGTGTTGTTATTCACCCAGCCAAATACAAAACATCAAGTAAATAAAATAAAATGAGTAAAATCAAGTAAATAAAATCAAAATGATCAGCACTCAAACGCTGGGGCATATCTGCTGTCGGTACTGAAACCAGGCCCACTTACCTCTCTCAACCTGACTCCCCAGTATATGTGAAGAGTTTTATGGGAGAATTAGTATTCAAATATGTGCATGATCTTCATCAATAAAGAATTACTGAAGCAGTGGTCCATGTTCTTCCTCTCTGTCTGTTTGCGACTGCATTATCGTTTGCTGAGATTTGTTTGGGAATTTGTGAGAGAGCCTGAAAGAGTGTGTATCACATCAAATATGTGAGAGTTCGCAACCCTGAACTCATGATTGAGCAGGCTGGAGCACTAATGCTTATGTGCTCCAGTGTTAGGGGAGAGGCCATGCTCAATGGCTCCAGTGTATCATACAGACATAAAAAATGGTGAAAAACTGTTTAACAGCCTAACTCCACAATTCAGTACTACATAGTTCACCATCTTTGTAGTGTTTCAACAATACCTTTCTAACACTGTACAAAAAACAACTATTGGAATTGCCTTTTAAGTTTGACGGCTTGTTTGTACTGTGGGTGAGCTTACTTGTCTTCTTATTTTTTTGTTATTGACTAGGAGGGTGACCATCATGGAAGACTCAGATCAGAACATTCATCTCAAGAACCTGTCATTGCAGCAATCAGCTAATGAAGAGGAGGCTTTGGATTTGCTTTTTTTAGGTGACACTAATCGTATGATTGCAGAGGTGAGGGCATCAGTTTGATTGTAAAAACTTTGTCATGCAGATTTTTTAGCACATTTCAGATTTTCAGAAATGCAATGCATTCAAGGTTCATGTTATTTCCATGCATGTGAATCCTAAGAATCAATATCATGACCTTGCTGTTGCTAGGTTCATGCATTACCAGATAAGCATAGGAATCACCTTCATAATTCATTAGATCAATTTTTGTTAAATCAGTAATGCCTGTATTCATAGTCACAGGTAACAATATTATACTAATCTAATAAATTTTAAATCCCGTTTTCAAATTTTGGGATTTTTTCTCAATCTGACCATAAAACCAAATGTTTAAATGTATCAATCTATTTATTCTCCTTTTTTTTATCTGAGACGGGGTTGAGGAGGCAACTGGCCGAGAAGAGCAGCCCTTGCATCCTTTTTGCTGGCTACTTTTTCTAGCTTCTTCTGGGAGATCCCAAAGCATTTCTAGACCAGCCATGAGATTTAATTAATTCAGCATGTGCTGAGGCTGGAAGGTCTCCTCCTGGTTGGACATTTTAAGAACCAGGGAAAGCATACAATACATATAATATGTTTTGGTCTTTGTTTTTTTTTTTTGTTAGGCAGTGAGAATCATAACGATTAGTCCTTGGTTGTAACCCTAGGGAGTGTCTAAAAGTACATGTAAAAATTTCGTAAGCTTTAATAGCAGACTTCTTTGACTCAGGACACAAAAGTTGATTATTTCATTACCATTTATATAACCTTCATCAACCAACAATACGGCAAATATAAAAAAGCAAATGGAGATTGCTGCAATCGAAGTGTGTAGGATTTCAGATCTCTGTTGACAGGCAGGTTTACTATTGCTCAGAATATGACCCTGGTTAAAGCCAACTAAATCTCTTCTGATTTTCCTTTATGCTGGGCACACATTTAATAATTTTCACTACGATTATGAATGGAATTTGATCATAACCAATAATCATGCCTAGTCTATTTCAGTTGCGCTCAGTCATTGTTTACATTTGACAGATAAAATCATTTAATGTGTGGTGTTTATTATTTACGACTGCCGGGTGCGATCGATGACACAGCTGCACTGGAGACGGTATACAGGCAAAAACAACTAGAGAAAATGTTGGGTGTTTGCGGGTGGGACATGTCCCCACCACTTTTTAGAAGAAAAAAATGCTTGTGGAAGGTGTGTACTGTTTAGGGGTCATTAACATCTAAAACTCATGGAAAATACTGGACGTTCCACTTTCTCTTACTTGCCAAAGCACTCACCATCTCCTTGTAACGACTTCATCATCCACGCCGGCCACGCCCCCTACATCAGCACCAGCGCACCGCTTCACCCTTTCACCTCACCTCCCCGCCATGATTATTGTCGACACCTGTTCCTTGTTTTGTTTGTACGTGTTTCATGTTCTGTGTACTATTTAAATTGGTTCTTTTGTTCGGTTCGTTGTCCGGTCTTGTTGTATATACTGTAAGTTTCGTTCCCGTGTTTCACAAACCTGGTTTTTGAGATTATACCTGTTGGATTACTTAACTGTTTTTTGAGAAGATACCTGTTGGATTACTTGTTTTTTGAGAATATACCTGTTGGATTACTTGCTTTTTGAGAATATACCTGTTGGATTACTTACTTGTTTTTGAGGATTTAAAAGTTGGATTACTTACCTGTTTTTTGAGGACTGACCTGTTGGATTACTTACTGTTTGAAGATATACTTGTTTGATTACTTCCCCTTCCGTTCTGTGTTTTGTGCTTCTGCCTGGACCTCATTATTGTTACAGAAGACCGGACCCACCACCATGACAACACCACAGGTTTCCCCCGGCACTGCCCAATAACCACCGGATCCTATCGCCGAACTAGTCAACATTCTACGCACTCAACTCACACATCCTCCTCATCCACCGCTGCTGTGCCCAGTCCAATGGCCTTGCCCGACTGGTATTCTGGATCCGTGGAGGAGTGTAGCGGGTTCTGTCTGCAGTGCGAGCTGTATCTCCAGTTACACCCTGGCCAGTTCACTTCCGACATGGCGAGGATTGCCTTCATCATCTCCCTCCTCAACGGCAAGGTGCTGAGCTGGGCCCAAGGATTCTGGGAGGCTGGAGGTCCTCTTACCACCACTCTCAAGCTGTTCTTGGAACATTTCAACATGGTTTAAACACTGAACCTGTGCCTGTATTGTGGAGGACCCGGCCACCACATTGCAGTCTGCCCCGTCCATCCGGCCCGACCCTCGGTGAGTACCGTCCATACACCCGCTTCCTTGCCTCATCTCCTGCTCACCGAAGTAGTGATATCCACACCCGACTTCTCTGTTCCCATATTCGCTTTGATAGATTTCGGAGCCGCAGGAGATTTTATCTCCCTGAATCTACTCACTCAGCTAGGCCTGCCTCCCGTAAGGAATCAGAAGACGATGTATATCCAAGACATCCTGGGAAAGCATTGGGTTGAGGTCGGATCACTTACCACTCACCACCCCTTGCTATCCACGTGCCCCCAGGACACACAGAGAAGCTCTCTTTCTGGGTTGTGGAGGGGTCTACATCGGACCTCGTCCTGGGACGACCGTGGCTTCAATGCAACCAGCCCATAATCGACTGGCAGACGGGAAAGATCTCTCGCTGGATGTCTGCACCCCTGAACAGTAACCTGTCCGCCTTTCCTCTTCACCTCAGTTGAGAGCCCCAAGTATGCCTTTCCTCTTCACCTCAGTTGAGAGCCCCGAGGTGAAGGAACTAGTCGAGTACCGGTCGTTCCAGGACGTCGTCTTAAAGCAGAGAGCCACAGAATTTCCTCCTCATCAGCCATGGGACTGTGCCATCGAGCTGCTGCCTGGGGCAGTCATGCCCAAGGGGGACGGTTTACCCATTGTCCGTCCAGGAACAGAAGGCCATGGAAGAGTACATGGAGGAAGCACTCAGCCAAGGATTTATCCGTCCCCTGCCGCTTCAAGCTTTTTCTTCGTGGGCAAAAAGGACGGGGCTGAGACCCTGTATCGACTACCGCATCCTGAGACAAGAGGTTCGCCACACCCACACCACACCAAGAGGTTCGCCAACTTACCCTGATCCTAACCGCTCTGGAACAACTCCGTCACGCCACTCTGTCCACCTTGATCTTAGAAGTGCCTATAATCTCATCCGAGTTCGCCCTGGGGATGAGTGGAAAACCGCATTAATCACCCCTACCGGACATTATGAGTACCGTGTCATGCCATTTGAACTAGTTAACGCCCCAGCAGTGTTTCAGAAATTTATGAATGAGATCTTTCGTGATCTGCTGGGAAAGTATGCTGTTATATATTTGGACGTCAGTTTCACCAGGCCACCATCCATTTTCTCGGCTAAATCATCATCCACAACCAAGTCACCATGGATCAGGGGAAGGTGAAGAACTGGCCTCAGCCCAAGTCCGTGAGGGAGTTGCAGTGGTTCCTAGGTTTCGCGAACGTCTACCATCGCTTCATCACTGGTTTCAGTAACATCGCTGCACCCCTCACGGCCATGACGGGGAAGAAGGTTTGATCCCTGTCCTGGTGCCCCAAAGCCCTACTCGCATTCTCCTAGCTCAAAGAAGCCTTCTGTACCACACATACCCTCTGTCTACCTGACCCGGAATCTCTCCTTCATCATGAAGGTAGACGCCTCGTCTTCTGCAGTAGGAGCTGTCTTATCCCAGCAGCAGGGAACCCCTCTTCGACTCCATTCATCTGCCTACTTCTCCCGTAAGCTGTCCCCAGCGGAGTTGAATTATAACATCAGCAATCGAGAACTACTCGCCATCAAACTGGCCCTGCAAGAATGGAGACACTGGTTGGAGGGAGCCATACACCCGTTCACTGTGATTACGGATCACAAGAATTTAGAATACCTGAAAAATGCCAGGAGACTGAACTCTCGCTAAGCCCGGTGGGCTCTGTCCTTCTCCCGTTTCGATTGTAAGGTATCTTACCGCCCTGGTTCCCAGAATAGTAGAGCGGATGCTCTGGACACTCAATGAAGACATCGCAGCACTCCAACAGCCGACTCCTCCAGGAGGTCCCGAGGGCAATACGTTCGTGCCCGCAGAACTCTGCACAGCCCTCGTGGACTCAGCCCACTCTGTTCCGGGGACAGGACACCCAGGCAAACAGCGCACCCTTTTGCTCGTCTCTGCCCAATACTGGTGGCCTGGCATGTCTTAGGACATCTCCCGATTTGTCAAGAGATGCTCAGCCTGTGCCATCGCGAAGACACCACGACGCCTGATGGAGGGATAGCTCTTACCCATTCCCAATTGGCCCTGGTCTCATTTAGCAGTAGACTTTATCACCGACCTGCCCCTCCTCCACCTCCTCTGGATGCCACCCAGCAAATCTACAGGGTGGAGGCTATTCTCAACTCCTGTCGACGTTGTGAACGTCTTGAATATCTTTTCAGCTGGGAGGGGTATTGGCCCAAGGAACAGTCCTGGGTTCCGCGAGTGGACATTCTAGACAAATCCTTCCTACGAGACTTTCACGCCGCCCACCCCGAGTGTCCTGCCCCTCGCCCTCGCCATGCTGTAGGGTCCACTGGAGCGGATCGTGGAGGGGGGGTACTGTAACGGCTTCAGCACCCACGCCGGCCACGCCCACTACATCAGCGCCAGCACACCGCACCACCCGGTCACTTTCTCCGGACTATTGAAACTACACTACCCACCATGCACCTTACCTCTGCCGCCATGATTATTGTCACCACCTGTTCCTTGTTTTGTTTGCACCTATTTCATTTTCCATGTACTATTTAGGTTGGTTCTTTTGTTCAGTTTGTTGTCCAGTCTTGTTGTATATACTATAAGTTTTGTTCCCGTGTTTCACTTACCTGGTTTTTGAAAATATACCTGTCGGATTATACCTGTTTTTTGAGGACTGACCTTTACATTACATTACATTTATGCATTTGGCAGACGCTTTTATCCAAAGCGACTTACATTACATTGTACTATACATTTGTACATTTTGCATAGTAAGCAAGTGGAGGTTAGGTGTCTTGCTCAAGGGCACCTCAGCCGTTACCCGCCAGACCTGAGAATCGAACCAGCAACCTTCTGGTCATGAGTCCAACTCTCTAACCACTGGACCACGACTGCCCACTTGACCTGTTGGATTACTTACTGTTTGAACATATACTTGTTGGATTACTTCCCTGTTTTTATGTTTCTCTATTCTAAGAGACTTCTGTTCAGGGTTTTGTGCCTTGTTTTCATTTAAAAAAACATTTTGAGTTAAACCTGTGGTGTGCTCTCCTTTCTGGACCTCATCATTGTTACACATATTTTCGACCAACACAAGACTACGTGTAGAGCCCCATGCACCCCAGAGAATCGTCATTTGTCAATTGACGATTGTCTCTTTTTAATGAAAGATGGGTCTTCCTTTGCTTGAGCGACCAATTTGTACGTAGCATTCCCTCCCCATTCATAGTGTCAGTGAAGCATCTTGGTAATATCTATTATTAATATTTATTATCTTTGCTAGGCTTTGAAACTTTTTATTGTTGTATTATTGCTGTCACTTATTTATTTTTATTGTTCTGCCTATGTTTTATAATTCGGTCAATGTAAAAAAACACATCACAAAAACACATCACTGTCCAGTTTTCTTCTATGTAAATTGTGCAAATGACAATGAAATGCCTCTTGACTATTGACTCTTGCAACAGTCAGTTTGAGATATATATATATATATTTGATTGTTTGTATCTTTTAATACAGTAGTTTACAAAATTAAACAATACTCCTTGAAATCATAATTCTATTGCACTTGTTTTAAACACTAAACATTCATTATTAACAATTCTGTAATATAATTTTATTATAAAATGTCATTATGGAAAGTATTTATCGTAATCATCAATGGTGCAATTGATGACAGCATTGTGATGGTCATTGTGATGTAGCATGTATCACTATCCATTTGTTATCTGAGATTGGGCCTTTCGTATTGTTTGGAAGTATGTGAGCTAATGATCAGTGACTGTTTGCCTTAGTCTCTCCATCGCAACCTGTAATTTTTATTTTCATATTTACAGTTATTGGTTACCCATATTAATGTGCACATGCAGTATTAAGCATAATTTATGTGATTGCCAATTGTGCATGTGATTTTACCTATTATTAAAAAAAAACTTGAAAGTGTTTTCCCATTGCAGGTTTATTAGACTGGTGTGTATCCAGTATTGTTTAATTGTTTAATTTGGCTATTCTTTTATGTGTCTTTCCACCATCACATAGACTCCTATGAACCAGGCTTCCACACGATCTCACTGCATCTTTACCATTCATCTGTGCAGCAAGGAGCCAGGTTCAGCCACAGTGCGACGATCCAAGCTTCATCTGGTAGATCTAGCCGGGTCGGAAAGAGTTGGAAAAACGGGTGTGGGGGGGCAGATTCTAACGGAAGCCAAATACATTAACCTGTCATTGCACTATTTGGAGCAGGTTAGACAACGTTTTTTGTATGGGCAAAGGGCAATATTTTTAAAGAACAATTTGCCTTTATATTACTGCGGCCATCTGCGCATGAGTGAATCTCATAGGTTCAGGGTTAGAACCTAGTAATTACACAGTTACACAGTAAGTAAATAGATACATAGATAACATAACTGTAAAATAAAGTGCTACTAAAGAGCTTACTAATAAAGTGCTAATCAAAATAATGTAACCATTTAATAGGATAAGAAAATAAGCACCATTTACTTCTGCAAAATGTTTGTTGTCTGGATTAGGTCATCATAGCTTTATCAGAGAAGAATCGGTCCCACATTCCTTACCGCAACTCCATGATGACCTCTGTGCTCAGGGACAGTTTGGGTGGCAACTGCATGACCACCATGATAGCAACTGTGTCTGTGGAGAGAAGAAACATTGATGTATGTCTCTTTTTCTACCCATTAAAGTTAATAATAATTTTCAACACATCAATGTCTTACCTCCTCTTTCTCTGTTTTTCAGGAGTCAATATCCACTTGTCGGTTTGCTCAAAGAGTGGCTTTGATTAAAAATGATGCTTTGCTCAATGAAGAATTAGATCCTGCTGTGGTGAGTTTACAATGATTAAAGGGATAATTCACCAAATAAATTAATTTCCAAAAAATTAGTAATTACTTACCTACTTTTGCGTAATTATAGCTTTAGCTTTCTTTCTTTAAAGGAACCAAAACAGTACATTTGAGTGTTCGCTTGTTTTTTAATCTTTATGATGTCAATTCTCAAGCTTCAAAGGGACCAAAGCTTTATAAACTAAATTTAATGGACCTGGGCTCTTTCAATCATTTAAAGGCATACAAATGGGTTTGGTGAAAAACAAACTGAAATGTATTTATTTTATTTAATCTTGACCTGTGTGTTTTCTCTCTATGCTTGTGCATGCAGACAGCAGACCTTTTAAGAGGCAGCAGAGCAGGTTCTTTAGTTTGGTTCTTACTATGTCAATCGGCAGCATTGTTGCCTCACAGCAAGAAGGTTCCTGGTTTGAGTTCTGGCTGTGCCAGAAAGCTTTTTTTATGTAGTTTGCATGTTCTCCCTGTTTTAGCATTATTTTTGATCCTGGGATTGTCCTCCACAATCCAAAAACATGCGTCGCAGGCGGACTGGCCATCTGGCAGACCGGGCATTTTCCCGGTGGGTCAACGTAACTTTTGGGCCAAGACATTTAATATACATTTTTTAAACTCGTAAATTGATTTGTGGTGTACATACATCTTTCTGGTGGCATAATGCATTTGTCAAAAAAGTCGCAAATAGACCGGCCCATGAGACACTTAGTCAGCAGCCCATTGGCTCTTTTCTTATCTGACATTGGGCTGGCCCAATCATGTCTTTAAACAAGCTTGCAGTGTCAGTGTGCGCAAGCGTAAAAACAGTCAGAAAGATCGACGTGAAGAAGAAACCGAAAGAAGGCGCGGAGAAATTACGGGGAAAAAGAAACAGGTCCTTTAGCCAGACGCTGCAAAATGTGTAAAAATAACACAAATGTTTAATGGCTGAGGCTGATGATGATGGTCGTGGCCATAGAAGCACCGGTGCCTACAGAGAGGAAATTGGAAATGAGGAGAGGGATGAGCGAGAAATTAGTGTAGAGCCTGCCCTGCGGTAAGCGGAAGTACTTTCAAAACAGTAATACCCCAAAACACAAGTGATAGAACAACCTGTTTGCAAAATATGGCCAAAACATTGCAATTAAACTATTGCACTCTTTGCTCCGCGACTACGTCAGTTTTTTACATTTATGAGTGCGGGTGTTGTCAGTTACCAAACTATAACATCTCTGTCAGTGTTACAATCAGAACATGTTTAAACATCAGTTTTCTGTTATGTCTTCCCTGCAGAGCGATTTTTAATGTGTCTCTGATATTATGCCTTACTCAAATTGAGAACTTTATTTTGTTTACCACCATTCATCAACATTAACCGTGAGTAAGCTGGAAGTGTTTTTGTTTTGTTCATTATTTATTATAGGCTCTATAGGGTGAAAAGTGTGTCTTTGGCAGATTTTATGTCAAGCGTTTCTGGACAATACAGAAATTAAATTGAGACATTCAGAAGACTGTATTTGTTTCCTTATTTAAGTTTTTTAATCCATTTCCTATATGTTATTGTTATACCAGTGCAGCACTTTCTTGGATAATAATACTGAATCTGATTGCATCATGTTAACAAAAATCTCTCGTTATCCCTATTTGAACCAGGGTACAGATAGCTGAGACCGCCTCCTCAGAAGAGCAAGTATTAATAAATGAGACTTTTTAAAAGTAGTTAATGTGTCATCTCTCACTCTTATCTACTTAAAGGGATAGTTCCGTCTGTCATCATTTACTCACCATTAGGTTGTTCCAAGCCTGTGCGTGTTTATCTAAAACAATAGCTTTAGCATTTTTAACTATGGCAACCACTTATCTATTGCTGTGTTTTGACAGAAATTATCATGGAATGCAAAGTATTAACACTTAGGTAAGGGTGACGGTTAAGACCTTTGTTGCAACGCTCTTAAAGAAATCATTTACCTTAGGGTTATTTTTCCCCTCAGGAAAACCCTCACTTAAACTCCCCATCCCAGAAAATGCACTTTTAAATGTATTTAAACATAACTGTGTGTCAGGAGTGTGTACACAGAACCACCCAAGAATGTAAAAAATCCACCCATTCATTTTTGTATAATCCCCAATAAACCTCATCAATCCTCTTGAACAAGCTGTTTGCATTCTCTGAGCAAACTGATGTCACATTGATTAAGCCCTGCCCATGACTGCTGATTGACTGCTGCTGTCTCCGCCCTCATCGAGCTGTACACTGTCCGCCATTGTTTTCACCCTGGACTACTTTCAGTGAGCTACAAGAATGTTTTGTAAACAAACAAGGTGTTTTGTTGTTGGATGCAAGACTAAACATATGTCTTCATTTACTCACGAGCCGCTGAAGACGATGTGGATTAGTTTAATTTTTCAACGGAATGAGCAAAAGACATCAGGTGAAGTCACGCTGCATCACAAACGGTAGAGATCATGTTTTCAGTTTTTATAGATATGATGCGTTTATCCTGTGAACTTTCACTTATAAAAACCAATGTGCACGTTGTTAAGATATAACACGTGTGTGCATTCACTGACAGAGATCTAAGTTTTGTTGTTACTGAAGCACAGTCTCTCAGTCTGGCGCTTTCTGCTGGAAAGGGGGTGGAGAACAGCAGCTCATTTGCATTTAAAGCGACACGCAAAACAGCGTGTTTTTCCTCACAGGCAAAAATGGACACTTAGGGCACAGTATAATAAAAGATGGTGTATTTTGAGCTGAAACTTTACAGACACATTCTGGGGATACCAGAGACATTTTACATTGCGGAAAACTCCCGGGTAACTCTTTAAGGGTTTTCATGCAACGGGCACAAAAATGTATTCTAAGTGTGGTGTTTGCATTTGAAAGCTGTTGCTGTGAACCCACATCATGCAGTTCAGGGGGATCTTCATGCAAGTGATACAGACCATAGTTGGGTGATTCTCACGAAACCGTTGAAACATCAGGGCAGTAAAGATTTAAAAAACTACAGTTTGATAACACAAAAAAGTTATCGTACACAACTTTTTCCCTTCTCATTACCGATACAGGTCATTTTTCACATTTAAAGAAATTCTACATGTATAATAATCTATTCAAATATAATTAATTAATGTCATATTATGAATGATTAATAAAAACTTGCTTAGGCATCTGTTAGGACTCAGACACGGCAGACTCAGAGATGGGTGTTCACACAACAAGCTTTACTGAAGAATCACGGAGACAATCACAAACAGGTAACTCGCAGTATTTTAAATAAACAATAACAGGGGGTCAGACTGACATGAACCACAGAACATAAACGTAAGACCTGACAACACACAAGTGCATGGGGTGAGTATATATAGAGTCCAGGTGATGGAGAACAGGTGCGGGTGTAATCAAGATGGCGGATGGATGAACGGGATGATGGGAAGTGGAGTCCATTAATATTCTGGTGACAGAGAGCGTGGGAACCGTGCAATGGTGTCTGATGCAGAGGGTACCGTGACAGTATCCCCTCCTCCACGGTCCGCTCCAGCAGACCTTACTGGGCGGCGAGGACGGCCATGAGGACGGGGTGCCGGTGCTTCGGGGTGCGCCGAATGGAAGTCTCGGAGTAGTTGGGGGTCTAATATGTCGTGACGAGCGACCCAGGATCTTTCCTCGGCCCCATACCCTTCCCAGTCCACGAGGTATTCTAGTCGTCCTCCTCGCCACCTGGATTCCAGGACTTCTCCCACCTTGTAAATCTGCTGGAACTCGTCAATGGGAGGAGGTGGGCGCCTCCTCTGCACCAGTATCTGTGGGGGGGGGAGGAACAGGGTCAGTGAAAGGTTTTAACAGAGACACATGAAAAGAAGGTTAGATCCGATACTGTGGAGGTAGTTGTAAGCGATACGTGACAGGGTTGACTTGGCGTATGATAGGGAAGGGGCCGATGAACTTGGGACTCAGCTTTCTGCAGGGTTGCCGCAGACGAATGTCCCTGGTGGAGAGCCAAACTTTCTGTCTGGGGTGGAACTGGGGGGTTGGTGCGCAACGGACATCTGCTTGGAGTTTCTGTCTGCGAACCGCCCGCTGAAGATGGACGTGAGCTGAGTCCCATACCCTCTCGCTCTCTCGGAACCAGTGGTCCACAGCTGGCACTGCCGATGGGTCTCCTGTCCAGGGGAAGAGCGGAGGTTGGTAGCCGAGTATGCACTGAAAGGCCGTAAGGCCGGTGGTGGATTGTTTTAGTGAGTTCTGTGCATACTCGGCCCAGGCAAGGAAACAGTGCCAGCTGTGTTGATGGTTATGGCTGTATGACCTCAGGTATCGCCCGATTTCTTGAATCTTTCGTTCAGTCTGGCCGTTGCTTTGAGGGTGGTAACCGGATGTGAGGCTTACGGTGACACCCAATAGGTTGAAGAAGGCCTTCCAAACCTGGGAAATGAATTGTGGCCCCCTGTCTGACACCACGTCCTCTGGGATGCCGAAGTGTTTGAAGACTTGATTGAAGATGGCTTCTGCAGTTTCGAAGGCAGTGGGTAATCGGCAGAGCGGGATTAGTTTACAGGCCTTAGAGAAGCGGTCTTCCATGACCAAGACGCACGTGAAGGTGTCAGAGGGGGGTAAGTCCGTTATGAAGTCTACAGCAATATGGGACCATGGACGTTGGGGTATGGGTAATGGATGAAGTTTTCCTTGAGGTAAACGTCGTGGGACTTTGGATACGGCACAGACTGAACATCCCTTGACAAACCGGGTGACATCTTGAGCCATTCTGGGTCACCAGTACCGATTAGACAAGAGCGAGAGGGTCAACTGACTTCCTGGGTGTCCAGAGCCCGGAATGGAGTGTGCTGAGTCAGTGAAATGAAAGTGTGTGTGCGAAATGAGTGTTTTGCCAGTGACGCCATTCTTCAAGCGCCAGCTTGATGGCCAAGAGCTCATGATTATCGATGTCGTAGTTTTGCTCCGCCGGGGACAGCTTCCTGGAATAGAAGGCGCATGGATGCAACTGGGTATCTCTCTCCTGCCGCTGGGAGAGCACAGCGCCTACTCCAGTGGTGGAGGCGTCCACTTCCACTACAAAGGGGAGATCAGGATTGGGATGACATAGGAGGGGCGCGGTGCAGAACGCTTCTTTTAGACGACGGAAGGCTTGCTGGGCATCAGGGGTCCAGGACAGGGATTTGGGCCGATTACGGAGCAGAGAGGTGAGAGGTGAGGCCAAGGTGCTGAAGTTTGCAATAAATCTCCTGTAGAAGTTGCTGAATCCGAGGAATCGCTGTAATTCGCGGATGGTATGGGGTGTGGGCCAGTTCCTTACGGCGTCCACCTTCCCCTGGTCCATTTGTATGGAGTTCGGGGAGATGATGTAGCCGAGGAAATGTACAGGAGGGAGGTGGAATTGGCATTTCTCCAGTTTCAGGTAAAGGTGATGAGTGTTGAGGCGGCGCAGAACGTGCTGAACATGGGAGACATGGTCCTTGGCATTGCGAGAGTAAATTAGGATGTCGTCTATGTAGATGATGACAAACTTGTTTAGCATATCCCGGAAGATCTCGTTCATAAAACTTTGGAAAATGGCAGGTGCGTTGACTAGACCAACTGGCATTACCCGGTATTCATAATGTCCTGAGGGTGTCACAAAAGCAGTCTTCCACTCATCACCTCTACAAATACGGATCAGGTTGTAGGCACTTTGTAAGTCTAGTTTTGTGAATATGGTGGCCCCACGGAGTTGTTCGATGGCTGCTGGAACCAGGGGAAGAGGATATCTGAAGGTCTTTGTGTGTTGGTTGAGAGTACGGTAATCAATGCATGGCCTCAAACCCTCGTCCTTCTTCCCGACAAAAAAGAAGCTAGAAGCGGCAGGAGAGGTGGATGGACGGATGAAACCCTGTTGCAGTGCCTCCATGATGTAGTCCTCCATGGCCTTCTGTTCCGGGAGGACAGGGGATACACCCGTCCCTTGGGTAACGCAGCCCCAGGTAGCAGTTCAATGGTGCAGTCCCATGGCCGATGAGGAGGGAGTTGAGTGGCTCGCTCTCTGGAGAATATGCCCTGGAACGCCCTATATTCCTCGGGAATCTGGACTGACGAGGAAGCGACCGGACTCGACTGACGTGGCAAGGAGCGGGACGGGCTCTGGCTGAATACATGATGGTTGTGAAGGAAGGCAGCAGCTTTGGAGACATCTCGGGCTCCATTGAAGGATATGGCTGGTGGTCCAGTCTATCTGTGGGTTGTGTTGCGATAACCAAGGGCGTCCCAGAACGAGATCCGATGTTGATCCCTCCAGCACCCAGAAGCAAATTTCTTCAGAGTGACCATCAGCAAAGGACAGAGTTACTGTGGGGGAATGGAAGCATATCAGGCCTCGACCCAATGGCTTTCCCAAGATGTTATGTATCCTCAGAGACTGGGGAATCCTCCTTCGGGGAAGCCGCAAATCCATAAGTAATTTTCGGGAAATAAAGTTTCCAGCCGCACCGGAGTCGATCAGGGCTTTGGCTGAAACAGACAGGGAGGCAGACATTAAGATAACATCAGTGAGAGTCAATGGAGATACAGACGCAGGAGGTTGAATCGTACTCACCATTGGGCGAGGTGGCCGCACTGGGCATGTGGCCAGCATATGCCCTGACCCCCCACAGTAGAGGCATAAGCCAAGGCGTCGGTGGCGCTGTCGTTCATCACCGGTGAGTCGTGAGTGATCCACTTGCATGGGCTCGGGTGCTGGAGGGGACTGGAGGTAGGTGGTTGGCGGAGGAATGGTAGTGGGCGGATCCAGGGCGCAGGCAGTTAGCCGTTGAGCGACTCTGATGGAGAACTGTATGATTTTCTCCCAACCAATACTGTCCTTGCAGATCGCCAGATGAGCGCGAAGATTGGGGTCCAATCTTCGACGGTAGACCGAGATGAGCGTGGCCTCGTTCCATCCGCTAGTGGCTGACAGCGTGCGGAAGCGGAGAGCGTAGTCGGCCACTGGTTCTCTTCCCTGACGAAGACTGAGCAGTTGGTCCTGTGTAGATAATGAGTGAGTGGTTTGGGAAAACACCTCTGTGAAGTGCTGGAAGAAGGCCGAAAGGGTGTTCAGAACCGGACCACCGGCTTCCCAAATGCCCTGCGCCCATTGCAGGGCCCGACCCGATAGCTGGGAGATGACGTAAGCGATCTTAGAGCGTTCTGTGGGGAAGAGCTGAGGTTGCATCTCAAAGAATAAATTGCACTGCAATACAAACCCACTACATTCCTCCGCATTTCCTGAGAACTTTATGGGTGCGGCCATGGGACTGGATGACGCCATTGGTAGTCCGGGTGAAGTAGGAAGTGAACCGGAGTGCTGAGAAGCGGAACTTGTGAGTTGCAGAGTGGCGAATGAAACCAGTTCGGTGAAGGGGTCCAGGGTGGAGTGTGAAACAGCCAGAATGCGGTCAGGTCTTCTGTTAGGACTCAGACACGGCAGACTCAGAGATGGGTGTTCACACAACAAGCTTTACTGAAGAATCACGGAGACAATCACAAACAGGTAACTCGCAGTATTTTAAATAAACAATAACAGGGGGTCAGACTGACATGAACCACAGAACATAAACGTAAGACCTAACAAACACACAAGTGCATGGGGTGAGTATATATAGAGTCCAGGTAATGGAGAACAGGTGCGGGTGTAATCAAGATGGCGGATGGATGAACGGGATGATGGGAAGTGGAGTCCATTAATATTCTGGTGACAGAGAGCGTGGGAACCGTGCAATGGTGTCTGATGCAGAGGGTACCGTGACAGCATCATGGCTTCGGGGGGTAATGGTAATGAGAATTTTTAAGGCCTTTTTTTGTAATTTTTTTTTAAATCGTGTTAAACTGTCAGTAAACATTGATAAATTAATGTATTTAAACATATCATACCTTGTTTTAAATGAATATAAAGGAAATTTGTTAATACAAGTGTTTTTTAAGAAAATCATGTTGGACATTTTGAAAGCAAGATTTTGTAAGAATCACCCAATTAGGTTTAAAAACAGAACAAATCCATCAGACAGATAGCATAAACATTAGTGTCATGAACTGGCCTTTTCTATCATTTTATACTGTTGGCTGAGGTCTGCTTATGACGACTGCATGGTTTTAACATTCAAAAACATAAAAATCAATAAGTTATAGGCAATTTTGTACCCTGGTTTTGAGGCCGGCTCAAGTAACGATCGGTTTTTAGGGGTGGATCGCATTGAAGACTTGGAAGTAAATGCCCACTGCTAAGATTGAATAACAGTTCCAAAGGACAGCTGTGTGCCCTGTGATGTACATTTCTGTGTGTCTGTTTGACAAGCTACGTTCTGTTTAGTTGGAGCCTTCTGTGAATTTGGTTAGACACGTAGGTTACACATAATCAGGACAAATCAAGCGATCTCTTACAAAGCAATAGTGACGCATCGTACAAATATTTTTTTACTCACATAAGATTGCTGCACCATTCCTGTCTGATTCAATATTGATGGCACAGCATTGCTTTTTAGTCTCAGTCCCTCTGCAAATCCAGCATCGACCTGTGCCTTGTTTACAAAGGAATATGCGTTGAAATTAAGCGAACAAACGCTCAATGTTTAACCCACGTGAGCCGGAACGTCTTTAATAATAAACCATGCTAAGTTATGCAGCGACTGTGTTCTTCTACATCCAGGCACTGCACAATATCTTCAACGGCATGTTTGTTGCTTGGTCACTCTAAATCAGTGGTTCTCAACCCTGGTCCTCGGGCCCCCCCTCCCAGGATGTTTTAGAGGTCTCCCTATTTAGAACACCTGATTCTAATCATCAGCTGCTTAATTAACACACTAACCAGCATTTGGAGCAGGTCTGACGAGTAGAATCAGGTGTTCTAAATAGGGAGACATCTAAAACATCCTGGGAGGGGGGGCCCGAGGACCAGGGTTGAGAACCACTGCTCTAAATAAAATGACAGTGAAAGAAGTCCTCCTTACTTTTGCACATATGACACGGAGATAGCCACTCTCACAAAACCTTCAGTGACAGTGTTGCCAGATTTTCACAGAAAAAAATCTGCAAATAAAGACCAGACAAAAATAAACCTTTAAATGCAAAAAGGTTATGTTTTATAAGTAATTTATAGTAATTTATAGTTTATCTTTTATAAATTGAAGTCAAATATTTGTACTTTGCTAAAGTCATGCGCGAACCATTGGGCGGGGCTAGAGAAGTTGTCGTTGATATACTTCTGAAGGCGGTGTTCAACCTATAGATACATTCCAGGACCCGCCGTTGGCTGGGCCTGGTGTCAATGATAGTTGTCATTTCAGTAACAAGGCGTTTTCAGTTCTGACACTTAAAGGATGTACGTTTGAATATATGAACTCTTATATAACAAAAGCACAGGTTAAAATTCAGTTCTTAATTAATGACACCTTTAAGAGTGGCCAAACAGTCTACCTGCCTGTTCCCACCCATTTTCTTCAGGCTATCACTCCATCAGTTCTCCCTGCTCTCACCCACATTATTAACTCATCTCTCTCAACTGGTACATTCCCCACAACTTTTAAAGATGCCCGTATAACACCACTGTTGAAGAAACCCACACTTAATCCTGCAATGTTGGAAAATTACAGACCGGTATCTCTCTTCCCCTTCATTGACAAGACTCTTGAGCGTGTTGTTTTTGACGAGCTTTCCTCCTTCTTCACACAAAATAACCTCCTGGACACCAACCAGTCTGGTTTCAAGAGTGGTCACTCCACAGAGGCGGCACTGCTCTCTGTCATTGAAGCCTTAAGGCCTTCTGTACTGATCTTACTGGATCTATCTGCTGCTTTTGACACTGTTAATCACCACATCCTCAAGGCTATGGGTGTCTCTGGAACGGCGCTGCTGTGGTTCAAGTCTTACCTCTCAGGTAGATCATTTCGAGTATACTGAAGAGGTGACGTCTCTGAGTCCCAACCTCTGAACACCGGGGTACCTCAGGGCTCTGTGTTTGGACCACTGGTCTTTTCCATATACATGACATCCCTAGGTTCTGTCATTCGGAAACATGGCTTTTCCTACCACTGCTATGTGGATGACACGGTTTATGGTTAGGTTTGTCCTCTACAACATTAGGAAAATCAGACCTTTCCTGTCCGAACATGCTACTCAAGTCCTAGTCCAGGCTCTTTTCCTATTCAGACTGGACTATTGCAATGCGCTGCTGGCTGGACTCCCAGCCTGCACAATCAAACTGCGACAGAAGATGCAGAATGCAGCGGCGAGAGTGGTCTTCAATGAGCCCAAGAGAGCACACGTCACTCCTCTCGTTGTCAGTTTACATATTGGTTCCCTATAGTTGCTCGCATCCAATTCAAAGCTTTGCTACTGGCATTCAAAACCACCACTTAGCACCCCCTTACCTTCACGTGCTTATACAGTCTTATGTACCCTCTAGATACCTGCGCTCTGCCAATGAGCAACGTCTTGTAGTGCCATCCCACAAAGGGAGAAAATCTATTTTAGTGAGGTCCAAGAGAGCTTCTCTGTGAAGCTCTCTTGGACAACAAACACCACAGCGCTAGGAAAGAAGGCACAAAAACGGTTGTACAAGAAGAAGAGCTGGTGAGCCTTCTTGACCTGGCAGGAGGTGTTGGGGTGGTCCATTGAGAGTGTCCTCACACATGACATGCTGGTATGGTATGGAGGCAGCTCTGCAGCTGATAAAAAAGCCCTACGGAGAGTTGTAAAGACTGCACGGTACATTATCAACAAACAGCATTTCCACACTGAACTCTGAACTGAAAACATGCCAATATGTGCAATAATGTCTTTATGCGCAATAATGTTGTCTTGTGCAACACCTTATACCTCATATATACATATACCTCAACAGACAAAATTATTTGTGAACTTTCTACTTGTTTACTTTAGCTACTTATATTTGTTTGTATGTTGTTTATAGTTGGTGTTCTAGATTATGTTTATTTTTTAAATCGTTATGTTTACAAAAAGCGCACTAGAAATTTTGTTGTATGATCCATACAATGACAATAAAGAATCTGAATCTGAATCTGGAAAAAGAACATGGACTGACAAAAATCACAAATTATTCAGTGTGTTAATAAGGTATGCAGCCGACATTCATTTAATGCTGTTTTTCTTACAGTTAATTGTTCGTTTGAAGAAGGAGATTCAGTCTTTGAAGGAAGAGCTTGCTCTGGTGACTGGTGAGCAACGAAGTGATGAGCTAACTCAAGAAGAAATCCAGAAGTATGTACTTATAATTTCTTCCTTTTAAATATGCTAAAACTAAAAACTTAGTAACTACAGTCTTTATTTGCAGCATTTTCAGAAATGGTAAAACTTTACACTTCATACATAACTTGCACTAAATTAGATTACATAAACTAACATACTGTTAGATAAAAATGCTATTTTTATATGTACTTCAGTAAGTGTAATCCAATGGAAATATTACATGTATTCCAAACTAAATAATTGTGTAAATTTTTTTTGTGTGGCTTTAATGTCAGTGTTAACATTCAGAGAAAGCTACCTAAAGTTACTTACAACCCTATTGTGTAATTATTCTATGGATAGTACAGTAAATCCAGGGTCTTCAACCCTGCTCCTAGAGTCCCATCCTAAGTTAAAGTTCTCATACTATCTATCCTCAATAGTATTAGGATTAAATTGTGTTAAATCGTAGTATGCTGAAATTAGTATTCTTAAAGTACCTAGATAGTCTGCTGTTTCTGGAGAAAAGTGAAAGGCCACAATGCACTGAGAGAGGGCGGAGTTTAGTGACACTACACTGCAGACAGGAGGATAAGGGTAAGAAACAGGGTGTGGGGTCTCCGGGTGCCCGTGACCAAACAGCTCATATGTGTCTAGAGTTTTAACCACTGGGCTACAGCTCTGACAAAATGACACATTAATAAAATGAAAAAAAGTGATGCTTCACTGATTTAATCAGTGGTGGAAAAAGTACTGGAACTTTTTATTTTGGTACAAGTACTGTTACATTGCTGACATTTTACTCAATCACAAGTAAAAGTACTGATGTTAAAAAAGTAACTGAGTAGTAGAAGAGTTTTTTAACTTGTACTTTACTTTTTACTTGTACTCAGAGTACTAGTTACTAGTTACTTTTTAGCCGGTGCTATTTCATGAAATGTGGATAATTATAATCATCAAATTTGGAGATCCATGTAAAAAATAACTACTTTAAATAAATAAAAAACATTTTTACCGTATTGATAAAGAATATAAATAAATAAAACTATTTATGTATAAAATATGTATAAATTTAATATAAACATTTTTAGTGCACTGCAAACAAACAAAGATCTGTCTATATATCAGTCAAAATCAATCAAAACTATTTATGCAATTACAGCACTGTTTAATCATGTGTACTAAGCCCCAAAATGCAGTGATAAATATGAGCTCAAAATGACATAAATACTGCATGTGTAATGATGTGGTTCACATGACAGTAGCGGAGCGCAAGTTAAGTTTAACTTTCACAGCTTTATAGTCTTGTGTTACCCACAGCAACATCCCTACCTATTAAAGGCAGTGCTCCCCAAATTTCACCAGCATGTTTCCTGTCACACCAGAGGGAACAAAACCTTAGACCATGTTTACACAAACATGGCTGAAGCTTACGTTGCGACCCCCCTCCCCCACCTGGGACAGTCAGATCACCTTTCTTTGTTCCTCACCCCCAAGTATTCACCCCTCATCAATCGTGTGAAGCCATCAGTGAAGACCATCAAAGTGTGGCCTATGGGGGCAGATTTCACACTCCAGGAAAGGTTTCTACACACAGACTGGAGTACATTTGCTTCTCAGACCACCACCAGTGGCTCTCACACGGACATTGACTGCTACACCTCCTCTGTACTGGATTACATCAACACCACCATAGACAATGTTACTACTCAGAAACAGATCATTACGTACCCAAATCAGAAGCCATGGATGAACAAGGAGGTGCACTTCCTGTTGAAGGCACGCAATACTGCCTTCAGATCAGGTGATGCACAGGCCTTCAGCACATCCAGAACTAACCTGAAGAGGGGCATCAAAGAGGCCAACCACTGCTACAAGCTAAAGGTAGAGGAGCACTTTTTCAACTCCGACCCTCGACGCATGTGGCAAGGCATCCAGGCCATCAGTGATTACAAACCCACCCACTCCACCCCCACAGCCACTGATGTCCTCTTTATGAATGAGCTTAATGACTTTTATGCTCGCTTTGAGAGAGACAATAGAGAAACTGCCACCAAGCTCAAACCCTCAGCTGATCACCCACCAATCACACTCTCCTCCATAGATGTCTGCAACGCACTGAGCCGGATCAGTGCGCACAAAGCCGCTGGACCAGACAACATCCCTGAGGCGTACTCAAGGCATGTGCTGAGCAGCTTGCTGGGGTTTTTACTGACATCTTCAACCTGTCTCTTGCCCAAGCAGCTGTGCCAACATGCTTTAAAAGGCACCTCCATTGATCATTCCACCAGCCGGGAACGGAGAAAGAAAATGTCCTCAAGATGGATCTCATGCCTCTCTGTGAAGGAACAATGAGGCGCCGCTCGTTTTCAGACCGCAGACTTCTGGAGGGGATGTAGGTCTGTAAGAGAGAGTTGAGGTAGATGGGTGCTGTGTTTAGTGGCTGTTCTGTAAGCAAGCACCAGTGCCTTGAACTTAATGCGTGCCGCTACTGGGAGCCAGTGCAGAGAGATGAGCAGAGGTGTGACATGTGCTCTCTTGGGCTCATTGAAGACCAGGTGTGCAGCAGCATTCTGGATCATTTGCAGAGGTTTGAAGGCACAGGCTGGGAGACCGGCCAGAAGAGCATTACAATAATCCAGTCTAGAAATGACAAGTGCCTGGACGAGAAGCTGTGTTGCATGTTCTGTTAAGAACGGTCTGATCTTTCTAATGTTGTACAATGCAAACCTGCATGACCGAGTTGTTTTAGTAACTTGATCCTTAAAAGTCAGCTGATCATCCATGATTACCCCAAGATTCCTGACTGAAGTCGATGGGGTTATCTTTGATGGACCAAGTTGGATGGTAAGCTGGTGCTGTTCTGACGGGGTGGCAGGAAGGACGAGAAGCTCAGTCTTGGCCAGGTTGAGTTGTAGGTGATGATCTTTCATCCAAGAAGAGATGTCAGCCAGGCAGTCTGAGACTCGTGTGGCTAGCGTGGAATCGTCTGGATGAAATGAGAGGTGAAGTTGAGTGTCATCAGCATAACAATGGTAGGAGAATCCATGATGCTTGTATGATGGAACCCAGTGATGTGGTGTATATGGAGAAGAGCAGAGGCCCAAGAACCGATCCTTGTGGGACCCCGGTGACTAGTTGGTGTGATTTGGACACTTCACCTCCCCAAGCTACCTTGAAGGACCTATCTGCGAGGTAGGATTTAAACCAGGAGAGTGAAGTTCCAGTGATGCCCAGTGAAGAGAGGGCAGACAGAAGAATGTGATGGTTAACCGTGTCGAAGGCTGCAGAAAGGTCTAAGAGAATGAGAACAGATGATTTGGACTCAGCTCTTGCCCTCCTTAGGGTTTCTGTAACTGTTAGTAGGGCAGTTTCGGTTGAGTGACCGCTCTTAAAGCCTGACTGGTTGGTGATCAGCCTGTTGTTTTGGGTGAGGAAGGGTAGACACCTGATTGAAAACAACCCGTTCAAGTGCTTTTGCTATGAACGGAAGGAGAGAAATGGGTCTATAGTTCTCCAGTAGGGAAGTGTCATGTGTGGGTTTCTTAAGCAGCGGGGTTACCCGGGCCTGCTTGAATGCAGTGGGGAAAATTCCTGTATTAAGAGATGTGTTGATGATATGAGTGAGCGATGGTAGGAGTGTGGGTGAGATGGCTTGTAGTAGATGTGAGGGGATGGGGTCTAATGGGCAGGTGGTTGGGTGAGTAGAGAGCAGAAGTTTAGAGACATCATCCTCTTTAAGAGGAGAGAAAGAGGAGAGAAGATGGTCTGCTGAGTGTATGTGCGGTGTGAGATCATGGATGGGTGTGGCTGAAAATTGTCTGCTGATAGACCTAGTTTTGTCTGTGAAGTAGCTGGCAAAGTCATAAGCCGTTAGGGAGTTGGACGGAGGTGGTGGAGGGGGACAGAGGAGAGTTTTAAAAGTTTTGAAAAGCTTGTGGGAGTCTGAGGCGCTGCTAATTTTGTCATGGAAGAATGCAGATTTAGCAGTGTGAATGTCTGCAGAGAATATAGAGAGTGAAGCTTGATACTTACAGAGGTCAGCGAGGTCTTTTGTTCTGCGCCATTTCCTTTCAGTCGCTCTAAGTTTAGCCCGGTGTTCCCGGAGAATATCGGACAACCAGGGACTGGAAGGAGTAGCACGTGCTGGCCTGGAGGAAAGAGGACAGATAGTGTCTAGACACAAGGTTAGTGTTGTGAGAAGTGTGTCTGTGGCAGAATTAACATCAAGTGATGCAAAGTGTGTGAAGGATGGAAGGGAGGTTTCTATGACAGATGAAAGATGGGCAAGAGAAAGGGAGCGCAGATTCCGCCTAAATGAGACTGGCAGAGGAGTTGGTGAGTTGAGGGAATGCAGTATTAAATTAAAAGTGATGAAAAAGTGATCAGAGACATGCAGAGGTGTAATCAAGGTGTTCTCTGTATCACAGCTGCGTGTGTAGATGAGATCAAGTTGGTTACCTGACTTTTGGGTACCTGTGGTGGGGACTAGTTGGAGATTGAAGGAGGTAAGCAGAGAGTGGAAGTTTGAGGCATAAGGCTTCTCTAGGTGGATGTTGAAATCCCCAAAGACAAGAAGCGGCGAGTCGTCCTCAGGGAAAGATGAGAGCAGCATGTCTAGTTCTTCTAAAAATTCGCCCAGTTGACCTGGGGGGCGATAAATAACTACAATGTGGAGTTTTAATGGAGAAGTAATAGTCACGGCATGGAATTCAAAAGAATTGGTGTTGACTACGGAGGGGTAGGTGGAGAACTTCCAGTGATTGGAGATGAGAAGACCGGTGCCACCACCTCTCCCATGCTGGCGGGGAGTGTGAGAGAAAAATAAATTACTAGAGAGAGCTGCAGGGGTTGCTGTGTTCTCAGAAGTAATCCAGGTTTCAGTTAATCCTACAATACTAAGAGCAGAGTGGGAAGCAAATGCAGGGATGAAGTCAGATTTATTAACAGCAGATTGACAATTCCAGAGACCAATGGAAAGAGAGAGTGGAAGAGTAGAAGAGGTACAGATAGTGCGAAGGTTGGCAGGATTGCTCCGCCTTTCTCTCGTGAGAGAGTGTCGTGGGCGAGAGACCACAGGAATGAATTGGAAACACATGCTGTGCGAGTAAGGATAGAAAAAGCGAAAAGAATGAAGAGAAAAACAGTAATATAAGGATTATTAGAAAAGATACTACTGTACGTTGTCGGTTTCGTTGCCGACTAACTCCATCATCAAGTCTGCAGACGACAGTACGGTGATTGGTCTCATCAGCAATAACGATGAGACAGCCTACAGGGAGGAGATCCAGTATCTAGCCACATGGTGCAAGGACAATAACCTTCTCCTTAACACCTCCAAGACAAAGGAGCTTCTTGTGGACTTCAGGATAGAGTCATGAGGCATACATGACACCATCCACATCAATGGGATGGTTGTTGAGCGTGTCTCCAGTTTCAAGTTCCTGGGGATCCACATCTCGGAGGACCTGTCCTGGACTACCAACACCTCCAGCCTGGTCAAGAAGGCTCACCAGCGCCTCTTCTTCCTGAGGACACTAAAGAAGAATCGGCTGTCCTCGGCTATCCTGGTGAACTTCTATCGCTGTGCAATAGAAAGCATCCTGACCAACTGTGTCACAGTCTGGCATGGGAGCTGCTCTGTTGCAGAGCGCAAGGCACTGCAGCGGGTGGTGAAAACCGGCCAGCGCTACACAGGGAGTCCACTTCCAGCCATGGAGGACATCCAGAGGCAACGCTGTCTACGTCGAGCTTGCAGCATTCTTAAGGACTCCTCTCATCCCGCTCACAGACTGTTTTCTCTCCTGCCCTCTGGCAGGTGTTTCAGGTGCCTTTGGACCAGGACCAGCAGACTGAAGAACAGCTTTTTTCCCAGAGCTGTCTTTTTATTGAACTCTGCCCCTTGCTGATCCCACTGCCCCTCATATACTGCTACACTCCTCTCTCCCCCCTCATTGCACACCTGGCTTCATTTTGTTATTTGCATTACTGGACTGTCTATACATAACATTTATGTTCATTTGCACTACCAGACTGCTCAGTTGCACTGCCAACTGTTCATTTACAGTACCAACTGTTTACATATGCATCTTGCACTCCTACACTTTAACTGAAATATGCAATAACTTCTTCCATTGCACTGTTACTTAGATAGCTTCTGTCCATAATTTATTTGCACTACTCTATATCCATTGCACTGCTGCTCACCATAGATTTATTTATGTAACTCATGCAACCACTGTATATCCTGCACTTGCAGCTATTGCACTTCTGGTTAGACCTAAACTGCATTTTGTTGCCTTGTTCTTGTACATGTGTAATTACAATAAAGTTGAATCTAATCTATTTGTCCGGAAATTAAAAAAATCTTTGCTCCATATTGCCGTGACATAATAATGCAGAAAAACTAAATAAATGCCTGACAGAAATGACACAGGCTGACGGGACCAGGGTGTTAGCGTTTTTCAGACATTTCAGTGTGGCTGGGCAACTTTGGAAAATGATTGAAAACGTTAGTGTGGACGAAGAGCGTTTGATAACGAAAACTCAATTTTCAAATTAAAACGCACTAGTGTGGACAGCCTGAGAGCAGCTAAAATAGCTCTTCTAATGCAGTTCAGGTGCTGGGGTAATCAGTGCCAGGCATGTTGGAAATGTAGTCTGAATAGGGAGTTAAAACTTTGAAAAGGGAGCCCTCTGGATTCTGGATTGGGAAGGCGATGACAATCGGCCTGCAACTTTTGTCAGCGCGTAGTAGATGTGTGTGTGATGGTTTTTAAATATCATCACTTCTTTGAATCCAGTCATTAACAGAGGGTAGTTCTGTGGGGTCCCCTGACCATGGAAACAGCGGAGGTTTAAAGCCCATTATGCATTGAAAGGGAGTTAATCCAAATGAGTTCTGAGTTTATTCTGCCCAAATGAGGTAATGACTCCAGTCTGCTTGAATTTTGTGACAATAGGACCTGAGGAAACTGGTGGTCTCCTGATTGAGACGTTCGATTTGTCCATTAGATTGGGAGTGGTATCCTGAAGTGAGTTTGTTGTTAATGTTGAGTTGTTGGAAGAAGGCAGACCATACTCTAGAAGTAAACTGGGGGCCTCGGTCTGGCACAGTGTCTTTGGGGAGATCATAGAAGTGGACGACAAAGTTGCATATAATCTCAGCCGTCTCAAACGCTGTGGGTTACTTGGGAAGTGGAATGAGAATGACAGGCCTTGGAGAAGAAATCCATGGCAGTGAGTATTGTGGTATTGCCATTGGATTTAGGGAGATCAGTAATGAAGTCTATGGCAATATGGGACCATGGTCGGTAGGGGTTGGCAATGGTTGCAGTAGGTCAGCTAGTAACTGGAAGTAAGGAATTAACTTACTTTACAAGTTCCCAAAGTCAAATCTTCATGCTGTCAAGTTTTGCTACTGATTTACCTTCATACAGGTGTTTTAAAGTTTTCTGGCACGGTGCTGGATGTCCGGCTTGCAGAGTTTGGCTGCGGAGAAAAGATTTACTCTTTTAAAAGATTACATTTTAAAAAAGCTCACGCACACAAACCTAAGCGGTCTGTGAGGCGATCTATTTCTAAAGTGTCTAACTCATTTTCAAATTGCATCTAAATGCACAAATACTCAGTTATGTCATAAACATGGTAGTTTTTGTCTGAAGTGAGCGTAAAATTTGAGAATCAAATGTCAATACAGTGATAGCAGCGTTCCTGCTATTCTATGTTGTTAATATGAATCAAACAAATGTAAAGAGAACTCACTGCTGACTAGGAATTTATACAGTGAACTGTTTTCGTTTCAGTTTGTAGTGCAAAATTTGCCAGGAGTTTAAACATTGATAATACATCTTGCCTCCACTAGGCTAATTATGAAAAATAAAGGAGCTCAAAAAGGTTATCACTTTTTACTTTCTTGAGGGCTCATTTATGCTCTGCCTGTTTTGACCAACTGTGATCTCTATGTTGTTTATGTGACTTGTGCCCTATCATCACCATTAATACCAATGAAACTAATGATTAAATAACTACTTCACAAAATAGTTTACAAGTGTACAAAATTCATTATAGATCAAGTCACTTTATTTTGCTCTCAAAATGCCACCTTCCAAAGGACAAAAATTCTTTAAAAAATTTATTATGAAACATTATTATTTTAATAAACTGAATTTAATCCGTTTTTGATTTAATAAACATCTGTCTTTTCAAATAATGTTCTTTTTTGTATAACAAATAACCCTGTGTATGTGTCTACTTTCGCAACCCCGCAAAAAAAAGTTCTGGCTCAGGATTTGTTTTTATTTAACCCATGTTCATAATTTTACGGCAATTTTCTGGGATTAACGGTCTGTGTGAATGTACATATTTTGGTGCTTTTAATAAATTGCACATAACGTGCACAGCAGAGCTGTGCAAAATTGTTATTGTAACACCCCTGTTATGTTTAGTTTTGTCTGTTTTTAGTCTGCCTGTGTTCTGCTGCCTTAGTTGTTAATCACACCTGTTTCTGTTTGTCCTGATTGTTTCTCTTTGTATTTAAGCCCTGTGTGTAACGGCTCCCGCCTCTACGCCGGCCACGCCCTCCACGCCGACATCCCCCCGATACACCCGTTCACTCTCACCAGAATTCTAATGGACTCCACTTCCCAGCATGCACCTCACGTCACCCCCCCATCTTGATTGGACTCTCATCTGTTGCTTGTTTGTTTTGCACCTGTTCTGTGTTTGCACTTATATTTAAGTTGTCTTTTGAGTTTCGTTCATCGTCCGGTCTAGTTGTAGTCTGTTACGTTTTGTACATGCACATGTTGTGCTTTTGAGAGATACCTGTTTTGATATACTTACCTGAATACCTGTTAGATAGACTTACCTGCCAACCTACCCATTTGAACTACCTGTTTGGAATATACCAACCTGAATGAACTACCTGTTTGGAATATACTTACCTTTGTGAACTACCTGTTTGGAATATACTTACCTGAAGAAACTACTTGTTTGGAGATACCTACCTTGTTTCTGAACCTGTTTTCATGTTTTCTGTTGTGCCTGTGTTATCGTGTTTACATTAAATACTCACTAACAACATCACTTTGTGGCGTGCTCACCTGCCTGAACACCAGTACCGTTACAGAAGACCGGACCCAACACCATGACCACGCCACAGGAAACCACAAGCACACCTCCGGATCCCCTCACCGACCTAATCAACCTGCTTCGCCCTCAACTCACCGTACCCTCATCTCCCGCCACCGCTGCATCCAGTCCCATGGCTCTGCCACATCGCTACTCGGGAGCCGTGGAGGAGTGCAACGGATTCTGCCTGCAATGTGAACTTTATCTATAGTTACAGTTTGCGTCCGATACTGCCAGGATTGCCTTCATCATCTCCCTACTGAACGGTAAGGTGCTGAGCTGGGCCCAGGGTATCTGGCAAGCCGGAGGAACCCTCACTTCTACGCTGAAGCTCTTATTAGAACACTTCAAGGGAGTCTTCGGTCAAGCCACCAACTACCTATCTGTGCAGGATCGCCTTCTCCGCCTCCGTCAGGGACGACTTTCTGTAGCGGATTATGCCCTGCAATTCCGGACCCTGGCGGCGCCCAGTGGGTGGAATTAACCAGCTCTCATCGCGGTGTACCGTTACGGGCCTCCAGACATCCGTGAGACTCCACCTTGCCATTTACGATGACTCCATCGAACTTGAAGCCTTAATCCAGCGTTCCGTTCGGGTAGCTCAGCGCCTGACCGTCTGTTCATCTCCACGTTCCACTGCATCTCCTTCACGCGCCGTGGTCTCTGCTCAACCTACCCCTCCGGACCCAGAACCCATGCAGATTGACCGCTACTGTATAACATCAGACGAACGCAATCAGAGGCACAGTCTCAACCTATGCCTTTACTGAGGAGGATCTGGCCACCACATTACTACCTGTCCTGTCCACCCGACCCGGTCCTTGGTGAGTACCGTTCAGACCTCTGCCTCCTTGTCTCACCTTCCTTTAACTAAGATTATGATATCCACCCCCAGTTTTACTGTGTCTGTATATGCCCTAATAGACTCCGGAGCCGCAGGAGATTTAATGTCCTTTAACCTACTCAACCAGCTAGGATTATCCCCCATCAAGAACCAACGACCAATGTTCATCCAGAACATACTGGGGAAACCGCTGGGCTGAGGTCGGATTACTCATCACTCTCCGCTGCTGACCGTCCACTTCTCTCCGGAGCGCACCAAGAGTTTTTCCTTCTGGGTTCTGGAGGGGTCCACATCGGATCTTGTCCTGGGACAACCATGGCTCCAGCGGAATCAATCGACTGGACGACGGGGAGGATGACGGGATGGCCGGCTAGGAAGCCTAGAGAGAGTACACCCCAGTCCCAAATAACCCCGTCAACAGCCCGCAACTCACCTGTCCTGTCCTCCTCGGTAGCAAGTCCCGAGGTCTCGATTTCCAGTGCCATACCTCCCGAGTACCAGTCGTTCCAGGACGTTTTCTCGAAGCAGAGAGCTGCCGAACTTCCCCCGCACAGGCCATGGGACTGCGCCATCGAGCTGCTGCCTGGTGCCGTAATGCCCAAGGGGAGGGTATACCTGTTGTTCATCCCGGAACAGAAGGCCATGGAGGAGTACGTGAAGGAGGCACTAAGTCAAGGATTCATCCGACCATCCATGTCCCCTGCCACATCGAGCTTCTTCTTCATGGGTAAAAAGGAGGGGGGTCTAAGGCCCTGTATAAACTACGACATCGGCAACCGTGAGTTACTCGCCATCAAGCTGGCAGTACAGGAGTGGAGACATTGGCTGGAGGGAGCACAACACCCAGTCACCATCATCACCGACCACAAAAACCTGGAATACCTGAAGGATGCCAAAAGGCTGAACTCCCACCTAGCCTGCTGGGCCCTCATCTTCTCCCGATTCAGTTTCAAGGTAACACCGTAATACCGCCCCGGAACCCTGAACAATAGAGCAGATGCTCTATCCCGCCAAACCAGCCTGTTTCCCGACACCTCAGACCGAACGCATCCTCCCTCCAGCCATGATCATCAACCCCCTTGTATGGGAACTGGACCAGGAAATCGCCAAACTCCCTACTCTGCTGGGAGGTCCAGAGGGCAGGATCTTTGTGCCTGCCGAACTCCGCACAGCCCTCGTGGACTCAGCTCATACTGTTCCCGGGACAGGACACCCAGGCAGACAGCGCACCCTCTCGCTTCTCTCCGCCCGTTACTGGTGGCCCGGAATGTTCCCGGACGTCTCCCGGAATGTCCCAGGACGCCCCGCCTGCGCCATCTCTAAGATCCCTTGACGCCTGCCGGAGGGAAAGCTGATGCCGTTGCCCATACCCAACCGCCCCTGGTCCCATCTCGCCGTAGATTTGCCCCCGTCCGACACTTTCACCTGTATCCTGGTAACGGTAGACCGCTTCTCAAAAGCCTGTAAACTAGTACCTCTCCCCTGCTTATCCACAGCAATGGAGACCGCCAAGGCCCTCTTCACAAATGTGTTTAGAAATTTCGGAGTCCCCGAAGACATAGTGTTGGACCGGGGCCCCCAGTTTATATCCCAAGTTTGGAAGGCCTTCCTCAGCCTACTCAGTATCACTGTCAGCTTGACCTCCGGCTACCATCCCCAGGCTAACGGCCAGGCAGAGCGGAAGACACAAGACATAGGGAGGTACCTGAGGACATACTGCCTGTCACATCAATCCCATCACCTACCACCTGCAGCTGCCCTGTCTTTATCGGATCTCCCCCTCCTTCCTGCTTAAACCTTTCATTAACTCTTTGTCTGTTTTCCTTCCAGGACCTGGTGTAGCGGTGGACCCGACCCCTCCTCCACCCCCTCTGGATGCTGCCCAGCAGATCTACAGGGTGGAAGAGATCCTTAACTCCCGCCAGCATGCTGAACAACTGGAGTATCTCGTCAGCTGGAAGGGGTATGGACCCGAGGCGCAATCCTGGGTTCCCCACACGGATATCTCAGACCCAGCACTCCTCCACGAATTCCACGCTTCTCATCCTGGTTGTCCTGCCCCACGTCCCCGAGGTCGTCCCCGCCACCCTGTTAGGTCTGCTGGAGCAGACCGTGGAGGTGGGTACTGTAACGGCTCCCGCCGGCCACGCCGACATCCACGCCCCGATACACCCGTTCACTCTCACCAGAATTCTAATGGACTCCACCTCCATTAGCATGCACCTCACATCACCCACCATCTTGATTGGACTCTCACCTGTTGCTCATTTGTTTTGCACCTGTTCTTTGTTTGCACTGTTTTGAAATACTTACCTGAATACCTGTTAGATAGACTTACCTGTAAACCTACCCATTTGAACTACCTGTTTGGAATATACTTACCTGAGGAAACTACCTGTTTGGAGAGACCTACCTTGTTTCTGTACCTGTTTTCATGTTTTCTGTTGTGCCTGTGTTATCGTGTTTACTTTAAATATTTACTAACAACATCACCTTGTGGCGTACTTACGCCCCTGAACACCAGTACCGTTACACTGTTTAATTCAGTTCTTTGTCGGTTATTGTATTGTTTCATGTCGCTTGTGTCCCGTATATGTTAGTGAATCTGATAGTGAAAGTCTATGTATCTGAAGTATCTTTGTCTGAGTCTGTTTCCGCACAAGGATCATTGTTACAGAATAAGCGACCAAAACGTAGTGTGAGCGTCTTTTTCCCCGGTTAGGTTTAGTCCTTTTTTCAGTGTTTTATTTGTTTTGTATGGATACCCGGCAGTCCTCCTTCTCCTGCTGGAGCAGGGGAATCGTTTCCTCGAGGACCATACTAGAATTTTGCGAAACTCTCTGTCTACACCACTACCTGGACGACTGCCTCAGCGCTTTCTTCAAGCAAAGCCTAAACGAGGCGTGCAGAGCGCAGTTGTCTGGAGATGGTCCTCGGGCAGTTTCACCGACTTTGTGGAGTGGATGCTGGTGAGGAACATCTCATCGCTCACCATCGGCATCGCCGACAAACATCTCACCAGCCCTGTTCCGGACCCAGAGCCCAGCCCTACTTCACCCCGCAGCCCAGAGCCAATGCCCGAGCCCACCACGGACGGAGAACCAGAGCCTGCTGCAGCCCAAGAGCCTTCACCATTCGGAGTGACTGCGCCGAGGACTACCCCGGAGCCTGAGCCTCACGACTCGTCCGACCAGGTGCGAGAGCCGGCGTCATCGCTCACATTGGTGGATGCTATGGTGGAGACTGATGGTGCAGAGGATAGCCTCGCCCACTGCACCACCGCTGAGGGTGAGCATGTACTGGACTTTGGGGTGGTTTGGATCCTTGCCTGTTATCATTGTCCTTTGAACTGTCTTTCTACCCTAACAAGTTTGAAGTCCCACCCAGCCTCCCACCTCCTCGTCCCTTGTCGTGCTCACCACTACCACTGATGCATCCTGCCAGCTCCTCTGCTCATCCCACCGGCTCCGTTGGACTCCTCCCTCCCTCCGGCTACGCCTCTGTCCTCGGTCGCTCTGGCTCCACAGCGGACTCCCGAATCTTCGCCTTTGCATCAGTCGCCTGAGCTATCAGCTCTCCGCCTCTGGCTCCACCTCCACCTGCTCCGCCTCTGTTGGTCGGCCCTCGGGAGTCGTCAGCTGCTCCGCCTCCTTGGCTCCTCCCTCCATCGGCTCCACCGTGGGCCGCCATCTCCGCTGTAGCCTGGGTCCCTGCTGGCTCCTCCTGCTTAGGCCCCCTCCTGTTACCTTCCATGTCTGTGCCTCATCCACCTCCTGAACCCCCGCCCGCCCTCCTCTGTTGGACTCTGTTGGCGCGAGGACGTGCCTCCGGGAGGGGGCGTACTGTTACACCCCTGTTATGTTTAATTTTGGTTTTGTCTGTTTTTAGTCTGCCTGTGTTCTGCTGCCCTAGTTGTTAATCAATCACACCTGTTTCTGTTTCCCCTGATTTTTTCTGTGTATTTAAGCCCTGTGTTTTATTCAGTTCTTTGTCGGTTATTGTATTGTTTCATGTCGCTTGTGTCCCATATCATTAAAGTCTCTGTATCTGAAGTATCTGTATCTGAGCCTGTTTCCGCACAAGGATAATTTTTACAGTAATAACAAAATAGTCTTTATTGACAGGACAGGGAATAAGCAAAATTGTTGTGTGACCTAGGTTGGATTTGAAATGGGGTACAGAAAAATAGGACTTATACAGTAAAGAGGGCTTAGCTGCTGTTTGTGATAAGCTGCCTAATTAAAGATTTTTAACCAGTTGAAAACCACTGCCTTAAAAAGTTCCATGAAAACACTACATTTTTAAATAGTGACCGTTAAACTTATGCTGTATGTTTGTATTGTTTGTTGTAGGCTGGAAGACAACATTATGGTGTTTCTGGGAGACCCTGATTCTGAGGCAACATTAGGTGTGGGGCCTGATATGAGGAAAATCCACCTTTGTTTCTCGTTGCTTAAGGTACTTAAGTTTCTTAAGATGCTTAAGTTCTTGCTAAATCCAGTATCTTGTTTTGGTTTTTACTGTCTTATTCATAAATGTCATCAGTGCGAGTCTTTATTACTGTATATAGCCCTCCTGCCTCACTAGAGCCAGATTTCTGTTTAGTACATGTACAGATTAATGTAGTTTCATCCCCACTTTGCAATTACTACACTAAACGGGTAACCAGAAAACATGAAAAATACACACTTTTATGTATTTATTACAATCATGAAAAAATTAGAATCTACTAAAATAGTTTACAAAGGTAGTCAAGGAATATAAAGAAGATAGCAAGGGTCTGGTTGCAACAGCTTAGTGTAAGTTATAACCTATGCACTACTAAATATTTTTGGGTTTTGCGTTAAAATTAGTTGAAGCGCAACACTTCATATAAACTAAATATCTTCGAAAGTCTCTGGTCAGGAGTAACTGCTTGAATAAAACAGCACAACTAAACAAATACGCTCTTGTTTCACGCTACATACTTCAATTCTCAACACGTATATGATATACAGACATTTGCACTTGCTTACATTTAAAAAAAAGATAAGTCAATCAATTAAATTATTTAATTGTGATTAATTGCATGATTGTCATGAGTTAACACATTTATCTGTTCTAAATTAACCTGAAATTAATACTTTTATATAAGTATTAATTATAATAATTAATAAGTTTTTAATACTCAACAATTTAATATTCAACATGGGCATGGACAAATATCGATGCTTTATGCAAATGTATGTTGTTTATTATTAGTGAAACCATACTCAACATAGAGCATGAAGACTAGACATGTTTCAAAAGTCATAGATATTAATATGATATGAAAAATGAACATAGGAAAACCACAGATTCCCATTACTCCTTTCTTTGCTCTAAGCTATTAAAGGCGGGGTGACCGATCTCTGAAAACGGCTGTTGTTCGCCAAAACACTCCAGCCTAACGTGCCTGAATGACTACCGCCCTGTAGCACTGAAACCCATTGTCATGAAGTGCTTTAAGTGGCTAGTCCTGGCACACCTGAAGGACTCTCTGCCATCCACATTGGACTCACACCAGTTTGCCTACCACAGCAATAGGAGCACAGAAGATGCAGTTTCCATGGCAGTGCACTCTGTGCTCACACATTTGGACAATAAGAACACTTATGCACGTATGCTGGTTGTTGACTTCAGCTCAGCATTCAACACTATTATCCCATCCAAGTTAATTGCTAAACTTGAAGACCTGGGCATTAACACCTCCCTATGCAACTGGACTTTCTTATGGATTTTCTGACCAACAGACCACAGCAGGCGAGATCAGGCTCTACCTGCTCCACCACCATCACACTCAACACTGGTGTACCACAGGGCTGTGTGCTAAGCCCCTTCCTCTACTCCCTCTTCACCTCCGACTGCAGGCCTGTGAATGGATCTAACTCCATCATCAAGTTTGCGGACGACACTACGGTGATTGGTCTCATCAGCAACAACGATGAGACGGCCTACAGGGAGGAGATCCAGCACCTAGCCACATGGTGCAATGACAATAACCTGCTCCTTAACACCTCCAAGACAAAGAAGCTCATTGTGGACTTCAGAATAGAGTCAAGAGGCACACATGACACCATCCACATCAATGGGATGGCTGTTGAGCGTGTCTCCAGCTTCAAGTTCCTGGGGATCCACATCTCGGAGGACCTATACTGGACTACCAACACCTCCAGCCTGGTCAAGAAGGCTCACCAGCGCCTCTTCTTCCTGTGGACACTAAAGAAGAATCAGCTGTCCTCGGCTATCCTGGTGAACTTCTATCGCTGTGCAATAGAAAGCATCCTGACCAACTGTGTCACAGTCTGGCATGGGAGCTGCTCTGTTGCAGAGCGCATGGCACTGCAGCGGGTGGTGAAAACCGCCCAGCGCATCACAGGGACTCCACTTCCAGCCATGGAGGACATCCAGAGGAAACGCTGTCTGCGTCGAGCTCGCAGCATTCTTAAGGACTCCTCTCATCCCACTCACAGACTGTTTTCTCTCCTGCCCTCCGGCAGGCGTTTCAGGTGCCTCCGGACCAGGACCAGCAGACTGAAGAACAGCTTTTTTCCCAGAGCTGTCTTTTTATTGAACTGTGCCCCTCGCTGATCCCAATGCCCCTCATATACTACTACACTCTTCTCCCCCCCCCCCCCCATTGCACACCTTACTTCACTTGTTATTTGCACTAATGGACTTTCTATATATAACATTTATGTTCATTTGCACTACCAGACTGCTCACATATGCATCTTGCACTCCTAAACTTTAACTGAAATATGTTACTTAGATAGCTTCTGTCCATAATTTATTTGCACTACTCTATATCCATTGCACTGCTGCTCACCATAGCCTAACTTATAATTGTACATATCCATCTGTAAATCTTTGTTTTTAGTAATATCCATCTGTATATTATGTTCATAGTACATATCCATCTGTTAATTTCTGTTTATAGTAAGAGACATCTGTATATTATGGTCATAGTACATATCCATCTGTAAATTACTTCTATAATATTGATTTATTTATGTAACTTATGCAACCGCTTTATATCCTGCACTTGCTGCTATTGCACTTCTGGTTAGACCTAAACTGCATTTTGTTGCCTTGTACTTGTACATGTGTAATGACAATAAAGTTGAATCTAATCTAATCTAAAGAAGTCATCTCCATCCTGCTTCAACGACTACCGTCCAGTTGCACTTACTCCTATTCTCATGAAGTGCTTTGAACGGCTGGTCATGCACAACATCAAGTCTGTCCTCCTCCCTTCCCTGGACCCCTTCCAGTTTGCCGATGATACCATTGCCACTACCCTCCATGCTGCACTCACTCATCTGGACAAAAAAGACTCATACGTCAGAATGCTGTTCATAGACTTCAGTTTAGCATTCAACACAATCATCCTTCAACAGCTCACTTACAAACTGGTTCAGCTGAGTCTAAACACTTCGCTGTGCAACTGGTTGTTGGACTTTTTGACTGGGAGATCTCAGGCAGTACGGGTCGGCAGTAACACATCCAGCACTATCACACTGAACACAGGGCTGTGTACAAGGATGTGTACCCCCTCTACACTCTGCTGACCCAAGACTGCACACCATCACACGACTCCAACCTCTTCATCAAGTTTGCGGACGACATGACTGTGGTGGGTCTCATTAGCAACAGAGATGAGACAAACCACAGGAGTGAGGTGTGCCACTTGGCCAGGTGGTGCAGTGACAACAATCTTCAGGAGAGCGAACACTCAGCATTCTCCTCTGACTGTCAATGGTGCGACTGTGGAGAGAGTGAGCAGCACCAAGTTCCTGGGTGTGCACATCACTGAGAAACACTCCTGGACCAACAACACAGCAGCACTGGCCAAGAAAGCACAACAGCACAACACTGACCCCATCCACCCCTTCCAACATCATGCACATGTCATTTTATGGAACATTGGACTCATCACCTCTTCAGTATTGGTCTGAGCCTCCTCAACTACCTCTTAAATCGGTTAACCAAGCCTGCTCTTTTTGACACTTTAATCAGACTGATAAGCTTTTGCACTACATGGCATCTGCACTGCTGTTTTTTACACTGGTTTGCACATTTATCTCGGTTCCATTTATCTATCCCTCGGTTACATCAAGTTGTATTGTGTATATGAAGAGTTCAGATGCAAAACCTTCTAAATGTATCAGATGGTCTGAGAGTAACACAATTTCCTCTATTTGTATGTACTGTACATGTGGCAGAATTGACAATAAAGCTGACTTTGACTTGACTGACTTTGACTTGACTGACTTTGAATGGTGGCGTGTTTCCAGGAGCTGGTCACTGTTTTGAAGTATAGTCATTGTTCATTGGTGCACTCTGACATAGTAAAAAACAATAAACTCATTACTTACACAACACGCAGCATTCAATGTGGGCATCATCACAATTAGTTATCGTCATGGTTATAATGGTTTCATCTGCGTTGCGTTGTTCGTGTGATGCGTCCAGTAATATACAGAATATACAGTCTTCATAATCTCTTGCAATACTGGAGGCCGAGAATCATCCAATCGCTGCACAGGTTTTCTTCTCAAATGTACATTAGAATAGAGATTTTACAGAGTTAGGTTCGTGTCCGGAATTACCTGAGCCCGCCATGTCACACAATAGACCAGCCTTGATGTTTTTTGTCATGTCTTAAATATATTTATATCTTGAATCAGGATTTGACTTAATTCTACAGAGACCCGCCTCCTGTGGGGAGGGGACAGTCCTCAGTTGTCACTGGTTTATTTTGCTGTGCAAGCCCCTCCCCCCTCTCCCAGAGCAAGGTACAGATTGAACTCCACAACTCAGCTCTGTCAGCTTTTTTCAGCCATTTGAGGTCCTTAAATCTGGGGGCCACTGCTGTTGCAACCCTCAGCCATGTGATGTTGTTTATTTCCTTCCATTTGTCCATGTCTGTTGTGAAAGTTTCCTTAAGTTTAAAGGGGCACTCCACCCAAAAATGAAAGTTCTGTCATAATTTACCAACCCTTAAGTTGTTACAAAACCTGTATACATTTCTTTGTTCTGATGAACAGAGAGAAAGATATTTGGACGAATGCTTGTAACCAAACAGTTTTTGATTACCATTAACTACCATAGTAGGAAAATTTACAATAGCTACGTTTACACGGACCATTGTAATCCAACTTAAAGGCCAATCCGAATTAAAATGCTCCATATAAACACGTCAATCAGATTAAAAATGGCCAAATCGATTGAAATTTCAGTCGGATTGTAAGGGGCGGCTTATGCCATTTGTAATCCTCTTGATAGGACATGTAAACACTTGATCAGATTGAAAACCGGAGTAGGAAGTTTTGAGCATGTGCAAAGACGTTGCTGGGTCGTACAGACGTCAGGGTGTATGACGCACAGAACGAGCAGCTGTTTCTAAAGAAACCAAAAGCCATAAATCTTACCAAACCTATTAGTCAATTTAATTAAATAAAATAACTATAAAAAAAATGCAGTCTCCCGGTGAGCAAGCCAACACGGCCTTGTGGCGAGGAACCCAAACTCCAATGTTAAATATATGGAGAAAAAACCTTGGGAGAGACCAGTCTCAGTCGGGAGGGCCAGTTCTCCTATGACATGTCACAGCTGCACTCAGTGACTTTGATTAACGGTTATTGAGAAAATGTTTAAGATTATCAGAGACAACTTAGTAAATGTAATAAGAAAATTGATTTTGTTAAATGTGTTATAAGAAAAGTTATGAGCAGTAACGGAACTGAGATGGTATAATGTAACTGAGTGCAGCTGTAACTTCAAACTGCTGTCATGTGATGTAAGTTTAGCATTTAATACTAAGCATTGTAAATACTGTTAGCATTAATATGACAACAGGTAGTCCGTCTTTGCTCTTGGTTGGTAATGGGGTTGCATGAGCTGGAGTTAGGCCGTAGGTTATCGCAGGAGGCTGGTATCGGATGTTCGATCCCGAGGAGGGGAAGAGAAGAGACTTAATTAGCGTAGCTGCTGTTCTTAATATTTTATTTGTTTTACAATTCATGCATTATGTGAAAGCGTGACTGAAAAAATATGTCTTTAATCTTGATTTAAATTGGGAGACTGTGTCAGACCCCCGAACAGTAACAGGAAGGCTATTACAGAGTTTAGGCGCAACATATGACAAGGGTCTACCCCCTTTGGTAGATTTATTTATCCTAGGTGTTATTAAAAGTCAGCAGTTTTTAGATCTTAAAGAGCGAGCTGGGTTGTAGCGTGATAGAAGTTCTGTTATGTAGGTAGGAGATAAACCCTTTAAGGCTTTATAGGTAATTAAAAGAACTTTAAAGTCAATATGATACTTAATGGGTAGCCAGTGTAAGGATAAGATTGGGGTTATGTGATCATATTTTCTAGACCTTGTAAAAACTCATTCTGAACTAACTGTAATTTTTTTTTATTGACGATGCAGGACAACCACTTAGTAGTGCATTACAATAGTCAAGTCTTGAGGTCATAAATGCATGAATTAGCTTTTCAGCATCAGCAAAACATAAAATATTTCGTAGTTTGGCAATATTTCTAAGATGGAAGAGAGTTGTTTTTGTGACATTTGAGATGTGTTTTACAAATGACAGGTTGCTATCCAATATAACGCCTAGGTCTTTAACTGTATTTGCTGGGGTAACGGTGCAGCCCTCGATTTGTAGGTTGTAATCCGCAATATTCTGATTATGTGCGTTTGGTCCAACAATTAGTATTTACATTGTATTAGAATTTAGGAGGAAATTTTTAGTCATTCAATGTTTGATGTCTTGGATGCACTCTGCCAGTTTTAGATAGCTGAAATGAATCATCTGGACGTGATGAGATATTGTCACAGTTCTGGTGCTCAGGCAGGTGAGGATGCCACAAGGTGATGAAGTGATGGTAAGTTTATTTGCAAAACACAGGCACACAAGGATCCAAAAACAGGTATTCAGGGTAAGTATTCCAAAAAATAGGTTCAGGTAAATTTTCCAAAAACGTGAAAAACATGCAACAGGTGGAAAAACTAGCAGAATATAACTACAACTTCCAAAACTAACATACAGACGTGAAAATAACAACCAGACCAGACAAAGAACAGAACTCAAATAGGAACTTAAATACACTCAGCAAACACAGAACAGGTGCGGACACAAATCAAACACAGGTGAGAGTCCAATCAAACTGGTGGTTGAGGTGAGGTGCATGCTGGGAGGTGTTGTTTTCAGAACTTAAAGGTCCAGGAACACAAAAACCAAATAGGGGCAGAACTGGAGCGTTACAGATATATAGTTGAGTATCGTCTGCATAACAGTGGAAACTAATTCCATGTTTTCTAATAATGTTGCCAAGGGCAGCATATATATGGAGAATAGCAAGGGTCCTAGAACCGATCCCTGAGGCAATCCACAATTTACTTGCGTTAGATATGACGATTTCCCATTTAGTTGGACAAAGTGATATCTGTCAGATAAGTATGATCTGAACCATTGTAATGCCTGTCCCTCAATACCAGTATAGTTCTGTAAGCAATCTAAAAGTATTTTATGGTCTATGGTATCAAACGCAGCACTAAGGTCAAGCAAGACGAGGAGTGAGATGTTGCCTTTATCTTATGCAATAAGCAGGTCGTTTGTGATTTTAACGAGAGCAGTTTCAGTGCTGTGATGTGGTCTAAAACCTGATTGAAATTTTTCGTGCATGTCATTATTTTGTAGGAGAGAGCACAACTGAGTGGATACAACGTTTTTTAATATTTTAGAGAAGTACAAGAGGTTTGAAATCGGTCTATAGTCCCCTAGTTCATTGGGATCTAAGTTTGGTTTCTTAATAAGAGGCTTAATGACAGACATCTTAAAGGGTCCTGAGCGTGGCCTAGATTAATTGACGAGTTGATAATATTATGAATGGGCTCAATTGCAACGGGTAGTAATTCTTTTAATAATTTGGTTGGTATAGGGTCTAATAGGCATGTTGTTGTTTTAGATGTTGCAATAAGTTTAGTTAAATTGTCCTGGTTTATGGGTGAGAAACGCTGTAGCTTTTCTTGTGGGCCGATGGTTGATGCTAATTCATAGGGCATACACGGAGGTTGAGTTTTTGCTATATTTTTTGCTATAAACTTTATGAATTCATTGCAACTAAGGTGCGGCGCAATAGCCAGGTCAGGTGACGTCTGATTATTTGTTAGTTTAGCAATTGTATTAAATAAATACCTTGGATTGTTTTTGTTCGTTTCTATGAGATTGCGGAGGTGCTCAGCCTTTTTAGTGCCTTTTCATAACAGTTTGCACTCTCTTTCCATGCAATTCTAAAGACCTCTAATCGTGTTTGTCTCCATTTGCGCTCCAGTTTATGTGTTTCTATTTTAAGGGATCGGATGGTGTTATTGTACCATGGTGCTATGTTTTTCTTGTTGATCTTTTTCAGTTTCATAGGTGCAACAGTTTCTAGTGTGTTGGAGAAAATAGTGCCCATGTTGCTGGTCATATCATCAAGCGATTTTGTGTTTATTGGAATAGTTATTAGATAAGTCAGATCTGGTAGGTTCTTTGCAAAACTATCTTTAGTAGTCTGAGTTATTGTTCTACCTTGTCGATAATGAGTTATGCAGCCGATTTCTGCTGTGCATATTGTACAAGTTACAAGGTGGTGATCGGTGACATCATCGTTTTGAGGTATAATATCAATATCGGTTAGATCGATTGTGCGAGATATAATCAAGTCTACTGAATGATTAAGATGATGAGTGGGTCCATCGACATGTTGTATCACACCAAAAGTATGTAGTAGTTCTGTAAATGCCACTGCAAATGCGTCATTAGTATTATCGACGTGGATATTAAAGTCTCCGGCAATCAGTACTTTATCAACGTTGACCAATAGGTCCGATAAGAAGTCAGCAAATTCTTTTAGAAAATCCGAGTAGAGCCCAGGGGCCAATGCGAGTGAAAGCAAGGATTTTTTACTTTTGTTTGGAACACTTACATTAAGTGCAAGTGCTTCAAATGAGTTACATTTAAGTCCTGTTCTCAGAGTTACGGTAAGAAAGTCTCTATAAATCGTTGCAACACCACCACTTCGGCCAACTGGACGTGGCTCATGCATATAACAGTAATTAGGTGGAGTAGACTCATTTAGACCAAAACACTCATTTGGTTTAAACAGAGGTGGACAGTAACAAAGTAAATTTACTTGAGTACTGTACTTAAGTACACTTTTTGAGAATCTGTACTTTACTTGAGTATTATTTTTTCTGAGTAATTATGACTTTACTTCACTACATTTGAAAGACAAATATCATACTTTTTACTCCACTACATTTATAAAAAGGTCCAAAAGTAGAAAGTCGTTTCTGTGTAGCAGGTTTTCCTGTGTGCAAATGTTTTGCTGGCTTGCAATCTGCAAGGACCTTTTACTGTTGTAAAGTTTTTCTAAGCTCACAGTTTTCCGGCTAGCTTTGAATGGCCATTTGGCAGATTTTTTACCCAAATCTGGCAACCCTGGGATCTTCCCACTAAACTAATGTAAACGTTGGTGCTACTACACAGCTGAAAGTGCTCTAAAAAGGCAAAAAGCATAATAAAAGATGAAAAAGACACATGTAATAGTATAGTGTGATTATCTGTGGGTTCAATTATGTGTGTGTAGAACAAGACCTATGATCAGTCGAAGATCGAAGACATTTTCATGAAAATTATCATACTTCTGATCTGCTGCTATATCGTTTAAAGCCGTTTGGGAAATGAACCATGTTTTTACTATAGTAACTATAGTTTAAGTATTCCTGCCGAAATAAAAACAGTAGAACCTTGCCCAAAACACAACAGAACATTTTTTGGATGTAATGGTTATAATGGGAATTGTATTGGATACTTGGTGTCTACTGGTATGTGATGAATTCTATTTGTTGGATGTTAAATCCTATTGGAATAAAACCCAAAACACACTACAAAAAGGAATTTGGTAATGGTTTTAATAAAAAAATCTAATTCTAATTCACAAATTCATTGTTTTTTTCCAGCAGGGATGGTATTTGCAGTAAAACCACAGTATCCAAACATTTACCATTTTCTCCATATAATAACCATATTCCAGTAAAGTAGAACAACAGTAACTAAAAAATGACCATAGTTTCACTATAGTAGCTATAGTTTATTTTTGTAGTTAAACTATGGTAATAAAAATGGTAATAAATTCAACAAACACAGGGCTTCTACACTTGACTATTGAAAAACCTTACTACTTACTGGTAAATTGCTTCTAAAACTGGTAAAGTGAGTATACAAAAACTGCTCATAAATATAGGCATAGGGGGCTAATGATCATGCAGGATGATATCTAAAATAGGTTTTGTAACATAAAAGTTCTTAATATCACTGATACTGTAAGTTTCTCAGTGTATTCAGTAGACTGCTTCAGAGGCATACAACAATAAAACAATGCACCACTGACATAAAGGAAATTTACTTTTAATATTTGAGTACTTTTAAAAGCACGTACTTCTGTACTTTTACTTGAGTAAGAATCTGTCTTTAGAACTTTTACTTGTAGTGGAGTAAAATTTGACCAACAGTATCTGTACTTTCACTCAAGTAAGGAAGTTGAGTACTTCGTCCACCTCTGGGTTTAAGCCAAGTTTCAGTTAGGCAGATTATATCAAAACTGTTGTCTGTGATCATTTCGTTTACAATGACTGCCTTTGAATTTAGTGATCTAATATTAAGTAACCCGAACTTTATGAGTTGTTTTTGTTTGGTGATTATTTTGTCTTCAGATTTAATAACGATTAGGTTTTTTTTATGTAAATTATTCTTTTGTATTATTATCGGGGGACAGACACATTCTCTATGCATTTAGGAGCAGTCACATTTTTAAAAATTGAGTGGTAGGAACACGGACTATGGTTAAAGTTTGTACTTGCCAGTCAGATGGTGCATAGCATCTTTGAGATGTTGTCAGAGAGAAGATTCACTCCGATGTTGCTGGGGTGTTGGCCGTCAGGGCGAAAGAGCCTAGGACGCTCCTAGAAAAGATCACAATTATTTACAAAGAGCACCTTCTGTTCAGTACACCATGACATTAACCATTCATGTAGCGCTAATAGTCTACTTAACTTTTCGCTGCCTCGTCGGTACGTGGGAAGCGGTCCTGACACGATGATCCTAGCTGTGGGCGATGCTTTGCGTACCGTCTCGATCAGAGTCTCGAAGTCCTTCTTCAGAATCTCCGTCTCCCGCATCCTAATGTTGTTCACCCCCGCATGCAGCATGACAGCTCCGATGTTAGCATCACTCTTCAATATCGCAGGTACCTGCACAGACACATCAAGAACACGGGCGCCAGGAAAACTGAGTGTGCACCTTACCTTTAGTCAAGAAAGGGCGTACGTGCCGGACGATTGAGTCTCTTATCACCACAGCGTTGCAATCCATGTCGCAGAGGAGGGCAAAGCGGTTCCTGGTCGAAATCTCGAAGATTTATTTATTTATTGCATTCTTAACGCCATTCCAGCATCTAAGGCTATATTCATGGCGAGAACTAGTCACTCTATACACACAAGTCGACACTATACACAAGTCTTATTCCACACATGAGTCGGGGGGGACAATTTGGATTCCTCAATTAACCTATCCTGCATGTCTTTGGGCCGTGGGAGGAAACCAGAGTACCCGAAGTAAACCCACGCTGACACAGGGAGAACATGCAAACTCCACACAGAAAGGCCTCCTGTCCCAGCCAGGGCTCGAACCGGGGACCTTCTTGCTGTGAGGCAACAGTGCTAACCACCAAGCCACTGTGCCGCCCTCGAAATCTCGAAGATAGGAGGCTGTGGGAGAGAAGTCGTTGGGCCGGTCCTGGCTCATGTCTTTCGCCCTGTCAGTGCAGGAGTGAAGTTCACCTTGGCTGGAAGCGTTCTCGAAGCCTGGGCTCTGAGCAGAGAACCATGCGAAGTAGAAGTGATAGGAGTAATACAATCGCGTCAAAAACTTACCACGGATTTACGTGCGTCAGCCCGGGATGATTCCAGCCTTGTTTTCCGTTCATGTAGCCGGGCTTGTTTCTCTAGTAGGTCGTGGATCTGCCTCTCCACAGCCTCCAGTTCGGAATGCACCAGCTGAAGCTTGAACGTATCCTCATCTGCACTCAGAGGTAAACACATTTCTGAAACATTTGCCATTTGTAATATAAAATGTTAGCACAAAAGGCAGTAATCTTTGGGAAACTAGTAATCAAATTGGGAAGCTAGTAATCAAATTGGGAAATGTTAGCGGATGGTAACGTTAGCGCTAGTAGCCTCAGGGCTAATAGCGAGTGATCGAATAAAAATGATTGTCAGTTTTTAAAGCGATTTTGATGGTGGATACACTTAAGGATAAAGTCTATCCTTGATAAAATATAACAACTTAAAACAAATATTTGGTATAAGGCAAGAATAGACGATATAATTCATCAAAACAAATACATTTATACAGGTTTGGAACAACTTAAGAGTGGGTAAATGATGAAAGAATTTTCATTTTTGGGTGGAGTGGCCCTTTAATCATGTATGCTGGGTCATCTTCTGAGACCTCCATCACACGTGACAGATGACACAACGCTGGCAGCACAACTGAGCATGAAACAAAGTTTTCTCCTTGTAGTAGTTCCCTCACATACCAACAATAATAGAGAATTAATTAGACAAGACATAATGAGTCTCTCACTCACTTTTATGGTGGGTTTTCTAAGATTATGGTTATAATATCATATTAATAAGCACATTTGTTATAGGCCATATGTAGGAGCACATGAGAGCACGGAACACGGACTGCACGCCATGTACACAGAATATATTTTATTTTGTTATGTTTAAATCAGTAACACACACACACACACACACACACTAGATAACATTGAACTAAGTGCACGAAATCCAGAGTCAGCGAGAATCATGCTTCAAGGATACGTGATAAGGTGCCATTGAAAAGGCGTAGGAAGGATTGGGGAGAAGCGCATGATTCCGGAAAGCACCAGCCACAGTTAGATTTTAACAAAGGAAGACTATGATTTAATGGATGCAGGTGCTAAGGGGACGAACTAATGGGAAAAAAGGTTACATCATGTGAAATATGATTGGTGAAGAATTACATCATGTAAATATGATTGGTGGGTGATGTGAGAACGCCCTGAAAAATCTGTATAAAAGATGTAGCAAAAGCACTGTAATTTTGGATGTGTTGGGTATTGTACTCAGTGCATCTCACTTTGTTGGCTCAAGCAAATAAAGTTTGACTTCTTGATATCTGGAACCCTCGTCTGCAAGACTTCTTTCTTTATGTTGGGAGAATGATTTACCACAACACTTTCAATCTCTCACTAACACACACGTGTACACACACGCACACGCACGACAGACACACTTCCTCACTTTTGACACATTCTTACTTTGAGAAACAAACATAATTTAAATAAGAATTACCTGCAGTGTTCCAGCACAGTCTCCAACCTCTTCAGTTTATCCAGTTTGCTTTATTCTGTATTTATGCACAACTGTATATCCTGCACTTGCTTATTGCACTTCTGGTTAGACCTAAACTACATTTCGTTGCCTTGTACTTGTACATGTGTAATGACAATAAAGTTGAATCTAATCTAAAAATCTAATCTTCAGCTGCTGTTGGCATGTTGATGTTGCTTGCATGTACTGTAGGGCCAGTGCTTCTCTTAATTGTTCTTGATTTCTTTGAATACTCTTTATTATTTCCAGTGTGCTGTTTTATCTGTTGACATATCCTGTGTGAGTGACTCTTTCTTTTGATGATGTGCAACTTGCTGCTGTTCGAGCTTGGCTGCGTTTGCTGGGCTATGCCTGAAATTGCCCACTACCTTACTGAATTTTACATTTACATTTAGTCAGTTAGCAGACGCTTTTATCCAAAGTGACTTACAAATGAGGTAAACAATGGAAGCAATTGGAACAAAATAAGACAACAAAATGCATTACTACAGTAAAATCTGGTCTGATAAAGCCTAGCACAGTATACGAAGCTAAGGAATTTTTTTTGTTGAGAAAGAGTAGAAAAGAGATAGAAAAGAATAGATGATTTTGCCAAGGTGCTGTCAAATGGGCTGTTCTGGAGCAAAACTGTGATAGCTCGGTGGAGGCTGTGTGCAATGGAAGGCATATGCTCGAATCATGTTGCGTTCACTATCGGTCAGTGTGGTAATTTTGAGTTCAATATTCCCACTATTCACAATATTTCTAAGCTGATAAAACACAAACAGTCCTGGGCCCGTATTCACAAAACATCTTAAGGCTAAAAGTTGCTTCTAACTTGCCGATTTAGGAGAACTCTTCAAATTAATGGGCGTGTCAGTCGTAAATTTAGGTCTCCTAAAATTTCACGCTAATAGTATTTCACAAAGCATTTTAGCCCTAAAACTAGCTCCTAAATCTGTGAAAGGTAAAGAGTAGTGAAGAGGACCCCTAAGTCACTAAGACCAACTCACAACAATCCTAAAATGCTGTAACAACGGCAATCTGCCTTGAAATGTTAACATTTTAGAAAGATTTCATGTCAATGAGCTTAAAGACTGCTAACTATGTATCTGTCGAACATATTAGTTTATTTGCAAAAACAAAAAAATCATGTTTTGTTGTGTTTGTTAGCTGTATTTTTTTTAGTTATTATTAACTGCAGTTTGATTTATGTTAATTTAACAATTAAATGTTAAATATTTTATTTGAATTTGACAACATTTGAGAACTCATTCGATAATATGTCTGTGATTAAATGATTGACAGAGACCCATCCTCGCTGTGCAATAGAAAGCATCCTGACCAACTGTGTCACAGTCTGGCATGGGAGCTGCTCTGTTGCAGAGCGCAAGGCACTGCAGCGGGTGGTGAAAACCGCCCAGCGCATCACAGGGACTCCACTTCCATCCATGGAGGACATCCAGAGGAAACGCTGTCTGCGTCGAGCTCGCAGCATTCTTAAGGACTCCTCTCATCCCGCTCACAGACTGTTTTCTCTCCTGCCCTCCGGCAGGCGTTTCAGGTGCCTCCGGACCAGGACCAGCAGACTAAAGAACAGCTTTTTTCCCAGAGCTGTCTCTTTATTGAACTCTGCCCCTCACTGAGCCCACTGCCCCTCATATACTACTACACTCTTCTCCCCCCCCCCCCATTGCACACCTGACTTCACTTGTTATTTGCACTAATGGACTGTCTATACATAACATTTATGTTCATTTGCACTACCAGACTGCTCATTTGCACTGCCAACTGTTCATTACAGTACCGACTGTTTACTATGCATCTTGCACTCCTACACTTTAACTGAAATATGCAATAACTTCTTCCATTGCACTGTTACTTAGATAGCTTCTGTCCATAATTTATTTGCACTACTCTATATCAATTGCACTGCTGCTCACCATAGCCTAACTTATTGTATACATCCACCTGTAAATGTATGTTTATAGTAATAGCCATCTGTACATTATGTTCATAATACATATCCATCTGTAAATCTCTGTTTATAGTAATAGCCATCTGTATATTATGTTCATAGTATATATCCATCTGTAAATCTCTGTCTATAGTAATAGACATCTGTATATTATGTTCATAGTATATATCCATCTGTTAATTTCTGTCTATAGTTAGAGACATCTGTAAATCATGGTCATAGTACATTTCCATCTGTAAATTACTTCTGTAATATTTATTTATGTAACTTATGCAACCACTGTATATCCTGCACTTGCTGCTATTGCACTTCTGGTTAGACCTAAACTGCATTTTGTTGCCTTGTACTTGTACATGTGTAATGACAATAAAGTTGAATCTAATCTAATCTAATAAAGCACAATGCAGCAGAGTTAGAGAAATCCTTATTTGTGCTTGTGAGAAGTAGGTAGAAGTTTGTCCGTTTTGTTAGGGAGAGAGCGGAGGTTTGAAAGATAAGTACTAGGCAGTGCAGATTTGAACCCGCGCTGTCGGAGCCTCACCAACGCGCCAGCCCGCTTCCCACGCTTGCGTGTCCTGGAGCTCGTATACAGCAACGCTGCGCCTCCAATTAGAATGTCCCTTAAAACGTCGCAAAAAACAGTAAAAAATGGTTTGGCGTTTGCTGTCGAATGTTTAGCAATTTGTTTCCGGTAAAACTGATTAAATTACAATAACTAAAGACAGGACAAACTAACAAAAACACAAAAACAATAGCAGAGCTCCGCACTGAGGCAGCCATCTACGGCGCCATCTTGGATTCAGATTGTCTCCATTTTGTCTAACTGTGGACTGATGAATATCTAAAGTCTTTGAAATAACTCCGTAACCTTTTCCAGTTATATGCATATTAACAACTTTTGTTTGTAGGTCTTCTGCATTTTTTTTTGCAAGGCATGGCTCACATTAACTAATGCTGCTAGTGAATAGCACACTGACACTGTTTGGATTTTTTTATAGGTCAATTTAACTCTAAACAACATCTTTATTATCCTTTTATTGATTGGACTCATGGTTTGCTAACACCTGACTCCAACTGGCATTTAGTGACACCAGAAGCTTAGAGGTACACCTACTTTTTCCACCATCACTTTGTATGTTTAATGGGTGTGTTCAATAAAGACATAAAAGATCAGGACTATTTGTGTTTTATCAGCTTAGAAATACTGTGTTCATTGATATTTGTGACTTTGGTGAAGATCACATCACATTTCATGACCAATTCAAGCAGAAAACCAAGAAAATGACAATGGTTCGATTTTTTCTTGCCACTGTATATGAATTTTCCATTCAGAAGACCTTTTTCTTTCTCCATTTCTGTTTGCTGCTGCATCTCCATTTCCCAAACTATGGGTGAGGGTAGTTTATAAAATCATTGTAATTGCCCACAGGTAACCTTCTTGGTACCTTGGACTTAGCCCCTAATTTGCAAGTTATACCCACTTAATATTCTATAAGTAATACTGTTGTTGTGTCACAAAGTAGAGTTTTTAGAGTTTCAAATTTATGAAAAGTTTGCTGTTTTGTACCTTAGCCGGTGAAATTCTGCAGTACGACAAAGTTGTGACTTAGGTTTCCTGTCATCTTCTAGTATTTTAATCATTGTTTATTTTTTTAGATATCTGTAATTATGTTGGATGTATTTAGAGTTCAGAACAGCCCATTTGCTTGTTTCTGTTTTAGACATATAATACAGGCAAACATGTTGTCTCATCTCTCCAGGCAAGATTACAAGAGAGACCTATTGCTCAAAATAGGGCAGATGATGGCAGCAGTACTCCTTTCACAGACTTGACTGATGGGGACAACAGTCAAACACATGCAGACGTCCAGAAACTGAGAGACATGTTAATCCAGCGTGATAATGAGATCAGTATCCTTTACACTGCTTTCACCATTATGGTGTTGTATATATTGTTCATTTCAATTCTCACGGAAGATCAAGGTCCAATCCCAATTCTTTTTTATACCCCTTCACCTACCCCTCGCCCCTTGAAACAGAGTGACAAGGGGAAGGACTAAAAACATTTCCCTAAGAAATGGGACACGACTACTGTAATCATACGTAACTGCTAGCTCCTAAATCAAAGGAGATGGGCCGGAATTTATCACAAACTTCCAAGATGCCGCCGTAAGCTGTAGTCATAACAGTTTAGTGGACTATAGCCTAAAAAGTGACCCTGAACTTTTTCACCAAATGCAGCACACCACACACCCCTCCGTTCTGCTTCCCCCGGTCTGTTTGTGATTACATTCCGGAGATGGCTGGCAACAATTACACTTTTGCAGCTCTATGTTATGTCTTGTTATGCTCTGTTATGTCTATTATCAGTAATGCGGTACATAGGTGACAATGATTGAGCTTAATGAGTCTGTGCTAAGGATTGCAGGGATTGTAGTCCAGAATGAATGTAAAGGTTGTAGGGGAGTGCTCTCTTGTGGATCTGCATGGCACTCCAACTGGTGATCATAACATGTACTGACTTAAATTTCCTTAAGTCCAGCTATTTAGGTATATTAGTAAGCATGCTTAAGAGGGAAAAGAGGAAAGTTCAAGATGTCACTTCTGAGCTAACACAGTTTAACAATCGAAACAATTCTTTGTTATCATTCATCACCCCGGAGGCTGAGGAGAGTACACAAACTGACACCCCTAAAGATTACACACATGCTCAGCATTTGATGGCAAGAAAAAGATGTAAGTGACCATAAACAATTCATATAAATATAGTTATTCCTGTTTTTATAGCCTAATTACTTTGAGTTGTGGTGTTAGTGTCAATTGTTCGATGGGCTTTGTCTATTGAAAGATCACAATAAGGAAAACTGATCCTGCATCAGGATTTCCTATATTTAGATCTCTATATCTCCCTGTCAAGGAGCTTTCTGATTTCCCCTATAGACAGCAACGTAACCAACATTTAAAGCACAGAAATGTATTAAAGACAACATTGAAGTAGACCATGTGACTCCATTGGTTCAGCCTTAACTGTATAACATGACAAGGATACATTTTGTGCGCAAAAAAACAAAAATAATGACTTTATTCATTATCTTTATTTTCATCTATATTTGTGAATTTTATTATTGGTATTGAATGTTATTCTTCACAAAGCAGAGTCCTTGTCGGGTCTTTTTAACAATGTATTTTGTTAACGATTGTTGCATCCCTGACCTACAGTGTGTCCCAATTTGCATACTTTCCGTACTTTTCCGTTAGTACATCCCAAATCAGTATGCTGAAATTAGTATTCTCTAGGGGTGTAACGGTTCTCGGTAAAAAATTGAATTCATCTTAAATATGAAGACGCATAATATGGTCCATTAAAAATAATAATGCGTAAAACAGACAGACAGAAACATCTGGTAATGTATGTTTGTTAGTGGATACTCCCAAAACTACAACAAATCAAATAACGCAGACAACTATTAGAAGATTGCTATATTATTATGACAAGTCATTTATGCTGTCATCATCTGGGTGTTAAGAGCGCACGAGCGCAGGTGAGACCTGAGCAGCACATGTTGCTGTTTAAACTAAATTCACTGAAGCCTTGCCAATTTAGGATAAATATTTAAGCGCATGATGCAAACAAATACTCGCTCGCACATTGTGAGGAGATAATATCCGTAGCGCGCACATTGAAATCTGAGTCTCAGACGACGCAAATATTGAGTTGTCTTTGAAGCTTTGCACTTAAACGGACAAATTTAAACAAAAAGTAGGTAAACATGCTCCTCTTTGCGAATATCTTATCAAGCATAGTAGTTTATGTCTTAAGTGAACAGAAACAGACTGAAAACAACGCATGTGTATAGGCTACTGTATCTGTTGCATTACTCTTAAAGCGACAGCAGCCTAATATTCCTGCTGTCAATGTTAAAACAGGAAATCACTCACTGCTCATAACTCAATAGCTTCTGTAAGTTCAATAATGATTCATCTTTATTTAATTTGCACATATGCAATGTTATTTTACATACAATCCATTCTTATATAAAAGCAGTTTTATTTTCTGCTTTGCTCTGTTGTTTTTTTGGTTGTTGTTACTTGTAGCTTGATTATTGGTCATTTCTACCTGAACATTGCACATACCAAATCGAACCGAAACCGTGAGTTATTTGAACCACCCCTAGTATTCTCAGAGTACCTGGATGGTGTACTGTTTCCGGTGAAAATTCGAAGTGTAAATCCATGGACACTCCAACGGCTGATATTACTTTGAGAGAGTTTAGTAACACTTTACTGCATTAATACAATAAAATAAAAGATGCTTCGCTGAATTAATATACAGTATACAGTTAACATTACATAAGAAACAATTAATAAATAAATACTTAAATGTATTTTGATTATTTTTTTATTGTTCGTGACAACAATTACAATGGTCGTTTCAATAATTTTTTATTTATATAGCACTTGTCACAGTTTTCATTGTTGCAAAGCAGCTTTACAGAAATTTTAGTTAAAAGAAAATATTAAAGATACAGCCACATTACCCTTTGGCACACAAATTTGTTATCAAGGTACTTGGCTTGGTGCTGTGCGGAAACCTGTGTGTGTTACATCAGGTTATGACTGCGATGACGTGCCAAGTTTTGTGTCAATAAATTAAAGTTTGGTTAAGATATAGCATCAAATTCATTTTGGCGTGCTCGCCGTCAAATTCACATGTGCGATACATGAGAAGGTACTAGACAATCAAAAATCTTTTCTACCTTTTTTCTACTTTTACACAAATGTAATATAAATCTTAGTGGCCCACCGAATGTGTCTGTAAAGCTTCAGCTCAAAATGCACCACAGATCTTTTATTATACCATGCCCTAAATGCCCAGTATTGCATGTGAGGAGAAACATGCCGTTTTGCAGCCAGGGCTGTGAACCTGTGCTTCCAATGACAAAACAAGAAAGAAGGGTCACCTTCACCAAACATATTGTTTTCTTGAACTGACTCCTAACAAATGTGTTGCGTTTTCTATATGTGAAAGTACACGACAAACAGCTCCTGTGTTTATAAGCCATACACATTGCTTTCTGTAAGTAAAGGTACTCAAGACAAACGTGTCGCCTTTTCTCTAAGTGAAAGTAACATTACACAGGACAACTTTGTCATGTGTTTACAAGCCATACACATTGCCTTATACGAGTGGTCTGTGCAGCCAACAACAGAACAGTTAACAATACACAGTTAGGTAAATTACAATATTACTGTCATGATCCTGTCCTCCTTGCTTTTGTCATGACTGGAGGACAGGACCCAGACGCGGGCAGCAAAAACGATTTTTATTACACAAAAACAGAACAGAAAAACCCACGATGGGGCAAAACAGAATACAAATGACTAGAACTAAAACTCACCAAACAAACTGTAGAACAAAAACAACCCACGAGGGGTAAAACAAGAATCCAGAAATAACAAACAGCGAAAACACAGGATCAGGGATATACAAGAGTTGACATGAACACGACTTGACATTAACGAACTTAGCAAATCTTACAAAACAAACCAGCCCAGGACAATAAACACAAGGGCTTTAAATAGGGGAACAAACAAGGGATAATGACACAGGGACAAGTGTGAATCATCAGAAACATAGATGGATTGATTACAGGAGAACAATTGGGCGGGGCTTAGACGTGCGACATGAAAATACGCAGCAAAAGGCGGAAGCGCCAGAGCCGCGTGTCTCCTCACAGAATGTTAACACAAAGACGAGATACTGGCGCAATCCTGCCCACTAGATCAAGAATACAAGACGTAACCAAGGAGGACAGGATTGCGGAAGCATCCGGGGGGCGTGGTCATGACGCAAGACTGGAGAACGCGTGACGTGGGGCGATTCACGCCCTAGCCACGCGTCTCCACACAAAACATAAACACTGAGACATGGCACTGTCATGGCCCCGCCCACAAGGCTCTAGGAGATCGCTAGACAGGAAGGGCGGAACCATCTTGAGTCTTGTGGGCAGGATCATGACAATGCCTCGACTTTGTGTTAATGTTATGTGTGGAAGCGCGTGGCCTTGGTGTGGTTTGCCTGTGCACGTGCTCTCCGGTTGTGCATCGCCCCCGGTTACTGTCATGATTCTTTCCTCCTTGTTAATGTTCTAAATTCATAGTTTTGTGGACAGGATTGTGACAGTATCATGTCTTTGTTTATGTTTCGTGTGGAAGCACATGGCCTTTGTGTTTGCTACCTTGCGCCATGTGCTTTCCTGTCGCCTGTTTTGACCCCGCCCCCTGTTTCCCGTCTATAACTTCCCTTTAGTATTTTCATGCCATCCACCTGTTCTGTGTAATTATCCCTTGTTTGTTTCCCCTATTTAATGCCCTTGTGTTTACTGTCCTGTGCTGGTTTGTTTTGGTTTGCTTTTGTTGACCCTGTGTCAAGTTTGCCTTGTTGCTGCCTAGTCTGTGCCTTGTTGTATATATTTATACTGTATATTGCTACCGTTTTATGATTTCTGTTTTGTTCCCTCGTGGGTAGTTTTTGTTCTCAAGTCTATTGTGTTTTTAGTTTGTGTTTGTTCCTGACGATTACAATGTGCGAAGTAGCTAGACGATGCCGTTGCGGTTAATAATATGTGTTACTGATGCTGGTTTATTTATAATATTATAATGTGCACACTGTCAATGTGATAGTCATTAAACTTAATAAAATTAGAGTTACTGACGTTCAGGTCTGTCAAGTCAGTCTGTGCAATAGAAGTTGCGATAGAAGTTGGTTAATAATGTTAGTGTTACAAAGTGTTACTTTGTGAAAAACTGAAAAAAAAATTTAGTGTGCAAAAGTAAGTGAAGCCCTAGCTGCATTGGTAAAGTCAAGTGGGTAACAGATTTAGGTGAAACACATTTGGGTGCTTAATTAATCAGTTAAGCAGACCAATCAAATTGGACATCCTTAGAAAAGTGGTTGGGCAACACTGATTTATTCCTTACCATCGGCCGTCACAGGCGGTGGCCTTGCTTCTCTAGTAGCGAGATAGCCGCCCGGCACCATAAGGGAACACTGGGAAGCGCCACTCCCTCGCAGAGGAAGCGCACTACGGAGGCCACACCCCGAAATACCAACATGGTCTTGCCTAATGGGAAGAGCTACATGGGATGCACGTGTGAGAGCCCAACGAGAGGGTCACGAGATAGTGGGGCAGAGGGCCCACTGGGGGAGGTCACAGTTCACCGGCTGGGGAACAAGAGTGAAATACAACATATGGGATGGCCAAGCTTGGGAAGTCACTACGTATGGAGCATTAGCTCAGGTAAAGGGGTCCGTCGGAACCGGGGTGACACTACCGATACCTTGCCTAGGGACAGACTGCTCTGCCCGGTCCGTCACCGGAAGTGCTTAGCAAGGAATGCTTAGTTATGGATGGGGTGCCAAGGCTTTCCACCCAGCCGCTGGTCTCAGCTAAAACCGTGCAAGACACAAGCTAACACTGGGTCCACGCGGAGGTTGTAGAACCTCGCTAAGGTATTGGGCGTAGCCCAACTTGCAGCCCTACAGATGTCTGCCAGAGGGGCACCCTGAACCAGTGCCCACGAGGAGGCTACACCCCGAGTGGAGTGGCCCTCACTGCAAGCGGGCACGGGAGATCTTGTGACCTGTACGCCACCGTAATGGCATCCACGATCCAGTTTGGAGACAGCCCTCCCCTTCTGTTGTCCCCCGAAACAGGCAAAGAGCTGCTCAGAGCTCTTGAAGGGAGACTTCGCTCGGGATCTCGACGGCCGAGTCCCGGCGGGGCAAGATGTGTTTAATCGCCTCCGTCTGCTTCCTTACCATGGAAAATTGCTGAGAGAAATCCTCCACAGTGTCACCAAACAGCCCAGCTTGTGAGATGGGCGCATCAAGAAAGCAAACTTTCTCGACTATGACTTCGTAAGCTCGTCATGCACTTCTGGGAAGAATGGCACTGGGGCGGAAGGCGGCTTTACACCACGCTCCGACCCCATGTACCACGCATCCAGCCGCGAACGAGTCAGGGAAGGCTATGCGGTGCACTGCAACCTGATGTCCGTAGCTGTCTGGGCAAGCATGGCTGACATCTCTGCGTCATCTTCTTCCATCGCTCGACCGCCCGAGGACGGGAGCTCTAAAAGATCCTCCACATCAGATGCCAGAAGGCAGCTGTCCAATGCTATGACAGAAAGCTCATCTTCATCTCGCCGAGTCTCTACTTGGATGGGCTTGGATGGTCCACGGAGCCGGAACTGGCAGATTCACATCCATTGGAGTCCCCATATCACCCTCGCCGCTCGCCCGAACCGAATGACCTCGCCGAAGCGGCAGTCGAACTTGCTCAGGAAGCAGACGAGGTGCCGGCTCCTCCCAAAAAAACGTAGCCACCCATGATCGCAACACCTTCACCATCGTGTTCTCGCACACCGAACACGCCAAGTCGACAAATGCATTCTGCGCATGTTCGAGTCCCAAACATGCAATGCAAGTGTTGTGCCCATTCGACTCAGCGACTAGAGTGTCGCAGCCAAGGACACAATGGCGCAACATGTCCGGAGACTGTGCGCACGTTGTGAGAAATTTGCTCTTTTAATATCTGTGGCTCTGCTGCCGAAACGCCCAAGGGAACTGCGTTAGAGAGAAGGAACAGCTCCGCTGCTCGCGTCGTATGTCCAGCAGCTTTGAAAAAAGCTCTCAAAGAGAAATTGTTCAGCATTCACAAGAACACCTCGCGGTTCCGAAGAACAAAAGATGAATGAATGAGTGTCATTCATCAGACATTTGCCAATCCTATTCTCAAGTTCAAACCCCCATCTGTCGACACAACATCGAGTGACCGACAGAAAGGGAATTATGGTAAAGCAACAAAAAACTCTGAACAGCTCAAGGGGATCATAAACTTTCAAGCAGCACTGTATATTTTAAAGTTAAATACACAAGTTAAATGTAAGTTGTTTATAGAGTATAAACCTCATTGAGTCTCCCAGTGAGCAACAGTAGCAGCGAACCAAAACTCCACTACAAATTAGATTAGATTAAACTTTATTGTCATTACACATGTACAAGTACAAGGCAACGAAATGTAGTTTAGGTCTAACCAGAAGTGCAATAAGCAAGTGCAGGATATACAGTTGTGCATAAATACAGAATAAAGCAAAAATTATGAAGAATTTACAAGTGGGAATGTACTATGAACATTATATACAGATGGTTATTTACTAAAAACAGACATTTACTGATGGATATGTACAATATAAATTAGACTATGCAGAACAGTAGTGCAAATGAGTATAAAGTGTGCATAAATGATAGACAGCAGCTATTAAGTTAAAGTACAAAAGTGCAGTAGATGAGTTATTGCAGTATTCAGTACATAGTACTGGAGTGAAAATTATGCTGTATATGTATAATAGTCCAGTAGTGCAAATGATGCAGTATAGTATAAATAGTCCGGTAGAGCAAGTAAACATGTAGTACGTGTGTAGACAGTCCAGTTGTGTGCTTGACAGGCCTGTAGTGCAATAACAAAACAATATAGCAGCATTAAGTTAGAGGTATATGGGGGTTGTGGAATCAGTGGGGGGGTAGAGTTCAATAGGCAAACAGCTCTGGGAAAAAAGCTGTTTTTCAGTCTGCTAGTCCTTGTCTGGAGGCATCTGAGGCGCCTGCCGGAGGGCAGGAGAGAAAACAGTCTGTGGGCTGGGTGAGAGGAGTCCTTAAGAATTCTGCGAGCTCGACGCAGACAGCGTTTCCTCTGGATGTCCTCCATGGATGGAAGTGGAGTCCCTGTGATGCATTGTTGATGATTTCACCACCCGCTGCAGTGCCTTGCGCTCTGCAACAGAGCAGCTCCCATGCCAGGCTGTGACACAGTTGGTTAGGATGCTCTCTACTGCGCAGCGGTAGAAGTTCACCAGGATAGCTGAAGACAGTTGGTTCTTCTTCAGAGTCCTCAAGAAGAAGAACACCGCATGAAATGTTAACTGGTCGACAAATGCCTGCACCATATAACAGAGGCCCGTACAAAGGACCTGCATTGGAACAATTACAACTGGAATTAAGATCATATATGAAAAAACTAACTGCTATCCATAAAGCTATTTGTGTACAGGAAAAGAGAAAGGAGCTGTGGGAGGAACCAGAAATCACCTGTTCAATCGTCCCAGGAGATCACGTTTATCTCAGGATATTCAGAAGGAAATGGAATGAACCAAGGAGGGAAGGACCTTATAAAGTGACAGAAGCTACTTCAACAGCAGTCTAGGTGGAAGGAAGCAACACCTGGTATCATCTGAATCACTGCACAAGAGTTCCTAAGGAAAAAGCCAGAGGAAATAAACCGGAAATAAACCAACAAGATATTCAAACTGCTGAAAGCAATGAATTACAAAGTGTGGCAGGAGTCGTCGAACAGAATAAAGAAAATGATAACGCCAACAATAAGCCTGATCCTCATATGCTTGTCACAAGTTCAAATGACAGTCAACACCACCACCCAAAATCCCATAATTCAAACTTTCAACCACACTTCCCCACCATTAACTTTTCAGCCGTTAACGAAATCCAATAACAACTCAATCTTAGCCACATTCAAACCAGGGTTGTACGGAAAACAACGAAGGAACATAAAGGAGGATCACAACACAGCGGATGGTGATATCAAACTAGATGTGTTATGGGAAACTGCACAGAGTAATCAATGGTATGAATGGGCAACCTTCACAGCAACAGAACTAAAAAAGGAAGACTGCCTGGTGTGTACTAAAACACCAGTGAGCCAAGTAGTATTTGTCCCGAATCCATTCAGTTATGAACACTGTGCTACATTCAACAGAGACTATTGTCATTTGGGAAAGGATGCTAAACCATTTTGTCCAGCTGAATGTTTAAGTTTTTTAAGCAATGAAAAACAAAAGCTGCTGTTCCAGCATATACCACGATTGAGAGCTAAATGCCACAGTTTTGAATTAACGGAAAGTATGCGAGTACCCAGCAATCAAGTAGAAATTCCGCCATGGTACACTATAGACTATAGTAAATCATATGAATGCTTTTACAAAGCCACAGGAGTTACGAATATGGGACAATTTAAAGGAAAATGTAGTGTTGTTTGGAATTTAAATACAAAGGTATTTCGAGATATTGATGATTCTATGGACTTCCCACCCTTTCGGGCGTCAGGAATGAGGAAAGGAGAAAGAGTAGAGCCAGCTGTAATTTGTGAAAATCAAACAATTTCATTACCCGGAACAGACATTTTTAAAGATCAAACTATAGCTCTAGCAGATTTTTTCTGGATTTGTGGGAAAAGGAAACTTTTGCCCATTTTACCTTTAGATTGGAGAGGAAAATGTACTAGAGTACGATTGATACAAGAGATCCATATAATAGAATGGGATTCAGAATCCTCACTGGATAGAAATGACACACTTAATCGTAGAGTTAAGAGAAGCTATCTACCAGATCCTGAAGTATATATAGATTCAATAGGACAACCCAGAGGTGTACCCGATCAGTTCAAAGCACGGAATGAAGTTAAATCAGGGTTTGAATCAATATTAATTTGGATTTCCCAAAATAAAAATACAGAATGGATAAATTATATATACTATAATCAACAAAAATTTATCAATTACACCAACGCAGCTCTAATTTCTTTAGGTGAACAATTGGATTCAACCAGTAAAATGACATGGCAAAATAGATTAGCTCTTGATTGGATATTAGCAGACAAAGGAGGTGTGTGTATCTTATTTGGAAACCAATGTTGTACATATATTCCGAATAATACTGCCCCCGAAGGAACATTTACAAAGGCTATGACTAAACTCAAAGAATTACAAATAGAAATGGCAACTAACTCAGGAACAGAGGAAAAAGTATGGGATTGGTTTGATTTAAAATTAGTATCATGGAGAGCATGGTTAGCAAAACTAGGAATACTCCTAGGAGTAACAATTGCCATAGGAGGATTATTATTATGCTGTGTAATACCTTTATTAAAATCCCTAATGATCAACTCATAATGATCAATCTGACTCAACAAGAATGTTATCAGGATATGCTTTACAAAACAATAATGCAGTTACAATTGACAGATGAGATTTCAAGTGAATCGGATGAAGAAGTGTAATGAAATCTAAATGAATGTATCTTTAATCTAAAATGTCATATCATGCATTTTATCCATTTTATATGCATACTTGTGTTGGTATTATGCATGGTTTATTGTAGTTGTGTTATGCGTTTTTGTTTTTGGGGTACCCTATTGTCTTTTTATTGTCTGTATTTACTTTATTTTACTTACTACTATTATGTTTATACCCAATATAATTGTGATGATAACCATAGACAAGGCAGACTGGATCGCACACATGTTTCGAATATTGTATAATTCTGATGTAATATTTGGGAAAGTAGGGTGTTAGGATCTTTTACTTTCCTCAGCCAAATTGATCAAAGGGACATGAGGAAGAGGTTTGGTCCGCACCTGCCGAAGTGCTGTGGCATGATTTGGTCCTTTGGTAATAAAACATAAAGGCTTGATTTTAAGTCATTGGATTATAGTAGGTAAAAATCTGGATCATGAAGCTGCACTCCGGAGATAGTGAGACAAAAATGTCTCAAAGGGGGAAATATGTTGAAGATTAATTTAACCTAAGTTTAAAGGAATCACATCCAAATTAAGCCACCATTATAATTCCCTTATACATGTGGCCGCATGTCTTTGTTCTACAAACCCCCATTCTTAAACCTTACACCGGACATGTGTGCTCACCCCTGAACATTCCTTCGAACATCCCCCAATCTCAAATATTCCTTCGGACATGTGTGCAGGGGGGTAGCCATATAAAGGTCACTGCTGACCAAGGGAAGTCAGTCTTCTAGAACACTCGGCTTTTAGATAGTTTATTGCTAAATAAAAGTCTATGCTGTTGGCATCAAAACCCAAGACTCATGAGCAATTCTTCAGACAAAGAAAAACTACAACAGGCGCTGGTGAGCCTTCTTAACCAGGCTGGAGGTGTTGGTGGTCCAGGACAGGTCCTCCGAAATATGGGTCCCCAGGAACTTGAAGCTGGAGACACGCTCAACAGCCACCCCGTTAATGTGGATGGGGTCATGTGTGCCTCCTCTCTCCTTCCTGAAGTCCACGATGAGCTCCTTTGTCTTGGAGGTGTTAAGGAGCAGGTTGTTGTCTGAGCACCATGTGGCCAGGTGCCAGACCTCCTCCCTGTATGCAGTCTCATCGTTGTTGCTGATGAGACCAATCACTATAGTATCGTCTGCAAACTTAATGATGACATTAGATCCATTCACATGCCTGCAGTCGAGTGTGAAGAGGGAGTAGAGAAAGGGGCTCATAACACAGCCCTGTGGTACGCCAGTGTTAAGTGTGATGGTGGTGGAGCAGATGTGGCCTGACCTAACAAGCTGAGGTCTGTTTGTCAGAAAGTCCATAATCCAGTTGCAAATGGAGGTGTTAATGCCCAGGTTCCCAAGTTTGGTGATTAACTTGGAAGGGATGACAGTATTGAATGCAGAGCTGAAGTCAACAAACAGCATTCGTGCATAAGTGTTTTTATTGTCCAAGTGTGAGAGCACAGAGTGCAGTGCTATGGAGACAACATCTTCTGTGCTCCTATTGCTGCGGTAGGCAAACAGGTATGGGTCCAGTGTGGACGGAAGGGAGTCCTTTAGGTGAGCCAGGACCAGCCGCTCAAAGCACTTCATAACAATAGGTGTGAGTGCTACAGGGCGGTAGTCATTCAGGCACGTTGGGCTAGAGTTTTTCGGCACTGGCACAATGGAGGTGGATTTAAAGCATGCTGGCACAGCTGCTTGGGCGAGGGACAGGTTGAAAATATCCATAAAGACCCCAGCGAGTTGCTCTGCACATGCCCTTAGTACACGACCAGGGATGCCGTCTGGTCCAGCAGCCTTTCGTGCGTTGATCCGGCTCAGTGCCGTGTAGACATCTGAGGAGGTGAGTGTGATGGTCGGGTGGTCATCTAAGGGTGTGAGCTTGGTGGCAGTTTCCTTATTGTCTCTCTCGAAGCGAGCATAAAAGTCAATAAGCTCGTTTAGGAAGACAGCATCTATTGCTACGGGGGTGGAGTGGCTGGGTTTGTAGTCGCTGATGGCCTGGATGCCTTGCCACATGCGTCGAGGATCTAAGTTGGAAAAGTGCTCCTCTAGCTTTAGTTTGTAGCAGTGCTTGGCCTTTTTGATGCCCTTCTTCAGATTTGCCCTGGAAGTGCTGTAGGCCTGTGCATCACCTGAGCTGAAGGCAGTGTTGCGTGACTTCAACAGGAGGTGCACTTCCTTGTTCATCCATGGCTTCTGATTTGGGTATGTAGTGATCTGCTTCTGGGTTGTAACACTGTCTATAGTGATGTTAATGTAATCCAGTACAGAGGAGGTGTAGCTGTCTATGTCCGTATGAAAGCCACAGGTAGCCTAAGAAGCAAACATACTCCAGTCTGTGTGTTGGAACCTGTCCTGGAGTGTGGAGTCTGCCCCCGCAGGCCACACTTTGATGGTCCTCACTGATGGCTTCACACGATTGATGAGGGGTGAATATTTGGCGGTGAGGAACAAAGCAAGGTGATAAGATTGACCCAGGTAGAGGAGGGGGGTCACGGCGTAAGCTTCAGCCATGTTTGTGTAAACATGGTCCAAAGTTTTGTTTCCTCTGGTGTGACAGGAAACATGCTGGTGAAATTTGGGGAGCACTGACTTTAAGGTTTAATGATTAAAATCTCCCGCAACAATAAATGCAGCCTCCGGGTGAGCAGTCTGTTGTTTACTGATGACTGCATGAAGTTCTTTCATAGCAAGCTTGGCATCAGCATCCGGGGGAATATTACAGTTATAATGGTGGAAGTGAACTCCCGTGGCAGATAAAACGGTCTACATTTAACCATGAGAAACTCAAGGTTAGCTGAACAATGTCTCCCAATAATAACAGAGTTCGTGCACCAAGCTTTGTTAATGTAAATGCACAATCCACCACCTCTGGTCTTACTGGAGCCATCTAACGTTCTATCCGCCCGAAGTGTGTGACGTCCTGCTAGCTCAATAGCATTGTCCGGTATGCCACTGTGTAGCCATGTTTCCGTGAAGATCATAACATTACAGTTCAAAAGTCTCTTGCTGTAGGTGATGCTGAGTAGAATCTTCTCCATCTTGTTCACCAGTGACCGAACATTGGCGAGGAAAATGCTGGGTAAAGAGAGACGGTGTGGTGTTAGCTTTAGCTTAGCTCTTAGTCCTACGTGCTTCCCCCGCCTTTGTTTATGTTCTCGGCACCGCCTGCGAGCACTTCCGCCCGGCCATGTAGAGTGAGCGGCCTCGGGTGTTTTGGCGTTCTCAGGAAGGAGTTGAAGCTTGTCGATAAAACTGTCGGAAAGTCGCAAACCAATATCCAAAAGCTCATGTCGGGTGTACGATGTGAAGGCACAGCTGTTCTGCACGAACAGACCCGAAATGAGCAAGAATCTGGAGAGAGCCTGAGACTCGCGATATTTACCAAGGGTGTCCTAACTTTTTCACATGACTGTATATACCCTATATTGCCAAAAGTATTGGGTCACCCTATCTAATAAAGAGGTTTGATGACTTTAGTAAATTCCATGAGTACAAATCTTAATGGTGCAGCATATCATGATATTCTATGGAACTGTGTGCTTCTAATTTAATAGCAACAGTTTGGAAATGGGTATTTTCTATTCCAACATGACAATGCCCCTGTCTATGAGACAAGGTTCAGAAAGAAATAATTGATTAAGTCAGTTTGGATTGTTTGCATAAAACCAAGTCCTGAACCCAGCTGAACACATTTGGTGTGACTTTAAATGCAGATTTTGAGCCAAATCAATGGCTTGTACACAGGGTTACAGCCAATTTGGAACAGAAAAAAAGGTGCTTCCAAAACTGTTGCAACAGAGATGGAAACAAAATTCCTTACAATGCCATTTGTAGAAATGCAAAAAAAGACTCTTTTCCTGTCCCAAAATGACAACTCTTGTGCACAAGTCATTGGTGTTTGGTGATGAGTTCTTCGCTTAAAGTCTGCATTTAAAATGACACCAAAAGGTGTTCAGCTCGTCCTCACTGACTAAATCAATTATTTCTTTCTGAACCTTGTCTCATACATAGGAGCATTGTCATGATGGAATAGAAAACAACCCTTCCCACACTGTTAATATTAAATTAGGAGCACAATTCCATAGAATATTGTGATGTGCTGCAGCATTAATATTTGTACTTAGTACTTAGATATTTCATTAGTATTCATTGTTTTCTAACAATTATGCACTTTACCATCAGTGCCAGAGATGTCTGTGGGTCAACAGGAGGCATTTGAAGTCTTTTTGAGAGACCATGAAGACCATTTAACAATTGAAAACAACAAGACCATGCTGAAACAAAGGTGAAATGAGTGGTTTTACTTTTTCAATGCTTTTGAAAATGTGTTTTTTTACAATCATTGTGTACTAATTTTAACTTTTGTTGCAGGTACCACATCATGTCTAACATATTTTTTAAATTCACTGTATCTTATTTTTTTTACCTAATGCAAAGTTTTATTTTTGTAGGTTTGCTGAGGCCAAGGCACTTGGCGAGCAAGTCAACCAGCTGAGAATCCGAGTCAGTAAGTCTTTACCCTTCTCATACTCACATGCTCGCTCTACAAAAGGTAGACATATGAAAACCAGTCTAAAGTTGCTGGTTCTGCTTCCGTTTGTTCGTCTGCCTGTTTCCCAGGGACTTCTGAACTCCATTTCCCACAATGCACCGCACCTCCCCACCATGATTGTTTAGCACTTGTACCTTGTTTATATCACACCTGTTTTGGATCACGGACACTTTTTAAGTTTGCACGTTTGTTTAGTTCATTGTTTGGTCTTGTTGTTATCCATTGTCACTTGCTTTTTTGTGTTGTTGTTCCGTGTTCATGTTTTCTGTTAGTTACTTACCTGTTGGATATTTTCCTGTTGGATTACCTGCCTGTTGAATACTTAACTGTTGAATACTTACCTATTGGAATACTTACCAGTTGTAGTGCCTTGTTTTGGTCTATCCTTTGTTATCGTTTGCAACTTTCTGTTCACTGTATTTCTGTTTACCCTTTTGTTTACCTGTTAAATAAAATCGACTTTGAGTTTGAAAAGAGCCTGTGGTGTGCTCTTCTGCCCGACCTGTAATGTGACAGAACATCACAAACCAAGATGACCACACCACAGGGTGACACCACCATCACTTCCAGAGTCCACCTTGCTGTCGGTTTGGCAAGACGGCAGGTCTCTGGAGGACTATGTGGAGGAGTATTTGGAGGTATGTGAGCGGATGACGTGGGACGATAGATCCCTCAACTACGCATTTCTGATCGGTTTGGATGATGATCCACTCGCCCTTCTTATGCTCCCTGACGTGGTTGAGTCCCGGCTAGAGGACTTGCGTCGGGGAGGCTGGTAGAGGTGCGAGGGATGGTCATCCAATACCAATCAGATGCGGAGGGGCCGTCCTGACTCACCAAAGCTTCATGCCTCAGTCCTCTGCAAAGCCCTGTCGCCGTAAGAAGCAGCGTCCCGTGCCAGTCCAGCCTCCCAAGACAAACTTTGGCAAAATGGAAGGCCATAGGGGCCATAACCGTCAGCCTGCCACATCTGCCGTGCCGGCCCAGCCTGCCCAGTCTTCTGTGCCGGCCCCGCCTGCCAAGTCCAGGACCTCTACTCCAGAGCTCCCACTGGTGGATAGGCTCCTTCTGGAGTGGGACTCCTCGGCCTTGAAAGGGACCTATGAGGGGCTTCACCCTGAACCCGCCTCCGGGCCAGCCCAGGCCTCCAAGCCTGCGTCCCATGGAACTGAGGAAGGCCAAGAGGGTCAAAACCCCCAGTCTCTCTACCTGCCAGAGACTGCCCCTGAACATGTTCCATTAGATCCCGTATCAGACTTTATTCCTTTAGATTCCCGTTCTAGATTTATTTTCCTTGCATTCTTTCAAACACACTGGTGATATTTATCGGCGCACTAACCACAAGGTTATTTGCACTAACCCGCAGCCTGCTCGCACACACAAGTGTCTTACTGCCCACACCCATCAAATCTTGTTGCAAAACATTCCCTAGCTCTTGTTTTATTTATTAATAACATCATTGACTAGTCGACGTCGACACAACTTTTATCACATAATAGTCGACTTCGAAAAAATCTGAGGTTGTTCAACCCCTAGTTTATGGTAGGCTGAACTTCTTCAGCTGATGTAAGAAGTACAACCTCTGCTGTTTTTTTAGCCAGTGTAAATTTCCCACTTCAGTTCCTGAGATATGGTGGTGCCCGGGAACCTGAATGACTCTACTGCTGCAACAGTGTTGTCCAAGATGGTGAGAGGGGAAAAGTGCAGGGGGGTGTCTCCTGAAGTCCACAATAATCTCCACTGTTTTGAGTGTGTTCATCTCCAGGTTGTTATAACTGCACCAGACAGCCAGCTGATCAACATCCTGTCTTTAAGCAGACTCATCACCATCGGGATGAGGCCGATGAGTGTGGTGTCATCTGTGAACTTCAGAAGTTTGACAGAAGGGTCTTGGGCAGAACAATCATTGGTGCACAGGGAAAAGAGTAGTGGTGAGAGAACACAGATGTTGGAGGATGTAGTGCAGCCCCATGTTGACTGCATCCTCAGCAGGCCTGTTTGCTCTGTAGGCAAATTGCAGGGGGTCCAATAAGGGTTCTGTGATGCCTTTCAGATAGGCCAGTACCAGTCTTTAAAAGGACTTCATGACCACAGGTGTGAGAGCGATGGGTCTGTAGTCATTCAGTCCTGTGATTTTGTTTTTTGGGGATGGGGATTATGGTGCCGCATTTAAAACAGGAAGGGACTTTGCACAACTCCAGTGATCTGTTAAAGATCTGTGAGAAGATGGAGGCCAGCTGGTCAGCATAGGTTTTTACACGGGCTGGGAAAACACCATCTGGGCCTGGTGCTTTCTTTGTCTTTAGTTTTTTAAAGACTCTACACACATCCTCTTCACTGATCTGAAGTGCTGGCGGGGTGACTGAATTTGATAAGTGTTGTGCAGAGAGAATGTCAGAGTGGGTGTGAAGCTGGGATTTTCAAATCTGCAGTAAAAATCATTCAGATCATTGACCAGATGTTGATTGCCTGCAAAACTGGGGAATGGTGGCATGTAGTTTGTGATGTCTTTCAGGGCTTTCCACACAGACGCAGGGGTAGTTAGCTGAAAACCGGTTTTGCAGCTTTAAAGAGTAGTTTCTCTTAGCCACTGTAATCTCCTTTGTCGGTGTGTTCCTAGCTTTCCTGTACAAGGCGTTGTCCCCATTTCTGGAGGCATCTTACATTTACATTACTTTGCTGGTTTGTTTTGTATTTGTACCCCGGATTTTGTAACCCATGTTATCCTGCTCCTGGCCTGTTTGTTGCCACAGTACCTTTAGTGTTTATTCAAGTTTTGGTTCATGTTTTTGCCCCCTCATGGGAAGTTTTTTGGTTTCAGTTCTTTTGTGTCCTGAGTTCGTGTTTTGTTAGTCTTGTTTGCCCCATCGTGGGTCTTTTGTTTGTTTGTTTAATAAAGTGTTTTTGTTACCCCCGTACCGCTGTCTGCATCTGGGTCCTCTCCTCGAAATCATGACTTTGTTTGTCTTTAATTAAAAAGATTCACAGCCCTAATAATAATTTATTCATATGATTTTCTATGGCGGTCAATAGGTGGTACTTGGAACAACACATTTTATTAAAGGAAGTATTTGAACTGAAAAGTTTGAGAACCAATGATCTATTCTCCACAACATAATTACAGTGGTAAACCAAAAGAGAGCATTAAAACAAACCTTTTTCTTCTTAGCACTCGCCTGCTATATATCGCCTCTGATATATGTGTGAATACCACGGAGTGAACTTGCAGTATTGTGTTAAATGAAGCTGTTATTCTGTCTTCTCATGAGGACAAACTCCTGTCCAGCTGCAATTAAAGCATTTTAGCAATAGTATCTTGACATGTTTGCTACAATATGTTAGACTATTAGTTTTAGTATAATGCAGGATTAAGCTGAACTGTTAAATAGTAATATTTAAATAACCTTAATATACCTGGAGTGTGTACCTAGCAATAAGAAAATACAAGTATCGAATCAGGACTTGGATCGGTAGATACTCAAAATAAAATGACTCGATCAGGGGCACAAAAAAATGTGATCGGGACATCCTTAGTTACTGTACATTACACGTCATGTGTCTTTATGGGATCTTTACCGATGTGTGTGATGTAACCAGATTTTCATTAAATGATCACATTTTGCGTTTCAAAAAAGAAAGTTACCTGAGTTTTGAATTACATAATGTAATGCAATGTAGCACAATGTATAGATTTTTTAAAGTTTCCAAAGTATCTATTTACATGTTGTCTCTCACTCTTACTTCCAGATGAGCTAAAGAGGAAGCTGAAAATGAGACGAATGCAGGTGGCAGTCCAAGGTTGGTAACTTCCAAAAAACGTCTCCCAAAAGCTTTTAAAAAAAATTTGTTATCTCTCGCCACATAAATCCTAAAGACACCTGCAGTCAAAGTTTGTCATCCTCCCTGTCGTTACAGTCAAAGATGGTTATTGTGTGCAACGATGGTTTAACGGCAACCTTTTTTATAACCAGTTTAGATTAGAGGAGGTTAAGTGGTTGTTTGTCTCTATTAACTTGTTACTTACTAGCTGTTTTTAAACATAACAGTATGAAAATGTGTCTGTTCATCAAATATTTATCAGTAATAGTGCACATGAAATACTTTTTTTATTAACTTTGTGAGGGATTTGTAATAAGATTATAATGTTATATTTATGACACATTATGTTGAAAATTATGTGTAAAATATATTAAAGATAAATAACCATAAAGATAAAGCATTCTGGATCATTTGCAGAGGTTTGAAGGCACAGACTGGGAGCATTACAGTAATCCAGTCTAGAAATGACAAGAGCCTGGACGAGAAGCTGTGTTGCATGTTCTGTTAAGAACGGTCTGATCTTTCTAATGTTGTACAATGCAAACCTGCATGATCGAGTTGTTTTAGTAACGTGATCCTTAAAAGTCATCTGATCATCCATGATTACCCCAAGATTCCTGACTGAAGTCGATGGGGTTATCTTTGATGGACCAAGCTGGATGGTAAGCTGGTGCTGTTCTAATAGAGTGGCAGGAAGGACGAGAAGCTCAGTCTTGGCCAGGTTGAGTTGTAAGTGATGATCTTTCATCCAAGAAGAGATGTCAGCCAGGCAGTCTGAGACGCGTGTGGCTACCGTGGAATCATCTGGATGAAACGAGAGGTGAAGTTGAGTGTCATCAGCATAACAATGGTAGGAGAAACCATGTGCTTGTATAAAGGAAACCTAGTGATGTGGTGTATATGGAGAAGAGCAGAGGCCCAAGAACCGATCCTTGTGGGACCCCGGTGACTAGTTGGTGTGATTTGGACACTTCACCTCCCCAATCTACCTTGAAGGATCTATCTGTGAGATAGGATTTAAACCAGGAGAGCGAAGTTCCAGTGATGCCCATTGAAGAGAGGGCTGATAGAAGAATGTGATGGTTAACCGTGTCAAAGGCTGCAGAAAGGTCTATGAGAATAAGAACAGATGATTTGGACTCAGTTCTTGCCCTCCTTAGGGCTTCTGTAACTGTTAGTAAGGCAGTTTCGATTGAGTGAACGCTCTTGAAGCCTGACTGGTTGGTGTCCAGCCTGTTGTTTTGAGTGAGGAAGGTAGACACCTGATTGAAAACAACCCATTCAAGTGCTTTTGCTATGAACGGAAGGAGAGAAATGGGTCTATAGTTCTCCAGTAGGGAAGTGTCATGTGTGGGTTTCTTAAGCAGTGGGGTTACCCGGGCCTGCTTGAATGCAGTGGGGAAAATTCCTGTATTAAGAGATGTGTTGATGATATGAGTGAGCGATGGTAGGATTGTGGGTGAGATGGCTTGTAGTAGATGTGAGGGGATGGGGTCTAACGGGCAGGTGGTTGGGTGAGTAGAGAGTAGAAGTTTAGAGACATCATCCTCTTTAAGAGGAGAGAAAGAGGAGAGAAGATGGTCTGCTGTGTGTATGTGTGGTGTGAGATCGTGGATGGGTGGAGCTGAAAATTGACTGCTGATGGACGTAGTTTTGTCTGTGAAGTAGCAGGCAAAGTCATCAGCCATTAGGGAGTTGGATGGAGGTGGTGGAGGGGGACAGAGGAGAGTTTTGAAAGTTTTGAAAAGCTTGTGCGAGTCTGAGGCGCTGCTAATTTTGTCATGGAAGAATGCAGATTTCATTCTGTGAATGTCTGCAGAGAAGACAGAGAGCGAAGCCTGATACTTACAGAGGTTAGCAAGGTCTTTAGTTCTGCGCCATTTCCTTTCAGTCGCTCTAAGTTTAGCCCGGTGTTCCCGGAGAATATCGGACAACCAGGGACTGGAAGGAGTAGCACGTGCTGGCCTGGAGGAAAGAAGGCAGATAGTGTCTAGACACGAGGTTAGTGTTGTGAGAAGTGTGTCTGTGGCAGAATTAAAATCAAGTGATGCAAAGTGTGTGAAGGATGGAAGGGAGGTTTCTATGACAGATGAAAGATGGGCAGGAGAAAGGGAGCTCATGTTCCGCCTAAAGGAGACTGGCAGAGGAGTTGGTGAGTTGAGGGAATGCAGTATTAAATTAAAAGTGATGAAAAAGTGATCAGAGACATGCAGAGGTGTAATCAAGGTGTTCTCTGTATCACAGCTGCGTGTGTAGATGAGATCGAGTTGGTTACCTGACTTGTGTGTACCTGTGGTGGGGACAAGTTGGAGATTGAAGGAGGTAAGCAGAGAGTGGAAGTTTGAGGCATAAGGCTTCTCCAGGTGGATGTTGAAGTCTCCAAAGACAAGAAGCGGCAAGTCGTCCTCAGGGAAAGACGAGAGCAGCATGTCTAGTTCTTCTAACGCCAACCTGGCCCGCCTACTCCCCAACAAGTGCATTAGCTGTTATAGGAAGTGTACCTTGTCAAAAACTACCACTTTCAGTGCATGTTTCTTTAAAGGGTAACTTTTTGTAAAAATATCTGTTATGAATTACTCACCCTTAAGTTGTTCCACAACCGTAATACTTCCATTCATCCTCGGAACACAAATTAATATGAGATCCGAGAGTTTTCTGACTTTCCGAGAGTGCATAAAGTTAGTAAAGACATTGTCAAAATAGTCCATGTGGCTCCAGTAGTTCAACCTTCATTTTATGAAGTATAATTTTTATGTGCAATAAAACAAAAATAACAACTTAATTCAACAATTTCCTCCCTTCTGCATCAATCGCCAACACGCGTCCAGAAGATCACACCACACCTGTGTGGTGCTGACGATGTGTGTGATAGGACAATAGCTCTCCCTATGCGCAGCTCACATGAGGCAAAAGTTCTGCTCATATGCATCAAGTGTGAAACAAAACTGTTGCTTAAGGATTTTGCATTTTCGAGACTTTGATTACCTTGCTCAAATGAATTCATCAACTGATATAACAAATTTAAAGAAAGGCTACATATAAGTTATCTGCACAAATACGATGGTAAGGCGAGAGGATGTATTGTTGGAATGGTTATCTGTAAGCCTGTATGACTAATTCAGTGTTACTTGTGAACAGCTAAATGTACACACTAATCAAACCTATTTTATGTTATATTATGTTCTATATTTTTTAACAGTTGAGAATTTTCACATTCAGTTTTATCTGAGGAGGCACCACCTCCTAACCTCTGTACAAAACAGGCATTTCTGTGTTTGGGACAAGTACAACTTGCAGGAACTGAGCCGTGATCTAGAACGAAAAGGATGATGCATGCCACCACCTAATCAACTTATTCTTTTTAATACAGTTGAACAGTTACATAAAAATAACACTTGCTTTTTCAAATGTATGACCCGTGCACTTTTAAATTCTTTTATTATTCTTTTCCCCTAGGCCTAGCCGGGGACCAAACAGAATCCAATTCAGACCCTGTGGAGGAAAGAATCCTCGATCAGATAGAAGAAGAAAAGAAAAGGTGTGTTGAAATATATGTAATTGATTGTTTAAAATAAATTTAACAATTTATGATTTTACAATATTTTTATATGATATTTTAATATAATATTATCTTTTATTATTTGAATTTTATGTTTACATTATTCATGTTGAGATTTATTTTTATAGTTACAAAATCACATTTGGACGTCTGAAAGGCCTAAAGACTGAGATTGAACATCTACAGCTATTACGTGAAAAGTCTAAAGTGAAACTTCAAAAGGATTTTGAATATTGGTGGACCCAGGAGGCCATAAGTCTGCAGGTTTCACTGCTTTTACATTTTATTGGATATGCTTGGCTTCACTTATATTGCTTCATTAATATAGATTAAGTATGTAGCAGCATGTGTTATTCCTTGATGTTTGGTTAGTTAGTAACTTCACAGTGAGGATATTTTCTCTGAAACTTGTCTGATCTAATCTAATACTAGCTCAATCAATAAAGCCGTTACAAATTCTCACAATCGGTAGGCCGTGAGCCCTTGTACACATCACGAGTATGGGATCAAAATTGTTTCATTATTCTGAATAAATATACTATGATTCGCAAATAAATGTAGAGAGTTTCACAAACATTTTTTAAATCCACATTTGCAATAAAGCAAACCATAAATATATGTTAGATGTTCCACAAAAAGAATTAAAATTCACAAATCAATACAATGAGATTTGCAAATAAAAAAATATTTACAAATATATTTTAATGACATTCATTTGTGGATCTCATTCTGTGCATTTGTGGATCAGTGCACGCATTTGTGGATCGCTGTCTGCGCATTTGTGGATTTTGAAACATTTCTAACGTCAAGATGTGCACACAATTCACAAATAGGTGGACTCCGCTCCCACTATTCACTCCTTTTTATTTGCAAATCTCATTGTATTTATTTGTGAATTTTATTCCTTTTTGTGGAACCTCTGCTTTTTTGCAAATGTGGATTTAAAAAATGTTTGTGAACTCTCTACATTTATTTGTGGCTCATAGTATATTTAGTCAGAATAATGAAACAATTCTGATCCCATACACGAGTATTTTTTTTTTTTTGACAATCGTATGGACACAATCACACACAACAAGTTTATACTACAATCTTACGAATTCTCAGGCAAGAATAAATTAGGTTTAAAAATATAGTTACATTAGGTTTTTAAATATCTCACATTTACTTTTTTTGACTGTATTTTTTATAAATGCAGCCTTGGTAAGCATAAAAAACGTATTTTCTTTCAAAACCATTAAAATACCTTCCAATATAAATAGGCTATTTATTATTATTGTAAACTGGAGCCAAATTTTTTCATCTTTAGTCATAAATTCATTAGCTGCGCTCCTGCTTTAGCATTCCCGAACCTAATGTTTACCATCGTTTGAAATGTCAAGTATTACATAAAGGGCAGAAAATATTATTGTCACAGTCCTGCCTGTCTTTTGAGTTTCCCCATGGACTTCATCTCCCACGATCCTCTGCACTCCCTCACCTGTCCCGCATTAGCCATTGTCCTCACCTGCCAGCCATCACCCTCATCACCTGGACTGTATATATACCATCCCTGTTTCTGGTCTCGTATTATATGTCTTGCTGTTTGTAACTTCCCGTGAACAATATATTAAAGTCTGTTAAAGGTTATTTCTACGTATGTCTGTGATTCCTGAGGTGAATCGTGACAATTATAAGGCATAGAAATATATATTGTGTAGATACACTTTTATATTGTTTAAATACATTTAAAAATAATAATAAATAAATATGTATTAATTAAATTAATGTTTATAAATTCTATATTTGTGACCTGTGCTAGCATGAGTCGGAATGCAGTGTAATTTTTAGCTATAGGCAATTTTAATTTTAATTTTTTTTACATTAAGCCCTTGTCTAGCGATCCCAATGCTTTGAGTTAAACATGTATAATTCTGAGAGGTGTATCTTCCTAAATCTTTCCTAGGATCCCTGATAGCACACATACATCTGGCAGACATCTATATGATATGGATGTAAAACTGCTCTTTTTAAAGTCTACGTGAACCAGAGTTTGCGATAGTTTTTGCTTTCCTATTCTGATGCATTTCCACATGAAACAGAATATCAACTGGTCGTGGCTTGTGTTTTACATCACAACTTGATTAGATGTTTAAAAAGCCACAGACTGACAGTTGGAGTGGAGGAGTTAACACATGCCCTGCCCAAGCCATCTAACTGACGTCATCGGCGATGGATAGCCACTAGAATGCGGAAGTGCATTTTCATCATGCAAATCCATTATGTTCAGATGGGATGCCAAATCTGCTCGTTCAATTTAAAAACCCCACATATTCAAACCGACAGCTCCCAAATGTTTTTGACATGTTTGAAAATTCTTGGGAGGTGCTCGTAACGTGCTTGGATTAGGGTTCCTCTCACACAATGCGAGTCAAGACCATACGAGCAGAAACTATTTCCTCCTAAGCAAAAAAATTGCCTGCAAGCTCGTACAACAGCATAAATTGCACCGTGTATGCCCGGCCTAAGTGACTAAACCTTACAGTGTTAGGGCATTTGCAATAGTCTTATATGGATACGTGAAAGTGCTATTATGATATCTGCAAATTTAGTGGCATTGTTTTGGTTCAATGTTGGTTAATGCTGTTTTCAGTTTTAAACTGAAAATATTTCTGTCAAAGTGTTTCAGAAAGATAAAAGCTTTTAATATTGTTTAGAAGTTTTGGGTAACTTTGGGACAACTTCCTGCTAAAACTATGTAAAATATTTGTCAATGTAAACGTGTAAAAGGTGCTGTTTTATGTATTAGCTTAAAATATATATTTAATTATATATGTATGTAACACATACTGTACTTCTATCATTCTGTTTCAGGCTCATAGTGCAGAGGACAAAGTAACCAGTCAAAGTAACACCAGCTGCATGTTAACCTGGTAGGATGATTATTATTTTTAAGTTTTTAAGCAAATTTGCTAAGTAAGTCTCTAACTCAAACTCCACCAACAATCCAACATTGCACATAAATGCTCATCATTTTTAAATGGTCCTAGAAACAAAATTCTTCTTTCCTCTGCATCCTTCCCATTATTTTTGAATTGCTAGAAAAACTTCCGAACTCCTCCTAGACAGTGTGTCAAAGTCAACTTTATTGTCAATTCTGCCACATGTATAGTACATACATATAGAGGATTGAAATTGCGTTACTCTCAGACCCTAGGTGCGTACAGATAACACTAACACTGAATAAAAATATATCATAAAGATATCAAAACAATAGATAAATATTGATATATATATATATATAATACAACTTTACAAGCAGGGATATGTAAAAGAGATAAATGGCAGATAGAGCGCGAACCAGTGAAATAAACAACAGTGCAAATGTGAGGTAGTGCAAAGAGCTTATCAGTCTGATTAAAGTGACAAAGAGAGCAAGCTTTGATTAACTGTCTGAAGAGGTAGTTGAAGAGGGTCAGACCAGTGCTGAAACGGGTAGTGAGCAGTACAATGCTGCATAAAGTAACTAGTGTGGGTCATTGTATGATGTGGGAGGGGGGAGTTAATGGACTTGCGGATGGGGGGGGTTGTTAGGTGGATGGGGTCAGAGTTAAGTGGTACATGGGGCAAGAGAGGAAAGGGAGGGAGCAGGGTCGAAAGGGAGTTTAGCTTCCTGACTGCCTGGTGGATGAAGCTCTCCTTTAGTCTGCTGGTCCTGGCCTGGAGATTCCGCAGTCTCCTCCCTGATGGCAGCAAACTGAAGAAGCTGTGTGTCAGGTAGGATCAGCTGCAATGCAGAAGGCTTTGCGAGTGAATAGGGTTCCATAAATGTCCTGGAGGGTGGGGGGAGACACCAATGATCATCTTAACTGCTCTTACCACACAGTGATGTAGCTAGTCAGAATGTTCTCGATGGTGCCTCTGTAGAAGGTGCTCATGATGGGGGCTGGGGCTCTAGATCTTCTCAGTTTGCGGAGAAACGCTGCTGTGCTTTCTTGGCCAGTGCTGCAGTGTTGTTAGTGTAGGAGAGGTCCTCAGTGATGTGCACACCCAGAAACATGGTGCTGCTCACTCTCTCCACAGTCGCACCATTGACGGTCAGAGGAGCATGCTGATTGTGCACTCTCCACAACAATTTATTTCATCTTTCATCTGCTTCTCATCTACTTCCTGTTGTGGGAACGCTGTGCGCATCTGGCTGCCGCTCCACGCTGGGTCGTTGTTTTGTTGTTTTTGTTTTGTTTGTTGAGTTAATTCATGATTTGAATTTATCGCTTGGATTACTCCCTGATCTGTGGAATTCCCTTAGGGCTGTTTTGATACTCTTTTGACTCTCGACGTGTTTTGACGCCACTGGAAAGTTTAGGTAACTAGCTTACTGCGAGCCCTCTGCCCTCTCGATCCTCCATCGATCAGACTAACTATGAGGTGAATTAACACTCTTCTTGGGGTGTCTGTCAGCATACTGTTTGGTTGGGTAGCTGTCCTCTCGGTGTGCTTTTGTTGATGTTGTGATGGTTACGGTTCTGGCTAATGCGGTTATGCTGTCAGCTGACTTTTCCATGGCTTTGTTCAACACGTTAAAGTTTCTGGCACTATTATATCGCTGGCTATTTTTGGATTCACCACTGATATGGAGAATGGGTACCGGCCATGTGAGCTCTAAATGGGCACTGGCGCCTAGACCCTCCGACGTATGATCACTGCCACTCATTTGGTATTCTTCGTCACCCGCGTTATCTACATCACTCTTCCAGAAGGATTTACTGCCTTCATCAGTCGTTGTCGTCTTCTGTAATCCCCTGCATCTGGTCTAGCAGCAGGGCTCCAAATAGGTCGGCACGTCCTCAAAATGAATGTTGTTCATCGCGATCACTTGTCAACATTAACAAGATTGGTTTTGTTGCTGATGACATCTCTACTGTCAACGGAACGGACAAACACTGCGCCCTTCTGAATTGTCGTTCAATCTCTGACAAAGACACCTATATAAATTAGATAAGTCATTAACAATGCTAACAACAGGCCAAAAGTGTTATTTAGCATGATTAACAAATTGACTCAGGCACCAAAGCATAACCTCAGTGATTCCGATTCCCTCGATTTGTGTTGCACTATCCTGCATCACTTTCAGGGTAAGCTAGATGCTTTGTATGCGACCTTTGGTGAGGAACCAACTACTTATAATCATGTGCAACCTCAATCTATTGATTTAATGACTAACCTAGCTTTAACTATCTTTCTTTAATTACCGAATTAATACAGAAATCTAACTCCACATCAAGCTCACTTGACCCTGAACCTACTTTTCTGCTTAAACACTGTGCCTCGGCCATTTCTTCCCCCATCTCCCACCTTATTAATACGTCATTTATCTCTTCCACTGTACCTGTGTTACTTAAGACTGCTGTTACCCCCATACTTAAAAAGATTAATCTGGATCCGGCTAACTTATCTAACTACCACCCAATTTCCAATCTGCCATTTGTATCAAAAATCATGGAAAAAGCTGCTGCCTCTCAGCTGCAGTCATTCCTAGCTGGTAACAGTCTCTTTGATATTTTTCAATCGGGCTTCCGCCTACAGCATAGTACTGAGACTGTGCTAGTAAAGGTTGTTAATGATCTCTTACTCTGTGGTGACTCGGGTAGTCTTTCTTTACTTCTGTTACTTGACCTCAGCTCTGCCTTTGATACTGTCTGTCATAAGATACTACTTTCTCGCCTAGCGGAGTTTGGCATATCTGGCTCCGCACTATCCTGGTTTTCCTCGTATCTCATGGGCAGGCAATATCACATCTCCTTACACAATTCCAAATCTCCCACTGTCTCACTTAAACAGGGTGTCCCACAGGGCTCCATTTTGGTCCACTACTATTTATTCTGTACATTCAGCCGCTTGGTAAAATCATCCGTCGCCATGGTTTTAACTATCACTGTTATGCGGATGATATTCAGTTATACACTGCTTGTCAACCAGAGTCCATCCACACACTATCCTCACTTTCCTCATGTGTCAGTGAGTTAAAACTATGGTTATAATCAAATTTTCGGAGTCTGAATCTGGGTAAAACCGACATTCTGATAACTGATCCCCCATCTCTAATAAAAAACTATTCTGTGGATTTTAGCCTTGATCTCGATGCTAATACTATCTTCCCTTCAGCTACTGTAAGAAATTTAGGTATCATACTCGACCCCTCACTATCCGTTGATGACTATATTCGCAGCCTCTCCAAAACTGCTTTTTTCCACCTACAAAATATTGTCCAGCTGCGCCCTTTTATCAGTAGACATGATGCTGAAACATTAGTACATGCAATAATCACATCCCGTCTTGATTATTGCAATGCACTCTTCTCTGGTTTATCTGCTAACTCTATTTCCCGCTTACAGTACATACAAAATTCTGCTGCCAGAATGCTAACCGCCACCAAGAAATCTGCCCACATCGCCCCTATCTTATTTGATCTTCACTGGTTGCCAGTATCATCTCGTGTAAAATACAAAATCATACTGCTCACTTTTAAGGCACTCAATGGTCTGACCTCCTCCTATCTTTCTGACCTATTTTCCTCCTACATACCTTCTCGATTTCTCCGGTCTTCAAATTCCGAACTTCTATGTGTCCTTAGGTTCCGTCTAACCTCTATGGGTGGCAGATCCTTATCTGTCACTGCTCCGAAACTTTGGAACACGCTCCCTCTTGCACTCAAAACTACCACCACCTTGTCTGAATTTAAAATAAGGCTCAAAACCTACTTGTTCAACCTTCACTATCAGTAAATACATATTATGTCTTAGGAGTTCTTGTCTCCTATCTGATGTCCTTGAATGTAGTGTATGTATTGTGTTTTATGTATAGTTTTGTCTTTCTGTTTACAATCTCATGCAATTGCATGTGACCCTTTGTCTTGTGCAAATGCCTGGCGAATATGTATTTTGTTACAATGTATTTGTTTCTGTTGAATGGTGTACCATGTAAAGCGTCCTTGAGCTTGGGAAAGGTGCTATATAAATGAAACATATTATTATTATTATCTTCTCCAAATTCAGAGAGAGATTGTTGTCACTGCACCGCCTGGCCAAGTGGCTCACGTCACTCCTGTAGTTTGTTTCATCTCTGTTGCTAATGAGACCCACCACAGTCATGTCATACGCAAACTTGATGAAAAGGTTGGAGTCGTCTAAAGGTGTGCAAGTCATGGGTCAGCAGGATGTAGAGGAGGGGGATAAGTACACATCCTTGGGGGGGGCCGTGTGTTCAATGTGAATGTGTCGAATGCTGAACTGAAGTCTATGACCAGCATTTTGATGTATGAAACTTTTTTTTGGAACGGCAGCATTCCAAGCCTTAAGGAGACTATAGACCTCCCCTGTCATCCACGGTTTATGGTTCACCCACACTGTGATGGTCTTTGTGATCGTTACATCATCAGTGCCTTACCTCCCTTGACGAGGACTCTGTCCGCTCGATAGCATGTTAGCTCATCGAGCTGAATGGTGCAGTCCGGTACACTGTTGTTGAGCCATGTTTCCGGGAACACAAAACGCAACAGTCTCTTACAGTCCTCTGAGTTAAGCGTAGTAGTCGGATGTAGTCCAGTTCCCTTTCTGTCGGTCACTTCGACGTTGTGTCAACAGATGGGGTTTGAACTTGAGAACCTATCTATTTAAAAAGGCCAATGAACCTGGCGATTGGCAACCGCATGCCAGTCTCTGCCCCGGACTTATGGCTATAAAAGGAGGACAGCATGCTCATTCATTCATCTTGTAGTTCTTCGGAACCGCGAGGCATTGTTCTTTACATGCTAATCAACTTCTCTTCTAAGAGCTTTTTTAAAAGCTGCTGGACTTACGATGTGAGCAGCGGAACAGTCCCTTCCTCAATGGAGTTCCCCTGGGAGTCACAGATCTAAAAGAGCAAATTTCCTCTCGCAAAGTGTACGCTGTCCTCGGACATCGTGTTTCCCTTAATGAGGCAATGAATCTCTGCCCGCAGACCGCTGCCACTTTGCGGGATCGACTAAGGCTCCCCTCCAAGGCTTGTAAGATCTCTTCGACACTCATGTCAAAGGCTTACTCTGCTGCGGGTCAAGCTGCCTCCGCCCTTCACGCCATGGCCATCCTCCAGGTCCACCAGGCTAAGGCGTTGAATGAGCTCGACGATGGGAAGGCCGACCCAGCGCACATGCAAGAGCTTCACACCGCCACTGAGCTTGCGATACGTGCGATGAAGGTCACCGCGCGGTCCCTGGGTCGAGTGATGTCCACTATGGTGGTGCAAGAGCGCCACCTGTGGCTCGCGCTTGCACAGATGAGTGACACCAAGGCTTCCTGCCACGTCCCCAGAATGCGAAGCATGCAATCGAGCCGTCCCCCCGACCGAGATGTCCTCCGGGTTTTACAGTCCATACTTCATCAGCCCCAAGAAAGGTGGGGGACTGCGCCCTATTCTGGATCTGCGCTCCCTGAACAAGCATCTTCACAGGATGCCATTCAGGATGTTGATGCAGAGGTGCATCCTGGCATCCATTCGGCACGAGGATTGGTTTGTGGCAATCGACCTAAAGGACGTGTACTTCCATGTCTCGGTTCTCCCTCAACACCGGCCGTTCCTCCGGGTTCGAGGGTCGGGCATACCAGTACAAAGTCCTGCCCTTCGGTCTGGCCCTGTCTCCTCGCGTCTTCACGAAAGTTGACCCTTAAAAGTGTAAGTTGCTGCTATCGCCGCACATCACAATCTCGCCGAGAGTAAGTCTCTTGGGCAGCACGACCTGGTTGTGTGGACGTTGTGTCGACAGATGGGGTTCCTATACGAAACGGCACGACACTAGGCTGTTTCACGACTTCCAGTAGAACAACACTGACTGGCCTGAGCATGTCACAGGTGAATGCTTCCGTGAGTCGTATACTTCCAGTTTGTTCGATAAGGCTTCAGCTTGTAACAAGTGAGAGGCTACTCCCTACGGAAACCACATCCACTGCAGGGGTTAACCATGTGGAGATGCCTGCATGGTCTCACCAGTGGGGAGAACTACATGTTTGTGATGCGGCAGGCTGGTTGTCTCTGCTCACGTTCGTTCAGTTCTATGAGCTAGATGTGCAAGCGACACCTGGGGGTCAGGTGCTTATGTCTTAGCTATGTGCAGTGACTACACACGGACAGCCATTTGGCAGTATGGTGCGTTGGTACAGCGTTCCCATAGTGTAGCTTCGGTGATGCAGTGTAAATTTCCCTCGAAAGGGAACTTCTCAGGTTATGCATGTAATCGAAAAACGAGACGCTGCATCTCCCTTCCATACTTCCTGCATTCCTGTCACGTCCTGTTCATATTTTACTACAATTGTTAAGTATGTTTTTGTGCTTTTTATGCCTTTTTTACTGCTGTATTACTTGCTTAGTCTTAAGTACAGCTGACTAGACCTACATTTCACTGCTAGTTGTATCATGTGTATATTGTGTATTTGATAAATAAACAAATTTAATTGAAACTCTTTGCATTCATTTAAGACTTTAACTCGTTGAAGACCGCGCTTATGAAATTACAAAATGTGTTTTATTTTTGTTCATTCAAGCACGAAAGAGAAGTTAATACTGGTGTGCTGTCTAACAGATTCTTACAGAGATTCACTGACATTTACTCACAGCATTGGTGTTTCTTTTCTTAGGAACTTTGTGTCAGCTTACCCTGCCACTGAAACCAACAAACCCTATTCTATGTGTACTAAAGATTTACGGTAAAATCACCTATTGAAAAAAAATGTACTTCATGTTGACAAAACAGATAGTTTTCTGTGCTGAGTTCAGAGTTGCTTAATAGAAATGTTAAACAGTTGAAGATACTGTATAGCTTTTCAACATCTACTTTCAACCTGTAAAAACCTGAATATAATGTATTGTAAGAATAGAAATAAATGAGTTGAAATGAGTAAATATCTGCAAAAAAGTTTCCATTTCAGTACGATCTAATATACAGCCACAAAAAATTAAGAGACCACTCCAGTTTTGCCTGGTCTCTTATTTTTTCGTGGCTGTATAATATGAGTGAAATGTACAAATCTACCTGTTAATTCCTTTTTTATTGTTTTTATTTGTTCATTGTGGTTCAGAGCATCACCTTCAGCTGACCTCACACCTACCTCTTTACCTCTAACTGGAGACAAACAGACTGATGCAGATATACTGGCTTTTGTCAGAGCCAGACACAACCTGCTCACCAGGACAGGTATTAAATAAACATACATTTTGAAGGGTTCATGGCATGTTTTTATTTTAGTTGGTTTTCAATTACTGAAGCTCTTTGCACAAAAAATATACAATTATTAAAGTTTTCATAACTAAATTGAACCAAATAGAACTGCAGGCACTAGTCTCCTCTAGTGCACATTATTTGCTTATTCATGTCACAAAAGCCAAACTTTCACATGTGTACAACAGTAAACACAAAAGGTACATAAATGAATCGCACATGTGATCGCATACATGGTTTTCTCAAGTGTGTGCAAAGACAACGCAAATTGTTTTTACTCATTTAAATGAAAGTTTGCAACCTATAAAGTGCACTTGCTGCAATAACTAATAGCGCAGATTATAGATACTATACCCCACTGTATAGTAGGTACAGTAGGTAGTCGACCAGAATGCCTGTTACCACTGCATTGAGTGCCGCCGAAATGTAGATTTTTTTACCTGCCACCTTTACATATAAAAGTAGTTTGCGAATTACCACCAGCAAGGCCAAAGAGACAGTTTGCACTTTCAATAGTTAACCACATGTACAGTGAAATGTTAAAGGGATGAATTCCTTATAACAAGACAGCAGGCAACATATTAATAAAAATTCAAAACAAGTTAAAAACGTCTATAACGTAACCGACAACTGTTAAGGGGCAATAATTGCCCTCTTGAGGTGATTTTCAGAGGTATTTTTTTGTCTTTTCAAGGGCATTCTTTCTAAACATTAAAAATATGCATTAACAACTATTTACTAGGACTGTTCGATTCTGAAATTTTTGTTTTTAATTCCGATTCCAATTCCTGGTTTTAAAATCGGAAGTATTGATTCCAAGAATTGATCCCTAGCTGCTGTTTTCGATTCCCGTTCGATTTTATGTTTTACTACAGATTTTAATTTGTTATTAAAAAATGTATGTTTGCCCCCAACCTTGAAATCGAATAGTTGATTATTTTTGGAATCGATTCCCAGCCCTACTATCAGAGGTGAGGTGAGACCCTTGAGCAAGGCGCCTAACCCCCAACTGCTCCCCGGGTGCCGCAGCAAAAATGGCTGCCCACTGCTCCGGCTGTGTGTTCACGGTGTGTATGTTCACTACTGTGTGTGTGCACTTAAATGGGTTAAATGGTATTGAAGCTGGAAGAGAGCGCTGGTCATTCACTCCCCCCCCCCCACCTACAATCTCTCCTGGTACTGAGGATTCTCTGACCGTTAGGCCACGACTGCCCTTAACTATTTGTATTTTATTTGTATTCATTCAATCATTATTTTACCTAAAGAAACCTTTTTTAAAACACACACATTTACATGTAGCACACACATATCCATACATGTAACACACACACATACAATTAACATTTACAGGTACCACAAAGAAAAGTTTTAAGCTGTCATTTAAACAATGACTTTAAAATATAATGAGCAATCAACCAAATGTCCAGTTTCTGATATTTACCAGAACAATGTGTATAGTTACATTCTTGTTCAGTTCTCAAAATACCATTCAATTTACTCTGTACGATCATTTACATCAGACCCTGTCCCTTAAGGTTTTGTGTGAGGTCTTTTAGACTACTAGAATCACTAAATTTGAAATTCGTTAATAATATGTCAAATTCAAATAGTTAAATAATAAGTCAAATTCCAAAGACATGCTTTATTTTAGACTAAAAGTATATTGTCTCCTAAACCCACCAGAGGGCGCATCACAAGGCACAAATATTAATCAAATGAGGTACTGCATTTTTATTTAGATTAATTTTTAAAGAAAGGAAATTACTTTGTTTAATATATAATGTTTAAACAAACGTTCATGAATAAATTCCTATATTTGCATGGAAAGAAACTAAGGTAATAAAAGTGCATCAGTAATAAGGAAAAACAAACCTTTAGATGTATTTAGCTGATCTCTTCTCTAAACATATGAGAACCGGTTGAATTAACTGTTTAACACATCCTGTAAAACCGTGTATATAGTCAATTCTCCTCAGTGTTATACTTTGTGCCCAAATGACACTGTTGCTTTAGGTTTTTAAGTTTGTGTCCATGAGATGAAGGCATTTCCTGATAACCTTTGGGCATGAACTGCATTTCTAACACCTGATAGCGAAAGTAAAGTGAGAGATGAGCAAATTCTTAAAGATGCTCTTTGTTTAGTCCTTAATGAAGAATGAACTTGCTTGTTTTTCTAGCCAACCTCTGGCTTCAGCTGCATCAGTTCCCTCTCTGTGGCCTACCTCCGTCAGCACAACAGCATAGGCTGTGTCTCGATCAGCTCCCTTGCTCCTGAGGGGTTCGGGCACTGATAAGGATCCTGGCTCGCTACACATTGGAACACTGTTCCCTTATTTTCCTGCAACGTAGATTGTGTTGCCTGCCTTTCTAACAACATGTGTACGTATATACATACAATAAAAAAAGAGTTTGTCTTTTCAAAAGTTCTATTGCGTTTTATGAAGTTTGTTGAGTTGGCTTGTGCGATTTCAGATAAACAGGTTTAAAAGTTGTCACGTGATTTCCGGTAATGGAACATAGGACGCATCAATGCTCACTGGTTTTTGCGTTGCATTGTGGGAGTTTCTAGGGAACGAACAATTCAGTGCACTGGAAGGATTTTGTGAATGAGACTGACTACTGAACAATGGAACTGATCGAGACACAGCCATAGTTAGTCTCCAGTTCTTTAAGTGCTCTCAGTCTGGGCTGCAGCCATCTTGTCCCCTCTACACTGTAAAACCCAACAAATTCAGTTAACTTATTTGAGTTTACAAACTCATTTTATGTGTTAATCTTACTTAAAAATGAGTTGATGTTACTGATTGTCTTTGTTACACGCACTTGGACAAATTTGGTCCAGGTTAATCTATTAAATTGATAAAGCACAAATAATCCATTATTTGTAACTCATTTTTAATTATATTATGAACATACTTTTTGCCTATGAATTATTAAAAATGTGATTCATTAATGAAATACACTACACTGTAACCTTGTTTTAGTTTTGTCACTCTGATTAGCTTTAACAGAGTTAAGGTAAAATATTTAGCTATAGTTCTAAATGCTAAGTAAATTTCAGGAAATCGATTGCCTCTACCCAAAAGTTTTAAATCCCTGTTTTCAAACAAAATTAAGGCTATACAGCAAGATAGATGTTATTGACACGGTGCAGGTGTACAGGCAAGTGAGCACATCACAAGGGATGAAGTGATGGTAAGTTTATTGCAAACACAGGCACGAAAAAGATCCAAAAACAGGTATTCAGGGTAGCTTTCCAAAAAAAGGATTTTAGGTAAGGATGACAAAAACAGGCATTCAGGTAAGTATTCCAAAAACAGGTAATCAGGTAAGTATTCCAAAAACAGGCATTCATGCAAGTATTCCAAAAACAGGTAATCAGGTAAGTATTCCAAAAACAGGCATTCATGTAAGTATTCCAAAAACAGGTAATCAGGTAAGTATTCCAAAAACGGGTAATCACTCGCAAAATATAACTATAACTTCCACTACCAACATACAGCATGTGAAAATAACAACCAGACTGGACAAAGAACAAAACTCAAATGGGAACCTAAATACACTCAGCAAACACAGAACAGGTGCAAACACAGGTGAGAGTCCAATCAAAGATGGCCGGGTGAAAATGCGGTGCATGATGGGAGGTCTTCAGTATTCGGGTGACAGTGACCGGATGAAACGGGGCGTGGATGTCGGGCTGGAGGGTGTGGCCAGCATAGAGGTGGGAGTTGTTACAGTTATGTATATTGGGCATGAAGAAAATGCAATCATTCAACATTCAACAAACTGAAAAACAAAATTTCAAGTGATGTTTTGAACAAAATTGTGCTGTACAGCAAGACAGAGATTCTGTTTTGAATATTAAAATAATATAAATTACACACAGAGGGACATGCAGCAGCACACAAATAAGACAAATATTTAAAACAAAACTACTACAATGTAAAATATTATTATTGTATATAAAAATAAAAATCTAATATGTCCTGTAAATGGTCGAGGTTAAAGTGCACAAGCAGATTTTTATCTTTATGTACACAATAATAATTTGAGTAGTTTCCTCACTACCCTTTTAGATGATTTAGCCCAGGCGTGCCGACCGTTTTCCCATCATTAAACTAGCAAAATTGGATTCAAACATGCCCTAAGCACACTTGTGACGTGCACTTTAGACCATGCGCTTAGATCGTTAAAATAGGGCCCTATATATTCATTTCGTGTTTCAAATACAATTTCAAATGTTATACGTGATGGATAAATACGGAATACATCTCATATAGACTATGTGCAATTTTAATATAGTTGTATGAATTATTGTTTATTTATTATTGGTCAATGGCGTAATGTGACATGCATTTTAAACAGACAAACGGTTATGTGTCTGTAACGTTCACCAGCCGGAAGTGCCCTAGTGCTCCACATAGGGCACTCTCCCAATCACCCGGACTGCCATCTCACACACACTACATTTCCCACAACCCTTTGCCTGGACTCATCAGCCATCATTGCATTCACCTGTGTCTTATTATCTGTTGCACTTCTGTCTATTTATACCCGGTTCACTCAGTCACTCTTTGCGAAGTCTTGTTAGTGTCTGTACTGCATCTCTAAGTGTTTCCTGTTGTTTATTCGTGTTTTGACCTTTGCTTGTTTCTTGTTTTTCTGCCTGTTTGCTGCCTGCCCTGACCATTGCCTGTTTTACCGTTTTTGCCTTTTTGCTGCCAGCCCTGATCCCTGCCTGTACTAGCATTATTCCTTCAATAAAGCTGCACTTAGATCCTCAACCTTCGTGCCTCGGAGCAGTTCATGACAGAAGACTTCGCCACTATTGATCTAGCAGCCGGACCAGAGTACAGGAGAAAGTCAGCAGGTACTAATGGTGATTCGTGGAACAAATTATGTTCCATTTTCCAAAAAGGTCGTCGGATCGAGGACTACGTCAACGAGTTTCTTTGGCATTGCGAACTTGTCACTGAGGACAATGAGGTTCTAAAAGAATGTTTTTGGGGCGGATTAGACCCGCATATCAGTCTGCATTTGCCTGAGGAAGATACAAGCTGGACCCTGGTGCAATATATTAACTTTGTGCACGAGTTTTGCAGTTCATGCCTTACAGTAGGGGAGAGCGAAGAGCCTGATGACCTGAAATTCTTCCTTGAAAGGAGTATTCCGAAACCCACTCACCTGATTACCGTCCAGCCAGCGTCTCCAGTCGTCATGGCCACCAAGCCAGCGTCTCCAGTCGTCATGGCCATCAGCCCAGAGCCTGCTCGCAAGATGGCCGCCATTCCAGAATCTTCTCGCAAGATGGCTGGTCCTAGATTCTGGGATCTAATCTCTAGTCTGGTAGATACACCCCTGATGTCTGTACGGGTGGCTGGTGTCCCTAAAGTCCCGAGTCCGATGGTGGTCCTGAGTCCGGTGGTCCCAAGTCCTGTGGTCCCAAGTTCAGTGGTGCCACCCTTGGAATCGGCTCTGCCGGTGATGGCTGTGGCTTTGCTGTGTGTTTGGGCTACACACTGTTCATTGGTTCCCAAGTCAAGTCAGGCCCCCGAGCCTGTTCCCAGGTCAAGTCAGGCCCCCGAGCCAAGTCGGGCCCCCGAGCCAAGTCGGGCCCCCGAGCCAAGTCGGGCCCCCGAGCCAAGTCGGCCCCGTGAGCCTGTACACGAGCCAAGTCGGCCCCGTGAGCCTGTACACGAGCCAAGTCGGCCCCGTGAGCCTGTACACGAGCCAAGTCGGCCCCGTGAGCCTGTACACGAGCCAAGTCGGCCCCGTGAGCCTGTACACGAGCCAAGTCGGCCCCGTGAGCCTGTACACGAGCCAAGTCGGCCCCGTGAGCCTGTACACGAGCCAAGTCGGCCCCGTGAGCCTGTACACGAGCCAAGTCGGCCCCGTGAGCCTGTACACGAGCCAAGTCGGCCCCGTGAGCCTGTACACGAGCCAAGTCGGCCCCGTGAGCCTGTACACGAGCCAAGTCGGGCCCCTGAGTCTCCGGCAATGTCCGAGATGGACGCCCCAGAGTCTCCTGCCTCGTCCGAGATGGACGCCCCAGAGTCTCCTGCCTCGTCCGAGATGAACGCCCCAGAGTCTCCTGCCTCGTCCGAGATGGACGCCACATAGGGCACTCTCCCAATCACCTGGACTGCCATCTCACACACACTACATCTCCCACAACCCTTTGCCTGGACTCATCAGCCATCATTGCATTCACCTGTGTCTTGTTATCTGTTGCACTTCTGTCTATTTATACCCGGTTCACTCAGTCACTCTTTGCGAAGTCTTGTTAGTGTCTGTACTGCATCTCTGAGCGTTTTCCTGTTGTTTATTCGTGTTTTGACCTTTGCTTGTTTCTTGTTTTTCTGTTTGTTTGCTGCCTGCCCTGACCATTGCCTGTTTTGCCGTTTTTGCCTGTTTGCTGCCTGAAATGAAGATTACAGTTTATGTAACCGCTCTGATGCGGAACATGTCTGTGTTCAGTCTCTCGCCATGGTAGGAAGTAGATTGACGTTTACACAAATACACTTTCACATGCTAGCAGACCGTTATCATGAGAATGGAGACAGGTGTGAAGAATAAAGGTAAAATTAGTTTAAAAAAAGTGTCCATAACTGTGACTTCTAAGGCTGAGACTAGGAAAGGCCTTCTGAAGAATGTTTTTCATGGTCTACAATCTTGCAGGTCAAGTACTGGACAGGCTCCAGATTTATGACGTAAAGCTAGATTCACAATATCTTTTAACTCCATAACTATTTCCCAAAACATATCTCTTTACGTATCTCAGGACCATTAAGGAAAGGCAAAAGCCTGAGCAAGGTAGAGATCCCACTTATTGTTCCACACATGGCAAAGTTTTGAGGAACAGGGGATTAGACTGTCAACTTTATCGGCCATAATCAAGGACCAGAACTGACCGGTTTAGAATTGGTATTTTTTATTTATTTTTATTCGAAAGATTAGTGTTTTAGTTCTTTTTGGCTGAATTTATGCTTTAATGTTGTTGTTACTGTTAGTTATCTATTGTGTTTGGAGTTTATTTTGTGAATGTTGTTTGTTACCATGATTGAGGTTTGTGTGTTAAGTTTTGAGGTGTAAGTGCATGACACAGTGACACAACCATTATAAATGCTTTCAACACAAACATTTAAAAAAGTTATTTAACCAATGTTTTGGTCTGTCTAATGGCTGAAACACACTACAAGACTAACAAGTCTGCACCAGTCTGCAGATTTTAGGCAGTCTTCTTTGACAGAAAATCACGTAGTGTGTGATGGGCACATACTCCGATTTTTAGCTTCAGATTATGATTCCATCCAGTCGGAGGATATCAAAACATGTTTGATATTTTTGTCCGATTTTTAGGCATAAAGCATTTACCCTCCCAAGACCACATTTAAACGTGCATTAGGGAGTTATGGGGATGCGCGTTGTGTTGCCAGATCAGAGCAAGCGCAAGCCCATAATAAACTGAAGTAAATCTTTTTTATGAGCCCAAGTCAAACATATGGAGCCGTGGAAGGGACATTGGCAAAAAATTAAACAGGAAACAGAGTTCACTCCGCTAGAGGCCACTGTGTAAAAAGGCTTCTTCATTTTGAAATCCGTAAAAAAAATCTAAAGTTAAATACACACAGCCTATTGAAGTTTATATGCAAAGAATAATTGACATTACACTGATGATTGCTAGCTTTTTAATTATATTAACAAGTGCATCAGCTGGAAAACCAAAAGAGTGCATTTAAAGAGATTAAGAGAGAAAGATTGTGGTAGGAAGTTTAATCAACCTGCAGTAATACAGTGAATATTTGCGCTAAATCAAAGACAGCGCCATCGGGGGAGCAATTTAGTTAAGTTTTCCGTGCTGCGCTTTTATTGACTAAATGAAGACACTAACATATTATAATATAAATCAGAAGTTCCCAAACTTTTTTAATCTGGGACTTATAGTTACATCACCCACATAATTGTTTAATATAGCCGGGAAAAACGCACATTCACTCACTTTTAGTTTTATTTTTTCTTGTCACAAATTAATAAGTTAAATTGCAAAACAAATTGTTGTTGGGCAGCATGTTATATTATTCTTCATAAACATTCAAAACCAACTGCTCCTGAAATATTTGATTACTGTTGTATAGTCTCCATGGTCAACACATTTTTCACATTAAAATTAATCAAAACAAACAAACAAAATCATAACATAATCAATACTGTTATATTTGCAGTAGACAGAAAGGTTTAACTCCAGAAATTAAGGCATGAAGCAACATGCTTCGTCCGCGCTGTAAACGTGCCGCTTGTTCATTCAGTGTCCAAGGAAAATAAACGTGTGGACTATAGGCTAAACAAGTGTAAATATTGGTCGTTGGTATAATCTTTTTTCCTTTATTTTATCATAATGCAAATGCACCGCAACTGACTTTGCGCTGCCCTCCTTATGATGACCAAGATGGCGGCGCGTGCACATCGCGAGGCTCAGGGTCTCTCCAGTTCTTGCATTTATGCAGTGTTTTTCTTGCTCATCTCGGGTCTGTTCATTCAGAACAGCTGTGCCTTAACATCGTACACCAGGCATGAGCTATTGGTTATTAGTTTGCGCATTCCCGGAAGTTTTATCGCAATCTTCGACTCGTCCCTGAGATCGGCAGAACACCCGATGCTACGCACCCTACACGGCCGGGTGGAAGTGCTCTCCGGCGGCGTCGAGATTGTAAACAAAGGCGGGGGAAGCGCGGAGGGCTAAGAGCTCAGTTAAAGCTAACACCACTCCGGCTCTCTTTACCCAGCATTTTCTCTGCTAATGTATGGTCATTGGTGAATAAAATGGATGAGATTCGACTCCGCATCGTCCACAGCAAAAGACTTTTGAGCTGCAATGTCATGATCTTCACTGAAACATGGCTAAACAGCAGCATACCGGACAATGCTATTGAGCTAGCGGGATGCCACACACTTCGAGCAGATAGGACGGCAGATGAATCCGGTAAGACCAGAGGCAGAGGATTGTGCATTTACGTTAACAAAGCTTGGTGCACGAACTCTGTTATTGTTGGGAGACACTGCTCAGCTAACCTAGAGTTTCTCATGGTTAAATGTAGACCGTTTTATCTGCCACGGGAGCTCACTTCCACCATTATAATGGCAGCTTACATTCCACCCTCGTAGCCACAGATGCTGTCTTCCTGAACTCGCTTTGAGAGAGACAATAAGGAAACTGCCACCAAGCTCACACCCTTAGATGACCACCCGATCATCGCACTCACCTCCTCAGATGTCTACACTGCACTGAGCCGGATCAACGCACGCAAGGCTGCTGGACCAGATGACATTCCTGGTCATGTACTTAGGGCATGTGCAGAGCAACTCGCTGGGGTCTTTACGGATATTTTCAACCTGTCCCTCGCCCAAGCAGCTGTGCCAGCATGCTTTAAATCCACCTCCATTGTGCCAGTGCCAAAACACTCTAGCCCAACGTGCCTGAACGACTAACGCCCTGTAGCACTCACACCTATTGTTATGAAGTGCTTTGAGTGGCTGGTCCTGGCACACCTAAAGGACTCCCTCCCATCCACACTGGACCCATACCAGTTTGCCTACCGCAGCAATAGGAGCACAGAAGATGCAGTCTCCATAGCACTGCACTCTGTGCTCACACACTTGGCCAATAAAAACACTTATGCACGATGCTGTTTGTTGACTTCAGCTCTGCATTCAATACTGTCATCCCTTCCAAGTTAATCACCAAACCTTAGGAAATTTGGGAACACCTCCATTTGCAACTGGATTATGGACTTTCTGACAAACAGACCTCAGCTTGTTAGGTCAGGCCACATCTGCTCCACCACCATCACACTTAACACTGGCATACCACAGGGCTGTGTTATGAGCCCCTTTCTCTACTCCCTCTTCACACTTAACTGCAGGCCCGTGAATGGATCAAATGCCATCATTAAGTTTGCAGACGATACTACAGTGATTGGACTCATCAGCAACAATGATCCAGCATGGTGCTCAGACAACAACATGCTCCTTAACACCTCCAAGATAAAGGAGCTCATCGTGGACTTCAGGAAGGAGAGAGGAGGCACACATGACCCCATCCACATTAACGGGATGGCTGTTGAGCGTGTCTCCGGCTTCATGTTCCTGGGGACCCATATTTCGAAAGACCTGTCCTGGACCACCAACACCTCCAGCCTGGTCAAGAAGGCTCACAGCGCCTCTTCTTCCTGAGGACCCTGAAGAAGAACCAACTGTCTTCAGCTATCCTGGTGAACTTCTACCGCTGCGCAGTAGAGAGCATCCTAACCAACTGTGTCACAGTCTGGTATGGGAGCTGCTTTGTTGCAGAGCACAAGGCATTGCAGCGGGTGGTGAAACTGCCCATAGCATCACAGGGACTCCACTTTCAGCCATTGAGGACATCCAGAGGAAAAGCTGTCTACATCGAGCTCGCAGCATCAAAGTAAAAAAAGTCAAAGTCAGCTTTATAGAGATGAGATAAACACAGTGCAGATGAGATAAACAACAGTGCAGGTGAGATAAACACCGTGCAGATGGGATAAACGCAGTGCAGGTGAAATAAACAACAGTGCAATTGAAATAAACAACAGTGCTAATTGAAATAAACAACAGCGTAGATGTGATGTAGTGCAAGATGCAGAGCTTATCGGTCTGGTAAAGTGTCAAAGATAGCAGGCTTTGTTTGTTGACTAAGAGGTAGTTGAAGAGGCTCGGACCAATACTGAAGAGGTAGTGAGCATTACAGTGTTCCGTAAGTGACAAGTGCGGGACAGAGTTTGATGTGGGAAGGGGTGGATATGGTTCAGTGATCAGAGGTGCGTTTGGCAAGGGAGGGGAGGGAAGGCAGGGTCGGAAGGGAGTTTAGCTTCCTGACTGCCTGGTGGATGAAGATCTCCTTCAGTCTACTGGTCCTGGCCTGGAGACTCCGCAGTCTCCTCCCTGATGGCAGCAGACTGATGAAGCTGTGTGATGGATGGGTGGGATCACCTGCAATGCAGAGGGCTCTGCGGGTGAGACGGGTTCCATAAATGTCCTGGAGGGAGGGGAGAGAAACACCAATGATCTTCTCAGCTGCTCTCATTATGCGTTGGAGGGTCTTGCGGCAGGACGCGTTGCAGGCGCCATACCACACAGTGATGCAGCTGGTCAGGATGCTCTCGGTGGTGCCTCTGTAGAAGGTGCATATGATGGGGGTTGGGGGCTCTGGCTCTTTGCAGTTTGCGGAGAAAGTAAAGACGCTGTTGTGCTTTCTTGGCCAGTGCTGTGGTATTGTTGGTCCAGGAGAGGTCCTCAGTGATGTGCACACCCAGGAACTTGGTGCTGCTCACTCTCACCACAGTCACACCGTTGACAGTCAGAGGAGCATGCTGAGTGTGCACTCTCCTGAAGTCGACAACAATCTCTTTCGTCTTCTCCACGTTCAGAGAGAGATTGTTGTCACTGCACCACTTGGCCAAGTGGCTCACCTCACTTCTGTAGTTTGTCTCATCTCTGTTGCTAATGAGACCCACCACAGTCGTGTCGTCCGCAAATTTGATGAAGAGGTTGGAGTCGTGTGATGGTGCGCAGTCGTGGGTCAACAGGGTGTAGAGGAAGGGGCTAAGTACACATCCTTGGGGGGTGCCAGTTGCACAGTGAAGTGTTTAAACCCAGCTTGAACAGTTTGTGAGTGAGCTGTTGAGGGATAATTGTGTTGAATGCCAGATGAGTGAGTGCAGCATGGAGGGTAGTGGCGATGGCATCATCGGTCAAGCGCTTGGGCCGATATGCAAACTGGAAGGGGTCCAGAGAGGGGGGGAGGACAGACTTGATGTTGTGCATGACCAGCCGTTCAAAGCACTTCATGAGGATAGGAGTAAGTGCAGCTGGACGGTAGTCGTTGAAGCAGGATGGAGATGACTTCTTTGGGACTGGGATGATGGTGGTGGCTTTGAAGCATGTGGGGACAACAGCCTGACTCAGCGAGATGTTGAAAATGTCGGTGAAGACATCAGTGAGTTCTGCTGCACAGTCTCTCAGCACACGCCCAGGAATGTTGTCAGGACCCGTAGCTTTGCGTGCACTGATCTTGCTGAGGGATCTCCTCACGCTGTCTGGGGACAGCATCATCACCTGGTCGCCAGGAGGTGGTGGAGTCTTCTGTGCAGTGGTGTCGTTTTGTGCCTCAAAGCGAGCGAAGAAGGCGTTCAGCTCATTTAGCAGGGAGATGTTGTTGTCACAGGTCTGTGGTGGGGGCTTGTAGTCCGTGATGGTCTGAATCCCCTGCCACAGGCTCCGAGTGTCTCTGCTGTCGCTGAAACGATGGGATATCCTCCTGGAGTACTGTCTCTTGGCCTCTCTGATGCCGCGGGATAGATTGGCCCTAGCTGTCTTCAGGTTCACCTCCTCTCCTGCTCTGAAGGCAGCGTTCCGAGCCTTAAGGAGATGGTAGACCTCCCCCGTCATCCACGGTTTCTGGTTGGCCCGCACAGTGATGGTCTTTGTGGTAGTTACATCATCAATGCACTTGTTGATGTAGGCAGTGACAGTCTCTGTGTACTCCTGGAGGTCTGTGGTGTTGTTGTATGTGGCAGCCTGCTTGAACATATTCCAGTCAGTGGTGTCAAAGCAGTCTTGAAGTACCTCTGATGAGCCTTCTGGCCACACTTGTATCTGTTTGCGAACTGGTTTGGTGACTTTAACAAGTGGTCTGTATGCAGGCATTAGCATGACAGTGATGTGGTCTAAGGCGCCAAGATGGGGGAGGGGGAGGGCTTTGTAAGATCCTCTCTTAGTGGTGTAAACAAAGTCCAGAGTGTTGTTACCTCGTGTTGAAAAGTCTATGTGTTGATGTATTTTTGGAAACACACTCTTCAGGTCTTAAGGACTTCAGCATTCTTCAGCATTCTTAAGGACTCTTCTCACCCGGCCCACAGTTTTCTTTCCTGCCTTCCGGCAGGCGCCTCAGATGCCTCCGGACAAGGACCAGCTGACTGAGAAACAGCTTTTTTCCCAGAGCTGTTTGCCTATTGAACTTACATTTACATTTACGCATTTGGCAGACGCTTTTATCCAAAGCGACTTACATTACATTGTACTATACATTTGTACATTTTGTATAGTAAGCAAGTGGGGGTTAGGTGCCTTGCTCAAGGGCACCTCAGCCGTTACCCGCCAGACCTGAGAATCGAACCAGCAACCTTCTGATCATGAGTCCAACTCTCTAACCACTGGGGGGCCACAACTGCCCACAACTGAACTCTACCCCCCACTGATTCCACAACCCCCTCATATACCTCTAACTTAATGCTGCTATACTGTTTTGTTTATTGCACTACAGGCCTGTCAAGTACACGACTGGACTGTTTACACATGTACTACATGTGTACTTGCTCTACCGGACTACTTATACATATACTGCATCATTTGCACTCCAGTACTATGTATTGAACACTGCAATAACTCATCTGCTGCACTGTTAACTTTAAATTTAATAGCTTCTGTCCAAAATGTATCATATCCATCAGTAAATTTCTGTTTATAGTAAATAGCCATCTGTATATATATTGTTCATAGTACATTCCTACTTGTAAATTTCTTCATAATTTTGCTTTATCCTGTATTTATGCACAACTGTATGTCCTGCACTTGCTTATTGCACTTCTGGTTAGACCTAAACTATATTTCGTTGCCTTGTACTTGTACATGTGTAATGACAATAAAGTTGAATCTAATCTAATCTAATCTAATTTTATGACCCAGAGTTTGCGAATCCCTGATATATATATCCCTTTCAAAGACTACATTTGGGTTGCAGGTTAGCATTTCAAAATTAAATTCAAAACTATCCAGGGTTGGATTTAGCTTACAATTTGGATTATTTTTTACGAGATTCTCCTAATAAAGTCCTAATAAATGCTATTTAAACCATTTCTGGAGCACGTCTTTCCACTACCTTACATAACACAGTGAAACAGTGCATGCATGGTGGATAATTGATTGTCGAATTGATTGATATTCAGCACCGCCTCCATGGACAGCACTTGGTTACTTAGCACGTAAGAAAGTAACATCCTAAGGTATAGTTCGGGAAACACGTAGAAAAGATTTACCCTTCGTAGCACGCTAAGAGACAACGTTATCGGGAAACGCTTCCCAGGTCTTTATTCAGTTTTAGTTTATTTAATTGGCAAGTGCACATTGGAACAGATAATGTAATCAGACATAATGGGCTAACGAGGATGTCATTTATTTTCTCAATGGCTGTATTATCAGAACTATAAAGGTTTTTTTTGTTTTTTAAATACATTTTTATTTATTTTAATATGGTTATTTGTTTTTTCTTTCTAGGGAATGGGCTTTGAGGCAAGAAAACCACTGTTCTTTCCTCAATAAAAATATTTATTAAAAAATATACATAACAATAAAACTAAATATACCAGCTTGAGAAATCAGAGCATTTTAGAAGAAGGGGCTTCATAGAACGTCCTTTTTTCTGAGAATGGAGACAGTGTCAGAGTACGGGGCAGACAGAAGAGCACACCACGGGGATGATGGTAAATTAAGGGGTTTAGTCACAAAAACAAGGCAGCTATTCCAAAAACAGGTAACAAAAAGCAGGTAAGTAATCTAAAACAAGTATTTCCAAATACAGGTAAGTAATCCAAAACAGATATATCCATAAACGGTTAAGTAAATACAAAATAGCCGCGGTACAGCATGTGATGGTAAAGACAACAAGACTGAACAAAAACCAGGGTGGTTTTGTTCACTTTTTGTGTGTGGATGCAGCAAAATTGCTAACAAAAATTCCCGGAAACACGTCTACAAACTGTCTGTTGCTCGCTTTTTTGGGAATTACCTACTCAGGTTTGATATCTATGTAAAATGTAGAATTTCTTCTTTCGGGTTTATCTATTCTCCACAACATTATTACAGCGGTAAGCCAATAGAGAGCATTAAAACAAACCTGTTTCTTCTTAGCAGTGCCCTGCTACAGCGCCTCTGATTAACAACTTTAAAGGTGATTTTCTCAATATTTTTTTATTTTTGAACCTTCAGATTCCAGTTAAAAATAGTTATATCTCTGCCAAATATTGTCCTATACTAATACACCATATATTAATAGAAATTTCATTCAGTATTTCAATATAACATTTTATAAATTTTATTTTATTTTTATTTATTTAGCTCGTCTGTTGGATTGGACCACACAGGTCAGCATTTGCTCCCCACATGCATCAATTAGCCTTGACCCCCCATGACCCTGTTGCTGGATCACCACTGTTCCTTCCTTCCACCTTTGATAGCTACTGACCACTGCACACTGGGAACATCCACAAGAGCTGCAGTTTTGGAGATGCTCTGACCCAGTCGTCTAGCCATCACAATGTGGCCCTTGTCAAACTCGCTCTAATTCTTACGCTTACCAATTTTTCATGCTTCTAACACATTAACTTTCAGGACAAAATGTTCACTTCCTGTCTAATATTTTCCACCCACTAATAGGTGCTGTGATGAAGAGATAATCAGTGATATTCACTTTAGCTGTCAGTGGTCTGATAATGTTATGCCTGATCGGTGTATTTTGTAAATTTCCTACTGTAAATACACTATATTGCCAAAAGTATATAGGTCACCCTATCTAATTAACAGGTTTGATGACTTAAGGAATTTCCATGAGTACAAATCTTAATGCTGCAGCATATCATGATATTATATGGAACTGTGTGCTTCTAATTTAATAGCAACAGTTTGGAAAGGGGTATTTTCTTTTACAACATAACAATGCCCCTGTGTATGTGGAAGTGTATCAGTCAATGTGGAAGAACTTGATTGGTCTGCATAAAACCAAGTCCTGAACCCAGCTGAACACCTTTGGTGTGACTTTAATTGCAGTCTTTGAGCCAAATTACTCCACATCAATTGCTTGTACACAGGGGTACAGCCAATTTGGAAACTCTGAACAGCTCGGTTCACAACTTTCAAGCAGCTTAATTTTGTAAAAACACATTAATGTGGCAGTAGAACATGAATAACACTTTGTTGCTGTCAGATAAGTAAAAAAATAAGATAATTTCCTTCTTAGTGTTACAAATCAGATTTCTGTTTTCCTGTTTATTCCTTTATATCTTATCTGTGTTTTTCAGGAATCCCTAAATAAGAACATTTATTATACTTGGAGGAGGACTCACAGGTCAGCGGACTCGGAGGAGTATTTAACAGGATGGCTTTATATAACAGCACTCTATTTAAAACATTATTTAAATGAGGAGCTGAATTGCAGAGTGATGCAGTTGCATAGTAACCACATAAATCACCGGTGAAGCACTTGTGTCACCTGAGCAAATGTTTTTACAAGATATTGTAAAGTACTAACCTGATCAGATGTCTGTCACCCTGCCAAACCCAATATAGTTTTATTTACAGAGCAATGAAATCTTTTTTTTCTGCCTATCTAGTTTATTGACGGACATATAGGCTTTACTGTAGAATAATATCCCTGTTTTCCATTGATTAACTGCTTTATGTTTTTGTTCCATTTTAAAGCTGTCTGTCAGATGTTTCGGTCATGACAGTTTTCTCATGTTGAAATGTACTTGATTAATAAGTAAATACCTATTTATAGTTATTCTGCTTTGACACATTCTGTAAAAGAAAAATTTCTTGTTGCTGCCAATGCTATAAATAGTTTACATCTAATAAAAAGCTTTTAAATAGTGAATACATTTGGACACTGGGTTTTTATCTTTTTGACTACATAAAATGCATTTTCTTAAATGTAGCTATTGAAATTAAATATATTGTTCTTAGTAAGAAAATTTGCAGTGGAATACAATAGCTGTGATTTGACTCAAACCTGATATAACATACACACACATAAACATAAACATAAACATATACAAATGGTAAAACTTAATTATAAAAATTGAGTTCAGCAGCCTGTCCCATGTGAGAGATTTATCAATGTACACTCTGACATATTTATATAATTGTACCTGATCAATCTCTTGATTATGGACAAGAACAGACGTATGATCTCCAACATCCTTAACATAAAATATAATTTCCTTAGTTTTCAACTTTTATAAAATTTGTATCTCACCAATCTACAAATGAGTCTATCTCTGTCAGAGAAATATATCGAAAGAGAATCTTGTTATTTTATCAAACTTAAGATTATTGTGTCATTTAAAATGTAGTTCTGCGGGTGCTAACACAACCCTGTGGGTACTGCAATGTTTTATTTGAGATAAGCTGTTATTAACTCTCTGGTTCCTGTTGGTTAAAAAGGAGTGATACCACTGTATAATTGTAGGATTTACATCTAGCTCCCTAAGTTTATTTATTAAAACATGGTTGAATGGAGTCAAAAGCTGAACTAAAATCTATAAAAATTGCAATACAGAAATTCTAAATCTTTATCTTTTACTGCTTTTGCAATCCATATTTGACATTTTTCATGCTTGAAAATCTTAAGAACAAAACGCTTGTCATTTTGTTTTATGATGCACTATTTTGCATTGCTCTGAATAGATTTGTTTGAGCAATAAGGTTTTGAGCATCTATTTGCATAAGGGAGCAGCACTTTCTTTCATCAGATTGAACAAACATAAATATTCACTCACCTTTAGTTTCTTTGCTTGGTTTTTATGTTTTCCACATTTATACTGCATATATACTCATATTACTCATTTTACATAGAAAATATAATCATCATAATAATTACTGACTTCAGATTCACCATGGATAGGATTAGTGTTTTAAAGTATAAAATTTCCTGTCCTGGTCATATCTGGACATATTAATACAATGTATAATTAAAGAATATTTATATATGTTTTCTCATAATGAATTTATATATGTACGGGCCTTCAAATGAAATAAGAGGTATTTTTGTCCCGTTTTCATTAGGTTTTTAAAATGGTGTAAATTTGCTTGAGTAAAGGTAAAACATTAACCAGTGTGCTGCTGAGACAGGTGTCATGGGGAGACCAAGCTTCAAATTATTGTATGGATGATCAGTCACAGGATCATTGTCACAGGAGCCAGATTGATCCTACATAACAGGGTGCCAAACATCCGTTTGGACTAATAGACCAATGAAATATCTCTCCACATAGGAAACACATATCTAAAGTGTTTCCATTGCTGTATGGTGTGCTCTCAGTGATACTTTTCTCTTAGTACTCTTAAGTGTTAAGATCTGTTTCACTCTATGTTGAACAATCATTCATGGAATACTAAGCTGTTGACGATGGGAAAGGATCTTTTACAGATAAGCTAATCAGTTTGAAAAATATTATTTGGCACAATATATTTAACAACAGACAATCACTTTGTGGATTTTGTTTTAAACACGGGTCACATCAGACGGTGCATTGTTGGATCAAAACCTTGGTTCTCTGAGCAGTCTGATCTTTACCTCAGCTGTGGACACTGATGGCTCAGCTCACGGGACTAAAGATCAGATGGACTTCTCTTATCATATTCACCCACTTTGGTTACTTACTGCTGGGAGCCACCATCTTTCAGCTGCTGGAGCAGGAGGCTGAGAGCAAAAATCGTAATCAATTTCAACTGGAAAAATTACAATTCTTAACCAATTATACCTGTTTGGATGGACCCGCACTTGAGAAGTTTGTGAAGGTACTGCCTAAAACTGTGCTGACCTGACCTGATTTCCTTAATGAATAGAAATGTCGTCCTTATAATGTTAATTAAAAGGCTGGATAATTATATAATTTTGTACCTTTGCATTTCCAGCAACTCTGTTTTTTTTTGTCATACTGTAGGTGATAGTAGAGGCCTGGGAAAGTGGGGTAAATCCCACAGGAAATTCTACCAACCACAGCAACTGGGACTTTAGCAGTTCATTCTTCTTTGCTGGAACAGTCGTCACCACAATTGGTAAGACTGTTACACTTAGTAAAACAATACTATAAATATTAAACTTTTTATTAACTATTCTGAAATATTTTTGGTTAAAATGTAGATGACTATCCAAGAGAAAGGGTATATTATGAGTGCTTTAACTGGTCATCATTTTATTATCTCTTATAATCTTTTTGTTTCATTTGAAATCTTGAATTTTTCATGTGTAATCATCCCTTACAGGCTATGGAAACCTTTTCCCTAGTACCGTTTCGGGGCAGGTGTTCTGTGTGTTTTACGCCCTGTGTGGCATTCCCCTCAACCTGGCCTTTCTCAACGTGCTCAGCAAGTCCATCAGTTTTAATTTGGGTCTACTTAAGCGTGGCATACTCTTAGTGGTCCCACATAAGGTACCCAAATTTGATATATTACAACCATTTGCTTTAAAAGGAACTATTTTCAATAGGAATTTAAAAGGAAGGTCTGCACTTTTATATATGTATTGAAAGATACAATCCCAAATCACAATATGATCATGTTTAAAGGCTGCAAAAATAAGGTTTATTAAATTTCTTATTGCTAGGGATATCACATTTTACATTTCAGTTATGAAAGGATATGCATAGTACATATTGTAGCTAAAGTGGCTTTTTCTAATTGTATCAGTTTGTAGAGATACTCGCAGTGACTTTGTTCCTAGTGATTGGCAGCATTCTTCTATTGGTCATTCCTCCTTTAATGTTCAGCTATGTAGAAGGCTGGTCATATGGAGAAGGGTTCTACTTTGCCTTTATAACATTCAGCTCTATTGGCTTTGGAGACTATGTTGTAGGTAAGTGTCAGTAAACACAACCATTAATTGTACAATTAGTACTTAAAGATTATGAAGTAATGTTGTTGGCAAGACTTAATTTGTTTGTTACAATTTTCATCATAATGAATGTATTATACGTTTTCACGAGAAAAACTGATCTGTGACCCACTTCTTTATTAGGTACTAACCCAGACAAGCACTACATCACAATATACCGTAGTCTAGCAGGTGTATGGCTTATCCTTGGACTGGGCTGGCTTGCTGCCCTCCTCAATTTGGGAACAAGATTCATTAAGCATGTTCTGGGTCAAACACTGGCCGTAGTAAATAAAGATTGTCATTCGGCTGAAAAACAAGAAGAGGGAACAGCACACCGGGTCATTAAATTGTGAAAAACAGAAGAGGTTATATATTCATTTAGTAGGGGTGTCTTTTTTTAAATTCTGGTAAATAAAAAGTCTGTCATTTAAGTATTGATTATAAAAATATTTGAATCCAATATCAGGGCTGCATACCAATTAAGTCTAACTGTTAAATACATCTATTACAAGCATTCTGCCCTTTGCGACTGAAATATAAAATCACTGTATACTTGTCACTTGTTCACCAGCATGTTTAAAAAATGGAATTAAATTTGACCGAGCTATCTGACAACTGCTGTGAGACATTATCTGCAACAAATTAAATTCTTACATATGTTCTGCTTATATGGAGGAAGTCAGGTAATGATGTAGTATTGATCTTAATATATTAAATACCTCCATGTAAAAACACTATGGGGCAGTTTCCTAGACAGGGCTTGCACTGACATATCATGCCTCAGGATGCACACAGTAATGTTTTTTTTTTGTAAAGTATGTTTTTAAAAACAACTTAAATATCATAATTTAACTAAGGCCTAGTCCTGGCTTAAGCTTATCTGGGAATCCGCACCATGTAGACAATAAAAATGTTTATTATAAACAGTCCTAAATCATCGAATTATAGTGTGCATATTTTACGTAACATTTTATTGCTGTCTGAGTTAGTTTGACTTCCCATGACAATTTAAATTCTGTCAAACTTTGAAAGGTTCCTGAGATGGAATGGCCATTTGTCCATGGTGTTTCTCTGCCTTAGTCTAAGATAGCTGGGTATAAAGTGTATGCATGTAGAGAATTGATGGATGAAAAGATTTCAGAGGTAATACAAAATAACAAAGTCAGTAAACCTGTATTATGGTAATTATTTTTATTTGCAGTTATTTTGACAAACTTCACATGAAAAAGTATAAGCTACCACCAAATACTAAATTTGAATGACTGATGTCATATTTTGAGTTGAGTCACCAGTTTAAGTGAATCCTTGACAATAATATGTAAAGCCAATTTCACTGTGTGTATAATTTTGTTATGAACCAGGTCTTTTTTTAAATACATATTTGGTATCCTAACATAGTTTGTTTGTTAGGTTTATCATAAAGTGTATTTTTATACCTGAACCATATTCAAATACACTCAACTGACTATAACTCGGCACTAGATATCTCTAGTGATACCTACATAACTGAAATCATGTTTAGTGGTTTAAGAGATTTGAAATGAGTAAATATTGAGGTTTGTGAATCCACATTAGGGTATTTATGCATGTGTGTTAGAGTGTTTTTTTTTAAATGTATTGTAAGTTCACAGATCTCATTTTAAGATGAATATAGCAATAGTACAGAATGTACCATGTCTCAAACCTCCCTCTTTAACACCATGCTGTCTTCTGCTCCCTCTCAATGTGCATTTGCATGCCAGGTCATAAGGTCTGATACTGGCGTTCATTACACAAGGGGGTGATTTGCCTGCCACATAAACATGGTAAATCCACACCCAGTAGCACCATCTTGCAGCTCTAGTGACAGGCAGGCAAGCCAGACAACCAAAGGCACCATGCTGCCTATATTTTTAGGAAAGTTTTGCCAGTTTCTTGTTAAAGCTCGGTTGCCTTCTGTTTTGTTCCTTGGATGTATTTATATAGCATATGTCCTTATTGGAGGGCTAGTTTTTTGGAAGCTGGAAGGTTGGTATGTGATTCAACAGATTGAGCTTCTCAAGGAGAAGAGAATAAAACTGCTCGAGAAATACCCTTGTTTGGGTCAGAGTGGCCTTCGAGAGATAGCAGAGGTATGATTGGGTATTAAGACTTTGTATTACTAATCCTATATCATGTAAGTTACATTTTCACCAAAAGATTTTCTGTAAAATTTGTTTTGTCTTGAATTAACGTGAATGACATCATTTGAAAATGCAAATGACTAAAATGTTTACCTTTGAATGACACTCTACCTATTATACTGGTCACTTAGGAACCTTTGGTAATAAAATATTTTAGCAAGGTAGAAGAATTAGTCTAATGGCTTGCTGCAGCAATTAAAAGGATTATTGTTTGTCTTCCAGTATTCCAGACTTCCAAATATGATAAACTGCTCCTGTAGTGGACTTACAAAACCCCAATTGGATACAGAAAAACACAATTAAATTAACCTTGAGCAATGGTGTAGCCTGTTATTAAATATAAAAAAAGTTAGTATGTAATAATGTGATTGGAAGTTGATTCTGTGAAAATGATTCAGTGCAAAACGTCTTTGTGTCAAAATGTTTTTGAAATAAAATTCTTTGTGGAGAACTACGACAGGACTACAACCTTGTGTTTACTATAGACTAGAATTTTCTTATTTAGAAAGCTGTTGACTACGTATGTATGTCCATTGTTGTTGACTTAAATTTTTTACATTTGATTGATTTATTTTAGTTTTAAAACAGAACAAAGGCATACTTAAATGTAAATATCATAAATGTTCTATAGGTCAAATATAAATATACTAGTCATCTCATGTATAACAAAAGTACTTTTGCTTGTCACCATTGTTTTTAAGATGATTAAAGCAGCTTCCTTAAGTGGGTTAAGTCCAGACAGCAACAACATAACAGATGGCTTTTGGAAATTTACCAGCTCATCTGTGTTTGCAGCTACGGTGGTCACAACTATTGGTGAGACATGAACAGCTAAAGATTATTAGTTTGATGTTTTAGATTTGTCTAGTATATTGTATAGAATCTATTACATTTGGTAAAGAATTTTGATCTTTCTGCAGGCTATGGGAATATAATTCCACTAACAACAGCTGGTCAGATCTTTTGTGTGTTGTTCGCTATTTTTGGCATCCCCCTCAACGTAGTGATCTTGAACAAAGTTGGAAAGTATATGTTGGCCATTGAGAAAAGTTTTTGCAACTTTCTGGAGAAAAAGGTTGATAGAGGGGTAAGAATGCACTCATTATTTACCAGTTAAGAATTAAAGATGTAATGGTGAGCTGTAAGTTAAAACACTTTGACTTGTTATAAACAATGAATATTGAAATTAACATTTACATTAACATACTATGTGGCACATTGTTCTTTCCCACAGAAATGTGTGCGCATATCCTTTCACAGTATATCTTTTGTGATGTCAGCATTCCTTTACTTTGTGGTGCCTATGCTACTCTTCAAAGCTTACGAGGGATGGACTTACTCTGAAGCCATTTACTACTGCTTCATAACACTCAGCACAATTGGATTTGGAGATTATGTGGCAGGTAGGAAATTACCTATATCTACAAAAAATGTATAGTTTAAATGTACTGTGTGTAAGTTTTTGGAGTCTCTATTAACAGAAATGTAATATAATATCCATAACTATGTGTTCAGAGGTGTATAAAGACCTTACACAATGAAGCGTTATGTTTTTCTTACCTTAGAATGAGCTATTTTAATCTACATACACCGCGGGCTCACCCTTACATAAAATTCTCCATGTTGTGACTACAGTATCGCTAAACGGACAAACGGCTCTACAGAGCGCATTTCGTAAATACGTTTTCTCTTTTGGGAAAGAAACGAAAACGTGACGACATCTTAATCCTCTCACAGACTCAGTAGCGCTTAGAACAGGAGGGGGAGGGGTGAAGTGAACTGGTGGGTTGCAATTCGCAACCTCACCACTAGATGCTACACTTTGGACCTTTAACAAAAATATACAAATTTAAAAAAAACAAGCTACTACTACACAACATATCTTATGCATTATGCCTTTTCGAAAGTCATATAAAATCTTTGTATGAGATTAAACTTTGTGATTACATTTTAAAATTTAAGTCAGCTTTCACTGAAAATCTTCACTGAAAATTTACTGGAGATCTTAAAAACTTGTGCAACTGATTAATATGCACCAAATTTAAATGTGTGTGTTTGTATTGCACAAAAACAAAGATTTGAAAACTATAGCAGAGGGGAATGTTTTTGGTGAACAAAGACGTTAGTTTAGTTTACCGATAACCAGCTGAGGTTATTTGAAGTACATAGCGATTCTTGCAGCCATGTATTCAGAAAGTTATAACAAGCAGGATTGTGTGCCATTCAGCACTAAATTGAAAATGACTTCTTTCTCAGAGAATAAAAATCTATGTAGTCAAAAGTAAAAATTATTCATCTTTTGTCACAAAACTTTTGTCATTGGACTTTTTTGCTGTGAGACTGTGTGATGTTCTTTACGTTGCAGTTCATTAAGTCTTATCATGCCAATTAAAATTTCAATTTTAACATCCTTTGGGGCATAGCCAGGTGCACCGAAAAGAAGCAATTTTATCATTTTTGCTAATCACATCTCTGCATATTTGTTTTTCCTGCCAGATAACAACCCAGGAATAGAGTACCCTGAGTGGTATGGTTGTCTGCTAGCAGCCTGGATATTCTTTGGCCTGGCATGGCTTGCACTTCTGATTAATCACTGCATTGATTTACTAGAGAGTTTGAATGCTTATAAAGGAAGACGTAAGAGAGAACAGAATGAACAAGCACAAGTGGAGGAGGTCAAAGGACAGACAGAAAAAGAACCAAAGATGCAAGAAACATGAGCATAGAGTTTCTGTATCTACTTAATGAACTCATCACAATTCAATATATGAAAAATTATTAATATTAAGTCAATTTCTCCAAGTTTAAGCTGACATTCAATGTTTTACAGAATTTGTTTAAACTAGTCATTGTTTCATATATTGAGAAAAATGCTTTAGGCAGCCAAGAGCACATCTCTTGGTACAAAGTGTACATGAAAGACAGCCAACAATGACTATCAATGTTCAACCAAAAATATTTTGTTCCTCTTGTCATACTGGTCTGTTCATAGACATTTAACTGTCATCACACCACAAACCAACACATTTTACTTTCTAAGGTACAAAATCAGTTTGTCCAACATATTTGCCTTTAGGTAAACTATGGTCAGTAGAGGCATCTAAGACCTCCACTGAAATCCTACAGAGAAAAAAATTCTGTATTCTGTATATAATTATGCACAATTATGCACATTATTAATAATGTACATTTTAACACATAATACTCATAGAGATACCTATATTTTAAATCTATATTAAGTTGACAAACCACTTCATAATCATCTTAAAACTTTGTGCAAATTATAAACTTTTCAGGGGCATTTAGCATTTTTAATGGAAAATGTATAGCTAAGTTTGCCTTGTGCAATTCCAAATGGCCTTTTGTACAGTTAGACTATGTTAAAGACAAACAACAGTTTTTGTTATTTTTTTCTTGTGTAAGTATGCTTGTTTAGGTCCATAATAAATAGATAAATATTGACCATACTTATGTTTTGTCAATGCACCTATCAAAGTTGATCCTGGAAAGCACTTAAACTCTTGTTTTGGTTACATTCTAAGGCAACTTCTGCTAGCAAGAGAAAGGCTGTGTAAGCTTTTAACCAAGCAAACCATCTTTACCATGAACCACAACACTGGATACTTTGTCCAGTTTCAAATCTACACCAATGATATCTAGAATTTGAAAACATCAGTCTTGTTCCCAAAATGACAGGGCTCAGAAAGGCCAGCATAAAAACAATTAAAGAAACAATTAAATCACTCTGTCACTTTTATTTGCACCTTTATTATTAGTTCTCATTTTGCTTAATTAGTCTCTACTCTGTTTCTCTTGCTACCAATTAGATTTGCCTGTGTCTTGTTTAGTTGGTCAGTTAATTTGTATTTATACCTATGTGTAGGTTTTGTTCCTGGTCAGTCCTTGAATTTTCAGTCCTAGCTTTTTTCAGGTCATCAGTGTCGCCCTGGTTTGTCATCCTCTCTGCTCTGACTGGGTCTCCACCTCTAGCTACTGGCTCTAAGGCTTCACTCTTAAGTCCCACTGGAGCTCTGGCTTGGCGCCTCTCTCCGTCATCTCCTTCCTGGTGTTGTCATGAATCACAGAGTACAAACCACTTATCTATATAATGTCTGGTTTGCTCATGACATTATTACACTGAAGCCACCGCGCCACCATGTTGGTATGCCCAAACATTCTATTAAATGAATAGGTAGTTGTCACATATATATGACCTTACCAGTCACTGCTTTGTATTTATAGTATTCCAGTACACTTTTACAAAGCAAAGGTCTTAAGCATGTAAATGGTTATTTTTTAAAATCGAGAATTTTTTCCATCTTATTGGATATTGAGTGAGTTTGATTCATTTTTATTTCAGTAGCTTACATTATCACGGACGAGAGACCTCAACATATGATATTTGCTCATTCTGAAATCTAAAGGTCTGTTCACATTGCGGGCGATGCAAAAAAGCGAAACGAATGCCCGACGAACCAAGCTTTCACATCAAGAGCGAAACGATTATCGTCAGCTGCTATTTCACTCCGGTTAGCCAGGTGGCGCTGATGGACAATGAGTCCACTGTTGTTGTTTCGGTGATAAAGACGATGATGCGCATTCCTGAGAAACGCAGCTAAAAGATGCAGCCGGAGGCATACAGACAGGTGTAAAACGTTGTAAAGTATACAAGTAAACATGACTTGAGTATCTTTTCATGTTTGTGTCATATTAGATATAATTTGTATTGCACATGTTATTATTGCACAAAGTTAATAACTGCACGGTGGGTAGAACTCCACTTAGGTGTACTTTACGCTGGAAGAACGCACATTTCAGGAGGCGGAGTTATGTCACAGTTTAGTTTCCTGTCTGTTAACTCTTTATTTTCATTTAGTTAATTAAGGTCATATTTAGTTTGAATTTTTACAAGCAGTATTTATTCTCTGTCTATTTGCAACATGGTTTCAAACTAAATATTTTTTTTATTAATTATTAAAAGGTCCAACTACATTTAGGTAAGTAGACACTTTTATCCACAAAAAGTGTAAGTGGTATATTTTAAGGAGGCAACAATAATATAAGTGCTATTACAAGTTAACAGAATTCACACAATGCTAGGTAGGACATGTAGAAAGAGAGGAGGGTTGTTCTTTCTTTTTGATAGTAAGAAGAATAGTTGGCATGTTCCTGTCAAGTATTCACGGAGAAGATATAGTTTCTTGAATAGTGTGAGTGTAACGACAATTCACAATTTTCATTGTTGTAAAGCAGCTTCACATACATTATGATAAAAATACCACTAGTACATGAATAAAGACAGCATATGGTATTGAAATACATGGTATTATTGCAAGTTTTTTTATGCAAAGTACACTGATGAAACTTAATGTAACGCCAAGCCAGCAGAGGCTTGGGCAGTCGTGGCCCAGTGGTTAGAGTGTTGGACTCATGACCAGAAGGTTGCTGGTTCGATTCTCAGGGCTGGCGGGTAACGGCTGAGGTGTATGTATTACACATGAAGAAAGCACTGGTGCAGGGGGCATGGCCTGATTAGGTGTAGAGAACGTTACAACGTGCCCAGAATTTTCAGTTAATATTCAGTGTGAAAAACATACATACCTTAGGAATGCCAGATGTTTTGGTTACATGCCCATCCAATAAATGAGGGTGTTAGGGGGCAGTCGTGGCCCAGTGGTTAGAGAGTTGGACCAGAAGGTTGCTGGTTCGATTCTCAGGGCTGGCGGGTAACGGCTGAGGTGCCCTTGAGCAAGGCACCTAACCCCCACTTGCTTACTATACAAAATGTACAAATGTATAGTACAATGTAATGTAAGTCGCTTTGGATAAAAGCGTCTGCCAAATGCGTAAATGTAAATGTTAGGAGTGCAGGTGTTTTAACAATGATTAGGTGTTGTGATTTGCCATCCCACACCTCACAAGGCTGTTCTCAAAATGGTCCCATACAATAGACCTTTGACTTGTAACTGCACTCATCTTAAATAAAATGTATGTCAAATGCCAAAAATATTAGACTAAACTGTCAGTCTGGGGGTGATAGGGAGTAGTGTGCACTCTAATACCCTATAACTGTTCAACCTGGTGCAATGTGTGGCTCATAAAATTAGTGCCTTGACCTGTCAATGTATAAAAAAATTAAGCAATGCAGATGCAACTTGATTTGCTGTCACCTCTCTCAAAGGATATGCCTCAGGGTATCTGGTTGCATAATTGCAAATTACCAGTATAAACCTATTCCCTTTTTGGGTTCTCTCTACAGGTCCAACAACATCAGCTCCTATTCTCTCAAACGGTACACTGACCACAGGAATTGGCACAAGAGGTGCTATAGCAGGTGTGGTTTCCTGAGGCAAGTCGCTAATATGGGCATGTCCGTGCCTAGCAACACTGGATATGGTAGCTTAGTTATGATTCCTACTTTCATCAAATAAGGCTGATCGTTGACCTGAATATTTAGATTAGATTAGATTCAACTTTATTGTCATTACACATGTACAAGTACAAGGCAACAAAATGCAGTTTAGGTCTAACCAGAAGTGCAATAGCAGCAAGTGCAGGATATACAGTGGTTGCATAAGTTACATAAATAAATATTACAGAAGTAATTTACAGATGGATATGTACTATGACCATGATTTACAGATGTCTCTTACTATAAACAGAAATTAACAGATGGATATATACTATGAACATATTATACAGATGGCTATTACTAAAGCAGAGATTTACAGATGGATATGTACTATGATCATAATATACAGATGTCTATTACTATAAACAGGGATTTACAGATGGATGTGTACTATGAACATAATATACAGATGGCTATTACTATAAACAGAAATGTACAGGTGGATGTATACAATTATAAGTTAGGCTATGGTGAGCAGCAGTGCAATGGATATAGAGTAGTGCAAATAAATTATGGACAGAAGCTATCTAAGTAACAGTGCAATGGAAGAAGTTATTGCATATTCGGTTAAAGTGTAGGAGTGCAAGATGCATATGTAAACAGTCAGTACTGTAAATGAACAGTTGGCAGTGCAAATGAGCAGTCTGGTAGTGCAGGTGAACATAAATGTTATGTATAGACAGTCCAGTAGTGCAAATAACAAGTGAAGTCAGGTGTGCAATGAGGGGGGAGAGAAGAGTGTAGCAGTATAAGAGGGGCAGTGGGATCAGCGAGGGGCAGAGTTCAATAAAGAGACAGCTCTGGGAAAAAAGCTGTTCTTTAGTCTGCTGGTCCTGGTCCGGAGGCACCTGAAACACCTGCCGGAGGGCAGGAGAGAAAACAGTCTGTGAGCGGGATGAGAGGAGTCCTTAAGAATGCTGCGAGCTCGACGCAGACAGCGTTTCCTCTGGATATCCTCCATGGATGGAAGTGGAGTCCCTGTGATGCACTGGGCGGTTTTCACCACCCGCTGCAGTGCCTTGCGCTCTGCAACAGAGCAGCTCCCATGCCAGACTGTGACACAGTTGGTCAGGATGCTTTCTATTGCACAGCGATAGAAGTTCACTAGGATAGCCGAGGACAGCTGATTCTTCTTTAGTGTCCTCAGGAAGAAGAGGCGCTGGTGAGCCTTCTTGACCAGGCTGGAGGTGTTGGTAGTCCAGGACAGGTCCTCCGAGATGTGGATCCCCAGAAACTTGAAACTGGAGACACGCTCAACAGCCATCCCATTGATGTGGATGGTGTCATGTGTGCCTCTTGACTCTTTCCTGAAGTCCACAATGAGCTCGTTTGTCTTGGAGGTGTTAAGAAACAGGTTATTGTTGTTGCACCATGTGGCTAGGTGCTGGATCTCCTTCCTGTAGGCGTCTCATCGTTGTTGCTGATGAGACCAATCACCGTAGTGTCGTCCGCAAACTTGATGATGGAGTTAGATCCATTCACAGACCTGCAGTCGGAGGTGAAGAGGGAGTAGAGGAAGGGGCTTAGCACACAGCCCTGTGGTACACCAGTATTGAGTGTAATAGTGGTGGAGCAGATGAAGCCTGATCTCACCTGCTGTGGTCTGTTGGTCAGAAAGTCCATAATCCAATTGCATAGTGAGGTGTTAATGCCCAGGTCTTCAAGTTTAGCAATTAACTTGGATGGGATGATAGTGTTGAATGCTGAGCTGAAGTCAACAAACAACATACGTGCATAAGTGTTCTTATTGTCCAGATGAGTGAGCACAGAGTGCAGTGCCATGGAAACTGACAATAACAATGTTTTCCGACAATAACAGAGTTCGTGCACCAAGCTTTGTTAATGTAAAATGCACAATCCACCACCTCTGGTCTTACCGGAGCCATCTAACGTTCTATCCGCCCGGAGTGTGTGGCATCCCGCTAGCTCAATAGCATTATCCGGTATGCCACTGTGTAGCCATGTTTCCGTGAAGATCATAACATTACAGTTCAAAAGTCTCTTGCTGGAAGTGATGCTGAGTCGAATCTCCTCCATTTTGTTCACCAGTGACCGAACATTGGCGAGGAAAATGCTGGGTAAAGAGAGCCGGTGTGGTGTTAGCTTTAGCTTAGCTCTTAGTCCTCTGCGCTTAGTCCTCTGCGCTTCCCCCGCCTTTGTTTATGATGTGCCTCGGGTGTTCTGGCGATCTCAGGAAGGAGTTGAAGCTTGTCAATAAAACTGTCGGTAAGTCGCAAACCAATATCCAGAAGCTCATGTCGGGTGTACGATGTAAAGGCACAGATGTTCTGCACGAACAGACCCGAGATGAGCAAGAAAAGTACCACAAAATTGCAGAATCTGGAGAGAGCCTGAGCCTCGCGATGTGATCGCGCCACCATCTTGGATCTAACATACACCTCAGCAGTGGGTAAGACTGATTTGTCCCCAAGTATACAACATACTGCAACAGTTTCCTCAGTCCTTAACTCTCTTGGAACATTGTGTGCTTGTACCAATGTCTGAGCATAACCTGTGCCTATAAAGGCTGTTATTGGTCTGCCATTCAACAAAATGGATACCGTAGGCTCTTTGTCTACTTTGATTAGATTAGATTAATTTCAACTTTATTGTCATTACACATGTACAAGTACAAGGCAACGAAATGTAGTTTAGGTCTACTCAGAAGTGCAATAAGCAAGTGCAGGATATACAGTTGTGCATAAATACAGGATAAAGCAAAATTATGAAAAAATTTACAAGTGGGAATGTACTATGAACATAATATACAGATGGCTATTTACTATAAACAGAAATTTACTGATGGATATGTACAAATATAAATTAGACTAAGCAGAACAGTAGTGCAAATATTAAGTGTGCATAAATTATGGACAGCAGCTATTAAAGTTAAAGTTAACAGTGCAGTAGATTAGTTATTGCAGTGTTCAGTACATAGTACTGGAGTGCAAATGATGCAGTATATGTATACGTAGTTCGGTAGAGCAAGTAAACATGTAGTACATGTGTAAACAGTCCAGCTGTGTACTTGACAGGCCTGTAGTGCAATAAACAAAACAGTATAGCAGCATTAAGTTAGAGGTATATGAGGGGGTTGTGGAATCAGCGGGAGGTAGAGTTCACTAGGCAAACAGCTCTGGGAAAAAAGCTGTTTCTCAGTCTGCTGAGCGTCGAGCTCGCAGCATTCTTAAGGAAGAAGGCGCCTCAGATGCCTCCGGACAAGGGTCCGGAGGCATCTGAGGCGCCTGCCGGAAGGAAGGAGAGAAAACAGTCTGTGGGCGGGGTGAAAGGAGTCCTTAAGAATGCTGCGAGCTCGACGCAGACAGCGTTTCCTCTGGATGTCCTCAATAGCTGAAAGTGGAGTCCCTGTGATGCATTGGCCGGTCTTCATTACCCGCTGCAGTGCCTTGCGCTCTGCAACAGAGCAGCTCCCATACCAGACTGTGACACCATTGGTTAGGATACTCTCTACTGCGCAGCGGTAGAAGTTCACCAGGATAGCTGAAGACAGTTGGTTCTTCTTCAGTGTCCTCAAGAAGAAGAGGCGGGGAGGTGTTGGTGGTCCAGGACAGGTCCTCCGAAATATGGGTCCCCAGGAACTTGAAGCTGGAGACATGCTCAACAGCCACCCCGTTAATGTGGATGGGGTCATGTGTGCCTCCTCTCTCCTTCCTGAAGTCCACAATGAGCTCCTTTGTCTTGGAGGTGTTAAGGAGCAGGTTGTTGTCTGAGCACCATGTGGCCAGGTGCTGGACCTCCTCCCTGTAGGCAGTCTCATCGTTGTTGCTGATGAGACCAATCACTGTAGTACATAGGCGTAATTTGCGGGTGAACAGGTGGGACATGTCCCCACCACTTTTTGGAAGAATTAAGAAATGCTTGTGGAAGATATGTCTTGTTTAGTGGCCATTAACATCTAAAACTCGTGGAAAATGCAGGATGCGCTGCTTTCTCACAATCTCCCGTTGCGCACACCTAGTAAGTTATATTTGCGGAAGACAGATAGCCGCGACTCCAGTTTGAAATGCATGAATGTCCCCACCACTTTTCAAAACAAATTTACGCCACTGCTGTAGTATCATCTGCAAACTTAATGATGGCATTTGATCCATTCACGGGCCTCCAGTCGAGTGTGACGAGGGAGTAGAGAAAGGGGCTCAGAACACAGCCCAGTGGTACGCCAGTGTTAAGTGTGATGGTGGTGGAGCAGATGTGGCCTGACTTAACACTGTGGCCTGACTTTGGGTAGTATTGTAGTGGTTGGAACACAGTCTAGCTGATTTGGGCTTCTTTAAAGGGCAGTGCGGACTAGTGTGACCCTGCTTTGCACAATTATAACAAACCACATTATTATTTTCTACTGATTGATGTGCTGCTACAGGTGGCATGGGCTTAGGGTTAGTGGGTTTTAAAATCTGGGTTTGCAATTAAGAGTATGGACTACCGCCTGAAACAACCCACCAGAACCCTTCCTCGCCATGATATACGTGTCCACAAAGTTAGCTGCTTCCTCTGCAGTTTTAGGATTCCGCTCCTTTACCAAAGACCTTATTTACATTTACAGTTATTCATTGTAAATGTAAACATTTACTCATTATTTCCGGGTATAATACCCTCATGTACGGTTTTAAAAGCAACATCTCCATCAAGTCCGTTTTGGTACACGCATCAATGTACACACATTTGGAAAATAAGTCCTTTAGACCATTGTTTCTCAACCCTGGTCCTCAAGGACCCCCTCCCAGAATGTTTTAGATGTCTCCGTATATAAAACATCTATTCAACTCATCAGCCCCCACGCCGAAGATAGCTAGTTTGTAAATTAGTCTCCCCAATTAACAAACTAACTAACTGATGAGTTGAATCAGGTGTTTTATATAGGGAGACATCTAAAATTATCTGGGAGAGGGTCCTTGAGGACCAGGGTTGAGAAACACTGCTTTAGACGAACATATTATTTTATTGGTGATTCACCAGCAGGTGTGTCCAGTGAGCGAAATCTTAGTCTATATGTCTCAGAGCTGATCTCGTATTTCTAAAGGATCACCTATTAGACTCTATCATAGTCCAAAGCATAAAACGGTAACATTGTGACAAATGCACTTCTTGCTTTACCTGAGAGCAACGGAACAAGATGAACAGCCCAGTCCTCTTTTGGCCACTGGTAAACTTCTGCTATTCTCTCAAACGTAATCAGGTATTGCTCGATGTCATCATTCTTGTAGCCTTAGTAGTTGAGGCCCCGAAGCCAGTCTTCGAGTAGATAATCGCTCCGTACACGTAGTTCCATGCCTGGTTTGCCCTAAATCCCTTTGGACTTGCGTGACCAGGGGCCGGTTGCACCAGCTGGACATAGACCCGGTCGTAAGAGTAGTCTGGACGTAAAATGCGCCTTAAGTCATGCGTAGAATTTATACCTGTTGCACCACCAATGCATAGCGTACGTTTGAGACTAAATCTTATGCCTAGTCAGAGGTAGGCTTAAGTGTAAGTGAAAATTCTTTTAAAAAAAAGGACAGTAAAAATGAGATAATGCCGCATCTAAGACAGACTGCACGGCGCGAAATTGGCGCCTGCGTTAACTACAGTTGTGCATTTTGAAATGTATTTTAGCTCTCTTCATTGACAAGTGAACATACACCGATTTGTGAGCAGTAGAATGCGCTGTTTGCTGTCGCAGAAAAAACGAGCACGAATGATCAGATATTTGAGATGTCTACAATAAAACTAAGCTGGAAAAGCATGAAACTTAATTTATCCGTCGATTATTCGAGGCAGCACTGGATTATTTCAAATTACTTTACAAGAATGAACGAAAGGCTATAACACTCTTGTTAAGTTTTATTTTTTATATTTAGGCCTAAATTACATTACATGAACAGAAACAAATCTGCCATCATAAATCATTTCACGAAGACAGATATCATTTTAAGGGACATTATTTAGGGTAAAATATAATAGAATGGGATAAAATAATGGATATATAAACAATGAAGTAAATAATGGAGAAGCTGCAGGTAAAGTTTTTCCACTGGACGAGTTAAAACAGACTGAATATCTTCTGACAGACTTCTTTTTTCCTTATTTCGTTATTCAATTTGCATGTAGTTTTTTAAGTGCATTTTTTCCTTGTTTTTACTGTAGTTTCTTTTCTTTTATCTAATTATTGGTTCCTCTTTAATATTTTTAATCATTTGAGGCAGTAAGAATGTCACTCTTAATGCAGTATAATCATGACGAGCACAGTCTCTTGTCTCTCGTCTCTCATCCTTGTCCTTCTGGAACTGCAGAAAGGTTTGGAACATGCCTGCCAATGCTGTAAGGGCTGTGCTCTCTGTGGTTGCAGGAATCTCTGTAGATTGTTGCACGCTTCCTCCTGTAGCTCCATTAGCTTCACTTTGCTCTTTCTCATCATGAATATTCACCATCTGTTGTCCTCTTGTCTTTGGTGGCATTTCAAGTCCATATGTTAGCCAATGCTTCTGGCACCATACGTTAGCATACGTGGGTCCAGCCTTCACTTCAGACACCAAACGTGGGTCCAACCTTCACTTCTGACACCAAATGTGTGGGATGGCATTTGCGGCCGGAGGCATAAAGGCAAAAAGTAATTCCAGTTGAGGTAAGTTTACTGTCCAGACAGTGAATAATCCCAATCAAACAGAGCAAAAAGGTGACAAATGGCACACAAAAATAAAAAGAAAATAAAAAACATATGTACAAATCCATAGTTGCAAAACATTCACAACAGCTGTTTCTATTAGCTTCAAGTTAGCATGGAGGCAAAACGCGGTAACACTTTAGATTACGGCCCGCAATGTACCGCATAATTAAACAGAATTTACAGCTGAGTTTTAATGTGTTTAAAAGATAATTTAACTCTTACCTCTTTATTCCCCGAACTTTGCATATTGTTCCTCTTTACCTACAGATATGTACTGTAGAGGTACATTATTGTTACGAATAGTTACGCTGTAAATTCTGTTTAATTACGGTACATTGCGGGCCATTATCTAAAGCGTTACCCAAAATGCTCCTGACCATGTATTCCAACTCTGAGCTCTGACCTCTCTGCACGCTACCATTCGGCAGGTAAGGTTGCTAGTTTACACATTCACTATAAACATTATATTATGCAAACAGATCACAAATTCCGGTATAACTTACAACAAGTGGTTCCCAAACTTGTTCCCGTGGACCCACTGCTCTGCACATTTTGTATGTCTCCCTTAACTGACACGTTTACTTCAGTTCATTGAGTTCTACCTTAATGAGCTGATGATTTAAGTCAGGTGTGTTAGATAAGGGAGACATGCATAATATGCAGAGTTGTGGGTCCCCAGGAACAAGTTTGGGAACCACTGACTTACAAGACAAATTGCAGTATAATCAAACAAACATTCCAACAAAAAAGGAATAACGGAAGCTAGACATCAACGTTAATAAATACATTGATTCGCAGGTCGAAGTCTTTGTTAGGACCACAGAGCCATGTCGAACAGTTCTTTGATGGATGAATGCACTTTCTGGAGCTTCAAAATGTAAGCATCCATTCCCTCCTATTCTACCGCTTGGAAGTAATTATAACTCTGATACATTGTGCTTCAAGAAGAAAACCATATTCAGTTAGGATGCCTTGAGGGTGAGTAAAACAAATTTTTATTTTGGGGGAAAATTTTATTTGGCGGTGAAGTATTGCTATAAAGTATACAAGACAAACTCATTATTTGTTAAAAAAAACTAAATACATGCTCTCTATGCGTGAATGCACAAACATGTTGTGTTTTTACAACGTGCACATTGTTTTTATAAGCAACAGTACACAGGACAAACTTGTTATTTGTTTAAAAACTGAATATACAGGTGCTGGTCATATAATTAGAATATCATCAAAAAGTTTATTTATTTCACTAATTCCATTCAAAAAGTGAAACTTGTATATTATATTCATTCATTACACACAGACTGATATATTTCAAATGTTTATTTCTTTTAATTTTGATGATTATAACTGACAATTACTGAAAATCCCAAATTCAGTATCTCAGAAAATTTGAATATTGTGAAAAGGTTCAATATTGAAGACACTTGGTGCCACACTCTAATTAGCTAATTAACTAGCTAATTAACTCAAAACACCTGCAAAGGCCTTTAAATGGTCTCTCAGTCTAGTTCTGTAGGCGACACAATCATGGGGAAGACTTAACAGGTGTCCAAAAGACAACCATTGACACCTTGCACAATGAGGGAAAGACACAAAAGGTCATTGCAAAAGAGGCTGGCTGTTCACAGAGCAGTGTCCAAGCACATTAATAGAGAGGCGAAGGGAAGGAAAAGATGTGGTAGAAAAAAGTGCACAAGCAATAGGGATAACCGCACCCTGGAGAGGATTGTGAAACAAAACCCATTCAAAAATGTGGGGGAGATTCACAAAGAGTGGACTGCAGCTGGAGTCAGTGCTTCAAGAACCACTACGCACAGACATATGCAAGACATGGGTTTCAGCTGTCGCATTCCTTGTGTCAAGCCACTCTTGAACAACAGAGAGCGTCAGAAGCGTCTCGCCTGGGCTAAAGACAAAAAGGACTGGACTGCTGCTGAGTGGTCCAAAGTTATCTTCTCTGATGAAAGTAAATTTTGCATTTCCTTTGGAAATCAGGGTCCAAGAGTCTGAAGGAAGAGTGGAGAGGCACAGAATCCACGTTGCTTGAGGTCCAGTGTAAAGTTTCCACAGTCAGTGATGGTTTGGGGTGCCATGTCATCTGCTGGTGTTGGTCCACTGTGTTTCCTGAGGTCCAAGGTCAACGCAGCCGTATACCAGGAAGTTTTAGAGCACTTCCTGCATCCTGCTGCTGACCAACTTTATGGAGATGCAGATTTCATTTTCCAACAGGACTTGGCACCTGCACACAATGCCAAAGCTACCAGTACCTGGTTTAAGGACCATGGTATCCCTGTTCTTAATTGGCCAGCAAACTCAAATATGTCAGTCTGTGTGTAATGAATGAATATAATATACAAGTTTAACTTTTTGAATGGAATTAGTGAAATAAATCAACTTTTTGATGATATTCTAATTATATGACCAGCACCTCTACAGTATGCTCTCTATGAGTGAATGCACAAACGCGTTATGTTTTGTACATTGTTTTTATAAGCGACAGGACACAGGTCAAACGCGTCATATGGCGCCAGTGGCCCTGTGGTTAGCACGCCGACATGTAGTGCTGAAGCGCAGTTGCGGTCCGACCCAAGCATCATTTGAGGGGCAGTTGTGGCCTAATGGTTAGAGAGTCGGACTCATAACCAGAAGGTTGCCGGTTCGATTCTCAGTACCGGCAGGTAACAACTGATGTGCCCTTGAGCAAGGCACCTTACCCCCGTTTGCTCCCCGAGTGCTGCAGTGATAGCTGCCCACTGCTCCCGGTGTATGTGTGTTCGCGACTTGATGTGTGTATGTGTTCACTATTCACTGGATGGGTTAAATGCAGAGGTCACATTTCGGGTATGGGTCACCATATCTGACAAATAGATCACTTTCACGTCTATAAACACTGAATACATGCTCTCTATGAGTGAATGCACATACTGTCACAGGACAAACACGTCATATGTTTAAAAAGTGAAAACATGACCCATACATGCAGCCCGATGTAAAGTAACTTCACCTGATGTCTTCTGCACATTCTGTTAAAAAATAAAACTAATCTACAGCGTCTTCAGTGGCTCAGATGTCTGGAGTAAATGAGGACATGTCATGGTTCTGCCCTTCATGTCTAGTAAATTCCTAGAGCCTTGTGGGCAGGGTCATGACAGTGCCATGTCTCCGTGTTTATGTTACTCATGGAAGCGCGTGGCCTGGGCGTGGTGCGCCCGTGTCACGCGCTCTCCGGTCTTGCGTCATGACCATGCCCCCCGGATACTTCCGCAATCCTGCCCTCCTTGTTCATGTCTAGTTTTCATGATCTAGTGGGCAGGATTGCGTCAGTATCTTGTCTTTGTGTTTACGTTCTGTGGGGAGACACGCGGCTCGGGCGCTTCCGCCTTTTGCCGCGTGTTTTCATGTCGCGCGTCTTAGCCCCGCCCCCCTCGTTCTCCGGTAATTTTCCCTGTTAATGTTTCTGATGATTCACACCTGCACCCTGTGTCATTATCCCTTGTTTGTTCCCCTATTTAAAGCCCTTGTGTTCATCGTCCCGTGCTGGTTTAGTCAAGTCTTTGTTATCGTGTCTCTGTCTGATCCGTCTTTGTTTGTTTATATCCTGTTTTGCCCCCTTGTGGGAAGTTCTTGTTTTACAGTTTTGTTTAGTGTGTTTCTGTTCTAGTTGTCTTGTTTTTCCCCATCGTGGGTCTTTTGTTTCCGTTTTTGTATAATAAAAGCCCTTTTGTTACCCCTGCACTGCTGCCTGCGTCTGGGTTCTGTCCACCCATCATGACAGGACTTATGTTCAGTCTTGCATCCAATGACAAAACACATTGTTTGTTTGTTTGTACAATATTCTTGTAACTCACTGTAAATAGTCCAGTGTAAAAACAATGGCGGACAGTGTACAACTTGATGAGTCCATCAGCAGTCATGGCTTAATCAATCAACAGCTTGTTCAAGAGGACTGTAGAGGTTTATTGGGAATTTTAAACAAATGAATGGGTGTATTTTTATCATTCTAGAGTGGTTCTTTACACACATTCCTGACACATGTTAAAACAACATTTAAAAGTGCATTTTCTGAATTATGGGCTCTTTAAGGTTTGGCAGAATGACACTGTTTTGGGCAACTCTCCGACTTTCCATGCAGCCTTGCATGGATGCAGTGGGAGTGCAGCAATACATATCCCCTAACAGGGGAACCAGAACAGATGCAGTCAGATATGGAAGCAGCAGCAGATGAAGATCTAAGAAAGTCAACTTAAATAGGACGCAGTCTACACAAAAAAAATCATATGTTGGACTTAATTCACTTTTTTATGTCAACTGGTTCCACGTAACAAGAGTTACGAAGGTATCTGCGGTTCTATGACTTCTGGATGACCGCCAGAGGCAGTGCTTCTCACTGAATGATATCTCATCGCAGATGCACAGGTCCTCCCCTATTTAACCCTGTGACACCCGGCAAACTGTCCCCACAGAATCTTCTCGCTGTGACTCCGAGTGACAGAAAGCCCTGTCGGTCATCCAGAACTCATAGAACCGCAGTTACCTTCGTAACTCTTGCTCTATTTCGTTCTTCCTGACCACCAGAGGCAGTGCTTTCCACTGGATGACTTATAACAACAAGGTCATGAGGAGGACCTGCTCATCTTTATAAGGTTGAGGGTCCCGACAGGACAGCTGTTTCAATTAAGTCTGTCATAGCAACATTAATCCTGTAGTAACGTGAAAATGTGTTCACAAATGACCACGTAGCTGCCATAGAGGGCATTGGGGCGATACTGCTGAGGCAAAAAGCTCAACCTACGCTCTGCCGAAGCGCTGCCATATCATCTCCACCACCTCTGAGTTGAGACACCACTCTCCCGGTGGAGGACTGTGGCACGACAAGAAATCTGCTACAACATTTGTCACTCCAGAAATGTGCATTGCCCTGAGACTCGCAAACCAAGGAAAGGCCCAGGTCAACAGTTCCCGAGACAACTAAAGAGATTGGCTGGATCTTGTTCCCCCTTGATGGTTGATGTGATAAACCGCTGATGTATTGTCTGATCTGATGAGAACATATCTGCCTTCCGAGTTCGGTGGGAAATGCCTTAATGCCAGTAGCACGGCCCATGGTTCTAGAGTATTTATAGTCTCTCTGCTTTTCCGAGAGTTACATTGTCCTCTCACCACTCTGTGTTGCCAGACTGCCCCCCAGCCAGTTAGTGAAGCATCTATCCGGACTATTAGATTAGATTCAACTTTATTGTCATTACACATGTACAAGTACAAGGCAATGAAATGCAGTTTACGTCTAACCAGAAGTGCAATAGCAGCAAGTGCAGGATATACAGTGGTTGCATAAGTTACATAAATAAATATTACAGAAGTAATTTACAGATGGATATGTACTATGACCATGATTTACAGATGGCTATTACTAAAGCAGAGATTTACAGATGGATATGTACTATGACCATGATTTACAGGTCTCTCTTTACAGATCTTTACAGATTTACAGATGTCTCTTACTATAAACAGAAATTAACAGATGGATATATACTATGAACATAATATACAGATGTCTCTTACTATAAACAGAAATTAACAGATGGATATATACTATGAACATAATATACAGATGGCTATTACTATAAACAGAAATTAACAGATGGATATGTACTATGAACATAATATACAGATGGCTATTACTAAAGCAGAGATTTACAGATGGATATGTACTATGAACATAATATACAGATGGCTATTACTATAAACAGAAATTTACAGGTGGATGTATACAATGATAAGTTAGATTATGGTGAGCAGCAGTGCAATGGATATAGAGTAGTGCAAATAAATTATGGACAGAAGCTATCTAAGTAACAATGCAATGGAAGAAGTTATTGCATATTCAGTTATTGCATATTGCATATTCAGTGCATATTCAGCTTCACTATCTCACGCCGGGAGGGAATCCTGCCCAGAGAAACCCCCTTCGTGAGATATGATCTCCTCCACGATTTTAACGCCTGATAGTCTTGCTTCATAACCTTGACCAATTTGTTTTTGTGCACTCTGGGATTCAGGTGATGGCTGTTCACCCATCTCTGGAAGGTCCGACTTTGAAATATTTGAAGGAGCAACACAATACTGTTCACCCGTTGCTGTGATGGCGATGACTTCATCAGTTGGAAATCCAGGACAACCCCAATTAATTTCACTGACTGACTTGGAGTTAGCTTGCTCTTTCTGAAATTCACTGCAAGACCCAGACGGGTAAAATGGTAGAGCAGCTGCTTGATTTCCATCACAGCCTGCTACTGAGAGTGGGAGCACAGAAGCCAGTTGTCCAAGTATGGAAATATCTGCCAACCCTGAGCCTGTAGTGGAGCCAACGCTGCTGGGAGATTGCTTAATGTTTTCCTACAGGTTTCCTGCTTGCACTAGAGTGGTGTGTAAGTGATTTTGGGTTAGTCCAACACTTCTGCAATTCAGCAATATAATCTCTTGATGGCGAAATTGTAAGAGGAGGAGGCTGAGCCAAACCTCTGAAAAAGCACTAGTAGTGGCTGTAACCACCAGGGCTGTATCCAGACCTAAACAAGCCAGTGCGGTCCGTAGCGTTTGCTTCACTATCTCCTGTTCTGACTGTGAAGCTTCTGTAGACCCACCACTAGTACCATCAGAGTCAATAAGGGAGACCTGAGAGTGAAGTTCTGCAAAGGTCTCTTCCTCAGTTTAAAAAAACTGATTGTGAGAAATTAGCCATTCGACATGACATCTTCTTCCACCACAGAAGATTCCCTAGGGGTTTGTAAAGGTTCCATGCACAATGTGCAGACATTTTTCCATGATCTAGTCAAAAATTCTGTAGGCCGAGCGAAAGCACTTTGACCAATTGTCTTTTTACCGGACTATTTAACTAAGATATTAAACACATACACTGCAAAATATCAATGACTGTGAATATACAAGTTATATATTATAACTATGCCCCATTAGATGAATATACTGTGTGTGCACCATTAACTTTGTTTTACATGTATCCAGCACGCTCACTAATATGCTACACAAACACTAGTGGGAAACAAGCTTGACACACTGTAACGTTACCAATAACACGCATAATCAGAGCGCAATCACTCTTAATGCAGACTTGACCAAAGCTGTGAGATAATAGAAAGCTATCTGGCAGCGCCACTGAGTGAAAACACTCTATTTACTACCAGAATACTGCCGGGAAAACCAAGAGAACCGAAGCACAAAATAAACCACTCACCGGTACTGTTGTTTATCAATGTTGTACACTAGAGGAGTCCATTCGGGGCAGGCTTTCTGGATGCGGGTCTCACATCCCTGAGGACGGTGTCCTCAATGAATTCCACTGAATCCGATGCAGCCTCTGAAGGACACGTAATCGCGAAACACCAACAACTAAGTTGTTATGAGGCTGTAAGAAACAAAATGGATTCCAGATTTTCTTCTTCCATTTTTTCCCCTTTTAATCTCCAACCTGCGATACATACACGCGAGAAGATTATAGGGACAGTTTGCCGGGTGTCACAGGGTTAAATAGAGGAGGACCCGAGTCACCCTGGTCACGTGGGACTTTGTTTGTATTAGACTCGACCTGTGCATCTGTGATGAGATATCATTCAGTGGGAAGCACTGCCTCTAGTGATCAGTAAGAACGAAATAGAACTGGATTATGTTGAATTTAAGTAAAATTATCTATTTCAGTAATCTTAAGTATTTACATAAAGTTAATGCAATGTTGTTTGGTTGAATCAGATTAAGAGTCTTGTTTTTGTTTTAAATTATTAACTTGATTAATTTTAATTATGCTAAAGTGTATATTTTGCATTAAACCAAAATAAAAAACCCAATTTGATCAATTAGTTCAATCAATGAATGCATTCTATAATTTTTTGTAGTTTTATAAATTTTTAACAATAATAATCAATTAAAACTTTAATTAGTCTTCAATAAGAAGATTTTGAGTTAAGAGAACTCAACAGAAATTCAAAATGTTTAAAGTGGACAAGCAGCAAAATTATTTTTTTTCAGTATAGTGTGTGTTGTATGCTACAGGTTGGATTTTTCTAGTAATCCTGAAGATCTTGAGTAGCTGGTTCAGGTGTTTTTAAATTAGGGTTGGAGCTAAACTGTGTGGAGCTGTGGCCCTCCAAGAACTGATTTTGACACCCCTGGTCTAGCATGTATCTAGTCTACTAAATACTCCAGTCGCCCACCATGATAGCAGGAACTTAGGATTTCCTCGACTGAATACACACTGAAATAGAGTGAGACTTGTGGATGGCTGGTGCAGGAAATTCTGTGCAGACGATAAACCGGTTCCAGGAGTTCTGGTAGTTGTGGCAATTCTGGTAGTCTCTCTGTCTTCCCTTGCTTTGAGGGTGGAATCTAGAAGATAGGCTTACAGTCCCACCCAGTAGGGAAAAGAAAGACTTCCAAACATGTGAGATTAAAGGAGGGTCCTATAGCAGACACAATATTTTTATGTAAGGCAAAACACATGATTAAACAGTACCTCTGCAGTTTCCATGGCTGTGGAAAGACCCTTTAACGGAACCGAGCGACATGTTTTAAAAACCTGGGCACCGCAACAAAGATACAGGTGCAGCCATCAGAGGCAGGAAAATGCGTGATAAAATCTACTCCTAGGTGTGACCATGTATAACAGGGTGACAGGAATACAACACTACATTTCCCATAAGGCTGTGTGGTAGCGTAATGTGGACGTCTGTACGTGCTATAAATAGACGTACGGTAATTTGTGTTTGACTGTTCATTTGTACTATAAGCATATGTGTAGTGGAGTAACACGTTTTCGTTTTACTCAGGTACTGACTCTACATAGAAGCACGTGTTAGTGTCAGGTAATGTGTGCTTTATGGTATCTACGTACTATAAATAGACGTATAGTAGCGTAGCGTGCTTCGGCCCCATTTGTTTGAGTTTGCAAACAAGCGTGTATCAGGTAATTCGTATTCGTAGTGTTTTTATTTTGTTGTTGTCTTTCAGAAACCCATGTGTATTAACGGTGACTGGCCTGGCGATACAGTCCTCAGAGAGTAGGAGTGATTTATGAGCAAATGTTTCTTAGAGGTAATGTGTATGCCAAGTCTTTTAATTGATGTTTGAAAATGCTTGTTCTTATAAAGGTGGTTTTGTAGGTCTCTTTTAAAAAAAGAACAACCGGTTGTTTTTAATTACACTTTTCTAGATCCAGGTTCTTTATATTTCAAAGGTATTTGATTAGTTTAGTAAAACTTCTTGTGATACTTTCCAGTATATTTAATCCATGAGGTGCAAAAATCCCAGATGAACACAGAGCAAAAACATGCAATCAAAAACTGAGTCCACACGAAACTCTAGAGCGAACACTGGCATACACCTGGTTAGCACCCGTTTGCCCTAGTGAGCCAGCCATGCTGCTTTTAGCAGCCATTTTCCACAGCCGGCCACGCCCCCTGGAACGTACCATTTAGCAGGTAAGAATCCTAATTACATGTTTAACCATACCCTTTTAAACATATAACATACTCTGACATAAATATACTAAAACATCAAACAAACATTCACACACTCAAAACCAACAAATACACATTTACCTTCGCCAGCCTGATTACCGTATTGCAAAGTAAGTTGTTTTGTTATTAAATGTACAATGCAATTCTAAATAAATATGGTGAAATAACATAGGTGTATTGTGGTTATTTACATGTAAACTAAATGAATGAATGAATGAACAATAACGGATAACGCCATACATAAACTCAAAGCCTGCAAACGCCAAAACATGAACAAAATATACACTTTCATTACACTACACACAATTCACATTTAAACATACAATATATAAAATCTCATAATATTACACAGATCAGTACCGGCAAACAGACTGTGTTAATGTATATGTATGTAAATGTATGTGAAAATGAATCAGTGTGCATAGTTCATGTATAGTCACGGGCCTCTCCGTGACACTTCTAATTTAAAGTAAGTATTGATTTAAGGTATTTATATTAAGTATTTGTTTTACAGGTTGAGTATGACTATTGTTACTATATTTATTTACTTTATTTTTGTGGTGAATTACTCCGTTGTTTTTGGATCATAGGTTTAATTATTATTATCATTAGTTTTTGGACTTTTGATTGATTGCTTGTCTTCTTTGTTTTATTTTTTGACGATACAGTAACTACAGGGTCTCCTTCGTGGGTGTGGCTGGCACTGGTGTGGTGGTGGTGATTTTCTGTGTGATTCTACATTTTGTATTGGGTATCGGGATTGCTGTGTCAAACTGGTGTTGAACTGCAGTGGTTAGATTCTCTTCACACTTTCAGTTATACCCTGAAGGAGCCCTGTGGTTCATCGTGCATTTACCTTTTGTTGTTTAAGGTCTGTTATAGTCGTTTAACTTCAGCCTCTCGTCAAAGTTCTTGTCCAATCAAATCCACCTTAGAATCCGAATAGTCCCGCCCCCTTCACTATGAGCGCAGCGGAAGCGGCGCCTCAAATCAGCACATTTAATGTGTCCTACATGGTGAATTACACATAATGCACTAGATGGGAGATATGGGGATGATTCAAACACTGTAAACATTAACATTGAAGTCTTATTTTTGCGTCAGTGTCATGCGAGCGGTTGCACCTGTTTTACATTCATAATGCATTATACATAAATGCTAAGCATAAATAAAAGTTTTGTATGCTAATATAATAAATAATTCAGCTAAGAGTAAGTAAACCACATGAGGGCAGAATAACATAATGGGCTTTCTTTTTAATGCTGTACAACAAATTTAGATAAGTTTTATTATACACGTTTTTTCAACAAATGTTTCCAAATAATCTACACATAATCTAATGTCTACAACACAAATATAAAGTGTAGTAATTTGTATGTTGCTTTGTAATGTTATGTTGCATATGTTATGGTTTCAAAATGTGTCTGTACAGTATAGAGTTTTGACCTTAGTTTTGAAACATTGTATAGTGTTAACTTTCTGTTAAAGCAGTTCTTTATCTGTGTTGTTGTGCTCTATGTAAGTCAATAGCTCCAGCTATGTCAGCATTGTTGAAGGTTGATTGCCTTCATGCAAACTGACTGTAGATAATTTCCATTTACAGTCACACATTGTAAGGCAAGTGTGCACAGGAAGTTTCCACTGATAACTATTACTTCAGAACTTACAGTATACCCTATTTTTAATACACACAGTAAAGAAAGTTGTTGCTAGATATTTTTTATTTATGGATTGTAATTGTAGTAATACAAATATATAGGACAAAATAATGTTTGGAAATATTAATCAAAGAAGATGCTGCTGTGATAAGTGTCACAAGTATTCACCATGTTGAAAACCATTGGTTTGAGAAAGACTAGGGTGCACTTTGTGACAAAACAGGTGAGGTGAGTGTCCTTTAAAGAGAGATCAAAGTCTGATCTTTTGAAACATTGTAATGAAGGCTCAGAGGAGAGCAAGTGAGGATCCATGTGCAGCTTTAATATACATTGTATAATGCAGTCAGTAATCAAACGTTAAAGCAATGGTCAGGGCAGGCAGAAAACATTCAACAACGGTATAACAGGCAATGGTCAGGGCAAGCAGTAAAGGTACATGAAACAGAGAACAAAGCAGGTCACAACTGTCATCATTTAGTCACCTTTGAGTTGCTCCAAATCTGTTTGCATTTCTTTGTTCTGATAAACACAGAGAAAGATATTTGAAAGAATGCTTGTGACCAAACAAGCTTATTGGGGGCAGTTGTGGCCTAATGGTTAGAGAGTCGGACTCGTAACCAGAAGGTTGCTGGTTCGATTCTCAGTACCGGCAGGTAACAACTGACCTGCCCTTGAGCAAGGCACCTTCCCTCGTTTGCTCCCCGGGTGCTGCAGTGATAGCTGCCCACTGCTCCCGGTGTATGTGTGTTCATGACTTGAAGTTTGTGTGTTCACTATTCCATCCATGTAGGACATCCAGAGGAAACGCTGTCTGCGTCGAGCTCGCAGCATTCTTAAGGACTCCTCTCACCCCGCCCACAGACTGTTTTCTCTCCTGCCCTCCGGCAGGCCACTCAAATGCCTCCGGACAAGGACTAGCAGACTGATAAACAGCTTTTTCCCAGAGCTGTTTGCCTATTGAACTCTACCCCCCACTGATTCCACAACCCCCTCATATACCTCTAACTTACTGCTGCTATATTGTTTTGTTATTGCACTACAGGCCTGTCAAGCACACGACTGGACTCTCTACACATGTACTACATGTTTACTTGCTCTACCGGACTATTTATACTATACTGCATCATTTGCACTACTGAACTATTATACATATACAGCATCATTTGCACTCCAGTACTATGTACTGAATACTGCAATAACTCATCTACTGCACTGTTTACTTTAACTTAATAGCTGCTGTCCATCATTTATGCACACTTTATACTCATTTGCACTACTGTTCTGCATAGTATAATTTATATTGTACATATCCATCAGTAAATTTCTGTTTTTAGTAGATAACCATCTGTATATAATGTTCATAGTACATTCCCACTTGTAAATTCTTCATAATGTTTGCTTTATTCTGTATTCATGCACAACTGTATATCCTGCACTTGCTTATTGCACTTCTGGTTAAACCTAAACTACATGTCGTTGCCTTGTACTTGTACATGTGTAATGACAATAAAGTTGAATCTAATCTAATCTAAAATAGGTCACTTTCACTTTCAAACAGTAGGTGGACCCAATTGACTACCATAGTTGGAAAAATTACTTTATAATTTATTTTGTTCTGTTGAACACAAAATGAGATATTTTGAAAAATGTAGGAAAGCAAAATGTTCGGGGCTCCTTTGTCTACCATTGTTATTTTTCCTACTATGGTAGTCAATGGGGTCCACCTACTGTTTGGTCACAAGCATTCATCCAAATATCTTTCTCTGTGTTTAACCAAACAAAGACATTTATACAGATTTGGAACAACTCGAGAGTGAGTAATTCATGACAGAATTTAAATTTTTGGGTGAACTATCAATTTAAATGTAATGGTTGATGTGCTGCAGGTAAAGCGCAATCAGTGGCGCAAGCTACACTGGGTAATGTAGTCCATAGTCATTAATATTCGGGAGATGTTGCTCTTGGCTAGCGAATGGGAGACTCTGGGGCAGAGACATTCACAACAAACATATTACAGTAACTGTTGTAGCATTTCTGACTGATTCTTGTTACATACTGATTTATATGAAGCATCATTCAGATGCTTGGCCAAGATTGATGTTGGTTATGCAGATTATATGTTGTTGACTGATTCTTGTTAATAATCATGTATTATATCGACAGGCTGTGTATGATATGAAAGCATTGTTTGGTTTTGAGCACAGATTAAATGGTTTGGATATGATGCCAACATAATTACTTTTTGTAAATGATTAAGGTTTTAAGAAAGTTGCAGATGCTTTCGTTTAAACAGCTGTAGACATGCTCAATCAGGGTGATTGTTATTTTTGCTGGTTAACCATTATGAAGGTCAGTCACACAGCAGTGTCATGTGTCATGTTTTTATCAGCCCTTTTTTTCCTTCATTCCTCTTTCTTTTTTCCATTACCCTCACTTCCCCCATATTCTTTCTGTTTATCTCGACTATTGTTTAAATATCTTTCTTATCCTTTGGCTAAAACAGTCACTATACTTTGTGTTAAAAGTATATTACTGCTGTTTAGCCTATATGAGTAGTGTTAACGTGTGTGATTCTTGAAGAACATGGGAATTGTGTGTTAACAGAAGACAAACATGTTTTTTGCATATTGATCCTGTAAAAGACAAACCCTCCACCATAAGGAAAACTGAGAGGTCAAACAGATGGTACATGTTTCACACACCAGTACATCTGAGCTGCTACATAACAGCTGTATGTGCTAAAAAATGTAACCTGTAAAAGAAATATAATTCACAACTATCTTTGTGCACGATGAATGTCACAATATTGTGAGAGGGCCGGGTATCACAACTGTCCCAATCGACTCAAAATAATAAACCACAAAATTAATAAACTGATTGACTCCATTGTGCTGAGCGAGAGCGTTTCTCTTCCTGGGTATTTTAAAACAGTCACATCATAATGACGTAATTGGGCGCCGACATGGAATGTAATGTGCAATGTGAGTGCCGGCCAGCGGACAATCGTGCTCGGGCTCGCTTCAAGGCAGCCTAATGTGAGTACACCCTTAAGCGTGATTTATGGTCGTGCATATACGACATAGCTCTGACGTGCGCTCCACCAAAAATGTAACAATGCGTTAACCCAGTCATGGGTTACTGGGCACTGGGCAGTCGTGGCCCAGTGGTTAGAGAGTTGGACTCATGACAAGAAGGTTGCTGGTTCGATTCTCAGGTCTGGCGGGTAACAGCTGAGGTGCCCTTGAGCAAGGCACCTAACCCCCACTTGCTTACTATACAAAATGTCCAAAATGTATAGTACAATGTAATGTAAGTCGCTTTGGATAAAAGTGTCTGCCAAATGCATAAATGTAAATGTAAATGTAACCCTGGTCTGCTTGTACCCCCTCCCTTCAGGTAAAATAACTCTGCGATAGCGTCAGGTATATTCATTACAAATGAATTATCTAAATAAATTACGTATTCTTCTGTATTTACCAACTCAAGCTGCAAAAAATATTGTTTACTTGCCGCTATCACTTTTGAACAACTGCTTCTTATTTGGCTCTTGGCTTGGTTACACAAGCAACACGCCTGTGGACACTGATGATATATCCTGAATAGAAGTGTCTCTAGACCAGGCCAACAAAGAGGCTATAGCTCTAGTCAAATGAGCCCTGACACTGAAACTCATACCTGTCCCTGTCCCTGTCCCTGACTCTCATACGCCAAAGTGATAGCCAGTGAGACTGTCGTGTGACAGTCGTGTACTGTCACCATAAACACATGCGCAAGAGAAAAAGAGAGACAACCAATGAGAAGACGTATAAACATGAATTTATTACAAGTAGAAGCTTGTTCTTTTTAACTCAAGCAAAGATTAACACAAAAAGAACAGAAAAGTCAATTATTTACACGTTTACCTGGAAAAGTAGTCAATATATATAAAAAACTAAACACCGGCGAACAACCGGGACTGGAAAGAAACAAAGGGGGGAAAGGGTTTGTGCCGAAACAAAACTAACTAAACCAAACCCTCTAATCTAACTAAAAAGAAAAAGAAAAGAAAATCTCTAATGTCCAAGACGTCGTATCTGTTACCCACGAAATGATAACATTAACTTGGTTGATTGGTTTATTTTTTTTCTTTATTCCTCTTGTGCAGAACTCACACTTCACACTCTTGATCTTTGTTGTTGTTGTTATTTAGTTGAAGTATTTGTACACGTGGTTGTGTGTGTGTGTGTGTGTGTGTGTGTGTGTGCGTGCGCGCGTGATCAAACTGTAAACATAAACAATTCACAATTAATTGTATTGTTCACCAATACATTTTCACAAACATTCATCATTAATTCTAGAAATTAACCATTAAATGATATGCTTGTAAAACAAATATAATAATCCCTATAATGTAAATATCACATATTTACATAGAACACTATGCTTGCATTAAATGATCACAAGTGCAATACAATAAACAACGCATATAAATTAGAGTAGTTTCTCTAATAGACCTCGTTTAACAGCTAAATACAACATACAATATATCATATGAATACTTTAACAAGCTATATAAACGTTACATTTCTACACAACAACAAACATATGTGTATAATGTCATCCGTTTAGGCGCAATGGCGCTAATTACAAATAGCGCTCTAAAAGCGCATATCAGCAACTATAAATGCACTTAAACAACATAAATTACTCACCACGCTGGGAATATATAGCTTTAAATTATAGATTCAAACTGGAATTGTTATAAACCTTTAGAAACATCGTGAAACAAAACTTAAAACAGCATGGCTTTCCTCTATCATTGTTTTCCTGGCTTAAACTCCCCCTTCAAGCGATCACATGTTCCCCAAAGCAGCGTCCTTAAAGGAACAGCACCCAACAGTATCTTTTCTTCACTATCTTTCAAAACAAAAATTACAAAGACAGCACAAACCCCTAAACCTAGTGTGTCCAAACAAAGAACAATCTAAGTGTGCACCATGTATATCACGTGACAGAACTACCTTCCCCTTATTCTCCAACCAGACTGCTGAAAACCGTCCGTGCGATCAATGTAAGTTCGCAACTACCTTACCGGGCAGACAGCTCTCAGAGCCTCAGCATCATGCAAAGCCGATGGCTCAGAAGACAGAGCAGGCAAAGAAATGACCTACGCTCTACACAGGGTAGACAGAGACTTTGGCACATAACCTGATTTCGTCAGGAGAGTGACGCTGCAGTCGCCGGTTTCAAAACGAATGCAATCCGCGCTTACTAAGAGTGCTTGTAAATCCCCTATGCGCTTAGTTTAGATTCCACAGCAGCATCGAAGGAGAGTGCAGGGGGGAAAGTCTCCTCACTCCCCTTAGAAATCTGGCCACCAGCGTGTGTCTACCAATCGATTGCCCATCGGCTGGAGAACGAAACGAGACAATAGCAGCCACATAAACCTGTGCTGCAGAAATTTGTATAATATCAGACACGGGACGATATCATTAACACTGCACCACTTGCAAACACTCCCCATTTGAGAGTATATAAACGCCTGGTGGAAGGTGAACAAGACTCTGTAATAGTGTCCAGCACACATTGAGGGAGGGTATTTAAAACCCCTGAAGAGGCCATGCATGAAGGCTCCACAACTCTGGGTTGGGGTGCCATATCGAGCCGTTTGCTTGAGACAGCAGGTGTCTCCTGAGGAGGATCCACCACGGTGGGGGCCATCAGCAAAATGGGGCAACAAGGATCACTGACGACCTCTCCTCCCTGATTGAGCAAAGCACAAGTGGCAAAACCTTCACTGGAGGAAAAGCATACAACCGGACCCCCGGCCAATGCACTGTCAGAGTGTCGCTCCTCATGGGGGAGAGGTAGGGTTGCCACCAGTCCCTTAAAATACGGAATCATCCCGTATTTGAAAATGAAACAATATGGGACGGGTTTTGTCCTGTATTTCCGAGTTGTCTAATCAATGTTTCATACAAATCATCCCACCCGCATTCTGTGAAGAAGACTCGTCTTATTCTATCCCTGATTGGCTAATACACGATGCCATCGTTGGTTTGATTGGTTTGTTTAATACCATCAGGTTCAGTGCCAATCAGAGTTAGAGGAGGATGGGTCTCTTGACAGAGAGTCATTTTTAAACAATGGCAGAGGCAGCTCCAGATACCCCTGCGTTCTTCTCTGAAAGTTTCAGAGCCGAAACAAAAGCAGATACAAAAGTATCGACGAGAATTGGAATAATAAAATACTTGACTGAAAAGTGTAAACGGTGCAACTTGTCAGCGGGTGTTCTCTGTCACGCACGGTGATACAAAAATCAGAGCACCGTATCAGCGTTCTTCACCTCAAGCATCTTAATTCTGAGGCTGATAATGTAATGAAATTTAATTACCTCAATGATATTCATATTGATTATGTAAGATTTCATATGCTGTCTATCTGTTATGAAGTAATAATACGTTTACATTCATTAATTTATTCACGCTTTGGTCCAAATGATAGAGCATTTAACATTTTGTCAAAGAGCTAAACAGTAGGCCCTAACTGTATACCATGCCATGTTTACAAGTTATGGTATTATTTGTTTATTAAGGTTAAGATACAGTCAGACATAAGAATTAATTAAATAAGAGTGTCCAGAATATTGTGGTATTTTACTTAAATTTAGAAATTGCATAAATCTTAATACTTTACCAAAAACATGCCCTTATAAAAAGCAATACATTTAAAATATAAAATGATAAAAAATCATAATTAAACTTTTACACAATGGACATTTCTTAATATTAAGGCTAAAATCTGTTTTTAATGTCACTTTTGATAAGGATTGTATGATTTTTGAATAATGTCAGTCTTTTAATCTATCTAAAGTATACTTGCAATAGTTCCACTTCAGTATATCTTTAGTTGGACCTCAGCACTACTTCTGCACAATTAAAGTGCATTACTTATAAAATTATTTTTAGCAGTTTTACCAATTTAGCAGTTTTTCAGTGTACCAACTTAGTATACTAAAAGTACAATTGCAGGGTATTTTTATTAAGTAGCTACATATATGTGAATGGATTTGCAGTTATATATGATTTACCACCACTGGCACAACATCAGGCCTGTGGTCACTGTGGCCCCCGCTGTGGCAGGCGTCCCTTATTTTTCTGTTTAGAAGGTGGCTGTAATGCCGGGGGGCAGGAGAGATGAGCACACCAGGTGGTTAAGGTGAGTAAAGGGTTTTAATGACTGAGACCACAAAACTGCCAGTTAACTTCAGAAACATCAGGTAAGTAAATCCAAAATAATAAGCACATCAAATCCAGCAGGTGATCTTCCGAAACATCAGGTAGGTACATCCAAATAACAGACACATCAAATCCAGCAGGTGAACTTCAGAAACATCAGGTAAGTATATCCAAATAAGAAGCATCAGGTAAGTATACCCAAATATCCACACATAAATCCAACAGGTAGAACACAGGAACACAAACTAGCGGGTTACAATACAAGAACAGACAGTGAGGGTGTGAAACAAACAAACTTAAATAGTGTCTGGTAAATGGAATGCAGGTGGCGATGAAATCAAGATGGCTGCCGGGGTGAGGTGCATGATGGGGAATGTAGTCCGTTAGAAGGCTGGTGAGCGGGATCGGGTGAAGCGTGGTGACAGCGTTGAAGTAGGAGGCGTGGTTGGTGTAGGGGCTGACGACCTTACAGTGGCAACCCTAGGGAGTGGGCCAGTGAGAAGATCAGCGGGCAGTGCGTGTTCTCGCTTGTAGCAAACAGATCCCCCTCCACATTCCCAAAGTAGTGTTAAATTTGACAGCCATTTTTGATTTAGTCTTAGTCTTCATCTTTAGACAAAAACACTTAATAGTCTTAGTCACATTTTTGTCTTGCATAGTTTTTGTCGACGAAAAGTTATTGCCTTTTTGTTAAGTTTTAGTCATTACTTGTAGTCAAACTGAAGTTACCAACATTCATTTTGGTAATTATTTTATATCTTTAAACAAAAATAAGCATGTCAGAATTCAAGTCATAATTATTTTCTCTTTAGACCAAGTTAATTAAGCTTGTGAGAAATTTGAATTAACGTAGTAGGTTGAATTGATATTGCTCTTTACAGGATTTGGAACAACATGAATAAATGATGACAATTTTTATGTTTGGGTAAACTAAGCCTTTACAGTAGTGAACAAAATTATAAACTTATAAAACAAATTAAATAAACTTGTTTTTCAGATACAGTATGTTTATTTAACATGTATACATTTATTTAACATCTTTTGTTGTTTAACAATAGTGACAGAGACAGGTATTTAATCAGGCTGCTGGCCTTTTAAGACCAAAAGCATGCATGCATGTAAAATACTGACAAATATCCATTTTTCACACACCTGTTTACTTTTACTTAAGCCATTATACGACTGTATTTACGTGAGACACTGCACAAAAAGCACATTTTGACATCTGTGTGTATATTTTACCACTGACAACTATCATTGAACTCAACCACGTGTGCGTGTGAGAGAGCTTCTGGTGTGCGTCACTCAGTGGGATTCCGCCTGTCCTGACTTCACTAACTTTAAGTTAATCATCAACGAATTGTAACTCCCGAGAAAATGGGACGTCTGGTCACACTATCTCTACAACTTCAGGTGCTGAGGTCATGGTTGTAGCTGCTAGTTTACGTTTTGGCGGCTGCCATACTGAAACTAGATATGCAAACGCCCTGATCGCAATCAAATGACAGGGACACGCATCTTGAAAAACAAGACAGTTATGTATTTTTTAAATGTCCGATAGTCCTCAAAAAGCATTCTAGTTCCGTCTCGTTAACGAAGACGCAGCATGATTTTGTAATAGTTTTTATCATTGTGGCAAGGGGGGCGTGGTCACGCTCCGTCTGGGAGGGAGGAGCTTCAGTCCGGAGCACGGAGGGTGGTAAGTGGGTCAGGTGTGATTTCTAACCTGCTGTCTTCTATTACATTGATTGGCAAGAGGACGCATAAGAGGCGCCGCAGAGGGCACAAAGAGGGATTATTATGAGCAGCGCAGCCGAGGCAGACAGAGAGGACTGGAGTAGCGAGAGGCTACCACTTGGCTGTGTTTTTGTTTATTTATGTTTGGTTGGCGTTTTGGAAGCCACTCTTATTTTGCTGTTGAATAAATATACTTTGGATTTTACCACGCCGACCCTGCCTCTTTCCTCCTTACACAACGAACCTTGCTACAATCATCAGATATTATCTTTAGCTTGTCAACGCGCAGTCTTATGTGATCGGTCCTAGCCGCGGTCCCTCCGAGCGGGCCTCGAACCGGGTCGGTCCGGCATGAGAGTCGGGTGCTCTAACGAGGAGGCTAAAGACTGCAGTCTCTAGCGTCTGTCGCTAGAGCACCTCTTGAGGTCGGAGAGTGAGGTTTACACACTGCACAGCTCTTCACTAGTTGGCCTCCGTTACACTTAGTCACAAAAAAATTCTTGTTAACGAAGATTTTTGTCGTCGTCTTCGTTGACGAAATTAACACTATCCTGAAGCAAATCCAAAAAGATCGCACTGAGTGAGGAGAAGGTCTCCATTCCCTGTGAAGAAAACCTTCCCTCGAGAGCATGCCCGCTCCACGGTGTAGACTGCCGGGGATATGCGCTGCTCTGATGGAGAGTAGATGTCGTTCAGCCCACAGCAGGAGCCTCGCAGCCTGCTTGAAGAGGGCTCTGGAGTGGATACCTCCCTGTCGATTTATGTACCACAAGACCACAGACGTGTTGTCGGTGCGAATCAGCACTTGTCGCTGTTCAAGCTGAGACTGAAAAACCTGTAGAGCTAGGGACACCGCTTCCAGCTCCAGACAATTTATGTGACATCTGCACAGTATGGGACGTGTGAGGGGGAGAGAGCAATTTTTGTGAGTAAGTTCTTTTTCAGCAAAGCGCTCCACCACCGACTCTACAACGTCACCATAAAGGATGGAGGGAGTCATATGAGCATTGAGGAGAGACTTATGGTCAGCCTCCTTTAGATCCGCCAACATAAGCCACAGGTGTCAGTGGAGGACAACCGTAAGGCCCATCGATCTGCCGACAGCCTGCACAGTGCGCTTAGTCTCCATCAGCACGAAGTCAGTGGCCGCCCTCAGGTCCTTCACAGCATCCGCCTCCAGGTGGCCACTATCCAACGACTGCAGGATCTTAGCCTGTAAAACCTACAGCACCGCCATCGCGTGTAAAGCGGAAGCCGCTTCTTCAGCCGAGGTTTAAGCCTTATTGGCGAGGTGGGCGGTTAACCTGCAAGGCTTCGATGGCAGAACAGTGGGCCTTGACCCAAAGAGCCCATGAGCTACGTTCCTGCGAGTCCTCAGGACCTCAGTATTTGCATACTGTTCAATAAGACTTCAGTAAAGTGGAGAAGGAAGAGTTAGTAAAGTGGAGATGGGAAGAGTTCCCATAGCAGAACTTCTGCAATGTCGAGAGACCGCTCTCAAAAGGGAAGTGGCACGTTGCCAATGGCTTAGGTCCTACGCTCGACCATAAATCATGCTTTAGACTATCTGGCAGCGTGGAAACTTCTGCCAAAAGTATCTCAATGGCACACTCTGCACACGATAGAATAGGGCTACAAAATCCAGTTTTGCAGTAGGCTGCCTCAGTTCAATGACGAAAACACATTTCTTGAAACTATCACCCATTTCCTCAAAACCTTAAACACAATAATCTTCAAACTACATTCACAAAACATCTAATTCTTCTGGCAAAATTGCCTCAAAACTATTACAACTGTGCTCAAAATCAAGCAAAGCTTTCAAATCATACACACAGCCAGCAAATCTATAAACACGACACAGCATTAAATAAACACTACATCAAAAAATGGAAAACACAGCCTCCAGACACACCACCTCCTCCTTACTCTTACTCCTTTTCTACTGCCTTTTCCTTGTACTCTTCTGCCTCATATTTCACTCTTCTTCATACTCATACATACATTTACATTTAGTCATTTAGCAGACGCTTTTATCCAAAGCAACTTACAAATGAGGTAAACAATAGAAGCAATTAGAACAACACAAGAACAGCAATACTTAAGTGTAATGAAACTTGTCTCAGCAAGCCTCCCACAATATACGAAGCTAAGAGGGTTTTTTTAATAGAAAAAATAGGAAAAGTAGAAAAAGAACTCTGCATTAGTGAGTCAGGTGTTGGCGGAAGAGATGTGTTTTTAGCCGATCCTTAAAGATGGCTACAGAATCTGCAGATCCTGTTGCAACAGGCAGATCATACCACAGAAGTGGAACAGATCCAGAGATATAGATTTTTTTCCATTTTTGGGATGGGACCACAAGACGCTGCTCGTTGGCAGAGCACAGGGATCAGGAGGGTACATAAGTCTGTATAAGCGTATGAAGTTAAGGGTTTGCCGACCCAGTGGTGGTTTTGAAGGCCAGGAGCAGAGCTTTGAATTTGATGCGAGCAACTATAGCTGCAGTTCAGCTGCAGGTGATGATCGTTCATCCAGAGTGAAATGTCACTCATGCATGCTGAGATGTACGCAGAAACCGTTGGATCATCAGGCTTAAATGACAAGTGGAGTTGCATGTAATACGCATAGCAGTGGTAAGAAAAGCCATGTTTCCGATTGACAGAATGTATTTATTTATTGCATTCTTAACGCCATTCCAGCATCTAAGGCTATATTCATGGCAAGAACTAGTCACTCTATACACACAAGTCAATACTATACACAAGTCTTTTCTATACATGAATCAGGGAGGGACAATTTGGATTCCTCAATTAACCTATCCTGCATGTCTTTGAGCCATGGGAAGAAACCAAAGTACCCAGAGTAAACCCACACTGACTCCACAAACTCCACACAGAAAGGCATCCTGTCCCAGCCAGGGCTCGAAGTGGGGACCTTCTTGCTGTGAGGCAGCAGTGCTAACCACCGAGCCACTGTGCCACCCCACCAAATGACAGAACCTAGGGATGTCATGTATATGGAAAAGAGCAGTTGTCAAAGCACAGAGCCCTGAGGTACCCTGGTGTTGAGAAGTTGGGTCTCAGAGACGTCACCTCTCCAGTATACTCGAAATGTACCTCTACCTGAGAGGTAAGACTTGAACCACAGTAGCGCCGTTCCAGAGACATCCATACTCCTCCACCTCATCCATCATGTGTCATGTATGCTCTTTCTACTCTGCCTCTCTGATTCTTTCCATTCATTGTTGGTGTACAGTACAACTGTACCACCTAAGCATTATGATCTGTTTTTTACTGTATTCAATTGTAACTCACATCATAAACAAGTGTCAACAATTTTAAGTTGTTGTGTGTTATCACTGATAACTGTGTTGTAGTTGTGTTCTATTTTTGCGCTTTGTGTTTACTGTTTTGCCAAAAAAAAGTGTATTATAGTGTGAAATGTGCATTAGTGAAGAAGAACTGGTTTCTCCCGAGGTTTTATTCTCCATATATTTATCATTTGGAGTTTGGGTTTCTCGCCACAGGGCTGTGTTGGCTTGCTCACCGGGAGACTGCTTTTATAGTTATTTTATTTTATTAAATTAATTTAAAGGTTTAGTATTTTTTACCTTTCTTATGTTTTTCTGTTGCTTTCTCCTGTAAAGCTGCTTTGCAACAATACTCATTGTGAAAAGCGCTATAAAAATAAAATTGAATTGAATTGAAGAAATGTGTTTAGAGTTTTGCAAAACACAGTCTAAGTGCCTAAACTTGTTTACAGGTTTTTTTTAATGGCTAACAAGCATTGTTTAATACTGATCCCAAATTTTCACAACTTTTCACAGAGTCTGCATTATCAACATAACTGTTGGCCAAACAGTTCATCTCACCTCCAAAACTAACTCAGACCAACAAAACATTTCATCTATGTCTCAAAATAAACTAATTTTAACATAAAACTGACAATAATTCTCATTCATAACACACTGACCTAAAAAACACTTAACAACAGAGAACATTACATAAATTATTAACTTTTTAAAGTTTGAATGAATTAGTATTTCATATTGAATAATCACTTTTCACGTTATTGAATGTGATATAAAAAGAATGAGACTGAAATGCTACAATTGAGTTATTTTAATATAGTACTACAGTTACAGTAAAAAGGAGAAAAATACTCCTGAAATTCCAGGGCTGAAATTATAATTACTTTTTAAAAAATAATATAAAAAATTCAACACATCAACAACATGTGTAGTTGTTTGTTCATTGTAAATTACTATACAGATTCTATAGTCGTCCCTCTCTCTTGCACTTGGCCACAAGTTCTAATCACCATCACATCTAATGTTTTCTCTGGCAATGCATGTTGGAAAGTACAGTGTAAATATCTCATCTAACCCTAGAAATGTCTCCACACTTCACATTCATTGCCACCAGTAAAGTCATCTAGTCAATTGAATGGTGGTCATAAACCCTTCACCTTTACACAGGAAAAATAATAATTTTATTTCATTTTCTGCTAAAATATTCTACAATAAAATAAATGCGTAAAATATATATAATGTGTTTTTACAATTTTTTTTACAATTGCTATGACAATTTTTCCAATACTTTTAACAACATTCCTAAACTCTTAACACAGCAACACACCTAAAACACACAATTGGCAAAACTGTTAATTTCATGATCAAAATCACACATTGTAAACTTAACTCAAACACAAATTTTCAAAATACAATCATACGTAGTACACTATGTGTACCAAAGCACTACAAACATGTCTCAAAATTAAATAATTTTTCCAAAACACAAACAAATTCTCTTTTAACACAGAAATTTAGTCAATCATAACGCAATGTAATAAAAACACTAACATCAGATGGAATTACAGGAACTGCATTGTTTTATAGGTGTCATGTTTACCCTTATATAATAGTTTTGTTTCAACTGCTAACAAGCATTGTTCAATACTGAAGCCACATTTTCACAACTCATGACTGTTGGCCAAACAGTTCATCTCACCTCCAGAACTCACTAAGACCAACAAAACACTTCATCTATGCCTCAAAATAAACACTTAACAACAATTCTCATTCAGAAAACATACATTTGATTCATAACACACTGACCTAAAAACGTTACATAAATTATGACCTTTTATTTTTGAAGTATGATTGAATCAGTATTTAACATTGAATAATCACTTTTCACTTTATTAAATGTACTATAAAAAGAATGAATCTGAAATGCTACAATTTCGTTATTTTTAATATAGTATTAAAAATTACAGTAAAAAGAAGAAAAATATGATGGGAAATTCCAGGGCTGAAATTATAATTACTTTAAAATTAAAAGAGGAAAAAATTAAACACATCAACAACATGTGTAGTTGTTCGTTCATTGTAAATTACTGTGCAGGTTCCAGTCTTCCCTTTCTCTTTCATTTGGCCACAAGTTCTCATCATTATCACATCTAAAAGAAAGTAGTGTGAATATCTCATATAACCCAAATGTCTGCACACTCCACATTCATTGCCACCAGTAAAGTCATCTATTAATGTGAATGGTGGTCAAAAACCTTTCACCTCCACACAGAAGTGTTTATTTAATTTTATTTTATTTTCTGCTAAAATATTTTAAAATAAAATAAATGCATAAAATAAATTTTAAAATAAATTTGTCATCATTGTATGTGTTTTTAATCATTTTGAAAGCAGTGTGTTAGCAGTTGAAAAATGTGCTAAAAATTGTTTTGCAGGTTGTGAAGTAATGTTTGGAAATTTTGAAAAATGTGTTCTTTTAAAAATTGTTCAGACAATTTGTCTGAAAGCAATGGAAAGTGATTCACAGTTTGGTCTGCACAGACTTCGGTTTTACAGAATGAGTAAAGAGTTGTGGCTTCAGTATTGAACAATGCTTGTTAGAAGTTGAAAAAACTGTAAATACAGTATAAACCAGTTCAGAATGCACAGGTGGTACAGGTGTGTTGTACTATATACCAATAATGAATGGAAAAGCGAGGCAGAGTAGAAAGAGTATACATGAGACATGATGGATGAGGTGGAGGGATGAAGAGTGAAATATGAAGCAGAAGAGTACAAGGAAAAAGCAGTAGAAAAGGAGGAAGAGTAAGGAAGGGGTGAGAGATAAAAAAAAAATATGAGGAAGACTAGGCTATGGAATGTTGTCAGGAGGGTGTTCTCTCTGGAGACTGGAATGGGACAGCATTGTCAATAATGTGGTGATGAAGGAAGTGGCTGGACCAGCATGAAGATGTGATGTTGAGACTAAATTAATTTCTCATAACTTTGATTTCGCAGTTGTACAACATTAAGTATAGACGGTTTCAAAGTGAAAACATAAACAAACGTTACTGCGCATGCGTGCTGTTTTGACCTCAACTTAACTTCCGGGACACATCCACAAATAGAGTGCCTTTAGATTATTTCTGATAACAAGCGAAAGAAACCGAGGAAAAACGTTACTTGACCAAACGTATCTCTCCAATATTTTGAATTTAGGCTGCGATACCAATCTCAACCGCTAGATGTCAATGTCCCATACGGTTTCTTTAAACGCGACCAAACCACAGGACCCATTCAACAAATTGTTTATTTAATAAAACGAATATACAAAAAAAATCAACAATTCGTTAATTTAATACAATTATTATACAATAAAACAAGAATATAAATTAATATTTACATAAATAAAAATAAAAAATGTAAATACTTATATTATTAGACACGAGCCAAACCCAAACCGGAAGTTAAATGGGGTCAGGCGCGCGTGCGTCCGATGAAACCGTCTATACAGTAACATGCTTTTCATTTAGAGTTTTTGTTTTTTATATTTTGGATTTTGCAGGGCATTTTTGAAGTATGCAAAAACATGCAAAACTTCCAGAATACAATTATAATTTCTAAACCAGATTGTGATTACTGTAGATATTAACAGCATTTGCAAAGTGTTATTATGATATACAATACATTTGTATTTTTATTTAGGTAGGCCTACATGCTCTGGAGGTTGTTTTCCATTTTTTTATGTAGTGTTTAGTTGGTTTAATTACAGTTTTTTTCAACTGCTAAACAAGCATTGTTCAATACTGAATCCACATTTTTAAAACTCTTCACATATTCAGCAAAACAGAAGTCTGTGCAGACCAAACTGTGAATAATTTTTCATTTCTTTCAGACAAAATGCATTCATTGAATGAAGTTTTTAAAAATTCCCAAACTCTTTTGTCATTCATACTCCACAACCTGCAAAACACTATATATTTTGAGCACATTTTTCAAATGCTAACACATTGCTTTCAAAATTATTAAAAACACATTCAAACAGAATGATAACACATTTCATGCATTTCTGCAGTAATTATTTTAAAATATATTTTACACATTTATTTTATATTTATTTATTTTATTTTAGAATATTTTAGCAGAAAATTAAGTAAAATTATTTTTTGTGGAGGTGAAAGGTTTATGACCACCATTCACATGACTAGATGACTTTACTGAAGGCAGTAAATGTGCAGTGTGGAAACATTTCTAGGGTTATATGAGATATTCACATTGTACTTTTTAACATACATTGCCAGAGAAGACATTAGATGTGGTTGTGATTAGAACTTGTGGCCAAATGTAAGAGAAAGGGAAGACTAGAACCTACACAGTCATTTACATCGAACGAAAAACTACACATGTTGTTGATGTTTTAAAATTCTTTCTTTCTCTTATATATTTAAAGTAATTATCATTTCAGCCCTGGAATTTCAGGAGTTCCCAGTTCCCACCATATTTTTGTCTTTCTACTGTAATTTTTAGTGCTATACTAAAAATAACAAAATTGCAGCATTTCAGATTCATTCTTTTTATAGCATATTCAATAAAGTCAAAAGTAATTATTTAATATGAAATACTGATTCATTCAAACTTCAAAAATAAAAGTTCATAATTTATGTGAGTGAGTTTTGAAAGTAAGATGAACTGTTTGGCCAACAGTCATGTTGGTAATGCAGACTGTGCATGAAGAGTTGGGAAAATGTGGCTTCGGTATTAAACAATGCTTGTTAGCAGTTGTGTTGTGTTTTAAGGTTTTGAGGAAGTGGGTGATAGTTTTGTAATATAGACTTAATATAGGTTTTTTTATTGGTGCACACAAACTGTAAAGCTGTTGAACTCTCATAAACTTTAAAAGGAGACAAATGTCAGAGCTTTAAAGTCTTTAGCTAAGGAGACTAATCTGAGCACAGTGTGTGATTTTATTGAGATCTCTTATGAATTGCAGTGGAGAGAAAAGTGAAAACACCAGATTCTCCAAGAAAAAGGAGGAACATTTTAGCACAGTATGTGAAGGTTTTAAAATTTTCTGAACTTGAATAAAGACAAACATTTTTGAAAACATGCGAGAAGTAGGAGATTTAAGCTTATGTCTCAATTTGGTGTTCTCTTGATTTAATTTCTGTCTAGGAGAAAGATGAAGGAGATCTCATGTTTGATTTTCCTTTCCTCTGGGATGTCCTATATGGTGAATCACACATAGTGCACTATAGAAAGGAAATAGGGAATGTTTCATACACAGTAAACATGTTGTTCATTGTTCAGTCTTATTTCAAAGTTCAGTTTCAACCTAAAGGGCATGTACTTGCCCACTATGATAAATAGTCAGGGGCGCAGGGAGATGTTTTAGGTTGGGGGTCCTGTCTGTATGAATGTTATGGGTTTAACAAATATGTGACCCTGGATCACAAAACCAGTCTTATGGGTTAATTCTTTGAAATTGAGACTTTTACACCATCTAAAAGCTAAATAAACAATCGTTCTATTGATGTATGGTTTGTGATGTATGGATATGACAATATTTGGCAGAGATACAACTATTTAAAACTCAGGAATCTGAGGGTGCAAAAACAATCTAAATATTAAGAAAATCGCCTTTAAAAATGTCCAAATGAAGTCCTTAGCATAGCATTACTATATATTACTCACAAAAAAATTTTTTACTCACAAAAAGTTTTAATATATTTATGGTAGGAAATTTACAAAATATCTTCATGTAACATGATCTTTACTTCATATCCTAATGATTTTTGGCATAAAAGAAAAATGGCAAATTTTGACCCATACAATGTATTTTTGGCTATTACTACAAATGTTCTCTTGCTACTTAAGACTGGTTGTAATGGTACAGGTATCTGGCAGGTGAGCACGTCACAAAGGTGATGGAGTTGAAGGTAAATTTAATGACAAACACAAGCACAACGATCCAAAAACAGGCATACACAAAAGCGTTTCAAAAGCAGGTAATCAGGTAAGTAATCGGAAAACAGGTAAACTGGTAAGTATTCCACAGCAGGTATTCCAAAACAGGTAATCCAAAACAAGTCATCCAAAACAGGTAATCCAAAAACGGGTAATCCAAAAACGGCATTATTGTTGACATTATTCAACTCAACTCAATTTATATAGTGCTTTTTACAATTTTCATTGTTACAAAGCAGCTATACATGAGACAAAATGACTATAAGCTAAGCATTATTATAAACGAAAAAGTAAGAACAACAAAATGAATAAATACACCCCCATTTCACCCACCATGCAAAAAAATAAAAAAGAATATATGGGACACACAAACATATGCAACCAGCCAACCACATACGCTCATGCTCACATGGTGCATGTGTAAGAAAACACAGGCACACAACACACACTCACTAAACACACACACTTATGCATGCACAAAACACAGACACTCACACACAAGTACATACACACTCACATGCACACATACACAAAACACACAAAACTAGACTAAATTAAATTTCAATGGTAGATAATAGATATACAATTAGCATTAATATTTCAGTAGCTAACTGCAGTTGCAGTTTTGTAGTGAGGACTTCTTTCAGCTCCTTTCAGCTCCACCATCTGGTCTGGGTACAGACTGCATTCTGCTCGCTATGGTAACCTCAGAACATTGAGAAAAAAACTACTGAGAGCAATATACTGTACAACATTCTTTAATGCAACAAGTGCATCAACTGTTTCCGGTTGATCTAACTCAGTGGTCTCCAACGTGGTGCCTGCGGGCACCTGGTAGCCCGCATGAACTCTGTAAGGTGCCCGCAAACACAGGGCTCAACAATAACACTTGATATAATCTGTGACTATATCGATCTGTCAAGTGCTACATCATTATGAAATGTTATTATTAGCACTTGTTTTAAGCTTTAATATATTCAAGTGCAAAAATATGTGAAAGGAAACATAATTTGGTCCTGTGAGCCAAAAAATAATGCATCACATGTTTAAAGTAAAAGTATTTTTTCAACAAGTAGCCCTCTAGATGATTTTATCTCTTCAGGTAGCCCTCGCCTACATATAGGTTGGAGACCCCTGATCTAACTAATGCAGCCTAATAATCCCTTAGAGAATTTGAATTATAGAAGTGGTGTGTATATCATTATTTATACTGCGTGCAATTGTAATGCAATGGGCCAGACTCCTGAAAGTACATAAAGCTTGTAAATTGTTATTGTCTTAAGTGTAATTGAGCTGTTTACTTAAGGTTTTGCTATATGTATTTCCCCTGGCATTTCAAATCAGGTACAAAATAAATACCAGGAAGCACATTTTAGTGTCCAAGGACACCTCGTTCCTAGGTAAGGATCACTGTCGAGTCCAACTATTTTTATTTCAGCAAATAATAGCGTTTTAGACCCGGTTTCTTTATTTCTCCTATTATTAGCAGCCATTTTGCAGTTTAATAAACTGAATCTTACCAGATTTACATTGCTCTTCTAAATGTTACAGTGTTACCCTAATCTTTAAGTTTGTAAGAAATACATCTGCATAGAATGTATCTGTGGCAAGGGGGGCGTGGCCACGCTCCGTCTGGGAGGGCGGAGCTACGATCCGGAGCACGGAGGGTAGCGAGTCCACCACGAGTGGCTTCTAACCTGCTGTCTCTTGTTTCAGTGATTGGGGAGAGGAGGCATAAGAGACGCTGCCGGGGCCGCCTGGCGTGAGAGAAACACGGAGACAGGACACACACATGCACGCGGACGGCGTGCTGAGAGCAGCGTGTTTTGTTTGTTACTTTCTGTTTGTTTGACGTTTTGAAAGCCACCTTTTGATTTATTTTACAATAAATATTATTTGGATTTATTCTGCCGACCCCGCCTCTTTCCTCCTATACTATCGAACGTGTTACACTGGTGCCGAAACCCGGGAGGGAAGAGGAACACCGCTGCCAACATGCAGACTCCGCCAGCCTCGCCCTTTGCGGAGGTGGTTCAGGCGCTCGCGGTTCTTCACGCAGATCAACACCGGGCCACCCTAGCGCAGGAGAAGCGCTTTGAGACTCTCCTGCGCGCCCAATCTGAGGACCGCGAGCTCTTCCGGAGCTGGCTGATGGCGGAACATCGCCCGGCGGACGCTACGTCGCCCCAACCTCCATCCCCACCGCTGCTGCTCCAGAAGATGGGGCCCCTGGATGGTCCTGTTTGAGAGATCTGCGGAGGGGGCGGGCTGGCCCCGCGCAGACTGGGCCGCCCGTCTAGTACCACTGTTGACGGGGGAGGCCCAGCTCGCGGCTCAACAACTGCCGGTCCCGAACCTCTGCATCTATGAGGATCTCAGGAAGGCCATTGAACAACGGGTCGGGTTAACCCCGGAGCAGCAGCGGCTTCGCTTCCGCTCTTTGGAGCTAGGGGAGGGCGACCCGCCGTTCGTCTTGGCTCAGCGGCTCCGGGATGCCTGCCAAAATGGCTGGTGGCCGAGGATAGCGACGTCGACTCTGTGGTGGAGACGGTGGCTCTGGAACAATTTGTGGCGCGGCTTCCGAGGGGGACCGCCCAGTGGGTCCAGTGCCATCGGCCGACGTCGCTGACGCAGGCCACCCAGTTGGCGGAGGACCATTTGGCAGCGTGCGCCGGGGTCGGCGAAACCCCACCTAATTTTTCTTCTTTTCTCCCTTCTCACTCCCCTACCCCTTTTGTTCCAGGTCCGTGGGGAGGGGCATCACAGCGGGTGGCAACCCGCGGCCGAGCGAATACCGGCCCGCCGGCCACCGCGGTTCCCCGCTGGAAGCGGGGGCCCCCACGTGGCGGGAGCCAACCCCCGCACTACACCCCTTCACCCTCCTCTCTCCAATCCCGTGGCCGACTTCCCGCCGCTGAGGCAGGGGGAAAGCCTGGGCCGGTCTGTTGGCGTTGCGGGAATCCGGACGCGCCTCAGGCCGCCCGTGGTCCAGCCGGCCAGTACCAAGTACCAGTGAGTACAGAGGGGGGTACATATCAGGCCTTGGTGGATTCGGGGTGTAACCAAACCTCCATTCACCCAGCCCTGATTCAGTACTCGGCATGGGATACCAGCCGCATGGTTAAAGTGAGGTGTGTGCAAGGGGATGTGGTGAATTACCCATTAATGTCCATAGATATTACATTTCGGGGTAAAAAGCATAGTGTGAAGGTGGCCGTTAACCAGCACCTTCGGCATCCGCTAATATTGGGGACGGATTGGCCCGGTTTTAAAATATTAATGGGATGTTTATGCGCGGATGCTTCCGGGAAAGGACAAAAGCACGGGAGGGGGGCGGTAGCACAACTTGGGGAGGCTGAACCGGGTCTGTTTCAGGGGAACCGAGCGCGATTTTGAGACGCGATCTCTCATCGTGCGATGATTTTCCCCTGGAGCAGTCACGTGACGACTCGCTCAAAAATGCGTTTAACCAGGTCCGCTCTATCGACGGTCAGCCTCTCCAACCTGGGCAACCACCCTCTTACCCATATTTTGCTATTATTAAAGACCGGTTGTATCGAGTGACCCAGGACGCTCAATCAAAGGCAGATACAACCCAGTTGGTCGTACCAAGGGGCCGTCGGGAAATGCTTTTCCAGGCGGCCCATTCTAATCCTATGGCAGGACATTTAGGTCAAAACGCAACACTATATCATCTAACGGCCCGTTTCTTTTGGCCGGGCATCCACGAGAATGTGCATGTCGTGAATGCCAGTTGGTTAACCCACCAGCCACCCCAAAAGCATCATTGTGCCCTCTTCCTTTAGTTCAGGCCCCCTTCGAACGAATTGGTATGGACCTGATCGGGCCGTTAGAGCGATCTGCACGAGGGCATCGTTTTGCATTATTGTGTCATTGTAGATTATGCAACCCGATACCCAGAGGCGTTGGCGCTCCGCAGCATTTCAGCAAAGAGTGTTGCGGAAGCCCTCTTCTCATTGATCTCCCGCGTGGGAATCCCCAAAGAGGTTCTCACGGATCAAGGCACAGCGTTTATGTCACGCACATTGCGCGAACTGCATGGATTATTGGGCATTAAAACGGTCCGAACAAGCGACTATCACCCACAAACGGACGGCTTGGTCGAACGTTTTAACCGTACGTTAAAAGCCATGATCCGGAAGTTCGTTCACGAGGACGCCAAAAATTGGGATAAATGGCTAGAGCCTCTGTTATTTGCTGTCCGCGAGGTCCCGCAAGCCTCCACGGGATTTTCTCCCTTCGAGTTGATCTACGGCCGCCAGCCCCGCGGGGTTCTGGACGTCCTAAGAGAAACTTGGGAGGACGGACCGTCCGCTAGCAAAAACGAAATTCAGTTTGTCCTCGACCTGAGAACAAAACTCCACACGCTGGGGCGGCTATCGATGGAGAATTTGTTACAGGCCCAGGACAGACAGAGACAGCAATATGACCGAGGCGCTAGATTACGCAAATTTACACCGGGAGAAAAAGTACTCGTTTTACTCCCTACATCGAGCACAAAATTACTCGCCAAGTGGCAAGGACCCTTTGGGGTCACACGGCGTCTAGGAGACCTCAATTATGAAGTAATACGACCGGATAGGAGCGGGGCACATCAGATATATCACCTCAACCTCCTCAAAAAATGGAATGAGGCTGACGCTGTGATGCTGGCGACGGTGGTGAGTAGAGAGGATGATCTCGGGCCGGAGGTTTGCAAACCTGGTCAATACATCGCCCTCGGCTCCGGGGGAGATCACCTCTCACCCTCCCAGATCACAGACGTAACTCGTTTACAGGCACAATTTGCCGATGTGTTCTCGCCCCTACCCGGCCGGACTACCCTTATCGAACACCATATTGAGACCACGCATTATTGACGTGGTGGTTCGCAGCCGGCCATATCGTTTACCAGAACACAAAAAAAAGGTGGTTCAAAAAGAAGTAAACGCTATGCTCGATATGGGAGTAATCGAGGAGTCCCACAGCGATTGGGCGAGCCCGATAGTTTTAGTTCCCAAAACCGACGGCTCAGTACGCTTCTGTGTGGACTATCGCAAGGTGAACGCTGTGTCGAAGTTCGACGCCTATCCCATGCCGCGTATTGACGAGTTGCTGGATCGTCTAGGTTCGGCTCGCTTTTATTCGACACTGGATTTAACGAAAGGATATTGGCAGATCCCCTTATCTCCCCTATCCAAAGAAAAGACCGCTTTCACCACGCCGTTCGGATTACACCAATTCGTCACACTTCCGTTCGGCTTATTCGGAGCCCCGGCCACTTTTCAGCGTCTGATGGACCGTATTCTCCGGCCCCACGCAGCATATGCCTGAGAGCCTGAGAGCGGTCCTGAATTCGCTGAGAGCGGCGGGTCTCACGGCTAACCCGAAGAAGTGTGCGGTTGGGCGTGTGGAAGTAAGGTATCTGGGCTTCCACTTGGGTCACGGACAGGTGCGTCCCCAAATTGACAAGACGGCAGCGATTGCAGCCTCTCCGAGACCCAAGACCAAAAAGGAGATTACAGGAGATTTATCCCCAACTATTCGACGCTTACCAGCCCGTTAACCAACCTTACTAAAAAGGATGCGCCAGATACCGTCCAGTGGACGGAGCCGTGCCAGCGGGCTTTTACCCAAGTGAAGGCTGCCTTGTGCGGCGGCCCTCTATTGCACGCTCCTGATTTTAATCTGCCCTTTATTTTACAGACGGACGCATCGGACAGAGGTCTGGGGGCGGTCCTGTCCCAGGAGGTAGAGGGTGACGAACGGCCGGTGCTGTACATCAGTCGCAAGCTCTCTCGGAGAGAGACGATGTACAGCACCATCGAGAAGGAGTGTTTGGCGATCCGGTGGGCCGTCCTCACCCTCCGTTATTATCTCCTGGGCCGGGCGTTCACGCTCTGTTCGGACCACGCACCCCTCCAGTGGCTCCACCGCATGAAGGATACCAACGCGCGGATCACTCGTTGGTATTTAGCTCTTCAGCCCTTCAAGCTCCAGGTGGTCCACAGACCGGGGACACAGATGGCTGTAGCCGACTTCCTCTCCAGGAAGGGGGGGGGAAGCTGCAGTCCGGATGAGGCCCCGGCCTGAGTCGGGCGGTGGGGGTATGTGGCAAGGGGGCGTGGCCACGCTCCGTCTGGGAGGGCGGAGCTACGATCCGGAGCACGGAGGGTAGCGAGTCCGCCACGAGTGGCTTCTAACCTGCTGTCTCTTGTTTCAGTGATTGGGGAGAGGAGGCATAAGAGACGCTGCCGGGGCCGCCTGGCGTGAGAGAAACACGGAGACAGGACACACACATGCACGCGGACGGCGTGCTGAGAGCAGCAAGTTTTGTTTGTTACTTTCTGTTTGTTTGGCGTTTTGAAATCCACCTTTTGATTTATTTTACAATAAATATTATTTGGATTTATTCTGCCGACCCCGCCTCTTTCCTCCTATACTATCGAACATGTTACAGTATCCTATCCTGTACCTCAGTGGTTAGAGCATGGTGCTAGTAACACCAAGGTCATGGGTTTGATCCCAGGGGTTACACTAACAAAATTGTATAGTATAATGCAATGTAAGTCGTTTTGGATAAAAGCATCTGTCAAATGCATATGTGTAATGGTAAAAGAAAAAAGGTATCTTTTCCAATACTTCACATTAACGGTTACAAAACGTTGGAAAAACTTTACATTTACGCAACATTTATGTTATGGTATGGTTCAACAAAAACAACTTACCTGACTCTGATGTGAAATGGATAGCAAACATCCACATTTCAGTATTCCGTTTGTTTCAGCAAATTGCAGTGATTCATTAGCTTTAATCATTAGTCTTTAAAAATATGACATTATTGGCCGAAGCAAAACTACATGTGGCAACATATGCTTCCCATCCGACTCAGTTGTAAAAAAGACAAATTTAGTACAAAATAAGTTTACTTTTTCTCTCAATACAACAAAGAACCAAACACAACATCTCCACATTCAATTTAACAAACTACAATAGACAGCAAATGCACACACCGGTGCAAATGAGCACTCATTCTTTACAGCAAGAAAGGTAGGTTTAATGACAAAATACAAGAACTAACTACACATAGAAGTTTACCATACAAAACTGGTATTCTAAACAGAGACAGGAAAATGAACAAAGGAACAGGGTGAGTATTTATGCAGTCCGGGTGATGATGGTGATGGCTGACAGGTGTGGGTAATTGCAGACGTGGGACAAGTGAAGGAACGTGGAGTATGCTGGTTAGTGTAGTTCAAGGGGGAAACAGGAGAGACAGGCTGGGGAACAGACAGGAACTGTTACAGTACTCCCCCCTCCCGGAAGGCGCCTCCTTGTGCCTAAAGGGCTTTCCAAACTGAAGACAATGCGATAATGCCGAGCGAATCACAGATGATTCATGGTTTCACAGTGAGCGTGAAACGATTCATCGCCTTCTGCAACTTCTCACTTGCCCGATAGGTGGAGCTGACGTCAGTGTATTTTGAGCCAGCTCACTAAGTTTTTAAACTCACCATCTATTTCCATTTGTTCAGCAATTCCTTGCCACAGCGCTTCCTTTTTGTTCATGTTTTTGTAGTCTGTGTGACTTTTATCAAAAAGTTCTCTCTTCTCCGACAGTAAGAGCTCATCTGTATACAGTTCTTTTTCTCAGATGTTTACACTGGTTTTCAAAACAGCTTTTTGTGCTCCAGCGCCACCATGTCGCTCGTTTGTGTAACAACACAGTGGCTCCGGGCATGTGATATAAATCACCGATCTCATTGGTCGTGTGTTTCGTCGCGGAGAGGCAGGGGGCAAATCGACACACTGGTTGAACTGAAAACGCATCGCTTTCTCGCCGCCGATTCATCGCGTGCACTGTGAAAGGCTTCGTGGGGATCTATTGTTTTTATTCCAGCACCCCATCGCGTCTCAAAATGGCCTCGCTGTATCGCGTCCAGTGTGAAAAGCCCTTAAGATGTAACAACTGGGGAGGGAGCAGGCTCATGGAGGGCACACGGGACAGGAAGCCTCCAGGACGGTATTCCAAGCACAGGGGATCAGGGGGCCATAGAGGTGCCGGGAGCTTCAGGGGGGCCTGGGAGGTGCCGGGAGCTTGGGCGGCCACAGGGGCGCTGGCCATTCAGGGGGCCTTGTTGTGGCTGGGACGGTGGAGTTGGGAGTATCGGAGATGATGGCTGCCGTGGTCGTTATGGTGGACCCGTGAGAGTCAGGGATGGTGGTGAAACACGCAACCGTAGCGGTGGAAGTGGGCATGGAGGAGGAGGCAGTTGGAAAAGACTCTGAGGATCGGCCACAAGCAGCACCTCTTAGCAGCAGTCGTCCTGGCATCTCCAACGTCCTCACAACAGCCAGACTGCTGCTAAGAGGTGGTTCTCGGTCCTCAGAGTATTTTCCAATGAGGTAGGACTGGCCACTGCAGTGAGGGTATGGGAGTCCCCCAAAAAAATGTCCTTGGGGACTTCCCAGGGTGCTCACGCAACCACGGCGCATTCCAGCGCCAACGCCACAATGGCCACCGTGGTGGACTCTGGGGAAGGCTCAGAAGGCTGGGTGGAAGGCTCGGAAGGCTCAGATGAAGGAACGTGGAAGATGCTGGGTAGTGTAGTCCAAGGGGGAAACAGGAGAGACAGGCCTGTCACAAAGGCAAGGGTTCAGGATTCGGGGTTCGGGCAGAAGAGCACACCACAGGATTTCAGCAGGCAAACAGGTTTATTCCACAGGTAAATAATCCAAACGGGTAACAAACAACAGAATAACAACATAATACCGGACTCAGAACAAAGGACAAATGGCAACTTAAATACACACAGAAACACAAAACAGGTGCGAGTCCAAACAAGGTGCAGGTGCATATAATAATCAGAAGTGGCTGATGGGGTGCAAGGCATTCTGGGGGGTGTAGTCCGGTGACGAAAACAGGTGGCAGACAGGAGTGTTACAAGGCCGGTGAAAAGACGGGGAAATCGCCGCACTGCTCCGTAAATGAAAAAATAGGATAGAGAAAGCCGTGTCAAAATGCTTTCTATTGACATATGGTGATAGGACAATGATGTTGTGGCCAAGATATAACTATTTAAAACTCTGGAATCTGAGGGTGCAAAAAAATCTAAACATTGAGAAAATCGCCTTTAAAGTTGTCCATTGGAGGCGCTGTGGCAGGCCGTTGCTAGAAACAGGTTTGATTGCTCTATTTTGGCTTACCGCTGTAATGACGTTGTGGAGAATAGATTAACCTTTACATAGATACCCAAAAGCGGCAGCAGCCACAAGTGAAGGTTGTAGGCGTTTTCGGACATTTTTGTTAGCGATTTTGCTGCATCCACTCACAAAAATAAAGTTTTAATATATTTAATGTAAATTTACAAAATATCTTCAAGGAACATGATCTTTACTTAATATCCTAATGATTTTTGCCATAAAAGAAAAATCAATAACTTTGACCCATACAATCTACCTACAATGTTCTTGTGCTACTGGTTTTGTGATCCAGGGTTACATATGTGAAGAACAAACTTAATGTCTGTTTATTACATGATGCAGTTACACGAATGCAGTCATAAATGAAGCAATATTCACAAAACAAAATAGAATAAACCTAAAACTAAAAACATTCCCGTCTTTGTTTTATTGCTTCCAGTATGAATAAAACAGACACTACATAAGTGTTAACACTATATAAACGTCATATTGCTGCATTTGAAATAAAATAAACAAATATTACTTGTAATAAGATTTGTTGAGGTGGGAGGAAGGAGGCAGAGTCGGCGAGGTAAAATCCAATAATTATATAATAATCAAAGAAAGACGGCCTCAAAACACCAGCCAAACAGAAACAAACAAACTCAGTATCGCCACACGCCCCTGCGTGTGTGTGCTAAAGCCCCACTAAAAAGGGTCTAGAACCGCCCCTGATACATATCAATAAGTTGTTCAGGGCAGGACTAAATTAAAAATAAACCTTAATTTTAAAAATTCCTCTTATTTTTTGCCACATTTTCAGCATTTTCCAGATTCTGCTAGGGTGGATGTAAACATTTGACTTTAACTGTATATATATATATATATACACTATACACTACGATTACTGGACACACTGATCTAAACTAAAATTTCTATTTTAAATTAGCTTTGGTCTAAATAACTAAATACAAATTCTAAAGTGAAAGTGACCAGATATGGTGATCCATACATTTATGTGCCCTCTGCATTTAAGCCATCCAGTGAGTCGTGAACACACACACCCGGAGCAGTGGGCAGATATCATTGCAGCAACCGGGGTGCAAACGTAAGGTGCCCTGCTCAAGGGCACATCAGTCGTTATCTGCCGGTACTGAGAATCGAACGGCAACCTTCTGGTTAAATGTTTTGATTTAACCATGATTATGCCTTATATAAATTAGAATATTTTAGTTTTTTAAACATTAACACAAACTTAACAAAAAACATAACCTGTGTGCATATTGAGACAAAACAATCACACTGATATATTTTAAGATATGCCAGTGCAAGTTATTTTCGATCAAATTACATCTCTAACATTTAAGTTAGACTAGTCCTAGACTAAAAGAAATGTAAGAGCTGTCCAAACTGAAAACAACTTGCACTGACATATCTCAAAATACATCAGTTCCTTTTTGTTGTCTCAAAATGCACACAAGTAATGTTTTTAGTAAGATATGTTTGTTAAAACGACTTAAATTTCCCAATTAAACTAAGGCATAGTCTAGGTTTAAGCAAGCTAATCCCTGCCTGGGAAACCACCCCTCAAAGTTTGGATAACAGACTACTAACAAACCTATAACATGAGATGTTTGGTTGGTTTGTGACATTTATACTGAAACCTAAGGATCCAGAAATCCTGAGAATTGCATTTCAGATGAGAATTTGATGACATGATTTTAGTACATTATGTCTACTCCCGTTTAAAATGTCAGTGAGTCAAAAATAATAACATTACCATTAATGTGGAGACAGTGATTTAGGTCTATGGAAAGATTTAAACTTGTCCCAAAGTTCAATTTATTTATCATTAGTGTACACTTGTTTCCGTGCGAACGGTGCGATACAAGTGAGTATGGTTGGATTGTACCTGCGAGTGAATCTAAAAAGCTGGAGTAGGTCAAGTCCCGCCCACTAAGGGGTCCAGCTCCACCCATTTGACTCTGTAGCGAGCACCCTCTCGCGGAAGAGGCGCACGTGGATAGCAAACTTTTCTATCGGCTACAGCAAAAAGTCGCGTGCATGTTTTAGTAGGACAGGTGCTTTCGAAAAATATGCATTTTAAATTTAATGTGCGGTGCAGTTTTCAGCGATGCTGGTGTTTTCTTGCTTATGCTGGTTAAGGAGTTGTACAATATCTTCATTGAAAACAGACGAGGAGGAACGTTTCTTTCAGTAGCCAAGAGTCTGTACTTCACTTCATTATGGTGGACAAGGGTCCAATTCTGACTTCTGCTATTATTTTCTACCTGTCCATTGGGGCAGCAATATTCCAAGTTCTAGAGGAACCGAACTGGGAATTCGCAGTGGAGCATTATAAATCAGAGAAGGAGAAAATATTAAAACAATACCCATGTCTTACAAAGGCTGACTTGGACCACATCTTAGAGGTAGGATTACCACTGTTCACGTATTGCAATTTTTACAATAAAAGTTATGTAATATTAGGTTTTACTTGATTATAACCTAACCTCTTGCAAATTTAATGCACAGGTTTTTTTAAATCAGTTACTCGTGTTTGATATTACCGCCTACCATGTTTTAAAAACTTTTTTATGCTTTGATGTTGGCACAAATGTACATTTTGTGTGGGTAGCATTTGAATTAAGTAAGCTTTCAAAAGATAAAAATATTGTAACTAGATAAAACGTGTAGAAACAAGTCTTATGTCTCCTGTGCCAAACCCCCCCCCCCCCAACTTCATTGATGACTCTGCAAACTGTTTTCACATTCCCTTCTTTCACATCTTTGTTTAAAATGCATGAGGGACAGAGTGATGTGAAAGACATGCAGGTAACACTGTGCGGGTCTGCTTTGTCTCATGCTTTGTCTCATGGGACATTTGAGGTTGTCTGTCAGCTGTGGAAACTGTACACCAAATGGCTCCAACAGAGAAGGCAATATCACTTACTGCATAACTGTATAACTCACAACAATGAAAATGTAAAAAGCCATATATTTCAGAAACATCAGAAATAACAAAACATATCAAATTCCCATCAAATAATTACAGGGTGTTGTAGTGTCTCACTGGATTCATGGTTTCATCCTAACCTTTTTAATATTGTGGTCGTTTTTTGTTATGGCTGTATGATTTATGATAATATTATAGGAATCTTTAAAACAATATACATTGCAAAATTGAATTTATTGCTTTCATCAGTTATCTGCTCCAGACTCCAGCATTTATAGCCAGAACATATTCTTTTTGCTAACCATTTTGTTAGCAGTTTACAATTGCTTTGACATTTCGGTTTAAATTTGAACTGTGATATAATGGACATTTAACATCTTATTTTGCTGCTGCTTAATGCAACAACACAAGCTTCGACATGAATTTACTCATCTGTAGAAACACCTGTTTGCTAAATAACTCTGAACTACCCTCAAGGTTAACTGCATACTTGGATAACTGCAAAACTGCATGTCATTCATCCATTGAATCTGTGAGGAATTAAGTGTTTGTAATTTTGAAGCAATAACTGACAAACCAGAAGTTAAATAGCAGCACATACGTGGTTGCAGAACTGAGAATGTTATATTAGCAATAGCATCTTTGTATCACATTTACTTTTTTCTGATAAATTAATAAAGGTCCATTTATTTTGTGACTTTTGCGTTTGTCTAAATGTTTTTTGCATGTATTGTGTAGATGTACTTTACAATAGTTTCCAGGTAAAATTCTGTGCAGGCTTTTTGTCTTTTGCATGTTCAGTGTACATTAAATTTGTTTGGAAAGAGGAAACAGAATCTGGTTATAGGTTAGCTATGTGTAGCAATAAAGCAACATAACTGGGCAATTTCTGTCTATTATTGGCATTCCCCAAAATGACTCGCAAACAAATTACTCTTTTGAACTGATTCGTTGAAACTGTTGAAACTTTAGTCACTAGCAAATATAAATGATCAGTGAATCATTCAAAGCTCAGTGAAGGATAAAAAGCTTTATTTGATTTAAAAACATTTCTGTTTGGTTGGAAAAAAGTAATGTATTATAACTTAGTAATTGTCATTTTTATCTAATTTTTATGTTTTAATATGTAAAGTATTTGGTTAAGCCTCTTAAAGGTATGGTAGGTCTACACGTTTGTGTGTGTACAAGATAAGGATTGTACCACCTCCGCCTCATTTTGAGCCTGGAAAAACTCTGGCAGGGGTCCCCATACTTAGTCCTAGAGCCACTGTCCTGCAGAGTTTAGCTCCAGCCCTAATCAAACACACCTGAACCAGCTAATCAAGTGCCCTGTTTACACCTGGTATTAAATCATTGTGCTTAGTAAACTTTTAGGTCTTTAGCTGGTAAAGCTTAAATCCTGTTTGGCTACCGTGTCTCCCGTAATGTTTACGCATCGTCCGAAGGCGGAGAGTATGCATTCTTTTGTGGCTGCTCGAACGCATTCAAATGCATGAGCATTTACACCATGAATACAATCTGGTCGAATGCATTATCACAACCTCTGGAAGATCAAAAAGTTTTACACACTGTTTACACCTGTATCATTTAGCATCATCCTCTTGTGCTCCAATCCGATATTTGTATCGAGTATCGGCGTCGATACTGAATAAAATTCTAGATTGGGTATCGGCAACAATTGCCCCGATCTGCACTTAAAACGCTTTTGCGCGGCGGCTGTGCTGTGCGCAGTGTGTGACGTCATACGCTAGCAACTAACATACGGAGCATAAAGCAGCGAACAGCATGGAGCAAGCCAAAACATCTGCGATTTGGAGGCATTTTACAAAAAACGTATAATACTACAAATGTCAATTTAATGATTTCATAACAAAGAGCATGCAGAGTTCAGAAAGAATTCAGAAATTTGGTTTAATAAATAATTCGCTAAACTTGTGAACAAATTGTTTGTTAATTTGTTTTACAGGGTTAGGATATTATTGTTTAAGTCAAGCCTGATGTCTTGCAAAGTAGGGATCCGAACATATGTGAATATGTGGAATATGGCCAAATACATTTCTAAAGTCTGATGCGATCAAGAAACAACCAGTGCGGAGAGCATACAGCTTATCAAGTAATTCAGCACTTTTAACATTTTACCTTTGGATCGGTACTCCGTACCGGCCAATACTGAATCTCAGGTATCGGAATCGGTATCGGAAGCAAAAAAGTTGGATCGGAGCATCCCTAGTGTAAACATCCACAAGATCCCACTATATCAATACCACAATTTTGCTTGTTTTGGTATTTGAAACGCTGCTGTTCCAAAGTTCACCGCTATGTGGCAGCATGTCACAGAACTGATGCAAAACCGACAACATGAAAGAACAAGATGAATCTCTCTACAAGCACTTTGGACCATTTAAAATGAGACACTGTGAGTGATTTATTACAAATTTGGCTCTTTCTACTTTTACAGAGAGATCTTTAGATTGTGCTACAATGTATACATGCTGCACGATGCGTCTTTACATCCCCATTCAACGGCACACATACATATTTTTTTTAAATTATGTATTTAAAATAATTATCTTCGTCTCTGAGTTGTGACGTGCAGGCGCAGCCAGCGATGCAGTAGATTGTGTGTGGCAAGCAGCTCCGCGGCTGGCAGGAGCAACCCAAACTGCAAAAAAGTGGAGGTGATTGGTGGATGGATGCAGACATCCTTAAGGTGCGTACACACCAGACGCGAATGAAGCGGTAAGCGCGAATGATTTACATGTTAAGTCAATACAAACGCGCATAGTATGGAGTGAAAACAATATCAAAACCTCCTACAAGTGCACGAGAGAAACCCACACACACGCACAAGAATCCACAAATGCACGCGAGAGATCCACACACGTGCACACGAATCCACAAATGCACGCGAGAGATCCGCACACAATCCACAAATGCACGCGAGCAATTCATGTACTTGGCTATCCACACACACGCACACAATCCACAAATGCACGCGAGAGATCCACACACGCACACAATCCACAAATGCACACAAGAATCCAGACAAAGGCAATAAGTGCATTGTATCTTTGCTTACAGTATGCACAAGTTTTGCCTTAAAGTCAGTGAATATAAGCTTTTGTATTTGTGGAATCTTTTGAGACTGTCATTCCGCAGCTTAAACTCACAAATGCGCACACGCCTATCTGTACCCAGTACCTTCAAAGATGTCATTTGGAGTCTTCACGCTGTCCTCAGGAAGACGCTAATGGACTTCAAGTGCACAACGTGTTACATGTTTCACTAAAAATCACTGAAATGTATGTATGTGTATATATATCTTTATGCCCAGGTATTAAATAATAAAGTTTCTGAAAAAGTACATAAAAACAACACCACAAGCTGTTATTAAGGCCAAAGGAGGCCATGCAAAATATTATTTTTTTATGATGTGAATAATGATTATTTAATTGTTTTAGTTTGTTATTTGCCGAATACATGACAATAACATTTTTAGTTTTAAGCAAGTTTTTGACAGACAGGTAGCCATATATAAAACAGTAATTCATTACAAGCAGTGTTGTTACTAAAAACAACCATTTGAGCTTGAGGAATCGTGACATTGTCTTGTTTAATATCAAACACATCGCTCGCGTGCATTTGTGGATTGTGTGCGTTTGTGGATTGTGTGCGTGTGTGTGGATAGCCAAGTACATGAATTGCTCGCATGCATTTGTGGATTGTGTGTGGATCTCTCGCGTGCATTTGTGGATTGTGTGTGGATCTCTCGTGTGCATTCGTGTAGCGTGTGTGTAGATCTCTCGCGTGCATTTGTAGATTCTTGTGCGCGTGTGTGGATTTCTCGCATGCATTTGTGGATTCGTATGCGCGTGTGGATCTCTTGCGTGCATTTGTGGTTTTGTGTGTTTGGGTTTCTCTCGTGCATTTGTAGGAGGTTTTGATATTGTTTTCACTCCATAGCATAGACATACTGCGGCGCGATTCGCGTGAATTAACCGTTGAAAAATCTGGACTTTGGCCAAAAATTCCGCGGTTAACACCGCGTTAACCAATCAGGAGCTTGCTCAAGTAGTGACGCAAGTGGAGGCAGAACTCCGGAAAAAAACAATGGAGGACAAACTCATTGTCGCTGTGTGTGTGTGTGTGTGTGTGTGTGTGTGTGTGTGTGTGTGTGTGTGTGTGTGTATGTGTGTGTGTGTGTGTGTGTATATATATATACACAAGGTTCAGAAAGAAATAATTGATTCAGTCAGTGTGGAAGAACTTGGTCTGCATAAAGCCAAGTCCTGAACCCAGCTGAACATCTTTTGGTGTCATTTTAAATGCAGACTTTGAGCAAAGAACTCATCACCAAACACCAATGACTTAAGCACAGAAGTCGTCATTTTGGGACAGGAACAGGGGCTTTTGAAACAGTTTTAAATTGCATTTCAACAAATTGCATTAAAAGGAATTTTGTTTCCATCTCTGTTGCAGCAGTTTTGAAAGCACCTTTTTTCTGTTCCAAATTGGCTGTACCCCTGTGTACAAGCCATTGATGTGGAGTGATGAGTTTTTGGCTCAAAGACTGCATTTAAAGTCACACCAAAGGTGTTCAGCTGGTTTCACGACTTGGTTTTATGCAGACCAGTCAAGTTCTTCCACACTGACTGAATCAATTTTTTCTTTTTGAACCTCGTCTCATACACCGAGGCATTGTCATGATGGAATAGAAAAGGCTCTTCTCAAACTGTTGCTATTAAATTAGAAGCACACAATTCCATAGAATATCATGATATGCTGCAGCATTAAGATTTGTACTCATGGAAATTACTAAAGTCATCCAACCTGTTTATTATATAGGGTGACCCAATACTTTTGGCAATATAGTGTATGTTAAGGGCTGTTGGGGACACTGGCACAGTCTGGTACTATGGACAGCCTTTTGAAAAGTAGCAGTTTGTTCCAATAATACATTACTTTTTAATTTAATAGTGCAATATTTGCTCTAATATTGTGCCTACTTTTTCATTAAAACAAAAATTTAAAAAAAAAAGTTAATGTCTGTCTAATGACATGTCTGATCATGAAAATGTTTATGTTGAGATATAGTCAATAAATATATATTCAGGATTTACATTTATATATTCAAACTTATAACTATATATTCAGGGTTTACATTTATATATAAAAAATTTACATTTATATATTCAGGACTTACATTTATATTTTCAAACGTATAACTATATATTCAGGGTTTACATTTATATATTCAAACTTATAACTATATATTCAGATTTACATTTTTATATTCAGGGTTTACATTTATATATTCAAACGTATAACTATATATTCGGATTTACATTTATATATTCAGGGTTTACATTTATATATTCAGACTTATAACTATATATTCAGATTTTATATAATTATTTCCTGTTTGGCCCCCATAATATAAATATATATATATATATATATGTGTGTGTATATATATATATGTATATATATATATGTGTGTATGTATGTGTATATATATGTATATATATATATATATGTGTGTATGTATGTGTATATATATATATATATATATATACATATTTACACATATTTACAAGCTACCCTCTCAACAAAATCCATGTCAGCCATTTTCGCAGCGAGACTGGAGCCGCCTGGCAGAAGCCTCTCCCATGATGTGAATTTGCGTCTGTTGTGAAGTGAATTTCATGCGCGAATGAAGCGAATAAACTAAAAATGTTCAAGCGTCAAACTACGCTATTCGCGCAAGTCGCGCTTAGTGAGAACACCCTGTCAGCGTGGTAATCAATCATCCCATAGGTTTATGTGCAGGTCAATCAAAAATGAAAGCCATTTAATTGGTAAGATCAGATTGTTTCAATGATTATGCATCAAATTTACATTTCACTATCTTCAACATGGGAATTGTTATGCTAGAGAGTTGACACACTGCTAAAATCTGCTGAAATGTTGGGAGAGTGGGGCTCAAAAAAGAAAAAAACTTAAGAGACAAAAAGCAGCAAAGACAGGAGTTCAAAGTTTTCAGGATATTTTACAAAAGCTGATGAAGACGGAGGGGACCAGGCCTAACAGGTCATCCTGTCCGCCAATTTTAGGTTAGTTTGGTTGTTAACTTGATGCATATTAATTTTAATAATTGCATATTCATTTATTATAACAATAATAGGTCTGTCGCAGACATCTCAGTTAGTCTACTAATCATCATGAAGTTTTCTTTCGCATCTTGTATATGTTCTTACACTGTCAAAAACACAAAAGGTTCACATAAGCATAGTCTGTTGTGTCTTAAACAAATGTATATTCCCATTAAAAGGAATTAGCCTTAAAGTGACAGTAACCCAATAAATCTGTGTCATATATTAAAGAGAAAATGAAACTTTTGTAGCTTAATTGCAATAGAAATTACATATTTATTTTTTACAGTAAAGACTGCGCAGTGTTTTATTTTTGATTGTTCAGTTTTCATCTTGAATGCTACTGTTAAATAGACCTCTTTTAAAATTTGAATTGTTGTTTAAAATGTTATTGTTAAAGTGTAAAAATAAAAATAATATAATAATTTTTATTATTATAATAATAAGTAACACAGTTGTTATAGCTATTTATGCAGTTTTGTTAATATTTTTTCATTTAATTTATTTTGGGGCTGGTTATTGATCACCTATGGTACCGATGTGGTAGCCAACCCTATTAAGCAGTACCAGTAAGAGTAGTAATATCCTAATAAGACTGCATAAAGCTGATGTAACAACTAGGGCTGGGCCAATAAACGATATCATATCGAATCACAGTAAAATTTATTTTGATAACTATGATAAGCTGTTGCCATTTTAACTCGATATGGATTCATTTTTACGGCCAATCAGACAGCAGAAATAAACGCGACAACAGCCAGGCAGTGTCAATTTACAAAGTCCTGCATAGTGCACTTGGCACAGAATACTCGACACAAGGAGGAAAACATGAAGGGGCGGCAATGAAAGTGAAACTAACTTTGAGCTGTCATCACACAGTTTACAGAGCGTCTTAATTTCGTTCGCATTAGCCGGTAAAACACAACAAACCTGAGGTGCGACATCAAGCGAGTTAGCCTGAAACTCATTGCAAAGGCAAGACGTTAAAGGGATAGTTCACTCAAAAATAAAAATTCTGTCATCATTTAGTCACCTTTAAGTTGCTCCAAATCTGTTTACTTTTCTTTGTTCTGATAAACAGAGATAGATATTTGAAAGAATTCTTGTGACCAAACAGTAGGTGGACCCCATTGACTACCATAGTAGGACAAATGACTTGTTTCTGGTAAACAAAATGAGATATTTTGAAGAATGTAGGACAGCAAAATGTCCGGGGGCTCCTTTGTCTACCATTGTTATTTTTCCTACTATGGTAGTCAATGGGGTCCACCTACTGTTTGGTCACAATCATTCATCCAAATATCTTTCTCTGTGTTTAACCAAACAAAGACATTTTACAGATGTGGAACAACTCGAGAGTGAGTCATTAATGACAGAATTAAAATTTTTGGGTGAACTATCACTTTAACATATGCGCTAGGGATGTAACGGTAGACGTATTCGAATCGAACCGCTTCTGAACAGGACCTTCGGCGCAGAGGTGCTCATGTGCGCGATCGCAGAGTGGACAACATCAGGTGACGTGATGTTACACTAGGAGTTAATTTGTGTTTTCCTGATACTGTCAGTTCTGAAGAATAAATCCATATAGACTTGATTTCAAAGCCGCAATGCAAAGCGATGCATCAGAGATGTGGGAATAATAAGGCTTAAATCCGAATGAGAGCATGTGTAAACGAGCTGTTTACAAAGGAAAGAGCAATACAACTAATTTAATCTAAAACATAAGCATCCCACACAAGTTTGCTTTTGGTTGGCTAATTTTCTATTACAGTGTGCTGCTTGCTTTCTATGCTGCACAGTTCACCGTACACCAGTGATGCGTTTCTGCTTGAATGATTCGGTTTAAAGACTGTTTCCTTAAAGGGACAGTTTACTCAAAATATCATCTTTCCTGTTCATTCAAATATAATGTATTCTAACATCGTTTATTTACCCTTATGTTGTTGAAAACCTGTATATGACTCTTCTGTGAAACAAAAGAAGAAATTTTGAGACTTGTCTTAATGGTTTTTTGTCCATAAAATGAAATTCAATGGGGTTCAGTGTTGTTTGGTTAACATAGTTCTTTAAATTATCTTCTTTTATGTTCTGCACAATTAATCGTCACAAAGGTTGACATAAGAATGAGTGAATGATGACAGGATTTGATGAGACACTCATTCTTTATTAATATTATCAACAATTGATTTCATGGTAACATGTAAGATGGAGCTAGAACAACATAAGACTTTAGGATGCAAAATATCGCCTGGATATCGTTATTGGGAAATCCCAGAAAATATCTAGATGTCATTTTTTTGCCAATATCGCACACCACTGACCGGGATGTGAGAGTTGCAGAGGAGATAATTTAGGTCGTTAAAGCACTACAAATCCTCACAACACTAATGAGCAGTGAATCCACTCCTTCAGTATCTTCTGCAGAAAGAGGTTGCCTCATACAAGGCAGCTGACTGTATTTCACTGGATTCCAACCCACTTGTATGGTGGAGGACCAATGATTCTACATATCCTTGTATTGCCAAGTTAACCTTGCTGTACCAGCTACCTCTGTTCCTAGTGAAAGGGTATTTTCAACAGCATGCTGCTGTTTGCATGTTGAAATAAAGCCATTAAAACGCCAGGCACTGCTGAAAATGCTGGCTGCACGTGCATATGAGCTGAGCATTCTACCCCCAAGTTGAGCATTTTTCAACTTTGGAGCGTGGTAAAAACACCAAGCGCCAGCAATGAGCATAGAAAACCCGTCAGCTGCAGGCGGAAATGGACACACTTGGCCTTGGTGGACACCCCCCCCTTCTTTTCCAATTCAATATTATCAGTTAACGGTTAATGTTCGGATAATCGGCGTCAGTTTTCGGTAGGAAAAAAATTAACCGAAATGAGCATTACTAGTGGAGAGACACGTCTGACTTTAAAATTGAAGACGCCGCGCTTGATTTATAACTGCGCCACTCGCAAAGTGTTGTCAAATACTAATTAATTGATAATGAAATTCGTTGACAACTATTTTAATTATTGATTTTATTGATAAGTTGTTGCAGCCATACTTATGTTTGACGACTCATATTTTACTGTTATGTATGGAAAACGTTTGTGCTTCACCATAGCGTTAAGAGATCAGGTTTTGGTTGCACCCATTTGACGTCACGTATTTTGACATATTTTTTTTTAGTTTATGAATAATAAGACAGTTACACTGTTTTTAAATTTCACATTTATGAAGTCAATGCCATTGTTAATATATTAAGCCATAGATCTCTCTATACCTGAGGTTCCCTTTAATGCTTTGTTTGAGTGTTGGCTCCTTTAGTGAATTGTAAAATTGCCTGCTGTGATAATCAAAGTGCAAAGTGAACTATCTGATAACAGTATAAGGTTGTGGTTTTGTTGAACTCTCTTTATCAAAGTACAGTACTAGCACCAGTTGCTTGCATCATTAATCATTCACTGCTAAAGAATTTCATTTTATTGAGGAAATCTTTTGCAGGAGATGCTTTAGAGTTGAATTATATAGAAATTGTAAAAGTTGAAAGATCACTAAAAGCTGGTCAAGATGAAGTAATAACGAATTAATACTATTGCAAAAGACTCTTGTGCTGTGGTGATGTCAATGCATGACCAAGCTTTGTAACATTTTACCTTAGTTAGCCTTGAAAACTTGTGAACCTTTCAGATAAGGAAAAGCACTTGTGCACTAAAGGCCATAAACTGCATTTGCCTACAGATTTAGAGACTATCACATGCTGTTATGGTTCTTTTTCCTGTTATTTTTTTATTGGCTTATTTCTTCAGTTGAAATCAACTTTGCATAATATGGGAATGCTACTCTCCATTACATTGTTGGCTTCAGCTCTTAAATCTAAACCAGGGACTCCCAAATATAAGATATAAACATTTTGTGAGGGTCATAAACTAAATATTTATTTATGTATTTTTATAAAGTAACATTTCAATTGTTAGATGAACAATATTTAAAGGAAACAATGAAACAGCTAAAATAATTGGCTTCACTTGTATAGGGATGCACCGATCCGATACTCAGGATTGGGATTGATATGGACTTTTTTGCTGGATTGGGTATAGGACTGACAGGTTTGATCCAAATTCGATCCTGTGCCTTACCCACAGATGTAAGTCTCAAGCTTAAAAAAAGACTAACTATTATAAAACCATTGTAAAGGTTTTTATGCAGCATAAGTCTTATGTCATTCAATATCTTTATGTGAGGAATAAACCAATAGCATAATTAAGAAACTCTGACCTCCGCTGCTGCCGTCAGCTGTCAATATCTATTCAGCAGGCGTGTGTTTGGTGACAGTCAGGACTCTACTCTTTCCAAGATGTTTCAATGTTTCCATTATTCTTTATAATCACTAGATAATAGTCTATGGTTTTAAAAGGGGGTTTTGTTAGAAATCGTACTTGCTAAGTGTATTAGATTAAAGCACTGGAAGCGGTCTGAATGTGTGTCAATCCTTTTTTTTTTTGTAGTGATTTTCACATGGGGCATCAATAAAATGCATTTGTTCCAGAATGTTCTCTGCTTCTAGTAAGATAAAGACCTTACATTTTAAACAAATAATTAAACAACTATTTTTAACACATTTGGTAAACATGTAAAGACAACTAAAAACATACTTCATACTATGCATTACTTCTTAACCAGAAAGTAGCGATGAACAGCTAACAAAAGTAAATGTGCAGTAAAATTATAAAAAAAGCACTAATTAAAAAATATATTACTTCATTAAAAAACAGTTCTTAAATGTATGTAGACCTAAAAACAGAAAAGAAAAAAGAAAAGAAAATGCACTAGTAAGATACTGGTTTAACATAGTTGTACATTATACCCTTTTTTTTCCCTGTATGGTACAAAGTATCTACTGTATAATACTACAAATATATTACTATTGTATAGTAAAAAAACGGAAAACCCAGAATCCAGAAAAATTTTAATGGAAAACCTGATTTTGGGAAAAAAATAAAACAAAATTCATGGGGCCCTATGTTTGAAATACACTTTTGTTTATGTGTGAGGCAGCAACGATGCACAAGTTAGGATCCTCTTCTTTCATATTGAATACACATCTTGTTGAAAAATAGACACGAATTAACATCAGTCTTTAAAAAAAATCCTAAAAATTACTAATAATTATAAATTTAAGATGTAATTAAAGACCTAGAATAAGCCACTGAAAACATGAATGTCAATTTTTTGATCAATATGGCAAATTTCATAGTTTTTTTAAAGCTAGAAACTAAACTGAATCATATTGTATAAAAGACACTGAACTAATTTAAATGGTTTTTAATGTAGAAGAGCATGGCAAATGTATGAAGTTTTGACCAAAAAGAACTGGAATTACAGTCATACATAAAATTCTGTGGATGGAAATGAATGAAGATTATTAATTTAGATGGATATCTACCAGACTGCTCATTTGCACTGCCAACTGTTCATTTACAGTACCGACTGTTTACTATGCATCTTGCACTCCTACACTTTAAAATTTAGTAGGTTTAACTCCATTCTGACCCTGCCTTCCCTCCCCTCCTTTGCCACACGCACCTCTAAACACTGAACCCATCCACCCCTTCCCACATCATAATCTGTCCTGCACTTGTTACTTTAAAGAACATTGGACTGCTCAACCCCTCTTCAGTATTGGTCTGAGCCTCCTCAACTACCTCTTAAGTCAATTAAACAAGCCTGCTATCTTTGACACTTTAAAACAGATTAATAAGCTTTTTGCACTACATTACATCTGCACTGTTGTGTATTTCATCTGCACTGTTGTGTATTTCATCTACACTGCTGTTTATTTCATCTACACTGCTGTTTATTTCATCTACACTGCTGTTTATTTCATCTACACTGCTGTTTATTTAATCTGCACTGTTGATTATTTTTATCTGCCCTGCTGCTTATTTCACTGGTTTGCACATTTATCTCGGTTACATACCCATTGCTTGTAAGTTGTATTGTGTGTATATATAGATTTTGTATTTATCTGTAATTTGATATATTTTTGATATATGTTTATTCTATGTTATCTGTATGCACCTAGGGTCTGAGAGTAACGCAATTTCAATCCTCCATTTGTATGTACTGTACATGTGGCAGAATTGACAATAAAGCTGACTTTGACTATCGTGCGCTAAGACCGGCGGAAAATGAAAAGTTGAGATTTTACAGGACGATATGATAGGAACTAGGGCTGCAACTAACGATTATTTTAATAACCGATTAATCTGTCAATTATTTTTTCGATTAATTGATAAATTGGATAAAAACAAGAAAAGCATTCATTTCCAACCCTTTATTCAAAAACAGAACTAAAGTCTTTAGAAAGTGCACAGACATGTTGCTCCTTGAACATCCCTGAACTGTTATAATCATAATCATAATAATAATAATAATAATAAAAATGGACTAACACAAAAACATACACATGTATGCTTTACATCTGCCAAATATATAGACTTTTTTTTAAATAAAGTGCCACTTGAGCTGTCAGAACAATAAATAATTTATAAAAAATAAAGAACAATACAAATCAGAAAATTTAACAGGATTTGTTTGAATGTCAGAACTTGTTCTCTATACTGCACGCACGCTCTCTCGCTCTCTCCCGCTCTCGCTCGCTCTCTCGCTCTCTCCCGCTCTCGCTCGCTCTCTCCCGCGCTCTCCCGCGCTCTCTCCCGCGCTCTCTCCCGCTCTCTCTCTCTCGCTCTCTCCCGCTCTCTCTCTCCCGCGCTCTCCCGCTCTCTCTCTCCCGCGCTCTCTCTCTTGCTCAATTTCAATTTAAGTGTGCTTTATTGGCATGACAAAATTGTACATTGTATTGCCAAAGCATTTGCAGCTGGGCTGCATACAATTAGTGCAAATATGTATACAAACCGAGGGTAAGTAATAATAATAATAATAATAGTACTAATAGTATCAAATGAAAAGTGTGATATGTGTAGTGCAAGCTTAAAGTGAATAAGTAATATATAAAATTTAAAGAAAAATACAGTACAAATTTTCTACAAAAGCAGAATATACATTCAAGAGAATCAAGTAATATAAGTATATATGTACATATATTGGAAACATCAGGTCAGGGCAGATTCAGTGTTTTCTCTTCTGTTATGACAGGCAGACACATATTTAGCAGCTAACACACAGCAGTCCTTGTGTTCTCCAAACAGATACGGCAGTTTCTCATCTTTTGACAGACTTTCAAACATCAAGTGTATGGATTTGATTTTTCCATAAAACATTGTCCGTATATCTGTGTATTTCGTACATTCCGTTAGGAAGTGGAGCTCTGTCTCTATTTTGTTGAGATGACAGTGTGGACACAGTCTCTGGTCCTGTGGAGCCATGTTTGTCTGTGTCTGCCCGTCTCCTTAGTGAGTTTATGTCCACTGAGTCTGTATCTGGTCAACGTGGCTCTTAGTTTTTTGTCTGTTACTGTGTACAGATAGTCTGCCATATTGTATTCTCTCTTTAGGGACAGATAACATTGCATTTTACTCTGTTCTTTTGTTTGAGTTTTCCAATGGCTGATATAGTTTTGTTTCATTTGTGTTGTAATTTGGTTGAGTGTGATTTTGTCAGTATTGTTGTGGTTGAGAGCATCAGTGGATGTTAGGACTGAAACATCAGGACTGAAGCTCTGGACCAGCTGACAGAGAGGATTCATTTCTTTGCTCATCTCTTGGTATTGCAGGGCTTTATAATGATATGACTGAGAGTCGCTGTGTTTTAGATGTTTCCAGAATTTCATCGCTCGTTTTTCTATCTTTATGATTAATGGATATTTGCCTAATTCTGCTCTGCATGCGTTGTTTGTTGTGTGCCGGTGCACCTGTGAGATATTTTTACAGAGTTCTGCATGCAGGATCTCAGTTGGATGTTTTTCCCATTTAGTAAAATCTTGTTTTGGATTTGTCAGTGGACCCCACACCTCTGCCATAGAGGGCAATCAGTTCTATTACTGATTCTAATATTTTTAGCCAAATTCTAGTTGGGATCTCTATAGGACATTGACGTTTGATAGCATAGAAGGCCCTGCGTGCTTTATCTCTCAGTTCATTCACTGCAGGATTAAAGTTTCCTGTGGATGTGATTTTTAAACCCAGATAATTGTAATGTGATGTGTGTGTTATTTGGTTGGTACCTAATGTAAATGTGTGTTGTGTTACCATTGATCTGCATCTTTTCTGAAAAGTGATAATTTTAGTTTTACTGAGGTTAACCGTCAGGGCCCAGGTCTGACAGTATTGTTCTAGCAGGTCCAGGTTCTGTTGTAAACCATGTTCAGTGGGAGACAACAGAACCAGATCATCTCCGTACAGAAGACAGCTTAGTATGAAGTATGTTTGAGTCGTGTAGAGTGAGACCGGGGGCTTCAGATCCATCTAGAGTGGTTGCCAGTTCGTTGATGTAAATATTAAACAATGTTGGGCTTAAACAGCATCCCTGTCTCACTCCACGCTCCTGGGAAAGATGTTTAGTACGTTTTGTGTTGATTTGTATGCCGCATTTACTCTGTGTACATTGATTTAATAAGATCATAGGTTTTACCACCTATGCCACTTTCAATAAGTTTGTAGAATAGTCCTTGGTGCCAAATTGAATCAAAAGCTTTTTTAAAGTCAATAAAGCATGCATATATTTTACCTTTATCTTGGTTAACATGTTTTTCGATTAGAGTATGTAGCATAAAAATGTGATCGGTTGTGCGGTAGTTTGGTAAGAATCCTATTTGACTTCTGCTCAGGACGTTGTGTGTCGTGATGAAGTCTAAAAGTCGAGCGTTTATTAAACTACAGAATAATTTTCCTTGGTTACTGCTCACACAAATGCCTCTGTAGTTGTTAGGATCAAATTTATCTCCGCTTTTAAAGATAGGTCTTATCAAACCTCAATTCCAGATATCAGGGAAGTAACCTACACTTAGAACCACATTAAATAATTTAGGGGTGGCTGATTGGAATTTACTGGTATTGGTATGTTTTATCATTTAGTTTAATATCCCGTCAGGTCCAGATGCTTTTCTTGCTTTAAGTTTTTTTTAAATTTTTCTTTAAGTTCTTTTTCAGTTATTGGGAAGTCTAATGGGTTTTGATTATCTTTGATGGCCAATTCTAGTTTCTCCAATTGTTTGATTGTTTGATTTTGCTCACAGTTTGTGTCTGTCTGTACTTTATTAAACAGTGTTTGGAAATGACTTTCCCATATTTCTCCATTTTGAATTGCCAATTCCTCATGATCAGTTTTTTTCAAATTGTTCCAGTTATCCCAGAATTGGTTTGTATTGACTGACTTCTCGATTTTTGTCGTTTGTTTCTGTTTTTGGGTGTATTGGACTTTTTTTTTTTAGTTCTGAGCGTATGTTTGTATTGTTTTTTAATGTTTCACAGTAAAGAAGGCGAATCTCTGCATTATTTGGATATTATTATCTTTGTGTTTCTGGTTTGACAATGTTCTTAGTTTTTTGTGAATGGTTTGACAGTCCTGATCGAACCAGTTTTTGTCATTTTTGGATATCTGATTTTTTCCAGATTTTGTTTTTAGCTTTGATTGTTTTGCTGATTTTTCAAATATGTAATTTATATCTTTAACAGCAAGATTGACATCTTCTTTAGTGTGAGAATAGAAGTTATTTAGAAAGTTATCTAACAGCGTTTGTATTTCTTGACTCTTAAGTGCTTTCTGATATTCTTCTGCGCTGTTTTCAGCCCATCTGTATGGTTTTCTGATATTATACAGCTCACTGGGTTCTGTGATGTTGTTATTTTCTGTCTTTTTGAGATGTAAAGTAATTTGACTGTGATCAGACAGAGGTGTTAGTTCTTTAACAGTGAATGATCTGAGAGATGAAGGATCTATATCTGTTATTATATAATCAACTGTACTGTTCCCAAGGGGTGAGCAAAATGTGAATCTCCCTAAAGTATCACCTTGTAACCTACCGTTGACAATGTACAGACCCAGACTTCGACAGAGCTGCAGGAGATCTTTTCCGTTCTTATTAACAGTACGGTCATGATTATTTCTTTGGATATGGGAGAATGTGTTATTAATGCAGTTCAGTTTGTTGTTGATATATTTACTCCCTTGTGTGTCGGTGAAGTCCGGCTGTAGTCCTGTTCTGGAGTTCAGGTCTCCACAGATGAGCACATTTCCTTGGGCCTGGAAGTGACTCGTCTCTTTCTCTAGTGTTGAGAACATGTCTTCACTGTAGTACGGAGAATCTGGTGGTGGGATGTATATGGCACACAGGAATATATCTTTTGGGGATGGGAGTAGTTCCTTGTGGATTTTGAGCCAGGTATGGTATTTTCCATGTTTCATCATGTTGATGTGGTTGTGGAGTTTAGAATGATACCAGATGATTTGTCCTCCTGAGTCTCTGCCCTGTCGGACTGTGTTGAGTTTTTGTGATGGTAGAAGAATTTCTCTGTAGTTGGGGGGGCAGTGAGTTGTGGTGTCTGCCCTGCTCCATGTCTCCTGTAGAATTATAATGTCCATGTCTTTAATGCTCTTTTGGAATTCTGGGTTTGAGCTCTTTAGCCCGAATGCTGTAGAGTTCAAGCCTTGGCTATTCCACATTGATACAGAAAGAGTCATTCTAGGAATTCAAGCTGTAGAGTTCTTGTTTTCAAAAGTAAGAGGTAATCCTTTTCTAATTTAAAATATTTAATATATAAAATATTTAAACCAATATATATTTTTTGTTGTTGTTGTTGTTTAGCTGTAGTTTTTATGACGTGTAGGCTGTCATGAAGTCAGATGTGTACTGATGAAGTTCAGCAGGTCTCTGATCTCGCTCATCTCCAGGGTGTTTGTCTGTCCTTTGACAGCCTGAGCGTAGCCCCTGGAGTGTGGAGGTGGTGCTGAGTTTGGATCAGCTGATGGTTGGTGCGCTGGGTTTGTTGCTGGGGGCTGTGGTCTCTTTCTGGTGTTGTCCCTCTGCCTGGGGTGGTGTCTTTGTGGTGGTGGTGATGATGAGGATCTTGGGTGGTGATCTGGTGCAGTCTGTGGTTTCTGCAGGTGTAGTGATGTAGGCAGAGGTCTGTGGTGATGTTCAGCTGCGTGAGGTGTTCTGAGGTAGACTTTAGTGTGGGGTGGGGGTCCCCAGTATTGTCCAGGCATTGGTGGTGGTTCTCTGTGATGAGACTGTGGGTTTCTGCTGGGCCTTTGGATTTGTTGAGGGTAGCGTGTTGACATCTGTCTTGTTTTTAGGTGTGTTGAGGTGATCTGTCTGTCAAATGCTGTGTCTTTCAGTGTTTTTGCAAACACGTTGACTTTATCCTTGTTTATGTGTACATGGTCATACAGGTCTCTAACTGTGATAGTGAGGTGATGAGCCAGGTGCACATTGGGTAGGCGAGTGCATCCTCTGTGAATGTCAGAGTTGACTCTTTGGATGGTGTCTGGGTGAATGTCTCTGCGGGGTAGGAGAGTGGATATGATGATCTTTGTGTTGGGGTAGATCTCTGTTGCTTTCTCTGCTACTCTGCAGATCAGATGCCCAACTCTCTCCTGTTCATTTCTCAGGTCGTTGGTGCCTGTGTGTATGATGATGTGTGAGGGTGTGCCAAAGCTGGAGTCAGACAATATTCTGAGGGCATCACCTGTTTTGGGGCACCAGAGTTTTGTTGTCTTTTGACCTGGAAACAGTTTATCCCCCTGCAGGAATTTCCCATTGGAGTCCATTAGGATGACGATCTCGGCCTTCGTCTTGGGTGGCTGTTTCTCAGTTGGGGTTGTGAGTTTCTGAGGTCCCTCAGGTTTGCTGGGAGTTGCAGGTGCATCTGCATCTCTTTGGATGTTGCTGGGCTGTGGTGGTTTGGTGGATGGTAGAGGTGTGCTGGAGTTTGGCTGTGTAGGCATGGGGGAGGGCAGGGGGTCTTTGTTCTTTGGGGCATTTGTAGAGAGGTGTCTCATCTGTGTTGTCAGGGCCTCTATCTGTGTGTCCCTTTGTTGCAGCTCAACTTTGAAGCCTGTGAGCTCTCTCCTCATCGTTTCTTTTATTTCTGACAGTTACTTCCCCATTACCTGTTTAAGTTTTTTGAATTCTTTTTCAAATGTTTCTCTGTTTTGGGACAGAGTGTCCATTTCCCCCTTTAGGATGTTTTTTAGCTGTTTTTTTTGTCTGGCCCAGCTGGTCCCCGGGTTGTTCAGTGACTTTTGTGGTCTGGGCATGAACATGCTCACTCAGTTCCACTATTTCCACTTCCAGAAGTGCAAGGCTGTGCTGCAGTTGAACAACTGTGTGGTGTAATCCTGGGTTTGAGGGAGGGGTGATGTTCTCTGGTTTTGCTGGGGTGGTCTTGTTCTTTGGGTCAGCATGGGTTGATGAGTTGTTTTGTTCTGTGTTTTTTGGTGTGTCTGTATGGCTTTGTTTGCAGGGGTTTGCTTCCTGTCTTTCCACCATATCTTTTAGGGTGTAGAATGTCTGTTCGAAGGTTGTCAGAACAGCACTGTTTCCCTGTACCATAATGGTTCCGTTTTGATAAAAGTTGACTGTCAGGTGTCTGTTCTCTGGGTCTTTTTCCTGATCCTCATATATACCCAGCTGTCTGCCTCTGCAGATTCCATGTTTGGTGTGATGTTGGAATAAAGTGCAGAAGGCTGTGTGCCAGACAGTTGGGCGTTCTGTGTAGAAGAGCAGGTTTGTGGTGATGGTTTTGCCTTTACTGTTTGAAGTGTCTTTAAACAGTGTCTCAGGATTTTCTTTCTGTGTTTTGAGTTTGTGTTGTTGTCTGCTCTTCTCAGACTGGATGTCTGGGGGGTAGGAAAAGGTGTGAGCTCCAGTACCCATTGCTGATGTTGCCATGATGGTGCAGTTCACAGGTCGTTGATATTGTGGTGAAAAATGAGTAATGGCTCAGATAGTCCAATCAAGAGGTGTGAAGTCCAGCAAACCTCTATTGTTATTTTAAGTTGCTTTAGAATTGTACAGTGCTGACAAACCTCTGGTCAGGTTTGTTTGTAGAGTTTATACAAAGTATATTTATATCAAAAAGAATGAACCGGTTATTTAAAAAAAAAAAAAAGACTTGTGCACAGGAGTCGTAATTTTGGGACAGGAAAAGGTGCTTTTGAAACAGTTTTAAATTGCAGTTTTACAAATGGCATTGTAAGGAATTTTTTTTCCATCTCTGTTTTGGAAGCACCTTTTTTCTCTTCCAAATTGGCTGTACCCCTGTGTATAAGCCATTGATGTGGAGTGATGAGTTTATGGCTCAAAGACTGCAATTTAAAGTCACACCAAATGTGTTCAGCTGGGTTCAGGAATTGGTTTTATGCAGACCAATCAAGTTGTTCCACACTGACTGAATCATTTTTTTCTTTCTGCCATTGCCATGTTGGAATAGAAAATACCCCTTTCCAAACTGTTGCTATTAAATTAGAAGCACACCGTTCCATAGAATATCATGATATGCTGCAGCATTAAGATTTTTACTCATGGAAATTACTTAAGTCATCAAACCTGTTTATTATATAGGGTGACCCAATACTTTTTGCAATATAGTGTATTTTGAGGACAAAAATATTAGCTCCCTTGGTAATGAGCAAAGAATGCTGTGAAAATAAATCTGCATTGTTTTTACTTTTTATCTTTTACATATAAAAAACTCACAAAAATCCAATGTTTCAATGAAGTAAAACAATTAAAAGTGGAGGGAGATCACATTATGAAATAAATGTTTTTCTTTAATACACACTGGCCACAATTATTAGCCCTCTTTCATTTAATTATTTTTGCTGCTTCCTCCATCACGGCCAGTTGGGCATTCATCAGCTGCCGCAGTCTTTAACTTCAACCGTCGCTTAAGGCAAGTTTTAAAGTTAAACTAACATTAATTCGACATGCAGATGATGTGTCTGTAATACAAGCGATCACAATAAAACTGTTGCGCGTTTTTAAAATCAATGTTGTGCGTGCGGCGTGTCGTGGAAGTCGTTCCTAACACAGTTACGCATTGGACAAGAAAGATGAGAGAGAGACAGTGAAAGTGCTACTTAAAACCTTATAGCACCTGTTAGTATCATCTCTAGACATCAAGCTTTTTACTCTGACTGCATGTTTATGCATAACAATTATACTTCATCATTATACATGCTGTCTCTTTTTAAAATAATGTACATATAATTTATCCTTGAAGGCTCCATATGGAATATTCAATGCATTTTCTGTCTATATTTAACAATATGTTGAGCATTTAGTTGTAATAAAGGTAAACAGTAAACACCAAATAATTTTTCTAGCAATGTTAGTGTGCATGCTCATTTCACATTCACATTGTGTATTTTTTAAATTATTTAATACATGTTTTTTAATTTAATATATTGTTCTTTAATATCATCTAATATCTTTTTTAAAAGTATCGATTTATGCACCGGTACAGTTTTAAAAGTATCGATTTGGCACCGGTATCGAAAAAAACCAAACGATACCCAACCCTACTGATGAGGTCTGAGAACAAGTGATCTTAGACTATTCCTCTATACAGAATTTCTCCAGATCCTTCAAATGTTGGTGCTCCCTCTTCTTCAGTTCATCCCACTCATTTTCTATAGTGTTCAGATCAGGGAACTGGGATGGCTATGGCAGGATCTTGATGGAAGATGTAACCACGACCCATTATAACATTTCTAGCAGAGCAAGTCAGGTTTTGATTTTTTTAAATTTGATATAAAACATTGTCATGTTTCTAAACAAGATGTCCAGAACCTCTGGTATAAAACTAGGTCCACAACAATGAAGATTTGGTGATATAGTTTAACTGTGGAAATGGGGCACTTTTTTTTTATCCCTGTGTGCACCAAACCCATCCTGTGTTATTGCTGCCAAAAAACAAACTATTTTTCATTTCATATGGCCGTAGACCCCAGTCCTGTTTGAAGTTTCAGTATGGCAGATTAATATGGTGGAGTTTGGTTTTGCATGAGAGCAGATGATTTATTTCTTTAGCAGTGACCCAGACAACTTGTGGTGATGGAGGTGCAGTTTTTCTTTATATTTATTTGATTTAAAATTCCACTTCAAAATTTCTTTAATTGGGTGATTCTCACGAAATCTTGCTTTCAAGATGTCAAACATGTTTTTCTTAAAATCACTTGTATTAACAAATTTCCTTTTATATTCATTTAAACAAGGTATGATATGTGTAAAGGCATTACCTTATAAACTTTTACTGACAGTTTAACAAAATGTAAAACATTTTTTACAAAAAAGGCCTTATCAATTCTCAACAACGTACCCATTTAAAACTGTCAATCTCTTAGCATGTTTTGCTAAAAACAACTGAAGCCATGATGCCTAAGCAAGTTTTAATTAATCATACATAATATGACATTAATGGATTATATTTTAATAGATTTTTATATATGTAGAATTTTTTTAAGTGTGAAAAACCACCTGTATCGGTAATGAGAATGGAAAAAGTCGTGTACACAGCGTGACAAGAGAATATTGCGGTTTTAACCCTTGTGCTGTGTTTAAAACCCTATAACACTTGTGGTGTTCCAGGTCAAAATGACCCGCCTACCAAAGATAGCTTACAAATCACTCGATATGCAATATTATCAAACCGATTAATCGTAGGCCTAATTAATCTAAGCTTATGCACCTTAAAAATGATGGGCCATTGAAAGTCTTTGCGTGAATTCATGCAAGTGACTGACAAAAGCATTTTTTGTGCCTTGTCTTTTTTTAGTTATATTTTAGGGGTCTTAGCATTTATTGGACAGGATAGTAGAGCACAGACAGGAACGCATTAAAGCAGAGATAGGGGAACGGGCCAGCAATGGACCATTGAGGCTGGAGTCGAGCGGGAGTCAAACTCAGGTCGCAGTGAGTGCACAGACGCTGTATGTCGGCACTCTAACCACAGGGCTATTGGTGCCGACACAACTGATCATGTTATGAAGGCATGCACATGACCGACAACAGTATATTACATGTGTCTTTCAAATGTATGCAAATGAAACAGACAGTGCTTGTTTTCACATGTCTTGGGGCACACAGTGTGCATAAAGAATATGTGCAGTTTTTGTTGCTCCATGAAGTTTTCTTTGTATAATCGTGTCATTGTGTTCTTTTTTGTTTATCACAATGGTCATATTTGACAGAGGTGGCCAGGTGGTCATTGATTTTTTTTTAGCTCCCAAGTAATAAATATAGCTTACTGGAATATGACAGTATAACTATTGTCTATGAAATGCTCTATGAGATGTCCTCTATATGATAGTGTTAATGTGTTTTTTCTTGTATGTCACAATGGTCAGATTTGACACAAACAGCACAATTGTTATTTAACACCCTATTTGGGAAAATAAAACCATTTCAAAATAAAGGTCTTGAGTCTTGGGATCTTCAACATTCACTTTCAATGGCCAGTCATTTTTTAAGGTGCATAAGCTCAAATCAATGAATCTACGATTAATCGGTTTGAAAAAGAAACACAAAACCAGTCCTAAATGAAAGAAAGCAAGTTTCAAAAAGATTGAATCCAATATTTGGTGTAATATTGCATAATGAGTGATTTATAAGTTATCTTCGGTAGGTGGGTCTAGGGCTGTGCAATTTGGGGAAAAATATCTAATTGCGATTATTTTGACAGATATTGCGATTGTGATTCGATTTGCGATTTAATTTTGCAAAGTTAAGCTTCAGCTCAATACTGTCAATAGTGTGAGTATTGTTACCCCGCTGAATAAAAAACAATGGAAACCATTAGGGCTGTGCGATTTGGGGAAAATATCTAATTGCAATTATTTTGACAGATATTGCGATAGCGATTCGATTTGCGATTTAATTTTGCAAAGTTAAGCTTCAGCTCAGTACTGTCAATAGTGTGAGTATTGTTACCCCACTGAATAAAAAACAATGGAAACCATCAGTTATAGTGTGTTTTGGGCATTACTTTTACTGTTGTTTCCATCTGCCTGATTACATCCCACCAAAAGAATCCATCAAATACCAGTAGAAACCATTATAGTTTACATTAAAACCAATACAATTCCCATTATAACCATCAAATTTTCGATTGTGTTTTGGGAGGAGTTCTATTGTTTTTTCAGCAGGGAAGATATAATGGTATTAATACTCACAGAATGAACTTAATTACTGAATTTCACTGGAAATATTTGTTTATTTTGAATAAATAAAGAACTGTAGCCTATTACTTTAGTCAATTATTAAAATTTGACAAATGTTACATAAGCACCTTTATTGTGAAATTAGCAAAGCAGTTAGATTGAATGTACATTTGTTATAAACGTAGAGCCAGGCGCAAGCTAACACCGATGGGCTCGTGAAGACTTGCGGTGCTGAGCTGGACATTACAAGCATTACGAAACAGGCTGCAGGTGTAAACGTCTCGCCCGTGAAACGCAGAATATGCGCCGGCAACACGGGGTAGAGAGGCGAGTATGAGAAAGCGTTTCGAGACGCCACAATCCCACTCGCTCTCTCTCTCCCGCGTTCTGTTTGTTATTTTGTAATGGTGGGCGTTTACGCAGGTTAGGGCAGTGCTGATTGGGCAGAACGGAGGTGTGCTCACTCAACTGGTTAGTAAGACTGTCACTCAAGGCGAGCCGGGCAGTCATGCTTTAGCTTTGACTGGAACAGAGGCGAAAAAACAGATTTTTCACATCGCAATTTACGCGATTAGCAAATCGCAATTGTCTCAAATCGCGATTACGATTCGATTTCGATTAATCGCACAGCCCTACCTGGAACACCACAAGTGTAACAAGGTGGGGGAAAAAATCACAAAAGCAACAAAAATAATATTTTTTGTGAGAGGTTGATATAGTCTTTGTGAACAGTCACTGGATTTCAGTCCAATACCATAACATTAACTAGTACTTGTTTTATAAGTTGCTAATTTTTTCACTACTGTAAAGGCTTAGTTCACTAAAACATAAAAATTGTCATCAGTTATTCATGTTGTTTCAAATCCTGCAAAGAGCAATGTCAATACAACCTACTACCTTGATTCATATTGGTCACAAACTGATTTAGTTTAAAGAGAGAAGATTATGACTATTTTTGTTTAAAGACTACATATAAAATAACTACCAAAACTAATGTTGGTAACTGCAGTTTGACTAAAAGTAATGACTAAAACTTGCAAATAACAAAATAATGCAAAAATGCAATAACTTTTTATCAACTAAAACTAGACTAAAACTGGAACATCTGGAGTAGAGAGCTGCGCAGGACAGATTTTTAAATCCCGCTCCCGCCCGCAAAAAACCCACAGTAAAAAGTTGATTTTTGCCCATAGCCTATATATATTATTGTGTTTTCCACTTGCTTAATATTAAGAAATAAAAACAAAATCAACAAAATTACTGTTTTTATGCTATTAGTTTGTCTACTGAAATATGCATTTTGGATAACCATTTTATAAAACAGCCTACATTTAGGTCCAATTAGAAATAAAAGTTTTACTTTTTGAAAAACCTTTTTTTCCCCCGCGAATCGTTTTATTTTCCCACACAGACACAAGTGTTTTACCGCCCGCACCCATCAAATCTTGTCCCGTGGGACCCAAAGCAACACAATTCGGCGTGGGACAAGATTTGATGGGTGCAAGCGGTAAAACACTTGTGTCTGTGCAGGTGCGGGAAAATAAAACGATTCGCGGGATTCCCGCAAAATGGACTGCGTCTAAATATGTAAAATACAAATAAACTGTTTGTTACCTATTTTCATACATACTCCGTGCAGACCTCTATCTGGAGCTGCCAAATGTGTTTGATTGAATTTGCATTATGCATCTGCATATTCTTTAAAATTATAGATTTTTCTTTTATGACAAAAATCATTAGGATATTAATTAAAGATCATGTTCCATTAAGATATTTTGTAAATTTCCTACCGTAAATATATTAAAACTTTTTTTGTGAGTGGAGTCAGCAAAAATGACGAAATGTAAGAAGTTGTAGCGGCACATATAAGCGCGTTTTTTTGTGTATTTATGGCTTGTCAACAGAAGTGCAGGGTTTTTCCTGGGTCAAAATTGGTCTTTGGTGGTGGCTGACACATACTGTCATCCAAACACAGTTAAACGTACCCTACTTTTAAACTGCGAGTCCAGTACTGACATTAAATCCAATATAAATGAAAAAAAAATATATTTGTCATTTTATTGAGTTATTTAGTTTTACAACCTTTTCTTTTTTCACCACATCCAATTCAATTATCATCGGCTAGCTAACAACAACTTATGATTTGTTCTGGTTTTACTTCTCTACTGTACACAAAATGATTTTATAGGTAATTTACTACACATTGTCATATAAGTAAACTGAATACTTTCAATTATTTAGACTAAATCTTACCACTCTTGCTAATGGCCTAAGCACACTTACATTTTGAAGTGTTTTGAGTAATTGATTTGATGGGATTCAGACAGTGAGTCTTGTTCATTAAGAAGAATCTGTTCAAAAGTCATTAGGACGTGAATCGGACATTAGAAGACAAGCTGGGTGTTAATCACGATTTAGGACGTTGCAAAAGTTTATACTTAAAACACTTCACTGGATAGGATATGTTTTGTTTGTTTATGTCAGTACGAGTGGAACCCTTGTCAGAGAAGGAAAGCTGTTTTTTAACGCAGTTCATCCAGGGGGTAATTCAGGTAAAATATTCACCGAATACACCAGGAGAAATATGGATTTGATCTTCTGGCTTTTTGTCATTGTTTCAGTTGCTTTTGATTGATGTGTGCGGGACAGTTCAGAAACCGACATGTTCTGCTTTATTCAGCGCTGTGCAGATCGATCAGCATATGATATCAAACTTCTGTGAGAGCAGCCACTTCACATTATATGTGCTTACACTGCCTTCAGAATGGTAACAGCAATTCACCACTTTACCTTAACTCACTGCTCCAGGTCTACATCCCTTCTGTCACCAGTCTGAAAATGAGTGAAGCCTTGTTGTTCTATCACAACAAGGCACCAAATCGCTTGCACCTTTACACATTCAGTTCCTCTGTGGTGGAATGATCTACCAGCCTTCACCCGAGCTTCAGCATTCTTCACAAATTAGAAAAACAACTCAAAACATACATGTTCTGCATTTATCTGACTAACCAATAACTGTCTTATGTTTTGTCTAACAATTTTTATTTTCGTGTTCATTCTCTCCCTTGCTTACTTCAGCTTAATCCTCCTAGTAACATAGCCTTGTAAACTGTTGGTACTGTTTAGCGTGTTGACAAAATGTTTTATGCTCTCTTACTTGTAAGTTGCTTTAAATAAAAGCGTCTGCCAAATGAATAAAGATCAATGTAAGCCCTATAAGTTTCAGTCCTAGAGATATGAGGATCTAAATATGGCTTCATGAGAAAACTGTTCAAATGGATATTTCAAAAAACAAGACTGTTTTGTAGCTGTTGTGATTAGGGATGCACCGATATGATTTTTTGGGGCTGATACCAATTTTAACAAACCAACTATCGGCCAATACCGATATTGGTATCACCCACATGACTTACGCATGTGTGGCAAACTATATTTTGTACAGATTGTATCTTGCTTTGTCAAGTATTTACTTATTTTGCTCATAGCAAAACGTTGGATTATTCAAAAGACATACAACCAGGGCCAGACTAACATTTCAGAGACGTGGCACTGGTAGCACCAGCCCTAAATTTGGTAGCACCAGCCCTAAATTTGGTAGCACCAGAGTTGTGGGGTGAGACAAGAAAAACCCCCACAAAAACTACATCCAAACGTGTTTAATACACCAATAAAATTATTTCAAATTATTACAAATCATTATTGTTAATACACAAAACTCTCTTTCAACACTTCAACCATATTTAAAGCACATCTTTAACAAACTAAAATTATTGTATGCTACTTTTTTCCTTTATCTGTTGTGAACAACATGATGAGGAGAACACAATTCCTTTATTATCAGTGAGTGTTTTGGGGCCCGACTTTTGTTGTTTGATGAACATTATAAACAAGAACGCTTTATTATGCTGCTGCCCCTTTAAGAGCGAGTATATGGATATATGGATCTAAACTGCGTTTCACAACTGTTTATGTTCATGAAAACACTTTTACTTTAATGCAATGTTGGAATATTGTAGATTTTTTTCAAATAAAAGATCAAAACAAGAAACAATGCAGATTTATTTTTACAGCCTTCCTTGCTCATATTTACCAAGGGTGCCAATATTTGTGGAGGGCGCTGTATGCTTAGTGAATGAGACACATTTCTTTTAAAAATAATTTAAACCAGATTTTTAAAAAATGACCCACTTTAGATTTATGATGACTGAACATGTGTCCATTTTAACAGTTTTCTCATAAAGCCACATTTACTGTATATCCTTATATCTCTAGGACTCAACCTTAAAGGGCTTTAAATATGCAGTTTCCAAAAGAAAGTTTGGTTAGTTACAGGTGCGCACATTTTGTAAAAGAACACAAAATATGCCCTTTCTTCAATTTTGAGCTGTCACTATTGGCATAAAATGCATCAAAGATTGCTTAAATCAGCCACTGATGTCCTCTTCCTGAACGAGCTTAATGACTTTTATGCTCGCTTTGAGAGGGACAATAGAGAAACTGCCACCAAGCTCAAACCCTCAGCTGATCACCCTCCAATCACACTCTCCTCCATAGACGTCTGCAATGCACTGAGCCGGATCAGTGCGCACAAAGCCGCTGGACCAGACAACATCCCTGGACGCGTACTCAGGGCATGTGCTGAGCAGCTTGCTGGGGTTTTCACTGACATCTTCAACCTGTCTCTTGCCCAAGCAGCTGTGCCAACATGCTTTAAATGCACCTCCATTGTGCCAGTGCCAAAACACTCCAGCCCAAAGTGCCTCAACGACTACCGCCCTGTAGCACTGACACCCATTGTCATGAAGTGCTTTGAGCGGCTGGTCCTGGCACACCTGAAGGACTTTCTACCATCCACATTGGACCCACACCAGTTTGCTTACCGCAGCAATAGGAGCACAGAAGATGCTGTTTCCATGGCACTGCACTCTGTGCTCACACATCTGGACAATAAGAACACCTATGCACGTATGTTGTTTGTTGACTTCAGCTCAGCATTCAACACTATCATCCCATCCAAGTTAATATCCAAACTTGAAGACCTGGGCATTAACACCTCCCTATGCAATTGGATTATGGACTTTCTGACCAACAGACCACAGCAGGTGAGATCAGGCTCCATCTGCTCCACCACTATCACACTCAACACTGGTGTACCACAGGGCTGTGTGCTAAGCCCCTTCCTCTACTCCCTCTTCACCTCCGACTGCAAGCCTGTGAACGGATCTAACTCCATCATCAAGTTTGCGGACGACACTACGGTGATTGGTCTCATCAGCAACAACGATGAGACGGCCTACAGGGAGGAGATCCAGCACCTAGCCACATGGTGCAACAGCAATAACCTGCTCCTTAACACCTCCAAGACAAAGGAGCTCATTGTGGACTTCAGGAAAGAGTCAAGAGGCACACATGACACCATCCACATCAATGGGATGGCTGTTGAACGTGTCTCCAGTTTCAAGTTCCTGGGGATCCACATCTCGGAAGACCTGTCCTGGACTACCAACACCTCCAGCCTGGTCAAGAAGGCTCACCAGCGCCTCTTCTTCCTGAGGACACTAAAGAAGAATCGGCTGTCCTCGGCTATCCTGGTGAACTTCTATCGCTGTGCAATAGAAAGCATCCTGACCAACTGTGTCACAGTCTGGCATGGGAGCTGCTCTGTTGCAGAGCGCAAGGCACTGCAGCGGGTGGTGAAAACCGCCCAGCGCATCACAGGGACTCCACTTCCATCCATGGAGGACATCCAGAGGAAACGCTGTCTGCATCGAGCTCGCAGCATTCTTAAGGACTCCTCTCATCCCGCTCACAGACTGTTTTCTCTCCTGCCCTCCGGCAGGCGTTTCAGGTGCCTCCGGACCAGGACTAGCAGACTAAAGAACAGCTTTTTTCCCAGAGCTGTCTCTTTATTGAACTCTGCCCCTCACTGATCCCACGGCCCCTTATATACTACTACACTCTTCTCCCCCCCCCCCCATTGCACACCTGACTTCACTTGTTATTTGCACTAATGGACTGTCTATACACAACATTTATGTTCATTTGCACTACCAGACTGCTCATTTGCACTGCCAACTGTTCATTTACAGTACCGACTGTTTACTATGCATCTTGCACTCCTACACTTTAACTGAAATATGCAATAACTTCTTCCACTGCACTGTTACTTAGATAGCTTCTGTCCATAATTTATTTGCACTACTCTATATTCATCGCACTGCTGCTCACCATAGCCTAACCTAACTATTGTATACATCCACCTGTAAATTTCTGTTTATAGTAATAGCCATCTGTACATTATGTTCATAATACATATCCATCTGTAAATCTCTGTTTATAGTAATAGACATCTGTATATTATGTTCATAGTATATATCCATCTGTTAATTTCTGTCTATAGTTAGATACATCTGTAAATCATGGTCATAGTACATTTCCATCTGTAAATTACTTCTGTAATATTTATTTATGTAATTTATGCAACCACTGTATATCCTGCACTTGCTGCTATTGCACTTCTGGTTAGACCTAAACTGCATTTCGTTGCCTTGTACTTGTACATGTGTAATGACAATAAAGTTGAATCTAATCTAATCTAATCTAATCTTAAATGAACAGATTTTCTAACAGATATATCATCATACGCCCAGTGTACTCTGATTGGTCATATGGCCTAATCTACTGTTATTGGTCAACTGTGTTCAGTGTGTGTAGTACATGTTATGAAACCTAAGAAACATTCAAGTAAAGGAGACGTAGTGCATACAGATTAATCATATTTTGCTTTAATTAATGATACTGAACTTTAATCATGAGATTGTGAAACATTACCGGTGATATTATAAAGTTAGTGATAAAGTTAGCTCGTAGTAACGCTATCACGCTATCAACGCTCGGCAATCACGGCATCTACCCTATCAGCTCAAGCCAACGTTATCCCATAAGTAAGTCAGCAGTCTTACCTGCCTTATCTCTACAGTTTTCAGCATCTCTCCACCACCCCAGCTCCTCTCTTCGAACCCGCTTTATCCCACAGGACCCCGAGGGGTGCACTCTGGGTTTCAGGTCGGTGCCTCAACAGGGGGTGAGAGAGCTCCGAGTTTGTTAGGAACTGCGAGCCTGGCGCCCGCTCCCCGGACAGCACGCCAAACATGCATCCCTTTCCTACTCCTGCTCTATTGTTATTATCTGCATAGTGGAACTCATGAAATCCATTACAGCAAACAGCAAATCTCAGTAATGTGGGAAACATCAGTGACACTTGACTCGGGCAGTTGACTAATCACAGACACACACACACACACACACTGGTGGGCTCGCAATCTAATCGTCTTTCCACATGAAATAACGAGAAGAAATTCCAAATTTTCAGGTCCTGTAAAAAATGCTCGCGCAGTCTCGAAAACTGGTTCAGTCTGAAGCCCTGACCGGTTTGACTCTCGCCACGGATGCTTCTGTTTCCTTTAGACCCCAGTGAAACGTCATATCTTTGAGGGTATACCAAAGCATCAAAGGGGCGGACATTATGCAAATGTATAACATGTCGACGTCGATTCGTTATGGAAGTAACTGGATGTTTACATACCTGCCATTTGCTGTAGTCCAAGAGAGGTGATTTCTGTTAAAGACGCCAACTTACTTTATCGTTGACTTTGGAATCTGTAACTTTTCAGATTGTTTACACATACTAACATACACTTACACACTAAAGGAAAGATAAAGTTAGGGAAAAGATTTTGAACTTGAACTTTGATGTCCTGCCTCTTCCCAGCTTGGAAATGGCATTGGACAGTGCCCCAGGTTTTGAAGCAACTGTGCATATATAGCAAAGAAAAGTCAGAATTTTCTTGAAAACTAAAGAACTAAATGTTCTCTATTGGCCCTTTCCGACCTGATAAGTTCAGGAACTAAGTTTTCCCTCAGGCTATTTTCCCAAATGCATTCACACGGGCAAAAGGAACTATTTAGTAATGTCCTAAAACTCCAGCCGGTTCCTGCAATGTGAACACAACAAAAAGCAGGTACTTCCGGCAAATCGTCCCGGAACTATGAAATCGTTGTGTATTTAGAACCTTGACTGCTTTTGGAGCAATGTTATTCTGCATTGTCCGTGTTTAAAAAAACTATTACATCTGTACTTTAATTTGCTTTGGATAGCATGTCTGCCAATTGCATAAATGTAAATTTTTGGTAGGCTTTGCATGGGAATTTTCTTTAATACTTTTTTATTTGTTTTGAAATAGGTTGTGTCTGATGCTGCTGGACAAGGGGTCACCATTACAGGGGACAAAACCTTCAACAACTGGAATTGGCCTAATGCTGTCATCTTTGCAGCTACAGTTATCACAACTATAGGTTAATAAGGTCCATTTTAGCAGCATGATAAGTGACTGAATGATGTAAACTTTCTGGTTGTTTTCTATAAAATCAAGGTGTAATAACTAACCAGGCATCATAAAAGAAAATGCTCTGTTTAAATCTGTAGAAATAGATAATTATTTTAATGCAAATACTTTTTTTCTCTTGACAGGTTATGGAAATATTGCACCCAAAACACCTTCAGGAAGGGTGTTTTGTATTTTTTATGGTCTCTTTGGAGTGCCTCTGTGTTTAACCTGGATTAGTGAGCTTGGGAAGTTTTTTGGGGGACGAGCTAAACACCTTGGACAATATCTTACAAAAAAAGGGGTAACACTGGTAAGGAATAACCACATACTTCTGTTTTTTGATATTCGTGCTTCATTATAATATTAGGATTGCACTGAAATTTTCTCTGCCTAAAATTGTATTATTAATGCCTTTCCCCGTGCTCAGCACTCAGATTTCACTCTCAGTCTAGCTGTTATCACAGTGCTATCCAGGGCAATCATGTCAATGGTATGGAAAGTTTTTGATGAGGACATCAAATTTGCAATCTGCAGTGTTTGTTCAGCAAAACTTTCAGCACCAAAGCACTTTTCCACAACAGGGTTAATCACGCATCGGTGTTTCTTTAGTGTTGGGGATCACGTGCATTGACTCACATTGTCTTTTCAAATTCGAGCTCAAGATCTCCTATGAAATGTAACCGGATCTTTAAAATACATTTGTAATTGATCAGTGGGTCTGTTTTCATGGTATAGCACATGATGAACTTAACTAAAGCAGCATGTAGCAGGTGCAGCCACATTGTTGCTACCTAGAGCAAAGAGTATAGAATAGCAAGAGGCGAAACTCAATATAACGTTCCAATTAACAGCAGCGGCCCTGCGCTTCCGCCATTTTGGGGTAAAAGTGACTCTGCAATCCAATAACTTTTCGCTCTCGCGAAGGCATTATCAGCTGATTTGTATTAAAAGAGACGTACACTAAAGCTAAAATCCAGCCTAAATGATAGAAATACATTATGACAAAACCTTTGCTCTCTTATCAAGTTATCAAGTATAAGCATTAAACACTGAATTAATGCAAATATATGAAATTAAATTAAGTACATCAAAAGGCATCAGAAAAATTGAGAACGCTGGAAAATATATATATAACAACTTGACAGTAAACTGTTTTTGTTGTCTTAAGACTGTAAATTTTGTAAAATGTAAAAAAAAAAAACAGCCACTGTATCCACAATTATTTTATCGACAGCAATGCATTGTTTCATTTATGTAGTGTGGTCCAGGGGATTAAAACATACCATTAAACATACAATATACAACAACGAAGGCTATATATTTCTACATAGTGGATTAATATTAACAAATAATAATAATCATAAATGTGTAATTTGGATAAAATGTAAAAACAAAATGAAGTAGATTAAAACTACTTACAATTTGTGAACTTGGTGAGATTTCACAACTGATAACAAAACATATAGGCTAGGCCTTTATAAGACAATAAAACATTTCCTATAGGTTTTATAAAATTCACTGATGAGTTAATTTGAGAAATTTTCTATTGCGCTTCTGATTTGGTTGTGGATTTGCAAATTTGCTGAAGGCTTAATCCTCATCAAAGATGCATTTCTGATATTCTGCACACACCTGGCACACCTGTAAAAGACAGTATTGTACGCATTCTAAAACATGAATGAAATGAAAAACATTCATTCTAAAGGGAAAAGTAAGCTTAAGGTCAGTGTATTTAGTCATTTTTTATCATTCAAATAGGCATTGCAGATAACTATAAAGATCACTACTAATGTTACATATAAGTTATTTGGTCCAGTGCAGCGGACATTTTCAATAAACAATTAGGTTATTTTAACACTAAACAGTAGCGGTTAAAATAAGTTGCTAACCAGGCTTTTTTCCACGGAACTTGAGACAGGAAAGTTCACGGATTTCCTTCATCTTAGATTTCTCTCTAAATTAAATTAACTATAACAGGTAAGGATAAAGTAATATTTTATATATTGGCATAAAAGCTAAAGATCCTAAAATGAATATAGTTTACTACTAGACTAAGAAACAGTTCAAGTTAGCAGGGGCATATAGCGCTATCATATGTCCCACATTTCAAAACACCCAATGTTTTAAGACTTTTCTGAATAAACTACCTGTCAGGGTCTTTCGGAAAACGATGAAAGGCAATGTGTTATTGTCACACTGATAGTTGTTGCAGTGGATTGCCGAACATTGCGTTCTTTTCTCCCAAACTGACTTCTCTTTAGTTGTCATTATGTCTGTTTCTGTATGTCTGCGCTGCTATCCAGTTGGCATTTTCACCCCATAATGGCGGCCGCGCCACCGAAACGCCACCTAGTGGCTGTTAACAAAAAAAAACACCTTAGTTTCGCCTCTTGGTATTCTATACTCTTTATAGAACGCCTAAAGGGTGATACGGGAGTGTATTTTTTGAACCTCTCCCATCCCACTCCCACAAAAAACCCTGTCCCAACCCACTCCCACAAAAAAACCCTGTCCCAACCCACTCCCACAAAAAACCCTGTCCCAACCCACTCCCACAAAAAACCCTGTCCCAACCCACTCCCACAAAAAAACCCTGTCCCAACCCACTCCCACAAAAAAACCCTGTCCCAACCCACTCCCACAAAAAAACCCTGTCCCAACCCACTCCCACAAAAAAAACCTGTCCCAACCCACTCCCACAAAAAAAACCTGTCCCAACCCACTCCCACAAAAAAACCCTGTCCCAACCCACTCCCACAAAAAAACCCTGTCCCAACCCACTCCCACAAAAAAACCCTGTCCCAACCCACTCCCACAAAAAAAACCTGTCCACTCCCACAAAAAAAACCTGTCCACTCCCACAAAAAAAACCTGTCCACTCCCACAAAAAACCCTGTCCCCTCCCACTCCCACAAAAAACCCTGTCCCCTCCCACTCCCACAAAAACACCCTGTCCCCTCCCACTCCCACAAAAAAACCCTGTCCACTCCCACAAAAAAACCCTGTCCCCTCCCACTCCCACAAAAAAACCCTGTCCCCTCCCACAACAAAAACCCTGTCCACTCCCACAACAAACTGGTGGAAAATCCCATTCTAATCCTGAAAGCATGACTCCCATTCCCTTCCACTCCTGTGTTGTGTTTATTTATTTACCTGCTTTTGGTGTCTGCATGTCTTTATGTGATGCGACTTTGCTGGGAGAAGCAGCGCTCGCGGAGCGGAAAGGGTTCAAAAGAAGCGTGTTTGGCGCTAAATAAACAAATGAAAGGATATGGTAGCAAGATCATTACCATAAATGTCCCTGAGTGCATGTGATGTGTACAGCTTGGATATGTAGACGCACTGCTCAATTTAAACTATAGAAATAGTCAGATGTTTTAAATGATTTATTGTCTTGCTGTCCGAATAGAACAAAGCCGAGGTTCAGATCCGCATTAGTGTCACCAACTGTTACGGGTGTGGAGCACGTCATTCACTTAACCAGCCACACCAAAGCACACAAGAGAGCATTATAGAGACAGCACCACTAAAATTGAGTTCAAAATTAAAATATATAGTTTATTTATATGTATATTTGTGTATAAAGTTGGGTATCATATTGTTGTTACTTTCCCGGTTACGCCCACTCCCGCTGAAATTTTTACCTGTTCCGTCCCAGTTACGTAATTAATTGTGATTTTTTTCCCATCCTGTGGGATTCCCACGAAATTCCTGGACAAATGTCAGCCTCCTCTGCTGAGTGATAATGAGATTGAAACTAATTGGATTTATTAATACAATTACATAAAATTAATAAGAAACAGCTTTTAATGCATGCAAGAATACCTAATACTATTTAATTAAAATGCATCACATTTAAGTAATTTTATAGAGTACTTTAAAATCAATATTTGAATTTATTTACTCCTTCCCAATCAAAATATTCTACAACAAAATAATAAACTACACACAAAAAAGATCACCCAGACCACATGATTTCACATTTTATAAATGTATTAGTACTTAAAGACATTTGGCTACTTTGGGAGACACAAACATGGGCATAAGCTAGACTGTGATGCCAATGAGAACATTAAGAATCAATGTAAATTTATCCTTAAGACATTTATAACATAAAGAGTAGGTTGACATACACTTACCACATATTCTTTGAAGAGAGTCTATTTGTTGAGGTAGACACAGAGGCACATCAGGATACATTGTGCTTGATTTCACTTTTAAACAAGCTTAACAGAATCTGAAAAATATGAAATTAGTCAGCAATTTACAATTTAAGTACATTTTAAAAGGTGTTCATCCACCCCCCCAAAACAATATTTAAAAAAATTGTCATAATTTACTCACCCCATGTCACTCCAAGTCCATAATCATTTCCCTCTACTGACAGTCCATGCAGATAACGTTACCACTTTGACCCTTAAAAGTTCACAAGGAGATTAACAGCATATATATGAATTAAGCAGATTAACAGATATTCAATATTTTTCTACAAATTTCCCAAGTTTTGAGATGTAAAAACCATGCTCTTCTATAGTTCAATGTTTTTTTTCAGTCATTGGGGTCCCAAAACTGTTACAATTATACTTCAGAATAAATTTTAGGGGGTTACCATTAAAGGAGCTGTATGTAAATTTTTTACTGTACTAAATCAATAAAATACTATAATATGTTCGTAGATATTTAGGAAACATGCTACGTTCACATACGTGTTTCTTTGGAATGCAGTGCCATAGCTAGTTATTCTACTCTGAAATGGGCTTTCCGTGCTGGAATGCCTGTTTTTGTTTTGGTCCGGTGACTCGCCCACTGCCGATTTAGTAGTGTTTTTCGACAGCTTGGTTGCCAGGGAAAACCCTCGTCAATATTTTGAATTTAGACTGCGATACCAAGCTCAACCGCTAGATATCAATGTTACATACGGCTCCTTTAATACTGGTCAATGAGTAAAAATGTAGCTTTAATTTATGAGAACCACGTGCATGTTATCTACCTATTGGCCTCGACAAAAATTTGATAGACAATGCATTGACATTAGTGTAATACAATATAAAACATCACTAAAATACATTTACATATGCTAAAAACAGACCAATTTAATAAAATGTAACTTGCATTCCAATTTGGTCACTCCAATGCAAGATGGAGAAGAATGTTACTTTTTTGCATATGAATTATCATAGATTTGAAATGTGCAGTACCCCCACCTACCGTCTGGAGTATGGATTAGCTTTATTTCTGCTTAAATTGTATGAAAAAAACATATACAGTTTAACTAATTGGATCTGGCTTGTTGTGCAGCTAGTAATATTTAACCCATAAATATACTATTTATTTTATTAAATCAAATAGTTTTCACAATGTTTTTATATTGATTCTAAGCAATCTGACTACATACATTTGGAAAATATATCAAATATCAAAAGTATACAAATACTTAATTATAAACATGATTCCTTTTTTGAGTGTAATGTAATCATTTTTTGTTTTTGTCTTTTTACAGCGGAAAACACAATTTACCTGCACAGCTATCTTTCTTTTGTGGGGTGTGCTGGTCCATTTGGTAATACCTCCGTTTGTTTTTATGTCTCAAGAAGGTTGGACCTACATTGAGGGCCTGTACTTTTCTTTTGTTACTTTGACAACAATTGGTTTTGGTGATCTTGTAGCTGGTAAGTGTCTAAATTATTAAATCTACTAGCTATCATAGATAATCATCTAATAAGTGATTAGACTACCATTTATTTCAGCACCGCCATTTATTTCAGAATGCATTGCATAAAAATAAATAATAAAAAGATTTTGGGGCAGTTCCCCAGACAAGGATCAGCTAAAGCTAGGACTAGGCCTTAGTTAAATTAGGATACTTTATACATTACTTTGTTCTGCTAAACACAAAGTAAGATATTTGGAAGAATGTCAGTATCCAAATAGATCTCACCCTCCATTTACTGCCATAGTAGGGAAAATACACATTTATAAATAAATATATAAATATACATTTTATGTAAGAATAATTGTCTACTATATGTAACTGTAATCAAATTTATATTATCATAGCACAAATAAGAGCAGCCCACCACATATCCCTCTGTTTATTATCGTGTTCCAGTTCCCATACCGTCTTGTCTATTCGTGATCAGGTTCTGGGGGATGTCTCCCTCCATTTAGGATTTAGGCAATATTGTGATTAAACTTCAACTCATGTAAACACAATTAACTCTGGACTCCATCAACATGCCTCTCTGCTCCTTCATTAAGTGACGGTTTGAGCGTGATGGCGTTGCAGACAACCTGCTTTACAGAGGCATCTTATTTCTTTTTATGCAAACAGGAAATGCTCGTATCTGTTGCATACATTTAGTGATTAGGATCAGATTTGAGCTGTTTATTAAGTCCTGCCGATTGTTCACATTGATGTGGATATAGTGAGACCCGGGCACAGTACCACCAAACTGGCAAAACTGGCAATGTGTCATTCACAACAGACTTAGTCCACTTATATAAGTCGCTTCCATTTTGGTCAGAATAATCTAGACATAGCTTGTTTAAATTGTATGAATAACACTGCCAAATGCTCTTTATGAGTAAATGCACAATGCATTGTTTTTACAAAGTGCACAGTGAATAAGCGACAATACACAGGACAAACGCGTCATATCTATAAACACTAAAACCATGACCCATTATACATGCAGCCCGATGTAAAGTGACTTCACCTGATGTCTTCTTCACATTCCGTTGAAAAAATCGAATTAATCTTCAGTGGCTTACTGTAAGTAGTCCAGTATGAAAACAATGGCTGACAGTGTACAACTCGATGAGGGCGGAGATAGCGGAGTCCATCAGCAGTCATGGGTAGGGCTTAATCAATGTGACGTCAGTTTGCTCGGAGAATGCCAATAGCTCGTTCAAAAGGACTGTTGAGGTTTATTAGGGATAAAAAAAAATTATGGATGGATTTTTATCATTCTAGGGTGAGCTGTTTCTATCTACATACACCACTTACATGGATTTCGCCATTTTGTTTCAACAGTAGCCCTAAATAGACAAACTCTAGAGCACATTTCATAAATGTTTCTCTAATTTGGCAAAGAAGCGAAAACGTGACAACATCTTTGTCTTGTGTCAACCACCAAAGTGCTTCGAAAGGGAGGAGTGAGCAGTGACGTGAGCCTTTGGTTGCAGTTAACTACCTCACCAGTAGATGCTTCTAAAATCTCCACATTGCTCCTTTAAATAGTGTTGCCATAATAACATTTAAAACTTCAAAACTATATTTGGGTTTTTACAAGGCTCTTATTATTCTTGAAAAGACATTAACAGAGGCATGGAAATGTTGTTAAATTGCTATCTTACTGCTATCTCATTGCTATCTCTATACAAGAGATTGAGAGTTATACAAGAGAAAATCAATAGATTTTCTTGATTCTTGCGCAAGGTCAAAATCTCCTAGATCTCCTCTTGAACTTGCACTTCTTAACAAAAGAGAGTTTGGTGCAATATACTCCAGACAATATTCACAACTTTGTGTATGTGCATCTATAGGCCTTTCATTTCCTAGATTTGCTGCCATATACAGAAAGGTCTGGAATTCCCCCTGTGTGAATACATTTTCGCACCCTATATTAAGAAGAGATTTCTTTACTATTCAAACAGCAGTTTCAGCTGCCCCATTTCGATGTGGCAAATTTGCTGGATTAAATTTCCAGGACCAATTGGTTATATGTTTTCCAGCTTCTTCAAGCTCTGATTTTTCCACTCTCCTCAGAAACTCAAAGTTCTTTCAGGACTGACTGCTCTCCCACAAAATGAACTTCTTACAACATAACAACAGGAAACCCTCTGTGGATTCCTTACAACAACTGCGTTGATAACTCTTCCAATCCTTTCAGGAGGGAGATCACTCATAATCTGCTTGCATCTTCTTGCTCTTGCTTTCCTGCAGGTAACACAACTTTCCAGTTCTTCTCATCCTCATTATGTGCTTCATGAGCTAATAGCAATGATACACATGCTTCCATGGAGCAGTTTTTTCAAAGGATTCATATCTCCCGCTGCATACAATAACTGCAGTGTTATCTTCTTTAATTACAACTAGTCTACAAAGTTGTACTCTCTTGTAATCGCATACTTGTTTCCATATCGATTTGTGAGCACTCTGAAGATATCATTAGCAGTGTTGTAGGAGGACAATCTATGGTCTTTCACAATCCTGGTGTCCACTATTTTGCCTCCCCTAAATACTTGCTGGCTTGCTGGTCTGAATTTCACAAACGGTGTGATTTGAGTTATAAGTTGCATTGCATTCAACATAGCTCCTACTGCTTCAATTTAGTTTTATTTATATAGCGCTTTTCACAATTTCATTGCACCTTTACATGCATTATAGTTAAAAATTAAAATAATAGTAATAGATGAGAAGGAGACTATATAGACAGTATATGGTATTATTGCAAGTTTTTCTCTATGTAATGTACACTGATGAAACTAAAATAAATACGATGTTAGATTGTCAGAAACTGTCATTAATTTGAAGTATGTTATTGTAATGTTGTCAGTACTGAAAACCTATAATTACAATAAACCAGAACAGTTTGCAATTAAACCAAGATATGCAGATAGAGTATGCAAGTTGTTAAACGTATGCTGTTTATATTTACAGCAGTCTCCCAGTGAGTAAGCCAGTGGTATGGTGGCAAGAAACCAAAACTCCACTATAGATATAGTATATATGTATAAGAGTGAAGGAAAAACCTTGGGATAGACCAGACTCAACCGGGAGAGCCAGTTCTCCTTTGGCATATTAAAATAGCACTGCTGCAACTACAGAGAGAATGATCACTGTAAACATTATGATTTGACAGAAATAATTAACCGGGCTAATAAGTGAAAAGAGAAAAGAACTTGTGAGGATTGAAAAGAGAATATTTAGGATGTGGCTGTATAGTTGTCATCAGGTGGGTTGCTCATCGTCACAAGCATCTGGCTGAGCTGGGAAGAGCATCACGTTGGAAACTGGAACTTGGACTGACGACCTCTGGAGCATCTGGCTGAGCTGAGAAGGGCATCATGCCAGAAACTGGAGCTTTGACTGATGACCTATGGTGTCCACTGTAACCTGAGGACAGGACATGGAGAACAAAAAAATAATATTAGCGTAGAGACCGTTCACAGAAAGGATAAGAAAGTTACACACTATGATGGAGGTGTGTGTGAGTTCGGTTCTGACAGGCTAACTATATTGCGTATTTACGGTGAGTTAACAGTGTTATTGGTGAGTTAGGTGTAAGCTCTAAAGAGATGAGTCTTTAGTCTAGTATGTCTGAATCCCACACATGGCTGAGGAGGCTATTCCAGAGTTTAGGAGTATGAAAAGGATTGACCACCTTGAAGATACTGAGGCGCTAAACAATTTAATGCTTAAAAAGTTATAATAAGGATTTTAAAGTATATTCAGAACTTAATAGGCAGCCAGTGCAGTGATGATAGAACTGGGGTTATATGGTCAAATTTCCTTGATTTAGTGAGCACTCTAGCTGCTGCATTTTGAACCAGTTGTTATTCAGACGTTCTGCAGAAGATCCACCCAACATTAAATTACAATAAGCCTATTTGTGAGGTCACAAATGCATGAATATGTTTCTCCGTGTCTTAAGCAGAAAGCATTGGCCAGAGTTTAGAGATGTTTCTAAGATGGAAGAATGCTGTACATAAGACTTTTGAGATGTGAATATGAAATGACAGATTTCTATCTAGCAACACACCCAGGTTCCTAACTGTGGAGGAAGACACAGCCGAACAACCATCTAAGGAAATGCTGCACAACCATCTAAGGAAATGTTGCACAACCATCTAAGGAAATGTTGCACAACTCAAATTTATTTATATAGCGCTTTTTACAATTTTTATTGTTACAAAACAGCTGTACATGAGACAAAATGACTATAAGCAAAACATTACATTTTTTATGATTTATTCATTGATTTTTAACACAATTATAGAGTAAATTGACATACGAACACAAGACATCAGAAAGGGAAAAAACACAATAATATATATAAGAAAATAATAAGAAAATAAATAAATAAAAAAGAATGATATAATAATTTAAATAAAATAATATACCCCTTAATGAATCAATTATGCAGAATGATTACATTTAAAGTGATATTAGAAAAACAAAAACTTTAAATTCTTAAACATACTTAACATAAACATTATTAACACGGTTGATGCAACATTGATGCACAAAAAAATTCAACTCACAATAATGTGCAAAATAAATGTGTTTAGGCAAAATGTCAGAAATGCAGTGAATTCAAAACACAAGCCACAAATAGTACAATTAATGGACATTTACCTTAAACATCACGTAACAATGCCAGACCATATCTAGGCTCAAAGCTATTTTCAAAACTACTTGATAATAATGAATGAGTTCATTGGTAATGAACGTGATGTAGCCTATTCACGTTTGTAAAATAATCATAGTAGTTACCAATAAAGTGACGTTATTTACTGCATGTAAAGAAGGAATGTAATAACAAACATTTCAAAAATAATTAATTGAAACTAATTGTTTGTACAAATGTATGGATTCTCCATACAAATGCCAACAAAACAGAGCAGAGTCTTAATGAAGTCAGTATTTGTGAGCTGTTACTGTGCAAATAAAAGGCACAGGATATTAAAGGGCATTTAAGTAAAGCGCTTTTTATACAAAAAGTCCAGTTCCTGGAAAATACACAGAAGATGTGTCCTGGAATTTGCCTTGGGAACGTTTCATTTTGGTTTACACTGCAGTGATTTTCACATATATCTTAAAGACACGTAACGTAATGTAATGTACTGTAATGTTATGCATTTTTTTTGTCGTAATGTAGCACGGTCACGGTGAAGGACATTTCCTTGCGGTGATTTATTAGCTTTTTTTAAAATAGTTTTTAGCTCAATTGCGCGGTTAGTCTATTACCGCATTCATTCTATATTTAGTGGAAAATAGGCCTAAATAAGCTCCTAAATGGGGTTATGTAGCATATACTGTTGTTTTTTAAATGTCAAAGATATCAATTTAAAACAAAATAAACACTTTTTTAATATATTTATTGGTAAATGCAGAACAACGGAGAATGAGACTCAAGAACGCAATTGGTACTAGCCCAACCATCTTGCTAAATATAAGAAAAACATGAATAGTTATATAAGAATTAAAGCAAATTGTTTACTGTGCGTTACACCTCAAGCGACTCTGTTGCTGGATTAGGGATGCAGCGATTACCGAATTTCACTATTAACCGCGCTTAAAAACGTCACAGTTAATTAATCGTAAAGGCTCTGTTACACGGAATGGAACTGTAGCAACTAGCTATAGCTAAGTATAACTAGTTATACAAAACGAATAAAATGTTACACCAGCGGTGCACCAGCTTAAAGAGAGACACGGAGGCGGCTACTTTTAACTATGGCAAAGAGACCAAACAGCAAATCTTATATGTACATTAACAATCAAGGCTGTAGTGGTGACAGTTGGACTTTCATTAACAAACAAAGCTGCGTTTAAGTTACCGGAGTCGCGCGTCGGATGAGCGCCGCAGACAGCGCACAAGACGCGTACATTCTGTATGCACAAGCTCAAATTCAAAGTCTACTGCTGATGCAAGCTGGACCAATGTAACTTATTATTATGTTACTTTTATTAAACAATAACTGGACTTTGAAGGTTATTTAGCGATTAGGTCCATTATTGTTTGCTATGAACGAAAATAGCAGGGAAACAAAATGCATGTGATCCACACGCAGTAGCTCTTAAAGGGACAGCAGCATAATAAACATATCTGTTTTAATGCTCATCAAACAACAAAAAACAAAGACACAAAAAAACCACTCTCACTGCTGATGACTGATTAAATTGTATAACTTTAATGCTTTTATCCATATTTAATTTATACTGTAAAGACTATGAAGTGTTATTTTACATTTGATTACTTTATTCAGTTTCCTTACCTGATAACCACAGACCAACCTAAAACATCTGAAAAGCACTGTTTATTTCATTTGTGTGTTTGCTTTATTACAAATATAAAATACATAAAAGTTCTGTTAGTTAATTTTTATGGTATTATAACCTTATTTATTTAGATTACATGGGTATAAAACAAACTACTAACAAGACAATAATATTTATTATAAATTTTTTGTGGTAGGGCAAGTAAAAATTTTGGCAGGGACAGTAAAAATTTTGAAATTAATGAATGCATAATAATCATCATAATCGTGCAATCGTGATTATTTCTCAGACTATAATCATGCCAACAAAATCTATAATCGTTGCATCCCTACGCTGGATGTCGCTAGTCTCTTTCTACGAGGTTGCTAGAAGGCGTTCCTTGATTTGGTTGCTCTAGTAACGGGTGTAAACGAACGCTGCAGTAACTGACGGGAGATGGATGACGTGAGCTCCGCTGCTTTACTCCTATTGGTAGTTGCTCCCGAAAGTCACTCAACATTCGCATAAAGTTGAAGATTTCTCAACTTTGTCGTGTCACTAGACACACCCAGAGCCATAGAGAGAGTACTAAAGTACTATGTGTAATGTCATGATTATGAAGGTGTCATGTTAGTCTTATGAACACCCCTTCAAGTAAAGTTTTACCCAATATCATTCTGCAGACAACCAGCCATTTAGTGATGATAATCTGCTATGTATCTCATCACCACGATAAGAAGGGAGGGGGCCAGAGAATATTACAGTGCGCATGCTCATTTTCCCACTCTCCCTGGAAGCGTGGGCATGCTCTTTCTTCTTGCTCTGGCGGGTGGAGGCGTGGCCGTGCTTTTCTTGGAGAATTGTCCAAGGGACTAAGAAATGTTATGTTTAGTTTTTTAAGTTAAAATACTACGTCATACGTCCAACTCATTTTTGACAAGTTTTTTATTTTCACAATCTTTTGGATGTAAAAATTGCCAACAATTAGGACTTGTCTGTGGCCAATATAAATTTTTATACAATACACATTTTTGACAGTAAAAGTGTCCAAATGTATTTATCTTTTTTTAAAGATGTTATAAAATGCACCAATACAATCATCAAATAACTTAACATCTGAGTAACACGAAACATATGAAGTCCAGCAATACCACTCCTCTTTTTGGACGAGGCTTATGTTTATAACAGTAACTTTCGTGGGTAGATTAGAAGTATTAAATAGAGGCCTATAATAATTTTTATATATATATCAGCTTTTTATTCAATTTTTCAAACGTAGGTAACCGTTAAACATTTTGACGTCTACCTAAGATAGGTTACAACTATATTAATGGGTGAACAATGCATAGGTAAAAGTTCATCATGTGGATAATAAAACTAAGGATGCTTTACAAAATTTGCATTTTTCATTTGATAGATTAACTCTGACATGCTTTATTACATTAAGATCATAATGTAATTAGTGATCATACATTAATTGGCATGTTTTTTTCTTAATTGTGCAGGTGTTGACCCCAATGCAGATTACCCTACTCTCTATCGCTACTTTGTGGAGGTGTGGATTTATCTGGGTCTGGCATGGCTGTCTCTGTTTTTCAACTGGAAGGTGCGCATGGTTGTGGAGGCCCACAAAGCTCTAAAAAAGCGGCGTAAAAGGCGCAGACTTTCTCTGGATGAGCTGCAGTGCATCAAGGAGAGTCACAAGACCCTTGCCCTTCAACCAGCTCCTAATGATGTTAACATCTTCAGTTTTTTATCTAAGAAAAAACAAGGTTATAATGACCTCATCAAGCAAATAGGTGTTGAGAATGGAGAAGATCTGTGTGTCAGCTCTATCAAAAGCACTAAGTCTAAAGCACCTAACCGCTCTAAGAGCTGTAGTGATGCTTCCCACATAAATGGAAATGTCATCCTTAATCTAGAACGCTCACCTCGGCAGAAGCGCCGCTACAGCTTCAGTGACAGAGTTACTGTGGCCCTTTCCAAATCTAAAAGTTATCTTCTTGGTGCAGAGGAATGTCTGCTCATGAATGACATGCATGAAGATTTAAACACAGGCTTACATAGAATGTATGAGAATCAGTTGGATAAAGATGCAGAATATGACCACACAAATCTTGGACCTAGAAGCTGCAGTGGTAGCAGGATCGCATGGGACTCCAAAGGGTACAAGAACCTTATGTTTCCCAAGGCCAACATCACCTTCATTGATGATGAGAACTTTCTGAATAACAACAACCTGGAGGATGATAATACAATCCCCAGTTGTTCAAACTTTGATGAGAACATGAAATCTGAAACAGACTCCAAAGAACAACCTTGTTCAGAATCAGAGAGCTCGGTGTTTAACACTGATGAGTCCAACCAGGGCAATTCTTATGAGCAGCTGGTGGAAGAGTATTACAAAGAGGATAACACTGATTCCTGATCCTTTAACTTTGATCTAAAACTTTGAGTGAATGCTGTCTTACGGCTTTTGGAACCAGAAATTATTTGAGAAACCTTTTGTTGTAATATGATTGTCAAAATTGAAATCTGTCTGACTAAAATGAAGGTTATTTTATAATTAAGCTATACCTATTAATACGTTCTATATTAACATAATATTAGTTGACCAATCTATAGCAAAATTAGACCACAATATAGGGTATTTATTTAATTTTGAAAAATTGTCTAAACTGCTGAAACAGTGGTTGTGGGTCTCTTATCCACAATAAACTGGTTCATAGGACAATATTGATTGGTTATTCCATAGAGGAGTACTTCGTTTGCTTTGTTTCACCATGTTGGTGATTTCTTTTGGAGAAAAAGTCCTCCCACTTCACTTTGCTTTAGTTTTTAAGCTTTAAACTATTTGAGCCAGCAGCATTGTCTTTTTAGGTGTTAAACTTCCTTTATTTAGCACAAGCTGTTCTTTTAGAAACATTTTGATTTTATTTTAAGTCTAATAGCAGATGTAACCTATTTCCCTTAAACCTTTGTAAGTATAAAAGCAAAACTTGAACTATTAAATCAGAAATTGTCAGAAACAAAAATTGTTTAATTTAATGTTTGCCTAGATGTAAAACAACAGGGCATTAAAATACTCCTGGCTTTTTTTTAAATCATTTATTTTGGTCTGCAGGGGTTAGTTTACAAACTAAAATGAAGGTTATTTTATAATTAAGCACCTGTGTTGACATTTAAATGGTTTAAACTTTAAAACATTTTCAGTTCATGCAAAGAAAATGTACATCCTAGTCATGGTTCCTCACTGCTGAGCTGTAAATAGTGCTTGTTTAACTGGTCCTCACCACTGAATGGCCCTGGTGTGTAGAGAGCTGCACCATAGGACAGATGAGTTACGCTTTCAAAATGTGAGTTTGATTAATTTTTCTTTTGTAGATGTAGTTATGCTTGTCTCAAGAGTGTTATGTTGTCTGTTATGTTGTCTGTTAGAGTAATGTCTGTTGAAGGTACTTTCTTTCTTTGTCTGTCTTTGAAGGGACTTCATAACAAGAAGCAAAAACAACATGTCTTCTAAGGTTTAACCATCATGTATTTTGCACCAATTTACCTTTATTTTAGTTACAGTACTGCTTTCATGTCTTTTCAGATAACTGTTACTATAGGTTAATGTCAGAAAGAGGCCCATCCATGTTTCCCTACTACTTTATAACAACAGGTCTCCTTAATTCTTATACTTGAGAACAGACTTGAGTGTGTGCTTTAACACTGGAATAGAACCGATCTGTAGCCATTACTATTTGGTCTTGTTAAATCAATGTCCATGTCAGTGAGCTAAATTATACGAATGACTGAAAACAGAAATTATATTAGTGATAAAAGTTATACAGTAATATTTAACGCCATTGTCACTGACATAATGGTATTTTTATTGTCATATCCTAGAAGTTCCTGTCACATTGTTTGTTGCAAAATTTGTTCATAATGATGTTGCGAAAGTACATTGTTCGATTTAAATGATTCTTCAATGATGCTGTCTTGTTCAGTTCAAACGTTCCTTTTGTTGATTTGTATACTAGCAAACTGAATACATGAACAATTATGTTCATTGTCAACTATTGTATCTGGAAGAATAGACTTTAAAGATTTTTTACTGGTTTCTGACATTCTGATTGTTAAATCAACATTTTTTTAGTATTTATAAATTTTACTCCAATTTTACAATACATAAGCTACTTTAGCTTAAATAAAGTATTATGCAATGCATATGTTGTTGTCAATTTCTACACTGTTTCATCTTAACAGCAACATCACTAAAAACATCTTGAATTATGACCCATAGTCTGTGCAATTTTATGACGTCATGAAGTTATAAGCCTTTGTTTGTTCCATGTCAGCACATTTACAAATGTAACAAGTCACATGTTTTTTTTTAACAACATGCACTTACTGGGCTAACTGTATACTTTATTTGAATGTGTTTGACTGAATATTGCTCTCAAAACTTCTCCGCTCTGAAGATAAATACACTTGGAGGCTAGTGTTATTGGTGGTTTCAGCCGCAACAACATAATGTTTGTTTATGTGGCCCAAGTTTAACTTCTGATATACCGCCACAAAAAATCAATAACAGTTGAGAAACATGCAAGAAGTTTCATGTCATAGAACTTTCTTCATAAAGACATTGCTTGGCAGTGGTAAGGGCTCACTAACAGTTGTTCAGTTTTATTTGTATAGCGCTTTTACAATTTGCATTGCATCAAAGCAGCTGCACAAGAAAATAAAAATCAGGAAAAACAAAAAAGGCAAATGTATAAACACTCATAAATAGGCGTTGTATACAATAAACAACTCTCATGGTATATAGCAAGTCTAACAGATGAGTTAAACACATTTTAGATGTATTATCAAAAGGTCAAAGAGAATTAGCAATAATATCATGGGTTGCTGTGTAGGCTTGGCCACTAATAAGGAGTCTGCCAAATGGACACCACCACCCAATGGAACCCTGCAAAGATCCTAAAGATTCCCCACCAAGTCAGAGTGAAAGTCCCAATTAATTAGAGGCACCTGCTCGACTAGATCAACACATTCCCTGTGTCATCTTATTCTCTCCTAGGGAGTCGTCAAAAGGCCCAAACCGAGCAGCGTTTTATCAACAAACTTCCTCCGTTTCTGTGTGTACTCAACTAATGAGTGCGACGATAGGGGGTAATTGAAGAAGACCCTCCTGTTATCATTACCACCTTCCCTTCTGTGGAATGGCCAAGCTATCAAGGAATATCAAGGTTATCACATTAAAATAAATATATATATATATATATATATATATATATATTTAAACTTTTCATAAATGTACAATATTACTCTTTTATTGCTTAAAAGTGAATATGAACTGGTTTTATTTGCAGTATCTTGGGTATAAATAATACAAACATGTTTCGCCTGCTTTCATTTACTGCAAATAGAAACCTTTTTATTTAAAATTACAGATAACGGATATTGATTGGGAGGATAACTGATGTGGATTAAGACTATAGATAGGGTTAAAACGCCTGTTCACCTAGTAAAAAAGGAGGAAGAGAAAGAAAATAAGGTCTGCGAGCAACTCAAACGCTAAGAACTCCTACCAACCAGACCCTGCAACCTTTTGTTCACACCACACAGGCGCGCACGCACAGAAAAGAGAGACACAAACACACTCACTGAACACAGACAATCGAGCACAGATAGTGATGTGAGATTTGAACCAAAGCTTTTGAGCTTGTATCAAGCAAACGGGTGCGCCAGATAAAGCCTCAATTCGAAGCTTGTATTGTTAGCACTTTCTGCAAAGTCACGTGCCCATTTCACTTTGCTTGTCAGAACGTTCGAACCCCAGAGCTTTTTTTATGAGTTCTTTGCCTTATTCACATTTTAGTCGAACAAAATGTTATAGATATTGTATGTACATATACATGTGCGTGTGAACATTATTCTATACAACATACATTATCAAATAATATAAATCAATATGAACTCATACTGGAATTTATTGCCACACTTAAATTAAATTAATTCTATTGACTATTCACACACACGTGGAACTCTAATTTTAATGTTATGTGTACAAATAAAGCCGAATTTTATCTGCTGCTGGTTACTTCGTTCAACAGAGCTTCTTCCAGAAGCGATTAACTAACAGATGGCGCTGTTTTTGACAGCGCTGTTCACTGTTCTCGAAGCTGTGAATCTTTTCTCAGGGAAAGGTCTCATGTGATTCATGAGGCTTCTTTATCCCATCACTATGCACAGACGCGCATGCACACATGCATAGAACACACACACAGGCCAATTTATCTTTGCTGAAAATATTTGCATAGAAGAATACAAGCAATACCAAATCAATTTACATGAACAAATTTAAAGACTTTAGTCCAAGCCTTGTTTTAAAGCCCTGAGTAAATTAATAGTGCAAATCTGTTTTACACAAAAGAAGATTCAAAAAAGAAATCAGTTTTTCCAACATTTCTTTTTTATAAAGGATTTCCAGTAGATTTTATTGGTCTTTCAAATCTTTCTATTATTGTCCATTTATTAAAAAGTTATAGCACAATACAAAGCAGGCCACTTTTGAATCAAGAGCAGTGGACAGTTCATTGGTTTCCATGAGAGCATAACAAAAAGTTAGCCAGGGGGTCATCAATCTTACTTTTTTGTCTTAATAATCCACTTAATAATCCACTTTTTTTTTTCATTTTATTTAAAAAATATGTTATCTTTAAAAAATGCATTCATAGGATATAAGCATTCAAAATGGACGATCTTGCACACGCAGTCAAATGTTTTTGAAATTCCATGACATCACACTACACTTCAGCCTCTCGTCAAAGTTCTTGTCCAGTCAAATGCTAGAGCGGGGGGACATATCAGCATTTCATAACATTTATGTTCTACTTGGTGAATGTCTGAATCATACCCTAACTCATATCTAGTGCACAATGCATCAGTGTAAACATGTTGTCCATCGGGACGAATAGTCAAGCTATTTATTTGTTCTTTCTAACACCTTACAGATGTGAGAATAAACCTATACTGTAGCGATTTCCAATCAATTTCGAATTACATGTTTTATAGACAACTGGAAATGTTTTGGAGGAGACCTGGCCTGTTAAAAAGAGATGGTCTTCAGTTGCATGTTCAGTTGGAGCTCGCGTAATCTTTAGTTAGGGATGGGCATGTGATGTTCATCTGGGCCTGGCTTTATCTCTCCCTACATCCCGAGGTGGGGGAGGAGGGCAGAAAGAGAATAATTAGCTGCTGTTAATTACATTTCTGCAGAAGATGGTCATTTGCATTTGATTTGCAATATTGCATAGTATGCATTATGTGACTGTTGGGTTGATAAAGATGTATCACAAAGGCTATTCCAGAGTTCAGGTGCAACATACAATATGAGAAGGCTCTATCCCCTTTGGTGGATTTAGTTATCCAGGGTCCAAGTCCAGAGTTATGAGATCTTAGAGAGTGTGATGGGTTGTAGCATGATAGAAACTCTGTTATGTTAGGGCAGGTTTCAGTAAGGCATATCAAAACTGTTGTATGTGATCATTTGACTTACAATAAGTTTACAAATACAAGTTTATTTATAAAGCACTTTTATAAACACAAGAGTTCTCCAAAGTGCTGTACAGACATAAAATATAGAAAAAAAACACAAATACACATGTCAACAACACATAAAAAAAAGCAGCTCTCATACTGTATTAAATGCACGACAATAAAGAAATGTTTTAAGATAGGATTTAAAAACCGAGAGAGTTTGTGCCTGCCTTACATGCAAAGGCAGATTATTCCAGAGTTTTGGGGCCGCCACCACAAAGGCACGGTCACCCCTGCTTTTAACCTTGCACGGGGAGAAACTAGGAGTAAATGCTCAACAGACCTGAGTGTTCTGGACGGAACATACGGCTGTATTAGGTCTGAAAGATATTTAGGAGCCAACCAGTTTAATGCCTTAAAAACCAGAACTAAAATCTTAAAATCAATCCTAAAATCAACAGGTAGCCAGTGGAGGGTGGCCAATATTGGTGTAATATGTTCTCGCTTACATGTTCCTGGTAGTAATCGGGCCGCAGCATTTTGATCCTTCTGCAGACGTGTGAGGGAGACCTCACTAATACCTACATAAAGACCATTGCAGTAATCAAGTCGGGTCGATATAAAAGCATGAATTACTCTTACACTTGACTTAAGAAATTTGCCTTAGCTGAAAAACTAGATTTAACTACCATATCTGTTTGTCCAGTTTAAAATCATTTGTCCACCTTTAAAATCATTGTCCAATAAAACACCCAGATTTTTTTTACAGTAGGCTTCACATATATAATAACTGCTTTAGAATTTAGTGATCTAATATTAAGAAATAGTAATAGTAATATTAAGTAGCCCGAACTTTATGAGTTGATTTTGCTCGTTTATTACATTGTTTTCAGTTTTTTTTTTAAGTTTACATTGTAACTTTTACAGAAAATCTTATTTTATTTTAATATTCAAGGGAAAGACACAGTCTCTTTGTAAAAAATTTTAATGTTTTCAGATACAAAGTTTTGACTTGCTAGTCAAATGGTGTGTAGCGTCTTTAAAATGTTGTCACACAAAACATCAAGAACACTGGCACCAGGTAAGCAATGAGTGCGCACCTTAGTACATTCGGGACAATCAAGTCTCCGATGACCACAACGTTACACTCTCGCGGAGGGGGGCGAAACGGTTCCTGGTCGGGATCTCGAAGAACAGAGGCGGTTTGGGGGACAGGTAATCGGTGCAGGAGTGACGTTCACGTGCATGGGCTGGTCAATGTATGGGCTCAGACCGGGATGTTTTTTTTTAGCGCTGTTTTCCGCTCTCGCAGCCATGCCTGCTTCTCTAGAAGATCCTGGATTAGCTTCTCCAGGGCCTCCAGTTTCTACTGCAACTTGAATGTGTACTTATCTGCACTTAAAGGTACACACAAGTCTAAAACATTAGCTATTTGTAATGTAACGTTAGTAGATGAGAACAATACGAGGGGCAGTCTTTAAAAGAGTAAAGACTAGTAACATTTATGCTAGCAGCCTGAGGGTTTACAGCGAAAATCAGGATTAAAATGAATTGTCAATGCGTTTTAGGATGATTTTGGTATAGGATGCACTTGAGTATAAGTTTTTCCACTGTAAAATAATGATGTAAATCAAATCTTATCGTAAATTATTATACATAGGATAGCACTTACCAGAGCGATTACACTGTCAGGAAAAAACAGGCGCCATCTGACAACTAAGACAAAGCGAAAAATTGAGCTCACTTGCAGGCAAAATTCATCAAAATCATATCATATAAATTGACCCACAAAGAACAACCACTTACCGGAGTGATCACATTGACGCACATAACGGGCACAAAGACGAAGGTAAATACGAACCTGACCAACTTGCATGTTGCAGTTGTACAGAAAAGCATATTGTAAACAAATTTTAATTCTATATTCATATTGGCTTCTATACTCTTTGACTGTACGCATTGTACCTACCATGAGCACTCCGACTGACCTTAGAAATGTTTTCCGTTATTTTTGCATGTCCCGTTTTCCTAACGAAATAACCAGCAATTCAGATAATTTGTTTGAGTGGTTTCTCGCTTTTCAGCGAACGCGTTCGCTGAACGTCTGCCTTGATTCACGTTTGTTTGTAATGCTCTCGACTCTCACTGAATCATCTGAAGCAATTTCTCACTCAGTAAAGTAAACACAGTGATATTTTCAGTTGCACTAAGTGGATGTGACAATCGCGTTGCTTTTGCCAGCTTTTTGGCATTAAGATATTCAGATTGATCATCTTAACATTGTAAAAAAAAATTTCTTTCACACATGTTGGCGACAAGTATTTGCACCCTTGTATTTAATACATTCTGCAACCTCAATTTGTAAAAAAAAAAAAACAGCTCTGAGTTTTTATTTTCAGTTTTGATGAGGTTTGAGAGTCATCCGAGTACATTCCTCCATAATGAATTTCTCCAGATCCTTCAAATATTGGTGCTCCCTCTTCTTAAGTTCATCTCCCTCTATAATATTTTTTGGCAGAGCATGTCAGGTTTTGATTTTTTATCTGTTGATATTTTATATAATCCATGATGCCATGTATGTAAACAAGATGTCCAGAACCTCTGGTATAAAAGTAGATCCACAACAATGAAGATCTGGCAATATATTTAACTATGGACATGGGGGCATCTTGTGTTATTGCTGCCAAAAACAATAATTTCATATGGCCAGTATTTCCAGTATGGCAGACTAATATGGAGGAGTTTGTTTTTGCCTGAGAGCAGATTGTTTCACCAAACAATTGTTTGTACCAAACAATTTGTGGTGATGGAGGTGCAGTTTTCCTTAATTTTATTTTTATAGGCCTATATATATGAAGGGTTGGGAATCATTTAGGCTTTTTTAAGACCACAAATCAATACTTTTAAACAGTACCCGCACCTAAACACTTTCAATACTTTATCTAAGCATGAACAATCATTGTTTTACCTCACTGCCTGACATATTACTTTAGCTGTTTATTAATATTCTTTCTTTATGTATACCTTACAGATGTGAGAGTAAATATATATTTAGTGATTTTTCGATCGATTTAGTTGAACGGACCCTGATCACTGAAGAAAGGTTCCTTTGGAATTACTCAATTTAATCATGTAGATCGGTTCCACACAATTGAATTACTCGATTGAATTCTCATCACGTCCCAGAAACATTATTTGGTATGTCACTGCAATGAATATGGGCGTCTTTAGGAGATAAACACCACGTCCCAAGTACGTCCAATGTTACATCGTCACAACAAATATGGGAATCACAAAGTTACGTCACGGGGACGTTATGTGGTACGTCGCTGGAATGAATATGGTCCGGTCCAAATATGTCCTTACCATGTAACTGTTTAAACTGGGTATTTATCTTCTAGATTACATCATATGTGCATTATTTTAAAAACAGACAGTATGTATAACAAATAAGTATACAGTGCCTGGAAACCCCTGTAAAAATATTTTTTCACATTTTGTTACTGTATGTTGCTGCCTTATGTTAAGTTTTTTGACATTAAATGACACTCCATACACCATATTGACGAAGCAAAAAAAGATTTGTGACAATTGTAAAAATGAAAAACTCAAGTACATTGCAAAAGTATTCATACCTTTAACTCAGTTCTTGGTTAAAACACTTTTTCTTTTTTTACAAATCTGCATTTGGCCATTCTTCTCAGATCCTCTCAAACTCTGACAGGTTAGTTGGGGACCATCAATAGACAGACATTTTCAGGTTTCTACAGAGATGTTTAGTTGGGTTCAAGCCCAAGCACTGGCTGGGCCACTCAAGGACAGACTGCGTTGTCCTAAATCCAATCTTGCATTGTTTTAGCTGCTTAGGATCATTGTTCTGTTGGAGAACAAACCTTCTGCCCAGTCAGAGGTTCAGAACGCTTTCATTAAGGGTATATCTGTATTTTGTACCGTTGAGCCTTTCTTCTATCCTGAAAAGTTCCCCTGTCCCTCCTGCTGATAATTACATACAAAGCATGAAGCTGTTAATACCACACTTTACTGTTGGGATGGTATTGTGCAGGTGATGAGCAGTGCTCATCCAGGCATGATGCTTGAAACAGATTCATCAGACCAAAGAATCTTTGTGTTTTTTTTGTGTGCGCAAATTTCACGTTTTCATGTGTCACTGAGGAAAGGCTTTGGCCACTGTCATAAAGCCCAGATTGGTGGAGTGTTGGTGTGATGTTTGTCCTTTTATAAGTTTCTCCCATCTTCTCATGATCATGGAGCTCAACTAGAGTGAGCTTTTTGTTCACCAATCTAACCAATCTAACCAACTTTCTCCATTGATGGCTCAGTTTGACCAGAAGGCGAGCTCAAGTAAGAAATCTGGTTGTTCCAAAATTCTTTCATTAAAGCTGGCATAACTCACACAGTTTCTGCCAATCTCATGTTAATCTTGAGTACCTATACAGTAGTATTGCATACGTTGTATCTTCAAAGAGTATTTAGTTTGATCACATTTATGAAAGAGAGATGCAGCTCTACGATTATTTCCGGAATAACACGAGCTGCCGGAGGTAGGCCAGGGGGGGATCTACAGCACAAGCACACAATAACTTTACATCATCGCATGAATCCCTTCGTGTTGTTAACATTATGCACGTACACACCGATTTCCAACAAAACACAGACATATGACTTAGTTTCACTTACCGTGTGCGGTTCGTGTCCGGCATTTTTTTAGCACTGGGACAGCGCCATCTATCAGTTTTAAACGATTTCTAAATCCAGCATTATACCCACTGTTTATATAACATCCATCACTGAAATGCCGTGAACAAACAAACTACTGACTTTTCTAACTATAACAAGCTATAAGAGTAACGAGCTTCAGTGCAGCTCACAGTGCAACCGAGCTTGACACACAGTGCATACAATCTTGATGGTAGGTGGGTCTTACTACTGTATGCTCAACGGTTGGCGTGTGGGTGGGCTCTTTCTTTCGCTTTGCCAAAATTGTCCGGGAGAATTACCCAATAAAAGGACCTCTGTTTCGAAACAAGGATCCAGATTTATAAAAAGCTTTCCGAAACAGGTTGTAGTGCTGGGGGAGCGTATCAAGCACAGAAATATTACGTCATACGTCCAACTCGTTTTTTAACAAGTTGACCATGTTAAGTATGAGAAGCCAGCAGTTTAACAGTGTAAATAAGTCAGAATGCATGACATAGCATGTTACCTCCGCTTTAATGATTAATGGAGGCTACATGCTTCTGTTAAGCTTCAATACAGCAGACTTTTTTTGTAGTCTTCACCAGATCTGTGTCTTGATATAATCCTGTCTCAGAGCTCTACTGGCACTTCTTTTGACCTCATGGATTGTTTTTTTCAATTTGAATAGGTAGTTTGCAGTCACGTGGTTTTGGCGACGCGCGAAATTCAGTTGGAGGTCAGGAAGTGAAAAATCACAATGGGTGACATGGAGGAAAGTTCATATTGTGCAGGTGTAGAAACGGTTGCGGAAAAAGCGATTTGTCCACCAAACTGAAATATTTGCCTGCAGTCGAGGCTGTGGATATAAGCAACTACCTTGTCCTTCAGACATCCTTTTACACAAGGAAACAAATGAAAGCTTACAAAAGTATGGAGGCATACAACTTTTTCGTTAGTGGTTGGGTCAGCGACCTCGGTACCAAGGTGATTCCGAATAATTATCGTTTGGTTTTTGCACGGGTGAGTGACATTATCCTGTGGATTAATTTACTTGACAACAACCATTTAACATGCTGTGCTTCTTGAAGTAAGCATTACAGTGGTTTATGTTATTAGGTTAACCACTCTCAAAGGTCCACAGAAACGCCATTAAAGACATGGATTATCGCGAAACAAGACGGAGAAGTCATTACAGCACACTGTAATTGCATGGCAGGGTAAGTTATTTTCACTCGCCAGTATTTCGTGTAATGTAACCTGTTCCCTGTTGCTTGGGTTATCTGTTGTTTTCAATATATCTTCTAATATTCTAATACATTGCTAATAACGTACTATACGTGATCCTGCCTGTGGAAAACCAGCTGTAGTGTTTTTGGTTTTTAATGTATTTAAATCTATATAAAAACTGTCTGCGTGATGTGAAGTGCTTTATGTGAAAATATAACATGGAAATGCAATATTGTTTATGACCACGTGAAAATCATAGTGAAATTAATAGGTGAAATCAAAGTTTAATGGTCGGTTCTTAGACTTAAGCCTGGGTCTTACAGGAAGGGTCACATATCATTATTATGTATTATATTATTATATATATTATACTATATCTTATCATATTAAACATTTGTGCATAATAAAGAAATGTCTATTTCATTCTTTCCTCAGATTATCAGAATCCTGTTCTCATGTAGGGGCAGTTCTTTTTGGCATTGAAGCTGGTGTTAAGATTCGAGATACAACATCATGCACAACAGATAAGTGCCAGTGGATGATGCCGTCACATGTAAAGAAGGTGTTTAAATGTACTGACTATACTGTTTTGTACCCTTCTGTACTACAGAAAACAAACACACACTTCTGCACATAACAGTGAGATGTGAGATGAAACACTGCATTTACAAGTCATGTTTTTTTCTTAACACTAAAACTAGCAACACAAACTGTAGTGACAATGTTATTTAAATTTCGCCATGTTATGGTTCACATGTTTCTGTTTTAGAAATGTTCAGTAACTGTCAATTTCCTTATTTGCTAAGTGCTTTTTAATCTTTTTATGATGCTTTTTTCCCCCCAAATTTTCCAGATTCCTGCTGTTCCTGTAGCTCATATAGACTTTTCCTCAGCAAAATCAAAGAAAAAGAAACTGGACGATGCCATTGCTGGGAAATCAACAGAAGAACCAAAGGTTGACAAACCAATTGAATGTCCAAGAGTGAAGAGAGGGTCAGAAACATACGCTAGGTTTTTTGAGTCCTTAAGCAGAAACTTTCCAAGGAGTGCTGCACTGATGGCTAGGGAGAATTACTACAAGGACTTCGTCCCCAAATCTTGTATGCTGCCTAAAACTGTTCTTCAATACAGAACACTCGAGAGTCTAAAACTACCCCCCCAAAGAGCTTGCAGAGCTATGCCAGGTTTTCCAGCTACAAGATCTAACCCATTCACAGGTCCAGGCTGTAGAGAAGGCAACTCAAAGTCAGGGTGAATCCATGATTTGGTATCGACAAAGAGCTGGACGCATAACTGCCTCTAAGCTTAAACAAGTTCTCAGAACAAACCTTCTGAAGCCACCCGAAATCTTGATTAAGGCTATATGCTACCCAGACGCTCACAAGTTCACCACAGTCGCGACAAGGAAATGAGGGCTTAAAGTAGGATAAGACAGAGGTAAGATTTTGGTTAAGACCAACACGAGAGACTCCATAAAGGTATGGGTTGGAAAAAAGGGCTACGCAGAAATAGGGTAAAGTGTAAGGGTTAGAATAGTGGTAAATATGTGAACTGTAATAATGTTGCTTAAAATACTGACCCACTCCAACATTTATAAATGCAACAACATTTTAAATGACCACTTCATTTGGTTCTGATTATTTCTGTATACTGTTTACAGTTATGGATGCATGAACATGAAGCACAAGCCAGAGCAGACTATGTGATGCTGATGGGTCTCCAGCATGAGGGCTTCTCCTGTATGGAAAGTGGTCTCTGGCTGAATCCCAAGTGGCCATACATGGGTGCCTCACCTGATTGGATTGTGAAATGCGACTGTCATGGAACTGGGATTTGTGAGATAAAGGTAATATTACTATTAATTACACTGCCAATCTTAAACAGAAAGCATTTAAACTGTGCCAAGTTATTATGACTTTTATTTTGTGCAAGGCTTAATAGGCAAAACATTTTACAGAAGAAACACCTGACTTAAGAATCCATGAAATTAAATCAGACAAAATTATCAGCAGCACATGTTCTTTTCACTTTGATTTGTAGTGTCCACATTGCAAGCAAGACAAAGACAATCTGCGCCTGTGTGCTGGAGACAAGGGATTCTGCCTTATCAAACATGGGGATGATGTCATATTGGACAGGAGCCATGCTTACTATTACCAAGTACAGGCACAGCTTCATGTTGTGGATGCTGAGTATTGTGACTTTGTGGTGTGGAACTGTAAGGACATCTTTGTGGAAAGAATTACACCTAACATGGACTTGTGGGACGATGTGGTTCCCAAAGTTGTGTTATTTTTTCGAAACGGGATCCTTCCTGAAGTGTTGGGACAACAGGTTACAAAAAAACACATTGGCATGTAACATGACTAAAGGACACTAGCTCATCAGCTGACGCACTTGCTTCAGTCAGTTTTGCAAAAGAAAACACCGACATAGATCTACAGTGTCTGCATTGGCATGCAGAAGTTTGAGATTAAATTATCCAACAAACTGTATTTGTGGTTTCTTTTTTATAACAACTAAAACAGTGTACACTTTATAATTTGAAATGTAAAGATAAATGCAAACAATGCTACTGTGGAGTATAGCACAGCATTTTATTTATATCATCTTGTATTCATGCCTGTTTAAAATGTTGACATGCTACATCATCTATGGTATTTATTTGTACATGTACATATAATTTGGTTGAATTTAATAATGCATTTTAAAAATACTCTATACATTAAGGGCATTATGTCATAGTTCGTAGAATGTTTTATTCCAATGGGACCACAGACTCAAATTTGACAAGGCACAGCAAATCACAACTATCTTATCAATCAATGACAATGACTCGCCTGGTTTTGTCGTCATGTGTTCAATGCACACAGCCCTACTTTGCAAAATCTGGTATTTCCTTCTAACTAAGCCAATAACCCTTTCGACGTGAATACGCACATTAGCTATTGTTCTAGTTTGTTCCACTTCGTATGCTGACAACTGTCTTTTCCCTTTAGTGAATGCAGGTATATGTAGTGAAGCACAGTTGAATCCTACAGTATCCCCAATATTAAACCCACGGCCTGCTAGAACAATATTGCCAGGTAAGAGTTTGTTAAGGAGGTCACTGTGTTCAGTAATATGCTTATCGCTAACTCTTCCACCCCAAGCAGAAGATATGTAAGAGACATACCCTTGGGGAGCAATACCAATGAGAAACTTAACAGTGTGGTGATGCTTGTAGTTTGACCATGTTTGCGCTCTAGCAAGCAAATTAGATGGTCTTTCGGTAAACACTTCAAAACAGTCTATGATTACAGCAACTTTAGAGCCGAATGCTTGCCTGAATGCCATTGGCATTGTGGCTCGTAGTACCTGTCGCTCTGGCCACTGGATCAAAAACTCCAATCTGTCATGAAGTATGCCAATTAATTTGTGCCAAACTCTAGATACAGTGCTGTAAGACACATTGAACCTAAATGCCAGATCCTTTAGAGGAAGGTTTAGTCTCAACCTCATCAAAACTAAAATTAGCTGTTGAAACTTGGAAAGCACAGACAAATGACCACAGGTGATATAAGGCTTGCACAGCTGGAAAACCTGCATTAACACCAAGAAGTTGGGAAGTCCACTGTAAAACTTTGTCATGTCTTCATTCTTCTGGAAAGAGTCTTGGCTAAACTGTATGTCCAGTACTTTAGTGCTAAGGTAATGCAGCTCTGTTGTGGTTTGCTTAAGAGCATCTTCCATCCTCTCAATGCCTTCCATGGTTAGGTCTGTCTGAGATCCTGCATCTGCATAAAATGTACAGTGGGCAAAGGGGTTACTTATTGAAATTAATCTGCTAATTGCTGCCTATGGTTTCTAAGTAGTTAATATTTGAAAAGATTAATCCAGTTTTTTCCACCTTGTTGATCAGGAAACATGTCTATGTTGTCCTCGTTCTCTGGGCTCTCAGCTGACTCTTGGAGATGCAGCAAGGCCTCTACACATTGTGAGCGTCTACGTTCATCGTTTCTGACAGTCATACTCTCCTTGCATTTAAGCAATGCTTCTGACATGGGTTTTGACCTTTGATAACCAAGGTTTAGTGTAGGAGCCCAGTCTACACACTCCACATCGTCTACACCACTATGGCTGCCTAAAGATAATAACACCATACTGTAAGTTCGCAACATGCAATGACTTTGTAGTAGCTTTGCAAAGGTTAGCGTACATTTTTTGTCAAACAAAGAAAAGAAACAACAAACAAAAGAAACAGACAAATATTTTAACTACAGAAACAGCTAACGTTACATAAAGACACTTTGAATAATGAATTAATATTAACTTACCTTTCACAAAGTGGTCACTGCACACACGAGCATTGGCCAACTCAGCTCCTCCTGAGCGCAGTCGCAGATTTTCAAGCCATTTTGTCCTTCGTTCTTCCGTCAATGTCTTCCATTTCCCCCCCTTATGAATAACAACCTTTGGTACACGATAAAAGCTTTTCGTTTTTTCTCGGTTTGACCTATTTGAGCAGCCATAAACGGCACAAACCATAGGCATCTTGAGTTTACGATAGCGAGTCCTCTGCAATACATAACTTCCTGCCCTCCACGTAAATTTCGCGCCACTAACGTGACGTCATGTGCAAACAACCTATTAGCCACAGGTTAACTCCACTTGAAGTGTAGTAACATCATCAAGCAAAACTGGAATGCTTCTAAGCTAAATTTCAAATGTCCCAGAAAAGGGTATGAATACTTATTTCAGTTTTTTTTATTTGTAATAGTTTTTTGCTTTGTCATTATGGTATATGGAGTGTGGATTAATATAAAAAAATGTAAATTAGCATATAGGCATAAGGGCACACAAATGCCATGCAAAACGCCAGCTTCTACACCTAAACAAAAAGGTTTCTAAGTTAAATAAAAGCCTAGTAGCATTGTCAAAATGAATCTGTGTGATTGATAATATATTAAAATTATAACATATGCACCAACATAAGCAATACAGATGCGCACTCTGGCAATTGCATATGAGCAAATTCATATCCACACGTGAGTCTGCTTAAGAAAATACATTGATGTATTATCATAAGCGGGTTATTTTCTTTTTAAATATGCATAGGACACTGCACATTGCCACTATGGACACTATTACAGAGAATCTATAGAATTCAAAAAAGTGTGTTTTTATTAATGTCCATTAACGGGTTACAACCTTTAGTGGTCCTGAAGTTGAGACTTGTGTCTCACATGAACAACATCATTATTTGTATTACATGAGCAGAAACTAAATGAACAGTTGTGATATGGTAAACCATTTCGAATAAAATAAATGATTAAGCATCCACATACGATCAATGCAAACCTCAAAACCCCAATGGTACTGTACAATATAGGGGTGCTGGTGAGGATTTTTTTCGACAATTAATTAACTTGTGACGACACACGTTATCACTTAATCCACACATTATAAAATAAAATATATTTGGCAATGACGTTTGCATCTATAACGCTTACTTTGATCTGCAGCATTAGATCTTTTGCATCTTTTTCATGCTTAAAATGGTTGTTCATTATTATTCTTAACGAAAAACTCAATCATAAAACAGACCATCATTACAAACTCCCTAATGTTAAACTTTTACTAACAAAGGCGGATGGTATCCTAATAAATAAATTCATTTATTTACTTTTAATTAACCAACAAAAAACTTTTTACACTGACAAACTTGCTTATATGAAACAGAACGTTTATTAACAAAACAAATAAGACTAATAACATTGTACCTGTCTTGTAAAAAGATCTTCGACAGTTTGTGGTTTATTATGATTTTAAAAGAATATAGGCCTACAACAATAAAACAAGGACAACACTACTTATATAAAACATAGAAATTAAGCTTTTATTAACAAACTTTCTTTTATTTCTATAAAAATGCAAAACAAAGCCATTGCATTTTACCATGAGTCTGCTGTTATAGCATTAACATTCCTAGTTCCAACCCTCCCCTGACCTTGTAAAATGCATAAACATAAAAAAATGCATGTAATGGCTGAATAGATAGATGGATAATCTGGATAATAACGATTGGGGAGACACTCATGCATTTAAGGGTTAAAAAGTATTGTTACCTAACCAAAATTACCACAACGGTGAACTTACAATGATAATTTAAAAATAAAGCTCTTGGGTTAGATCTTGCGGAAAAAAACTGCCGATAGTGGCAAGTTACGCATTGCAGCTTTAAAGGATTGCCAGTTAAAGGATGTTAAAATGAAAATGTCTTGCTATATATAATTTTTGAAAGAGATCTTTAAAAACAGAATAGATTCATTTTTGAAAGAGACATTTAAAAACAGAATAGATTAATATGTTTTATTGTATAGATTCATATGTTTTAGGCTTGGCACATAGTTAAATGTATCAAAGGAATGTATCAATCTCATGTGTTCAAGAACTAGACTGTTTGACTGTTCCTTTAACAAGTTAGGCTAGATAAGGATACAATTTAATACTTCAAAATACATTAAACATTAGGACCCTATGGATGTTTCCTCTAACAACCTCCCCAAGTAAGTCTTGCCACATGGTCAGTTTTCTGTTTTGTTGATTTAACAAAACCAAGGAATTCCATCTCAGAAACAGCCTGAATGAAACAAGCACTGTTTTTACAACTGTTAAGAGCATTAACTTAAAAAACATTCTTCAAGCCCTTTTTAAAAGAAAGGTCATTTGAAATGTTTAAATATTTATGTATGCAATTCAAAATCTTTATATTTAACAGACATTGCCTTACCCAGGACCTGAATAGATAAATAAATAAATAGACTTTGTAACAACTCAAGTAACTAAAAGTAATAACTGCACATAATTAGTTTGTAATCGATTGCACACTATGACCACATATTACCCAAAAAAACTTTCAGCCGTTTAGAATAAAAAGCACATACTTTTTCTTACTCGTCCTAGACCGTTTGTCCGATTTGCACCAAATTATGCATGGTGTGTCGACAAACTCGACGAACAGTGGCCAAAATAGTTTGAAGGCTGTATCTTTGGCAAACTTTCATGTATTGATACGAAACATGGTATGTCATCATGGTCTGGACCTGAGGGGACACATCAAGTTTCGGCACAGCACCACCTACTGGTCATAAGATATAAAGATTTTCCTTAGAACTTCTGAAATCTTTTATCTGGTCTCGTTTGATTACTCAAGTCATGCCGAGTTAAATGATACCAGATGTTCCTCGGTCAGCCATTGGGGACGCCATTCATGTTGTAACAACAATGTGCACGTTGTAAAAACATAACGCATTTGTGCATAACTCATGAAGAGCATTTGGCAGTGTTTCTCATTCGCTTTATGTAACCATTCTCTTCAGTTTTGTTGTTACTGGAAGTACAGGCTCTCAGCAATGGCGCTTTCTGCTGGAAAGGGAGCGGAGACCAGCAGCTCATTTGCATTTAAAGAGACTAATCAAAACAGCATGATTTTCCTCACAGGCAAAAATAGACATTTACAGCACAGCATAATAAAAGATCTGTGGTATATTTTGAGCTGAAACTTCACAGACACATTATGGGGATACCAGTGACTATTTTTACATTGCGGAAAACACTCAGGTTAGGAAGCCTTTAACAGTAATTTACCAGTATTACTGTGTGAAAAGGGCTTATGAATTTTATTTCTAAATTTTCACAAATATAGCTATTCAACATTGACGTATAAAAACAATTTGAACATTTATCAGGCATTAAAAAACTTAAATTAAGTGAACTTTAAACAATATTCACAAGTCCATTATAATATCTTATACCATGGTGCTGTTGAATGCTTTATTTTAATTGTCTGACGAATGTTCTACAGGTGTGCATTATTTTTCGGTCGCACTATGAAATCGTTCCAGATCTGTCGACCAAATTGCAGTTCCATATCACTGTGCCAAGTTTAACTGAAAAAGGTTATACTTTAGCCTACTGTCCACCAAATAATAAGGAGCTAACAACAAACTAAGCTACAGGCAATTTCCATTGAAATAACTTCACAAGAAATAACTTAATATTGATTGATAGCATGAAAATGTGGCGATAGCTGTACTGGACTGTTTAGACAAAAAAAAACGAAAGCGTATATCAAAGGTAACGACATGAAATAATCAGCAGGTTAAAAACATTAAGAAGCACGAACACGACATCATAGATTTGTTTAATGATTGGCTTAAAGTTAAAAATATGTCTGTTTTAAGAGCTAAACAGGCTTTAAATACACAGCAGCAAGCTTTCTATGTCCAGGAACTGTAGCTGGCACAGAAAACTGTGTCAAGATATTTCTCCATATGCTTTCTTATATGAAAGGGCTGCTGATTATGACAAAAACAATCAATGAAGTGACACAAACTGACACAACACACAAACTGACACTATATGACAGGATCCTGTCACTCTCACTGAGAACTTTAATCAATACTTTGCTCTTTTTCTGTTTGATATATATTAGGGCTGTCAAATGATTAATTGTGATTAATCGTTTGACAGCCCAAATATATATACTTTTATTTTATTTTTATCTTAACCTGGATTTAATCAAAATGTTTATATTTAATTTTCCTGTGCTTTGGCAATGAGCCGAAGAGCACGGTCCGTATGGATCAACCGTAATCCGTTTCACCACTAGTCACATAATCGCCGCATTGGAATTTGTGCATGGCTTCTGTCCTTCTGACAATAAAGTTTGGTCTTCAATTTAATTGGCTGAAAGTTCTGTCTTCAGTTTGATTGGCTTAAATTCAGCTTGGTCTCTGTAATTTGAATGGCTGGAATTCCGTAAACCCTGTCTTTTCTCATTTGATTGGTCAAACTTTTGACATTGATGAGTGCTATTGGATGCTGTGTTAATTGCATAAAATATTTTTTAACACATTAATCTAAAAAAAAATGTACAGCATGCATTAACGCATTATTTTTGACAGCCCTAGTGCAGTTATTACATTATTAGCAGATATTGCATTGAGTTGTTACAGACATTATGAATGTTAATATGTACTGAGCATCCTCAAAATATCTGTATTTGAATGTTTCAAATGATCAAATAAAATATGATTTACAAACATATTGTCTAAAAAAAGGATACTTCCGGAGATTTTCAAGTTTGTCATAGTCATCAGAATTTGCATCTCCGTCCTCAGCAGCTGAGCTCACAGTCACAAAGGCCTAAATATATCAAGTACAATGACAAATTGCAGCCACAATGTTAGTATAGATAAACCACATACTATTATACTAATATAGGCAACTGTATTCAATTTATAAGTTTATAAACTTATATGTATATTATTTATACCTCAAGCCAATCATATAGATTTATAAGTCTTCCACACTCAAGATGAAGCTTGTATATGATGCAGAGGTCAGGAGCAGCACTAGAAACTGTGCCAGCATTTGTTTTTAAGGCTTCATTCTGCAGAAAATACAGAATACAGTAACACCAACAACAATAATTTCACTTTTTAAAAAAAATGAGAACAGACCAGATGTAAAACAAACTGCCTTGGGGCACCAACACGTTTTCACGCACGCACACACACATAAACGTATGAAAAGATGCATGAAGTGTTTTTTACTGTTATACAAACATGCTGAAAAAATATTTGTTAGAATTATCATAGTATGGTTGGGCATCGGGAACCAGATCCATTTTAGAACCAGTTCCAAACACATACATTTTGATTCTTCTTATTTTTGTGTGTGCATTTCCAAACGGGGCAGGTCTTTATTCACATCATTTCTGAAGACCTGACCTACTATCTGACAGGGCCTTACCTGCCAAGGTCATGTTAATGTAAGTAAAGACTCAACCTGTGATTTCTGTCAGGACCTCAAGTCCAGTAAACATCAGTGCTGCTAGCCCACAGAAAACACTCTGAGTGTTACTACATTTTGCAAAGTCTAAAAACAGGTTAATACCACATATCAGAGTTAAACTATAGTTACTGTAGCAACAGCGTAGCTGTTAGCATGAATATTACAGTATCTGTGAGTTCACCATATAGATTTAAAAGTGCACTGTAGAGGTGTAACGATACATTCAGCTCACGATTCGGTACATATATCGATGCAGGGTTAACGATATGATACGCATCGCAATATTTTGAACAAAATTACAAAATGAAACTGAAATTCAAATAACAGATTTTTTTTATGTTAAAAATTTCTGCAACTTTTTAGTTGCACACACAACTTAAAGAATTGTAACATTTTAAGGTTTAACTTTCTGTATCGCACAAAATGCACTTAAAAATTTAGCAATTTAACGTAAAATTAGAATTAAAACAACAGATAAGCTGAATCCTAAGACAGAACTTCATCAAGTAATTAAAGTGCAGTAAAATTTATAAATAAAGAAGTGTTCTGTTGAAGTAGGTTTAAATGAACATAAATAGCTTTAGGGTTTGTTTAGGTTACTTGTAGTATTTTTTTTTTGCAAAAAGACCAGCATATCTACATTCTAGATACTAGATTTATTAAGGTTGTGTTTATCTGTGTCTCTACATTGGTCCACAAAATGTAAAGCTGCTTGGTTGGTTCTTGTAACATGACCTGTGGTGCGCGCGTGAGACACTGAAAAGTTTTAATATTTTCAACTCGATGTGGCGCTGACGCGCCTAGAAAAAGAAGCGCGCCGCACCGCATGCGGTCTCTACGCGTTGCTCCCTATTTGAGTGCGGTTGCCGCTCATCTACATTTAAAATAATGAATATGCGCGCGCAAAAGACGCGAAATGAATGGCCCCAAAGAAAGCCACAACTCTTCTTACGCGACCAAGCAAGCGGCTGACGCAGGGGACATTTAATCCTGCTTGCAAAGCAAGATTTAGTGTGTGCGCAAAACACTTTCAATTTCACTTTCTTTCGAAGCCATGTTTAGTTCGAGCTGATGCAGGTGATGCAAGCGATGTCTGTGACTGTTGTGAAAGCATACGTGACGCGCTGGCGCAGAGAAAGGTCGCGTCTTGACCGCTCAACGAATAGAATTAAAGGAACATCATATTGTTAAAAAACAATGCCTATTACTGCCACAGCGAGGAGTCACATATCAAAGTAATGTATTCACCACCAGGTGGTGCAAAGGGACGAACATCACTATGCTCAGTAACGGCCCATTCATACTGCCTGCGAATATTCTGTGCCATTTTCGCACCGAAAATGCTAAGTTTTTTTTGATCGTGCGACGAATCTTTCCCCATTCGCAAAAACGAAGAAACGGACCGTCCAATAAGAATCGAGCATTACATCACGCACATAGTGCCACTGCTGTTACACAAACAGGCCACGCGGTGACGCTAAGCACTGAAAACTGACTGCAAACTCTTCAGAAATAAACACGCGGTAGATTAGGACAGCGGCTCTGAACAGGGGAACGAATTATACTACTAATGTGTACTAACTTTCTTTTATTATTTGTGTTTTTTATAGATTATTGTTTTAGGTAAGAATTGTCACATTGTGTGGGGATGGTGTTAATCATAGTTGCATATACACCAATGTAATGTATTTATTTCATAATATTCATCAGTAGGCCTACGCTTGTTTAAACTATTTGAAGCATTGAAATGTTAAAGCACGCGAGCAGATCTTCTACAGGACAAGACAGATTTTTTATCTTTCACAATAAAAATCTTTTACATTGTAATCCATTTATTCTTTTTTATATATTTGGCATGTTTGTGTGCTGCTGCGCATCCCTCTGTGTGTAATAAGCTGAATGTACGAGAGATGTGCACCCACCTATAGGCACATATTACTAACGCCCGGTCCAATCAGTGTGCAGTGCGCGTGTGTGGTGCGTATTTTTTCACGTGCCCATGTTAACGGATTAGATCATTCACACAGCACGCGGATGAGTGCGGTCTGTCCGTTTACGCATCAAGTCTATTTTTGCTAAAGTGACAGCACACGTATCATGCTCTAAATCACACAGATTGAGATGAAAACATAGTAATTTCACCATAAATGCATGTAATTAAAGTAAGCCAATCATTTTCACAGTCATCTTATTGCTTAGATTTTGGGAAAAAGCAAAAAAAAAAAAAGCTAAACACCAGGAGTTGCAAAAACACCTAATCCAGTAAACATTATATCTAAAAGTGTATTTTCACGTGAAAGACACTACTCAGTTAGTTCAATTGTATGTAGGAGAGAGGGCTTCTCTACCGAAAGTAAAACTATGTGACAATTGTTGAACTTGTTCGTCACAGAAGCCACTGATCGGCACCACATGGCAAACGCAGTACATTTACATTTATTCATTTGGCAGACGCTTCTATCCAAAGCAACTTTCAATTGAGGGAAACAGCAAACGATTTGTCGATGTACTTGTTTTTCACTTGTTATAGGTTAGTTTGTTTTGGTTCTGTTGTTGTTTTTTTATTGACAGGTTAAATGGATCCACCTGTGAGCTATCAAGAATGGCTTTTTTAAGAGGACCTGGATCTTTGGAGAGGGCAGCAACTTAGAGCTTGACTGTACCTTTATTTGTTATTATTTAACTTTTTTGCTCACTTTTGCTTCTTTATTTGAACCCCTAAATTAATAAATATTTTTTTATTTTTGACTGACTGAGCCGGAGTGCAACACACTTTATAGGCTATGTTTACATAAAACGTCTTTCTCATCCATGAAGCTTAAACCATCATCTCATGTCCCCATTCCCCAAATATTTAAATTAATATCATAAACATGCGAATAGTCAACTAATGGCCTAAATGAACGACTAGTCGACTACAAAAATCTCTAGTCAGGGGCACAGGTTCCAAAAGAATAAAAAATAACGGTTTCCAAATGGCACGTTAGGTATCGCCGTACTGTGCACTGAAGAGGACAACTAAATAACGTGAAAAAGATACACAGTATAGACATAGTGTAATGTAGCCTACTTATAAGCATATTTTTAAGAAACATAACTGCCAACGGCATGCCTATGTAAAGAGAATAAATGTATGTTTTCATTTCAGTTGCAGGTTATAAATTAAATAGCAGGTATTAAATAACATGGTCACAACATTCTGGATGTGCACTGTCATTAAAAAGCATTGAGATTTTGAGAAATAAATATATGGAAATTTTATCAATCAAATCCCATACTGTACCTTTTCATACTGTGCAGAAACACAACATATGTCAAAAAGTCATATAATTGTTGCCATAATGTCACTATTGTAACTCCAGATCAGATTTATGTGTACGATCAAATTAACAAAATCCAGGTAAAGAGCACTTTTCTGCATGAATGCCCCATCACAATTTGAACCTAGCTGCACATGGAATAAGCTATATGTATTTGGAATAAGCAAATTTTTATAATGTTAACTAGCACAATAAGGATTTTTATTAATAGTGGAAAAGTAAGAATCAGTGGTCTTGTACCTGCAGGTAGTAAAAAGGATGACTGAGAGCAGCTTGAATAGATGTGCGAGGGGCAGCATTGAGTCTCTGTCGCAAGATCCCAGATGAGCTGTAGTAACATACCTCACTAAGTGGCTGAAGCTCTGCTGGAGTCAGGTACTCTCTGATGAGAAACACAAATAGCAATACAGTCAGGATATTATTAGATAATTTTATGAGTACAACATGGTAATAGACTTGACCACTAACCTCACAAGGTCATCAATAAATTGTACCACCTGGTTTCGAAGCATTTCAAATGGGCTAATTTTCCTTGTTTTTCTGGTCTCTTTTTCCAACAGAGTCTATAGAGAGAATGAATGTCATTGTTTTAAAAAAATTCTACAAATTAAATTATTTATATGCATGTGATATTTAATTATTTAAGGCTATAGTGCTACATAAACCACATAACATAAATAAACAAATAAATTAACAAACATAAAAAAAATGCATATATCGGTTTACATTAAACTATATAAAAAAAACTATATAAAGCAAGTAAAAAAATTCTGGTATGATTAGCATGTAAATGATTAGCAATAAATTACTGTCATTACAAGCTGACGTATAAGCTCTGCTTTGGGCCATTTGTAACATTTTATTTATAAGCAATAAGGTACGAGAAGTTGTGCAACACAAAGCCGAGTGCTGCAACCCTTTCTGCCATGACACAATACAGCAGTAGCCTTGAGTACCCTATTGCTTTTATAAAAATAGTTTAAAGGTGTGATTACATAATGTAACGCTAAAGAAAGAATGACAGAAAAACAGATTCTGCTTTAATTGCATTAAAGTTAAAATCTAGTTTTACTCTTTGTAAGAATTTTATGGAACATATGCTATTACCTTGATGTCTATGAGGAGGCCTGGAAACCTCTCGGAATTGATCTAAATATCTTTCTTTGTGTTCAGAAGATGCTGGGAGTTCTTAAAACATGTTGAATGTCGTGTGGGTGAGTGAAAAATGTGAAAAACTTGATGCCTTTAAAATATTTTAACACATTAATCTGGAAAAAATTTATCGCATGCATTATTGATAGGGATGCTCATTTCGGTTAATTTTCCCAACCGAAAACCATCGATGATTATCCGAACATTAACCGTTAACTGATAATATTGAATTGGATAATAAGGGGGTGTGTCCACCGTGGCATTGCCGCCTGCAGCCGACGTGTTTTTTCACACTTTTAAAAAGCGCCATCAGCTGACTGTCACACCGCATCAAGCCCAGCAGAGGGAGCCAAAAAGCACGGCAGCTCCCACAGCAGCGCTCTGATCACTCTCTCATCATGAACATTGAGATCACCTGTGTTATCTGTGTGGGTGCCTATATTAGGCCAACATTTGTTTGTCTCTGTGCTCAGTCTTGATGTTTATAGGGGTGATTAGAGACCTGTGGCTAAAGTACCTTTTGTGCTATACTTTTCATTTGTTTACTTTGCCTTTTGTGATTCTTGTCAAGGATATTTACCCCTGTTTTGGGAATTATCAACTATGGATTTCTTGTGAACAACATTTGATTTGTTTTTGCCTGATGAGAGGAAACCAGTAAAGACTATTACTTTTCTACCTCAACACTGTCTCTGTGAGTTTCTGCACCTGGGTCCACGAACCTCAGCTGGCCTAGTGGTTAGTGCACACGGTTCCACACGACACGACCCGGGTTCGAGAACCGGGCCTGACACTGACACTATGTATGACAAGAGTTTTCAGCCGTGCCTGGAGTTTTTTTCAACGTGCAAACAGCAGCATAAGCATATAGAAGAAATCGACAACTGAACACCATTATCAAAGTTTTACGCTCCTGCAGCGTTACTGACAATAGAAGAAAAATACAATAAAATAATATAAATAAAAACATAAAACATTGGCCTGAAGTTCGAGCACAGGCCTGCATGGCAAAACCCAGGTTATTCTGCGGGTTCTGCAATGGATCTTGTTGTGAAATGGACAGTTACATAAAAATCAAAACCGGCCATCACCCACTTGCTTGGTATCAATGCGCGCGCAGGTTGCCGTAGTTGCGAAGAAACATCTAGTCTATTCGTTTGCACTTTGAGCACATCTTCTGAAAGCGCATTTAGTGCAGCTGTACACATTTTAATCTGGACAATGTCAACATGTTAGTTTTCCATCAACGAGTAGGAAAAAGTGATGTATAGAGGTTAAACACGAATGACTGAATGTGTCATTGCAACAAATGCGTTTTTATTTAATATTTTACTTACTGATATTATTAAAGTTTTTATTATTTACTGATGTTTATTTAAATGTATGCTGCAGTGTGCCGTTTCACTGATGAATTTGCGCAGAAAACACGGACGGATGTTTCATCCTCATATCATATTTCAAAATGTATTTAATATGTCTGTAGGCACGTAGGCTACATGAAGTGTGGTTGCACGTGTCGACACGCGCCGAGTTAAATAGGCTATAGCATATTTTTATTTAACCATGCAGCAATAAATAAATAAACCGTTTAACTAATCGTATTAATCGATCAAAGTTTTTTCTTTTGGTTAACGGTTAAACGATATGAGCATCCCCCTAATTACCGCGTTAACGTATAGTATAACATAGTCAGGTCTCGACATTAACACGTGCCTGCATCAAGAAAATGTTTTGTATTTACGAGTGAGAGAGAATTTTACTTACCAGACATAAAGAATAATAACAACACTAATAATAATTACTGCTTGCCTTTGTTCTATAGCAATCACAGAGGGTATAACCAAATTTAGGCGGCCGCAGCGGACACTAGGTAAAACTCAAACTTAACCAATCAAAATCCGATTGAACTTTACACGCTTTGCTGCTGTTGCCATCTGAGGTCATTTTAATTTCCCAAAAAGCATGTTTCTCAGGCCTCCGCAGTCTGACCAAGAGCACAGTAAAGCACCAAATTCAATCTTATGAACAGGGGCGTGATGCAGTTTAACTGTGATTTTTTTCTGGCTTAAAAAATGGTTGAAAACATTTGGGATAAAATAAGATATTCAAGTGCAAAAATCGGTAACACTTAAGACTAACATGACACCTTCATAATCATAACATGGCACATGAATATGAAGGAGATTTTATGCATGTTTATGACAACTGTTATTAAGTGTCATTCGCTTATTTATGTCATTTTTAATGCAAAGATGACATTGTTTGATATGTCTTTGTTATGACAACTTGATATAAAGCAACACATCACAACCTGTCAGTGTCTTTGTCATGACAACTTTACCAAACATTACCAAAACAACATAACCCTAACCCTGTCATAATTGACATTACATTAAAATGTCATTAAGTGTCAATACTCAAATAGTTTTATTACGCCGTCATTTATTACGTTAATGACATTTTATTGTAATGTTAATTATGATAGGGTTAGGGTTATGTTGTCTTGGTAATGTGAAGTTGTCATGACAAAGACATCTTAAACAATGTCATCTTTGCATTAAAAATGACATAAATGAGCGAATGACACTTAATGACAGTCGTCATAAACATGCATAAAACCTCCTTCATATTCATGACATGTGTCATGTCATGATTATGAAGATGTCATGTTAGTCTTATAAACACCCCTTGAAGTAAAGTGTTACCCGAAAATCTTACATATTGTTCCTTTATTGAAATAAAGGTGTGACAAAAAGGCGTTGAATGTATTGTTAAATGTTATGAAGATACCACTGTAAAGGGGCTTTTTGCCTTTAATGGGATAGGATAGTGGAGAGTAGACAGGAAAGCATAGGATAGAGACAGGAGAGTGGGACCAGCAAAGGACCTTTGAGACGGGAATTTAACTTGGGTCAGGCTGCAAGCGCACTTGCACTATACGACTATACCACTGTAAAGTTTCACAGATTTACACTCACAAAACAACATGTTAGTGTAAGAAATTCAAGTTTAGCAATTTAGGTTTAAGACAAACACGTTACCTTCTGAAGGTTATGGAGATCTGTTTTTCTCTGATAATCCTCTCCTGAAAAGATGACATCATCCCCAGGAAGATCTTCAGTGTAGAGACCTGGGAAGTAAAGCAATGTATTACTTTGATGACCGGTTTTACAGATAAGGTTTAAAACTAGTCCTAGACTACAGTGAAAGTTTGAGCTGTCTTAACTGAAAACAAATTGAAAACAAAAATCTTAAAATATGTCAGTGCTATTATTATGTTGGCTTGAGAAAGTCAACATACTGTTGTTTCTCTTAAACGTATTGTTCGTGGAAACTGGTGTTAGTACTTATTATATTATTGCCCCTGTATGACGTATCGCTTTATTGCTTACTAATCTCTCTGTAAGTCGCTTTGGATAAGCGTCTGCTAAATGACTAAATGTAAATGTTCTTCTTCTTAGTATGTTGGCTTTCTCAAGCCAACATAATAATGTTGTTTCACTTAAAACTTATTAGGGGTCAAGCCACGAAGTGGCGTAGACACCTATTGCATCCGTTAGTGTTCTAATTATTCTACTTCTTCTTCTGCCCCCATGGAAGTCTATGGCAGTCCATAAAACCGTTCTCGTATAGCATGTCTACGAATGTGACGACAAGCACATCAAAATGGATTTGATACCCATTTTTAATTTTGTCATAAAATTATGTATTTTACAAACACAATAACATATCGCTACAAAACTTGGTATGGTTCATCAAGGTCAAGTACTGAGAGGACCTGTAAAGTTATAGGCCAGCACCCCTAGCAGTCAAGAGACTTCATTCATGCTTTTGCTACCCAGTCTGATATTCACAGGCCTTACTGAGACATGGATTCGTCCTGAGGACACAGCCACGCCCCCTGCTCTCTCTTCCAACTCTCTCATTTTCCCCACCAATCCGGAAGAGGCGGCGGCACAGGTTTGCTTATCAACAATAATTGGAAATATTCCCCTCTATCTTCACTATCCAACAACCTCTCATTTGAATATCATGCTGTTGCAATTACTTCTCCTACTCTGCTTAGTGTTGTTGCAGACTATCTGTCCTTCTGGTTTTCCTCCTACCTCTGCCTCGCTTTCGATTTAAACATGGCAGTCGAGTGAAAACAGTCTTTTGTGGCCATTCCAGCCCAGTGTCTATTGAATATCAACAAAATGAAACCCCAGAAGTGACAAAGTCATCCAACAGCAATGTGAAAGACTAACAGCATGACAAGACACATAAAAACTTTGATAAAAATGATTAAAAAAAAGACGTTATCACATTAAAAATATTTGGTAACAAGCACTGCAGTATAGCAATTCTCACTATTAACTACTTGTTATTAGCATGCCTATTATTGGCATATTGGCTGTTTATTAGTACTTATAAAGCACATATTCTGCATTACCATACTCTACATCCCTAATCCTACCTAATACTTAAACCTGATAACTACCTTAATAACTATTAATAAGCAACAAATTAAGAGTTTATTGGGGGAAAAGTCATAGTTAATAGTTTGTTAATATCGAGAATTGTCCCCTATACTGAAGTGTGACCAAATATTGTTTTTAATTCCTAAATACATGTACACATATTACTGTTATATTGTTTAAAAGTTAATATAAACTTATTTTCTTTGCAGTATATAAGGTCTGAAAAAATACAGGGAATCTTTTCTGCTTTATGACCTGTTTCTTCAGTTTCTGCAAATAAATGCAAATAGAAACAATATTTTTGTTTGGGAGAAATATTGTTAAAAAATAAAAATAATTTATAAAAAAAATGTATCAGTTTACCTAAGCACTATACTACAAATAGTATAAAAAACGAAAATGGTTTGTAAAATGGTCTCTTGATTTTTTCCACGGCTGTATAATATTAAAACGCTGACAGACGTCAAATGCTTTTTTGCAGATCACATCGTTTTCTTTAAGTTTTGAATGTTTATTTAGAAATTTCCAGCCATTACAATGAATCTCGGTATAGGAGAAGCCGTGAAGGATTTGTTCCTTCTATTCTTTCAAGCCCAGGGAGGATGCATTTAGAGGCTGCATTTAAAATGGGACATCCTTATCCAGTGGCGGTTCTACATGGAGGCCTAGGGAGGCCCGTGCCTCTGTAGACATGTCCCTGGCCACCCCTGTGGCCACCCCCGCGCTGAAAAAAATGTAATATGATTTTACACGCGAGCGCCAAAAGCTAAACTAATGCGACGCAATGTTCTACACGGGTCATAACCGTGTTACTTTTCTTCTTCAAACTGATAATGAAATCAAGTTTGTAAATGTCTGGTCTCGATATGTTTAGAAACTTAATCATATTCACAATTCAGGGATAACAGCGCGCTTTTCGGCGCCTCCCGCTTTTTTCACGTCAGTTAAAAAGTTTTCAGGTGACTTGGGTCTGATAATAATAATTTCACAAAGTCATCTGAAGCCATTCCATAGCTTAATGTGAGGGACAGAAGACTATTTACATCATTAAATTAAAGTTTACGGAAACCTCGTTTTCCCTCCTCTGCGGCTGTCAATCATTCTCCATTCAGTATTCAAACAGCGCGCGCGCCTCGTCCGGTTACAGCAGAATGCACGGTAAAACTCTCTCCAATGTGATATATTCACATTATAATGCTTGATCTGTAGATAAAAAGGCTGTGGATTTGCATAAAATGACTTTACTTTGTGTAGTTGTATTTTATGTTTGTTGCTGTTTTTAAACGACTCGCTTGTGCCTGTTAGATCACACACATCACAAGGACTATGAATCAGCATCAAACGCACAATAACTGGAATTTAAAACTGTGAAGAAACAAATGATCAATAAACTGTTGGACAGATATACACTAGGATTTGTGCGCTCGACATTTCTTCGCTTTGTACCGTGAACTTTTAAATGTTTTAAAAGCCGTGAACTTTTAAAAACGCTTTGTGAGCGCTGTTTTGAAGCGTTTCATATTATCATGGTTTTGCGCACTGAAAGATTATTAAAAGCTTATATATTTTTAGCCTGCACAATACATTTAAAATAAGCATAATTTAATTGTATATTATTTCTGTGTAGTGTAAGCATTATAAATATATACACTTCTGAATTCTTGACATTCATATATAAATATAAAATTGCGAAATGTATGATTGCCTGATTGAATTTTATAAGAGTACTAATAGTAATTTGTTTTTATTAACATGTTTAGATTGTATAAAATTACTGTGCAGATTTTTTCAAGAATTACTTTTTGCTGCTGATACACTCACTAAGTTAACCTCTCTCTTTTTTGACCATACATGTTTGCATCCCTGATATCTAAGCAAACTTATCGAAGCAGAAGAGAATATCTAAATGTCAGTATCGTTGCTAGGTCTACACAATGTTGTGATGATAACCACGTAACTTCATCCATCTTTTCATCCGTATCTGCCCGTGTTGAGTAGAAAGGGGTGTGTTGCCATTTTTAATGTGCCCCTCTGGTTAAACACTGGCCCCTCCTTGGCCCCCGTAGTAAAATTTGTCTAGAGCCGCCACTGTCCTTATCCTTCTGTCATGCTCATGTGACACAATTTGTCTTGAATTGCAGCCTTCAAAGGAAACAGCTACTTTAATTTAATTTTAAGCCAATTCACTTACTTTCCAACTCTTCCAATCTGACAACAAACTCATCCACTTGTTTGAGCACATTCTGCATTTTCTTGGTATTAGCTGATTTAAGAATTCCAGCACACTCCCGTAAAGATGCAATAAGCTCATCTTTTGCTAGAATCCTGCAACAAAATTAACAAATAATTAGTGTAAAACTGACACCTCAGCAATTCCTAAAATAAATAAAAATTAACATTTTATTAAAAGTTCAGGTATATTTTGGAATAATATCATTAGAGCAGGTTTTCTTTAATGACCTCATTGTTTGAACTGAAGTTTCCTCAGCCATGTATGGTGGCCCACTAGTGCACAACATAACAAAATTTAAAAAGCAAATATAAATTAAAAACACAACAGAATAAAGCCACAACACAACGGAAATGCTCCCGACCACTAGAGGGCGCTTACGGCATCAAAAGGCACAGTTTACTATGATATTTTGCACGTATAATAACTTTCAAATCAACCCACTCTGTATTTGTTTTCTTTTTGTTTGGTCATATAACTCTGGGAATTCTATTATTAAAACTGTGTTCTCTGTGTTTGAGCTCAGTAAAATGTTGATAGGTGCCAACGTGGTTGCCACTACCGCTTCCACTCACAAAAAGGTGCGCTTGGTGCAAAGAGCTGCATTAAACCGCTTAGCGCATGTCTCCCATTGAAAATGAATAACACAGGGTAATAATACCCGGTACTTTGAGTCACCTTGACCGGCAGAGTTTAAATGAACACGATATAAATACATCATATATAAGATTTACAAGTGATAAAACCTTATTACAAGTCTTGTTTTAATGCCAATGAGACCTTTTTTCACTTGAAAGGTCTGTGTTCTTTACAAATAAGCTTGTAAAATATTTTAAATGCTATAAGCAGCAATGAAAAGAAAATATTTAGGTTTTTTTATCTACTACTTATTTTAACTTATTTTCTTTGGTAAATGCAGAACAACAAAACAGCAAGAGGTGCAGTTAGAAAAAAGTTTTTTTCCTTGATTACACCATCTTAAGATAAATATTGTCAAACGGAAACAAATAAAAGCTGTACACATTTATTTATAAATGTATAAGCTATATAATAACCTTTGCACACATTAAATCTAAAACAAAAGTGCAAAAAAACATGAACATCGTGCCTTTATTTGATTGATTTTACTCTAAAGCGTGTAAAAAAATAAACATGTTTAATATTTACTACTGCCACTGCCACTGCGACTGATGACATCATGGCTGCACTAGAACAATGAGAAAAATGCTGACAAAAATACAAATGAAAACGCTGGGTTATTATTATATAACATTAAATGTTTTTAAAGGACAAGGAAAATACACGTTTTATGATTTATTTATTGATAGGCTAAATGCAGAAAAGCACACAACAGCGGTGCAATTAGAACAAATGGTTTTCCTTCATGAAAAATATAATTGTCAAACAAAAATAAAAGCTATTGTTTAGACTGTATAGTGCAAATATACCTTTTACAACGGAATGAGACATATAGTGCAGCTAACTGTGCGAAACGAATGCTAGCACTGGATGTTAAGGTATGGCATTTTCAGTAATGTATTACTTATAATAAGCAATATCCTCAGCAAGCTTATATTATATCCTGAGTTTTTTTATGGAAAAACTGCGTGTGCGTTTTAGTGAAAGGGTACGTTACAGAAGAAAAGCAAGCTCATGCAGAGTGAACGAAAACCTGTTAATAAAGCAAACATAATAACGTAGGGAACATAAAACACTCGAGTTGGCATATGGTCATAATATTTATGTCGTTTCATGCGATTTGTCGAGTAAAAGCAGTAAATGTTTGGATAAAAGTTAGGTCTTTCGGCCGGCTGCAGAGAAAATTACGCCCTCTGTCGTGGAGGGGCTGCGGTATACAGCTAGTTTTCTGTTCTAAAAATTGCTAAGAGATCAAAACGCTTAGTATTTTTTTTTGTTTGTTAATGTTTTGTTTAAAGTGAATTTCAATTTTAAATCTGCATTTAGGCAGACAACACCACTCCCATCTCAGCTTGCAAGCTATTTGTTATTTGTTTTTTTACTTTTACAATTAATAGGGAAAAAATAAATATGTGAGCATTAAGTATTGCGGTTTGACTTGATTCCGTTGTGTTGTGACTTGATTCCGTTGTGTTGTGGGTTTATTCTGTTGTGTTTTGATTTTATATTTGCTTTTTGAATTTCGTTGTGTTGTGCACTAGTGGGCCACCATAGCCATGACTAGTTTCCCAGAATGGCATCATGATGTAAACAAGACAATTAGGGTTAACAGTCTTCAGAAACACTTGCTATTATAATTACCTAAACTCTAGGTGGCCCACAGTCTAATTTGACCCACCATTAACCCAAAAAATATTTCTACCTTTCGCAGCAGTTTTAAATTTATTATAGTGTATTAGGGATGCACCGATACCATTTTTTAAAGGCCGAGTACGAGTACCAATATTTTATTTCTGGTACTCGCCGATACCGATCCCTTTACCTGTATTTTTTCTTTATTTTTTGGTGAGGTAGCAATTTTCCAAGCAAAACACAGTGATACTAATAAAAACTAGAATAACCTTACAATTACAACTACACCTCAAACACATTATGAAAAATGAAATGATTTTATGTGCTTGTCATAAACTTTAAAAGCACAAATTTCAGTTAGTTATGTCACATGAGGTATCGGTTTTTGGTATCGGTGTACTTTTACAAGTACGAGTATGTGTACATGAGCTTAGTATAGGTACCGATACTAGTATCGCTGCATCCCTATGGTGTATATAATTGCAAATATCCCATCTTGTTGCAAATAGGAACGAAAAATGCTGTTCAAGCAATGACTGATGCATTCTATGGTCGTGCCATTCTAAAATTCTCATTTCACTTAGCGTTTATGTGGTGCTGCACAAAGTTGCCCCACCAGTCCTTTCTTCGGACTTTCATCCTCAGACGCTTTGTTTTGGGTGCGTGAACTGGCATTTTTACCGCTTAAATATAAGCAAAACAGCACAGAGTGTGTGTTTGTCTTTGTGCGGCACTCTGCAGACCAGCTAAAAATTACTGCTTCGTGTGCTTTTGAATTTCTCTTGCTGTAATTTTAGGTCACATGCCGGTAAGTTTGTGAAGTGTGGCATGAAGTCAAATGCTTACCTCCCATTTAAGATACATTTTAAGTGGGCATAATACACACAGTTTCTGCCAATCTCATGTTAATCTTGAGTACCTATACAGTAGTATTGCATACGTCGTATCTTCAAAGCATATTTAGTTTGATCATATTTATAAAAGAGAGATACAGCTGTATGATTATTTCCGGAAAAACACAAGCTGCTGGAGGCAGGCAGGTGGATTGGACAGTACGCACACAAAACACATCATCGCATTAATCAGCCCCCACAAGATTTTGCGGAGATTTTTTGGAATTGTTGCAGTAAAAAATGCTCGATTTTGCTGCGACGATTTAAATTTTGCAATAAAAATTGTGTAGATTTTTTTTTGTGGAAAAAGTAGAAATACTACTTGATATAGAGCTCCTGCAGTCACGTGACCTATTCTGTTTACACCTCCATACTGGCAAGCTAGAACAGTCGTGAGCGAATATGAAATGAATGGCACTGTTATGTTATTAAACATAACAGATCCCTATAATGCCCCCGGGTGGTTTTAACGTATGGAATGCCAAAAGTGACTAAATTAAAAATGAATTTATACATAAATATATATACAAAGAAATGTAAAAACAAAACAAAAATAAATGAGCATTTATACTTTTATTTCCCTATTTATGTGTAATTGTATTTATTTCTACATTTATTTATTTCCACATTTATTTATTTCTACATTTATTTGTCTCCACTTTTATTTATTTCCACATTTATTTGTCTCCACTAACCCTAACAAGTCATTGCTTGGGCTGAACATACAGTTTATGTGTGCGTTCTGCATTGTAACGTTATGTGTAGGGTAATGACAGAAACAGCGATATTCCCATCCCATTGCCTTTTTAATAATAATTAATGTGACAATCGGGTGCGGATATCTATATCAGAGAAAAGTATAGGTGTGGGTGGATGATTTGTTTGACGTGGCGGATTCGGGTGATATTTGAGCTGATCCGCGCATCTCTACTAGAGATTAATCAAAAGTCATCAATTGGATTTAGGGATCCGGGGTTAACTCAAACATTGAGAGTCATCACGTCATGCAGATACGTGCACAGAACCCATCATACCCATTCAAACTTGCCCCCCCCAGATATTGTGAGCTAAATTATTTTTTTAATGAAACTACCAAAAAACAAGAGGTAGTGAGAGGTTATTTCCCCCTCCATAATTTTTTAAAAAACATTTTTTAACTTTATATGCATGATCATAGCATATGTCACTTCAAGAAGCATTTTAGGTAGCCTGTAGACTGCTTAATGCAGAAGAGAATAGCTTTACACTGCAATTACAATGGCATAACATCCTTTGTGAGACTAATGTTTTAAATGTAACATTTTGAATATAGAAATATGAAATGGTGGAATCAATTAAATTACACGTTTAGATATGAAACTTAATACATAAACTGTATGTTCTGCCCAAGCAATGACTTGATAAGGGGGCAGTTGGCATTCTGAGCTGGTGCGTGCGAGTCTCATCGACAGAAAACTCGAGCTCTTTTCAGCTCCATCCAGCGCACTTACATTAAATGTGATCAATTGTGGATCATTTTACACACTTCCATGGTGTGCAGTTTCTGTTCATGTTCAAGACATTTTCAAAATCTCAGCCGGGCGATGCTTTACGGTCATGTCCTAATAAAGTATAAGTAGGCTATGCGTGATAACCCTATATACATACAGTTAGGGTGATATTAAACAACTTAAAGCATGATTGCCCATGTCATTCTCTGAGCAACCTCGTCAATTATACCTTGTTTCGTTTGGTCACACCACAGGGTGTGTCACTGTGGCCTCAACGCTTCAGCACTGCCGCGCTGAGATCGATTGCTATGTCTGAAGTGAAACGCCCCACTTATTAGCATACAAACGAAGAAATGAAGAAATAAATAAATGTGGAAATAAATAAATGTAGAAATAAATAAATGTGGAAATAAATAAAAGTGGAGACAAATAAATGTGGAAATAAATAAAAGTGGAGACAAATAAATGTAGAAATAAATAAATACAATTACACATAAATAAGGAAATAAAAGAATAAATACTCATTTATTTATTTATTTTTTAACATTTCTTTGTATATATATTTATGTATAAATTCATTTTTAATTTAGTGACTTTCGGCATTCCATATTAACGTATCAATAAAGCAGAAATACTCAAATCAGGTTCCATTTCCCTGTCGAGTTAAGCCCCAACTGTGATAAAACACACCCGTACAAGCTGATCAAAGTGTTAAAGAACATGTCGCGTTCAACTTATTGCGGGGCTGTGCAGATTGCTTGACGTATGATGTTAAAAAACTGTGAGAGCGATCGCGATGAGCTTGTTCAGGTGTGTTTTATCAGAGTTGGGGCTAAACGCGATGGAAAATTTGATCTTGCAAGCCAGATTTGAGTATCACTGTAATAAAGGAATGGAAAGCATGACCTGCAGAGTCGTGATATCTAGCTTTACAACTAAGCCTACAAAAGCCTTGAGGGGTGAAAATGAAAACTAATTTTGTTATATTACACTTTGGAGTATGATGGCTAAAACCTGCTTTGTCTTCATTAAAAGGGTAAGTCAACTTTGTTGTTTGCTACCATAATCGACTCTAGCTGTCCTTGTTTGTAGAGCCAGCGTAGCCAAATCGCTGTGAGTAACTTTACAGTAACGTTAGACGTCATTCATGAAATCAAAATAAAATTATTTCCCCTTTGCTTTCCCTTGCATGTGCTGGCATCCTGGCGCACATCAACTGTACCCCACGTTGAAATAGTTAAATCTGAACAGTCTGGTTTTAAATAATTGTTCGACCACTGTCAATATCAATGCTACAGCCGCTCTAGCGCTCTCCTGAATGCCTGCCAAAATGGCGGCGCTTAGATTGCGTGAGGTCAACTGCAGGAGCTCTATTGGCAAGCAAGGTTCTTTTAAACTACCACCTGTGAAAACATCACTTAAATATTTCCTAGGATTAAAAGGCATGCAGCAGACAATGTTTACTACAAAATTATTTATTTTAATTTCAAAATAAAATCATTGTGCTTGAACCATTGCATCAATTCTTCACAGAATGCAACAATGTATTCTATTTAACAGGATGCCAACAATGCATCATTACAAAAATTAAACTGCATCCTCACAGAATGCCAACAATGCATTAACTAAAAATGTATAGTGAAACGATGTGAAAACGAAAGTTCAGTTTTGTACATTCACATGTAATGCGTGTGAAACTACAGCTCAAAATAATAATCAAAGTCACCCTCAGTTTCCTCTCTCTCAAAAGCTCTACTTTGGAGCCATTGGTTATGGTACAAAAAAAAACAAAGCTCTGAGATTCTGGTTTAAAGTTAACCTCTTTCGGCTTGACAACACTAGCTTGTAGATGCTGTTGCTACTTTCAGCATCAGCCAAGTTAGAGACAGCATCATTGTATTGTTTGGCTAAATTACTCAAGTGTAGGTAGTCTCTCACATAAGCCATCCCAAAACACATCCAAATCAACCACTTCCGATGGTGCTCTGAGTGCTGCTGGCCCCAGACTTGTGAAGTAAGAATTAAAAAAAATAAAGAGTTCCTCTTCTGGCACATTGCTGAAATGTGGAATGGCTTTGCAGCTTGACACACAGTCATCCATGAATGCAATGGTCCTAGTGTCAAAGTCAAATACCCGTACCTCTTAAAGAAACCTTATGGCTGGTTGCCCATATTCTGTGTATTTGCTAAGCTTGTTCTCTGCATTACTGTATGCCTACTATATGTTATATGTAATTCCATTTTGTAAAATAAATAAATCATACAACTAGGCTTGATAAATGTTTTGATTGTGAGATGCTAAATTGTGTTTGTGTGTTGCTAAAGTGAGTCTTTGATTGATTCAAAATTAAAGGTGATATTTGTATTTTATTATTATTTGTACAGAAATATTAATTTGATTTAGGCCTCCCTCCATTTCCAACTCTATGAACTCCTTGTAGAGTCCAAAATGGGCAGTCGTGGCCCAGTGGTTAGAGAGTTGGACTCATGACCAGAAGGTTGCTGGTTCGATTCTCAGGTCTGGCGGGTAACGGCTGAGGTGCCCTTGAGCAAGGCACCTAACCCCCACTTGCTTACTATACAAAATGTACAAATGTATAGTACAATGTAATGTAATGTAATGTAACGCTTTGGATAAAAGCGTCTACCAAATGCATAAATGTAAATGTAAGTGCTCCGAGTGGTACTGTACTGCTAAAAACCAAGCATTTCAACATGTCCCACCTGGATTTGGAGCCATAGTAGCCTTCTTTCCCCGTGGCAGCTTTTTTGTGAGAAATGTGAGATACCTTCGTTTACGTGACCCAGCATGATAAAACATCTGGCACCAACTTTGCATGAAACTGTTCAAATCAACAAATGGTTTCCGAAAGGCCCTAATTAGGTTCATGATGTGAGCCATAGGGTTGGGTACCGTTTACTTTTTTACCGTGTAATAAAAACAATTATTTCATTAAAAAAAGTCCAAACCTCTCAATTTCAACATTTTACGAACTGAACAAAAGAAATAAAGACTCTAGAAATAACTACAGCATTATTGTAGTTTTTAATTACTACCAGTTTATTATATTTCCTCATCACACACAATCACTTATTTATGCAGTGTGATCATTTACCTAAACAATGAGGCCTCCACCATTAGCACACCATTAGATAAAATACCATAAAACAAAAATGTCTATAGTCTGTAATGTCCTTAATAAACAGAAACAATTTTAATGTATTTTATTATTTGACATTAACAGTCACAGTTATCTCTGGGGTCTAAGGGGGTTTTGGGGCCCTAGAGAAGTTCTGACATACCCTGCCTTTTTTGTTGCTTATTAACATATTAATGGCTAAATATCATTGTATTCCGCACAAACTGTGCCACAATAATATGCACAAAATCTATGTACGTGCTTGTGTTTTGTGAGAAAAAAAACTGTACTGCAATAATATCCAAGCAACATCCACGTACAAGAAAGCACCCCTGGCAAAGCACCCCAAAGGATTTCCTAATATCTTTTACGGAAGGTGTCTATTTACACTGAGTGCAAACAGCTCATCTTGTAAACAGAGGCTATATACACTAACTCTGCCCACCAGTTTCTGATTTGAATAGAGAAAAAAAAGAATGACCATAGCTAATAGGGCTGGGTTTTGAGACCAATTTGGCAATTCGATTCGATTATTATTTATATTGTTTCAATTCGATTCAATTTCGATTAGTTATCAGTATTTCATTTAAAATCATTCTAGTTTTGCAGACATGAAATCCAAATTTAAATATATATGCTGGGAACTGCTATATTAATGAAATACACATTCACATTAATAGTAGAGTCCACACAATTATTGACTTTAAATTAGAATTCACAAATTGAATTACTTTTTTAATTTTACTTTGAGTAAAAAAATGAAAACATTGTAAATGTGCAACAGTGAAATTATGAACAAATTAAAATGTTTAATAAATAAATAAATATTAAAAAATTTAGCTCAAATAATGGTGCCACCTTGTGGATGCTCATAAAGCCAATTATTCTTAATAAAATGAAAATATTAAAAAGTGGCAAATGAGTGTTTAATAATGAAGTTGTAGGGTAAGGTTGGTGTGAAAGACTGGCAACGAAACTAAACAAACCTGAAGGGCATTGGTGAATTTGCGTGTGACATGTCCCCACCACTTTTAAATAGAAATTCAGAAATGCTTGCGGAAAATGTGTATTGTTTAGTGACCATTAACATCTAAAACTTTTTCTCACAATCTCCTGTTGCTCGCACTTGTAAGTTATATTTGCAGAAGACAGAGAGCCGCGACTCCAGTTTGAAATGCGTGTATGTCCCCACCACTTTTCATAACAAAGATACGCCACTGCTGACAGCCATATTGGCCCTCCCACCAATGATGAATAGTCCCATTGACATTTTATATATTTTATTTCTTAAAATATTACTACTTTATTGATTTTAATTTAATTACAAACAAGTTGACAACACCCGAAATCAATAAAATATTTTATGGTTTTTGGATAATGTTTGATTTGTCATCTGTTATCAAGACTGAGTTTGTGGTTGGCTGCCCAGTAAAACTTTTCCAGTACATCAGTGTTAGAAAATGTGACTTTTGGATAGCAGCGAACTCAATAAAACATTACTTAAAACAAAATTGTATTGACCTAGAAAAGAAGCTCTCCATCTTACAGCAGAGAGCAGCTCAAAAGTAGGTAACGTAAATAAGCGGATTGTTATGCCCGCCGTGGCAAATCAGATGTTGTTGTTTTTGTACGTGGAACGCGGGTGCTATCTGATTTATGTTATAGTTAAAGAATTGTAAAACTACAACAGATTATATAGAGTTATACTGTGAATATATTTAACATTTCAATTAATCAGCACTTTATGGGAACACGTCGTGGTCTTTGCTGAAATAGCGTGTTTCACTGTGAATTCTATTTCAGTACAAAGAACAAAAGCATTGGTTATTTTGCTTTTGGTTATAGAAGGAATAATTAGGCTAGTGAAGGGCCCTTAGTGAAATGACTCGAACCTTATGATTATGGATATACTATTTTTTCTTAACAAAAACTTGTGAAGTAATAACACCATACGCTATAGCAGAGCTTCCAAACTTCAGAGGGCTAAGGCCCCGCAAAAACATACCAAAAGCTCCACTTGTTCACTGTCACAAGTCGCTGCAGCAAAATGAGAGAGAGAGGCGCTGAGCGAGCGCTGCGTGCAACTTTGAATTAAGCTGTTTTAAATAGTAAAATAAAAATTTTAAGGGGAATCATGATAAACCTATTTGTAGCGGCCAGCGTTGATAGTGTGGCGGGCTGCCACAAATAAATGTTTAAAAAAAACTATCTACATTTAAACTGAGGAATGATGTAAACTTTATTTTGTTTTTTATTTGTGTAATAAGGAGGAAAAATTTTAGAACAATTGGAATATTTGTATTATTTTAATATTTTTATTTAGCATAGCCACAGTCCCTCTGCAATACCGCTACAGCCCACAGTTTGGAAAGCTCTGCGCTATAGTAACTGTTAAGTTCTGGATGTTCATTGCTGTATTTTGCTTCATTCGCTTTTTCTGTTGTTGTTTTTTTAGTTTAGGTTATAAATACATTTGTTTCGTAGGCTACTTTACAGATTGTATAGTGTTTTCAACAATAAAGCACAAGATATAATGTAAGCTTGTTCTAAAATGGTCACAAAATCTTAATGAACAATAACTATATCTAACATTAGAAGTGTAGGCTAATGTGCTAAAACAATATTTTTAAGAATCTGTTCTGTATTTAAACAGCAAAATTGCATGTTGTCTAGCTAAGGCATTTATTAAAGGGGAGGTTTTTTTCTACTTTTACACAAATGTAATATTAATGTTAGGGGTCCACAGAATGTGTCTGTGAAGTATCAGCTTAAAATACACCACAGATCTTTTATTATGCCCTAAATGCCCAGTTTTACATGTGAGGATAAATGCGCTGTTTTCGTGTGTGTCTCTTTAAGTGCAAATGAGCTGCTAATCTTCAACCCCTTTTCAGCTGAACACGCAGCCAGGGCTCTGAGCCTAAACTAAAGGGTCACATAAAGCAAATGAGAAACACAGTGTCTGGTTTTCTATAAGGAACGGACTCCTAACAAACACGTCACGTTTTCTATATGCAAAAGTACACATGACAAACCGGTCCCGTATTTAAACCATACACCATACTTGGATTAGATCCAAGATGGCGGCGCGATCACATCGCGAGGCTCAGGCTCTCTCCAGATTCTGCAATTTTGTGGTATTTTTCTTGCTCATCTCGGGTCTGTTCGTGCAGAACAGCTGTGCCTTTACATCGAACACCCGAGATGAGCTTCTCATCAGTTCTCCCCAAATTTCACCAGCATGTTTCCTGTCACACCAGAGGAAACAAAACCTTAGACCATGTTTACACAAACATGGCTGAAGCTTACGTTGCGACCCCCCTCCCCCACCTGGGACAGTCAGATCACCTTTCTTTGTTTCTCACCCCCAAGTATTCACCCCTCATCAATCGTGTGAAGCCATCAGTGAAGACCATCAAAGTGTGGCCTGTGGAGGCAGATTTCACACTCCAGGAAAGGTTTCTACACACAGACTGGAGTACATTTGCTTCTCAGGCCACCAGTGGCTCTCACACGGACATTGACTGCTACACCTCTTCTGTACTGGATTACATCAACACCACCATAGACAATGTTACCACTCAGAAACAGATCATCACGTACCCAAATCAGAAGCCATGGATGAACAAGGAGGTGCGCCTCCTGTTGAAGGCACGCAATACTGCACTTTTCCAACTCCGACCCTCGACGCATGTGGCAAGGCATCCAGGCCATCAGTGATTACAAACCCACCCACTCCACCCCCGCAGCCACTGATGTCCTCTTCCTGAACGAGCTTAATGACTTTTATGCTCGCTTTGAGAGGGACAATAGAGAAACTGCCACCAAGCTCAAACCCTCAGTTGATCACCCTCCAATCACACTCTCCTCCATAGACGTCTGCAATGCACTGAGCCGGATCAGTGCGCACAAAGCCGCTGGACCAGACAACATCCCTGGACGCGTACTCAGGGCATGTGCTGAGCAGCTCGCTGGGGTTTTCACTGACATCTTCAACCTGTCTCTTGCCCAAGCAGCTGTGTCAACATGCTTTAAATGCACCTCCATTGTGCCAGTGCCAAAACACTCCAGCCCAAAGTGCCTCAACGACTACCGCCCTGTAGCACTGACACCCATTGTCATGAAGTGCTTTGAGCGGCTGGTCCTGGCACACCTGAAGGACTTTCTACCATCCACATTGGACCCACACCAGTTTGCCTACCGCAGCAATAGGAGCACAGAAGATGCAGTTTCCATGGCACTGCACTCTGTGCTCACACATCTGGACAATAAGAACACTTATGCACGTATGTTGTTTGTTGACTTCAGCTCAGCATTCAACACTATCATCCCATCCAAGTTAATATCCAAACTTGAAGACCTGGGCATTAACACCTCCCTATGCAATTGGATTATGGACTTTCTGACCAACAGACCACAGCAGGTGAGATCAGGCTCCATCTGCTCCACCACTATCACACTCAACACTGGTGTACCACAGGGCTGTGTGCTAAGCCCCTTCCTCTACTCCCTCTTCACCTCCGACTGCAAGCCTGTGAATGGATCTAACTCCATCATCAAGTTTGCGGACGACACTACGGTGATTGGTCTCATCAGCAACAACGATGAGACGGCCTACAGGGAGGAGATCCAGCACCTAGCCACATGGTGCAACAGCAATAACCTGCTCCTTAACACCTCCAAGACAAAGGAGCTCATTGTGGACTTCAGGAAAGAGTCAAGAGGCACACATGACACCATCCACATCAATGGGATGGCTGTTGAACGTGTCTCCAGTTTCAAGTTCCTGGGGATCCACATCTCGGAAGACCTGTCCTGGACTACCAACACTTCCAGCCTGGACAAGAAGGCTCACCAGCGCCTCTTCTTCCTGAGGAGACTAAAGAAGAATCGGCTGTCCTCGGCTATCCTGGTGAACTTCTATCGCTGTGCAATAGAAAGCATCCTGACCAACTGTGTCACAGTCTGGCATGGGAGCTGCTCTGTTGCAGAGCGCAAGGCACTGCAGCGGGTGGTGAAAACCGCTCAGCGCATCACAGGGACTCCACTTCCAGCCATGGAGGACATCCAGAGGAAACGCTGTCTGCGTCGAGCTCGCAGCATTCTTAAGGACTCCTCTCATCCCGCTCACAGACTCCGCTTTTCTCTCCTGCCCTCTGGCAGGCGTTTCAGGTGCCTCCGGACCAGGACTAGCAGACTAAAGAACAGCTTTTTTCCCAGAGCTGTCTCTTTATTGAACTCTGCCCCTCACTGATCCCACTGCCCCTCATATACTACTACACTCTTCTCTCCCCCCCCCCCATTGCACACCTGACTTCACTTGTTATTTGCACTAATGGACTGTCTATACATAACATTTATGTTCATTTGCACTACCAGACTGCTCATTTGCACTGCCAACTGCTCATTTACAGTACCGACTGTTTACTATGCATCTTGCACTCCTACACTTTAACTGAAATATGCAATAACTTCTTCCATTGCACTGTTACTTAGATAGCTTCTGTCCATAATTTATTTGCACTACTCTATATCCATCGCACTGCTGCTCACCATAGCCTAACTTATTGTATACATCCACCTGTAAATTTCTGTTTATAGTAATAGCCATCTGTACATTGTTCATAATACATATCCATCTGTAAATCTCTGTTTATAGTAATAGACATCTGTATATTATGTTCATAGTATATATCCATCTGTAAATCTCTGTCTATAGTAATAGACATCTGTATATTATGTTCATAGTATATATCCATCTGTTAATTTCTGTCTATAGTTAGAGACATCTGTAAATCATGGTCATAGTACATTTCCATCTGTAAATTACTTCTGTAATATTTATTTATGTAATTTATGCAACCACTGTATATCCTGCACTTGCTGCTATTGCACTTCTGGTTAGACCTAAACTGCATTTCGTTGCCTTGTACTTGTACATGTGTAATGACAATAAAGTTGAATCTAATCTAATCTAATCTAATCTAATCCACACTGCTTGAAGTGAAAGAAAGAAGGGTCACATAAAGCAAATGTGAAACACTGTGTCTCGTCTTTAAACATTAAACACATTGTTTTCTACAAGCATACCTGTTTCCCCCGGGGCCATTCGCAAACAGTTGGTCTGGTCTGGTCAGGAACACTTTTCCGAGGGGAGACCTCTTGATCGATATCAGTTTTGTGGATTACAGCCTAAAAAGTGACCCTGAACTTTTTGGCCAAAAGCAGTGCACCACACACCCCTCCATTCGCGATTCCCCAGACAGAGGGAGAGACCTACGAAACGCAATCACAAACAGACCGGGTTAAGAGTGCATTCTGCTTCCCCCGGTCTGTTTGCAGTTACATTCCGGAGATGGCCATGCAACAATTACTTTATTACAGTTGTATGTTGAGTTTAGAAATAGGATTGGGACTTAGCATGCTTTGATCTACTTACTTTTACTTTTTGCTTACTTTTGCCATGGTGTCAGAGCTAACACAAGAATGTTGCTTGCGAAAGCAATAATGGTGGCAGCGTCATGGGTGGAAACGTGCAGATTAGTGATTAGTGTATTACTGTACCTTAGCTATGTGTTGGTATTTTTACAAATGATATTTTGATTTCTTACATCTGCCAACAAAATGTATGCTATATAATACATTTAAACTTACATTTCATGTTTGACCTATTTAAATTTACTATAATAATAGAATGGAATGTCTTCTGGAGTCATTTAATTTGAGTTATCTGATAAAATTGGTAATGCCTACTGGTAAAACCAGTTTTTACATCATTGTAATTTAAAATAACTTGCTTTGAGATATACTGTAGTTATAGTTGTTTATTAATGTTCATTTTATAACAATTTCAAGAAAATCATTAAAGCTGCGTTACTTAAATAGAATCAATTGTAGCGTTTATCACCTTGCGTCTGATGTAGACAATAACATGGAAAATACCACCTACCTTACGTCCTACAAGCAATATATCTGAAAAATGTCATCTGAACACATAGCCTACCATATCTGCCGCTTCTGTTCTGACTGACTAAAAACAAAAACATTTTTAAAAAAAATCATGATAGTGACGTCTTACCTGTTCTGCAGATAAAGCCATCACTGCAATCCTTTCAGATATCGGAGCCAACTCTCAAGATCCCTGTCGATATTAGCTTTTGCTTTAGCACAGAGCTGTCAAGACCCTATGTAGCGCAAGGTTACCTTGTCATTAACAACAATAACAGCTTTAAAACTGGATAAGATGCAGCAAGTTTTCGGTTGTGTAGCATAACGTTATTGAAACTGATGCAGTAGCTGTGCGTTCATGTGTTTTGGAGGAGGCGTGGCTTTTGATAGCAAACTATCAAACTACTAGTTCTCTCAGGTCAGCAGATCAACAGAAGGGACCGTGCCTTTAAATAAAGTTTGATTGATTGAGCAAAGGATTAGTAGGAATAGTACATTGAACGAAAAAAATTGAATGTTAACAAAATAGTCAACTAACAAGTTATAATTAAATATGTTGGGCCAATGTTTATGGCTCAGTCACCTTAACAGATACAATAACTTTATTTAGAAAAATTATTCAGATATAATTTAGTTTAAATAATTTAATAAACTAGTGTACTTGTGTATATCTGGTGTCTGAATAATTTTTGGTTTGACTGTACATAAAAATATAGGCTATTTTTTATTTATAGTACAGGTGAACAGAGACTGTGTTTCACTTCATGTAGAATTAGATTTATACATTTTAGCAGATGCTTTTATCCAAAGTGAATTACAGTGCATACATGTGATTAAGAAATACATGTGATCAGTATGTGTGTTCCATGGGAACTGAACCCACAATCTTTTGTGCTGTAATTTAAAGGGAGGTTAAAATGCTTTTCATGCATTTAGACTTCTTTACACCGTTAAATGTGTTTAACAAATATGTCATGCTTACCATGATCAACTTGTCAAAAAACGAGTTGGACATGACATAGTATTTCTGAGCTCGAAACACTCCGCCAGGGTTCGTATAGGCTTCGGAAAAAAAATTTGAACATGAATTTCTGTTACGTAACAAGTTTTCTTAGTCCCTTATTGAACCATCCTCCCGGAAAATTATGCCCACACATCAACCAGTGAGAGCGAGAGAAAGAGCACACCCATCAATGTCCTTTGTTTCGGTTACAGAACTTCATGTGTGTTTGTTTGTTTATGGCATTTTGGTGATGTATGTTATATAAATGGTGGATATATTGCTAGATTTGCAGATCTTTTGAAGCTGACAGATGGAGCAGTCCCAGCGCTAAAAGATGTCGGACATGAACCGCACATGGTAAGTAAAACTGAGTCAAATGTCTGTTTTGTTGGCATTGGTCGCATATGTGCAAAATGTAAACAACACAAACTTAAATCAACAGTTTTGAAAGGATAATGCAATGATGTATTGTGTGCTCGTGCTTTAGTTCCGCCCACTGCACCCCTCCAGGAGCTCGACTGTTTTCGAAAATAATCATAAAGCTGTATCTGTCTTATATAAATGTGATCAAATGAAATACTCTTTGAAGATATAAAGTATGCAATACGTCTCTATAGGTACTAAAGATTAATATGAGATTGGCAGAAACTGTGTGTTACCGCCGCGTTAATGTTAACGTAATGAATAATGAATAACATAATAAATTTGTTTGTTCATTTTTTTTTTTAAATGTTTTGAGGACCCGTTACCTCAGAAGCTGCATGGCTGAATGATACTCTTCTGTTTCCCACACATTCTTCTCATTGCAGGTTACATGGAGCTCTCGTATCTATAAGCATAACATTTACATACTGCATGTGCCAAGCCGAACCATTTTATCTGAATTTAAAAAAACTTGAACATCTACTTACATGTTTTCCCAGGGGACACTTGGGTAGCAACGATGTCAAAGAGTACAGACACTGGAGAATAGGATAGTAATTCTTGTGGTATTTATGGAGGTTTTTCAGCAATGTCTGACACACTTCCTGAAAAAATGTAAGAAATTATTATTTTTAAAGTGTTTTGGGAAGTGAATAATGCATAGGTAAATGGCACAGTTTTAATGGGGTAGTTGACCCAAGAACAAAAACTTAAACACTAATATAATTGAAAACCTGTTTGCGATTCCTTCTTCTGTGGAACACAAAAAAAGATATGAAAGTGACCTATTCATTTAACCCAACCAGTGAATAGTGAACACACACACTTCAAGTCATGAACACACTTCAAGTCATGAACACACATACACCGGGAGCAGTGGGCAGATATCACTGCAGCGCCCGGGGAGCAAACGGGGGTAAGGTGCCTTGCTCAAGGGCACGTCAGTTGTTATACCTGCCAGTACTGATAATCGAACCAGCAACCTTCTGGTTACGAGTCCGACTCTAACCATTAGGCCACAACTGCCCCCAAAATAGGGTTAGCAGAAGATGGTTACGATCCATCGACGGTTACGATCCATCTTTCTGGGTTATGGGCCCAGTACACTTCCACTGTGCCACTCTGCTTAAATACACCCCAGAGGGGACTCGAACCCACAATCCCTAGCTTAGGAGGCCAGTGCATTATCCATTAGGCCACTGGGGCTCCATGAAAATTGTCTAAGTTTTGTTTCCATACAAAAGAAGTGAATGGGGGCAAAAGTTGTTTGGTTATCAGCATTCTTCAAAATACCTTTTGTGTTCCACAGAAAGTCATACAGGTTGGAATGACATGCTTGTGACAAAGATTTTCTGTTTTGGGTGAAGGCAGAAAATGTGATATGCTAATTAGTTCCAATAATAATACAATAAAGGGTAGGCACACAATGTCACCGCACAATGAAATCACTCATCTTTCATCTTTGTCGTGACTTTCATCAATTATAGATCATGGAAAAGCAATGAATACATACTGTAACTGTTTAAACAACACCCAATTATAGCCATCGAACAGAAAAGCTCAATATCCACATCTGAAAGCGACAAGTACCCTTTCAACAGAGGATCTTTGTTTTGGAGACAACAAATGACACACTGGGTTCTGAGTCTTCTATCATAGACTAGAAGAAAAAATTGCACCAATTCAGAGTCTCCAAGCCCATTTGGTAGAAGATAATAACCCAGATAGTAACCTGACAAAATTGATGTAGAATCAATGTCTCGCACAGCATTGAAACCTAGTTGATCTCTGACATCGATCCAGCATCACTTGTTGTGGGGAAATCAATCTTCTATGTGCAGAAAAAAAAATCTCACGAACACAGAAGGTCCAGGTGTCAAATAGTTAAACTTTATTGCTCGAGCCACAAAGTAAGATGTATTCAAAAACATCTAAAAATACAGTCTTTTTTTCACGTGGGGCCATGCACATTACTGCAAATTACAATCAGCCAGTATTTTACATTTTTTTACTGTAATTCTTGCCCTGAATGTGTTGATAATTTATTATTTTTGTCCTCACAACATTACGTAATGTATTTAAGTGAAGAGTTTTATGAAGAGATATTTCATTCATTGAGATCTAATACAGTGTTGTTCAAGTGTTCCCTTGTTTTCTTTGAGCAGTGTATATTCAAGTTACAGTTATATAATGAATATTGACTTGTGCACACTGACACTCTCTCAGCTATATTTAGAGTGTATTCACATCCAGATTGGCTGAAAGGTTTAGGAATTACAGCTATTTAATATGTAGTTCCCCCTTTTTTCAAGGGACCAAAAGTAATTAGACAGTCCAATATAAAGCTGTTTTATAGACAAGTATGTTCTTTTTGTTAAATAATTTATTCATAAATGAAGCGTGTTGAAGGTTTGGAGTTGATTCTAAGTGTGGTGTTTGCATTTGGAAGCTGTTGCTGTGAACCCACATCATGCGGTTCCGGGGCATCTCCATGCAAAAGATACAGACCATAGTTAGACATATGTGCACACACACCACACTGCCAAGTACAGGTACAGAACCTGGTTCTCTTTGCAACTTATTTGTCTTTAAAGGGATAGTTCAGTCCCAAAACAAAATTACACAATGGACCCTATTTTACCGATCTAAACGCATGGTCTAAAGCGCAAGGTGCAAGTGCGCTTAGAGCGTGTTCGAATCCACTTTTGCTAGTTTAACGACAGAAAAACTGTTGGCGCGCCCGGGCGCATGGTCTAAACGTGTTGTCCCTACTTTCTTAATGAGTAATGGGTGTGTTTTTGGCAAAACATGCAGTAAACCAATCGGTCTCTCATCTTTCATTTACATTTATTCATTTGGCAGACGTTTTTATCCAAAGCGACTTACAATTGAGGAAAACAGCAAGCGATTTGTCTAAGTAAGCAATATTCACGAGAAGTGCTAGTAATACAACGTTACAGATACAACCTCAAAATAGTATAAGCAAGTTTTTTGAATTGTGAGAGAACATTAAAAAAAGGAAAAGAGAGGTAGAAAGTTTTTTTTATTTTATTTTTTATTTATATTATGAGACTCACGGAAGAGGTGGGTCTTCAGCTGTTTTTTGAATTGTGAAATTGATCCAGCCGTCCTGATGGAAGCAGAAAGATCGTTCCACCAGCAGGGAACGGTGAAAAAAATTTTTCTTCAGATGGATCTCATGCCTCTCTGTGAAGGAACGAGGCGCCGATTGTTTTCAGACCGCAGACTTCTGGAGGGAATGTATGTTTGCAAGAGAGAGTTGAGATAGATGGGTGCTGTGTTAGTGGCTGTTCTGTAAGCAAGCACCAGTGCCTTGAACTTAATGCGTGCCACTACTGGGAGCCAGTGCAGAGAGATAAGCAGAGTTGTGATATGTGCCCTCTTGGGCTCATTGAAGACCAGGCGTGCAGCAGCATTCTGGATCATTTGCAGAGGTTTGAAAGCAAAGGCTGGGAGACCGGCCAGAAGAGCATTACAGTAATCCAGTCTAGATATGACAAGAGCCTGGATGAGAAGCTGTGTTGCATGTTCTGTTAAGTACGGTCTGATCTTCCTTATGTTGTACATTGCAAACCTGCATGACCGTGTTGTTTTAGTAACGTGATCCTTAAAAGTCAGCTGATCATCCATGATTACCCCAAGATTCCTGACTGAAGTCGATGGGGTTATCTTTGATGGACCAAGCTGGATGGTAAGCTGGTTCTCTTCTGACAGAGTGGCAGGAAGGACGAGAAGCTCATATCTTTCATTCCCTTTAAGAGACAGTTGTGCTTGCACCATGAAATATTTGCTATATACACGTAGGGGTGTGCAAGATATATCGTGTGCGATAATATTGTAAATCTTGTTATAACGATGTGCGAAATCATATTATCGAGTATGTCACACGTTTTTTAAGCTCCACTAAAAATAGCACTCAGTGTTCACAAATACTTTAGTCAAGCACTGCACATGCACATTCACAGTGCGGTTAGCATTTTAGTCGATTGCGCGCCTCTGTGAGCTCTGCTCTGCTTGTGCGGGGCGCAGAGGTGCTCATGTGCGCGATCACAGAGTGGACAACGTCAGGTGACCTGATGTTACTCGAGGATTCGTGTTTTCCTGATGAATACTGTCAGTTCTGAAGAATAAATCCATAAAGATTTGATTTCAAAGCTGCAATGCAAAGCTCTGATGTGGGAACAATAAGGCTTCAATCCGAATGGGAGCATGCGTAAACGAGACGTTCGACTTAGTTTAAAAACAGTTGCAAAAAAAAGAGCAATACAACTAACTTAATCTAAAACATAAGCATCCCACACAAGTTGCTTTTGGTTGGCTACTTTCCTATTACAGTGTGCTTCTTGCTTTCTATGCTGCATAGTTCACCTTACACCAGTAATGTGTTTCTGCTTGAATGATTCCGTTTAAAGATTGTTTCCTTAAAGGGACAGTTTACTGAAAATATCATCTTTTCTGTTCATTCAAATATAATATATTCTTACATTGTTTATTTACCCTTATGTTGTTGAAAACCTGTATATGACTCTTCTGTGAAACAAAAGAAGATGTCGATATGGTTTTGTGTCCATAAAATGGAATTCAATGGGGTTCAGTGTTGTTTGGTTAACATTGTTCTTTAAATTATCTTCTTTTAAGTTCTGCACAATTAATAGTCACAAAGGTTGACATGAGAATGAGTGAATGATGACAGGATTTGATGAGACACTCATTCTCTATTATTAATATCAACAAAACATAAGACTTTAGGATGCAAAATATTGCCTGCATATCGTTATTGGGAAATCCCAGAAAAGATCTAGATCAAAATTTTTTTGCCAATATCGCACACCCAATGCACATTGCACTTCAATACTTTTCTGTTGCGTTTTAATGTAAACGTGTAATGGAGGCCAGCTAGTGTGAGCACTGTGTTTCACTTGCTTAGGAGGTTTGTGCTAGACCCTAACCTGTAGCTATGAAGGCGCACTCAACTCAGGGTATTGAAAGAGAGTTGAAGTAACAACTTCAGGAACAAATCCTTACTGATAAGCAATGAAAAATGTGGAAAAATGTTACCTTGACATGTTCATCACTGGTAAGAAGCAAAACCTGATCTTCTGGCTCCTGAGTCTCCACATATCTGCAAATGTCATATGTATTGAGTGTACACATTTTTGGTAACACTTTATAATAATGTCCCATTGTAAGTGACGTATAAGTGATTAGTTAATGATGAACGAATCATTTACAAAACATTCATAAAAGATTAATAAGTAAGATGATATCAATTTATGTATGTTTTGTTAATTCAGTTACAAGTAATTTACAGGTGATTAGTTAATGATGAACTAATCATTTACAAAACATGACTTAATTAATTGTAACAGCTGAGGAATAGCAGAAATGAATTTTCACACTTGTACATTCGTTACAGCAATTAGGGGATGCAGAAAGTGTTATGCATGTATTGTATACACGTACAGATCACTTATAACAGCTAAGAAAAATCTACGAATGATGAGTAACACATTTACAAGTGATGAGTAGTTTACACTTTAGATTAGGAGATGCAGAAAGTGGATCTACATTTTCGAGTGGACCAGCGTGTCTGTTACACGCTTCGACGTGATACTGGGTTGAGCCCCACACAGAACACAAGTCTGATTAGAGAAAGGATTTAACACAACACACTGGAATCCTCTGTGAGTCATTTACAAAAATGTATTCACTTGCCAACAAATAATGTATTATTCTTAAAAAAATAGTTTTAGCATAGTTTTTGTGCTTTTTAACAAACTTAGACAGGCTTACAACTTTAATGAAACAAAGTATATACTGATCATTTTCTAATGGTTCGATTACCATTTTTTAACATGATTAACAATTGTTTAATAGTAGATATTTAAATGATTTTTAAGTGATTAATAATCTATTAGCTAGTAACTTATTTACCATTTAATAAGGATCTGTTTGATCATTTCATGATATGCTATTTTTAAGACAACTAACATCAGATTAATAAATCATTAGCATATTGCTTAAAAATCATTTGTGAGCGTATAGTCATGTTCTGTAAATGATTAGTTCCTCATTATCTAATTATTTGTAAAACATGTCACTTACTAATCATTTATAAATGCATAGTCATGTTTTGTAAATGATTAGTTCATCATTAACTAATCAACTGTAAATTACTTGTAACTGAATTAACAAAACATACATAAATTGTTATCATATTACTTAATAATCTTTTATGAATGTTTTGTAAATGATTAGTTCATCATTAACTAAACACTTATACATCACTTACAACTGGACATTATTATAAAGTGTTACCACATTTTTTGCTAAAGCCCTCCACTGACAAGTGAATATTTCTGTGCAAACCTCATAAATGAGGAAAGATGACGGATTCTTTCCACATTTTGATGGCTCAGCGTCTTGGCACAAATCAAGGCCTCCTGCTTCTTGCAGCAAAGGACACTGAGAGGCTGGCTATTAAAGTGCTCCAACATGGCAAACTGCAAAAAAAAGATTTACAATGTTACCCAATACACTATAAAATGTGTAAAACAGTTATGTAAAAACAGTAAAATCAATACATCAGTGTAATACATTGTTCATCCATTATTCTGCTGTTCATTACTGCATTCACATTTTTTAAACAGAAGAGGACTACTACATTTTAAATTGTGCCATATGGGATATCACTCCACAACTATTCATTGCTACATTACATTTTTGCATTTGTGTATTTCCCTGTCTGAAGTGAAGTCATATGTGTCCAAGTACTCCCATCCATGTGCACACACAGTAGTGAGTAGATATGAACACGCAACATGAACACACACCCGGAGTAGTTGGCAGCCATTGTGCTATACTTTGTGGGGCTTAATGCTTTTATTAAATGGTTATTCAATATACGTAGCAAGGTCTCATAACATAAAACATATAAGCTAATAAGTTATATTTAGGCTATGTAATGTGATCAGCAGTTAAAAATGGGGATATTTTATTATGGCTTAGAGCGCAGCTTAGCCAATAAGAATCAAGGACAAGAACTGACCATTTTATAATTTACAGTAACAACTGTTTAAAAGTAAATAGTTGATGATAAAACATAGACTTCAAAAAGATTTGATTAGCTAATCTGTAACAAATGCAAACATATTGTGAAGAAAAACATTTCTTAAACACTTAAAGGCAAAAAAACTAAGTTCAAACAAGACAGACACACAATTTGAATTAATAATTTGAATTAAAAAAGACAAAATCTCATATGATTTAATTTGGCATATTTATAATAATTTTAATTGTAAGTATTAAACTGCATTAACTATAAAACTATAGGGTGGTTTCCCAGACAGGGCTTAAGCCTAGTCTTGATTGAAAAAAAAAAACTGCCATATCTTAAAACATATCAGTGTGATTGTTTTGTCTCAAGATACACACAAGTATTTTTAAAAACAACTTAAATACTCTATTTTAACTAAGTCCTAGTCCTGTCTTAAGCTAATACCTATGCAGGAAACCACCCTGTATAATATATATATATATTATTGTTAAGATATTAAAGTATCGAACCATCACCAATTAGTATGCTCCAGATATTTGCAAATGACAGATAACTGATACCACTAACAATTATTTCACCAGAAGTTGATGGAACAGGTTACTGACAAAGAAACAATATAAGCATCCCTTTCACAAACATGGCACTATATTTATGACTCACCTGTAGGCCCTTAACAAAACTTTGAACTGAAAAGTCATGGTAAAGGAAGATGCCAACAAGAACCTGTATCACCCTACTGCTGAGCTTGAATGGGAACTGAGAAGTCAGAATCAGCTATGAAAGAGATGAACATAAGAAAATTATTGTTGTAGTACATAAATGCTTCAGGTTTAATTCAACTTCAGATTAATTTACAGCAAGGGCTGCGACAATCTATAAATAAAAAACAATAATAAAATTGAAATGTCAAGTCTTTAGGCTGTGCACACAAAACCACCATCAAAAACCTGGTTTGCATAACAGAAATGCTCTTCATCCACACTAGAGTTTTCCAAAAACTACTCAAGCACACAATTTTTTTTAAATACTTTTAATACCTTTTTAAAGTGATTTGATCCAGAAACATTTTTAGGTATGCTGGTAAAAAGTCATCTTATATCCTGATAGCAATTACTATATTAAGTGGTGTAAATGTTTTAATATAAATATTTATTGTCTGTGGAAGGCGTAGGACAAAATTTTTTAAAATAAATGTGCTTAAGACGGCATTTGCCTTGACTGTGGGTTACACCAGCAACATGCCTGTGGACCCTACCTACTAGTGTTCTGCATGTATAATTGCAGACAACAATGCAGAAATATGAATGAAAAATTAAGCTTAAAGGTGCTGAAGCTACGGCGTAAATCTGATGCAGAATCAGCCTTCGAAAACAGCTACAACGAAGAAACGTCTGGATAAGCATTCATAATTCATAATTTAATGACCTACATTTACACATTTGGCATCTGAGCTACAGGACCAAATAACCTTCATGCCATCATGGGTGTATGCGTTTCTTCAGTTGAACTCAATTTGAGTAGTTTTAAAAAAAATAATGTATTTTCCTAGCTTTGTAATGGTACTGAATACTGCCCCTGTTTTGAAGCTCCAAAAAAGTGCATATATAATCATAAAAGTGGTAATAAATGTTTTCTGAAGCAAAACAATATGTTTGTGAATAGAAGCCAAGATAGGTCACAAAAAAAACAACAACAAAAAACTTTAAACATGGAGAAAACTACACACATAATGGCAGCATGCCACTTTCCTGTATCTTAACCTTTAATCTCATTGGTTCTTACATTAAGATACATAGAGCCAGTATGTCCCCATTATGTGTGTAGTTTTACATAAGGGGTGGGACAATAAATCGATATGGTGATGTATCGTTGTCCTTCTCTGTGCGATTCGAGAATCGATATGCTGGCACCAAATTATATTTGGTATAATTTGTAAATATAAATATTTTAAATAGTCTAATTATTTAAAAAAGATGCGCTAAATAGATTTCCAGGTGCTATTACATAATGGCTCCACTGGGTGGCACTTGACGCATAAATGAGGGAAAAGTGAACAAACGTTATCTAGTCTGAGAAAGCAGAGAGTGCGCTGAAAACAATAGATGTTTCATTCATATATAAGGATGAAAGGTAATGTGCTTAGGTTTAATGCAAGTTGCTGCACTGAAATGTTTTCAAGTTTATTTTACTTAATCTGGTTAACACTAAGTTACCAGGTTGAAATAAGAGGCTGTTAAAGGTTTATACAATTTTCTATGGAGTTAAATGTGCCAGTTTTTAATTTAAGCATAAAAATTGTTAAATTTACTCGAAATGTTATTCATGTTGGTAACATGTAATTAATTTACCTACTGAAAAAACATTTGGGACTTGAATACAGAGACAAATATTGCACTCAAACTTTTCATGGGCCATTTCTCATAGCTAGGCAGATATCGTGATGCATCATCATTTACATTTTACATTTACATTTATTCATTTGGCAGACGCTTTTATCCAAAGCGACTTACAATTGAGGAAAACAGCAAGCGATTCGTCTAAGCAAGCAATATTCACGAGAAGTGCTAGTAAAACAAAGTTGCAGATACAACCTTAAGATAGTATAAGCAAGTATATAGAGAACATTAGAAAAGGAAAAGAGAGGTAGAATTTGTTTTATTTTTATTAGACAGTTAAGTGCTCACGGAAGAGGTGGGTCTTCAGCTGTTTTTTGAATTGTGAAATTGATCCAGCCGTCCTGATGGAAACAGGAAGATCGTTCCACTAGCAGGGAACGGTGAAAGAAAATGTCCTTGAGATAGATCTCATGCCTCTCTGTGAAGGAACAACGAGGCGCCGATCGTTTTCAGACCGCAGACTTCTGGAGGGGATGTAGGTCTGTAAGAGAGGGTTGAGATAGATGGGTGCTGTGTTAGTGGCTGTTCTGTAGGCAAGCACCAGTGCCTTGAACTTAATGCGTGCTGCTACTGGGAGCCAGTGCAGAGAGATGAGCAGAGGTGTGACATGTGCTCTCTTGGGCTCATTGAAGACCAGGCGTGCAGCAGCATTCTGGATCATTTGCAGAGGTTTGAAGGCACAGGCTGGGAGACCAGCCAGAAGAGCATTACAGTAATCCAGTCTAGAAATGACAAGAGCTTGGACGAGAAGCCTTGTTGCATGTTCTGTTAAGAACGGTCTGATCTTTCTAATGTTTTACAATGCAAACCTGCATGACCGAGTTGTTTTAGTAACGTGATCCTTAAAAGTCAGCTGATCATCCATGATTACCCCAAGATTCCTGACTGAAGTCGATGGGGTTATCTTTGATGGACCAAGATGGATGGTAAGCTGGTGCTGTTCTGACTGAGTGGCAGGAAAGACGAGAAGCTCAGTCTTGGCCAGGTTGAGTTGTAAGTGATGATCTTTCATCCAAGAAATGAGATGTCAGCCAGGCAGTCTGAGACTTGTGTGGCTACCGTGGAATCATCTGGATGAAACGAGAGGTGAAGTTGTCATCAGCATAACAATGGTAGGAGAAACCATGTGCTTGTATGATGGAACCCAGTGATGTGGTGTATATGGAGAAGAGCAGAGGCCCAAGAATCAATCCTTGTGGGACCCCGGTGACTAGTTGGTGTGATTTGGACACTTCACCTCCCCAAGCTACCTTGAAGGATCTATCTGTGAGATAGAATTTAAACCAGGAGAGCGAAGTTCCAGTGATGCCATGTGAAGAAAGGGCGGATAAAAGAATGTGATGGTTAACCGTGTCAAAGGCTGCAGAAAGGTCTAGGAGAATAAGAACAGATGATTTGGACTCAGCTCTTGCCCTCGTTAGGACTTCTGTAACTGTTAGTTTCGGTTGAGTGACCGCTCTTGAAGCCTGACTGGTTGGTGTCCAGCCTGTTGTTTTGAGTGAGGAAGGTAGACACCTGTTTGAAAACAATCCGTTTAAGTGCTTTTGCTATGAATGGAAGGAGAGAAATGGGTCTATAGTTCTCCAGTAGGGAAGTGTCATGTGTGGGTTTCTTAAGCAGCGGGGTTACCCGGACCTGCTTGAATGCAGTGGGGAAAATTCCTGTATTAAGAGATGTTTTGATGATATGAGTGAGCGATGGTAGGATTGTTGGTGAGATGGCTTGTAGTAGATGTGAGGGGATGGGGTCTAACAGGCAGGTGGTTGGGTGGGTAGAGAGTAGAAGTTTAGAGACTTCATTCTCTTTAAGAGGAGAGAAAGAGGTGAGAAGATGGTCTGCTGTATGTATTTGTGGTGTGAGATCGTGGATGGGTGGAGCTGAAAACTGCTGATGGACCTAGTTTTGTCTGTGAAGTAGCAGGCAAAGTCATCAGCCATTAGGGAGTTGGATGGAGGTGGTGGAGGGGGACAGAGGAGAGTTTTGAAAGTTTTGAAAAGCTTGTGCGAGTCTGAGGCGCTGCTAATTTTGTCATGGAAGAATGCCGATTTAGCAGTGTGAATGTCTGCAGAGAAGATAGAGAGCGAAGCCTGATACTTACAGAGGTCAGCAAGGTCTTTAGTTCTGCGCCATTTCCTTTCAGTCGCTCTAAGTTTAGCCCGGTGTTCCCGGAGAATATCGGACAACCAGGGACTGGAAGGAGTAGCACGTGCTGGCCTGGAGGAAAGAGGACAGATAGTGTCTAGACACGAGGTTAGTGTTGTGAGAAGTGTGTCTGTGGCAGAATTAACATCAAGTGATGCAAAGTGTGCGAAGGATGGAAGGGAGGTTTCTATGACAGATGAAAGATGGGCAGGAGAAAGGGAGCGCAGATTCCGCCTAAATGAGACTCGCAGAGGGGTTGGTGAGTTAAGGGAATGCAGTATTAAATTAAAAGTGATGAAAAAGTGATCAGAGACATGCAGAGGTGTAATCAAGGTGTTCTCTGCATCACAGCTGCGTGTAGATGAGATCGAGTTGGTTACCTGACTTATGTGTACCTGTGGTGGGGACAAGTTGGAGATTGAAGGAGGTAAGCAGAGAGTGGAAGTTTGAGGCATAAGGCTTCTCCAGGTGGATGTTGAAGTCTCCAAAGACAAGAAGCGGCGAGTCGGACTCAGGGAAAGACGAGAGCAGCATGTCTAGTTCTTCTAGAAATTCACCCAGTTGACCTGGGGGGCGATAAATAACTACAATGTGGAGTTTTAATGGAGAGGTAATAGTTACGGCATAGAATTCAAAAGAAGTGGTGTTGACTACGGAGGGGTAGGTGGAGAACTTCCAGTCTTTGGAGATGAGAAGACCGGTGCCATCACCTCTCCCATGCTGGCGGGGAGTGTGAGAGAAAGAGAAATTACTAGAGAGAGCAGCAGGGGTTTTTGTGTTCTCAGAAGTAATCCAGGTTTCAGTTAATTCTACAATACTAAGAGCAGAGTGGGATGAAAATGCAGGGATGAAGTCAGATTTATTAACAGCAGATTGACAATTCCAGAGACCAATGGAAAGAGAGAGTGGAAGAGTAGAAGAGGTACAGATAGTGCGAAGGTTGGCAGGATTACTCCGCCTTCCTCTCGTGAGAGAGTGTCGTGGGCGAGAGACCACAGGAATGAATTGGAAACACATGCTGTGCGATAGAATGCTGTAAGGATAGAAAAGGCAAAATTAATGGAGAGAAAACAGTAAAATAAGGATTATTTGAAAAGATACTACTGTGTGTTGCCGGTGGAGTTGCCGGTGGAGTTGCGCAGGACGAGTCGAATGGTCTTTACCTCGTCGGTCTTTACGCGAGGAGGGCTGAACGCTTCCGCGCCTCTTAAATAGGTTGCTAATCACGTGCGTATCACGTCATGAGTGGGAACAGCTGCCCGTGCGTTTCAAATTAGCAAGACAAACCCTAAATTAACACGGCTCAAGTCGAAACTAATGCTGGACTCTTCCGGACTAAAGTGCTAATTTATCCAAAGGTGAAAAACTTTCCTGTAATCTAAATTCAACTAGCTGTAAACAACACTCCAAAGCACCATAGAATTATAAGGAAGATAAATTAGAAAACGAAATAATTCTCACTACTTAGCAAATATATGACCTAAGCGTCATACAACAGAAACATATACTATACACCGAACACTTACGCGTGCGCTCTTGCCGTGACTACAGACTTCTCGCTTATCCTCATCATAGAATTGTTGCAATTGTGCATCATGATATCATCGGTATCATGAGCCATGTATCACGATACCGCCGGCACCATTGGTCTGTGTGTCGCGGTATCGTGGCTCGAGTATCGCGGTATTATCGGCAACGTGCTGCGTGTATCGCGATTGAATTTTATCATGGGGTACCCTGTGATTCCCACCCCTATTTTACATTAAAAATTAATCTACATGATCAAGGAAACTGGATGCCCTAAAAAAATAAGTAATTTCAATTTTTTACAGTGTAAGTCATTTACATCTAGGATGGCATAAAAGTGAATAAATTGTAAGGCATCTGCACAAGTAATAAGGGCTGAGTTTGTTTGTGGTGTGAATTGTAAAACTATAAAACCACACTAGATGCCCTGGATCACAAAAGCACTCTTAAGTAGCACAAGAACATTTGTAGTAATAGCCAAAAATACATTGTGTGGGTCAAAATTAGCAATTTTTCTTTTATGCCAAAAATTATTAGGATATGAAGTAAAGATCATGTTTCATGAAGATAGTTGGTAAATTTCCTATCGTAAATATCTCAAAACTTTATTTTTGTGAATAATATGCTATGCTAAGGACTTCATTTGGACAACTTTAAAGGCCACTTTCACAATATTTAGATTTTTTTTGCACCCTCAGATTACTGAGTTTTAAATCGTTGTATCTCAGCCAAATATTGCCATATCCCAACAATACCATCAGCTTTTAGATTATGTAGAAATCTCAATTTTCATAAGACACATATTGTTTCTCTCCCCAGGGGTTGCTGGTGCCCAGGAATTGACCCCTCATTCCAATCACCCCCCTCCCTCTCCTTCCTCTCCTCAGGTTCCTGTCATTGGAAATGTGTTAAACACCTTTAATACTGTGTATATCTTTTATTGTGATGTTGGAAAGATGTGATCATAATGTCTGATATCATTTTGAAGGTCTTAGTGCATTGAGTAAAAAGGTCTAGCACATAGTCCACACTCTTCTAAAGGGTGTGAATTACAGATCATGGCAATCCCATTTGATGCTCTCTTAACTCACAGGAACCTAAACAAACTGTCCACATTGATCATTGAATTTATGTTTGTTTAGTTTGGGTATATAAGGTGCATTGGCAAAAGACTTAATGAAGCATCTGTAATCAGAACTTCCTACACTGTTGCTGTGAGTCTCTATATTGCTTATGTTTTTATGCTTTGCTGATCATTTGAATTGATTCTTTTATTTATGTTTTATATGTATTCTGATTATGTGTTTTGATTGATTGAATTAAGTATTACCTGTCTGGCAAGTATAAATTGTTAATTTTGACTTATTCTAAGCTTGTGAAATTATTATTACAAATATCTCTTGTTACTATTGTGTTTAGGATGAGGCTAAAATCGCAAGTTGATGTTCTACACTTAGGTTGGAATGGGAAATGCCTCAGTTTAGGTAAGAATGGAGTACCCTTAAATTAAACTTGAATGGAGAAGCCTCAACATAGTACTGGAATGGAGAAGCCTCAACATAGTACTGGAATAGAGAAGCCTCGATTTAGGGCCAAACGGTATAAACTCAAATTGGAATAGAGCAGCCTCGGTTTGAGTAATGCCTTAACCTCTATACATTTTGTCTAGAACCATACACGATAAAATAGATATTATTGGATTATGAGTGTGCAGATCAAATTCAATAATATTTATAACAAGAATAACACAAGCAGGGCATGAGAAATTAAGAATAGTCAAATCTCAAGAGTATGATCAGCATTGTTATATTTATAAATTGGAGTCAGATTATAATTATTCACAGAATCAAAGTAGTAAACCAAAAACCTAACAATTTAAGAAATTCTTTCAGAAGCATCTAGAAAGGATATATCACGAGAACCCTTCACCCACATAATTGGACTCGTTGGGCCAGTGGGAGGTTCCTTACAAAGTCATGGATTAAAATTCACTTTTGGGTAAACTATTGCTTTAGAAACATAAAACAAATAAAATGTTACAAGCCATTAGGGTAAGCACAGAGATTATTTTTATTCTTGAATAAAAAAAACATTCCTTTAATTTATAGATGGTTACCTTGTCGAAGACACAGGCTAAGTGCTGAGTACATGAGAGGGAATGAAAGACCTCAATGCAGAGCAAAGATGAAACGGAGTGAGGCAGCCTGTGCTGTATAGTGATGGGAGATGTTGCAATACCAAAGATAAAGATGAGTGGAAGCTCCTGGGTGTACTGACTGTAAATACACAACACAATTAAGGATTGGTACAAAATTATAACATACATTTGTCATCTTTTTTTATTTAAAGCAATAAATAAAGCAATAGTCCACCAAAATATGACACCATCCTAGGTGTATTTACTGTAACTTCCTTTCTTTAGCCAGATACAAACAGGCTGAAATACAAAATAGCAATAACATTGATCTTGATGTGATATACTGTCTCTTCCACTGTCTCTTCCAAACTTTGTAGTCATTGAATAGTTTGTTTTGTGTGTAGATGGGTGGGGGTTGCAGACTGTGTGGAGATTGAGGACACCTGGCTCCGGCGTCTTCTCTCCTAATAAAAGGAACGTCTTCCTCTTCCTCCACCTCCACACGTTCCTTTTATTAGGAGAGAAAACGCCGCGCCCAGGTGTCCTTAATCTTCACATAGTCTGCAACCCCCCGCCCACCTATACACAAAACAAACACAGAGGGCTGGCATGCAGACTGTCACACCATCCTTCAAAACACAGGATGGAAGAAAAAAAGTATTGCAAGAACTGTAACAATATTATGTTTCCAGGGTTTTCTCTGTAGTCATCCAATGACTTCAATTTGATGTCATTTTTTTCTAACGATTTTTCAACTTTAACATGCAATGGATTAAGTCAAACATCGCAAGAGAAAAACTTGCTACATTGTGCTAGCCACAAGTATTGAGGACACATTCAATGTCTTACATGTGGTTATGACTTTTTGGCAGGAAAACAAAGCGCTCAAATTTGGTTTAAGGACTAATTCAAAGTAAAATCTAATTCTGAAACATTTTGGAATGGGCCAATAATGGTCTGTATCTCTTATACTCAAAACCCAAATGTAAAAAAACTTGACTTACTGACACCAGGTCAGCCCAGGGAAAGTTGCTGAATTCCATCAAGGCCCAATGGTGAGCTATACTTATCTAAAGAGTATCTAATCTCTCTCTAAACTTATCATTTGTAGTGTGTATCAATCCAACAATAATTTAGTTTGACATCTCATAGTATTCTAAATTAGAACTTTTGTATAACTAAAATAATGAAAACAAATTGTTAATTGCAAATAGGATATAAATAATATATAAATAATTACAATTATGTAAACAATTAATGACACTTCATATAATAGAACACAAAATTATAAACACAAAATTTGACGAGACAAATTCCACCTGCAGATTAGGATAAAATCCTGTAAAGCTTGCAAGTTGAAAGTCTCAAAGTCTTTGAAGATCACGACAACTGGCAAACTCCAATACAGACCATAACTTTTCAATTCAGGCTTCTGCAAAAGAGCAATTAATCAAAATGTTTAAACAGATCAGCATATGAAAGTACATCAAGTCAATAGGTGTGTTTACACGGAGCATTGTAATCGGTTTAAAAGTCCAACTCAATATAAACACCTCAATCGGAATAAAAATGCCCAAACCGGATTAAATTGTAATCGGTTTGAGAGGGGTGGGATAAACCTTTCTTTAAACCGATCAAAATAAAAATCCACGCGGAAAGTGAAGTATACCCGGGGCTTTATTCGCGATGCACAGTCAGCAAAAGGTCAGCTTCCTGCGCTCGTATTTTTCCTCATACGTTCCAGTCAGGCTGTTGCCTGATTAAGAACAATACTTTACATAAAAATAGTACACAAGATAAAGCAGAACTACATGTTGACAGGAATAAAAGCTGGCAAACAGGAGGTGTGCGCATGTCACGTGCATGTCATTAAGTCATTACGATTGAAAGCACCGGTGTTACACTGGCACATGTAAACACCAGATTGGATTAAATAACATCTCATTTAAACAGTCCACCAAATCTTTAAATCTGAATGATTTCAATCGGAATGGCAAAAAAGTGTACATGCCTAATGTCACACAGCAAAGCTCCCGTTGACATTTGGTCATTATGTCCATGAATGACACTAGGTGCGTTTACATGGAGCATTGTAATCGGTTTAAAGGTCCAACCCAAATGAAAATGCTCCATATAAACACCTCAATTGGAACAAAAATGCCCAAAACTAATAACCAGTGGCGGTTCTACACGGAGGCCTAGGGAGGGCTGTGCCTCTGTAGACATGTCCCAGGCCACCCCTGTGGCCACCCCTGCGCTGAAAAAAAATTTAATATGATTTTACACGCGAGCACCAAAAGCAGAACTAATGCGACGCAACGTTCTACACGGGTAAAATAGTGCAGCGCACCCAAACACTGTTGCCTGCTGTGCTGCTCGGTGAATGAGAGCTCAGCAACTACTGGAGAGAGAAGCTACGATTTCTTCTTTTGCAAGAGTCGAAGGTAAGCAAAACTATTTCATCTCGTAAGTGACTTAGGAAATAGGAAATGGCACATTGTTGTACCCTTTGTTGTACCCTGGGGGTTTATTTTTTTGTATTGAATTGACACCCTGTATTTGTACCCTGTACTGTATTTTTCATTTTTTTATGGCCTACCTCTTTTGCACCTGCACTCACTCTTGTACAAAATGAATGTTAATATGATTTTAAAGTTAAATAAAGTTTATAATCTTTAAATAAAATGTGTTGCCATTTTTAATGTGCCCCTCTGTTTAAACACTGGCCCCTCCTTGGCCCCCCTAGTAAAATTTGTCTAGAGCCGCCACTGCTAATAACACAAAAAAATTCTGGTCTTTCATGTCTTTATTGAACACACTCATTCAACATCCAAAATTGCAGTGGAAAACGTAAGTGAACCCTTAGAATTAATAACTGGTTGACCCCACCCCCTGGCAGCAATAACCTCAACCAGGCGCTTCCTGTAGCTGTGGATCAGACCTGCACATCGTTGAGGAGATATTTTTGCCCATTCTTCCTGGCAGAACTGCTTTAGCTCTGTCATATTTTGACATCTCATGTGTATGGCCCTCTTCAAGTCAATCCATAGCATCTCTATTGGGTTGAGGTCTGGGCTCTGACTTGGTCACTCCAAAAGGCGGATTTTGTTTTTCTGAAGCCATTCTGTTGTGGACTTGCGCCGGTGTTTTGGGTCGTTGTCCTATTCCATTACCCCCCTTCTACACAGTTTCAGCTGACGTACAGACATTCTGACATTATCCTGAAGAATTGTCTGATATACTTGGGAATTCATCTTCCCCTCAATGACTCCAAGCTGGCCAGGCCCTGATGCAGCAAAGCAGGCCCAAATAATGATGTTTCCTCGACCATACTTTACAGTTGAGATGATGTTTTCATGATGATATGCTGTGCTCTTTTTATGCATGATGTAGTGCTGTGTTTTTTCCAAATAGTTCAATCTTAGTTTCATCAGTCCACAAAACATTTTGCCAATACCGCTGTGGAGTGTCAATGTGCTCTTTTGCAAACTTCAGGCGTGCAGCAATGTTCTTTTTAGTAAGCAGTGGCTTCCTTTGTGGTGTCCTGCCGTGGATACCGTGCTTGTTCAGTGTTTTACGTATTGTAGACTCATGAACAGAGATGTTAGCAAGTTCCAATGATGCCTTCAAATCTTTGGCTGTCATTCGGGGTTGTTTCTTAACCTTATTGATAAGTCTTCGTTGTGCTCTTGGTGTCATTTTGACTGGGCGTCCACTTCTTGGTAGAGTAGCAACAGTCCCAAAGTGTCTCCATTTGTAGATTGTTTGCCTAACTGTAGACTGGAGAATTTCTAAAGTCTTTGAAATAACCTTGTAACCCTTTTCTTGATCTTGATCGTAGGTCCTCTGAAAGCTCTTTTTGGCAAGGCATGGCTCACATAAGCGTGGTGTTCTTGTGCAGAGCAAACTCCAAAAGTTTGAGGGGTTTTTTATCAGTCAAAGTAGCTGTAGTCCACACCTCCAAACTTATTATCTTACCGAGACTCCAGGTGTGCTAAAACCTAACTCCAATTACAGATCTGGCCATTAAAAATGTGCAAGAAAGAGAACAGGATATTGCACCATGCCGCGGTACATGATTTAGCCAAGCGGCATTGGCGCGACAAGACCGTTTGGGTGGCAGTCATGTCACAATCACTGTTTCTGCAGCTGTAGCAAAAATCAGAAGTGGCTGCTTGCGTCTCCGGATACGAATGCAATTGAGATAAAGGCATGCAATATTCAATTTTATAATAACATTAAACAGTCTTCATTTAACATATATCACCAAGTAAAACAAAACAATAAACATTTTGAACACGCAGCAGCACTTTTAAAGCGGGCATTACCTGCTTTAACATAATATTTATTTTTAAAGTGTAAAATGGTTTTAATTTTAAATGGTAAAACTCATTTACAAAGTTTACCATGCGCGATCATTTTACACTAAAATATGCTATTATTTGAAAAATCTGCAGTTTAAAAACATTTTGCATGTTGACTTAAACGTGGAATCTAGCGACAGGCACTTCGCCTCATCGCTAGAGCACTCGTCTTTTATTCCGGATCTAAGTTAATTTCGTTGGTTCGAAGCTCAGTCTGAGCGGGTCAAGTAAGATTATTTACTTAGAATGGTCTCTTTTGGAAAACTACTAGCCACAGTATTAAGCCATGTTTATAGGTATAAGATTATCATTTGTAAACTTTACTATTCACTATATTTTGTTAAATGATTTATAGCATTTATTGGTAATATTATGCAGGGACGTGCACAGACATTTTGAGGGGCTCAAGTGGAAAAAAGGGCACTTCTCATATTTATTTTAATTTGTTCTAAACAAAACATTTAATATATTAACACAACTCAGACTTACCTATTGTTTTATTCCCTCACACTCACCCAATTGTTTCATGTTGATTGATTTTTTTAACAAAATAATCAGTTCACATAGAGACCACTGTCTTCTTTAGTATTCACTAATTTTATCACAGAAACAGGCAACAACAAAGGAAACTAAGCCACAATGTGCATGTTTTCTATACAAGTCAAGTATATATTTAGAATAAATGACTGCACAAAGGAAAGGGATATATTTTCACTAATAATTTATTTTACACAATACGACAATAAGTTGTTTTGATTCTTTAGGTGGTATTGGAACACCAACAAAGACCATCACACCAAACTGAAAAAGTGTTTTTTTTTACAAATTAAATTATATAGCCAGGATATATTTAACTGTATAGCTAAGCACGCATTTTGCTCCCAATGTAATACAATACTAGTGCTGCAACGACGCGTCGACGTCATCAATAAACACCGCGCATATACAAGTGCATTTTCGTTTACTATTGGCATAAGTCAGGTAAATCTTATATTTATATTTTGATAACATACAACACATTTCCTCATTAGACCTGTATAGCCTACATCTTAGGCTACATTTTGTAATGCTTTCTTTATAAATACACTACCCTTTCTAAAATACAATTATTGTCATGCACTACCCTTTTAGGAATATAGCTAATATTTTGTTACAGTTCATATGCTTAAATATGTTACTATTGTTGTTATTCTGTTCGTTTAATTTTTCAGGCAGATGCAAAGCTTTGTGCAGGATATTTTGCACTGCTTGTGTTAGCAGTATTTATGTTTGAATTAAATAGATTAAGTTGAAGTATTTTTTTAGGAAATGATTTAATAAAACTTTTAAAGTTTGAAATACTAATGGTTAAAGCTGTACGTATTATTTTACTGGAAAGTTCACCAAATAAATAATCCGGTAATCCAACAATAATCATTCGATTAATGATTACAAAAAACGTCAGAACTTCGATATCCACAACAAACGTAAATTATGTCTATACATATTTATCTTTGTCTCCAAACCAAAACCAAAACACCCACGGAAACTTCATGTGTGGGGTGCAATATCAAGACAAGGACCGGGGCCTATTGCAATCTTCGAAGGGATCATGGATCGTTCTTTCTTTGAAACTGCTATTATTAAAGAAACCGCAACCCCTTATATTAGGGATAACTTTGGAAAATACCACCGTTTTTTCAGAACAATGACTCTAAACACACTGCTGCAAAAAAAAGTCATTGCTGAGGAGGGTATAAACTGGGTTAAGACTCCTGCCGAATCTCCGGATATGAATCCAATTGAGATGGCGTGGCATGCTCTGAAAGACTACATTCGAAAGAAGGCTAAACCGACTACAAAGTCTGACTTGGTTGCGGCCATAAATAAATTCTTTTTTTGAAGAACTCACAGAAGCAGCATGCAACAATTATATTAACAGACTGTTTACTGTTCTTCCAGTCATTGTTGAGCGTCAGGGTTGCCACACTGGAATGTAACGAAGTATAGTAACAGTATTTCCAATCTTTCAGTAACAGTGACAGTTAACAGTTTGTTTTCTTTAGTTTCTGTTTTAGTTGTTTTTTGTTTCTGTTGTAAAATGTAAAACAAATAAAAACTTCAGAACTTAAATATCCACAACAGACTAACATATTTCTACATGTATCTTGTGACTCCAAATCAAAAACATAAAAAAAACGGCTAATAAAGAGATGGTCAAGAATAACCTACTGTTCAAAACCTAGCCATAGACTTAAACGACCTGAGTTTCAAACCAACTTTGATCCGGATTGAGAGACGAGCGCTCTAACTTTGAGGCTAAGCGCCTGTCGATAGATTCCTCGTTAAAGTCAACACACAAAATGTTTTTAAACTGCGTATTTTTCAAATAATAGCATATTTTAGTGAAAAATGATCAAGCATGGTAAAGGTTTACTTGCATAGCTCTCCCTCTCGCTCGCCCCCGTTACACTAGCCACCCAGCATTTCAACAATTTTGTTTTGGGAAACGGTTGTATATATCTAAAGTAGAGCTGCACGATTCTGTATGATTTGAGAATCCCGATTCTTCTGCTTAGAATAAAGATCACGATTCTCAAGAACTTTTTATTTTAAAGATTTACAACCCCTGAACATTAGGTTAACAAACAAGATGGCAATAAAATAAAACATAATACTCTTGGCCTTAGCAAAAAAATAATGTAATATGTAAATAAATAAATAAATGCCATTAAACATTCAAGCAGAAAACATTTAAAGATATTATGCTACAGTAAACACATTCAAAGATTCTTAGCTAGAAATACTAGCCTATCAACATTTTGTGGCTTCAGTGCAGAACGGCAACAAGAGACAATGTTTCCCCCTGTGCTAAAAACCCTTTCGGAAGGGGAACTTGCAGGAATGCAAAAGTATTTCCTGGCTAGTGCAGACAATCTCGGATACTGCTCCTTGTGAGCCTTCCACCAGACTAAGGAGGTCATCTTCACTGTCTGTGTTGCTCAACAACAGGTAAGACTGTAACTCCAAGCTGACGGTTTGTTCTTGCTGTGAGGATGAATCTGGTGGCCCATTGTTTCTTTGTGCTGCTTTGAAGAGGCTACCTAAGGTCTTTCGAATCTTCTTTGCAGGACTGCCACTAGTTGGAGGGACACTTTCCTGTGAAAGACAATCAGGTTTATTTAACCACAAAAAATAAAACTTATTAAACAATTTAAATATTTTATACATCTTAATACACATTAGATGTATAGATAGATTTACCTTAACTGTGGTTAGCTTTGACATCTCTTCTTTCAGTTTGTTCTGGACAGCCGTTTTGTTATCCTCATTAACGCAAGTCATTTTAAACCTGGGATCGAGGGTTGTGGCTATGTCAAGGAGGTTTTGTGTCTTTTGATCATTGTATTTTTCCTCCAGATACCCCAGGATCTTTGATTTGATTGTGATAATAAGATCAGTGTCATCTTCCTTAACAGCCAAAACAGAAGACTGAAAAAGGTGGAGAGATGGTTTAACAGAAGACACACTGACATACTGCTCTCCTGAAAGAGCATCTGTGAACTCTGCCAGTGGGGTGAGACTCTTGTCCACAGCCTCCAGGACCTCTAGGTCATGCCATGTTGGCAAGAGGTGCCTAGCCTTGCGGTCTGAAGAGAGGACATGGGATATGGCTGCTTTCTGCTTAAGTATCCTCCTTACCATAGCTTGTCTAGATCCCCACCTTGTCGGACACTCCGTCTTGAGCTTGTGGTCTGGTAAACTAAGTTGTTTTTGTGCTTCAGAAAGTTCCCTCTTCCTCCTCCAACTGTAGCTAAAACACCCAACAAGCTTTTTGCACAATCCCATAGCACGTTCAATTTGTGAGTCCTTCATTGCATGTTCTATAAAAAAAACAATCTCAAGTTTTTTGGTATATTTTGTTTATGTAAATTGCTATGTTAAATACACAGTTATAGTTAACTGCATAATAATGCTATTGTTAACTTAAATGCACAATTAAAATAATTTTGTTGTAGCTCAGCAAATTTCTATTTTAATGAGAGCGAGAGAGACTATTATTAAAGATGCCACTAGGTAGCAAAAACAATCGTTTTATAAAGAATTAAGATTAAAATCAAAGCACACCAAAACATTTTTGTAACAATTTTAGTAAAAAAACAATAATAATAGTGCAACTCAGATTTTAAGTTTTAATAACTTTTTAAACAGTTTTTTTAATATATATATAACTTAAACAATTACTTTAAAGGCACAGTTTTGGATTTTTAGCGGCCACTAGCGTTTCAGTATAGATTTGCAATAAATCTTTCAGTCATTTGCTCATCCCTCCTTTTCGAAGTACGACGGTGGCCGCAACAGTAAAAAAAACATGTCGCTGACTGAGACAGCAGCTGTGATTCTAGCCACACTTGTCATGTTACTTCACGTGAAATTACAATGCAGTTACATTATTTCTACACTTATAAGGAAAAACGTTCGTCTCTCGTAGGTTATATGCCCATTTGTATCAAATGCTAACATTACCAAAAAACTGGTTTCACTTTTACAAAAGTTAAATTATCTTACCAGCCCAGCAGAAAACAGGCAACTTCGGCGTCACGTTGAAAACATTTGTCCTTCATCTGGTAATAGCTACACCGATGTTTATCCTGGATTTCTGCTGTTGTGCCGTTTGTCTCTAATTTGTCACATTTGCGCTTCACCGACGGAGATTCGCGCTCTGTCAGCTCTTGTGCACAATATGTATGGTCCTCCATTGTATCAAAACTTCTAAAAACAGAACGATCTATGCTTCAGCTAGATGACGATGACTACTCCTCCTTCTCTTCATACTACGACTAACTTACTTCTTCGTGGTCTTTAACTCAGTGATGACGCAAGCTGCCTCTATGAATTACTAAATGCGCTCTGTGAGCTGTTTGTCCGTTTAGGGCTGCTGTAACCAAACATGGCCGCACAACATGGAAAACTCCACATATATAGGCCAGCGCCTATGTAGATAAAACGGGGTTATTCTAAGGTAATAAAAACATAACTGTTCATTACGTACGATCTTCATACACCTCTGAAGAAACCGTTTTGTATGTTATATTGCATTTCTTTCAATAAATCACTCAAAAAATCAAGTATTGTTCCTTTAAAAAAATTATTAAAGTATTATTATAATATTAACACATGTCTTGCTACGACTAAGCATTGATTACATTTATTTAAAAAATCTCAAAACAAGACAATATTTATGAAACTCACCTATTGCAAGATGAAGCCTATGGCCAAAACACTGCAGTCGTGTCCAGTCATTTAGAGACGTGGCCTTTACAATGTTGGCCCCATTTTCAGTTGTAGTACATACAAGATTTTCCTCCTCCAATTTCCAGTTTATGACAGAATCCCTTAATCCTTGCGCCAAAGCTTCACCAGTGTGGTCCTCAGGGAAAAACCCAGTTTGTAGGCACCATCTCAAAATCAGCAGTAATGAAATGGACAGTTAGACTCATATATGGTTCCATTGCTCTGCTGGACCATAAATCTGAAGTTGTTGCGAAGTTCTTTACATCTCGCAATTCTGTTTCAACTGTTTCACGACACTTACTGTACAGAGCAGGGATTGCCACGTGTGAAAAATAATTACGAGAGGGCATGCAATAGCGCTTATCAAGTGTTTGAATCAGCCTTTTAAACCCGTCTTTTTCAACAGTGGTCACGGGGGCCATGTCTTTAGCCAAGTGGAATGCGATTGCGTCCGTTATTTCTTTGTGCCTCGGAGAGGTTGATGGATATGGTGTTGCATTGAATAATGTTGCTTTAATTGACGTTTGCTTTGACTGCTTGCTGGTACTTTGTGATTAAGAGGGGCTTTTTTTCTGTACAATCGCATCATACTGTAGTATATGATGACGTTTGAGATAATTTAGCAGATTGGTGGTGTTACCCGTTGGTGCAGAAACAATGGCTAAACATTGCTTGCAGTATATGGTTTGCTGAGTAGTATCATCTGGTTTGAATCCGAAAAAAGCCCATACTCCGGAATAAGATCCTCTTTTTGGTATTAAAACAATGTCAGAGTTCTTGTCAGACGTACCTGCGCATTGCTCTGCCTCACTCATTCTCTTCAGTGTCTGTTTCTTTCTAACTTCTCGGTGAATGCATCCGCTGCACCAGTGGCGCAAACATGAGCACACCTGGCTTGCGCAAATTCAATACCCGATGTGACGTCAAGACGTCATCGCGGCCGCTGTAAGTGATTGCGTGTTGTCGTGAGAACTGCCGAGACTGCGTCTTTCCTCCTTAAAAATATAATTGGCTGAATCGCAGAAATGCTGGATTAAGATCCTTTAGGGGGTCTTTTAACGATTAATCGTGCAGCTCTAATCTAAAGTGGCCATGGCATGCTGTGAGATCATGCGTTGAAAAACATGCCCAAAATACGAAAATGTTCCCATATGCAACTCCCCACTATATTAACTTCCTAAAGTGTGTCAAACAACTTTGATTCAATATTATGAGTTATCAGCAGTTTCTGAAAGGAATGATACAAGATTCATGAAGCGTTTCTGTGCATTCATAAAGACGCGCATTTGCCGCGCTTGCCACGTTTAAAACACCAACATTATGAAAAAACCTACTGCGTTTCTCACAATTACTTGCCTAATTTTTGCTTCCACTAAACAGTACATATGACTCAAATGCAATGAATATATCGTTTTATTATAAAAATGTTGACTGTATAGTATAACATTGGTAACGGTAGATGTTTCATGGCTGTGCAATGCAACACTAAACACGTTATAATTATATACGTTATATAATTATATACGTTATATAATTATATATTACTTAACATTTAAATATAATAATTTAACGTTAATAATAGTTTATTATACTATTCATCAAAATTTAGCTTCTAAAGCTAAGATCTTGTGATAAAAGCTGTGAACCTAATAAACAATATACTGAACGTTTTGCACACGGTGTATGTTCAGAGAACCTATTGACCTTAAACAAACTCAGACAATGTAAACATTAATAAAGGCCTACGTACAATAACAAATATTCTGTTCATCCGTGCCATTAATGCTCATACATCTTCAAAATACACCACGGTGCATGCGTAGTACAACATCCATGACGTATTGGATTGATCCAGTACGTCAACGTGCTACAGGCCTAAAACAATTCGATGTGCCACCTGGTGGATCTTCTGGGAAGTGTAACAGTTTTTTTATTTAAAAAAAAAAACAGGTCAGACCAGTCCTGTAGCAAGCTGCGTGATCGCCTTCAGGATCCTGCACGAAAAAACACACATTTTTAAAGGCCAGATCTGTAGCATTTTTGAGGTCATTTACTCAAGGGTTCACATACTTGTTCCACAAGCACTATGAGGTTTTTTGATTGTTCTCAATAAAGACATGAAAGATCAGAATTTAGTTTTATTATTTTTAGACACATTATTGAGTTAGATGAAGATCAGATCACATTTTATGACAAATTTATTCAGAAAACCATGAAATTCCAAAAGGTTCACATACTTTTTCTTGCCACTGTATGTTACTTGTGTTTCTCTTACCTACATCTTCTAGGTGTGCTTCTCTGTAATAACACTGTGTGCTCTGTGTGCCAATTCGTGTGTGTTTTATGTGTCTGTTTAGTGTTTGTGTGCATGTGCATGTGGGTATGTATGTACCTGTGTGCATGTGTTTTGTGTGTGATCGGTGAGTGCTGTGCGCCTGTGTTTTCTTGCATGTGCGCCGTGTGAGCATGTGGTTACATGTGTAAGTGTTGTTCTTACTTTCCTTTTATAAATTTAATTTTTGCTTATAGTCATTATGTTTCATGTACAGCTGCTCTGTAACAACGAAAATTGTAAAAAGCGCTATATAAATACATTTGAATTGAGTTATGCAACCACCTATAGGAGCATATTACGAACGCACTCTTTAAAGGGGTTATCGTACGCGATTTCATGCTTTGCTTTTAATTTAGTGTGTTATTTAACCATTTATGCATGTTTAAGTTTTCACACAATGATTTACTTTAACTGAAAGAGAAGTAACATTTCTGCCTCACGCTGGACGTATTCAGCAAATCACAACACACAGCTCAACTGGCCAATCAGAGCACACTGCGCTTTAAAGCTCCATGAGCTCCATGAGGCATCAACTCGCTTCAGAAGGCGGGGCACAGAGGAGATATAAAAATGTACAGTAAGTGGAAAATAATGTGTTTTTCCTCCTTAAAATGTATAAACACATTGCATTACATCAAATACAAACAATAATATTGGTTTTAGCCTGGCAATTTGACTCCTTTAAATAACAAAAGAATATTACACTGACTTTTGAGCAGGTTTCAGTGGGTCAATAGCGCAGTCTATTTCAGTTGCCTCAAAATAGCAAAGCGCCAACAATGCGCCTGAACGCACCTAGTTTCTAGACCAGCATGTCCATGGGCACACAAATGGGTGCAAATGCATTTGCTATTTAAACAACGTGGCGCCAAACGTGAAAATGATAACTCCGTCAGGCTGAAACTAGCACAAAAAAAAAAAACTAGCAGGGGCATCGCAAGACCCCTTTTGCTGGGGCTCGTGCCCCAGTATAAATCTGCTGTGCCCATCTATTGCTACTTTCTGGTATGTTCCGAGACATAAACAACAAAGTGAAAGTGACCTATTTTTTGTCAGATATGGTGACCCATACCCGAAATGTGACCTCTGCATTTAACCCAACCAGTGAATAGTGAACACACACACTTCAAGTCATGAACACACATACACCGGGGCAGTGGGCAGCTAACACTGCAGCGCCCGGGGAGCAAACGGGGGTAAGGTGCCTTGCTCAAGGACACGTCAGTTGTTACCTGCCGGTACTGAGAATCGAACCGGCAACCTTCTGGTTACGAGTCCGACTCTCTAACCATTAGGCCACAACTGCCCCCACAAAGACATTGTTTAGAAAGAGTATTCACATTTAGAAGGGTTTGCCAGCAGCTAACACAGGCTCCAAAAGAATGTGTGTATAACACGCGACACGTGACAAAAAACAAATAAGGATTTCCAATCACCTTGTCGGGTAAAGAGCATAAATATATGTTTTCATTTCAGTTGCAGGTTAAAAAAATAAGGACTCCGGTATCAGCTGGTGCTGCGCTTTCCTGTGTCCTGTGTGCTTTCAGTCTAACAAGTCTGACTAATAGTGGCGGAGTGATATAACTACAAGCAGGAGTGAAGCGGTTCCTGTAACGATACAGTGGACAATCTCACGGCTCTCAACCAATCAGATTCGAGAACCACAGAGAACTGTTGTATAATATATAATACATGATGTCTTAAGAGTAAATATTATCAAAGATAAGTTTTAAGTAATAAAAATATCAAATGCAGTGGGACTTTAAATATTAGATACAAGCCAGGTGTTTTAGGGCTTTTTAGTTTTCAGATCTGTGGACCATTTGCTTTGTTCCAAAACGGAGTCTAAATTGACACATGTTGAATTTTCTTTATGGTTTGTTTGATTTCACATAGCAACATTTCTTTTTATACATAAATTTTAGGGGCTAGGGGCTAGGATAGTGGAGAGTAGACAGGAAAGTGTTGGACCTTCGAAAGGGGAATCGAACTTGGGTCGGGCAGCTAGGGCACTGGCACTACCGACAGGGCTATCGATGCAGACACATAGCAACATTTCTAAATGGATTAAAATGTAATAATACAAGTCAAGTGCAACAAAGTGTCCCCTTACTGGTCAGACCAAACTCTTTTATGTTCTGGGGTTCCAATGGTAGCAGTCATTCATCAAGATGAATAGATAAATTGCTCTGCTGCCTTAAGGCTTTCTTTTTTCCAGAACAAACACTCTTAAATGAGTCGGATGCGAGAATATTCTTAGTGTATCTGATGTTACAAGCCTATACTTCATATAACAAGAATAAGAAGTTTCTTTTCTTTAAATGTCACTTACCTTAACTGTCTTGTACCACTGGCAAAGATCACTAATACTGCATTGTGTACTCAGATGCACAGCTGCATCATCCTCTTGTTCTTTATCCAGAGACAATCCCATTAGCTGCTCTAAAACTCTCTGAATTAATACCTTTACAGCTAAAAAAAACCCCAAAACAAAACATGAATTAAAGCCTATGTGTAGATAAATATGATTTGAATATCAGGTTTTATACACACCTGCACATTCTTTGGCATGAATTGACACAACAAACGGAGTGACAGATTCTTGAAGGAGATTAGACAGGCTCCGAAATGTCATAGTGTGATCTGGAACATTTACCCCTGGTAATAGAAAAAGTGGTTAATTATGTTTTTATGTACACGCACAAACCCTTGATTAAAATTAAACATGCACAGAGTGCAGAACAAGTAATTTTTGGTTTAAGGAATTTACACAGAAAGCTAATACTTCTCCAAACCAAGGCACTGCAGATATCCGCTAACCCAGCAAAAAACTGTTAATGTTTGCTCAGATGATATTTATACAAGTGTAGTGAGCACTTTTATGTTTAATAAATGTTTAAACAGAGATCTTTATTATGCTACTGTCCCTTTAAGAGCTCTCACACAGATCACGGATTATAGACGCATCTTGCGTCACCACTGTTTTACTTAATTTACTGTTTACGTTCATCATTTTAAGACATAACAAACTACTTTTACAAGAATACTTGCTAATATGGACATTTTGACATCACTTTGTGTGGATATATCCGTTCAAGACTAGACGCGAAAGAGATGCACCCGTACCCGGGAACCCGGCATGCAAGCAGACGGAGGGTGTGTGTGATGTGCTGCTTTTGGCGAGTGGTGCATACATTATATCAAACATTAATCGAACTGTTGTTGTAGTTTTATCAAGAAAAATTATATCGCAAGAATTATTGTTATCGTTCTATCAACCAGCCCTAGTCGTGACTCCTGTTTCTCCTACTATGATGAGGAATATGACACCAGACCGACTGCCATCAGATCGGTTACATAAACAGTAACGTTAGTTTTGCCTTATCGTATTGGACCCAAGATGGATAATAAACGAGCAGATTTACTCAAACGTAAGTAGCTGAATTCTTATAACCAGCTGTAAAAATGAAAGTGAAAACACAGAGATCACTCAAATGTTTTGCTTTGTAACCAATTTGTAACCAACCATCGTCTTCTCTAAAGCAGCTCATTGTGGCCTCTTAGTTGCGTTCAATTCATTTTTGGGGTTTGTGATGCTAGTTACCCAGGAAAAAGCTTTGTTTCTCAAACTTTATCACTATAATGGTCTCAAGACCCTTTTTTAATAGAATTAAGGGGAAAATGCACATTTGTTCCCTTGTTTTATAACTTTTTATGAGGCAACTGCGTGTCATAAACATCAAAATCCAACCGCCCATGAAATACTTTTAAACATTAAAACACATCAAAATTAATAACTCAAAATAACAGGAACAACACATATTATAACAACATAAAATTTTTTGTGGCCAACAATCCTAAAATGAATCAAATAAGAGTCAAAACTTCCCAGGCAAGGTATGGAATGCATGTTTCCATTTGCGTTGTTCTGCTTGCGCATAAACTCAACACATAATAACTGAAATAACGGGCCCGTATTGCACAATGTTCTAAAAAAACAAACCGCCAGCATCTGGAGAACTGTGAGACTCAGAACTGCGAGGCTCCGGTTTTGCCGACGTAGCAGTGGCAGTGGGAGGAGGTCTGGTCAGTTGCTGGGTGGCCGCGGGCTTCGGGCGGGCGGGCAGGAGCGCCCGGGGGCCGCGGGCTTTGGGCGGACGGGCGGGCGGGCAGGAGCGGCCGAAGAACCGCAGCGCTTCGGAAGGAAGTGCCTCATGGCCTGAGACGACCTCTGGGCTGCCGTGAAGCATTCAGCAAACCCCTCGACCGCCGGGCAAAGGAGGCTGGAAGGAGACACTGGAGAGTCGAGGAAGGGAACCATGTCAACCTTCTTGATCTCTGTGAGCGCCAGCCACAGGTGGCGCTCCGACACCACAAGACTCGTTATAGACCTGCCGATGTCCAGGGCTGTGGCTTTGGTAGCACGCAGTGCAAGATCAGTTACACTCCTCAGCTCCCTGAAGGATGCGTGGTCTGGTCCCGACTCGTCCATGCCCTGGAGGAGCTTGGCCTGGTAAACCTGCAGCACAGCCATGGAGTTCAGTTCAGGATGAGCTCCGCGTTCACTCCAGGCTTCGGATCGCCGGGTTCCTCAGACGGCAGAGTCCAGATACGAGTGTTCAGAAGCCGCCAACCACATGCTGTCATTGTCAAATGCGCCCCCAAACGAGATCAGGTCAACTGCAGCAGCAGCAGAGGGATGCTGATCAGGCTGGGAGAAGCGGACGGGTGAAATAGCAAGGCACGCGAGGATGGTGAGAAACATTCTCTGTTCAGTACTTCGGCAACAGGTATTGGATGATGAGGCATTCCATACTGTTTTGTGTGAGGTGGAGTCTATTTTAAATGATCGTCCGATCACCAAGATTTCTAATGACCCTAATGACCTTGAGGCCCTTACACCCAACCACCTTTTCTCAAAGATTTTACACTTTTCCAGAGTGTGGTTACCAGAACAAAACAAGCTGGATCCTTTTTCTTTGGTCTGATACACAACATAAAGAACATGCAGTGCATCAGACCAAAGAAAAAGGATCCTGCTTGTTTTGTTCTGGTAACCACACTCTGGAAAAGTGTAAAATCTTGAAAAGAAAGCTTGACTTTTTAAAAGGAAAGGGAGTTTGTTTCAGTTGTTTAAAGTCTGGTCATGTAAGTAAGGAATGTGAAAATCGTCTTATGTGTGATGTTTGTACTTATATGCATCCTTCAGTGTTACACATACATCGCAAGTCAGTTGTGGAGAATAAGGGGCAAACCCAAAGTCTAGCATCTGCACAAACTTGTGGACATGCAGGGGCCGGTAACAAAGAGTGCTTACTGTCAATAATTCCAGTGCAAGTAAAATCAGCCAAAGGAGACAAACTGATTCAAACATACGCATTTCTAGATCCCGGAAGTTCAGCTACATTTTGCTCAGAGCAGTTGATAAATGAATTAAACATCAGAGGTAAAAGAATCAACATTTGTCTGCGCACCATGGGACAAGAGCAAACAGTGTCTTGTAATGTTGTTACTGGCTTGGAGATTAGTGGACTTAACAACAGTAATTTCTTTTCCCTTCCTGAAGTGTATACTCAGAAGAAGATGCCTGTCAATTCAGATAACATCATAACACAGGAGGAAATATCCAGGTGGCCATATCTCAACAGAGTAAAAATTGCACACATTGAGGATGTGGTGTATTTGCACTATAGAATGGTATGATTAATGTGGTTCATGTAATGGTGGTGCTTGGCTGTATTTAAGCCATGTGATGTGTGGCACACCGGCTGTTGTTGGTGACGTATGTGATTATGAGCTGAGCAAGTAAAGCGACTGAATATCATTTGTTGTCTGCCTCGCTAATATATAACATAAATTGGCGACGAGGATAAACTATGTGAAGAAATATGGCACAAGTCGGAAGATTGGATGAGTATAAACCAGAAGATGAATCCTGGTCTGCATATATTGAACGAGCGGAATTGTTTATGATTGCTAATGATGTGGATGATGCTAAACAAGTAGCAACTTTGCTTACTGCTGTGGGAGCGTCAACATACGGATTACTGCGGAATTTAGTTCAACCTGCGAAGCCGAAGGATAAAACATTTAAAGAAATTGTGGATATTCTTCAGGCCCATTATGAACCTAAGCCGTTGGTAATAGCTGAATGTTTCCGTTTTCAGCGCTGTGTTCAAAAGCCTCATGAAACTGTGTCCCATTACGTTGCTGAGTTGAAGCAATGTGCATCGAAATGTGATTTTGGTGCAAGTTTGGATGAAGCGTTACGCGATCGTTTTGTTAGTGGAATCCAAAGTGAAGCATGTCAAAGAAGATTGCTTTCAGAGGACACACTTACTTTTGCACGAGCACTTGAAATCGCATTAAGTATGGAGACAGCTGATCGGGACACGCAACAGTTGAGGAAGACTGAGGATGTAGCGGCAGCGGTGTATAAGGTAAACACGAAAATCGTTCATCAACAGAGACAATTATGCTACCGTTGTAAAGGAAAAAATCACAATGCTCAGGAATGTTATTTTAAAAATGTTAAATGCCATAATTGTGGAAGGATGGGACATATTAAAAAAAGCATGTAGAGCTAAGCCACGTTTGAATGATAAATCTGCTGAACAACAAAGCAAGCACAAAGTTACAGCGTATATGTATGCTGAAGAGCCAGAGTTGGAAATGTTTTCTGTGTTAAGTGATAAGGAAAAACAAGCTTTTCAAGTGAATTTCGTTGTGAATCAGCAAGACTTAATGATGGAAATTGATACTGGAGCGGCCGTGAGTATTATTTCGCAACAAGTGTACAATCAGTTATTCGACCAGTTACCACTGGAGGGAGCACGAGTAAAGTTAAAGAGTTATACGGGTGAAAACATTGCAGTTCTGGGACAGTTCACAGCTACTGTTCAATATGAAGATCAAGTACATGCATTGCCGCTAATTGTAGTGGAAGGGCAGGGTCCAAATTTATGCGGTAGGAATTGGCTAAAAAAGGTGAAGTTGAATTGGAAAGTAATCCGATATGTGAGTCAAATCAAACAACCTGGATCTATTGAGGAAGTGCTTGAAAAGTACAGCGAAGTTTTTAAGGAAGAGTTGGGTACTCTGAAGGATGTAAGAGCTGCAATTTCAGTGAAACCTGACGTTCCACCCAAGTTTTTTAAAAGTCGTCCTTTGCCTTTTGCTATGAAAGATAGGGTTGAGAAGGAGATTGATCGATTGGAAAAAGCAAATATAATATCTCCAGTAAAATATAGTGAGTGGGCCGCGCCAGTAGTTCCAGTTATAAAAAAAGATGCCAACATTCGATTATGCGGAGACTACAAAGTCACAGTTAACCAGGCTGCTAACACGGAAGTGTATCCCTTGCCACGGATTGAGGAAGTTTTAGCCACTTTGAGTGGAGGGAAATGGTTCTCCAAGATCGATTTAGCTGCGGCATATCAGCAGGTTTTGCTGGATGATGAATCTAAGAAATACACAACTATTAACACTCACAAAGGATTGTATGTGTATAATCGTTTGCCTTTTGGAATTAGCTCAGCCCCTTCCATTTCCATTATGGAAAATTTGATGAGTGACCAGAAAGTGATTGTCTACTTGGATGATTTGTTAATTGTGGGTCAAGACGAACAAGAACATCTGACAAACCTCTGTAAAGTTCTGCAGTGTCTACAAGACTCTGGGTTAAGAGTTAAAAGCTCTAAGTGCGAATGGGGACAGAAACGAATCGAATACCTAGGTCATGTGATAGATGAAAAAGGAGTGTATCCAGTAAGAGACAAGGTGAGAGCGATTCAAGATGCGCAGCACCTTCAAATATTAAGGAACTGCGAGCTTTTTTAGGCTTGGTAAATTATTATGGACGTTTTGTACCAAATCAGAGCACGATCTTGGCACCATTGTATAGATTATTAAAGGAACAAGTGGCTTGGCAGTGGGGAAGAGAACAACAACGTGCATTCAACAAATGTAAAGAACAGCTCACTAGTGATAGTGTGCTAGTGCATTACAATCCACACTTGCCTTTGAATTTGGCGTGTGATGCGTCAGCATATGGAATTGGGGTGGTGCTTCAGCATATCATGCCAAATGGCGAGGAACGCCACATTGCTTATGCTTCCCGGACACTGTCTCCGGCTGAAAAAAGATATTCGCAAATTGAGAAGGAGGCTTTGAGCATAATTTATGGAGTGAAGAAATTCCATCAATATCTTTGGGGAAGGTCATTCAGTTTGTTAACGGATCATAGACCTTTAGTAACCCTGTTGGGAGAACATAAACATTTCCCAACAATGGCTGCTGCTCGAATTCAGCAATGGGCTATAATCTTAGCAGCCTATGATTATCGCATTATTTATCGGAAGGCAGAGAATCATGGAAATGCAGATGGCTTATCATGAGTTCCTTTACCTGAAGTCACGGATGTAGGAACGGAGGCTATAACAGCACAAGTCAATTGTCTTCTGATTAATCACCTGCAAGAAGCTCCTCTTAATGCAGCGCAGATTGCAAGGGTGACTAGAACTGATCAAGAACTTTCCAGGGTTTTCCGTTATGTAATGGAAGGTTGGCCAACTGAGGTACCCGAGAGTTTAAAATTATTTTTTGCAAAGAAGGAGGAACTTTCGGTGGAGCAAGGTTGTGTGTTATGGGGCACACGTGTGATTGTTCCCTCAAAATTACGGAAGTCCGTGTTGTTGGAAATTCATTCAGGACACCCTGGGATTGTGAAAATGAAAACTCTGGCACGTAAATACGTGTGGTGGCCCAGAATTGATATGGAAATCGAAGGAGTTTGTAAGGAGTGTGGAATATGTCAACAAGAACAACGTATGCCAAGTCAAGTCCCTTTGCATCCATGGGAGTTTCCGGGTGAGAGTTGGAAACGGCTACATGTAGATTTTGCTGGCCCTTTCTTGAACAATATGTTCTTGATTGTAGTTGATGCTTTTTCTAAGTGGTTGGAAGTTTTCCGGATGTCACAAATTACATCTCAAGCTACAATTACTAGATTGAAGAGATTGTTTGCTACATATGGATTGCCTGAACAAATAGTGACGGATAATGCAACTACGTTTATGTCTGCGGAATTCCAGAGATTTATGAAATGTAATGGCATCTTGCATACTACGAGTGCACCAAAACACCCTGCAACCAACGGACTTGCAGAAAGATATGTTCAAACTTTTAAAACTGGAATGAAGAAATTGAAACAGGAGCACATGGGCATTGATGATAAAGTATCTTTGTTTTTATTGCGCTATCGAACAACCTCTAATTGTACTACAGGTCAGTCACCATCTGATTTATTTTTGAAAAGACATATTCGTACCAGATTAGATTTCCTGAAACCAAACATCCACGAAGCAGTTCGCAAGAAACAATATATGCAGAAACATCAACATGATTATCAAGCAAGAGAGCGATCCTTTGCTGTGAGTGATTCTGTGTTTTTGCGCAGCACAGTAGGAGGAGATCCGAAGTGGTTGCCTGGAGTAGTCGTGCAACAGACAGGACCTGTGTCTTATAAAGTGTGTGATTCGACAGATACAGTGTATCGACGGCATGGTGATCAGTTGAGATCACGTTCTGTTTCTTCAAACACTTCAATGCATGACAAAGAGAGTGGTCAAAATCATGAACCAGATGGAAATGTCCTGGATTCTGGGACAGGGGAAACATCAGCAAGGGCATGTGAGACTTTTGAACCACAATTAGAACCTCAGGGTACAAGCCCAGTGGGTTTGCGACGCTCTAAACGGACTATTAAGATGCCTCAACGTTTTAGAGATTGAATTCATGTATTATGTGTTGTATTGGTTGAGGTATTATGTTATTTATTGTATACCTTATTGGGGGTGAGGTGATGTGGTGTATTTGCACTATAGAATGGTATGATTAATGTGGTTCATGTAATGGTGGTGCTTGGCTGTATTTAAGCCATGTGATTTAAGCCCGGCTGTTGTTGGTGACGTATGTGATTATGAGCTGAGCAAGTAAAGCGACTGAATATCATTTGTTGTCTGCCTCGTTAATATATAACAGAGGCTAATGTCAATTTGCTAATTGGAGCCAATGCATCTCAGGTAATGGAGCCGTGGGAGGTAATAAATAGCTATGGTAATGGACCATATGCCTTTAGAACCCTGTTAGGCTGGGTTGTTAATGGGCCTTCAGAAAAGAGCAGTGATTGTGGAAAGGATAATAGTATACCTTGCGTTACCTACCAATAGGATTTCTGTTGGAAGGCTGGAAAAATTGCTTCAATATCAGTACAATCACGACTTCAGCGAAACCAATGCTGATGAGAAGGAACTGTCCAGAGAGGATCGGAGGTTCCTAAAATTAATGGACAAGTCTCTAAGGGTACAGGATGGGCACTATAGTCTCAAATTACCCTTTCGAAATTATGTGTTATTACCCAACAACTTGTGTGTTGCAAAACAAAGGTGCAACGGTTTGAAAAGGAAACTTGAACGAAGCCCTCAGTTGCATGAGGAATATGCACGTTTTCTTTCTGATGTTCTGGACAAAGGTTATGCTGAGAAAGTGCCAGAAGATCAATTAGATCGTGAGGATGGTATGTTCCACATCATGGAGTTTTCCATCCAAGGAAAGGAACATTAAGAGTTGTATTCGATTGTGGGGCAACGTTTAAGGACATATCACTCAACAAACAACTCATGCAAGGTCCCAACCTTACAAATACACTTCTGGGAGTTCTGATACGATTCAGGCAGGAACCAATAGCTTTAATGGCTGACATACAAGCTATGTTTCATCAGGTCAAGGTATCGGAGGAGGATGTTGATTTACTTCGATTTCTGTGGTGGCCTGATGGAGACTTGGAACAGGAAGTGTCTACATATCGAATGATAGTACATCTATTCGGAGCTGTATCCTCTCCAAGTTGTGCATGTTGTGCATTGAGGCAAACAGCAAATGACAATCAAATCACACTTTTCGTCAGAAGTGATTAAAACGGTCTTGGAAAGTTTTTACGTTGATGATTGTTTGAAGAGTGTTAGCTCGGAGGAGGTAGCAGTTGCCATGGTACAGGATCTTACTGCCCTTTGTCGGAGGGGTGGTTTTTGTTTGACCAAGTGGAGCAGTAATAGTCGAAAAGTTTTGCAATCAGTTCCAGAGCAATCCAGAAGCAAGGATATACAGTGTTTGGATCTAGATCAGGATAAGTTACCTGTGGAAAAAACTTTGGGTCTTCGATGGTGTACAGAAGTTGATGTGTTTCAATTTAAACTACAGCCCAAAACCCAACAACATACACGAAGAGGAATTTTGTCTACAGTCTGTTCTGTGTATGATCCTATGGGATTTCTTGCTCCTATTATGTTACCTGCCAAGTTACTATTACAGGAGTTGTGCAGACAGAATCTAAGTTGGGATGAGAATATACCTCCAATAATTCAAGTACAGTGGAACAATTGGATTTCCGATTTGGAAAGTTTTCAAGTGTTTCAAGTGGACAGATGCATAAAACCCACAGATTTTGGAAAGATCATGCATGCCTGTTTACACCATTTCTCAGATGCTTGCAAAAGGGGATATGGTGCAGTTACTTATCTTAAGTTGATAAACTCAAAGGATAAAGTTCATGTGACATTCATGCTCGGTAAAGCCAGAGTGGTGCCACTTAAAACAATAACAATTCCTCGTCTGGAACTAACAGCAGCTGTACTTGCTGTGAAAATGGACCACATGATAAAAAAGGAACTACGACTTGAATTAGAGAATTCAGTTTTTTGGACCAACAGTCAGACTGTGCTTAAATACATCAAAAATGAGGATAAGCGCTTTCAAACTTTTGTAGCAAATAGAGTCACGTACATAAGAGACAGGACACTACCACAACAGTGGAGATATGTGTCTACAAAGTAGAATCCTGCGGACGAGGTGTCACGTGGAATGCAGATTACACCCTGTATGCAAAACGAAAGATGGATTAAAGGACCTAGTTTCCTTTGGACTAAAGAGGATTATAGATCACTTCTAAAGGAGAAAACCAACATTCAGGAGGATGATCCAGAAATCAAACGAGACCATAGGGTGAATTCTGTTGTCTTGCAAATGGCACAAAATCCCACCAACGATTTGATCACTTACTTCTCAAATTGGAAAAGGCTGAAAACGGCTGTCGCTTGGATACTTAAGTTTAAGAGACTGCTGAGCAATCTACGTCTTAAAAGGAAAGAACTACTATCAATAAAAAAGGATGGTGGTGCTACTATACCTACTGTAGATGTGCAGATGAATTTGTTCAAGACAAAACAAGGAGGACAGTCTTTGTCATTGGAGGATCTTTTTGAAGCTGAAATGGAAATTGTTTGTTTTAGTCAACAACAACAATTTCAAAAGGAAATTGAACAACTGAAAAGAGGTTCTAATGGAGTCAATAAAAATAGCTGTCTTTATAGATTGGATCCTGTATTGGATGGTGAAATTTTGCGGGTAGGAGGAAGACTCAGGAAGGCAACCATGCCCACTGAATCTAAACATCCCATTATATTGAGTAATAATCAACACATCTCACAACTTTTACTTCATAATATTCATGAGCAACTGGGACATTCTGGCAGGAATCACATGTTATCCAAGTTACGACAAATATATTGGATCACAAATGCCAATGCTGCTGCAAGAAATATCATCTCCAAATGTGTTGTATGTAGATGCTGTAGAGGGAAGACGGGGGAGCAAAAGATGGCAGACCTACCTCTTGAATGGATTACTCCTGATCTTCCACCTTTCACAAATACTGGAGTTGATTATTTTGGTCCCATTGTGGTAAAAAGAGGACGCAGTAACATGAAAAGATACGGAGTGATCTTTACCTGCATGGCAACCAGAGCTGTACATTTGGAAGTGGCTTACTCCCTAGACACAGATGGATGCATTAATGCTATAAGGAGATTTATAGCTTGAAGAGGTCAAGTTTTTCATATCCGATCAGACAATGGAACAAATTTCACTGGTGCCAAGAGAGAATTGAAAGAATTTCTCTCTGCATGGAATAAACAACAAATTGAAAGGGAGTTAATACAGTTAGGAGTAAAATGAAGTTTTAATCCACCGGCAGTTCTCATTGTGGAGGAGCATGGGAACGAATTATTCGGATGGTGAGAAACATTCTCTGTTCAGTACTTCGGCAACAGGTATTGGATGATGAGGCATTCCATACTGTTTTGTGTGAGGTGGAGTCTATTTTAAATGATCGTCCGATCATCAAGATTTCTAATGACCCTAATGACCTTGAGGCCCTTACACCCAACCATCTTCTTCTCATGAAAGGCAAGCCCGCCTTACCGCCTGCCATTTTTGAAAAATCAGATCTATATGTGAAAAGAAGATGGAGACAAGTTCAGTATTTAGCTGATCTTTTCTGGAAAAGGTAGATAAGGGAATATTTACCTCTGTTACAACAACGTCAAAAGTGGACAAAAAAACGGCAAAGTTTTATTCCTGGGGATATTGTTCTTATATTGGATCCCACTGCACCTCGTGGTTCATGGCCACTTGGTAAAGTATTGGACACATTTCCAGATGATAAAGGCCTAGTGCGTACAGTAAAGATTAAAACTAAAAGCAGCATTTTAGAATGGCCTGTTGGAAAGATTTGCCTTTTATTGGAGGCAAATGACTAAGGTGAATGAGTCAATATGGTTATGGGTGTAACAATGTTATGTCATTTATGACCAACTGTCTTTTAAATGTTGCTTTATTGTTCTGGCTCCTTTATGGATATTTTGTGTAATTGTTATGTCTTTCTGTCATATTCAATTAAGGGGCCGATGTGTAGGAGCAATTTAACGCATTGCCTGTTTTGTCCATGGGGAGGCATTGTGACACCTGTATATTATAAGCACCTGTCTAATTAGAGGGTATGTTTTTGGTGACGGAAAGGCAAACAGTTTTTGACCGTGACTGTGATAGAGATTTTATGCTGCTAGCTCTGGTGTAAAGGAAAATTATTGTGTGGGAATAAGTGTACCATATGCAAGGAACAATATGGATTATGGACAATGGCTATGTCTGAAAGATACGAACAGCATCTTGTAAAAACAAGGAGAGCTCATAGGGAGCGATCCTCAAGAACTGCTCTTTAAGCACAATAAAAGACACTTTAAGCATTTAACATCAGTGTGCATGAATATTCTTTGACACTCGCGTCAGTTACTTGCTAACTTCCGTCACTAACATCTGCGGCTTAGTGGAAAGACATAATAAAGTGTAAAGTAAACGTGTTTCAGTACATCTATTTTTTCCCCATTATACACATTTTTGGACTAAACGTACTGTGATGACTAAACGGGAGCAGATAAGGAATATGTCTTGTATCAGCTGTACCGGTGTCTTTCATGCCTATTACATAAACACAGAATATTTGATTTCAAAAGTATACATTTTAAGCTTTCTTTAGACATACGTTTCATGTTTGTGTGATAAGAATTTGCTGAGTTTTGGATCAGTTTAGTGACGCGTATCAGAAATATGTGAGCGGAGTGGAGACAGAGACGGCTGATAACGCGTGCCCGGTTTATTTTCTTTATTTTACAAAATCACAACATTTTGTTGTTATTGTGAGTGTACAGACATAAACGTAGACCACTTACAGATTCTAATAATGTCTTTTATATACATGTACGCTCATTAATAATGGAGTATTTTACGTCTCTTGCTCTGAAAGAAGGTAGCGACACCCGTCTACATGGATGTTAAAGGGAAAGAAATCGAAATAACCGACATGGGAAAATTACGTCGGTTAGAGGTTCTGAATGTTGGTTTTGATTACTTTTCGATTAATCGGCCAGCCCTAGCTCAAACCCATGACCACTGAGCTACAGGACAACAAATGTTAACTTAAAACAGTTCAAATTAAATTAAACCATGTCATTCATATTGACATAATTAGACATGGACTGTTGCAACACTGAGAATATTAGGCCATTAACAACATGTACAAGTTCATTCGGTCTCATTTTTACTCAATTGACTCATTCAGTAAAGAGCGTATTCATTCAGTACATTCAACCAATAAAAAGGCTTTGTTACCGATGACATTCAAACGCTATTGGCTCATGCCTCTTTGAAGAAAAGAGTTAAAGCACCTGCGCGCACACACAGCACTACAGTGTCTTGCTTGAATAGTTGCATTTAATGACTTCAGTGAACTTAATCTTTCAGAAAGACATCTCACATAAACTGTAGTATATTTCTTTAATCATGCAAGTATGTTACATACAAGGTTTAATCTTTTAATGTGCGTCTAATTTAAGTATCACTTAAACGCAACACACAACATTGATGCCAGCAAATCACCCAACCAAACAACCAAACAGGCAGGCTTCGGCAGATTACGTTGGATATTAGATTAGATTAGATTCAACTTTATTGTCATTACACATGTACAAGTACAAGGCAATGAAATGCAGTTTAGGTCTAACCAGACGTGCAATAGCAGCAAGTGCAGGTAATTAGTAATTTACAGATGGATAAGTACTATGACCATAATCTACAGATGTCTCTTACTATAAACAGAAATTAACAGATGGATATATATATACTATGAACATAATATACAGATGGCTATTACTAAAAGCAGAGATTTACAGATGGATATGTACTATGAACATAATATACAGATGGCTATTACTAAAAACAGAGATTTACAGATGGATATGTACTATGAACATAATATACAGATGGCTATTACTATAAACAAAAATTTACAGGTGGATGTATACATTGACAAGTTAGGCTATGGTGAGCAGCAGTGCAATGGATATAGAGTAGTGCAAATAATTTATGGACCAGGTGTGCAATGAGGGGGGAGAGAAGAGTGTAGCAGTATATGAGGGGCAGTGGGATCAGCGAGGGGCAGAGTTCAATAAAGAGACATCTCTGGGGGAAAAAAAGCTGTTCTTCAGTCTGCTGGTCCTGGTCCGGAGGCACCTGAAACGCCTGCCAGAGGGCAGAAGAGAGTCTGTGAGCAGGATGAGATGAGTCCTTAAGAATGCTGTGAGCTCGACGCAGACAGCGTGTCCTCTGGATACAATGTGTGGGAGAAGGATAGACAAACAAAAGCAAGACAATCTAATAAATGCCATGGTGAAATGGATAGCTACAAACTGCAGGCCGATGAGTATTGTGGAAGATGTCGGTCTGAAGAATGTTTTTAGGATTGCAACGAATGAGCCTCCATCAAGACACACCATCACAACAAGAAATCACAAGTTGTATGAAAAGGAGAGGACTAAAAAAGCAACGGCGTAACAACATGCACCAGCTGTTGCTCTCACTAGAGATTATTAAAGTGGAGGTAACATGCTATGTCATGCATTCTGACTTATTTACACTGTTAAACTGCTGGCTTCTCATACTTAACATGGTCAGCTTGTTAAAACAAACGAGGTGGACGTAGTATTTCTGTGCTTAATACGCCCCCCCAGCACTACAACCTGTTTCGGAAAGCTTTTTATAAATCTGGAGCCTTGTTTCGAAACAGAGGTCCTTTCCTTTTATTGGGCAATTCTCCCAGAAAAGCTCAGCAAAGCGAAAGAAAGAGCCCACCCACAAGCCAACCGTCGAGCATAAAGTAGTAAGACCCGCCTACCAGAAGATGAGCTGTGTCATGCTTGGTTCAGAATCAGAAAGATTGCTTGGCTTTATTGCCAAGTATGTTTTCACATACAAGGAATTTGCTTTGGTCACAGGGGCTTCCATACATAAGCGTAAACATAAGACAGTGCAGACGTAACAGACTTTAAATTAAGATAATAATAAAGAATAGTACAGTAATAATAAATGGGGTGAATATACTAAAGTGACATAGTGCAATAGGTTAGAGACATGTTATTTACTGATGTGCGTTATAAGATTATTTAAGGATGTTCAATTTACAATGTCATGTGCCAGAAAATAACACAGTTTTGATGAGTTCAGTACAGATATATAGTAATGTATAGTGCAATAGTTATAGAAGATGTTATTTACAAATACAAAAGTATTTTTAACATGTTCAATTGCGTTCAGTATGTACAATGGTCAGCATCAGCAGTTGTTCTTTAAACATGAAACAGCCTGGGGGAAAAGCTGTTCTTGTGTCTGCCTGTTCTGGTGGTCAGTGCTCTGTAGCGCCGTCCAGAGGGCAACAGTTCAAATAAGGAGTAAGCTGGGTGTGTGGGGTCCAAAGTGATTTTTATTGCCCTTTTTCTCATTCCAGAGGTGTAAAGTTCTTGAAGGCTGGGTAGGGGGAACTAATGATTTTCTCAGCCGTCCTGACTGTCCACTGTAGTCTACCGATGTCTGATTTGGTAGCTGAACTGAACCAGACAGTTATAGATGTGCACAGGACCGATTCAATGATGGCCGAATAGAACTGTTTCAGCAGCTCCTGTGGCAGGTTAAGCTTCTTCAGCTGGCGGAGAAAGTACAGCCTCTGCTGAGCCTTTTTCCTAATGGAGTCGATGTGATTGATCCATTTCCGGTCCTGAGAGATGGTGGAGCCCAGGAACCTGAATGACTCCACTGTTGCCACAGTGCTGTTCATGATGTTTAGTGGGGGAGGGCTGGGGGTTTCTCCTGAAGTCCACGATCATTTCCACTGTTTTGAGCGTGTTAAGCTCTAAGTTGTTGTGACTGCACCATACAGCCAGCTGTTCAACCTCTATCCTATAAGCAGACTCATCGCCATCCTGGATAAGGCCGATGACGGTTGTCATCTGCAAATTTCAGGAGCTTGACAGATGGGTCTTTTGCAGTGCAGTCGTTTGTATACAGGGAAAAAGCATTGGGGAGAGCACACAGCCCTGGGGGGAGCCAGTGCTGGTGGTGAGGGACCTAGATGTGAGTTTCCCCAGTCTCACTAGCTGTTGCCTGTTTGTCAGAAAGCTGCTGATCCACTGACAGATTGGGGTTGGCACGGAGAGCTGGGTCAGCTTGGATGATAGGAGACCAGGCATGATGGTGTTGAAAGCTGAACTGAAGTCCACAAATAAGAACCTTGCATAGGTCCCGGGTCTGTCGAGATGTTGAAGGATGTAATGCAGTCCCATGTTGACTGCATCATCCACAGACCTGTTTGCCTTGTATGCAAACTGAAGAGGATCTAGTAAGGGTCCAGTGATGTCCTTCAGGTATGCTAACACCAGTCTTTCAAATGACTTCATAACCACAGACGTGAGAGCAATCGGTCTGTAGTCGTTTAGTCAAGAGATTTTGGGTTTCTTGAGGACTGGAATGATAGTGGAGCGTTTGAGGCAGTCGGGGACTTCACACAGCTCCAGAGATTTGTTGAAGATCTGTGTGAAGACTGGGGCCAGTTGGTCAGCGCAGGCTTTTAAGCAAGCAGGTGAAACACCGTCTGGGCTTGGAGCTTTCCTTGTCTTCTGTTTTTTGAAAACCTGGCACACATCCTTCTCACAGATCGTAAGCACAGGTTGAATGGCTGAGGGGGGAGGCAGGGGGCTTGCAGGAGGTGTGGATGTTTGTGTGAGGCACAGGTCAAAGTGGGGGTGAGGTGTAATGCTGGACTTTTCAAACCTGCAGTAAAACACATTCAGATTGTCTGCCAGTTGTTGATTCCCCAAATATTGTGGGGGAGGTGTCTTGTAATTTGTGATGTTTCTCAGACAGCATTTTAGTGATGGATATTATATAAACAGTGGGTATAATGCTGGATTTGGAGATTGTTTAAAACTGATAGATGGTGCGGTCCCAGTGCTAAAAGATGCCGGACATGAACCGCACGCGGTAAGTCAAACTAAGTCATATGTGTGTGTTTAGTTGGCAATCGGTGCGTATGTGCATAATGTTACCAACACGAAGAGATTAATGCGATGATGTAATGTTATTGTGTGCTCGTGCTGTAGTTCCCTCCCCCCTGGCCTGCCTATGGCAGATAGCGTTTTTCCGGAAATTATCGTACAGCTGCATCTCTCTTTTATAAATGTGATCAAACTAAACACTCTTCGAAGATACAACGTATGCAGTACTACTGTGTAGGTACTCAGGATTAACATGAGATTGGCAGAAACTGTGTGAGTTATGCCCGCTTTAAACTTCGCTGGGTAATCATAATTATCTTGGAGTTACAGTGTATTATATTGATGAACAGTGGAAGCTGCATTCACATGCTCTGACTGTAATGAAAACACAAGACATTTGACACACACAACCCTCCCCACTCTCCAGGAACTGTACTTATCCAGAGTGAGAAAAATGGCTCGCAAAATCACTCTGGACACCTCACACCCAGCACATTTTCTCTTTGATCTGCTGCTGTCTGGCCGGCGCTACAGAGCACTGAGCACCAAAACAACCAGACATAGGAACAGTTTCTTCCCTCAGGCCATCTACCTCATGAACAGTTAAATGTCCTCCCACTGTGCAATAAAACATGTGCAATACACAATCCATATTCCCCTGCATAATTTTTGTATATAGCGGATTATAATTTGTATATAGCACATCTGTACATACAGTATACTGTATATTGTCATTTTGTCAAATGTGTAATGTGTAATGTGTATTTATTTTTATTTTTACTTTTTTGTGACCTGTACCTTGTCTTTTTTACATGTATGTGCACTGGAAGCCTCTGACATGAAGACAAATTCCTTGTGTGTATAAGCACACTTGGCAATAATGCTCTTTCTGATTCTGATCTGATTCTAATTCTGATTCTAATGAGGGGTGAACAGAGCGAAAACATTACAGTGGCTAGGAAACTGTATTGTACTGCTCCAGCGTCACATTATGTAAACTGCATTTATAGTAAAAAACTGCACATGCAGATGCCATAGCAAATAGCAGTAAATACACACACACACACACACACACACACACACACACACACACACACACACACACACACACCTTATTCTCTTATTCTGAAGTTTACTCCGCACTGCGAGACCGTGGATTGAAGAACGCGCTAACAACACAGAGTAAAGACGGGGCGGAGCCAAAGAATGCCGCTACATAGTGAGCGTAGCGGGAGAGAGGGCCCAGCTAAGGGGGTTGCTGAAGTGGTGTTGCACATCACAATTTCAAAAACAAAGATCACAATTTCTGAATGTTTCAAGGGTCAGCCCTCGGGGGGCCCCACTGGCCGTCCGCGCCCTCGTGTTCCGCATATGACCGGAGCGCAGGCGGCACACCTCGGCTGGGGCCCTCAAAAGTTCATGAGCCCTTAGAATCGTCCTAAGCCTCCCCCCTTATGGCACCCCTGTCTGGAGCCCTGGAGTCCGACTCTCTAACCACTGGGCCATGACTTTACCTGAACTGAACATGACTTTTTATGCTGCTCCCTGATAAAAGAAAAATGTTTCTGCTGGTACATGTTCAGAAAAAAAACAGATTTATAAATGTTAACTGGCTGTTGCTCGGAAGGTGTTATATAATGTAAGAATTCAAGCTCTGGGCTCTGAGCATAAATTGTTTTTTTCTTTAACAAACTAGACAAAACTTTAATGCCCTGGCAGTGGCAGATAGCCTTGTTTTTTTTATTCAATTTGATTACATTAATGTTGTAATCGAATTAAAGTTAAGATTTACAAGAAATACTTAAGTTTAGTTTAAGTTTTAAAAAAAACTGCTACTATGTAAAGGGAATACTGCTGTAAAAAGCACCCTTTTTGTTTAGTGTGTTTGCAAACCAAATATTATTGCACTTTTTAATTCAGTATTGAATTTTACATTTAACAATTTTTATACTAGTGCTGGGCAACAGTAAAAATTTTCAATCGCGAAAACAATTGTAGCGCTGCCCAGCACTAGTATTTAATAACATGTAAAGGAAGAAAAAATAATTTTGTGATGCAAGGCAAAATGATGCGACACGTGAAGTGAGCAGCACATACAGTATCTGCGCTGCCTGCTATAGTACAACAATAAAAATTTGCATTTTATTATTTTAACAAAACCTCTTTGAGAACCTCATCAAGCTAATTTTACTGACAATGTAGATTGTATACCTTGGGTTTTATACACATAGCTTTGCGCGCTTTCTGACACTGTGCTTTGTCTTGTGCTTTGAAGGATACGATGAAAAACAATCAAGGGTTTTTATTCACTCAGTATTTCCCCCTCACATATGCAATATAAACATAATATGATGTCTAAATGTAGTTTTATTTGGTTCTCTGAATGTTATAATAAGTGACAGCGCAATGCAATCAGTCTTCAATTTAAGTATCATTATTATACTAATATTGTAAATTCTTTAAACATATTAGGCATCACTTACAAGCAAATTTTAACTTTTTCATGTCAATCCATGCGCATTTTGGCCATTAACAATGCACTGTCATCACGAGCGTTGAGCATGATCAGCAATCTCTGCAGTGCTGCGTCAATTTGCAAAGAGAATGCTCTGCACCGGGAAAGAGAGCGTGCCTGGCGCATGCAGTGGATGGGGCTGAGCCGGGGAGGCGGGGGTTCGCAGTACGCCATGAGAGTTTCACGGTTCATATCAAGAGAGGTGTACTGCAGCTCGTTCAGTTCGGTTTGAGTATCGTTACACCCCTAATCATTAGCTTTCAGTGAGTGGAAAAAGGTCTATAACGGCATCTGCTCTCTCAGACAGAAGCAGCACATTCATGACTAAACTACATCTTTGAGTAAATAAATGAATGAATGAATGAATGAATATTACAAAACAGCGTTTGCAAGCACCGGTCATTGTTACTGATTGGACATACTATGGTATGTCTGACAACAGAAAAATTAAATATATAAATGAAAATAGCTTTCTTGGGCATTCAGTTGTATTAAAATACAGTAAATTCAGAGAGTAAATGCCAGTATGGTGTGATGTCACAAACATTTAATAAGTACGTAACGTAACCTTGCACCATAGCAATGGGTAATAACAGACTACGACAAATTTTTTACGAGTCTGTGAACAATGAGGGCAAAAAGGCAAAGCAAAAAATGTATTTAAAATTCTATTTATTACAACCACCTGTGTCACACTATATGACCATTGAAAAACAAAATGCACCATTAAATTTAAAAACATACACCAATTATACAAATCCTATTCAAAATTTTATATACCTCTTTTTATAAGTAATATGCAAAAATGTACAAGAGTAAAGAACATACCCAGCATTAAAGCAGCTGTGGGGATTTCTCTTGCTCCATTTCTCCAGACCTCAGATGAGTAGCAGAGTTCATGCTTTTTAATGAACTGTACAAGATTGTCAAGGACCTTTTTATTCAACTGATCTTGTAATACCTGTGAAAAAAAGAAATTAAAGCATAAGATAACAGACACTCACAAATGAATATGATAACCAGCATATTTGGGCCTGCGAAACATTCTCAAAAATGAAATAACCAATAAATCATGCAATCACTTTGGCTGAGAGTCTGCAGGATGGCACCAGTGTGCATGGCATGCCATCTGTCGCTCCCAGTGATTCTCGAATGCTTTGTGTCTTTAATGGCACCAATCTGCGCATCTATCCTGGTTTATGAGCAGATGCTTCTGGATATTAGAAAATATCTCATGGATACTCATTTGTCAGACTTCACTCACTCGGTTCAAAAATCGCGGGTGTATTCAATTGAACCCTGTCTGGAATGGCATATTGATGTGACTCGGAAAAAGCGGCGGAGGAGACGAGGGATACGTGGAAGAACTGCCACCAGACTCAAATCAGCCTGGCTTAGCGGAAATCTTCCTCTTTCTACTGCCCAGGAGTGGAACCAGGCCGATTTACTATTTGGCGCCCGCTGGACTTATCCTCTCGCTGGCTTCGGCCTATCCCATGCTTTGATGCGCAGGCACAAAGTGCAGATACCTGGCAGCAGCTGAATTTACCAGCTCCCGGTCTACAGATCATCCACTCGGTCTATCCTTCGCCCTCGACTCCACGGCTTCTTCTCCGGTCTGGTAAAGGCGCTCGGCCTTGTTCTGGTGTTGACTATACTAATCTATCAACTTTACAGCATGAGTTGAACTACTGTGCTGCTGTGTCTGCAAGCCCTCTATCTGCCATGCTATTGAATGCGCGCTCTGTGAACAACAACAGCGTTGCTTCTGTCTGATTTTATTATGGACAATAAACTGGACTTGCGGTTTCTCATGGAAACCTAGCATAAACAGGAAAATGGTCTGCTTTTTAATTTTTATTCGTCGTTTTATCCATTTAATGTTACATTTCAATTATATTTATATTTCGTGTTATTAAGTTTTCAAATTCCTCTCTTTGTAATTTTACATAGCCCTGTTGGTTTTTGCGCGTGAGGTGATTTAAGATACAGTCTGAGGTAAATTTATGTTGATACCATTTAGTTCTTAAAATTACAATAATATATTTAATATTTTCAAAACTTTATCTGGTGTGAATTGTTTTTTTGTTTGTAGTAAAACAGACTTTGTCGTCGATCCCGAACACTCATGTGAGTTTGTAAAATTAGGTAAAATAATTTAAAAATACTCTAAAACGATTCACTAAAGACTAAATATCAGTCTGGCAGAAGCGAAAATGAGCATTGTGAGGCTCTATTTATATTTAATACTCATTTATATTTCAATTGCGTTTCAGGGCAGTTTGTGAAGACAGAGAGATGTTGTGACATCTGGACAGAAGTCAGTTCCAGTTTCACCTGCTACTCCAGACTGTCTTTTGTGTGTTCTTTTCATTATTGCGCATTATTCGGGTATGTGAACACTTGACTATTGCATGAATAAAGAATGTACCTTTGAATGTACCAGAATTCATCACCAACAGGTAAAAATACTATATAGACCCAACTAAACTAAATTGTTTGTTATTTGTTAAGGGGATAGTTCACCCAAAAATGAAAATTCTGTCATTGATTACTCATCCTCATGTCCTTTAAAACCCATAAGACATTCGTTCATCTTAGGAACACAAATTAAGATATTTTTGATGAAATTTGAGAATCTGACCCTCCATACACTCAAACAATGACTCATCAGTTGAACGTAATTGAATACGCACATTAAATTATTTTGGAGAGTATCAATGCACATGCGCATGCTTCCTCTGAATGTAAACAAGGCGCGGCGCAGGCGCTTTCTACGTCAGCAACACCACATGCATGTAGATTAATGCGAAGCGCATGTGTCGTTGTACTTGAATATTTTGTCGATGTTCCTGGTACCTTTCTGGACCTTGAACGTGCTAGGACCCTTGCTGTGGACTGTCAGAAGCTTCTGGCTTTCATTAAAAAAAATCTTAATTTGAGTTCTGAAGATGAATGAAGGCCTTTATACAAACACGAAATATATGAAAGTGGGATGATCAGGACATGTGAGTTGTGCCATGTGAGATTAGGCAGTTTGTGTTAAAGGCTCTCATATATCATGTCAGGCATATGCTTAAGCAGAAGTGCCAGCGCGGGACTATTTATTGGACATTTTGCATTCTTCTTTTGTGTGGTCGAACTATGGTAAGTTATTTACTTTGACAGTCTTGCAGTATGTACAGAAAAGTGATTGTAATGTTTGAAGTGTTCATTAAATAAGTTCCTAATTGAAGATTCCCTAACATTAACAATGTCAATAACACCCAATGTACTCGTTAGAAGTACATTGGGTGTTCTTCATCGTAAGAAGAATGCCATCTATGCTAATATTAGTCTGTCTTATTCTTTTTGCGAGTCACTGTAGCCACATGGACCCAGTCTGTATCCAGATCAGATGGTCACTGTAGTCACAAGGATCCAGCAGCCCATATCCAGACAAGATGGTATATCAGCACCTAGAGTCAACCTCTACAGCCCTAAATGTCAGCAGAGACCATGTCAAGATGAGCCATATAGTCACATGTCCGGTGAAGGCCTCATCAACTATACAGCCACTGGCCTCCCAAACCGGGTTTCTCCCAAGGTTTTCTCTTCATTTCTGTCGCCTTTGGCTTGCTCAATTGTGTACAGTTAATTATTTGGTAATATTAACGACTTGACTGCACAGACACTATTTGAAGAGAACTGAACTGAGCTGGATGATGATGAGATCACGGAATTAACGATGAACTGACTTTAACTGAAATATTGACTGTTTACTTTTGTCCTCTTTTTAGAGCTGCTTTACAGCATAACTGAATATTGTTTGCATTATCAACACACTATTTTCCTGTTTAACAGTGTAAAGCTGCTTTGACACAATCTGTATTGTATAAAGCGCTATATATAAATAGGTGAGTTGACTTGATTTGACAATTTAAAGTGAAAGTGACCTATTTTTTGTCAGATATGGTGACCCATACCCGAAATGTGACCTCTGCATTTAACCCAACCAGTGAATAGTGAACACACACACTTCAAGTCATGTGAACACATACACCGGGGCAGTGGGCAGCTAACACTGCAGCGCCCGGGGAGCAAACGGGGGTAAGGTGCCTTGCTCAAGGACACGTCAGTTGTTACCTGCCGGTACTGAGAATCGAACCAGCAACCTTCTGGTTACGAGTCCGACTCTCTAACCATTAGGCCATAACTGCCCCCTTAATTCTTCATAAAATTGTTTTTGTGCAGTCTGTTTTGAACAATTTTGTATTTTTAAGAATTGTATAAATAGCCTACAATTTTCAGTTTTAAAGGACATTTAATAAAATAAGATTACATCAAATCAGTCACAAATGAATTGTAATTACACGTATACAATAAGTTGTGGTTACTTATTTTTACTTATTAAGTAGACTGAACTCAGATGAACTTAGTGTTAAGTTAAGTAGTTTCACACTTTTAAGTAATAACAATTTATTACATTTAAGTTAGTCCAACTTAAAACAGTGACCACAACACAACTTTTATTTGTCAATGTAACTCAGAATTGTCAAGTTCACTTAAATTATTTTTCATTATGCATGAAGTTTATTTACTTAATTTAATTTTAAGGCAACAGGTTTCCTCAGTTTTTTTAATTTAACTCAACTGATCGCCTTTTACAGTGCATGGGTTTCACGTGAGAATGTGCATGTGTTTAACATGTGATCCCATGGGTTTCACATAGGAATGTGCATGTTTAACATGTGATCCCATGGGTTTCACATGGGATTTCACACGGCTTTCACACAAAAATGTTCCAAAAACACACATTTCCCATGTTCACTTCACATGTTTTTAACATGTTCTCATGTTTCACATGGGATTTGAACATGTTTCACATGTGGTTTGAACATGTTTCACATGTGGTTTTAACATGTTTCCACAGATGAAATTTCACATGTTCGAAATCACATGTACATGTGGCCACATGTGAGCACATGTGTTAATCCACATGTGAAACTCATGTGACTTTTCTGTAAGGGACAGTGCAGACTCCTCCTGGAGCATGATAATGCCCGGCTTCATGTGAACAGAGTCTGTAAGCAGCTTCTGGATGATGAAGGCATTGATGATCCCTTCGTGTTGTTAACATGATGCACGTACATGCCGATTGCCAACAAAACACACACACCATTTAAATAACATCCATCACTGAAATGCCGTGAACAAACAAACTACTGACTTCTCTCACTATCGCAAGCATATGAGCAGTGCAGGTTCTCTATCACTCGTCAATTGGCACGTGGGCATGCAATATCTTTCACCTTGCAGAGCTTTTCCAGAAAAATTGCCCAATAAAAGGAACAGATCCCTGTTTAGAAATCAGCACAGAAATACTGCGTCATACGCCCAACTAATTTTTTTAACAAGCTGACCATGTTAAGCATGAGAAGACAGCAGTTTAACAGTGTAAAAAAGTCAGAATGCATGAAACAACGTTGAACCCTCCTTTAAACATGTTTGGATGTAGTTTTAGGGTTTCTTTTTTCCTGCCTCACCCCACAACTCTGGTGCTACCAAATTAAGGGCTGGTGCCAGCAACTGTATAACTTGTATGTTACGGATTTATCACGCAATCAGTAATGCGGTATGTTAGCAAACTTTAGCAACTTTTTGCAAACGTTTCAACTCTGCTGTGATTGGTTTAGCGCGTCAACTTTTCGCGAGCAGGTGGGGACTATTTCTAGAGAAGTAGCTACACAGAGGTTAAAGACTCGGACGGGTCACGACTTGTTTGCGTGATTCAGAGTCGACTCCCATTTTTAAAAGCGAATAACTTTGTTATTTGTTCACCTTCGGATTTACAACTTTGGCAGACTGCTTACTTTCAAACACGGCAACATTACACAATGCATGAAATGTATTGTTTATGATCTCGTGGAATGTACTCTTTAACCTGCACAAATAAAGTCCAGTACTTTATTTTGTCCTGTGTTTTTTTATGCTTTCATTTTATGTTTCACGAGTCATGTTGCCAGCGCCACTCAGTCCTGTAGAATCATTCTCTACAACATTAGGAAAATTAGACCTTTCCTATCCGAGCATATTACGCAAGTCCAAGTCCAGGCTTATGTTCCTGCCTGATCCCTGCACTCTCCAAACAAACAACATCTTGTGGTGCCATCCCAAAAAGTGTACCTTCTCTGGATGCGTTCCACATTGGTAGAATGATCTGCCTGCTGCTACAAGTTCAGCAGACTTTGTAGCCATCTTTAAAAATCGCCTGAAACACATCAATTCCGTCAACACCTGATCGATTAACACTGACTTCTATTTTTTATACTCTTTCTAAAAAAAAAATCCTTAGCTTTGGATACTGTGCTAGGCTTTATCAAACCAGTTTTTACTGCACTTATGCATTTTATGTTATGTTATGTTGTTCCAATTGCTTCCATTGTTTACCTCATTTGTAAGTCGCTTTGGATAAAAGCATCTGCTAAATAATTGTGTGCGAGAATCGTGCAGCCATAGTGTGAAAGTTCACATTTTGTGTCACACAAAGTGTCATTGGCCATAAGAAAAGGTGGATATGGCAACATTTTACAACAGCCCTTGTTACTGGTGCCGTAAATTTGTTCCTGAAATGATCAGGTGCAAAAGCGGCTTTAGACGTTAAAGAACAATGTCCATTAAATTGCAACACATTTATATATTATTATATTGCATGTAGACTAGAGAATAATTATGCATGACACAACATACTATATAATGGGAATCAAAGTGAAAAAAAAGATTTAGTTGTGACCACACAAATATGAAAAAGAATTGGCTTAATTTTGTGCTTTAATTACCACGATAATGTTGTGGGTGATGCATATTTCGACATGCTTAATTCCCGTTTGTAATATGTATGAATGCAAATACCTCTGTGTGCATTTTAACGGTTTCCCATAAATTCTGACAGATCCTAATGCGGTCTCTGCCATCATCGCTGCCATCCACCAAATATCCATCTATATAAGAAAAACGACGATGCTGTTATGGATACTTTTGTTTATAATGTAAAAGTGGAAAACATTAATTTTTAGTAAATCACAACTTACCAACTCCTTGTCGTTTCCTTTTTCTAGATGCTGACTTAAAAACAAAACATCCCTAAAACAAATAATATGCGTTATAGATCCACACAAAGAAAACACGGTCTTACTCATATTCAGGTGGTTAATGCATAGCTAAGCAATATTACCTTTGACACAGATGAAGTGTCGCTCATTTCTACTTCTCAATAATACGTTTTGCACAAAACACCATGCGTTAATGCTTTCGCTTTTTCTACTTTTTGATGGCAGATTTCAAACCGGCTTTTGGTGTATTAGCGCCACCAAATGTACTGGAGTGTTTATAGCGGTGAGGCGAGTGTTGAGCTATATATTCAGCTGCAGCCCCGCAGCACCACACGTTTTTGGACACACGATCCAGCCCACCAGTCTCAGGCCGAAACGGCGCGGATTGCGCTACGAACAGCTTTTGTATTTTATGTTCTTATCTTCGCATAGCGCTTTCTATTTTCCTAGATAAATTACTTACTTAATGAGCATAATATCTAACACCTAATCCTAACACCTAATGTTAGTGGGGAATGATTATAATATCTAACCCCTCCCCTAATCCTAACACCTAACGTTAGTGAGGAATGATCATAATATCTAACCCCTCCCCTAATCCTAACACCTAATGTTAGTGGGGAATGGGGGAGTCGCCACACCGGCCTGAGACTGCTGGGCTAGATCGTGTGTCCAAAAACGTGTGGTGCTGCGGGGCTGCAGCTGGATACTGTTGAGTGTTAAAGCCACGGTTAGATCACAAAATCCAATCTAGATTTTGATCTGGAAAAAACATGATTTTAAAAAGTTTTTTTTTTTAACAATTTACCTTATTGACAGCAGCTATTTACACTTAGTTTAAATAGCAGGTTCTGTTTACACTAAGTGAAAGTAGCAGCATTTCTTAGAAATATGCTATTGCATTTAGGCCTAGGACAAAATTAAAAAAGCTGTATTTTTTTGGAGTGTAAATAGTAGTTAGATGCTATTGGTACTTATAGTGGCACACTGCAAAAAATGACTTTATTAGTATTTTTGTATTGTATGTTGACAAATGTCAAAAAAATATTGAATCAAGAGGCATTTTCTTCAGCAAAAGGACCTAGAAAAATAAGTCTTTTTTAGGCAAAAAAAAAAAAAGAGTTCAGTTTAAGTAAATTTGTGCCTAAACCAATCTGCCAATGGGGTAAGAAAAATAATATTTTTTTAAAAAAAAAGGTCAAACTTAATTGAAGTTTTTTTTCTTACCCTATTGGCAGATTTTTTTGCTTGTTTTAAGCACAAATTTACTTTGCCTAAAAACAAGACTTATTTTAGGGAAAAACAATCACACCTATGCAACACTGTCTTCAGGAAATCCAGATATTCAACAATTACAGTGCAGTTTACAAAACATTAAATGATTACAGACAAAAACACTAGCAGTTTGTTTGAATCTCATACATGATTGTTGTTTGTGCGTTTATAGTTAGCAACTGTTAAGCTACATTAACTTTGCTATACAAATAATTGTACAACTTTAAATGAATACAACTTAATTCACATTCAGTACTCACATTTTGATTGTTGTCCATCTTGTACTCGTTCTGTTGCTAGAAGGATCATGCTACTCCACACTGAAAACACACGTAGCTACCTGTGTTTACTTTCGGTCTCATAAGTACGACTAGTGGCAGAGTGTGTAACGCGAAGTAAGGGTGCCTTGTGCAACGAGAGAGGAAAAGTTAACGTGGACAGGGAAAAATGATACAACCCAGATAGCAAAATTTGTCTAGCCAACCACTGGGCCACATCCTTGCTTCAGTTCTGGCTGGGTCCCCGTCCCAAAACTGGCCCAACCACTGAAAATAGACACAAACAATTTCCTCTGGGCCAGATACGGCCCACACCCTGTAAAAACAACTCTTACATACTGATATGGCCCAGATTGTAACACTCCCATTCTGCCCCTGTGTGGTTTTTGTGTTCTTGGACCTTTATTTAAAAAGACTACACTACCCAGCATCCACCTCCCCTCACCTCCACCATCTTGATTGGACATTCACCTGTTGTTCGTTTGTTTCTCACCTGTTGCTCGTTTGTGTTTACATTTACATTTACATTTATTCATTTGGCAGACGCTTTTATCCAAAGCGACTTACAATTGAGGAAAACAGCAAGCGATTCGTCTAAGTAAGCAATGTACACGAGAGGTGCTAGTAATACAAGGTTTCAAATACAACGTCAAGATAGTATAAGCAAGTATTTCATTAGAAAAGGAAAAATAGAGGTAGAATTTTTTTTTTTTTTTTAAACAGTTAAGTGCTCATGGAACAGGTAGGTCTTCAGCTGTTTTTTGAATTGTGAAATTGATCCAGCAGTCCTGATGGAAACAGGAAGATCATTCCACCAGCCGGGAACGGAGAAAGAGAATGTCTTTGAGATGGATCTCATGCCTCTCTGTGAAGGAACAATGAGGCGCCGATCGTTTTCAGACCGCAGACTTCTGGAGGGGATGTAGGTCTGTAAGAGAGAGTTGAGGTAGATGGGTGCTGTGTTAGTGGCTGTTCTGTAGGCAAGCACCAGTGCCTTGAACTTAATGCGTGCCGCTATGGGGAGCCAGTGCAGAGAGATGAGCAGAGGTGTGACATGTGCTCTCTTGGGCTCATTGAAGACCAGGCGTGCAGCAGCATTCTGGATCATTTGCAGAGGTTTGAAGGCACAGGCTGGGAGACCGGCCAGAAGAGCATTACAATAATACAGTCTAGAAATGACAAGTGTCTGGACGAGAAGCTGTGTTGCATGTTCTGTTAAGAACGGTCTGATCTTTCTAATGTTGTACAATGCAAACCTGCATGACCGAGTTGTTTTAGTAACGTGATCCTTAAAAGTCAGCTGATCATCCATGATTACCCCAAGATTCCTGACTGAAGTCGATGGGGTTATCTTAGATGGACCAAGTTGGATGGTAAGCTGGGGCTGTTCTGACGGGGTGGCAGGAAGGACGAGAAGCTCAGTCTTGGCCAGGTTGAGTTGTAGGTGATGATCTTTCATCCAAGAAGAGATGTCAGCCAGGCAGTCGGAGACTCGTGTGGCTAGCGTGGAATCGTCTGGATGAAATGAGAGGTGAAGTTGAGTGTCATCAGCATAACAATGGTAGGAGAATCCATGTGCTTGTATGATGGAACCCAGTGATGTGGTGTATATGGAGAAGAGCAGAGGTCCAAGAACCGATCCTTGTGGGACCCCGGTGACTAGTTGGTGTGATTTGGACACTTCACCTCCCCAAGCTACCTTGAAGGACCTATCTGCGAGGTAGGATTTAAACCAGGAGAGTGAAGTTCCAGTGATGCCCAGTGACGAGAGGGTAGACAGAAGAATGTGATGGTTAACCGTGTCGAAGGCTGCAGAAAGGTCTAAGAGAATGAGAACAGATGATTTGGACTCAGCTCTTGCCCTCCTCAGGGCTTCTGTAACTGTTAGTAGGGCAGTTTCGGTTGAGTGACCGCTCTTAAAGCCTGACTGGTTGGTGTCCAGCCTGTTGTTTTGGGTGAGGAAGGTAGACACCTGATTGAAAACAACCCGTTCAAGTGCTTTTGCTATGAACGGAAGGAGAGAAATGGGTCTATAATTCTCCAGTAGGGAAGTGTCATGTGTGGGTTTCTTAAGCAGCGGGGTTACCCGGGCCTGCTTGAATGCAGTGGGGAAAATTCCTGTATTAAGAGATGTGTTAATGATATGAGTGAGTGATGGTAGGAGTGTGGGTGAGATGGCTTGTAGTAGATGTGAGGGGATGGGGTCTAATGGGCAGGTGGTTGGGTGAGTAGAGAGCAGAAGTTTAGAGACATCATCCTCTTTAAGAGGAGAGAAAGAGGAGAGAAGATGGTCTGCTGTGTGTATGTGCGATGTGAGATCATGGATGGGTGGAGCTGAAAATTGTCTGCTGATAGACCTAGTTTTGTCTGTGAAGTAGCTGGCAAAGTCATTAGCCGTTAGGGAGTTAGACGGAGGTGGTGGAGGGGGACAGAGGAGAGTTTTAAATGTTTTGAAAAGCTTGTGGGAGTCTGAGGCACTGCTAATTTTTTCATGGAAGAATGCAGATTTAGCAGTGTGAATGTCTGCAGAGAAGATAGAGAGTGAAGCTTGATACTTACAGAGGTCAGCGATGTCTTTTGTTTTGCGCCATTTCCTTTCAGTCGCTCTGAGCTTAGCCCGGTGTTCCCGGAGGGTATCGGACAACCAGCGACTGGAAGGAGTAGCACGTGCTGGCCTGGAGGAAAGAGGACAGATAGTGTCTAGACACGAGGTTAGTGTTGTGAGAAGTGTGTCTGTGGCAGAATTAACATCTAGTGATGCAAAGTGTGTGAAGGATGGAAGGGAGGTTTCTATGACAGATGAAAGATGGGCAGGAGAAAGGGAGCGCAGATTCTGCCTAAATGAGACTGGCAGAGGAGTTGGTGAGTTGAGGGAATGCAGTATTAAATTAAAAGTGATGAAAAAGTGATCAGAGACGTGCAGAGGTGTAATCAAGGTGTTCTCTGTATCACAGCTGCGTGTGTAGATAAGATCAAGTTGGTTACCTGACTTATGGGTACCTGTGGTGGGGACTAGTTGGGGACCTGTTCTGTGTTTGCACTTGTATTTAAGTTGTCATTTGAGTTCTTTTCGTCGTCCGGTCTAGATGTATTCTGTTCAGTTTGTAGTTCGAATACCCGTTTGGATTATACTCACCCGAATAGCCGTTTGGATTATACTCACCCGAATAGCCGTTTGGATTATACTCACCCGAATAGCCGTTTGGATTATACTCACCCGAATACCCGTTTGGATTATACTCACCCGAAAACCCGTTTGGATTATACTCACCCGAATACCTGTATCAATAAACTTCTCACCTAACTACTTCACCTTGTGGCATCCTCACCTGCCTGAGCACCAGAACTGTTACACAGATCTGGCCCAGATCCTTTGGGGTTTTTTTTACCTCAGAAACCGGTAAATGTATAATTCTTTTTATAGGAAAACACAAATTCAAATGTGTAGAAGGAATAAGGGTGTAACGCTTCCGTCTGTTCTCCTGTTCTTTCACCGGACGTTTAAGACCTTAAAAACTACATATCCCATCATGCACCAAACTTCCCGCCACGATGATTGTTTGAGCACCTGTACCTTTTTTGTTCACACCTGTTTTGTATCATGGTCACTATTTGGGTTTGAACTTTTGTTCTAGTCTAGGTTCAGTCTTGTTGACATTCTCGTTACATGCTGTTCCTCTGAGTTTTCATATTACCCATTCTTGAATACTTACCTGTTTTTGGAAGAATACCAGTGTTTTGATTAACTACCTGTTTTTGGAATATAATTACCTGTTTTGTAATAACTACCTGTTTTTGGAATATACCTGCCTGTTTGAATTGTACTTGCCTGCTATTGGAAGATACCTGCCTGTTTGGATTAATTTGCCTGTTTTGGATTTTGATTTACCTGTTCATAAACTCCCTGATTTCTGACAACTCCTGTGGTGTGCTCTCCTGTCTGCCCTGTACCGTGAGAGCTTTTATTAAAATTTAACACACAGTACAATATGAACACAAAAAAACATTATATAACAATATGCTAAAAAATTAACAAAATACATTATAATCCGAACATATGTTAACAATTAACAAACAAAACATCAAAGAGAAAAATGCCTAATTTGATCTAAATAGTATTTCTAAACTGATATACTTACTAATCACTACCTCTCTCAGTTGGAGGGTGGCAAACAATGTCTTTCCATTGATTCCTCTTCAATTGAGGTAGTCAGGGAGTTGGCGATCACCCTTTTCAGTATGTGCCAGGTGCAGTCACACACGTTAATTAGCCAATTAGCCCTAACCCCTCACCTGAAACAGATTTATTGTTTGATTTGTCATCGTTATTACAGTAGGTCATAGTTGTTGGTTCATATCAAGGAGCTGTGGGATGTTATGTTTTGTGTGTCAATTTAAGTAAAAAATAAAATAAGTTGTTTAAAAAAAATCCAAAATTACCAATTTTTGCTTGTAATCTGGGCTCTGCTGCATCCTTTGCTCCAGACTAAGCAGCTGAGGAAGGTCTTTAAGGGGCAGTGAACTTTCCTCAACATCTAAAGTCTGCACTTAAACCTCCCGCAGCTGCAGCAATCTCAGAATAGTGGTTTGTTGGTACAGCACCATCTCTAATTTGGTTAATACCTCCCTCAGCATAGCTGACAAAAAATATAAAAATATTTAAAAAAAATTATATACACACACTTACAAACTATATAACTTAATATTACAAATTTAATATTTTTTTTCGTAATCTATAAAAATTATATTCCTGAGTGGAAATAACCATTGGCCTTACCCCCCTCTGAGGATTGCTGTGGCGTGCCTCGGAATGTCTGACCGCAATGCTACAGTGTTAAATAGATTCAGGACCAGTTGTACAAAATAAATACCTGTATCTGGGATTAAAACCAACCGGTTGTTCTTCTTTTAAAAGAGACCTACAAAACAACCTTTATAAGAACCAACATTTTCAAACATCAATAAAAAGACTTGGCATACACATTACCTCTAAGAAACATTTGCTCATAAATCATTTCTACTCTCTGAGGACTGTATCGCCAGGCCAGTCACCATTAATACACATGGGTTTCTGAAAGACAACAACAAAATAAAACACTTTTCTTTCTAGTCAAATGACTTAACAGGCACAACATACATCAGAAATCAGGAGTACGAATTACCTGGTACACGCTTGTTTGCAAACTCAAACAAATGGAGTCGAAGTGCGCTACGCTACTATGCGTCCATTTATAGAAAGTAGATACCATAAAGCGCACCTTACCCGACACTATCGCGTGCTTCTATATAGAGTCAGTACCTCATACTACCACACGCTTGTTTGCAGGGACAATGAATGAATGAAACGAGAGCACGCCATGTTACCGTACGTCTATTTATAGCACGTACAGACGTCCACATTACGCTACCACACAGCCTTATGGGAAATGTAGTGTTGTATTCCTGTCACCCTATTACACTTGTAAAGTTGTTTTGTGTATATATATAGATTTTGTATTTATCTCTAATTTGATATATTTTTTTATATATGTTTATTCTATGTTATCTGTATGCACCTAGGGTCTGAGAGTAACGCAATTTCAATCCTCCATTTGTATGTACTGTACATGTGGCAGAATTGACAATAAAGCTGACTTTGACTTTGATGACTGAGGTGAGACCCTTGAGCAAGGCACCAGACCTACTGCCTACTGCTCCGTGTGTGTGTGTGTGTGTTGTGTTGTGTTCACTACTACCACTACAAACCAAAAGAATATATCAATGGAATATCATTAATCGGCTGCGAGTTTTGCAGCATCTCCGTGAAGGAGTCATTGTAACACTCCCGTTCTGTCCCTGTTTGGTTTTTGTGTTCCTGGACCTTTAATTTCATAAAACTCCATTTTTTCAGAATCCCCTGCACTGCACCGCCACCATCTTGATTGGACTTTCACCTGCTGCTCATTTGTTTCTCACCTGTCTTGTGTTTGCACTAGTGTATTTATGTTCTGTCTTTTGCATTGTCTTGTGTCCGGTCTTGTTGTAACTTAACTCCGTGTGGTTAGTCTTTTGTTTATTTTACCTGTTTACCTGATTACCTGTATTGGATTTACTTACCTGAAAACCTGTATTGCATTTACTTACCTGAAAACCTCTATTGGATTTACTTGCCTGAAAACCTGTGTTGGATTTACTTGCCTGAGAACCTGTGTTGGATTTACTTACCTGAAAATCTGTGTTGGATATACTTACCCGGATACCTGTTGGAGTTACTTGTGCCTGCTTAATTTAACCATCATTATACTCTAACCCGTGGTGTGCTCTTCTGCCCAAGACCAGCCCCGTTTGTTACAGAAGACCGGACCAAACACCATGACCACGCCACAAGGAACTGCAGGCACTACCACCATGCCTCTGGAGACGACCCTGCTGTCGGTATGGCAAGATGGCAGGGCTCTGGAGAGTTATGCGGGGGAGTACTTTGAGGCATGTGAGTGGGTAACGCGGGACGACAGCATACTCAACCACGTATTTCTGATCTACTCGCCTCCCTTTTGCTCCCTGACGTGGGGGAGTTCCGGCTGCAGGACTTTATAAATATGGTCCTCCAAGTTACGGGTTCTTCCTTCTGCGTCGGGGAAGCTGACAGGAGTGACAGCGAGTGTTGGTCATCTAAGTCCGATCAGATGCGGAGGGGTCGTCTTCACTCACCCAAGCTCCATGCCTCAGCCCCCCACAAAAACTAGTCGCCGTAAGAGACGGCGTTCGGTCCTGCCTGTCCAGGCCTACGAGCCTGCCCCGCCAGTCCAGGCCTACGAGCCTGTGCCACGCCGCTCACCCGAGCCTGAGTGCCTCCTGCAGGAAGACATCCTCCAGGAGTTCGATCCCCTGTGCAGGCCCCTAGTCTGTTCCAGAGTTGGTGCCCCTAGATTCCGTTTCGGAGTTAGTGTCCCTAGACTCTGTTCCAGAGTGAATTCCCCCTGGATTCCGTTCCCGAGTCTGTTACCCTGAATCCTGTTCCAGCGTTGGTTTCCCTGGATTCCGTTTCGGAGTTTGTATCCCTAGACTCTGTTCCAGAGTGGATGCCCCTGGATTCCGTTCCCGAGTCTGTTACCCTGAATCCTGTTCCAGAATTGGTGTCCTTGGATTCCGTTTTGGAGTTTGTATCCCTAGACTCCATTCCAGAGTGGATGCTCCTGGATTGTGTTCCCGAGTTTGTGCCCATAGTTTCTGTTCCAGAGTGGATGCCCCTGGATTCCGCTTCCAAGTCTTCAGAGCCCGCTGCCGAGCCAGTTCCCCTTGAGCCCGCTTCCCGTAGAGCCCAATTTGGAGCCAGTCCCCTCAGAATTCGTTCCCGAGTCAGTCCCCATAGATCCCAGGACCCGCCTCGGAGTCAGTTCTCAGTTCCCTTGGTTCTCTGGATTCCCGACCCTGCCCCTGTAGTTCGTTGGCGCGAGGACGTGCCTCGGAGGGGAGCGTACTGTAACACTCCCGTTCTTTCCCTGTTTGGTTTTTGTGTTCCTGGACCTTTAATTTCATAAGACTCCATTTCCCAGAATCCCCTGCACCGCACCGCCACCATATTGATTGGACTTTCACCTGCTGTTTCTCACCTGTCTTGTGTTTGCACCAGTGTATTTAAGTTCTGTCTTTTGCATGTCTTGTGTCCGGTCTTGTTGTAAGTTAATTCCATGTGGTTAGGTCTTTTGTTTATTTTACCCATTTACCTGATTACCTGTTTTTGAATTATTTTGAAAACCTGTAATTGATTTACTTACCTGAAAACCTGTGTTGGATTTACCTATCTGAAAACCTGTGTTGGATTTACTGCCTGCTTAATTAAACCATCATTATACTCTAACCTGTGGTGAACTCTTCTGCCCGAGACCAGCCCTGTTTGACATGTGGTGTTGTTGGTGCTGCTGCTTCTGCTGGTAGCATGGTGGTTGGGGTGACTGTAGGGAAGTTTATGAGGGGGCAGGTGGATGAATTTGTTTAAGCGGTGGGGTGTACTCATCCTCTTATTCTAACAAACAATATGCCTGACCTCCAGGAGGGCCAATCCGGACACTCTTCCTATTTTAATAAAAAACAGAATTAATCAAAATTAAATAAAAACAAGTTCATTATTGACTACACAGCAAAATTCAATGAATATTTAATGAGAAGACATTAAATTTGACCTCAAAGCATCAGGAAATACCAATAGTGATCTGGTGAACAATTACATTTTACACCTTGGTGGTCTTTGCTCACACACTTCTGCATCTGACTGGAGATCTGACCAGGTCTCTGCCTCTTTGGCCTTCCTTCTGCCCTCTTCATAGCTTTCTGTGAAATACAGTTTTATTTAACTCAAGACAAAAACGTAATTTAACTTTAATTTATTAGATTTACTCTAGCAGTCAAAGGTTTGAAAACACTTACTAACTATTTTAACTGTGGGAATTATGTTATGACCAAAAGCATTACAAAATTAAAATAATACTATGTTACATTTTAGTGTCTTCAGAGTAGTGACCACTTTTAGTGATCAGAGTAGAATTTGCAAAATTGTCATTTTATCATCCTACTTAAGAACCTTAACACGGGAAGCTTTTTAAACAGTATTGAAGAAATTCCTGTCTATGTTATTTATTCATTATTTGATTCAAGTAATCCAAAAGTGAAATATACACCTTCTGATTAAAAGATTTGTAAAATCGCAAGAGACATTTTTGTCAAGTGTGTCTATACTTTTGACTGCTACTGGTCCGTAGATTATGAATTCCACAACAATGACTGAACCACAGTGCTGAGCCCAACATCAGCCTAACATGATGTTGCTGAGCAGACAATCTATATTCAAATGACACAGAAAGCATAGATTAGCCAAACAGAGTCACACATTTTAAATAGTTGTGTAATAGTATACCTTAGCAAATGGTCATGAATAAAACAATGTCTCAGAATAAGAAAACCCTAGCATTAAACTAAAATTTACCTGTTGAAAACATTGTTCGGACATCTCATCAGTTCCAGTCAGGATAAGGAGCCATCTGGTTTTTGATGGCCTGGTGGAGAGCTATGCCTCTTACTGCATTTCGTTGCCTTGTACTTGTACATGTGTAATGACAATAAAGTTGAATCTAATCTAATCTAATCTTAAAGAATTAGACCAACAGCACTCGCCATTCCCCACCCACATGACTGGGACCAGCTCCACCTTATGCGTTTCATTAAATTCAACAACCTTGAACATATATTTACAGGTATATACACTGTATAAACATATATTTGTGTTTTTTATTATTAAAGGGATAGTTCAGTCCCAAAAGAAAATTACACAATGTTTTACTCACCCTCAAGGCATCCTAACTGAATATGGTTTTCTTCTTGAAGCATAATGCCGTTAGAGTTATAATACCACGTATCATTTTACGGTAACACTTTACATTAAAGTTCCCTTCATAAAGCATTTATAAATATGTTTATTAATGATTAATAAGTCATTTACAGATGCATTAGAAAGCAGTTATAACTGCATAAATAAAAAGGGGGCTTCTAACGAAATACCTGCCAAATAGTGAGCCATTTTAAACTCACATGTTGTAAATTCTTAATAAATGTATTTTCTCATTGTTATCCCACTACTGACAGGAGAGGCTCAGCTCGCGGCGCAACAACTGCCAGCCACGAACCTCTGCAACTACACTGACCTCCGGAGAGCTATTATCCAGCGGGTCGGTCGCACACCTGAGCAGCAGCGGCAGCGCTTCCGGTCCCTGGAGGGGGGGAAGGGCGACCAGCCGTTCGCCTGGGCGCAGACCAGCAACGCGGATTCCGTAGTGGAAAAGGTGTTGCTGGAGCAGTTCGTGGGATGGCGTCGCTGGCGGAGGACCAGATGGCAGAGTGTGTCGGGGTCGGCGAACCCCATTTAAATGTTTCTTTTTTTCCCCCTTCTGTTGTTTCTCCTCCTCCCCCTCCCAGGTTCCGGGACGAGATGCAGCCGCGGGCAGCGTCCCTCAGCCGGGGAGACACGGGCTCTCCCGCAGCCACGGCTCACCACCACCCACGTCCGGCTTCCTCTCGCCAATCCCTTGGCCAACTTCCCACTGCGGGGGCAGGGGGAAAACCCGGGTCGGCCTGTTGGCGTTGCGGGGACCCGGACCACCTCATCGGCCACTGTCCGCTGATGGAGGTCGGTTTGGTGATCCGGGTTCCCGACGCGCCTCGGGCTGCCCTCAATTCAGCCGGCCAGTACCGGGTACCCGTGAGTACCGAGGGGGGTACATATCAGGCTTTGGTGGATTCGGGCTGTAACCAAACCTCCATCCACCCAAGTCTGATTCAATCCGCAGCATGGGATTCGAGCCGCGAGGTTAAGGTGAGGTGTGTGCATGGGGATGTGGTGAGTTACCCCTTGATGTCTGTGGATATTAAATTTAGGGGTGAAAAGCATAGCGTGAAGATGGCCGTTAACCAGCACCTTTGACATCCGCTAATTTTGGGGACGGATTGGCCGAATTTTAGCACATTATTAGGGTATTTATGTGCGGATGTTTCTGGGGTGAAACGAAAGCGGCGGAAGGGGGCGGTCGCGCAACTTGGCGAGGCTGAGCCGGGTCCTTCGGGGTCTGTTTCAGGGGAACCGAGTGCGATTTTGAGACGAGATCTCATATTGAGTGATGATTTTCCCCTGGAACAGTCTCGAGATGATTCACTCAAAAATGCATTTGAACAGGTCCGTACCATCGACGGACAGCCTCTCCAACCTGCGCGGCCGCTCTCCTATCCGTATTTCGCCATTATTAAAGACCCAGGACGCTCAATCAAAGACAGATACAACCCAGTTGGTCGTACCCAGGGGCCGTCGGGAAATGCTTTTCCAGACGGCCCATTCTAATCCGATGGCCGGGCATTTAGGGCAGACAGCAACACTAAATCGTCTCTAAACCTTCTTTTGGCCGGGCATTCATGAGAACTTGCGCAGATGGTGTGCCGCTTGTCGTGAATGCCAGCTGGTAAACCCACCGGCCACCCCAAAAGCACCATTGTGCCCTCTTCCCCTTGTTCAGGCCCCCTTCGAGAGAATTGGTATGGACCTGATCGGGCCATTAGAGCAATCTGCACGAGGGCATCGATTTGCATTAGTCATTGTGGATTATGCAACCCGATACCCTGAGGCGGTGGCACTCCGCAGTATTTCAGCAAAGAGTGTTGCGGAAGCCCTCTTCTCATTGATCTCCCACGTGGGAATCCCAAAGAGGTTCTCACGGATCAAGGCACGGCATTTATGTCACGCACACTGCGCGAACTGTACGGATTATTGGGCATTAAAACGGTTCGAACAAGCGTCTATCACCCACAAACGGATGGCTTGGTCGAGCATTTTAACCGTACGTTAAAAGCCATGATCCGGAAGTTCGTTAACGAGGACGCCAAAAATTGGGATAAATGGTTGGAGCCTCTGTTATTTGCTGTCCGCGAGGTCCCGCAAGCCTCCACGGGATTTTCTCCCTTCGAGTTGCTCTACGGTCGCCAGCCCCGTGGGGTTTTAGACGTCCTAAGGGAAACTTGGGAGGACGGACCATCCGCTAGTAAAAACAAAATTAAATTTGTCCTCGACCTGAGAACAAAACTCCACACTTTGGGGCGGCTCTCAATAAAGAATTTGTTACAGGCCCAGAACAGACAGAGACAGCAATATGACAGAGGCGCTAGATTACGCAAATTTACACCGGGAGAGAAAGTGCTCGTCTTGCTTCCTACATCGAGCTCAAAATTACTCGCCAAGTGGCAAGGACCCTTTGTGGTCACATGGTGATTGGGGGATCTCAATTATGAAGTAATACGACCGGATAGGAGCGGGGCACATCAAATATATCACCTCAATCTCCTTAAAAAATGGAATGAGGCTGATGCCGTGATGCTGGCGACGGTGGTGAGTAGAGAGGATGATCTCGGGCCGGAAGTGTGCAAACCTGGCCGGTCTATCGCTCTCGGCTCTGGGGGAGATCACCTCTCACCCTCCCAGATCACGGACATAACTCGTTTACAGGCACAGTTTGCCGATGTGTTTTCACCCCTACCCGGTCGAACTACGCTCATTGAACACCATATTGAGACCACGCCGGGCGTGGTAGTGCGCAGCCGGCCGTATCGTTTGCCTGAACACAAAAAAAGTGTGGTTCAGGAGGAATTAGGCGCCATGCTCGATATGGGAGTAATCGAGGAGTCCCACAGCGATTGGGCGAGCCCGATAGTTTTAGTTCCCAAAACCGACGGCTTGGTGCGACGCATATCCCATGCCGCGGATTGACGAGTTTGCTGGATCGACTAGGTTCGGCTCGTTTTTATTCAACACTGGATTTGACAAAAGGATACTGGCAGATCCCCTTATCTCCTTTATCCAAAGAAAAAACAGCCTTCACCACGCCGTTCGGTTTGCACCAATTTGTCACAATTCCAATCGGCTTATTCGGAGCCCCGGCCACGTTTCAGCGACTGATGGACCGTGTTCTCCGACCCCACGCAGCATATGCCGCAGCGTACTTGGATGACATCATCATCTATAGTAATGACTGGCTTCGATCCTGAATTCGCTGAGAGCGGCGGGACTCACGGCTAACCCGAAGAAGTGTGCGGTTGGGCGGGCGGAGGTAAAGTATCTGGGCTTCCACTTGGGTCACGGACAGGTGCGTCCCCAAATTGATAAGATGGCAGCGATTGCAGCCTCTCCGAGACCCAAGACCAAAAAGGAGGTGAGGCAGTTCTTGGGGCTGGCCGGCTATTATAGGAGATTCATCTCAAATTATTCGACGCTCACCAGCCCGCTGACAGACCTCACTAAAAAGGACGCGCCGGATACCGTTCAGTGGACGGAGCCTTGCCAGCGGGCTTTCACCCAAGTAAAGGCTGCCTTATGCGGTGGCCCTCTATTGCACGCTCCTGACTTTAATCTTCCCTTTGTTTAACATTCGGACGCATCGGACAGAGGTCTGGGGGCTGTCCTGTCTCAGGAGGTAGAGGGTGACGAGCGGCCGGTGCTGTACATCAGTCGGAAGCTCTCACGGAGGGAGACGATGTACAGCACCATTGAGAAAGAATGTCTGGCGATTTGGTGGGCCATCCTCACCCTCTGCTACTATCTCCTGGGCCGGGAGTTCACACTCTGTTCGGACCACGCACCCCTCCAATGGCTCCACCGAATGAAGGATACCAACGGGTGGATCACCCGTTGGTATTTAGCCCTTCAAATTTCAGGTGATCCACAGACTGGGGACGCAGATGGCTGTGGCTGACTTCCTCTCCCTCAGGGGGGGGGAGAGGCTGCAGGCCGGATGAGGCCCCGGCCTGAGTCGGGCGGTGGGGGTATGTGGCAAGGGGGCGTGGCCACGCTCCGTCTGGGAGGGAGGAGTTGCGGCCCGGAGTACGGAGGGTGGATGGAGGGTAAACACTCGTTTAAATGTGTTTTATCAAACTTGGAGAGACTGCTTGGCACGTTATAGAATGGCTATTGATACTGCAAGATCTACATTCTACTCAGGTATTATTGAAAACAATCAAAATAACCCTAGAAGGCTTTCCTTACAATTAACAGCTTACTCAATGTATCTGCTTCTAGCTCTCTGACTGCATCTGTTCAGTTATGTAATGAGTTTCTCCAGTTTTTCAATGACAAAATTGTTGATGTCTGTAAACATATACATAGCTCTTCTGGGCCTGCCGTTTCTACAGTGAATTCATGTACCTTTTCTGGTACTCTACTTTCAAAATTTACTCCAGTTCAATTTGAGTCACTCTGTAAGCAGGTTTCTGGTATGAAAGTGTCCACTTGCATGCTTGACCCTCTGCCCTGTAGTCTTTTTAAATCATGCTTTGAATATTTATGTCCCTTAGGGCTTGCTATAATAAATGACTCTTTGTCAACTGGTGCTGTGCCTGCAGCACTTAAAACTGCAGTTGTCACTCCCATTTTAAAGAAGCAAAGCACTGATTTGAACATTTTTTCTAACTATCGCCCTATCTCGAACCTACCTTTTTTCTCGAACAACCATTTAATTGATAATAATCTATTTAAGCCCCTTCAATCTGGGTTTCGAAAATTGCACAGCACAGAGACTGCTTTGGTTAAAGTCACCAATGACCTGCTTACAGACTCTGATTCTGGCTCTCTGTCCCTACTCATTCTTTTGGATCTTAGCTCAGCCTTTGATACCATTGACCATGCATTACTACTTAATCGCCTTGAATCCATATTTGGCTTGTCAGAGACAGTTTTTGACTGGTTCAGGTCTTATCTTACTGAATGCAGGCAATTTGTATATATGGGTGGCTTTACATCTAAGGTCGGTTCCATATACACTGGTGTCTCACAAGGGTCAGTATTGGGTCCCTTACTCTTCAGCATTTATATATTTCCACTGGGTGAACTACTAAGATCTCTTAACCTTAATTACCATTTTTATGCTGACGACACACAGATTTATATTCACTCTAGACCAGGCCAACATGTTGACGCTGTGCATCTATCTAATTCTGTCTCTGTGATTAAAAACTGGATGTCTGATAATTTTCTGTCTTTAAATAACGCTAAAACCGAAGTTATGCTCATTGGCTCTCCCCATCAGCTGCGAAAGGCTGGCCCTACCACTTTATCTATTGATGGTGCTGCGTTGGAGTTTCAGAGCAAACTAAAAAATCTTGGAGTAATTTTTGATGCTTCGTTGTCATTTGAGCCTTTCATTCAGAATACTGTTAAGACATAATTTTTCCATCTGAGAAATATAGCTCGCTTGCATCCTATGTTGTCCTTTCCAGTTGCTGAGAGGTTGATAAACTCCTTTGTTTTCTCACGCATTGACTACTGTAATGGTCTCCTTGCTGGAGTATCTAAAGCCTCCATTAACAAATTGCAATATGTACAAAACTCGGCTGCTAGAATTTTGTCTGGTGCCAGGTCAAATTTCTCCTGTTTTAGAGTCTTTACACTGGCTCAGATACCGTATTGATTTTAAAATTCTTATGCTAACATTTAGGGCATTGCATGACATGGCTCCTCAGTACCTGTCTGATCTATTACTGCCATACACACCATGTCAAAATCTGCGTTCTTCTCAGAGTGGTCTTTTAGTTGTTCCCAAGACACGGCTTCGCTCTATGGGTGACAGGGCATTCTCCTCTTATGCTCCTAAGGTCTGGAGCTCTCTCCCAGCGGACATCAGGGAAGCCAACTCACTTGTGACTTTTAAATCTCTTCTTAAAACATTTTATTTTAGGATCGCTTATACTTGACTTGACTTTTATTTTCTTCTCTTGTATTGTATTGTTGTAATAAGTGTTGTTATTGTGTTGTTTTACCTGATGTGATGTTTTGTTGTTAAGCGCTTTGAGAAAGCAACTTTTTATTAAAAAACATGAAAAGTGGCATAAGATTTGAAATATACAATAATAAGAAAAACCAACACTACACCCTACAGTCTTCAGTCTGACAGACTATTTTGCAAACAACATCAAGATAATAATGAATCTGCTTTTGAGTCAAATAAACAATAAATAAATACATTTATTAAGCATTTACAACATGTGAGTTGAAAATGGCTCACTATTTGGCAGGTACTTTGTTACAATGCCCTTTTTACTTATGCAGTTATAACTGCTTCATAATGCATTTGTAAATGACTTATTAATCATTAATGAACACATTTATAAATGCTTTATAAAAGGAACCTTAATGTAAAGTGTTACCCATTTTACTTCCAAGCGGTAGAATGGGAGTGTATAGGGCCCCATGTTTTAAAGCTCCAAAAAGCGCATCCATCGATCAAAGAACTGCTCGACACGGCTCTGTGGTCTTAACAAATGTTTCCTGAAGTGAATCGATGCGTTTGTTTAAGAGAAATATCCATATTGACAACGCTATTAACATTGATGTGTAACTTTCGTTATCCTCTGCTGCATACGTGCGTGTGAACCTCCTGGCTTGGTTTTTTTGGTAAATGACAGCGACGAAAGCTCCACACAGAGGAGATGCATCCCATTGGAACAAAACAAAAAATGCAACCTTTGTCAACAATTTACGACACGCCTGCGTCATTTGCCGGCGCAGACAAGGGATAATGGAAGCTAGACATTATCATTAATAGCGCTGTCAATATGGATATTTCTCTTAAACAAACGCACCGATTCGCTTCAGAAGACCTTTGTTAAGACCACGGAGCCGTGTCGAACAGTTCTTTGATCGATGGATGCGCTTTTTGCTCAGGGACCTATACACTCCCATTCTACCGCTTGGAAGTAAAATGATACGTGGTATTATAACTCCGACTGCATTATGCTCTAAGAAGAAAGCCATATTCAGTTAGGATGCCTTGAGGGTGAGTAAAACATTGTGTAATTTTGTTTTGGGACTGAACTATCCCTTTAAACTAAAGTAACACCAACCAAATTTGTGATTACAGTATTAATGGATTACTCTGCAAAATGTTGCTGATTATTTACTCAGCCCAATGTCATTCAAGATGTTTTTGTCTTTCTTCAGTCAAAAGAAATAAAAGTTTATGGATGCAATTCAACAAAGACTATTGTGTTGGAAGTCCAAAATTGAGTTTCAATGCAGCTTTTTAATCACTGTATCAACACCAGTCAAATAAGAGTCAAACATTTACTAAAGGCTGCACTGAAACTGTATTTTTGATCTTCAAACACAATGGTCTTAGCTAAATTGCATTACATGGAGAAAATCTCGATAAAAAAAAACCTCGATTTCTTTTCAACTGAAGAAAGACAAACATCTTGGATGATATGGTGTAAGTAAATAATCAGCAATTTTCTTTTTATTTTGCTGTGGAGTAATCATGAGGGATAGTTGATAAAAATTCTGTCATCATTTACTCACCATCTTGTCATTTCGAACCTGTATGACTTTCTTACTTCTGCAGAACACAAAAGACTGTCATGATCCCGGGCTCTCTGTCTTCTGCCTGTGTGTCCGCGTGCCTTGTTGTTTGTTGTGCACATGGCGTTTGTTATGACAGCGCGCCATGTGTTCAGTGTTGACGTCACTTGCCCCTCCCCCATGTCTCCTTGTCTGGTCTATCCCTACTTACCACTGTTCACTCTTTCACCTGTAGCTTGTTTTCCCCTCATCTCAGCTCTCTCTCTAGCCACCTGTTCCCCATTGACTTTAGTTAATTTTCCTATTTATTCCCCCCTCGTTTCTCCGTCCTTTGTCAGGCCATTGCATGTGTTAAGTCGATACTGACTTCTCGTGGCTAGCAGTACTAGTTTAAAGTCTTGCTTTACAGTCTTGAAATTAATTCTAGTTTTGTGTTTTGGGCTCCTCGCAGCTTTGTTTGTTTTTGCTTTTGCTTCTGCCTGGTGTTTCCCCCTCTGTGAATAGTTCTCTGCCCCGCAGCTGTCTACGGCCGCCCGGACCAGTTTCACCCCAACCACACCACCCCATACCAGCCGCCCCCCCCCCCCGGCACCTCGGCACCAGCTCTCCACCGAGCGATGCAGCCTCTCCCTGATGTCTGAGTCTCCCGTCTGTGTATGTATGGACACAAAACCAATGCAGCTCAATGGGGACCAATAGTTTTCTGTTACTGTGATGTGCCAGATGAGGGAAAACAGGAGAGCGGATCCAAATGCAGCTTAAAGTATTTAATATAAATTCAAAAGGAAACAAAGTAGCAAAGAACACAGAACAGGGAACACATCCACATAAAAACAATGACTGACAAAAGGCAACTGAAACACAAGGGCTTAAATACACAGAGGCTAACATCTAAACAAGAAACACCTGGGGAAACAATCAACAAGAACCAATGAACAAAAGAACTACAAAAGACTACAACAAGACACAGGAAACAGGAACACAACATGAAAAGGGAACACAACTAAACGTCTAAACACAGGGGAACACAGACCGTGACAGAGCCCCCCAAAATAAAACTTTCATTTTTTTTGCATAATTTTAAAATATTTTAAAACCTTTCTATTCATTTAAAGTTAATAAAAAGCACTTGATTGTTGATGTACAGTTAATTGTTAACTGTTCAGTGTTGCCAGTATTTTACTGTAAATTTACAGAGAAAAGTTTTACAGTGTAAATATTCCAATAAGCAGGTAAGTATCCAGCGGGTAAGTGTCCAGCGGGTAAGCATCCAGCGGGCAAGCATCCAGCAGGCAAGCATCCAGTGGGCAAGCATCCAGCGAGCAGTAAACTAACAGAAAATACGAACAACAACAAGACTGAACACTGACTCAAACAAATGTGCAAACTTAAATTGTGTCCGTGATGCAAAACAAGTGCGATAAAACAAGGTACTGGTGCTTAAACAATCATGGTGGCAGGGAGTGCGGTGCATTGTGGGAGATGTAGTTTTCAGAAGTCCATGAAAAGTCTCCCCCACTTTCAATTGTTTAACTTCAATTAAACATTGGATTTTTGTGATTTTTTTTAAACATAAAAGGTAAAAAGTAGAAACGATGCAGATTTATTTTTACAGCATTCTTTGCTCATTACCAAGGGGTCTAATATGTTTGTCCTAAACTGTATATGAAGAAAGAAGGACAACAATGATGAAGGGAGGATGGAGACAAAAATGCACAATAATAATAATAACAATAATAATAATAATAATTAATTACATTTATATAGTGCTCAAAGCGCTTTTACGCAATTTTTTTATTACAGTACAAGCATATTTTTTATTTTTGTTTACAGTACTGTATCTTCAAATGTATTTGTTTTGTCTGTTACTCTTGATCACTTAACCACTAACACAATGAAAATACATTGTTTTCAGAATGAAATATTCCCCCCTGCATTTCTTTTTATAGTGAACATCTGTACTGAATACACATACAGTGTATACAGTGTACTTGTGTACATACGTAAATGTACGTGTGAGTGCTATGGAAAACTCATGTGCACTCCACAGCACACTGAACAAGAAAAAGAGACAAGAGAGTAGGGTTTTACATTTTATACATCTGTGTTTAATTTGGTGTGTATGTAAAGAATTATTTTATGTTTGTGTGTAAAGTTCATGTTTAAAAATACAATCTTTAGAAGAGTTAAAAGAGTTTTGAACAAAGTGTTTGCTTTTACAAGATGTGCGTGACGTTTAAAAAAATAGTCATAGTTTCAAAAATTGTAAGCAATAAAAAAACTGTAATTTAATTGCAGAACAATTTTAGAACAAACATAAGTGTGTATAATCATACATTTGTGGCGTTAATGGTCAGTGTCCTCCAGCTGATTCTAATCAAGCGGTCGTCTCGTGTTGTATCATGGGAAATAGTGAATAAGATCGAAACAAATGTACACTCAAAATTAGAGTGCATTGTGGGTAAAAAAGAGGGAATGAATGTAGGGAATGAAGTAGGCTGCATTCCAGTCGACTTTTAGATAGACCCTCGCAAACTTCCTTAAGCACTTCCCCTTGGGGCAATCCCTGCCGCCATTTTGAAATGCGTTCCACTTCATGAGTGAACAAGGGAAGTTTAAATGGACAGACCTTCGTTCCCTCGATTTTGACTGAGGAAGCGAGTCTACTTCATATGTACACTTCAAGCAGTTTGACATCCCACAATTCAACTTGATTGTGACGTCACAGCAGATCACTCAACTGTAGTGTATGGTGTATTCCTTTTTTTGTGACTTAAAAGTGTAATAGTGTAGGCTAGATTACATTATTTATTGCGTAATACTTGTAGCTAAATTAGCCTATGTTTATAGTCAAAGTATATACTATTGATGTTCAATGATGTATATATATATATATATATATATATATATATATATATATATATATTCTACAACAATTTATATGTATATAGAACGGTCCATAAAACAAATTCATAAGTGAATAGGAGTTTATATAATAATTTGGCTTCAAAGCGAATACCAAGCAATCAAGGGCGTAGTGCGGGGGTAGGCAACGTCGGTCTTGGAGTGCCGCTGCCCTGCAGATTTGAGCTCCAACCTTAATCAAACACAACTGAACAAGCTCATCAGTGTCTTTGGGATTACCAAAGCTACAGTCAGGTGAGTTTTTTCCAAAGCTGGAGCTAAAATCTGCAGGACAGCATCACTCCAGGACCGACATTGTCTACCCCTGGCGTAGTGTGTTCCATTTAAACTTTATTCACGAGTTCCGCCTGTAGTGGGCCCTCGTGCTACGTTAGCAATGACGCACATCCGAGTCAACAAGACTGAGGGAAGTTTGCGAGGGAAGGACATGAACGCAACCGTATTTCATTTAGGTTTTGGACACCACTACAAAATGGCGGACACTCGATATAGTGCACTAGGAAATAGGGAGCAGTTTCAGACACAGCCGTTGTGTTTTCTTACTTGTTATTGTTTTTGGAATTGTTTTATAGGAATTTTGGATTTTTATTTTGTTTTAGATTTGTTATTAGTTTTGCAATTTGTTGTTTTGTTTGGCACCTTACGGTTACCGTAATTATGTCTATACCACTGATCTATATAATGATCAGTGGTCTATACAGAGATCTCCACTAGAGGGCGGAAGTGCATCATTTTGATGAATATTATGAAGGCACATTTATATAAATATACAATCACCCGCACCGATAAATCATTGATAATAAAAAACTACAATAGTCCATAAAAATATATTTCATGGCGAAGTCTCAAAGTTTGAAACTTGTTTTTTGAATCATTAGAATCGACTCTTTTAAACTATCGCTATTCAACAAAAGAATATGCCAACTGGCTTTTATGGCGTGACGAAACGTGAACATATTAACATATTAATTAGTTTATAATAAACACAACAACCTGTGTATATTTTTACACCGACTACAGAAAAAATTGGGTCTGTGGCATTGTCCCAACCAACTGAATCTTGAGTCGATTCTGTTCCTGAAGCAGTCTCTGATTCGGTCTGTTTGTCTGTTCACGTTGTCAGCCATATTAGCTCCCTCCTCCATCTCGATCACCGTTAACTTCCAGACATGCATACATCTGGCCGGCTGCAAGGACAAACGGGATAAGCGTTTACATTTCATTTGAAAACATCCCCGAAACTACAAGATGGAGGCAGTTAAGGCGTTTAACGGCGAGGTTTGTTTGATATTTATTTATGTGTACGTAGACACGCCTGACTCGAGTGTAGGCCGCGTTGTGTTCTAGCCGGGTTCATTGTGCATGCCACATTAGCGTACATATATTAGCTCATTTAACCTTTAAAAGCGGTTCCTGTGTTAAGTTTTGAAGATTTAAAAAAGTAATTGCTGTTCTACCTAAATGCAGTGTTCAGAGCATTAGGTTTTCGTCAACCGAAAGAGAAACATGTTGGCAAAGCTGGTTAGCCAACTATTATTACATAAACATTTAATAATGTGTAGTAATCATGGCACAGTTATGCTTAATCTTGTAATTAAAAGCCGTGGTAAAACTAAATATTTTACGCCTCACCCGGTGTCTCAGATATGGTGATTTTTCCTACTCAAGACACCTTTTAGAGGGCCTGCGTTAGCTGCTTTTTTGGCAGCCTAGCCGAAATGCTGCTCCCTGAGAACGCACATATGACTCCCCAGAATATTAAGAGACCGCCGTATTTTACAGCTGGCTTGCTTACTGTCTCAAACCAGTAGCTGAGCTAGATTGTTTATACCCCAGTAGACCTTATTTGTAAACTAGTTCATTCAGATCCCGTGCTGCATGTAAGCTGATTGATTCACGATTCTGTTCTTTCATTCCGCAGGGCATTTGAAATGGGAAATACTGTTGAATTTTAGTAACATTGTAACTATTAATTGTCTCCTTATGAGATCTCTACAACAGAATTGTTTAACAGAGATGCATTTTTACAAGGTTGAGCCAGTATTAAATGGGGTCAAAATCTGATGTGAGCAGATATATATATTTATATATTTATATATTTAATCATTTCCTAAGTAAATAAAGAGTGAAACGGTGAATACAGATTTAAACACTAGATCTATATGAATATGTCTTAATATCTTTAAAATGACTCTAAAAAGTCATATCATTGGTAAATTACAATATTTGTTCACATATTTTACAGCTGTACTCACTGAATGAATACAAGCCACCGATCTCCAAAGCAAAGATGACCCAGATAACAAAGTCAGCAATTAAAGCTATAAAGGTAAGTTTGAGAACAAGGAAACATTAGAGCCCTGTTTGGAAAGTAATACAGTATGAGCTAAACCATTTAAAGGGATATTTCACTCAAAAATCAAGTTCTTTCAGAATAATGCAGTCGGAGTGTAATACCACGTATTCTGGGCCTTCCCAACATTAAAATGGGAGTGAATGGTGGATGAGATTTTGATGCTTCGAACAGTGCATCCATTGATCAAAAAATTGCTCCGTGGGGTTATTAAAGGCCTTCTGGAGCGAATTGATGCGTTTTTTCCGTTATCTGTCAGCCGCGCGTGCATGAGAAGATGGCGTTGCTCTGAATGATGCGGGCATGTTGCAGGCCTGGTTCTATGAGGGTGCTTGAGGGTGCTAAGCAGCTGCTAAGCACCCTCAAACAACAGAATAAGCACCCTCAGAAAAAATTATTAATAGGGTTGGGCCATTAATCGAAATCGCAATCGCGATTTGAGACAATTGCGATTTGCTAATCGCAAAGGCTGCGATGTGAAAAATATGAAATGCGTGTGTTCCAGTCATAGCGAAAGCATGACTGCCCTGCTCGCTCAACCAATTGAGTGAGTGCACCTCCGTTCTGCCCAATCTGCACTGCCCTAGCCTGCGTAAACGCCCACCATTACAAAATAACAAACAGAACGCGGGAGAGAGCGCGAGTGGGATTGTGGCGTCTGTAGGGTCAGATCTATCATTAGGAAAATTAAAAAAAAAAAAAACAGCGCTTATCTTATATGAGATTACTTCAACTTCGAAATTACCGACACCGAACAAATAAGGTAATTTGCAAGACATGTGTCACAACTATGGTGTACACTCACAACACATCAATAGCTCCCTTCATTACTGGGGAATAAAAGATACATTCTTAGATGTTATTATTAGTACAAAATACGTTATCTTACACACATTATCTCCCCAATAGATTCTAATTTGCAACAAGTTTCAGAAATTCATCTATGATGTTCGCTATTCCCAATTCAGTGTCTCGGAATGCTTCTCATACTCGTGTCTCTCTGCCCCGCCTGCGCGGCACGTATCCCTAATTTCGCGGGCGAGACGTTTGCACTTGCCGCATACATGCAGCCTGTTTCGTAATGCTCGTAATGTCGAGCTCCGCACCGCAAGTCTCCACGAGCGCATCTGTGTTAGCTCGCGCCTGGCTCCACGTTTATAACAAATTTACATTCAGTCTAACTGCTTTGCTAATTTCACAATAAAGTAGCCAATGTAACATTTGTAATACTTTAATAATTGATTAAAGTGATAGGCTACAGTTCTTTATTTACTCAAAATAAACAAATATTTCTAGTGAATTCAGTAATTAAGTTCATTCTGTGAGAGTATTAATTATGTTAGAGTATTAATACCATTATATCTTCCTTGCTGAAAGAACAATAGAACTCCTCCCAAAACACAATCGAAAATTTGATGGGTATAATGTGAATTGTATTGGTTTAATGTAAACTCTAGTGGTGTCTACTGGTATTTGATTTTATTCAGCGGGGTAAAAATAGTACAGTATTGAGCTGAAGCTAATTTCGCAAAATTAAATCGCAATATCTGTCAAAATAATTGCTATTAGATATTTTCCCCAAATCGCACAGCCCTAATAGCGTATATGAATAGAGTTCATAATAGTAAGAACCCTCAATATTTCCAAAAGCAGCCTCAGTGATTTGGTTCTGGAACCGGGCCTGGCATGTCATAAGTGTTTTATATATATATATATATGTTGTGCTACTCACTGGAACTTATGACATGCGTGTCCTTTGGGGGAACGGCATCCTCTTGTGCACGTGCGGCTGACAGATAATGGAGTTAGACATTATAGTTAAAGTTGTCAGTATGGATATTTTTGTTTCAAAAGGCCTTTATTAACCCCACGAAGCTGCGTGGAGCAGTTTTTTGATCCATGGATATGCCTTTTGTAGCTTCAAAATCTCATCCACCATTCAGTCCCATTCTAAAGTTTGGAAGACCCAGGATACATAGTTTTGCAACTCTGACTGCATTATTCTAAAAGAAAAAAGTCATATACAAATAGGATGCCTTGAGTGTGAGAAAAATAAGGGGAAAAAAAATTTTGGGGGTAAAATGTCACTTTAAAATATTTTATAGTCTCACCACAAAATAGAAAAGATTATTTTATGTAAACAACACTGGTCCAGAAGCACTTCTTATTTACTTAATGATTTTACTTATTTACTTATATTATTTTGATTCAGTTCTAAATGATCTTGTTTTGTGTTGTAATGTTTGTGTATTGTTAAAAACTGTAGCAAGAGGTGCTGTTGGACCTGTATTGTCTATAAATTATGCCATTCTAAGCACTATTCGAATGGGACTAGTTTTCTAAACAACGTTTTTATAACTTTTATCACACATTGTCTGTGATTTTTTTTTAAATGTTTTTTTTTTAATGTACAGATTCACACAGGGCTACAGGGCTTGACATTAAGCATTGTCATGTGGTTGTCCTTTGGACAAGTACATTTGTCATTCGCTTGTCCAAGTACTTGTCTGGAGATTTAAAAAGTTTTCTAATAAACATTTTACCTAGTGTCTACTGCGGCCATTTAAATTTGTTAATACTCTCCATTATTGCTATAGAACAAAGGCAAGCAGTAATTATTATTAGTGTCAGTGTTCAAGTTTTTGGTGCACTGGCGCTACAGATGCCAAACAGTTGTAGCACAAGTATAAAACGTCTGTTGTCATCATTAAAAAAATAGTGCAGTTCATCACATGAATAGGCAGATAACTTATGAATGACTTTAATGTCATTTAATGAATGACTTAGCAACTCTTTCACTAGTTTTAGTGACACTTTTTTAGTAGAGGCGCATACAGACAAACTTAGCATATTTTTAGATAAACCTTAGCTTTCATTCAGATGGAAAATGTTGGCAGTACTACTGCCCCGCGAGCGCAAGGTCTCGCTTTCCTGGAGCAGGACCTCTCTCTCGCTCTCTCTCGCTCGCGCTCTCTCTCTCGCTCTCTCTCTCGCTCTCTCTCTCATCATCTCTGCACAGGTAGAAGCCAAAGCCACTAACGTTAGATGTAAAGCCTACAACCTTTTGCCAAAAAGCGTAATGGCTAATGCTAATGCCTTGGCTTCAGCGGAACACAGGAAAGGAGTCCAGATGCAATTTTTTTTATGGATGTCAATGTAATCTCATATTTTCTCTAGTATTAATTTGCCTAATTATACAGCTGACCCTTCAGATGCCACAATTCCACTCGCACTCTCTCCCGCTTTCTGTTTGTTCTTTTTTTAATGGTTGTTGCTGATTGGGCTGATTGGGCGTTCACTCAATTGATTGGTAAGACTGGCACTTAAGGTGGGCAGTCATGATTTTGCTTTGACTGGAACAGACGTTTTACATATTTTTCTATATCTAATAGAGTCATTTTAATAGGGCTGGGCGATATTGACCAAAATTCACATCTCAGTATTTTTGGGATAAAAAGGCGATATCCGATATATATCAATATTTTCTACAAAGTGGAATAAATGTTTACTTGCAAGTCAAAGTCTCATGTGAGATGTCACAATCACCTTTATTAAAATAGCTTGTGAAAAGAAATTCAATGACAGGGTTTTCTTCCCTATTCAGGGTTTTTGGTTTTCGGCGGTGGCTGACAAACAAACACTGTTATCCACACACAGTTAAACACACCCTACTCTTGAACTACGAGTCCAATACTGACTATAACCCCAATATAAATGCAATTTGTAATTTTATTCAATTGTTAGTTAGTTTTAAAACTTTTTCCAAGTTATATAATGGGTATAAAATTATGTGACACGGGTCACTCTCACATCCTCCTTTCTTGCCCTCTTTGCAATAAAGCTGTATTTTTCCCACTGGCATTCATTGATTTATTTGCCAGACTTGATAATTATACTGATATATACTTTATTTATATATATATAAAATGAATATTTAATATAGTATCATCATTACTATCATATGACATTAAAAGTAAGATATTATTACCCATCTCATAGCCTACTTTAAATAACAGTTCTTCATTTCAACACATACAATTAAATTAAATTAGCAGCTAGCTAACAACAATTTATGATTTGTTCTGGTAACACCTCTCCTGTCTAAATTCCTGTTTGAATTGTTTTGAGTAACTGATTTGATGGATTCAGACAGTGAGTCTCGTGAGTTCTGCGTTTACATATCAGTTGTTTCAACTGTTCATTAAATCGAATCGGTTCAAATGAGTCATTAGGACGTGAATCGGACATTAGCAGACACGCTGTGTGTTAATCACGACTGTGAGGACTTTGCAAAAGACTGAAGTTAACACGTAAAACACTTCATCGCTGGATAGGATTTGTTTTGTTTGTTTATGTCAGTTGTACGAGCGGAACCCTTGTCAGAGAAAAGTAAATCTGTTTTTGAGCGCAGTTCATCCAGGAATAATTCAGGTAAAATATTCACCAGACTTTTTGTCATTCATCGTGTCAGTTGCTTTTGAGTGATGTGCTCGGGAGAGGGACAGTTCAGAAGCCGGCATGTTCTGCTTTATTCGGCTCTGCGCAGACTGATCGGCATATGATGCGAAATCATCATATGCCGATCGGTCCGCGCAAAACAGAATGAAGTGGAACACAGAGAGTGTGCACGGGCTCTCCGTTCCTTCTTTCCTGCAGTCTTCACAAGGGCAGCAGTTACTCTGCGCATGTAAGACACCATTGTCCTCCACAGAGCAGCTTCAAGTCGAACACACCTCATATCGATATCAACGATATTGTCTAATCTCGCATCGCATTGAAAAAAGATATCGATATATCTTAAAAATCGATATATCGCCCAGCCCTACTTTTTAATATCATTAGTTCAACACATGGATCTATCAGAACTAGGGCTATGTGATTTGGCAAAAAAATCTAATCTCGTTTTTTCTAAAACTGACTGATTTTTAAAAAAATGTTTAACAAATCAACTCAAAAACATAACTACAATGTGTTTCAAGTAACATTCATTTTAATAACAATCTGGTTAATCCCATAATGAAGTTATCAATGTGGTGTAAATATAAAAAATTAGTTGAATATCTTTGTGAAAACAAAATACTTTAAATATTGCACAAGCTCAAACATACATGTTCAGACATAATTTAAAATAAGATAAATTCTAAATATTTCTTGGTCAGAGATAGACATTCAATTACAGAGGTTAACCCAAAGAGTCAAGGCAAATTAAAAATTACAACAAAAAATGTTATTAAAAAAAAAACAGAAAATAGCAATACCTTTCAGTCAGTGACTATCATATACATAGGCTATGCCTATGTTAATATCAAACATACAGCATGAGCATCCAGCGCATAAAACGCACTTACAACACAATGCTAAAGTTAAAAGAAAGTTCATTTCGCGTCTAAAGGCTGAAATACACTACAAGACTTTTGCTCCGATTTTTGACCAGATTTTCAATCTACATTTACATTTACATTTATGCATTTGGCAGACGCTTTTATCCAAAGCGACTTACATTACATTGTACTATACATTTGTACATTTTGTATAGTAAGCAAGTGGGGGTTAGGTGCCTTGCTCAAGGGCACCTCAGCCGTTACCCGCCAGTCCTGAGATTTGAACCAGCAACCTTCTGGTCATGAGTCCAACTCTCTAACCACTGGGCCACGACTGCCTTATCTAGAGTTGTTGTAGAAAGTCTGCGCCAGTCTGACGATTTTATCACGTATTGTTTTCTATGCAAATGTTCAAAAAGTCTGCAAGTGTATGATGTCTATTTGAAAAAAAAATCTGTTCAGATTTGAAAAGTCGTGTAGTGTATTTCAGCTTTAAAATCACGCGGAGAATGCGACCCGCACTGTTTTCTTCTTTTTTCCCCCAAGCACCTCGAGTTTGCGCTCTTCTGGCGTCTGTCATTGCTAAGCAACCATGGGCCATGCTAGCCATTAGGACGAGGAGGTATTAACAAAGGATATATGGATTATAATGCACTGAAAATACCTGCAATAACTCTGCTATTAGATTTATTAATGATGTGATCATCTGTGTTTCTATATTGGTCCACTAATGTGAAGCTGATTGGTTGGTTCCTGTTACATGACCTGCGGTGTGTGTGCGTCATTCTGAAAAATTGAAATATTTTCATCTCGATGCGGCACCGATGCACCTAGAAAAAGAAGTGCGCCACACAGCATGAGCACGTATAGATGCGTCGCTCCCTATTTGAGAGAGTTTACCGTGTGTTTACCGTGTGTAATGACGCGAAATGTGAACGGCCCCGCTTTCTTTGAGACGCAAGTGCAGCGCAGCTGTTGAGCCGTCTTGGGTCTAGTGATGTGTTCAACGGCCCTCATAGAGCATGTCACACGTGAGTGGTAAATCAAGTGTGCCATCATGCGGTCTGGTTAGGGCTGTCATCTATCACTGTCAACACGACTGATAACATTTGCTAACCTATTCATTCAAAATCAAGATTTGTCGATTTAAAAAAAAAAAAAAATCGAGAGAGCACAAATTCGAATTAATCGATGAAATCGGCCACTCTAATCAGAACTGAGAAGTGTAACGGAGGTCTGCTAGTGTGTGAAATTGTGCGTTTGAAAACGTCAATCTTCTTTAGAGTGCAGTTTTTTTTCCTACTATAATTTCTGACTACGCCTGATGCTAGGAGTGGGACTTCTAAATAGTCTTGGTCTGTGCAGCAAACTACAGAACAGTTGGCATGCTTTGCTTGATCTTTTGCCATGGCGTTAGAACTGATACACCTATGTCGCTTGTGAAAACAACAATGGAGGCAGCGCCATGGGTGGAAACGTGCAGATTAGGGGTGGTAATATTACAATATAAACCCTTCTTGGGCTAAACGATTAATTGCATTTGCGTGATAAAACACAATTTTTTAACCGCAAAGGCTGCGATTAATTATGGGCATGTTAAATTTCATACGACGCTGCTCAAAGCTGACCTAACCACATCAAAAGTATTTAAAAATGCATAGAAAATGAGAGGCATGTGGCTTTCTCCTTCTGCTCGGAACGGGAGCTTGCTCTCTCGTGGTGAATTTCTGCAAGGGAAGAGCGTGTGTTGCACCTCATACATGTGCAATAGAGAGGAACTGCATCGCTCTCTATTTGAGAATAAGAAGTTATATTTTTACTGATTTATTTAAAGATTGTCTAGTAAGTTAACATGTTAATCATGTTTATTACAGTGACTCTGCATTCGTGTGGTAAATTCACAGTTTTGTTTTATATATCTGCACTTTAGTTTGTGTGATTAAAGGGGCCGTATCTCAGACAGTTTCTGCATATCTTATATTAATCTTGAGTACTTGCAGAATAGTATCGCACCCTTCAAATATCTGTAGAGTCTTTAGTTTGATCACATTTATAAAAGAGAGATACAGCTGTACAATTACTTCTGACAACAGTCGAGCAACTGGGCGGAACTAAAGCACACGAGCACACAATACATTGTATTATCCCTGCATAACTGTTGAATCACTATAAGTTCGTATCGTTTACATTATGCACATATGCGCTGATTGCCAACAAAACACAGACATATGACTGACCTACCACGAGCGGTTCATATCCGGCTGGCATCTTTTAGAGCTGGGACCGCTCCATCTATCAGTTTTAAACAATCTCCAAATCCGTTTATACAACATTCCTCACTGAAATGCAGTGAACAAACAAACCACTGAAATTCACGTGGTGCTCTCTCACTCTTGTGAATAAACAACTATTTACTGTCAGAACATGGAAACACAAAAGCTGAAAATGTTTTAAATTTGAGGGTAGAATTTACAGAATAATAAAATGAAACAACTAAATACAGTAGTAATTAATACAGTAAGTAATAAAATAAGAACATGATCATGATGTGCAATAGTAAATGTAATAAAGCAAAAATACAAATGAAGTAAAACGGCCCTTTTCAGGTGTTTCAAGTTGGTCTAACAGTGGTTATCAGGTAAAGAAATGTAATAAAGTAATCAAATGTAAAATAAAACTTAACAGTCTTATAAATTGTACAAAATAAATATAGATTAAACCTTATTAAAGTTACAAAAGTTAATCAGTAAGGATTAGTGAGTGTTTTTTGTCTTTGTTCTTTTATGTTTAATTAGCATTTAAACAGATGTTTATTATGCTACTGTCCCTTCACTACTGTTTACGTCATCATTGGCATATCTTGTTTGTTTAGAAATTTGGTAACACCACCACCTATTGGTTTCTTTTCTACGAAACTTGGCAAGGATCATCGTGTTTTTACTCTGGTTTCACACAGCAAGCGTGAGCAGAGCATAAGCAGCGCATATTTTTTTCGGCGCCCATGTTAACAGATGCGAACGTTCATACCGCACGCGGAAGCAGAGCATGCTCGCGGAGCAGCAGCAGCGCAGAAGCTGCAGTGCAGCTGTGAAATCGCCGTCGAGTCTATTTTTGCTGCGCTGCTCCTGCTCAATTAAAGTGACAGTGCACTCGTTATGGTCTAAATGCACACGGATTAACAGGAAAAGTAATATTTTTACATTTAAAGCGTGTAAGTGGTGTCTTATGTCGCCATGACTTCCAAAAACACTGCTGTCAGGAGTTTTTTTTGGCCAAACCACAACAGCACATTTAAAGGATTTATAATAAAAGTCTATCCTAAATGTTATATGCGTTTATTTCATATATATGAGGGGAAAATTATTTAATTAAGCTGTCAATGTACTGACTGAACCCAACTCTCATCATAACCTTTGGAAAAACAGAAAAAATCATGTTATATTATTTTTGTTGTACGTGTGAGAGAAAATCAATCGCATCATGTTGTCAATCACTCTCTCCTATGGTGAGTAACAATATACAATGTAGCCTACATCAGTCAGTAAAATAAACGTTTTAATGATGTTTTGCTCAAAATGTAGCCTACTTAAAATAAAGAATGGGATTTTGCATTGTTGTACTGTGGTACCCAGGCAGCGCGGTATGAAAGCACAATTGTTGCGCGCAGGAAACGCTCTGCCAACGCGCTGCTCCTGCTCTGCATAGGCTCTGCTCATGCTTGCTGTGTAAAACGGGCGTTACTCTGAGAGAACATGAAAAGTGAAGACCATGCCCCCTTGTGGTCAGAATATATGATGAAATTTATAAAAATGCTTATAAAATTAAAAAATATTACGTATTAATATATTAATTATAGATTTACTTTAAGTGCAGTGTTTCCCACAGGATTTTGAAAGACACTGGCGCTGATGACGTCACAAACTAATTAGCATGTTTGTAACGTCATCACGTCGTGTTTGCGTTGATTTAGTGTTGGCACTTGAAATCTGTTTTGCTTCTAGTCTCTGATCAGTCACATTATATTGTATTTTAATACATTTGAATGCCATTCTCACATATTATCTTTTCTGTTATCAGACATGAAGCGAGTAGAAAATAGTGACTGAAATAATATTTGTGTTTAACCAACAGTCACTTTAAATGCTGCTAAAATCTTGATTTGTTAATGCAATATCGTCTGACAAAATCTCCATACATTGACATTAAAGAGCGGCTATATGCAGTGATTTTGACTAGCCTACATACTTTGCACAAAACCTTTACTGCTGTTGCGCTTCTCGTCAATGTGTTGCTGTATAATAAGCGCTTTGTTTTCAAATACAAGTTATATTTTTATTGTAGATCCATATAGTGCAGACAAATTCAGAAATATGGAAGAATACACCATACAGCGAGCGCACCGAACACAGGATGAGAGCTCGCACACAGACACACAATGAGCAGCACACAGAGAAAGGATGTGTGGGGAAACACTGCTAACCTTTCTTCCTGGTTAACTCGATCAGCCATCTTCTCTGTCAATAAGATCTGTGACTTTTGACGTTTACGTGGAGAGGCAAGTACACGGAGTAACGCATATTGAAAACACCGCCACCTTTTATTTGAGAGAGAGAGAAAGAGAAAAAGAGAGGCGCTCAGCGAGCTTTTCGTGCAACTCTGAATTAAGCTTTTTTTAAATCGTAAACAAAATTCTTTTATGGTTATCTTGCAAAATCGATTTGTGGCAGCCAGTGTTGATAGTGTGGCGGGCAGACATGAATAAATCAATGTATGGGAAACATAGTTTAGATTAGATTAGATTCAACTTTGTCATTACACATGTACAAGTAACTCATGTATAGAGAAGACTGGTGTGTTGCAGTGACTTGTATATGTATGTGTATAGAGTGACTAGTTCTCGCCATTAATATAGCCGAGATGCTGGAATGGCGTTAAGAATACAATAAATCAATCAATCACATGTACAAGTACAAGGCAACGAAATGCAGTTTAGGTCTAACCAGGTGCAGGATAGCAAGTGCAGGATATACAGGGCAGTCGTGACCCAGTGGTTATAGAGTTGGACTCATGACCAGAAGGTTGCTGGTTCGATTCTCAGGGCTGGCGGGTAATGACTGAGATGCCCTTGAGCAAGGCACCTAACCTCCACTTGCTTACTATACAAACTGTATAAATGTATAGTACAATGTAATGTAAGTCGCTTTGGATAAAAGCGTCTGCCAAATGCGTAAATGTAAATGTATACAGCGGTTGCATAAGTTACATAAATATGTAATTTACAGATGGGTATGTACTATGAACATAATATACAGATGGCTATTACTAAAAACAGAGATTTACAGATGGATATGTACTATGAACATAATCTACAGATGTCTATTACTATAAACAGAAATTTACAGATGGATATGTACTATGAACATAATATACAGATGGCTATTACTATAAACAGAAATTTACAGGTGGATGTATACAGACAGTGTTTCCTCTGGATGTCCTCCATGGCTGGAACTGGAGTCCCTGTGATGCGCTGGGCGGTTTTCACCACCCGCTGCAGTGCCTTGCGCTCTGCAACAGAGCAGCTCCCATGCCAGACTGTGACACAGTTGGTCAGGATGCTTTCTATTGCACAGCGATAGAAGTTCACCAGGATAGCCAAGGACAGCTGATTCTTCTTTAGTGTCCTCAGAAAGAAGAGGCACTGGTGAGCCTTCTTGACCAGGCTGGAGGTGTTGGTAGTCCAGGAGAGGTCCTCCGAGATGTGGATCCCCAGGAACTTGAAACCTAGTGCAACCTATTTCCTGTCCACCATATAGAAAATCTACTTTTTCAAACTCCTACTGCGTTTGTCTGATTTGCACAACATTTGGTATGTAGCATCTAGACACACTCCCCATAAAAAGATTAGATTAGATTCAACTTTATTGTCATTACACATGTACAAGTACAAGGCAACGAAATGCAGTTTAGGTCTAACCAGAAGTGCAATAGCAGCAAGTGCAGGATATACAGTGGTTGCATAAATTACATAAATATTACAGAAGTAATTTACAGATGGAAATGTACTATGACCATGATTTACAGATGTATCTTACTATAGACAGAAATTAACAGATGGATATATACTATGAACATAATATACAGATGGCTATTACTATAAACAGAGATTTACAGATGGATATGTGTTATGAACATAATGTACAGATGGCTATTACTATAAACAGAAATTTACAGGTGGATGTATACAATAAGTTAGGCTATGGTGAGCCGCAGTGCGATGGATATAGAGTAGTGCAAATAAATTATGGACAGAAGCTATCTAAGTAACAGTGCAGTGGAAGAAGTTATTGCATATTTCAGTTAAAGTGTAGGAGTGCAAGATGCATAGTAAACAGTCGGTACTGTAAATGAACAGTTGGCAGTGCAAATGAGCAGTCTGGTAGTGCAAATGAACATAAATGTTGTGTATAGACAGTCCATTAGTGCAAATAACAAGTGATGTCAGGTGTGCAATGGGGGGGGGAGAAGAGTGTAGTAGTATATAAGGGGCCGTGGGATCAGTGAGGGGCAGAGTTCAATAAAGAGACAGCTCTGGGAAAAAAGCTGTTCTTTAGTCTGCTAGTCCTGGTCCGGAGGCACCTGAAACGCCTGCCGGAGGGCAGGAGAGAAAACAGTCTGTGAGCGGGATGAGAGGAGTCCTTAAGAATGCTGCGAGCTCGACGCAGACAGCGTTTCCTCTGGATGTCCTCCATGGATGGAAGTGGAGTCCCTGTGATGCGCTGGGCGGTTTTCACCACCCGCTGCAGTGCCTTGCGCTCTGCAACAGAGCAGCTCCCATGCCAGACTGTGACACAGTTGGTCAGGATGCTTTCTATTGCACAGCGATAGAAGTTCACCAGGATAGCCGAGGACAGCCGATTCTTCTTTAGTGTCCTCAGGAAGAAGAGGCGCTGGTGAGCCTTCTTGACCAGGCTGGAGGTGTTGGTAGTCCAGGACAGGTCTTCCGAGATGTGGATCCCCAGGAACTTGAAACTGGAGACACGTTCAACAGCCATCCCATTGATGTGGATGGTGTCATGTGTGCCTCTTGACTCTTTCCTGAAGTCCACAATGAGCTCCTTTGTCTTGGAGGTGTTAAGGAGCAGGTTATTGCTGTTGCACCATGTGGCTAGGTGCTGGATCTCCTCCCTGTAGGCAGTCTCATCGTTGTTGCTGATGAGACCAATCACCGTAGTGTCGTCCGCAAACTTGATGATGGAGTTAGATCCGTTCACAGGCTTGCAGTCGGAGGTGAAGAGGGAGTAGAGGAAGGGGCTTAGCACACAGCCCTGTGGTACACCAGTGTTGAGTGTGATAGTGGTGGAGCAGATGGAGCCTGATCTCACCTGCTGTGGTCTGTTGGTCAGAAAGTCCATAATCCAATTGCATAGGGAGGTGTTAATGCCCAGGTCTTCAAGTTTGGATATTAACTTGGATGGGATGATAGTGTTGAATGCTGAGCTGAAGTCAACAAACAACATACGTGCATAAGTGTTCTTATTGTCCAGATGTGTGAGCACAGAGTGCAGTTCCATGGAAACTGCATCTTCTGTGCTCCTATTGCTGCAGTAGGCAAAATGGTGTGGGTCCAATGTGGATGGTAGAAAGTCCTTCAGGTGTGCCAGGACCAGCCGCTCAAAGCACTTCATGACAATGGGTGTCAGTGCTACAGGGCGGTAGTCGTTGAGGCACTTTGGGCTGGAGTGTTTTGGCACTGGCACAATGGAGGTGCATTTAAAGCATGTTGGCACAGCTGCTTGGGCAAGAGACAGGTTGAAGATGTCAGTGAAAACCCCAGCAAGCTGCTCAGCACATGCCCTGAGTACGCGTCCAGGGATGTTGTCTGGTCCAGCGGCTTTGTGCGCACTGATCCGGCTCAGTGCATTGCAGACGTCTATGGAGGAGAGTGTGATTGGAGGGTGATCAACTGAGGGTTTGAGCTTGGTGGCAGTTTCTCTATTGTCCCTCTCAAAGCGAGCATAAAAGTCATTAAGCTCGTTCAGGAAGAGGACATCAGTGGCTGCGGGGGTGGAGTGGGTGGGTTTGTAATCACTGATGGCCTGGATGCCTTGCCACATGCGTCGAGGGTCGGAGTTGGAAAAGTGCTCCTCTACCTTTAGCTTGTAGCAGTGCTTGGCCTCTTTGATGCCCCTCTTCAGGTTAGCTCTGGATGTGCTGTAGGCTTGTGCATCACCTGATCTGAAGGCAGTATTGCGTGCCTTCAACAGGAGGTGCACCTCCTTGTTCATCCATGGCTTCTGATTTGGGTACGTGATGATCTGTTTCTGAGTGGTAACATTGTCTATGGTGGTGTTGATGTAATCCAGTACAGAAGAGGTGTAGCAGTCAATGTTCGTGTGAGAGCCACTGGTGGCCTGAGAAGCAAATGTACTCCAGTCTGTGTGTAGAAACCTTTCCTGGAGTGTGAAATCTGCCCCCACAGGCCACACTTTGATGGTCTTCACTGATGGCTTCACACGATTGATGAGGGGTGAATACTTGGGGGTGAGAAACAAAGAAAGGTGATCTGACTGTCCCAGGTGGGGGAGGGTGGTCGCAACGTAAGCTTCAGCCATGTTTGTGTAAACATGGTCTAAGGTTTTATTTCCTCTGGTGTGACAGGAAACATGCTGGTGAAATTTGGGGAGAACTGACTAAGTTTGAATGATTAAAATCTCCCGCAACAATAAACACAGCTTCCGGGTGAGCAGTCTGTTGTTTACTGATGGCTGCATGAAGTTGTTTCATAGCAAGCTTGGCATCAGCATCCGGGGGAATGTAGGCTGCAGTTATAATGGTGGAAGTGAACTCCCGTGGCAGATAAAACGGTCTACATTTAACCATGAGAAACTCAAGGTTAGCTGAACAATGTTTTCCGACAATAACAGAGTTCGTGCACCAAGCTTTGTTAATGTAAATGCACAATCCACCACCTCTGGTCTTACCGGAGCCATCTAACGTTCTATCCGCCCGGAGTGTGTGGCGTCCTGATAAATCAATAGCATTGTCCGGTATGCCGCTGTGTAGCCATGTTTCCGTGAAGATCATAACATTACAGTTAAAAAGACTCTTGCTGTAAGTGATGCTGAGTCGAATCTCCTCCATTTTGTTCACCAGTGACCGAACATTGGCGAGGAAAATGCTGGGTAAAGAGAGCCGGTGTGGTGTTAGCTTTAGCTTAGCTCTTAGTCCTCCGCGCTTCCCCCGCCTTTGTTTACGATCTCGTTTTTTCTGGCGATCTCAGGAAGGAGTTGAAGGTTGTCGATAAAACTGTCAGGAAGTCGCAAACCAATATCCAAAAGCTCATGTCAGGTGTACGATGTAAAGGCACAGCTGTTCTGCACGAACAGACCCGAGATGAGCAAGAAAAATACCACAAAATTGCAGAATCTGGAGAGAGCCTGAGCCTCGCGATGTGATCTTGGATCTAGAAACAGTTAAAAAAAAAACAGTCTAGAAAAAGTTATGGATTATGGAATTGGTCTTGATTTGGCAAGCCGTTTTCGCATACCACGTAAACAAATTTGATGGCGAGCATGCCAAAATGGAATTGATGCTGTATGTTCACCAAACTTTTGCATATCGACATGAAACTCTCTGTGTGTCATTATTGGCACATCTTGTTCACCTCACAAAAGTTTGGTGACAGTGCCACCTAGTGGTCAAGCGTTATAAGCACTTATATTGTGTTCAAAGTGCTTTTATTTATGTTTTTAGATCTGCTTTCCAAAAACTCATTATCAGGAATGGCCACATATATGTCCTTTTGTGCCTTGTTGGGCTTGACCCTGTAATTGCAGGTTGCAGCCATATTTCTGATGCTGCTGCTTCTGCCATTGAAGTAGGCATGGGCCGGTTTCGAGGTATACCAAGGCTTTAAAGAGTCAAAGTTTCAAAACGTGATAACGTTTCTAAGGTATATGCTGTGTTTACATACTATAGATTACAATTTTTTTTTGAAAAATATTATAATTTAAAGGCTTTCTTTTTTACCTGACATACATGTTCTATATGTTGCTTAAAAATAAAATGTATTGTGTTCAGTTAAAAAGTTGTTTGTATACGCAGACATTTAAAAAGAACACATTTTATTGTTCTAATTGTAATACCGCAATGGTGTGAAGCCGTGGTATTTTTGATTAAGGTCATCATACTGTCAAAATCTCATACTGGCAGCCCATAGAACCGTACACAGGAAAATTGTGAAATTTTGCACACACGTAGTGGACAGTCTGGGCTGTTACCATAGTAAATATGGAGTCTCTAAATCTAACTCTAAAACTATAGCACCACCACCAGTTCAAATTTTCACATACGTTTTTGCCCATAACTTTTGAACTGTAAATTCTAGAAACATAAATTCCACTTTCCTCTGAAACCTTTGCGCATGACAATTCGAGCTGGTCTCATTTGATTTATTGCGTCATGTCGTGTCAAACCATACCCAGTGTTCCTCGGTCGGCCATTGTGGGTGTTGGTCATTTGGAATTTTGACATAAATGAAGCCTTCAATTTATTCCAAATTGACGATTATTACTGTACTGTAGTTATGCATTGGCATGTACTGTAGCTAGACACTGTACCATCTCAACCTTGCTTTAACACACTTTTATATTTGAAAAACACAAACACACTTTTTTCTGTATCTCTATCCGTTGTACTGTTACATACAAATGTGAAACCAGTGTAATATGTAATAATACCATGTGTAATATATGAAAATGGAGCACTATAATATTACACTAGAATTCACTAGTGGAGAATGGTGCGGTCTCTATATTTTCTTTGCGCCGAAGGTCCAGAAAATACTTTTTTTAATAAATAATAATAAACAATTGAACCCAGTCGAATATGTAAATAAAAAGTTACAATTTGTTATTTTATCAGGCCATTTATTTTATATTCTAATATCCAAAGTAGGCCTATGTATGAAACATAGAAAGGCCTAGTAACTGAGAAAATGTGTTGTAGGCTCTGGTGCTGAAGTGAAGTCCTAGTGGTCTATTTTAATATAAAAAAATGACTGACAACAAAATGTAACAACTGACATGAATTTATCATCAGCAGAAGGAGATATATCCAGCTGCAGAACTGCAGCCGCAGTTTCAGAACCACAGCTAAAGAACGAAAGTGAGAGCGGAGTTATGACAACGTTAACCCTTACCCAAACCTTAAACCTAAATCTAAAAAAAATGTGTTAATAAATAAAGTTTTTCTTTAGCAAGATTGTTTTTCCGTAAAAAAAAAACCTTTAGTACGACTCAATGCGGAAACGATAACGCAACAACACACAATCCTTCGACCAATCACAATGCAGTGGGAGAAGACTGGATCTGGATCCAACCCCGCCCCCTGGACCTCACATTCTGCAGTGATGAGCTACTGACATTGTTTAAGAATGCAAGCTCCGCGTTCTGTGGCTGTGGTTCAGAAACTGCTGGAGGAGCTGCGGTTCTGCAGCTGGATATTATTGAGCGGGCAGAAGTACTTACAAAGTTACTAATGAGTAGCCTTTCCATGCCATTTATACTAGAACTGATTCTAAATAATCTTTCAGATTAAAACATGATTTACTATTAAATGTTCTTAACATGCTGATTATAAATGCTATTAATATTATTAATATTATTAATGCTAAATGTATATACAAGACGTTATGGTTTATAATCTGTAACAATCCTATATAGCAAACAGTAAAATGACTGACAGCTAAAAATACTTTATAAGCTACTGCTGCATTTTTGTTTAGCTACTTAAGCGTTACTTAGCTACTTAAACAGTAAAAGTGTCCATTTATTTATTTATTGTTCTTGGTGTCTGCAGGTCTATGTAGCATCCAGTTTGTATGAAATTTGACAAAAATCCTAAATCAATCACAATGACATTTAAAAACCTGAGGACAAGATGAAATTTGTTCGGTGGGGCAGATGTGGCTGTAGTTTGTCCACCTCTGGTTTATATATTTTTGTTCTAAAATGGTTTGTCTAAATTGTATTAAATGGTAACTGCTGCTACGATTGTGTTGGAAAAGACCCGGTTTGAGATTCACATGGAGAAATTTTGATAAACTGTAATTGTGACTGAATGCATATTTTAGTTTCGGCCAAGAAATATACTGTTTGTGCGACACTAGAATCAGTCACAAAGAATAATCTGTGTTATACTGTGTTTTATCAGTTTTCAGGACTATTTGTGGGACATTGCTGTTGTTGCATATTTGGTATATTGAACTCCTAATAATTTTGTTGTTTTTATGTAAATAACATCTCTTTCCCCTTCCCTCAGCAGCTCTCCCAGCTCCCCCAAAGCACTGAATGTCAAGCAGGAGGATGGGGCGAGAGAGTTTCAAAGAGATAAGGGAACCCCTAACCATCTTAGGTAGGAGATGGGCTGTTTTAAAAGAGGATGGAAGAAGCCAAATGAGAAATTACTCAAAACGCTCTTTCATATAGGCAGAAGTTTAGGGGGGCTTAAAGGTTCCCAAGCATCACTCTTTCAGTGTTATCATACCTGTACTTATGCATTTCAGTTGCAGAGTGATGATAGTTGAAGAGTAAATAATGTTTTTGAGTAGAAGTGCTTGGTTTTATGTCTGCAGGCTTTTTGTTTCTTCTTGGTAATATATGCCAGCTTCTGCATAAAAGGTTTATCTGAAAAGGTCTTTTATCTTGATGTTGGGTAGATTTAATACTTTTATATTAAATAGTTTTTAACTACAAGTTTGCATTTGACCATGTGACACGGCATGTTTCTGAGAAAGGTGTGTTTGTGGTTGGCCTGAATTTCACCAGATTTAAAGATTTCCCTAATGAAAAAGCTCCCCAGATTTGTTAAAATAATGACAGTATGATGTTATCATCCAGGTGGTGTATATATATATTGTTGCAGTGTAGCTCTGTAGGTTTTTACTGATTATATAGCTGCTTTTCCAGTTTTGGACTAAACTGCTCTCCTTGCCATTCTGGCCCAGCCTGTCCAAATATTGTTTCATTTTTCGTTGTGGGGCTTTTTGGAATCACAGACACTGTGAAACTTACATGTCATCGTCATGTAGGATGATCAGATATATTTGTCTTTTTAGTTCTTTTTAGCTATACTTTTTTTTGTTGTCAAACCAGGCTCAAGTGAAAATATAACTAATTGTTATATTGTAATTGTAATTGTTCTTAGAACGGTTTGGTTTGATGGTAGAAATGCAGCTTATAAAGATGGTGTAAGCGGTGTGCAGGTATTGCAGGGTTTTTCCTACATTTAACATTTTTTGGCGGCCACCAGAATTTTTTTTTGCCCCGCCAAAGATTTATTTGATCATTGAATGTGATTTATGAGCAATGTAGATGAATGCTGCGCTTGTGATGACTGCAGGAAAGAACGAACGGAGAGCTTGTGCTTTCTCTCTGTGTTGCGCAGACAGATCGCCATATGTGGTCTGCGCAGATCTGAATAAAGCAGAACATGCCTCTGAACTGTCTCTCTCCCACACACATCAATGAAAAGCAACTGACACGTTGACAAAAAGTCAGAAGACCGCATCTATGTTTAACGTGGCGCATCTGTTGAATATTTTACCTGAATTACCCCTGGATGAACTGCACCCAAAAACAGGTTTCCTTTTCTCGGACTAGGGTTCCGCTTGTCCAACTGACATAAACAAAACAAATCCTATCCAGCAATGAAGTGTTTTGCATGTTAACTTCAATCTTTTGCTATGTAATAACAGCTGTGAATAATAGAGCTGTCACAATTATTAAATAATTGCCTCATCGCAGTTATTTCACGTCATCACAATTATTTCAGATAACCGCAATTATTGTGATTTTCTTTTAGAAAACAAGGGTGATCTGCAGTATTTGCTGCATTTTACATGCACTGTCCTTGATCTGCACTCACTGTTACATTCAAATGACATTTCTCCATCATTTGAGTTGTATTAGCATTAGCATCAGCATTAGCAACATTTTTTGTTGTTTGTTTTGATTTCCAGACTTGCTGCATTTACACAGCAAGACCCTCATATCCAGTTTTAGTGCTCAAGACTCAAGTCTTCTCTGTTAAAGTCACTCTACAGTAAATAATATTAGTTATTTACAAAATGTTCTCATTTCTAAAGTCTAAATCTTCATTGAATAAATTAATTGTCATTTATAGTTATATTGCCAAAGCCTTAAAACAGAAAATGAATCGCTATAATCACAATTATTTAATAGACAATTAATTGTCAGCCAAATTTCATAATCTTTACAGCCCTAGTGCTTTACACACAGCGCGACTAAATCTTACTAACCAGAGTATTTTCAGTTTATTTATATGACAATGTGTATTAAATTACCTATAAAATCATTTAGTTTAGACAGGAGAGAAGTGAAACCAGAACAAATCATAAGTTGTTATTAGCTGACTGCTAATTTAATTTAATTGTATGTGATGAGAATAGAGGGTATGCATTGATGTCACTTTCCCACGTGAACATGACAGACGTGTCCCACGTGACATGCAGGAAACGCTCCCATGAGTGACAAAACACTGAGCAAAATGGCTGATAAGAATAGGAGAAATAAAGAAACCGGGACTAAAAACACACAATTATTTGCTGAAATTTAAAGAAGCTTGACTCGACGATGATCCTTACGACTTCCCTACGACTTACAAAAGAATCAGGTGTTCCTGGAAACTGAAATGTTGCACGGAATTGTGTTTCTTGATATTGTAACAGTCATTTTGCTGAGTGTTTTGCCACCCACGCTCCGGCATGCTCATGTGGTGTTCACGTGGTAAAGTGACGACACGTCCATACCCTCTATAAGAACTGTTATTTAAAGTATGTAATAGGTAATATATAGTAATAATAGGGTAATAATAGTTTACTTTTTAATGACCTGATACTTAATTATATATCAATATAATTATCAAGTCTGGCAAATAAAAATCAATGAATGCCAGTGAAAAAAAATACAGCTTTTTTGCAAAGAGAAAAAAAGAAAGGAGAATGTGAGAGTAACAGGTAATGTGTGTGTCCTAATTTTATACCCATTATATAGCTTGGAAAAGGTTGTAAAACTAAATAACTGAATAAAATGACAAAAACATTTTTTTGCATTTATATGGATTTATTGTCAGTTTTTGACTGAGATACGAACTGCAAGATACGTTTAACTGTGTGTGGATGACAGTGTTTGTCAGCCACCACCGAAGACCAATTTTGATGCAGGAAAAACTCTGTATTGGTGTTTTTTTATACCTGAAACTTATTATCTTGTCCAACAACATATTCATACAGGCATAAACCTTTCTTGTGAGAGCAATTGACAAATTACAGTAAGATAAATAAATATAAAACTAGTCATCTGAGCTAGTCATATTTTTTGTTGTGACCTTTTTTCCTAGATAATCTAAAATGCAGAATGCATGATTATTTCATATTTATACAGGACAGTAAAGGGGAGACTGGAGAACAGAGGGTGATAGATGGGCCAAGGGATCGGGGACATGATTCGGGTTGGACTTGAACCTGTGTCTTCATGAGCCAACAGCTCATTTATATTTCTTGAGAATATAAATGAGCTCTGACTAAACTTTTTACATTTTTGATGTACTAGCCCTCATGCCATCCTTGGTATTCCTTTCATCAGGTGAACACAATCACAGATAAATAAAATCCTGTCTCTTTCTAGCTCTCTAGTGGCTCCTAAAAACACCCATTAAAACTAAAAAAAAAAATGCATACAACTCGAGTGGGTTAATCACGTCTTCTGAAGCAAAACGATATTTGTGAAAGGAAAATTGTATTTTTTTGTCGCTTATATAACAGCCCAGTTCACTAAGATAAAGTCCGTTTAGGAAAGTCCTGCGACTCGGCCATCTTTGCAAAGTGTCGCCTGAACTCCTGTTGGTCTGCCGGGCAGTTGCTACGTAATTCAAACAAGAAGTGAATGGCAATACTGATATTTCTACAATTGCCAGCTAAAATCCCAATTAAACAGCATATTTAAAAACAACATTTAAAAATGACGTAAACCGTACCATAACGTTTGTTTCCTATGATAAAATTGCGCTTAAAAACATTATTTTTCATATTGATTTAGATGCTTCGCTAGGGCGGCCATTTTGAGCGTTGCATTCCTTCCCATTCATTGTAACGGCAGTGGTGCATCTTGTTATATTAATATCTTTGACTAACTTAGATCAACCATGGCACCATGCAGACTCACATTGATAAGTTTGAGTTTCATTGGTTCTCTCATGTCTCCTGACTAGTTGTCATGTGCATATGATGAAATATCAAGAGTCAGTGAGATTCAAGGTGAAAGTAAATGAGAGTGATGTTGGTACCACAAGGTGTTGCTCACTTGCAGACTGCCGGGTTCTGGATGGGATTTAAATGCATAAGAGAACCAGTGGAGATTATGTATGAAAACAGAAGTAAAATAGGGATTGGTTGCCACCACATACAAGCAAAAGGGCTTTCAAATAGGGATGCACCGAATGTTCAGCAACCGAAAATATTTGTCCGAAAATGGCAAAATAAGCATGCTCAGTGTTCGGCCGAATAGTGAAATATGGCCGAATACATTTTACTAACAGGCGAACTGTTCATGTTTATATATCCAAACTGTCGACAACAGTGACAGGTTTTGTAAATGCTATTTTGTACTCTTATTCACAAGTGAGCCACTGTATGGTGCTGCTGCTCCCTGCTGCGAGTAGATGTCAAGAGAGACTATCCCTGTGCCAGGAAAGCGAGACCTCGCGCTCGCAGGGCAGTATGGATGACACTTTCCCACTAAATGAAAGTTAAGGTTTACCCAAAAAGACGCTAGGTTTGTCGTTATGCTCGTCTTTTGAATAAAAGTATGGGGCTGCAAAAGCGGGACCAACGCAATATTAGGAAGGTGGTCATAATGTTATGCCTGATCGGTGTATACGGTGATGTCACATACCTTTTAATGTGATGTGTATGCTTGGTGAGCCTTGCACAAATCTCTTGAGACAATCTTTGACAGGCACACCTTCAATTTATACTTCCATAAGTCTTGCTCTTTGCTTGGTTTAACTTAAAGACAGGGCTTAAAAATAGAGTTGCATCATTTTGGGGATCTGACAATCAAATTTGTTTCTTTACATCCATGGTAACTGTTTTTTTCAATACATTAACTAACTGTCAGACCGATCGCCCGCAACATCACAGCACTGTGAGAGCCACCCGAAAGCACCCGGAGTGTCTACTCACGAATCACTCTCGTCGCGGCACCAATGTGCTCTGCGCTGCGCTGCAGGAGGTCAAAGTATCAGTGCCAGCACGTGTATAGTGTAAACATCCCGCCTCCTTCCCCCTACCACTTAAACTAAATGTTTTACATCTGACACAATTTGAATGAAATGTGAAGATGAACATTCAGATCTGTGGGGTAGGAAAGAGCAACTTCTCCCCAACATCTGAACAACCACTTGGATCATGGCAGTAACTGTGGTAACAATAAAGCCTATTCTTTTAATTTGACAAATAAGTGTTTTTGTTCTGAGCTAGAATTTGTTAAGGCCAACAGTTGAAAAACAAACAAAAAATGAAAACCCTGTTAAAATTAACATCTCCCCTCTTGCTATGACAAATATTAAACCTACAGGTGAGATTCTGATAGTGTTAAATGTGTCTATGCCTAAGATTAAGCTGCCTCATTCTTCCAGTTTTTTGATTACATGACATGACTTTAAGAAGAACTTGTAAATGGCGGATTTTAAGGCTATATATTTTGTGCTGATGTATGGTATTTCTAGACTAAATAAAAACCGTGCCGATTCAAACCGAAAACTGTGACCACAGAACTGTGATACAAACCGAACAGTGGATTTTGTGAACTGTTTCACCCCTATGTAGCATATATTGTTCCTTTTAGTTTTAAAAGGAATTAAGTATTTGTATATTTGTGTAACAGAGCACTGAAAACCAAAGGTAGGTCTTAAGACCCACCAGATAATGATAAATATTACATTAAAAACATTACATTTATTCATTTGGCAGATGCTTTTATCCAAAGCGACTTACAAGTTGGAGAGCATAAAACATTTTGTCAACACACTAAACAGTACAGATAGTTTACAAGGCTATGTTACTAGGAGGATTAAGCTGGAGTAAGCAAGGGAGAAAATGAACAACGTGATTTTTGTTTTATATTTGTCAAACGAAAATATATAATAGCAAATCGTTTAGGCTGGTTAGGTGCCTCAACAAATTACTATCGTTTACAGCTGTCTTATTGAAGTGAAATATCAGTATTGGTGTAATTGTAAGACACGTTGCGACACAATGGAAATTCTACGTTATTTAGAAGTTTTGTTCAAACAGATGCAACAGCAATGTGCAACGAGCTGCAATTGATATAAGAAACGTATGCGTCACAACGTTTCGTGTGGATGCGGCAATACAAATGCAGTAGCTACAAAAGGCACTGGATATTACGCAATTTTCAATTCTGTACAATTCTATATTATTATTCGAGTGCCATTTTTTAGAACAAGCTCATTAGGCTATATCCAAAACAAGCTTACAGTCAAAAATATGCTATTTGAGTTTGTAAAAAAAGTAAGTTGCAAAAAAAACATAAAAAAAGTAAAAATTCACGCAGATCGAACAAAATGCCTTAATAAAGCAGACACACAGCCTAATAATATAAAGTACAAAGACATTAACATTCAACTCAATATAAATCATCATGTTTATATTGTTTAACATGTTTTTGACTGAAAAAACAAGCATATTTAAATGTTCGGGTGAAAGCCACGTCTCTGTGAAGGCGGTGACTACGGAGACACACTCTAGTATCTCTGCAGCGTCACACGGGTCCTGCAGATACACACAGACAAAGACGCATTTTAAAAGTTTGAGTTTATTGAAACGCTCTGTATTTTGCATTGATTATTTTAAAGATTTTTTTTTACGATGTCATTTTCTCATCTCAGTTTTAGTTTGGGTGCTGAGGACTTTTCTGTTTGATTTAGCTAAATACGAATTGTATTTTTTACTTTTCAAATAATTTACAAATATAAATTACTCTCTTAAGTCTTGTCATAGCCCATTCATTATACATGCATGAAGTTCAAAACAAAAAGACATAGGCTCGTAAAAAATGAATAAACGTGAACATTGCGGTTGCCTGCCAACCCCTGCAGTTGGCTTTCCAGAAGCGCGGTTTTACAGAATTGCGGTTACTGCGACAGCCCTAGTGCATACCTCAGTTTAAAATGATAAAAATGAAAGGCTGTTACATTTGCAGCAAACAAAACATAAGAGAACTGTGTCAGGCATCACTAGTCAGTGTTTCCCACAATATTTTATGAGACTATGCAGCTTGATGACAAGTACTGTAACAGAAGGAGTATTGAAAACAAAAGTAAACTTACCAAAATATTTAGTGTGAGTAGAGTAATTGTACATGTCCTAAAAACTAAAGTAGCTCTTTTAAAAGTATTTAAGAATAGTGAGTTGCATTGTGAATGTTAATTTAAGCATGTAGCTTACAGTACATCAGTGTCACTTATTCAACACATGACAGCTTTACATTAAAACAAGAGAATAAGCATTCATTATTAGTCTAAATTTGAGCTAAATAGAAATAATGTTAATATTCATTTTATAGCAATTCATAAAATCAATGTATTACTTGTCTAATAATGTCTTAATTATAATGATCTGATTTACCAAATAAAATGACATTGTATGGAATTTTTGATTAAATGATTTGTCCAGTTACCCAATAATTCAGTTTAATTCACGTTTATTTGTATAGCGCTTTTCACAAAGACACAATATAGAACACAAACAAAACATTTTAATTATGTATGCACGATATGACAATTTTTAACCAATAATTAATTCCTCCTAATAGCCGATTCCGATACAGATACCGATAACCATTTTTTATATTATAATTTTCATATAATCTTCATTTTGTGCTCCCAGTTTGTGCTCCCATTTAAGATGTGCTGATGAAACTGATATTTTAGTGTTCAGTCCTTCATCACTGAACACACTGAACTGAACATCAGTCCTTCTGACTCTTCAAAATTTTTTTTTTTGTGTAAGGCACCACAACACTTCGTAACAGAAATGGTTTAACAGTACTATGGTTTATCTGCAATTAAATTCATTTAAATTCAAGTATTTTATGCATAACAAACAAGAAATGCATCTATTCAATGAGGAAGGTATAAAGTACATGTTTTTAAACTACATAATAAATAAAATGCATTGACATTTGTCAACCTTAAAGAAATCTGAAAAACAAAAGTGCATCCTCAGAAGTGCATAGGGCATAGTTTAACATAAAAAATAGTTATAATAATAACAACTAATAAGTTCATATTTTATTTTAACAGCTCTGGCCTTAAAGGGATAGTTCAGTCCCAAAACAAAAATACACATTGTTTTACTCACCCTCAAGGCATCTCAACTGAATATGGTTTTCTTCTTGAAGCATAATGCAGTCGGAGTTATAATACCACGTATCATTTTACTTCCAAGCGGTAAAATGGGAGTGTATAGGTCCCCATGTTTTAAAGCTCCATAAAGCGCATCCATCGACCAAAGAACTGCTCAACACGGCTCCGTGGTCTTAACAAAGGTTTTCTGAAGCAAATCGGTGCGTTTGTTTGTCTGTTGCAACAGTCTTGTTTGACAGACGTTTTAAGGCTACAATGGAAGGGATCATATCAGCTACTGTGGCTGTAGATGAGCTAATGTCTCTTCTGTTGTCAGCTGTTCACATGGGTCAAGAATGGTCATCATTAATTTGCCAGTGATATTTTTGCAAATATTCTGTGTTTATGTAATATGCATAAAAGACAGGTACAGTTGATACGAGACATATTCCTTATCTGCTCCCGTTGAGGCATCACAGTACGTTTAGTCCAAAAATGTGCATATTGGGGGAAATATAGATATACTGAAACACATTTACTTTATACTTCTTTAGACAGACTGATAAGCAAGATTAATGAGCTCGGTTCAGCTATAAAAACTATGCTGAACTCTGTTTCCTTCACACGACCACTCTTATGACTGCAGGGTCCTAAAGTACACCTGATTGCTCACGACACATGCAGACAGATGATTTTCTGATTTGTTGCATTTGTTCTCTTGTCTTCAGAGTAAATGATACCAAAAAAATAACACAAAGAGGTTTATTGTTCCAAATGTTCAAAAAAACTCATAAAGATTTTGTATTTCCTTTGATTATTTTTAAATAACATGATATAAGAATTGATTAGAAAGGAATGTTTCAATAGAAAAAATGCCCCACCTTGTGCATGTTTACAGTACAAATCTTGTCAGTGAACTACACCGGACAAAAAAATGAACAAAAACAAAATAATCGTTCAATAATCGCAGGGCGTTTAAGGGGCCCTAAGCAGAATTTTATTTGGGGGGCCCCCTGTGCCCCCAATTCAATTGACCATTGTCAATGTTTGATTATTTGCACGCACACATTAAATCAAACAATCCCAATTCTATTAGTTATAGCTGTGTTTGGAAGGTAGGAATGTTATAAAAGCAAAAACACAGAAACCTTGCATTACAAGTGTATTGTGATTGTCAAAACATTTGATAATTTAATTACTTGCCAAACAGTTCTTGAGGATGATTTAATCTTTTTTAACATGTTTATTTAGTGTATTTACTTAATAACCATTACAATTAATGTAGGTTCAATATGCACACAATATTATTCTTAACCTTATCCCAAATAAAACGCTAAATTAACAGATAATTATAAATTAAATGAATCATGTAAATTACATACTTTTCATCTAAATTAACATTTTATCGTTTGCATACTGTCAGTTGTTCAACATTTCCATGGTTAAACACTAAACAGTTGTCAAAAACTGAGTGTTTAGTCACTTACAGTATGTCGGGTGTTTTGCACAGCATTCTTTCAACTTTAAAACTGAAGCGTTTTCGTGTAACTTTGTTTTGAAAAGTGATGGGGTCATGCAACGCATTTCAAACTGGAGTCGCGTCTCTCTGTCTTTCGCAAATATAACTTACGAGTGCGAGCAACGGGAGATTGTGAGAAAGCGACGCATCCTGCGTTTTCCACGAGTTTTATATGTTAATGGCCACTAAACAATACACATCTTCTGCAAGCATTTCTTCATTTCTTCTAGTAAAAAGTTGTGGGGACTTGTCCCACCTGTCCACACGCAAATTACGCCTACAGCTGCAGACGTGACAGTAGCTCTCTGTTCTTTGATTTGATTGGTCACTGCTCGGCTCTATAACCAGTAACTCATAACTCCCGCCTTCTTTCATTTAATTGGCCACCTCTCTTATTTTGATATTGCAATGTTGCGCTTGGTCAGTAATTTCACAAATTTTAACACACTCCACAGAATAAATAGTGGGTACATTTCTGCGTGACAAAAATGGATGTGTGTTGTAGGGCTGGGCGATTAATCGAAATCGAATTGCAATCGCGATTTGAGACAATTGCGATTTGCTAATCGCAAAGGCTGCGATGTGAAAAATATGAAACGCGTCTGTTCCCGTCAAAGCAAAAGCATGACTGCCCGGATCGCCTTGAGTGACAGTCTTACTAACCAATTGAGTGAGCGCACTTCCGTTCTGCCCAATCAGCACTGCCCTAGCCTGCGTAAACGCCCACCATTACAAAATAACAAGCAGAACACGGGAGAGAGCGAGTGGGATTGTGGCGTCTCGGAATGCTTCTCATACTCGCGTCTCTCTGCTCCGCGTGCGCGGCGCGTATCCCGCGTTTCACGGGCGAGACGTTTACTCTTGCCGCACACATGCAGCCTGTTTCGTAATGCGTGTAATGTCCAGCTCCACACCGCAAGTCTCCACGAGCGCATCTGTGTTAGCTCGCGCCTGGCTCTACCTTTATAACAAATGTACATTCAATCTAACTGCTTTGCTAATTTCACAATAAAGGTGCTTATGAAACATTTGTAAAATTTTAATAATTGACTAAAGTAATAGGCTACAGTTCTTTATTTATTCAAAATAAACAAATATTTCCAGTGAAATTCAGTAATTAAGTTAATTCTGTGAGTATTAATACCATTATATCTTCCCTGCTGAAAAAACAATAGAACTCCTCCCAAAACACAATCGAAAATTTGATGGTTATAATGGGAATTGTATTGGTTTTAATGTAAACTATAAGGGTTTCTACTGGAATTTGATGGATTCTTTTGGTGGGATGTAATCAGGCAGATGGAAACAACAGTAAAAGTAATGCCCAAAACACACTATAACTGATGGTTTCATTGTTTTTTATTCAGTGGGGTAACAATACTCACACTATTGACAGTACTGAGCTGAAGCTTAACTTTGCAAAATTAAATCGCAAATCGAATCGCAATCGCGATATCTGTCAAAATAATCGCAATTAGATATTTTCCCCAAATCGCACAGCCCTAGTGTGTCGTGAATATATCACAAAAAATACTGTAATTTCATGTGCTCTCGGGGGCCCTCTAGTGGCGGCGGGGCCCTAAGCAGCCGCTTATTTCGTTAATGCATTGGGCCGGCTCTGAATAATCGTAATCGAGAGAAATCGAGATTTAGATTTTAGGCCAAATTGCCCAGCCCTAGCTGTTCTTTTTCCGACCCCAAGATGTGCTATGGCGGCAGATGCTAGGGGCTGTGGTCTTTAGCTTCCTCGTCAGAGCACCTGAGTTCCATGCTGGATCGATGTCCGCTTGTAGCTCATATTTGACCGGTTACACCAGCAGCTGGGGTTTTTTCTTGCATGCTCCGCACCAGCGCTCTGCAGCACGAAGTAAGGGCCTGCAGATCTCAGAATTCAGAAAACTCACTGGAATTCCGTGGATTTTAGTGCTTGATATTGAGTATACACACACAACGTGAGTACGTTACTATGCGCCGTTTGCTGTGACAGATATTAATGAGCCGAACAATGTGATGTTTAAGATGTTAAAGCGAAACTAACCGCGGAAAAGTTCAGGGAACGTATCTGTTATAAGACGGATTTAAAATCCTTACATGTCAAATCCGTTCACAGAAAGCGACTGGCGAACCTAAACTAATTTTTACATTGTGTTGTGAACGTGGAAAAGTGTCATTATTACAAACTAAATTTAACATAAGTACGTAACAACCCCTTTGGTTTTGCTTTAAACTCTATAAACAATAAAATGTTTATTTTCCATACAGTATATATTATATAAAATATGGTTTTGCAGGGCTCAACGCAAAAAATATTTTCTACTGGCCCAGTTGGGCCAGTGGTTCAGATTTTCACTTGCCCTGACAAAATTTTCACTGGCCCCACCAAAAAAACTTATTTCAGTGATACATATTTAAAATAATAATTCAAAAATCAAATATAATTGTATACATATAAATTGTATTCACCATTTGTTAAGACAATTGGCAGTTTTAAATGTAAACTCGAATTCTGAAATTTCACAATACTCTTATCAGGGTCTTTTCCAGGTATTTCAAGATTAACTGCACAAAAATAGAGAATTCATATCAAAGGAATCTTGTTGCAAGAAAGTTAACTAACCCATATTACTAGAACAGTGTTATTAAATATGGTAGTGGCCCGATCGGGCCAGTGACAATACGGTTTACTGGCCCGAGTGTCTCTCACGCTGGCCCCGGGCCACCGGGCAGTCCTTTATGTTGAGCCCTGTTTTGACATGCACATTTTCTGTTAGTTAAAATTAATTCAGAGTCATTTGGTCTGAGTTTAAACAGTCTTAGCATCAATAATAACAAAGGTTCTCTGCCTCTTTTTAAATCAGCAGAACCAAATCTGCTGTCATCTGCATTTAAATGCATAGACAGGCAGCATTTTAAGAGACTATCTCAACACATTTACACACATTTTTATTTATGTACAAAAACGCATTTAAAACTATTATGTGGAATTCTGCAGATTCTGTTTGGCCCTGCTTATGATGGTAAAGAACTTGAAAAAACTTTGTAAGAAAAACCTATGAGATGGAAGATGTATACACAACAGGATAACTAAAAATATGTGATTTATAAATGAAAGTTCATGTTATGTGGCTCTTAAAAATATTATTTGGCACCTGTTTTTTCCCTATAGGAGCAAATGGCTCTTTAACTGATTTTGTTGTCTGGAGCCCTGCATTCACACAGAACTTGTGTGTAATTTTCTGCTTGCTGGTTTTGAGCTATTTTGTCATTTCTTGTTGTAACGCTGTGACATTTCTTAATTAAATACGGGACAATCTCGTATTTTGAAGAACCGGTGGCAAACCTAGCTGTTGTATTGGCACTATCAGTTGTTAACGCATCCATAAAAGTTTCCCCTTCCCTGCATGATTTAAAGATTGTGCGAGAGGTGTCAAGAAGTTTAACGTTTATGTGTGCTTTGATTAGACGATTGATTATTCTTAGCTATGATTGAAAAAGAGTGAAATGCGTTTAGTTACGGCTGGAAGATTAGGCTTAAAATTTTGTGTTTAATGATTAATTAACAATTTTTTGCCTTGCCTTTTTGTACTGTAAAATGCTCAACAAAAGATATAATATTTTTCTAGTAAAAGTGCATTTCTTATCTTTTTAATTTCTAAACGATTACAGAAATACAAACTATATTTAGGGTCATATTTTGAACACTTCGAACAACGCATTTTTTGGTAACATTTCCTCTGCTACTGATGAACACCGCACACGTGAACATTATTTGATGTGTCATAGCTTTTACCATGTAATTCTTAAAGCACACAGATCTGGTAATAAATGCATTTGTTGTTTAAATGTTTATAAAAATTTATATTCAATCCCCCAAAAATTTTTACTATATTAAAACCATGGTGAATATAGTAAGGAATTAAAGAAATAACATACTCGTATAATGACAGTGTTGGTATGTTATGCCTTGTTTGGGAGAGTTGACCATATTTGAATTGAACACAAGGTTGAGCACAACCATAAGTAAATTAGACGTTCATTTAAACACAACACGAATCAGCAAATCATTTGTCTATTGTGAGAAATCGGATGTACTTCAAGACCCAAGTGACACCTGCAGTCATAAGAGTAATGATGAAAGAAACCGACAGTTGAACTGAGCTTTTTTTTAGTTAAGCTTTAAACTCATCAGTCTGTCAAAAGAAATATGAAGTAAACAAAGTAAAAAATATTTGAGTATATCTATATTTCCCCTGATATGCAAAGTCCTGTGATCACAAACAGGAGCAGACAAGGATGAATATGTATGTCATGAATGGCAGTCGTGGCCCAGTGGTTAGAGAGTTGGACTCATGACCAGAAGGTTGCTGGTTCGATTCTCAGGGCTGGCGGGTAACGGCTGAGGTACCCTTGAGCAAGGCACCTAACCCCCACTTGCTTACTATACATTTAACTATACATTTGTACATTTTGTAATGTAAGTCGCTTTGGATAAAAGCGTCTGCCATATGCGTAAATGTAATGTAAATTAATCATATTATTTAGCTTATTTTTTGCACATCTGACATAAATAATCCAGACCTGTGTTTCATAAAGCGCCTCTCTTATATGGTTTCTAACTTTGTCTGACACTGGACATTATTTATCGTTAGTTTTTCAAAACGATAAGTTGATACGGTTTAACATGAAATAATATATGACATAATGTTAACCGTTAAAAGTTTTTATCGTGGTTATTGTATATTTTCATTCCTATAAACAACTAAATAACATTTTTGCCATGACTATTTAAATCTGATTAGATTTTAATTACACTACTAGACCAGTAGTGAAATTAAAATCTAATCAGATTCAAATAGTCATTTACTGGTGCTGTTAAACTAGAGATGTAACGATTCACTCAGCTCACGATGCAATACGATTCACTTGTTTTTGTTTTTTTACAAAATGAGTTGACAATTACATTTACATTTACATTTATGCATTTGGCAGACGCTTTTATCCAAAGCGACTTACATTACATTGTACTATACATTTGTACATTTTTGTATAGTAAGCAAGTGGGGGTTAGGTGCCTTGCTCAAGGGCACCTCAGCCGTTACCTGCCAGCCCTGAGAATCGAACCAGCAACCTTCTGATCATGAGTCCAACTCTCTAACCACTGGGCCACGACTGCCCTACAATTAGAAATTTACAAGTGCCCTTTTATTAGTTCTCAAATACTGCACATTTCTTTGTAAAATAAAAACATCTTTTGTCAAATAACAAAACTTAATTGCAATTTTAAAACAAATTACAAATAAAATAAAATAATAATACTAAGGCTTTATCTGTGCTTTTCTTAACATGGATTTGTTTTTACAGAAATATCAGCATATCCATGTTTACCAAGTTTCATTTGACATCTCAACTGACTTGAATCTAATATTATATCATATATTTATAATCATATATTATAATCGATTTTCAACCAAATTACTGTGAATCATTACATCCCTATGTTAAGCTATCTCCGGAAATTGAATATACCCCCTCATTAATGAGTAACAGAAATTTTCCAGCAGGCTTGTTGTTATGGAAGTTCGTTCTGTGCATATGGTCAATTATGATATAATATCACCAATAAATGCTGCAAATATTAAACTTGTCTAAACCTGCACTTTCTGACTCTTTTGCTTACTGCTTTAAGTGCATTTTTTGATACGCTTTAGGAGGTTAAAAAACTGCCAGTTTAGGTAAAATTTAGTCAGAACGAAGATTTCGGTGCCTCATTTTGTTACCCTTTAAAAGCTGACCAAGCTGTCAAATATTTGCCCTTATTTACAGGAACACAAGTCGTGAAGCTCCGATAATAAAAATCCAACACATCTTTTAAACGGATCGGGGATGATCTGTGATCTGCACGGATCCTGCACACCCCACGGATTGGAACACTTATGACCTGTGGATATGACCAAGTTTATCCGCGCGTGGAAAAGAATCTTTACGAGAGCGCATTTCTGCTTCGTGTGTTAAAACGCAGTCCGCGAGCAGAGGCTGTGACGAACGTTTGCTTGTCAAGTTGACCCTTGAGACTTTGGAGGCGGGACAATGGCAGATGTCTCCGCTCATTTGATTGGTCACTTTTAACATGCAGTCATCTACAGATATGACCTGTAGATCATATCTGTAGATCTACCAAGCAACACCAAGCAAGTGGGTCGTAGATGCTTTTGATTTTATGTAATTTTTAATTTCACAACAAGATTCATTGCAGAACAATCTGGGTTTTGCCGTGCAGGCCCGTGCTCGAACGCACCAACGGAAACATAGGCTATGCCAATAATTTCTGTGTTAATGTAAAATCTTTTAAATAAAACCATTCACAACTGAAAGGCTATAAATACTTATCCTTATCGCAACTGCCATTATTATTACACTTTTATTTGTCACAGTGTGTGACGTGCACTACCACCGGTGGCAGTTTACCACCGCCATGCCACTTTACCACCGCAGTACTGCGGTTGTCACGACCAACGTCACAGCCCTAGTAGTGACTAAATAATTTCAACTGTTCAAACGAATCGGTTTTAATGAGTCATTCGTTTGCAATTGGTTCTGAGCACAATGTGCGTTTATAACTACCGAACTCACTCCATACAGTGCACGCTGCATTCTTTGTGATGATACCCGACATAATTTTGGTGTCGGAGGTGGCACAAAACTTGACAGAGGCAGTCGCCTCCAGTTTTTCTATGCAGGCAAAACCTTGATACATCAAAACTTTATTTTTTTAAGTGGATGCGGCAAAATCGCGAACAAAAATGGTTGGAAACACACCTACAAACATCACTGGCTTCTGTTCTGCCCGCTCTTTGTGAATTACCCACTCAAGTTTGGTGTCTATGTAAAGCTTAGAATTCCCGACAGTTTGACGGCTTGGGCAGAACATCCGTTAACTCATGTCACTTAGCTGTGAATTCCTTTTCAAAATGAAATGACAGCTTTTCTATATGCAATCAAAGTATATTCATCAAGTATATTGCAGTGGAAAACACAAGCCACGCCCACTTTTTTTTTCTTCACTCTATACTGTGCCAGAATATGGAACACAGTCACAACCTCCCCTTTACAGGAACTTTGTCTCTTAGAAACCATGGTCTTAGAATAAGGTTCTGTCTGACATTTTGATCAAAATTAAGTTTTTTGGATATTGTTATTCTGTGACAACTTATTTACATTATGCCATGTTTGGTTTTTTAAATGTGTACATTTTGGGACTTTTTTAAGAAAACAAAAAGGTTCCATCTACATAATTGAATTATATGCAGGCTTATAGCTTTTATCCTATTCTCTTTCAATCGTGGGCTTTGTATATTTACTATCTTTTGATTAACAACATAATTGGTCACTATTAACACTTGGGCATAGAAAGTTGTTATTTACTAATGTGATTATCACATCGAGAGGTCAAGGGTCATCAGAATGCAAAACGGCGGTGCCGGCAGCAAAGTCTGACAGGAGTTTACCGGGTAAAAAACACATTTATCACAAAAATCCATCAGTACAACCTGCTCTCACCAGTTCTTTACTATAGATCTTCATCTACAGGCTTCTGCTTTTCGAAGTAGGGAGGGCTAGTACTGAGATGCTTATTCGCGATGCACAGTCAGCAAAAAAGGTCAGCTTCCTGTGCTCGTATTTTTCCTCATACGTTCCAGTCACACTTGCCTGATTAAGAGCAACACTTTACATATAAATAGTACACATAAGATAAAGCCAGACTTGTTAAGGAATTAACAAATCTTATTCCAGACAGGAATAAAAGCTGGCAAACGGGACAAATGTGCGCATGCCACAAAGTCATTACGATTCAAAGCACCGGTGTTACATGTAAACACCAGATCGGATTAAATAACATCTCATGTAAACAGTCCACCAAATCTTTCAATCAAAATGATTTTAATCGGAATGACAAAAAAATTTTACTTGTAAACGTGCCTAATGAGAGTAGGTAAAAAGATAGGACTTTTTTGTTGTTTTAGGTTTATGTTTTGGAGATTGATTTATATATATATATGTATATATATGTATATATATTTATAGACATCACACACATCACTCACCAGCAGCGCTAGCTTCCTAATTCCTGTGTCAGCAGTCTTAATTACAACAATTAATATTAAAATGTTATTTCAGCCATACTCTGTCCCACCTGCAGTTGATAAAACATTTAGGCTGTGTCCGAAATAGCCCCCTATACCCTAATATAGTGCATTTTTTTAAGGGACATCCTTTTTTTGTGGTGTCCGAGTTCGTAGTGCACTCATTCAATCTTATGATGTATCATTATAAAGAGTGTACAACCGATGTACACTCACGGCTAGCAAGCCATCTATCGTCAAGCTCATGCTGAATGGATTCCCGTGTCTCGGCAGATGGCGAGCCAGCAGCACTTCCAGTGTCCAAATTTACTCACTCATGTTCAACAGAACACAAAAAAAAATATTATAAAGTAATTTTTCCTACTATGGTAAAAAACAGCAATTAATTTGCTGAAATTTCAAGCAGCTGGACTCGACGGTGATACTTACAACTTCCCTTTAACTTACAAAGGAATCGGGTTTTCCTGGACACTGAAATGTTGCTCAGATTGCATTTCCTGATATTGTAAGCAGTCATTTTGCTGTTGTTTTGCCATTCACATGGTGTTCACGTGGTGTGGTGACAACACATTTATACCCTTTATATGATACACTTTGTTGGTAGTTACCAGATAAAAATAAGTGCGTGTTCATTTTATGTTAGTAAATACAGACCTTCTAATCTCTAAATTAATGTTTATTCTTTTATTTTTTGCTTGATCTTTTTCAGTTCTACAAACATGTTGTTCAAAGTGTGGAAAAATTCATTCAAAAGGTCAGCACCTATCTTGCACTTTTTTTATTTTGTTTTTTGTTTTAAAATAAAGATTAACACATTTGAGTGTTGTTTTAAATGTAAATTAATTTAAATAAAGAAATATTTTTTATCTATGGAAGACAATTTTCTTGATTCTGAATTTCCCCCCACTTTGTGTGTGTAGTGCAAGCCTGAGTACAAGGTCCCTGGTCTGTATGTCATTGATTCAATTGTGCGGCAGTCTCGTCACCAGTTTGGTCAAGAGAAAGATGTTTTTGCACCACGGTTTAGTAAGAACATCATTACCACATTCCAGAACCTCTACCGCTGCCCTACTGATGACAAGGTATGTTTATTTGTCATGTTCCCATGATTATCAAATTAACACGGATTTCTACACAGAGTATTTGCATGCTCTGTCTATTTTTGCATTGCAGAGCAAGATTGTCAGAGTGCTAAATCTTTGGCAGAAGAACAATGTCTTCAAAAGTGACATAATCCAGCCTTTGCTGGATATGGCAGCTGGACTCCCTCCCCCCAGTGTTACGCCTGTCTCTGCCAGCAGCGCTGTACCCATCAACAGCACTACCCCTGGTAATGTCCACGTAAACCATCATATATAAAAGACCTTTACACATAAAACAGGTTGTCAATATGAATTGATTGATTTGTAACAACCAACTGTTGGCCCCTTCAAGTTAATACTGACATGTTTAGGCAAATATAGGTCAGCTTACTTTTAAAACCATCTTATATTTTGTCCAAAGTGTCATACAAATGAAGAACATTAAGTTTCTATGTACAGGTCAGTTTAGCACCCTGCTCGGGTTTCGGGTCTGATCTCAGGTTTTTAGATGTAAGTAGACCCGTGAAGGCCCCTAGTTGGTGTGTTCAAAACATCCCACTGGTTTTGAAATGTTCACATATTAATAGTGCCCCATAACAAATTAAATAAAATATCCTTTAAATTAAGTATTTGAGAGCGAGCAAGTGAGAGGTTTTTGGATGCAAGTAGACCCGTGAAGGCCCCTAGTTTGTGTGTTCAAAACATCCCACTGGTTTTGAAATTTCCACATATTAATAGTGCCCCCTAACAAATTAAATAAAATATCTTGGAAATCAAGTATTTGAGAGCGAACAAGTGAGAGAGTTTAGGTCCAGAGAATTTCCATTTAGTTTGTACAGAGAGACTGACAAAAGCCAGCAAAAAGTCATAGCTAGAAAGTAACGGAGCATATCCTTATTCCAGTTAGTCTATTACCACCTACTACCATAGAACAAAACATTATAAAGTAATTTTTCCTACTGTTGATCACAAAATTAGATATTTTAAAGAATGTAGGACAGTAAAAAGTTCTTGGGCACTTTTGACTACAATCATCATTTTTCATACTATGGTAGTCAATGGGACCCAAAAACTGGTTGGTTACAAGCATTCGTCCAAATATATTTCTCTGTGTTTAACCAAACAAAGAAATTTATACAGATTTGGAACACCTCGAGGGTAAGTAAATAATCATAATTTTAACTCTGAAGTAACTTATTCCTTTAAAGAGTACATTCCACGAGATTATAAAAAATAACATTTCATGCGGTGTGTAATGTTGCAGTGTTTGAAAGTAAGCAGTCTGCCAAGTTGTAAATCCGAAGGTGAACGAGTAACAAAGTTATTAGCTTGGAAAAAAGGGAGTTGACTCTGAATCACGCGAACGAGCCATGACCTCTCCGAATCTTTAACCTCTGTGTATATACGTCACTAGAAATAGTCCCAGTCTGCCTGCAAAAACTTAAACACACGTGCTAAACCAATCACAGCAGAATACGCCATCTGACCAGTCACAGCAGAATACGCTGGTAGAAAGGCAGGGATTAGACCGATGAATCGCGGAACGAATCATTTGGGAGTCAGTCAAAAAGTAAGGTAATAAAAACTGTTTATTATTATGTGTTTTTGCACCATGTATGTACATAAACCTGTTGTCGCACACTCCATAAACCAAAGTAGGCCCTTAAAAATCACAAGCTGTATACTCTTAAGTGTTTCTCCCCCATAGAAGTCCATAATAAGGAAACAGCTTAACGTACTGAAATGACGAGCATGGAAAAACAAATTAAATCGATTCGTTTATCACTGATGTATGCATAAACATGATAACAGATTTTTTTTGTTCTCAGTTTGTTGCTGTCTTGAGCCACGTAACAAGCTTGTTGTAAGACTATTCTTATCCCTGGAATAAGTGCTTGTTCTTTTATACGATAGCTAATGATTATTGTGAAGATTTATTAGAAATAATTTGGTTTTCTGTGGTCATTGTTTCGGTACGCTAAGTTGTTTCCTTTCGAGAGCGGTCTCTCGACATTGCAGAAGCTCTGCTATGGGAACTCTTCTTTTAACCAATTTGCCTGAAGTCTTATTGGATAACGGCAGTAAAAAACTGGCCAATTGTCGCCCAACAATGTAACACTACGCACACACTGACGGACCCTCTGGCAGTATAAGTACAGTACATAGCTACAATTACCTCAGAATCTTCTTTTCACACTGCCATCGTTGAAGACGCTCCTGGACTTCTTTCAAGCATCCGATGGCATCCTGTTTTCTTTGTGTGGGCCCCATTGACCTGCCGGATTCCCACGAATACTGCGTGGCCTGCCTGGGCCTGGCTCACGCTGAGGCTGCTTTCTGCGAGTCTGATTGCGCGCACTGTGGACCTGCCGGTGCGTGTCTTGAGGATTCGCAGAAACGTAGCTCGTGGGCTCTTCGGGTCGAGGCCCACTGCTGCCAATGAGCCGCTGGTGGGTCCACCCATTCCACGAGGTAGCGGCGACAACCCGGGCTGCCGTTCTCTGCTGTCTCCTTACTCCCCGGTCCTTTTTGTCGAAGAGAGTCTCCGCCCCCCTCCTGCCATCGCGGACGCCGTTTCCTTCGGTTGGGAAGAGGATGAGGACTCCATGTCCATTTCGGCCTCGGACAGAAGGCACCCCGGACCTCCACGAGGAGTTCGTGAGGGTGGTAAGGGTCCCGTGGGCGAGAGGCAGCTGGATTTTTACACACGAGACATTCCTCCGCCAGCACATCTAGTCTCGCTGGGGCTGTACGCTCCCATAGAATGTCCACAGGCTGTCAACCCCTTAAAGATTCGGCCTGCTATGTCTGTTCATGGACGCGTGGAAAGCTATCCCAGGCATTTCTCAGTGGCTGCTCAGGGTAATAGAACACGGGTATTCTCTTCAGTTCAGACGCAGACCTCCCCGCTTCAGCGGCGTGGTCCCGTTGCTCACGTTACCACGAACCGAGGCAGGAGATTTACAGCCGCCTCGTGAAAGGAGCTATAGAGCGAGTCCCTCCGAGCGAGTTAGAATCTGGGTTCTACACCCGGTAATTTGTAGTGCCCAAAAGAGGTGGAGGTCTCTGACCGATTCTGGATCTGTGACCCATAAACCGAGTGCTGCACAAGCGAGTGTTCAAAATGAATCTGCTGGATGCGTTTTTTCACGTTCAGATAACATCGCCACCAGAGATCCCTGCGTTTCGCTTTCGAAGGCTCAGCGTGCCAATTTGCAGTACTACCGTTCGGGCTGGCATTAGCTCCGTGCACATTCTCGAAGTGCGTGGACGCATCGCTCTCCCCTCTCAGAGAGAACGGTATGCGTATTCTGAATTATTTGAATGATTGGCTGGTTCTAGCCCATTCACGGGATGCGCTTATCGGTCAAACTCAAACGCTGCTTCGTCATCTGACGTCCCTGGGGCTGCGTGTAAACATGCAGAAGAGCAAGCTGTCTCCGAGTCAGTCCTTAACGTATCTGGGGGTATGTTTCGACTCGGTGGAGATGCGTGCCCGCCTCTATCGAGAACGCACGGAGTCCATCTCCTCAGCTTTGTGCGATCTCAGACCGGGACAGTCTGTTCCCCTGAGGGAGTTTCAGAGGCTTTTGGGTCTTATGGTGGCGGCGTCATCGGTCTGCCTCTTGGGTCTTCTTCATATGCGACCTCTCCAGCTATGGTTGAAAACTCGAGTCCCGTGGAGGGCATGGTCCTCGGGTTATGCACGTGTTCCGGTCACGAACAGCTGCGTCAGCGCTCTGAGGCCGTGGCACAACCCGACCATGTTCAATTGGGGAGTTCCCCTGGGGCTATTGATGAGGCGCACAGTGGTTACGACAGATGCGTCATCCTTGGGCTTTGGTGCGGTGTGCAAAGGCACGCCGGCGTCGGGTCCTTGGTCTCAGTCACTGAGCAGATGGCACATAAATCCCTTGGGGGGGGAGCGACGCTCTGACAGCGCATTGGTCGCGGGTCCAGCTGTATGCTTTTCCTCCAGTGAAGATTTTGCCACTTGTATTGTGCAAAGTCAGGGAGGAGAGAGCGTCAGGGATCCTCATTGCCCCGTTTTGGCCGAATCAGCCCTGGTTTCCAGACCTGAGAGAGTTGCTGACGTCCTCTCTGTGGCAGATCCCCCTCAGGAGAGATCTGCTGTCTCAAGCGAACAGCTCAATATGGCACCCCAACCCGGAGTTGTGGAGCCTTCATGCATGGCCGCTTCAGGGGTTTAAATGCCCTCCCTCAGCGTGTGCTAGACACTTTTACGGAGTCTCGCGCACCTTCCACCAGACGCTTATATACTCTCAAATGGGGAGTGTTTGTGAAGTGGTGCAGTGTTAACATTATCAACCCGGCGGCCTGTACAGTGTCTGATATTTTACAATTTCTGCAACACAGGCTGGATAATGGGAGCTTTCCATCTACGCTAAAAGTTTATGTGGCTGCTATCGCCTCGTTTCGTTCTCCAGTCGAGGGGCAATCGATTGGTAGACACACGCTGGGGGGGGAGTGTGGTAGTATATGAGGGGCAGTGGGATCAGTGAGGGGCAGAGTTCAATAAAGAGACAGCTCTGGGAAAAAAGCTGTTCTTTAATCTGCTAGTCCTGGTCCGGAGGCACCTGAAACGCCTGCCGGAGGGCAAGAGAGAAAACAGTCTGTGAGCGGGATGAGAGGAGTCCTTAAGAATGCTGCGAGCTCGACGCAGACAGCGTTTCCTCTGGATGTCCTCCATGGATGGAAGTGGAGTCCCTGTGATGCGCTGGGCGGTTTTCACCACCCGCTGCAGTGCCTTGCGCTCTGCAACAGAGCAGCTCCCATGCCAGACTGTGACACAGTTGGTCAGGATGCTTTCTATTGCACAGCGATAGAAGTTCACCAGGATAGCCGAGGACAGCCGATTCTTCTTTAGTGTCCTCAGGAAGAAGAGGCGCTGGTGAGCCTTCTTGACCAGGCTGGAGGTGTTGGTAGTCCAGGACAGGTCTTCCGAGATGTGGATCCCCAGGAACTTGAAACTGGAGACACGTTCAACAGCCATCCCATTGATGTGGATGGTGTCATGTGTGCCTCTTGACTCTTTCCTGAAGTCCACAATGAGCTCCTTTGTCTTGGAGGTGTTAAGGAGCAGGTTATTGCTGTTGCACCATGAGGCTAGGTGCTGGATCTCCTCCCTGTAGGCCGTCTCATCGTTGTTGCTGATGAGACCAATCACCGTAGTGTCGTCCGCAAACTTGATGATGGAGTTAGATCCGTTCACAGGCTTGCAGTCGGAGGTGAAGAGGGAGTAGAGGAAGGGGCTTAGCACACAGCCCTGTGGTACACCAGTGTTGAGTGTGATAGTGGTGGAGCAGATGGAGCCTGATCTCACCTGCTGTGGTCTGTTGGTCAGAAAGTCCATAATCCAATTGCATAGGGAGGTGTTAATGCCCAGGTCTTCAAGTTTGGATATTAACTTGGATGGGATGATAGTGTTGAATGCTGAGCTGAAGTCAACAAACAACATACGTGCATAGGTGTTCTTATTGTCCAGATGTGTGAGCACAGAGTGCAGTGCCATGGAAACTGCATCTTCTGTGCTCCTATTGCTGTGGTAGGCAAACTGGTGTGGGTCCAATGTGGATGGTAGAAAGTCCTTCAGGTGTGCCAGGACCAGCCGCTCAAAGCACTTCATGACAATGGGTGTCAGTGCTACAGGGCGGTAGTCGTTGAGGCACTTTGGGCTGGAGTGTTTTGGCACTGGCACAATGGAGGTGCATTTAAAGCATGTTGGCACAGCTGCTTGGGCAAGAGACAGGTTGAAGATGTCAGTGAAAACCCCAGCAAGCTGTTCAGCACATGCCCTGAGTACGCGTCCAGGGATGTTGTCTGGTCCAGCGGCTTTGTGCGCACTGATCCGGCTCAGTGCATTGCAGACGTCTATGGAGGAGAGTGTGATTGGAGGGTGATCAACTGAGGGTTTGAGCTTGGTGGCAGTTTCTCTATTGTCCCTCTCAAAGCGAGCATAAAAGTCATTAAGCTCGTTCAGGAAGAGGACATCAGTGGCTGCGGGGGTGGAGTGGGTGGGTTTGTAATCACTGATGGCCTGGATGCCTTGCCACATGCGTCGAGGGTCGGAGTTGGAAAAGTGCTCCTCTACCTTTAGCTTATAGCAGTGCTTGGCCTCTTTGATGCCCCTCTTCAGGTTAGCTCTGGATGTGCTGTAGGCTTGTGCATCACCTGATCTGAAGGCAGTATTGCGTGCCTTCAACAGGAGGCGCACCTCCTTGTTCATCCATGGCTTCTGATTTGGGTACGTGATGATCTGTTTCTGAGTGGTAACATTATCTGTGGTGGTGTTGATGTAATCCAGTACAGAAGAGGTGTAGCAGTCAATGTCCGTGTGAGAGCCACTGGTGGCCTGAGAAGCAAATGTACTCCAGTCTGTGTGTAGAAACCTTTCCTGGAGTGTGAAATCTGCCCCCACAGGCCACACTTTGATGGTCTTCACTGATGGCTTCACACGATTGATGAGGGGTGAATACTTGGGGGTGAGGAACAAAGAAAGGTGATCGGACTGTCCCAGGTGGGGGAGGGGGGTCGCAACGTAAGCTTCAGCCATGTTTGTGTAAACATGGTCTAAGGTTTTGTTTCCTCTGGTGTGACAGGAAACATGCTGGTGAAATTTGGGGAGAACTGACTTTAAGTTTGAATGATTAAAATCTCCCGCAACAATAAACGCAGCTTCCGGGTGAGCAGTCTGTTGTTTACTGATGGCTGCATGAAGTTCTTTCATAGCAAGCTTGGCATCAGCATCCGGGGGAATGTAGGCTGCAGTTATAATGGTGGAAGTGAACTCCCGTGGCAGATAAAACGGTCTACATTTAACCATGAGAAACTCAAGGTTAGCTGAACAATGTTTTCCGACAATAACAGAGTTCGTGCACCAAGCTTTGTTAATGTAAATGCACAGTCCACCACCTCTGGTCTTACCGGAGCCATCTAACGTTCTATCCGCCCGGAGTGTGTGGCGTCCTGCTAAATCAATAGCATTGTCCGGTATGCCGCTGTGTAGCCATGTTTCCGTGAAGATCATAACATTACAGTTAAAAAGTCTCTTGCTGTAAGTGATGCTGAGTCGAATCTCCTCCATTTTGTTCACCAGTGACCGAACATTGGCGAGGAAACTGCTGGGTAAAGAGAGCCGGTGTGGTGTTAGCTTTAGCTTAGCTCTTAGTCCTCCGCGCTTCCCCCGCCTTTGTTTACGATCTCGACGCCGCCTGCGAGCACTTCCGCCCGGCCGGGTAGAGTGAGCGGCCTCGGTTGTTCTGGCGATCTCAGGAAGGAGTTGAAGGTTGTTGATAAAACTGTCAGGAAGTCGCAAACCAATATCCAAAAGCTCATGTCGGGTGTACGATGTAAAGGCACAGCTGTTCTGCACGAACAGACCCGAGATGAGCAAGAAAAATACCACAAAATTGCAGAATCTGGGACCATGGGACCTAGCGTTAGTATTGGGGGCTCTCTCTTTTCCCCCCTTTTGAGCCGTTGGAAGCGGCTTCCGTAAGGGAGCTCTCTCTGAAAGTGGTACTTCTTCTCGCCCTTGCTTCGGCTAAGCGCATAGGGGATTTACAAGCGCTCTCAATAAGCGCGCATTGCATTCGTTTTGGAACCGGCAACTGCAGCGTGCGTCACTCTCCGGCCGAAATCGGGTTATGTGCCTAAAGGTCTGTCTACCCCGTTTAGAGCGCAGATCATTTCTCTGCCCGTGCTGTCTTCCGAGCCGTCGACGTCGCACGATGCCGACGCTCAGAGGGCTGTCTGCCCGGTAAGGTCGTACATTGTGAGTTTTAGCTCAAATAAATGGATGTTCAGTATAACAAAAGTACAGAGTGGTTCATATTTCCTTTAGTTAAAAACAGTAATTTCAGCAGTAAAATATCACACAGATAAATGTCTATGATCTGCATGATTACTTTGTAACATAACTGCATCCATTATCTTTGTTGAAGTAATGTTAGATTATCTATCTGTTGAAAATATGCTTATGTAGTGCTAAAAACACAACAATCATAACCAGTAAGACCATTTTCAGGCAATATGACACAGGCATGAAAAAAATACTCAAGTCATGTTTACTTGTATACTGTACAACATTTTACATCGGTATGTATGCCTCTGGCTGCATCTTTTTAGCTGCGTTTTTCAGGGACGCATCAGCGTCTTCACTGAAACAACAACAGTGGACTCATTGTCCATCAGCGCCACCTGGATTAACAGAGTGAAATAGCAGCTGACGATAATCGTTTTGCTCTTGATATGAAAGCTTGGTTCGTCAGGCACTCGTTTCGCTTTTCGCATTGCTCGCAATGTGAATGGGCCTTTCATCCTGTTGAAAAGGTTTTCACCCCCTGGCTCTTAATGCATCATGTTTCCTTATGGAGCATCAGTGAATGTTTGAAACCTTTTTAATAGTTGTGTTTGAGTCCCTTAGTTGTCCTAAGTGTGAACAGATGGATCTCAAAACCATACAGTCACTGCTGGAAGGGTTCAAATATTCAAAAGATGCTGGGAAACTGAAGAATCTGCAGGACCTGGAGGATTTTTCTAAAAAACTAATATATTTTTGTAAAATATCTTACTCAGGACAGTTCTAAATAACTGGGCATGCACTGCACCGCCAAAAATATTATTTATTATGTAAAGAAATTTTTAGCTTTGGGTATGGCACAGGATCGCGTCTTTTGTGCTGTGAGCCGGTAAAGAGAAGCAGCACGATCCGCACACACCTGCAGATGACTAGCAAATGTGTTTCCAAACATTTGTCACGTACTGAATGTTTGGCCATGTAAATATGAATTAACACTGTCTGTAAATGCACATAGTTTGTTACTTAGACTGAACTTTTCGCTGCATGATTCAAAAAATAATAAAGTAATGTAACCAAAATCACAGCATATTATCAAGTAGTTTTCCGGCACTGTGCTGGAAAAAAACATTACATTTTAAAAAGCTTCTTGATATCAGTTAGAGTTCATTAGTTCGCCTACCAATGGTATGAGAGGAACACAGCTATTACTCTCAACCAAACAAACATTACTAGCCAATCAGAAGTAACATAGGGTGGTTAAGATCCAGCTCAGCTCAGCTGTAACATTGGAGACTAAAGAGTAGCAAGCAAACGGCACGGCAGGATGGAGAGTAAGTTTATAAAGCCTGAAGCAGGGTGCAGCTGTAAAGTCTGTTGCAAAAATGATGTCTGTAGACTGTGACAAAGATTGATAACGTTGTGTTGTTTCGTCAAATCATCTAATCAGACCTCCGCGTCATGTGCAGGTGCGCGCACTAACTGCAATCGAGATATCAACGCATTTTAAACCAAAGCGGTCTGCAAGGCAATTTATGTCTAAAGCGTCTAACTTGTTTTCAAACTTTTTTCGAAACCTATTGCACCTATGGAGTTATGTCATAAACATGGTCGTTTTTGTCTGAAGTGAGTGTAAAAAGTTGAGAATCGGTTGTCAATACATTAGTGACAGCAGGCTAATATTCCTGCTATTCTATGTGGTTGATATGAATCAAACAAATGAAAGGAGAAACAGTCATTGCTGACTCCGTAACCTTTGTAGCTTTATTAGGAATTTATACAGTGAATTATACAGTTCATTTCCTAGTTTGTAGTGCAAAATTTGCCAGGAGTTTAAAATTGATAATAAATCTGCCTCCACTAATTATAAAAAAATGAATGAGCTCAAAAAAGTTATCACTTTTGCTTTTTTGAGGGCTCATTTATGCTCTACCTGTTTTGACCAACTGTGATCTCATGACTATGTGTTGTGGATGTGACTTGTATCATCACCATTAATACCTATGAAACTGATTAAATTACTACTAGATCACAAAATAGTTTACAAGAGTACAAATTCATCATAGATCTAGTCACTTTATTTTGCTCTCAATAGGACAAAAAATGTGAGTTTTCTTTTTAAAAAGTAGGACTTTTTATTATAATGATATTAGTTAGGGCCCGAGCACCAAGGGTGCAGGCCGCGAATGGCGGCCTTTCACCGAGGTGCAGAGCCCTATTGTTTCTGTGTTGATTCTTCTTATTCTTCCGGTGACGCTTTGATCGCAATTTACGATGTAAATACGATGTAAATGTTTTGTGTCTAAACATGCTCGAAAACTCACAAAACTTTGCACACGCATCAGAAGTGGCGAAAATCGGCGTCTGATAGGGGTTTCAAAATGAGGTGTGGCAAAATGACTCGATAGCGCCACCTAGAACAATTCGGCGTAGTGCCCCTCACGCTGTGTTTCACGTACATGCACCAAATCTGGTATGCTCATGAAAGACCTCAATTCACCCAACCCAAACTTCACATGTTTAAAAAGAGTCCCGTATCCATGTCAGTATTCACTTAGTCGCGCCACCAGCTGGCAACATGAAATCTGGCACCTATAAATAAATGACAAAATTCTTCTATAATTCACCTGCATTAATCTTAATAGCCAAACATTCACTGTTTTTTAAAGCAATCGGGTGGCGGTGGAATTGCTTGCTCCGATCATCACTGCTTGCAGTTTTAATTGAATTTGTTATGTTAAGCTATGTTTTATATACTGTAATGTAATCGCATAAAACTGGGTTTGTGGGTTAGAATTATGCCTTCATTTCTTTCAAGTCATTCTGTGATCCATACACACATGGCATAGCATCAAAGTTTAAAAAACGTCTGCCTGAGAAGCTCAAAAACTGCATGTTACTAGTGAGTTTCAAGTGATATAATTTTTATATGATGTTCTTTTTTGTTTAACAAATAGCCCTGCTCTGGCAACCCTGAAAAAAAGTTCAGGCTCAGGATTTTTTTTGCTTTAACCCCTGAGTTTTAAAAATAATTTTGAGGCGAGATATGGTACGTGGCACAGCATTATGTAATGTAATGTTTAACCCTCTGGAGTCTAAGGGTGTTTTGGGGCCATGGCCAAGTTTTGACATGCCCTGACATTTGTGCTTTTTTCAGTTGCTTTTAAACATATTAAAGGCGTAAGTCTGATAACACTGTAATCAGCACAAACTGGGCTAGAATAATATGTAAACAGCATGTTTATACATGATTGTGTTTTTGAGAAAACAATGTTTATGCGTGCTTACAGAAAAACTAAAAAAATGTAGTCACTGAAACAAGGTCATAAAACACATACAGAATATTGGTACTCAAGACTTTTGAGAACTGGATATTGTAGCCTAGAGTGTTTGCTTCAAAATAATTTGAAAATCATCTTGCTGACTCATTCACAGAAAACAATATACTGATTTTAATTTTCTAAGACACTTTTTGCTTCAAAAGGGCATATGCAAGAAGGTGTGAACGATCATGATCAAAGACCTGCATAATGAGCTTTTCAGTCAGGAATGTTGCTGGGCTGGAATTGCTCAAATTAGGGATTTAAAAAAATATAGGGAATTGAAAAAATGTGAGAACAAAAGAAAACATACATTTTGTTTGTAGTTTATTTATAATATAGAAAAAAATCCAGTCAGTGAATACACTGTATATAATCTATATATTCGCTAACAGAAGCTAGTTGGTAAACACTTTCACTATTTGGAAAAATATAGTCTAATCCAAAATGTTAAAAAATATATAAATAATAAAACCATGGTTAATTTACGTAAGAGATGTTGTAGGTTAATATTGCATTTAGGTTTATATCTGCATATGGCATAGTTTATAATGTTACGCGTTTTGTACAACATATTCTGAAATAGCGGATTTTAGTCTGACAATAGCCTGTTCGGAAATCATAAAGGTATAGTAATAATAAAAGACTTACTCGTAAGGAATTATATACTCTGCTGGGTCCAGTCACTCTTCAAAATGCAATTCAAAATCGTTCCTCATCTGAGTCACAATCTTCCTCTGAGGAGAAAGTCAAGTCTTCATCGCTGTCCAGAACCATCCGAAGTGCTTTTTCATTAGTGTAGCGTGCCATCATCCAAACGTGCAGATAAAGTAGGTAAATTCCATGATGAAGCTTGGCATTGTATACATTTACATTTACGCATTTGGCAGACGCTTTTATCCAAAGCGACTTACATTACATTGTACTATACATTTTGTACATTTTGTATAGTAAGCAAGTGGGGGTTAGGTGCCTTGCTCAAGAGCACCTCAGCCGATACCCGCCAGCCCTGAGAATCGAACCAGCAACCTTCTGATCATGAGTCCAACTCTCTAACCACTGGGCCACGACTGCCACATCTCGGGGGCGTGTACACAATACCTGGCTCACCTCAGATCATTACCATGTGAACAGCGCGTACAGTGGGGGCGGGATCGCATTAGCTATAATGAGGTGATACAGGAGAAACCGTACCACTCCTTACTTTCATAAGGATTACATAAAAATAAATTATTTGTTTTCGACTTGAATTGGTTAATTTAAAAGTTGAAATTTCAAGCTTTCTATACATATATTTCTCATGTCGTTGAGGCAAGTATTCGCTGAGATTTAGGTTGTTTAATTTACTTGTCTGTGAAGAGAGGTGGCAGAGACAGAGAAAGCAGAGTACACATCCTGTTTATTTTCTTTATTTTACAAAACCACAGCATTTTGTTGTTGTTGTGGGTGTATACAAATAAAGGTAGACCCTTTAAAGATTCGAATGATGTGTATTGCTCTTATCTGTACGATCAAAACTGACAAGAGTAATTTAAGTTCATTTCGACGTTATCAGGAGAAGATGAGACAAACCGCGCCGACGCGGTCTTCGACTCCAGAGGGTTAAGGAAAATGTCCTATTATTTTACTATTTGTGGCTTCTTGTGTTTTTAATATATGTTCCCCTGCATTTCCGACATTTTGCTTAAACACATTTATTTTGCGCATTGATTTTGGCTTATTTTATTTATTTATTATAAAGGTATATTCTGTTCTAAACTAATTCTGTAAATTCATGTTTAATGTTTTTCAGTGCTTAATGTTGCGCTGTACCCTTTTTAACTACCTGGTGTCATCCCCACATGCACGCACGCACACACACACACGCATGCGATTCGACTATTGGCAATACATGACAATTCTGATTCGACTATGTAAATCCTTAGTCGGGGACACCCCTAGTTTTGTGATGTGGTAACCCTGGTATAAGTGGAATAATTGATCTGTTTTGTTGTAACGCATTTCCACCTTGGTGTGTGCATTCTTTTCAAAGAATTCAACAGCCCGTCATGTCACATTTTGACTGTAAATGACACTAATAACACTGGAATTGTCTATATTATTTAATTCTTTCCGAAGGAACTCCTGCTACTCCAGCCACCCCAGCCAACATAGTGCCAAGTCTCCCAGACTGGGCATCTCAAATCTCCAACACAGACACAGTGTCTGCGGTAGCCCAAATCTTACAAAGTCCTCAGGGCCAGCAGGTCAGATTTCTCTTTTTTTTCAACAGTGCTGTGTGTTCTCTGCATTACAACCTTGTAGTGACTGGTGTGTTTTTTGCAGTTGCAGCAGCTAGTTCAGAGCTTGCAGATGCAGCAGCAGAAGCCCCAACCTTCTCTGCTGCAGGCACTGGATGCAGGTCTAGTGGTGCAGCTGCAGGCCCTGACCGCGCAGCTTACTGCAGCTGCTGCAGCCAACACACTCAACCCATTGGATCAAAGACTCTCCTCTTTTAACAAGGTGAGAACAGATACTCTTCTCCTTTATAGGTTTATAAAGGAAATGCCTTTTTCACATTCTCATTTCAGTCCCAAGATAGGATTTTAGCTTAATCCCCACATAACTTTTTCAGTCTCTGCTGTGAAACTTAACTTTCTTTGCCCTTATTTCTTACTTTGTTTTTGCAGAAGATTTTGGGTCAGTTCGATTTTGGCAGTGAGTCAGAGCGCTGCGAGGATTCTAAAAAGGATGCCGCATCTCAATTGTATGTCTTTTGCTGAGTTTTTTTTAAAAATGTGTTTGTTCAGATAATTGCATCAAAATCCACTTAAATATGTCTCGCATCCCTGCCACCTTTTCAGGGGCATCTTAAAGGAAAATGGAAAGTTATTTTAATTTATGATGCCAGATGTACCAGATTTATATGACTTCCTTAAGTTAAACACAAATAATTGTATATGAAATCTATCCATCATTAAAGTAATTCAAATGACTCCAGTTGACTAATGTATGTCTTCTGACATGAAAATAACATGTTTGTGAGAGCATGTGATTAATATTTTGAACTTCTATAACGATCAATACGTCACATATTAAGTTGAATCTTACTGGTTTCACATATCGGTGACTGGTTGTCATGACAGTTAATTAAGAGAGTTGTGTACTAGTTTTAGTAAAAACCAGTTTCTTAATCTAAAGCACGAGCACACAATTTTAGTCTCTGTTTTGTTTTGTCTACATTGTAGACCTGTGGTGGCTGAATCAATCAATAGCTCAATATTCCATCAGCTGGCTGAACAGCTTCAGCAGCAAAACCTTGAGCAATTCCAGAAGCAACTGATGGAGCACCAACAGCATCAACAGAAGGTAAGAGATTATCTGATGACTGAAAATAATAAGGTTAATTGGTTCATACATTTATAATTATTCATCAATGGAAAATTTGATATCTGACAGTCTATGAACATGGAGAGTCAGGACACCATCTTTGGATCTGAAAATTCTGCCCCTCCAGGCCAGAGCAGTGCCTCTTCTCAGCTCCCAGAACAAGAGGCAAAATTAGATGACTGTATTGATAACCAACAACAGGCAAGTTCAGATATCAGTAATTGGTTAAGAGAAAAAGATTTGCTGTTGTTTACCATTTGTAAATTCAGCAGGATATGGATATTGATGAGGGTCAGGATACTGTAGAAGAGGAACTTTTTGAGTCGGAGGAGAAAAAAACCAACAGCACTCGTTCAAGGACACGATCAAGATCTCGCTCCAGGTTTAAGTTGTGATATTTTTTTAAAAATTTTTTATAAAACTCACATGTATTGTTAGAGCTCACTTGTTTGTCTTTATATTCTTTAATCATAAGTAGAAAACAGAGTTTTTATATAAATCTATTTACACCCCAGGTCCCCTAAGAGAAGGAGGTCAAGGTCACGCTCTGACTCAAGGAAGCGTAAACACAGGAAGCGGTCACGCTCTCGGTCAAGGGATAGAAAAAGAAAGTCTTCCCGTTCTTATTCCAGTGAGCGACGAGCACGGGAAAGAGAAAAGGAACGTCAGAAAAAAGGGCTTCCTCCTATCCGCTCAAAGTTTCTAAGCGGTTAGAATTTTGTTTTTCAATTCATTGCTTTTCTTCAATGTAGCAAGAAGGAGATCTTAGGCAGTATCTGAGCTTCTGTTTGAAATGCAATGAAAGTGAATTAAGGTTTTAAAAGCTCTGTACAAGTGCTTCACATGACTGCTCTATCCAACGTTTTCTAAAGCTAGTCCGCAGCTCTGTATGAAATAAAAAAATATTTAAAGGCAATATTCACTGAAATCCAAGGTCCCAGATCTCATCTGTGCTTGTGTTTAGTGCAGAAATGCACTTGTATATCTGTTGCATCTGATTGTATGACACGTGACCAACCACAAGATAATAGAAAATGAAACCACAAAGAAAATTTAAGAGCAACAGTGACAGTGAAAATGCTGTTTAAGATCATTATTTTGCAGAAGACAAGTAACTAATACAGTGAAATCTAAATGGGAGGACAAAATATAGTGTGTATGAGTGTTTGCAAAACAGTTACTCTACTAGTCACTTTTTATGCTTTTTCTCACAGTTTGCAGTACTACTCTCTGGGTGGGCCAAGTGGACAAGAAGGCCACCCAACAAGATCTTACCAACCTTTTTGAAGAATTTGGACAGATTGAATCTATCAATGTAAGTGGAATCTTTGCATGTGCACTTAGAAATGTCAACTCTGCAATATGCAATCATCCTTAAATCTGTTATAGAAATCTGTTTCCCACTTTTGGAAGTTTTTTTGTGATTTCTAATCCTGTGCAAATTTGCCATTAATATTACAGTTGCCTGAGGTAAAATAATTTTACCCCACCTCCCCATGCAAAACTAATTCCGTCTGAATAGGGCTTTAAAGAGTACATGGCTTGTGATTTTAAAGGCCTACTTTGGTTTATGGAGTGTCTGACACTAGGTTTATGTACTAGGTCTTGCGTGTCGTTGCATTGTGCTGGGTGTATGAAAGGCATCATGGTCGTCTTGTGTGAAACATTGTGATGATATCAAAAGTGACTGTTTTCGCACTGTTTCGCCAATTAAAATAGTTGTAAACAAAGCAGAACTGTTGTGTTTCTCTGAGCAACACAAAGTTTGTAATTTTGTAAAGACCTGTTTAGACAAGTGAATCTCAACCTTTTTAAAATATTTATTCAGTGACAAAAGATGTTAAATACATTGCATAATTGAGAAAAGAACATGCCGATTTTCATAGGCTGATACAAGAGTTGACTATATCTTGATTGTTTTTGGCAGTACATAAGAATGTCCGTCAAGTTTAAGGCTTTACTCACTGTCACTCGGCTTGACAGTTTGTGTGTGAACTGCACCAAGTTTAAGGTAGCAGCTCAGGTCACATAACCAAAAACACACACTAAAGTGCATCAAGTATTTAGTCCAACTGTGGTAAATTCAGTTGATTGGACATGATTTGGAAAGGGACACACCTGTCTATATAAGGTCCCATAGTTAACAGTGCATGTCAGAGCACAAACTAAGCCATGAAGTCCAAGGAACTTGTTTGTAGACTTCTGAGACAGGATTGTATCGAGATAAATATATAGGGAAGAATACAGAAAAATGTCTGAAGCATTGAAGTCACAGTAAACACAGTGGGCTCTATCATCTGTCATCATCATAGAGTTGGGGAGAAGGGCCTTAGTCAGGTCACATTACATACTGCACCCTTTATTGTGTTATCAGCATGCTCATGTATTTGTTTTTTTAAATAAACAGACGTGACAGTAAAAATAATCAGGCACCTGTTTCAAAAAGGGCAAAGGCAAACAAGCAGGCAAGACACAGGCATTCCACCATGTCATGGAAAAAAATCTGACTGATGATATGACAGTTTCACAGACTGCGATTCCTTTTACAAACCATACACCCTTTTTTTAAAGGGCCGCAAACCCGGGTGTATTCCCCAATGTAAAAATAGTCCCTGTTATCCCCAGAATGTGTCTGTAAAGTTCCAGCTCAAAATACACCACAGATCTTTTATTATAGAATGGGAGATACTGCCAAAAAATAAGTGTCCCAAGCTTGTAGCATAATACTCAAAAAGACTTCTAATTGTAATTTTACATTTACATTTATGCATTTGGCAGACGCTTTTATCCAATGCGACTTACATTGCATTGCATTGTACTATACATTTGTACATTTTGTATAGTAAGCAAGTAGGGGTTAGGTGCCTTGCTCAACGGCACCTCAGCCGTTACTCGGCAGCCCTAAGAATCGAACCAGCCTGGTCATGAGACCAACTTTCTAACCACTGGGCCACGACTGCCCTGTATAATTTTTTTATAATTGCTGTCAATAGTGCTTTAACAAAGTATTGAGCAAAGGCTGTGAATGTGTTTTTTTTTAATTTGCAAAGATTTCAGACAATTTTCTTTTACGTTTTCAGTATTGTTTGTAGACGTTTGAGAAAAATAATGAATTTAATCCAATTTGGAATAAGGCTGTAACGTAACAAAATGTGGAAAACAAATTAAGCGTTGTGAATACTTTCTAGATGCACTGTATTTGTTTGTGGGAAACTGGCCAAAAATAGGTGTCCCACACTTTTAGCATCATACTTAAAAGGACTTCTAGTTGTAATTGCTGTCAAAGGTGCTTTAACAAAGTATTGAGCAAAGGCTGTGAATACGTATACTGTATGTATGTGATATTTTTCTTTTTTTCTTCTCTTGCAAAGATTTCAAACAAACCTCTTTCACGTTCTCATTATAGGGTATTGTTTGTAGACGTTTGAGAAAAATTATGAATTTAATTAATTTTGGAATAAGGCTGTAACATAAAATGTGGGAAAAATGAAGTGTTGTAAATACTTGATGCACTGTATTTGTTTGCTAGTTTTCACCACAGTCCAATGAAAAAGAGATTACAAACCTCCTCCATAAGTCACATTAATGCATGTCTAAATAAACACATTGATTCATGGACTCAAGTCTAATATTTTTCAGCTGAAATATTTGTCCGAGTTTGAATATGCCTTGAATCTTTTTCCTGGTAGATGATTCCTCCCAGAGGCTGTGCTTACATCTGTATGGTGCATCGACAGGATTCATACCGTGCCTTACAAAAACTGAGCACTGGTTCCTACAAAATTGGCTCAAAGGTCATTAAAGTAGGTGGAAAATTGTCTTGCATTGTTTTTTTTGCTCCAGGATGTGTTATGTGTGTCTGACAAATACACTGTGTCTAGATCGCCTGGGCACTAAATAAAGGTGTTAAACAGGAGTATAAACAGTTTTGGGATGTTGACCTTGGAGTCAGTTATATCCCATGGGAGAAGGTCAAATTAGATGATCTGGATGACTTTGCAGAGGGAGGCATGATTGACCAGGAAACGGTCAACAGTGGTGAGAACAGTTTTTTTTTTCTTCTAAAAGCTGAAACTTCAGAAATTCATGTTAATGAATATGTGAATAAATGAGCTGGGCAAGTGCTATGTAGAGTGCTTTAACATCTGATTCTTTAATTTGTTTTTATTCCTATGCAGAATGGGAGGCTCAAAAGAATGTTGAGGCAGCCAAAGAGTGTCAAAGTCAGTCTATCACAGCTGAAGCCAGTACAACCAACAACGCACCCAGCGAGGCCTTTACACAGCCCGTCACCATGATGCCTCTGCCGGTATGATTTTAGAGCTTATTAAAAATGTGTGATGAAACACAACAAACATTTGTTATTCCACAATATACTTTCCTCTGGTTGGGTTTAATTTAGTTTTTAAATTGGGTCTATATGTCTGTATCTTAGAAAAGCTCTAGAGAAAACAAGTCCCAAGATTTATCTTGAGAGAGCACTTTAAAAGTTCTACATAACAAAACCTAAAGTAACTTTTTTTTTATTGTGATTAAGTGCTGATGTGTGTCGTGCAGTAAGGTATTTTCTACAGTAGGGGTGTGCAAGATATATTGTGTGCGATATTATTGTAAATCTTGATTTAACGATGTGCGAAATCATATTATCGAGTATGTCACGCGTTTTTAAGCTCCACTAAAAACAGCACTCAGTGTTCACAAATACTTTAGTCGAGCACTGCGCATGCACATTTTAGCTGATTTTAGCGGAGTAGACAGCATCAGGTGACGTGATGTTACTCGAGGAGGTAATTTGTGTTTTCCTGATGAGTACTGTCAGTTCTGAAGAATTAATCCATATAGACTTGATTTCAAAGCCGCAATGCAAAGCTCTGATGTGGGAACAATAAGGCTTAAATCCGAATGAGAACATGCGTGAACGAGCCATTCGACTTTGTTTAAAAACAGTTGCAAAGGAAAGAGCAATACAACTAACTTAATATAAAATATAAGCATCCCACACAAGTTTGCTTTTGGTTGGCTACTTCCTATTACAGTGTGCTGATTGCTTTCTATGCTGCAGTGCACAGTTCACCGTACACCAGTGTTGTGTTTCCAGGGCTTTAGAGTGCGACCTAATTTCTCAATGGTGCGATAAAAAAATCTGAGGTCGCACCGGTGTGACCAGTTGTTCGAGGGACAAAAAGTCTCCCTGTGGTTCAACAGCAGACACACATTAGTCCCATATTGTGGTCTAAACCAATCAGAGATAGTGAATTCTCTGATTAACCGTGGTCCAGATATTCCTGTACGTGTGTGCACATTTGAAAATGCGTGCGCTGCCAGACAGAGAGAGGTGAGTAGCCTAGACCCGTCAGATAAACCGAGTGGATGTAGTCGTGGATGATGAGAGAAGATGAAAAGAACAATTGACTGCAAAGCATACCAGTTTTTCTGCGACCGCCAAACTCAAATGTATATATACATCTCTCAGATGTGTGTGTGTGTGTGTGTGTGTGTGTGTGTGTGTGTGTGTGTGTGTGTGTATATATATACATATATATACACATATACATTTGTGCGTTATAAATGTAATGCCCCGAAATGTTATATTGCGCATGCGGTACTTCCAGTCACTCCATTTCGCCCTTGCTTCAGCCATTATCTATCAGTGCCCTGCCCCCGTAATGCGCAGGTGTAGAGCGGCACGCGCAATTTTGCACATTCAATGCTAAAGATGAAGCAGAAGGATCGACAGAGCAAACAAAAAAAGAAAAAGGATCGACAGAGCAGACGAGTGAAGCGCTCACTTTTGCAAATAAATAAATATGTTTTGGCTGCAGAATGCAAGAATTTCCATGGCTAAGGTACAATACAGCAAAGAGAACGAAATATGTTGCTTGTAGCCTATTGTATGCAGTGTGAAGCTAATGCAGAAAACAACATTTGAAACAGTGTGTTTAAACTTAGCACTATCGGCCTACTATTGTATAAAGCTCTCCAACAATTCACATACAAAATGTTAGACATAACATTAAATAATTTTTATTTGTCAGTCGTTACGGATAAAAGCCAAACATATGTATCAATACAGACTTCAGTTCTCTTTGGATGCGCACCCCAGACAGTCAGAGCGCAAAATACTAAACTGAGTTCTCTTTCATGTATTCTTACTTTAAAAAGGACATACACAAAGTACGTCAAAATTCCCATATTAGCAAGTTTCCTTGTAAAAGTAGTCCCTTTCATGAACATAAACAGTTGTGAAACACATGTGTCGCAGTTTAGATCCGTATATCTATATACTCGCTCTTAAAGGGGCAGCAGCATAATAAAAATTTCTTGTTTATAATGTTCATCAAACAACAAAGGACGACCCTCAAAACACTCAATGACATTAAAGGAATTTAAAGGAAATAATTTTGTTAAAGATGTGCTTTAAATATGGTTGAAGTGTTGAAAGAGAGTTTGAGTATAAACAATAATTTATATTAATTTGTAATTAATGTATTGGTGTATTTAACACGTTTGGATGTAGTTTAGTGAATAGTTTTTCTTGTCTCACCCTATAACTCTGGTGCTACCAAATTTAGGGCTGGTGCTACCAACTGTATAACTTGGTGGCACCAGTGCCACCTCTCTGAAATGTTAGTCTAGAGCCCTGCAATATTGTCTATATGGACAGCGATTAAAAAAAGTGAACTTGTAAAACTGCGATGCGTTAAATGCGATGCGGTCGAAAATTTGGGTGCACCTAACTTTTGTGCTGGTGCACCTAAGAAAAAAAGTTAGCCGCACCAGTGCAACCAGTGTCAAAAGTTAGTCTAGAGCCCTGGTTTCTGCTTGAGTGATTTCGTTTAAAGACTGTTTCCTTAAAGGGACAGTTTACTCAAAATATCATCTTTTCTGTTCATTCAAATATAATGTATTCTAACATTGTTTATTTACCCTTATGATGTTGAAAACCTGTATATGACTCTTCTGTTATTCTTTAAATTATATTCTTTTATATAATTTAAGTTAAGTTCAGCACAATTATTAGTCACAAAGGTTGACATGAGAATAAGTGAATTATGACAGGATTTGATGAGAAACTCTTTCTCATTCTCTATTAATAATATCAACAATAGATATCCTGCTAACATGTAAGATGGAGCTAGTACAACATAAGACTTTAGGATGCAAAATATTGCCTGCATATCGTTATCGGGAAATCCCAGAAAATATCTAGATATAATTTTTTTGCCAATATCGCACACCCCTAGTCTACAGTAATATTAAACCAAAACGGCCATTACTTAGTTTGCATAATCACAAATTTAGTCATCATTTAATATACAATGTGGCAAGTTTTTAATCATTTCTTTAATCAAATAGGAATCACATGACCCTGCCTGTAAAAACCCAGCTGATGTCATTTTTTGTGATTTGTAAGTAATAAAATTAGTAATCATTATGAGCAATAGTAAATGTAATAAAGCCAACATACAAATGAAATAAACAGCACTTTTCAGGAGTTACAGGTTGGTTTATGAGTGGTTATCAGGTACAGAATTTGAATAAAGTAATCAAATGTACTGTAGAATAAAGTAATACTGTAATGTGGTCTGGGAAAACCTGTCGGATGTCGCACAAGGACATTTTCAGGACGATCAAAAAATAAGTCAAATGAGTTTTTTTGTCAAAATTGGGATTTCATTAAATTGTTATTCTATAATATCATGTCTATCTATTGCCTCTGAAAATATCTTGGCCAAATTCACTTGTTTATTACTGAAAAATGGCGATTTATCGTGGCAAGCTGAAGTAAATTAAAACAAAAAATTGAGCCCTCTCTCTTCTCGAAAAGCCTGACTGCTGAAAGAATGTAATGTAGGCCTACTCTGTATACCTAAACAAAACTTCTGTCCACAGAAAAGTGTCTTTTAACATTAAAAGCCAAAAATACGAATAAACGAAAACTGTTGAATTTTTATGTGCTACACTGCAAAAAATTTTAAAGAAAAAAATCCATGCAAGGAATGCTGACTGACGCTGACAGATAATCATTTAAGTTCACGTCTCTCCTCCAAACTCCGCCCACAAAGCTGACTGTTCTCTCAGAAGGCGCACTCGTGGCAAAGATGCACATAACATACTCTGACAAGTTGTTTAGTACAGGGACCTGTGTGCACGTGACCACTGTATGATGTCAGAGGATGTCGCAAGCGGAGGGGCTACTGTCAGACCGTCTGCTCCTGTCTGAAGTACACCGGATTCGCTTAATAGGACTAGGTGTTATAATCCCGATATTCAGCACAGTTTAATTGTTCAGTTAGACATTTCCCACGCTTTAAGCGTGACAGAGGACCAGTCAAGAACATGGATAAGCCAAGGTGACAGCAGCTGACAATGACTTTGTAGGTTTTCCATCAATGCAACACGTCATCAGTTGTGTACGTCAGCCTCATTGGGTGTTTCGGCCCTTTACCACAAGACACCCTCAGCCAAGGGAGGCCCAGCCCAGGTTGATCAGACCTGGGTGTGTGTTGCATTGTTGCATGATCATTGTCAGTGCATACTGTGTCCATCCGCTTCAACCACAGCCAGTGGCTGCTTCTTTTAGCGACTTTGGATAGTTCATGATTACACTCTGCTGGACCTGTGATTAGTGGCTGCAGCTTCAACAACATTTACTTTGCTGGTAGTTCAGTGACATCACACTTCAATGCAACCATACAAGCCAATCCGATGGCTAAGGCTGTCCTAGCCCCACTGGCACCATTAATGCATGCTCAGTGCCCTCGGTTTTGTATGGCATAACAGCACCAACACAACCACACACGCCCAACCGTTGGCTAAGGCTGTTCTAGCCCCACTGGCACCATTAATGCATGCTCCGTGCCCCTGGTTCCGTATGACATAACATACAACACAAAACAAGACACCAAGGTCATTTGGCAGCCCAGACTTTGTCTATCCGTTTCAGCCACAGCCAGTGGCTGCTTCTCTCAGCAACAGTAGCAAGTTCTTTGACTACCTTCCGTTGGATCTGTCCTCTAATCCCAACTTCTTTAAGCAGTCTTGTAGTGGAATTGGCCACAAAGCCCCTGCAACCCACTTCCACCGGAAGCACTTTCGCTGTTCAGCCCTGCTCTTTTGCCTCAGCTGCTAAGTTGGCATACCGGAGATTCTTCCTTATGAAGGCTTCATTAATGGCCTCTTCTCAAGGTACTGTCAACTCAACTATGATGACGGTCCTGCTGGAGTTAGACCAGAGAACCATGTCCAGCCTCAGATTGGTCGCTACAATTTCCACGGGGAAAGTAAGTCTGTGGTTTAGGTCAACTCTCATTTCCCAATCCCTGGCTATATTGAGCAGGCCTAAGACTGGGCATAAGGGCTTGGTCTGCTTTTTCTGCCCTTCCCGAATAAAGGGCTGCCTTTTAAGCAAGTTGGTATCAGCATTTTGGGGATGGCATTTGCTGCCACTCTCTTGGTCTCTAGCGCTGCAGCCAAGCACTTTAGCGCTTGATTGTGGCGCCATGTGTATCTCCCCTGTGTCAAGCTCTTCTTACAACCTACTAGTGTGTGTTTAAGATTTGCTAGCTGCACACAGGTGGCAGGCTGGATCTTGTTCACACCATACATGCAAATGTGTTGGTGAGGGCAGCACATCATATGTGGCTCTGACGATGAAGCTTAGTCTGTTTGTTTTCAAACTCCAAAGGTCACTCCAAGGGATTTTGTGCCATTCAATGCCTTCCCATCTCATCCAGCGGCCTTGCTGGGCTTGAGAGACTGCTCTTGCGCATCTACTTGCTTCCTCTTGATGTCTTACCTCCTCCACTACCAGGTGACGCTGTTCCTTTGGTGTAGCTTTTTGCCATGTGGGTGTTCTTTGACCCAAACCAAGCCCCCTCTCTGCCATGTTGGACTTGTCCTACTATGTCCCTGTCTAGGGCTGCCTTTGCCTCCGCTACCGCTGTTACTGGGTTTAATTTCCTCCCAGTTGCTAATGATGGAGCGGCTCTTCTTACATAGGGATCACCCGATTCTTTGAGCGTCATCTCCAGCCTTGTTTTGGTGCATTTATACTCTTCAACAAGGCTTGAAATGGGAAGAGAGAGAGCTTCATTCCCATACAGCCCTATATTGCTAAGGAATCTCGTTAGCCCAAGCCATTTCCTCACTTGTGTATTCACCAATCTCTCCAGTTGCTTGGTATGATATAACGTGAGCTCATACATTGACATTGGCCACATCAAACATGGCAACAAGCCAAATTGGAAACACCAGAGTTTCAGCTTCCCAGGAAGAGCTGTATTATTGATTTTATTGAGTCCGCTGACTGTCTCTTGCCTAAGTTGTTCCACCTGTTTGGTGTCTTTAAGGTCTGCGGTGTACCATCGTCCAAGGCTTTTGATGGGCTTGTCTGTGACCATTGGTATCGGCTCGCCCTTTATACAGAACCTATCGTTGGTAAGCCGGCCCTTGACAATGAAGATGCTGTGGGATTTGCTGGGTTTGATCTCCATTTGTGCCCAACTGATGTTCGCTTGCAGCTTATCCAACAAACACTTTGTGCATGCCTTGGTAGTTGTGATGGTTGTCATATCATCCATGTATGGCCTGATGGGAGGTAGGCGCAACCCGTTTTTTAAATGCTCTCCTCCAACCACCCAACGCGACGCCCGGATTATTAGTTCCATTGCCATAGTGAAAGCCAGTGGTGAAATGGTGCATCCTGCCATTATGACATCTTCCAGCTTTTGCCAAGTGGTGGTGCTCTCCTGCATAGTAATACTGAATTGGAGATCCTGGAAATATGCCATAATCAGCTTTGTTATCTGCTCTGGAATATGGAAGAAGTCAAAAGTTGTCCACAGAATCTTATGAGGCACTGATCCAAAAGCATTGGCAAGGTCTAGAAAAACCACATGCAGGTCTTTCTTCTCCTTTTTTGCTGTTTGCAGCTGGTGCCAGATGATATTAGCATGTTCCAAACATCCTGAGAAACCCATGTATGCCTGCCTTCTGCACTGAAGTGTCGACAAAGTTGTTATTCTTCAGGAATGCTGAGAGTATATGAGCCACCACGCTAAAGAAAATCTTACCTTCCACATTCAAAAGGCTAATTTGGCGGAACTGGGTGTGTGTTGCATGATCATTGTCAGTGCATACTGTGTCCATCCGCTTAAACCACAGCCAGTGGCTGGTTCTTTTAGCAACTTTGGATAGTTCTTGATTACGCTCTGCTGGACCTGTGATTAGTTACCGACCGGTAAAGACGCTTTCATTCGGAAAGTTACTGCTGCGCTGCGGGTCCTGTGTCGTGTCTTTCACTGACAGTTTAAAATGCTTCCACACACTGCCGACACTTTTGCTGCATTAATAGTGTGTGCGTCTCTCTCCACACTGGGTGCTGCTTGATCACATCAGACGTCTTGTTTGGTAAAATGTATTTCACAGAACATGCATATTTCTCTTTTCTGCCGAATATTTTCGGTTGCTGAACATTCGGTGCATTTTATTCAAACTGTTTTTTTTATATTTCAACGCTAGGAAATGTTTTCAGTATTAAATTGATAATAGAGTAAGTCTTTTACCACAGTAAAGTGATTTGACTTGTGCTTTTATTTTCATAACGGAATATATTATAAATATTCTCCAAATTCTCAACTCAATTTTATTTAGATTTGATTCAACTTTATTGTCATTAGACATGTACAAGTACAAGGCAACAAAATGTAGTTTAGGTCTAACCAGAAGTGCAATAAGCAAGTGCAGGATATACAGTTGTGCATAAATAGAGGGTAAAGCAAAAATTATGAAGAATTTACAAGTGGGAATGTACTATGAACATTATATACAGATGTCTATTTACTAAAAACAGAAATTTACTGATGGAAATGTACAATATAGATTAAACTATGCAGAACAGTAGTGCAAATAAATATAATGTGTGCATAAATTATGGACAGCAGCTATTAAGTTAAAGTAAACAGTGCAGTAGATAGAGTTATTGCAGTATTCAGTACATAGTACTGGAGTGCAAATGATGAGTATAGTATAAATAGTCCGGTAGAGCAAGTAAACATGTAGTACATGTGTAGACAGTCCAGTCGTGTGCTTGACAGGCCTGTAGTGCAATAAACAAAACAATATAGCAGCATTAAGTTAGAGGTATATGAGGGGTTGTGGAATCAGCGGGGGGTAGAGTTCAATAGGCAGGCAGCTCTGTGGAAAAAAAGCTGTATTTCAGTCTGCTAGTCCTTGTTCGGAGGCATCCGAGGCGCCTGCCGGAAGGCAGGAGAGAAAATAGTCTGTGGGCGAGTGAGAGGTCCTTAAGAATACTGCGAGCTCGATGCAGACAGCGTTTCCTCTGGATATCCTCAATGGCTGAAAGTGGAGTCCCTGTGATGCGTTGGGCGGTTTTCACCACCCGCTGCAGTGCCTTGCGCTCTGCAACAGAGAAGCTCCCATACCAGGCTGTGACACAGTTGGTTCAGATGCTCTCTACTGCGCAGCGGATAGCTGAAGACAGTTGGTTCTTCTTCAGAGTCCTTAGGAAGAAGAGGTGCTGGTGAGCCTTCTTGACCAGGCTGGAAGTGTTGGTGGTCCAGGACAGGTCCTCCGAAATATGGGTCCCCAGTTCACCAATGACCGTACATTAGCAAGGAAAATGCTGGGTAAAGAGAGCTGGTGTGGTGTTAGCTTAGCTCTTAGCCCTCCGCGCTTCCCCCCCACCTTTGTTTACGATCTCGACGCCGCCGGCGAGCACTTCCGCCCAGCCGTGTAGGGTGCGTGGCATCGGGTGTTCTGGCGATCTCAGGGACGAGGCAAAGATTGCTGATAAAACTACCGGGAATGCGCAAACCAATATCCAATAGCTCACTCCGGGTGTACGATGTTAAGCTGTTCTGCACAAACTGACCCGAGATGAGCAAGAAAAACACTGCATAAATGCAAAAACTGGAGAGACCCTGAGCCTCGCGATGTGCACGCGCCGCCATCTTGGATCTATACGTTTTCACACAATTCTAAAGACCTCTAATAGGTTTGTCTCATTTATAAAGCACTTTCAACACAAGTGGAACCAAAGTGTTGTACAAAAAAATAGAATAAAAACAAGCATAAAACCAAAAGACAAAAAGCAATAAAAACACATAGGACCAAACGACAAACACACAACAACAATCTACAAAACATTTCCAAATGCTAAGGAAAACAGATAAGTTTTAGCGCACTTTGAAAAGCACTAAAAGTAGGAGATGATTGACAGACAATGGAAGGTCATTCCAAAGCCTGGGAGCTGCGACAGAGAAAGCCCGATCACCTTTGCATTTAAGGCGAGATCGAGGAACCATAAGGTTTAACTGATCATCTGACTGCAGAGATCTGTTGGATTGATACAAACAAATTAAATCAGAAATGTTCTCAGGTGCTGAATCATGCAAAGCTTTAAAAACATACAGCAGCACTTTATATTGGATTCTGAATTGTACAGGTAGCCAGTGTAGTCTTTTTAGCACAAGAGTAATATGCTCTCTCTTTTAATACCCGTTAAAAGCCTAGCAGGTGAATTTTGAACAAGCTGCAGGTGAGAGAGATGCATGACTTACACCCAGATACAATGATTTACAGTAATCCAGGCAGATGACACAAAAGCATGTACAACTTTCTCCATGTCCTCAAAAGAGAGGATAGACTTCAGTTTGGATATACATCTAAGATAAAAAACTGTTTTTTACAACTGCATTTATTTACCGGTCAAATTTGAACTCCAAGTCAAAAAACACCAAGATTTTTCACACTGGTAAGTTTTTTTTCCCTGGGAACAATCCCAGGCAATCATAGACATCCTTCACACATTCCTTTTTACCAAAAAAGATCAACTCAGTCTTAGAAAGTTGTGTGCCAACCAACACTTAACCTCAACCAGACATTCATACAGCGATTGAATAGCAAATTTATCCTCATGTTTCAATGGTAAATAAACTTGGGAGTCATCAGCATACAAATGATAACAGATACCCTATTTTTCTAAGATTTAACCTAAAGGCAGCATGGTCCCAAAATAGAACCCTGAGGGACCCCACACAAAAGAGGGGCAGCAGTTTGAAGAATAGTTTCCTAGGTTGACTGGAAAAGTCCTACCATTTAAATATGAGGAGAACCATTTCAAGGCTAAGCCCTGGATGCCAACGTCATTTCTAAGGCGATCAATAAGAATCTTATGATAAACTGTGTCAAATGCAGCAGTTAGATCTAACAATAATAGAATGACACAGCTATCAGAATCAACACCACATAAAATGTCATTAGAGACCCTCAAAAGAGCAGACTCTGTACTATGTCCGGTTCTAAATCCTGACTGGAATTTATCTCAAATTTTGTTCTTCACTAAAAAAAAATCATTAGGCTGTACGAGCACTATCTTCTCCAAAATCTTTGATATAAAGGGCTATTTTGAAATTGGATGAAAAGTATTTATGTTAGAGGGATCTAATCCAAATTCTTTGAGAAGTGGCTGGATAATTGCATGCTTAAAGCTAGCAGGAACAACACCACTTAACAGGCTACTATTCATAATAGATAGAATACTAGGACCACTGCAATAAATTACCTCTTTAAACAAACGAGAAGGAATCACATCACAAGGTGACCTAGTAGGCTTCATATGTGCAATTTCATCTTTTAACTGAGGAAGAGAAACAGGCATAAAACAAGTCAATTGATTTGAAAGGTCAAAAGAGGTAGTAAGTTTGCTAATAACCGTAGGAAACTGAGATCTAATTCTGACAATCTTATCAGTAAAAAAGTTTAAAAACTTTTCACATGCATCAATATAAGGAATGAATGAAGGAGTGGCAGCAGGATGGAGCACAGTAGACACATTTACAGTAGAAAAGAGTACTCTAGAGTTGTGACAGTGATTAGAAATAATATCAGAGAAATAATTAGTTCTAGCTGATTTAATGGCTCTTTGGTACTCACTCAAACAGTTCCTCAAAATCTCATAAGAAACCTGCAGTTTATCCTTCAGCCATTTTACGTTCGGCTTGTTATTACACTGCTGTCCAAGGGCACGAGTAGTGCTATGCCAAGGCTGTTTCATGACTTTTTTCCCTTTTTTAACTAAAACTCTTTAACTCCCATACAGGGAGAAAGAAATGCAATGTAGTTACAGGAGAAACCTCAAAAACAGAGGAGAATTTACTAGCAGTGTAAGGAGTGAGTACACGAGAAACAACAGAGGCAGAAACATTTTCACTTGGAACACTACATGGAAAATTAGGGCAAAAAAAGAAGTCTTGTGGTCAGAAAACACAGTGTCAACAATATTTATACTACCAACTGAAAACCCTAAAGATAAAACAAGGTATTTAAAGATAAATTCCGTTCCTGAAAATTATAGCATTCAGCTGACTTCAGATGGCCATAACTTTTGTTACATACAAGATATTAGCGAAATAAAAACTTTGATTTGGAAAGGGCTTAGAAACCATTGGAATATTTCCAATTATATAACAAATGTAAGTAAAACCTTATTGAAGTTACAAGTTTAATCGGTGAGGAGCAGTGAATTTTTTCTTAATAAACACAGATGTTTATTGTGCTGCTCTCCCTTTAAGAGCTAGTGCACAGATCATGGATGATAGACACGCATTTTGCTTTCCTAATGTTTACGTTCACTTCTAGACATAACAATACTTTTACAAGGATACTTGCTAATATGGACATTTTGACATAACTTTATATGGATCAGTGGTGGACGAAGTACACAAATCAAGTACTTGAGTACAAATACGTATAATAAAATACGATTTTTTTTAAATTACGTAATGTTAGCATCAGATAGCTAATTAGCTAGACAGTTAAAAGGATAGTTCACTCAAATAGTTCTGTCATCATTTACTCTTGTCATTTCAAATTTGTACACATTTCTTTGCTCTGCAAAACACAAAGGAAGATATTTGGAAGAATGTGAGTAACCAAACAGATCTCACCCCCCATCATAGTATTTATTTTCCCTGCTATGGCAGTAAATGGGGGTTAAGATCTGTTTAGTTACTGACATTCTTCCAAATATCTTCCTTTGTGTTCAGCAGAACAAAGAAATGTATACAGGTTTGAAATTACAAGATGGTGAGTAAATGATTACCGAATTTTTGGGTGAACTTTCCCTTTAACATCAGCTAACAATATCGTTTGATTTTCAGCATGGTTATGAGTAAACATTTATGTTTATTAACTCTTATTTTGGTTTGTCTTTTTCATTTTGAGCTAAAACTGCTTGTACTATGATTTTACTCCAAATGTATATAGCAAATGGCTTTGTCAGGGTGGCCGCATTTTACACCAACTGTTGTGGGAAACAAAAACATAACGTGTTTATAGATGAGTCGATACACAAACACGTTTTTACAACGTGCACATTGTATTTATAAGCGACAGGACAAATGTGTCATGTGTTTAAAATGTGATAACATGACCTATTATACATGCAGCCCAGTGTAAAGTGACTTCACCTGATGTCTTCTGCAAATTCTGTTGAAAAATAAAACTAATCCACAGCATTTTCAGCGGCTCACTGGAAGTAGTCCAGTGTGAAAACAAGGGAGGACAGTGTACAACTCTATGAGGGCGGAGACAGCAGAGTCCATCAGCAGTCATGGGCAGGTCTTAATCAATGTAATGTCAGTTTATTGAGAGAATCCCAACAGCTTGTACAAGAGGACTGTTTAGGATTATTGGGGATTTAAAACAAATTAATGGGTGTATTTTTACTCTCCTGACACACAGTTATGTTTAAACGGCATTTAAAAGTGCATTTTCTGGATTAGTGGCCCTTTAATAAAACTGATACAACAGCAGGGAAGATGAACGTGCATGCAGTATTTTAATCTGTTATTTTAATGTTTCGTTTTTTGACCTAAAACCTACACAGGCATTACGTGAATGTGTCTGCATTCAAGCATTTCAGTGTGCTTAAACCAATTGCCCTTAAAATCAGATTTAGTTTACAAACAACTGGCAGTTGCGACTTAAATATGTTTTACAGTTACAATAATTAATCCTAAAATTCCACATTAGTAATTTTTCGCAGCATCAGTCGCGCGTGCACTTGTTTAGACTTGTGAATTTAGTTTGCTGCTGGAGACTCACTCTGAACGGATCGTTTGAAATAGTGAATTGTTGACTCGAGAACAGCTCCAATCGGATCAGTCCATTTGTCGAATGATTAATTTGGTGCGATTTGACAACCGATTTAACAGGTTTATTGAACATAGTCAGGTCGTTCATAAATCGACACATTTCACAACACGTTGACTTTATTTCAAAATAGGGAGTAACAATGTGTTTTATGTAATGTAGTGGAGTAAAAAGTTCGATCTTATGGTTTGGTAAAGTAAAAGTAATTTAAATTAAACTACTCCAGTAAAGTACAGATTAAAATTTACTCAAGTATAGTAACGAAGTAAAAATATTTTGCTACTTTGACATCTTGAATCTTGTAATTACCTCGTGGGCAGTGCTCTGACACATGGCACGGTTGCGCTCCAGGTGACCCACGGCACGGTTGCGCTCCAGGTGACCCACGGCACGGTTGCGCTCCAGGTGACCCACGGCACGGTTGCGCTCCAGGTGACCCACGTTCGATTCCTGGCTTATGGTACTTTCCTGACCCCACCCCCTTCTCTCGCCTACTTTGCTTCCTGTCCTCCCTTACACACTGTACTCTCCAAATAAAGGCAAAAAACACTAAAACACATTAAAAAAACCTTGTAATTATATTCTGCGACTTCAGCCAGGAAATCACAGGCGGAGTCACAAATAGTACTTTTTGTATGTTGATGATAAAAGGTCAGCAGTATCTTGTCAAACAATGTGCAAACTGAAACCCTAAGGTATTATGTGTTTTGTCTGCAAAAAAACAGCTGTTTGCTCAGTTTGCAAAGATTGTTATAATTGTTAAAATTTTTAAACAATACATTGAAAGTTAAAATTACATTTAGTGAAAGTGACCTTTTTGTCAGATATGGTCACCCATACCCGAAATGTGACTTCTGCATTTAACCCATCCAGTGAGTAGTGAACATGCACTGCAAGTCGTGAACACGCATACACCCGGAGCAGTGGGCATCTATCACTGCAACAACCGGGGAGCAAACAGGGGTAAGGTGCCTTAACTCAAGGGCATGCCAGTCGTTACCTGCCGGTACTAAGAATCGAACTGGTGACCTTTCTGGTTATGAGTCTGACTCTCTTATCACTAGGCCACAAACTGTTCCACTAAATTTAGTTCAAATGAGTTGAAATTTAGTAAAATGTATGAAAACGAGTCAAAATACACATCTTTTGTCTGTTGTCCATTGTCCATTAAGCATATGCACATTGCTTTGAATACATGCTGCCTCAAATCAGGTTTTAAGTTAATAATTTTTTTTAAGTATTTATAAACTGTTTGTTACATTGTTTATATAGATTCCAGTGGCACAGACAGTTCCTGCTGTTGGCCTTGTGCCTCCATCTTTCCCTGTCACTATGGCAATGCCCCCACCAGGCTTTGGTCACCCTCCCCCCTTTCTAAGGGCAGGATTTAATGCATCACAGCCTCCCCCAGGTATGTGATTCTTTCATAAATATTAAGCTCTTAATTATGCACATTTTTTATAAACGATACACTTTGATTTTTGTAAAGGTTTCATGGCCACACCAGGAGTTGCACCATCAGCTGTTGGAACCAGACTTGCCTCTTCCCAGACATGTATGCTTAACAGCTTTCTAGTTATAATTTTTTTCTCAATAATGTTTCTAGTAAAAGCAAGATACAGTTTATAGCTCCTAAAAAAGCATTTTGCCTTTCACTTTACAGCTTTAGTGCAGCCTTCAATAGCAGCCCCTCAAGAGAGCAGCAAGGATTCTCTATTTGGATCTATGATTCCTCCCACAAGCACTATTCCTGGGAGTTTTATTCCACCAGCAATGCCTGGGGCAGGAGTGTTTAACCCCGTGGGAACACAGTCACAGCAGAGCAGTACTGACAAGACATCTCAATCAGCAGAAGAGACAACTTCTGAACTAACACTACAGGGTACATAGTTTAATAGTTTTAGTCTAAATTTGTTTAATATAGGGATAATATGTAATGTATAATATGTTTTTTATTTTCTGGACAGGAATGCAGAATGCAGTGCGCAGTGGAATGGGTTTGCTTGGCATTCACCCCTCTGCATCTTTAACTCATCCTCTCTCTGGACAACGGATGGCAGGTCTGATTCCTCTGGACCTTCGGCCCAGTCTGCTTCAGGGTGCTGGTGGCCGCTTTCCAGTCCTGATGCATCAGGGCTTAGCACATCAGACAAACAATATTCTGGATGCATCCTTTCACACTCGTGCCCGGGCTCCCTTCTCCCAACTGGAGCAGTTTAGTCGTGCAGAGGCTACTTTTGGAAGAGCACCTAATCCTTCATCCACTGGTTCTGAAAGTCTGCCCAAAGTCAATAATGAGATACAGCCCAGGTCAGATGTAGGTGGCCAACAAGAAGGAGATCAGGATTATCGTTTTCCACCACCAGAGAAGCAGAGCACGGGATTACTAAAGACTCCGCCTTTGGAGATGCGTACCGATCCGATCCCTGCCAGACCACCTCTTCTTGAAAGACCTCCAAGAGTAAACTTGCAAGCAGAGGGCAGAGAGAGTAGAAGAGATATGTCTGGGGGTTTTAGAGCGGAAAGTCGTTGGGGTCCACCCAGGGGCGATTTTGATGAGCGAGACGTTAGAGGGATGTCTCTAAAAGGTTTCCAAGATGAACGTTCCAACCCTAACTTTCAGAATCGTTTTGGCAGTGGTTCATCAGGACCTAATTGGAATCGTGGTGCTTCTCTAAATGCCAACATGCACCAGGACTATGATGATCGTCGCAGGCCTTGGGAAAGGCAGAAGGACCGTGATGACAGGGACATGGACTTCAGAGATGAAATTAACAGTAATCGCCATAGTCGGGAGCGAGACCGCGAAAGAGAGAGAGACAGGAGCCAGGTCCGTGAACACGGTCGAGAACGAAATCGTGAGAGAGAGCGAGATCGGGACCGTGAAAGGGAGAGTGAAAAGGACAAAGAGCGGGAGAGGGACCGCTGGACGATTTCACAATCTCACAGTCAGCCTCTGCTGCCCCACCCTCAGCTTTCTATGTCCCAACAGCCACTCCATACCCCAGTGCTTACCCAACCTAAAGCCCAAGGTCAAGCTCCAACTGGCTCGCCATTTCTGCCAGTGTCGCAACACCAGCCTCAGCCAGGACAGCAACTGAAAGAACCAGAGTTTGTATTGCAGGCACATCCCAAGTCTCCTAGTCCTCCTGAAGAGATTGCAAACAGCCAGGAGCAGGAAGAGTCCTCCTGCATCAATGGACCAGAGACAGACTCAAAGCCCCACTTAAACATGGAACCTATGTCCCAGCCGACTACAGAGCTCTCTCATAGTCCCTCACCCTCCCTTACCTCAACATCCCCCTGCCAACCAAATGAGCCTCAAAAAGAAGAGATCATCCCAGAAATGTTTGTTTCCTCTACTGTGGTTGCAGATATGGAACAGACTGGGCCAAAGGTGGATGCTGAGACTGAACCCGAGCTAGAGAAAACTGACACTGAGGAAACATAATCATCACTCAGTAGGTAAAGATCATTTTGTATAGTTGTAATCATTTTGAAAGCTTCCACAAGGCCCACTAAGTTCATTAGATTTTTCAGGCACCCTAACAAATGACTTTTACCTCTCATGTTACAAATGTATGTGCGGCAAAGGTTTCAATGGTAGATGATATTTTAATACTTTATTTTATTCTGTTCCCAGTTTTTAGTTTTTAATGCAACCCCATTGTTTTAAAGTAGTTTTTTTTCTTGACAAAATATTATGCAGCCTAATTGTAAATGCAGGGGGAAAGAGATTTGACCTTCCTATGGAAGAGTTTAAGGATCCTGGTTGTCTCCTTTTGATTGCAGAATACTTGAAAACAGCACTGGCTTGTTTTGTCTTGTTTTTCAAATAGCAGCTGCACATTTTGAAATGAATGCCTTTGTGGTGTCAAATGCTTCTTGTCTTTCAAGCAGAATACATACAGTAAGAACAGTACTGCGTTTTAGTTGCTTTGAAAAGGAACTTAAAAAAAATCAACATGTATTATCTCAATATTAAATGTCTGTGAATTTTCTTCATTACTGTTCATATACTGTACTACAATGGATCTACAAGAGCTCAAGACAGAAAAGGCTATAACAGAAAAATGGATGCTGGGTGCAGTCTGTTGTAGTTTCAAATAAACATGCTTTGTTAAACTTGTTTAGGACTGTGATTTCTGTGAGGAGAAACAACCTGAACACACACCATTAAAGGCATTAGCCAAATGATAATAGCCTCCGAGTCATCGATAAAAGAAAATGGTTTTGGTTAGATTAATATGTGATTTTATCTGTGCGTTAAAGATTCAATGTTATGCTTAACTGGAGTAGTTTTTTATTAAAATATGTATAAAACACAGTATAACGATTAATAAAACTCAACACAGCACTGTACATCAGCATCAGAGGTTTTATTTATTAAAGGTTTAATTTAGATACTAAATGACAAACCAAAGACTTCAACACAATATAGGGGTGGTTTCCCGGACAGGGATTAGACTAGTCCCAGACTAAAAGAAACGTAGGAGCCAGTGTTGTAGTCGAGACCAGCTTATTCGAGTCCGAGTCAAGACAGAGTCCATAGTATGTCGAGTTCGAGTAAAGACCCGAGACCCGAGAGGGTTGAGTCCGAGTCAAGACCGAGACCAAAGATTGTTGAGTCCGGGTCAAGTCCGAGTCCAAATTTTAAAATCGTTTAGGCATCCCTGGCTCGCTTGGAAGAGGTGGGCCAGAGCGCAGTTCAGTTGGGCTTGGTACGCATGTAGTGTGAGTCCTAATCGCACCCAAGCGCGGAACTGGAAACGTGACATCACCTACGTGACAACAAACATATTCTATAAGTAATTGTATTGTGTACTTTTCAATTCATTAAGAACAATTGGGTTTGTGTGTCACTGCGTCTCAAATGACTCAATATGGCACAAAATTAACAAATACATTGATTCCATTGTGCTGAGCAAGAGAGTTTTTCTTCCTGATTATTTCAAAACAGTCGCATCATAATGACGTAAGTGTGAATGTAAAGTGCAATGTGAGTGCAGGCCGACGGGGGACAATCGCGCTTTGGCACGGTTGAGAGCAACTGGGCCATATGTGAGTACACCCTAAATATACCATGGCATGTACAGTTTTATTTATTTAGACTGATATTAGTTTAACAATATTATTAGTTGAGGGTAAAAAGGCTACATCAATTTTATTAGATTTATGACTTCCCCCCTGAGCAAAGGTATGTCCAAAAGACATTATTTCTACGTCTTTGACGATGTTGATAAGATATACCTTTATGGGCCAAAAGTGAAAGGGGTTTCTACGTCTTTTATGACGTTTTCTGAATGTCTGATATTGCCGTACAGGGGACCTCTATACAAAGTAAAAACTGGTTCAAATCTGGAGTTTATCAGACTACTTTTAGTTTTTTTCATGGAAATAAATTAAGTGAGACTTTTTGAAATAAATAGTAGTTAAGTTTAATTATTTGAATGCAGTAAGATAGCAAAGCAACCATTTAATGTTAATTGCATTAAATCAATATCAGTTTTGTACCCACAAAAATTCACTGTATATCTCAAACTACAGATCCACAGAGCTGACACATTAATAACACAAACCCAATTATTATCAGTGATCTAAACAACTTTAAAATGTATACATTACTGTTCAGAAGTCACAGTAAAAATGCATGACATTAAATATTTTGGATGGGACTCGAGTGGACTCGGGAATAAGTCCAATTCCGAACATGTTCGAGTACGAGTCAAGACCGAGTCAAAATGCACACGAGTCCATGACAAGACCAAGACCATTAAAGTGTGGTCTCGAGACCGAGTTCAAGTCCGAGTCTCGAGACTACAACACTGCGTAGGAGCTGTCCAAACTGAAAACCACTTGTACTTACATATCTCAAAATACATCAGTGCCTTTGTGTTGTCTCAAATAATGTTTTTAGTAAGGTATGTTTGTTAAAACTACTTAAATTTTCCAATTAAACTAAGACCTAGTCCAGATTTAAGATAATCCCTGTCTGGGACACCACTCCATAGAGTATTTCAAATCATTTAAATATTACCAGTCATTTTGTTTTACCTTGCTGCCTGACATTACTTTAGCGGTTTATTTATATTCTAAGCTTTTGATTGTTGTATCTTAAAACGGACATACTGATAAAGACGAATATAATGTTGGACAGTTGTGGCCCAGTGGTTAGAGAGTTGGACTCATGACCAGAAGGTTGCTGGTTCGATTCTCAGGGCTGGCGGGTAACTGCTAAGGTGCCCTTGAGCAAGGCACCTAACCCCCACTTGCTTATTATACATTGTGCTATACATTTGTACATTTTTGTAATGTAAGTCGCTTTGGATAAAAGCGTCCGCCAAATGCGTAAATGTAAATGTTAAGCTTAAATATAATGTTTATTCATCTGTCAATAATATCTGCTTTAAATCCTCTATATTGTGTTGAAGTCTGTGGTTTATGTCATGGTCTTCAGAATCTAAATAATGTATGATTCTGATGTACAGTGCTGTGTTGAGTTTTATTAATCGTTATTCTATGTTTTATATATACATCAATAGAAAAATAAATATAACCTGTAAATATATAAATGCTTGATGGAAACAGAATAAATACAAATCCCTTTGTTTCACATCCAACAGCTATAGTGAAATCTGATACTGATTATACCTTATATTGTGTCACTCAAGAATGTAGCAAAATAAAAAAGAGCAAAAAGTAGATTTCATATGAATCATTTGTGTACTGCTAATAATGTGTAGGAAACATACTTGTGGTTTTTTAGTTGGCATGGGTCCTGGAGGGTGGGGCACAGTTATTGTGAGTTTGCTTTTTGTTAGAAAATGACTAAGGCTAAAAGATGTTGAATTAGCAGAAACCTGTCAGTGACTTCATACATGGTTTTGTTTCAGAGTCTGTAGGATTTGCAGCTAGTGGTCGCATTTTCAAAACGATAACCAAGGCACTGCTTGATTATTAGAATTGTTACTTTTGATTCCATGTCATGATGACTTTAACATGATCTTGTGATTTTAGTCATAAACATGAGGAATAAAAGATGCAACAACCAGGGGCCTAATCTTTGTACGTTGCTTACTACATCCAAAATTAAATGACACATCCAATATCACATTATCGCGCTAATTATTGAATTATTCACTTCTCTCCACAAAAGGTACAAGGCACATCCATGTATGAACCTTTAAGGTTGTATAAAGTCTTTAAAGGTTGAATATATGCAAATTAAAGCAAAAACTTAAAGACATTGACTGTGACAATATAAAGACAAAACTAAAATTGGAGATAAAGTTGCTTTAACGGGAACTTCAGAGTAAGTGCTACATCACTATTTCTAACATTGTTTACTGACCTAACATCTTAAATTGCAGGTAAAAGATTACTAGTACCTGCCTATTATCCACAGAGAATTCGAATAAAATGCATGTGGGCCTAAGCATGTTTGTTTTTAATTTAAGAATAATAAAGAAATGGTATTGCAAAATTTATGTCTCATGAAGGTCAGTGTAGTGGCTGGAGATCATCATCAGGCTGCACCTCCAGCACAGTGCTCTTTTCTCAAGTTTATTTATATAGCGCTTTTTACAATTTTCATTGTTACAAAGCAGCTGTACATGAGACAACATGACTATAAGCAAAACATTACATTTGTGAAAGGAAAGTAAGAACAACTAATTTTATAAAAGCACCCCAATTTCACATACCACCCAAAAAATAATGAATATATGGCACACACAAAAACACATGCAACCACATACGCTCATGCTCACACAGCGCACATGTAAGAAAACACAGGCACACAGCGCACATGTAAGAAAACACAGGTACACAGCGCACATGTAAGAAAACACAGGCACACAGCGCACATGTAAGAAAACACAGGCACACAACACACTCATCAAACACACTTACGCACAACACGCACGCACACAAGTACATACACACCCATATGCGCACATACACAAAACAGACGCACAAGACACGCACTAACATAACACATTACATTTACATTTAGTCATTTGGCAGACGCTTTTATCCAAAGCGCCTTACAATTGAGGAAAACAGCAAGCGATTTGTCCAAGTAAACAATATTCACAAGAAGTGCTAATAATACAAAGTTAGGGTTAGGGTTCGAGCACACAGCACAGTGTTAGTACAGAGAAGCACACAGAAGATATAGGAAAGAGAAACACAGGTAACATTATACGAACTATAAAGTCCTATATGGACTATTAAATTAATTAAATAAATTACGCAGAATTATTACATTTAAAGTGATATTAGAAATACAAAAACTTTGGCAAAAACTGCAGTATCTCTACAAGTTCGAAAGTGCTTGCACAACTAGACTAAAATACAATTAAAGGATATAGATATAGGTGTACGATTATCATTAATATTCCTGTAGCTAGTTGCAGTTTTGTAGTGAGGACTTGTCGGGTCGCCGCTTCCCTCTTTCAGCTCTACCATCTGGCCTGGGTACGGACTCCATCCTTGCTATGGTAACCTCGGAACATGAAGAAAAGACAACTGAGAGCAAAATACTTTTCATTCTTTAATGCAGTGTTCCTGGTTCCGGTTGATCTAACTAATGCTGCCTAAATCCTTAAGAGGATTTGTATTATAGAAGTGGTGTGTATGCAAGGTTGAAAAGATGCGTCTTTAATCTAGTGTGGAAGACTGTTCCAAAGTTAGATAGCTAGATAGGAAAACAATCTATCGCCTGCTGACATCAGCTCTAGAATTTAAAGTTTTTGCATTTATTACATTATTTGTTACGTGTGTCTCTTTTTTTCCTATATCGTGTGTTCGTGTGTGTGCGTGTTCGAATAGTGTGTGGGTGTAATCTTTCAATTTGTTGTTCTTACTTTCCTTGAACTAATGTAATGTTTTGCTTATAATCATTTTGTCTCATGTACAGCTGCTTTGTAACAATGAAAATTGTAAAAAGCACTATATAAATAAACTTGAGTTGAGTTTCATCCCTTAGACTTTTTATACACTGAAATCTTTTCTATCAGATGTCCAAATGTCATTTCAAACCATGATCGTGTCCTGGCTGTGCAGTGTAACAGGTTTGGGTTAGGAAATGGTGTCTTCAAATACAATCCCATCATAATCACTTGTGTTAAGGAAAAATGGATATACAGATGGATATATACAATGATAAGTTAGGCTATGGTGAGCATTAGTGTAATGAATATAAAGTAGTGCAAATAAATTATGGACAGAAGCTATCCAAGTAATAGTGCATTGGAATAAGTTATTGCATATTCAGTTAAAGTACAGGAGTGCAAAGATGCATATGTAAACAGTTGTTACTGTAAATAAACAGTCGGCAGTGCAAATAAGCATATTTTAGTTCAAGTACAGGAGTGCAATGATGCATATGTAAACAGTTGTTACTGTAAATGAACAGTCGGCAGTGCAAATGAGCAGTCTGGTAGTACAAATGTCATGTGTAGACAGAGTGTAGCAGTATATGAGGGGCAGTGGGATCAGCAAGGGGAAGAGTCTATGGGCGGGATAAGAGTAGTTCTTAAGAATGCTGCGAGCTCGATGCAGACAGCGTTTCCTCTGGATGTCCTCCATGGCTGTAGTGCCTTGCGCTCTGCAACAGAGCAGCTCCCATACCATACTGTGACACAGTTGGTCAGGATGCTCTCTATTGCGCAGCGATAGAAGTTCACCAGGATAGCTGAAGACAGTGATGGGTGCACATTAATTAACACACCAATACAGAGATCAGTTAGCTTAATACTATTACTTACATAAAATATTAAAATAATAGTTTACCTGCAAATATTACATTTTATTTTCGGATAATATCCTAAGGCCTCAGGGGGCTATGCATCACTAGGGCTTTTCACACTGAGCTTTTCCCCAGGTTATCTTCAGTCTAAACTTCGCTTTTAACCCCGGGTAAACGAACGTTTCACACCTGTAATTTGAAAGCGGTGTTTGCACCGCATTTTACCCGGGGTTATGAAACCCTGCTCCGGAGAAGGGCTAGCAGGGTTAGCATTTGCGGTGTTAACCCAGCATTGCAGTGCTAAATTTATTCAGTGTGAAATGGAATGGTGTTTGCTTGTTGCTGCTGGACACATGGCAACAGACAGCCAATCATTGAGCAGTGAGGGTTACGTCACACCAGTAACAGAATTCAGGAAACGCGTGTCATGTAAACAGGTTGCCTGTTCCTCCAGTCAGTGACAGTGACACCACACAAAAACACAGTGCAGATGAGATAAACAACAGTGCAGATGAGATGTAGTGCAAAAAGCGAAAAGCTTATCGGTCTGGTAAAGTGTCAAAGATAGCAGGCTCGTTTAACTGACTAAGAGGTAGTTGAACGCTGTAGACCAACGCTGAAGAGGTGGTGAGCAGTCCAATGTTCCATAAAGTGACAAGTGCGGGACAGAGTATGATGTGGGAAGGGTGGATGTGGTTCAGTGTTCAGAGGTGCGTGTGGGAGGGGAGGGGAGGGGAGGGGAGGCAGGGTCGGAAGGGAGTTTAGCTTCCTGACTGCCTGGTGGATGAAGCTCTCCTTCAGTCTGCTGGTCCTGGCCTGGAGACTCCGCAGTCTCCTCCCTGATGGCAGCAGACTGAAGAAGCTGTGTGATGGATGGGTGGGATCACCTGCAATGCAGAGAGCTCTACGGGTGAGACGGGTACCAAAAATGTCCTGGAGGAAGGGGAGAGAGACACCAATGATCTTCTCAGCTGCTCTCACTATGCGTTGAAGGGTCTTGCGGCAGGACGTGTTGCAGGCACCATACCACACAGTGATGCAGCTGGTCAGGATGCTCTCGATGGTGCCTCTGTAAAAGGTGCACATGATGGGGGTTGGGGCTCTGGCTCTTCTCAGTTTGCGGAGAAAGTAGAGACGCTGTTGTGCTTTCTTGGCCAGTGCTGTGGTGTTGTTAGTCCAGGAGAGGTCTTCAGTGATGTGCACACCCAGGAACTTGGTGCTGCTCACTCTCTCCAGTTGACAGTCAGAGGAGCATGCTGAGTGTGTGCTCTCCTGAAGTCGACAACTTGGCCAAGTGGCTCACCTCACTCCTGTAGTTTGTCTCATCTCTGTTGCTAATGAAACCCACCACAGTCGTGTCGTCCGCAAATTTGATGAAGAGGTTGGAGTTGTGTGATGGTGCGCAGTCGTAGGTCAACAGGGTGTAGAGGAGTGGGCTAAGTACACATCCTTGGGGGGCCCCCGTGTTCAGTGTAATAGTGCTGGATGTGTTACTGCCGACCCGTACTGCCTGAGGTCTCCCAGTCAAAAAGTCCAACAGCCAGTTGCACAGCGAAGTGTTTAAACCCAGCTGGAACAGTTTGTGAGTGAGCTGTTAAGGGATGATTGTGTTGAATGCTGAACTGAAGTCTATGAACAGCATTCTGACATATGAGTCTTTTTAGTAGTGACGATGGCGTCATCGGTCGAGCGCTTGGGCTGATATGCAAAATGGAAAGGGGTCCAGGGAGGGAGGACAGATTTGATGTTGTGCATGACCAGCCGTTCAAAGCACTTCATGAGAATAGGAGTAAGTGCAACTGGACGGTAGTCGTTGAAGCAGGATGGAGATGACATCTTTGGGACTGGGATGATGGTGGTGGCTTTGAAGCATGTGGGGACAACAGCCTGACTCAGCAATGTCGGTGAAGACATCAGTGAGTTCTGCTGCACAGTCTCTCAGCACACGCCCAGGAATGTTGTCAGGACCCAGAGCTTTCCGTGCATTGATCCTGCTGAGGGATCTCCTCACACTGTCTGGGGACGACAACATCACCTGGTCGCCAGGAGGTGATGGGGTCTTTTGTGCAGTGGTGTCGTTTTGTGCCACAAGAAGGCATTCAGCTCATTTAGCAGGGAGATGATGTTGTCACAGGTCTGCGGTGAGGGCTTGTAGTCCGTGATGGTCTGAATCCCCTGCCACAGGCTCCAAGTGTCTCTGCTGTCGCTGAAACGATGGGATATCCTCCTGGAGTACTGTCTTTTGGTCTCTCTGGTGCCGCGGGATAGATTGGCCCTAGCTGACTTCAGGCTCACCTCCTCTCCTGCTCTGAAGGCAGTGTTCCGAGCCTTAAGGAGACGGTAGACCTTCCCTGTCATCCACGGTTTCTGGTTGGTCCGCACAGTGATGGTCTTTGTGGTCGTTACATCATCAATGCACTTGTTGATGTAGGCAGTGACAGTCTCTGTGTACTCCTGGAGGTCTGTGGTGTTGTTGTGTGTGGCAGCCTGCTTGAACATATTCCAGTCAGTGGTGTAAAAGCAGTCTTGACGTACCTCTGATGAGCCTTCTGGCCACACTTGTATCTGTTTGCAAACTGGTTTGGTGACTTTAACAAGCGGTCTGTATGCAGGCATTAGCATGACAGTGATGTGGTCTTAGGCACCAAGATGGGGGGGGCTTTGTAAGATCCAGAGTCCAGAGTGTTGTTACCCCGTGTTGGAAAGTCTATGTGTTGGTGTATTGGCTCTTGCAAAAAAGATACAATTTCAGCACCAGCTGAATGTAGTATACCGAAATGCGCTATTCACATTATAAACACTGATGTTGTAGTAGATTAATTCATGGGATTTGATATTTTTAATTAAAGATTTGTCTGTAAAAACTAGGGTACAGTCCCAAAATCTAATTCTGAGATGATAATCATCAAAGTTTAAATCTTTAGTTTCAACCATTAATTACTATTATTTCAATCTTTGACATGGCCTTACTCCCTCAATATTCATAATATCAAGGTTGTATTTTTACAGAATGTTCTTTACTTTTATGTAGGGTGATTTGATGTAGAAAACAGTAAATCACAAAAAATTGGTCAAATTTGACATGACACAAACATTTACTTTAAATAATCTGATGTTCTTATCAGTTATAAAAAACGTATCGTAAACATATATTTGTTTGGGTGTCTGTGACAAAGAAGCACATATGTATTTAAAAAGTCTAAGTATATCCATGAAACCAGTTCATTTAGCACACTATTCTTTTTTTAAATGTAGAACCAATAATTTTTTGTATCGAGAATGTATGTATTTAAACTTTAAATCTGCGGTGGATTTATAAAGATGGTACGTATTTGATTTCATCAGACGTATTCGAATGCGTTTCATCATCTCGGTGAGTCCTTTAAAAATTTGCCACAGTTCGTTATGTATCTGTAGAGTTTAAACATGATATATGATTTACAAAAATAGCGTCTATTTGACCATTATTGCTCGGCCGTACCAAACATTTTATATGCATTCAATGAAAACTTAGAAACAAACAAAAAATTGCTCTGAATGTTTTCAAACCTCAAATACTGCAAAAACAAAAAGTTCATAGTTCAAAGTTCAACAGTAATATTTGTACATGTACAGTATTTAATGTGCATTATTTTCATGTCTTTAGCAACTATGTACTTACACGGTACTCCATACAATGTACTTGTGTTTTGTTGAACACTGGTAAGTACACACCAAATTATAATAGGTTAGATGTGTCCAATTGTGTATAATAGTGAAAGGCCTTAGTTAGACATGCTCAGGGTTTACACACATTCACTGTAAGAACAATGCAAGAACATGTAGGTATAAAGTAAGTACTTTGTATCAAGTACTTAGTTTATTGTGTAAGTACATAGTTGTTAAAGACTATATAAAGTGGAACCGCATGGGTAACACTTCAGATTACGACCCGCAAAGTACCGCATAATTAAACAGAATTTACAGTGTAACTAATTGTAACAATAATGTACCTCTATTACATATCTGTAGTTAAAGGGGAACACGATGCACAATTTGGGGAATAAAGAGGTAAAGAGTCAGGAAAAAGTAAAAATATTTATCCTGTAGGTATTTTAAAACTAAGGGGTAACTACGTCGTATGCATTGCCTACTATTCTAGACAACAATCTTATGATTGCAAGAACGTTTAGGTGAACATACACTGCGTACATTATTGATATAACAATGCACCAATAAATAAGCTACTGGAGGTATTTTTTAACTACTGGTACTGTAATTATTACAGCACACATGATGGATGTTACTAACAACACACTGGAAATTATATTTCTACTTTGTTTTATTTATAATTTTAACATATATGCAACATACCTGAAGAAAAATTTATTGCATATGATCGAGCTCGGCTTCAAATCATGTCAGCAAATCAAATACAATTATAAGATGATTAAGTAGAAATGCACTTTTACCTCAGTGCATACATAATCATATAATTATATTGTGAAAGCAGCTAATTTAGTTTGGTTATCTCTTTCAGGGCAAGTAAAATAAAAACTATTGTAACATTTTTCTCTGTAATTACTATGTAAATAAACTCAATTGTTCTATGTAGTTACAGGGTAAGTGTAACATCTGCGGGCCGTAAATTAGAGTGAAACTTTTTTACCCCCTTGTTTATGTAGTTACCCCCTTGTTCTATGTAGTTACAGGTTAAGTATAACATCTGCGGATTGTAAATTAAAGTGAAACATTTTTAACCCCTTGTTTTATGTAGTTACAGGGTATGTACAATAAATATATACAGACATCCTGATATCCTTCACTCTGCAGCATTTATTGTGAAACAACTTATTTTAAACACATTTACAATACTTTCATTTAAATTTAATGTTCATTAGTGCAAGAAGGTACAAGAGGCTGTGCTTTGCTGTATTGTGAATAAGTTTTGGCTGAAGAGTGCTGTTAGGCATAATGCAAAATGGAGTGCTTGCAACCTCTTATAGTTGCAAGCACTTATTCACAATACAGCACTAGCCTCAAGTATATCTGTCCGACTGTGATCGCTGGGTGCAGTTCGGACACCCTTGGTAAATATGAGCAAAGAAGGCTGTAAAAATAAATCTGCATTGTTTCTTGTTTTGATCTTTATTTAAGAAAATCTACAAAATTCCAACGTTTCATTGAAGTAAAACAATTTGAAGTGGGGGAATATCAAATTGTGAAAAAAAATTCTCTAATACACCCTGACCATAATTATTGACACCCTTGTATTTAATACTTTCTGCAACCTCTATTTGCATGACAAACACCTCTGAGTCTTTTCTTTTATGTCTGATTAGGTTTGAGAATACATGGAGAGTCACCTGAGTCCATTCCTCTGTACAGAATTTTTCAAGATCCTTCAAATGTTGGTGCTCACTGCTTATTGCGTATAAATAACACGCTAGGTGCAAAGTCGTAAAAAAAAGTATGCCAAATTGCAATTTTACGTGTATATATATATGCCAATATTTGCGTGCATATGATACGCCAATTTTAGCATGCATGCATATTTGTCTTATTAACCTGTCTTCTAACCCAAAACCTAAACCTAATATTAGCGTGCGTGCATATTATAATCTTTCCCCTAACCCAAAGCCTAAACCTAATGTTATTACTTGAATTATTTCAGTCATAAATTCTCTTATGTATTTATGTATGTTTCAAAATGGCGGCTCTCCGCCAAGAACGTATTATTTCCATGCAAAGATATGCGTAGATATACACGTAAAATTGCAATTTGGCGTAGCCTACTTATTTTACGGTTTTGCACCTTCGTGTTATTTATTCGCATTTCATGAGATTGGGTTGCTATTACTTATTCATTCCCAATTCTATATCTCTTGCACAGTATCTACATTTCATTTAAACTGGTGCCATCTACAGACTTTTTATGCGTAACAGGCACATTCACAGTAACTTGTGCGCACGCGAAAAGTCTCCTGAATTTTTTTTGCCAATGTCCCTTACACGGCTCCGTAGGAACAAGTACTCATGAAAATATACTTTTGTTTACAATTAAATGTCTCCTCCACATGCAGGATACCCCAGTTTAAACCTATATAATTTTTCTTATTAAACAGTAGGTGGACTTGAATCAATAAATACGCTCTATATCACATTGGCAAGTCCGTTATTGGATTTTTGTAACGTAGCTTATCTGCTATTGATGTGGTAACATACAACGTTTTTTATGTATTTCTACACTGTTTTTCCATTTTTTCCAAAAAGATAAATATATCTTTCAGCGTATGGTAAAGTCAGTTTACAAGTTACCCTATTTAAATAGTAATAAGTAGTGTAAACTAGTAGCAAAAACATGTTTTATCTTCTTCCTGATATAACAAAAATTGTAGAAAAATCTGCATACTATTATTTTTACCACTATATGTAAAGGAAAAAATTATACAATAGGAGACCTATTGATTTCTCACTAACAGAAGCAAAAATAGATAATGGTTTCATACTTGCTGGTTATCTAAACAGACTCACCCTGAGTCACCCACCATAATATGCATATCATTTCGTTTATACAAAGTTATATGCCACCAAAAATTTAGTTTAGACCCAATTACCAATTGTTGTGTGTGTTAGTAGTAGTAGTAGCTATTCTGCAAGTCAAAACGGGACAAACTAGTAGAGTGATTTGTCCTCTAGGTGGCGCTTTAGGTTAACATTCATCATAGGAAAGTTTAAAACCCTTGAGAAAACGTGGTTATATTTTATCAAATGATATGAAATTACAGCAGATTGTCATCATTCAAATAGAAGTCACTTTCCAGTTGAAAATCATGCAGTAGCCTAAACAATGAGTTACAACTTGATGACTTTGTAAGTCATCATTAAAACATTAATGTTGGTTAAACTACACTGCTGACAAAACTGTAATATTATAATGATTGCTTACATTTAACACTCTGGGGTCGATTAACGTCTAGCACGTTTTGGTGGATTTTTTTCCCACATAGCATCTAATTCTACTTAAAATACACTGCCATAAATTTTTTATCATACAGAAATGATTAATACATCACCATCATTCTTAACTAAAGGGTCTACTTTTATTTGTGTGAACAAATAGCGAGAAAACTTTACATACCTGCAGATGTTTCCTCAGGTTTGACATGGAATCCTTCGATGTTGAAAGAATTTTAATAGCTGGCAAACATCATTTGCACTGGAACGTGATATTTCCGCCTTTATCAGACTTCCGTGTGAACATATTTTTAAATTTCCAAGAATCTAACACACTTTTTCTGTTTGCCATGGTGACAAGTAGCTGCTTTCAGCGGCAGTGTGAATGGCAGTCAGGTGGTGCGTTGCACATTCAAACAGGAACCAATCAAAAGCATTGGAATAGCATCGCTTTACTAAACGCCATTGGCAGGAGGCACCCATGCGCATTAAAAACAGGCAAAGCAACAAATTAATATTATTTAACATATCCTTGCTTTTTTATTCAGATGTAACCTCCATTGTAATTATTAACATTTTCATAAGTAACTGTAATTTAATTACAAACTAAAAGTAACTGTAATTCATTACAGTTACAGAGAAAACATGTAATTAAATTACGTAACGCTGTTACATGTAACTTACTCCCCAACACTGTCTACGATATATGGAAATGAATAAAAATACATTATTTTAGGGAGATATTCCTTTATTTGACTTTAGTAAAAAATATTTTACATGGCAATTACTGTAGTATTAGCTGGCCTGTTAGCCTGTAGCATTTTTAAAGAAACCTGATCATTTTGATTCCGATGTCCTTCTCTAGCGTGCTGATCCTCTGCGCCTCACTTGTAGTTCGATTTCATGCAGTGTTATCCTCTTTTAACAAAGCGATTTCACCGTGTATCAATAGCTACACTTGCACAGTAATTGTATACAGCAATACAACAACTTCCTGCAGGGCCGGCCCAAGCCTTTATGGGACCCTAAGCAGAATTTTCAATCGACTATTGTCAATGTTTGATTATTTGCATGCACACATTAAATCAAACAAAACCAATTCTATTAGTTATAGCTGTGTTTGGGATGTAGGAATGTCATAAAAACAAAAACACAGAAAACCTGCATTACAAGTGTATTGTGAATGTCAAAACATTTGATAATTTAATTACTTCTAATTTTAGGTGAACTGTCCCTTTAAATTTTGACCTCAGACCATACAGGGACTAATCATACAACGGTTGTAGAATTTATTGTTCAATGCATTTAACTATTTGCAATGATTTTTTTAACCACAATATTAAAATTTTTATAGCCAAACAGCCCTTGAGGGTGGTTTCCCAGACAGGGATTAGTTTAAGCCTGGACTAGGCCTTAGTTTAATTGGGAAATTTAGTTTTTTAAACAAACATTCCTTACTAAAAACATTACTTGTGTGCATTTTGAGACAACACAGAGCTACTGATGTATTTTCAGATATGTCAGTGCAAGTTGTTTTCAGTTTGCACAACTCTTACATTTCTTTAGTCTAGGACTAGTCTAATCCCTGTCCGGGAAACCGCCCCTTAGTGTATTTACTTAATAACCATTACAATTAATGTAGGTACAATATGCACACAATTATTCTTAACTTTATCCCAAATAAAACGCTAAATTAACAGATAATTATAAATTAAATGAATCATGTAAAATTAAATTTAAAATAAAGTATATTTATGAACAAAGCGCGTTTTAGTCCACCGGAAGTTCAGCTGCAGCCTCTGGTGACCAGTGCTGGTATAGCACATTAAGAGCATGTTAAGCGCAAGATCGCTATCTTTAAAGACACATCAATTATCAGTGGGGTGTGCCACTAAAACCATAAACAACCATATAAATATGTAGGTAGTCATTTCTGTGCAATGCAGCAGTATTACTAAAAGAATGGACAGGCGTGCGTATGGTTTTGTACCCCAAATGGTTTATAATGGTATTAACCATTACATTTTCTATTGTGTTTTGGGCAGAGTTCTATTGATATGCAATATAATGTAATGTGCAGTGAAAGTACAGGCTTTTATTAATATACACAAAAACGAATAAACCGATCATTTTTTACATTTTCCACCACATACATGAGCATAAAAAACAATTATAAGACACATTTTTGGTTTGTTTTCCTCAATATTTCTTTAAATGCATCAAACAAATATACAATACAACAAAAACGAAAAATAAAGTATTTTTATGAACAAGAGCGTTTTAGTCAACCGGAAGTTCAGCTGCAGCCTCTGGTGACCAGTGCTGGTATAGCACATTAAGAGAATGTTAAGCGCAAGATCGCTATCTTTAAAAGACATATTGACATATGGTTGGCGTACACCACTGAAAATCGATATGTAGACTAAGTAATTTCTGTGCAATGCAGCAGTAGACCATGTACAGTTACAGAAAAAATGGACAGGCGGGCGCGTCATAGCATGCCTCTGACAGCACTGGAGGTTTAACCATAACCCCCATTTAAATTCATAGTACGAGCTAGAGGTTCTTTTTGCACTTTAATGTTATAAAAAAAGATGTGCCCTTTTGTTTGCATTTTTTATAAAAATATTAAATAGAAGACAAAACAGTGCAACTTTAGGCCTAGGCGTGTTTATAAAAATAAGATAGCCTAGGCCTATAGCCTATTATAAAAAATAAAAGTTTCTAAAAACCTGTACTTTCATATTACATAGCAATAAAACTCTGGCCAAAATATAAAAGAAAAGTTCATGCCATTATAAACCATTAGTTCTTTTGCAATAAACCTTTAAAAAAAAACATTAATCTATTCCATTTTCTATATTGTGATTTGGGCAGGGTTCTATTGGTTTTTGGAAAAGAAAATTAGTTGTGAGTGGTCTTTTGACATTTTAAGTTTATCACGCTGACTGTCTATTATAAAAACTTCACCGTATAATGTTTTATCATGGGTCACTAGAAATGACAGGTTAAAATTGACATTCGAATACATTGCAATAAACCTTTATTTTAGACACTCGCTTTGCTTATTTGTGTACAATCTCTTAGTTTGTGCAATGTGTAATCTCTTGTAATGTGCAATGTAAAGTAGCTACAGGTTTTTTATTAACTAAATAAATACGCCTATGTAGAGTATGTTTTATTTAACATGTTTACGAACAGTGCAAACAAAAGGGCACATCTTTTTTTATCACATTAAAGTGCAAAACGAGCTTCTCTCACTTTGAATTAAAACGTTAAAAATTAAAAATATATATATTTATTATATAGCCTAGATCAGTAAACCTCCCCGCTGTTAGATGCATCCCTCTGACGCGCGCGCCTGTTCATTCGTTCAGTAGTCTAACTCTACTGCTGCATTGCACAGAAATTACTTCCTACATATTTATATGGTTGTTTACATGTTTTAGTGGCACATGCCACTGAAAATTAATGTGTCTTTAAACATAGCTATCTTGCGCCTACATGCCCTTAATGTGCTATACTATCACTGGTCGCTTTGGCGCGGTTTGTGGCACCTTCTGATAACGTCCAAAAGAACTTAAATTACTTTGTCGGTTTTGATCGTATAGATAAGAGAAATACATCATTTGAATCTTTAAAGGGTCTACTTTTATTTGTATACACTCATAATAACAACAAAACGCTGTAGTTTTGTAAAATAAAGAAAAAAGACAGGGTGCGTTAATCCTTATGAAAGTAAGGAGTGATACGGTTTTTCCTTTATCACCTCATTATGTTCATATAATGATCTGAGGACGAGGTGAGCCAGGAATTGTGTACACGCCCCCGAGAAATGTCCTAAAACGTCAAGCTTCATCATAGATCTACATTATCTGCTCGTTTTGGATGATGTTACGCTACACAGATGAAGATCCACTTCGGATGGTTCTGGACAGTAAAAATATTAAACATAGAAGAACAAAACACATACAACTCTACAAGGCGTGTTTATAAAATTAAGAGGAATTAATAAATGCCTGTACTTTCACTGCACATTACATTATATTGCATAGCAAAAACACAATAGAAAATGTAATGGTTATACCATTATAAACCATTTTTTTTGCATTAAAACCTTTACAAACGCCCCATTATAACTAATTAATCCTTTACATTTTTTATAGTGTTTTGGGCAGGGTTCTATTGTTTTTATTTGAAATAAAATTTAATTGTGAGTGGTTTTGTAGTAATATATGAGACATTACGATGTTAATCAAGCAGGCTGTTAATTATAAAAACAAATTCTTCACGGAATAATTTTTTTATCATGGGTCACTACAATAAACCTTTATTTTAGACACTCACTTTGCTTATGTGTGTACAATCTCTTAGTTAGTTTTAACTTTTTATCAAAATCATTTATAATGTAATGTGCAATGAATAGCTACAGGTTTTTAATAACTCTTATATGTAGAGTATGCAGATGTCTTTTATTTAACATTTTTACGAACAGTGCAAACAAAACGGCACTTTTTTATCACATTAAAGTGCAAAACGAGCTTCTCTTACTATGAATTAAACGGGGGTTATGGTTAAACCTCCCCGCAGGCATCGCTCTGACACGAGCACTGACGCGCGTGCCTGTCCATTCTTTCAGTAATATGCTGCATTGCACAGAAATTACTACCTACATATTTATATGGTTGTTTATGGTTTTAGTGGCACACGCCACTAATAATTGATGTGTCTTTTAAAGATAGCGAATGAATGCGCTGAATGCTCGTGATGTGCTATCACCAGAGGCTTCAGCTGCACTTCCGAGGGAGTAAAACGCGCTTTGTTCATAAAAATACTTTATTTTTCGTTTTGGTTTTATTGTATATTTGTTTAATTCATTTAAAGAAATATTGAGGAAAACAAACCAAAAATCTGTTTCAGATTTGTTTTCTATGTTCATTAAAACGATGGAATATGTAAAAAATGTATGGCGTCAGAATTTGAACAAAACTCTTTGAGCGCGTAAACCCAACGCGCAAGCCAATTACAGCAGCGCAAGCACAGTAACAAAGCTTGCAAGTAAAATATAAACTTGCACAAACCGCAAATCCCACACTCGAAACCAAAAAATAAAGGCTGTGCACGTAAATCAACACTTGCGAGCGGAAATCACAAACCGCCGAGTCCAAGCAGATCGCTATATAGAATGTACCAGTGGGTGTGTTTGGATAAAGTTTAAATGAATATGCTTCAGTGCAATGTTTGGAACTAAAGATCGCTCCATGACACGAGTTACTTCCACATTCCATTCCATTCATTCTATGGAGGTCTATTGGAATGCAGGAACTTTCTCTTTCAACAGCTCTGGTCTGAGAAAAAATCGCAAGCGATCTGCTTGGACTCGGCGGTTTGTGATTTCCGCTCGCAAGTGTTGATTTACGTGCACAGCCTTTATTTTGGGGTTTCGAGTGTGGGATTTGCGGTTTGTGCAAGTTTATATTTTACTTGCAAGCTTTGTTACTGTGCTTGCGCTGCTGTAATTGGCTTGCGCGTTGGGTTTACGCGCTCAAAGAGTTTTGTCCAAAATCTGACGCCAATAAAAATGATCGGTTTATTCTTTTTTCCGTTTTGAAAACAAAAACGAATAAATGAATTATCTGAAGGTACACGGACCGACCGACCATGTACCCACCTGTCCACACGCAAACGCCTACAGCTGCAGACGTGACAGTAGCTCTCTGGTCCGTGTATCTATTGGACATTTGATTTTTAGTTTGAAATTGAACAAACGAGAGCGAGAAAATGGCGCCTTTTTCGTTCATTCAAAAAACGGAAAACCGAGAATGCGGCTTGATTTTTCGTTTCTAAATTCACGAGTAAAAAAACTAATAAACAGCATGAATACTCATTTTCCACACATGGGCGGTGTGAAAAGCCCTTTTCCGCTGATTGGCCGACTAAAGATTACCAAGTGACGTCTTTGGTTGTCCCCGCCTCTGTTCCTTGAATGAACAGAATGATCCTCTGCTGCTATTACAGTACGAATTCTTTTAAACAACCGTAGCCTACACAACCCGGACAGGGCAGATCCTAGACTAGACAGACTTCTGTGTTATTAATATATTCAAATATTTATATCACAAATATAGTTCGTATCTTTCTAGCTGTCCAGGGTTATATCTGCATGGCAAAGCTGTGCGTCTCACTGGACGGCACGCAGTGGATGCATTACACAGTATAGTGATGCACAGAATATGTTGATTTATGTGTTAATATGCAGCATTCATTGATTTTAGACAACATGTTAAGTTTTGGGCAAGGAAAAAAGCAGGATTTATATGAGAAGATAAAGTATTATTTTGTCTCATCATGATGTTAAAATTGCTGCATTGTTGGGTTTAACACATCTTTTCCACAAGTTTGCTTCTGTGTACTATTCCATCAAGTTTGGTGAAGCAAGATTAATTCTGGACAGCACACAGCGGATGCATCTAGTGATGTAGTGGTGAGGCCAAGAATAATGTTGATTTAGGCTATGTGTTTAATACACTTAATTTTGTACAGAGGGGGAAAGCTTGATATGAGAAGACAAAGATAATCTCGTAAAGATAATAAGTATTATTATAGGCCTTATGGCCTATAGCCTATCATGTAGAAAAGAGCTTGGGGCCATAATTACTATGAATAATTACATTTATGCATTTCAGACACTAACTAAAGCAACAATACATAGGCTATGTGCATTTACCCAGTAGGCTACAGTTGGTATGAGAGAAATGAAACGTACTGTATAATAGCAGCCGAGGACTGTTATTCTGTTCATTCACGGAACCGAGGCGGGCGGGGACAACCGAAGACGTCACGTGGTAGTCTTTGGTTGGCCAATCAGCGAAAGAGGGCTTTTCATACCATTTACCATTGTCATACTTTTAATACGAGTATTCATGCTGTTTATTAGTGTTTTTTCCCCCCGTGAATTTAAACGTAAAATCAAGCCTTTCTCGTTTTTCCGTTTTTTTAAAATGACGCAATTTTCTCATTCCCGTTTGTTCAATTTCAAACTGAAAATCAAATGACCAAAAGATACACGGACCCTCTCTGTTCTTTGATTTGACTGGTCACTGCTCGGCTCTGTAACCAGTAACTTGAAACTTGCGCCTCCTTTCATTTAATTGGCCACCTCTCTTATTTTGATATTGCAATGTTGTGCTTAGTCAGTAATTTCACAAATTTTAACACATACCACAGAATAAATAGTGGGTACATTTCAGCTTGACAAAAATGGATGTGTGTCGTGAATATATCACAAAAAAACCTGTAATTTCATGTGCTCTTGGGGGCCCCCTAGTGGCGGCGGGGCCCTAAGCAGCCGCTTATTTCGCTTATGCCTTGGGCCGGCTCTGCTAATGTGATATGGTGATTAAGTTCCCAAAGTTAATATAAAACTAGTTAATGTTATTTTTCTAATATTGTAAAATAGTATTTAATTCGTTTAGTGGTTATGAGAAGAAAAATATGTTTTGTGCATTTCGTAAATTAATTATTTTCATTCGGCATACTTGCATGACGTCATCGTACGCTGGGTTGGGGTCAGAGGTGGACGAAGTACACAACTTCCTTACTTGAGTGAAAGTATAGATACTGTTGGTCAAATTTCACTCCACTACAAGTAAAAGTTCTAAAGACAGATTCTTACTCAAGTAAAAGTACAGAAGTACAACAAAAACTCAAATATTAAAAGTAAATTTCCTTTATGTCAGTGGTGCGTTGTTTTATTGTTGTATGCCTCTGAAGCAGTGTACTGAATACACTGAGAAACATACAGTATCAGTGATATTAAGAGCTTTTATGTTACAAAACCTATTTTAGATATCATCCTGTATGATCATTAGCCCCCTAGGCCTATATGTATTTATGAGCAGTGTTTTGTTTTTTGTATACTCGCTTTACCAGTTTTAACTGCAATTTACCAGTAAGTAGTAAGGTTTTTGAATAGTCAAGTAGAAGCCATGTGTTTGTTGAATTTATTACCATTTGTATTACCATAAACTACAATAATAAACTATAGCTACTATAGTGAAACTATGGTCATTTTTTAGTTACTGTGGTTCTACTTTACTGGAATATGGTTACTATATAGAGAAAATGGTAAATATTTGGATACTGTGGTTTTACTGCAAATACCATCCCTGCTGGAAAAAAACAATGCATTTGTGAATTAGGATTAGATTTTTTTATTAAAACCATTACCAAATTCCTTTTTGTAGTGTGTTTTGTGTTTTATTCCAATAGGATTTAACATCCAACAAATAGAATTCATCACATACCAGTAGACACCAAGTATCCAATACAATTCCCATTATAACCATTACATCCAAAACAAATTCTGTTGTGTTTTGGGCAAGGTTCTACTGTTTTTATTTCAGCAGGAATACTTAAACTATAGTTACTATAGTAAAAACATGGTTAATTTTCCCAACGGCTTTAAAGGATATAGCAGCAGATCACATTTACGCATTTGGCAGACTTACATTACATTGTACTATACATTTGTACATTTTGTATAGTAAGCAAGTGGGGGTTAGGTGCCTTGCTTAAGGGCACCTCAGCTATTACCCGCCAGCCCTGGGAATCGAACCAGCAACCTTCTGGTCATGAGTCCAACTCTCTAACCACTGGGCCACATTTTCATGAAAATGTCTTCTATGTTCTTTGACTGATCATAGCTCTCGTTCTGCAAACACGCACACACACACACACACACACACACACACACAATTGAACCCACAGATAATCACACAATACTATTACATGTGTCTTTTTCATCTTTTATTATGCTTTTTGCCTTAGAGCACTTTCAGCTGTGCAGTAGCACCAACGTTTACATTAGTTTAGCGGGAAGAGCCCAGGGTTGCCAGATTTTGGTAGAAAAACTGTGAGCTTAGAAAAACTGAAATACTTGGCAACAGTGAAAGGTTCTTGCAGATTGCAAGCCAGCAAAACATTTGCACACAGGAAAACCTGCTACATAGAAACGACTTTTTACTTTTGGACCTTTTTATAAATGTAGTGGAGTAAAAAGTATGATTTTTGTCTTTCAAATGTAGTGAAGTAAAGTCATAAGTACTCAGAAAAAATAATACTCAAGTAAAGTACAGATTCTCAAAAAGTGTACTTAAGTACAGTACTGAAGTAAATTTACTTTGTTACTGTCCACCTCTGGTTGGGGTGCGCGCGCTACTTCATTCGCAGTAAACGCAGACACGTGAAATCATCACACCAGCATCCTTTCTTTAATTCTTTTACACTTCTTTCCAGGTAACTGCAAAGTAGAATGCACAAAATATACTGTCGATCAAAGTATAAATGCTGTTTGATATAATATAAATGAGTTGTTTGTGTTGAAAACTGTTATTTGATACTTTATTAAGAGTTGTCCTGAGTTGAGTGCGGTTGAGCACATGATTAGCATGGGTGATTTTGACATTTGATTGACTGTATTTAACGAGTGAATTTCGTGTCTTATTCAACGTAATTCACCAGACGATGATGAACTGAGAATATTGATACTATTTTTTGTAATGTTTACATCGTCAATTTTATGTTATAAAGGTTATATATGTGATTATGGTTAAATATTTGTGGAAATGTTATTAATATATATATATATATATATATACACACATACACATATATATATGGTGCTTATCTGCATATCTTAGAAGCTTTAATCTTTTGGTGAAATATATGAGATTGAGTGTCATTTTGGTAATTGTAAAGTATGAAATTGGAGTATGAAAAGTGTTTAAAGTTGTTCATGCTATAGCCAGTTCCTGCTATGCAACAGAAGTCGTACATATGTTGAATATGTAATATACTGAGTTCTTGTCATGTGCATATGCTCTCATTGATTAAGTCGCAGTAAACGCAGACACGTGAAGCCATCACACCAGCATCCTTTCTTTAATTCTTTTACACTTCTTTCCAGGAGTGCTACAATTTTGGAGGCACCGCTGGGATTGATGTTGGGTGGAGTAACTCCCTGACCGGTAGAGCCCATCTAGCAACATCATCCCATTCTCAGTTATTTCGTCAAACAGCAGTGTGAAACAGCGAGGACGAGTGGTGAGAAAGATCTGATTGAGCAGCGTACGTGCTGAGGTTCAGTTAGTACCAGCAGTGCCAACGTCAAGTCAGTGAGGTAAACGCTACTCTCAACACCCTGTTTACATGGCTACTAAGGATGGATGCCCTTAACAGTCTCCAAGATGAAATTGGTGAAAAATTATGCACACTATCAGGGAGCGGTCAGAACTCAGTGTTTTTCTTCACGTCACAAGGGAGGGCGAAATAAATGCATCTCGCTTGTTTTTGCTGAACATTCTCAGTAACCATCTGCTAAGACCTGAGCTTATTGACCTAGAGGATGGAGGGATGGCTGAATTGTTAACATTTAATGATAAACTGAGCCAGCTCACAGGAATCACAATTGATGCACCTAAAAAGAGAGGGAGGAAAGTAAATTTGGAGATGTTAACACAGCACAGAGAACAATACAAGAAAGTGGAGAGAGTACAGCTGAATTGTTTTCTGCCATGCACATTAGCACCACCGCATCACAAAATACAGCAAACAGACAGACATATGCCGCCCAGAACCCAGTTTATTCTTCACCCACATGTTTGTACAGAACTGCTTTCCCTAGCATAAAGAAGAAAAGTGTACATACCTTCATCAATTTGGTGACTGCCAAGTACGTAGTAAGTACCAGGAAGGAGCATGTGAGCATACAGAAGCACAGCGTTATTCAAATTCAGTGTCTGGTAAAAGTGCCTCACGTGAAACAAGATACGGTGCTACTGTTTGAGCCACACATTAACCCAATGTATCCAGATGGCCTTGAATTCTCTGATACCCTCCTCAATCTAAAAAAGGGGGTCCGCCCCATAATTACTGTCAGTGTGCAGAATGGAACAGATCACGACATCACGCTCAGTGGTAGAACAGAGCTAGGAACTCTGCAGCCAGTTAAGTCTGTCTTACCAATATCAAATGCACAGTGTGAAACCACAGTGTCTGTTACTCAGGTTCTACCAGACACAACTGATGGAGATGGCAATACAGATCGATGGGACCCTCCAGTGGATGTGAGCCATTTAACTCCACCCCAACAACAACAAGTAAAGCGGATGTTACGTGAAGATTGTCATGCCTTTTTAAAGTCAGAAGACGAAATCGGCTGTGTTCCAGGTTTGCAACTGAGTATCTCATTAAATGATAACACCCCTGTTGCCCGCACATACACATCAGTCCCTAAACCGGTATATCAAGAGATATACTACTTACACGACCTGATTGCTCAAGGGTGGGTGGCCAAGTCTCATTCCCCTTACTCATCCCCAATTGTCTGCATCCGTAAAAAGGATGGCAGCCTCAGGCTATGTATTGATTACAGGGACCTGAACAGCAAAATAATTCCTGACTGCCAGCCAATACCCAGGGTGCAGGATATCTTTTGGGCTGGGAGGCAGTGCGTGGTTCTCACTGCTAGACCAAGGAAAGGCGTACCACAAAGGTTTCATGTCTCCAGTGAACAGGTACCTGACTGCATTCACAACACCGTGGGGTCTATACGAATGGATTCGTATTACTTTCGGCCTGATGAATGCGCCTGCAGCGTTCCAACGGTTTATGGAAGAGAGCCTGGAAGGGTTAAGAGACTAAATTTGCATACCGTACTTACGCTCGGTCCACACATACTCTGTGTGTAGCGCGTATGCGGCCCATATTTTTTTACGTGCCAATGTTAAAGGATTAGATCATTCACGCGTATGCGGTACGGTCCGTCCGTTGCAGATGCGGTGCGGTCCGTCAGTGCAGCGATCATTTACGCATCAAGTCTATTTTTGCTGTACAGCACGGACTGATTTAAAGCAACAGCACACGTATCATGCTCGAAATTACACATATTGTGATTGTGATTAAATGCATATTAAAAGTTTTCACAGTCATCTTATTGCTTTGATTTTGGGATAAAGCAAGAAAACGCTAAACACTTACCAGGAGTTGCAGAAACACCTAATCCGGTAAACATTATATCTAAAAGTGTATTTTCACGTGAAAGACACTACTCAGTTAGTTCAATTGCATGAAGGGGAGGGGGCTTCTCTACCGAAAGTAAACTATGTGACAATTGTTGAACTTGTGAGTCACAGAAGCCATGGATCTGCACGGCAAACGCAAACTGCACGGCAAACGCAGTATATGTGAAAGCACATCCAGCGCGTGTCGCTCGCGCAACGCATACGTACTACAATACGGACCACATACGCACTGCACACGGAGTATGTGTGGACCGGGCGTTAGACGACATCCTGGTCTTCACTGAGTCCTTCGATGAACAAGTGGAAGCGGTGAAAAAAGTACTCCAGAGGTTACAGTCCCATGGAGTCAAGTTAAAACCAAGAAAATGTGAGCTCTTTAAGAAAGAGGTGCGATATCTGGGGAGAATTGTGTCAGCTGAAGGCAGTCGTATTGATCCTGCAGACACCGTTGCTGTAACGGCACTGAAGGAACAGACACCAAGCACCAACCCGAATTGCCAGTCCCCTATGACCTGCTAAAAAAAAGTAACACTGTAGGTGCTGGGCCACAGAGAAAGGGGAAAAACTAAATATGAAACCACAAACGAAATCATGTGGTGCCATCAAGTAAATCAATTGAGTGGACAGAAAAACACTAGAAAAAGATACTAGAAAAGTTGATTAACTGCTTGATTCAGCCTCCGATCCTGGGATTTCCAGACTTCTCTTAACCATTCATCCTTCATACAGATGCATCCAACCAAGGGTTGGGAGTTGTTCTATACCAACAGCAGAATGGCAAGCTGAGAGTAATTGCCTATGGTTCTCGGACTTTGACAGCAGCGGAGAAAAATTACCATCTGCACAGCGGGAAGTTGGAATTCTTAGCTCTGAAATGGGCCATCACTGGAAAAATTCAGAGACTACCTGTACTATGCACCAACCTTTACAGTTTTCAGTGATAACAATCCATTAACATATGTTCTGACATCCACCAAGTTGAACGCCACCGGGTGTAGATGGGTGTCAGACCTTCCACACTTCCACTTTACCATCCGTTACTGTCCAGGTAAAGAAAACTATGGAAGCATATTGGTAGCAATATTCAATTTGAAATGCAATACGCAAAATGGCAATGCATTTATGTATTTAAATATACATTTAAAATGACCATATGTGCAACATTAGGTGCAAAATAAAAATGAAAATTCAATTCTTTTAATATGCAATTTAAATAGACATTTTAACGCTCTTTAAGTTGCAAAATTAAAATGAAAATGCATTTCCCAGATTGATAATATATGTATATGATAGCCAAGCAAAACTGTAGCAAAATGATCATTCAAATGTCATTTTCCTTAAACGCATTAACATTAACAGGTTGAACATTTAGGATTGCATTTACATTTTCACACAGCGCCTTGAGTGTTGCAAAATTCAATGTGGACTTGAAAATGCATTTCGAGCTGGCCACGCCCCCTCCCCGATACAGCGTCATTGCGTGAAGGCGGAGCTAGAATCGCTCGCATGGGTTGTTTTAAGTGTTGGAAGAACTTACGGTTGCAGAGCTGATAAAAGTGTTAAATCGCATGCACATTGCAGAAATGCTTTCATCATAAAAACATTGTTTTTGTTGTCTTTTTAGTCACATAATTATTCAGAAATTGTTTTTGTCTCGCAACGTTTCCGTAACTTCAGGAATCTGTGGATCTGTCACAGCCCAAACTGCAGCATCCAGATGAATAAGAAACCAAGGTTTATTCTCGGAGCAGATATCAACCTTAGGAATGTTTACATTTATTTGTGCACAATGCACTGCCTCCAGCACGAAAGTACAGACGCGTTTTTCGCGTGGATAGTTTGGGCTGTAGATGTCCTCGATTACTGAAGTTCTGAAGAGTCGTCTCACAAAACAACCATTTCTGAATGATTGTGTTAAGATATATGACTTAAAATACAACAACAAAATACTGAATGTGTTCATGAGGAAAACGAGTATGCACGCGCATGAGAAAGTTTATGATTATGAGACGTTCAGCATAGCGATCTTGCTGCCTAATAAGGAAGAGAATTCTCTGCGAGATGTTCTAACAATGTAGCTACTAGTTCTATCATCTACAGACACGTATAATCTTAAGAAACACTTTAGTATATTCTGTCTTTTCACTCCAATTCGTGTGCATTGCGATTTAATGCTTATATCAGCTTTGCAGCCACACGGAACGAGCGATTCTAGCTCCGCCTTCACGCAATGACGCTGTATCGGGGAGGGGGCGTGCATTTTCAAGTCCACATTGAATTTTGCAACACTCAAGGCGCTGTGTGAAAATGTAAATGCAATCCCAAATGTTCAACCTATTAATGTTAATGCGTTTAAGGAAAATGACATTTGAATGATCATTTTGCTACAGTTTTGCTTGGCTATCGTATACATATATTATCAATCTGGGAAATGCATTTTCATTTTAATTTTGCAACTTAAAGAGCATTAAAATGTCTATTTAAATTGCATATTAAAAGAATTGAATTTTCATTTTTATTTTGCACCTAATGTTGCACATATGGTCATTTTAAATGTATATTTAAATACATAAATGCATTGTCATTTTACATACTGCATTGCCATTTTGCGTATTGCATTTCAAATTGAATATTGCTACCAATATGCTTCCATAGGAAAACAGCTTGTGTTACCAACGCAATTCAAAAGAACTGTTCTGAGAGAGATGCACGATGAGATGCATCCTATAACTGTACTAGATGTGACGTGACTGGCTTCTCACCTTTCCAGTTGCTGTTCGAACAAGTGTGCAGAAAGAAACAAAAGGAATTACGACCAACGAGTGAGGTGTACTGACCTGTTCCAAGGAAGCAGAGTCCTCGTAAAAAACCTGACTCCAAGAGGTGGGACCGGGAAACTATGAAATTACTGGGAGGATGAAGTTCACGTTGTTACACGCCAGGTGGCAGATGATGCACCAGTCTACAAAGTAAAACCTGAACAGAGTAAAGGTAGATCACGAGTTTTACATCTTGCAATCTTGCACATTTTGCAATCATCTTCCATGTGACCATCTACCTCTTGAAATCACAACAGCTCAAAGTACTAAACCAGAACAAGGACATCAACTAAGAAAAGGCAGAACTCAGCCCGCCCGGGGAAGAAAATGTGAGTCAGAGTATGATAATGAAAGTGAAGAGGAAGAGTACTACTTTCAAGTGGAGCCCTTTCAGATAAGACCACAAGAAAGCAGTGATTTCACAATATGGCGGTGGCGACCGGAAGTAGGGAAAACGCTTTCTGGCACAGCTAATCTCCATTCATTCTCATAATGGATTGTGAACTGCCATTTTTCCCCCCAGGCATTAGCGCATTTGCCCAAGATTACAATAGCGGATGTTTTCCGATTTGTTGACAAACTTCAGGGGGACGTACAACGATCAAAAATGGACAAAGGCTATAAATTATTTTTTGAGCAATTCATTTTATAATGAATTTTATGATTATAAAGGTATGCATTACATTACACAATTACCATGAAAGCTAACGGCTAATTTCCTTCATACACTTTTAAAATTTTCAAAACAGTTTAATAAAAATTGTTTGAATGAAAACTGTGTGTGTGTGTTGTGTTTGGACACTAGTCTCAAATAATATCGCAGGGAAAGTGGTAATTAGGGCAAGATGCTATAGATCACAAAGAAAGCATGAGGAACCATATCATCTTGAGGTAACGTAAATACATACGGGATTAGCTAATGCCGACTAGTACCTGTTTCCTATCAGCTTGTCACCAATGTATTATTAACATTAGTTATTAATTTAGTAATAACAGCACACTTTGCAGTTAGGATTGATGTAACACCATGTCATTCAAAATGTTTATTTTCTATTCCCTGACCTATAAACATAAACATTCCCTGACATCGCTTTATTGCTTCCTAATCTCTCTGTAAGTCGCTTTGGATAAAAGTGTCTGCTAAATGACTAAATGTAAATACTACTTTAATTAAAGCTTTGAGTCTTGCAATCACTTTCTTCAGATCTCACTTAAAACCATAACACCACCTGAAATGACAGCACATACATGTTCTTGTGCTACTGGTAGAAGTTTGTGCAACCATCTGGTTGCATTACTTTACCAGACAGCACATTTTAGTACACTGGGTACCAGAAATGTTCCAGTTGCCCTAGACCCCAAACCCAGGTAAAACACAGAAAATGACTTATTCTTTAGTTTTAATGACAACAGATAAACAAAAATATTAATGTTTTAATGACAACAGATAAAAAAATATTAGATGCAAATAAGATCACAATCTAGTGCAAGACATACATATATTTTGTTAGGGCATCTCTCCAGAACCAGTGGATGAGCTTGTTGTGAGCAAGCCCAAAGCATCTGGTAGGAGTTGTGTGCAGTCTACTTTGTATATTGCATATGGAGGTAATCTTCAAATACTAATAAATACACATTCAAATTAGGTACGAATTAACACACCGAGACTTGTTTTAGGACCTCTGCCTGACGGATGTGATTTCTGGAGCAGCATCCCTTAGCCCCCTCCAACCACAACCATTCATAGCTAAGATTGTTGATGGAATGTCTGCCATAACAATGGTGCCATCTAAATTTGGAGAGGTCCCAAAAGGTTCACTGCTGTCTTAAGGAACACAGGATCAGTCCAAAAGCCCACTCTGGGTTAGCATGCGTCGTCCTCGGCTTACAGCACATGTCAGGTCAGAATCCAGTGCAAAGTCACTTGCTGGCAGGATCATGAGAGGTGCCTCCAGACCAAAGCAATGCATAGAGGAGTGGAACTTGAGCCACAGGTTCTCCGGCGCTTTGCTGAGACCTTTGATGTAAATGTTCTTCCCTGCAGTCTCTTCATCCATCCCGATGCTTCACACCTTGGTGTGTTGTGGTAAATCAGTCTTCTATTATAGAAAAAAAATGTCACGAACAGAGGGTCCAGGTATCAAAGAGTTCAACTTTATTGCTCGAGCCACAAAGTGAGATGTGTTCAAAAAATATCTGAAGATACAGACTTTTTTAGAAAGTTATTGCATATTTCAGTTAAAGTGTAGGCGTGCAAGATGTATAGTAAACAGTCGGTACTGTAAATGAACAGTTGGCAGTGCAAATGAGCAGTCTGGTAGTGCAAATGAACATAAATGTTATGTATAGACAGTCCATTAGTGCAAATAACAAGTGAAGTCAGGTGTGCAATGGGGCGGGAGAAGAGTGTAGTAGTATATGAGGGGCAGTGGGATCAGTGAGGGGCAGAGTTCAATAAAGAGACAGCTCTGGGAAAAAAGCTGTTCTTTAGTCTGCTAGTCCTGGTCCGGAGGCACCTGAAATGCCTGCCGGAGGGCAGGAGAGAAAACAGTCTGTGAGCGGGATGAGAGGAGTCCTTAAGAATGCTGCGAGCTCGACGCAGACAGCGTTTCCTCTGGATGTCCTCCATGGATGGAAGTGGAGTCCCTGTGATGCGCTGGGCGGTTTTCACCACCCGCTGCAGTGCCTTGCGCTCTGCAACAGAGCAGCTCCCATGCCAGACTGTGACACAGTTGGTCAGGATGCTTTCTATTGCACAGCGATAGAAGTTCACCAGGATAGCCGAGGACAGCCGATTCTTCTTTAGTGTCCTCAGGAAGAAGAGGCGCTGGTGAGCCTTCTTGACCAGGCTGGAGATGTTGGTAGTCCAGGACAGGTCTTCCGAGATGTGGATCCCCAGGAACTTGAAACTGGAGACACGTTCAACAGCCATCCCATTGATGTGGATGGTGTCATGTGTGCCTCTTGACTCTTTCCTGAAGTCCACAATGAGCTCCTTTGTCTTGGAGGTGTTAAGGAGCAGGTTATTGCTGTTGCACCATGTGGCTAGGTGCTGGATCTCCTCCCTGTAGGCCGTCTCATCGTTGTTGCTGATGAGACCAATCACCGTAGTGTCGTCCGCAAACTTGATGATGGAGTTAGATCCGTTCACAGGCTTGCAGTCGGAGGTGAAGAGGGAGTAGAGGAAGGGGCTTAGCACACAGCCCTGTGGTACACCAGTGTTGAGTGTGATAGTGGTGGAGCAGATGGAGCCTGATCTCACCTGCTGTGGTCTGTTGGTCAGAAAGTCCATAATCCAATTGCATAGGGAGGTGTTAATGCCCAGGTCTTCAAGTTTGGATATTAACTTGGATGGGATGATAGTGTTGAATGCTGAGCTGAAGTCAACAAACAACATACGTGCATAAGTGTTCTTATTGTCCAGATGTGTGAGCACAGAGTGCAGTGCCATGGAAACTGCATCTTCTGTGCTCCTATTGCTGTGGTAGGCAAACTGGTGTGGGTCCAATGTGGATGGTAGAAAGTCCTTCAGGTGTGCCAGGACCAGCTGCTCAAAGCACTTCATGACAATGGGTGTCAGTGCTACAGGGCGGTAGTCGTTGAGGCACTTTGGGCTGGAGTGTTTTGGCACTGGCACAATGGAGGTGCATTTAAAGCATGTTGGCACAGCTGCTTGGGCAAGAGACAGGTTGAAGATGTCAGTGAAAACCCCAGCAAGCTGCTCAGCACATGCCCTGAGTACGCGTCCAGGGATGTTGTCTGGTCCAGCGGCTTTGTGCGCACTGATCCGGCTCAGTGCATTGCAGACATCTATGGAGGAGAGTGTGATTGGAGGGTGATCAACTGAGGGTTTGAGCTTGGTGGCAGTTTCTCTATTGTCCCTCTCAAAGCGAGCATAAAAGTCATTAAGCTCGTTCAGGAAGAGGACATCAGTGGCTGTGGGGGTGGAGTGGGTGGGTTTGTAATCACTGATGGCCTGGATGCCTTGCCACATGCGTCGAGGGTCGGAGTTGGAAAAGTGCTCCTCTACCTTTAGCTTGTAGCAGTGCTTGGCCTCTTTGATGCCCCTCTTCAGGTTAGCTCTGGATGTGCTGTAGGCTTGTGCATCACCTGATCTGAAGGCAGTATTGCGTGCCTTCAACAGGAGGCGCACCTCCTTGTTCATCCATGGCTTCTGATTTGGGTACGTGATGATCTGTTTCTGAGTGGTAACATTGTCTATGGTGGTGTTGATGTAATCCAGTACAGAAGAGGTGTAGCAGTCAATGTCCGTGTGAGAGCCACTGGTGGCCTGAGAAGCAAATGTACTCCAGTCTGTGTGTAGAAACCTTTCCTGGAGTGTGAAATCTGCCCCCACAGGCCACACTTTGATGGTCTTCACTGATGGCTTCACACGATTGATGAGGGGTGAATACTTGGGGTGAGAAACAAAGAAAGGTGATCTGACTGTCCCAGGTGGGGGAGGGGGGTCGCAACGTAAGCTTCAACCATGTTTGTGTAAACATGGTCTAAGGTTTTGTTTCCTCTGGTGTGACAGGAAACATGCTGGTGAAATTTGGGGAGAACTGACTTTAAGTTTGAATGATTAAAATCTCCCGCAACAATAAACGCAGCTTCCGGGTGAGCAGTCTGTTGTTTACTGATGGCTGCATGAAGTTCTTTCATAGCAAGCTTGGCATCAGCATCCGGGGGAATGTAGGCTGCAGTTATAATGGTGGAAGTGAACTTCCGTGGCAGATAAAATGGTCTACATTTAACCATGAGAAACTCAAGGTTAGCTGAACAATGTTTTCCGACAATAACAGAGTTCGTGCACCAAGCTTTGTTAATGTAAATGCACAATCCACCGCCTCTGGTCTTACCGGAGCCATCTAACGTTCTATCTGCCCGGAGTGTGTGGTGTCCTGCTAAATCAATAGCTTTGTCCGGTATGCCGCTGTGTAGCCATGTTTCCGTGATGTGTTCACGGAATGTGTTCAAAAAGAAGAGTAATGCATAATGAATGATGGTCAAAAACAGACATATCATGAAATTCCTCCATCACAGAGCCTCTCATACTTCTTAAATGTGTTCTTACTAAGTATAAGTTGTGTATATTGTGTCTCATAAGTACTCAAACAATAATGGTGGATATTAAATGTGTTCAAATAGTGTATTTCAATATGCTTTTGTGCTCTAAAATTTTCAATAGGTGCCAGTCCAGATGGAAAAGTGGTGGACCCAAATGAAGACCCTCCCTATGGTCTGGTAAAAGTTAAGTGCCCTGATGTGAACAACATTGGAGAGGCATCACACACAGAGTTAGTTGGAGGTCAAGTAAAACAACAAAAAAACATACCTTCCACTGGAAAGTCCAGGGTCAGCTGATGGTCACTGGCTTAACTTGGTGTGATGTAGTGACGCATACAAGAAGTGATGTCACAGTGGAGAGAGTATGGTGAGATGATGAGCTGATCACAGAAATCAAAGCTAAAGTTGATGAATTCTACTTTGGCACTTACATACATGTTTTGCTAGGGAGAAAATTAGCAAAAAAAAGTGACCAACAGTGATGTTACTATACTGTAGTTGTTCTAAAGCTGTGGTTTTCAATCCTGTTGCTAGAAACCCACCGCTATACAGGTTTTGCATTTTTCTTATTTAACACACCTCATTTGAATCAGCAGCTCATCAATAATAACCCTCACATTTGGGCAATACTGCTGGAATTTAACAGGCATTGTTCGTCTTCACCTGCTCCTGGGTCATCCAGATGTTAACTGATCCCAACACAAGGTACATGTAGTTTGATCAGGTGATTAAAGTGTGACTCACTGTAGAAGTGCTCACTTTAAACATCTCAGCCAAAGCTCTCTCACTGAGGCCAACAGCGACCCACAAACAAAACATAAAAAACTCATCAACGAGCTGCATCTTATGTTGGGGGCTTGGTTTAGGAACCTCCGTCTCTACAGTGGAAATTCCCATTCTCTTCGCTTTGGGCCAGTAGACAATTTTAGATGCAGAGGGCTCAATGGATCGCCAGAAATCAAAAAAGATGTTTTTAGAAGAGAATCTTGTAAAATACTTGATATCTTTTTTCAACAGACACACACCATCTATCCAACAGAGCCTGAGAGATGGTAAGGCTTGACACCAGTTCTTCCTGTCATGCTCACGACAGAAGACCCAGATGCAGACAGCGGTTTCCAAACAAAAAGACTTTAATTCTAACAAGTAAGAAAATAAAAGCCCACGATGGCGAACCAAGACAACTAACTGGAACTAAAACACACAAAGCAAAACTTAAAGCAAAGCATAAACTTCCCACTAGGGGGCAAAACAGGTACAAACAAAACAAGAACAATATAATGAGGCTAAGACTGAAATGAGGATGGAACAAGGTAGCAAACACGAGGGTAATAATACAAGACTTACGAACTCACAGCACTACAAAGTCACAAAACCTACAAAACAAACCAGCACAGGACAATGAACACAAGGGCTTTAAATAGGGAAACAAACAAGGGATAATGACACAGGGACAGCTGTGAGGCATGAGACCACTGATGGAATGATTACGAGAGATCGAGGGGGTAGGGCTTAGACGTGTGACATGAAAACACACTGCAAAAGGCGGAAGCGCCAGAGCCATGTGTCTCCACACAGAACGTAAACACAAAGACATGATACTGTCACAATCCTGCCCACTAGACTATGAATTAAAGCAATAACAAGAAGGACAGGATCGCGGCAGTATTCAGGGGACAAGGTAGACAAACGATCCGGCCACGCGCTTCCACGAATAACATAAACGCGGAGACATGGTACTGTCATGGCCCCACTCACAAGGCTCTAGGAATTTACTAGACAAGAAGGGCAGAACCATGACACTTCTAGCTCTTTTATTTTTTCCAAAGCCTCATCAAGGGCACCTAATTAAAGAGAAACCTTTTAATCAGAATCAGAAAGAGCTTTATTGCCAGGTATGTCTGCACATACGAGGAATTTGTTGTGGTGAAAGAAGCATCCAGTGCACAGAGACCATGATATAATACAAATAAACAATATAATACACAGATGTATATATATATATATATAAAGAATAATAAAAAAATTAATAAAAAAAATAGGACGTAAAAATAAGATAAGCTATAGAGTGTAATACCTATGCAGGTGTATATGTATATATGCAGATAAAAAATAGACTATTGTATGTACAGAAAAATGTAGGTATGTAGCATGATGGAATATAATTTAAGCAAAAATGGAATGTGACATGTTAATTGTTCTAGGACGTTTCTGAAATAAATTTTTATCTTCATTGTTGTGTATTAATTACTATCATTGTCTTTGATCATTTCTGTTATCTATCTGTGTAAGAGAAACCAGCACAAAACACACAAAATATACGGTATAAAGTGGTGCTGCCAAGGAAAAAGAAACAAATTCATTAGTAAGCATGTTAACTATATGCTAAAATAATAGCATTTGCATGGCACAAAACATATATATACATTAAATGTATTGTTAAGCTTTATACTTATTGTGTAGTTTACAGTTATATTATGTTTTACTATGTCTAATGTTATTGACTTTTACAGACTATTTGTAGTTAGCAACATGCTAAACTCACCCATGGGAGGGCAGCTGTTGTAATCATGCTCCATCATTACCAATGCCGCATCAACACCCTCCATTTCAACATCATCATCTTCTACCCCACCACAAACACCATCTTTTGCCGTCCGTGTCTGGCGTGCTTTCGTTGTTCCCCAGTTGTTCCACGGAAACTTGAAAGGCACAGCCTGTGGTGGGAGATAATTCTGACCGGACTTGCGATGCACACAGACTTTCTTATCCTTGAAGTGCTTAGCGCACACAAAAGTACTGCCTTTACGAACAGTAAATGCCACCCCCTCGTCTCTTCGAATCGCCCAAATCCAACAGCATTTGGATTTGGATCATTATGATTGCAGCACTCTGCTGCATTCTGTACAGGAATGAGACGTGATGGAAATCATCAGCACTGTACCTTTGTATGTCATTCATATTTCAAAATAAAACTTCATTTCATCAGTCATCTCGGTTTATCCCATTCCTGAATAATCTCTGCTGTGGGGTTAAACTGTAGGCTACTTTCTAACTCTTTGCCACAACAAAACTATATGAACTGAACACTGAAAGAAACATAACAATATTAAGCGTTGTCTTTATAGTGCACTATGGTTGTCTAGCAGCGCAAGTATATTGCAAGATGACCATTCTGGCCACAATTTCCCACATAAAAATACTGTATAGTATATTTACTATGAACAGCTAATATAAAGCAAGTTTCCCATAATAACGCAGAGGACATACAAACACTCGAGTCGGCATATTGTGTGTATTTGTATGTGTCCGCATGTAAACTGAAATTGAGAGATGTCACCTCTAAATGCAGCGAGTTGTAGTGACTTCAATTATGATCAACACAAAATTACAATGGTAGAGTGTTTTAATAAACTTAATTGCTTAGAAACCTTTAAAGCCTTTATCTGTATCTTGATAGGCCTACGCGCCGCAGAGGAGCAAGTTTTTTTGTTGTTCTACATTTACCAATAAATATATAAAAAAAAGTATATAATTTGTTTTAAATTGATATCTTGTCATTTACAAAACAACAATATATGCTAAATAACCCAATATACGAGCTTATTAGGCCTATTTGGCACTAAATATAGAATGAATGCGGTAATAGACTAAACCGCACAATTGAGCTAAAAACTAAAAAAAATCTAATAAAATCACCACAAGGAAAATTCCTTCACCGTGACAGTGCTACATTACAACTAAAAAAATGCACATAACGTTACAGTAGCTACATTACGTCACGTGTCTTTAAGATGTATTTGAAAATCACTGCAGTGTGAACCAAAATCAAACGATCTACACATCATCTGTATATTTTCCAGGAACTCTGTATGAAAAGCGCTTTACTTTAACATGTGCCTTTTATTTGCACTGTAATAGCTCACAAATACTGGCTTCATTAAGACTCTGCTATGTTCCATTGGCATTTGTATGAAGAATCAAAACATATTCAACATGAAATCGACGCAATTGGTTTGCTTACACAACATTAAATCAATGTTGATTTCAGTGTGGTTAAATTACTTAACATTTAACATAATAGACATTTAAAAATACTTAAAACTATTAGATAAATTTGCTCGTGTATGTAATCTTTCATTAAAACATCACATTCATTTTCATTGCTTTATTATTTATACAAAATACACATTCACAAACACATCATAAGAGCATACAAACCTTCAAGACTAATATAAAAGCCATTTACTCTCAAATACACACAGGTATAAAAGCCATGCAATACTTTTTTCCATGCCATGCTTCTTTTCTATAAAATAAAATGTGACTCTCCTTTTCGTTACACAAAAACAAATACACAGAAAAAAATATATACGTGACTGAGGAACCAGAACCAGTTCAAGTCAAAGGCCTGTCAGAGTTGGAGATTAACTTAAAATCATATAACTTACTGTCAGATTCTGGAATCTGATAAATTCTTCAGTGTTACAAGTGGAAGTGGTGCTGGTCTCTCTGGAGTCACTCTCAACCTATCTGTCTTCCTGTTAAAGAAAATAACTGCTTACTAATAATGCACACCTGAATAAAAGGCATCACTTTATACTCCTGTTAATCCAAATGCAGTGTGGTGTACTGTAAGCCAACATCTGTCCGGGCCAACATCTGCTCTCTTGATGTCTTCAGCTGGGTCTCAAAGAAAAACAGAAGACCTGCAATAAAAATCATACAATTCATACCTATTACAAATCCATCCAGTCACAAGAGAATTTATGGGTTAAATGCAGAGCACAAATTTCGAGTATGGACCACCATACTTAGCCACACTTCACTTTATTATGTAAATCTTTATTTTGCAATTAATAAGGATTTAAATAATAAAAAATGTTTTGTCTTGAATACTTAAAACGTTTGCAAAAAGTTATGAAAGTGACCTATTTGTCAGATATGGTGACCCATACCCAAAATGTGACCTCTGCATTTAACCCATCCGTGAGTAGTGAACACACACACTGCAAGTCGTGACCACACATATACACCCGGAGCAGTGGGCAGCCATCACTGCAGCATGGGGCAAGCAAGGGTAAGGTGCCTTGCTCAAGGGCACGTTAGCTGTTACCCGCCGACCCTGAAAATCGAACCACCGACTTTCTAGTCACGAATCCGATTCTCTAACCACTGGACCACGACTGCCCCATGGCTAAAGTTGCTAAAGTTTGCTAACATACTGCATTAGTGATTGCACGATAGATACATACAACTGCAAAAAGGTAATTGTTGCACAGCCGGAATGTAATCTTGAATAGACCGGGGTCTGTTTGTGATCACGTACCATGGGTCTCTCACTCTGTCCGGGGAACGCGATCACAAACAAAGGGGTGTGTGGTGCGCTGCTTTTGGCAAAAAAGTTCAGGGTCACTTTTTAGGCTGTAATTCACAAAACTGATATAACTAATGGCACATTGGATGTTTGTGATAAACATCCCTACATCTCATATACAGCTAGCCTAAGTCTACTTTAAATTTTACTCTCACCTACACTGGTAGACAGTACAGTGTGCACAGCAAACACTGCCAGTGCAAGGACAATGGGTTTCCAACAGCTCTCCCTATACACTGGTCATGTGACGGTTACACACTGCTCATGCATCCAGTGTGAAGCTGGCGTTACCACTCAGTGAGGTGTCTCTGTTGAGGAATTCCTCCCTAAAAAACAAGACATCAATACAATGGTGGGTAAACAGAAACTAAACAGAAAACAACTTAATTTACTAAATTCCAATTACATTCCAAACATTAGGGGGTGGTTTCCCAGACAGGGATTAGACTAGTCCTAGACTAAAATAAATGTAAGAGCTGCCCACACTGAAAACAACTTGCACTGACATATCTCAAAATACATCAGTGCCTTTGTGTTGTCTCAAAATGCACACAAGTAATGTTTTTAGTAAGGTTTGTTTGTTAAACCTACTTAAATTTCCCAATTAAACTAAGGCCTAGTCCAGGTTTAAGATTATCCCTGTCTGAGAAACCACCCCTAGATGAAGTATAATTTATTATAGAAGTAAAAATGTAAACTGTATATACTGTCTAATGTACCTGCTGCTTTGAAATAAATGTTAGACAAAGAGAAAACCACTCACTGCTTTTGACAGATCAATCTTTGGAACTTTATGTACAGTATGCAGAGAAACACAACATTGGACTACAGTCAGTGCTGCATTTGATTTACTCCAGGTATAAATACGTAAAGCATCAACAGAGCATCTCACCTTATGTGCTGTTAGATGCTGTTGGCCAGGGTTCCAGCTTTGATCGGGTCTCTGCTCCTATGCACTGGACATGGCTTCTCTGCGCCAGTACACTCTGATAAAGCGGTTGTTCAGAACGGCTTCAGTACTGGAGACAGCCCTCCATGTCTCATTGTTGATCTGTGTACTGGACCAACATTGGCTCTGGGTCTCCCCCAAACACAACCTGAGGAAATGAGAACAATCACTGTTTTTACGTTCGATCACAGTTAGAAAGCATAAGAACTTAGCAACATTCTGCGGGAGGCAAATGCATTAAGCACAACAGTGACCGTCTGTGTTTATAGCAGCCTGTACATTTAGTTGCATATTGTATATTAAATTGTAATTGCAATTGTATGAAATGAATATACAGTTAGGCTGCTTCAATGTTTTATTTTACTAGTTTAATTACTTAAATAAATCTTTTAGACCTACATAAAACACACTGTTTACATCATTTGTATCCGTTCCATTTGACATAGTTTTTATTTCATTACTGACTTATATGCTACTGCTATTTAATAATAGCTTGAGGACGTTTTACTTACATTACTGAGTTTAAGTGGAGTTCCAAGTTTCAACGTTACTATCCACACCCCGTTTCACCCGGTCACTGTCACCCGAATACTGAAAACTACACCTTCACGCACCTTCACCCGGTCATCTTTGATTGGACTCTCACCTGTGTTTGATTTGTGTCTGCACCTGTTCTGTGTTTGCTGTGTTTATGCCATTTAAGTTCTGTTCTTTGTCCGGTCTGGTTGTTATTTTCACGTCTGTATGTCAGAAATGGAGAGTCGTAGTTATATTTTGCTAGATTTTTACCTATTGCGTAATTAACCTGATTTTGGAATACTTACCTGATTTTGGAATACTTACCTGATTACCTGATTTTGGAATACTTACCTGATTACCTGAGTTTGGAATACTTACCTGAAAACCTAATTTTGGAATACTTACCTGTTTACCTGAGTTTGGAATACTTACCTGAAAACCTGATTTTGGAATACTTACCTGATTACCTGTTTGTGTGGAATACTTACCAGATTACCTGTTTTGTGGATCTTTTGTGCCTGTGTTACAATAAACTCACTATCACTTCATCATATCACTTGCCCATACACCTGCATCATGACGCATAGCTTGTGATTTTTAAGGTCCGACAACAGGTTTATGTACAAACATGGTGTAAAAACACTATTATTTCGTAATAATAAGTAGTTATTATTACCTTACATTATTATTTACCTTACTTCTTGACTGACTCTCAAATAGTTCGTTTTGCGATTCATCTCTCTAATCCCCAACTTTCCGCTAGCCTAGTCTGATGTGATTGGTCAGATGGTCTAGGCTGCTGTGATTGGTTTAGCACGTGTGTTCAAGTTTTTGCAGGCAGGCAGGGACTATTTCTAGTGACGTAGATACACAGCGGTTAGAGAGTCGCACTAGGTCACGACTCATTTGCGTGATTTGGAGTCGACTCCCTTTTTACCAAGCCAATAACTTTATTTATTCACATTCGGATTTACAACTTAGCAGACTGCTTACTTTCAAACACGGCAACATTACACACTGCATAAAATGTTGATGATCTGGTGGAATGTACTCTTTAATTCCTATTAAAACAATTATCACATATTAAATTGCTTACAACACAACACAACACAAAACACCAGATTACCTGTTTTAGACTTCCAAAAACCCACATGTGAATCCTCTGCATATCCACAATGTGTGTCAGTTTATCTCCGCCAGCCAGAAACAAGCACACCTGACAACAACTTCCTATCAAGGACCTTTATACTAATAACCACACCCTTTCTAAATCCCCCAGTATCACCCACATAAACAAAGATTCATGAAGTAAGCTACGAAGTAAGCTACTAAACTTTCTTTATTGTTGAAAACTTTATCATTCCTATGTTGTTTCAGATCTATATGATTGTCTTTCTTTCATGTAACTCAAACATAGTAATAGTAGTATAGTAATATTTTGTATGTTCTGTCAAATCTTTTAATTACAATAAATAGCCACTGAACACAAAAGGGGACAAGAAGCAAAGTTGTAACGTTCAACCCAATAGGTTGAATTTACATGAATTAAAATGGGGTCAGAATTAGGGTTGTAACAATACATCAATATGGATCGATGCATTGTTTAAATTTCTAACGATACGATGCATCAATGCCACATGTAAAATATCAATATGAGGTACCTTTATTTTGACACTCTCTGCGTCCCCAATAACTAAATTTTTTAGTAGCTTGACGGTAGCTCAACTACTTTTAAAACAATGTAGCTTTTCCAGTAGTTATTACGTTTTTAAGAAAGTAGCGGTGTAGCGCGACCAAAAGCTACATTGCATTCTTCTGCCTTCAGAGCAGTGCTGTAACGTCGTCGTCTTCTTACATTTACATTTAGATTTATGCATTTGGCAGACGCTTTTATCCAAAGCGACTTACATTACATTGTACTATACATTTGTACATTTTGTATAGTAAGCAAGTGGGGGTTAGGTGCCTTGCTTAAGGGCACCTCAGCCATTACCCGCCAGTAATGGCTGAGGTGCCAACTGAGAATCGAACAGCAACCTTCTGATCATGAGTCCAACTCTCTAACCACTGGGCCACGACTGCCCTACTTCTTGGTTCTTACCAGTGTTGCCAACTATTTTCAATGGAAAGTAGCTAAAGCCTACCCGAAAACTTGCTAAATGTCGCCAGATGACGTCACACGCTAATTTGCATATCAGTGACGTCATCACGTAGTATCTGACAGGCTAAGTGCATCAGGTCTGCTTCATGTCTTTACTGTCTGAGCTGTCATTTACAGTATTATATTAAAACTAGATAGAAAAGTTTTTGAACAAACTTTATGTTGGCTTGACAAAGCCTGGCCTGAAGAGTTTGAAATAGTTTGAAATGTTTTAGGTTAAACATTTTCCAACATGATAGTCTGTAAAAACCAGGCTAAAGTCTAAAGAAAAACAAGCTTAGTATGTTGTTAGCTTTAATTAACATGTTGTTAACATGTTGTTAGCATGATACTCCAAGTCACAAGTGAAACAAACCAACCCCCGTATCTCTGCGACATTCTAATGAAGAGATATAGGTCTCGTTAAACGGTTGCTAAGCTAATCTGTTTGGTTGCTATGGGTGTAGTTTCGTGGCTTACACAATTAGCATGTTGCTAACATAATGCTAACACGATTAGCAAGTTGCTAACATGATGATAACACGATTAGCAAGTTGCTAGCATGATGCTAGCACGATTAGCAAGTTGCTAGCATGATGCTAGCACGATAAACATGTTGTTAACATGTTGCTAGCATGTTTGCTAACACGATTAGCATGTTTGCTAACACGATTAGCATGTTTGCTAACACGATTAGCAAGTTGCTAGCATGAGGCTAGCACGATTAGCAAGTTGCTAGCATGATGCTAGCACGATTAGCATGTTGTTAGCATAATGCTAGCACGATTAACATGTTGTTACCATGATGTAAGCACGATTAGCATGTTGCTAGCATGTTTGATAACACGATTAGCATGTTTGCTAACATGATTACCATACTACATTTTAATATAGAGATACTGATTGGTTGCCTGAGTAAAATGCGCCCACTCCCTTGTCTCTAGACACTGTGCTGCAAAGATATGCATCTAGACCATTTATAATGAAACTCTATGGGATTGGTTGCTAAATTGCTGTAAATAGTTGCTAGGGGCGTGGCTTAATAGCATTATGATGATCCTGAGAGGCTGATTGGTTGCCTAAGTAAAATGAGCCCACCCCCTTGTCTCTAAGTGGTTGTATTGCGAAGATATTCAACATGGGCCATTTATAATGCCTTATATGGGCATATTTCTTTCCCCCATTAATGTCTATGGGGCAATTTTAGGGGGCTTTTATACCCCAGGGGTACAAGTTACACCCCATTGTGAGGTAAGTTTTTACAGAGCCTGGCAGCTTCTTCAAATGTGGTAACCCGCAAGTTTCTACAAAATCTTCGCTCTGAGTTATGAGCCGTCAAAGTTTGTCGCAATGTTAAGTCTATGGGAAATTTAGTGGTTTTGAGAGTCGGGTTTTCGAAAACCAGAACCTGGATCAGTTAGAAAATATATAGCACACTTCTTCAGACCAGTTTGTAGGTTTGTGGAAGGTTTGGTGGATGCAGCTTGAATGCTCTAGGAGTAGCAGCACACCTAAATTTGGGGACCAGAATAATAATAATAATAACTAGATAGAAAGGTTTATGAACAAACTTTATGTTGGCTTGACAAAACCTGGCCTGAAGAGTTTGAAATAGTTTAAAATGTTTTAGGTTAAACATTTTCCAACATGATAGTCTGTAAAAAACAGGCTGTTTTTGTTAAGGCACAGAAGTCATTTAAGATAAGTGATGCAAGAATGCTAGAATTGAAGAATGACAAACTGGGATTCAAGGCTGTGTATAGCGGTGAATACTACTATCACTCAGTAGTGAAGAGAGGAAAGACGTGGGCAAACTTCAAGCCAAGGCAGCTTCCCAATGAAAGCACAGTGAAAGAAGCCAAAAGGAAGGATGTGCTGAACTTGCTCTCTGAAATTGGTGTGAGTGCCAATGTGCATGCCTTCTATGATAATGCACTCTCTCAGTCACAGACGAACGATGTTGACTGTGACAGTCATGAAGAGTAGCTGCCCATTGTGTCAGTTTTGTGAGAGTGACCATTCACTGATTTCTTAATGAATTACACGTTTTTGAATGTTCTTACAAAATAATTGTTATATTAAAGCGTACCTCCGCCCAAAAATGAAAATTCTGCCATTTATTACTCACTCTCAAGTAGTTAAACATCCATAGGTCCTCTGTTTTTCCCCAAAACGCAAGTTAGTGTATTTTTGAAAGCTTTCTGACTCCTCCATAGATGGCAACGCAACTGAAACTTCAAAGCGCTGAAAGTGCGTAAGTACATCGTAAAATAGTCCACGCAACTCCGGTGGTTCAGTATTAATTAATATAATGCAACGATACTTTTTGTGCACAAACAAACAAAAATAACGACTATATTCAAACACTTCCTGATTAGATTGTTAGTTTCCAGCGCGCGCTCCCGAGAGCCACATGACACGTACAGCCCATGTGGCTCTGTAATGAAATAATGAAAAGCCAATAAGAGTGCAGCATAGATGGAAATTCCTTCAATTATGTTTAAAAAGCTTCCCAGGTTCAGATCTCAAGAAGCTGAATGATAAAATGCTAAAGGTATGGCTATGCAAGTTCTAGCCAAAGGATGACTACTTTGAATATGCTTAAATAGAATGTAGTGTTCATGTATTTTGAATGCTTTTAGTCACAACATAATTTCCACAGTTACAACTGTGTTATTCAATGGTTTTGATGGGTTTACTATTATTCTAAAATGTGGGGGAAAAATAAAGAAAGTGTTTCCAAACTTTTGACTGGTAGTGTATGTTGTGTGTAATGTATGCAGTGTGAAGCTAATGCAGGAACATTTGCAACAGGGTGTTTAAACTTTAAGCACTATACTCTAACAATACTGCAAAAAATACAAAATGTTAGACATAATGCTAAATATTTTGTATTCACGTCTTCTTACTTTGAAATGGACAAAGTTACGTAAAAATTCCCATATTAGCAAGTTTCCTTGTAAAAGTAGTCCATTTCATGAACATAAACAGTTGGGAAATGCATGTGTTGCAGTTTAGATTCATATATCCATATACTCGTTTTTAAAAGGGAAGCAGCATAATAAAGATTTTTGTTTATAATGTTCATCAAACAACAAAAGACGGGCCCCAAAACGCTCACTGATATTAAAGGAATTGTGTTCTCCTCATATGGGTTGTTCACAACAGAAAAAAGTAGCATACAATATTTTTAGTTTGTTAAAGTTGTGCTTTAAATATGGTTGAAGTGTTGAAAGAGAGTTTGTGTATTAACAATAATGATTTATATTAATTTGTAATTAATTTATTGGTGTATTAAACACATTTGGATGTAGTTTCTTTTTTCTTGCCTCACCCCATGAGTCTGGTGCTACCAAATTTAGGGCTGGTGCTACCAACTGTATAACTTGGTGGCACCAGTGCCACCTCTCTGAAATGTTAGTCTAGAGCCCTGGGTTAGATTTTCAATCAACACATTGGTTCAAAACAAATAAACATCCAAATCAACAAAAAATGGGTCACTGAACAAAACAAAATCAAGATCAAGATCAAGAAAAGGTTATTTTCAAAACTGCAGCTTTTTCTATGCGGTTTGGCCATCCGTCCACACGAAAACGCACTGAAACTCTGGTTTCAGTATGGTGTGGACGGTGAAACCGGAGATTTGTCCTATGACTTGTCCTATGACTTGTCCTAGAATTTGTCCTATGCTATCTCCTTTTTTTGACGTCAGATTCCAGGCTTTGGATTGGCCAACACAGCTTTATGGTTAAGGTTATATCGCCAACTGTTGGTTTGGCATGCTCTTGACAGCGCTTCATAACGTGTTTTTGCGTTTTCATGTGGACAAGATATTTTTTTGAAACAAAGAAGAAAAAACTCAGGTTATTAAAATACCCATGTACGTGTGGACTAGAGTTGTTTTTCTGAAATATTGAGGTTGCATAATGTATTAAATACAATGGTGCAAACAATTGTGGCCAACATGTTTGTGAGAAAACCCAACTGTTTACATTAATTTTAAGACATAACCAACTGTTTTCTGTTTGGACATAATTGTATATTTGATAGTTTAAACAGAATGGAATGCAAAAGAGAAACAGTGTGCCACCATGTAGACACGCCCCTGTGTAGTACCATTTAGTAGTTACTCTTGTATGCAGGGCTCCAGACTGCGACTAAATGGTCACATTTTGTGACCAGTTTTTGAGACTCTTTATTCTAGTTGTTATTTTATGTGAAAAGATGAGTAGATCATGTCCCTACCATTGTAGGCCTATGCGTGTGAAGGGGGAGGGTCCAGTATGAGATTACTTTTGTGCCAATAAAAACGAACAAAAATAAACAATGAGAGAAAAGAAACACTCTTATAAAGAAAACAATAAACTCGATGGCAAGATGTAATATTGTTTTCAAATTAACTGCATTTTTTCTTAATAGTTTTCTACGTTTCATTTTTGCAAATAATGGTTAATAAATTCGCTGCTAGATTTTTCATTTGCGCTTTCCAAGTTTTCACTTCTCAAGTTTACGTTCGCCTTTCTGGTTCAACCCTCATGTGAGGGCAGGACTTAAAGGGACTTTACTCTCATTGGCTAGTGAGAATTGGATTGACAGCTCCCTGACAAGGAAGTTGGTACAGAAGTCAGTGCAGCTGCAGTGGATTTTAGAGAGCGATCTGCATTCTGTTTTGTTTCGTTTTTAGTGTTTGTATTTAAATTACATTCTTATTTAGTTAGTATATTAGTTAGTAATTGTTATTTGAAGTTGATTAGTCATGTGACTCGTCACCAAAATTCTAATCACAATCACCTGCACTTCACCTCACTCTTTGTCTGGTCTCGTGTCTATGTACCTGACTGATCCTCAGCACTCACCTGCAAGGATTACCTATCTTCAAGAGGTTCCAAGTCTTCAGAGGTTCCAAGTCTTCAGAGTTTCCAAATCTTCAAAGTTTCCAAGTCTTCAGAGGTTCCAGTCTAGTCTATCGCTATTCAAAGTCCCCCTGAAAAGCTATCTTTCTCGATTCCCAAGTGTTATCACCGATTTGCAGACATCTTCTCTCCAGCCCGGGCGACCCAACTTCCTCCTCATAGACCATGGGACTGTGCCATCAATCTTCTGGAGGGTGAGCCAGTGCCCCATGAAAGGATTTACCCACTCTCCATCCCCGAGAATAAGGCCAATGGAGGAGTACATCCAGGAGGCACTCCAGCAAGGCTATATCCACCCTTTGAGATCCCCTGCCGCTTCCAGTTTCTTTTTTGTGGCCAAGAAGGATGGGGGTTTGCGGCCTTGCATAGACTACCAGCTGAACCCCTGTTTAACCATGTGTTCCGGTATTATGGCAATCAAGAGGACATAATATCTGACCGTGGTCTTCAGTTCATCTCCCGTGTGTGGCGAGCCTTTCTATCTCTCCTAGGTGTGACCGTCAATCTGTCATCTGGGTATCATCCCCAAACCAACGACCAAACGGAACGGAAGATCCAGGAGGTGGGGAGGTTCCTACAGACTTTCTGCCATGACCATCAGGAGACCTGGAGCCAGTTCATCGGCTGGGCCAAGTACACCCCGAACTCTCTCTGATCCGCCTCTACTTAACTTACACCATTTCAATGCATACTCGGTTTCCAGCCGCCCCTGTTCTCGTGGTCTGGGGAGCCCTCGGATGTCCCCGCCATCGACTACTGGTTCCAGGAGAGCAAGAGGGTCTGGGATGAAGCTCACCACTACCTTCAGAGAGCCATCCGCCGCCAAAAGATCAATGCGGATGCTCGGCGATTAGCCACTCCACTCTACCAAGCTGGGCAGGTGTGGCTCTCTAAGTAGGACATCCGGCTGAGACTTCCATCCAAAAAGCTCCCAGTCCCAGATTCATTGGTCCCTTCCCCATAGTCCGTCAACTCAACCCTGTTACTTACCTGCTCAAATTACCCCCTACTTATTGTATTCACCCAGCCTTCCACGTTTCCCTCCTGAAACCCTACCACTCACCCCCCTCTGCTCCACAGAGCCTGGCACAGCAGACGCTCCCCCTCTGGACATTGAGGCCTAGAATCTGGACTCCCATCACCGTGGCAACTACCTGGAGTACCTGATCGACTGGGAGGGGCACAGTCCCGAAGAGCGGTCATGGGTACCCAGCGTGGATGTGCTAGATCCTGCCCTCCTCTCCAACTTCCACCGGGAACATCCCAGTCGACCTGCACCAAGAGGCAGGGGTCATCTGCCATGGCAGCATGGTCCCCGGCTCTCGGGAGCACGCTGTGGAGGGGGGTACTGTCACAGAATCGCCAGGCTCTCTCTCCACACTCACACCACGTGACCGTCACCAGAATTCTAATCACATCACCTGCACCCTGTTACCCCTCATCACCACCTGTATAAAGCCCAGCCCAGCACTTCACCTCACTCTTTGTCTGGTCTCGTATCTATGTACTTGACTGATACTCAGCACTCACCTGCAAGCATTACCTATCTTCAAGAGGTTCCAAGTCTTCAGAGGTTCCAAGTCAACTGTTTTTTCTCGTCATCTGTGTTCATTGTCTTCACCATTTCCGTGTCATCAGTCACCCTTCATCTTCACTCCGCACTCTTCACCACAGTCATCGAGTTTCTGCAATCTCCTGACCACCCAGGACAGTATATCACCTACCTGTTGTCCCTTTGTGTTTAAATAAAGCTGTGTTTGTGAGAACTAACCATCTGCCTGCCGAGTTTTATTGGGTAGTGAGAAATTAACAGGGTAAATTAAAACATTTTTGCATACTGTACAGAAATAAAACTTTTAGCCATTTTATTATCACAGTTATATGTACCTGAGGGTGACTTTCGGGTGAGGAGGATGATGATGAAGCTTCGTGGCATTCCTGCATACAGTACCATTTTAAAGAATTTAGTAATACAAGTCAAGTACTGTATCTTTCTTTTAATCAAATCATGGTGAATATATTATGCCCCTTTCTTTACATACACAGAAAGTACACCTTATAATATAGTATATATATCATATATTCAAATGACAGTTGCTACAACAAAACAAATTCATAAGGTAACACAAGGAGGTCTTTAGGATGTTTTATTAATTTAGTCTGTCCCTTGCAAACAACTCTTTCATTATGCATATACAGTGGCGGCTGGTGCAAAAAAATTTAGGTGGGGCGGCAGGAACAATAACCTAAAAATTACACCATCAATAATGTAGGACTAAATGTAATTGTTAAATAGATATTTGACAGGTGATATAACCATTTATCATTACCTCTTAGCCTAAAATGAAACATTCAACCATCAAACCATGTACTTATAAGTAATAATTGTAATTTAATTGCAGTAATAAACTGCCAGGACAACCACTTGAGTGTTTAAAGTGGTCACATTTATTAGCGGGAACACAGTATATTCAAGCGGATATCCTATTTATGGGTAAAGCTCAGGATAGGTGTCACGAACGCGGTTTTAATAATCCAAAAAGTACAAAGTGCAAAGGTCAGGGCAGGCAGAAAACAGGCAAAGGCGATAGAACAGGCAATGGTCAGGGCAGGCAGTAAACAATCATAAACATGGTCACAGGCAATGGTCAGGGCAGGCAGCAAAGGTGCAAACAATGAAAACAACAGATCCACAAAACAAACACAGGTAATCCAACCAGAAACGCTCAGAGATGCAGTGTAACACAAAACAAGACTTCTCAATGACTGAATGACAAACCAGGGTATAAATAGACAGAGGTGCAACAGATAACAAGACACAGGTGAAAGCAATCATGAATAACGAGTCCAGCAATGGATTAAGTGTAGTGCACAGTATGAAGTCCAGGTAAAGTGGATAGTGCCCTCTAGTGAAGCACGAGGGCCCTGCAGCTGACAGACATTACAATAGGTGAATGGTGGCGTGCACGCTGAACGGTGTTTCCAGGAGCTGGTCTATGTTATTGTTTTAACCCTGTAAGACCCAAATATAGAAATAAATGAGCAAAACATTTTTTGACCTCGAAGATGTTGTTTTAGGAGGCCTCAGATGTAGAAATGAAAGATTTATAAAAAAATAAAAAAAAACATTACATTTTAGTAAGTTTTTAGGGAAATGTTGTAATATTGCAACGTTGGGCCTAGTTGGAAGCAGAATGTCTGTATTTGTCTCATTTTGTCTGAACCGATATACAGAACCTTTAAGCATTCATTTGCAGGGTTGATTGCTTACTTAGCCCCATAACAGTATATATCATAAGTAATAATCACACAACAATCATATTTTTATGAATAAGCATTTATTAATAAGCATATTGAAAAATAAATATTTATACAACTTTTTCTTCAGTTTCAATGTGCATGATTTGTTTTTTTTTGGTTGGGGCTTGATGTCCACATCATCATTGGCTGGACAGTCAATGGGTTCGTGGTTTTCTTTGTCCATTTCACCTGCATCTTCATTCTCTGAGTCACTTGCATCAGTGTCATCTGAGTCCATTTCAAAATCACTCTCTCCATTTTGGACTGCAGCAATCACATCCTGCACACTGAAGAGATCTCTTTTCTGTGCTGGTGGCATTCTGAAATGAAAAAAGTATCAAAAATAAACTTAAATATGTGAATAATACATATGGGTCTTATATTGTAGATAAACTGAAAGAATAGACAGGGTGGTAAACTAGCTGTCGAGGGTAGATATCTAAGTATTATCAATGAAAGTATCATCATTTCAATGCAAATGCTGATCAAAATTTCACTACTTTCTGAAAAGTGGCCTATGCTCTCTACTTATCATACTAAAAGGAACACATGCATCCCCCCAAAGCTTACAGGGTTATATTCAAGACCATTTACACCTGTCCATGAACAATGCAACAGGCATCACCCAAAAAATTCCAGAACATTCAGAGTCTGTTTTTCTATCTCCTAATGCTACAAACTGCTACTTTGGCTCATAAAAAAATAAAACAAACTAAAAACTACAAAGATACAGGGAGTTTCAGATACTGCTATAGATGATGGAGTTTCAAATACCACATACAACCTATTTTTGTGTTTAATTATGGTCTAAGCTAAACTAAGTACAAATTTTACAGAAAATCACATTTAGAACTTAGTTACAATAAATCATCTAACAGTTTAAATGTATACAACAATTTGTGAGAAGTACAGTGTCCTTATGTAATGTGTAAGGTGCACAGGCTATTTTGACTACCACTCTGACCCAATGTTGTAGAATTACAACATAGACATAACAAGCTCTAAATCAAATTTGATTTATGTTTTCCAAAATAACTAAATATGTATGTGTTCTAGACAAGGTTATGAACACACAAAAAAATATTTAAGGAGTTTTACTTACTTGAATCTTGACAAATCCAGTCATGCAAAAAAGAGATGAGCTCAACACAAAGTTTGCAGGTAGAGTGAGTTCATGGCCAGATGACTGGACCTATAAACACTTCTTCTATCGAGTAACATTGTGAGGACAAACAATAGGACCCATTAACTATGTAAATGTTGTCTTGGGGAAAAAAAAAACATTTGCAGGCCTTTTTTAGAATTGATAAAAGTGATGTTGTAATTCTGCAACAGTGGGTCTTACAGGGTTAAAGTAAATACATTTTTCATTGGTGCACTCTGACACAGTAAACAGGAAAAACAATAAAACGCATTACTTACACAACCCGCAGCATTCAATGTGAACATCATCATTGAATTAATTATCGTCATGGTTATAATGGTTTCATCCATTATTGTGTTGCGTCGTTTGTGTGACGCGTCCAGAAATATACAGAAAGTGCTCAGTTTTTTCAATTACTTTACTGCTGCTGTGAAAATGTAAATCGCCTTAAAATTCAATTATGTTTTACAAAATGCCTGAAATCTAGCTGGTCTCGTGTGAAGCGCGTCAGCTCTCGTGTGAAGCCCTCCTCGTGTGAAGACCGACTAGGGTAAAGACTTGCGACTTTACCTGCGTGACCCCACCGAGCAAGGACACCGACAAGGCACTCAGTACAGTATATTTAACCTACCTTTGTTTTTATTTTCCTTTTATACTAACAACATGTGTTTCCAGTACATCCCTGTTCTCCAACACACACAGCGCTCCCACCCAAAACACAAGAAATGACGCATTCACTTGTACGTGTCTCACATTTACACCTCCCCTCCCACACCTCTGTCTCTTTCTCTGGGTTTCTGGAACTGCTATTCAGTTGTGAACAAAGCCGACTTCATTCATGTATAACCACTGAGCCTACACTTAAACCCTCATAAGTTATATTTGAATTCTTGGCTTGTATTTAGGGCGAGTCCATATCCAAACATGATAGGAAACATATGATATCCTTGGTACACCACGATAAGTATTCTTCCCCCATTTCCCTCCATTGACATAAGGTGGGTTAAGGATTTAACAAGGAGGACATCAAAAATGTCATTCTATAAACAATAAATTCCATCAATATATTTGGATATACATAAGTATACAAAAGAACAAATCTTTACCTTAGCAATAACAATGTGATCATAACTTTCTTACACAATAAACAAACACATCACATTTATAATACTCACGATGGCATAAGAAACAAAGGTTTCCCATCAAAGACCTTTCACAGAATCTGGTGCTCTGTTAGGTTAGTTTGTGGGTGATATGCTGTCATGAGTTTTTGTACAACTCCCCATTGTCTACATACTAAGTTCATTAGCTGAGAGGTAAACTGAGCCCCCCGATCCGAAACCAGGTAAGCCGGTGTTCCCCATCTTGTAAAGATCTCCTCCACTAAGATGCAAGCTATTTGAGGTGTTTTAGCTGTACGCAAGGGGAATAACTCCACCCATTTAGAACAATTCATTCATGTTGTTTTCCGCTCTTCGGAAAAGGTCACATTAAATCCACTCCTAGCATGTAACCTGGCTCGACTATTGGTGTTGACTGCAGACACCCTGACAATTTGGACAAATTAGGCTTGTGCTTTTGACAGACCTGACAATCTTTACAATATTTCCATACGTCTGTTCTTATATTAGGCCAGTATGCAACTTCCATCAGCCTGTGAAGTGTTTTCATCCTCCCCAGGTGCCCACTCAATGGATTATCATGTGCGTACTGTAAGAATTCCAGACGAAGAGAAGTTGGAATAATTAACTGCAAATTCTCTCCATGAAGACTGGGGACACTGCGAAACATCAATCCATTCTCACATACGTACTTTACACGTTTATTGTCAACCTTATCCTGATGAGCTGTATTCTTGCTCAGTTCTTGTACTTCAGGGTCATTTTCTTGTGCGTTGACAAGTAGGGACATGTCAATTGGTAAATTAGCTGGTTTTACAGGGGACTTCACTGCTTTAAGTACTGACATTAGATTGACCCTTTCTGTATTTTTCCAGTAAATTGGAAGCTCTGTAACCAAATGGTCCAGCGAGCTTGGGATGTTGGAACACCCAGGTCAAAGCCTAGTGATCAGTAATCACTTCAAATGGATGGCCTTCTAAGTATATTCTCCATTTCTCAACAGCCTAAATCACTGCTAAACACTCTTTCTCAGACACAGAATATGCCTTTTCTGGGCCTCGCAGCAATCGAGAGGCATATGCTACCATGTGTTCTTCTCCTTCAGCATCTTGCGTCAGCACTGCTCCCAAGCCAACTTCACTGGCATCTGTTTGCACTTTAAAAGGCCTTGAAAGGTCCAGTGGAACCAGCACAGGTGCATTTGTCAGATCTTGCTTGATTGTTTCAAACACTGTCTGGCATTTGCATGTCCAAACCCAGGTTGCATTCCGTTGATTTAGTGCATGGAGAGGGGCAGCCTTTTCAGAAAGCTTGGGTATAAATCTGTGGTACCAGCCTGCCAAACCTAAAAAGCGTTGCAAATCTTTGAGTGACTGTGGAACAGGAAACTCCCTCACTGCTGAAACTTTAGATGGATCTGTTTTTACTCCTTCTCCTGAGACAACATGTCCTAAAAAAGTAAGAGACCTCTGAAACAAATTGCACTTCTTCAAATTCAACGTCAGCCCCACCTTAGAGAGACAACTGAATACTTGGCCAAGGTGTTGTAGATGCTTTTCTCCATTTTCCGAGTAGATCACCACATCATCAATGTAAATCAAACAGCCTTTTACTTTTAGTTCTCTGAGCACATGCTCCATCAACCGCTGGAAAGATGCCGCAGCATTCTTAAGACCAAAAGGTAACCGCAAGAACTCAAACAACCCTGCTGATGTAACAAAGGCTGTCTTTTGTATACTTTCCCATTCCATCTCCATTTGCCAGTAGCCAGTATTAAGGTCAAGAGTACTAAACACTTTGGCACCATGCAGGGATATTTTAGTTCTTGCGGTTACCTTTTGGTCTTAAGAATGCTGCGGCATCTTTCCACTTTTTCCTCTACTACCTGCCCAGTTGCCCATCATACTCCAGATTGCCCCCCACAGGAGAGGAGTAAAACTACCATATCACCAGTGACAGTTTATACCTGTTACACATGTTTTTGCCACCCAGTCTGATATTCACATTCTAGGCCTTCGTCCTGAGGACACGGCCACACCTGCTGCTCTCTGCTCAAACTACTCCTTCTCTCATTCTTCTTGCCAATCCGGAAGAGGAGGAGGTACAGGTTTGCTTATCAACAATAATTGGAAATATTTAACACTATCTTCACTATGCAACAACCTCTCATTTTAAAATCATGCTGTTGCAATCACTTCTCCTTCTCCGCTTAGGGTGTACTCGCACTGTCCCAATCGAACCGCGCCTAGGCGCGTTTGACCCCTAAAGAGCTGCTGCACAGTGTTCCCAGTCACTAAAATAAATGTAGATGAACTGCTGCCGATGCTTTCGCTTTCATTCCTGAATGTCTTTTCTCCAAAATATGACAAAGGCTGGATTCTTTGAAGGATGAACGCGTGCTCGTGTCCGGGATGTAAAGCATATATTTTTCCAGCTTGCTCACATTTAAATGTTACATGTAATATACCACTGTAAACACACCGCGTTCCGACCATTACCCAACAAACAAAACGTTTTTACAACTTTTAACAACGTTGTACTTTGGTTACAATTAGGTAATGTTGCAGTACAACGTTTTGAAAACCACAGCCTTTACTTACCAAATATGCAACTAAAATAAAACGTTTTTAAAAAGTTAAAAAAGACGTTCAAAAAAACGTTGTGATAGTACCAAAATATAACCAGTCAAATTCGTGTTATTTATGTTTTAAATTGATGTATTTAATCTATTTAAAAGAAACACTTAAGAAAAATAACACATCTGTCACGGTAAGCCGAGGGGAGGGAGGAGACCAAGGGAGCCGGCAGGACGGAGCGACGAGGCGCAGCTGGAGTAGCGGAGTCCGGAGGCGATGGCAGGCAGACGACCGACCAAGGCGGAGCCGGAGGGACAAGGGAGCCCGGTGGAGCTGGTGGACGAGCGGGCGAAGGTGGAGGCGAGGGAGCTATGAGCCAAGGTGGAGCCACTGGGTTGATGGGCTGAGGTGGAGTCCGGGCCTCAGAGGATGGAGTCGAGGACGAGAGATCCTCCAATCCAGTTGTTGGCTGCACGACCCACGGCAGTGGAGAAGGAAGCCCTGGACGAGGGCGGGCGGGTGGGAGTTCCGGGGTTGCGGGCTCTGGCGGCTTGGAAGCGGGCTCTGGCGGTTTGGAAGCGGGCTCTGGCGGCTTGGAAGCGGGCTCTTCTGGAGCGGAATCCGGGGGAACAAACTCATGGAGGAGCTGATCCTGGGGAGGCTTGGAAGCGGGCTCTTCTGGAGCGGAATCCGGGGGAACAAACTCTGGAGCGGAATCCGGGGGAACAAACTCTGGAGGAGCTGATCCTGGGGAGGCTTGGAAGCGGGCTCCGGCGGCTTGGAAGCGGAATCCAGGGGAACAAACTCTGGAGCGGAATCCAGGGGAACAAACTCTGGAGCGGAATCCAGGGGAACAAACTCTGGAGCGGAATCCAGGGGAACAAACTCTGGAGCGGAATCCAGGGTAGGGTGGAGACCAAACAGGGGATCAAACTCCTGGAGAAGCTGGTCCAGCGGAGAAATCACCAGCTGACGGAGAGACTGGCGATTTTGGCCTTGTTGGCCTTCCATATTCCGGCATCGGGGCGCCGGTTCCGGGGAGCGTCGTGGCGCAGGCTCGGGTGAGCGTCGTGGCGCAGGCTCGGGTGAGCGTCGTGGCGCAGGCTCGGGTGAGCGTCGTGGCGCAGGCCCGGGCGATCCGCAGCTTACCCGCCGACGTATGGCGAGGCCAATCCAATAATCAAGTTTTCAGGTAAGATTCCAACAATCAAGTATTCAGGTAAGTATTCCAACAATCAATGCTACGGACATGAAAATAACAACTAGACCGAACACAGAACAGAACTCAAATGGGACTTAAATACAGACACGAACACATGGCAAACACAAAACAGGTGCGGACACAAATCAAACACAGGTGAGGAGTCCAATCAAAGATGGCCGGGTGAAGGTGCGGTGCATGATGGGTGCAAGGCATTCTGGGGGGTGTAGTCCGGTGACACAAACGGGGAGCAGGCAGGAGTGTTACAACATCAGCATAACGTTTAGTAGTTGAGTTTTGAGTAGCCTACCCTGCAATTAATAATATCAATAAAACCAGATCAATCACTGCTGTTTTTGTGTAAAGAGATATATTTAACATTTAATTTAATATATAGGCTAATAATATATCAAATTAAAAAGCTATGTCATTTCGGAGTAAGCACGCAAACATGCACGCAAACATACTCATACACAAGCACAAGCAATATTGTGCTGACTGCCTTCACTTAAGGACATATCGGTATTTAATTATCATTAAATACCGTTAAATATCTGTAATGCCATTTGGGCTAAATGCTAATGGACCAAATGGGGAGAAACTTGTTTCAGTGCTAAATGTCTACTCTACTCTATTCAGTGTCTATTTAAGTGTGACTTTAATAATTTACTTGTCCATGTAATTTCAAACCTGTATGACTTTCTTACTTCTGCAGAGCACAAAAGAAGATATTTTGAAGAATGCTGATAATGAAACAACATTGGACCCCCTTTGTTTTCCAATATGGTAACAAACATTTCTCAAAATAGTTTCAGGATGACATAATGGTAAATTAATTATGATATTAGTTTTATTTTTGGGTGATTATTGCTACTTCTGTTGCTGAACAGGCCTATTCATAGTCTACATTTTTGCAAAAATTGACTTGAGCTAACATGCAAATATGTACTTATTTTTTTGTTCTCCTCAAAAAAATAAAATAAAACATAATTTCTCAAAACTAAAAATTTCTGTCAATTAACATTGTGTCATTGTTCCCAAACAAGAGAGAATCTTTAGCCATGTTGTCAACATAGCAAGAGTATAATGTAACAGGTGTTTTCTATATATTTATGTTTTTGGCTTTGTCATTTTTCACAGGACAGTGGAGACCGACAGGAATCAATGAGAAGGAAAAAGGGCAGCAGGACGAAATCTGGTCACGAAAATCACCCAAAGTGCAGTTGCACCACATGTCTGTAGTGCTGTCCACACAGCCAAAGACTCCAAAAGATGTTAATATTTTCTGATTTAAACCATGGCCACAGATTTGATGATAATTGTTTTAGATGCACAAGGCTGCATATGGCATATTTCAGATTCAACAGTACAAAGGTTGAACAGGATTCACTTAACACTTAATGTGGGGAGACACTTAACAACTAGGAACCTTGATCCTGGAGGGCAGCTGTCCTGCAGAGTTTAGCTCCAATCAGCTCCAATACACGCCTGCCGTGAAGTTTCTAGTAATCCTGAAGACTTTGATTAGTTGGTTCACATGTTTGATTAGGGCTGGAGGCAGGACAGTGGCCCTACAGGATCAAAGTTCCCCACTCCTGGATTGTTGAAACATTCTAAGACACACACAACACAATTAGAGTTTTTCTTGCGACTGGACAGTCAGAAAGGGGCACACACCTACCCACTGCCTCTTCTGACCACTTCACATTTAACAACATCGGAATCTTTAAATGTGAAGTGGTCTGATGCAGTCGTTAGGTGTGTGCTCCTTTCTGACTGTCAAAGACTTTCTGTTGACAACCTCAAATATATACATTTATGTGATCATATAGTTGAGCATTATTTTTTCAGTAATATAACTCTACAGTAGAGAAGGCTTCCAAGGTAATGCAATTTTGGTCTTATACTTTATGTAGCCTATTTTTTTCTCTGTTATTAAATTATTTATTAACATGATTGTTTTATTGTTTGTTCATATCAGTTACCTTATTAAAAATATAAAAATATAAATATATTACAGAGATTATTTTCATATTGCCTTGAATTGTCAATAAAATTCTTAAGAATTTGCTTACCTTTGTTTCTTGTTCAGTGATGTTTTAATGTTATTATCGTTTCAAAGAAAGAATTGTATTAAAGATATGTAATAGGACTTTATTTCTGGATATTTATTACATTTCAAATAGAAAACATGAAAGACGAACGCTGCAAGGTGGGATACATTCAATGCACAACCAAAAGGATGGGAGACCCCTAAGGTTTGGCTTGATTAGCATGCGTTATTTCCACGTTTTGGATGGTAAACGTGTTGAGAAAAATGTGCCAAAAAGCACCACATAAGATGCGAAAATAACGTTATTAAAACGTCAAAGGGTGACTTACAACGTTAAAGCAACGTGAAAAATGTGTTTTTTTCACGTTGTCAAAACACGTATTTATAACGTGAAAACACCCCGACATTTTGGACAAAATAAATACGTTAAATACGTTGGATTTCACAACCTTTTTATAACTTGGAAAAAGAAAATGTTTTTAAAATGTTTTTGTGTTTGTTGGGTAAGGTCTTTAATTCTGACATAACCCCCCATACCCCCCAATTATTACATTATTCACCAGAAACTCTGAAAGTATTTTTTTGTTGTTGTTCAGCTAGAAATCATTCTGAAAGTGATCTTAATGATATTGTTCTCTTTATCATTATAGTTGTGATGTGAATCCCGCTATTCTCCTAAATGAAGAACGATTTTTAAAGCTTTATTTTTTGTAGTTACAGTTATAATATGAACGGCCCTATAGTCACCTGGTTAAATGCAAATAAGGTCTTGAATCAGACAGTTAACACAGGCTATGGGCACATCATTTTAATAGCTATCTGACAGGAATCTTTTGTTTTTATGTGATGTCCACCCTTTTAAATCTTCTGAGATGTAAAAGTCATATTAGAAATAATACATAGGCTTAAATTTGATTTTCTTAACAAATATTGTATAGATCGTTAGCTAGTTTTTGAACTAATCACTCTGTATGGTTAACAACGATTGCTTTATGATTTGATATTGTCTAATGTAACGAGATAGGGCTGATTTCAGAACCATACGTCACAACAGTCTCAGACCAGCAGTCTCATGGCAGAAGTGGGCGGAGCATTGCGCTATTTAGTGTTTTGTAGTTTTTTCAAGTTTAAAACCATGTTAATGTCAAGTAAGTATTTTAGTTTAATGATTATATTAATGATTTAACTGAAAAAAGATATACAATTACACTGAGTAATCTATTTTGTAAAGCTTGTTACCCAGCATTTTTAAAGTTACATTATTTTTTTTCTTTATCCAAACCGACTTCATATCAAAACAAAAAAGTATTTTCCCCTTAAAATCAAAAGCACCTTTCACTAGCTGTTTTATAAAAACGTACAAAAAAATCAAAGGAAATAATTATTAATAATTATTTCAATAAAGGTTGTAGGCCTATCTGTTAACATTATTGAAGTGATAGTTCACTCAAAAATTTAAATTCTGTCATGAATTACTCACTCTCGAGTTGTTCCAAATCTGTATAAATGTCTTTGTTTGGTTAAACACAGAGAAAGATATTTGGATGAATGCTTGTGACCAAACAGTAGGTGGACCCCATTGACTACCATAGTAGGAAAAATAACAATGGTAGACAAAGGAGCCCCCGAACATTTTGCTGTCCTACATTCTTCAAAATATCTCATTTTGAGTTCAACAGAACTAAATAAATTATAAAGTAATTTTTCCTACTATGGTAGTCAATAGGGTCCACCTACTGTTTGGTCACAAGCATTCTTTCAAATATCTTTCTCTATGGTTATCAGAACAAAGAAATGTAATCAGATTCGGAGCAACTCAAAGGTGACTAAATGATGACAGAATTTTGATTTTTGAGTGAACTGTCCCTTTAATGCACAATTAACTTCCATAAACACTTGTATTGGCAATAATGAGCAGTAACAAATATTAATAAATGCTGAACAACTATTGCTCATTGTTTGCTCATGCATAATTTAATAAAGTTAACAAATACAACCTTATTGAACATTGTCATCATTAACTCCATAAATATGCAATTCATCTTTCATCCAGATCGTCCTTAAATTAGACGCAAAAAATATGAAAGCCTCTTTGGTAAGTTGTCCATGATGATTTGTTTCTGCCTGTGAAAATTGAAGAAGCATTTTTTTCTAGTCTTCCTCTACAACTTGCACCAAAACCACTGTCATTCAACTGCAGCGTGGAGGTCTTCTGTTATCCATGGCTCCCTTATAAAAGAAGTGCACAAACAAATGTTTATGTTCCATTTAATTTATTTATTTGTTAGGGATTATACACAGAAAAATAATCTTACAGGAGACATAAGAAATACATGTACCAGATAGCTGATTTTCATCTGGAATCCCCGGGCAGGTCAAAAGTGTTTTTGTTGGCATGTAGCATGTATAATAAATATACAATATATTTAAAAAGAAATTCTCATGTGCCCCTATTTGAAGCATAAAAACAAACCCTGTGACTGATTGTCCTGTTCTTTAACTTGTCCTGCACATCAATGAGGACATGTTTCTTGTGATAAATTAATTTACTGTAAGATACACAGAGAAAACATTCAACAAGACTAAACAGAATATCCAACAAAATAAAAAAAGGAAATTTGAACTGTGTAAAGAAAAGAGCAATGTGAATAAATCCACAAATGGAATTAAGTCCAAATTACATTGTTAAGGTAAAGACTTTACAGCTGTAAAATCAAAGGTTATCTCAAAGACCATGTATTCTTAAATAAAACAGAATACAGAATATTTATGACCAAATCATATCTTATATCAAAGGGACTACCATTGCATATACGTTTTTGCCACTGTATGTTAACAAATACATCAAGACGTTCATAACTCCAAGGACAAATTAATTTGTCCCGTTTAGTTGTTTTAAAAACACTGGCAACACTGGCTCTGATAATGAAAACAATAAACTCGATTGCAAGATGTAACATTGTTTTCAAATTAACTGCATTTTTTCTTAATAGTTTTCCAAGTTTCGCTTTTGCAAATAATGGTTTATGAATTCGCTGCTAGATTTTTCAGTTGCGCTTCCCAAGTTTTCGTTTTCGCTTTCGCTTCTCAAGTTTACGTTTGCCTTTCTGGCTCAACCCTCACGTGAGGGCGGGACTTAAGGCCACTTTACGCTCATTGGCTAGTGAGAATTGGATTGACAGCTCCCTGACAAGGAAGCCGATAGTGAAATGAGTGTTGCGGATGAGAGCGATCTGCATGCGGTTGTCTGTGACTCTGTATAGTTTTGTTTTAGTGTTTGTACTTAAATTACTTTCTTGTTTTGTTAGTATAGTAGCGGTTCGCCAACTCGCACGCACTTGGAGTGGGAAACACGTGTCCAGTCTCTCTCAGTCATGCCACATAACAAGCCAACGTCGAGTACAGGATAGCATAGCCATATTAACATACAACTTTATATGTGTTTGGAGGCTGTAAAGACAGTCTATAATTACATTAACATCTGGAAAACGAGGAGATAGTATAATACAGTGTTATGTTTTCAGAATTTCATGTATTGTTTCTACCTTTAGATGTTTATGTTTATATTTTTTTAAAGTCTCTCTTTTCTGCTTGTTTTTAACCTGTTTTATGTAGGTGTGGATACATACTGAAAGAGTTGTTTGCAAGGGGCAGACTAAATTAATAAAACATCCTAAAGACCTCCAATTGTGTCACCTTATGAATTTGTTTTGTTGTAGCAATGTTTAAAACAATATGTCATTTGAATATATTAATACTATTTTATGAGGTGTACTTTCTGTGTATGTAAAGAAAGGGGCATAATATATTCACCATGATTTTTAAAAGAAAGATAGAGTATGCAGAGTATGCATTAAATAAGACTGTATGCAGGAACGCCACAAAGCTTCATCATCATCATCCTCCTCAACTGGACACAAAAGTCACCCTCACATTAATGTAAACTGTGATAATAAAATGGCTAAAAGTTTTATTTCTGTACAGTATGCAACAATGTTTTTATTTAGCCCGTTAATTTCTCACTACCCAATAATCTGTAACTTGTCTTCTTATTGAATGTTATGATGCATTTGGTTCGTTAGTGGTTAAGTAAATAATCTTTATCTATATACTAAATAATACATGACAAAAAATAAAACGCATATTGAACGAGTTAAATAAAGACAGAATTTCCTACTGTGCAGGAATAAAACTTGTAGCAATTTTCTTTATTATCTGAATTACATTATTTAGGCTACCTGAGGGTGAGAAGAATGATGATGCGCAATGCTCGGTAGCATGACTAACCAACTTCAAAAACACTGAAAACAATACAAAACAGCATGCAGATCGCTCTCTAAAATCCGCTGCAGCTGCACTGACTTCTGTATCGATTTCCTTGTCAGGGAGCTGTCAATCCAAATCTCACTAGCCAATGAGAGTAAAGTGGCCTTAAGTCCCGCCCTCACGTGAGGGTTGAGCCAGAGAGGCGAACGTAAACTTGAGAAGCGAAAACGAAAACTTGGGAAGCGCAACTGAAAATTCTAGCAGCGAATTCATAAACCGTTATTGGCAAAAGTGAAACTTAGAAAACTATTAAGAAAAAATGCAGTTAATTTGAAAACAATGTTACATCTTGCAATCGAGTTTATTGTTTTTATTATAAGAGTGTTTTTTTTCTTTCTCATTGTATATTTTTGTTTGTATTTTAAAAGTTTGCGTTCATTTTTATTGGCACAAATCTAATCCCATACCTAACAAGTAAGACAATCCATTTGTAAAATATCAAAAGATGTAATACAGTGGCTAAATCGTAAACCTTAGACACGTTTCGTATAAATCAAACATTAATCCAACAATGATCGATAGGCAAATACACAACACAAGGAAAACTTTTTACCATTTACTCTTCCACGGCCATGATGATTGTTTTGTTGTCATTAACTCCGGCCACTTCCGGCATGAGACTATGGGATCAGATTTGTTTCATTATTCTGAATAAATATATTATGATCCGCAAATAAACGTAGAGTTTCACTAACATTTTTTAAATCCACATTTGCAAAAAAGCAAACCATAAATATATGTTAGACGTTCCACAAAAAGGAATAAAACTCACAAATAAATACAATGAGATTTGCAAAAAAAAAAATTTACAAATATATTTTAACGACATTCATTTGTGGATTGCGTTGTGTGCATTTGTGGATCAGTGCACGCATTTGTGGATCGCGTTGTGTGCATTTGTGGATCACTGCATCGCATGTGTGGATCGCTCTCTGCGCATTTGTGGATTTTGAAACATTTTCAACATCAAGACGTGCACGCAATCCACAAATAGGTGGACTCCGCCCACTATTCACTCAAGCCAATCGGGTAACTTCCGCCTTTGTTGACCAATGGGGCACGTTCTTGCTTCAGCCAATCACGTTTTGCTTTACATTAAGATTCAGGGTCAAACATGGCGGTCTAAAATGTTTGATGTACTAAGAAATGAGAATGACTTCTTCTTTTTACTATTCAGTAATGATGCTTGTGTTTATATTCACTCTCCGTTACAAACGACTGCAACATTTAGATTAGATTAGATTCAACTTTATTGTCATTACACATAAAAGGCAACGAAATGCAGTTTAGGTCTAACCAGAAGTGCAATAGCAGCAAGTGCAGGATATACAGTGGTTGCATAAGTTACATAAATATTACAGAAGTAATTTACAGATGGATATGTACTATGACCATGATTTACAGATGGCTATTACTATAAACAGAAATTAACAGATGGATATATACTATGAACATAATATACAGATGTCTATTACTAAAGCAGAGATTTACAGATGGATATGTACTATGAACATAATATACAGATGGCTATTACTAAAAACAGAGATTTACAGATGGATATGTACTATGAACATAATATACAGATGGCTATTACTAAAAACAGAGATTTACAGATGGATATGTACTATGAACATAATATACAGATGGCTATTACTATAAACAGAAATTTACAGATGGATATGTACTATGAACATAATATACAGATGGCTATTACTATAAACAGAAATTTACAGATGGATATGTACTATGAACATAATATACAGATGGCTATTACTATAAACAGAAATTTACAGGTGGATGTATACAATGATAAGTTAGGCTATGGTGAGCAGCAGTGCAATGGATATAGAGTAGTGCAAATAAATTATGAACATAATATACAGATGGCTATTACTATAAACAGAGATTTACATATGGATATGTACTATGAACATAATATACAGATGGCTATTACTAAAAACAGAGATTTACAGATGGATATGTACTATGAACATAATATTAGTGGCCTAATGGTTAGAGAGTCGGACGCGTAACCAGAAGGTTGCCGGTTCGATTCCCAGTACCGGCAGGTAACAACTGATGTGCCCTTGAGCAAGGCACCTTACCCCTGTTTGCCAAGAGAGATTATTCAGGAATGGGATAAACCGAGATGACTGATGAAATGACTTTTATTTTGAAATATGAATGACATACAAATTTTTTAGTGCTGATGATTTCCACCACGTCTCATTTGTGTACAGAATGCAGCAGAGTGATATCGGAAAACAGATTATTTTTTTATAATCGGAATTTATCACTTTGGTAGCTAACGACAATAAAACGGGTGGTTGCATGGCAGCAGATCAAATCAGTCCCTGTCACCGGGATTGTCAACACAGTCCGTGCACGCTGTTATCAAGTCATAAATGTTGCAGTCGTTTGTAACGGAGAGTGAATATAAACACAAGCATCATTACTGAATAGTAAAAATAAGAAGCCATTCTCATTTCTTAGTACATCAAACATTTTAGACCGCCATGTTTGACCCTGAATCTTAATGTAAAGCAAAACGTGATTGGCTGAAGCAAGAACGTGCCCCATTGGTCAACAAAGGCAGAAGTTACCTGAATGGCTTGAGTGAATAATGGGCGGAATCCACCTATTTGTGGATTGCGTGCACGTCGTTAGAAATGCGCAGAGAGCGATCCACAAATGCGTGCAGCGATCCACAAATGCGTGCAGCGATCCACAAATGCACACAACGCGATCCACAAATGCGTGCACTGATCCACAAATGCACACAACGCGATCCACAAATGAATATCATTAAAATATATTTGTAAATATTTTTTTATTTGCAAATCTCATTGTATTTATTTGTGAATTTTAATCCTTTTTGTGGAACGTCTAACATACAGTATATTTATGGTTTGCTTCTTTGCAAATGTGGATTTAAAAAATGTTTGTGAAACTCTCTATCATAGTATATTTATTCAGAATAATGAAACAAATCTGATCCCATATGAGACTGCTGTCTGGCACTGCTGCCCTCAGACTGCTGTGATGTATGGTTCTGCTGTTCTGCAATCAGTCACTATTGAATGTAACAGCAATGTCAATAAGCTACTGAGTGTAGGTCACAAAGCAAAGGTACAGCAAACTCTATTTCAAATTATTTATTTGTAGATATATCTTACAAGTGTTGTTGCTGCATGAACTTATGCACAGCGTTTCTCATCGCTGATCTTGCTCATAATGCTTTTCTCATAAACACTGCATATCTTCTGTCTTATTTTACCGTCTCGTCTTTCACCAAGGGAAATAAACAAACAAGCCACATCTGTCTTCTCTGTCACGTTCATTTTGTAATGACTCGATTGTGATCCAGTTTCTCTCCAGTCTGACTAAACATCCTGCTTCTTCCCGCTTGAGTAGGTGGGTTTGCGTGACGTTTGGTCCGTAGAGGTGTGTTTAGGGCAAGGCTTTAGAGCAGCGCTGCCGTGCTACTGGCCTGCCTGTGGGGACACAACTTGATTTCAGCCTCACAGTGTGAAGCCAGAGGCTACTGACTCGGCACGGCTCAACGAAAGCCCTGGCTCAATGGTCAAAACACGGCTATTGACCACCCCCAATTTTCTGGCTGTTCTTGAAGGTGTAACAGTTGACGAGCCTAGTTGAATGAAGACGATGTGATGAATCTTTGGGTCGACCGGAATCACAAGCAGTTTTGTTTTTGCAATGTTCAGCTGCAGGTGATGGTCCTTCATCCAAAGTTAAATGTCACTCAGGCATGCTGAGATGCACGCAGAAAAAGTCGGACTGTCATGCTGGAATGACAGGTGGAGTTGAGTGTCATCCGCATAGCAGTCATAGGAAAAGCCATGTTTCCGAATGACCGAAATGTCATGTATATGAGAAAGAGCAGCGGTCCACGCACTGAGCCCTGCGGCACCCCTGTACTGAGGTGTTGGGACCTCACCTCTTCAGGATACTCTGAATGACCTACCCGAGAGTTAAGACTTGAACCATCGCAGCCAGGATTCCATAAGGGGGGGTCCCGGAGGGGTCCCCTATTTTTTTTATTAGAAAGAGACTACTAGAAACCTAAAATTATTTTGTCAATTTATCCCGCTAAAAGAAAACACTATTGTATGTTATTTGCCCAAATTTCATAAGATGCAAATCAAATCCATGCATGCTCAAGCACGCCACACAGTGTTCAATGAAGACATGTAGGCCTAAATGTCGCACTGAGTGATACTGGCAGTGTGCAGATCCTCTCACACTCAGATCCATTTTACACTCATCTAAAGTGTTTTAGGGCCGGCCCTGGGCATAGGCGGAGTAGGCAAATGCTGAAGATTTTAATTATAATTAATCACGCCACCTAATGTGATCTGTGCAGCTAAAACTTCCAATGGTGTTTGTGGCCTCGTAGTTAGTGTGCCTATTTCCCATTTTGTACTTCTCGCTTGTTAGAAGTTCGAACCCTGCTCGGAGCAGGTTCAGGTAGGACCATGTTATTATACGTTTTACCACATGTGCAAACACAAATCATTTATACACACATTTATATACGCCCTAAATCTTGACTGGCTGTAGTCTCCGTGCAAGTAATTTAGCATAAATTTTTAGGTCAGCATTTAACAAGAACAAAGGCCTATAATTTGCACAATCGTTAGGGTCCTTGTCCTTTTTGAGCAAAAGTGAAATAACTGCAACATTCACATCTCTAGAGAAGGACCCTCTTTCAACAGCAGCTTGGATCATGTCAAGAAGTAGAGGGCCCAGAGTGTCCCAAAAGGTTGTTTCCCACCCCGGTGATTTACCCCTACACTTACCAAAGTAGCCTCCTTCAGCTCTTCTATCGTAATGAGGTTATCTAATTTAAGGAAGTCCTCCTCAGACAGTCTGAGAAGTGGTGTTTTGATTAAAAAATGATCACATGTATCCTGAATATGCGATATTCCTGAGCTATGTAGTTCATCATAAAAGCTGCGGAAAGTAGCATTAATCTGTGAGGGATCATTAAGGGTTGTACCATCTTTTGCCTTAATTGTACTAATGTCTGAAAACTGTTAATTGGACCGCAATCTAAGGGCAAGTAAATGGCTGGGTCTAGCCCAATTAAAGTAGTACAACCGCCATGTCCTATAAATGAAAAATTCAGCACGCTGCTTCATAATAGCATTTATTTCTTTTTTCACAAGGTCAAGTTGAAGCCTTACAACCTCATCATAGCTTTTTTGTTAAAAATCATAGTTTCATAGTGTATCTAAGGCTGGGAGTTTAGACTCTAAAAGCTGTAATCTAGATGAACAAGCCTTCCTTATTCTGGAAGCATAAGATATAGATACATTTCTGATAAACCCCTTAACAGCTTCCCAAATTGTCCTCGGGTCATCAACTGAACCTTTATATATGATGATGAAATCTGTTAATTGACTTGAAAACTTTGAGCTCGGGCTCGAGCTGGATTGGAGCTTATCAGAACAGAAGAAGTCACTACCTTGTGGTCAGACAATGCTACTGGCAGTAAATTAACATTTACAATATTATGAAATAAGCCTCTAGAAGAGAAAATAAAATCAATACGAGAAAAAGATTTGTGTCTTGAAGATAAATGAGTGTAGTCTTTCACATCCGGATTTGAAACACGCCAAAGATCCAGTTCCCCTATATTGCTGATCCAGGACCGTAAAGCCTCAGAAGCATATTTTTGGTCTGCATTTTCTGAGTGCCCTGATCTATGGAGTGAATGGCCAACAACAGCATTAAAATCAGCACCTATAAGGAATTTAAAACCATTAAGCTCTATAAGTACCTTAGTGATCTGATTGTAAAATTCCTTTTCAAAAGTGTTAGGGGCATAGATTGAAACCAATGCAATATCTCTATTCTCCATATGAACTTTCGCGACTGTTATTCTACCTTTGTCATCTGCCCATGTATCCAACAACTTGAAACGCAGTTTATGCTGACATATAATCGCCACTCCTTTAGATTTGTTAGAAGGTGAAGATGAAGCAACAACACGGAAAAAGCAATTGGACATGCGATTTGTATCTCTTTTGACCAAATTAGTCTCTTTATTTTTTGTTTCCGCAAAAAGGGATTGATTCACTGGATTATTTAGGCCTCTTACATTAAGGCTGAGAACATTCAACATAATACCATCAGCCATCTATAAAGTGACGGAAAGGTAAGCCATGTCGTAATCAAGAGAATCAAACTATGCATAAGAGAAAAAAAAGGTGAATGGAGAGAAACTATAAGCTCTGGTCCAGGTTTATAAAAAGAACAAAACTTCGAACAGTATAAACACAAAAATCGAACAAGGAGAAAAATGGGAGGTCAATCTCGATATGCGGGACTGTTAACTCAAGCAATTTTGGTATGAAAGAAAAGTAAGGGGTCATTTATCTTGACAGACTCTTTGAGGTTTAAAATTCTGATATTGTCACGTCTAGAACGTTATCTCTAGCACCTCATCGATGCGTTTGATGATACAGTCAACTTTCACATCCTGTCTGGACTCCAGTTTAGCAAGAGTCATTCAGCCTTCTTCTGCGACGATTTCAGCGATGTGTTTAACTAAAGCCCCATGTTGAAAATCGGGTAACGAACTCTCTTGGCTGACCGCATGATCACAGCTAGCACTAGCCTCCCTCGAGTCAGTACAAACATCCGTATAAACTCGAGCATTGTCTGACTTGTTCTGTTTTATCAGCTTAGGCATAATAGATTAGCAGTAAATAACAACTTTAAGAAAGATGGGTGAAGATAGATACTAAACTACAGTAACGTGGATTGGGAGAGATAAAAAGCATGACTGATCACTCCGCTGCCATTACTGGAAGCTATATAAAGCATTTTTTATGCAAAAATCCATGGCAACGTTCATATTTATAAAAACGGTCTTTGACATAAAAAAAGTGTTTAGTGTCACTAAGAGCAGACGTAAGCACTTGTAACGAGGACGCGGAAGCTGAGTTTGAATCCATATGCGGAAGATTTATTGAAGACAGTAAACACCAAATAGATCTGTTAGACAGGTAGAAGATCAACACCAGGGTGACAGTCCAATCCGTAAAAGCACAAAAGGGTAAATCCACAAGGCAGTAGTAAATAAGCAGGCAAAGGGTCAAACCAAACACATCAGTACAATAGTGCATCCAAAGCCAAGGGGTAATCCAGATAATCGATAAACCAAAATAACCAGGCAGAATCATGCACATGAAATCAAACAGTAACTCAGAATAAACGCTTGGTAAGGCAGGTAAACTGGCAATACTTCGCAATGGGATACAGCATGGTCTCTGAGTTATAAAGCCACCCAACAGGAAGTGACTCATGAGGAAGCAGAGGGAGTGGAACACGGTCAGTATTCAGGTGACGGCTCCCTCTGCTGGCCTGGCGTTACAGCACTTTTGCTTGTCTGAGTGCTGCAGGTTTTTGGAAATATAATCCATTCTTGACGCTTGTAAAGGATTTGGACAGTGAGTGGTGCTCTTTTATATTAATGACATTAATTAGACAACGTTAAAAGGTGGAGATTTGAAACTGTTCAGTTGCGTGACATTTCAAGATAATTTGTGATGTATAGATTTAACATGGTAAAATCTGGTATAAAAGTAGGTCCAGATCTGGTGATATATTTAACACAGGGCAGTTTTTTATCCATGTGTGCACCAAACCCATCTTGTGTTATTGTGTTAAAAAAAACTCATTTTCATTTCATATGGCCATAGACCCCAGTTCTGTTTGAAGATCCAGTATGGCAGAATAATATGGTGGAGTTTATTTTTGCATGAGAGCAGAAATTTAAAAAAGTCATTGGCCACTCAAATTATTCTGCTGTGCATTAAGACAATATAGACACACATTCTCTTTCAGGCAGATTTGCAGCATCCCCAGTCCATTAAAACTTTTTATGTGTAGCTCAACAATCTTTTGCTGAACATCAGAACTATATTCTTTGGTTTTACCCATTGTGTTGAATGATTAAGGGGGTTTGGGCTTTTTGTTAGTAAGAAGTCATGACTGGACAACATCATGTTTCTAGTCACCTTGGTGTGCTCAGAAAATGTAAATATTAATGGGAATATACTGGGAGATATTTTACTCATAAGAATTTCTAGAGGTGCCAATTATTGTGGCCAGGGTGTATTAACAATGCAGAACAATGTCTTTGCTCATATTTACCAAAGGTGCCAATATTAGTGGAGCAAGATCTGGAAGACCAAGAAAAATATCAGACAGAACAGCTCGCAGGATTGTGAGAAAAGCAAGTCAAAACCCATGTTTGACTGCACGATCCTTCCAGAAAGATCTGGTAGACACGGGAGTTGTGGTACACCATTCCACTATAAAGAGATACTTGTACAAATATGGTCTTCATGGAAGAGTCATCAAAAGAAAACCTCTTTTACGTCCTCACCACAAAAATCAGCGTTTGAAGTTTGCAAATGAACATATAGACAAGCCAGATGCATTTTGGAAACAAGTTCTATGGACCGATAAGGTTAAAATAAAACTTTTTCTACTTTTTCTGAGGGTTTTGCCATGGCCTTCACAATCTCCTGACCTCAACATAATTGAAAATCTATGGATAGACCTTAAAAGAGCAGTGTGTGACAGACATTGAAAGACTCTTGGCTGGCTACAGAAAGCGTTTACAAGCTGTGATACTTGCCAAAGGGGGCAGTACAAGGTATAAACTCTGCAGGGTGCCCAAACTTTTGCAGACGCCATTTTTTTGTTTTCTGTTATTTTGAAAGTGTAAATGATGGAAATAAAATTGTACTTTTTTTTGACATATTATAAGAATGTCTAATCTGTAATTTGATGCCTTTTGGAGATTTTTCCTTCTTTTCTTGGCTTTTTTATGCACATTAATACAAATTTTTACCTGGGGTGCCCAAACTTTAGAGCCCCACTGTATATATTATATATCTTGTACAGAGTTAACAAGTTTCTTCTCTCATTTTCAGCAGCCTAAAGTGCAAACTCAACATCATCAAGGTAATTCGGTTCATCCTGAGGAAGAATTTATGTCAAAACATGTATAGAACTGAACAGCCAGCTGAAAGAACCTGCAAAACGTGGCTTAGTCCCCTCCGGAAGACTCTGGCAGCCTCTGCTAAGACAGGTCAGTCCGAGCTTCCCTTAATAACCCACAATCTGCATGTTAAATCATGATATAATAATAGATATAGAATAATAATAATAATAATACCTTTTATTTATAATGTGCTTTTCTTACACCCAAAGCGCTACATCATATAAAATACATGAAAGTGAAATGAAAAGTGAAGTGAAAGTGACCTATTTGTCAGATATGGTGACCCATACCCGAAATGTGACCTCTGCATTTAACTCAACCAGTGAATAGTGAACACACACACTTTAAGTCGTGAACACACATACACCGGGAGCAGTGGGCAGCTATCACTGCAGCGCCCGGGGAGCAAACGGGGGTAAGGTGCCTTGCTCAAGGGCACGTCAGTTGTTACCTGCCAGTACTGGGAATCGAACCGGCAACCTTCCGGTTACGAGTCCAACTCTCTAACCATTAGGCCACAACTGCTAAAAACAACTGCATGAAAACAACATTACTAAAAATAAAGGAGAAAAAAATAAAATAAGTCTTTATGGATTTTAATCTGGATGAAGGCTGTTTGAGAAGAAGTGAGTCTGACGAATGAAGAGTACGAGAGGGCCTGTACAGAGTAATCAGTTCACTGCAGGTCCTTGTACTGCTTTGTATGTCAGAGTAAGTGTTTTAAAATCAATACGGGTTTTTACTGGAAGCCAGTGGAGGTTCATAAGCACTCCAGAAAAATGTTGGCGATGGGGTGTATGAGTAAGTACACACGCAGCTGAATTCTGAATATACTGAAGACGTTTCAAAGATTTAGCAGGTAGGCCATTATAAAGGGCATTACAGTAATCAACCTGGAGGTAACGAAAGCATGTATGAGTCTTTCTGCATCAGGTTGTAAAAGAAAAGGTCTGATTCTGGGAATGTTCCGAAGATGAAAATGCAGATTTAGAAATAAACTTAATATGCGCATCAAGTGTCAAGTGAGAGTAAAAGAAAACACCAAGATTACGAACTAAAGAGGATGGGCTTAAAGTAGAATTATACGTACAATTTGAAATTTCTACCATTACAAACAGTGGTCGGGGAGCCAACAAGCAAGACATCCATGTTTTAATTTTGTGCAGACAATCAGAGAGAGTTGCAGCAATATTAGTTTTTGTACTAATATATATTTGGGAATCGTCAGCATAGAAATGAAACCCTAAACCATGCTTCTTAATGATCTGCCCAAGAGGAAGCATATACATACTGAAGAGTATTGGATCTAGGACTGACCCTTGAGGAACACCATGTCGGACCTACCCAGGCTCTGATTTACAGTTACCCAATACAACAAACTGGGAACGATCAGTGAGGTAAGATTTGAACCACTCCAGCACAGTACCAGAGATTCCAAGCCAGGTCTCCGATCTGTTAATTAAAACTGGGTGACTCACCATATCAAAAGCAGCACTCAGATCTAACAGTACCAAGAGAGTAAAGGCACCAGAGTCAACAGAGACAAGGAGGTCATTCATGACGCGAACCAATGCAGTCTCCGTACTGTGTCCTGCTCGAAACCCAGACTAAAAAGGTTCTAACAACTTCTTGAGGGACAAGTGGGAGTGAAGTTGTGAAATAACCGTACATTCCAGAACCTTAGCCAAAAAAGGGATGTTAGATATTGGCCGATAATTTGATAGGTCAGATGTATCACACCCAGTCTTTTTCAGAACTGGTGTGATAGCAGCAACCTTAAGGGCTTGGGGAACGGACCCAGTAGCAAGGAACAATGTTCAAAATGAGGGGACTGATAGATAACAGGCACTCCTTAAGAACAAAAATTTAAATAGAATCCAAAATACATGTCGAGGTGTTCATTTTTTTAATTAGATTAGAAATGTAATCAGTAGTAACCATTTCAAAATTAGAAAACAAATTTGATGGAAGAATTTGCGGATGGACCACAAGAGGTGCACCAAGAGAGACAGAGCTAATGGATTGATGAATATTCTCAATTTTTTCTGCAAAAACTTTTTACACTGCTGTACAGTAGAAAATATGGTTTACAATTTGTATGTGTAAATAATTTATTTATAACTCTAAACATCTTGTTTGAGTTTGTAGATGCTTCATTAATAACTTGAGAATAATATTCAGTTCTAGCTGATTTAAGGGCTTCATTGTACTGAATCATATGATCATCATACATCAGTGTGTGAACAGTAAGACCTGAATTTTTATATTGCCGTTCAAGCTGCCTGTTTTTAACTTAAAGGGTCCTTAACTCAGAAGTATACCACGGTGATGATGTTACAAATGAGGAATACAGTTTCCGGTTCCAAGCATTCACTCTTTTCAAGTGAGGGTACTATTTAAACAACCTCTTAAAAGAACTACTTATTTATATCGCATATTAAATCTAAACTTTCATATCCTCCAGGCTCACTGAATCTCTGACATTAATATTTTAATAAATTATAATAAATGACTTGGTGGGCATTAAAAAAATTGTTACAGGCATAAAGGTTAGGGTCCAGATTTTTGGTAGTTTTACAGCATATCATGATTCCATATTAAAGAAATAAGCCCCAAGAAGCAGTGGGTTACATTTACATTTACATTTATGCATTTGGCAGATGCTTTTATCCAAAGCGACTTACATTACATTGTACTATACATTTGTACATTTTGTATAGTAAGCAAGTGGGGGTTAGGTGCCTTGCTCAAGGGTACCTCAGCTGTTACCCGCCAGCCCTGAGAATCAAACCAGCAACCTTCTGGTCATGAGTCCAACTCTCTAACCACTGGGCCATGACAGCTAAGCTAAGGTTATTTTACATGGGTAGCAAGGTTTCAGGAAATAAAATGCAGCAAATAAGTGATGCATGGGCTATGTTGGCAGTTATAAATCGGGTATATTATAACGGCTTAGAATACGGCTCAGCCAATCAGAATCAAGGACCAGAACTGACAGTTTTATAATAGCATTTTTTGTTGTTTACCTATGGCAACTGATGGAGATTTTTATGACCTGGAAGCAGTGGTGATTGATGCCTGATTAACAAGCGAATAATGTGCCTCCACTGAAAAAATGGTCTGTAATCAAGAGTTTAAATTTATTATAAACTTAAAATAAAGAAATATTTTAATAAACCCTAAGCTAACATTGATTGTGTCACAAAGCTTCAACCTTTATTTTACAAAGCAACACGAATATTTTTGTTTTGTAATGACCTTATTTAATAATTTCTTTTCTTTCGACCTTAAAACAACATTAAAACAAAGGTCTTAAGGTTGTAGAATGACATGTTGTTTTTGACCAATATTTCATTCTTCTGTGAACTATCCTTTTAAAAATCAAAAGACAAACATGAGACCAGATAGTGCTGCCTAGTGTATACAATGGCTTGCAAAAGTCATTTTATTCACATTTTGTTATTTTGCTGCCTTAAACTATTTTAAATTACATTTCTTTTACATTAATATATACTCCATACACAATAATGACAAAAGAAAAACAGATTAGTGACAACTTTTATTCAAACTCGTTACTTTGTTACAGCATCTTTCCCAGTCTTAAATCTTTTGGGGTTTCATGTGACAACCTTTATGCATTTGCATTTGGCAATTTTCTGCCATTCTTCTCAGATCCTCTCAAACTCTGCCAGGTTGGATGGAGACTACCAGAAGCTGCTGACCTTTCCTTCTATCCCTGACAAGTTTCCTAATCCTTCTGCTACAAAAACACCCTCAAACCATGATGTTATCGCCGCACTTTACTGTTGGGATGATATTGTGCGGGTGATGAGCAGTGCATGGTTTCCTCCAGACATGATGCTTGAAACTGAGATTCATCAGACCAGAGAATCTTGTTCCTGACTGTCTGAAAGAGTCTTTTAAGTGCTTTTTTCCCCAAATTTTAAGTGGGTTTTCATGTGTCTTCACAACCCGTTCTCACTCCCGACTCATCACATATTGATGCTCGGTCAGCATGCCTCTGCATCACTTTTTAATGCGCAGGGAACTGTGTTGCTGTTCGCTAGATGCCCGAGACCGCGACGTGTGTAATTCTTAACATTTCATAATTATTTATGGTTTTAATATTTTGGAGTACCTATCCTGGCTGTTAAACTTAAATCAAACCCCAACACATCATTATTGCAAATTATACCCAATATAGAATTTCATAATGAAGGTCAAATTTGCGTGCCCGGAGTACCCTGCACATCGAAAAACGACGCCAAAGGGGAACCCTGCGCGTTAAAAAGTGACGCTGGATCCTCTGGATCACCCATCAAATCTCTCGACATGGCAGGCTGGCTTTAAAGAATCCATTAGTGATGAGGACAATGAATACTGTGAGCAAAATGTGTTTCAGGACTCTCGACTCTTCGGCTCTGCTATTGAGACCATGTTTCAAAAGCTTCAATTGACAGAACAGTCATCCCAAGGACCTGCTCCTTGTGAGCAGCCAGAAAGTATAGAAGTGGACACCCCAGAAAGGCAGGCTTTTATAAAACGAGCTCATTTTCGTGCAATGAAACGCAAGCCTGGCAGAGGCAGCACAAATAGCTTAAGACAAGGCCAGGTGTCAGGCCCTAGTGAACCCTAGTGTCAGGCCCTAGTGAACATGCGTCAACACAATCAATTCATGGACAGCCAGAGTCTATGGCAAATCATGTGGACCTTAATTTACTACTGGAAAAAGATTTCAATGTGCAGACCTTCACTTCTGTTGTCAACGAGGATATCATCTATGATAACACCAGAGGCAAAGAATAGTGCTGCAGCAACAACTTCTTAGCATCCCTTACCTGGGCAATGCGATTAAGCTGTGCTTCACTGGAGTTTAAATAAAAGTGAAAAAACTGTCAGGTTTCAGTTTTTGAAATGGGCATTTTTATGTTCACATAGTGGTGTTAATGGCTTACTGTAACTTAAAGTCCGGTTCAAACTGCCCGTGAATATTTGGGGATGTTTCTTCTTAGCAACGGCCTTCTACATCACCTCTACATCGCCTATCCTAACAAACCATATATCAATAGAAAGCTTCTTTATTCGGCTTTCACATGATGTTAAAATCTCAACTTTATACCTATATGTACAGCCACAGAAAAATTAAGTGACCACTCCAACTTTTTATTTCAAACCAGCATTTCAAGATGTATTGTGGTCATTCCAGTCCAGTGTCTGTTGAATTTCAACAAAATCAAACCTCAGGAGTGACCATATGCGTAATTTGCAGGTGGACAGGTGTGACATGTCCCCACCACTTTTTGGAAGAAATTAAGAAATGCTTGCGGAAGATGTGTATTGTTTAGTGGACATTAGCATCTAAAACTCATGGAAAACGCAGGATGCGCCGCTTTCTCACAATCTACCGTTGCTTGCATTCGTAAGTTATATTTGCGGAAGACAGAGAGTCGCGACTCCAGTTTGAAATGCGTTCATGTCCCCACCACTTTTCAAAACAAAGTTACGCCACTGGGAGTGACATAAACTTATCCAAAAGCAATGTGAAAGACATTTATACAAAATATATACAAAAATATTTAGGTTATCACATAAAAAACTAATTTTTAAACTTTCCCTAAATACATGTAGAAATAATACTGTTGTATTGCTTTTAAAGTGAATATGATCTTGTTTTATTTTCAGTATTTGAGGTCTGAAAAAATCTTTTTGTTTTGTCATCTTTTCTGTTATTTTGACCTGTTTCTTCAGGTCTCATTTTCTACAAATAAATGCAAGTAGAAACTTGGTAAACATATTGATATGTACCCAAAGAATGAAACAAGAACAATAAGTCTACCTATAAATAGTAAATTCAGAAATGCTGAAATTATTTTCTGAAACAGTCTCTTAATTATTTCTGCGGCTGTATATAGATCTTTATTATTTGTATTTTTTCCTTTAATATTGTTTTAACATTGTTTGGGGTTGGTGTTTATCATATTTGCATCTACACCATAACATAACATTCATTTATTAATATTCACCATTACTAATGCTATTTAAATTATTTTATGCACTGCAATATTAACTACGTTTTTAAAATGATAAATATGTACATTATGATTTTTAACACAAAATAAATAGATATTCAGTATACAAAGTACAAAGTGGTTTTATTTCCTTAATTTAAAATTAAATTAATCAGTGAAATCACATAGGTAAATGTCAATGATCTGCATGATTACTTTCTAAACATAACTGCATAAATGCATACTGACCTTTTCAGGCCAGACTAGTAATATCTGTAACTTTATATAGATTGTTTTATCGGACACACGAGCTAGTGGCTAATAATATAACTGTATATATTTTATTTATATTAATATTGATTTATATTATTATTTTACTGTATAATAATTGTATTAACCCTCTGGGGTCTGAGGGGGATTTGGGGCCCTGTAGAAGTTTTGACCTGCATTGATATTTTTTCAGTTGCTTAAAAACAATAATGGCAAAAGTCTCATTACACCGTATTCAGCACAAAACTGTGCTACGATGATATGTGAGCATCATTTATGTACATGTTTGTATTTTTGAGAGGATAATGTTTATGCGTGGTTATTGAAAAAAACACTGAAAAAAGGGAAATAAGGGCTCAAAACCATGCTAAATATGTTTTCACAAGACTTATGAGACTTGGATCTTGTAGTATATTTTTTCTTCAAAATAATGTGAAAATCATCCTGCTTACTCATAAAAAAAGAAGACTTTTCACAGTTTAAATGAAGTATTGATCTTATTTGTATGACCAAAATCAAGTATTTTGGTCGAGTATTTTAAGTCTCTTTCCGCAGTGATACGAAAAAACGAGGTTGTGGCACCAGCGCCACAGTCGAACCCTGGGTGTTAAATAAACGATTTGTTGAATGTTAATTTTTATTAAATAAACTATTTGTTGAATGGGTCTTGTAAATTTGTTGCATTTAAATACACTGTATGGGACATTGACATCTAGCGGCTGAGCTTGGTATCACAGTCTAAATTCAGAATATTGGAGAGGCAAGTTACAGTCTTCTCGGTTTATTTTTCTTGTTATCAGAAATAATCTACAGGCACATGTGTACCGAAAGTTAAGTTCAGTCCAGAAATGTTTGCTTATGTTGTCGCTTTGAAACTGTCAATAACTGATAAATATGCTGACGTAGTGCTAAAAACACACTGACATTTTTTTTACATTTACGCATTTGGCAGACACTTTTATCCAAAGCGACATACATTGCATTACACATTAGTTTCGGAGTATGTTCAATCCCTGGGATCGAGCCCATGACCTTGGCATTGCTAGCGCCATGCTCTAACCACTGACCTACAGGAAAGCATTTTTATTCAATAAACACAGCAGTAATAACCAGTCAGACCGTTTTCTAGTTAAAATATGACACAGGCATGAAAACATTATCTCAAGTCATGTTTAGTTGTATACTGATTATACAACATTTCACATCAGTCTGTATGCACCCAGCTGCATTTCTCAGCAACGTATTACCCTCTTCTTTTACTGAAACAACAGCAAACTCATTGTCCATCAGTGCCACCTGGCTTACCAGTGTGAAATAGCTGGTGACGATAAGTCGTTACGCTCTTGATATGAAAGATTGGTTCGTCTGACATTTATTCCGCTTTATTGCATCGCCTACTATGTAAATCAAGCTTAATGATTTAACTCAACTTAATTTTATTTATATACCGCTTTTTTTTATACAATTTTCATTGTTACACACAAAGCAGCTGTACATGAAACATGATAACTATAAGAAATACATTAAATGATAAAAACAATGAAAGAAATGAGACACATGCACGAGACACAGACTCACAGAACACACTCTCACACAGAACGAACACGCATACACACACAGACACATACTGCAGTGTACACAAAGAATAAACAGAAACACATAGAAGATAAAAGGAGAGAAACAGGTCAAATATAATACATCAATATATATATATATATATATATACACACAGTCATGTGAAAAAGTTAGGAAACCCTTGGTAAATATGAGCAAAGAAAGCTGTAAAAATAAATCTGCGTTGTTTCTCGTTTTGATCTTTTATTTTAAAAATCTACAAAATTCCAACGATTCATTAAAGTAAAACTATTTGAAGTGGGGGGAATGTCACATTGTGAATTCTTATGAGTAAAATATCTCCCATAGTATATTGATATTTACATTTTCTGAGCATGCCAAGGTGACTAGAAACATGATGTTGTCCAGTCATGACTTCTTGTTGCACAGGCAAATAATATTACCACATATTAACACAAAGCCCAAACCCCCTTAATCATTCATCACAGTGAGTCTCAGGTTACGACTGTTACCACGGTTCCGTCAAGGATTTGACTCTATGGGGAACGCCAGCAGCGTGACGCGCATGAAATTGTGAATGCAACAAACTTGCGATTTATAGTCGCGGGACAATGACGTCACCGATGATGCTGATAACGTCACGAGTGACGCGAGTATCGAAAGGTAAAAAACTTAAAGGTAAATGATCCAGAATGCTGCTGCACGCTTTGTCTTCAATGAGCCCAAGAGAGCACATGTCACACCTCTGCTCATCTCTCTGCACTGGCTCCCAGTAGCGGCACGCATTAAGTTCAAGGCACTGGTGCTTGCTTACAGAACGGCCTCTAACACAGCACCCATCAACCTCAACTCTCTCTTATAGACCTACATCCCCTCCAGAAGTCTGCGGTCTGAAAACGACCTGTTTATTCTTTGTGTACACTGCAGTATGTGTCTGTGTGTGTATGCGTGTTCGTTCTAACACAGCCTCTACACGGCCTCTAACACAGCACCCATCAACCTCAACTCTCTCTTATAGACCTACATCCCCTCCAGAAGTCTGCGGTCTGAAAACGAGCAGCGCCTCGTTGTTCCTTCACAGAGAGGCATGAGATCCATCTTAAGGACATTTTCTTTCACCGTTCCCTGCTGGTGGAACGATCTTCCTGTTTCTATCAGGACGGCTGGATCAATTTCACAATTCAAAAAACAGCTGAAGACCCACCTCTTCCGAGAGCACTTAACTGTCTCATAGGCTAATATATAAAAAAATAAAAATTAAAACTTTCTACCTTTCTTTTCCTTTTCTAATGCTCTCTATATACAGTGTAAAAAATCCAACTTGCAAATTGTTAACTCGGCTTAAAATTGTAAGTCAAATGGACAAATTTTCGAGCAAAGAGTTGAGTTAACTTATAAAAACGTTTTAACTGAATCTTGACTACTACTTTGTCCAATGAATTTAAACAATTAAGTTGAGAAAATGTCATATTTTGAGTTCTCAGTTCGACCGCTTAACTTCATGTTAATGCGCATGCGCAGTCTGTACTCACGGTATTTTGCAAAGGCTTTCTCTACCCAACGGTTCAACAACGCTGTGGAAGGGATTGGATTTCATGGTTGAGGTAAGTTCCGAACGTTATTAATAAAAATAAAATAAATAAATTGCACACATATATTGTAAAGTGCAAACTTCTGTTTTTATAGCTCAGGCAGCGAGTTAGCAATCTTCGTAGTTTAGCTGTTAACATTTTAAGGGTATTTTTACTTAAAATACATTGTTAGAGTGTCAATTAAAGCAATACATTGTATAGAAGTAGATTATGTGCTGTTAAAGGTGTTCATTTGATTAACGTTAAATATAAATGACCGCGTTGTTTGATTTTGTCATACTGTATTCACGCAGTAAGTTAAACATGGACAAATAAGGACGAGTGATGATTAACGTTTACTGTAATCTGTTTTTCAAACGATTAAAACATGATAATCGAAATTAAAAGTTATTGTATAACATTCAATTTCTTGTCTTTTAAGCAGTTAACTTTAAGCGCAATTTTAATGTATAAGTTTTCATATACAGTGAGTGTTGACTATGGCTTTCTAAAATACTAAAATATAGTTTATTGCTGCTCATTATAAATTCAGTGAAGGGTAATGTGGTATAGCATAGGCTACTCACTGTAGGCCCTCAAGAATACTATCATCACAATATGTAATAGGCACAGTGAATTTCTAGCATTATTTCTAATTTTATCGTTTGAAAATATAACGTTCTAAGTTGGGCTCTAATGTCAGCATTGTTTTTGGAAGATCAGGTGAGTTTTTAAAGATGAATTTACTTTTTTTTGAACACGGTGTTAACTTAATTCATACTATTAACTATGTTTTTTTAGGTATGTGCAGAGTTTTACAGGATCACTTAAGTTAACATGAAGAGTACCCTTTTCTCTTCTTTGGATAAATACGCATCACTAGTAATGATCAAGCTGTACAGAACCCATGGTGAAGCATACAAAGATGAAATAAAGACCCTCCTAGACCAACTTGAAAATCAGGTAATTATTTAGCATGTGTTCATATACTGTATCTTTGGTAATTTGGTCAAATTAGTGTGTAATTTTAGTATTTTTAGTATTCTGCAGAGTTACAAAGCACAAAAATACACATTAAAGTTAAGATGACCTCCAAAAAGTGAAAGTGACCTATTTTTTGTCAGATATGGTAACCCATACCCAAAATGTGACCTCTGCATTTAACCCATCCAGTGAATAGTGAACACACATACACCGGGAGCAGTGGGCAGCTAACACTGCAGCGCCCGGGGAGCAAACGGGGGTAAGGTGCCTTGCTCAAGGTTAGAAGGTTGCTTCTGGTTACGAGTCCGACTCTCTAACCATTAGGCCACAACTGCCCTCTAAAGAAAACAACTGCATGAAACACCTTATTTGTAGTTCCTAGAATTATTATGTGACTTTAACAAATAACACATTTGTGTAATACACACCTGCTGGCTTTTATATTTCTTTGTATTTAGCTTTGAGGGATAAACCATGGTAGTTAAGTTGTATTTTTAGTAGTGCAGTTTGTTGCAGGTCAGTGTGTTGACAGATGTACAGTTTTTACTGTGATGTATAATGACAGTTACAACAGAAATTAAACTAAAATGGAGCATTCAGATAGAGGGTGAAAACAGGTGCTGCGACAATCTAAATTATAAGAACAATTTAGGAAACATTTTAAGAAAAGAAAATAGGTTTTTGAACATAAACATTCTAGTAGACCTCCCGAACAAAATTATAAGGGGCCCTTAAATCATAGAATGGGGCCATCTTTGTCAAAATAAGTCCTATGCTTCTGGTTGGATATAACATGCATATAATTTGTTCTGTATTTGTTTTTCTGTCTTTTAGACCTCTGATGTCCTTGCTCATAGAAAGGCTACAGCTCTCAAAAGTCTACCTTTTGTTTATGCGGGAAAAGTCTGGAAACTTCCTGAGGACTTGCCTGGTAAGAAGATGCATGTTATCAGCATATACACTTATACCTGAGATTCTTCCCCAGATCCTGTCAGGAGATAACAGTTTTTTTCTGTGTTTTCCGAAATTAAGTAACTAACTTTTCTATCAGACAAGAGGCAGGGGAAAGAGGGCACTAGACAAAGTGATGGTAAAATATAGTTGATTGAATAATCTTAGTTGAATCTTTCTCGGTGATCAGTCTGATTTTATCTAACGGCACAAATTTAACAAGTGTTATACCAAAGCAAAGAAAATTATTGCTTCACTACCCTGTCCTGAGACATTGAAAACCTTGAGACTGAGATATTCCCTCTGATCTTCAACCTGTGACACATGCTCATGTAACTTCATTTGCAAAGTAATTTCCAAATAAAGTTACATGAGCATGTGTACAGTAGTACCATGTCTAACACACTGTTGGCCAGCAGATTTGAATGAAACATGACTTTTGACCCTGCTTTTATGCTGCTTTTTACTGCAGGATGCAGAGCCAGAAGACATTCACACAAAGGGGATGAAGATGGGGATCTTAAGCATAATTGAAGATGATGTTGCCACCATTCCAACCCAAATGTAAGGTGCCTGTCTGTTGTTCTAGAGGAGCAAGTTGTGTTGGATAACGTGCACGACCTTCCCACTGTTGTTGCTCTCCTGTTTGGCTTGATTTATGCCCTCCACAAGAACTATCCCACTTTGGCTTTGAGTTTTAAGGTTTATTATGACTCTCAAATGTTGTTTTAACAGTTGTAATACTTGATAGCTTTAGCACATGAATGCATTGATGTGCCAAGAATAATAGACCAAATTTTAAAATGCCAAGCAAGTTGTGTCTTCAAGTGTCTTGTTTATTGCTGGTTGTTATTCCAGAACTTTAAAAGAACTACAGGATTTGAGGATAGATTTGGGGGGTTAATTTATCTTGATTGGAGTAGAACTTCATCACATTAAAATTTCTGTACTTCATGAAGAAAATGTGGATGTTGTTTCAAATGTTTTTCAAAATTGTGAATAAATATTTTGTATAATTATTACACAAACTCTTTTGTATTGTATTTGATTTGATTTACAGTATGGGCCCTGCAAGAATTAGAATGTGAAAATTCCATGTAAAATGTAATGCTAAATTGGAAAATGTAAGTCGAATCAACTTAAAAAATTAAGGCAACCAGCTGCAAAGCTTTTTTGAGTTTACTGAACTTCAGGACTATAGTTGTGCCTACTCATTCCTTAAAGTTGACCCAACTTTCAACCAACTCATAGTGACTAGTTAGACGTACTTACTGATGAAGGTTTACTTAACTTAAACCAGTAGTTTCAGTAAACTTGAAAAAATGATTTGACACAACTTCAGCCCCTGAAGTTGAGTAAACTCAAAAATGCTTTGCAGCTGGTTGCTTTATTTTTTTAAGTTGACTCAACTTTAAATTTTTTACAGTGTACTTGCTTATACTATCTTGACGTTGTATCTGAAACTTTGAATTACTAGCACTTCTCGTGAATATTGCTTGCTTAGACGAATCGCTTGCTGTTTTCCTCAATTGTAAGTCGCTTTGGATAAAAGCGTCTGCCAAATGAATAAATGTAAATGTAAGGTATAAATAGATCGCGGAAACAACGCAAATTAGCTTCTGCAATAAAATGAAGCAAAAGCTACAGGCACGAAGAGTATGGCAAGGAGACGCAGTGTCCTCTACACTGCATCAAGGATTTGAATCCAGTGCTGGGGAGTAACGAAATACATGTAACGACGTTATGTATTTAAAATACTAAATATGAGTAACTGTATTTCGTTACAGTTAAATTTTAAATGGATGGTAATCGAATTACAGTTACATCCAAAAAGTATTTTAAATTACTAAAGTGATTACTTTGTATTTAAATGTCATTTATTAATGTAAATAGTTTTGAAATGTTAACCAATAAAATTGATTCTCCGTTTTAAAAAAAACCTGCGCAGCCACCCAGCAGCGTGCATGGCACTCATCAGAACACAAAATGGACGAGACCACAGAAGGCCCTTCACGTAATGCATTTTACTCATGGAAACACAAAAACCATTTTAATTATAAATCTGAAAAAGGACGTAATATCTCAGTACAATGCAAGCTATGCCTGCCTGCAACGAAACTTCTATCAGCATCGAAGGATTCAACGTCTAATCTGAAAAAGCATCTTGAGGTAAGTTGTTCTTGACCCCCAGCCTGTGAGGGACACATCCGTCATCACTATCTTCCTGTGACATTGCGCCCCCAATTTCCGACCCTGATTCAGGAACCAAGGTTTCTTCCATATGCTCAGGGAATGAAGGCATCTGCGCGTAACCCTGATCATACAAAATGGGTTGCCCCTCAGGGAAAACCCCTTGCTTTTCAGCCACCACTGTAAAGGTCTCATATGCAGGTGGCCAAAGGGTATAACATTGGATGCTGCCACCATCAGACCCAATATTCTTTGGAACTGTTTGACAGTGTAGACATGGCCTAACTTGATCCTGGACACCGCCGTCAGGATCAACTCGACACGTGCAGGAGACAGGTGCACCTGCATCGTGACTGAATCCCATACTACCCCCAGAAACATAGTCTTCTGGTGGAGAGTTAGATTGCTCTTCTTGGCATTGAGCCGTAACCCCAGGCGCTTCATATGGCTGAGGACGATATCTCGATGTCGAACCGCCATTTCTCGAGACTGAGCTAGCACTAACCGTCTATGTACTAGTCGTCTATGTAATTCAGTATGCGAATCCCCTGAAGCCTCAGTGTGGCAAGGGCTGAATCCATACATTTTGTGAAGGTGCATGGGGAGAGAGCTAGGCCGAATGGGAGAACTCAATATTGGTAAGCTTTGCCCCCAAAAGCAAACCTGAAAAACTTCCAATGTTGAGGAAGGATGGAGATGTGAAAGTACGCGTCTTTCAAATCTATCGGGGTGAACCAGTCCTCTGATCTAATTCCGGCCACAATAATAGGAACAGTAAGCATCTTGAATCTGTATCTCCTCAGAGGTTTGTTGAGATGTCTCAGATCCAAAATGGGCCTTAGCCCTCCATCCTTCTTCGGTACTATGAAATATCGACTGTAAAAACCTGCCTGACTCTCTTGGGGGAAACATACCCTATGGCCCCTTTCACCAACCCTTCTTCTTCTAACACCTGAGTCTGCTCTGGGTCCCCCTCGGTGGAGAACACCCCTCTGAACTTTGGAAGGCACACAGCAAAGTGAATCCTATAACCCTTTTCTACTGTGCAGAGGAGCCATTGCATGAGATTTGGGATCTTTCTTCACTCGTGGAGGAAGTGCACTAAGGGAGTCTCTCGACACTGACTTCGGGTGTGTGGAGGTCGATGCCCTGAAGCGATTGACCGGCAGGGGATGATCAAGCTACTACTTTGCTTCTCACATACACCAGGTCTACAGCGTCTTCGGGTAAACTCTGTGCTGTGGCAACTGACGTGTCCCGAAGCGTCATTGAAGGCAGGACCAACATATCGTTTCCTAGAGGGTTTCTTGAGAGGGAAACGATCATCTGGCCTCCAAGAGGGGCACCCTCTGAATCCCTGCTGCACCGTCAGGGTTTCTTGGCAGCAGCCTTCCGGTTGGAGACAATGATGGTCCTCAAATCCGTTTTGCTCTGTCTAGCAGGATTTTGCGAGTGCTGCCTTGACCCCCAAGCTCTTTGAGGGGGGGTACGAGTAGCAACACTTTGATTCTGCCTATAGCTCGTGGATGGCTGGGGCTGCCCTCGGGCTACGGGCTCTCGGGCTGCGGACCCCTGGGGGTAAGAGTGGCGAGGTATACATTTATTAAACGCAGCGGCTTGCCACTTTTCGTCCTGGTACCGATCAACAACAATGTTGACCGCATCACCAAAGAGACCTTGGGTAACAAGAGGTGTAATTTGTGGCCAGGGTATCTTCCACCTTTGGCATCATCCCATAGCCCTTATCTCTAGCCCCTAGGACCACAGAGAAGCTAGCTGACGTAGTGGAAATACGTGAGGAGTAAGGCCTTTTCCACGGTTTAGCCACCTCCTCATGCAAATCGGGGAAAATGGCAACCCCCGACGCTGAGGCTGTACCCGCTTTTTTAAGAATCTTTTGTCCAATTTACTAACGGACTTTACCTCTTGTTGCTCTGAGGGACAGTCAACGTTTAGTCTGGCTACCGCCCGGGTAACAGCCTCTAAGAGCTCCTCATAACCAGGAGCCATTTATGACGGCTAGCACTCTCTCTACTTCCTCGGAACTAGAGTAGTGCATTGAGCTCGCGGACGGGTTGGGAGAAGCACCCTCCATAAGCTCCATCTGTGAGCCCCATGATCTGAGATGCCGCTCTGCCTCAGCAGAAGCGGGTCCCGAACCACGAGGCATGCATATTTTGCCTGCCGCATCAAATAGAGCCATACGGGAGTGGAGTGTTCGGAGCGCTAGCCAATGTTCACAGGCAGCCCCCTCAAGAGCTGCCTTAGCATGCTCCACTCCCAAACATTCTACACAGAGCTCGTGTGTATCCCCATCTGTAATGTAACGGGGCAGGGAGTAACACGCGGCTTATAAGTCTTTCAAGAACTCGTTGTATCTGATTTATTCACACAAACAGCTCTAGATAACTTAAGACAAAGGACAAGACACATTCACACACAGAACGCTTTGCTGAAATGGCAGAAGCTGATTTGCGTTGTTTCCGCGGTCTATTTATACCTTCCGCTACTCGCGTCACTAGTGACGACATCGGCGTCATCATTGACGTCATTGTATAGAAGACTATAGTTCTGATGTACAGCAAAAGATTGTTGAGCAACACAAAATAGAAAGTGTATTTAAAACTAAATGGTTAAAACAATACAAATTCCCATTTCCAACATCAGGGCAATAATTATGTTTAATGGGCTGGATATGTTGCAAATCTGCCTGAAAGAGATTGTGTGTTTGTTGTTTTAATGCACAGCAAAAAGAAAATTTTGAGTGGCCAAAAACTTTTCAAATATCACAGATGGAAAATTGCAGAAATCTGTTTATTTTAGTGTAAAAAAATAAAATAAAAGGAAAAATGCAAGTTGTTTGGGTCACTGTTAAAGAAGAAATCTTCTGCTCTCATGCAAAAACAAACTCCACCATATTAATCTGTCATACTGGAACTTAAACCAGGACTGTGATCTAAGGCCACATGAAATGAAAAATAGTTTTTTGGCAGCAAGAACACAAGATGGGTTTGGCGCACACAGGGATAAAAAGTGCCACATGTCTAGAGTTAAATATACTGCTGTTTTTCATACCAGAAGGCCTGAACATCTTATTCAGAGACATGAAATCATGGATTATATCAAATACCAACAGATACAAAAAATCTAAACCTGACTTGCTCTGCTAGAAATCTTATAATGGGTCGTGGTTAGATCTTCCACTAGCACATTGGTTCAAAACAACCATCAAATTCAAAACAAAAATGTATCACTGAACACAAAATCAAGATCCTGCCATAGCCATCTCAGTTTCCTGATCTGAACACTATAGAAAATGCGTGGGATGAACTGAAGAAGAGGAAGCACCAACATTTGAAGGATCTGGAGAAATTCTGTACATAGGAATGGACTCAGATGACTCTCCATGTATTCTCAAACCTCATCAGACATAATAAAAAAAGTCTCAGAGGTGTTTGTCGTGCAAATAGAGGTTGCAGAAAGTATTAAATACAAAGTCGTCAATAATTATGGTCAGGGTGTATTAGAGAAAAACATTTTTTTCACAATGTGATATTCACCCCATCTCAAATTCTGAATGAAAAATCATTTGTAGATTTTTAAAAAAAAAAGATCAAAACTAAAAACAATGCAGATTTATTTTTACAGCCTTCTTTGCTCATATTTACCAAGGGTGTCCTAACTTTTTCACATGACTGTATATACAGTATATATATAGAAAAATTAATAGTTTATGTATTAGTAATGCTTTAAAATACCATTAAATGATTTAGCAAACGCTTTTATCCAAAGAAACTTACAGAGAGATTAGGAAGCAGTAAAGAGATATGTCACAGGGGCAATAATAAGATTAGATTTTTAGATTAGATTCAACTTTAATCTAAAAATCTAATCTAATTAGACAATAAGTGCTAACACCAAGTTACTAGTTTCAACAAAAGCCAAAACACTACTTATTGATAGAAAGAGATTGGGTTAGTATTATTTTTAATTCGTCAAGTATTCACAGAGGAGATGTGTTTTAAGATGTTGTTTAAATATTGTGAGAGATGTGGTTTCTTTTCCTGAATGCAGGGATCTTGATGGAGTGTAGATCTTGTGGGTGCAGAGCCAGTTCTGTAGGAAAGCATTAGTGACTTGAATTTGATACGGTCTTCAACCGGTAACCAGTGGAGAGAGATAAAGAGGGGTGTCACATGAGCCCCTTTTGGGTTCTTGGAAAACGAGCCATGCTACTGCATTCTGAACCAGCTGAAGTGGTTTGATTGCCTTGGCAGGAAGACCAGCAAGGAGAGAATTGCAGTAGTCCAACCTTGAGATAACAAGGGCCTGAACAAGAAGCTGTGCTGCATGTTCAATGAGATACGGTCTAATCTTCCTGATGTTGAATAAAGCAAATTGGCATGATCGTGTGGTCACTGAAGGACAGCTGTTCGTCAAAGATGACTCAGAGGTTCCTGGTTGTTTGGAAGGAGTGATTGTGGTGTTGTCAAGTTTGATGGTGAGGTCATGTTGCACTGAGGGGTGTGTCGGAAATAAAGAAGTTCTGTCTTGGCAGTATTCAGCTGGAGGTGATGCTCTTTCATCCAAGCTGAGATGTCTTCAAGGCAGGCTGAAATGCGCACAGCTACAGTGGGATCGTCCTGGAGAAATGAGATGTAAATCTGGGTGTCATCAGCATAACAGTGATATGAGAAACCGTGTGCCTGTATGATGGGTCCTAAGGATGTTGTGTAGATGGAGAAGAGGAGTGGTCTAAGCACTGATCCCTGAGGGACCCCAGTGGGTCATGTGGCAAGCAGTGGACTCCATTACACCTTGAAGGATCTATTGGAGAGGTAGGAAGTGAACCAGAGGAGAGGAGTACCAGAGATTCCAAGTAATGACAGTGTTGCTACAGGGTCTGTAGCTGTCTGTGGTAGAGGGGATCAGTGTGGGTTTTTTAAGTAGTGGTGTGACCTGGGCCTGTTTGAAGTGGACCTGGGGACGGTAAACTACAACAACACTAAGCGGAGTAGGAAAAATGATTGCAACAGCATGATATTCAAATTAGAGGTTGTTGCATAGTGAAGATAGTGAGGAACAGGGGCAGTAAGACCCAGTGATTTTATTAGGGTGACCAAAAACTCCTTACAGACAGAAATTCTTTAACTTCTACTTGTAATTTACACCAATTCTTCATTACACAGTTCTTATATAGTGTAAACGTATGTGTAATGTTAATGTGCTAACATTATTTTAAAATAATTTGCTAGCTATCATTTGCAGTAACCATTTGCAAATAAACATTGCAGTACCCCAACTTAAACTTTCACAAAAATGTAAGTAATGAATGAAATCAAGTTAAACAAGATTTTATTGACCTGATCCTTCGGCTCGCAACAAACTTCCATGGTACACTGTCACTAACATAAGATTAGCAGCTGTTCAGCTGTAGCGCTCAGACTGTTTGCGTCAGTGCGTCAGCGTATGACAACATGTTAACGCGAGAGTAATGTTCTCGCGTTACTCTCAGTGCATACACTAAATGACCTGAACAGCACTCTGTGAACTCAGATACACACATCTTAAAACTGCTTCGCATAACAAAGGTGGCCAGATAGGTGGCCATCCATCAGTCAGGGGTAGCCGTGGTCACCCATGGCCACCATGTAGCTACGCCCCTGGTGGGAAATATTTCCAATTATTGTTAATAAGCAAACCTGTGCCTCCTCCTCTTCCGGATTGAGAGAAGAAGTAGTTTGAGGAGAGAGCAGTGGGGGTGGCTGTGTCTTTAGGACGAATCCATGTCTCAGTAAGGCCTAGAATGTGAATATCAAACTGGGTAGCAAAAGCATGAATGAAGTCGGCTTTGTTTACAGCCGACTGGCAGTTCCAGAGACCCACATAGAGAGACAGAGGTGTGTAAGGGAAGGTGTGAATGTGATTGCTGACGCGCTAGCGCGGAGGCACCGCTTAAGTATGTGCTATGATTCATAGGCATAATTTGCGGGTGAACAGGTGGGACATGTCCCCACCACTTTTTGGAAGAAATTAAGAAATGGTTGTGGAAGATATGTCTTTTTTAGTGGCCATTAACATCTAAAACTCGTGGAAAACGCAGGATGCGCTGCTTTCACACAATCTCCCGTTGCTTGCACTCGTAAGTTATATTTGCGGAAGACAGAGAGCCGCGACTCCAGTTTGAAATGCATGCATGTCCCCACCACTTTTCGAAACAAAGTTACGCCACTGCTATGATTAGTGCTAACCAAAGTCTGAACAATGTGAATAGCCCACGTGCTTTTAAATGCAAAATGATAATGTTTACAAATAATGAGCGACTAACACCACCTTAATATGACTACAGTTAACAACACAGTTACCCAACATAAGAAAACGCTAACACTTAGCACTCTGTCAATGAGCAGATTAAATAAACAATGCACAAATTATCTTAACTAACAACTGGCAACAGTCTAGGCGACAGTAAAAAACAAGGTAAACAAGGCAAAGAGCAGACTTACACACTACTGCACTGTTCTGCTGACAAATCGCCTCTCCTAAGTTACCAGAGTAAGCGGGCAGTTTAAATGCACTTTGACTTACGGTCACTGAACACGCCTTCTCGATTAGCAAACCAAAGTCTGAATGACGTAAATAGCCTTTAAATATAACATTTTAAAAACAATACTATATTTTAAAGCTGATGTCAAAATGAGCAAAAAGAGTGCAAACAGTGGCGAGGAAGCAAAACTCTGTGGGAGAAAAAACCTTGGGAGAACCCAGACCCAACCAGTGGCACCAGTTCTCCTCTGGCAAAACTGCTGCATCTCTACAAGCTTGGCAGTGCTTGCACAACTAGTTAACTAAAATGAAATAACCAACAAATGGGAAACTTGGTAGATAATAATTTTAAGATTATCATAATATTCTAATAGCTAATTGCAGTTTTGTAGTGAGGACTTCTCAGATCGCCACCTCCCACTTTCAGCTCCACCATCTGGTCTGGGTATGGACTGCTTACTCACTATGGTAACCTTGGAACATTGAGAATAGACAAACTGAGAGCAGAATACCATTTCATGCAACAAATACATTCCTGGTTCCGGTTGATCCAATCAATGTATCAGTGGTAGTGGTTCTCGAGTCACGACAGAAAATGTAAAACTGTATACTAATTTACTTATTTATTTCGTGTTTTAAATACAATTTCAAATGTTTAATACATAGTAGATAAATACGCAATACATCTCAGTCTATGTGCAATTTTAAAGGCGCAGTTTTGGATTTTTAGCGGCCACTAGCGTTTCAGTATAGATTTGCAATAAATCTTTCAGTCATTTGCTCATCCCTCCCTTTCAAAGTACGACGGTGGCCGCAACTGTAAAAAAAACATGTCGCTGACTGAGACAGCAGCTGTGATTCTAGCCACACTGTCATGTTACTTCACGTGAAAATACAATGCAGTTACATTATTTCTACACTTATAAGGAAAAACGTTCGTCTCTCGTAGGTTATATTCCCATTTGTATCAAATGCTAACAAATGCTAAAAACTGGTTTCACTTTCACAAAAGTTAAATTATCTTACCAGCCCAGCAGAAAACAGGCAACTTCGGCGTCGCATTGAAAACATTTGTCCTTCATCTGGTAATAGCTACACCGATGTTTATCCTGGATTTCTGCCGTCGTTTGTCTCTAATTTGTCACATTTGCGCTTCACCGACGGCGCTCTGTCGGCTCTTGTGCACAATACGTATGGTCTTCCATTGTATCAAAACTTCTAAAAACAGAACGATCTATGCTTCAGCTAGATGACAATGACGACGACGACGATAACTGCTCCTTCTCTTAATACTACGACTAACTTACTTCTTCGTGGTCTTCAACTCAGTAATGACGCAAGCTGCCTCTACGAATTACTAAATGCGCTCTGTGAGCTGTTTGTCCGTTTAGGGCTGCTGTAACCAAACATGGTTGCGCAACATGGAAAACTCCACATATATAGGCCCGCGCCTATGTAGATAAAACGGGGTTATTCTAAGGTAATAAAAACATAACTGTTCAAAAGTGCCTGCGTCTGTCTGCTCCCGCTCTGTGTTTGAGCTGCCTGTCACGCGCCTGCGTTACGTCATCGACCAATAATAAATAAACAATACTTAATAAAACTATATTAAAGGAACAATACTTGATTTTTTTGTATGATTTATTGAAAGAAATGCAATAGAAATGCAATATAATAGGTACAGTCTTTATACACCTCTGAAGAAACAGTTTTGTATGTTATATTGCATTTCTTTCAATAAATCATACAAAAAAATCAAGTATTGTTCCTTTAATATAGTTTTATTAAGTATTGTTTATTTATTATTGGTCGATGACGTAACGCAGGCGCGTGACAGGCAGCTCAAACACAGAGCGGGAGCAGACAGGCACTTTTGTCTCTCTCACTCGCTCTCTTCCAACGAGATGCATGTAAAAAAAAAGCTTCTTATGTATTTCTGCACTTGAACCGCTGTTTAAAGCTGTTGTTATTTCTATAAAGCACAAATTCAACACGCGTCTGCATCTACGCGAGGTTAAATCAATTAATTTAATTTAGTTTTGACACGTCGACTTGCCAGGAGCCACTGCAGTAAAGTGTGAGTTTCTGTTTGTTATGTACAGGAAGTATATGTATATTTATTTATCTTCGGTTAAATATTCTTTCCACATTGTTTGTCTAAATAAATCCCCCATCAGAATCATTTACAGAGCCCTGTTTACAGTGCACTACAGAAAAGTGTTTTTGTCCACTATTACTATTAGCTGGTAAATAAAAAAGTGTTTATATTATTAATAATACATTAGAATTGATAGATGGGGTATAGAGATAAAGATCCACAGCTCTACTATTAATTTGAGTGTTTATTCATATGACTTTCTACGGCGGCCATTAGGTGGTACTTGGAACAACACATTTTATTAAAGGTGGTACTTGAAAAGTTTGAGAACCACTGCTTTAGGGGATTTGTAGTGATAGAACTGTTGGACTAAGTTTATGCTAGAGTAAAGAGATGCATTTTTAATATGGATTTATATTGACAGTGTGTCTGCCTCCCGTACAGCACACGGAACACTATTCCAGAGTTTTGGTGCTAGATATGAAAAAGATCTACCACCATCACTTGATTTTGAAATTCTAGGTATTATCAGCTCAAGCTCAGCTCTCACAGAGAGGGTAGTGAATGTGAAGGACTGTAATGGAATAGAAGCTCACTCAGGTACTGAGGAGCTAAACCATGTAGGGCCTTATAGGTAAGCAGTAAGATTTTAAAATTAACACGATGCTTAATAGTAAACCAGTGCAGTGTTGACAGAACCGGGCTAATATGCTTATACTTTCTTGTTTGTGTAAGAACTCTAGCAGCTGCATTTTGGACTATCTGGAGCTTTTGTAATAAGCCTACAGGGCAACCACCTAATAATGCATTACAATAATCTAATCTTGAAGTCATAAATGCAGGAATTAACTTTTCTGCATCTGACAGCATATGACGTAATTTAGATATATTCTTCAGATGGTAGAAAGCAGTTTTACAGATGTTGACAACATGGCCTTTAAATGACAGTTTACTATAGAATAAAATGTTATTCAAATAATGCTTACATAAGTTTCAAGTCTATGTAAAAGTATGCTGTGGTCAATGGTGTCGAATGCAGCACTAAGATCTAATAGCCCAAGTAACGAGATGCAGCCACGGTCAGATGCCAAATGCAAGTCGTTTGTTACTCGGATCAGAGCAGTCTCTGTACTGTGATGTGCTCTAAATCCTGACTGGAATTGTTCATAGATGTCGTTCCTTTGGAGGAAGGAGCATAGCTGTGATCAGACTACCTTTTCAAGTATCTTAACAAGTATTGGACATCACATTCCACAAAAAAAATACATGTCACAAGTTTTAAGATTGGTCTTAATCCTTTTATTTACCTTGCCTTTATCTTCAAGATTCCATCAAGAGTCCATCAGCTAGAGGCATACATTTTATTCAGATAAAAATTGTGTAACAAATTCATACTACTAATGGCGACATGTTCTTTCCACTGTCTCCTATATTAGAAGCCACCATGACCTTCTATAGTGGTTTGAAGGGAAGGTTCTTTACCTTTGCCTGCTGCCAACTTAGTTTTGTGCTTGAGTCTCAGTTCCTCTCTGAAGTCATAGTCAATGAGGCCTTGGTGCTCCTGACATAGCCTGCTGTAGGTGTCTACTAAAGCTCTGAATTCAGAAATAGATAGCTCTGTGGGTCGCAGTGTGGGATCCACATCAGCTCTGTGCATCAGCTGCTCTGATAATTCCTGACGCTGAGACTCTGGAAACAGCATTCTAAAGGAAAGAGAAGAACCGTGATCACATGAATTAACGTTAACAAAAGTTACAAAAAAGTGTGCTTTATCTTCCCTATTGAAATGAATCATAATTGCTTTCTATTAAAATATCCTGATTTCTTTAGAACTAATCAGGGTAGATGTCATATTTAATGATATGACAAAAAAACAAGGCTGTGAAGGGCATAACTACAGTCAGTTCAATGGGTTGTACTCTCTTAAAGGGGTCAGGACATGACTTTAAATTTAATTTAATTTAATTCCCTGAGGTGTGATTATAATATTACTAATTTTTGCCCAAAAAACATACATATGTAAGTTACTTATGGCCTTTTTGCAAGCCTGATTTGAATCCTCTCAGAAAAAGTCTGATTTGTATGATTGACAGTTGCTGATGAAAGACATGCTGCTGGGATAACTGCAGCTTCTCTTTTACATACAGCTTCAGAATCGGTCTTTCTAAGCACATGTGTTTATTCATGTCACAGACCCTTAAACAGTTACACAAGTACAGCGATTAAAGTTTTTACCTCTAAAGAAAACATAAATGATTCGCTTTCCCCTATTGTGCACAGAAACAAAATGGATGTTTACTTGTTAAAATGGATGTCTGCATCTTAAAATTGTTTAGAACACGCTGGTGTATATAAAGTGTTATCAGATCTGATCTGCCTGTGTCAGCACGCTGTTCCACTTCCGTCTTGTGCAATGTAAATAAAAACTCACTTATGAACAGGTTATTACTGGTTGCAAAGTAGTATTGAAATTAAATACATTACTTACAGTTTGCAGGATTCTCGTTTAGTACATAACAATAGCCACATAAGTCAGTACTGACATGACTTGGACCGCAAGTCTGTCCCATGTCTTAAAAATGACAAAGTGCAGTGCCCTTAACGCATACTAAATCCACACTATCTTTAATACCGCTTCTGAGCGGTATTCAGAGCTAAGTGTATTCCATCATGCATCACGTTCTGTATATAAATCATTAGACTTTTTCCCTGGGTCCCACGAGATGTTGCAGAAAGCTTTCCAGTGCAAGTTATACTACTACTTTTTAAGGTTATATCATTATTTGTTCTATGTTTGGCTAACATGTGTTTTTCTTTTGTTTTTGGTACAGCTACTTTGATGCAATACAAATAAAGTGCTATAAAAATAAATCTGACTTATAGATATTATTTATTATTTAGATTATTTAGATATTACATATAATTTCATTGGTGAAAACTCCAGAGATAGTTTTTGTATATTGTAAAACTGCTTTTTATCACATAAGAGACACCACATGAATTAAACTTGCTAAGTGTGTCTCATCAGGTTAGAAATACTACATGCTCACTTGGGATCTTCACGCCCACTAGAACACTTGGGCCAAAAACAGAAAATACATCATGTAAGTAGTCAAGTGGTCAAGTGCACAGACAGCAAGTGGAGGTATTTGGACGCAGCCAATAAATACCTAGACGCCTCATTGGCCCCTGGATCGTACGTCAACACCACTGCTATATTAGTCAGGGCAAAAGCTCACTTTAAATAATATGGTTGAATGGCAGAGCTTTTCAATAATGTTTTTATTTCTCAACTAATTTCAATACTTTACTATTTACGTGGAGTACAGGAATGTTTTGGCTCCGGTTAAAGATGGTTAGACTTGAAAAATTATTTATTGTCATTACAGAATTGTTAAATCTCAAGCTTGTCAAGCGTTTATTTAGACTTTAAAATTTGCTTTATAATTGTGTACACTTCACTAATGTGATATAATTTAAGGCACATGATCAGAACACAGCTCATTTACTGAAAAGTCAGAACAGTACGTCTTTACTATATACTGCTATTTCATACTATGTATAATGCAGGGCAGGGTTATTTATTTATCACATACATGTTTTACCCCTTTAAATGTTTTACCGGATTTATAAGAGAACATATTTTGCCTTTGAAAATGTCTCATGATGACAAAAAAAGCAATTTCCCCAGTGAAAACTTTATTTTTATTAGATATTATGTCAATTAAATTATATTACATTGGGTGTTTTGTTTAATGATTCAAATAAAACACTGAATCACATATCACTGAACATGGTGCCATCTAGTGGATTCTCCTGAATAACAGGCACAGATAATGGCTATTTCACAATACCTCATGACAACGACTGATTTTAATTGATTAAGTAACTAAAGACATGCTAAATTTGTAGCTTCTCTACGTACATCGTAAACCATGTGTTAAGAAATGTAAACGTAAATGTAAAAATGCCCTGCTTTTAATATGGAAAAAGCTCAGCTCTCCCATTCACTTCTATGAGTTTAGTAGGCTTTTGCCCTGACCAATATGGAGACATTTATTATGTATTTATTATGTATTTAGTATTTATTATGTCTATGGTGCAGACGACTGCAGACCCTCCTGATGATGAAAATTACGGCGCGCGGATGGCTGTACTATAATTTAGGCTTTATCCAGCCGTTATTTTTTCAGAAAATGATTGTATGCTTTCGTTATCGATGACGAGGGCATTTTAAGATATGACTTGGATGTTCTAAACCAGTGGTTCCCAACCTTTTTTCCTTGGGCCCCCCAACTCATATACATGTGTGTGTGTGTCAGCAAGGTATGCAGTTCATTAATTTATTACCTTAAATTATCCAGAACTCATCAGTCAGCTGCTCCGACAAAGTGTGGTTTAGATTTAGCAGAAATTCTAAGATTTTACCTCTCAGTTCTAGAAAGCGCACGAGCACTTTGCCGTGTGAAAGCCAGCACACCTCTGTGTGTAGAAGTAGAGTTTGGTGTGCTTCATCTTCACACAGTTGTGCAAATAATCATTAAAAAAAAAAAAAAATTTAGTTTTTGGGCAACTTTTAATGAAGTTTATGACTAGTACAACTGTTGCCAGGGTGTCACTAAGGTCTATGGACAGTTTATTTTTACTGGCAAGTGCCTTGCGATGTATCATACAGTGGAAGATTACACAGTCCGGAGCCTTTTCCAATCAAACGGCTGTTAAATCACACATTCTGGCCGAGACTTATCTTGACCTTCAATAAAACCTCAATTTAAGTAGGTTTTGTCGTAGCGTCTAAACTTTTTCTTCAATTCTGACGATGAATCACAGCATTTACGTTTTTCTGCCATTTTCCTTTTGATTTTTATGTTGACACGCACGTTAACTCTTGACGGAGGGCGTTTCTACATAACTCTCATAGCAACAGCTAGTGACAGTCTTCCAGCTACCGCACAGCCCCATGTGAATGTCTGCCGATGGAGACGGAAAAATTTTAATAATTATTTTATATATTAGGCCTGTCCTATCTTGGCATTGTAAGCACATGATTTTTTAAAACATATACAAATATTTTTATGTGGCGTTTTATGCACCTTTATTTAACCTCAAAGCTTGTCAGCTCCCGCAGCCCTCCTGTGAACTCTGGGGACCCCAGGTTGGGAATCACTGTTCTAAACTATACCAAAACCTCTTATATGTGAAAAGATCAAGGGAAATTTGGTCCGTCACGGCATGGCCCATTTAAGGTATATATAATTTTCACATTTGTTGTTTTGTTCACTGTAAACTTTTTAAATGAGATTTTTTTATGCTTTCAATCCAATGCAGTGTGCTTACGGTTTTAGCAGATGAAGATAAAAATCATGTGAGAAATTCGTACTCCAAATTATGGCACAAGGTAAAACACAGTATAATCCATTCCCCAATTAACTTCAGATTAAATATAGCATCTATCCAGACTATTTTTTTTTTAGGATGGCACAAGGAAGCCAATAAAGAGCAATATTTGTAAGTAAAAACAGCCGGAGTAATTGTAGAAAAGAGTTTTGAGAAATACTTGATGGAATTGTTGCAAAGTGCTTACTCAAGCCCTCTGCGGCAGTGCTTCTTCCGAAACTGGAAGGCATTCCTGACAGTCTTCTCCACCAGCTTGAAGGGATGCTGAATCTGGGGCTGAGCCAGCGGAGTGAAGTGCACCACCCCCACATCCACCTACGCACACCACGGGTAATGAGATACAAACACAGACAACAGAGACACCATATTCAAGAGCTACTCCCACTTGAGAGAAGGAGAGCAACAGAAAGAAATCTAAAGGGATAGATCAGCAAAGAGAGGACAACCATTGGCAGAGCAGGAAGTGAGTCTGCACAATGACAAGCCAATTTCGGTTGCCACAGAAACACCTGTTTGAAGGACCATCAAAACATCACTCTTCAAATGTGAATAGTAAGTCTCTTTTTATACTGTTGCTTGCTAAATGTTACAATCTAGTGATTAAGCAATTCTTCTTTAGGGGTTAACCAGTTTGATGTATTTTACAATATTGTGGAGTTCAATTCATTGTGGCAGTAAAAGGGTTAGATGACACCAGGCTTCAGCTCCTTTCCCCCCTGGTTTTCCCAACGACACTAAGCCGATATGACACACTGTTGTGTTTGTACCATGGACAGCACAGCTGTACACCTCTTAAGAATACAACCTGTATTTCTTGCATATTGCTAAAGTACATTTAAAATGTACTTGTGAAATTGCAAAATGTAAAATTTTAACCCATAAATGGTAATACTATACAAAGCCAAATGCAAAAGAGCAAATGTCTGCTGTGTCAAGGCATATTAAACTGGTTCTTTCACATAACTGTTGTAGCAAGCAGTCCCAGATCAGCTGCCCACCAGAAGCATGACTGACTGCAGGAAAGCCCTAATTTTGGGTCTAGGGGTTGTGGGTGTGGATATACTTATTGTATATATAATACATATAATATAGACTACTGTATAGAAAGAAAATTGCAGCAGTCTGAATTTAATTTACTCTATGAATTTTAATCTATGAATTTTAAATATGAATTGTGTAAAATAAGTATTTGCTGAAATGCTGTTTCCACCTCCTATATTACCATAGTTATATATGGCTCTGTTACAGACCCATAATGGATGTATAAAGAAAAAAAAACTATTTGTACTATATATTAAATCAAGTAGCGGCTTCCAGGGCAATTCCATCTACATTTGGACTCAATTTAAATAAATAAATACATTTTTAATAAATTCAAATAAATACTTAGCAGAATATCTCATTTTGAAGCATTTGCACCTCAAAATCATAGCATGCAACCTTTTCTATAGACCATTTAAGATTAGGATTTAAACACTGGTCCAGAAGCACTTCCGGTCTCAATTAATCTCAAAGATGTTAGTTTAACATTTAGATTTGGTTATTAATGCTCTGTTGAATGTATTGTGTTCATATGTGCAGTGAAAAAACTAAAACAGTAAGTTCTTCTGGACCAGCACTGTTTACGCTTTCTGAAGAGGTCTATAATCCACTTCCACCATTACTTACCTGACAATCAATGAAACGACTTAATTAACAGCTGTGAATAACAAATTGATAAACAAGAAAAAAGACATACACGTGGACAATAACACCCCTCCAAAAAAATGCTTTTAGCATCTTCACACATTTGCAATTCATATGTATGGTATACTTATATTTTGTAAGGGGGTTGGCAACTATTAAAAACTTGTGAATGGGTTTGCTGACAACTATTGTTATTTGGTTCACTGCATACACTGTACACATTCATTGCATGGAGGGTGAGGAAGGCATTAACACCTGATCTACAACAAATCAATGTGCATCTATACAAAAACTTGTTTGTTAATCTGGTAAATTGCCTCAGAATTTGCTTACACAAAACAAAACTTTGATAGTAGGTAGACACATATGAGAAAAAAGCCCAGCTTCTGTTTAGTTCTTCTTTGGCCTCTTTTTACTTTTTATACTAAGAAGAATGGATGGAGGACGGCAGAAGTAAGGGAGCAGGGGGTTTATAGGGGCAGAGTTCTTCCTCTTGGAAAATGAATGTTCCTACTCAGTGGTACGTCATATTATGATTAGGGTGATAGCGGTGCACACTTGAATTACAGGTGAAAGTCACATATTTGCCAAAGCAACCCAGCAAACAATAGCTGTTTTACCATCTCGGTTAACTATTATAGACCAGATATAGTCCGGCTACGAGTAACGCACTTCTAGCCGAAATATACTCGAATTTGGTTAAATTTTTTGATTGGTTAAATCGTTTTTTTTTAAATTTGTTTTCATTTCTTTGACATGTTCTGTGCAGACACGATTTAGCTATTCAGAACGGCTATTTGTAGCCCACTTATAGCAAGCCAGTCAGCGTAGAGATTGTTGATATATCTCATCATGTTCAGTTTGTAAATACTATCAGCAAGATGTAAGTGTCATTTCATTGCATGCTCGATCTGTAGTCACGATTTAGCGCTAAATTGGATGGGCTACGTGCAGTCTGCTTTTAGTCCACCCAGCGAAATTGAAGCGATTTAAAGTCTAATTTCAACGGCTTGGCTTTCGCCCTGATTTAAACCAGCAAAGAATGTAGCCAAAAAGTGTTAAAATTGTTTGTTCATATTATTTATTTATTATACATAATTTGTATTATATTTGCTGTCACATAACATTCATACACATTCTACAATATTTCTTTCATTTTAACAAAGTAAGTAAAAATGCAATTAAAATACTTGACCGTTATATGGCAACTGTAGCCCTACTGAGACTTCTGGCAATGCAAGACTTGAAAGTTAGTAGGATCACTGTTGCCAGATCTCGCGATAACAAAGGCGTCTCGACTCCTTTGAAATGATTGAGAGCATTTGGTGGTGTTGAAGACAAGTGCATCGGACAAACAGCAAACGTAAAAGGATTGTGTTGTCTTGTAAGTATCTGTTTTGACATGTGTTCATCATTTATCTACAATATTTATGTGTAGGAACCCTACACATTACTTATGTAAAATGTGTAATGCAATGTAAGTCGCTTTAAATAAAAGCGTCTGCCAAATGCATACATTTTTTTTAGCAGCTAACAGTGTAAAGCCATGTTGTGGTTAGCTTAAACATGTAAACTCTAAATTAAGCTTAAACTCTAATTATCAGAATACAACATGTGTAACATGTTACAATTAGTTAAAAAAGCAGTCAAGATACATTTTTTTTAGATCATCATAATGATATGGCAATATGAGTTTTGATTTGGCAAGATAAGTTTTAACAACAAGACAATCTAAAGAGCTTTGCATAAAACATAAAGCAATTTATGGCATTATATAAAGACAATATAAGATTATTAAAAATGCTTTAAAACGTTATATGTTGCCCAACCCTAGTGCCACCAAGCAAAAGAGAATGACTCTAGTTAGAATTAGTGTAATTAAAGTAAAAAAGTCAAAAATGCTTTTCTTATGCATCTTTTCTTATTTGCCAGATGATGTGATGACCAACTTTTCCAGCGAGCACCAGGGAGAAGATGGAAGGAATGTAGAAATAAAACCAACTATTCATATTTTCCTTAGTTTATTGTTGGTTGTTTGTTTGTTGAAATAAGTAAACCAACAAGAGGGTTAACCTTTTTATTTTGCTATTGATTTGTATTAGATTTATTTTTAAATTAATCCTTATCATAATCAATAATAATTAACTATATTGTATTTATAACATTCGTTAGTTGTTAAATTTTCTTATTTTAATAAAAGCTTTACGTTTTTTTATAAATAAAAATAAATCCATTGTTTTGTTTTTTATTAGTCGTTCAATAGCCGTCTAAATGATGACTAGTCTATTCTTGGTCAATGGTTAAACGTCAATTAGATTTTCACTGACAGTCCAAATTTTGCCTTGTTTTAGCCTAGACGTCAGGGCTGTGTTTGGACTCTTGCTGGGTGGTCTATGTCAGAAAAGGCTAACACACTATTCTTTCACTAGTGTTCTTTCACTAAACACACTATTCTTCTTATAATAATTTATAAAACATAAATTGTAAACACATACAGTATATAGACTATATTCTTAAAATGACAGTTAGAAATTATTGTATTAGTGCTTTTGATTATAGATTTTAAGTTTAGACTTAATACAAATAGCCTACACGCAAGACAAATTACCTTAAGATACATCTGTATTCATAATTTTGTTAGTTTGTTTCCCGTTAACCAGACCAATACGATTTTTGCTGTGTGGAGACGATTATAAATCAGTGATTTAATATAAACATATTAAATGCAGCTTATACAAATGCAAACGTCTTTGATATGGACGTTAAACAATTTTTTTCTCTGTCAAGAAACGTTCAGGTTTTGCCATTAGATGCGACTATAAACCCCCTGTGTAAAATCCTACATCTTATACAGGTAAATGGAAAACACAAAAATAATACAATAATGCGCGTTAAGTTAAGCTGCTGCGTGATGTAGTCGGCAATTCGCTCTGTTTTCACAACAGCATTCGCTGCTGCAATGTCGTTTAATATACCGATGTTGCCAACAACATTGCTAACATAAGTGCTACAGTCGCGTAAGCTGTGTTTATGTATTTGTGTGTGTGTGTGTGTGTGTGCGTGCGCGCGGGGGGGGGTGGGGGGTGCGTGTATGTGTGCTCGGTAACCTGGCGCGTCACCGCTCGCTCTGCACCGCACCAGCCGAGGTAAGCACGGGATTTTTGCATTCCGCTCCTTATTACAAATAACGCCTCCGATCTCTGCTATGATCCAACATTTTAGTCATTGCTGTCATTGTATTGTGTAAAAATAAAACGTACAGCGTGAAGGCAAGTTGTGTGCGCGTGTGCCGTCAACGCTACTTCGTCGTTTACCTGATGACACGGAGAACTGAATAAGACAGTTTGCAGCATTGAGTGCATGCAGTGTTACTCCGCAAACAACTAACTGCACCAAGCTAGATGCCGGCACTAGACATGTACCAAAAACACAGCAACACAAATACCAGAATCAGGAAACTGTTCTTACATCATTCTGTGTTGCAGCCTTTCTTTGTTCTCTAGTGTGCAGGGGGAGGAGAACACGGTTAATTCTCTCTCACTTTCTTCCAACAGGCTCCGGTGCTGAACAGTCTCTGCCAACCCAGCTGCAGCCGAAGGAGAGTCCACTAGGCAAGGCTGGTTGAATGTGGGCCGGGTTAAAAAGCGTGGCAGGATGGCGTCTACGGGTACGCAGATCTTCGCCTTTGTGCTTTCGCTGCTGGGCATCTTAGGTGCCACGGTGGCCACATTATTGCCCAACTGGAAGGTTAGCGCAGACGTTGGCTCCAACATCATTACTGCCATCTCACAGATGCAGGGGCTGTGGATGGACTGCACCTGGTACAGCACAGGCATGTTTAGCTGTACACTAAAATACTCTGTGCTGGCACTGCCTGCATACTTGCAAACAGCACGCACCACTATGGTGCTTTCATGCGTACTGGCAGCATTAGGATTATGTTTAGCTTCTTTGGGCTTGAAGTGCACCCGCTGGGGTGGAGGACGGCGTGCTAAACGTCATGCTGCCATGGCAGCTGGTACCTGCTTTCTGACCTCTGGCTTCCTCTGCCTAGTTCCTGCCTCCTGGTTCACCAATGAGGTTATTGTCAACTTTCTAGATGCAAATGTGCCAGAGAGCAACAAGTTTGAGCCGGGAGGTGCCGTCTATGTAGCCTTTGTCTCGTCTGGTTTCCTTTTCGTAGGTGGATCCATTTTCTGTCTCTCCTGCTCGGGTAAGCGACACGGTCCCCAGGATTTAATACTGCTCCCTCCGGATAAACTCCTTTTGCAGCAACAACAGCATCTGCTGCAACAACAGCAGCAACAGGATCAGCTCCAACACCAGTATTGCTCTCTCTCACCCCTGGATAATAAGACTGGCTACAGTGTTCAGGACTATGTATAGGGTGAGCCAGACATGTGAAATGCACTGCCACTCAACCCCTGGCTTATGTAATAATGAGATAAAAAGGCAAAAGGGTCCATGGCTTTGAAGCCCTGGTCTCTACTTTTTTTAAGATCAGCAAGCACAAACTGGAATTTTGCCTCTAAGGTTGGAACAGACAGATTGTGAATACTGATGGATAAATGGGAAGAATGCTGCAATAGTATGTATAAATGCACATATCCAGCATCCTAGTCAATCTAATTAAAGTGTTCCCCTGGGAACGGATTAGCAACAAAGGAATGTTTTTGCTACTTCAAATTCCAAACTCGCCCCTCAGCACCCCTGCACAAAGATAATAAATCGGAAGCAATTGTTTAGCTGCTAACAATCGTTTGGTAACCTCTTGTTAAATATTAGATGGCAATATGTCTCTAAGAGACAACAGTATGGAAGAACCTGCATTTGGGAGATATGATTTTTACTCAAGTAATGGTTGTGTAATGAAATCTTATTTTGGTAGGTGATAGATTGATTGATATTCTGCCTAAGCATGCTTTCTGGAGCCTGTGCATAATGCAGTGGAATGCCTGATGTAGACTGAATAGTAGCCATATAGCCTATGTCTAAGGAGCTGTAGTATATAAACCGCTGAAACTGTTTATAGAGCAGGAGAAGAGAGTAAATAGAGGTTGCTGGGTCAGGCATGAATGGGAAATCCATAGAAGCTGAAGAGACTGCCCCATCAAGTCGTGGGTGTGACGCACTTTTGCATTTTAATGTTAATACCCTGTCTGAATCTAATCTTTAGGACATAAACTACATTCAGCAATTTTGGATTTTAGATAAAAAAACATAAACAACATCAACATATATAGTATATAAATAACATTAAGAAGTACTATAGGTAACACAATGCTGCAGAGCTGTTGTTCTTTGCTAGTTTATGCATTAACTAACATTAAATACAACCTTATTGTAAAGTGTTACCTTAGTAGAATTTTCATGGCAGTGAGTGATAACTGGTGAGACTGCAATCTGGTAATGTCAGCACTCACAGGAAATACTCACAGACCTTTGCCAAATGATGCCAGATATCCTTGTGTTCGAATTTAAATAGCAAACCTGTCAGCAGACTGGACACAAACATGTATCTACTATCTACATGAGACCAAGTTATCTTTAAGGCGTATTTTCAGTTATTGAAAAATATATATATATATATAGCATCTGAGGCATGTTGTTGATTACTGCAGAAAGCTTGTTTATGTATTCCTGTAAATACATTTTCACAAACATGCCTGTGGTTAACGATGGCTTGCCAAAATGTGGTACTTTATATAAGCCAAATTAAATTGTTTGAAGGCATGCCACAGATGCTGTCTATATTATAGATATTAATATGCCTTAGGGTGCAGGTAACTTCTCATTGTCTAACTCAAAATATCGGTGTGTTTGTGCCATCTGTCTCTCCCTAAATGCTGGATGCAACCTCTAACAACCAGAACAACTGCATGTCATGTGCAAATATCCCCATTGCATGAACATGCATACACCCCTTAATAAGCATGTAAAAACATTAAAACATTTCCTTCTCTGCACCCATTTTGTCTGAAAAGTCAAGTTTGTGTTGTGTTTGGATGTAGTCTTGTGGTTCTGGTTCTATGCTGCAATTGCAGTGTTCTGCTCTGGCAAAAAGAGCTTTGGCAGTGATGGATGGCACAGCACATTCTTCCCCTCAGATTCAAACACGTGAGCAGATGGCTATGCTCGCCCCCTGCAGGCAGCAGTGGCCATACTAAGAGCACAGTCAGGCATTGTGCTGTCTATTGCAGAATATGCCCTTCTCTGCACACCATACTAGCTTCTGAACAATAATGACTGCACATGCACCATTACTGAATGAAATAACCACTCTCCTCCAACATTATAAAAGTAACTGTGCACTCTATGTTACAGATGTTACAGAATGTGCCAAAACTATAACTACTTTTCAAATGTATGTAAAAAATATTATGTTCCGTCTGCCAATTGCAAAAGAATTGAAAGTTTTTTAAATGTCACCTATACTGGTAAATAACATATTTACACAGTAAATCAGTGTGCCAAGTTTCAAGATTTTACTCTTAAAATTCCAAAGCACAATCATTTCAGAATCATAAATCGTTCAGGACAAGCAGAAAAGAATTTACACTATTTACAATTGGGTTTTGGGATCTCATTCATGTCAAAGCTTTACAAATACATGCGGATGTTTTTATTTTATGCGTCATGTGTGTCACTGAAAGCACTATTCAACACCCAAGCATGTTCACAGCAAATCTTCTTTATAAGAAGACACGCATTTACACCTTTAATTGTGTAACCTCATTTAAAAGCAATTTATTTTTTTGTTAGCTGAAACATATAATGTGTCAAACTATAATGTGTCGATAAGATGTTTTGGTAATTTTAAAAACAAACTAATATATTGTTATCGTGAAGCTTGTTCATTAGCACACAAGAGTAAATGAGTTTCATATGACCAGACCAAAATGATTGGCCCGTGTTTCTGTTCAGTGGCCTTTTTTGCATATTTTGGCAAATTTTGGGGTTAATGCATCTGCACTTTTTATTTTGCAGAGGATATTGTTCTCATGTTTCTGTACTGCTATTATTGTGTGCTTGTGCAAGTAGTTATATTTTTATTAATAAAAACTGGCAGAAACAGTAAGTTATTATAAGAGCTAAGTCTTACTTAATTCCTTGCCATTTTGTTTAGTTTCGTTAATGTCAAGATAAACACTTTCAATCGATACATAATAGAAATCCAAAGGAAACGCAAGTGTTAAATTGTGCAGTTTTTTTTTAATGTTACGTTAAAACATAACTTAATATCAGCATTCACATAACATAATGATCAAAGGAATCTGGCATTCATTACACAGCACTTTCAATTAAAAAAATCTGTTGCATTTTACTTAAAGCCTTTTTGTATAATGCATTACAAAGGGTATAATGCAGTGAAATTGTCCATAAAGTGCGTTGTGATACATTATATGTTGTTTTAAAGAATTATAATCAAATTTAAAATGCATAGTGTAACAATTAATTTATAAGTGTTATAATGTATTAACTGTGGCTACAATTATTTATGACACATTACAATGCATCATTTATACATTAAAACTACATTCATAATGCATTATACATAAATGCTTTAAGTAAAGAGTTACCAAAAAATCTAATATGAAAGCTCTATTAAGTTCAAATCGTCTGTGCACTTAGCCTAAATTTAGTTCAAATAATTCTGCCTTGAGTTGCAATATTGACAGAAGCTTGGAGTTCTGCTGTTTCGTCACCTTCATTTTGACAAACATGTCAGAACCTTATAATTTTGAGTTATTCACATATTCTTATTCTGGGATAACTTATTTACATTGTGTGATGTTTTTTCTTTAAAGTCCAAGAAAACCAATATTAAGTATGTTTGAGTTTATCACACTAGAAAAATGTGTTATGTACAACACTGGCAAGTAAATAAGTTATCAAAATATTGAAAAAATTACAGTACAAAAATTGCCATTGCTTTTAAACATGGGGGGGGTCCGCTGTCTGCACTGAATCTATACCCACTCGAGTCCTCAGTATACACCCCTTCTGCGCAGACGTCACACTTATGTCATGTCATTAGCTGGAGGCAAAACAAGGGGAAAACTGGAGGCAAAACAAGGGGAAAACTGGAGGCACAGAGTTTAAAATATCATCTTATTTTGTTGTTGAGTGCCAGAATGGACAGAGTACAGGCTCTAATCTGAAATTTGAACACACACCTGTTGCCATTGGCAGACAAAAACACTGATGATAGCTGTAGTAAAACACAATAAAACGAACGGACTGGACAGAAACGATGCTCAAAAATGCTCGCATTTGCAGCGCACAATTCATATCATTTAAGATTAAATAAACTATTATCTTTATTGTTATGGATTATGGTTTGGGTATGTGTCTAAAAAAAATATCATGTATGCCAGAATCTGGGGAACACGTGAACTTATTTTTCACGTAACTGTAATGTTTTTACCGCATATATAAGCTAACTATTGGCTTAGCTAACAACCATAGACTAAACAAAGGAAACTGTCATCTCTTTCTACAGTTTCCATAAGTGCATTAGTATAAAGGGAGAGGGAAGAGTGAGGCACCTGGTATGTGTCAGGTCAGGTGTGTGTTCAAGTAGTTGCATTTGCTAACGTAGTACATACAGTGCTGCTTAAAAGTTTGTGAACCCTCCAGACATGATCAGGTTTTGTGTAAAAAATAAAACAACCTAATCAAATGTACATGCAAAACCTTCCAAATGATGGACACAAACAAAAAATAGAAAAAGCATATATTATCATTTATTGAACAGAAGGGGTTAATCTCACAAAATTTGACTTGTGCAGAAGTATGTGAAGCCTTTTATTTAGTAGCTTGTGGCCCTTCCTTTTGCAGCCATTACTGCCATTACATTACATTACTTCTTTAACCAAACGTCTTCTGTAACCACTGACCAGTCTCTCACATCTGTCTTTGGGGATTTTTGCCCACTCCTCCTTGCAGAACTCAGCAAGTTGAGAGACGTTGGAACTTGGAAGGACATCTGGCATGTACCACCTGATTTAGGTTTATCCACAACATTTTATTTGGATTAAGATCTGGACTTTGACTAGGCCAATCAAGAGTGTGAACCTTCATTCATTTAAGCCATTTCTTGGTGGATTTGCTTGAATGCTTCGGGTCGTTGTCTTGTTGCATCACCCATTTTGAGCCCAGCTTCAGCTCTCTGACTGACAGCAGGAGATTCTCCTCAATAATTTGTTGATGTCTGAGAATTCAAGATTCCCTGAATAATATGGAGTCGACCTGGCCCGGAGGCAAAAAAGCAGCCCCAGACCTTCACATTTCCACCACCATGCTTCCACCACCACCACTGTTGGGAGGAGGTTCTTTTCCTGGAATTCAGTGTTGGCTTTTCTTCAAACCTGGCTGCTTTGATTATGATTAAATAAATCTATTTTGGACTCATCTGTCCAAAGAATGCACTTCCAAAAGGCCTCTGGTTTATCCAAATGCTCACCAGCAAAGTTTAAACAGGTAGCTTTGGTCTTTTTTGAGAGCAGAGGCTTCTTTCTAGCAACCCTCCCATAAATGTCATGTCTGTAAATATTTTGTCTGATTGTAGATGCATATACACCCCAGATGCTGCCAGAGATGTCTGCATTTCTTTAGAGGTGATGTGTGGGTTGGCCTTTAACTCATTTATTATTTTTCTGGTGCTTCTTGAGGATAGTTTTGATGGGCGTCCACTTCTAGGCAGAGTTGTGGTCATGTTGAATGCCTTCCATTTGTAGATGATTTGTCTTACAGTGAATGGAGGAAGTTGGAATCTCTTTAAGATGGTCTCATAGCCTTCCCCGGACCAGAGTATGTGAGCGGAGTTGTAGCGAATTAGAGAGCGGAGGGACGTAATTTTGACCTGAGCGAGGAGTGGTTTTTTTTTCAAATTTGGAGCGTCTACATTTTCTCCGCTCCAAGAACGCTCCACTGCGCTCCATCACGAGACCTAAAGCAATGCATTTACGAGTTACGCACAGTTGCAAACTACAGACACAAACATGGGTTTTCATAAAATACTACATTAAGGAAGGCATGTGGCGTAACTTTTGAAAAGTAGTGGGGACATGCACGCATTTTAAATGTTCTCTTGAGTCGCAGCTGTCGCTGTCTTCCGCAAATATAACTTACGAGTTCAAGCAACGAGAGATTTTGAGAAAGCGGCGCATCCTGCGTTTTCCACGAGTTAGATGTTATGGCCACTAAACAATACACATCTTCTTTAAACATGTCTTAACATGTCACACATGTCCACCCACAAATTACGCCTATGAGGTAATCAAAAATACAAATGTACACTGAAAGGTAATGACAACAATGGTGAATGCGAGTGCGGTCAGGTCTTTGCAGCAAGTATACAAGTATAAAGTATAACAAGTGTAGGCTATAATGTTACTGCTACTGCTACGTTTGGTGTTTTCACTTATATCTTAGTTGCTGTAGCATTTTTTTGTTTTAGAAAAAATAAGATTCAATATGGCCTCATCAACCAGTAATAAATCACATTCATGTTTCACTCCAAGCCCTTTGTAATTTTTTACATTGATTGAATAACTTAGCTTAGTGCAGATGTGATATTTAACAAATGATAATAAAAATTACACTTAAGTAGCACTTGGACACACATTTTAGCCTTGGAACGAACGCGGAGCGAAGAGTGAGCAAGGCAGGAGTGTGGAGTGAACGTGGAGTGAACGAGGAGCGGAAAATTTCCTGTGTACAATGTACAAGACGACAGTGTACAATGTGACGTCATTTTGCTCAGAGAATGCAAACAGCTTGATCAAGAAGACTGTTGAAGTTTATTGTAAAAAAATGTATGGATTTTTAACATTCTAGGGTGATTCTGTACACGCTCCGACTGTCAGAAACCACGTCTGTAGGGAGGCCGTGGATGCGGAAGACGTGATCAAGGGCGAGGGTCGCAGTCTCTTTCGCAGACGGCAGCTTGGGAAGGGGAATAAAGTGAACCGCCTTCGAGAACCTGTCCACCACAGTAAGGACCACAATGTTGCCACCGGACGGGGGCAAGTCCCGTGACAAAATCCATGGCTATGTGGGACCAGGGTCTCGAAGGGGTGGACAGCGGCCTGAGAAGCCCAACAGGGGGACGGTTGGAACTTTTGCTGGCGGCGCAAATAGGGCAGGCCGAGACGAACTCTCGAGAGTCTCGCGCCACGGACGGCCACCAAAACCGCTGCTTGACTAGGGTGACAAGCTAGGCTGGAGGAATGGCCCCACTGAAGGACGCTGGTTCGAACCGACTGCGGAACAAATAACAGGCCCTCTGGGCACCCGGCCGGAATGGTAGCGCCCCCCCAACGCCCCACGGCTCCACGGGCGGTCTGGACCTCGAACTGCCGCGAGAGCGCATCAGGCTTATCTTACTCCCCGGACGGTAGGAGAGGACGAAATCAAAACGGCCAAAGAAGAGGGCCCAGCGGGCTTGCCGAGAATTTAGTCGCTTGACCGAGCGGATATATTCTAAATTCTTGTGGTCGGTCCAAACCAAGAACGGAAACTGGGCGCCCTCCAGCCAGTGACGCCACTCCTCCAGCGCGAGCTTAACGGTCAACAACTCCTTATTGCCGATGTCGTAATTCCGCTCCGATGGGGTAAGCCGACGGGAGAAGAACGCGCAGGGGTGCACCCTGTCGTCGGAAAAAAGATTCTTCAATTTATCAAATGCCCTTTGAGCATCTTCAGACCACATAAACGGTTTCAGAGTGGAGGTGAGATCTGACAAGGGGTGAGCAATCTGACTAAACCCTCGAATGAACCTCCTGTTAACTGTTCATTAACTGTACTTATTTCATTCCTTCCCTGACTGGCTGCAACCTTCTCAGATATGTCCGACTTCATTTGGCACTGCACAAACCGATCAGTGTATGACATCAAAGGACCCTAAGAACAGTATGTTTCTGCCCTCAAATCGATCGCTCTCACAGTACTTTGATGTCATGTGCAGATTGGTCTGTGCAGAGCCACAAACAGTTGAACACAGCTTATGTTTACATTTATGAAGCGCATCTAAAATGATACCATTGATTACTGCTGGGTGTCGTGACATCATTTCGCAATCTAAAAGTTTTCTTCCAAACATGGCTGGCATTTGCCCGCATGAGCATGGTGGCTGCGGTGACACTCTAGCTCCGCCCCTAAATGTAAAGCTCTAGCGTCACTGTGTTTGATTCACAGATTTCCGTAACAAAAACAAACCAATAACTATTCAAAATAATCCGAAACAATTCAGCACTGCAGACATGGCAACACCGCCTATGTCTGACAAGAGTCTGTTTCTGCGCAAGCATGAGCAATCATGTTTATGTTACTTTTAATTCAGAATTTCAGTTCAGCAGTTTAAAAGATGTTAATACAAACGACTAGACTAAAAAGTAACTTGAGTTACATAAGAAAAATGTAACTCAAATATTGATATGTTACTTTACTCGTTACTTTAAAAAGTACTCTAATTACGTAACGCATGTTACTTATTACGCGTTACCCCCAACACTGCCAGTGACTATTTTTACCCAAAGCGACTTACAGAGAAATTAGGAAGCAATAAAGCGATATGTCATACGGGGCAATAATACAATAAGTGCTAACACCAAGTTACTAGTTTCACTGAAGCGACCTGTTCCCCCCTCCATGTTGGCAATAATATATGTTTGCAGACATGTCTATTATACACCCTGACATTCCACAGTCTAGCCAATATCTTTAATGAATGTCTGTGACATACTATTCTCCTCACTCCTTTTGACTCCCTCACAAACAACATGACGCCAGTCATCGCGATCAGTGGCTATCAGTTCCCAGATGTTTGGGTCAATGTCAATCAGCTTCATTTGCACGTTTGCAGATGTCCTTGAAGTGCAGCATTGGGCGACCCGTTGGGCAGTGTCCCATAGCCAGCTCACCGTACAAGAGGTCCTTGGGGATGCATCCATCATCCATATGGTGCACATGCCCAAGCCATCGGAGTCGACGCTGACAGAGCATAAGACGCATGCTGAGGGAGCATGCTTTCTCCAGCACTTTGGTATTGGTGATCTTGTCCCACCATGTGATGCTAAGGACCAGGACTCACAGCCATACAGTAAGGTACTGAGGACACATGCCTGGTACACCTTGTGCTGGTTGTTGCCCCACACTCTGTTGTTCAGCTTTGCCATAATGGTGGTGGCTTTAGCGATGCGTTTGGAGATCTCGGCGTCAAGTGACAGGTTGCTGGTAACTGTTGAGCCCAGGTAGATGAACTGGTCGGTGATCTTGAGCTTCTCGTTTTCAATGCAGATTGATGGTGGTGTAAGGACGTCCTAGCCCATGACATTGGTATTTTTGATGCTGATAGAACTCCCTGCAGGTACGAGCTAACCGGTCCATCAAACTTTGAGGATCTTCTTCAGTGTGCAAGGTCAAAGCGGCATCATCGTCAAACAGCACCTTCCGGATGAGCACTGTGCAATTCTTGGTCTTGGCCTTCAGGCAAGACAGGTTAAACAGCTTCCCATTGCTTCTGATGTGCAGGTGAACTCCTTCTTCCAGGTCCTTGAAGGCAAATTTTAACAACAGGGAGAAGATGATGCCGAACAATGTTGGCGCATAGACACAGCCATCTTTTACGCTGCTCTTGATGGTGAAGGGTTCGGATGATGGGCCATCGATGTTGACAGTGCCCTTCATGTCGTCGTGTAAGGAGGCGGTGATGCTGAGCAACTGTGGGGGGCAGCCGATCTTCTTCAGCAGCTGAAACAGGCCTCTCCTGCTTACAAGATTAAATGCCTTGGTAAGGTCTATGACCTGCAGGTGAGCAAGGACCCCGCATGCGAAGACTTTGTCCACAATGCTCAGAAGAAAGATGCCACGGTAACAATTAATCGCTTTAGTCAGCGTGACGATCTTGGGGTCGCACATGTCATGTGGGACCTTGCCTTCTCTCTAACACTGACACAGGAGTTTGTAAAGTGGCTCAAGCAGGGCTGGCTTTCCACACTTGATGATTTCAGGAGGTAATCCATCTTCACCTGGAGCTTTGCCAGATGATAAGGCAACGATGGCTTTGTTAAGTTCCTCCAGGGTGGGCTCTGCATCCAACTCCTTTAGAACAGGCAGGTCATACATTGCTTCAAGTGCTTCATAAGAGACAGAATTTTCTCTGGAGTACACACTTACAGTATTATGATGCAACTAAAAAAACAAAGTAAGAAAGTTAAAAAAGCGCAGTTTTGGTGACACATGGCTAAATGTAATCATGTCGTGCAATTCCAAAGTTTTTTATGTCTTGCGGTGAGAGCTAGAGGTGGAATTTAAACAGTCATGTATTAAAAACCGCATGCTGGTGGGGTTGTCAATAAAACTGCGTTCTGTGTCTGAGCAACAAACAAAAATGTTTCTAAACTAACAAAGGTCGAGTAGTTAATTTTTAAGACTGCTAGCACTCAAATTATAATCCCACCCTCTTTGGGATTCGCCGTCCAAAGCCACGCCTCCTCCAAACACATGAACGCACACAGACCAGAATCTGTTGGATTCTCAAAGCATGTACATACCTCTCCAAAAGAAAGAGAGCAACCATGGTTTTGTCTTTCAGACCCTTTGCCTGCCGGAGCTGTCTCTAAAGATGAACCGATGTTAATTTGCGTTTTTCCTCTTTCATGATCCAGACGTTTTTCGTCACTGCTTTTTCAAAAACTGACTTTTGTTTTGTTTATTTAGTTGTCAGTTCCGCAGAAAAGTTTAGTTGTTGCTGTTTGTCCGGCATTCTCCCCACACTGACACAGCGGACGTGAGCACGCAGATGACGTATGATGTCTGCGTGAACAGGATGTGCAGTGGTATGCAAAATATGTTTTACAAATGACAAATCACATTGCTCTGCCAGAACGTTTTGATTGGGCGAACGTTTTTTGGTCCTACGCCTTTCATAGATGATATATAATTATAAAAATATTATTTGACCACTATGCTTTTAATTGCTATGCATGAAACAGGCTGTGTAATGGGGAGATCTGAACTATTAAACTGCAACAACCGCAGCAACTCTGTCTCTAAACATATTTTATCATACACTTTACATTAATTGTTCAATATCACTTTTAAGGTTTTACATTTTTGCAGTGCAATACGTGATTCTGTCCGTAATGTAAATACCAAACACTTGTATGTTTGCAGTATGTCTACAAAGAGTTGCAATGTGGCGCTTAAGGAATATACAGGTGCTGGTCATATAATTAGAATATCTTAAAAAAGTTGATTTATTTCACTAATTCCATTCAAAAAGTGAAACTTGTATATTATATTCATTCATTACACACAGATTGATATATTTCAAATGTTTATTTCTTTTCATTTTGATGATTGTAACTGACAACTACTGAAAATCCCAAATTCAGTATCTCAGAAAATTTGAATATTACTTAAGACCAACACAAAGAAAGGTTTTATAGAAATCTGGGACAACTGAAAACTATACCCCATAGATTTTCTATTTTTCTTTTCAGGCGAGTTTGCCGGCCAATTAAGAACAGGGATACCATGGTCCTTAAACCAGGTACTGGTAGCTTTGGCACTGTGTGCAGGTGCCAAGTCCTGTTGGAAAATGAAATCTGCATCTCCATAAAGTTGGTCAGCATGAAGTGCTCTAAAACTTCCTGGTATACGGCTGCGTTGACCTTGGACCTCAGGAAACACAGTGGATCAACACCAGCAGATGACATGGCACCCCAAACCATCACTGACTGTGGAAACTTTACACTGGACCTCAAGCAACGTGGATTCTGTGCCTCTCCTCTCTTCCTCCAGACTCTGGGACCCTGATTTCCAAAGGAAATGCAAAATTTACTTTCATCAGAGAAGATAACTTTGGACCACTCAGCAGCAGTCCAGTCCTTTTTGTCTTTAGCCCAGGCGAGACGCTTCTGACGCTGTCTGTTGTTCAAGAGTGGCTTGACACAAGGAATGCGACAGCTGAAACCCATGTCTTGCATACGTCTGTGCGTAGTGGTTCTTGAAGCACTGACTCCAGCTGCAGTCCACTCTTCGTGAATCTCCCCCACATTTTTGAATGGGTTTTGTTTCACAATCCTCTCCAGGGTGCGGTTATCCCTATTGCTTGTACACTTTTTTCTACCACATCTTTACCTTCCCTTCGCCCCTCTCTATTAGAGTGCTTGGACACAGAGCTCTGTGAACAGCCAGCCTCTTTTGTAATGACCTTTTGTGTCTTGCCCTCCTTGTGCAAGGTGTCAATGGTTGTCTTTTTCTTCCCCATGATTGTGTAGCCTACAGAACTAGACTGAGAGACCATTTAAAGGCCTTTGCAGGTGTTTTGAGTTAATTAGCTGATTAGAGTGTGGCACCAGGTGTCTTCAATATTGAACCTTTTCACAATATTCTAATTTTCTGAGATACTGAATTTGGGATTTTCAGTAGTTGTCAGTTATAATCATCAAAATTAAAAGAAATAAACATTTGAAATATATCAGTCTGTGTGTAATGAATGAATATAATATACAAGTTTCACTTTTTGAATGGAATTAGTGAAATAAATCAACTTTTTGATGATATTCTAATTATATGACCAGCACCTGTATATTCAAATATTGTATTGCAGTGCAGATGTTTGGAGTCAGATCAACTGTGAATAACCTTACAAAGCAATCTAGCTGCATGGTTTGCACTCATTTTCATGCACTGCACCTTAACACAGTAAGAGAGCGACAGGTGACGTGACAGACAACTAGTTGTCTAGTACACTTTATTGCCAAAAGTATTGGGTCACCGTATCTAATAAACAGGTTTGATGACTTTAGTAATTTCCATGAGTACAAATCTTAATGCTGCAGCATATCATGATATTCTATGGAACTGATATCCTAGCTTAATCTCTTCAGATCAGCATCCCTCATGTATGCTCTGGGTTCGGTTCCAAGCTCGGCGCACTCACCCTGTCCAGGGTAGAGTGCTTCGGGTTCGGATAGACGCCAAATTCGCATAACCTTCTTTTCCCCCGCCTTATCATTACCCTCGTACCATAGCTATTATCTCAGCTCAGGTGAACTCGTGAATTAAATTAAAGCACCACTGTCTATAACATTCATTTAATCTGTTTATTTTCAAAAACTAGAAACTAGAAAATACCTGCGGAATGGAAAAATGTAAAGGTGTCTCACTATATAGGATGCAAACACAAACTGCATCTTCAAAGCTGCTCTGAGAGTTTCCTTCACAAGCATTTTGCTGTTTCATTTAGGCTAGCACTTTTTCAAGGTTTTCAGAACAGTGTAACAGATATCAGTCTATTTGAAAATCTACATAGGTCAATGATCATGCATAGTTTTAAATAAAAAGCTGTTTGCTTTAGATACCTCTCTGCGATAACAGGTGTATCATGCACCCTTTACATTTATACTGTTATAACTTCCGTTCCATGTCTAAGACCGATTTCCTGTAATTAGGGCGATAGTGTACATTTACTAATCTTTGTCTGTGATCGCAGGTATATCGTGTGTGGTCATACGAATACTTAAAAAAAACATTGCGCCAAAAACTACATTTTTCATATAATAAAACTATAGTTAATTTTGTAGTAATTAATTATCCATTGCAAGTATGAATGTTTTGTCCTTCATTATCCATTGCAGCTGATTATTGTAGTGCCTAAGGCAGATCAGACATGCAATAACTAGTTATACTGTATTTCTTAAATATAACAACACTACCCTAACCCCCCCAATTACGTTATGCCGTTATGATTATTGATACCAAGATGGCGCCGCAGATGGCTGCCTCAGTGTGGAGCTCTCCAGTTGTTTTGATGTTTTTGTTAGTTTGTCCTGTTTTGTGTTTTTCTTATACAATCAGTTTTCAAAAGATGAACTGCTGAACATTCGGCAGTGCACACCATCTGACCTTTTACCGGTTTTTGATTATTCGGACGTTTTGGTGAACATCGTAGTTGGAGGCGCAGCGGCGCTGCCAAAGCGCTCCAGGACGCGCAAGCGTGGGAAACGAGCTGGTGCGCTTGACAGGCTTAGAAAGCGCGGCTTTAAAACGGCACTGCCTAGCATACATCTGGTGAATCTGCGCTCCCTGCCAAACAAAACGGATGAACTTCTTCTGCTCTACCGAACAAATAAGGATTTTTCAAACTCTGCTGCTCTGTGTTTCGTGGAAACGTGGCTGAATGACTCCATCCCGGACAACGCGCTACATCTGCCCGGCTACCAGCTGTTCAGCGCGGACCGTGATGCAGAATCAACGGGGAAATCGTGCGGTGGTGGTGTATGTTTCTACATCAATGAAAGGTGGTGTACAGATATTACAGTGTTAAAGAAGATGTGCTGTCCCGATCTAGAAGCACTCTTCATCAACTGTAAGCCCTTTTACTCACCGCAAGAGTTTTCCTCGTTCGTTCTTGCGTGTGTTTACATTCCACTGCAAGCACACGTGAGCATCGCGCTACAACAGCTCGCCGATCACATCACGGATATTGAGCATAAATACCCGGACTCTGCTATTATTATTCTTGGCAACTTTAATCAGGCAAAACTCACACTTGAACTGCAAAAATACAGACAACACATCACATGCCCTACCAGAGACAAAAATATTTTGGACCATTGCTACACCACAATAAAGAATGCATATCGCTCCATCCCGAGAGCAGTTTTAGGACTGTCTGATCACTGCCTGGTTCACCTTATACCAACCTACAAGCAGAAACTAAAATCTGCCAAACCTATGGCAAGGACTGTTAAAAGGTGGACCAACGAAACAGAGCGGGCCTTAAAAGCCTGTTTCGAATGCACAGATTGGAGTGTTTTTGAAGATGCTGCCACCGATCTGGATGAGCTCACAGATACTGTAACATCATACATCAGTCTCTGTGAGGATATGTGCATTCCTACTAGGACTTCTTTCAAATACAACAATGATAAACCATGGTTTACAGCAAAACTCAGACAGCTTCGCCATACCAAAGAAGATGTCAACAGAAAAGGGGACAAAGTCTTGTACAGGCAGGCTAGGAACACACTGACCAAGGAGATAACAGTGGCCAAGAGAAACTACTCAAAAAAGCTGGAAAACCAGTTTTCAGCCAACGACCCTGCGTCTGTGTGGAAAGGCCTGAAAGACATCATTAACTACAAGCCATCATGCCCCAATTTAGCAGTCAATCAACACATGGTCAGCGATCTGGGTCAGGGACCTATGCAATGATCCTGTTTGTGGACTTTAATACCATCATCCCATCACTGCTCCAGATGAAGTTAACCCAGCTCTCTGTTCCTAGCTCTATCTGTCAGTGGATCACTAGCTTTCTGACAGACAGGCAACAGTTAGTGAGAATGGGGGAACTCACATCCAGCACCCGCACAATCAGCACTGGCGCCCCTCAGGGGTGCGTTCTCTCACCGCTGCTCTTCTCCCTGTACACCAATGACTGTACTGCCAAAGACCCCTCTGTCAAAATTCTGAAGTTTGCAGATGACACCACACTCATCGGCGTCCTTCAGGATGGTGATGAGTCTGCTTACAGACAGGAGGTGGAACAGCTGGCTGTCTGGTGCAGGTATAACAACCTGGAGCTAAACATGCTCAAAACAGTGGAGATCATAGTAGACTTCAAGAGAAACCCCCCTGTACTGCCCCCTCTCACCATCATGGACAGCACTGTGGCAGCAGTGGAGACATTCAAGTTTCTGGGCACCACCATCTCTCAGAACCTGAAGTGGGACAATCACACTGGCTCCATTGCTAAAAAAGCCCAGCAGAGGTTGTACTTCTTACGTCAACTGAAGAAGTTCAGCCTACCACAAACGCTGTTGAAACAGTTTTACTCTGCAGTCATAGAGTCTGTTTTCTGCACGTCCATAACTGTCTGGTTTGGCTCAGCTACAAAGTCAGACATTAGAAGACTACAGAGGACAATCCGGACTGCAGAGAAGATCATTGGTACTGCTCTGCCCACCCTCCAAGAACTGTACACATCTAGAGTGAGGAAAAGGGCTCAGAAAATCATTCTGGATCCCTCACATCCAAGCCATCATCTCTTTGAACTGTTACCATCTGGTCGGCGCTACAGAGCAATGAGCACCAAAACAAGCAGACACAGGAACAGTTTCATCCCTCAGGCGATCTACCTCATGAACAGCTAATTGTTCTACCCACCGTGCAATTAATAACTTGTGCAATAATAACATGTGCAATACTAATTATATCCAACTGATAGTACCCTACCTTTTTATTCCATTTTTGCTTAAATTATATTCCATCATGCTGTATATAGTGCATTTTTCTGTACATACAATAGTCTATTTTTTATCTGCATATATAAAAATACACCTTCATAGGTATTACACTCTATATCTTATCTTATTTTTTTATTCTTCTTTATATATAGATACATCTGTATTATATTGTTTATTTGTATTATATCATGGTCTCTGTGCACTGGATGCTTCTTTCACCACAACAAATTCCTCGTATGTGCAGACATACCTATTGCAGGCAATAAAGCTCTTTATGATTCTGATTCTATTCGCATTGTATATGTTGCTACTACGATTATTAATGCAGACTTTGATGTCCATTCAGTTTATTTACACCTATTTGTTTATGTCAGTGTAAATAATTTGCAGAACAGGGTTGTAATTATATTTCTTTATTGTTTATTTTTAGACCATTAATACAGATGTTTATTAAAAAATTATTGATGCAGATGACAACCCAGACTGTGAATAAATACATCTTTGTGAAGAATCTATTCTCTGATCCCTAAATCTCTTACCGGAATCATGTCCATATTTCGCTGTCTCAATCAGTGCACATAAATTGGCAGTATAACTCTGCCACAATTGGTCATTTGAGCCGGATTGAAAGCAAAATCGAACCCAATATGGATAAAGCACAGAGCGACACATCTGAGACAAGGTCCAGACCTCGAGGGAAGATGAATTTGCCTAACTATCTGGATGAGTATGATGTTGGCTACCAACGCAAAGACCACCCTACTCCAAAGGCTTCCTCTCACTGTCCTAGTAAACCCCGAATCAGCTCAAGTAAAACGTCACGCAGCGGTATCAGCTCTCACTCCAGGACGAGTAGGTGCTCCATTACGTCAGCTGGCGTCTATGTCCCACCAGAGCTCTCTAGTGCCCAGACAGCCATGTTAGAGGAGACGATTAAACAGAGACAGTATGACAGTCTATGGCAGGAAGTAGAAGAGGACTCACTTTTTGATCTGGAACATCAAAGACTGCAGGCACAAGCAAAGGAAGCCCAACGCATGGAAGCAAAGATGGCTCTGTCCAAACACATGGAACGACAGCGTAAGCTTCAACAGGCAGAGACTGAACTCGAAGTAGCTTAACTTGTGTCCTCTATGCTTTCCATAGATTCCATGACAACAACTCCAGTCCCTACAGACTCTGGTTCTCCAGGCATTCATCAGCTTGCAGTTGCAGTACAGCCCAACCAGACTGGTTCACCTCAGCTCATGTCTTCCAAGCCCCAGCAACCCTCCTTCCAGTCCCAAGCTGTGACATCATCGCTGCTGCCCTGTCCTACCGAACAGCCTGATCCTGATGATTCTGTCATGTCGCAGCAGCCCCCTAGACCTACTACAGTGGGCTTCAATGGCTACTTACTCAGTGGGTGCTCCCCTGTCTGCCTCATTACATCCGGGACCACCAGCATTCTCATCGTCAGCCCCTGACATAGCACCGTTTGATCATACTGCCATTTCAGTGCACTCTGAATCATCACTAGTGAATGCAGCACCTCAGCCATCAACAACGCCCACCATCAGCATGCAGCATGTAACTCTACAGCCTGCTACAGCCACACTACCTATGCTTCGCCAAAGGCTACAACAGGCAGCAACAGTGCCAGTGACGACTCTTCCAGGGCCGGTGCAGTGTCCCGTCTCCAGCCACCAAGCTTCGGCAAGGACACCTCAAGCTCCAGGTTATGCTCAAGCAGCTTCAACTATGCCTTTCCTTCCAACCGTCTACTCAGTCTCAGTCCAGAAGTTCTGTTTGCATCAGCCTATGGCATTCCACAACCTACGTTACCAGTTTTCGAAAGTGGTACTGAAAGTGACTTTGCCTTGTTTAAATTAGCTTTGGACAATTTGTTGAGCAATCACAATCATATCAACGAACAGTATAAATACCACGTTCTCTTAAGCCACTTGAGACTTTCCAGTGCTCATCAACTAGCTAAAGCCTTTATGTACCACCCACAGCCTTACACTGCTGCACTGCAGGCTCTTCAGGATAAGTATGGACAGCAGAGACAGCTCGTTCAGTCCGAGTTGGGGGCCATCCTAAGCACCCTGCCTCTTAAGATGAGTGACGCTAACACCTTCGACTCATTTGCATTGTCAGTCCAGTCTTTAGTGGGTATGCTGAGAACTCTTGAAGGCCAGAACAGATGCAAGCTTTTATGTGGCTCGCATGTGGACCATCTTTTAAGCAAACTGCCACCAGCTTATCGTGACAGTTTTGTGGAGTACTGCTTGAGTCGAGGTATTCTCCAGACGGGCACCGACAAGACTTACACACTCCCTGATTTCGCAGACTGGCTCCAGATTAAATCCGAAGCAAAACGTATCTCCAGCCGAGCCGCAGCTATGTTCCAGAGCAAAATATCGAAGCCCCCTGGTAGAACTAGAGGAGCACCTCATCCGAGAGTGCAGCCAAGGCCAGTTTTTCTGACAAGTGAGAGTGTAGCTAAGACTTCTGAACCGACAACCCCTAAATTCAGCTCCAAACCCAAGCTGTACTGTCCCCATTGTGACAACAGAGATCACTACCTCAACTCTTGTGAGACCTTCAAAAACTGACTTGAAGGTGAATACCGCCCAGATTGTAGCTTGGATCCCCGATGATAAACGCTGCTGGAGATGTGGTCGGTTCCATGCTGTAGAGTCCTGTAACCTCAAACGTCCATTTACGATCTGCAAAGAACTACATCTTACAGTTTTCCATGATTCCATTAATCATTCCACCAGAGCTGTTCTCACTGTGAGCCTCCCATCAACCCGGGTGTACTTGGACAGACCGAATCGTACACCTAGAGTTATGCTAAAAGTCGTCAAGGTCCTCCTGCATAATGGACCCCGCACAATGGAGACATATGCTGTGCTCGACGACAGATCAGAGAGATCACTCGTACTTTCCCCAGTAGTTCAGCAGCTCAAGCTTACCTGTAACCCAGAGTTACTTCAAGATTCAAGATTTTTATTTGTCACATACACAGTTATATAGAGGATATACAACCAGTAGTGAAATGTAGGTCAGATCAGCTCCAAAGATAGTGCAATTATATAAAATACTTATTATTATTATAAACAAAATACAAATATAAATAATCTAGGTATGAGGATAATATATAGTCTATAATAGAACCTAAACTGAATATTTACATGAACAGGGATGTGCAAACAAATAGTAACACTAGGTCGTTACTTAGCAGCAGTGCAAAAATGTATAAAGGTAGCAGCATTACAAAAAGAGCAGTAGTGCAGTGTGTAAAGGTTGAATGACTCTGTGTTGGATGTACTAAAGTACAAGGAGTGTGGTCTGATGTCAAGAGTTTAGGAGCCTGATGGCCTGGGGGAAAAAGCTCCTTCTCAGTCTCTCTGTTCTGGTCCTCAGGCTACGGAAGCGCTTACCAGACGGCAGCAGGTTAAAAAGACGGTTATTAGGGTGGTTGGAGTCTTTAATTATTTTCTTGGCTCTGTTCTTGCAGCGTTTGAGGTAGATGTCTTGCAGGGGTGGGAGAGAAGACCCTGAGATGCGCTCAGCTAAGCGCACGACTCTCTGAAGAGCTTTGCAGTCTTGGCAGGAGCTATTCCCATACCACACTGAGATGTACTGAGTTAAAACACTTTCTATTGCTCCTGAATAGAACGTTTTGGCAAATCGGACCATGCCGCCATTTTCTAACAGAGTGTACGACAATGTCACACAGAACTTGGCAGGTCATCTGTTTCCTTAGAGGTCTCATCAGTTACCAAACCCACACAGAAGTTCACCATCGCTAATGCCTTTACAGCGACCGGTCTGAGTCTGGCAGAACATAACTATCCAGTGGCTGCACTTCAACAAGCCTCTTCTAGCACTTACTGAAACCTGGAACAAAGCAAAAGACACTGCCACTCCGGCAGCCCTCTCTAAAAGTTACACTTTCTCCTACAGTCCTCCCACAGCAGGGAGGTGTGGAGGGACCGGTATACTAATCCCAAATGACTGGAAATTCAAACAGCTAACACCCTTGTGTGACAGCAGCTCTTTCGAGTCACATGCTGTTACTATAATCCACCCTACTAAAATTCATCTTGTAGTTATCTATCTCCACCCAGGTCAGCTTGGACAGTTCTTGAAGGAGTTGGATGTACTTCTGTCATGCTTCCCAGAGGATGGTACTCCTCTGGTAGTACTTGGTGACTTCAACATCCACCTTGAGAAATCACAGGCTGCCGACTTTAACATCCTGACTGCGTCGTTTGACCTTAAGTGAGTTCCCACTTCATCAACCCATAGGTCTGGTAATCAATTGGATCTTATCTACATGCTACTGCTCCACTCAAAACACCCAGGTCACTCCGCTGCACACATCTGATCATTTCCTCATTGCTCTTGATCTCGACCTATCTCCCCCAGACACTACACACACTTCCCCACTGGTCACATTCCGGCGCAACCTACGTACTCTCTCTCCCACCCGCTTATTCTCTGTGGTCTTCTCTACGCTTCCTCCCCAACCAACTCTTTTATTGAATACTAACAGCGCCACCGACACTCTATGCTCTACACTACATCCTGCTTAGACAGCTTATGCCCACTGACCCCTAGACCAGCCCATCCGACCACTTCCGCCCCCTGGCTATCTGATGTTCTCCGTGAGCATCGCTCCAGGCTCAGGTCTGCTGAGAGGAAGCGGCGCAGATCAAAAGATCCTACTGACCTTTGTCTCTTCTCTTTCTCCACTGATGTCTTCTCTGCTAAAACTCAGTACTACCACTCCAAAATCAACAGCTCGCCTGACTCTCATACTCTCTTTAAAACCTTCTTTGTCTGCCTGAACCCCCCCACCTTCATCTGACTTAGAAGCTGATGATTTTGCGTCTTTCACTGTAAAGAAAAATAACACTATCAGCAGTCAGTTCTCTATAATTATTATAATAATAATAATTATTATTCTTTTTCTACCAATATTTCGGCACGTAACTAGTCCCGCAGCTTTTGTCGTAGACCCACGAATGAGGGCTCAAATCAAGTGGCCTATTGAGGAATGGTGTGCTATGACTTTTATAAGCGATCAGGCAGAGGGGGATTCGATAGGGGGCAAAAAAAATCACCCGAAAAATAACATTGACTTAACATTGCGCCAAACTTTGACGGGTCGTAGCTCTGAGCGAGGATTTCGTAGAAACATGCGGGTCACCATATTTGAAGAGGCTGGCAGGGTCTGTAACAACATACCTCACAATGCGGTGTAAGTTGGGTGTAAGAGGCACCCAAAATTCCCCATTGACTCATAATGGGGCAGGAAATATGCCCATATAAGGCGCTATAAACGTCCCAGATGGAATATCTTCGCAGTACAACCACTTAAGCCTGCCTCAGATTACAGGAGTTTAAAAATCCTGACCAATTATAAAATCTGGTTGCAGCACACACATAAGGAGAATCTTGACAGATTCTCTTGTTTAAAATCTTAACCATGCTCATACTAAAAGATTCTAAACTCCTGGCTCATCACACACTACAAGATAATATTAAGATTATCGTACCAGAGAACGTGCACATCACGTGATCTCGCAAAAGTTGATGTAAACAATGTGTGTATTTGATATGACATGGGGACATCTAGTGGTAGTATGGCATTATGTCAACTGTCGTCATGCTTGGATGTTTTGTTTCTGGTAGCAGTTAAATAAAGTTATGTGAGGAAGAAGCAGCTCGTAAAAGTATGTTTAGTGGGACAAGAACTTAAGGATAAGGATATACTGGTATGTATCAAAAGTGTTCAAAGTAGAAAATACCTATTCTGATATCTAGCTAAAACACGACTTATAGCAATAATATGACAGAGAAGTTGACGATCACCAGAAGATGGCAGTAGTGCAACACAATGGATGCAAGCTGCCGGTAAAAACCAAGAAGCAGCAGCTCATGATCACGCTTTAAAATAACACAATGAACATTGCGAAACAACAACTTGAAGGACGCTTTATAGAGGTATTTGTTCTATCACATTTTAACAATATGTTCCTATATCTCCGCTATGCAACGCAATGCACTGCAGCAGCTGTTTGCTGCGGTTTACATTTTTTCAAGTTCTGTCAGTCACTCCATCATCTTGCAGTCTGGTCTCTCATTGGTTGTGGTAAAAGAACTAACGTCATCACCCCGATTTGAATACCTAAATATTAAACATGTTTAATATGATCGGGGCAGCCCCGATTTCTCTCTGAGCAGATCGGGAGGTGTAAGATTCAATCTGTGAATGCCTCACATTACGTGATAATCTGGACCGAACATCGGATCCGATCGAGCTCATGAATAAGATTTTGGAAATTGGGGTAAAATCTGGCCGAGAATCCTGTAGTCTGAGTCTGGCTATAGAGACAAGTGGGTGGGTTCATTTTACTCAGGCATCCAATCAGTGTAACAGGATCATTGTGAAGCTATTAAGCCACGCCCATAGCAACCATTTACAACAACCTAGCAACCGATCCCATAGACTTCCATTATAAATGGTCCAGATGGATATCTTTGCGGCCCAGTGTCGTAGAGACAAGGGGGTGGGCTCATGTGACTCAGGCAACCAATGAGTCTCTCAGGAACTTCATTAAGCTACGAAGTCACGCCCATAGCAACAAAACATTTTATCTCAGCAACCGTTAAACAAGTCCTATATCTCTGCATCAGAACATCGTAAAGACACACGGGTTGGTTCGTTTTACTCATAGTTTAGAGTATCATCAATTGGCCGATGCCAGAGACAAGGGGGTGGGCTCATTTTACTCAGGCAGCCAATCAGTGTCACAGGATCATTATGAATCTATTAAGCCACGCCCATAGCAACCATTTACAGCAACTTAGCAACTAATCCCATAGACTAACTTTTTCACATGACTGTATATATACCAAATGCCATACAACCACTATGCCGTAAAACAACATTTACTCTGTAGTCTAACAGCTAAAACTCACACACATGAGAAGTCAGACACTGACAAATACAAATGGCAGAAGAAAGTGAAAAAATACTTACATCTGGTTTCGGAACAAAGGCACGCCCTGGGATGGTGAAACAGTTTCTGACAGTGCAGAGATATTGTGCCATGACAGAGAGACGGCTACGTTGGTGACTTCCTTTGCTGGCTGTTAACCTCTAGAAAACAAAGGCGGTGAAGGAAGCCATGAAATTTTCATTAAATATTTTTCGTCTTTTTAACGACTCATTAAAAGGCAGCAACTGAAGTGTCAACTGAACTGGTTTTTTGGTTGTATTTATTTTATGAATCATGTATACATTTCTAAACTGTCTGTTAATTTATGTATTAAATTATTTAGATTAGTCTACTTATAATGTAACAATTATGTAATCATAATTAAAAGCAATCACACCTCTACTTATGTAGAATAATTTTTCTAAAAATACAAATGGTGCCAAAGTGTATACTTTTTAAATTCCTATTCCAGAGCATTTAGTAATAATGACACATGCTTTATATTTATGAAATTTGCATGTATGCATTTGTCAAACACTTTTATTCAATGCTTCTTACACTGCATTCCAAGACTGTGTCTCGATCAGCTCCCTAGCTCCTGAGGTCGTGAATCAGTACATCTTGTGCATGGGTTCGGGCACTGGTAAGGACCCTGGCTCGCTACACATTGGTACACTGTTCCCTTATTTTCCTGTGACTGCGTGAGCGCATTGTGATACTTTACAGCTGGTTTTAATCAACAACCGGCAAAACCGACATCTCTCTGACTTTATTTATTAAATACTGGTTGAAGTACATATGAAAAACACTTATTATTCTGTCACATATCAGTGCATAAATTTGGTCGATTATTACATTTAATTGTTAAGTAGATTGTGTTGTTTGGATGTCTAACGTGTTTTTATACATACAATCAAATCTTTTCAAAAGTTCTATCGCGTTTCATGAAGTTTATTGAGCTGGCTTGTGCGATTTCGGATAAACAGGTTTGAAAGCGGTCACGTTATTTCCGGTAAGGGAACATCGATGTGACCATGTGTTCCATGATGTGACATTGCCAAAGTATGAGCAATTTTGCAGCTCTGTCTAATAAAATGATCTTTTCTCAAAGTTACAGTATGTTTTGATACATGTTTACTACAATGGACAACTATTATAAAAGATTTGATTTTTCATATGATATAATGTGTGGTGTTAAGTGCCTGACTGATAATTTTTCATTTCAACTTCAAACTACTGGTTGTTGACCACTACTGGAGAGCTTGCAAACTGGTCCTCTCAAACAACAACACTTACTTCAGCCACCTCTTTCTGGAAGGTCAGTGTGAGCCTTGTACGACCAAACATAAAGGGGCCACTTCTGTTGGACATCTGCTCTAGCCACTTAATAATGAGAGGAGTTGACACACTGAAGGGCAAGTTTCCAATGATGTGTAAATTCGGCGAAACTGAAACACACACAATGTGCACATTTACAGTTCTATTTATAAGTTTACATACCCCTTGCAGAATCTCCAAAATGTAAATATATGGTACTGTTCTGAACAAAGCAATTTCATAAAACAGATGTTTACATAGAGTTGTAATTATTCATACCCTAGGTAAATTTGACCAAAGGCAGCTGTAAAAATAAATCTGCATCATTAATACGTTTGATCTGTTATGTAAAAGATTTACAAAAATCTAACCTTTCATAAGAGAATGAGAATCTTATTAAAGAAAGTTTTTCTCTAATACACATTGCTCATTATTTATCATACCCTTTTATTTAATACTGCAACCTTCTTTTTAAAAAGATAACAGCTCTGATTAGTCACTTATAATGCTCTCGGAGAACACCTGACAAAAGATCAAAGACAATTCCTTAATACAGAATCACTCGAGCCCTTTCAGATTTCCAGCTCCATATTGGTGCTTTCCCCTACTCATTTTCTATATGGAGACCCATTTTGTTTTAATTTTCATGTTTGTTTTTGTATCATTGTCCTGTTGGAAGAACCCAGCTTGGCCCATTATGTGACTCCTAGCAGGCACAGTCAGGTTTTGATTTTTATCTGTTGATATTTGTTAAAATTCAAGATATCCAGGATATCCCCCACACTTGTAGAAACATGTGTTTCTGTCCCCCGCACTTTTGTGACCCACTGCCAATATTTTTGACTGTGTTCTCTGGTTTGTTCCTTAGATTCGAGTGAACTAACATTCAGCCAACTACAAGCCAAATCATCATCTCTGTCATGAGATTCAAATCTCCTGTTGGTCTTGCGGTTTCTGTCATTCATTAATTCATCTTCTTTGCTGCTTTGGCAGTTAAGGAGCAAAATGCACCCCAGAAAGAAACAGAGGACGATTAAGTCCTTTTTTTTGTAAGTATTTATCAAATTTTCATGTTATGTATGATTTGACCTACTTTAATGGGTGCGATCATGCGAAGCGGCAAAAGACAATAGAACCTGTTAAGAACCTCGTCACGCCCAATCAAATGTGTGTTAAATGTTCTCCTACTTGGATAAAAGCGTCTGCTAAATAAGACAACTGGCATTCCATTCTGTAGTCTGTTGTCGCCTTGCGACGCTCACGTCCGGAGTAGAATTATCCTTTCCCAATAAAGCAGTTGTTTGTGCCGAATATTCATCTCATCATATTTTAATGCATTTTATGCTCAATTGTTAAATAATATACACATATTTACATGCAATGGCAGTGTGCTCCAATACTGTTTACTATTGTAGACTATTTATGGGTTGAAAAACTAGTGAATGTACTTACTTTGTACATTATGTGTATAATATATTTATTTGAAGGTCACGGCAACATTATGAAGCTGCAGGCCCGGAGGCCCAACTGCACACTCAGACCTGCACTTCCAGAACTATCGTTTACGCCTCTGCAGAAGTCAACCACATTATCACTGCCTCTTCTGCAAATCAACAATCTGCAATTTTTTTCTGCATTGTTTACAGCTCGATGACTTGTAGGACCTCATGAAAAAGAATACAAAAATAAAGTTTGGTGTGAGAAAATGACTCCGAGCACTATAATTTATTGTACGTAAATATAGAGTTAATGTTCATCCCTAACTCAATACTAAAGAATGTGATAAATCCTAAATAATTAGGAAAACAATAAATGACTATGAAAATATTTAAGTAACTGAAGAATTTCTATTTACAAATACAATTAATAAAAATAAACCAGACTTAATGCATTAAATCATAACCTACTATGCATAATATTTTATAGTAGCAAAATAGTGTAAGTTGCAATCTATCAGCAATTGAATTCAGGTTAGGTAATAATGTTGGATAATCTTCCAAACAGCAGGTGGCACTGTCTGAAAAACGATAGTTCTTGAAGTGCAGGTCTGAGTGTGCAGTTGGGCCTCCGGGCCTGCAGCTTCATCCTACTCGGTCACAGCACCTGACAGCTGCCCCCCTCACACTTTCAAAATGGCCGCTACACCCCTGCCTGTCTGCACCAAACATATATTGAGTGTTTGCTGCTAGAAAGCTCATTTTTGGGTTCTTTGATCAGATGAAACCCAGTAAAGATGGGTTTGGTGCAGACAGGTATAAAAAAAAAGTACCCTATGTGTATAATTATATACACTGCTGTATTTTTACAGTTTTGGGCCAAATTCTATATAAAGGAATTGTCTTTGATCTCTTGTTGTTCTCCAAACTTATTAGGCATTATAAGTAAAGACTCAGAGCTGTTATCTTGGCAAAAAGAAGGTTGCAAAAAGTATTGAATAAAAGGGTATGATTAATTATGAGCAATGTGTATTAGAGAAAAACATCCAACTCAGAATGTTTTAGATCTCTCCCTGAGATTGAACTTGTTAGTTTGAATCAGCCGTTAGTTTGTTAATCAGAGACATCTAAAACATTCTGGGAGGGAGTTCTCGAGAACCACTGGTCTAGAAGACAGAATAGTAAGTGAAAAAATAACCTGTTTCAAAAGTTTACAAACCCTTTATACTGTGTAATGATACTTGGATGATCAATGATTGTATGTTTTGTATGAGTTATTAATGAGTCCCTTGTTTGTCCTGAGTGATTAAACTAACAAACACTTTAAGGTCCTGTAGATTTTTTTGCTTTCCCAACATCCAGTGACTGTATGAGGTTGAGATCCATTTTTTGACACTGTGGACAACTGAGAGACTTATACACAACTATTACAAAAGACAAAAACATTTTCTGATGCTCCAGAAGGCAACATGATTACTACAACAGATAAAAAGTCTTATTACTATTACAGAGTACAACACCACCACAAAAAAAATGAAATCATGTAATTTTGTATTAAAACACATTCACTGTAGACCACTTGACATCATTCATTACTGCACTGTTGCACTTTACTGGCGACTTTGTACACATATCTTACAAGTACATAATTTTAAGCACAGTTTACTTTTCAGTTTTACAGTTTAATTTTACTGTTACAATTAGCATCTGGAAGACACTTGCAAATATATTGTTATATTTATACATACTATACTGTAAATATGATCATAAATTACTGTTTGTTTAACCTTATTTTACAGTTTCACCTTGATTTTTTTACTATTTTGTACTGCTGTAGAATGACTAAGCCTCACATGAAGCACACACACACGTCACAGACATTTGCACATAACAAATAAAGTTGATATGATACAATAAGAGCCAAGGGTATGTAAACTTTTTTAACAGGATGGTCAGTGTAAATGAATATTATTTTGTTGTATGATTTTTAAATCACTTCAGAGGCTACAAAATATATTTACATGTTTTCCAGATGAAAAATAATAATTTATTTAATGAACAGCATTGTTTACCATCTTCCCATATCTTGGCTATGTGGGCTGGGAATACTCTGTCAAGTCTGTATGTCAGAATATCTCCATGCGTTATTCTCATTCTCCCAGGGGCAGCCTCTGACAAAAGCTGAACAACCAAAAGCAAAACAAATTTATTGTACATGAGTTTAAAAAAACAGTTTATAAACACACGTTTGTAAAGGATACTAAAAACCTTTTCTCTGTAAACCCACTATTATCAGACTTGTTTTTGGAATCATTTACATGTATATCTGAAAATTGTTGCTTTAGTGTGACTCTTGGCTCAATATAAAGTTCAGCATCAGTTAACATAAACATTAAAATTTACTTTAGATAATAGAATTTTTTTATTTTTTTTTAGAAAACTGGACAAAGATCCTTAAGAGGATATTAACGGTAAGTGTTTAACAGGCGGGTGATTCTCATGAAATCCCTGAAACATCATGGCAGTAAAGATTTGAAATATAAAACTACAGTTTGATAACACAAAAAAATTATCATAATAAAGATAATTGTGTTCTCTACCTTGGACAAAAAATAATTTGACAAAAAAAATATTTATGTATTTTATTTCTTTTTCTCATAACTGTAACGTGTCCTGATTTGTCTAAGTGCATTATTGCCTGGTTTCACAGACAAGGCTTAAGACTAGTCCCAGACTAAAGTGAAAGATGGAGCAGTCTTAACAGAAAATAAATTGCCCTGACACATCTTAAGGGCTTTCCAGACTGAAGGTGATGCGATAATGCGACGCGAATCGCCAACGATTCATGGTTTCACAGTGAGCGCGAAACTATTCATTGCCTTCTGCAACTTCTCGCTTGCCCGATAGGTGGAGCTGACGTCAGTGTATTTTAAACCAGCTCACTACGTTTTTAAACTCACCATCTATTTCCATTTGTTCGGCAATTCCTTGCCACAGCGCTTCCTTTTTTCATGTTTTTGTAGTCTGTGTGACTTTCATCAAAAAGTTCTCTCTTCTCCGACACCAACAACAGCAAGAGCTCATCCGTAAAGTTCTTTTTCTCCGATGTTTACACTAGTTTTCAAAATTGCTTTCTGTGCTCCAGCACCACCATGTCTCTCTTTTGTGTAACAACACGTGATATAAATCCCCAATCTGATTGGTCGGCACATTTTGTCACGGAGAGGCGAGGGGGAAGTCTACACATTGGTTGAACTAAAAACGCATTGCTTTCTCGCCGCGATTTTTTAAAAACTGTTTAAACACACAAATATATTTACATGAAGTTTTATTTTATGTAAATAAACACAACTACTAGTACTTTTTAAATGGCTAACAAGTTAACAAATTACTTTATATTTTTCCAGTTAAAAACGTAATAATCTCCTGCGTACACGACTTTTTCCCTTCTCATTAGCAATACAGGTCATTTTCCACATTTAAAGAAATTCTACATATATAATAATCTATTAAAATATAATTAATTAATGTCATATTATGTATGATTAATAAAAACTTGCTTAGGCATTATGGCTTCACTTGTTTTTAAAAAAAACATGCTATGAGATTGACAGTTTTCAATGGGTACGGTAATGAGAATTTTTAAGGCCTTTTTTTGTAAATAATAATAATTGTGTTAAACTGTCAGTAAAAGTTTAGAAATGAATGCCTTTATATTCATTTAAAACAAGGTATGATATGTTTAAAAGAAATTCGTTAATACAAGTGTTTTTAAGAAAATCACATTTGACATCTTGAAAGCAAGATTTCGTGAGAATCACCCAGGTAGTGCATGCATGAAATGAATATGCAAACCTGTAATCCAGGAATAAATCGCATATCCTTCTCCACCACTAATAAGTCAGCTGCCCCAGCTTTTAGAATAGACCTGGAGAGACCCCCAGGTCCAGGTCCCACTTCACAAACATGCATGTCCTTTATGTTTCCTGCTTGCCGGATAATCTTATCTGAAAGCCATCAGGATGTTTTAAAAGTTACGGCTTCTATTAAATTCCTACAGTCTTAAACAGCATACAAATTTGCGTTGCAGTGTACAACGAATACAATGTGTATTATAAATGCATTTAAATGCAAACAAGCTAACAGTTGTTGGATTTACCTGTAAGTCTCATGTCCAACAGGAAATTCTGGGAAAGTTGCTTCTCTGCTTTAAGATTAAACAGTTTGATGATCTCCCCTATGGTGGGCAAAGGTGGTAACCGGTAAGTGGCCAGTTTTGGAGACGCTGCCATTCTCCTTCGCTTATGTTACCTAAAAAAAAAAATTCAAAAAAATTCAAAGGGTGAGAACACTTAAAAAAGTTTTTCAATTTGACATTTTATAATGTGATTATATTAAATATTGCAAGAACTAGAGCAGTGTCTTTTCTTATTTTTCCCTACAACTTTGTGAGGATTTGTGACTGTGAAAGAGTGTGACGTCAACTATTTTGCAGTTTTATTACCTCGTTACATTTAAAAGGTTACATGAAATATTGGTACATAAAAGAATCCACTTATTTCAACGCAAAATCCTTAAATGCATACAAATGGTGACGCAAATAATCAAAATTCTGAAAAGGACGCTGAATGATCAAAGCTTCCCTCTAAACACGTTTAAGCTAAAAAAAAAAAAGAAAAAGGCTTAAACTGCAGTTACAGGCAAATGACGATTCCAATGTTACATTTTGATATGACTTACATAACGATATATTTAATATTTTAAATCGTGTAAGGAATAAGGAAAATATTGATTATATTTCGCTTCGAATTCAACAACTAGTCTGTCGTGGCTCAGTAATCACTGCTTGTTGAAACAGTGGACAACCAAGAATTATGTGCCTTTTGTAATGAAAGTCCTATCTACTGTATAAACTTTGCACTATAAGCTAATTATAAACAACAAGACACATTGACTGGCTTTCTGTCTAACAATTCACCACAACAACTATCCTAATGTTTTTTTTTTTAAAAGCAACGCTTTGCTTACAAATGGCACGATGGAAACACGCTTTCCTCACCAGGTCGTCGTCTTCTTCTTCATTTGGTTTTATGGCGGGTAGCACTAACGCTAAGGTGCATTATCGCCACCTACTGTATTGGAGTGCCGATAGGGCTGATTGCAGAGCAGCAGAGCCATACGTCACAAAAGTCTCAGACCAGCAGCAGAGCCCTTCAGTTCCTCTGACCAGCAGCGTCAGACCAGCAGTCTCATGGCGGAAGTAGGCGGAGCATTGCGCTATTTAGTGTTTTGTAGTTTTTTCAAGTTTACAACCATGTTATTGTAAAGTATTTTAGTTTAATGATTATATTAATGATTTAATTGAAAAAAGATATACAATTACACTGAGTAATCTATTTTCAAAAGCTTGTATATGTAAAGCTTGTTACCCAGCATTTTTAAAGTTACATTACTTTTTTCTTTTGGCAGACGCTTTTATCCAAAGCGACTTCAGATTCATCAAAACAAAAAAAGTATTTTCCCCTTAAAATCACAAGCACCTTTCACTAGATGTTTTATAAAAACGTACAAAATTAAATCAAAGGAAATAATTACTAATAATTATTTCAACAAAAGTTGTAGGCGTATCTGTTAACATTATTAATTCACAATTAACTTCCATAAACAATTGTATTAGCAATAATGAGCAGTAACAAATATTAATAAATGCTGAACAACATTGCTCATTGTTTGCTCATGTATAATCTAAAGTTATACAACCTTATTGAAAATTGTCTTCATTAACTCATTATGCAATTAATCTTTCATCCATATCGTCCTTAAATTAGAAGCAAAACATGAAAGCCTCTTTGGTCAGTTGTCCATCATGATTTGTTGCTGCCTGTCAAAATTGAAGAAACATTTTTCTCTAGTCTTCCTCTACAACTTGCGCCAAACCACTGTCATTCAACTGCAGCATGGAGGTCTTCTGTTATCCATGGCTCCCTTATGAAAGAAGTACACAAACAAATGTTCCATTTAATTTATGTATTTGTTAGGGATTATACAGAAAAAAATAATCTTAAAGGAGACATAAGAGATGCATATACCAGATAGCTCATTTTTGTCTGGAATCCCTGGGCAGGTCAAAAGTGTTGTGTTTTTGTTGGCATGTAGCATGTATAATAAATATACAATAAATTTCAAAAAATATGCTCATGTGCCCCTATTTGAAGCATAAAAACAAACATAAAAATAACATAAAAAAAGGACTGATTGTCCTGTTCTTTAACTGGTCCTGCACATCAATGAGGACATGTTTCTTGTGATAAATTAATTTACTGTAAGATACACAGAGAAAACATTCAACGAGAGTAAACAGAATATCCAACAGAATAAAAAAAGAAAATTTTAACTGCATAAAGAAAATAGCAATGTGAATAAATCCACAAATGGAATTAAGTCCAAATTACATTGTTTAAGGTAAAGACTTTACAGCTGTAAAATCAAAAGGTGTCTTAAACACCATGTAATAAAAACAGAATACAGAATAGAATATTACTAGAACATCATTAAGTTATTCATAGCAAGGATGTGATGGAGATCAGGAGATGCAGACAATCTTGACCTTTTTGATCACTTACATTACATTTACATTTATGCATTTAGCAGATGCTTTTATCCAAAGCGACTTACATTGCGTTATACTATACATTTGTTTCTAAGTAAGCAAGTGGGGGTAAGGTGCCTTGCTCAAGGGCACCTTAGCCATAACCCATCAGCTTCCATAATTGTTCTGGAGTGATCCTGCTGTCAACTTACTGCAACAAATTCTAACATAAAAACGTTTTTAATATTATTAAAACAAATATCTCATAAGGGAGCTTTACTTACATTATTGTTTTAAAGCAATGACTGACTACATTGCACAAGCAGTATTTCATCATGTTAACTTAAACACATTGTGTGTTTTCTGTAACTTTGATGAAGATGAGATGACATTTTATGACCAAATCATATCTTATAAAAAAGGGACTACCATTACATATACCTTTTTGCCACTGTATATGAACAAATACATCAAGACGTTCATAACTACAAGGAGGGGCAGTTACAAGGAGTGGCCCAGTGGTTACGGAGTCGGACTGGTGACCAGAAGGTTGCCGGTTCGATTCTCAGGGTAACAGCTGAGGTGCCCTTGAGCAAGGCACCTTACCCCCACTTGCTCCCTGGGTGCTGCAGTGATAGCTGCCCACTGCTCCGGGTGTATGTGTGTTAACGACTAGCAGTGCGTGTGTTCACTACTCACGGATAGGTTAAATGCAGAGGTCACATTTCTGGTATGGGTTACCATATCTCACAAATAGGTCACTTTCACAAATTAATTTGTCCCGTGTGGTTGTTTTAAGAACACTGGCAACAGCAGTGGAAATCGAAGCATGCATGTTTGCATTGCTGGCAATGAGGTACAGCTTTGTTATATGCCTGTATGGACATAATGGACATAATGCTCAATGCAGAAAAATGTAATTCAATTCAATTCAATTTTATTTATATAGCGCTTCCCACAATGAGCTTTGTTGCAAAGCCGGGATGTCAGGATGACATCTGTCTGGACCTGACGTAATCTCTCCCTACCTTGGAATGGACATCCCGAGGAGGGGGAGAGAAGAGACTCAATTAGCGTAGCTGCTGTTCTATATAATTTATTTGTTTTACAATTCATGCATTATGTGAAAGCTTGGCTGAAAAAATGTCTTTAATCTTGATTTAAATTGGGAGACTGTCAGACCCCTGAACAGTAACAGGAAGTCTATTCCAGAGTTTAGGCGCAACGTATGAAAAGGCTCTACCCCCTTTGGTAGATTTATTTATCCTAGGTGTTATTAAAAGTCTGCAGTTTTGAGATCTTAAAGAGCAAGCTGGGTTGTAGCGTGATAGAAGCTCTGTTATGTAGCTAGGAGCTAAACCGTTTAAGGCTTTATAAGTAATTAAAAGAACTTTAAACTCAATAACCCTAACCCTAACCTTAATGGGTAGCCAGTGTAAATGATAAGATTGGGGTTATGTGATCATATTTTCTGGACCTTGTAAGAACTCTGCCAGCCGCATTTTGAACTACAGATCTGGCCTTTAAAAATGAGCATTTTTTCGTGCAGGATCCTGAAGGCGATCATGCAGCTTGCCGCAGGACTGGTCTGAAATAAAAACTGTTACACATTTTCCACCAGGTGGCACATCGACTTGTTTTAGGCCTGTAGCACGTTGACGTACTGGATCAATCCAATACGTCATGGATGTTGTACTACGCATGCACCGTGGTGTATTTTGAAGACGTATGAGCAATAATGGCACGGATGAACAGAATATTTGTTATTGTACGTAGGCCTATATTAATGCTTACGTTGTCTTAGTTTAAGGTCAATAGTTTCTCTGAACATACGTGCAAAACGTTCAGTATATTGTTTATTAGGTTCACAGCTTTTATCACAAGATCTTAACTTTAGAAGCTAAATTTTGATGAATAGTATATAAACTATTATTAACATTAAATGATTATATTTCAATGTTAAGTAATATGCAATTATATAACGTATATAATTATGACGTGTTTAGTGTTGCATTGCACAGCCATGAAACATCTACCTTTACCAATGTTATACTATACAGTCAACATTTTTATAATAAAACGATATATTCATTGCATTTGAGTCATATGTACTGTTTAGTGGAAGCAAAAATTAGGCAATTATGTGTGAATTAAGAATTAAGAAACGCAGTAGGTTTTTTCATGATGTTGATTTTTTTAAACGTGGCAGGCGCAGCAAATGCGCGTCTTTATGAATGCGCAGAAACGCTTCATGATTCTTGTATCATTCGTTTCAGAAACTACTTGTTGAAAGGCTGGGTGGCTAGTGTAACGGGGGTGAGCGAGAGAGAGAGCTATGCAAGTAAACCATGCGTCATCATTTTTCACTAAAATGTGCTATTACTTGAAAAATGTTGGAGAAGTTATAATGGCAGGAGTCTTAACTCAGTTTATACCCTCCTCAGCAATTACTTTTTTTGAGCTGTGTGTTTAGGGTCATTGTTCTGAAAAAAACGGTGGTATTTTCCGAAGTTATCCCTAATATAAGGGGCTGCAGTTTCTTTAATAATAGCAGTTTCAAAGAAAGAACGATCCATGATCCCTTCGAAGATTGCAATAGGCCCCGGTCCTAGTCTTGATATTGCTCCCCACACATGAAGTTTCAGTGGATGTTTTGGTTTTGGTTTGGAGACAAAGATAAATATGTATAGACATAATTTACGTTTGTTTTGGATATCGAAGTTCTGATGTTTTTTTGGTTGGTTTTACATTTTACAACAGCTCTGAAATGCCTTTAAATGCATCATTAACAGCTAGTTACAAAACAAGTTTTAAAAAACCCAATTCTGCCCACATATTCACATGAAAAAGATACAGATTTAATTTGGTGTCAATGGTCATGAAGTGATTCACACCTGGGAAGATACAGACCCAACACCCAACTGGCAATCAGTGTGGAATGTTGTGAAATGGCTGCAACAAAGAATGTGAGACAATTTAAAGATTAAGAGTGGGTTGCAAATAAAGTAATGAATTGTGTTACATTGGTAGCAAAATGCGTGCTTAGCTATACAGTTAAATATATCCTGGCTATATATTTTAATTTGTTAAAAAAACAAAAACACTTTTTCAGTTTAGTGTGATGGTCTTTGTTGGTGTTCCAATAACACCTAAAGAATTAAAACAACATATTGTCTTCTTGTGCAAAATAAATTATTAGTGAAAATATGTCCCTTTCCTTTGTGCAGTCATTTATTCTATATATATACTTGACTTGTATAGAAAACATGCACATTGTGGCTTAGTTTCCTTTGTTGTTGCCTGTTTCTGTGATAAAATTGGTGAATGCTAAAGAAGACACTGATTATTTTGTAGACATCTGTTAAAAAATAAATCAACATGAAACAATTGGGTGAGTGTGAGGGAATAAAACAATAGGTAAGTCAGAGTTGTGTTAATATATTTAATGTTTTGTTTAGAACAAATTAAAATAAATATGATCAGGGCTCTGTCAGAGAACTCAAAACTGACCGAAACATGAGTTTTGAAAAGAAAGCTGCTTGAGACACAAGCCATCCTAGAAACATGAAATGAGTGTTAAAGTCATGTTTGCAACAGTTGTCAGTTTATTTGATCAGGGCTCTGACAGAAAACACTTAACTGACAGAAACATGAGTTTTGTAAAGAAAGCTGAATTCTGACAAACAATCCATCCTAGCAATTTGAAATGAGTGTTAAAGTCATGTTTTCAAGAGCTGTCAGTTTATTTGATCAGGGCTCTGTCAGAGAACACAAAATTGACAGAAACATGAGTTTTGTAAATAAAGCTGTATTCTGACACTCAAGCACTCCTAGGAACATGAAATGAGTGTTAAAGTCATTTTTGCAACAGTCATCAATTATTTGATCAGGGCTCTGTCAGAAAACACAAAAATGACAGGAACGTGAGTTTTGTGAAGAAAACTGTATTCTGACACACACGCCATCGTAGGAACAACAAATGAGTGTTAAAGTCATGTTTGCAACAGTTGTCAGTTAATTTGATCAGGGCTCTGTCAGAGAACTCAAAACTGACCGAAACATGAGTTTTGTAAAGAAAGCTGTATTCTGACACACAAGCACTCCTAGGAACATGAAATGAGTGTTAAAGTCATTTTTGCAACAGTCGTCAGTTTATTTGATCAGGGCTCTGTCAGAGAACTCAAAACTGACTGAAACATGAGGTTTGTAAAGAAAGCTGTATTCTGACAAACAAGCACTCCTAGGAACATGAAATGAGTGTTAAAGTCATTTTTGCAACAGTCGTCAGTTTATTTGATCCGGGCTCTGTCAGAAAACACAAAAATGACAGTAACGTGAGTTTTATGAAGAAAGCTGTATTCTGACACACAAGCCGTCCTAGAAACAACAAATGAGTGTTAAGGTCATATTTGCAAGAGTTGTCAGTTTATTTGATCAGGACTCTGTCAGAAAACACAAAACTGAAACTGACAGAAACCTGAGTTTTGTAAAGAAAACTGTATTTTGACACACAAGCCGTCCTAGGAACATGAAATGAGTGTTAAAGTCATGTTTTCATCAGTTCTCAGCTTTTTTGATCAGGGCAATGTCAGGAAACACAAATCTGACATGGACATGAACTTTGCAAAGAAAGCTGTATACTGACACACAAGCCAGCCTGGGAACATGATATGAGTGTTAAAGTCATGTTTTCATCAGTTCTCAGCTTTTTTTGATCAGGGCATTGTCAGGAAACTCAAACCTGACAAGAACGTGAGTTTTGCAAAGAAAGCTGTATTCTGACTTTCCAGAAACATGAACTGAGTGTTAAAGTCATGATTAGTTCTCAGCTTTTTTGATCAGGGCATTGTCAGGAAACTCAAACTTGACAAGAATGTTTTAAGGAATGATCCCTCAGCTATGAGTACCTTATTAAGGTACCTTAAAAAAGGCGGAAGCGCCCGAGCCGTGTGTCTCCCCAGAGAACGTAAACACAAAGACAAGATACTGACGCAATCCTGCCCACTAGATCATGAAAACAAGACATAAACGAGGAGGGCAGGATTGCGGAAGTATCCGGAGACGCGTGGCTAGGGCGGAGTTTGCCTTCGTCACGCGTCTCCACACAAAACACATGGGGTCTGTCATGATCCTGCCACTAGACTAGAAAATCATGTAAAAGGCAGGCAGAATCATGACAGAACCCCCCCCCCCCTTAAGGAACGACAACCTGGCGCTCCTCAAGGGGACAGGCAAGACAGGACTGACTGGGACAGAGACAAACACCAAATACATAACACTGAACAAATTAAGGGCAAAACAGATAATACAAAACATGGGTTGGGGTTGGATAATAAAAACAACATTAAATGGAAGGGGGGAGGAGTAACAAAAAGTCCAGGTGACGGGGGACATGACAACAGAGACACATGAGGAACAGTCTTGGGGGTGGAGAGTCTTAGGGGCTCTCTGGACCCGTGTCCGGGGTGTATGTGATGCCTCTGGAGAAATACCGGCTGGAGGGCCGGTGCTGAGACCTGGGAGGCCGTCTGAGAGGCCGGCGCGGAGACCTGATGCGGAGTCCCAGGACGTCCGTCTTCCGCGTTTCCCGCGAAGGGGGGCGGGCTCGGGTGAGGCCCCGGGAGCTGTGGTGGAAGGAGTAAAGTCCCCCAGGGCTGCCACTGCCAAGAGACTGTTAAAGTCATATTTTCATCAGTTCTCAGCTTTTTTGATCAGGGCATTGTCAGGAAACTCAAATCTGACAAAGGACATGAGTTTTGCTAAGATGTAATTTGACACACAAGCCATCCTGGGAACATGAAATGAGTGTTAAAGTCACGTTTTCAATAGTTCTCAGCTTTTTTGATCAGGGTATTATCAGGAGACTCAAATCTGACACGAACATGAGTTTTGCAAAGAAAGATGTATTCTGACACACAAGCCATCCCAGAAACCTGAAATGAGTGTTAAAGTCATGTTTTCAACAGTTCTCAGCTTTTTTGGTCAGGGCTTTGTGAAGAAACTCAAACCTGACTAGAACGTGAATTTTGCAAAAAAAAAGCTGTATTCTGACATCCCAGGAACATGAAAGGAGTGTTAAAGTCATGTTTTCGACAGTTGTCAGTGAATTTAATTAGGGCTCTGTCAGAGAACTCAAAACTGACCGAAACATGAGTTTTGAAAAGAAAGCTGTATTTTGACATCCCAGGAACATGAAATGCATGTAAAACTCATGTTTTCATCAGTTCTCAGCTCGTTTGACTAGAATGTGGGTTTTGCAAAGAAAGCTGAGTTCTGACACACAAGCCATCCCAGAAACCTGAAATGAGTGTTAAAGTCATGTTTTCAACAGTTCTCAGCTTTTTTGATCATTGCCCTGTCAGGAAGCTAAAATCTGACAAGAACGTTAGTTTTGCAAAGAAAGCTGTATTCTGACATCCTAGGACCATGAAATGAGTGTTAAAGTCATGTTTTTACCAGTTCTCAGCTTTTTTGATCAGGGCATTGTAAGGAAAATCAAATCTGACAAGAATGTGAGTTCTGCAAAGAAAAAAGTATTCTGACATCTCAGAAACAAGAAATGAGTGTTAAAGTCATGTCTTCATCAGTTCTCAGCTTCTTTAATCACTGCCTTGTCAGGAAACTCAAATCTGACTAGAAAGTTAGATTTGCAAAGAAAGCTGAATTCTGACATCCCAGAAAAATGAAATGAGTGTTAAAGTCATGTTTTCATCAGTTCTCAGCTTTTTTCAGTAGAATGTGAGTTTTGCAAAGAAAGCTGTGTTCTCACATCCCAGAAAAATGAAATGAGTGTTAAAGTCATGTTTTCAATAGTTCTCAGCTTTTTTGATCAAGGCATTGTCAGGAAAGTTAAATCTGACAAGAATGTGAGTTTTGAAAAGAAAGCTGTATTCTGACATCCCAGGAACATGAAATGAGTCTTAAAGTCATTTCTTCATTATTTCTCAGATATTTTGACTGGAACATGAGTTTTACAAAGAAAGCTGTATGCTGACACACAAGCCATCCCAGGAACATGAAATGAGTCTTAATGTCATGTTTTCATCAGTTCTCAGCTTTTTTCAGTAGAATGTGAGTTTTGCAAAGAAAGCTGTGTTCTGACACACAAGCCGACCTGGGAACAACAAATGAGTGTTAAAGTCATGTTTTCATCAGTTCTCAGCTTTTTTGATCACTGCCTTGTCAGGAAACTCAAATCTGACAGGAATGTGAGTTTTGCAAAGAAAGCTGTATTCTGACCACCAAGGAGCATGAAATGAGTTTTAAAGTCATGTTTTCAACAGTTCTCAGCTTTTTTGATCAGAGCATTGTCAGGAAACTCAAATCTGACAGGAATGTGAGTTTTGCCATGAAAGCTGTATTCTGACATCCTTGAAACATGAAATGAGTGTTAAAGTCATGTTTTCATCGGTTCTCAAGTTTTTTTGATCAGGGCATTGTCAGGAAACTCAAATCTGACAACAACGTGAGATTTGAAAAGAAAGCTGTATTCTGACATCCCAGGAGCATGAGATGAGTGTTAAAGTCATGTTTTCATTAATTCTCAGCTTTTTTGATTAGGGCATTGTCAGGAAACTCAAATCTGATAGGAATGTAAGTTTTGCAAAGAAAGCTGTATTCTGCCATCCCAGGAGCATGAAATTAATGTTAAAGTAATGTTTTCATCAGTTCTCAGCTTCTTTACTCACTGCCTTGTCAGGAAACTCAAATATGACGAGAATATGAGTTTTGAAAAGAAAGCTGTATTCTGACATCCCAGGAGCATGAAATTAATGTTAAAGTAATGTTTTCAACAGTTCTCAGCTTTTTGATCACTGCCTTATCCGGAAACTCAAATCTGACTAGAATGTTATTTTGCAAAGAAAGCTGTATTCTGACCTCCCAGGAGCATGAAATGAGTTTTAAAGTCATGTTTTCATCAGTTCTCAGCTTCTTTCATCAGGGCATTGTCAGGAAACTCAAATCTGACAAGAACGTGAGATTTGATAAGAAAGCTGTATTCTGACATCCCAGGAACATGAAATGAGTGTTAAAGTCATATTTTCATCGGTTCTCAGCTTTTTTGATCAGGGCATTGTCAGGAAACTCAAATCTGACTAGAACATGAGTTTTGAAAAGAATGCTGGATTCTGATCTCCCAGGAGCATGAAATGAGTCAGATTTGAGTTTCCTGACAATGCATGATTAAAGATGCATTGTCCCAATGCATGGGCAGTCGTGGCCCAGTGGTTAGAGCGTTGGACTCATGATCAGAAGGTTGCTGGTTCGATTCTCAGGTCTGGCGGGTAACGGCTGAGGTGCCCTTGAGCAAGGCACCTAACCCCCACTTGCTTACTATACAAAATGTGCAAATGTATAGTACAATGTAATGTAAGTCGCTTTGGATAAAAGCGTCTGCCAAATGCGTAAATCTAAATGTGTAAATGTAAAGAAACTGAGAACTGATGAAAACATGACTTTAACACTCATTTCATGCTCCTTGGTGGTCAGAATACAGCTTTCTTTGCAAAACTGACATTCTTGTCAGATTTGAGTTTCCTGACAATGCCCTGATCAAAAAAGCTGAGAACGGTTGAAATCATGACTTTAACACTCATTTCATGTTTCTGGGATGTCAGAAAACAGCTTTCTTTGCAAAACTAACATTCTTGTCAGATATGAGTCTCCTGACAATGCCTTGATCAAAAAAGCTGAGAACCGATGAAAATATGACTTTAACACTCATTTCATGTTTCTAGGATGTCAGAATACAGATTTCTTTGCAAAACTCACATTCCTGTCAGATTTGAGTTTCCTGACAATGCCCTCATCAAAAAAGCTGAGCTCATTTCATGCTCCTGGGAGGTCTGAATACAGCTTTCTTTTCAAAACTCACGTTCTAGTCAGATTTGAGTTTCCTGACAATGCCCTGATCAAAAAAGCTGAGAACTGTTGAAATCATGACTTTAACACTCATTTCATGCTCCTGGGAGATCAGAATACAGCTTTCTTTGCAAAACTGACATTCTTGTCAGATTTGAGTTTCCTGACAATGCCCTGATCAAAAAAGTTGAGGACTGATGAAAACTTGACTTTAACACTCATTTCATGCTCCTGGGAGGTCAGAATACAGCTTTCTTTTAAAAACTCACGTTCTTGTCAGATTTGAGTTTCCAGACAATGCCCTCATCATAAAAGCTGAGAACCTATGAAAACATGACTTTAAGACACATTTCATGCTCCTGGGAGGTGAGAATTCAGCTTTCTTTGCAAAACTCACATTCTTATCAGATTTGTGTTTCCTTACAATGCCCTGATCAAAGAAGATGAGAACTGTTGAAAACATGACTTTAACGCTCATTTCATGCTCCTGGGATGTCAGAATACAGCTTTCTTTACAAGACTCGTGTCCTAGTCAGATTTGAGTTTCCTGACAATACTCTTATCCAAAAAGCTGAGAACCGATGAAAACATGACTTCATAACTAATTTCATGCTCCTGGGATGTCAGAATACAGCTTTCTTTTCAAAACTCACGTTCTAGTAAGATTTGAGTTTCCTGACAATGCTCTGATCAAAAAAGCTGAGAACTGTTGAAAACATGACTTTAACAATAATTTCATGCTCCTGGGATGTCAGAATACAGCTTTCTTTTCAAAACTGACATTCTTGTCAGATTTTAGTTTCCTGACAATGCCCTGATCAAAAAAGCTGAGAACCGATGAAAACATGACTTTAACACTCATTTCATGCTCCTGGGAGGTCAGAATACAGCTTTCTTTGCAAAACTGACATTCTTGTCAGATTTGAGTTTCCTGACAATGCCCTGATCAAAAAAGCTGAGAACGGTTGAAATCATGACTTTAACACTCATTTCATGTTTCTGGGATGTCAGAAAACAAATTTCTTTGCAAAACTAACATTCTTGTCAGATTTGAGTCTCCTGACAATGCCATGACCAAAGAAGCTGAGAACTAATGAAAACATGACTTTAACACTCATTTCATGCTCCTGGGATGTCAGAATACAGCTTTCTTTGCAAAACTAATGTTGTCGTCAGATTTTAGTTTCCTGACAATGCTCTGATCAAAAAAGCTGAGAACTGTTGAAAACATAACTTTAACACTTATTTCATGCTCCTGGGATGTCAGAATACAGCTTTCTTTTCAAAACTCACATTCTTGTCAGATTTGAGTTTCCTGACAATAGCCTGATTAAAGAAGCTGAGAACTGATGAAAACATGACTTTAACACTCATTTCATGCTCCTAGGATGTCAGAATACAGCTTTCTTTTCAAATATCACTTTCTTGTCAGATTTGAGTTTCTGACAATGCCCTTATCAAAAAAGCTGAGAACCTATGAAAACATGACTTTAAGACACATTTCATGCTCCTGGGAGGTGAGAATTCAGCTTTCTTTGCAAAACTCACATTCTTATCAGATTTGTGTTTCCTTACAATGCCCTGATCAAAGAAGATGAGAACTGTTGACAACATGACTTTAACGCTCATTTCATGCTCCTGGGATGTCAGAATACAGCTTTCTTTACAAGACTCGTGTCCTAGTCAGATTTGAGTTTCCTGACAATACTCTTATCCAAAAAGCTGAGAACCGATGAAAACATGACTTCATAACTAATTTCATGCTCCTGGGATGTCAGAATACAGCTTTCTTTTCAAATCTCAAGTTCTTGTCACATTTGAGTTTCCTAATATGACTTAATCAAAAAAGCTGAGAACTGATGAAAACATGACTTTAACACTCATTTCATGTTTCTAGGATGTCAAAATACAGCTTTCTTTGCAAAACTAACATTCTTGTCAGATTTGAGTTTCCTGACAATGCCCCGATCAAAAAAGCTGAGAACCGATAAAAACATGTCTTTGACACTCATTTCATGTTTCTAGGATGTCAGAATACAGCTTTCTTTGCAAAACTGACATTCTTGTCAGATTTGAGTTTCCTGACAATGCCCTGATCAAAAAAGCTGAGAACTAATGAAAACATGACTTTAACACTCATTTTATGCTCCTAGGATGTCAGAATACAGCTTTCTTTGCAAAAGTCACATTCTTGTCAGAATAAAGTTTAATTGCAATGCCCTAATCAAAAAAGCTGAGAGCTGATGAAAACATGACTTTAACACTCATTTTATGTTTCTGGGATGTCATAAAACAGCTTTCTTTGCAAAACTAACATTCTTGTCAGATTTGAGTTTCCTGACAATGCCCTGATCAAAAAAGCTGAGAACCTATGAAAACATGACTTTAAGACACATTTCATGCTCCTGGGAGGTGAGAATTCAGCTTTCTTTGCAAAACTCACATTCTTATCAGATTTGTGTTTCCTTACAATGCCCTGATCAAAGAAGATGAGAACTGTTGAAAACATGACTTTAACGCTCATTTCATGCTCCTGGGATGTCAGAATACAGCTTTCTTTACAAGACTCGTGTCCTAGTCAGATTTGAGTTTCCTGACAATACTCTTATCCAAAAAGCTGAGAACCGATGAAAACATGACTTCATAACTAATTTCATGCTCCTGGGATGTCAGAATACAGCTTTCTTTTCAAAACTCACGTTCTAGTCAGATTTGAGTTTCCTGACAATGCTCTTGATCAAAGAAGATGAGAACTAATGAAAACATGACTTTAACAATAATATCATGCTCCTAGGATGTCAGAATACAGCTTTCTTTTCAAATCTAACGTTCTTGTCAGATTTGAGTTTCCTTACGATGACTTAATCAAAAAAGCTGAGAACTGATGAAAACATGACTTTAACACTCATTTCATGTTTCTAGGATGTCAAAATACAGCTTTCTTTGCAAAACTAACATTCTTGTCAGATTTGAGTTTCCTGACGATGCCCTGATCAAAAAGCTGAGAACTGATGAAAACATGACTTTAACACTCATTTCATGTTTCTATGATGTCAGAATACAGCTTTCTTTTTCAAAACTCACTTTCATGTCAGATTTGAGTTTCCTGACAATGCCCTGATCAAAGACGCTGAGAACTGATGAAAACATGACTTTAACACTCATTTCATGCTCCTGGGATGTCAGAATACAGATTTCTTTGCAAAACTAAATTTGTAGTAAGATTTGAGTTTCCTGACAATGCTCTGATCAAAAAAGCTGAGAACTGTTGAAAACATGACTTTAACAATAATTTCATGCTCCTGGGATGTCAGAATACAGCTTTCTTTTCAAAACTGACATTCTTGTCAGATTTGAGTTTCCTGACAATGCCCTGATCAAAAAAGCTGAGAACCGATGAAAACATGACTTTAACACTTATTTCATGCTCCTGGGATGTCAGAATACAGCTTTCTTTTCAAATCTCAAGTTCTTGTCACATTTGAGTTTCCTTACGATGACTTAATCAAAAAAGCTGAGAACTGATGAAAACATGACTTTAACACTCATTTCATGTTTCTAGGATGTCAAAATACAGCTTTCTTTGCAAAACTAACATTCTTGTCAGATTTGAGTTTCCTGACAATGCCCCGATCAAAAAAGCTGAGAACCGATAAAAACATGTCTTTGACACTCATTTCATGTTTCTAGGATGTCAGAATACAGCTTTCTTTGCAAAACTGACATTCTTGTCAGATTTGAGTTTCCTGACAATGCCCTGATCAAAAAAGCTGAGAACTAATGAAAACATGACTTTAACACTCATTTTATGCTCCTAGGATGTCAGAATACAGCTTTCTTTGCAAAAGTCACATTCTTGTCAGAATAAAGTTTAATTGCAATGCCCTAATCAAAAAAGCTGAGAGCTGATGAAAACATGACTTTAACACTCATTTTATGTTTCTGGGATGTCATAAAACAGCTTTCTTTGCAAAACTAACATTCTTGTCAGATTTGAGTTTCCTGACAATGCCCTGATCAAAAAAGCTGAGAACTGATGAAAAAAATACTTTAACACTCATTTCATGCTCTTGGGATGTCAGAAAACAGCTTTCTTTGCAATAATAACATTCTTGTCAGATTTGAGTTTCCTGACAATTCCCTGATCAAAAAAGCTGAGAACTGATGAAAAAATGACTTTAACACACATTTCATGCTCCTGGGATGTCAGAATACAGCTTTCTTTGCAAAACTAACATTCTTGTCAGATTTGAGTTTCCTGACAAGGCACTGAGTAAAGAAGCTGAGAACTGTTGAAAACATGACTTTAACACTCATTACATGTTTCTGGGATGTCAGAAAACAGCTTTCTTTGCAAAACTAACATTCTTGTCAGATTTGAGTTTCCTGACAATGCTCTGATCAAAAAAGCTGAGAACTGTTGAAAACATGACTTTAACACTCATTTCTTGTTTCTGGGATGTCGGAATACAGCTTTCTTTGCAAAACTAACATTCTTGTCAGATTTGAGTTTCCTGACAATGCCCTGAACAAAAATCTGAGAACTGTTGAAAACATGACTTTAACACTCATTTCATGCCCCTGGGATGTCAGAAAACAGCTTTCTTTGCAAAGCTCACATTCCTGTCAGATTTGAGTTTCCTGACAATGCCCTGATCAAAAAAGCTGAGAACTGATGAAAACATGACTTTATCACTCATTTTATGATCCTAGGATGTCAGAATACAGCTTTCTTTGCAAAAGTCACATTCTTGTCAGAATAAAGTTTAATTGCAATGCCCTAATCAAAAAAGCTGAGAGCTGATGAAAACATGACTTTAACACTCATTTGATGCTCCTGGGAGGTCAGAATACAGCTTTCTTTGCAAAACTGACATTCTTGTCAGATTTGAGTTTCCTGACAATGCCCTGATCAAAAAAGCTGAGAACTGTTGAAAACATGACTTTAACACTCATTTCATGCCCCTGGGATGTCAGAAAACAGCTTTCTTTGCAAAACTAACATTCTTGTCAGATTTGAGTTTCCTGAAAATGCCCTGTTCAAAAAAGCTGAGAACTGATGAAAACATGACTTTAACACTCATTTGATGCTCCTGGGAGGTCAGAATACAGCTATCTTTGCAAAACTGACATTCTTGTCAGATTTGAGTTTCCTGACAATGCCCTGATCAAAAAAGCTGAGTACTGTTGAAAACATGACTTTAACACTCATTTTATGTTTCTGGGATGTCATAAAACGTCTCAGGTTACGACTGTAACCATTGTTCCCTGAGATAGGGAACGAGACACTGCGTCAAGGATTTGACTCTATGGGGAACGCCAGCAGCGTGACACGCGTGAAATAATGAATGAAACTAACTCGCGATTTATAGTCGCGAGGCGATGACGTCACTGATGACGCCGGTGACGTCACGAGTGACGCGAATACCGGAAGGTATAAATAGATCGCGGAAACAGCGCAAATCAGCTTCTGCAACAAAAATGAAGCAAAAGCTACAGGCACAAGGAGTATGGCAAAGAGACGCAGTGTCTCGTTCCCTATCTCAGGGAACAATGGTTACAGTCGTAACCTGAGACGTTCCCTTTCGAGGGAACTCTACACTGCGTCAAGGATTTGACTCTATGGGGAACGAAATGCCCACTACGCCATAGTAAGTTGTGACTGTCCTGTTGTGAAGGTGTCTACGCACATCTTAGGACATCAGGACTTGGATCCAGGTAAGAATGAAAGGTCTAGATTGTAGTACCTTATAAATGTGTGCGGGGAAGACCAGCCCGCAGCATCACAAATATCCTGCATAGATGCCCCCAACATAAGGGCCTGCGAAGAGGCCATACTCCTAGTAGAATGTGCCTTGACTCTTAGAGGTGAAGGCATACTGCGCACCTCATAAGCTAAGGAAATTGCCTCCACGATCCATCTACTGATGGTCTGCTTAGAGGCCGGCTGACCTCTCCCTCGAGGTCCAAAACAGACCAACAATTGGTCAGACTTCCTCCACAGAGAAGACCTTCTGATATACTCCTGCAATGCCCTGACCGGGCATAATAGATGCAATCTTTGGTGATCCGCCAGCTCATGAGGTGGAGGGTAAAAGCCTGCAGAACTAGAGTCCTGGCAACCGCAGTAGGCACCTTAGGGATATAACCCGGCCTAGGGTGCAAAACGGCCTTGATCTTCCCTGGGGCGAACTCCAAACATGGAGGAGAAGCTGAAAAAGCCTGTAGATCACCTACTCTCCTCAGAGAAGTAATGGCAAGCAAGAAGGCTAACTTGTAAGACAAAAGTTTGTCAGAGCTGGCCTCAATAGGCTCAAAGGGTGCCTGAGAAATTCCTTCTAAAACTATAGCTAGATCCCACGTGGGAACTCTAGCCTGAGAAGGGGGTCTCATTCTCAAGGTTCCACGCAGGAATCGAACGACCAAGGGGTGCCTCCACTGACCCTTGGGGCAGAGGGGAGTGAAACGCAGAGATAGCTGCCGTATATACCTTGATAGTTGAAGGTGCAAGACCTGTAGAAAAAACGGTCTTGAAGAAATTCCAGTACTGAAGCCAATGGGCAGTACACTGGGTCCAAACCCCTTTCGTTACACCATAAGGTGAACAATCTCCACTTCAAGGCATAAAGTTTCCTGGTGGAAGGAGCTCTAGAATTCAGGATGGTTCCAACACCTCAGTTGACAGACCTTGATTTAACAAATCACCCCCCTCAGTGGAAAAACCCACAGTTTCCAAAGTTCTGGGCAGGGGTGATATATCGTGCCCCCGGCTTGAGTCAGCAGGTCCCTCCTGAGGGGAATCTCCCATGGCTGACCCGCCAGGAGGATTTAGCAGATCCGAAAACCATATTCGGGCTGGCCAATAAGGGGCTATTAGTAAGAGACTGATCCCTTCTTGTCGAACCCTCTCTAGAACTCCCGGGAGCAGAGCAACTGGGGGAAAAGCATACAGACGTTGCCTCGGCCACGTCTGTACCATAGCGTCCAGTCCAATGGGGCTGGATGAGTTAGAGAAAACCACAGAGGGCAATGAGACGTCTCTTGGGACGCAAAGAGATCGATTTCGGCACGGCCAAATCTTTCCCAAATCTGCTCCACCACCTCGGGGTGGAGTCTCCATTCCCCGGGCCTCAGCCCCTGTCTTGACAGCATGTCTGCTCCCACATTCTGGACTCCAGGAATGTACATCGCCCTCAGCGATAAAAACTTCTCCTGGCCCAGAGGAGAACCTGGTGTGCCAGTCTGCAAAGAGGGCGCGACCTCAGGCCCCCCTGATGATTTATGTAAGAGACCACGGTCGTGTTGTCTGTTCTCACCAGAACATGATTGTCTCTGAGGACTGGGAGGAAGGTCTTTAGTGCTCGTACTACAGCTAACATCTCCAGGCAATTTATGTGCCAATGGAGATGCTGCTCTCTCCACAGCCCACTGGCTGAGCGACCTTCTACTATTGCCCCCCAGCCTGTGAGGGACGCATCCGTCGTCACTATCTTCCTGTGACATTGCGCCCCCAATTTCAATCCCTGGTTCAGGAACCAAGGTTTCTTCCATATGCTTAGGGAACGAAGGCATCTGCGCGTAACCCTGATCATACGAAATGGGTTGCCCCTCGGGGAAAACCCTTTGCTTTTTAGCCACACACTGTAAGGGTCTCATATGTAGGAGGCCAAAAGGAATCACGTTGGACGCTGCTGCCATTAGACCCAGTATTCTCTGAAATACTTGACAGTGTAGGCATGACCTAATTTGATCCCGGACAACGCTGTCAGGATCGACTCGACACGTGCAGGAGACAGCTGTGCCTGCATCGTGACCGAATTCCATACTACCCCAAGAAATATAATCCTCTGCTGGGGAGTTAGATTGCTCTTCTTGGCATTGAGCCGTAACCCAGGCGCTTCATATAGCTGAGGACGACATCTCGATGTCGAACCGCCATTTCTCGAGACTGAGCTAACACTAACCAGTCGTCTATGTAATTTAGTATGCGAATCCCCTGAAGTCTCAGTGGAGCAAGGGCTGAATCCATACATTTTGTGAAGGCGTGGGGAGAGAGCTAGGCCGAATGGAAGAACTCGATATTGGTAAGCTTTGCCCCGAAAGCGAACCTGAGAAACTTCCGATGCTGAGGGAGGATGGATATGTGAAAGTACGCGTCTTTCAAATCTATCGTAGTGAACCAATCTCCTGATCTGATTCCAGCCACAATAATAGGAACAGTGAGCATCTTGAATTTGTAACTCCTCAGAGATTTGTTGAGATGTCTCAGGTCCAAAATGGGCCTCAGCCCTCCATCCTCTTCGGCACTATGAAGTACCGCTGTAAAAACCCGTTGACTCTCTTGGGGGGAAACACACTCTATGGCCCCTTTTTCCAAAAGAGACAACAGTTCCTTTTCTAACACCCGAGCTTGTTTGGGATCCACCTCGGTGTAAAAAATCCCTCTGAATTTGGGGGACGGACAGCGAAACTGAATCCTGTAACCCTTCTCTATTGTGCCGAGGAGCCATTGCGTGAGATTTGGAATATTTCTCCACTCGTGGAGGAAGTTCACTAAGGGAGTCAGCCTCTCGACACTGACCTCGGGTGTATGAAGTTCGATGCCCTGAAGCATTTGAACGGCAGGGGATAGTCGACTTGCTACATTCTCGCTCACGTGCACTAGATCTACAGCGTTTTCGGGTAGACTCTGTGCTATGAAACTCGTATGTCCCGAAGCGTCATAGACGGCGGGGTAACGTATGGTTTTCAGTGGGCTTCTTGAGGGGTAAGACTCATCAGACCTCCAAGAGGGGCACCCTCTGATGCCCTGCCACCCTGTCAGGGCTTCTTGGCAGCAGCTTTCGATTTGAGACTATAATGATCTCAAATCAGGTTTAGTCTGGTTGTAAGGGATTCGAGGTGCTGCCTGGACCCCCAAGCTCTCTGAGGGGGGGCACGGGTAGCAACACTCTGCTTCTGCTGCTGCCTGTATGAGGAGCTTGTGGAGGCTGGGGCTGCCCTCGGGTACAGGCCCTGGGGTAAGAGCGGCGAGGAATATACTTATGAAAAGCGTCTGCTTGGCGCTTCGCCTCTTGGTACCGGTCCACCACAACGTTGACCGTGTCACCAAAGAGGCCTTTAGATATCAGCGGTGCATCAAGAAGCACAGACTTATCTTTATCTTGATGCCCGAGAGGTTCAACCATAAGTGCCTCTCCGTGGCAACCAGTGCTGAATAGAGCGCCCAATTGATTGGGCTGTCTCTTTGGTACCTCTAAGAGTCAGATCTGCCACCGTCCTGAGCTCAGACAGTAGCCCAGGATCTAGGACCTCGCCCTCCTTGATATCCCCAACAAGTCGGCCTGGTATGCCTGCAAAAGGACCCATGGTGTGCAGACATGAGCCAGCCCGACCTGCAGCCATATATGCCTTGCCCACCCAAACTGGATGTGACACGACATGGTTTGGAGGGCAATGTCGGGGGTTTCAGGGATGATGCGGCCTCTGGTGAAAGATAAGTAGCCAGAGTCTCCTACACCTTTAGGCTCATCCCATAGCCTTTGTCTCTAGCCCCTAAAACTGTAGAGAAGCTAGCAGATGTGGTGGCTATCCTTGAGGAGTATGGTCTATTCCATGATTTAGACACCTCCTCATGTAAATCAGGAAAGAATGGTAACCCCCGACGCTGAGGCTGTACCCGTTTCTTAAGAAACCTTCATCCAGCTACTAGTGGGCTTAATCTCTGGCAGGTCTAATGGCAGTCAACATTAAGTTTGGCTACCGCCCGGGGGTAACAACCTCCAAAAGCTCCTCGTATGCAGGGGAAAAGAGGAGTTTCTCGAAAATCTTCCATTTCCCCTATATGAATACTAACACCCTCTAGGTCCTCGAAACTAGAGCAGTGCATTGGGCTCTCGGAGGGAGCGGGAGAAGCCGCCATGCGGGCTCCCGAATCCCTTCCAAGAGCATTAAGACCAGGGGGCTGAGAAGAGGCCGAAGCCGTCTCAGCACCCTCCGCAAGCTCCATCTGTGAGCCCCATGATCTGGACGCCGGGCCGCCTCGACGGAAGCGGGTCCCGAACCATGAGGCTTTATAATTTTGCCTGACTCATCAAACAAAGCTGCCCGGGAGTGGAGTGTTCTGAGCGGTAGCCACAAACAATGTTCGCAGGCACCTCCCTCAAGAGCTGCCCTAGCATGCTCCACTCCCAAACATTCTACACATAGCTCATGTGTATCCCCACTCGTGATGTAGCGAGGGCAGGGAGTAACACATGGCTTATAAAACTTGTTAGAACTCATAGCTAAACTTATCCACAGACAACTTTAGACAAGAGACACACATTCACTACACAGAGCGCTTTGCTGAAATGGCAGAAGCTGATTTGCGCTGTTTCCGCGATCTATTTATACCTTCCGGTATTCGCGTCACTCGTGACGTCACCGGCGTCATCAGTGACGTCATCGCCTCGCGACTATAAATCGCGAGTTAGTTTCATTCATTATTTCACGCGTGTCACGCTGCTGGCGTTCCCCATAGAGTCAAATCCTTGACGCAGTGTAGAGTTCCCTCGAAAGGGAACAGCTTTCTTTGCAAAACTAACATTCTTGTCAGATTTGAGTTTCCTGACAATGCTCTGATCAAAAAAGCTGAGAACTGTTGAAAACATGACTTTAACACTCATTTCTTGTTTCTGGGATGTCAGAATACATCTTTCTTTGCAAAACTAACATTCTTGTCAGATTTGAGTTTCCTGACAATGCCCTGATCAAAAAAGCTGAGAACTGATGAAAACATGACTTTAACCCTCATTCATGCTCCTGTGTGTCAGAGAATACAGCTTTCTTTGCAAAACTGACATCATTCTTGTCAGATTTAAGTTTCCTGACAATGCCCTAATCAAAAAGCTGAGAATTATTGAAAACATGACATTAACACTCATGTCATGTTTCTGGGATGTCAGAAAACAGCGTTTTTTTGCAAAAACTCACATTCTGTCAGATTTGAGTTTCCTGACAATGCCCTGATCAAAAAAGCTGAGAACTGATGAAAACATGACTTTAACACTCATTTTATGCTCCTAGGATGTCAGAATACAGCTTTCTTTGCAAATCTCACGTTCTTGTCAGATTTGAGTTTCCTGACAATGCTCTGATCAAAAAAGCTGAGAACTGTTGAAAACATGACTTTAACCCTCATTTCATGCTCCTGGGTGGTCAGAATACAGCTTTCTTTGCAAAGCTCACATTCCTGTCAGATTTGAGTTTCCGGACAAGGCAATGAGTAAAGAAGCTTAGAACAGTTGAAAACATGACTTTAACACTCATTACAAGTTTCTGGGATGTCAGAAAACAGCTTTCATTGCAAAACTAACATTCTTGTCAGATTTGAGTTTCCTGACAATGCTCTGATCAAAAAAGCTGAGAACTGTTGAAAACATGACTTTAACACTCATTTCATGCCCCTGGGATGTCAGAAAACAGCTTTCTTTGCAAAACTAACATTCTTGTCAGATTTGAGTTTCCTGAAAATGCCCTGTTCAAAAAAGCTGAGAACTGATGAAAAAATTACTTTAACACTCATTTCTTGTTTCTGGGATGTCTGAAAACAGCTTTCTTTGCAAAACTAACATTCTTGTCAGATTTGAGTTTCCTGACAATGCCCTGATCAAAAAAGCTGAGAACTGATGAAAACATGACTTTAACACTCATTTCATGCTCCTGGGATGTCAGAATACAGCAGCTTCTTTGCAAAACTAACATTCTTGTCAGATTTGAGTTTCCTGACAATGCCCTGATCAAAAAAGCTGAGAACTGTTGAAAACATGACTTTAACACTCATTTCATGTTTCTGGGATGTCAGAAACAGCTTTCTTTGCAAAACTAACATTCTTGTCAGATTTGAGTTTCCTGACAAAGCACTGAGTAAAGAAGCTGAGAACTGTTGAAAAAATGACTTTAACACTCATTACATGTTGGGATGTCAGAAAACAGCTTTCTTTGCAAAACTAACATTCTTGTCAGATTTGAGTTTCTGACAATGCTCTGATCAAAAAAGCTGAGAAACTGTGAAAACATGACTTTAACACTCATTTCATGTTTCTGGGATGTCAGAATACAGCTTTCTTTGCAAAACTAACATTCTTGTCAGATTTGAGTTTCCTGACAATGCCCTGATCAAAAAAGCTGAGAACTGATGAAAACATGACTTTAACCTCATTTCATGCTCCTGGGGATGTCAGAAAACAGCTTTCTTTGCAAAACTAACATTCTTGTCAGATTTGAGTTTCCTGACAATGCCCTATGATCAAAAAAGCTGAGAATTAATGAAAACATGACATTAACACTCATTTCATGTTTCTGGGATGTCAGAAAACAGCTTTCTTTGCAAAATTAACATTCTTGTCAGATTTGAGTTTCCTGACAATGCCCTGATCAAAAAAGCTGAGAACTGATGAAAACATGACTTTAACCCTCATTTCATGCTCCTGTGTGGTCAGAATACAGCTTTCTTTGCAAAACTGACATTCTTGTCAGATTTAAGTTTCGTGACAATGCCCTAATCAAAAAAGCTGAGAATTATTGAAAACATGACATTAACACTCATGTCATGTTTCTGGGATGTCAGAAAACAGCGTTTTTTTGCAAAACTCACATTCCTGTCAGATTTGAGTTTCCTGACAATGCCCTGATCAAAAAAGCTGAGAACTGATGAAAACATGACTTTAACACTCATTTTATGCTCCTAGGATGTCAGAATACAGCTTTCTTTGCAAATCTCACGTTCTTGTCAGATTTGAGTTTCCTGACAATGCTCTGATCAAAAAAGCTGAGAACTGTTGAAAACATGACTTTAACACTCATTCATGCTCCTGGGTGTCAGAATACAGCTTTCTTTGCAAAGCTCACATTCCTGTCAGATTTGAGTTTCCGACAAGGCAATGAGTAAAGAGAGAAGTGAAACAGTTGAAAACATGACTTTAACACTCATTACATGTTCTGGGATGTCAGAAAAACAGCTTTCTTTGCAAAACTAACATTCTTGTCAGATTTGAGTTTCCTGACAATGCTCTGATCAAAAAAGCTGAGAACTGTTGAAAACATGACTTTAACACTCATTTCATGCCCCTGGGATGTCAGAAAACAGCTTTCTTTGCAAAACAATTCTTGTCAGATTTGAGTTTCCTGACAATGCCCTGATCAAAAAAGCTGAGAACTGATGAAAACATGACTTTAACACTCATTTCATGTTTCTGGGATGTCAGAAAACAGCTTTCTTTGCAAAACTAACATTCTTGTCAGATTTGAGTTTCCTGACAATGCCCTGATCAAAAAAGCTGAGAACTGATGAAAACATGACTTTAACACTCATTTCATGCTCTGGGATGTCAGAATACAGCTTTCTTTGCAAAACTGACATTCTTGTCAGATTTGAGTTCCTGACAATGCCCTGATCAAAAAAGCTGAGAACTGTTGAAAACATGACTTTAACACTCATTTCATGTTTCTGGGATGTCAGAAACAGCTTTCTTTGCAAAACTAACATTCTTGTCAGATTTGAGTTTCCTGACAATGCCCTGATAAAAAAGCTGAGAACTGTTGAAAACATGACTTTAACACTCATTTCATGTTTCTGGGATGTCAGAAAACAGCTTTCTTTGCAAAATAACATTCTTGTCAGATTTGAGTTTCCTGACAATGCCCTGATCAAAAAAGCTGAGAACTGTTGAAAACATGACTTTAACACTCATTTCATGTTTCTGGGATGTCAGAATACAGCTTCTTTGCAAAACTAACATTCTTGTCAGATTTGAGTTTCCTGACAATGCCCTGATCAAAAAAGCTGAGAACTGATGAAAACATGACTTTAACACTCATTTCATGCTCCTGGGTGTCAGAAAACAGCTTTCTTTGCAAAACTAACATTCTTGTCAGATTTGAGTTTCCTGACAATGCCCTGATCAAAAAAGCTGAGAACTGAATGATGAAAACATGACTTTAACACTCATTTCATGTTTCTGGGATGTCAGAAAACAGCTTTCTTTGCAAAACTAACATTCTTGTCAGATTTGAGTTCCTGACAATGCCCTGATCAAAAAAGCTGAGAACTGATGAAAACATGACTTTAACACTCATTTCATGCTCCTGGGGTCAGAATACAGCTTTCTTTGCAAAACTAACATTCTTGTCAGATTTGAGTTTCCTGACAATGCCCTAATCAAAAAAGCTGAGAATTATTGAAAACATGACATTAACACTCATGTCATGTTTCTGGGATGTCAGAAAACAGCTTTCTTTGCAAAACTCACATTCCTGTCAGATTTGAGTTTCCTGACAATGCCCTGATCAAAAAAGCTGAGAACTGATGAAAACATGACTTTAACACTCATTTATGCTCCTGGGATGTCAGAATACAGCTTTCTTTGCAAAACTCACATTCTTGTCAGATTTGAGTTTCCTGACAATGCTCTGATCAAAAAAGCTGAGAACTGTTGAAAACATGACTTTAACACTCATTTCATGCTCCTGGGTGGTCAGAATACAGCTTTCTTTGCAAAACTCACATTCTGTCAGATTTGAGTTTCCTGACATGGCAGTGAGTAAAGAAGCTGAGAACTGTTGAAAACATGACTTTAACACTCATTTCATGCTTCTGGGATGTCAGAGAATACAGCTTTCTTTGCAAAACTAACATTCTTGTCAGATTTGAGTTTCCTGACAATGCCCTGATCAAAAAAGCTGAGAACTGATGAAAACATGACTTTAACACTCATTTCATGCTCCTGGGATGTCAGAATACAGCTTTCTTGCAAAACTCACATTCTTGTCAGATTTGAGTTTCCTGACAATGCCCTAATCAAAAAAGCTGAGAACTGATGAAAACATGACTTTAACACTCATTTCATGCTCCTGGGATGTCAGAATACAGCTTTCTTTGCAAAACTGACATTCTTGTCAGATTTGAGTTTCCTGACAATGCCCTGATCAAAAAAGCTGAGAACTGTTGAAAACATGACTTTAACACTCATTTTATGTTTCTGGGATGTCATAAAACAGCTTTCTTTGCTAAACTAACATTCTTGTCAGATTTGAGTTTCCTGACAAGGCACTGAGTAAAGAAGCTGAGAACTGTTGAAAAAATGACTTTAACACTCATTACATGTTTCTGGGATGTCAGAAAACAGCTTTCTTTGCAAAACTAACATTCTTGTCAGATTTGAGTTTCCTGACAATGCTCCGATCAAAAAAGCTGAGAACTGTTGAAAACATGACTTTAACACTCATTTCTTGTTTCTGGGATGTCAGAATACAGCTTTCTTTGCAAAACTAACATTCTTGTCAGATTTGAGTTTCCTGACAATGCCCTGATCAAAAAAGCTGAGAACTGATGAAAAAATACTTTAACACTCATTTCATGCTCTTGGGATGTCAGAAAACAGCTTTCTTTGCAAAACTAACATTCTTGTCAGATAAAGTTTCCTGACAATGCCCTGATCAAAAAGCTGAGAACTGATGAAAACATGACTTTAACACTCATTTCATGCTCCTGGGATGTCAGAATACAGCTTTCTTTGCAAATCTCACATTCTTGTCAGATTTGAGTTTCCTGACAATGCTCTGATCAAAAAAGCTGAGAACTGTTGAAAACATGACTTTAACCCTCATTTCATGCTCCTGGGTGTCAGAATACAGCTTTCTTTGCAAAACTCACATTCCTGTCAGATTTGAGTTTCCTGACATGGCAGTGATCAAAAAAGCTGAGAACTGTTGAAAACATGACTTTAACACTCATTTCATGCTCTGGGTGGTCAGAATACAGCTTTCTTTGCAAAGCTCACATTGCTGTCAGATTTGAGTTTCCTCACAAATCCCTGATCATAAAAGCTGAGAACTGATGAAAAAATGACTTTAACACTCATTTCATGCTCCTGGGATGTCAGAATACAGCTTTCTTTGCAAAACTAACATTCTTGTCAGATTTGAGTTTCCTGACAATGCCCTAATCAAAAAAGCTGAGAACTGATGAAAACATGACTTTAACCCTCATTTCATGCTCCTGGGTGGTCAGAATACAGCTTTCTTTGCAAAATTAACATTCCTGTCAGATTTGAGTTTCCTGACAAGGCAGTGAGTAAAGAAGCTGAGAACTGTTGAAAACATGACTTTAACACTCATTTTATGCTCCTAGGATGTCAGAATACAGCTTTCTTTGCAAATCTCATGTTCTTGTCAGATTTGAGTTTCCTGACAATGCTCTGATCAAAAAAGCTGAGAACTGTTGAAAACATGACTTTAACCCTCATTTCATGCTCCTGGTGGTCAGAATACAGCTTTCTTTGCAAAGCTCACATTCCTGTCAGATTTGAGTTTCCTGACATGGCAGTGAGTAAAGAAGCTGAGAACTGTTGAAAACATGACTTTAACCCTCATTTCATGCTCCTGGGTGGTCAGAATACAGCTTTCTTTGCAAAGCTCACATTGCTGTCAGATTTGAGTTTCCTCACAATTCCCTGATCATAAAAGCTGAGAACTGATGAAAAAATGACTTTAACACTCATTTCATGCTCCTGGGATGTCAGAATACAGCTTTCTTTGCAAAACTAACATTCTTGTCAGATTTGAGTTTCATGACAATGCTCTGATCAAAAAAGCTGAGAACTGTTGAAAACATGACTTTAACACTCATTTCATGTTTCTGGGATGTCAGAAACAGCTTTCTTTGCAAAACTAACATTCTTGTCAGATTTGAGTTTCCTGACAAGGCACTGAGTAAAAAGCTGAGAACTGTTGAAAACATGACTTTAACACTCATTTCATGTTTCTGGGATGTCAGAAAACAGCTTTCTTTGCAAAACTAACATTCTTGTCAGATTTGAGTTCCTGACAATGCTGATCAAAAAAGCTGAGAACTATTGAAAACATGACTTTAACACTCATTTCATGTTTCGGATGTCAGAATACAGCTTTCTTTGCAAAACTAACATTCTTGTCAGATTTGAGTTTCCTGACAATGCCCTAATCAAAAAAGCTGAGAACTGATGAAAACATGACTTTAACACTCATTTCATGCTCCTGGGATGTCAGAATACAGCTTTCTTTGCAAAACTAACATTCTTGTCAGATTTGAGTTTCATGACAATGCTCTGATCAAAAAAGCTGAGAACTGTTGAAAACATGACTTTAACACTCATTTCATGTTTCTGGGATGTCAGAAAACAGCTTTCTTTGCAAAACTAACATTCTTGTCAGATTTGAGTTTCCTGACAAGGCACTGAGTAAAGAAGCTGAGAACTGTTGAAAACATGACTTTAACACTCATTTCATGTTTCTGGGATGTCAGAATACAGCTTTCTTTGCAAAAATAACATTTTTGTCAGATTTGAGTTTCCTGACAATGCCCTGATCAAAAAAGCTGAGTACTGTTGAAAACATGACTTTAACACTCATTTTATGTTTCTGGGATGTCATAAAACAGCTTTCTTTGCAAAACTAACATTCTTGTCAGATTTGAGTTTCCTGACAAGGCAATGAGTAAAGAAGCTGAGAACTGTTGAAAAAATGACTTTAACACTCATTTCATGCTCCTGGGATGTCAGAATACAGCTTTCTTTGCAAAACTAACATTCTTGTCAGATTTGAGTTTCCTGACAATGCCCTGATCAAAAAAGCTGAGAACTGATGAAAACATGACTTTAACACTCATTTCATGCCCTGGGATGTCAGAATACAGCTTTCTTTGCAAAACTCACATTCTGTCAGATTTGAGTTTCCTGACAATGCCCTGATCAAAAAGCTGAGAACTGATGAAAACATGACTTTAACACTCATTTCATGCCCCTGGGATGTCAGAATACAGCTTTCTTTGCAAAGCTCACATTCCTGTCAGATTTGAGTTTCCTGACAATGCAGTGATAAAAAGCTGAGAGAACTGTTGAAAACATGACTTTAACACTCATTTCATGTTTGGGATGTCAGAAATCAGCTTTCTTTGCAAAACTAATATTCCTGTTAGATTTGAGTTTCCTGACAATGCCCTGATCAAAAAAGCTGAGAACTGTTGAAAACATGACTTTAACACTCATTTGATGCTCCTGGGAGGTCAGAATACAGCTTTCTTTGCAAAACTGACATTTTTGTCAGATTTGAGTTTCCTGACAATGCCCTGATCAAAAAAGCTGAGTACTGTTGAAAACATGACTTTAACACTCATTTTATGTTTCTGGGATGTCATAAAACAGCTTTCTTTGCAAAACTAACATTCTTGTCAGATTTGAGTTTCCTGACAATGCCCTGATCAAAAAAGCTGAGTACTGTTGAAAACATGACTTTAACACTCATTTATGTTTCTGGGATGTCAGAAACAGCTTTCTTTGCAAAACTAACATTCTTGTCAGATTTGAGTTTCCTGACAAGGCACTGAGTAAAGAAGCTGAGAACTGTTGAAAAAATGACTTTAACACTCATTTCATGCTCCTGGGATGTCAGAATACAGCTTTCTTTGCAAAACTCACATTCCTGTCAGATTTGAGTTTCCTGACAATGCCCTGATCAAAAAAGCTGAGAGAACTGATGAAAACATGACTTTAACACTCATTTATGCTCTAGGATGTCAGAATACAGCTTTCTTGCAAACTCACATTCTTGTCAGATTTGAGTTTCCTGACAATGCCCTGATCAAAAAAGCTGAGAACTGTTGAAAAACATGACTTTAACACTCATTTTATGTTTCTGGGATGTCATAAAACAGCTTTCTTTGCAAAACTAACATTCTTGTCAGATTTGAGTTTCCTGACAAGGCAGTGAGTAAAGAAGCTGAGAACTGTTGAAAACATGACTTTAACACTCATTACATGTTTCTGGGATGTCAGAAAACAGCTTTCTTTGCAAAACTAATATTCCTGTTAGATTTGAGTTTCCTGACAATGCCCTGATCAAAAAAGCTGAGAACTGATGAAAAAATGACTTTAACACTCATTTCATGCTCCTGGGATGTCAGAATACAGCTTTCTTTGCAAAACTAACATTCTTGTCAGATTTGAGTTTCCTGACAATGCCCTGAACAAAAAAGCTGAGAACTGTTGAAAACATGACTTTAACACTCATTTCATGCCCCTGGGATGTCAGAATACAGCTTTCTTTGCAAAACTGACATTCTTGTCAGATTTAAGTTTCCTGACAATGCCCTAATCAAAAAAGCTGAGAATTAAGGAAAACATGACATTAACACTCATGTCATGTTTCTGGGATGTCAGAAAACAGCGTTTTTTTGCAAAACTCACATTCCTGTCAGATTTGAGTTTCCTGACAATGCCCTGATCAAAAAAGCTGAGAACTGATGAAAACATGACTTTAACCCTCATTTCATGCTCCTGGGTGGTCAGAATACAGCTTTCTTTGCAAAGCTCACATTCCTGTCAGATTTGAGTTTCCTGACAAGGCAGTGAGTAAAGAAGCTGAGAACTGTTGAAAACATGACTTTAACACTCATTACATGTTTCTGGGATGTCAGAAAACAGCTTTCTTTGCAAAACTAACATTCTTGTCAGATTTGAGTTTCATGACAATGCTCTGATCAAAAAAGCTGAGAACTGTTGAAAACATGACTTTAACACTCATTTCATGTTTCTGGGATGTCAGAAAACAGCTTTCTTTGCAAAACTAACATTCTTGTCAGATTTGAGTTTCCTGACAATGCCCTAATCAAAAAAGCTGAGAATTAATGAAAACATGACATTAACACTCATTTCATGTTTCTGGGATGTCATAAAACAGCTTTCTTTGCAAAACTAACATTCTTGTCAGATTTGAGTTTCCTGACAAGGCACTGAGTATAGAAGCTGAGAACTGTTGAAAACATGACTTTAACACTCATTACATGTTTCTGGGATGTCAGAAAACAGCTTTCTTTGCAAAACTAACATTCTTGTCAGATTTGAGTTTCCTGACAATGCTCTGATCAAAAAAGCTGAGAACTGATGAAAACATGACTTTAACACTCATTTCACGCCCCTGGGATGTCAGAATACAGCTTTCTTTGCAAAGCTCACATTCCTGTCAGATTTGAGTTTCCTGACAATGCCCTGATCAAAAAAGCTGAGAACTGATGAAAACATGACTTTAACACTCATTTCATGCCCCTGGGATGTCAGAATACAGCTTTCTTTGCAAAACTAACATTCCTGTCAGATTTGAGTTTCCTGACAAGGCAGTGCAGTGAGTAAAGAAACTGAGAACTGTTGAAAACATGACTTTAACACTCATACATGTTCTGGGATGTCAGAAATACAGCTTTCTTTGCAAAACTAACATTCCTGTCAGATTTGAGTTTCCTGACAATGCCCTGATCAAAAAAGCTGAGAACTGATGAAAAAATGACTTTAACACTCATTTCATGCCCCTGGGATGTCAGAATACAGCTTTCTTTGCAAAACTAACATTCTTGTCAGATTTGAGTTTCCTGACAATGCCCAGAACAAAAAAGCTGAGAACTGTTGAAAATATGACTTTAACACTCATTTCATGCCCCTGGGATGTCAGAAAACAGCGTTTTTTTGCAAAACTCACATTCCTGTCAGATTTGAGTTTCCTGACAATGCCCTGATCAAAAAAGCTGAGAACTGATGAAAAAATGACTTTAACACTCATTTCATGCCCCTGGGATGTCAGAATACAGCTTTCTTTGCAAAACTGACATTCTTGTCAGATTTAAGTTTCCTGACAATGCCCTAATCAAAAAAGCTGAGAATTAAGGAAAACATGACATTAACACTCATGTCATGTTTCTGGGATGTCAGAAACAGCTTTTTTTGCAAAACTCACATTCCTGTCAGATTTGAGTTTCCTGACAAATGCCTGATCAAAAAAGCTGAGAACTGATGAAAAAATGACTTTAACACTCATTTTATGCTCCTAGGATGTCAGAATACAGCTTTCTTTGCAAATCTCACGTTCTTGTCAGATTTGAGTTTCCTGACAATGCTCTGATCAAAAAAGCTGAGAACTGTTGAAAACATGACTTTAACACTCATTTCATGCTCTGGGGGTCAGAATACAGCTTCTTTGCAAAAGCTCACATTCCTGTCAGATTTGAGTTTCCTGACAAGGCAGTGAGTAAAGAAGCTGAGAACTGATGAAAACATGACTTTAACACTCATTTCATGCCCCTGGGATGTCAGAATACAGCTTTCTTTGCAAAGCTCACATTCCTGTCAGATTTGAGTTTCCTGACAAGGCAGTGAGTAAAGAAACTGAGAACTGTTGAAAACATGACTTTAACACTCATTACATGTTTCTGGGATGTCAGAAATCAGCTTTCTTTGCAAAACTAATATTCCTGTTAGATTTGAGTCTCCTGACAATGCCCTGATCAAAAAAGCTGAGAACTGATGAAAAAATGACTTTAACACTCATTTCATGCCCCTGGGATGTCAGAATACAGCTTTCTTTGCAAAACTAACATTCTTGTCAGATTTGAGTTTCCTGACAATGCCCAGAACAAAAAAGCTGAGAACTGTTGAAAATATGACTTTAACACTCATTTCATGCCCCTGGGATGTCAGAAAACAGCGTTTTTTTGCAAAACTCACATTCCTGTCAGATTTGAGTTTCCTGACAATGCCCTGATCAAAAAAGCTGAGAACTGATGAAAAAATGACTTTAACACTCATTTCATGCCCCTGGGATGTCAGAATACAGCTTTCTTTGCAAAACTGACATTCTTGTCAGATTTAAGTTTCCTGACAATGCCCTAATCAAAAAAGCTGAGAATTAAGGAAAACATGACATTAACACTCATGTCATGTTTCTGGGATGTCAGAAAACAGCGTTTTTTTGCAAAACTCACATTCCTGTCAGATTTGAGTTTCCTGACAATGCCCTGATCAAAAAAGCTGAGAACTGATGAAAACATGACTTTAAACTCATTTTATGCTCCTAGGATGTCAGAATACAGCTTTCTTTGCAAATCTCACGTTCTTGTCAGATTTGAGTTTCCTGACAATGCTCTGATCAAAAAAGCTGAGAACTGTTGAAAACATGACTTTAACCCTCATTTCATGCTCCTGGGTGGTCAGAATACAGCTTTCTTTGCAAAGCTCACATTCCTGTCAGATTTGAGTTTCCTGAAGCAAGGCAGTGAGTAAAGAAGCTGAGAACTGATGAAAACATAACTCTAACACTCATTTCACGCCCCTGGGATGTCAGAATACAGCTTTCTTTGCAAAGCTCACATTCCTGTCAGATTTGAGTTTCCTGACAAGGCAGTGAGTAAAGAAACTGAGAACTGTTGAAAACATGACTTTAACACTCATTACATGTTTCTGGGATGTCAGAAATCAGCTTTCTTTGCAAAACTAATATTCCTGTTAGATTTGAGTTTCCTGACAATGCCCTGATCAAAAAAGCTGAGAACTGATGAAAAAATGACTTTAACACTCATTTCATGCCCTGGGATGTCAGAATACAGCTTTCTTTGCAAAACTAACATTCTTGTCAGATTTGAGTTTCCTGACAATGCCCAATCAAAAAAGCTGAGAACTGTTGAAAACATGACTTTAACACTCATTTCATGCCCCTGGGATGTCAGAAACAGCTTTTTTTGCAAAACTCACATTCCTGTCAGATTTGAGTTTCCTGACAATGCCCTGATCAAAAAAGCTGAGAACTGATGAAAAAATGACTTTAACACTCATTTCATGCCCCTGGGATGTCAGAATACAGCTTTCTTTGCAAAACTGACATTCTTGTCAGATTTAAGTTTCCTGACAATGCCCTAATCAAAAAAGCTGAGAATTAAGGAAAACATGACATTAACACTCATGTCATGTTTCTGGGATGTCAGAAAACAGCGTTTTTTTGCAAAACTCACATTCCTGTCAGATTTGAGTTTCCTGAAAATGCCCTGATCAAAAAAGCTGAGAACTGATGAAAACATGACTTTAACACTCATTTTATGCTCCTAGGATGTCAGAATACAGCTTTCTTTGCAAATCTCACGTTCTTGTCAGATTTGAGTTTCCTGACAATGCTCTGATCAAAAAAGCTGAGAACTGTTGAAAACATGACTTTAACCCTCATTTCATGCTCCTGGGTGGTCAGAATACAGCTTTCTTTGCAAAGCTCACATTCCTGTCAGATTTGAGTTTCCTGACAAGGCAGTGAGTAAAGAAGCTGAGAACTGTTGAAAACATGACTTTAACACTCATTACATGTTTCTGGGATGTCAGAAAACAGCTTTCTTTGCAAAACTAACATTCTTGTCAGATTTGAGTTTCCTGACAAGGCACTGAGTAAAGAAGCTGAGAACTGTTGAAAACATGACTTTAACACTCATTACATGTTCTGGGATGTCAGAAAACAGCTTTCTTTGCAAAACTAACATTCTTGTCAGATTTGAGTTTCCTGACAATGCTCTGATCAAAAAAGCTGAGAACTATTGAAAACATGACTTTAACACTCATTTCTTGTTTCTGGGATGTCAGAATACAGCTTTCTTTGCAAAACTAACATTCTTGTCAGATTTGAGTTTCCTGACAATGCCCTGAACAAAAAAGCTGAGAACTGTTGAAAACATGACTTTAACACTCATTTCATGCCCCTGGGATGTCAGAAAACAGCTTTCTTTGCAAAACTAACATTCTTGTCAGATTTGAGTTTCCTGACAATGCCCTGATCAAAAAAGCTGAGTACTGTTGAAAACATGACTTTAACACTCATTTTATGTTTCTGGGATGTCATAAAACAGCTTTCTTTGCAAAACTAACATTCTTGTCAGATTTGAGTTTCCTGACAAGGCACTGAGTAAAGAAGCTGAGAACTGTTGAAAACATGACTTTAACACTCATTACATGTTTCTGGGATGTCAGAAAACAGCTTCTTTGCAAAACTAACATTCTTGTCAGATTTGAGTTTCCTGACAATGCTCTGATCAAAAAGCTGAGAACTGTTGAAAACATGACTTTAACCTCATTTCATTCTCCTTGGGTGTTGAGAATACAGCTTTCTTTGCAAAATAACATTCTGTCAGATTTGAGTGTCCTGACAATGCCCTGATCAAAAAAGCTGAGAACTGATGAAAACATGACTTTAACACTCATTTCATGCCCCTGGGATGTCAGAAAGCAGCTTTCCTTGCAAAACTAACATTCTTGTCAGATTTGAGTTTCCTGACAATGCCCTGAACAAAAAAGCTGAGAACTGTTGAAAATATGACTTTAACACTCATTTCATGCCCCTGGGATGTCAGAATACAGCTTTCTTTGCAAAACTGACATTCTTGTCAGATTTAAGTTTCCTGACAATGCCCTAATCAAAAAAGCTGAGAATTAAGGAAAACATGACATTAACACTCATGTCATGTTTCTGGGATGTCAGAAAACAGCGTTTTTTTGCAAAACTCACATTCCTGTCAGATTTGAGTTTCCTGAAAATGCCCTGATCAAAAAAGCTGAGAACTGATGAAAACATGACTTTAACACTCATTTTATGCTCCTAGGATGTCAGAATACAGCTTTCTTTGCAAATCTCACGTTCTTGTCAGATTTGAGTTTCCTGACAATGCCCTGATCAAAAAAGCTGAGTACTGTTGAAAACATGACTTTAACACTCATTTTATGTTTCTGGGATGTCATAAAACAGCTTTCTTTGCAAAACTAACATTCTTGTCAGATTTGAGTTTCCTGACAAGGCACTGAGTAAAGAAGCTGAGAACTGTTGAAAAAATGACTTTAACACTCATTTCATGCTCCTGGGATGTCAGAATACAGCTTTCTTTGCAAAACTAACATTCTTGTCAGATTGGAGTTTCCTGACAATGCCCTGATCAAAGAAGCTGAGAACTGATGAAAACATGACTTTAACACTCATTTCACGCCCCTGGGATGTCAGAATACAGCTTTCTTTGCAAAGCTCACATTCCTGTCAGATTTGAGTTTCCTGACAATGCCCTGATCAAAAAAGCTGAGAACTGATGAAAACATAACTCTAACACTCATTTCACGCCCCTGGGATGTCAGAATACAGCTTTCTTTGCAAAGCTCACATTCCTGTCAGATTTGAGTTTCCTGACAAGGCAGTGAGTAAAGAAACTGAGAACTGTTGAAAACATGACTTTAACACTCATTACATGTTTCTGGGATGTCAGAAATCAGCTTTCTTTGCAAAACTAATATTCCTGTTAGATTTGAGTTTCCTGACAATGCCCTGATCAAAAAAGCTGAGAACTGATGAAAAAATGACTTTAACACTCATTTCATGCCCCTGGGATGTCAGAATACAGCTTTCTTTGCAAAACTAACATTCTTGTCAGATTTGAGTTTCCTGACAATGCCCTGAACAAAAAAGCTGAGAACTGTTGAAAATATGACTTTAACACTCATTTCATGCCCCTGGGATGTCAGAATACAGCTTTCTTTGCAAAACTGACATTCTTGTCAGATTTAAGTTTCCTGACAATGCCCTAATCAAAAAAGCTGAGAATTAAGGAAAACATGACATTAACACTCATGTCATGTTTCTGGGATGTCAGAAAACAGCGTTTTTTTGCAAAACTCACATTCCTGTCAGATTTGAGTTTCCTGAAAATGCCCTGATCAAAAAAGCTGAGAACTGATGAAAACATGACTTTAACACTCATTTTATGCTCCTAGGATGTCAGAATACAGCTTTCTTTGCAAATCTCACGTTCTTGTCAGATTTGAGTTTCCTGACAATGCTCTGATCAAAAAAGCTGAGAACTGTTGAAAACATGACTTTAACCCTCATTTCATGCTCCTGGGTGGTCAGAATACAGCTTTCTTTGCAAAGCTCACATTCCTGTCAGATTTGAGTTTCCTGAAGCAAGGCAGTGAGTAAAGAAGCTGAGAACTGTTGAAAACATGACTTTAACACTCATTACATGTTTCTGGGATGTCAGAAAACAGCTTTCTTTGCAAAACTAACATTCTTGTCAGATTTGAGTTTCCTGACAAGGCACTGAGTAAAGAAGCTGAGAACTGTTGAAAACATGACTTTAACACTCATTACATGTTTCTGGGATGTCAGAAAACAGCTTTCTTTGCAAAACTAACATTCTTGTCAGATTTGAGTTTCCTGACAATGCTCTGATCAAAAAAGCTGAGAACTATTGAAAACATGACTTTAACACTCATTTCTTGTTTCTGGGATGTCAGAATACAGCTTTCTTTGCAAAACTAACATTCTTGTCAGATTTGAGTTTCCTGACAATGCCCTGAACAAAAAAGCTGAGAACTGTTGAAAACATGACTTTAACACTCATTTCATGCCCCTGGGATGTCAGAAAACAGCTTTCTTTGCAAAACTAACATTCTTGTCAGATTTGAGTTTCCTGACAATGCCCTGATCAAAAAAGCTGAGAACTGATGAAAAAATTACTTTAACACTCATTTCATGCTCTTGGGATGTCTGAAAACAGCTTTCTTTGCAAAACTAACATTCTTGTCAGAATAAAGTTTAATGGCAATGCCCTAATCAAAAAAGCTGAGAGCTGATGAAAACATGACTTTAACACTCATTTGATGCTCCTGGGAGGTCAGAATACAGCTTTCTTTGCAAAACTGACATTCTTGTCAGATTTGAGTTTCCTGACAATGCCCTGATCAAAAAAGCTGAGAGTGTGTTGAAAACATGACTTTAACACTCATTTCATGTTTCTGGGATGTCAGAAAACAGCTTTCTTTGCAAAACTAACATTCTTGTCAGATTTGAGTTTCCTGACAAGGCACTGAGTAAAGAAGCTGAGAACTGTTGAAAACATGACTTTAACACTCATTTGAAGTTTCTGGGATGTCAGAAAACAGCTTTCTTTGCAAAACTAATATTCTTGTTAGATTTGAGTTTCCTGACAATGCCCTGATCAAAAAAGCTGAGAACTGATGAAAACATGACTTTTACACTCATTTTATGCTCCTAGGATGTCAGAATACAGCTCTCTTTGCAAATCTCACGTTCTTGTCAGATTTGAGTTTCCTGACAATGCTCTGATCAAAAAAGCTGAGAACTGTTGAAAACATGACTTTAACCCTCATTTCATTCTCCTTGGTGTTGAGAATACAGCTTTCTTTGCAAAATTAACATTCCTGTCAGATTTGAGTGTCCTGACAATGCCCTGATCAAAAAAGCTGAGAACTGATGAAAACATGACTTTAACACTCATTTCATGCCCCTGGGATGTCAGAAAGCAGCTTTCCTTGCAAAACTAACATTCTTGTCAGATTTGAGTTTCCTGACAATGCCCTGATCAAAAAAGCTGAAAACTGATGAAAAAATGACTTTAACACTCATTTCATACTCTTGGGATGTCAGAAAACAGCTTTCTTTGCAAAATAACATTCTTGTCAGCTTTGAGTTTCCTGACAGTTCCCTGATCAAAAAAGCTGAAAACTGATGAAAAAATGACTTTAACACTCATTTCATGCTCCTGGGATGTCAGAATACAGCTTTCTTTGCAAAACTAACATTCTTGTCAGATTTGAGTTTTCTGACAAGGCAGTGAGTAAAGAAACTGAGAACTGTTGAAAACATGACTTTAACACTCATTACATGTTTCTGGGATGTCAGAAATCAGCTTTCTTTGCAAAACTAATATTCCTGTTAGATTTGAGTTTCCTGACAATGCCCTGATCAAAAAAGCTGAGAATTGATGAAAAAATGACTTTAACACTCATTTCATGCTCCTGGGATGTCAGAATACAGCTTTCTTTGCAAAACTAACATTCTTGTCAGATTTGAGTTTCCTGACAATGCCCTGAACAAAAAAGCTGAGCACTGTTGAAAATATGACTTTAACACTCATTTCAAGGCCCTGGGATGTCAGAATACAGCTTTCTTTGCAAAACTGACATTCTTGTCAGATTTAAGTTTCCTGACAATGCCCTAATCAAAAAAGCTGAGAATTAAGGAAAACATGACATTAACACTCATGTCATGTTTCTGGGATGTCAGAAAACAGCGTTTTTTTGCAAAACTCACATTCCTGTCAGATTTGAGTTTCCTGAAAATGCCCTGATCAAAAAAGCTGAGAACTGATGAAAACATGACTTTAACACTCATTTATGCTCCTAGGATGTCAGAATACAGCTTTCTTTGCAAATCTCACGTTCTTGTCAGATTTGAGTTTCCTGACAATGCCCTGATCAAAAAAGCTGAGTACTGTTGAAAACATGACTTTAACACTCATTTTATGTTTCTGGGATGTCAGAAAACAGCTTTCTTTGCAAAAAACATTCTTGTCAGATTTGAGTTTCCTGACAAGGCACTGAGTAAAGAAGCTGAGAACTGTTGAAAAAATGACTTTAACACTCATTTCATGCTCCTGGGATGTCAGAATACAGCTTTCTTTGCAAAACTAACATTCTTGTCAGATTGAGTTTCCTGACAATGCCCTGATCAAAAAAGCTGAGAACTGATGAAACATGACTTTAACACTCATTTCATGCCCTGGGATGTCAGAATACAGCTTTCTTTGCAAAACTAACATTCTTGTCAGATTTGAGTTTCCTGACAATGCCCTGATCAAAAAAGCTGAGAACTGATGAAAACATGACTTAACACTCATTTCATGCCCTGGGATGTCAGAATACAGCTTTCTTTGCAAAGCTCACATTCTGTCAGATTTGAGTTTCCTGACAAGGCAGTGATAAAAAAACTGAGAACTGTTGAAAACATGACTTTAACACTCATTACATGTTTTGGGATGTCAGAAATCAGCTTTCTTTGCAAAACTAACATTCCTGTTAGATTTGAGTTTCCTGACAATGCCCTGATCAAAAAAGCTGAGAACTGATGAAAAAATGACTTTAACACTCATTCATGCCCTGGGATGTCAGAATACAGCTTTCTTTGCAAAACTAACATTCTTGTCAGATTTGAGTTTCCTGACAATGCCCTGATCAAAAA